>CM061479.1:2760000-5467500 GCA_030770085.1 Oryza coarctata
ATAGGGTAGTCACAAAAGTAGTCTTCAGGTTTGTAATGAAATATGTTGTGGAATGTGAGTGATGAAGATAGAATTTGCCCCAACTATGGGAGAGGTATCCCTGGGCTCCTCGATGTAATGGATTATGGAAGTGCATAGCCATGTAAGGTTGACTTAGGAGTCAATCATAAGTTTATAATCCATCACATGATCAAGAGAGTGATTGAGCTATTAAGAGGATGACACAAGACTCGCTTGAGCTAGATCGATATTGTAAAGCAAAGGGATTCGTACATATGGACATTATAGATTCAGTAGCTATAATCTTTATGTATACTTTAGGGTTAATATGTCTTGCTAGAGACCGCTGTTAACAGGGTGACTAGAAAGGCGTTTATGGGTTGTGACCAAACATACATGAACCTATAGGGTCGCATGCTTAACAAGTTCAAATACTTATTTGAATGTGATTTGGATAAGGACTCGATTCTAATAGAGATCTGAGTAGACTACTATTGAGCGACAATCCCCTAGGCCCAAGTGAGGAGGCCTATATATAGGGAGGTATGGAGATCAAGGATAGACACCTCTATTTACCTTGAGCAAAAACCGTAGCCACCACCTCCCGAGCCAAACCCTAGCCACTTGCGAGTGCTAGTACACTCGCAATCGGCGTTCTAGCCCTAGACGTGTGAATACCAATGGAGGTGTTGCTCGTTGCAGTGCTGATGTTAACGCCATAATTTAGTAAGCCTGTGGATAGATTGAAAAAATGATCGGTCTAGTAAAAAAGAGTCCGGTTGCTATAGGGAAGAAGCCGATCGAACGAAGCAAGGAAGGATTCGGTCTAAGAATAGAAGATTATCCATATGAGACCGAGTATAAGGAGGAGCCGTAGAAAACATGGTTGAGTATTCTATCAATGTAAATTGTATCTTATATACATAGAAAGGTTTAGTCAGCGGTTTCAGGCTCTCGACGCGGGGCTGCCTCGGTTAACTTTGATCTCCAGTGAAGGGGTAAGTCTTGCTACTATCCTGGTATGTCTCACTTTGTCTAAGGCTGCATCGGTTAGGTTCGACCACTT
Organism: Oryza coarctata; assembly: GCA_030770085.1. Lineage (NCBI taxonomy): Eukaryota > Viridiplantae > Streptophyta > Magnoliopsida > Poales > Poaceae > Oryza > Oryza coarctata. Next base: position 2,761,067 of record CM061479.1, read on the forward strand.
AGAGAGATTGGATGTATCGCATCATGTCCGTGCAAGGTTTATCAGTCTATCAAGCTCTCTCTGTCATCATCGGTCTTATGCTGCATCAATTAGGTTTGACCTACAAGGTTGCCAATGGTAGATTGAGCTATAGGCCTATAGGTCTCTGTACGGCGTTTCATCGGAGTGTTAGACAATGAATTATCTATACCCCAAGCACCACGCCTAGTGTATCGGTTCCTCGGCCGATATGCACCAGTCTTTATAGATTTTCCTCGAGCACCACGCCAAGCATATCGACCGGAAGGCCGATGCACGCTTGTTTTCAGAAAGACGTCCTCTCATCGGCTTAGCTAGCCGATGGGTTCGCTTCGCCCTTACTTTAGCACGATCAATCCGGTGTCCACCGTCCCATTGCCGTTGACCTCAGTCTCGTACTATCTCGGTTAGGTTCGATCTTCGAGATTTGGTGCTAGCAACATCATCACGGTGGGCGATGGGTCTCGTGCTGCCATATTTGGAGTGGCATTGGCTTTGCAGCCAGTGTCTCTTATACAATTCATTGCCAGTTCACATATACCTTCATCGGCTTTCCAGCAGATGAACGAGCGGTATAGCTTCCATCGGCAACCAGGAAAGATTCCGCGTGCTTTGCTGTTCTCTTAATACCCTTTGGTGCCTCCATCGGCTCTACGGCCGATGGATCAGGATCTCACTTTCGCTACACCCGAAGTCATCACGTCCTTCATTGACATCTATCCATGCCTTCATTAGCTCCCCAGCAGATGGAAGATCATCCCAATACCTATCGTCAACCAGCCGATGGCAGGAACCATCCGAACGCAGCCGATGACCACCTCGATCCTATTGGTGGCTAGCCGATAGTGAGAGCTCATATCAATCCATCGTCCGACTGACCCGTTCGCCTCGCCTCCTTGTCAATTGTAGGGTCAAAATGACTAGCACACCCGCACCATCACGTTGGAGCTGAGTGAACCTCACGGGCCCTGGCGCGCGTACCTCTAGCCACAGAGAGAAGTCGACCGGCCTGCACTAGAGCTAAGGAGACCTCCCAGGCATCGCCGTGGTCGCCCGAGAAATTTTTGGCAAAACCAGTTGATCAGCATCAGGATTGAGGCGATCAACTGCTTCATCAACCACATCGACCCATGCATGGTTGGATCAACTTCTCCAACGCTACATTTTTTGCACTACATGTTTCGTGGTAATGGTCAATGATCCCTTCTTCGCATGATGTCCTAGTGTGTGCGGTAGAAAAAACTTTATTTTATGCTATCGTAGCCTATTCCTTCCCCTTTAGAATGAACCCAATAAAGGCGTAGAGCTCGAGAGATGAAGTGACATGCTCAAGGGAGGCAAAGGAGGTGAAGCAGTTATTCAAAGGTTTGGAGAAATTTCCATAGGCTCATCGGTGACTTACATATCCAATGTGCGCATAGTGCTAGTGTTGATTAAGCAAACAACCATTTAATATAGCTAGATCAAAGCATGACTTGAAGGGCTGACTGCAGGCTACGACTATGTTGTAGTCCTGGTGCAACTCCAACTAAAATTTAGGATTCTGATCCATTCGTAGCTAGTTTGGTTTCTGAACTAGATGGTGTCTACCAGAAAGGTGAGAGGGCTTTGAGTCCTCCATATTTTCATTCCTCACTATGGTGTAAGTGTATATTCCTATAGATACTCAAATGCACCCAGACTGTTATATGGCACACAGATGAAGGGATGCAATTTCATAGGATCGAGTTGGATGGCTCTCAGCTGAAGAAAGTTGGGCCAAGGTTCCTTTAAAAATTGAAAGACTCAGGGGCTACGTTGGGGGATGTTACCTCCAGGTATGTTAAGTATGGGCTTTGGAATCAGCCCACCATTGGGTGGGCCGAGCATTGGGTAGTGTCACTAGCAGGGGATACAACCCTAATTTGTAATCTATTAATGGAAAGGATGTGAGATAAGGAATAAATCTCTTATTCTCAATGATTTGGAGAGATAAAAAGGGAAATCGTATCCGGCTAGTTTAGTTAAGTCAGATATTCTAGGCTCCGGTCCTCCTCCGCTATATAAAGGAGAGTCGTGGTCATCATTGATAGACATCTTCACAGTTTTGTAACCCTAGATAGAGGCAATCTAACCCACAAATAGCAAGAGTAGGGTATTACATCTTGCTTAGGGCCCGAACCTATATATAAATCTCCAATGTCACTATTATTTCTTAGATCCTTTGCATACCCCATTAGATCCTTCGACAGTTGCCTAGGTCGATCACTTTTGACTTCTAATCATTTTTCTATGATAGAAGAATATAGTTAGTACAATAATCGGAATAATGGAATCAGTTTTTGATGGTCTAGGCACTGTTTTATTAGAATTCTAATCTCTGGGTCAAACGAGATCACTTGTGTTAGCAAGTTTTTCATGTCATGGCACACATGAAAACCTCATGTATTGCCACTTTATTGTTTGCACCTGTAGTCATATTTGTGGTAGAGGAATGGCCTATTATCTCAATGTTGGCCGCCATTACTGACATATGGTTCCTAGGCCCTGTCTATTGCGGTGGAAAGAGTAGCAAAATCATATTTGTGGGCTAGGTTGGAATTGAGGTAGTAAACCATGTTCCATTTAGTTACTATTATCATGAGAATCCAATGATGGCTGCAAAAGAATGAATTTAGTCATTTGTGGCTCAACTTAGCTATAGTGTAGGAATATAGTTAGTTAATCTTGGAACTAGGAAAGTAGTTAGAAATTTAAGATGGTTACTCTTGATTGTGGGATAACATTAGACATTCCTTGTCCTTGTGTGCCCACAAACACCTTTCGATGTATTGGATGACTTTGCCTAGTTTGGTTTTTAGATGGAGTCCGTTGATCATAGTTAGATCTAGAAAACCTACCGGGTTCCCCGACTTTTAGGTTTCTAGCCAACAAGTGCTGCAATTATTGCATTATAGTTTAGAACATCATCAATAGCACTTACAAAGAGTAACATTTTAGCAATCCTATGTCTAGCGATCTAAGCTTGAATTGGTCATCGAGATCACTAAAACCAACAACATATAAAGATCGTACTAAAAGAAAGCGCTTTTGGTCATGCTGACCAAGAAAGGGTTGCTCCCTCTGAGACCTCTTTTCATTGGTCACCTACATATGGAACTCTTGTTAGGCAGCACCCATCTGACCTAGTTCATCGTCATCCACCAAGGGTTTGCTTAGCACAAAGATATTGAGTTCTAGCATCTTAACAAATGTTGTCTTGTCATTTCATTTTAGCTTCCCCTTTGCCCTCCCTCGACCTCTGTTGTGTGTCATCAATGGTGAAGTTTGTGCCCTAGTTGAGACCTCGATAAGCGATCAATCCTAGGGTATAACAAATTCCATGTCCATAGAACCAACACCAAATTGTGATTCCAAGAAGGCTTGTTCTTGAGGCGTTGGGAGAGCTTGAACTTCTTGAAGAGGCCCTAAGGATTTTTGGGGTGGAATATTTCACCAACCTTTCACCTTGATGATATTATCCGACTTAATCCATTAGGTGTACATCCCTGCTCGCCACCAAAAAATCCCGCGACCGGGGAGGCACGGCGGCTTAGTCACGCGAAGGCCTGGGAGGTCTGCTTATCTCCAATGCAGGTCCTTAAGCATCAAGGTTTGCGGGCGTGCTAGTCAATTTGACCCTGCAATTGACAAGGAGGTGAGACGAGTGAATCTGATACAGGCGCTCACTATTGGCTGGCTGCCGATGTAGATAGGTGTCGACGAGCGGTCGACCGAAGAGCCGATGGAGGAACCAGGGTGTATTCAGAGGATGGCAAGGCGCACGGGATCCCTCCGGATAGCCGAACAGTGATTCATCGGCTAGAAAAACCGATGAAGGCACATGCGGCCTAGGAGATGATTAGCGCAAGAAGGCACGGGCTGCAAAGCCGATGCCGCTCCGGATATGACAGCACAAGACCCGTCGCCCGCCGTGGCAGCGCCATCAACACCGAACCTCGAAGATCGGATCTAATCAAGACAGTACGAGGCCGGGGCCAGCGGCGATGATACGGAGGACGCCGAATCGACTATGCCGTAGCAAGGATAGGAATGAACCCATCGGCTAGCTGAGCCGATGAGGGGACGCCTCTTTGAAGGCGGGTGCGTATCGGCTGGGGGTCCGATACGTTTGGTGTTACGTGTCGTGGGACGCCTCTAAAGGCTGATGCGTATCGGTCGAGGGGCCGATGCACTGGGCGTGAAGCACAGAGCATGGATAACTCATCGGCTAGCACTCCGATGACACGCCGTGCAGGAGACTATAGGCCTAAAGCTCGATCTACCGTCGGCAGCCCCATAGGTCGGACCTAACTGATGCAGCATGAAACTGACGATGGCAGAGGGAACTTAACGGGCCGATAGGTCCAACACGGATGTGATGCGATACATCTGATTGGCCTAAGAGGTCGAACCTAACCGATGCAGCCTCAGACAGAGCAGGACATAGCGGGATGGTGGCGGGACTTACCCCTTCGTCAGAGATCGAACTTAACTGATGCAGCCCCGCATCGAGAGCCAGAACCCGCCGGTAAAACCTAGATGAACTAGGGTGGCGATGCGTCGAATTTGTATATGATCGAGGGATATCTTACATGTTCCTAGGGGGTCTATATTTATACCCTAGATTTACAGATAGAGTCCAACGCGTCTATGACCATCGGACATTATTTCCTAGTAGGAACAAAGAAAAATATTCCTAAAGAAGTTAACTAACGAGCTAAACCTCCTTAATTGAGTAAGGTTATAATTTACAAAAATAAATATCCTGCCGTGGAGTCCATGGCTCTTCCGCAAACACGGTTTCATCTGAATAATCTTCCAATTTATAACCGAGCCTTCCTTTGCTGCAACTTGATCGGCTTCTCCACTGTAGCTATCGGACCTTCTTTAAGTCAAGCCGATCCTTCTCCTTCCTTCCCTCGGGCTCCTCGGACCTGATCCCGATTGGACAATCTCCTATCTTCAAGCCGATCCAATCTTCTACTAATCTGATCGGTTTTTCTACAGTTCTCCATCGGTTTTGTCTCAGTATCTCCATCGGCCGATGACTGCATTAAACCCTTCATCAGACCTCTCTGCCGATCGGCTTTAGCCCCATCAGATCTCCCAGCTGATCTTCTTTAGCGCCATCGGATCGTCTAGATTTTGGCGTTAACAGTCCCCCATGCATCTTCCAGTGTCAGAATCTCGTTGGTTGGTGGGATCTCAATGGGTTAGTGTGCTTAGTTGTTACTCACCACATCTACTTGGACCCTCACATGACTGGCCACCAAGTCAGCACCATGCACTCTTTCTCCAACTAAGATTTTGTGCTTCTTATTCTATGAATTATACTTGGCTAAACCCACCTTCCAAGGTATAGTTAAGCCAATTCCTCTAGTTCACTCTATATGTTTAGGGTTACCAAGTGCCTTTATCAGGATGTCGTTTTTGTGCCTAACTGATTCAACTTCACTTAGAGAGGACTATTCCACAATCAAATTGAGCTACAATGATTCCACTAAATTCTGTGTCAGCATTCTAAATATGGGATACCCCATGTACATGGATATACCTTGGCAGAGTACCACATAACAATTTCTATCTAGAAACAAAACCTATGTCTATGGATAGAGTCTAGAGCTAACAAGATAAGTGTCCATGACAAAGAAAGAGAAAAATGGTCATACTTCGGCTTGATCAGGACTACTTGGATTATATCCATACTTATCATCGTAGTTCTATTTGGGCAAGGAGCAAACGAGGGTATAAATACAAGACCTCTAGGAGGGGGAAGGACAAGCCAAGACAACACAAGCCACATACCCGATCCCATTGAGTCAATGTTGGAGGAGATCGAAGACAACTAGCTCCCAAGAACCATGTCTGAGCTCTAAACTAATGTCATAGGCAAACTAGATTTGGATTTCCATCTCCATACTTTGTGCACATGGGATTCATATATAATGGAAGCACTAGCCACCCAACCGAACAGGAGTAGAGCTATTACCTCTATGGGGCATAGACCTATATAAAAATCCTTGTCTCCATATGTCTTCATTTACATCTTTATATCAGCCTTACCTCATGTATACAAATGCACCGTCTATACACGGAGACCACGGTCATGTATCAATTTATCGATAATTAGACATTTAAGCATAGTGCGAGATAGTGACTAATTTGCTAATGGTTTGTATCGAAATCATGAGTTGGCAGAACACTTCAGCATTAGTGTTATTTGGAAAGACAACAATTCCATCTGGCTCCACCCTCCATCGTGCTCTACCCAATTCCTAGCCCTTAACTCAAGGATGTCATCAATTGGAGCCAGTGGATTAGTTTCTCCTACAGCTTCATCCTCCATTGTCCATGCTATTTCTTTCCTAAGGTAACCACCTATGCCAAGTCGGTGTGGGTGCTCGTTCCTCACCTAGAATAGCCAATGTGATTCACTAATTGCCTAGAACTCCAGTTGTTCTTCAAGGTCAAAAATTCTATCCATGTCATCTAAATTATCTATGGCCATCTGACCATTGGAGTGGCTTTGCAGGTTGTAGATATACTCACTCACGAGCTTCGAATTAAAGTTCTTCCATGAACTACAAATCTCTTGAAAAGCCACATGCTTAAAGGCCTCCTCCGCTTCTAATGGATAGTTGAACTTTTCTATCAACTTTCACCCAGGCCTGTTGTTTCACCACTTTAGGAACATGATCAAAGTCTCAATGTAAGATTCCACAAGAGTTTGTGAACTTTGCGACTACTCTTCTTGGCAATATAGGCCTTATGATAGTGTCAATTTCAAAGATGGTTAGCTTAGTATCCAGCAGCCTATTACATTTCCCAGGGGCCTGACTTGACAAGGTTCCGCCAATGGGATTGAAGGATTATCTAACATTTCTGGCTATACAACACGGTACATTTTATCGGAAGCCAAGCTTCCAAATCTTTTGTACAATTTAATATCCACACGACCCATTAACACCATACAACATGATAGCTACTTATAGCTAAAATGTATCGCATTCAACATAATCAATAAATATCCATACTACAACAATTATATAAAAAGCACTGTAATCTTTTTAAAATCTCTAAATTTAAAACCTTATATAGCTAAAATCAGTACCAAAATAGTAATATACACATAAATGCATGCATAAGTTTCTTTTTACGACATGATTTATAGTAATCAATCAATTTCATAGCACCTTGTAGCAACAAATCACTGATATCACCACTAAATCAATCAATTTCACAGCACATTGCAGCAAAAAGACAATGATATCACTAGTAATTCTCAGCACACTGCATGCACCTATGTGGAAGCATCGCTAGTCTTTGGGAAGAGGTGATGCCAGGTGTGGTCCGGGTAGTGGGCTTGGGGCAGGGGCAACACTAGGTGTGGTGGGGACAAGGCCACTAGTGTCGATAAGGAGGTGTCATCGAGTTTGGGGTAGTGGCGGCACAGAGCTTGGACTGGAGGTAGAGGTGAAGGAGCATGGGGCATGACTATGTAGATCTAGGGTTTACCAGTTGGGCTTGGGAAGGCGATGGTCATATGGCCGGTAAACGCCCATGTGATGGCTGAACTTCAGAGCCCATCACTACTAATTTATTTATGATAGATGTCCATCATAGGTATTTATGATGGGTGCCCAACGTAGTTGATTTTGACGGGTGTTAACACGGGGGCCTTCACAGTAGAGTTGACCACAATCAAAACCAGTGAGGCTTCTTTTTGTTATATCATTTGCATACAATATGACCATAGTCAAATGGCATTTGACCATACTTTTACCATTGTAAAATTGATCTGAATTACATGGCATGCCATACAATACATAATTAGAAATTCCAAGTTTTATAAGTTCAAACCAAACATCCACTCAACATTTTACAATTCATCGGTTACATATGTAATCCTTAATCAAGATGTCATCATGCATATACATTGTTGTCTTCGGATTGCTCCTCTTCCAGTGGTATTTGTTGGCCTATATATGCATACTAGTTGTAATTGTTTTCATCAACAACGTTTTCAACCCCTACAATTCTTATTTTGCCTTCTCAAATGACATGAAGCTTCTTATAAGCCGGGTCAGTTATGTATAATACTTGGAGGACTTACTTTGCAAGGACGAATGGTTCATCCTTGTATATAATATTGCTGAAGTCAACTAGTGTGAAACCCTATTTATTGACCTTAACCCCATGAAGACTAATCCATCTACATCAAAACAATGGTAACTTGAACTTCACATAATTCATCTCCCATATCCCCTCTATGTGGCCATAGTATGACTTCTGTCCAAGTTGATCCTGATAAGCCTCTATATGAAGATCACTATTTTGTGCTATGTTTTTGTAGTCTTACTTGGTAGTGTAGAAGGTATAGCCATTGATATCAAATCCTTGCCATGTTTGAACATCCCATGAATGATCATGGACCAACCACTGAAGTGTAATGCTTATCTCTTTGGTTCTATTAGCAATCTAATTTTTGAACCATTCATTGAAACGCTTCTTATGCTTTTTCATGATCCAGCTATCTGGCTGACCAATGTTGTCTTCTTTGATCCTAGCTATGTGCTCTTCAAAATATGACACAAGTTCTGCTATATGTTACAACATGGTGAAATGGGATTCATCATATCTAAATCAATCTAGCTTGATGGTTCGCCTACCTATGGTGTCAAGACATGTTGGTCTGCCTTCATAGCGTAGTGTCATGCTATGAACCTCTGTCATGCGAAGGCAGGAACTCATAGTTTTGTCTACTTCACATGATGCACGATGAGATGAAACATTATATCAAATAATGAAGGGGAAAGTATATCTCTAGATAGTATAGTGTTTTCATAATTTCTTCTTGTAGGTTGTCTAGGTTGGATCAATTATCTTTTGACCGATGGTTTTGAAGAAGTATTATCACATGATAGGTGTGGGCAAAATATTTCTAATAGCAACTGGCAGAAGCTTTGTAATAAGAACACGACAGTCGTGAGACTTCATGACAATCATTTTAAGGTCGTCCATCGAAATAAAATTACTAATTATTGATAGTATCTTGTTGGAGCCTTAATACCTTGCAAGCATGCTAACATACCCTTTTTCTCCTCCTTCTATATAGTGTGGCAAGTTCAAGAGAGATATACTCTCCATATTTCATTATTTACTAATGGTGCTAGTTTGCTCTAGTTTGCAACAAATATCTTGTAAATCTTGTCAAGCATTGAGCCCATCCTTTGTCTTGCTGGGTATATTGAGTGGTAATCCAATAGGACTCTCACAAACATTCTTCTTCACATACATCAAGTGAACGCAATGTTAGATCTTAAGACTTTTCCAATACGGAAGCCCTAAGAAGATTGACCTCTTTTTCCACATTTTTTTCCTCTTTTTGTTGTAGATGCTTTCCTTTTCTTACCAAAAACATTGATGATGTCCTTCACCATGTCAAGCACCTCTGTTCCAAACAAATTTGGAGGAGCTGGACCCCACTTGCTTTTACCATTAAAACTTTTCTTTATTATTTTATACAAGTGGTTACACCTAAGGAATCACCTATGACCCATCTAAACCATCTTGCTGGAGTTTTTCAACCATGTACCACAGGTTTTTTCCATGCAGTCTAAGTATGCCTTCTTTTCTTTCACTATTTGCCCTAATTAGTTGACAAGTGTAGGATAGTCGTTAATTGTACAGAACAACAATGTGTGGAGGTTGAAGTTCTCCTGCCTATGTGCATCCTAGATCTCTACACCTTCTCGAAAGTGTGTAATAAGATTATCATACAATGGTTCTAAGAATACGTCTATGTCATTGCTAGGTTTGTCTTAGTCCTTACAGTAGCATGCAAAGCATGATATACTTTCTTTTGAAGAACAACCAAGGAGGTAGATTAAAGTTCACAAATAGGACTAGCTAATTGCAATGATGACTACTCATATCTACAAAAGGATTTGTTTTGTTCGTACTAAAACCTAGCCAGAACTTCCTCGGGTCTTCTATGAATTCTGGGTATATCTTGTTGATATTTCTTCATTCAATCAAATATGTGGGGTTCCTAAGCAAATCATCTTTTTTTTGATCCGTGTCGTGCCAACGAACTAACTTAATGTTCCTAAGCAAATCATTCCACCATATATGAATCCTTGTGAACTACAAACCTCCTATTTTGCTTCATATGTCATTCTTGGCAAAGAGTTTTGAGAGCAAGTATTTCAACAAATCTAGCAGCTCTATGAAACTCCTCTCTGACCACTGATTACTTGTCTTCATAAGTTCAAGGACTTTTAACGACTTCATGTATTTTGTATTGCACCCAAGGTAAATAGGAGTCTCTAAATCCATTTCCATATGTGTGAAATTCTTATAGCCCCTTTCGTTGCACACTGCAATCTCAACATCTCACAACAGCTGACCAAGGGTACTATTATTGATGCCAAACATTTCACCAATCAACAGAGAAGGAATGAACATATCATCTTGCTGCTCATCTGGCCCTTCCACTACTTTAGTACTTGCAAGTTCTTACTCACCATATTTGGTACAAAAGTGTATCCTTTCATAAATCCTCTACGTATCAACTAAGACTAGCTGAACACTTTCAGTAAATAGACATACCATATATTTGTTGGTCCTTGTACACTTGTCAATCTCTGCTAGATTCAAAAACTAAGTAACTCCATCTCTATAATCTTTGCTTAGGCAATTAGTAGTATACATCCATTTTCTATCCATCTGTAATATTAAAAACCAACAATAATTAGTGTAATATACATCCATAACAATAAATGCCCGACAATACACAAACCTAGTGAGAATTTACCTTAATTCTTTTTTCCTTGATTTTATAGTAAAAAATCACAACCTAACATGCACACCTGAATTGTAAACAATATACTAGGTTAGGATAGCACACACATGTGAGCTGGATATATATAGATAGCAAATACGGGACCGGCAGAGATGTCCCAAAGACACCTTTGGCAGGCCGTGTCAACCAGCTAGTCACTTATGGAGGGTCATCTGTGACAGGCTCCGTCTTCTAAACTGACACCAATAATCTATGTGGGTTCACAAAATGCGGCCTATCACAAATGATGGCCACCTGTGACAGGCAAATTTGTTACCCATCAAAGGTGATAGCCTCCGTGATGGGTCGTTTGTTGACTGATGTGCTGTTAGTTGACCGGATCTATAATAGTTTTTTTTGTGTAATATGCATCTTTATATATTTTTACCTACTTTTAAAAAATAATTAACTTTCTATTCGTCTATGTAACCCGTACTCCATGAACCATCCGTCGTCCGTGTGGTGCAAACGATTACAGTCCCGCATGACACCCATGCTCTCAAATAACTGGCCCAGATCACCAGATCCATAGGCCTGAAAGTCGCAATGTCCAACACAAACTCTTGAGTTGGCACACGGATTAGCATCCCTATATTTTGGTTGGCTCGATGAAAAACAAAGCCCATCTTCTTATCTTCCACTTATTTCAGATTATGGAAAAATATCTCAAGAGCTTTCAGCCACAAATTATTACAAATATTCAGCATTGAAGCTTAAATCCCATAGAAACTAATACGTTAAGATAAAAAAATTATTAAAAGGAAAGTCTATTGCGGTAAGAATTTACATCACCTTATGGCACGCCGTACGCACCATCTCTTTATTTCATTACACCTTTGCAACTGTGTTCAGAAGTGAAGCCAGTGTTTCCCAGAATAATGCATCTATATAATTTTTAGGTGATGATTTGTTAGAAACAACATTATTTCTGCTAAGCCATAAAGTATACCAAGAGTGAGTTCAACCTAACATTTGCCTCTTAAAGAGCATCTTCAGCAACTTAGCAATACCTCACGTCCAATATCTCATTATTATGGCTCCCAAGATTACTAGAGAAGACGCTTTAGCAGCCCCTGATATCTCATCCTAATATATAACTTGAAAATAGGTCCCATTTAGAAGGGGAGAGAGGACAATGCTAGCAGTGGAGGGTGTAGGGCATGGCAACCAAAGAAGTGGTGATGGGAGGTTGATGACAACATGTTGGGCTGCCAAATCTAAAAGAGAGTGTGGCAGGAGCTCCAATGACTTAGGATGTTGACTTCACTGGCTACTCTCTCCACATCGCCTTCTTATGCCCCCTCGGAGGCACAAACGGTTGCCCCCTCTGCTCTACCTCCTTTCCCATCCACACGGCCAATAGCAGGCGATGGCACGGCCAGCATCAATGGGTGTTGTCCTCGTTGGTGCAGGTATGGGCCCACGGTGCATTGGGCTGGCAGATCTAGACAGTGTGGGAGGTTAGGGATGGGGCTGCGAAGGATATGGAGCGACCGGTGAAAGTTGTACCAAGATATCGGGATGATGACTCATGGCCACTAGAGATAAGGAAGACGGAGATAGGACAGGAGGTTGAGTAGTGCCTACAAGGGTTGCTAGGGATCCGCATGGCAGGCTCTAAGGCAGCATCAGAGATCAGGGATGGGACAGAGCACATGATAGCCACCAGCGAGCTGGGACACCAAAGTTTTTGGGGCTGCAAATGCTTCCTACTCAGGGATTAGCGTCTGGAAAGACAAATTATGTTTCTCTTCTATTTGGCAATCTGGATGGTGGCACTGGTGCATTGCACCTATTGATGAGCTGACATTCCACCGGCTACAAAGCTTACAGAAGAAGCTTGTAGATGCTGCCCCACAAGCGTGTGGCCAGAACCCAATGCCATTCAGGCAGTTCCATTCTAATGGGAAGTGACATCATCATGGACCAGATTACATCATTGACTTTGAACTTCTTGCACAGTAATTTTACCTTCAGCATATCAGCTTGGTTATTTTTTTCCATTCGTTTTTGTGTTCTTATGTTGACTCCACAAAATGTTTACTCCCTCCATCATGTAATACAACGAATTATGCCATTTAACTTTTATTTCAAAATATAAAAGATTTTATAATCACGACAATACTTTATTTCTTTATTAAATTTTATACTACTTTATTCTTCCACCTACTAACTTTTATACTACTTTATTCCATATCTATTAACTATCACGTTTTGTGATATGATTTGTATTTTTCTACATCCATTCTGCGGGAGCAATTCCTCGCACGAAACTGTCGCCAACAATAAGCAGCCCAGCAGCCGCGATTTACTTCAATTATTCCCTTCTTAAGCATCTTTTAATTCCTCTTTTAAGCCTGCACTAAGTACGACAAGCCTATCTGAAGTTCTGAACTGCATGTGTCCATTTTTATTTCAACTATAGCATTATAAACAGCACATTTTGTTTTTTTTTCACCCTCATCGCATAATTTGCCAGCTGACCAAGTATCTTCCGTAAACTCTCCAGCACGATCATCTTTAATCCTTCAAATAAGTGGTAAATAATACGATAAATCAATAGAGCAAGCAATCAAAGTGGTACTATATCATCGGGCTTATTCGCCGTCCATTCTCCTCACCCTACCAACATATATTTCTCATCCATCAAGGCTCGTGGCATTGTGGCAGACTCGCAGTGCTCTGCTTCCCTGATCCCTGGTGCTACTCTAACACGGTGTCATACAATGCTTGCATCATGATATAGGTTCGATGTTTCTTCTCCATTGTTTTGATATCTTTTGGTGATTGTTGTTCTACATTGGTAGCTGATGCCCGTGTCCACTGCTTTTTACTCATCTTACATTTTTTTTACTGTGCTATTTATCAATGGACTATTGCTGCAACAATCTTGAATTGTTGATTGTCAAACTGACTGCCAGAAGATTACTGCCGAACTATTGTCCACGCACAAGCCAGTCAAACAGGCTGCCTCACTTGCCTTCCACCGTTTCAAGGTGCATTGAGTGTGCTGATTTCTCAAAACCTAAGTTAACAATCTCTTCCTTCACAATGTGCTAACATTGAGGGTACACGTCCTTAGTTTCTTTTTTTGTGGGGTCAACATATACCGAGATTTCTCAAGTAAAATATGCATTTGATAGAACTCCAGCTCCATGTTGTTTTCTGTCTTTTATGTTTTTCATGACATTTTCTTTTTGTGTACATCTCTATAAACATGGTAGTTATTTGGCATTCAAATGTTCCATGGCAACATCCGTGGTGTGTCATGTAGTATTTAAGAAAGTAGGTAAAATTAAATGTACGAGGGTTATGATTGTTAAAATAAATGAAAATAAATAGAGAAATTAAATGAGGGATGATTACAATTAATTGAGATGAGAAAGGATAGGTGAAGAAATAGTTACATTTTAGGATGAAATTAGAACGCTAGAAATAACTACATTTTAGGACGAATGGAATAGTTGCTAATGCAAAATTTTCGTTATTTTCACCTAAGAAAGTTCAGGGTGTTGAATAGTCCCACATTATTTGTAAAAGGTTAAGGAATTAGTATAGAAATAGAAAAGCCTCTCATCTCATTAAAGGTAGGAAATGCCCTTTATAATCCTACAATTGGTATCACAACCTAGCTAGTTCAACATATTTATCTCCATGGATAATAGAGTGTAAAGGCCAGATGAATCGTGGGTGTTTGTAGGCCTGTATACCTGAGGATCCATCGGTGTATGATAAAGGAGCATTGAATAGCTGAGAGAACACCAATATATCAAGGAGACTAGTCCCACATTGGTTGTAAAAGAGTAAAGAACATAGTATATATGGCGGAGCCCCTCACCTTGTTGGCTAGCTTTTGAGGTGGGAAAGGCTCTTTACGATCCTACACAGGGTACTAAAGTCTAGTGAAAATGTGACATGCATTTTGTCATGAAGCTTGGCACAACCGATGGATACTTATGGGAGGGTGAGGTGGCTGCATAGGAGTTGCCCATGGGAAGATGGTTGTGTTTCTTGTGTGTGGGTTCTGTGATTGGCAGCTAGATGGGTAGTTGATGAGTCCCAGGTTCATAATCATTTGATAACAGGAGATAACTTTCAATAGGGGTGGATAAGTCCATTTTACACCTGACACCAATACTTGAGCCTACTAACCACCACCGAGCTTACCCTATTGACATATACACCTAGAGCTGTAGCAAAGCACCCCCATAGTCTGTTTCCCTCTTTTGACACCTCTCCCCTTTGTCTCCAATGGTTCTCCACTAGTGAAGGGAGAGAGAAAGGTTGGGTCTCTCCTCTCCCCCTAGTAGCTAGTAGTAGCAGCCAGGGTCAATATGATAGTCATCTAATCATTTTTGGTGTTAGAGAGTCATCAACTACTTGACCTAGATTAAAATAGGTTTTAGAGATAAAAACCAGCTAGTGGAGCCGATTTATATATCAAAACTACCCTCTAAGCAAAATTATATCAGTATGAGGTTAAACACTTGTCTCATAGGCCAATTGAAAGATTTATGGGACATCACACTCTTATAGCCAAGACAGATGATTTATGGTACATCGATAATGTTCTATAAACTAGGGTTCTAGGTAAAAGGTAAAATAGAAGACATGACTTAAAAAATAAAAGAGTAGAATGATTCAACTGGATGTTGAGGTTTTGGTTGCCATTGTTCCTATTGAATTGACATTAGCCCCTTATAAAAAGTTAGGCTTGCATCTCTAGAGTCTTCTCCATGTCCTATTAGGTATTAGGTTTAATTAATACTTAGAAAACCTCATTTACATTGAGTAACATTAAAAGGAACATAATTGGACTTGTTCTTGGGCATTGCTGGTACAATAGTCAAGCCCGTCTGACTCGATTGAAATATAGAACCCCTTGTTTAGGGTTTAGGGTTTAGGTTTTTGTAACAAATATTGAGAGAGTGATCTCTATCCCTTTACTCTTGTGATTTCCTTCGTGGAATTACAGAAGCGGCAACTTCATCTGCTCCTAATTGGTCCACCTACTCTCTTCAAGGTTCTCCTTGATTGATTGTAGGCTGTGTTGGTTGGTTCTTTGAGAGTGTGGTTCGACAAATCCTTGATTCAGGTTGCCGGTTAAAGACGGTGGTTGGCTTCGAGTTTTATTTACTAGGTTGCACTAGTTATCGCTGCTTGTAGCAAATTATCCCGCTATTCTATAGCTAGTTATCTAGTGATTGATCCTACATTGTGAAGATCGGGACCCTGTGACATATCACCTCGGCAATGTGATGCGGGCTTTAATATCACGGTCAGACCAACTTTAGAGCAATGGTTGGACCATAG
Source organism: Oryza coarctata (assembly GCA_030770085.1). NCBI lineage: Eukaryota > Viridiplantae > Streptophyta > Magnoliopsida > Poales > Poaceae > Oryza > Oryza coarctata. Next base: position 2,777,262 of record CM061479.1, read on the forward strand.
CTATGGTCAGACCGGCTTTGTAAAAGCAATCAGACCTACTTGGTCTACAATTACCTCACTAATTTTCTGTCTTTCTCATCAAGCATCGACTTTTGTAATCTCTAACATGTATGTTTCCTAGATTGACAACCAGATGTTTACTATATTACAACCAGATGTTTACTATATTATCTTCTCTAGACATATGAAAAATTGTATAGAATATCCAAACAAGCAAGTATTACTAGCTATTCAAATAGACAACAAAACATTACACACTCTCCGCCACTTGATACATGACTAATAATGAATCACCAAAATGTAGGGGTAGGTGTAGGCTACAATAGTTAAAACAAAAATTTTCTACCGTACATACCAGGACATCATGTGAAGTAGGGATCATGGGCTATTACCAAGAGATGTGCAGTGCAATGTAAGTACGGCTAAAGAAACCAATCCAACCACACACGCGTCAAAGTAGTAGATGAAGTAGTCGATCGTCGGGATCCTGATGTTGATCAACGCCGTAATGAGCAGCGCCTCCACCATTATCCACATGTCTGGGGTTGGAACACCAATTATAGGTGCACTAACACTCATAAGCGGCTAGGGTTTTACTCGGTAGGTGGCGGCTTGTGTTTTGCTCGAGGTGAACAGAGGTCTCTTTTCTCGACCTCCCTTTCTCTCTATATATAGGCTTTCTCACTTGGGCATAAGGGACCATGGCTCGATAGGAGTTTAGTCATATATTTTTTCAAATCAAGCCCTTATCTGAATTACATTCGAATAAATATTTCATCCCGTTAAGCATGCAACCATGTAGATTCACGTATATTTAGTAGCGACCCAAAAACACCTTTCCGGTCACCCTACTAATAGTAGTCTCTAGCAAGGCATAAAAACCCTAAAGTATACATAAAGATCATATCGACCAAACCTATGATATTCTCATGTATGAATTCCTTTCCCTTACGATATGTATCGAGCTCAATACAAGACTTGTATTATCCTCATAATAGCTCAATCACTCTCTCAATCATATGATGGATTGTAAACTTATGATTGACTCCTCAATCACCTTGGCATGGCCATGCATTTCTATAATCCATTACATCGAGGGGCCCAATTAATATCTCTCCCATAGAAGAGGCAAATTCTATGTTGATCACTCGCATCGCACTATATATTTCATAGCAAACCCAAAGACTACTTTTATGACTACCATATTATGGAGTAGTGTTTGGTAATATCAAAATAAGCTACTACCTATGTTAGGAACCATGATAATCTCAAGTCTAGAAACCCCATATAAAAACTATTTGAGATTAACTGATAACATATAAAATCTCTACAGTATCTCATAGCGGGTCTATGCAACATATGTTCACTAACATATGTCCCTATTATCGATTTGTTATCTCCATATTATGATCCATAAGTGTTCATGTAGGATCTCACGCGCGCGGCGTGACCACGCTGAACCCTCGAAGGTCTGCTTAGCTCCAGTGCAAGTCTATTAGCTTCCCTCTATGGCTCGAGGTACAAGCACCAAGGCCTAGGAGGTCCGCTTAGCTCCAGTGTGGGTACCTCGGCTCGCTCTCTGTCTCGACGGTGTAGGTCTGGACGTGCCAGTCAATTTGACCCTACAATTGATAAGAAGGTGAGGCGAATGGGTCAGTCGAACGATAGGTCGATACAAGCTCTTGCTATCGGCTAGCCGCCGATAGGGTCGAGTTGGTCATCGGCCACGTCCGGATGGGTCTTGCTATCGGCTGGTCACCGATAGGAATTGAGACGCTCTTCCATCGGCTGGGGAGCCGATGAAGGCATGGATAGATGTCGATGAAGGACATGATGACTCCGGCTGTAGCGAAAGCAAGATCCTAATCCATCGGTCGTAGAGCCGATGAAGGCACCAAAGGGTATTCAGAGAAAAGCAAAGCATGCGGGATCTCTCCTAGTTGCCAATGGTAGCCGATGATGGCATATGCGAACTAGCAAGGAATCGTATAAAAGACACCAACTGCAAAGTAGATGCTGCTCCGGATATGGTGGGCGATGAACAAGGAGCGAGGCCTGCTCCTCCCATAGCAAACTATACTAATCCATATTTAAATTTAATGCTACTCCTTTCTTATTATGTCTTGGATGTTGTGTATAAATCATGTCTTATGCTAGACATGGTTTTTTCTCTTCCTTCATTTTATCCTATGTCATAACTTATTTAATTTTATGGACCCTATTCTAGTCATTGCATTGAAAAACGATATTACCAAATACCAATCAATAATTAGGTGGTAATAAAGTGGTAAATGTACAACTTCAAATATGTTATGATAATATTTTATTATGAACACTAGGTTGATAAGTGCCCTTGTGCTTCGTTGTAGTGATGAGTGATTGTCAACGTGCTGACATTTCAGGTTGAGTGTGTTTCTACAACATGTCTCGTGGCTTGTGGTGTGCAGGTGTGGAGCTCGGAGGCGGTGGTCGATAGCAAGGTGAAGGTCATGTAGAGACAAATCGTGATGATGGACCGGGAGCAGTGAAGGACGAACGTGAGACTTGGACTGAGGAACCGAATTGCCAGAAGACCAGTTGCAATGGCTAACACCTAGGGAGATCGACAAGCGCAAGTGTACATGGGTGATGAAGATAGTGTTGATCAAGTCAAGAAGGAAGGCAAAGGCGTCAAACTTGGAGGAGGTTAGACACACATCGACATCGAATGTATTTGGTGGGTTGAGCCTCAAAACCACCGGGTGAAGGTTTCATGGGTTTGGCCTCAAAACCTAGGTTCCGAGGAGGAATGGGGTGGCTTGTGGCAAAATCACAAAGGTTACTCCAAGACGAAGCAAATCTATGCAGGAAGCATACCCGTCCGATCGCTTGAAAAAGAATTGGTCCATTATGCCCTTCGGTAACTGTTTCGGACTATTATACTGAAGGGGCAAAAATGGAATTTCACATGAATCTCTAATATATATATATAGGGTGAGGGTGCTAAGTCAGTGTGTTCTGGAATGTCCGAGCGCATTCAAGCATTTTCCTTTTTTTTTCTTTTTTCTTTTTCTCTCTCACTAGTCTTGAGTTCATCGCTCTTCTATTTAGGGCTTTTGCTCGAACTCTCCGCGGCACCGTAATCCACCATATCTATGTAAAAGAACTAAAGATTGTGTGCGGGAATGGAGGCGCTAACCTCCTAGTATTCTCTGGGATTCAGTTTCTGAGCTATTTGCTCAAATCCCGTGGGTGTTTTCGCATTCTTGGTTTTCTCCTTCCAACGTTTCGAGTGGAATCCCGAGTTTTGGGGTTATTGGTTCAGATCTGTTTATTTGAGATGAACTAGGATGTGAGTTTAATCCTTGCACCAAAGGAAAACGTCTAACTTCTCACGAGTTCATATGTCGGTTTATTTAAGCTGTTTGTTCAAATCCCATCGGTGTTCTTCACATTTTTTGTTTTCTCCTTCCGATATTTTGGGTTGAATCTCGAGTTTTGGGGGGTTTTGGTTCAGATCTATTTATTTGAGATGAACTAGAATGTGAGTTGAATCCTTGCACCAAAGGAAAACGTCTAACTTCTCACGTGTTCATAGATCGATTTATTTGAGCTGTTTGTTTAAATCTCGTCGGTGTTCTTCATGTTCTTTGTTTTCTCCTTCCGATGTTTTGGGTTGAATCTTGAGTTTTTGGGTTTTTGGTTTAGATCTGTTTATTTGAGATGATCTAGGATGTGATTTGAATCCTTGCACCAAAAGAAAACGTCTAACTTCTCACAAGTTCATAGATCGGTTTATTTGAGCTATTTGTACACATCCCGTCGGTGTTCTTCATGTTCTTGGTTTTCTCCTTTCGATGTTTTGGGTTGAATCTCAAGTTTTTGTGGTTTTTGGTTTAGATCTGTTTATTTGAGATGAACTAGGACGTGGGTTAAATCCTTGCACCAAAGGAAATTGTCTAACCTCTCACTAATTTATAGATCAGGGCGAATTAGACTTTTAGGAAGAAATACCAATGGTTTTTCACTCATCTATATTATCTTTTTGACTGGATTTAGTTTTGGGTGATGATCTCTTTGAGATAGCTCATCTATTAGTTAGAAAACATAGATCTGCTTGTGACTGCTTTTTAGGGTTGATTTTAGGATAGCCTCCAAATATATTGCGTGAAAGTTAAGGCTCCCGTTCACCCCCTTCCTCTCTGGTCGCCATTTCTGATCCTTCAATTGGTATCAGAGTGGGTTAAGGATCATTACACCTTACTCGGCCTGTGATCGATGAAGGCAACATGGAGCGCAGCTCCGGCAAGCCACCATCTTTCGATGGAACCAACTACCCATACTAGAAGATCAGCATGTCTACGTATCTTCAGAGCTTGGGCTCACAGGAGTGGGAGATTTGCGAGGACGCTATTTGCGTTGTGCTTGAACCTCGTGCTTGCATCACTCAAGAGCAGAAGGATCAGCACAATGCAAATAACTGAGCAAGGAATGCCCTTTTTGCTACTCTTTCGCTTTCAGAATTTGAGTGAGTTTCTAATTGTGCTATGGCTCGAGAGATCTAGGTGAGACTTCAGAGCTATCACAAGAGGACCACACAGGTCAAGACCAGACTCTTTGTGACATACCATCATGAGTATGAGAACTTTTCTCACTTGGCTGGCAAATTTGTTGATTCTATGTTTTCTCGCTTGCAGTTGATTGTGAACAAGATGCGAGCAAATAAGCTGCAGCTACCCTATGATGATCATGAGATGGCTCTCAAGTTACTACATGCCCTAGATCGGAGGGTTTGGGATGTGAAGGTTCCTGCTATCATTGAGTCAACCAACTATGAGACCCTCATAGTGGATGAGTTGTTCAGCAAGCTCAAGTCTACCGAGATCGACTACCAGACTAAAGCTAAGATCAAGGATCCCTCCGTACTAACCATGGCTTTGGTTTTAGGTACTGGATGTTTAAGTTTCTTGACTAACCCTTCATAGCTTTCTTTTGCCTTGTCTTCTTTGGTGTCTATCATAGAATAGTAGATGGAGGTGCTTGGAGACGATGAGCTGGTCCGGATCATTAGCCGGTTCTTGTGGTTCCACAACAACCGCATGAGCCACCGGTGTGGTGGTCCAAAGGAGGGATGCTTAGGCTGTGGAGACCCACCCACTTTGTCACCAACGGCCCAAGGAGAACAAGCACTCCTCTAACAAGTACGACTCTGGCAAGCGCAAGGACAAGCGTGAGTACACCTCTATCAAACATAAGTCCAAGAGAGGGTTCGACAAGAAGGTGGTGTTAACACCAAAATTTGGAAAGTCCACAGAAAGATTGGAAAAAAGATTGGCTTAAATAAAAAATAGTCCGGTTGCTACAAGGAGAAAATCGATTGAACAAAGTAGGGAAAGATTTGGTCCAAGAATAGAAGGTTATCCAAATGAGACTGAGTTTGAGGAGGAGCTGTGGAACTCATGGCAGGGTATTCTATCTATATAAATCGTATCTTATATGGATAGGAAGGTTTAGTAAGTTTAGTTAACTTCCTTAGAGATATTTTGCATTTATCTTTGTTAGGAAATAACGTTCAATGGTTGTTGTAAATGCGTCGGACTTTATAAACCTAGGGTATAAATATAGACCCCCTGGAAACATGTATGAGAACATCCTTCAATCAATAAAACATCGGCGCATCGCCACCCTAGTTCATCTAGGTTTTTACCGGTAGGGTCTGGCTCTCGACGCGGGGCTGTATCGGTTAACTTTGATCTCTGGCGAAGGGGTATGTCCCGCCACTATCCCAATATGTCTCGATCTTTTTAAGGCTGCATCGTTTAGGTTTGACCTCTTGGTCCGATCGAATGTATCATATCACATCCGCGCAAGTTCTATCGGCCTATCAAGCTCTCTCCACCATCGTAGGTCTCGTGCTGCATTGGTTAGATTCGACCTATGAGGGTGCTGACGGTAGATTGAGCTTTAGACCTATAGGTCTCTGTATGGCGTTTCATCGGAGTGTTAGCCGATGAGTTATCTATACATTGAGCAACACGCCTAAAGTATCGGCTCCTCGGTCGATACACACCATTCTTCAGAGACTTCCGTTGAGCGTCACACCAGGCGCATCGGCCTTCCAACCGATGCGCGCCTGTCTTTAGAGAGACTTCCTCTCATCGGTTCAGCTAGCCGATGGGTTCGCTTCTCCCTTACTTCAGCACAACCGATCCGACGTCTGCTGTCCCATTGCCGTTGGCCTCGGTCTCATACTGTCTTGGTTAGGTCCGATCTTTGAGATTCGGTGCTAGCGATGTCGTCATGGTGGGCGATAGGTCTCGTGCTGCCATATCAGGAGCGGCATCGGCTTTGCAGCTAGTATCTTTTATACGATTTATTGCAAGTTCGCATATGCCTTCATCGGCTTTCCAGCCGATAAACAAGCAGTACAACTTCTGTCGACTACCAGGAGGGATCATGCGCACTTTGATTTTAATACACTTCGGTGCCTCCATCGGCTTTGCAACTAATGGATCAGGATCTTGTTTTCACTACACCCGGAGCCATCATATCCTTCGTTGACATCTATCCACACCTTCATTGACTCCCTAGCCAATGAAAGAGAGTCCCAATACCTATCGGTGACCAGCCAATAGCAGGAGCCATCCGGACATGGCTGATGACCACCTCGATCCTACCGGTAACCAGCCGATAGTGAGAGCTCGTATTGACCCATCGTCCGACTGACCTGTTCACCACACCTCCTTGTTAATTGCAGGGTCAAATTGACTGGCACGCCCGCACCCGCACTGTCGCGCCAGAGCCGAGCGAAACCCATGGGCCCCGACACGCGTACCTCAAGCCATGGAGAGAAGCTGATCGGCCTGCACTGGAGCTAAGCAGACCTCCCAGGCGTCAGCGTGTTCACGCTGGGCGCATGAGATCCGGCGCGAACAGGCAGTCAAGAAGTTCATCTAAGAAGGCGAAGGCCTAGCAACGTGCCTTCCTCGCCTCACTCAGCGACCTTGATAACGACTTCGATGACTATCACGCTTCTTCCTCTTCGAGCGAGGATGAGTCTGAGAGGAAGCTTGAGGACAAGCTGAACGGCCTCTGCTTCTTCATCAACTCCACTCATGGAGGCTTCTACACCATGGCGATTAGTGACAAGGTGGAGACCAGTAAGTATAAGGCTCTTGGCGATGACGACACTCTTGAGGTATCATCTTCTGTTGACACTCTTACCGCTGAAGTAGAAACTTTGAGTGATGCTTTGATCAACTATAATAAGCTTCTTAGCCTTGCCGCTCATGAGCGGAAAGAGTTTAAGGACAAGCTAGAAGTGGTACTTAAGGAGCTTGAGGTTGTCAAGAAGAATGCTATTGTAGTGTCTGATGAGGGTGAATGTGATTCTTGTGCTATTCACATGTCTAGTCTTGCCTCTTTGCAATCCACATATGTTGCTTTGCTTGATGAGAATGAATAGCTGAAGGCTTGGTCTCTTTTGTTGGGTGCATGCAAGTCCTGCTCGGGCTTGCAATCTAAGCTGGCAGAGAAGAATGCCAAGATATCTACTCTTGAGAAGGCCAGTTTAGATAGCATAGCTGTTGTTAAGTGTAAGCTTGGAGTTAGAGCTTGAGTTTTGCAAGCATGACAAGATGAGAATCGAGGAAGAAAACACATAACTTCGAGCTAATTTTTCTCACTCTTTTGGGTCATCTCGTTGCTTGGTGGTTGGATCCTCCTTTGAATTGTGGAAGTGGCATAGGAGACTGGGTCATTTGAGTTTTGATTTACTAGCTAGGTTGAGCTCACTTTATGTAATCCGGGGATTGCCCAAGTTGAAATTTGAGATGGATTTGGTTTGTCACTCATGTCGTCATGGGAAGATGGTTGCTGCTTCTCACCCCCCTGTGAACCAAGTCATGACCAGGGAACCCGGTGAGCTAATTCACATGGACACAGTTGGTCCAGCTCAGGTTCGGTCAATGGGTGGAAAATGGTACGTTCTTGTGATCATTGACAATTTTTCTCAATATTCTTGGGTGTTTTTCTTAGAAAGTAAGGATGAGGTCTTTTCTCATGTTTGGGACTTAATTCTTCGGTTGAAAAATGAGTTCCCTAAGAATGCTATGAGAGCCATTCGTAGTGACAATGGTATCGAATTCAAGAATATCATTTGAAAACCTTTTGTGCTTCTTTGGGCCTCGAGCTTCAATTCTCCTCTCCTTATGTTTCCTAGCAAAACGGTGTTGTTGAGCACAAGAATTGGACCCTTGTTGAGATGACTAGGACGATGCACGATGAGCATAGGACTCCTAGGAGATATTGGGCCGAAGCATTCAACACCACGTGCCATGCTTCAAATCGCATTTTCCTTTGGAATTTCATGAAGAAAACATCTTATGAGTTGCGGTTTGGACGTCCACCCAAGGTGAGTCATTTTAGGGTGTTTGGATGCAAGCGCTTTATCCCAAAACAAGGTATTTTGGATAAGTTTGAGTCCAGATCTTCAGATGGCATCTTTCTAGGTTATGCACTTCATTCACATACATATCATGTTCTTAACCTAGAGACTAATTGTTAACGCCAGAATTTGATTCAACCTATAAATAGGATCGGCCGATGGAAAATATTGATCGGCTCATGGGGTGAAGCCGATTGATATTGTAGAAGAGCCGATCAAACTGGTGGAAGATTGAATCAGTTTGTTTGAAGATGGAAAGTTGTCCAGATGGAGTCGGGTCTAAAGAGGGATAATGAGGATAACGGTAGATCAGGTGTTTGTATAGAATGTATTACGTAAGCTAAGGAAGTTTGAGTAGTTTTACAATTGCTTAGAGATATTTTCCTTTTATATTTTTAGAAAATAACGTCCAATAGTTGTTGTAATCACATCGGACTCTGTAATGCCAGGGTATAAACATAGACCCCCTGGAAGCCTATAACAGATATCAACAGATCTATCCAATAAAACTTTGGCGCATCACCACCCTAGCTTGTCTAGATTTTTACCGGCGGGTTCTGGCTCTTGACGCGGGGCTGCATCGGTCAAGTTCGATCTCCGGTGAAGGAGTAAGTCCCGCCACTATCCTAGTATATCTTGCTCTATCCAAGGCTGCATCGGTTAGGTTCGACCACTTCGTTAGATCAAGTGTACCGCATCACATCCAAGCGGGGTCTATCGATTTACCAAGCTCTCTTTGTCATCTTCCATCTTGTGCTACATTGGTTAGTTTTGACCTACCATGCGGCCGACGGTAGATTGAGCCATAGGCCTATATGTCTCTGCCCGACATCTCGTCGGAGTGAGTAGCTGACGAGTTATCCTCAATGTAGGTTCCCACATTTGTCTCACGTATCGTCTAACGATCGATCCTCTAGAGCTCGATCCGAACACATCGGGCGCTTCCTGATACTATCTCGGTTCGGTTCGATCTTCTAGGGCTTGTGGCTGACATGGCCAATGTCGAGATCTAGCGGGTCTTGTTCCCCATCAGCTCAAGCGGCCGATGGGTTTAGGTGTCAGGTTGCATCGGACGTACGGCCGGTAGGTAGCCAATGACCTCTTCTCTTTCATCCCTCGTCATCACGTTTGGTCTAAGCCTCCATCGACTTCATGTCATTAGTCTCCGACCTCATACTGTCTCGGTTCAGTCTAATCTATTGAGGCTGGTCCTAACTGTGCCGTTACCATGGTCACAAGCCCATGTGGCTTCGCAGGGGATCGGCTCTCGCTCCGCCCTTCGGATGTCGAGTAGCGTCATCAGCTCTTTGGCCGATAAGTCCTCTAGTATATTACACACGTCTATCTCTCACGCCTCCATCAGCTATTCAGCCAATGCTCAAGCGCTGCCTTTCCTATCAGCACCCATCCGATAGGGAGAGCCGGACAGGCCCACCGGCTGACCGGCTCACGGGTCTCATCCTCTCTCCTTGTCAATTGCAGGGTCAAATTAACTAGCACGCCCTCTAACCTCAAAGTTTAAGGACCTGCATTGAAGTTAAAAAGATCTCCTAGGCCTTTACATGATCGAGCCGCCGTCTCTCTCCGGTCAGACTTTTCCTTGTGAGATTTGGCGACAAGCACTAACCGAGTTGTCGAGACCTACGAGGTCACATTCAATGAAACCATGCCTTGTTCGATTTCTGTCTTTGAGCATGCAAGTTAGCAAGAACTTGGTGAAAGCATCTTTGTTGAGGATGAGCAAGAAGACGACGATTAGGGTGATCCTGAGATGACTCCACCAGCTGCTCCTCACGAGCCTACATTGACTACTTTAGCTCACGGTCCTAACCCCTCTTCTTCCACTACCTGGGAACTGTTTGAGTAGCTGTCTCAGCCCTATGTTGGCTGCACCTGAGGAAGTACCAGCTACTGTTAAGGAGGAGGCGACATCCTCTAGAGAGGCTCCACGCCACATTCAGCATCACCATCCACCTCAGACCATGATTGTCAACATCGATTAGCGAGTCACGCGGTCCAAGTCGTATCAAATCTCACACTTTGCCCATTCTTCATTTGTTGCATCTTTTAAGCCCCGAGATGTTGGACATGCTTTATCTGATCCTGATTGGGTTAATGCCATGCGTGAGGAGTTAGACAATTTTGAGTGAAACCACGATTGGGCCTTAGTACCACCTCCACTAGATTGTCAACCCATAGGAACCAAGTGGGTTTTCAAAAATAAACAGAGTGAAGATGGGGTGGTAGTGAGAAACAAGGCTAGGATAGTAGCCCAAGGTTTTTGCCTGAAGGAGGGTATTGATTATAAAGAAACCTTTGCTCTTGTTGCCCATTTAGAAGCTATTAGGATTCTTTTAGCCTTTGCTGCTTGAAAGGGTGTAAAGATTTTTCAAATGGATGTTAAAAGTGCTTTCTTAAATAGGTACATAGAGGAAGAGGTTTATGTCAAGCAACCTCCTGGTTTTGAAAATCCCATGTTTCCAAACCATGTCTTTAAACTTCAAAAAGTGTTGTATGGTTTGAAACAAGCCCCTAGAGCCTAGTATGAGCATTTGAAAACATTTTTGGTTGCAAAGGGTTTTAAAATGGGATTGGTTGATAAAATGATTTTCCTCCTCAAGCAAGGCATTGACACTCTCATTGTTTAGATATACGTGGATGATATCATTTTGGTGGTTTATCTCATGCCTTGGTTGCCAAGTTTGCAAATACAATGAGTAGGGAGTTCGAGATGAGCATGATGGGCTCAATTTCTTCCTCGGGCTGCAAATCAAGCAGGCTCGGGAGGGGACTTTTGTGCATCAAGTTAAGTACACGAAAGACATCCTAAAGAAGTTCAACATAGGCAAGGTTAAGCCTCTTTAGACGCCCATGTGCACCAGAACAGTGTTGGATGCCCATGAGGATGGCAAGCCAAAGGACCAGAAGGAGTATAGGAGCATGATTGGCTAACTCCTATACTTGACAGCGATGAGGCTAGACATACAGTTCGTCGTGTGTTTGTGTGCTCAGTTCCAATCTTCACTACGTACTTCCCACAAGCAGGCGGTCAAAAGAATAATGAGATACCTTTGCTTCACACCCGAGTTCGGTTTGTGGTATTCCTCTTCTTCAACTCTCTCACTTTGTGGTTATTCGGATGCAGATTTCGCTAGTTGTCGTCTAGAGTGCAAGTCCACTTCTGGTATGTGTCAATTCTTGGGGTCTTCTCTTGTCTCTTGGTCCTTTCGCAAGAAAACTAGCATAGCCCAGTCAACCATAGAAGTCAAATATGTTGTTGCTGCTAGTTGTTGCTCCCAGCTGCTTTGGATGACTTACACTTTGAGAGACTTTGGGTTGAGCTTCTAGAGAGTCCCACTTTTTTGTGACAGTACCACTGCTGTAAGTGTGGCAAAGAACCCAATTCTACATTACAAAAACCAAACACATCGATGTCCATTTTCATTTCCTTCGTGACCACTATGAGAAAGGGGATATTGATCTTTGCCACATAGATACTCCAAACAGCTTGCCGATATTTTCACAAAACCACTAAATCAAGCATCTTTTCCCCAGCTGTGAGGGAACTAGGGGTGTGCTTCCCTTTTTAGTGAAGGAAAGGTTTGGTTCTTGTATAGTAGTTTTTGGTACTTGTTTTAGCAATATGGTTTTACTTTCAGTTTTTGTATCATAACTGCATTGCATCGCATCATGTATTATAGAGCATATTGTGAGCTTCATGAATCTACCTGTCAGGATGAAATTATGCTCTCTTTGGTATGTTATGCGTGTACATGATGGTGCTTATAGCTTAGGCTCTCTTTGATTACTTGATACATGTTGTCAGCTAAGCCTATTTTCAAATCTGTGAACATGATTAATACTTGATGAACTTTGAAAATATGTTCACCATTGGGATTGGCAACTAGCATGTGTAGGATGTATTGAAATTCCTGTTGATATCATGTATATGCTAGGTTGCTATGTCTCTTGTTTTTGAGTCATTCACTTGCTTGGACCACTCTGATATTCTTATGCTAAAATTTTGAAATCCAAGTTAAGTGATGAGGAAAGATCGAGATGTGTCTATACTGTCCCACATCAAGATATCGAGACTGCTTCCTATTGCACTTGGGATGAACTTGAACCTTGTAGTGGATGATCGAAACCGTTGTTTTGAGCTCCTGATTGTCTTTAACATAGGCTCCACTTGGTTGAAAAGTTAGGCGTGACAGCCTTACAATCTCTCACACACACGTGTTTGAATAATACTTGTGATTTATTGAAACTTGTAAAATCCTGATAAGTTTGCTCAAACACAAGTGTTAGGTTCATCTTTGACATGATGTGTGACCGCTGCTTGGGGTAGTTCATCTTGTGTATACATGTTAGCGTCAGTTTAATTTCCACCTTATACTTGCTATGTGCTACCTAAGTGGTGAATCATTTCTAGAATTGCTTAAAACTGCTTAAATGTGCTTATTATTCATATTTTGTTTCACTTGATAGCACTTAACAGTGTTGCTTTCTCACCCAACAGCACCCGTTAGAGCATCTTTTCTCTCTGATTGCTATACTCCTGAAGCTTATGTATTCATATGCATTCATAGCATCTTTTGACTAGGAGTTGCAGTTTTTAGCCTCTTGTTGTGATTTCGACAGAGAAAGGCTATCTTGATGTGTGCATGTGTCAGGGGGAGAATAGTTCACACAACCAACCCAAAAGGGGAGGAATGTCCCAAAGGGGTAGAATGTTAAGAGTAAATACTTTTGTGAGATTGCATTTGATCAGGGGGAGTTGCCTTTGAATTGCTTTGCTAGCTGTGTTGAGCCCGTGTCTGCCTCTTACTGAGGACCAGCTGTTGTTTGCTTGGTTGCATCGAGCTAGTGCCTAAGTTTTTGGGGACCAAGTTTTGTTTATCTCAAATGACTCTGTGTTAGACTTTATGTGGCTTTTGGTCATTTGGATGAGTTTCTTTTTCTGCTTTTTCTCTCGTTTCTATTGTTCAGTTGTTGTGTGTTTCTACAATAATGTCTCATGGCTTGTGGTGTGCAGGTGGGAGCTCAGAGGCGGTGGTCGATGGCGAGGTGAAGGTGAAGTAGAGACGGGCGTGCAGATGGACCGAGAGCGGTGAAAGATAGATGTGCGGTTTGGACTGAGGAACCAGAGCACCCGATGACCAGCCATGATGGCTAACACCTTAGGACATTGACAAGTACAAGTGTACATGGGTGATGAAAACAGCATTGATCAAGTCAAGAAGGAAGGCGAAGGCTTCAAGCTTAGCGGAGGTTAGATGTGCGTCAACATCGGAGGGGTTTGGTGGGTTGAGCCTCAAAACCACCAAGTGATGGTTTCACGGGTTTGGTGTCAAAACCTAGGTTTCGAGGAGGAACAGGGCAGCATGTGGCGAAATCACAAAGGCTACTTCAAGACGAAGCAAATCTATATAGAAAGCGTGGTCGTCCGATCACTTCAAAAAGAGTTGGACCATTATACCCTCCGGTCACTCTTTTGGCTTGTTATATTGAAGAGGCAAAATCAGAATTTCGCATGAAACTTTGATATATATAGGGTGAGGGTGTCGTATCAGCGAGCTCTAGAACATCCGAGCGCATGCGAGCATTTTCCATTTTTTTATTTTCTTTTTTCTTTTTCTCTCTCGCTCGTCTCGAGTTCGTCACTCTTCTGTTTAGGGTTTTTGTTTGAACTCTCTGCAGCACCGTAATCCACTGCATCTATGTAAAAGAACTAAAGATTGAGTGTAGGAATGGAGGCCCTAACCTCTTGGTATCCTCTGGGATTCGGTTTGTGAGTTGTTTGCTCAAATCCCGTCGGTGTTCTTTGCATTCTTGGTTTTCTCCTTCTGACGTTTTGGGTTGAATCTCGAGTATTGGAGGTTTTTCATTCAGATATGTTTATTTGAGATGAACTAGGACGTGAGTTGAATCCTTGCATCAAGGGAAAACGTCTAACTTCTCACGAGTTCATAGATCAGTTTATTTGACCTGTTTCTTCAAGTCTCGTCTGTGTTCTTCACATTCTTGGTTTTCTCCTTCTGATGTTTTGGGTTGAATCTCGGGTTTTGGGGGCTTTTGGTTCAGATCTATTTATTTGAGATGAACTAGTATGTGAGTTGAATCCTTGCACCAAAGAAAAACGTCTAACTTCTCACGAGTTCATAGATCTGTTTATTTGAGCTATTTGTTCAAATCACGTCGGTGTTCTTCACGTTCTTTGTTTTCTCCTTTCAACATTTTGGGTTGAATCTTGAGTTTTTGGGATTTTTGGTTTAGATTTGTTTATTTGAGATGAACTAGGACGTGGGTTGAATCCTTGCACCAAAGGAAATCATCTAACCTCTCATGAGTTTATAGATTGGGGCAAATCAGACTTTTGGGAAGAAATACATGTGGTTCTTCACTCATGTGTGTTTTCTTTTTGACTGGATTCAGTTTTAGGTGATGATCTCTTTAAGATAGCTCATCTATTAGTTAGAAAACATATAGATCTGCTTGTGACTGATTTTTAGGGTTGATTTTGGGACAACCTCCAAATATATCGCATGAAAGTTAAGGCTCCCATTTACCCCCTCTGGTCACCATTTTTGGTCCTTCATTTATGGATTTACTATACAACATTTTCAAGGAAATCCTCCCCATATTAATCTTTTTTTCAACCATCCAATTGATATCCAATGACCTAGATCAATCAAACCACATAGTATATAAACCAAACCATAACCCCCAATCGTTGTCACCATCCTCTTTTTGTGACTCGGTCCTCCTCCTCCACCTCTTCCCTCTTCCCTGCTCTGGTGAGATGCCCCTTCCTTGGTGACCCTACCCTTCTCCTTCATCTTCGATAGCTCTTGTTGTTAGATCTGCCACCACCGCCTATTGCCACTTAATCAGTAGAATTATCTTCCAGAGCTTCAACAAGTTGCCCTCACCTCACCTCCAGCACAGCCCTCCCCCTCCTAACTCATCTCATTCCCCTTGTCCTGCCTTTAATGCTAGCCCACCCCTTTCTCCATCCCCATGTTTCCAATACAAATGATGCTACCTTGCCGCTCGCTTGTTTCTATCACCCACCATCAATCTAACGCCGCCCATGACTATCCCTCTAAGTCCGAAGAAACCTCTCTCTTTCTCCTCTCTTGACCCCTTACCTTGGCCTCAACCTAAAACCTAATCTTTTTATCCTCTGCTAGAGTTAGGGCTCCCACCACCATGCCAAAGCTAGAGGAGTTAGGTGCATGAATCTTCAAGTAAATCGTGTGATTCAAAATGTGTAAGAAATCCCTCTATATTTTCCATCAAATGTCATTTAGCAATTCCTATATATTTACAATCACTAGCTTATGTAGGTGCACATGTTGTTGGCCACCTGTGTCATGTGCAGGCGCACGTACAATAGACGACAACGAGCCTGCGACGTGCACAGAGCCGCTGAAGGAGCAGCACGCGCAAGGGATGCGCACGGCAAGGCAACCACCAGTGGCTAAATTTGAAAGGATTAGTTTAGTTTCCTATTTTTAGTCCATAATTATAGGAGCAATTGGCTAAGTTTGGAAGGTTAGTTTAGTTTCCTATATTTAGTCTATAATTCTAGGAGTAATCGGCTCTGATTAGGTTGAGGCCCTTGGCTATATATTCATGTAATTGAACACTAGAAGGGGTAAGCAAGAATTTTTTCCTGAATCTCCTTCTTCTCTTTCTCCAACCCCAACAGGAGTGCTAAGGGGTAAAACCTCTCCTCAACCACAGATCGTGACTACGAACTCCGTAGCCTTGGTCCAGCTACCCTAGGTCTCGATGATCTTGATAACTTGTTTCTAATATGTTGATGATGTGGCCCAATAATATAAGCAGAAGGTACTGTCTGGAGAACACAAATCAAACCGTACTTGTAAGACATGATTAGAAATCCTCAATCCAGATATAGATTTGCATATGTAGATATCCATTGTATATATCAACAACTGCGTACGGATTATCTCTAATTAAGATCCACATATTTTCGCATCCTACACACGAATCAATTCAAGGTGATGGTGGCAAGCGGATGTTGATATGCTTGGTGTCGTCGCTACGAGCAAGCGAGAAGGTGCCTTCGGCTGTGAGGTTGAGGTAAGTCACTGACAGCTTGTATTCGCCCAAGAAGGCGCTGAAATTGAAGGAGCCGCGGTCGTTGGTCGTTCCCAGGGTCTCCTTGCTCTGCCAGTCTCCTAGCAGCCTATCCACCACATCTCCTGCAGGAAGGTTGGTGAAGTTCTGGTTCGTCAGGCACATCTGGTAGCAGCTAGCGTTGCCGTCCATTGCGGTCCACAGCATTATGCCATCCACGGATGGATGGGCAAACCCTTCTCGGAGAACTTCTTCCAAGTAAGCAGCCTGAAAGATCATATAGTACATTGACCATGAGATAGGTTATTACTTATAGCCCCTTCTTGAGAAGTGTAGAGACCTATAAATATATATATATATGCCTAGTGCAAGTTTAGGTGAGCACATGTAGTTTCTCTATTTCATATTATAATATATTTTATGTTTTTGTAAAGTCAATTTTTTAAAAAAATTAGCTAAATTTATAGAAAAATATAATAACATCTACACCACCAAATTAGTTTAAATAAATATTACATATAGTATTTATCTTATATTAAAAATATTATTATATTTTTCTTTGAACTTGGAGAGTAAGAAACAATCAGATGACCCAAAAAAGAAAAGAATAATAAAAAAATCATGGTACCCTAGCTATTGCTTGACTTTTACATATACTAGGGTACACATACTACTTTACATACCTGAGTCTTGGGATCGAAGGAGTTGCTGATGTCGATCTCGGTGAGCCAGATGGGGAGGCGCAGAGTGCCGAGCTTATCGAGCACGGCGCGCACGTAGGGGATGTTGGGCATTCCAAAGTGTCCCTCGAGGCCGATGCCCTCAAAGGTGACGCCGCCGTCGGCGAGCTGGCGGAGGCGGGAGACGTAGGAGTCGGCGCTGGAGCTGAGGTCGTCGCAGACCTCGACGACGTTGAAGTCGTTGAGGAAGAGCGTGGCCAGCGGGTCGGCGCGCTTGGCCGTGTTGAAGAACTCGACGGTGGCGTTGCCACCGAGGCGGTTCTCGTAGAAATCGAAGTGCAGCATCTCGTTGCTGACATCCCAGTGCACAAAGTCGCCCTTGTACCGGGACAGGAGGCTCTCGATGCGACTGGACACGGCGGCGCGGAGCTGCGACCCCGTGAGGTTCTTCACCCACGCCGGCGTGTACTTTGGGTCCTCCCAGAAAATGTTGTGCCCGCGCACCACCGCGTCGTTGGCTTGCACGAACTGCAGCAGCTGGTCCGCCACCGTGTAGTCCTCCTTCCCCGGGTACGGCTCCGTCGCGTACCACTTGAGCTCGTTCTCGAACACCGCCGCGTTGAACCTCTTGTTGAACCATTCCTACAAAATTAAATGCATTAATTGTTATAGAACTCACTATTTCATTGCATAAGCCAATGAAAATAAATAAATAAATTATAAGTATATCGTAGAAAAAAAAGTAAAGAATAAAATCATGACAAAAATAGGGTGTATATAGTAACCTGATAAGGCTTGTTCCCAAGGATCGTCCTGCTGATGGCAGAGCCGAATGGAAAATCTCTGGTGATTTGATGCACCGCGACCTTAGCACCAACCACGCGATCCCCGTTGTTATCCGCCACGTGGACGTTGACAAAGCGCTTCCGGTTCTGACGTGGAAAAGGAATTGCATGCTGACATCATCAATTGTTCCACACTTCTTCACAATTAAGTGGTAGATTTTTAATTATCGGCCGTGGGACATTTAATTTTGAGGGGTGGATATAATGAAATTTCGTAACAATATTTTACCAGTTGAATGCGATCCTCCCTGTGCTGATTCCATTGTTCAGGTGAAAATGGTTGCAAAGAGGCACTTCTGATTGAGATTGTGGAAGCGTTTGGGCTTGCAGTCTACAGAAAATAAATATAAACTACATGAATAATTAATTCCTCAAGTCAAAAATCCATACTAGGCCCTCTGTGACTTATGCGAATAATATTTTCAGACTTGGTTGACTTGTAACTAAATGTCCACAATAATGTATTTTTTCCCGTTTGTTCATAACTAAAATTCTTCACCACGATAATGAAATCATTCACACGTTGACGAATTAAGTATCACCTGGAAATAGAGGACCGAGGTTTCTGAAGCGGAGTTGAGGGTAAAACCACCCTTGAGAAAGGACCAACAGTCGTTTCGCACCAGAGCTGTGCCAAGGCATTTAGATGCAGCGTTTGCCAGAGTTATTATCTTTGCTTTAACATAAGCAGTCGTCGGCCCATCGATTTTCACCCAGCCTACAGAAATCAAGCAAGCATTGCACAAATTTAGTTTTAATTACCCCAAGGAAATGACAATTTAATCCACAAATTTATTTTATAAATAGACCTTTTAGTCACACCTCATGTGTGGCAAGCAAATATTGCTACGAAACAGCATGGCATATGTCACAACGCCAATATTCATGGAGTGGCCAAAATTTGTAGGCTTAAATATTCAAATCTATTATAGGGTTTATTTTTAGCATAGAAATTTAAAAAGTTTAATAAAAAAATCTGGTTTGGCAGATGATATTCGGTGCCCAAGCCACAATATAAATTTAAAAAGTTTAATACAAAATATGGTTTGGCAGGTTTTAGTTTCCCGTTGATTTTATATTAGAGAAATTCATTAGGTGCCCTTGAGTTTTTTCTCACTCCCATCTGTACTCTTGAATTTTGGCTCATCTTCTACATTCATATGAGTTTTTATTTTAATTCTCTCTATGCCCATTTTGCAAGTTGAGCCTGAGTTTACCATTATTTTTTTGTAAAAATAACTATATTGCATCTCTTCATACTTATATGCTAGTTTACTAAGAATAATAGAATTCTCAATGTGAAAAAAGATTTATTTACAAAAAGGGGTAGAATTAACTGACCATAAATTTGAAATTCAAAATTTTTAAATTAGTTTTGAATCAAATCTAATGAAATTCATACAACATTTCAATCAAAATTTAAACCCAAATAAAAATAATATGGGTTTTCAATTTTTTGGTGACACTCTTGTATGGATATAATCAATTTTTTAAATTTGTTTCAAAATTTAAATCTTGTTTTTCAAATTTTGTGTCAAACAATTCTGTCCCATTCTGTTTTATTATCAATTAAATTTCTCACATTAAATCTTATGTTTTTCACACAAGTATGAGAAAGGGGCAATATAGTGGTTTTAGAAAAAATTAACGGTTGACTCACTTAACTCACTGCCAACTACCGGAATGGATATAATGGAGATCAAAATTAAAACTCACGCGCATGTAGAGAATGAGATAAAATTGATGGACTTATAAGGGATGGAGGAAAAACTCGAGGACATATAAGGAATTTTGGCCCCCATGGATTAAGAATGTTAAACACAGTTTGGTCACAAAAGCTAAGTATGCATTAATCCCTCCATATTTTTCGCTAGGTTGGGAAACATGGTTTATCTAATCCTTTGCAAGACCAAAGCTAGTCTACAAAATACAAAATTAACAACTATACCTTTCTGGTACGATCGATTCCCCATCAACAGATGATTCAAACTTTCAAACTGTTGCAATGTATAAGGTCCCAGTACTTAAAAAAAAAACGTTTTGCAAGTGATCCCCATCACAACGCAGACGGCCCAATCCAGGGCGCCTGTAAAGGACCATGTTGGGGTGGCGGCCCTATGGGCTGACTGCGAAAATAATGTTCGCTGGCAGCCCATGTAACCAGCCATATGTAAAAATGGTGACTTACTTTTTTTCAGGTGGAGCCACCTGTAATCTTTCTTTCCGAGCTTTCTTCGTTTTAGGTCTTCACTCCCTTGAAAAAAAATGAGAAGGCTTTTGATCTCTAATCTTTTGATAAATTTATCTTTCTAAGGTTAAGGTTGGTGTATCGTCTTCATCTTATATTTTGTTTACTTTCTTTCCAATTTTAAGTTTTTATTTAAAAAGAAAATGGTGTATATTTGTTAGAACAGTTTCATAAAATTATATTGCAATTCTATGGAAATTCTTTGTGCAATTCTTCTTTAACTTTGTTTTCTCATCGAACGATTATAAGTATTGTACTCTATAATGGTGATCTACGTGGATGGATCTGTTTAGATGGATCTCTCTAAATCTAGTTTAGACACAGAATTTAGGCCTTCTAGTTTTTTTTAAATAATGTTTTTTCTTTAGATTCTATTGCAATTACTTCTTTTGAAATCTTTATTTTATCTAAAAAATAAAAAAATAATCTAGAAAATTTTAATTCAATTCATACTAATTTTTAGAAATAGAAGGTTATTCTTTTTGAAAAATTTATATTGAAAGGAAAGAAAAAAATATTATTTATACACATTGATTACTTGAAAATTGCCTAAGATTCGTTTTGCTGGTGGTTGTTGTTACACCCCACCTACGAGGACGCTTTTTACAAGCGAGGAATGGCATCCCCTGTTTAGGTCCTAAACACTGCCCTCTTTATAGTAAAAAGCGTGAAAGGTGAAATTTTCCTAAGTCTCCCACACACGAAAACCCTAGTGAAGGGCCAACAGGCTGCCATTTTTCAATACCAACACTGCCTCTGCATCCTCTCTCATCCTCTGGCCTTTGCCTTTGCCTCCATCCTCCAGTCGGCGTCACCACTACCGTTGAGCCCCTCGCACACCATGCGTGCCAAGAGCTCCCCAAGCCACCAGCGGCATCTTTTACCTTCTAGCCATGTAGCACATTGACCTCTCTACCTTCACCACCTCTAACAGCCACTATCGCCACTGAGGCCCCACAGCGTGTCAATAGCTACAACATTGATGTTGCTCCCACACTACCATCGCCCACATCACCGCACCACGTTATCTCTAGCCACCAGCACCTTGTTGCTAGAGAGCGCTGTAGACCTCCCCACGTCACCGCCTATGAGGTTAAATATTTTTTGTTGAAAATTTTATGAGTATTTGTAAATTTTAGATGGATGGCAAAAGAGGAAAATGGGGGAAATGGATGAAATGGATTTGTGGATTTTAGATGGATGGCAAAAGTAAGAAATGGGGAAAATGGATGGATAAATGGATTTGTTAGTTTTAGATGGATGACAAATGGAGAAATTATAGATATTAAATAATTAAATGCAATTTGTTGGCACAATTTCTTAGTTGATATTAATGTTGAAGATTACATAAAATTTGAAGGACTTATATATTATGCAAGTGTTAAATAATGAAATTTTTGATATTTTTGACAGACTTATACATTACGTATTTGACTTCGTAGTTCATATGACAGATGATATTTTTATATACTGGCTATACAAAGATTGCTACATGAATGACCATACATAACAAAGTTCCATCAAAACAAAAAACAAGTTGAGGAAGTACATATGACTTCCTCTATCCCGAAGCAGCCAGAACCAACGGTTGCTCATAGCAAAAGGGGATAACGGGGTAGAACCAAGGTCATCAATCCTAAAGATACCAATATAGCCTCACATATAAATGCTAAAGGATGTTCAATGACCCCATGACATGGTTATTAAATGATAAAGCAAATGTAAGGCTATTGTTAAGAACCATGTTCTAATATTAATTGACGATTGGGACCTAGTTGCAAAGGTGACCAAGAATTATCTATGGGACAAGTGTTCGCGTCGGAACCCACCGACGTTTGAAAGGTCTGTTTAGCTCCAATGCATGCCGGTCAGCTTCTCTCCGTGGCTCGAGGTACGCACGCCGAGGGGCTATGGGTTTCGGTCGGCTCCGACGCGACGGTGCGGTTATGGACGTGCCAATCAATTTGACCCTGCAATTAACAAGGAGGTGAAGCAAACGAGTTAGTCGGATGATGGACTGATACGAACCCTCGCTATCGGCTGGCTGCCGATAGGATTGACTTAGTCATTGGCTGCGTTCGGATGGCTCCTGCTATCGGCTAGTCGCCGATAAGAATTAGTACGTTCTTCCATCAGCTGGGGAACTAATGTAGGCAGATGTCGACGAAGGATATGATGGCTTTGGGTGTAGTGAACACGAGACCCTGATCCATCGGTAGCAGAGCCGATGAAGGCACAGGATTGTACACAAGAGTAGCAAGGCACGGGGGATTCCTCCTGGCGGTCAACGAAAACTGTCATGGTCATTCATCGACTAGAAACCCGATGAAAGCATGTGCGACCTGGCAAGGAATCGTATAAAAGAAACTGGCTGCAAAGCCGATGCCGCTCTAGATATGGCAGCATGGGACCCGTTGCCCACCATAACGACGCCGCTAGCACCGAATCTTGAAGATCGGACCTAACCAAAACAGTACGAGACCGAGGCCAAGGACAACAGGACGGTGGACGCTGGATCGGTTGTGCTGAAGGAAGGACGAAGCGATCCCATCGGCTAGCTGAGCCGATAAGAGGACGTCTCTCTGAAGATAGGCGCGCATTGGGTTTCCAGCCAATGCGCTTAGCGTGGCACTCAAAGGAAAGTCTCTGAAAACTTGGTGTGTATCGGCCGAGGAGCTCAACGTATAGATAACTCATCAACTAACACTCCGATGAAACGCCGCACAGAGATCTATAGGCCTAAAGCTCATTCTACCGTCGGCTGCCTTTTAGGTCAAACCTAACCGATGCAGCATGAGAGCAACGACGGCGGAGAGAGTTTGATAAACCGATAGATACTGTACGGATGTGATGCAATACATCCGATCGGTCTAAGAGGTTGAACCTAACCGATGCAGGCTTAGACAGAGCGAGACATATCGAGATAGTGGCAGGACTTACCCCTTCGTTTGAGATCAATATAAACCGATGTAGCCCCGCATCGAGAGCTAGGCCCCGCCGGTAAAAACCTAGATGAACTAGGGTGGCGATGCACCGAAGTTGTATTGATCGAAGGATCTCTTACATGTTTTCAGGGGGTCTATATTTATATCATAGGTTTACAAAGTCTGACGCGTTTACAATAATCATTGGACGTTATTTCCTAATAAAGATAAAGGAAAATATCTCTAAGAAAGTTGAACAAACTAAATCTTCATATCCATATAAGATACGATAGAATACCCGGCCGTGAACCATGGCTCCTCCACAAACTCGGTCTCATTTGGATAACCTTCTAATCTTGAACCGAATCTTTCCTTGCTTCAATCTGATCGGCTTCTTCCCTATAGCAATCGAACACTTCTTCACTTAATCCGATCGTCTTTCCAATCTGTCGCTAGGCTTTCTAAATTTTGACGTTAACAACAAGAATCATATTTCTTGAAGGAACCAAGAAAGTGGCAAAGGTAGACACCCTTCGGAACATGTGCAAGTCGTGGAGGAATAGGAAGTCTAACCTCAACACAAAGTATATGTAGAGAGACTAGTACCAAAGTTCAAGAAGATCATCACACCCGCCTAGTGAGACTAGTTCATGGTGAAGGTGACCACGCTAGAAAAGAAGGCCCTAAGAAAAAAAAGATGGTAGAACTTATCAAGAAAAACAAGTAGCACCACTAGCTATGCTTGGGTGAATATGTAGAAAAGGTGGAGAAGTGGAAAAAGGGTAATGATGAATTGAAAGTGAAAGAAAAACCCGTGCCTGGAGGACTACAATGAACGAAGCAGACACTGGGTGCATGCATGGAACCTAAAGGACGATCTTTTGTACTCAAGGATGGTTCATTTCAAATAAGGAGATAACATAAATAGTACATCAAAGTTAGTAGACTTAGTGTTACTTATATTTTAGCTTAGGCCCCGATCGATCTCTTTATGGATGATGGGTGATTTTAATAACATGTATGAAATGTATCGCTAGAAAAAACTTGAAGTCAATCTTACTGCCGCTTGGTGTATGTAATCTTTCTATTATTAAATTATTCTCTAATGAATGATAGTGTAATGATTTAGAGTCGCTCTTTTGTTAGATCTAGCACAATATGGCAATGAAGTTGAACAAATCCGTTGTGTACTTGAACCCACTTCGAGTCTTAAAGCCAGCATACTGTCAACATAAAGGAAGATTTCATTTTGTTGAAGGGCAAGTCTCATAAGGAGATATTGAAATACATTTAAAATCTAGAAACAAAAAAGAAGATGGAAGTGAACGTCTATATGAGAAGTGCGATGGTAATTATGATGGATAGAAGATGCATAATGGTACCATGTAACAGTGGGTAATAAGTTTGATATTTGATATATTCATTATACGTAAACAACAATTACTAACATTTGACACATAGAACATTATATTTATTTTATGATAGTTTTGAGAGACACAAAATCATTATCCTAGACCAATTGATATCCCATAGGCTAGATATCAGGTTTTTATCGATATTTTATATTAGTAAATCATTAATTCCTTAAGCATTGATTACTTGCTAACATTTTTTTCTCTCTATCGGTACTTTTGAGTACTATCACATGAATGGCAGAACAGTTGAGATGGAGAGAAAGAAGTTCTTAATAATAAAAAAATAGCCGGTACTGCACATTTTTTATAAATGTAAGTATGTACATAAAAGAAACTAGCATATATTATTTTTATATCTTTCATAAAGTGCCACAAGCAATCTTGATATAGTATTATGTGAATATTATGTGTACCACTATCTCAAGTCCAATGGGTGATATTACAGTAACCTAGCTAATATAGAAATTTAAGGATCGGTTCTCTATATCTTCACATATTAAATAATGTTTAACTATTTTTACATAACATGTATGCAAATGAATAGAATCAATAACTACGATAAAGTATTTAACAATAAATAAATTAAGAATATAATACAACACATCTAACAATTTATTTACCGTAAGATCTGCTATGTTTGTGAAGAGTTTAAATGCCACCTTACGCAAAAAAAACTGGCCTTATCGAGTGGGATATTATATAGTTACCATAATTTTGTATGAACCTATTGATGAAAAAACTAAATGATAAATTAATATTTACAGTGTATATATTTATATATTTATGTACAATAATTTAATTAAATTAATTTCTTTCGATGTTTTAATTATTATTTGATCAATGTACATGCTTTATATTAACCAGTCACATCAACGGGCACATAGGATGTAATTAATACATAATAATTATTTATAATATAACTTAAAACCACCTCAAAATAATGTAAAATCTCTTTACAGGCAGCTGAGCAGGGTTATCCACGAAAAGAGCTGCAGCTAATCTTATGAGCCACGTGTGAAAACATATGGCGCGTAATATACACTCACAGATCTGATAGTTATAGTAGGAGCCACCTGCAAAAATATTAATTAACGCAGGTGTTTAATAGTATGTGTGATGTGTGTTGAACCGCATGCTTTAGTAGTGTCCTATCTATATAATTTGATCAATCACTAACTATAAGTCTACAAGCCAAGTAACTAGGTTAATAATAATTGGTAATGTCCATCTTATATATTATTTATCAGTACCATGCCAAAAAAAGCAAAAAAAAAGGAAAATGTGCGTGCCAAACAGTAGCAAAAGCTGGCTCGTGGCAGCACCGGGCGGCATGTATATGTTGTACACATCTCCAGTCCACCAAGTTGAAGGATGCAGGTAGTGGTAGCACGCTAGAACTTGCAGGAGACTACGTATGCTCAATACGCGTGCGTATCTTCTGGCGCAAAAGCTGCCGAAAAGACACGAGACGGTCAGGTCAGCCAAGGAGGTAGCTTGCGGCCGCTTGCTGGTGCTGCTGTGCTGGTGGGTAGGACGCGCCTCATCTGCCCAGCCCGTTTCTGCTCTGCCGTCTCCGTTTTCGTTTGTACGCGAATCTTTGGTCCCCACGCCAACATGCACAACACGGGGCCATGGCATGCCGATGCCGGTGAGATCCGGCTATCTTCTTGGTTTTTTCTCACTCGTTCTCTGGCTGGTTGGGATATATTGGGTCGGTGTTGGTGCAAGAGAATATTATTGAGTTATATGTTGGTAAAAGAAATTTAAGTGGAAAACTAACTGCTCCACGCTGTTCATCAATCCGCTCGTGGGGCTGGACAGCCTCAGAATTTCTTTTTGTTACTTTTGATTCTTTTTTCTGTGTAGGTTCAAGTTAATTAGGTTTGTCAGCTACTTTGGGTTTTCTTCATATTTTTAGATGCTACACTACTTTTGAAATTCATAGTAATCAACCTGTAAGGCATAAGATTTTTTTGGGGGGCATTGTTGGTTTTCTTTTGTGTAGTTTAATTACAATTGATTTTATGGTTTTCTTTCCATTGTTTTCTTTTTCATATAAAAAAAATCTTATTTTAAAATTATTTTTAGTTGCTTTATTTACTTTTAGTGGAGTCATATATTTTTCGCTAGACATATTACTCAACCATGTGTGTGAATGAGCCTTCCGCGTAATAAAAAATATAGACAAAGGAGAAGTCATGCAATTACACCATTTAGTACCCTGTCAAGCCTGCAGTGCAGATTCATGCATGAGTCCGGATAACAATGAAAGTATGCCTCATCCTTTTTTACATGTAAACGAAACACTTCTTTCCCGTTCATATGATCTATGAGTATTAATTAATCGATCTAAGACGTGGACGAATCGCTGCGAAGATTATAGCACCAATATTTTCTCGATTTTTTGTTTTCTAAATTAACTTAGGAATTTTTTAGCTTTTATACTCCTAGAATTAAGGTGGTGGTTTACAAAGAAAGAAAAAGAAGGAAAGAGAATTGGCTGGCAAAATAATGCTTTAGGACTAGCTTATTTTCCACGGGAGGACACGAACAGGACGGTTTTGGACGATTGGAATCAATTCAACTGAATTTTAAGTACGAGTAAATAATACGTATTTCTATGGATTTAGCTGGCAAGTTAATCAGGGTTGTGATCAAGTAACAGTTTTACGATACTTTTTTCTTAAACTATTTGTTTTTGTATCAGAAAATATAAATAGATTTCGCGATGGCTGCACTAGACAAAAAGAACATTATGTGCGCATATGTATGCTTAGAAAGACACCAAGAACCTTCTGGAGGGTGGACATGTGAATATCCACTGGAAGTGTCTTGATTTGTGTCATATTATAACAGGTGTGCTGTATGCATATCCTCAGACTTAGCCATATGACAAAAGGCCAACTCTACAAATTATTAGACTAAGTTTTTGTCGAGATACTAATGCTTGAAGTTGACTAATATCTTTTTGTGGATCAAGGTTGCTTTGTTTATCAAGTTGTTTTTCGGTGCTTGGAAAGTCAATTAATAAGTACATGTAAATTAATTTCCCCTCCCTATGAGAGACGTTAATACCTCTTTCAAAGCTAATACACAGTACCTATTGAAGGAACTAATTATTAAACGAAAGAAGAGAAAAACAGAGATAGTGCGGTTGGGTGAACAATTAGGTGCAAATTGAGCAAATTTGTGACATATATACTTCTTTTCCCTCTCAATTGGAGTTTCTGTTTCAGAATCTCCTATAATACGGTTCAGGCAATCATTCGCCAAAGATATGTTTCAGTCCTTTGTCGTTATTCACTTATTTCTAAAATTCATACGTATTCTATTTGGTTGGATTTACCATTCATTCATTCAAATTTACCAATGCTAGCATTTGTTTCCAACGATACAAAGTAGCAAGAGACTCTGCATATATTCGTGAATAACCCCAATATATTGCAAAGTTGCACCAGCTATATATCAAAATTTCATATCAACTATTCAAGTATGTGTTGTTTGAAATAATTAAAAAAAGAGAGGAAGAAAAATTACGCATGCCACAATTCATCACTAGCTCGAAAAGACGGACAAAAATTAATTGTGATAAATATGGAGCGAGTTACTCACAAGAGAAGCTGTATACGGTTGCCGCAGACATATTATACAGCACAAATGCTGGCGAATAGTTGCCATCGTCCTCCTTTCTGAATTCAGTCAATTTGTTCGCCCAACGCAGGATGCCACCATTATACAGTGCAGGCTCAGGATGTGATTTGCACTGAAGAAGAAGAACAACAACAAAAATGGCCAGGCGGCCGTGTTCAGAGTTCAGACAAGTACAGTGAGCGAACGGGCTAGAGAGAAACAAAGAAATTAATTAGACTGTGTTGCATGCTTAGTACCTCGGTGTAAGCTCTGTAATCGTAGCGCACTCCATCTGCATGCATGCATGGATGCAACAGCAATTTTTATTTTTTCTTTTTGTCAGGTAAGATAGGGCCCAAAAATGATCGAGCATGGACATGACTTCTTCCATGAATCGAGATGGCTACTCACCGGATGCAGCGGGAGGAGCTAGCGAGACGATGAGCAGCAGCAAGAGCAGGGGGACGACGAGCGCCTTCCGAGCTGCAGGAAGAACAGCTGACGACAGTGCAGCAGCCTCCTTAAGCTTCTTGCCCATCTCCATAGATTCCACTAGTTCAGAAACACGAGCACACAGTCTAGCTCTTTCTGCTGTTGCTCGTGATTTCTTCTTGGATCCATGTGTCTGCAGATCAACGTATATATAGCAACCCGACACTGTACAGCTAGCTAGCTATTATCTGAGGCAGTTAAAAAAATTACAGGGTCGATATCATATGTCAAGCTATATAATTCCTCATATTATAAATATCTAATGTTTAATATTTAACAACAACAACTCAACCTTTTAGTATTAAGCATAGGCTAGAGTAAAAAAAAAAAGCCTTCAATCACTATTCAGATACTGTCAGCTATTTAAGTATTTCTATTATTAATAAATAGATCTTCAATTATATACTACTCAAGTTTTTTCTTATTATCTCTTTCTAAGCTAATTTTATTATTCATCTATCTCTCTTCGTATTATTATTTTGACTTAAAATTTTGTTTGGGATTTCTAAGAGTCTCCTTTATATATGATCAAATCAACTTAGCCGATATTAGATGAACTTTTGTTCAATTGATGCTATCCCTAGTAAATTATAGATATTCTTGTTTCGAATTTGATACAAATTCAGCGTAGTATGCGTATTATTGTAACACTTAAATATTAAATATAACGTTTTTTAGGCTAATATTCTGCCGGTGTAATCATCGTTCTATAAAACTTATCTTTTTAACTTCAGTATTCTCTTAATACTATATGCTTGGTGCCACTTTAATCAGCTTATTTTAATTCTTTGACTAACATTTAATATTTAACACAAGATTTAATTAAACTTTTAAAATTTTGAGTATCAACAACTTTTCAAACACTTGGTTTAAAAAATCAAAAAGTTATACTTAGATTTGCATATGAAAGTATTATTGTAGTATCACATATTTATTTAACATAAAATTGATGGTTAATTTTTTCAAAGTTGAATAGTCAGTATATCTTGTAGTTTATGTTTAGGGTTTATGGTCATAGTATCAAAACCCTAAATTGTACTGATAAGCATGTCTCCATATTTATGAATTAAATTCTGGTCCCTTGATAGGATATTCTTTTGGTTGAAAATTTTAAGTTTAACCAAAATTTGTATAAAATTCAACATTTTCGTTCTGAAATTTCTACAATTTCTAAAATTTTGCTTCTGTTGGTACCCTGAAATACTTTTGATTAATTTTCGACATATGGAACCGTGTTGATAAAGCCTGTGCAATTTATAAGAGGTGAAGCAGCGAATTTTTAGATCGAGCTTTTTTTCTTACTGAAATTTCACGTTATACCCCTTCAACACATATTTTTGCTTTGGACAACTTTTTTTATATACTTAGGATCCCTTTGCCTAGATACCAATCTCCAAGTAGGCGAAGAACATTGAAGCAGTGGAGGCAGGAGAAGCTTAACTAATACGGATCTAAGTGGTACACTAAGATTGAAATTAAGGGCAAAAGTAAATTAAGAGTCTAAAGTGAAACTTCAGACAGAACAGAGATCAATACTAAAATTCACTCTAAAAACTATAACTGCAACGAGCGTTTGACTTTTTGATCCCACTAAAAATTATTTTATAGTAGTACTACACCACTTAGTCTTCCTTTGTTAGTGAGAGATAGAAAAAAAAAACTTAGATGTTTTTTATTAACACGTTTTCCTAAATGCTAAACGTTATTTTAAAAAAAATGATATCTAAAAGTAATTTAAAAAATTATTAATATATTTTTTATTTGTAATAACTAATACTTAATTAATCATTGATATTTTATTTTACGTGATCATTTTTAGCACCTTCAAACTCAGTCTTAGACAGTGTTTAGCTCTAAAAGTTTCTATTTCTTCTTTCTCCTTCATTAGCACAATTCCCGAATTAAATGGTGTGTTTTTTTCAAAAAAATTATATACGAAAGTTTCTTTAAAAATTATATTAGTCTATTTTTTTAAAAAAATTAACTAATATTTAATTAATTATAAGTTAACGTTCCAACCCCTCATCCGAATACAGCCTTATTAGGGTAGCCACTGGATCTGTATCGTCTACCTTTGTGGCTGATGGCAAAGTTTGCCGTAGCTTCTATCCAAGCCATCCATCATTGGATCAACGGCTGCATGGCTTGGCCCCACTTCTTTGCTGATTATCAACCTAATTAGAGGATAGAATCAACTATGTGCTAGTGAGGAAATCGCCGAATAAATTGGTTGCTGTGGCTGGCATCGACACAACTCTGGGCTAGATTATGGAACGAGCTCAATTGCTTCATTAGATGTTGTAGGATAAATATTAAGATAGAAAAATTCAGAGGGAGTAAATGATTATAAAAAGGTAAAAATAAAATTAACACCGCTCCTAAATACAAAATCTATTAGAATCGGGACATAATCATCGCTAAATAGGTTATAACAGTATACACATAACTAAAAAATTTTATGAAATAAAGTAAACAAAAGTAACATACAAATCTAACTATTTCTAAATCTCAACATATTAACGAAACAAAATTAATCAATAGAAGATTGATTGAAATTAATTAATCTCTAATTAATTAATAATATAAAATGTACAAATAATTAACTAATCAAACAAAAAAAATTAAAGAAAAAACCTTTTAAATTTTGTAACCATTACTCTTCTCAGCCATCGGATTCAAAACCAATGCTCCAGATTCTATTACGTCACCATCACACAATACACCATAGAGTCTAACACATTTTTTATAGAATCTTACTCAAACACTATTTTACCGCCTCCACACCAATGCACATAACCCTCCAAATCTCATACGCTCACGCACCATGTCTTCTTCTGTGGCTCCACCTATTAACCGCTATGCCAACACATACCCACATGCACACGTAATTGCTGATATGCCTAGCCCACCTATCAGTCGCTCTCCCCTATCACACGCACGCCCACACTGTTACTGAGTTATTTTTTCATCGCCAACCCATTCCACTAGCTGCTAACTTCTCGCCCTACCTGCAAGTCTGCCCACTCAGCTACCTACTTGCTTTCGATCTTTTTCAGCTCACGGTAGCCCACTCGTGAGCCCACTTCTAGCTGACCCGTATCCGTACTATGTAAATTCTAAAAACTAATTTCTTAATTTTCTTTCAATATTTTTCCAAATTTTTTCAATGATTTTTCATCTATTTTTAACATTTAATATTGCACACAAATAAACAACAACATAAATTTTTACAATCTAACTTATATCAATGCATACACACGCTCACTATATTTTTTATAACTAATTTTAATATAAGCCAATTAAACCATATCAATTTTTATATAATCTAATTTTTTATCAATTTTAATTTAAACCTTTTTAATAATTTTAATCTAAACTAATTTTCATCATTTATTTTACAGATATTATTACGACTAGATTGTATCTAGTTTGTAAGTACAAGATTAATTACCACTTAACTAATAATATCAGCACGCAAAGACTAGTACAAATATAGTGCATGTATTCCAAAAAAATAAAAATAAATTCATGTAAAATACAGGACAACATAGACATAGTACTGGGGTTAATCCCAGTTAGAGCAGTGGCGAGCGCTATCCAAGAAATAGCTTCCACGAAAAGGTTTTTCTGCAATTTAATGTGTAATTCTATTTTTCCAAGAATATAATTTTTCTTGTGTGGATAATTCATTTTGTGAGTGATTTTTTGGTGGTGGAGTCTTGTATTTTTTTGGATGTTGTCAACTTTTTCTAGTGATTTTCAGTTCTTCCTCCTATCGTTCTTTGTATTCATGAATATTTTTGTGTTGCCAAATGATGAAATTATTCCTGAATTGTTAACGAATTGAGAGTGTCTAAGGGGTTTATTTTATTTCTAGAAAGCACTGTTGCTCATTTGATTCTTATAAATTTATTTGCTGGAAATTGAGGATTAACGTATGCTTTTTATTCAACAAACTTCAGCATACTACCTTAATCAAATTGCACATATTGGTCCTCAGTTTCATCAAATATATTTACCTTCAAAATCATAGCAATTTCATGTTTGTTTTGTTTTTGGTGGTGACTGCGTTATCATGTTTCGTTACAGGGTAAGGTTGTTTGATTTTGTTAAAAAAAATGTACGCACTTGCATATATTAAAATCTGAAATTGCTTATTTTAGTAGTGTGCAAGTTATACTGATCTGATATGCAACGTTCTTGCAACGTTCTATCTCTCCTTTTGTTTCCAAAATTTTCTTGTACAAAGCAGATCAATTTGAATTTGACGTTCCTTCTTCCTTCTTTTGCAAGGCTCTCCCTTTTGGGTTTTTTTGGGGGTGGGTGGGGAGGGGGGCTGTAGATCATGCAAGGTCCTTGTATTTGTAAGGCTTTTGGACTATTTTGTTTTGCTGTCTAAGTTAAGTAGAGAGAGAATCCAAAAAAATCACTTTACATACCTCAACTAAGTGTGGAGTGAAATTGGAGTTCACTAAACTAAAACCAGCTATAGAGCGTCCCCCAATATCAAAATCAGATCAAATTAAGTCCCTCAGCGGTTTCTTCCTACAGGGCACAACTTGGTGCTTCCATCAGCAAAAGAAAAGTGCTTTTGTCCTACATGGAAGTAACTGTGTGGCAGTCCAGTCAGCGAAAAATAATTTTAAAACAAGTAGGACCCACATGTTAGTTTTGGAAAAATAAAAAAGTGGGACCCACATGCCCTCTCTCTCCTCTTCTCTCTTCCCCTCTCTCTACTCGGCGCATCCTAACTACTCAAGTTCACCCGCATGCCTTCAAGAAGGGCAACAACTGTGGCGGCAGTGGCTAGTGAGCCTAGACAAAGTCAACCTTGCTTGCACACCTATAGGAAGGGAGGAGGCAATGACATAGCCCTTGGGCAGTATTCGGCTATGCCCTTGATCGAGGAGGTATCGACGGAGCAAGGCTAGGAGGGTCATGACAATGATGAGGTGTAGTTAGAGGAGGGGGAGAAGAGCTACAGTGGAGAAGGCGATGACGGTGGAAGAAGGTGAACCCGACTAAGCCCTCTCTAACTCTACTCTCTCTCTCCATGCTGTCGTTCAGAGCGAGATAGGAGTAGGCGGCGAGGCTAGTGTAGGATCAAGATATCAACTAGAGTGGGGGTGAATAGGTAATTTTAAATTAAATTACACCTAATCAAACTATCCCCTGAGCTTGGTTTTGGAGGACACACTAATTAGATAAATTATGTTTTGTAAGGCTAAGATGGTATGGGCTCAAGTTAGCTCTAGAAAGTAAATTGTAGTAAGTAAAGTGACCAGAGACAACTAAATTTTTCACACAAAATTCAGAAGCTTGCTAGCTTCCTACTCACCATTGAGTTAAGCCCAACTTCACCACAAATTGTCGAGTATTCGAGCCCCTTCATCAAGAGCAAGATGGGAGCTAGTTCCTAAGTAGTCTACCAAAGTCTTAATCACTATGGGTAGTTCTTCCTCTATTTTGGAGGTGATAACTTCAAACCATTCATCAATCACTGCTAGGTCTCCAACACAACCTCATTGGAGAGCTCACTAGAAACCAACTCTTCCAGGTTATCTAGAATTTTGTAACCTCTGAGAGTAACAAGTAGCAAGCAACACTTAGAGATGATCAAGTGCCACACTAGCTCAAACAATGATGAAATGCACTTGACTTGGATAAAATCACTCTCAAGCACTCACAAATAGAGAAAAAACTCAAGAACTATGAGAGTGAATGCAAAGGTTGTAGAGAATTAAATGGAGTGCCGAGGGAGTCCCCTTACAACTGGTGGGGGTGTTATACCCAACCACCAAAACTAGTCATTGGAGGAAAAATCCCCCAACTCCGGTCACTGTTGGTCCAACCACCATGGAGTGGCCAGTCCAACTAGAGGCCCTGGTAACGGTTCAAAAAAGAGCCATTGTCATGCATTTAATGCGCTATCTGGTCTAACCGGCGTTGAGGTCCTAGTTCGATCAGTGACCCTCGCCACCAAGGCTAATCACCTCTGTAAACTCACGGTTCGATGAGTCAGAGTGGTCGATCCAACCGGCATGCGCCAATGCCGCCTCTAGGTAGTACTATAAAGTCCTAATCTGACCAGCCAAGGCAGCCGGTCCACTGATGTGCATATCACTATGGCCAGATGCCTCTAGAGGGGCATGGTTCGACCGGCCTTCAATAGAGAGCAAGACCAATTGCTCAAATACAAGTGCACCATCATGCGTATGCTCCACTATAGTATTTTGATCACCTTTTTGTCAAGATTACTACCCCTTGATAGTGCAGCAAATCTAAAAAGAAAAATCTAGCAAAAATAGATCACCAAACACCTCAATCATTAAAAATAAAAATGCTAGACTTTTCACCTTCACATTGTTGTTTTGTGTCATCAATTTTAATCGGTGGCTAACTTCCTTGGCTTATTCATTGTGTGGATTTAAATCAAATTATAACACTCAAATAAAGTATTTAATCCATAATTAGTAATTGTCATTAATTACCAAAATTAACAATAGGATCTAGATGCTTGAATCTTCACTTTTTTGGTAATTGATCATAAACACCACATATAAAAGATGTATATGAATTTAATTTGGCACATAATGCAAAATATAGGATAAGCTCCCCTTAACATGTGCATAACACTCACAAGGGCCAAAAGATGACAATAGAAGGAGATTACACTATATGTTTCACTTCTTCAACAATAAACACAATGAGAGAGAATATCCAATATAAGCTCATACATTTCATCCACAAGCATAAGATGGTTTCAACAAAGTAACTTTAGCAATGACCATCCATCGTATCCATAGAACTCTACAATCACATAAATATACATAATCATCTATAGTAAGCTTATAATGGTTCAACTAGCCTATTACAAGCACACTTGATCATGAAGGGTCGGAATAAAATCCAAGGGGTTCAAATAAGCTCGCAAAGCATGCAAGTACATAATATAGCCCGAGCCTATCCCATACATAATATATCTCAAGCCACCTTAGCCTACTAGTAACTAGACCTAGTCCCTCCCAAACATAAAGCAACAAATGATAGATTTTTCTCCACCTTTTGACATCAGGGACCAAAAAGACATCAATCATGAGGAGGAGGGGAAAGAGGTGGTCGAGCACCATGCTATAGCAACGTTGATAAACCAAGGCATCTGTGCTTTCCAAATTTGTCATATGTGTCTCCAAGCTACCAATACGGCCATCCAATTTATCCATCGAAGAGTGCAAGCAACCAACATCATCATGCAGACCCCTAACATCTTGGGACATCCCCTCAAACCTAGTGTTCAATCTAGTGAAATTGTCATTGAGAGCATTGAGGGCTCCCATAACCGGGTTGAAGTATTCCATTGGTTGCATTCCAAAATAAGCATAAGGAGTTGGATCATCAAAAGTGGGCTCTTTAGTGGGAGCAAAGTGAAAGGATTGGCCAGCCTCAAAAGTGTATCGCCAAGTTGAAGGAGTATGTGGTGGAAGGCAAGGCTTATACTCCTTATGGCAAGTGGTCCTAGACCCAATTCTTTCAACTTTGGCGAGGATGAGCTTCATAAAGTATGGAGCACAGTAAATCACTTGACCAAGAGATCCCTTAGAGAACACCATCTCTTGAATGATAACATCGGTGGTGTCAAACCTCTTGCCATTCATGATTGCATTTATCACATGCCAAGGGATCCCATGAATGGCATCCTTGTTACCACATCGAGAAAGAATAGAAGCCCTTATCTATTTACCACACTTGGCACAATCTTCAAACCCGACACTACCCCATATGTATAGTGGCCACTAGTGTCATAGAACTTAGTTTGATCATTTGTGCACATTGGAGAATAGTTTTTCTCTAAGAAAAGCATAGCAGCTCCCAAAAAACTCAACTCCAAAATCTCTTGTAGCTCTCTCTTTTTGGCCACACATCCAACATCACCACTCATCAACTTGATCCGATCAAAATCACTATTGATCCAGATGGTGGCATAGAACTAGCAAATTAGCTTCTCATCATAATCTTGCTTAATGGCCATAAGCTTGTCTATTTCCACTTCACAAAAGAGAGCTTCTAACCCTTGTAATTCTATAGTCTTATTAATCTCCCTCCACATACGTACTTGTGATCTGCAAAAGCCTTGCTAGAAGTGTACACCTTCTCAAACACTTCCTTTTGATACATAGTGTGAATTGAGGATCATTAGAGTCTCAGGGCCTCTTGAATTGATCATGATGGTGAAGGAGAGTATACTCTAGCATTGTTCAATCGTACTCAAAATTCTATAGCTAGATCAACTCAGTCATGTTCCATATCAAAGATTGAGATCAAACGTTGTGTGGGATCCACTCTTGGGAAAGTGGGTGACCTCTTGTTCCTCATCTGCCTCTTCTTGCACATCCATCTCAACTTCTTCCTCTTCTCCTTTAACTACATAGTCCTCATCCTCAAAAGATTCCACTTCATCATCATGACGGCTTTTGGAGCATTTCTGCATAATGTTCTTTCAAGGAGGAGCCATGACTGACAAAGAAAATGTGGAAGAAGATTAGCACATAGCTGTTAACACTGAAATTTGATTCAGCCTATAAATAGGATCGGTCGATGGGAAAATACTGATCGGCTCGTGGGGTGAAGCAATTGATACTATAGAAGAGCTAATCAAATGGGTGGAAGACGGATTCGGTTTATTTGAAGATAGAAAGTTATCCAGATAGAACCGAGTCCAAAGAGGAATAGTGAGGGTAAGGACAGGTTGGGTGTCTGTATAGAATGTATTACGTAGGCTAAGAAAGTTTGGGTAGCTTTATAATTTCTGAAAGATTAGTTTCCCTTTATATTCTAAGGAAATAACGTTCGGTGGTTGCTATAACCACGTCGGACTCTGTAATCGCAGGATATAAATATAGACCCCCTGCAAGCTTGTAATAAGGAATAGATCAATCTAATAAATCTTCGGCGCATCGCCACCCTAGCTCATTTAGGTTTTTACTCGTGGGTTCTAGCTCTCGACGCGGGGCTACATCAGTTAAGTTCAATCTTCGACGAAGGGGTAAGTTCCACCACTATCCTACTATGCTTTGCTCTATCTAAGACTGCATTGGTTAGGTTTGACCTCTTAGTCAGAACGAGCATACCGCATCACGTCTGCGTGAGGTTCACTGGCGCATCGGTCTCCCTCCTCCATCCACGGTCTCATACTGTATCGGTTAGGTTCAACCTACGAGATCAGTGGCGGTGGTTCGAGCCGGCGCCCCGACGGGTCTTCATGTGACATCTCATTAGAGTGAGTAGCCAATGAGTTATCCTTACTGCTAGCCTCATATCCACCTTGCATATTGTCTAACGATTAATCTGCTAGAGATCGATCTAGTTACATCGGATGCGACTTGATATTGTCTCGGTTCAGTCCAATCTACCAGGACTCGTGTCAGATGAGGCCAACATCAAGATCTAGAGGATTTCATTCCCCATCGACTCAAACAGTCGATGGTTTTAGGTGTAGGCCTACGTTAGACGTTCGGTCGATAGGTAGTCGATGACCTTACCTTTTTCCTCACTCGTCGTTACATTCGGTCTAAGCCTCCGTTGTCTCCGCTCCGTTAGCCCTGGCCTTATACTATCTTGGTTTGGTCCAATCTATAGAGGTTGGTTCTAATGGTGCCATTACCGTGGTCACTGGTCCTCGTGGCTCCATGAGGGATTGGGCCCCGCTCCACACTTCAGATGCTACGGAGCGTCATTGGCTCTTTGGTCGATAAGTCCTCTATTCTATTCCACGCGTGTATCGCTCACGCCTTCATTAGCTGTTCAACCGATGCTCAAGTGCTGCCTTTCCTACCGGCACCCAGCCGATAGGGTGAGCCAGATAGGCCCACCGGCTAACCGGCTCGTGGATCTCATCTTCTCTCATTGTCAATTGTTGGGTCAAATTAACTGGCACACCCTCGGACCTCGAAGATTAAGGACCTACACTGGAGCTAAACAGATCTCCTAGGCCTTCATGTGACCAAGCCACCGTCTTTCCCCGATCGAACCTCCATTCAGCTCGGTCGAACTCCCCCCCCAGTGAGATTTGGTGGCGCGCACGCTCTTTGGCACATCCGGTGGGACGAGACAACAACATGCTCTTTGGCACGCCTGGTGGGATTATCTGGCTGCAACATAATGGCTAGTAAAGAGATCAACACCGAGAACGTGATTTCAGTAACAATGAAGGATTTGACTGAAGATCAAAGGTACCAGGTAGAGCAAAATACGACTAATTTTCAAAAACTCTATCTGGAGTCTTTTAGTATGACTAGACAAGGGCTGACACAAAAGTCCCAAATACCAAAGCCCGTTTTGGTAGGAGAATCAAGCCATTTACCTCCCGTGAGTCCTCAAAAGTCGTTGCATGAGATGGTTAGTGAAGCTATTCACCATGCACTCATCAATCAATCAGGTGTGCTAGTGAATACTTTATACAATTTGATCAAGTAAACGGTGGACAGATCAATTGTTTGAGAAACTGATCGAGGGCCAGTATATTTGCCAATAAAAATAGAGCAACCGTAGGTTACAGATGGAACCAGAAGGGACGTATCAGCAAATATGTTTCCACCAGTACAAGATCGGATTATGGGGCAACGCGATGATATGATGTCAGGATATTATCGGATGGCTTACTACGGGAAATATCGGCAAGAATATCCAGGTGACAATAATGATACAAGCAATCATCCAGGAGATCATTTTAGACTATACCAAGTGCCAGCTTCACCTCCACACTACCAAAGAGAGAACCCAAGGGAGGAGGATTGGTCTGCTAGAGTTGTAGAAGTGGTCAGAAAGCAATTCGGCATCAAGCCTAAGGAACAAACTTTTATGTATCGGCACCCTTATCTGGAGTGGTTCGACAGAGTTCCACTGCCGCACCAATATATGATACTGAACTTCTCCAAATTCTCGGGGCAAGATATCGTATCTACAGTGGAACACATGAGCTGATTCTTGGCCCAATGTGGGAAAGCATCAGCTGAGGAAGCCCTAAGAGTCCATTTCTTTTCATCATCCCTCTCTGGATCGGCCTTCACCTGGTTCTCTTCGTTGCCTCCCAACTCAATTAGGGGATGGGCCGATCTAGAGAAGCAATTCCATAAGTATTTCTTTGCTAGGATTGATAAGATGAGACTATCAGATTTGACATCGGTTAGATACAGGCCTGATGAGTCAGTTCCGTAGTACATCCAACGTTTTTAGGATATTAAAAGCTGGTGTTATAGTCTTATTCTGAGCGATGGACGGTTAGCTGATTTAGCCTTTCAAGGGTTGCTGGCTCCAATCAAGGAATGTTTCTCTTCTCAAGAATTCAAGAGCCTATCACATCTTCTCTAGAGGGTATCGGCTCATGAAAGTTGATTCATTAAAACCAAGAAAGAGATATTCCATCGGAAGGCTGCTCAGCTATAGGTTTATGCATCGGACTTAGATGATGAGGAATCCGCTGTAGAAGTGGGTTTGGCAAAGTGGACCAGGAATAGGAAACTTATATCATGTCCATGGATGAAGAGTAGGTAAGGAGGAAAGCCGATAAGATATTCAATCTTCTACTCCAAGAGAAACAGATTCAACTACCACCAAACCATGTACTATCATCATCTGAAGAACTCAAAAAGAAGAAATATTGCAAGTGGCATAACTCAATATCTCATCATACTAATGAATACAATGTTTTTTGGCAACAATTGTAATGGGCTATCAAACAGGGGAGAATTAAATTTGAAGATAAAAAACCGATAAAGATCGATGAGCATCATTTTCCTATGAACATGGTGTTTATAGGGTCTTCAAGAGATCGGTTCGATGAGGGGAGACGCTGGAGGAAATCAAATGTCACCTCGTCAGACATGATTGAGAAATATTACAGAAGACAGGATGAAGAATGACGAGGCATAGTGCACAAGGAAAAGTATAATCCACATTGGGGTTGCCCATTTTTTTTCAGTATTGCTGGAATCAAGACATGAGGTTGCCGTCGATTAAGGATTGTCCTGGATGAAACAAACTAGGATCGCAATATATCGAGCAGAGTAGGATGTTGTATGATCGACCACCTACTAAGCGGGCATCGGTACATAGCCAATTAGAGTCAATCAATGAAAACCATAGTCAAACGTTAGCTAAAGATAGGGAGTTGCATAAAGGACAATACAACTCAAATTCCCAGTGGTTTCCATCCAGAATTTTCACAAAAAATTAGAAAAGAAGGGCACAAAGGTTGCAACATAGATAATAGTACAAGAAGCAGCGTTAGGACCATGATGAATCTGATTGAAGTCAAAAGACTAAAAGCGTATGGCGCATAAAACTTAAAGATGATGATGTTAACACATTGGCTCTAACCAACATGGTGTTTTTCTTGCCTCTGGAGTATAAAGCATGTGCATCTGATAAAGAGGATCAAGAAGAGGTCTTTGCTCAATTGACACTACAACCTAATCAAGCCATATTTGAGAAGCCTTAAGAATTTAAGTATCGGCACTTAAAGCTGTTGTATATCACAGGATATGTGGATGGAAAGCCGATGATGAAGATGCTAGTTGATGGAGGTGTAGCTATCAACCTGATGCCATATGCTATGTATCGCAAGCTAGGGAAGACTGCTGAAGACCTAATCAAAACAAATATGGTGTTAAAAGACTTTGGAGGAAATCCATCAAAGACAAAGGGAGTGCTAAACGTAGAGTTGACAGTCGAATGCAAGACGATGCCCACCACATTTTTTGTCATCAATGGTAAAGGATCATATAGTCTACTTCTCGGTAGGGACTGGATTCACGCCAACAGTTGTATTCCTTCCACAATGCATCAAAGCCTCATACAATGGCAAGGGGATCAAGTTGAAGTGATTACAGCCTATCAGTTGACCAGTGTTGCAGTAACCGATTTGCCAATCTAGGAAGCTGATGTGTTTGATTGCTTGTCCAGGAAAGTATGGGATGGAGATTTCCTTGATGTGACCAGCAAGGGGATAAAGCCGATCTAGCAAGTTGGCTCGAAGCTTTTGTTCTAATGGGAATCATAGAAGATTTTGAACGAAAATTAGGGCAAGGATTTATGTTGGCCGATGAGTTGGAGGAAGTTGATATAGGACTAGGAGATAGACCAAGGCCGACGTATATTAGTAAAAGTTTATGTACC
The DNA here is from genome assembly GCA_030770085.1 of Oryza coarctata. NCBI lineage: Eukaryota > Viridiplantae > Streptophyta > Magnoliopsida > Poales > Poaceae > Oryza > Oryza coarctata. Next base: position 2,819,203 of record CM061479.1, read on the forward strand.
AAATTCTGAGAAGAGTTAACAAAATTGTTGAAGGAATTTCAAGAATGTTTTGCTTAGGATTACCATGAGATGCCAGGTTTAAGCCGATCAATTGTTGAACATCAGCTTCCTATTAAACTAGGATATCGGCCATTCAAGCAGCCACAGAGAAGGTTCAAAGCAGATTTGCATGATGAAATCAAGGTAGAGATCATGAGGCTATATGATGCAAACTTCATCAAACCATGTCGATATGCTGAGTGGATATCCAACATCATCCCGGCTAAGAAGAAGAATAGGAAGCTGAGGATATGCATCGACCTCTGGAATTTGAATAGAGCGACCCCTAAACATGAGTATCCGATGCCAATGGCAGATCTATTGATTGATGTAGCATCGGGTCATAAGATCATTATCTTTATGGATGAGAATGCAAGCTACAATCAATTTTTTATGGTGGAAGAAGATATCCACAAGACTGCGTTTAGGTGTCCTGAAGCTATCGGCTTGTACGAGTGGGTAGTCATGACCTTCGGTTTGAAAAGTACTGGTGCAACTTATCAGAGAGCCATGAATTATATATTTCATGATCTCATTGGCCTGCTAGTAGAGATATATATTGACAACGTGGTGGTAAAATGTAGGAGTATTAAAGACCATATAGCCGATCTGCGAAAAGTACTGGAGAGGGCAAGAAAATATGGACTTATGATGAATCCTCATAAATGTGCTTTTTGCGTATCGGCTAAACAATTCTTGGGTTTTATAGTGCATGAGAGAGGAATCGAAGTTAGTCAGTGAAACATCATGGCTATCCAGAACATTGAGCCACCAAACAACAAAACACAATTATAATCTTTGATCGGCAAGCTCAACTTTATAAGGAGGTTTATTTCAAATATATCAGAAAGGATTGAGTCCTTCACTCCTTTGCTGAAGTTGCCAGCAGATCAAGAGTTCATGTGGGGTGTCGAATAGCAGAGAACGTTTGATCATATTAAAGATTATCTAAATTATCCACTAGTATTGATTCCGCCGTAGAAAGGGGTATCATTCAAGTTATATCTGTCAGGTGATGAGAAGTCTATCGGATCAATGCTGGTACAAGAATTTGAATTAAAAGAATGGGTGATATTCTATCTGAGTCGATGGCTTCTAGATGCTGAGACCAGATATCCTGCGGTGGAAAAGTTATGCAGGTGTTTATACTTCTCGTGTACAAAGTTAAGACATTATCTTCTATCGGCTGGGTGCACAGTACTTTGCAAAGCCGATGTGGTTAAATATATGCTATCAGCTCCAATCCTAAGAGGGCGGATTGGTAAATGGATATTCGCTCTGATGGAGTTCAATTTGAGGTATGAATCGGTTAAGACGGTCAAAGGACAAGCGGTGGCCGATTTTATTATACAACATAGAGGAGTCCGAGAGAATTTTGTGGAGCCGATTCCATGAATGCTATTCTTTGATGGGTCGGTTTACAAGCATGGATCTAGTATCAGCTTGGTGATTATATCGCCTTAGGGGGCAAGCTTTGAGTTCGCTTTTACAATCAAGCCTTATATGACTAATAACCAAGCAGAGTATGACGCTGTGCTCAAAGGTCTTCTGCTGCTGAGGAAATCGGAGCTAATACGGTAGAGGTCATTAGGGATTTTTTGTTGGTAATCAGACAATTGTCTAGGGAGTATGAGTGCAAGGATGAGGTTTTGAGGTAGTATTATGAGCAATGCCAATGTTTATTAAAGGATTTCAAGATGGTATCATTGGATCATATTCCTAGAGAGCAGAATCTAGAGGCCAATGATCTTGCTCAAATTATTTCGGGATATCGGCTGGATAGAAAGTTGGAAGCTGAGATAGCCGATATTGAAAATCATATTGAAGCCGATGATTGGAGATGAGAAATTATTCAATATTTGCAAAAATTCGTCACAATCGGTTTCTAGGAAATTTCGGTATAAATATGTTAAATATATACTACTTGATAAAGATTTGTATTATTGGGTTATTGATGGGGTTCTGTTAAGATGCTTGGGTACCGAAGAAACTACAGTAGTTATAAGTGAAGTACACGAAGGCATTTGCGGAGCCCATCAATCAGTTCACAGCATGAGATGGTTGATGAGGAGAGTTGGATATTTTTGGGCTGGCAATGCTGGAGGATTGCTTCAAATACTACAAAGGATGTCAAGATTGTCCGAAGTTTAGAAATGTGCAGCGAGCTCCAGCATCAGCTATGAACCCAATAATTAAGCCATGGCCATTCAAAGGTTGGGGAATCGACATGATTGGTCAGATTTATCCTTCATCAAGTAAAGAGCATAAGTTCATATTAGAGGCAATAGATTATTGCACAAAGTGGGTAGAGGCTATCCCTTTGAGCAAACTTAGCTCTAAGGATGTGATTGAGTTTATCAAGCAATATATTATATATCAGTTTGGTATTCCACAGACGACTACTACCGATCAGGGTTCTATCTTTGTGTCTGAAGAGTTTCAAAAGTTTGCTACCAGTATGGGGATTAAATTATTGAATTCGTCCATATTATGCTCAAGCTAACAGATAAGCCAAAGCTTCCAACAAGAGTTTAATCAAGTTGATCAAACGCAAGATTGATGAACAACCACGAAGATGGCACATTACATTAAACGATTCACTATGGGCCTATCAGATGGCATGCCATGGATCTACTCGAGTACCACCGTATCAATTGGTATATGGGCATGAAGCAGTTCTCCCGTGAGAAATTAACATCGGCTCTAGGAGGGTGTCTCTGTAGGACCAATTGACAGACAATGATTATTATAACCTGATGACTGATCAACTTGATGATTTGGCTCAGAGTCAGCTAGGGGCGATTGAAAGGATCAAGGAAAACAAAACTAAGGTTGTGATCACGTTGAAAAATGTCTCGGGTGACCACGTCGACGCCTAGGAGGTCTGCTTAGCTCTAGTGCAAGCCGGTTGACTTCTCTCTGTGGCTCAAGGTACGCGTGTCGGGGCCCGTGAGGTTCGCTAGGTTCCGACGTGACGGTGCGGGTGCGAACATGCCAGTCAATTTGACCCTACAATTAATAAGGAGATGAGGCGAATGGGTCAGTCGGACAATAGGCCGATATGAGCTCTCGCTATCGGCTGGCCACCGATAGGGTCGAGGTGGTCATCGGCCGCGTCCCGATGGCTCCTGCTACCGGCTGGTTGCCGATAGGGATCGAGACGCTCTTCCATCGGCTAGTGAGCCGATGAAGACGTAGACATATAAGGACGAATGAAATGATGGCTCCGAGTGTGGTGAAAGCGAGATCCTGATCCATTGGCCGCAGAGCCGATTGAGGCACCAAAGGGTATTAAAAGCAAAGTGCGCAGGATCCCTCCTAGTAGTCAACGGAAGCTATAGCGATCGTTCATCAGTTGGAAAGCCGATGAAAGCATATGTGAAGTGGTAAGTAATCATATAAAAGACACACCGGCTGTAAAGCCGATGCCGCTCTGGATATGGCAAGGGCAAAGCGAACCCATCGGCTAGCTAAGCCGATGAGAGGATGTCTCTCTAAAGATAGGCACGCATCGGCTTTTCCAGCCGATGCGCCTGGCGTGGCACTCGAGGGGAGTCTCTAAAGACTGGTTCGTATCGACCGAGGAGCTGATACGCTGGGCGTGGTACTTGGGGTATAGATACCTCATCAGCTAACACTCTGATGAAACATCGTACACAGACCTATAGGCCTAAAGCTCAATCTACCATCTGCAACCTCGTAGGTCGAACCTAACCGATATAGCATGAGACCGACGATGGTGGAGAGAGCTTGATAGGCCGATAGACCCTGCACAGATGTAATGCGGTACATCCGATCTATCTAAGAGGTCAAACCTAACCGATGCAACCTTAGACAAAGCGAGACATACTAGGATAGTGGTGGGACTTACCCCTTCATCGGAGATCAAAATTAACTGATGCAGCCCCGCGTCGAGAGATAAAACCCGCTGGTAAAAACCTAGATAAACTATGGTGGCAATGCCTTGAAGTTGTCTTGATCGAAGGATATGTTAATTATCTTACAGGTTTCCAGGGGGTATATATTTATACCCTGGTATTACAGAGTTTTACGCGGTTACAACAACTATCGGACGCTATCTCCTAAAAATAAAAAAGGAAAATATCTATAGGTAAGTTAACTAAACTAACTAAACCTTTCTATATAAGATACAATTTACAAAGATAAAATAACCTACCGTGAGTTCCACGGCTCCTCCTCAAACTTAGTCTCATCTGGATAGTCTTCTATTCTTAGACCAAATCTCTCCTTGCTTCATTCGATTGGCTTCCTCCCTGTAGCAACCAGACTCTTTTTTTACTTCAACCAATCTTTTTTTCAACCTTTTCCTGGGCTTTTTAAATTTTGGCGTTAACGGGTTGCCAAGCTTTATAACAAAAGGGTGATAATTAAATATTTTTTTGAAGGAGATCTCATTTGGAAATTGATTTTACTGATTGGATCTAAAGATAATAAGTTTGAAAAATGGTCGCCTAATTGGGAACGACCCTATCGGATCAATTGTTGTGTGCCTGGTAATGCTTATAAACCAGAAAGTCCTAAATGGAAGCGATTTGCCATAGCGCTCAATGAAAAATATTTGAAGAAGTATTTTCCTAGCGTTTAGGTTGATGCCTAAATTGATTAATTATGGCTAATTTTTAATTCTCTTCAAAATAGAAAAGCCTATAATGTTCTATCGGCTAATGATGTTGTTTGCTTGAATCGGCTAAGGTGTGGCCGATTTCTAATATTTCTTTGATACAAAATCTGATATGGTTATATCGGCTACAGATAGTTAATATCGTTAAGATATCGCCTTTAGCGAATATATATATATATATATATATATCATTGATCAAGCCGATCAAGCTTTATTACAAGCAATCAATGTTCAGGATGACATTGCGGGTTTTCAATGCTAAGATTTCATAGATATTTCTTGATTGTCTCGATCGCGTGTAGACGGATTTGGTCTATTTCGTTGATGTGGATGTCATCCTCATTGGATCTAGGGATAGTTTTCAAGTTCTTGTGCCGACGAGCTACTTGACGTACTTTTTCTGCTACCTTAGCCTCTTGATCTTGGATTAATTATGGTAGTACAATAAGATGGGATTCTGTGGCTTCAATGTTGCAACACACCTTATCAAGTTCTGCCATCAAATCGGCTTCTCGTTTCTTCAGTTTGCCTAGCTTGGTGTTGGTGTCTCGCAAGTTAGCTATCATCTCGTCAAGTTTTTCCTTTTCGGTCTGGGTGGATAGCCGGTCGTTTTAGGCTGAACTGCTTTGTTTAACATGATCGGCTATATGTCATTTGGTCGTGACCAACTAGGTCCTATGGAATTCTAAGTAGGCAGCAAGTATGAGTACGTCAGTAAGCATTTCGGGCAGGAGGTGTTCAATCTTAGCGAGTCTTCCCTGAATTGGCCTGCAATCTTCCACTAGTGAGCCGATCGAAATGTCCAGCCAATGCATGATATCTGATAATTGCTCACGTACATCGGCGGGTAGAAATGGTTCGATCGCTGCACTGGTATCTGAGTCTTTATCCATCGCTAAGTATTTGCCGATGTCAAACGAGAATAAGTCGGCCAATGACTACACATTAACATCGGTAAATAGAAGAATCATGAGCCAAGGTAGAAATAAAAATGTAGGGTGAACGTACCTAGGATACAGCAGGAGCAGCTTGAACAACAACGTTGGTATCAGCTTGATGAGAGGAAGTTTGGGAATTGGCTACCAAAACTTCTAGGGTGACCATCGGCTCAGTTCTTGTAGCAGTATCTAGCAATTGAGTTTCAGGAGCTGATGGTTCAAGATGCAAAGCAAAGATATCAAGATGAATGTGAAGACGACAAAAAATAAATGAGATCGACACATACCAGCGGAGATGAAGAAGCGAAAATTGTTGCAGTAGAAGGGCCTTGGGGAATCGGTATTGTAGTTGCAACATCGGTGTTGGATTTTGTTTCTTAGAAACCGTCCGAGTAACCAGCTTCTTGCATTTTATCCCTAACATTCGTGGTACTCAGAGTAGAGCCGATGGAAATAGGGCACCCTGTCCAAGGATAGACATGGCCGATGGAGGTTGGTAGACAATCGGCTGATCGCTTGCGCTGGTTATAGGTGCTTCTTTGCCACCAACCTATGAGATCATCGAGATTAAGTGATACAGTCAAGATTAAATATGATATGAAAAAGATAGTGTAAGGAGAAGGATTACCTCTTCATCGGATTCAACATAATTAGGATTAAGGTGCAGGCAGTAACGTTTAGCCAATAAACTGAACAAATGCCTTCTCCACTCCATCCACCATTGAGCGAATAGTCTGGTATTGGATATGCAGGGCTTGAAGATAGAGATGGTCCCTAAGGAAAGAGATTTCGCAATCATTCTTAGCTGATCGTACTCCATGCCATTGTTTATTTCTCCTCGTACTTAGAGTTTACCGATAAAGAATAAGCCAATTGGGAGCTAGCCGAAACCCAACTGATGAGCACTGACAAAGGGATGATAGAACTCGTACGACGGGTGTTGGAATCGGCCCAATGAAAATCTAGTTGGTAGAAAATTGGGGGTTATACATGATAGTAATATGGTGTTCGACTCTTCATCGGCTAGTGCATTTAGTGGGTGAAACCTGAAAGGCATCTCAAATAAAGAATCATCCTCATACACAAACCAGATGGTGAACTCTTTGGTGAAGCCATAGGAAAAACATTTGAACCACTGGCTAAGTCCAAGAGGGGTCATTTTGCCTCTAGGAAGAGTCGATGTAGCTTCACCCAAAGAAGTGCATCGGCGCCGGCTGAATTCACTTTCTTCTGGGTAATCAGCCAGAAATGTCAGAGAGGGAAAAGGGGTCCTGGGGATGACTCTGGAGGTATAGATGTTCAACCAAGGTTGTATGAACCACCAGGGACCACCAATGTAACCAACTGGTTGACCTGCCGATAGCTTGTTCACCACCTGATGAAGCAGCTGATAAGTGGCTCTGAGGAGGTATTGCCCTGGTGGATTGTGACGTTGATTGGCCAGGTGCTCCATCAAGCATTGCATATTGGTGGTTGGACCAAGGGTTGAACCACTGAAGACAAACTATTCCAACCACAGGTTTAGGAATACAACATGTTCCCGTTCATCAACTAATCCCGAGGTCTTACTGTGTAAGGATATGTATTTAGTCCACCCTCCGATATTTTTGGTATTTAGCCGATGAGTGGGTTTGAATCGGAGGATGCATAGATTTACATAGTGAGTAGTATTGAGGCAGGTAAACATGGTGACATCCATCAAGGTGCGAGTCATTGGTCCATGTCCAAACATGAAGGTGTTGAGGATATCTGACCAAAAAATAGGAGGCTGATGCAAGCAAAGGCTCATTCTTCTCCATATCGGCTAGAGAAAGATTGATACAGTGGCCGATTTCCAAGTCTTCTCAGAATGATTTTTTAGAAGCCGAAATCCTAAGGTACCAGTTTCTCCATCGTGAGAGTCTACTAGGCCAAGATCTAAAACTGTTGATCCAATCGGTGGTAGTCATGGATGAGTTTTTATAAGGGATCCGTTCTGTTTCGAAATTTATGAAGTCTGTTGGATCCTCATTACCCATGGGGCCAAGATAAAAGAAACCTGGGTGATCGACAAATGGAATGGCAATCTGACCTTTGAGATCCTACAGTAAATAGGAACCTAACTACAGATGAAAAGACGGGATGGGATAGGTTTGTTTAGAATGTGGGATGGAAGAATAGATGAAAGTTATCTCAGGGACTATGTGTGCTGACGCCATAGCATGAAGGAAAGGGAGGAGAAGATCGGTGGAATATGCGGAGGTTCGCCTTCAGTCGTTGGGGCTCATCAAGGTTGAGGGCTCTAGTGGTAAGGAAGTGTGTAGAAGAAGGATGAAATGGTGAAATATTTTATAAGAGCAAGATGACCAATGCAGGAATCTATGCTGATTAATTATCGTCTGCAGGCTATGATGGGTTGTCCTGGTTTGTGGAGAATTCCAACGGCTCAAAATTTTGAAGTCTGTTAATTGTTAACACCAAAATTTGATTCAACCTGTAAACAGGATCGACCAATGGGAAAATATTGATCAGCTCATGGGGTGAAACCGACTGATACTATAGAACAGTTGATCAAATGGGTGGAAGATGGATTTGGTTTGTTTGAACATGTAAAGTGATCCAGATGGAACCGAGTCCAAAGAGGAATAGAGAGGGTAACAGCAGGTTGGGTGTCTATATAGAATGTATTATATAGGCTAAGCAAGTTTGGGTAGCATTACAATTTCTTAAATATTAGTTTCCTTTTATATTCTTAGAAAATAGCGTTCAATGGTTGTTGTAACCTCGTCAGACTCTGTAATCCCAAGGTACAAATATAGACCCCCTAGAAGCTTGTAATAGGGAATAGATCAATCCAATAAACCTTTAGTGCATTGCCAGCCTAACTCGTCTAGGTTTTTACCAGCGGGTTCTGGCTCTCAACGCGGGGCTGCATCGATTAAGTTCAATCTCCAATGAAGGGGTAAGTCCCACCACTATCCTGGTACGATTTGCTCTGTCTAAGGCTGCATCAGTTAGATTCGTCCTCTTAGTCAGATTGAGCATACCGCATCATATCCATGTGAGGTTCGCTAATGCATCGGTCTCCCTCCTCCGTCCATGGTCTCATGTTGCATCAGCTAGGTTTGACTTACGAGATTGGTGGCAGTGGTTCAAGCCAGCGCCCTAGTGGGTCTTCATGCGATGTCTCGTCAGAGTGAGTAGCCAACAAGTTATACTCACCGCAAGCCTCATATCCGCCTTGCATATCGTCTAACAATTAATCTGCTAGAGATCGATCTGGTCACATCAAATGTGGCTTGGTAGTATCTCGGTTTGGTCCGATCTACCAGGACTTATGTTTGATGAGGCCAACGTCGAGATCTAGAGGATTTTATTCCCCATTGACTCAAACAGCTGATGGGTTTAGGTGTAGGCCTGCGTCGGACGTTTGGCCAATAGGTAGCCAATGACCTCGCCTTTTTCCTCCCTCATCGTTACATTCGATCTAAGCCTCCATTGTCTCCACGCCATTAGCCCTGGCCTCATACTGTCTCAGTTCGGTCCATTCTATCGAGGTTGGTCCTAATGGTGCCGATACCGTGGTCTCTGGTCCTCGTGGCTTCGTGAGGGATTGGGCCCCGCTCCGCGCTTTGGATGCTGGGGAGTGTCATCGGCTCTTTGGCCGATAAGTTCTCTACTTTGTTCCACGCGTGTATCGCTCATGCCTTCATTGGCTGTTCAACCGATGCGCGAGCACTGCCTTCCCTACCGGCACCTAGCCAATAGGGTGAACCAGATAGGCCCACCGGCTGACTGGCTCACGAATCTCATTCTCTCTCCTTGTCAATTACAGTGTCAAATTGACTGGCATGCCCTCGGACCTCGAAGATTAAGGACCTACACTGGAGCTAAGCAAATCTCCTAGGCCTTCAGTGACCAAGCCTCCATCTTTACCTGATCGAACCTCCGTTTAGCTCGGTTGGACCCCCCTCCCCACGAGAATTGGCAGTGAGCAATAGCATAGCATTTAGTTAATGCAAGTGAACATGCCACAATCCTCTATCCAAGGGCAATCCAAGTACCGGCATGGAGCTAGTTGGACCGTCGCTAGCAGGGGAGGTCGAGCACATCTACATGTAGCCAAGAAAATTTCCCAAAACTCTACTATGCTAGGATCAACATATGGCATGAGCATGATGAACAAGATGTACAAGGTAACCACCTATTGTCATATCAATCTAGAACAAACAAACATCTCTAACCCTAGACCCTAGAAAATTAAAAAGATGGAGGAAATTAAAGTGCATGTTAGCGAGAGTAATTACCAAGTTGAGAGGACTAGATCCACACCAAGAACTACCCTTTAATGGTGCAAATCGAAGAACACTCCCTCTACCTAGAATTCCAATCCACGGTATACTCAATAAAAACAAATCCAAACCATGGAATAGAGAGAGGGAATAGAAGAGAATCACTTATAGTCCAACCGGAGAAGAAATCACGGTCCAACCAAGGGGATTTCGTGGAGGAGAAGTGTTATGGTTTGAGAGGAGAGAGAGGAGGTTGGTTGAGTTGGGGAAAGAAAAGAGCAAGGGAGGAAGAAGATTGGTCGAGCAAAAAATAGATGGGCCACTATGGACCACACCCTCTAGCCCTAGTCGGAATGGCCCTACACCACCGGTTGAACCGTAGTCACTAGGCCGGTTGAACTGGGCCTATAGGGCCAGTCAGACTGCCTAGCTAAAAAACACTTGGACAGGAAGACTCCCCGTAGCATAAACACAAAAAAAAAAGAAAAGAAAATTTGGGGCAAATCAAGATGACACCATAGTGTCATTTTTTATGTATGAGTTGAAATATTGATAGTTATCCACAAAATGGAGGTTTATATGGATATGTGCAACAAAACTCACCTGTGTGCTTGGAGGCAACCTATTATGATCTATGCTGATTTTGACAAATTTGGGTTTCGAAAATCTTTTGAATGGTTGGTTTTCTTGAAAAGGTTTGAATACCAAAAACATTTGAAATCAACCACCCTTTTCAATTTGTTTTGGTGTCAAGATCAAAAACCTTTTGTAAATTATTTTAAAGAGAAATCTCATTTTGCCTCAAAACAAGATTTGAGAAACTTCACATTTTGGCCAAAAAGGCATTTTCATCTAGAATTTATTTTTCTTACAATCTCAAGCTTGGAAAAAGATATAATAATCCATTTAAAACATTTTCCAAGTGATAGTTTTGGTGAAATACCATTTTTCTCAAAATTTTGACTTTTGGTCAAACTAGGCATTTCGGAACTACTTCAAGTACTTTAGTTGCTCTATTCATATTCTAAAGAGTTGTCGTGCACATAACAGAAATGTAATACTTTCTCTTAATGTGTTTACCCCATTTTTTACACAGAAAGGTGAAAGACCAAAAGATCCAAATGAAAACCATTGAAGAGCCAAAAGACACAAAAACAAGAGAGGCAACCATGATGCACAAGATCAATCAACATTTGAGAAATCTATGATATTTAAATAATTTTTTAAGTAGCAAAAGCGGGTTTCATCAAGAGCCTTGGTAAAGATATCGGCTAGTTGGCCTTTGGTTCTTATATAGCGAATGTTAATATGCTAGGTTGTTAAGTATTGGACCGGGTTTTTGGCTATTTTGATGGCACTATCACTGTCACATAGGAATGGAGTTTTGGAGAAGTATATGCCATAGTCCAACATGTTTTGTCTCATCCATAGCAATTGGGAACAGCAACTATCCGTCGAAACATATTCTGCCTCGGTGGTAGAGAGGGCTATGGAGTTTTGTTTCTTGAATTACCATGATACAAGTGATCTATCAAGTATTTGGCAACTATATGAGGACCTCTTTCTATCCACTTTGCAACCAGCATAATCCGAGTCAAAATAGCCCACAAGCTTGAATTTTGCACATTTGGGGTACTAGAAGCCGATATCATAGGAATGCGTTAAATACCTTAGAATTATTTTTATGGCTACCAAATTTCATTCTTTAGGAGCAACTTGAAAGCATGCATACATGTAAACACTAACATGATATCCAACCTAGATGTAGTGAGATAAAGTAAACTCCTTATCATGGATCTATAAAGTTTTAAAACTACTAGTTTATCTCTCTCATCAAGGTCGAGGTGGTCATTTATTGCCATAGGAGTCTTGATGGGATTTGCATCCTCTATGCCAAATCTTTTGAGTAGATCATTGATATACTTGGTTTGGCTCATAAAGATCCCATTCTTGAGTTGCTTGATTTGAAGTCTAAGGAAGAAGCTTAACTCTCTAATCAAGGACATCTCGAATTCCCTAGATATCATATCACTAGATTCCGTGCAAAACAACTCATTAGTAAAACCAAAAATAATATCATATACATAAATTTGACATACAAAGAAATCATCACCAATGATTTTTGTGAAAGGGTTCTTGTCAACTTTGCCAATTTAAAAACCCTTTGAAAGAAGAAAAATATCTCAATCTTTCATACAAAACTCTAGGAGTTTGTTTCAAGCCACAGAAATCTTTTGAGAGTTTGTAAACACAAATAGGATTTTTAGGATCTTCAAAACTGGGTGGTTGTTCAACAAATACAAGTTTTATAATTTCTCCACTTAGAAAGGCATTTTTCACATCCATTTGAAAAAGTTATATATCAAAGCATGATGCAAATGCAAGTAGGATGCGAATGGTCTCAAGTCTTGTCACTGGGTAGAAGTTTCACCAAAATTCAAGCCTACAACTTGACTAAAGTCTTATGCTACCAATCTTTCCATGTTTCTCACAACCACACACTTCATCTTAATTGTTCCTAAAAACCCACTTTGTCTCTATGACATTGTGGTTCTTATGTCTTTCAACCAAAGTCCACACTTTGTTTCTTAAAAAATTATTGAGCTCCTTATGTATTGTGTTTATCCAATCCAAATCATTTAGAGCTTCATCTACATGTTTAGACCCAAGACAAGAAACGAAGGAGTAATACTCATAAATAGAAGAAACACGAGATTGAGTTTGAACACACTAATATCACCCAATACTTAATCAATGGGGTGATCTTTGGAGAGAGTGTCATGAATCCTTAGTGGCATAGGTGGATTATCTTCCTTGCCTTCCTCCAAATCAACTTGAGCTTGACTTGGCATAGCAAAAGTAGAAGACTTGTCTTCCACTTCAATATGCTTGATGCCACCAATGGACATATTCTTCATATCTCTCATCAAGTCGACATCACCTACATCATCCAAGTTCTCGTGCCTCTCTTGGGAGCCATTACTTTCATCAAATTGAACCTTTCAAAATAACTTTAATTTTATTATAGACATGATATGCCTTGCTATTTGAAGTATATCCTAGAAGAAACCCTTTATTATATCGACTTTCCAATTTGGTTAGTCTCACACCCTTATTATAAATATAGCACTTGCAACTAAAAAATGAAAATAAGAAATATTTTGCTTCCTCCCTACAAGTAGTTCATAGGAAGTCTTTTTCAAAAGTCAATACGAACAAAGACGATATATACCATGGCAAGCGGCACTGATAGCTTCTACCCAAAAAGAATTAAAAACACAATATTCATCGAGTATAGTTCTTGCCATATCAATTATTATATGTTTTTTTTCTTTCTACAACACCATTTTATTTGGGTGAGTAGGTGGCAAAAAGTTCATGCTTAATACCAAGATCATCACAATAATGCTCAATGTTTGTGTTTTTAACTTGGAACCATTGTCACTTCTTATTTTTCTAGTAAAAAAGTTAAATTTGTTTTGAGCCTTTTTTAACATTTTGAAAATCTCTGAGGCTTTAGCTTTGTCATTTAAAAAGAAAACCCAAGTACCTTGAATACTCTTAGAGGTTGTCGGGTGAAATAAATCCATATGCAAAAGGTCCAATGGTCTAAAAGTGAACAAGATAGTCTTAGAAGGTTGAGAACAAGCGACTTGCTTGCTGACTTGACAAGTGCTACAATGCTTATCTTTCTCAAACTTCACATCTTTAAAGCCTAGTAGTAGATCATGTTTTGAAAGTTTGCTTAGTTGATGCATACTAATATGAGCTAGCCTCCTATATCAAAGCCAACCCAAAGAAATTGGAGCAACCAAACAAGTTTTTAAACTAGCATCATTTGAGGATAAATCAACTAAATAAAAATCTCCATATCGAAAGCCCTTAAAAATATAAGAACTATCTTGAAGACTAGTTATAAGAACTTCTTGAGGATTAAAAGTGTAAGATAAACCAAGATCACAAATTTGTGCAACAAAGAGCAAATTGAAATTCAATGACTCAACAAGAGAGACATTTAAAATTGAAAAGTCGTTTGTGATAGCAATTTTACCTAACCCAATTACCTTTCCTTTACTCTTATCACCAAATGTCACCCTCTCTTAATCTTTGTTGCCCACTTCAAATTAGGTGAACATTTTTCGATCACTGGTTATGTGTTGAGTGCACCCATTATCAAGCACGCAATGGTTCCTTCAGCTCATTCTTCTCCACTATAAGAAAGGATCAAACATAGAAGAACAAGTGCTAGAACTAGGCATATCTACAAGATCATCATAAGAAGTAGATATGCTAGATGATGAAAAATGATCATTATGATAAGAAACACTATCATCCAGCAAATCATAAGATATACCAAATGAACTTAAGCTCCACATTTGGTGGTGGAAATAAGAGTATGATGAGCATCCCTAAGTTCCTCATGAGAAATGGTTCATGAAAAATCATTAGCTCATCATATAAGACCTCTGAAGAAGCATACTCCTTTAATATCTTGAACTTGACAATCTTCTTCTCACTATACGAGTGGAGCTCTCTAAACATGCATTAAGCTCATCATAAGTAGCATCAATATCATCATTATCATTTTTACTGTCACTATTAGAGGTTACCTTAGATGATCCTTTTGCCATGAGGTAAAATGGTGAAAAGAGTGATGGAACCTCCCTGATTGCGACTCTAGCCATGTTTCTTTTCTTTGGAGTGTTCTCATTATTGCTCTCATCAGTGTCATTGGATTGAGAGTCATAACTCTCATAATTTAAGTCCTACTCACAAACAAAGGTTTTGACCTTCTTTCCCTCTTTCTTGAGCTTTTTGAAAAACTTGTCGTTCCTGCTCTATTTCTTGGAGGGCTTGTCATCTTCTTGCTCTTTGATAGGACATTTTAAAGCAAAATGCTCCTTTTCATCACACTCAAAGCATCTTAAGTTTGACATGGTCATGTGATATCATCTTCTACCTCTTCTTCTGTAGGAACTAGAGTCCTTTTCTCTTTCCTTTCTTCTTCCTAAGAGATCATTGAATCTTCTTGCAAGAAGTGTAATTTCTTCTTCCAAATTCTCCTTGCCCTTATCCATCATGCAATTTCCCTTATCTTAAACTTTAGCCTTGAGTACAATACTTCTTCTTTGATGGAGAGGCTTCTCTAACCTCTTCTTTCTTCAACTTATACATATCATTTGTATTAATCTTGCCCAAAAGATTTGTGATAATTATCCATGATATGTCGGAGTTGATGAGAAAGGTGACTAGGGTCTAATAATTGTCTAGTAGAGCCCTAAGTATCTTTTGAGCAATCTCAAGGTCGATGTAAGATGCTCCAAGTCCTTTGAGGTCATTCACGATCACACTGAGCCTTCTATATGTGTCAATCACACTCTCATTATACATCTTGACAAAGGTCTTATATTGTATCTTGAGGAAGTGAAGCTTAGCATCCTTGTATTTGATTGTTCCTTTATGGATTTTACTCAACTTGTTTCAAATCTCATAAGCAGTCTCAAGGTTGCTAACTCTATCAATCTCCTCTTGGCTCAATGAGTTGAATAAATCATTCATGACTTGAGCGTTGAGTGAAAGGTTGCATTGGTTGGTTTGTGTCAACTCGATGTTGATGATAGCATAACCTTGATTCATAACTTTCCAAACAACAAAGATCACAGCTTTAAGGAAAGTAGGCATTTTAATTTTCCAAGTGCAATAGTTTGAGCCATTGAACATAGGAACCCTACCTATATTGTGAACCTTTTCCAATATCTTTTCTCTCTAGCCAGTGAAGCCCAATCAAGAGAGACCAAGCTATGATACCACTCGTAGGATCGATATGTCGACTAAAGGGGGTGAATAGCCAATTTTAAATTAAATTACGCCTAATCAAACTACTCTAAGTTTCTAGGCTTAGTTTGGGAACACACACTAACAAGCTAAATTATGTTTTGCAAGACTAAGGTGATATGGACTCAAATTATCTATAGTAAAGTAAATTGCACAACTAAATTTCAATAAGTAAAGAGACAAGTGACAACCGAATTTTTCACACAATGTTCAAAAGCTTGCCAGCTTTCTACTCACCATTGAGGTGAACCCAACATTACCGCTCAAACACTAAGCCTCCAAACCCCTTCGTCAAAATATGGGCAAGATAGAAGCTAGTACCGAAGTGGTATACTCAAGCTTCGATCACTATGGATAGTTCTTCCTCCACTACAGAGGTGGTGAACTCTAAACCACTCACAAATTACCATAAGGTCTCTTCCACAACCTCCTTGGAGAGCTCACTAGGAACCAACTCCTCCAAGCTATCTAGAAGGCAGCAACCTACAAGAGTAACAAGTAGCAAATAAGACTTGAAGATGATCAAATGTCATACTAGCTCAAATAATGATACAATGCACTTGACTTGGTTAAAATCACCCTTAAACACTCACAAATGGAGAGAAAAAGCTCAAGAGGTGTAAGAGTGAATGCAAGGCTTTAGAGAATTGAATAGAGTGCCAAGAGAGCACCCTTATAGATGGTGAAGGATATTTGTACTCTCAACCACCAAAACAAGTCATTGAGGGTGAAATCCCTCACCTCTAGACATTGCCAGTCAAACTGCCATGAAGTGGCTGGTCTGATCGGCGGCCCTGACAATGGTTCAAAAAAAGAGCAATGGAGGTCCTAATCCGACCGACGCCCCCTTTTCCCAATCTCCAAGGCCAATTGCTTCTGTAAACTCATGGTCCGATTGGCGCGTGCTAACGCCACCTTTAGGTGGTACTATAAAGTCCCAGTCCGACCGACTAGGGTGGCATGTCCAACCAACACACAACACTTTAATCAAACACCTTTGTAGGAGCGCGATTCGACTGGCCTAAGGACCCGGTCTGACTAGCCTTCAATAGAGAGCAAGACCAAACGTCCAAACACAAGTGCACCCTCATGCATAGACTCTAATATGGTAATTTGATTACTTTGTTAAGATTACCACTCCTAATAGTATGACAAAGCTAAAAAGGAAAATCTAGCAAAAATCGATCGCCCAACACCTTGATCATTAAAAATAACAATGCTAGACTTTTCATCCCGTTGTTTTGTGTCATCAATTTTAATCGGTGGTCAACTTTCTTACTTGCTCATCATGCGGACCTAACTTAAATTATAACACTAGAATAAAGTAGTAAGTCCATAATTTGTGCTTATTATTAATTACTAAAATTAACAACGAGGCTTAGATACTTCCACAAGTATTAGTAATGGCAATGAGATCGGTGATGAGCGCCAATGAGACAGATGAGTAGGTGGTCGTCGCCCACTACAAAAAAAATTATTTTCACATACACTACTTTATTTTCACATACTGTTCGCGCCAGATCTCGCGTGCGCAGTATGAACACGCCGATACCTGGGAGGTCTGCTTAGCTCTAGTGCAGGTCAGTCGGCTTCTCTCCTTGGCTCGAGGTATGCACACCGGGGCCCGTGAGGTTTGCTCAGCTCTGGCGCGACGGTACGGGTATGGGCATGCCAGTCAATTTGGCCCTGCAATTGTCAATGAGGTGAGGTGAACGGGTCAGTCTGACAATGGGCTGATACGAGCCTTCGCTATCGACTGGCCGCTGATAGGATCGAGGTGGTCATCGGCCGCGTCCGGATGACTCCTGCTATCGGCTGGTCACCGATAGGGATCGGAACACTATTCCATCGGCTAGGAAGCCGATGAAGGCATGCACAGATGTCAACGAAGGATATGATGGCTCCGGATGTGGTGAAAGCGAGATCCTGATCCATCGGCCATAGAGTCGATGGAGACATCGAAGGGTATTAAAAGCAAAGTGCGTAGGATCCCTCCTGGTAGTCGATGAAAGTTGTAGCAGTCGTTCATCGACTGGAAAGCTAATGAAGGCATATGTGAAGTGGCCAAGAATCATATAAAAGACACACTAGCTGCAAAGCTGATGCCGCTCCGGATATAGCAAGGGCGAAGCAAACCCATCGGCTAACTGAGCCGATAAGAGGACGTCTCTCTATAGATAGGTGCGTATCAGCTAGAAGACCGATGCGCTTGGTATGGTGTACGAGGAGAGTCTCTGAAGACCAGTGCGTATTGGCCGAGGAGCCGATACATTGGGCGTGGCGCTCAATGCGTAGATAACTCATCGGCTAACGCTTCGATGAAACTCCGTACAAAGACCTATAGACCTAAAACTCAATCTACCGTTGGCAATCTCGTAGGTCAAACCTAACCAATGTAGCACGAGACCGACGACGGCGAAGAAAGCTTAGGCCGATAGACCCTGCACGGATGTGATGCGATACATCCGATCAGCCTAAGAGGTCGAACCTAAACGATACAGGCTTCAACAGAACGAGACATATCGGAATAGTGGTGGGACTTACCCTTCGCCGAAGATCAAATAACCGATACAGCCCCACGTCGAGAGTTAGACCCCGCCGCTAGAAACCTAGATGAACGATGCGCCAAAACAGTATTGATTGAAAGATGTGTTGATGATTATAGGTTTCTAGGCGGTCTATATTTATAACCTAGTATTACAGATTCTGGTGAGGTTATAACAACCATCGAACGTTATCTCTTAAAAATAGAAAATATCTCTAATGAAGTTAACCAAACTAACTAAACCCTCCTATATAAGATATGATTTATATAGATAAAATATCCTGCCGTGAGTGCCATGGCTTCTCCTCAAACTCGGTCTCATCTAGATAATCTTTTATTCTTGGACCAAATCTCTCCTTTCTTCATCCAATCGGCTTTTTCCCTATAGCAACCGGACTCTTCTTTTACTTCAGCCGATTTTTTTCAACCTCTTCCTAGCCTTTTTAAATTTTAACGTTAACAGACCAAAAATATAGGCATTAGTAAAAATACATCCATCGGGGTAATTTTCACATAAAGACGCTTAAGTCGACCATAAATAAAAATGATTGATTTTCACATGCTATAGACTTAAGTCATGTGTATAAATCAATTTGTACATACTTGCAATTAAGACGTCTATAGGTAAAAATCAATTTTTAAAAAACACATATCTATACGTTACTTTTTCATATAAAGTTGAATGAATCAAAATTTATATCATCAGATCTGATAACTATTGTTTATTGTTTAGAGAGCCAAATGATTGTCACAAGCTCTCAGATCTATTTTTATAAAATCTTAAATCTATGTTTGAAATGACCGGTGAAGACATGCTGTAGTGTTTTCATTTAAAATTATTTAAATGACGAAATAAGCATTACAAATTTCAAAGAGTTAAAGTCAAAAGAATAACAACTTAAATATAAACAACAAGTCCTTGATATTGAGATGGTAAGGGTGATTTATGTGGTGAGAGAGGTCTAGAGTTTGAATTCTAAATACCACATATGTGTGTATTTTGCGCAAAGAAAAATTATGACTCCTGACTTGGGTGTGTGAGTGTATATGACTACTAAAATTCAAATTATTTTTTCAGCTTTGTTTTGGTGAATAAAAAATCAAAAGTGATTTTCACATGCAATAAGTCACATGCTTTTGGTTATATGCAGCAGGCTTAGCGGTATGTGAAAATTAATTTTCACCATATGTGAAAATTATTTTTTAAGTAGTGACCACACCTTTCTGCTTGTCTTCTGCCTTCTGGATCTGTGAGGTCACGAGAGAGAGGGGGCGTCAATTTGCTCTCATTTTGGCTCAGCAATGGTAGGGGAACATGTACCTTCCTATATGTTGGCACCACCACACCGACTTACCCGCTCGAGCTAGTGGGACACTTCTCAATGGGAAATCCCGTGCTGATGGTGAGAGAGGAGAGGTCACAAGCGGATCCCAATGCAAGCAACAGATGAGCCACGGTCGCGTGGTAGATGGCAATGAGCATGACGAGAAAAGAGGTGAGGAGAAAAGAGGTGAGTAGAGAGAGTAGGACCATTGATATGTAGGTCCTATATTTTTTTGATTGAGTGACATATGCACTCCCATATATTTGTATATTTGTTTTATTTTTTACTTTTTTATTTTTCTAAAAGAAGCCCACTTGTAAATTTATATAAGGCCCTACAAGCCCTCATATCTAGAAAACTTACAAACCAATTTCAGCCCACTAACAATGCCCAGATAAAAAGCCCACGGACACTAACAAAACCCATGTGTGTAGTCCATTAGAAAATGTGACTGAAATTTTTGACGGTTTCAGGCACTGGAATCTATACTGAAGATTTTAGCCACTGAATCTAGATACTAACGGTATAAGTTAGCATGCGCATGTCATTGTTATGGGTATTTATGAAGGATTTGTATGTGTACTCGAAATAAACAGTACCTTGTAAGGAATACGGTGAAAAATAAATAAGGAATGTTTATAACTAGTTGGGATAAAAAAAAGACAGAGAAATTAAACAAGAAAATGTAATCTCTAGGTAATCTCCCATTGGACACAACAGATCAACAGATACTGAGTATTGAGGATTCAGTTAAATTTCTTGCTATTTGAAGGGAGTGTGCTTCATCCGCGTACAACGCATACTGGGGATTAGGGGTCGCTCTCTCCCATTGGACACAACATATCAACGCATCCGATTTGGTTCGGTTTCTAAAAATACAGGTTTTCGAAAATCTGCTACTCTAGGTAGCGTGAAAACGTGTACATTTTTAGGTAGCGGTGCCAACCCTGGACTGCAATGATATAGCCTTCAAACGGGGAAGAAAAATTGAAAACTCATATATGAAATGTGTATTATTAAGGAGATATTTTGACTTTTTTAAAGTTGATTTTGCCAAGTTTAACTAAGTCTATAGAAAAAAAATTACAATATTTTAATATAAAATAAATATACTATTAAAATATATCAAATGTTCTATTTAATAAAACGAATTTAATGTTGTAGATATTGTTATATTTTTCTATAAATTTAGTTAAGTTAACTTTAAAAAAATTAAAACTTCTGATGGAGTAGTGCTATTCTGTCTTATGAGATATGGTGCGCCACGCCCCAACCATGTCATTGTCTTGGACGTTTCTACATGAGAGTTGAAGCGAAGGGCCTAAACCAAACTACCCCTAATCTTTTCTCTAAAAAAAACTACCTCTAAACAAGTTCAATGGTGTGGACAAACTAAAAACCAGAAATAAAAATATCGACGAATTAGGTCATGTCCATTTCCAAGGTGATCATGCTAGGAGTAAATTATAAACATGTTAAATGTGTTTTTTTATAAGAAGTCCAAATGGTGACAGCACAACAAAAAACAATCACCAGTGCAACCAGCACCACTGTAACACAAGGGAGCACAACAACTGTACGGGTTTGTTTGTTTGGGTGGATAAGGGTGGATAGCTTATGGCCACAAGATTTTTTTTTAAAGAGGTTTGGTTTGCGGACAAGGGTGAATATGACGATCTGAATATTTCTCAAATATGCTGGATATGGGTTCAGCCAATTTGATCGGATGAAGCTATCACCCTTGCTAACAACGAGAATTAATAACTAATTAGTGATAATTAGCATGTTTTGTTATTAATTAGTGATTATCATTCTATAATTAGTGTTGATTAGGGATAATTAGCACTTTTTTATTAATTAATATTAATTATGGTAAGATTAGTAATAATTAATACATAATGTTATTGGCATGGACCTAAGTAAGAGAATTTTTTATATCTTTTACATTGACCTAAGTAAAAGAAAATTTTATTTTTTTAAGAAACAGACAGATTAAGATTGCAATTTCAAGCTATTATGCTAAGTTTCATTGAATTTGAAAGAAATTTTGTCTTCATTCCAGAAGTAGGTGAACTCATGATATTTTTTTTCAATTATTTGTTATCCTCTTCCTCCGTCTTGTACGTATTACTCATTAAATCATAATAATGGTATGTTCTTGTTTGCATATTTTCATTTTTTTTCATTGTTATTCTTTTACATTTTTGCATACTAATTTTTCATATTATGATAATAATTTAAAATGCATATATTTATTTATTTTGAAAGAAAAATGCATATTTTTCAAGAAAAAATAAATAGCTTTAATTTGAAATAATTCATAAGTTGTTCAATGTTGATAATCTTACTGATTATTCTTTGGAGTAGCTCAGTATTTTCAGAGAAGTGAGACATTTGGTGGTCCTTCAAGAAATTGGATTGGTATTTATGAGGAATGTTCCAAGTAAGTAGCAATAGTCTTCTTGGATGATTTCAATGTATCGCTTATGATGATTGGTTATTGAGTTATTCTATTGACTTGATATTTTTATTGTTTGTCAGCTCTAAAATAAATTCCAACTATTTCTGCCAAAAACTATGTTGTCACTGTGTTGAATAACTAGTTCCCTACCATAGCACCTGATATTGCAGCCTCAATCATTCTTCAAATAAAAATACTGTTGCTTATGCTGTTCGTCACATGGCTCCATTATAACTTAAATATATAAATGAACCTGTCCTTTGCAGGGGGACAATGACATTGAAATACCTCATAGGTTGAGGTATAAGGACTAATAGATGGAAGATCTTTGGTCAATAAAAAGGAGAATTTTTGCAATATCAGTAGGGCTTTCTCAACTTTTGTTCATTTACAGATTTCTGAAAATATTGTAGCTTCCATATATTTCTTCAGAAACTTACGTTGACATAGGAATTGACCATAATGATTTTTGTGATTTCAGAATTTTGTATGAAGAAATTGATTATATCAATGAAGGAAAGAATGCGGACAGATTTCGTCGAGATTTACGAAATATCTTGGGCCTCAAAATGCAACTTGTTTTCAGGTTTTTCTTCCATGCTGCACTTCACGTATATCTAGAAACTTGTAATTCTAATGACATGAATTGATCAGACTGAGACCATATGCTTAACTTTAAGAGGTTGGTTTCCCTCTAACGTTCTTTATTGTACAACAGATACTGAAGACTGGCTTCTTCCATGCTGATCCGCATCATGGAAACCTTGCTATAGAGCCGGATGGCTCTCTTATATATTATGATTTTGGAAGGATGGGTAAAATAAAATCATTCACTCGAGAGAGATTACTCTCCATGTGTTATGCTGTGTATGAGACGGATACAAACAAAGGTATCTCAATATTTGCATATAAACAGCACATATGTACAGTAATATTTCTCTATTGTTTATGATTTTATTGCAATTGCAAAGTTAAGTTTTTCATATTCAGGTACTTCAGCCTTCTCTCTCTGTCCAGACAGATTCGTAGTAGGACGGAGAGAGAATGCATTAAGCCATTCCTAAGAAATTTTACAGGTGTAAAGACCAAATAAAAAATTCTTGTAAGATTACAATCCTAAAAAAATTCCTTCACAAATACTCCGTACCTTGTTTCAAAGGAGACAGACCCTCATGGGCATAACGGCTGAATCCTGAAATCCATATCCACCGTCTGGCGACCGGCGCAGCCGTCCAGGGGGTGGCAGGGCAGCGGCACGGCTCAAGGAGATGGCCGCATGGAGCACACCAGCACGCTGGCCGCAGCAAGGCTGGCAGTCCGGCACGCAGCGACCGAGGAGTGTTAGGCCCGGCGCAGCGGTGAACGCCAACGCTGGAGTGCGTCAGAGATGGAGAACATCTCGTGCCCTCTCGTGAACACTGGGAACACGATGCACACACAGTTTTTTTTTTTTTTTTGCTGCGAAAAACTGGCAGCGTTTTCTGATGCACTTGATTAAATACAGGAATTGCAAGGTAAGGCACTCGCCCACTCGCCGCATATCACGTGATTGGCGTGTCCATCCCCACGCCCACGACATCTAGTTGCAGAGCGTTCGTGGCGAGCTATTCTCGGCCACAGCTCTCTACGCGCGCACGGCGACCACACGATTGGTGCTTATGCGCACATGCATTGCGAAAAGAAAACAATCACTCTATTTTAAATGCAGCAGGCTTAATCGAACTAAGGAGCGTGTCGCGCAACCTCGTCGCCCCGCGAACGCATCCAGACATGCTTACGGAGTTGACACCACGTGAGCTTTCCTTCTCAGGATGGACGCGGCGCGATTTTTCTTCCGCGCGCGTCGATTCCGCGTTGAGTTTTCACGTGGTATTGATTTTAACCCACATGTTGGCTGGCTAGCCTTTTGGCCCATGTAAGATACCCTTGCTGTTTTGGGCCAACGAGGGTATACGTGTAGCCCATTTATACATTTAGACCACTCATTAATACATAGATTTTATTGTATGTATAAATATACTTTGTACATATAAAATTTACACATATAAACTTTGTTATACCATATCAACATTCGATATAGGAACTTTCTACATAGAAACATACGTGCAGTCCATTTATATGTATGCATTTAGAGTACTCATTTATACATAGTATGTGCCTGTGTTTGTCTATATATATACTTTTATACATATAAACTTTATACAATATAAATATTAGGTATAGACTTTTTTACACAGAAAAATGAAGTATAGAGTCTTACATTCGGAATACAAATTTTATACATAGAAATATTCGAATAAAAAAACTAAATTTCTAAGTGTAAACTTTATGTACAAAGTAAGACTAAACTTAATATTCAGGAATTTGAAGTTACCATCAAATAATAAATGGATGAAAACAAAAGGAGGTTAGGCTTAGAAAATCAAAACACACCGTCAACATCCCAGCCCATCTGACCCATGCGTATTTGGCCCTTCTTAGTGCTCCATCGTACCAGCACCTTCCCTCTTCTCATCATCGAGCAGCGGCACGCGCGCGAATGGGATTTGCGTCGGACGCACGTACACGTGTTCGCGCGGAAACGGGAGCGCGTGAAAGTTCGCGCATTAGTCTTTCCGGGCCTGCTCCTCGCAGATCTGCTCGACCGCCCCCAAATGAATTTTTGTTATTTATATATTTTTTATTAAAATATTTATAAAAAATATTTTTCATTTAAAAAATTATAGATAAATACTCACAATAATCTTTAAGAGGGTTTTTTTAAAAAAAAATCTAATGTGAAATTCGACATGGTAAATACGTTAATGAACAAGAGCTAAAAAAATTTATAAATGGCTTTCTTGTCGTTACAACCAAGGATATTTTTTTTCTACAGCAAGAGTCCATCTACAATATGCTGCATAGGATGTGCAATCTGTCATTTTTATAAGCGGTCCTTTGATTGGATTTTTTTTCTATGTCCGTAGAATAGAGGTCTTGTAATTTTGTATATGGCTTTCTTGACGTTATATCGTTTTTTTCTTAAGTGTCATTGATTTTAACGATTAATGATAAATCTAATTGTACGAGAATATTATAACTATTATGCATATTATGCATATTTTTGTATAGTCTATTTGGGATATAAAAATGAAAATAAGGAAAAAGGTTGAGAGATTTATGATCATTTTATAGTTTATGACAAACCAGTTTTACAAGACTAATCTTTCTCTATAAGTTGGTATATAGTTTTATCCTAGACTTAATATGGGTAAACATGATGATATATTGTTTAATGATAAATCTTAATCCCAATGATGAAACATAAGAAAATCAAGCTATATATCATTATTTCTCTCCATCATATATGTTATTTCTATATTATTGATATATTCTTATGACTAATATTTTATTCGATTACTTTAAGAACATGAGTATCACAAAGGGGGAGCACATGCTATATATTTATTATGCATATTCTAGATCCATGTGTTCACCTTAGATATTTAAAATTAAGCATATATGTGAGTACATAATATTTGATGTTAATGAATACTCAATAAATTAATTTATATTCTTCATATGTCACCGGTTGGTTAGCAAGTAGAGGATAACAACCGATTTATTAGGACTAACATTTTTCTTTAAGTTGTGTAAAGAAATAGGTTTTACGATGAACCTAATGGATGACACTATGATTTGATGGTTATCAAGCCAATAACTCATCATATTGATAAGGATGAAGTCAAACTTATGATAAGAATTAACTCTAAATATCATAACTGTTGATCTTAGCTCAAACATCGATCTCGATGTGGTTGACATAAGACAAAGATATAATAAAATTAAGAATATTCTTATTAGTTTTTTTCAGTCTTAGTATTTGGTGAAAAGATAAAATTACAAGATAAGTGTCATACTATCAAGAAAGGTCTATAAAGTGAGCATGTAGATGATCTTATGCCATATTAGTTCACTTGCACATAATGAGAGTGTCTAGCCATGTGTGGCAAGCATTTTGTCAAGTCCCATGCAAAGAGAGAGGTGGGCATATCTAATAGAAATGAGTAGTCTCTTATGGCTACATCCACTCGAGTGTCAGTCATTTATCCTTGAGAAAAGTTATGATATTGTTAATACCAGAATTTGATTCAGCCTGTAAACAGAATCAGTCGATGGAAAATACTGATCAGCTCATAGGGTGAAGCCGATTTATACTGTAGAAGAGCCGATCAAATGGGTGGACGATGGATTCGATTTGTTTGAAGACGGAAAGTTATCTAGATGGAATCGAACCCAAAGAAGAATAATGAACGGCAAGAAATAACATCTGATGGTTGTTGTAACCGCGTCGGACTCTGTAATGCCAGGGTATAAATATAGACCCTCTAGAAACCTGTATAGATCATCAACATATCTCTCGATCAATACAACTTTGACGCATCGCCACCCTATCTTGTCTAGTTTTTTACCGGCAGGTTCTGGCTCTCGATGCGGAGCTACATCGGTTAAGTTCGATCTTCGGCGAAGGGATAAGTCTCGCCACTATCCCGATATATCTTGCTCTATCCATGGTTGTATCAGTTAAGTTCGACCTCTTAGTCAGATCGAATATACTGTAATACATTCGTGCGAGATCTATCGATTTACCAAGCTCTCTCTACCGACGTCGATCCCATGCTGCATTGGTTAGATTCGACCTACGAGACTGTCGATAGTAGATTGAGTCATAGGTCTGTAGGTCTCTGTCCGGCGTTTCATCAGAATGGTTAGCCGATGAGTTATCTATACCTTGAGTAACATGCCTAGCGTATTGGCTCCTCAGTCGATACGCACCCGTCTTCAGAGAATTCCATCGAACGTCACGCCTAGTACATCGATCTTTCCAGTCGATGAACGCATATCTTCATAGATGTCTTCTCATCGATTTAGCTAGCCGATGAGTTCGCTCCGCCCTTTCTTCAGCACGACCAATCTGGCGTCTGCCATCCTGTTACTGTTGGCCTCGATCTCTTACTATCTCGATTAGGTTCAATCTTCAAGATCGGTGCTAGCAATGTCATCACAGTGGACAATGGGTCTCGTGCTGTGGAAGAGCGGGCCCCGCTCCAAGTTCATCGCCCACCATATCCGAAGCGGCATCCGCTTTGCAGCCGGTGTCTTTTATACGATTCCTTGCTAGTTTACATATGCCTTCATCGGCTTTCCAGCTGATGAACGAGCGGTACAGCTTCCATCGGCAACCAAGAACCCGTGTGCTTTGTTGTTCTCTGAATACCCTTTGGTGCTTCCATCGGCTCTGCAGCCGATGGATTAGGATCTCGCTTTAGCTACACCCGGAGTTATAACGTCCTTCTGCGATATTTATCCACGCCTTCATCAACATCCTAGCTAATAGAAGAGCGTCCCAATCCCTATCGGTGACCTACTGATAGCAAGAGCTATCCGGACACGGCCGATGACCACCTCGATCCTATCGGCGGCCAGCCGATAGTGAGAGCTCATATCAGCTCATCGTCCGACTGACTCATTCGCCTCACCTTGTCAATTACAGGGTCAAATTGATTAGCATGTCCTCAAGTCATAGAGAGAAGCCGATAGACCTACACTGGAGCTAAGTAGACCTCCCAGGGTTCGGCGTGTTCGTGCCACACGTGTGAGATCTGACGCGAACGGATACTTGAATGGATTATTCATGATTTGCCTAGCCCTTTAAATAAGCTTTCCAGAGTTCAAGAATGTTGAATTCCGACATCCGATTCATGAGATATTATCGTTTTTGTGTCGGTCGGTTGTGCTGAAAAAATGGTCTGCGGTTGGACCACCTGGTGAACTGCAGTCGGATCGGGATATTCCAGAAACATTTTGACCTCACCAAGGGGGTGACGATTGGACCGGGACTAATGGTCAATCGGACCAGAAGTTTACAAAAAGGTTTTTGAATGTGCCGGTCAGACCAGACCTAAACGTTGGACGGACCAAGATACGCATTAAATGTGCTATAAAGGCTCTTTTTTTATCGTTGCACGGACTAGGCGTTTGGACCGGCTCTCTCATAGCGGTTGGACCGGCAATGTCCAGAAGTTATCTTGCCTCTAACTACTAGTTTGGCTTTATAGGCATATAAATATACCCTTCACAGCAGTAAGGGTAAGGCTTTGGCACTTCATTGTATTATTTTGAGCTCTTTCTAGAACTCTTACACCTTTGAATACTTAGATCATCTAGTGAGATGTTAGAGAGTGAGTTGAACCAAACCAAGTACATTGCTTCATTGTTAGAGCTAGTATGGTCTTGATCATCCTTAGCAAGCATACTACACTTGTTACTCTTGGAGGTTATCACCTCTTAGATGACTTAGAAGAGTTTACCCAATGACCTCTTCAAAGAAGTTTGTGGAGGAGGCCCGGTGGTCAATTGTGAGTGGCTTGGTGTTCGCCATCTTTGGAGTGGGGGAAGAACAACCCCTAGTGATCGAGACTTGTTTAGACCACTTTGGGACCGGCTTCCATCTTGCCCATCTCTTGATGAGTAGATTTAAAGGCTTGGTGATTTGAACAGTGAAGTTGGGCTCACCTTAACGAGGATAAGGAAACCGGCAAGTTTTCAAACCTCGGGTGAAAAATTGTTTGTCACTTGCTTTATTTATTTTGTTATATTTACTTTGAGCAAGTTTACATATTAGAGATCATTTGTGCTAATATAACCCTAGCATTGCAAACCTCAATATGGGCTAAGCTTCTTTGTTCACATAGTTGAGTCTAGTTGATTAGACCTTGAATTGTGCAAAAATTATTTTGATTCTCTTCCGCATATAAAACCCAATTTTAGCCAAAAGTTTTTTAGCCGCCTATTCACCCCCTCCTTAGTCGGCCTGCTTGATCCTACACCCTATCTTACAAATGTCGAAAAGGAAAAAAGAGATTTTAAATAAATATACTTTCATTTAGAAATTTAATTGTAAAAATACATAGAAAAGATAATTGAGATGTCTATATAAGAAACTTAGCGTTAGTACAAAAAAATTATTATACCGTGCATATCATCATCTATATCCATTCGTAGTCACCGGTTACTTAGAGGTGTTGACTTTTTGTTCGTACTCTACTTTAGTATGCATGTATTGTTCAATTATTTTAGGTTGTATGATCATTATAGATTTTCACGATAACTTCTTCATATTTATCCATTGTTTGAATTCACACCTTTTTTGCGTTCCTGTAAGGAAAAAATATATACATAGCTATTATAATTATGGTGATAACAAAATAAAAGCAAATTAGAGCGATATATAGCAACTTATAACAAAATTGTCATCAAGAATGTTTGGACAAATAAAGTACCTTCTACCAAAAATATTGTCATTTATTGACCTCACCACCTGACAACAATCACCTTAAGCGCACTTAGAATGCTCCCACCATAGAGTTAGTTCAAGAGGTTATAGCCTCTAGCATGACCATTCGACTCACCGACGCTATTTGTACTCCTCATTTCTCATCATGTGCCGTTCATTTGATTCTAAGAGAGAAAACCAATGGTTCTCAGAGAACCAATGGATAAGATCAAATACTAAATTTTCTATATCAACCTAGTGAATGAAGCTATACATCCTTTCGTAAATTTGGCAAAGAAAATATTAGTTTGAAGAAAATGTTGTGGTTAGAAATAATTCAAAAATAGGTGCATACAATCCATACCTCATGAGAATAGTTTGGGCATTGAAAGGATCTCTTTCCACAAGCATTGGGATCCCAAGATATCATAAGCTGGCATCGATCACCATATATGCAGAATGGATGGTCACACCAAGATGGAATTAACCAAACCAAAGGATCTCTTCCCCAATCGGGATCCTCAGTGAAAGCACATTTAATAGCTATTGTTCTTTGATGCTATAGGAGATAGAACAAACGGGTCGTATAGGATTTGTATGGGTATCAATGGACAGAAAAAAATGAGCTCTATTATACATACGTAGGTCATATATAGCGTGGGTTGTGTTAGGTGTGGAAAACACGAATAAAAGCATTTAAAACGAGTGTGATATTCACACGTGGAAAATGTCTGCCTGTAAAAATCCTTTGAATGCGACGTGACATTAACGCATCAAAAGTTGGTTGTTGGTTCATCGTGAAAACGACATGATGGTCACACGTCGAAAGTTGGTTATCGGGTTATATTGAAAGTGATGTGATGGTCACACGTCGAAAGTTGACTGACATCACCAAGTGTTGATTATGACTCGATAATCATGCACCTAGTAAGAAGTGAAGGCACCGAAAGTTGATTGTCGTATGCTACCGATAGTTATATGTGCACAATAAATAGTGAAAGCGGCATAGTTTTAATGCATAATAAGTGATATAGGTATGCAGAGCTGAAACAGTGTTTAAAAGTAGAAAAACTAAAAAGTACAAATGGCAAAGCATACTACTAGCCCATTGCCTGTCCTCTACCCCTGTTTATCCTCCTACTCTGCACTCGCACATGACCTTAAGAGTATGTGAGGTGATCAGTTAGGATGTCATAGCTAGCGCGAACCTGCTGTACAGGAGTCAAAGCATGCAGCTTCTATGTGTGAGGTGGTGGAGCTCCTACAAGCAGGAGGAGCCGAGTACGTCCTGATCTGTTATGAAGTCATCATGGTCGAAGAAGTCGTGTGCCCATCCAGAGTTGGCATGCCTAGATCCGCTCATGACTGAGGAGATCTGTGGCAATCTAGCCTGGAACCATGTGAGAAAAGTGGTTGAGCAATACAAACTAAAATATCGTGGATCAAATAGAAAAATGTGATGTGCAACAAAGCTGAAAACCTTTGTGTGGATGTTTTAGCTCCGTTTGTCGATGTCTCGACTCCTTGTGTTGACATCCCCACTCCCTGTGTTGACGTCCCTACTATGAAGAAAGCAAGGTACAGCGTTGCGAAAGCTGTAAAAGGTATAATTTATTAACAGCAACGTCGCACACCAAGAATGACACAATATATTTGAGAGATGAATAGGAAAAGTTACTTTTGGGCTATGTTCCTATAGGGCAAACTTCTACTATTGCCACCACTATAGGAGAAACCACATTAGCAGCATGGAGGACAGTGCACACTGTATTGCGCATCCTACCGAAGATAATCCTCTGCTCGTCCTCCATCATCAGAATCCCGACCTCCAATCATCCTTACAGAGCCTAAGCTTGCCATCAACTTGCCATATAGCATCGATCTATTTGATATGATATGTCATACGTAAAAGATAGAACATTTCACCACACATCACCTAATTGTAAATCTTAGCCAAATTGGTAGTGATTATACCAAACCTAGCACCACCACCATCATACAATAAGGTTCATTTCTTCTTTGGTTCATTCTCAATTTAGTGTAAAAATTTTCTAATCTAGGATACCGACCTTATTCTCATAGTATAATCATCACTGGGGAGTAGTACTAGAGCTTTGGGAACCTTGTTACTTATAGGTGCTGACCTTCTTGACTACTCATTTGTTTATTTTGTTGTCATCTCGTCCAACCTCCTCTAAATCTCATTGAATTTTTTCTGTTTGATTCTTAGCATAGAGCCTCTTGAAAATATCCATAAATCTATAAGGTGTTAGTTCTTAAACTACTGATAGAAATTAGCACACATGTGATGCACACAGTATTTGCTACAAACATCTGGACACTCTTATATATACCCCTTCTCCATGTTACAATCTTTTAAATACTCAATAGCACGTAGAAAAACAACATGATGGTCTTATATAAGGCATACACCTGGCCTCATACGCATAACTATGTCCTTTATTTGCTTTAGAAACCAATACTAGCTCTCAGTGTTCTCGCTCTCAACAAAAGCGAAAACCACGGATAACACCTAATTGTTCCTATTAACTCCAATTGTTGTCAATATCCACCATCTATACTTTCTAGTTAGGAATGTCCCATCGATGTAGACTATGTGATGACAATGCACAAATGTGTTAATGCATGTACTTAATGCGAAGAAAGCCTATTGAAGCATGCTCTACTAAGAATGGTCATATGATGAAAGTGATTTGAGGTCATAGTAGCTCTTCGGATTTCTCTGAATAATGCAAGCTAGAAGATAAGGCAAATTATCATATGAAACTATAAATATGTCAAATATCATCTCCACAATCTTCTATTTCGCTTTTCATACCTTCGTATAGTTGATTGTGTATTTGAATTTATTATCGATGTGCCTTATAATTGACATCGGTTTGTACTCCAGGTTGTGCACAACATCGGAGTATATCTCTATTGCAACAAATATATCGGTTATATTTTCATGGTATTTTTTGACCTCATGTAAGTGACAATTATTGTCGTTGACGATTAATACCTATCAGTAATACTTCTATTTACTCTTGAATACATGCACCCTTTATGGATACCCATAACTTGAGTTTACGCACTTTACTTCATACACCGATTTGCTTGACTTTGTAACCCAAAACTCCCACTGGAGTGATACCACCCAGTGCTTAACTGTTTTCGTCAATTCCTCTTTGTATATATATTTAGCCCCACCTTGTTCTCCTTATACTCCCATGGCACGTAATGCCCCTTAGAGATAATAAGCTTAAAGAAATTATCATTGGATCATTATGATAGATTTACATTACCGTCCTATTCGTCTGACGATTCATTATCATCTGTATACTCGTTATTAGAATATTTTCTATCCAATATCTCAACGATTGTGTTATTTCTCTCTCTCTTATCTAGCAATCCTCTTGGCTTTCTATCTCCTCCTCCTTGTTACTCTAACTAATTTTTTCTTCACTGTTTCAACATCATATTCCGTCATATCTGGCCCCTTTTTGTTTTGTATGACCATTGAAACAGTGTTATTTTTCTCGTATAATGATATAAGAATGCTAGGTGGCCAACTTTGTTCCAATACATTTTCTACGTTCTATCTCTAAGTGGTAATAGAATCCACCAGCATTGAAAAAAACTTTGATTAGCTAGCTCACTATGATTGTATTGACCTATGGATTAACTTGTATTAACCCGTTGTTCACTGCTGAAAACTTGTCTAGACTGGCCTTTTAATACTCTTTAGGTTTGAACCGTCCTTCTCCCTCCGCGCCACCTCCGTCTCCCTCCTGCCGCCCTCCTCCCACGCCCTCTTCCCGCTCCCTCTCCCGTTCCCCCGCAACGTCTCCTTCTCCACCTCCTTCGTCTTCGCCTCCCCCGCCGCCGCGCGCCCGCGTCGTTGCTCTCCTTCGTCCTCCTCCCCGACCCGCTCGACGCCAAGAACCGCTCGCTCCCGCTGGAGGTCGCCTTCGACGCGTCCAGGAATCTCGTGTACGCCTCTTCCGCTGCCGTGTACGTCGCCGGGAACTCCACCGGCGCTGTGGACCTACGGAACGGCAACGAGGTCGGTTCTTGGGTCATCTACGACTCGTCCCGATCGCGCCTGGAGGTGTTCGTGAGCCATGCGAGTCTGCGGCCGCCGACTCCTGCGCTGGCCGCCGACGCCAACAACATTGCCGCCCGCTTCGCCGAGTTCATGTTCGTCGGCTTTGAGGTCACGTCTTCGTCCGGCAACGGGAGCAGCGATAGCGGCTTCCTCATCCAGAGCTGGAGCTTCCAGACGTCCGGGCTGCCAGACGTCGATCCGGCGTCTCGGTCATCGCACAACGTGTCCGATAGCATCCACAGCGCACCGGCGTTGGACGGCCTCGCCGGCCATAAGGATGAGCGTCGTAGGAGGCTAGCATTGGGGCTCGGCATCCCCTTGCCCATTGTGTTTCTTGGTGCAGTAACGGTGTTTGTGGTAATGTCGCTGAAGAATTGGAGGTCAGGGTTTAAGGATGGTTTGGTGGCAAAGGCAGTGGGTGAGCCTAGGCGGTATACCTACCAAGATCTCTTCTCAGCGACAAAGGGGTTTGATCCTTCTCTTGTGGTTGGCAGTGGTGGTTTTGGTACCGTATACAAGGCGGTCTGCCTGCGTTCTGGGGTCACATATGCGGTCAAGCGGTCAAAGCAATCCAGGGAGAGCTACAATGAGTTCAATGCTGAGCTTACTATAATTGCTGACCTGAAGCACCCCAATCTGGTTCAGCTCCAAGGGTGGTGTGCTGAGAAGAACGAACTTCTGCTTGTGTATAACTTCATGTCAAATGGCAGCCTGGATATGACTCTCCATCCTTGTTCTAACACCGAGCGTCATGTACCTCTCAGCTGGGCTCAGCGGTATAATGTGGCTGTCGGCATTGCTTGTGCGGTTGCATACCTACATGAAGAACACGACAAGCAGGTGATCCACAGGGACATCAAGTGCAGTAACATACTTCTTGACTCACATTTCAATCCATGGTTGGGGGATTTCGGGCTTGCAAGGTTGAAACATCCTAACACAAGCCCTCGGTCAACCTTGGCAGCAGGGACTGTCGGTTACCTTGCACCTGAGTACCTCCAGATGGGGAAAGCCACAGAAAAGAGTGATGTCTACAGTTATGGGGTTGTACTG
The DNA here is from genome assembly GCA_030770085.1 of Oryza coarctata. Lineage (NCBI taxonomy): Eukaryota > Viridiplantae > Streptophyta > Magnoliopsida > Poales > Poaceae > Oryza > Oryza coarctata. The sequence continues at coordinate 2,853,735 of CM061479.1, forward strand.
CTAGAGATCTGCACAGGGAGACGGCCAATAGAGAGAGCAGCACCTGACAGTATGAACATGGTGAACGTCGCTGATTGGGTTTGGAATTTGCACTCGAAAGGCAAGGTTTTGGATGCTGTGGATCCGACACTGAATGGGGAATATGATGCAGAGCAAATGACGAGGTTTCTCCTTGTAGGTTTGAGCTGTGTGAATCCATTTTCAGAAGAGAGGCCTGTCATGAGAACCGTTCTTGATATGCTGGAGGGCAATAGTGGGTTGCTGCCTGTTCCAAGAAAGAAGCCACTGCTTGTATTTGTTCCAAATGCCCCTATTGAACTTGAGGGAATAGTCTCCAAGTGCAACCAGAGTACAGTTTCAAGTGATCTATATGAGTTGAAAACTGATCTAAACTAGGTAAGATACTTTCTGTATCATTACAGTAGTTAAAAAAATTACATCTGCTTTCGCTTGGCGATTCTTTTTTTGTTTTGTTTTTGGGGATGGAAACTTTGCTATAGTCAACATTAGCAACAAGAAAGCGTTCTGTTTATAACTAGTTCACATAATGCATCCTCCTTGTCTTAACTACATTTGATGGAATTCTCTCTTTTTAGGTGAATTTGCATATACTTGGTATAATGTGAGCACACAAAGTCCTTTTGTTGTGAATATTTAGCTGATGAGTTACCATATAGTGAGCCTCTAGAGCAACAGATACGTTTTTCCATGTTCGCATGCATCTTGTGTGTTAGTAACCTGAAGTGAATTTAGTGCTTGAAACTTTGCGTTACTAAAACCATTATCTGATGCAATGCGTGACAAATTGAGTTGTTGCTTTTGAGCCTATTTGCATTCTAGCCAAATAGCCGTGCACTGCAAAATACATATATCATCAATTTTAAACTTGAAAAGTTCTATATAATTCAAAACCCAACATCAGTACACAAATAACATGGGATGGATTCAGCAAAACCACCATTATCTTCTTTATAATTTATATTACAGATTTTCTACAAGGGTAAAATGTTTTATATAGAAAAACAAACATATCTTAATTTTCTATATTACATTGAGTAGCCAAAGATTTTGCATCCCATTTTCATTAGACAGTAATGATCTATAGAACAGATTAACTGCAACGCTCTATTTTGATTATTTTTTTCTGCCTGTAGCTAGCTTCTTAGAGGACTACTCATGGTGACAATTTGAAGTTTTGCCTAAGTTTGTAGATGTTGACACTCTGAAGATGTAAATCATACCGTGAAAGGAAATATGGTTAAAAAGATGAATTTCTCTCAAGGATTATAGAATCTAACACTCTTTATTCTTGGCCTCAAAAGACCATGCTGAATGTAATGTAGAATGGCGAATGTTTTGTGTATTATCGGTGTTTCCTAACTCTCAGCAGAATTTTCACCTTCATGTTTGTTAGACTGGTCACCAATTATAAGTTTCTCCGTGACAGTCTCTTGACAACAGTATGTAGTTGCAGCTCCGTACAAAGTTAGTAACAAGTTATATAGTATTATTTTCTGGGAATTTGCACGCTTCTTGAGATAGAATTTACCAAGTTGGCAAATGCTATGTATTCCCTGCATCATCATCTAGATATGCTATGTTTCATTGTTTGTTTAATACAATATCAACGAATAGTTCCAAAAACCTCTAGAGAATAGCATGAATTAGATATTCCTTCTCGCTTAGGAAATTGGCACATGCCATTTGTGATGAATGAAAGAACTTGCGGTAGCTAAACATTTAGTAGGCATATAATTGTCATTTTAGTCAACCTGGGAATTGTAGCAGTGGTCAACGTCAATTTGCAGGAATATTAATTAAAGTGCAATAATATTGATTTTTAAGAGGGTTCAGTGAGGGTGACACCAGTTACGAAACAATTAGTCCATTCTCAAAAAGAGAGGTAGTCTTTAATTCATATTGTTTATTATTAATTTTTCAAACTTAATATTTATAAAAAATAACTATATGAATAAGTTTTTCATGAAAAATCTTTTAGTATAATTTTGATCATTTATATCCTAATATTTTTGTCTAATAATGATTTAAGATCATAAGGTTTGACTAAACGAAATTATCCTTTGATAACATGTAGCACTGTTTACTGTAACAAGGGAGAAAACTCCAGAATATAGAAAAGTGGAAACCCTATCAGTTAAAGACTGTTTGTTTGGACTTTGGGGAAAGGTAGATTTGTTGTTTCAATGCGTTATCATTTAATAGTTCAAATTGAAAAAATATGAAAAATCCTAACAAAATAAGCTGCCCTTTGAATTTCTGCCCCATCTTTCATTTAAACAAGAGCATTACTGTGCAATTGTACCTGATGTGCGCTTTTTTTTCTTGTCTCCCTTGCCAAGTTGCATCAGCATCGCGTGTTTACAAAAGATCATCAGATAGCCAGCAGAAATGAAAAAGAACTGTATACAACAGTGCAACAAGATAATATTTGTCAAGTAAAAAAATGCTGACAATTGACATCTCCACCTTTACCTTTTCTCGACATACATTATGACATTGCTGCACGAAGTACGTAGAGCCAATTAACATTTTCAATGAATCAATCAAATAATTGATGACTAATTGGCATTGTCTACATGAATGACCATTTTGAATGACTGACTTTTCACATGTACAACAATCGGTTCCACTCATGAAAGTACAGTTAGAGCCGCTGAACCGCAGGACGACACGCCTTTTCTCCCTATCAGCAGCAACCCTGTCACCGCATAAGAATCGCTTGCAACAACCAAGCATAGAATCTGTATGATGGATCATGTTGCCGAAGAATACCAGCATCAATTCATGAGTAACTGGGGTTCATAGCTTTCAGCAGACGTATATGGCCAGAAATAGTTGAATTGGCTACGACTACTTATTGGTCAGTGATCCATTTCAGGTCAGTGATCTTCTTGCAGGGTCTTGTATGTACCTCTTTATTTCTTTATTTCTTCTTGCGGGTCAGCGATTCATCATATCTCTTACTGGAGCAGAACCTGCAGATTTTTTATTCCTGGTAATTTTGCTTGCTAGAAAGTGGAGCCTTGCATACAGTGGTCTGGGTGCTCTAGATGTCTTATCAAAGCCCCTCACACACACAAATCCTGCAAAAGTAAGAAAATAAAAAGAGAGTAAAAACCAAACATTCCTGAAAGAAGACGTTAATGGCATTCATTGGGGAAAAAAACATTCCATCAGTAGGCATTCTACCCTACAACAGTTTTCTGCCAACAATGCCTACTGATAAAACTGCTTATCCATATTCACAAGTCTTCCACTTCTGTTTAGAAAATCCTCCATATGCAACAATTGTTAGGGCTCGTTCGGTTCACAGAATTTCCAAATCATAGGAATAAGGAAAGTAGAGGATTAGGATGTCATATGCACTCCAATCCTCAGAAATTTTTCCAAGAGCTCTCACCTCATGCTAAAATCCTATAGAATAAGGTCGTAAGAATACAATAATTAGGAATTGGCTAGGGTCTATTTCTGTAAAATGAATGATAAATATAGGAAAAAATATTAAGGTTTCAATTCCTACAGTAATCCTTTGGAAATCCCATGAACCGAACAAGCCCTAAATTACACCTACATATTTATGCAATCCCCTATGTAGAAATTTTGAGGGTTCAATACTTGATATCCTTGTTCATTCACATTGGCATTTTATTCCAGTTCCTTTCAAGATAATTCTCCTAGATTTACTCACTCTAGCCTATAGGCACAAATTCTTGTCGCTATGGACTAGGAGGACATTTTTGACTGTAAGAATGTGTACAGTAAGTCTAAGACCTCAACTCTATATAAGGTGGATCGGGTCTATATATATATAGTCCAGTGATCCAGTGGTCTAACACCCCCGCAGTAGCAGCGAGAGGGGAACGGACGTAGAGACTATATCGAAAACTGGTGAACAAGGGCGTGGGGAGGCCTTTAGTCATAATATCGACGAACTGGTACGCCGATGATACATAAAGCACCCGAACCTGTCCTAATACGACCTTATCTATCTCTATATGCTTCGTGCGTCGATGATGAATCGGGTTGGCGGTCATGTAGACAGCACTAACGTTGTCGCAGTAGATGATGGTCGCAGAAGAGATAGGTGCACGGAGCTCCTGGAGAAGCTGGCAAAGCTAGCAACACTCGGCGACTGCGTGGGCAACGGCGCGGTACTCGGCTTCGGCGCTGGACCGAGACATTGTAGTCTAGCGTTTTGCTAGAGTGTCGCCGAGAAAGACGCAGTAGCCGGACGTGGAGCGTCGAGAGTCGGGGCAGCCTGCCCAATCCGCATCGAAGTACGCGGTGAGAGAGTCGATAGGGCTGGAGCTGAGGTGCAGCCCATTAGAGAGTGTGCTCTTCATGTAGTAAAGGATATGCTTGAACAGCGTGAGGTGAGGTTCGCGCGGAGCATAAATGAAGAGGCACACTCGTTGAACAGCGTAGGTGAGGTCAGGTCGTATTAGGATGAGGTATTGGAGAGCACCAGCAAGACTCCGGTACTGAGAGGGATTGGCGACGAGTGAGCCATCGGCAGCGGAGAGTTTGGCGCGAGTGTCGACCGGAGTGGCCGTGGGGTGACATTCGGCCATGCCCGCACGCTGGAGGAGATCGATGGCATACTAGCGCTGGGAAAGGAAGAGCCCGTGAGAAGAGCAGGTGACAGAGATACCAAGGAAGTGATGGAGAGGACCGAAATCGATCATGGCGAACTCGGAGTGGAGTCGAGCCATGATCTGGTGCAGGAGGGACGGCGAGGACGCTGTAAGAACAATGTCGTCAACGTAGAGGAGATAGGCGATGGCGTTGTCGATGTGAGGAGTAAAGAGAGAGCTATCAGACACGGAGGCCACAAAACCGATGTGCTGAAGGTAGGCAGGAAAGCGTTGGTACCAGGCCCGAGGAGCTTGTTTAAGGCCATAGAGGAAGCGCTGAAGGAGGTAGATATCGTCGAGACGAGAGGGATCGACGAAGCCTGAAGGCTGCTGACAGTAGACCGTTTCCGTCAGCCAGGGTGAGAACGACCCGGATGGTAGCGGGTTTGACGACGGCGTGGAACTTGTGTTTAAAGATCCACTTATCGATCACAACATTGGCATCAAGAGGACGAGGGACGAGGCGTCAGGTCTCATTGTCCATAAGAGCCTTGCACTCGTTGGCCATGGCCGCACGTCACTGAGGATCGGCTAGGGCGGAACGAGAAGTTGTCGGGATGGGTGAGATAGTAAGTCAGAGAGTAGGTGGGTCACAGACGTGAGAAGATTCGCGTCCGTGAAGAGAAATTTCACGTCCTTGGACTCGTGGAGGCAAAGAAGTGGAGTGGACGCGAAAACTCGGAGTGGGGCGGACGCGAAGAGAGGTTCACATCCAGGAGGCAGAGATTTGTGTCCGTGGACACGTCGGAGTGGCTCGGACGTGAGTGGAGAAGATTCGCGTCCGGGAGCAGGTGAGCGTGTCGGAAAGCGGGAACCGAGAGAGGGTTCCAGCCGATGGAGGGCGGACGGGTCTAGCCGATGGAGAACGGACGGGTCCAACCGATACAGACGATGAGCACAGAGGTGTGCCGGCGTCGGAGGAGAAAAGGTGCACCGAGGCAAGAAAAGGGCGAAGACGGGTGTAAGACGAGACGAGGAGGCGGATGGAGACCGTCGCCTCGTCACGTGGTGGAACAAGGGATGGGAGAGAGTGGTGGAAAAGGAGAAAGCCGTCTGCGGAGGAGACGGGAAGAAGAAAGAGCCGAGACGAGGGAGCAAAGAGGGAATATCGGAAAGAAATCGGCGACGGGAAAGAAGCATCGGCTCGCTGGCGGGAGAATGCTAGCGCGTCGGGGATGTCTAGACCTGCTCTGATACTATGTAAAAATGTGTATAGTAAGAATAAGACCCTAACTCTATACAGAGGATCGGGTTTATAGTTCAGTGGTCCAACGTTATAATAGATATAGAAAAAACAATATCCCGTTAAGATATTTGTAATTGTCACTTGAAAATTATATGAGAAGATTAGGGATGAAAAAAAATATTGCCATAATTTTCTACTTTTTTATCCTATACACTTCATCTTTGTTTGTTATGGAAACCAAAACAATACACAAACAAAAAATTAGGTGATTACCTCTCCAAAAGCAATGTTGTATGTCTTCAGTTGTCAAGCCTGAAACAAAAACATGGGATAAGTTGTACAGCATCATAGGGAGAAGGTAATAAAAATTAACTTGCCACTCAAATTTTCAGTTGATCTGACATACTCTCCCAATTGGTGTTTGCCTGACACCCTTTTGACCACGTTATTTGTCGATAAATACCTGGCACTACATGGCTCTCCATACATTCCTATTTTGCTCGTATTTATCCATATCCCCCCCCCCCATATATGATTTAGTACCATATCGGGAGTTGAGTTAGAGTCGAACTGTTTTATAAACCCAGCCATTCTGAATGTAATAGCCTCACGTTAACCCATTTACATGGAGTGAGTGAGGACGAAAGCGTAAGTGAATTAGGTTTGGTCCATCAAAAAATGTGATAGACGAAGAGCCATTTCAAATACAGGCATTACTAACGGTATTAGAGCCAACCCTTGCAAGTACATGGTTGCATGCAGGTAAGGGGCGTGGACATATGATGCTGGTGCAAGTGCATGTACTTCTTGGACATTCCAAATCACATATTAAAAAGCTACACATGCAAATTCCGTAACACATAGCAGTTGGAAGTTCCATCAAAACCAGGATAAAACGAAAACCTGGATAATTGCAAGCAGCGTGAGTGGATCCCAACAACAGAGAAATGCAATGGCGGCAGCAATTGCCTGTTGTCCTCGCAGAGGAGCTTAGGATCCAAGTGCCTAATGAAGGGTGGTAGTGAGGTTGGAGGAGGGTGGCAGAAAACAGGGGGCAGAGTAGAGTGGAAAAGGTATGGCATCGGGGGGCAGCCATCAAGCGCTTCTCTCAGCTGTCGCTCTCGTAGGAGCAGGCTTTGGGAGAAGAATGCACACTCACATGGGGGTTCAGCTACTTATAAGGGTGGGCATTGCAGATAAATACCAGCAACTTAATTGGGAAAATTGAAATGTTGAACCTGCAAAATTGAGAGAAGCAGGAACAGGCCCGTATCTTGTTCTTTGCAGGAGGCACAATTCTGACTTTGGGAGAAGTTTAGCTTCAGCCCATTTAGGGAGAATCTGATTTTTTTTTTAATGAGCAAAAGGTGCTCATAGTATGTCCCAAAGCAGGCCTTAGTCCTCTTGATGGTTTAAATCTATTACTATTGCGAAATGGATTTCCCACAATAAAAAGAAAGATAATGGCACATTTTGATGCTGCCAAATCCTAGTCTTGGTCAAAATTTATTAGTGAAATACCTTTAAATATTGTTGGAATTGAAGTTCCAAAGTAAACCGTTCTTCTAGGGAGATTCCATATCCAATTCCTTGGAACATCAATTGGGTTCCGGCTTGTGTCATGATCAGCAAATACCTGCAGCATGGCATTTGAACACTAATAAGATAGATACTAGAAACTTGATATATGTTAATGGTATTATAATAATTAAACTAAGATCAACTTTAAGAACATTCAGTTATCACCTCATTGACTTGAAAATACGTTCCATTAAGGGGAAAGCTTCCTCTCATTGCTGTTCGGCATGGTATCTGTTTTTTTTTTCAACAAAGAAAAACGGTTGGTCAACAAACTGTAGGATAAGTTTCCCACTCCCTGGCTGGTGCCCAACTGGTGAATCAGAACTGTTTTAGCTTGGACAGACAATTTGGAATGCTTGCTTGAATATGAAACAAAGAGCTAGCTGGTTCATCACTGTTCGGAAACACAATAAACTTGCATAGCATATCTTGATTCACACAATAAAAAAGGCTAGGTAAGTAATATGAGGCTGAGGGTAATTGAGGATATATTACAGAAAAAAGTACTTACCAACAGTGTCCCTCGGACTTTTTGGGCCTGCACTTCTCGTATACTGTTGCAACTAAAGCATGTATTGCTTGCACATAGTTCACCACTCTCTTGTGAATTGCAGAATGACTTAGGTGCATCAGTTGATTGAGCCGTTTCACCTGTTGTATATTTCAACAAATAAGTAACCATTCAAAAAAAGATTTGGAGCCCATGATATATATATTCTTTTTATGCACTTCTTGCCTGGGGTCCATATAGAGAGAAGGTATGAACAAGGATCATCTGGTTCTCTTTGGTCAAACTGTGCATGGCAAGCAAATAAGCATTAATATATTCTCAGTTGGTGATTAATAAAGTACAAAACTTTTACAATGTATTATGAACTTACTCCTTCCAGAAGTGGATGCGAGTCTGGCAGTTCATAGCTACAGAGATGTAGAAAATAGAGAAGTAAGCAATGCAGCAAAACACATGAGGGTTTATAGTTATTATTCATGAGATTGATGTTGCAAGGGGGAGAAGGCCATACACTTGGTGCTCTGTCCTTAGGCGACTGACATTCTTGAGCTTTGGAGTTGGGATAGAAGCAACTTCAGGAGTTATAGCAACCAAAGCCTTTGACATATCAGCATCTTCAATCTCAATGTTATTTGCTTGCATATAACTCTTCAGGTTCTGTGTAAACTCCTCGAAATTAAGCTTGATAGTAGGAATTTCTTCTGGATCATCAATAAAACCATCTTCTATTGCACCCACTTTCATCTCTGTTGTCTCATGTTCAGGTTCTGGGCTTGCTGGCTCCTCGATGATTGGCTGGCGATTGTTCATATCATGGTGACAGGCATCTGCATTCCACTCGAGTTGATTTACAGGCCTAGAACTTATATATGTCTGGGGGTAGGTCTCTGCATCAATTGGGGTTCCAGATGTAACCAAACTCTTCTCTTCAGGTCCAGGAAGAGCAAGCCTTGCACTGTATCATAAAAAGAATTATCATACCAATAGACGGTCATACAGGATTATTGGAATAAATCTGCATGCCCCACGGTTCCAAGAGTCACATAAAAAACAGGTTACTCTGTTTCTTCAAAAAGTACAAATGGTAAGGTAGCAGTGAAGTCAAATAACTGTTAGAACATTCTTTCATAAACAAATAGGCCCACTGCATTTGTTGAATCTATTTGGACTGAAAAGAAATTAGGCAACAATCAACCGTTTACAGGGAAAGTACACCATACTATCATAGTCATTGAAGTCCTGAAAATATTTAGTTAAAATGTAGAGAACAAAGTGCTTTAACTAAAATTTCAATATAATTCATTGCAGTACTTAGTTCCATACAACATACTAAAATAGGCCCAACCACAAACATAATCTTTTATGTATGAAAATAACATAATTTCAGCATGAACCAGTTGAATTAGCCTAGTATAACATATATAAAATATGCACGTCTTGAGAATTACCTGGCAAATGCACTTGCAAAGTGCTTGCACTCAGCTCTCATTGGGCATGCGTTGCAATTTGGCTTACTTTTTGTACAAAATACCTAGATGGAAAGTAAAGCAGATAGTCCATCAGCACAAAGTAACTGAGTTTGCATTCACTTTATTAAAGTTGTTATCTCATACCTTTCCAAAAGTTATCATTTGATAGTGAAGCTCATACCTACATATCATCAAGAGCCTGTTATACACTCCCAGATAATCACATGTTCTTTTTTTTTCTTAAACTGCAGTTCTAAAACTCACAATGTTCGTTGATCAAGCTTGCATAGCCTAGGCCAGAGGTATTTCTGTATGTTCTCCAGCATTGGATACCTTCAATAGCAGATCATCAAACTCCTATCGTTCTCCAGCATTATTCAAGCCAACCAGTGGATTGAAGATACTTACATCTCCAACAGATGCAACTGAAGAGACTCAGGTAGGGGTTGAAGTGGCACCCATCCAAGCCTCACACATATTCTACCGACATTCGTGTCCACCTATAACATCAACATATACAGATAAACTCTCCACTTCTCCAGAATTAAAGAAACGAAGATTCTTGAAAAATAATTGTGAAAGGAAACATACAGGAAAAGCCATGTGATGGAGTGTCAATAGACGCACACACTCAACACTTTTAAGTCCAAGTCCTCTAATGCTTAAGAGATAGTCCCTGGAAGAAACACAAAAAGGACAATGTATTTACATGTCAAAAACAGGTACATACTTGTAGGACTACATTGGTAAACACTTTAACATGACTGCTCGGTAGTGCTGGTTGTGGTGTTTTTGGGCTGCAGCCACTGCATTGCTGCTGCAGCGCAGCTGCAGCCAGCACTACTGAGCAGGCCCAACATAAATATGAACAGATCAATCAGAGAAGGATGGACTAGATTCACGGACTCCTGGAAGCTCAACATTGCATGGGTGAATAACTGAATAACTATTTTGAATGACGAACATCAATTGAGGGCTCCTGGCTTCTCATGTAATCTAGTCCATCCCTTCAAGAACTCAAGATGATAACTGGAATGATCACATAAGGCTCATTCTGATTTTCGACAAAGTCCTGACATGCCAAGATAGTGACAACAATCCACAAAAGATTGAGTTGGGCAACTGAGCTAACTTCCAGAAGCTACTATGTGCATATGCATGGCACCACCACAACATCGTATGGCAGTTTTTGTTAATTGGGATTGCCAGTGTATAAAATGGCTTATGTAGTTGATAGAACACACAAGCAGGCATCTTGATGTTTTTCCTCTAGGCTGTTCCATTGAAATCTTTAGCACCAGGCAAGTACTCCGCACTCTAATGTGTTCTAGATAATCAATTGCTCGGGTGTGGCACAAAGAGCTCCTATTTGATGATAGGAACAAACACAATCTTGGGCAGCCTAGCAGGCTACAAGCAACAATCTTGGGCAAAAAATCATTGCATATCGCAGGTGATAGGTACATAAACAATTGCAAAATGCCCAGCAAACGCATGCATGTTCCATTATTACCCATGCCCACTACATCCAGTTGTCGTTGCTAAGCAATACCGGGACAAATTATAGAATTCCCAATTGAATTTGAATGTTTGCTCAAAGTAAATTTAGTTAGCTTACTTTGCTTTGTCTGAATCAACATAATGCAACCACTCAAGGTCGATGCTCCCATGGTCTCTCACCAATCGGTTTAGAAAATCCTGCAACATAAATTGCTAAAGATGAGTATGGTTGACTGAAAACTTGGAAATCCAACAAATAAGCAAATCTAAATTGAATCGCATGAATGCACATATGGCTAGAGTTATGCCAACATTCAATGTAAATTGTTTTATGCCATACTTACATTTATCCGTTCTGCCAGCATGTTGTTCATTCCTCGCTCTCTAATTGTTTCAGATATTTCCTTCGCATCTGCTTGTCTTATTGTTTCCCAATCAATTGAATCCTTAGCATTCTGGCATCTTTCCTTATTACCATGACTGTGAAGAATGCCTTTTCTCAACGTATCCCAATCATATGTTTGCTTTTTACTAGCCCCAACCCTTGACTTCTTTGCTTTTGATCCATCAACTGGAACTTCAGGGGAAGTCTTCTTGGCATCTTTAGAATTCTGTATCAAATTGGAAGAAACTCCCTGTAGTACTTCAGAATTTGCTTTCTGGTTTTGGCATAAGTTTGAAGAATAAAGATTACTGATTGTTGCTGTTTGAAATCCAACATTATCATCCTGTTGGCTGTACCCTGATTGAGAATGTTCACCCCCATTTTGCTCTGTCATGATAGTATAATCCCCTTGCAAATTTGATGTTCCATGCTGTTTCACAAATGCAGCTTCAACTTCATTCCTTGAAAGATATTTTTCACAAGAGGACTGCTCCCTAGCAAATGACAGTGTCTTTGAAGATAATGGTTTACAGTGGTTATCAATTCCTGGTGAAATCACATCAACTCCTGGTGTAGGCTCAAACGGGGAAGGAGTCTTAGCTGATCCATCTATACCATATAACAGGCTGCTTAAAGAGTCAGATTTTTTTGTTTCATTTTTGCATGCAGTCCCAGGATGAGGTGAAGGATAATAACTAGACTTGGTTTATGTAACATTAGAATCAGGTGCTCTATTAAGGCCAGTGTACACTGATTGCTCCAAACCACTCGCATGTACTATTTCTGGGAGATGAACTTGCCCATTCTGGTGATATATGACAGAGGAATGTAAAGGCTGATATTTACTGCTGGGATTTTGTATTCCATTGAGCATTGAACTGTTGTTTTGCATTTCAGTAGTTTCATTATATTTGTTCTTTAGCTCCTGCATTCGTAGAAGTTCTGTATATGTGGTTGAAATGCTTGTTGCTTTGGGCACATTTCTGCTGTCAATCTCTTCTGCAGTAAACTTTAGCAAAGTGCTCGAAAACATATGGTCAGACATGTGAAATAGATAGTCTGGCGAATTTGGAGATGAAATAGCAGAGTTTTGTGATGAAACAACATCCTCCAGTGACCCATCTTCAGCTTTGACAGCATTTCCAGTTTGAATGGCTGGTGGCCTAGTACCATGCAGTCTAGCTGGCAGCTTCTCATAAGTATTAGAATAAACTCCTGCTGCACAATCCACTCCATCCCCACAAGAACTTCCAAGCAATTCCACACTGCCACTTCCTTCCTTATCTTCTGTTGTGATAAAAGAGCCTGCTATGTTGCTGGCCTCTTCAACAAGGATCTCACTCTGAAGTTTGATAGAATTACCAAATAACCCAGAACAACCACCATTTTCTGAAACTGTATGAAACATCTCTTTTGCGGGTTTGTCAGAGGCTTCTGTTTTTACAGGAAATTTTGCAGCAAGGGACATAAATGCAGAGCTGAAAAAAACTAGAAAACAGTCAGAAAAACAACATAACCTCATAATGCAAATCCAGCACAATTTTCAAGTAGGCTCTAGGCATTATTTCACCTGGAAAGATGGTCCGAAACATTCTGAGTAAGAAATACTCCCACCACGGAATCTACAACTGATCCTTTCCAAGGAGAAAAACGCCGATCTCCTACAAACACAGAGGTAATCCTAAAAGTAAAGGTGTTGATCTTCACAACACAATTCAACTCTAATGAGACCATTCAAGAAAGTACAGACATGAAATACATCGGGATGAAGAAAAAGGACGTGGAAACAGTAAATATCGAAGATTTGAGACCATCCCACCAATATGAGAGCAGCAATCATAAAATGGGACCACATCAGGTTTTGGAACCCTATTTACACACACTCAACAATATATTATAATGTGCAGAAGACCATGTTAGGAAAACAATTTCAAAATGGTAGGAATACCTTGAACTAGATGCATTCGAGATATAAATGAATCAACACGCCCTTGAAATAGTTTTCTTTCTTCATCTAGCCATTTCTCTTTATCCTGATCCATTCCTTTATCACCATTGCTCATATCTGGCCCCATTAGTAACTTCCACATTAAAGCAGTTACAGGGTCAAGATCCACTTTGGCTCGAGACCGTTTTCTTTTCACTTTTCCCTCAAAAGGAACAATAGGGCCGAATTCTCCATTGTAAGGGACAAGAGCACCATGTAGTTCAGCTGTCCCAGGGTCTTCTGATTTGTTTATGTCTAAGACCTTTATCTTTTGAATAATAAGATCCAAAGAATCCAGTAGGGGTACTATAGCTCCAGAAATGCTTTCTCCAACTCTATCTTGAATTAACTGATCTTCCAACAGAAGCCTCCCTTGCATAAGGACCATAAGAACAAGTATCCTCATTTTGCAATGAATAAGTATGGCTACCTTTTGATGCAAGTTCTCTGGTAACAACCTTTTCCTTCCGTGGACGACCTCTAGGTTTTGGCTTCTCACCAGGTTTTAACTCTTTCCTGGGGCGTCCTACTTTTCGCTTCTCAGGGAGTTTAGTTGTAACAGTGTCCTCAGAAACCTCCACTTGATGGTTATCAATTCTTGGAACGTCATTGCCAGAGGATGGTTCTATAGGATTGACATGGGGTCTAATAATGTCTCTAGAACTCTCCACTTGACTACTTAAAGCTTTCACAGTGTCCTTACATGTTGATGCGTGTGTTGGAGCTATAGGGGCTCTTAAATGTTCCCCGCTGGTGCTTCTGCCAAACACATCAGGAGGGGTAATGCAGAAACTGCTCTGAGCAACAACTTGAGATGAAGTTACATGCTTATGCAATTCACCAGACAAGTTTGTCCCTTTGTCTATGTCATGTTTCAAAGACTGAAGTTGGCAACTTCCAGTTTGTGGAATATATTTTTCCTTTGTAGGTTATTTGGCATACTAGGCAACTGTGTGAACTCTTCTGTTAAGAGCCTGAACTGTTTGTCAGGCACTTCAATAGAATCCCTGCATGCTGAGGCATGCAGAACAGGTCTGCAATGTTGTTGGGCCATTTCTGGCCTATTAACCATATTGTTTACAGATGATCTAAAACTGATCATTCTTTGGGAAGCTCGTGATTTCTCACGGGCTATGAATCTTTGTGCATCAGCAAGGGCAAAAACTTTAGAGTTGATTGCTGAAACCACATTTGCATTCTCATTGTTTAACAAATGCGTAGATGAGGTACAAAAATGTCCCACGGCTCCATTTGGACAATTGTTAAGATGATCTGTTCTCATTCTTTTGTGAGGTTCTGAAAAATATGGTGACTGAGAGCTCACGGTATGAGCAGCATCTACAGATGCCCATACATTATTTTGTTGGTTAAGGTTCACACTTAATGATATCTGAGAACCACTGGAAGCGTTGCATTCTCTTCTGGTATCCATTGCATGTATATGCATGGAGTCACCAATATTATGCAGCCCAATTGCAGTTCCGGTTTGACTGAAAGGACTACCAGTTAACTTTAAATATTCATTTGTTGAGACAAGTTCATTCAAATTTCCCACCACGGAATGCCCTTCAATGAGCTTTGGAGGTAGGATGGAATTTTGTGCCAACCTGTAACCTTGGGGCATTTGACCATTTATCACTGCTTCTTTTGCATGAGGAATATGATCCAAATGTCCCTTCAATGCAGCCCTTTCGATACAATTACTAGGTGTAATTGGATTTTCTGGCATCCTATGGTCATTAAGCATCTGGTTGGCCATTTGTGTTTCCCTTACAGAAGCTTGTGAGGATGAAAGCAAGTATTGAGCAAAATCAGTAGACACGCTCTGCATTAGACTAATTGAACTATTGAGATCAGGTACATTTCTATCTGACATACCAGCATAGATTTCTAGCAAAGAATTTGTTTTATTCTTGAATGAGAAAGACATGCCGGACTGTCCACAAATTTAGCATGTTCATTTTGTAACTGACTCGTAGAATTATTGAGATCAAGCAATACTCCATTTGGCATGTTATCAGGAGGACACAACTGTGAATTAACCATCCGACTAGCTGAAATGTGAATTGCACTGGCGCTAGAAACCACATGGCAAGCCAACTGGCTTTGTGAATCTCTTTGGCTCGTAAAAGGTATTGATTGACCCTTGGAACCAGTAGATATTTCTGCCACCAGAACTTGAGATCCAGACTGTGCACTCTCTTGCAGTACTTCCGCACCAAAGTCCAAACTTTGTCTAACTGGTGTCAGCTCAGATCTGCAATGTGAGCTAGCGGCCTGTTCTGGAGGAGGTTGGCCTGCAGATGTCTTCCTACGGACATACTTTCTCTTTCCAGATGGTTTTTGTACCTTTTCATTTGAAGGTATTGGAGTTGCAGATTTAGTTGTCTTCAATGGGTTATCGTCTTTTAACACCTTTGGCCTGTGCTTTTTCCTCTTGGGTTTCCGTGCTAGCACCTTGTTCAAGTCAATACATTCAGTTGGTCTAGAACTATTTCCAAGGATTTCAGTAAACCCAGCATCATTATTAATGCCTTCAACAAGCCCAGTACCATTATGAGTGATGAACGAATTAGCAGATTCTTTCATTGACGTTACAACTGCAGAAGTTCTAGTCTGCGTCTCTATGGAAGTATCCAACTGTGGTAGCATCAAATACTCAAGAAATATAGATCGGCAGTGATCTGAGATTGAGGCAGCCATTGTCCAAAATCCTGCATATTTCCTTTCACTACTCCATCTCAAGTTTACACCTTGGTATATGGCTATGCAAATTCAACTCAGGAGCAGCACGCTTGGATCACACAGGCCTCCTATGTGGCCTCCCAGCATCCACCTACAGAATATGTGGCCCAGGGTATCAAACATCAAACACACAAAGTCAATGAGACAAATATAAACTACCAAGCACCAACACATCGTGTTTAGTCAAAATATACCAAACAATGAATGAGACAAGTGTCACCAGCCAATACAGAACTCTGTAAGATAGTTATCAAAACAAAAGAAACAAAAGATGCATCTGCAATATTATGCTTTTTCTCGGTGAGATCCTTTACACATATAAATATCTCGCCGGTTCTTACTCAAAATTACGCGGAGCGCCCTTGTCCTTGTGCGCAAAAGAAATATACTTAAAGGTGCACTGGTGAAAAAAAACAGTGGGACCCATGTGCACCCACAACTTCCCTCAAGTACATTGTCAGCTTTATATCCATATAAGCAATATTTCCTAAACCCATGTAAACAAGACAGACAGCCACCAAAGGACCCCATCTCCCCATTTTACCCTTTTTAGATAAAATAATCACACCTTCCATCAGCCGGCATGCCAGCAATCAATCATCAGGGGAATGAATCCCCTCTCACTGCCGGAAACGCTGATCAAACACCGTCCGCCATTTTCCCCTCAGGCGAGCCATCGAAACTCGTTGGCTCCCAAGCAGACGTAGTAATATCTCCCCCAATGAAGAATCATCGCGACACGCAGCACCCAACAACAAACACCGCATTGATTCTACCAACCCTCACACCCGGAATCGCGCATCGCACGAACCTGCAATCCCGCACCGCGTCCAATCGGGCAAACACACACAAAAGAAAAAAGAGCAGCCGAACGCGTCAGCGGCTGGCGGTGGTGGCGGAAGGGGATTACCGTACAGGCCACCGCCGAAGACGAACACGTAGGCCGGATCTGCGCCCGCCGGATCCTGCGTCAGATCCGCCGCCGCGGACAATCGGGGCAGAGAGGGTTTAGGAATTTGGTGGGGTTCAGGAGAGACATGGGGGGGGGGGGGGGGAGGAGAGAAGTGGTCGTATGATTAGGGAATGGAATGAAACTGCGAGAGAGGGAGAGGATGTGGAGGGATTGACCCCCAAGGACAGGATCTGCTGCGGTCACTCCTATCTGTGGACGTCCTGTGACTCCTCGTTTGGCTTATGAAATGTGAATCGGAGGGACTCAGCGAGTGTGGGAAACCTCCGTGGTGGTTTGGCCACAAATGATCTCACGTCTCTTTCGAAATCGCCCGGTCAAATATACTAGTCATCCCGCACGTGAGTTTTTTTCTTTTACACTTGTAATGTACACGTGGTCGTAAAAGCCGTTTGTTTACGTGTTCTCCGGACCGTTGGAATGCGATAGCGAAAAGCGCGGTTATTTGCCGTCATGCTTTTAAGTTTTAAATTGTTCGAGATTTATTCTCTAATTTAAATTAATTGTCGACGAAAGACAAAAGATTATCTTATTTTTAATATTATAAATTTAAAATAAAACTTCCGTATAAATTATTTTATAGAAAAATAGTGTGTGTAAAAACCGAGAAAAAAATTTCAACCCTTAATACTAAATCACGTATAAAAGTCACATATCTCACTACCTGAGCTGACATGTAATGTAGGTCAAGAAGTGTCTCTAATAAAGCTAACTGACTTATTGAAATCTCTTTCTAAATATTTTAACAAAAATGTGTTCTTTTTTTAAAAAAATTATACCATGACAAAATCATTCTTTAAACCATAACATTTAGATGCTTTCAAGATTGAGCTCAAATTTAAGATAAGATTACAACAATGTATAACCCTAAATATATAGATAAAAATACAAAATTTACATTAAATTTGACAAAATCACATGTATTTTGGTTAAACTATCATAAAACTATATATTTAACACCAAAATTATTATAAACTATGAATTTAAAACGGAGTATCGCAAAAATGCATATTTATAATGAATTTATCATAAAACTACTAATTTACTGTTTTAATCTCTAACACTACTATTGTCTGCGGGATTTACAAAAGCTCTTGTTTTGTAATATATGTAATGCTATACTTTTGTAAATTTACTTAAAAATTATGCAACGGTGGTTGGAAATTACAATTGTCATATGTTTAAGCCTATGTAAGCCACAGTGTCGTCGTTATCTAATAGTTAAATACCCGATTATCACGTAGTACTCATAATGTATGGAGTTTTTTATTTATGTTGTATTTCTTATACAAAACGTTATTATCGTAGTTGTGTTGAACCTTCATTTAGTGTTTCAAGTTTATTGCCATTTATAGAAAAAAATATTTATAAAATGTCAATAATGATGTTACAATGAAATGTACATAATGTTTTATTCATAATATATTTCTCTTTTATTTTTTTCCTGCTATTTTTAGCTCAAATTCGATACAGTTTTCAAAGGGTAACGTGCTGCAATTCTTATAAGATCATCTCCTCATAACTTCATAATCGTTCACTGATGCAAGGGATTTTCTTCTCACGTGAATTATGGTTTCTAGTAGATGTAACCTTTATGACGGTAGATTTGAATTCCATAGTGACAGGGATTTTCATGGCATCTACCCATGAGTGGTGACGAAAAAAATGAGAAGGGGAGAGTTGTACAAAAATTCAGAGCACCGAGCACCCCATCTCACGTGTTTCCCAACTCCCAAGCGATCAAGCAGGTTGTATTTGGCTGTAGCCGCTGTACTTACCTAGGTGGTCCAAAGAGTATTTGAACTCTAGTGAACTGCTTAAATAAGCCTAGGATATTTGAACTGTAGATTGAAAGTTTATTCATTATTTAAGAGTATATAAAACTAATTAGTTCGTTCAATCATATTGGCAAAAACCAGTCAAACAATTCAAAACGAGAATAAAATAGGAAAAAATAGTAATAAACATCTTGGAGCTGTTTAGTTGGCCCATTTTTGGCCCGTATCAGATACCAGAGGGAATGGATCACGTTACAATTGTTTGCTTTAGATGGGCTATTTAGTCGATTACGGAGACGCAGAGGCCTTAACCTAGTTAGCTGATCGGGACATCGGGAGCTTCGAGCGCCGCCGCCGTCTCTCCGCCTGCCTCGCGCGCGTCGCCAGCGCCTCTCCCTCACCCCGCGCACTCCACCGCTCCCCTACCCTGCGCGCTCCCCCACTCCCCTATCCCTCGTGCTCCACCGCCATAGAGACAATCCTCCCTCTCGCGCCCGTCACGCTCTCGGGGGCAGCTGGCCAAGGTGGCGCTGCTGGGGGCGGTGTTCTGCGCCTCCGTCGTCGTCGGCAACGTCTCGCCCCGGTACCTCCCCGTGTCATTCAACCAGGCCGTTGGCGCCACCACGCCCTTCTTCACCGACGTCCTCGCCTACGCCGTTGCCGCACTCCGGGAGCCGCTGTGCCACCTACGCCGTCCTTGTGCCCGTCGTCGCCGTCGTCGTCATCACCACCGGGGTAAGGCGCAATTCATTGCTTGCTTTTGTCAGATGCAATGCTTGATGTAGGAATGCAATTAGAACGGACCAATTTTTTAAAAGAATTTCCTCAGGATGAACATATCAACAATCACAATGCAGAGGTAGTTGTTTGAGTGGCCCTTTTATGATGATATACTTGTGCGACTGTGAGAAACATGCTCAATTAAACCATCTCAATGCAGAGGATGAGCATATCGTTGGTGCTTGAGTGGCTCTTTTATGATGATATACATGTGATGCTGATGATCTCGTAATGATCTTGACATAAGAAGAAAGGGATGGTTTACATTATGCATAATGTGCTGCATGATTTGACACAGTAGTTTTTTCTTCTGGTTAATTACTTATGTTTAGCAGCAAAAACTAATTTGTTATCTTGTTCATTTGAATGGTAGCTTGATGTATTATGTGTTCTAGCAGGATATATTTTGGATATAGGGTTAATGGTTTTGTTTTATATTTTTGTAGACTATTATGGCTCGTCTTTCCTGATGTACCAAAACTTGGAGAAGAAATTTAGGACTTTGAAATATTTTTGTAGACTATTATGGCTTGTCTTCCAAAGTCTCTTAGGAGGGAGTACGTGCTGAAAATGCTCATTGGTAAGTACTGCAATTGATCGTTTTAATTGCTATTTATATTGATCAAAGAATTAGTTTTCTATGCATGGTACACATCTTCTCCACTCTTTATGTGCCAATGTGTAGGAATTCTCATTTTTAGTTTTTCAGTTCTTAACTTCATGTGATTTTTCTTCTACTTATTTCTGAAAATTTTCCACTAGATGAAGAAAAAAAAGAAGAAATTGAGGAGATCGCTGTCAGTCATGGAGGTGCTTGCTATTGGTTGGTAAGATTTCTGAACTATCCACTGCTCTAGCTGAAGTCTGAATCTGGTTTATGTGCCAAGAAAGTTCAAGTAATTCTAATGTGAACATACATAGAGAGGTGCATGGGTTTAAATTGGTTTCCTATAGTATAGGAGCAAATTTAAATTTGTCTACTAGCTATTCTAATGTGAACTCAATCCCTTGCCGATTGTTGTTAGACAACCTACAAATGCAGTAACAACTAAACAACTTGAACTAGTTTGCTACCTCTGAATTTCTACTACTATACTGAATTTTACTACTGCTACTATTATTACTACTTTCTGATTCAGAGAATACATGTTAACGCTATTCAATTCAATTTTGGATCTGCAAGCTATCTAGTTTGTTAATGATTAGTAGCATTGATTTTTATATATAATAGAAACTAGGCTCTGCTCTAACAGAAAATCGTAGTCACAGAAAACGGGGTCGATGTCAACGTTCCTCAACCTAAGAACATTGTCCCTGTCCCAGGAATGTGGGGACATTTTCGTCCTCACCTTATAAAAACCTCTCGCAAGTAGAGTACCACATTCTTCGATCTCGTTTCTTGATCTTATCGACCCGGGAACTTTGTGACTGTGCAGAAAATGCTCAGTATTAGCAAGAACTTTCCTGGCTTTTGTGACAAGGTAATAGGGATTCAATTTGGATAGTTTACAAGAACTTAGGGAATTTTTTTATTACAATGACAGTGAAATTTGGATATTGCACGTGAAGATCATGATTTTACTTTGAAGTTACTACTATTGTGGTTGTCCTGTATTTGCATTCTTATATATTTGACCCAACAATATCCCCAACATTACTGATATTTAGTTTCTTTTTTCACTTTTATGGTTATATAACTAAAACGCGCTAAAATTTTTAGACAGACCACTGGCCTGGGATGTATATATATAGACCCGATCCCATTGTATACGCTCGGGGGATTCATAGTCACTGTTCTACATGGTATCAGAGCAAGTCTAGACATCCTGACGCGCTAGCTTCTCCCTCTGGCGAGCCGACCCTTTCCTCCTCGTCGTCGACGTCTTCTTCCCGTCGTCAACTCTATTCCCGATACTCTCCTCGCTCTCTCGTCTCTATTTCTTCTTCTCCCCGTCTCTCCCGCAGTCACCTTCTTTTCTCCGTCCCACCTCCCCGCGACCAGACGACAGTCTCGATCCGCCTCCTCGTCCCGCCTCGCACCCGTCTCCGCTCTTCCTCTTGTTTCGTGCATCTCTCCTCTCTGACGCCGGCGCACCTTCGCGCTTGTCGTCTCTATCGGCTGGACTTGTCCAGCCCTCCATCGGCTGAAAACCTCCCTCGGTTCTCGCCCTTTCCGACACGCTCAATGGCTCTCGGACGCGAACCTTCTCCCCTCACGTCCGAGCCAGTCCAACGTGTCCACGTGTCCACGGACACGAATCCCTGCCTCCCGGACGTGAACATATTCTCTTCGCGTCCGGCCACTCCCTGCCTTTTTCGCGTCCGTCCTACTCCTTGGCCTCCACGAGTCCACGGACGTAAATCTTCTCTTCACGGACGTGAATCCTTGCACGTCCGTGACCCAACCACTCTCTGACCCACCTACTCTGTCCTCACCTACTCCGCTGCCCACTCTCCATCGGTCAACCACTCCTCATCGGCTGGCCACTCCTCACCTACTCCCCATCGGCCAACCACTCCTCATCGGCTGGCCGGCCCACTTCCCATCGGCTTCTCACATCCTTGATCGGCCGATCCATCCTCTCATCGGTTTCCCCCTCCCATCGGCTTCTTTTTCCCATTGGCTCTTTGCTTCCGTTCTCCCGTCATGGCCACCGAGTCCGCTCTCAACTCCGGCACTCTCCCAGTCGCCGAATCTGCTCTGGCCCTCGGTGCCTCAGACTACACACCTCGCCAATCTTCTCCCCTCCCTACGCTGCTGTGAACGTGAAATCTCACGTTCCTATCTCCCTTGACCTTAACACCAATTATTCCAAGTGGGTTTTCTTCTTCAAATCTCTGTGGAAAATTCGGCCTCCGGTCCCATATTAATGTCTCCGCTCCACCTCGCCCCGATGATCCTCAGTGGGACATTACCGAGTGCTGCGTGCGCAGCTGGCTGCTCGGCTCGGTCGACGACTCTGTCCTTGACCTCGCCATGGACGATACCAACCCCACCGCCCGGGACCTCTGGGTGGCCATCGAGCGGATCTTCCTGGCCAACAAGCAGCCTCGCGCCATCTTCCTCCTCAACGACTTCCACTCCATGGTACAAGGCGACTCCTCTGTCTCCTCGTACTGTCAGCGTCTCAAAGTCAAGGCTGCTGCTCTCCGGGACGTCGGCCACCCTGTGGCCGACTCTCAACTAGTCCTCGCCCTTCTGCGAGGCCTCAATCCCCGCTTCTCCAACACCATCGATGACATCGCCAACGCCACACCTCTTCCATCGTTCGTCCGAGCTTATGACATGCTAGTTCTTAAAGAACTCTGTCTGGCCAATGATGAGAAGACAGTGGCCCACACCGCTCTTCTTGCCGTAGCCGATAATGGCTGCCGAGCTTCTTGCGCTGCCCCTTCCTCCCGCGGTCCTGGTGGCCATGGCTCCGGCCATAGCAACACAGCCCGTACCGAAAAAGGCAAGGGCAAAGGCAAAGGCAGGACCTGGCAAGGTCCGACGCCACCACGACCTACCTCGGTCCCTACCCACCCTGCCGGTCCCACGGGTCCGTGGCTCTGCTACAACCCCTGGGCGTCCCAGCCCCAGCCACGCAGCCCCATCGGCTGGCAACCCAGAGTTCTCGGCGCCCATCCCTAGGCTCACCTGGCATCGGCTCCCGTTCTGCCGTCTCAGCCGATGCTACCGACCCCAACCACCCAGTTGGTTCTCTCCTGGAACCAGGTTGGCCTCGTCGCTGCCCTCAACCAGATGACGCTCCAACCACAGCACCCTTGAGTGCTAGACTCTGGAGCGTCTTCACACATGGCGTCATCGGTCGATATACTTCGCTCCTGTCACCCCTCTTCCTCTCCTTTTGTCACCATCGGCAATGGTCACTCTCTTCCTGTCCAATACCGCGGTGACTCCTCTCTGTCTACATCCACCACTAACCACCCCCTACGCAATGTTCTTATCGTCCCTTCTCTTATTCATAATCTTATATCTATTCGCCAATTCACACGAGACAACCACTGCTCCATTGAATTTGACGCGTCTGGTTTCTCTGTGAAGGATATCCCAACCCGGCGATAGATCCTTCGCTGCAATAGTGGCGGAGACCTCTACACCATTCCCGTTGCGCTGTCTACCCCACACGCCAGCGTCGCCCTTTCCACCAACCTTTGGCACCTTTGCCTCAGCCACTCCGGCCCCGACGCTGTCGCCACCCTCCGTCGCAGCGCCTCCATCCGATGTACTCACAGCAGCTCCACAGTTTGTCACTCATGTCAACTTGGCAAACATGTGCGTCTGCCCTTTTCTAGTTCTCTCTCCTATACCTCGCGTCCATTTGAACTTATATATTGTGATGTATGGACGTCCCCATTTAAAAGTGTCTCCGGTAATCAGTATTATCTCGCTATACTTGACGATTACACATACTATTGCTGGACCTTCCCGCTCATCCATAAATCCGAGGTCACCTCTCACCTCACTCATTTTGTCACGTATGTATCCACTCAGTTCAACCTCCCTATCAAGGCTTTACAAGCCGATAACGGTACGGAATTCGTCAACCATACCGTTACAAACCTCCTCACCTCGCAGGGCATCCATCTCCGGCTCTTCTGCCCCTACACCTCTCCTCAGAACGGCAAAGCCAATCGCCTCCTTCGCACCCTCAACAACATCAGTCGCACCATGCTACTTCACGCCTACTTACCCGCCACTTATTGGGCCGAAGCTCTAGCTACTGCGACGTACCTTCTCAATCGGCGCCCATGCTCTTCCGTTCATAACAACGTTCCCTATGCCCTTCTCTACCACACGGCGCCCGACTACTCCCACCTTCGCGTTTTTGGGTGCCTCTGCTACCCAAATCTCACCGCCACAGCTTTCCAAAAACTTGCTCTCCGCTCCACCACCTGTATTCTCCTCGGCTATTCCACCTCTCACAAGGGATACCGATGCCTCGACCTTTCCACCCGACGGGTCCTCGTCTCTCGTCACGTCATTTTTGACGAGACATGTTTTCCCTTCGGTCTCCTTCATCCGAGATCCTCCTCACCAACATCGTGCCGACCAGGTCTCCTCCACTGTCCTCTCCATCGGCCGCTGCTGAGGATTTACCCATCACATATCCCACCACTACTCGGTCCGATGTCCCCACCATCGGACCCCCATTGGACCCACCTCCATTGGCTGATACCGATCCTATTTATCCTTCAACCGATACCGTTCCCTCTCCATCGGACACCCCATTTCCATCGGCTCCTTACTTTCCATTGGCTCCCCCCACCTTATCAGCTGATCCATCTCTATCGGACCGATCGGAATACTCGGCCCACCCGACCTCATCGACTCAGGCCGATTTAATTCCTTTTTTTCCTCTTGTCTACAGTCACCGACTCAGAGCCAATGACGCCCCCACCCGACCGGTTCTTTCTATTACTCCCACACCCCCATCGGCTCCAGTTCCCTCTACCTCTCACATGGTCACCCGCTCCCAGACCGGGTCTCTCCGTCGCACTCAGCGCTACAGTCTCTCCGCTGTCCACAGCTCTATCTCGCCCATCCTGGTGACTCTCGCTCAGCCCTGGCCGACCCTCAGTGGCGCGTGGCCATGGCCGACGAGTACAAGGCCCTAATGGACAACGAGACTTGGCGCCTCGTTCCTCGACCTCCCGACGCCAACATTGTGACCGGTAAGTGGATTTTCAAATACAAATTTCACGCCGATGGCTTCCTTGCCCGTCACAAGGCTCGCTGGGTAGTCCGTGGTTTCTTCCAACGACCCAGTGTCGACTACAACGAGACCTTCAGTCCCGTTGTCAAACCCGCCACCATCCGAGTCGTCCTTACCTTGGCTGCCTCTCGCTCCTGGCCGATCCACCAACTAGATGTGAAGAACGCCTTTCTTCACGGCCACCTGACGGAAACAGTCTACTGCCAGTAGCCCCCAGGCTTCGTCGACCCTTCTCGTCCCAACGACGTCTGTCTCTTTCAACGCTCTCTCTACGGCCTCAAACAAGTCTCTCGTGCCTGGTACCAGCGCTTTGCTGCCTATCTTCGGTACATCGGCATCGTGGCCTCTGCGTCTGATAGTTCCCTGTTCACTTTCCATATCGGCTCTGCCACTGCCTATCTACTTCTCTATGTCGATGACATTGTCCTCACAGCGTATTTGACATCTCTCCTCGACCAGATCATAGCCCGACTCCACTCTGAGTTCGCCATGACCGATCTTGGTCCTCTCCACCATTTCCTTGGCATCTCCGTAACCTGTTCCATCCACGGGCTCTTCCTTTTCCAACGCCAGTACGCCATCGACCTTCTCCAGCGTGCGGGCATGGCCGACTATCACCCTACGGCCACCCCAGTCGACACTCGAGCCAAATTCTCCGCCGCCGATGGCGCCCTCGTTGCCGATCCCTCTCACTATCGGAGTCTTGCCGGGGCTCTCCAATACCTCACACTCACCCGACCCGACCTCACGTACGCTGTCCAGCAAGTGTGACTCTTCATGCACGCTCCGCACGAACCTCACCTCGCGCTGCTCAAGCGCATCCTACGCGGACTGGGCAAGCTGTCCCGACTCTCGACGCTCTACGTCCGGCTACTGCGTTTACCTCGGTGACACTCGTATCCTGGTGCTCAAAACGCTAGACTACAGTGTCTTGCTTCAACGCTGAAGCCGAGTACCGCGCCATCGCCCACGCCGTCGCCGAGTGCTGCTGGATTCGTCAGCTTCTCCAGGAGCTTCGTGCACCCCTCTCCACCGCGACCGTTGTCTATTACGACAATGTCAGTGCCGTCTACATGACTGCCAACCCGGTCCATCACCGACGCACCAAGCACATCGAGATCGATATCCATTTTGTCCGTGACAAGGTTGCATTAGGACAGGTTCGGGTGCTCTATGTACCATCGGCACATTAGTTTGCCGATATAATGACCAAAGGCCTGTCCACGTCTTTGTTCACCAGTTTTTGGTCCAGTCTCTGCGTCCGTTTCCCTCCTGCTGTGACTGCGGGAGGTGTTAGACAGACCACTGGCCTAGGCTGTATATATATAGACCCGACCTCCTTTATACGCTCGGGGATTTATAGTCACTGTACACATTCTACAGTTATATTGTTCTTATAACTTATAGTAAAAATTTTACTAATAGGCTCAGAGATAATTGATGATGATTGCTCTCTCATTAAAACTATTATTGAAGTTAGGCATGTTTTAACTATACCGCACCCTGGGTGTAGTGTGTGTGTATTTGTAGAAGAAATTTAGGACTCGGAAGAAAAGAGAAATGAGCTGGTTATCAGTTATGGAGGTGCATGTTATTCAATTCAGTTGAAAATCTGCAGCCTATCCATTTTGTTCAGTATCCATATGCTTTCTATGGTAACAATGAATTCATCCATCATCGTTGGAGATGATTCATCTAGTAGTGTTGATGAGAGCATGAAAGGGATTAGGGTTCGTGCAGGCGACACGAGTGCATGGGCAGAGTATATATATGTGTTCAAAGTGAATAGGCCAAGTAGGCCAACAGACCACACGAGCCAAAATCATAAGTCTAACACACCCCCGCAGTTGGAACTGAGAGTACAATGGACATTCAGACGAGACCTAAACTCAGTGAAGATGAGAGTCGGTAGCTCCTTGGGGAAGATGTCGGTGTACTATGATGAGGTGGGGACGTGGAGAACTCAAACTTCGCCGAGGGCGATACGTTCAGGTACGAAATGTAGGCTGATCTCAACATGCTTGGTTCCCTGATGCTGTACAGGGTTGGTGGAGAGATAAACGACGCTTATGTTGTCGCAATATATAACAGTAGCATGACGAACTGAACAATGGAGCTCCTGGAGCAGCTGACGTAATCAGCAGGCTTCCGCAACGCCATTTGTCACCGCACGATACTTAGCTTCGGTGCTGGAGCGTGATACGGTGGGCTAGCGTTTGGACGACCAGGAGATGAGATTGTCTCCGAGAAAGACCGCATATCCAGAGGTGGATTTACGGGTGTCGGGGCAGCCAGCCTAATCAGCATTAGTGTATACAGTGAGTTTAGTCGGAGCGATTCAGAAAAGATGGAGACTGTGATTCAGGGTACCTCGGAGATACCGCAATATCCGCTTCATGGCGGCAAGATGAGGCTCTCAAGGATCATACATATATAGACAGATCTGCTGAACAGTATAGGCAATGTCAGGTCGGGTAAAAGTAAGATACTGGAGCATACCTGCGATGCTTCTATAGTGAGTGGAGTCTGGTATAGAGTCTCTGTTCTTAGACAGCTTGGATTGAGTGTCCACTGGCATGTTACTGGGCTTGCAGTCTCACATACCAGTATGGTCCAGAATATCCAGTATATACTATCGCTGTGAAAGAATCAGAGTGTTGTTTAGCCGATTAACTGTGATGCCTAGAAAGTAATGAAGTGGTCCCATGTCGGTCATAGAAAACTCCTGCCAGAGAGCTAAAATAATCTCCTGGAGCAGCTGCTTGGAGGAGGCTATGAGAACGATATCATCGGCATAGAGAAGTAAGAAGGCCATGTCACTGCCATGGTGATATATGAACAGTGAGATATCGGACTGGGCTTCCACAAACCTAAGGAAGGTGATGTGGAAACAAAGAGAATGTACCACGTACAGGGCCCTGCTCGAGCCCATAAAGAGAATAGTTCAGGTGGAAGACATAGTTGGGGTGTGATGAATCAATAAATCCAGAGGGCTGAACGAAGTACACGATCTCTATCAGTGTTCATGTAGGAAGGTATTCTTGACATTAAGTTGATGCATAGGCCATGAGTGTGTGTGAGCCAAGGTGAGCACCACATGAATGGTGGCGGCATCACAATAGGACTAAAAGTGTCATCATAGTCAAGGTCTGAGTGTTGGGTGAAGCCCCTAAGAACCCATCTCGCTTTGTAGCGAGCAAGTGATCCATCGAACTGAAACTTGCGACAAAAAATCTACTTCCCTGTGACAACATTCACGCTTGGAGGTTGAGGAACCAGAGTCTAGTTATCATTAGCTTGAATGGCATCAAACTCTGACTGCAAAGCAGCACACCAATTTGGATCAGTCAATACCGATCTAAAAGACTTTGGGATTAGAGAAAGCCGCCATGTTAAGGTTGAGACGGTCAATAGGTTGGATGAAACTGGATTTGGCCCGGGTGCACATGCCGTGCATGTTGAAAATGGGCACGATGGGTTGTGGAATGGTGGTAGTGGTACGTCCTGTGATGTACCTTGGGTAACTGGAGTAGGCCACAGTGGGTGCGGCGAGTTGCCCAGGGGAGCCACTGATGACAACTCAGGGCGAGGCATTCTCAGGGGTAGCGGTACTAGCTCAAGATAAGGTAGACCCTGTAGTAGAGGAGGACGGTGGTGTCTGAATAGCGCTAGGGGAGGCGCTTCCGGAAGATGTACCTGTAGATGTTGTAGGAGGTGTAATGGGCAAAGTGGCATGGTCATCACTGCCCAAGAAATCAAGAGTGATGGGATCAATGGATGATGTGGACATGGCAGAGAAGAGAAAGAATGACTCATCGATAACGTGTCGAGAGATGATAATCCTATTAGAGTGGAGGTCGAGACAGCGGTACCCCTTATGGCCAGTGGAGTAACCGAGGAAGACACACAAGGAGGAGCACGGGAACAGTTTATGTAGAGTGATGGATGAGATGTTGGGATAGCAAGCGCAGCCAAAGACACGGAGATGAATGTAGGAAGGGTGGGTACGATGAAGAGCAAAGAAGGGTGTGAGCCTATTAAGAGTTGTAGTGGGATGAAGATTGAGAAGGTAGGTGGTTGTGTGGAGGGAAGTAGCCCAGTATGTTGGGGGAAGGTTGGCCTAGAAGAGGAGAGAACGCATGATGTTGTTGATGATACGAAGGATACGTTTGGCTTGACCGTTTTGCTGGCAGGTGTACAGACATGACATATGGAGAATGACTCTGTTGGTGAGGAAGAAAGTGTGGGCCGAGGAATGGTCGAATTCACAACCATTGTCACACTAGATTTGCTTGATAGCAGCGTCGAACTGAGTGTGCACATAAGAGAAAAAGCTCGATAAGACTCCAAAGGCATCGGATTTGATACAAAGTGGAAAGGTCCAAGCATAATGAATACAGTCATCGAATACAACAAGGTAGTACTTATAACCCAACATGTTGACCACAGGCGAAGATCAAAGATCACAGTGTATAAGGTCAAAAGGATGAAGTGCACGAGAAGTAGATCGACTGAGAGGAAGGCGCACGTGACGACCCAATTGACAAGCATGACAAATACGATTAGAGGTACACTTATTACATGAAATAGCTTTAGTGTTTATAAGCTGGGACAAGACATCGGATCTAAGATGACCAAGGCGACGATGCCAGATGGTGGAGCATGTGGTGGTGGTGAGCACTGGTGAGGTGGCAGCGGACGAAAGGAACGGGTAGAGGTCTCCTGTGTTATTGCACCTAGCGATCATGTGCCGAGTCTGCAAATCCTTCACAGAGAGGACAAATGGATCAAATTCAATACAACAATTGTTATCAATAGTGAAACGACGAACATATATTAAGTTTTTGATGATGTTAGGAGCTACTAGAACATTGGAAAGGATCAGGAATCGCTGTGGTGTGGGAATGGTTGATGAATCAACAACAGTGATAGGAAGGAGTGATCCATTTCCTAGAACAATTGATGAAGGGTGTAGAGGAGAAGGATGATGAGAGGAAGTGAGTATATTGGCGGTATTAACCATGAGTGAGCCGGCGTCAAAGTCAACAAACCACTCATTGGAGACCGGCGGAGTTAGGAGGAGTGTGTTGAAGTTGTTGATGAGACAGATTTGATCCCACAAGGGGCCGCCCATCGAATTCCAAGGCACTGGCGACGTCACCGATAGGGCAGGCAACGCAGTCCCGAAGGTCGAGAAAGCACCAAACGCTGGCGGAGAAGCGGGTGGTGCTCCATAGGCAAAACCAGGCAATGAGGAGGGAGGACTTCCGCACATGAAGCCTAGCAGTGATGAGGTCACACCACCGGGGATGAAGCTCGGTGGAGGGCCAAAGCTTGGCAGCATGTTGTAGTGGAGAGGGTAGGGTAAAGCAATGATGGTAGCTTGATGCTCGAGCGGCGAGACGGGCAGGAGTGGTGGTGCCCCTAGATCGCGACTGGGACCGTAGGGGTGTGGCCATAGCTACACTGTTTCAGCCTAGGGATTGAAGAAGGGAGCTCTAGGAGGACGACCGCCAAGACAAGACCCAGGGGTGAAGGGGTTGGTGTTGTGATGGAGGGCATGTTTGCCACCACGGCCATGACGTTGATTGGGAGGACGGGAGCTGGTGTAGCTCCCGTCGTTGCCTCATCCAGAGCCCGCCCTAGCTACCCCGCCAAGAGAGCGTTGATGAGAGGCAACAATGGCAGTTGGTGGGGCGTCGTCGATGACGTCGTCAATGTCGATCTCCTTGAGAAGCAGCAGTGTCTGTGCTTCATCGAAGGTAGGGAAGGGCTACTACATCTTTAGGTTGGAGACCATATGGCGAAATTTGCCATTGAGTCCTCGGAGGAGAGTCAGTACAAGGGTTCGGTCGCCGACTGGGTCCTAAACTCCGAGAGAGTGCTGGCCATCATCTCAAGGCAACGATAGAAGTTTGTGATGGAGGTTGCGCCTTGCCTGACGGTGTGGAACTCAGCGGAGAGGAGTGCGCGTGACTCGCGCTGACCGAGAAATTCAGATTCGAGGACGGACCAGGTTGTGCGAGTAGAGGGGTTGTGAAGCATTACCGTTTGCTGGAGGTCGGCGATAATGGTGCCATAGATCAGGTCAGGATTGTGCAGTCTATCTGCACCCACACAGAACGATCGGAGTTGTCGATGTCAGCAAGGATGTGGTCGGTGAGGGAATATTTGCCCTAAGACGACAAGGAAGAGTGTGCCATCGACTGTAGTTGTTGGTGGCTTGATCCAATGTCTCTGGGCCAACGATCTTGATATTAAGGATAGCAAGGGCTTGCGCGTGCACAGCCGCATGCTTGGCCTCATAGGCTACGAGGGCGACTTCGCTATCCTCAACTGCCTTCTAGCGAGCAGGGTTGACTTCAAGCTCGATGACCTCGTGTTGTAGGCTGATTTGCTTTGCTGGAGTGTAAAAGCCATGGATTTAACCTCGCTCTTCAGCGACAGCGACGGCGGACTGTGTTGGTGGTGAGAGGGTGGTGAGGCGGGCTTGGCGAGATCTCAGCGGCGGTAGCACCACCGACGATGTGGTGTGTGTATGTGGCTGGATCGAGCAGCGGCAAGCCTACGGGCATGGAAGCGGCAAGGGATCGAGAAAGAAGGTGAGGAATTAAGCGGCGAGGGGATCGAATCGGGCGCTCTGCCACACTTGCTCTGATACCATGAGAGAGAGTGAAAGAGGATTAGGGTTCACACCAACAACACGAGCGTACAGGTGGAGTATATATATATATATATATATATATATATATGTCCACAGTAAATGGGCCGAGTGGACCGACAGCCGCACTGATCAAAATCGACTCAGATGAAGTGCCAAACCTTTAATCATTAGATCAAAGTAATTTTTCCCTAATGATATCATCGAATGGAAGTATATGCACGGAGATTGGCTAGGGCATATAAACACAAAGAGATTGGCTAGGGAATTAGTTGCTTGACAACATGTATAGCTAAGGGATCGCCTCAGCCTTCTGTATCTCCATTTGAAGAAGAAGGTTTTTGAGTCTAACATTTTTAGATAGTCTTAATCCAAAATATTTAGATGCCCGCCTGCGGCCGAATTCATCCGCCCCACGGCTTTGACCGCGACGGAACGGAACAGTCGCGACGCGATGCACAGGTCGGACCGACTGGACCGGGTCACCCTTCCACACCGCACCTCGTTACTCCCCCGGCCATGGGCTATTGGGCCCCACTGCCAGCCTGCACAAATCCATCCTCCTGTCCCCTTCTTCCCTATCTCTCTCCCCATTCCATTCCCCAGGCATAGGCTAGCGAGGCGAGCAGAGCAAACAGCAAGGCCCCCCTCTCCTCGGCTACCTCTCGTCGGCGACCGACGCTGCACGAGCATAAGCGGGAGCACGAGAAGATAAGGACGAGCGGAGCAGCGCATCATCTTCCGCTTTTTCTCTTCGGGAAGGTGAACTGAGCCGGCCGACTTCGAGCGAGGGAGGGAGGGAGGGAGGGAGGAGGCCAGCGCTTACGGTACGGTGCTGCGGCCTGCGGGTTAAGGGTGGGATGGAGAAGGATGCAGGGCCGAGGGCGCGCCGCGGCGTACTCAAGGTGTTGGTGGCGAGCGGGACCAACCTCGCCGTCCGGGACTTCACCTCCAGCGACCCCTACGTCGTCGTCCGCCTCGCCGGCATGGTCAGTCACCTCTTCACCGCCCGTTATCTTCCCCACTCTAATCCGTCATTCAATCCCGTCAGAATGTCGCGTCCATTCTCTTTCCTTTTCTCGGTTAAATTAACTCTGTTTTTCAGCTGGACTAATTAATCTTAGGAGGAGATTAATCTTTGCTTACTTACGCATGCAGTACGTGGATTATTAATTACCTTGTATACTAGACTATACTTTGATTGATTCAGTTATGCTCAGCTCTGCTTCTTGAGCTGGCAAGTCTTGTATTGTAGCGAACGGTCCAAAGTCCAAGCACGTGCTTTGCTTACCTTAGCTTCTTGCTTGCAATCTTGAAAGAGACTAGATAGACGAGTATGCACTTCTCTGCCCTTATGCCTTGTTTTGTTCATTGCGTCCAGACAAGTGCTATTTTGAACCTTCTATCTAGGCATACCGAGAAAGATTTCACCCTTATGCCTCTGAGTTATTCTGGAGATGGTTGCCGACGTATATGTTCATAATGAGTGACTTTCCAAGCCGTTTCATTTCCTTCAATAATGTGCAAGAGAAATGCTCATAATTTTGGACACAGTAGTTGGATTTTGTTCTGAAGACCCATAAATATGTATATTTGCATTGATAGTACAATTGAAATTGGGTCTTTTGAAAAAAAGGATAGGACAACTGAAAATTACAAGCTAAGGTACAAGGACCGTTCGACTTCCAGGAGATTGTGCTTGGCATGGTGCAATGCGGTTGACCTAAATACTTCCCTGCTTTTTGACCAGCCTCTTTAATTTTACTTGGGCTTTTCAACATCGGGTATGGAGAATTTGAGTGCCAAACTCACCCCCTGTCACATGCTAACCATGCCATGATTTTGCATGTGATTAAATGTGAGAATGGTTCACCTTTTTGGCCGTTTATGTCTCTGTCAGCAGGATCACTTTTGGAATGTTCAGACCTCTCTTTTAGAAGGAAATATTTTTTTATGACCAATTTTTAAGTCCTTTTCCTCCCTATGTACCTAGATATGATTAGTTTGAGCACAACAATTCTACTTGTCATTCTTTCTCAAAAGGCAGGAGTTCACAATCCAAAAGCAAGAAAATGGTATTGACTTGAGAAAGTCTATGCTCTTTAGTTTTTTTATAGAACTCGTTTGGTGATCAAAACCTAACCTGAAATGGTCCATGAGAGGGCATATTTTCTTTTATAAAATTCTAGACCTGCCTACTGAAGCCCTGGCATTCAAAATATTAAAAATAGATCTTGGTTTAACTCAAACCGAGTTAAGAATAATTTCCTATCGCTATTGCTTGTTATGAAAACCGAGAGTTATGAACCCTTCATTCCCTGGCCACTGTTTTGTTATGCTAAAAGCTCACTTCTTGCAAGTACTTTGGTTTGGTACTTGTGAAATATGTCAAAGCAGGTGTGCTTGACTGACTACTGTCTTTGAAGGGTCCATTTTATGACATGTAATTCTTTCTTCTTTTGGCCCTACAGAATGCAAAGACAAAAGTCATCAACAGCTGCCTAAATCCAGTTTGGAACGAAGAGATGTCCTTCTCCATTGAAGAACCAGCTGAAGTCATCAAATTTGTAGGTTTCTCTGTTGCTTCACTCAGTCAAAATTTAATTTCAATAAAGATCCTTGATCTCATCAAGAGATGGTGTTCAACAGGCCTTTAGTTTTCTATGAATTGTTTTTCATGTATTACGTTCTTTTTGTTGATACTTTGACCAAGGAGAGAAATGGTCATAGACATTCTGCCTTGTTGCCTTGTCGGTGCTAATATTCTAGGTTTGGAAACTAGTCCACAAGCTGATGCAGCACTATTATAGTCCTATAAAGTAATCCAACCTCACATCGCAATCTGGTACAGAAACCTTCACCCCGGATGGTGTTGTGATGGAGATTATTCTACTTGTGACTGAATGACATTTAAATATTGGAATGAACTTAGAACAGAAGTACAAATCTCTCTATGATTTTAATTAAGGTCTACTACTTTATGAGGGTTTGCTAAGAGTAATTAAGTACACTTTTTTGGCCTGAACTCAACAACTCTGTGGCTCTCTGCATATTCTGTTACCATTGGCAGGAGGTGTTCGACTGGGACCGGTTCAAGTACGACGATAAAATGGGTCACGCGTTTCTTGAGCTGCAGCCAGTGGCCGCAGCGGCGAAGCTGCGGCGTGCGCTGCGGTTGACAACGGGGTTGACCAAGCTCCGGAAGGTTGCCGCCAGTGTCGACAACTGCCTGCACTGCGACAGCTTCGTGACGTACTCGAACGGTGAGATCATGCTCGACGCCAGGCTGCGGCTGCGCGACGTCGAGTCCGGCGAGCTGTTCGTCACCGTCAAGTGGATCGAGGCCGACGGCAAGTGAGAAAATCGCATGCGTTGGTTGCGTCTGGCCGACAGGTTGATGAGATGACCATGGATGGTGCTGTGGGCTGCTTGTGCCACTCTCTGTGTGAATGTGTGTGCGTGCTGTCTGATCTCAATCTGCAATTTTCAGACAGTTCTAACAAACATAGTAGCGTGTGCGTGCATGTTCAGATTGTTTGTGTGCTTTTTTCTGTATGATCTGTAAAGTAGGAAACCCTAATTAATGCTTGAACTAGCAATGTAATGTTCATCACGATTTTTTTGGTTTTCCTTTTAGCTCAATCTGGAGAACAATGCCCTTTTCTTCAATTTATATGTGAACAAGTATTGCATTGTTTTCTCTGAATGGCCGCATCATTCATGTCTAAGTTATGTATTTCATACAAGAGAACCAGACAAGACAAAGATTCCTTCACCAAAACTGCAGCTTACATGTGAAATCTCAGCAAGGACGGGTTCTTTAGTAGTGTAGTATGTTTGGGCTTGAATTCACCGATTCATATGAGGTGGGTTCATCTATCTTCTTTCCATAGCTCTTAAAAATATGTTTTCTTAAAAAACTATATCCTTCTACGTTACTTAAACAACAAATTTGTTAAGTTTATTTTCTAAAACATTTAATTTATTTTTATAGTTAAATAAATAATCCACAATGATAATCCAGTGATAACGACAATCCGGTGATAAAATCTATTTCAAACTGATCGGCAAAACTGTCAGCCCGGATTTATTGGGCCGTTTTCGACAGAAAAAAAAATGAACTGCTGGATGGGCTACGCTTCGACAAATGTTGGGACTCCATGCCTCGGCCCCTCGAGCTCGCTCTGCCTCGTTTCTCTCTACACTACGCCCCCGCCGCCACCTCCACGCTCCGCTTCATCGCCGCTGGTACCGCCGAGCTCTGCTCCCCCCTCCCCGCCGGCGCCCCAATCGTCGTCTCCTCACCTCTCGTGGTTCCGCCGCGAAGGAAATCTAACAGCAGCGAAGAACCCTAGAAGACAAGGCGGAGATTCACTGGCGGCAAGATCAGCGGCTATTACGGCAACCGTGAGGCGTGGGCAGAACCCCTCGCTGTCTCACCAACAGAGCCCAAGAGCGAGCTAGAGGAGGACGGCACAGGCTTCTCCGGCGATGGAGTACCTGAACCCTCTCACCGGCTTCCGCGTCGACGGCCGGCGCCCCAGCGAGGTAACCCACCCTCTTCCTCTCCATCCTCTTTCCCCTGCACTTGTTCACCCGCAGTCATATCTTACACTGGTTGGGTATCGCGCAGATGCGGCAGCTCAAGGGCGAGGTGGGCGTCGTCGCTAGGGCCGACGGGTGGGAGATTCTCCGACGCCAATGGAATCAGAACTATCCCCGATTGTAGTTTCGTTGCTGGTGTTGTTCTGGCTTCTGATTGGACTCTGTAATTTGTGCTGGTTCGTTTGTTGCAGGTCGGCAATGTTCGAGATGGGCAACACCAGGGTCATTGCCGCTGTCTACGGCCCTCGAGAGGTGCTGCTCACCCTGATTACTGTGATTTCTCATCCGTAGACGATAGGCCATGTGCATCAGATGTTTGGTGAATTGCCCCCATGGAATTTAATGTTAGCTCTATGTTATACCTCAGAATTAAGACGATAGACCAACTGTTTTGCAGTTTTTTTAGAATGCATGATGGTTAATTAACTTGGTTGATTAAGTTTAAGGTTGTTTTTTTAAGTTTTACATCTAACATGTATGAGGACTTGAAAAAACCATTAGGATCAATTTTGCGGTATGTGATATGGTTCCTCAGCAAGACACTGTATGATTGAAAATGAATTCGTAAGTCGGAATCTCTTGCCTTCTTTGCTAATGTGATGCACCTGATACCTCCAGCGATTCTTCATTGTGTTGCTCTGCTATTGCTTTTTCTCATATCCCTTATTTTTCTCCCCTACCTTAGAAACGCATGGTTAGTCAAGAGTTAAACTAATTGTTATCTCATGAAATGTTTGTGCTTTGGGGCTCATTCAGGTCCAGAACAAAGGTAAGCAAGTCAACAGCAAAGAGGCTTTGGTACAGTTTCATTTGTCCACACACGTTCAGCATTGAAACTCTTTTCTAGGATGTATTCCTAAGAAATGTGTCTGCAGGTGCGCTGCAGATTTAGTACTGGGGATCGAAGGAGAAAACCAAAGGGCAACAGGTATGTTCCAGCTTGAAGAACAAAATTTGATAAAAAAAGTAACTCATTTGTTCATTGTAATGGATTGTTTTTTTGTTAGTGAGATTTATAAAAGTAACAAAACTTGCTGGTGTTTGTCATGTGGGGGCACACGTATAACAGACGACAACGAGCCCGCGATGTGCGCAGAGCCGCTGAAGAAGCAGCACGCACGAGGGACGCGCACGGAGACGCGCACAACAAGGCAACCACCAGTGGCTAAATTGAAAGTATTAGTTTAGTTTCCTATTTTAGCAATTGGCTAAGTTTAGAAGGTTACTTTAGTTTTCTATTTTTAGTCCATAATTATAGGAGCAATTGGATAAGTTTGGAAGGTTAGTTTAGTTTTCTATATTTAGCCCATAATTCTAGGAGCAATCGACTCTGATTTGGTTGAGTCCCTTAGCTATATATTCATGTAATTGAACACTAGAAGGGGTAAGCAAGAATTATTTCCTAAATCTCCTCCTTCTCTTTCTCCAACCCCAACAGGAGTACTGAGGGGTAAAACCTCGCCTCAACCACGGATCGTGACTACGAACTCCGTAGTCGTGGTCCAGCTACCCTAGGTCTCGGTGATCTTGACAGTGTTGCAGCAAGTAATGGGCATGTAGGTTTAGTTTAGCTGCCATATCCAACCCTACCAAAATTTTGGCAAGATAACAAACCAAAATATCCCAAATGTCCTTTCATGCTAAAATTTGAATACTCTGGAAACTTCCTCACCTAACATCACACTTACTACCTAATTTTGGTAGTGCCAAGTTTCGGTAAGGTTGATTTTGGCATCAAACCAAACATGCCCAATATGTTTTGGTTATGTTTGATTCGCAAAACTGTTCTATAATCAAATAATGGGTGTCAAAAGAGCTTTTGGGGTCTCTATCATATCAAATCTTATAAAATGACGATTAGACCTATATGTTGTATGGGGCAGAATATTGGTCTATAAAAAAATGATATGTTCAATAGCTTAGTGTTGTATAAATACGTATATTACATTGGATTTATGGCCATATAAGAATGGATCAAGTCCGGAACGATGATATATGTAATCAGCTAGAGATAGTACCAATTAAAAAAAACTTATCTAAATAAGGATACCTTTAAAAAATTCTAAATCAAGATAATAATGTAAGGAGTAGTAAGAGAAGACGAAAATTGATATGAGAAGAGACAATAAAATAGACTTG
This sequence comes from Oryza coarctata, assembly GCA_030770085.1. Classification (NCBI taxonomy): domain Eukaryota; kingdom Viridiplantae; phylum Streptophyta; class Magnoliopsida; order Poales; family Poaceae; genus Oryza; species Oryza coarctata. The sequence continues at coordinate 2,892,407 of CM061479.1, forward strand.
AAAGATTAAGATTAGGCATATCAATAGCTGCTTTTCAAGTACACTTATTCAAATACAGATATTTAGATATAGGTTTATGTTGGGTTTTAACTCTAATATATTCTAACTTATTTAGGATTGAAAGGCTTTATTGTTATTATAGCATATCAAATCTTAAGATCAGAACAATATTAATTTGGAGTGCATAATCCTGTACTGGACATCCCATTTCACAAAACTATAATAGTATGCTAGACTATTAAAGCTGTAATCATGTGACAGGCGATCAACAGAAATTTCACTTGTTATCCGGCAAACAATGGAGGCAAGCATTTTAACAGATTTAATGCCATGCTCACAGGTGAGTTCCTTGGATTCAGTTGTCCTTCAAGGAGCATACATTTTTAATGATGTCATCTTGATCCACTGTCAATGCTTATTATGCTTGTTTACAGATTGATATATTGTCCAAGTTCTTCAAGCTGATGGTGGTTAGTTCATTTTGAGATCTTTGAAACTCCAATCTCCTATCTATATTCCTTGAAGATTCCGTCCATTATTTATGCTAGAACTGTCTTTTGTTGTCTTTCACAAACCAAAGCAATACAAGGTTATCTATCTTGTTGTCCAGAAAAGAGGACGAGTAAATCTGTATTTTTGTGCTAAATGATGCTACATACACTTGAAATGCCTAACGATTCCAATGTGTGTTCTTTTTTGTACAGCATGTTTTCCTATTTATGAAATATTTTGGCTCGGTACTCCAAATGGTTTTGATTTCTGACATATCTTGAACATGGCTGTGTGCTTAACAGGTACAAGGGCTGCATGCATCAATGCTGCAACATTAGCACTTGCAGATGTTGGGATTCCCATGCGAGACGTTACATCTTTCAGTGCTGGTTATCTGTGTTCTACTCCTTTGCTTGGTATGATATTGGTACACAATCTATGTCTAGAAAGAATCATCTGACATTAAGAAGCCTCTATCATTTTAATATTCTATTTCAGATCTGAATTATATTGAAAACAGTGCTGGAGGTCCAGATGTCACTGTTGGTATTCTTGCAAAGATGGACAAAGTTAGTCTTCTGCAGGTCACAAAATATCATGAGTTACTTTTGATTGTTGCAAGTTTTCAAACTCTGTTCTTTCATCTATACACACAAACAGCACAGCCACAATTCTTCATAGAATGCTTGTGAAACATTTCTCGTGCCACTTGAATCCTGAGGAGCATTGTTTTTTGTACTTCTAGTTATTCACTCAAAGCAAGGCTAATGCTTAAAAGGTAATTTTCAGATGGATGCAAAATTACCAATGGATACATTTGAAACTGTAATGGAATTTGCAATTGAAGGCTGCAAAGCTATCGGAAATTACATCCGAGAGGTAAATAATACTTTGTTGCTTAGTCCCATTATTGCTGGTTGCCTTTCTTTACCTTGTTTTCTTCTGCATTGACTTATCCACCCACCATAGACACAAAGCAGCCGATCAGTTTCCTTTATGTGATAGTTAGGACCTTACTAACTCTCTCACTTTGCTATAGATTCATGTTGGTCAGTGTCCACTATGATTAAACAGGTGCTATTGGAGAACACAAAACGGCTGGAGTGCCAGCGTGGTTAGTTAAAATTCGCAGGTGAAGCCCTTCTATCGAGCTGCTTTTGACTGGTTGTCTGACAAGCAGGTTCCTTAGAGATTCAAAGATTAATGATGTGATCCAAATACATAATGAAGATAGCCAACACATCACTAGAATTCAAACTATGCTATGCTGATCAAGAACAATCTCTGCCAGATTTTTGCCATTAGTTTCAAAATTATGTGGAGATGGAAGTTGCAATCATCAATGCTCAACTATTTAAAATATTCTTTGGCATTTTCTGGTCAAATGATACTAATACAACATGGAGTTATTTGCTGATGATTTGCTGTTATTACTTGCTATCTCAGTGCTTGTAATTTCATACCAGTGATGATCAATTGTCCCACATGTTTCCGGTGTTATCTTCATTATAACTTACATCATGCATGCTCTCACGTAATTATCAACCATTGGATAAAAGTAAGTACCTCACACTATCATGCGAATAGGCATTCATCAGCCATTGGAGGCGCTTTCTTTATTATAGTCACGTAATTATCAACCATTGGATAAAAGTACCTCACACTATACATGCGCTTGCGCATTCATCAACCATTGGATCAAAAACAGGCGCTTTCTTTAATATAGCCACAGTATATTGTAATATTGGCCACGAGTTCTGATTAGACTTTTCTAAATACTCATTTTCTCTGTCGTTTTCTCGGTTTTCGAATGTTCATCTCTACAGGGAATTGTCGTGTTCTGGCATATTTGAGGCTTGGAAATGGCCTTCTTTGAAATGAAGGAATTAGTTAAATTCCTGTGGCTTTCTCACAAAATTCCTCCTTTCGGGTATGAACAAAAATCAATGCTAACTCGTAGAGTATAACATTGCATTGAATATGCATTTGTGCCCATCTGACCTCCACGTGCTTCGGTCACTCCCGTTTGTTCCACAGTTGCCAGCCCATAACTCCATTTTTTGTTTGAGATTGAAACACTTAGGACACACTGTACAACTTCCAACTCTAATTTTCTCATTTTAAAAAAACCTGTAATTTTCTGCTTGGCACAACATTTTCCTTAAGAGTTGCAGGTGGCTTGGGTTTTAAATTATACTTTAAAATTAATTTTAGAGGTTTTTCTTTATTAGCATACTTTTCATGACCGCTGAGAAAACGACTAAATATATACCTAAAATTATCCTGAAAAATTGCATTTCAAAATTTTAGTCTTTTACAAACAGCTAACAGAGCAGAGCGTTCCAGTGCTTTTGTTTGATCTTCTCCGGCATTGCACATGAAATTTGCTTTTAAAAGCACACCTAGTTGGAACCTACTTCACCATTACCATAGGCTTAAGACATGCACAACCTACCGAGAATAGCCTGCTACTACAGTCTTCATCCACTGTGTTTGTGGACTTGAGTAGATAGAGCTTGTCCACTACCATCCTTTTCGCTTATCTACTAAAACTATACTCGTAAGAACCACTAAACTCGTACTTGGAGTATGCTGCTGATCTAGAGCAACTCCTTCTATCTCTAGAGCTCTAGAGCTCCGTGTCGTTGCCTCTACGGATGAGCTAGATGTAGTTGGACTTAAAAAGAAGTTGTCACCATTCTTGTTTACAATCTCTATATTTTTACAACACCTACCTTTAAACAAATTACCATGTGTTATCCCTTATTAGTTGGTCTTGTTGCTCCTCAATGTTGCTCCATCATTGATAGATATGTCTATTGATGACACGTCCAATGGCTCAAGAATAAGAAAGACATAGAGAAAGAACATAAAGCGATTGGTAGGTATTATATGAGAGTTGTTTGAATACCTTTAGCCCATAGTCATTATCTAAGGCTTTGGTCCCTCAGTTGTGTGAAATAGTGTAGGAGAAGAGAGCCAAGGAAGGCCCATTTTCAAGGCGGCTCAACTAAAGCCTATCTTATAAATATTATTATTGTACTTATTTAGATGTCTCCATAAAAAACATAATACTACATGCTTATAAATGAACTAAGGAAGGTTGTAAGATGCTAAAACTTTCTATAATTACAAAGAATTGAGTAAATATTTAAAATATAGATGTGAAGTATTATCTAGTTAGACAGTATACAACAATAGGTTATGAGGACAGAGAGGAGAGAGGAGAGAGGAGAGAATGTAAAGCGATTGGTAGGTATAGATAGACGTATCAAAGCGAAAGAGTGCACGTGGATTTTTCATTTGATGTGGGTCCATTGTTTCAGATCAAAGAGAAGGTAAAATAGATAGCATATAATTATTTGTTAATTAAGCCTTGGTCAAGCTTGGATCTCCCTGGTAGTGTCTTCTCACTTACACCTCATTTCATTCGTCTTATCCATTGCTCATCAGGATTAAAAAGGGATTAAGTAGAGATAACGTAATTGACAAGGTGTGTAAACTTTGTCCAAACAACACAAAATCCTTGTGCACATCCAATTTTTAGCATTGGGAAGTGGTGTCCATCAATAAAAGGGTATGTGCTACTCAACAAAAACACTGTTTTAGCTTCAATGTAAATAAATTTCCTTTCTGTCAATATAAGAAACAATGTGCTATCATGATTGATAATACTTTCAGCTATGAAGGTTTTTTTTGGTATTACGATGGATTACAATAAACTTCACTTGGTGGTTTTAAGCATTTTAGTGTTTGAAAAAATATTTATAACTATTTTATTCTTGTTGTAAATGATATATAATAATTGAGAGAGACACCATAAATTTGTCTAACCATATTCATAACTTGTTGAAATAGTATATAGTACCCCATTCATTTTAAAATATAAGCATTTTAGATTATTTAACAAAAATAAGACTAATAAAAAAACTTTAGTATGGTTGTGACGGGAGGGTGTTTGAAGTAAAATGAAAATACATTTGATGTAACGTAAATAGTCTGAGTTATGTTAGAAATATTTATATTGTAAAATAAATGAGTACTATATAATCATTTATATTGTAAAAAAATTAATTATTTATATTTTAAAATAAAGGTGCACTACATAAACATTATAACTGTGCAGCTTAAAAAATTAAGCCCACAGAACGGTAACCATAAATGAGCCTAATTTATGTCGCAAATTGGACTACCCCATCTGCTAGCTGTATTGTACATCGGACGGCCAGGATATGAAGAGTCCGAACTATAGTGAAGCCGCGATCGCCTAAACCCTCACCATTCCATCCTCCTCCGCCTCGTTCACTCCGCTGCCGCCAGATCCAGCAGCATCGAGGCAAGGCAAGCATCCATTCCCCTCCCTCTCCCTTTGCCTTCTCTCTTCCTCCTCCGAAGCCGGGGCCGGATTCGCCGCTACACCTCCGCATCCTACAGGTAAGCTGCTCAGTGAACCCATCGCAGTGCGCCGGCGCCACCAACCCGCCTCGCCTTGACCTGGCCGGCGTCGCCTACGGCCCCGGACCGCCCTGGCCACCGGCGTGCTTGCCGCCCGGATCGGCGACACGCCGGTGTCCTCAAGGTTCTACACAATAAGAATCCGTCCTAAAGAGGCCTTCGTTTAGTTTGCAGGTCGGAGCTGTGTACCTTGGAGCTGCCATGGCTTCGGATAACGTTGGCTCGAGAGGTACTATGATCTCTTGTTGTCGCCATCTCTTCTCATAGGTTTTTTTTTACTGAACCGCAAAGTTATCAAGTCCTGATCTAATACGTTGCAAGGAAGAATGATTTTATTATTTGGGGGTTTGATTCTGCTAAATCCATTTTCCTTATGGTGCTTTCATGTCAAGGTTACGTGTCAGAATGCCAATTGGCAATAATAAGTGGGAAAATAAATTTAAATCTTGCATCGAGTGACTAGCTTCCCTGCTCGTCATGTTTGTTCATTTCACCAGAGTACCTTGCTTTGCAATCAGCATGTTTTGGTCATTACAAGTATACTGGTAAAGGCACTGTGATGCATTTCAGAAATAATAATTATTTTCTTCCATGGTGATAGATGTATGTGTTGTCGGAGTTGCTCGCACCCCTATGGGTGGATTCCTAGGTGCCCTATCTTCCCTGCCAGCTACCAAACTTGGTTCCATAGCAATTGAAGGTGATATCAGTATCTTCTCATTTATGTGGAGTTGTTCTTTTGACCCAAATAGTACTAACATCATCAATGCGGTTATAGCTGCTCTGCAGAGGGCACATGTTGATCCAGCCCTTGTGCAAGAGGTCTTCTTTGGTAATGTATTGAGTGCTAATTTGGGGCAAGCTCCTGCAAGACAAGCTGCTTTAGGTGCAGGTATACCAAACACGGTTGTTTGCTCCGCAGTTAACAAAGTTTGTGCATCTGGCATGAAAGGTTTGAATTCATGAGGCATTCTTTTTATAAATTCTATCCAAATTTTCAAGAAATTATGGATTTATCTTATCATGATCTTGTTTTTATTTCCTTTCTGCAGCAACGATGTTTGCAGCACAGTCAATTCTATTGGGCATCAATGATATTGTTGTGGCCGGTGGCATGGAAAGCATGTCAAATGCTCCCAAATACATTGTTGAAGCTAGGTCTGCAAAGTTTTCTTTTGGTTGTATCCTGATACAGCGCTGAATGAAAATACAACCGAAATATAATTGGTGGACGATTGTATATAAGGAAGAGTATAATATGAAAATTAAAAATATACATTCCAAGAAGTTTCTATAGAGCCTTATTTCTAAATGATTTCATGTGCACATTGCTTTCTCTGTACTTCTCTTCCACTTTATCTGTTTGCCTTAGTAAATAAATGAACCATAGCTTTATAAGTCATTCACCTACACTCGAGTAATTGGGCAAATATGTCAGTTTGAAAATTTAAATTATATGATATTCTTTGTTTTGGTTTAAGTATAGATGTTTTATATTTGCAGAAAAGGATCTCGTTTTGGACATGATACTCTTGTTGATGGCATGCTTAAGGATGGCCTTTGGGATGTATATGGTGATTGTGCCATGGGAAATTGTGCCGAGCTTTGTGCTGACAATCATGCTTTGACAAGAGAAGACCAGGTATCTTATTGGTACTGTAAATAGGATTAGCTGCCTTCTGTTGTAATGCTATTCTTACACTTGTTTACTTGACATAAAAAACCAAAAACTATCGTCGTTATTGCTTCTAGAGTTTTGGTAACTGTGAATATTAAATAGATCGGTGCATAAACAATTGTTGGTTCTTTCCAGCGTGCAGTGAAGTTTTTGTGGTCCATACAGATTGAATTTTGTATGGTATGGACCAATATTGCATTACTGCTAGGAGCCTACAAGGATTCTCCCTATGGAATTGCCAAGGCAGATTCATATGATGCTCCATATCTGTAAACAAACCTTCTGATTCACTTGCTTACAATGAACTTGTTATAACTAATGTTAAAAAGAACATGTTTTGCCAAAATTCTTGTATTTTTATGTCCTTGTTCACCAATATAATTATTAATTTCGTATAGGTTGCTCCCTAAACAACATATGTTTTTTTAATTATTTTCACTTTTATTCTCGAGGAAGTTGATATGTAGCATACTAGTGTAAGAACTGTCAGATGTCTTGTTGACCACTTTGATTCGATGTAATAATTTTATTATACTTCATAATGCATATATTTATCATCAGTGACATATCTGATATTTTATATTTCTTCTGTAGGATGCCTATGCAATTCAAAGCAACGAGCGTGGAATTGTGGCTCACAACAGTGGTGCTTTTGCATGGGAGATTGTTCCGGTGATTTTCTATCTCACTACAATTTTTGTTGACTAACCAAATGACCATTAGTTGCAACAGATTTCAAATAAATTTAGTACAATTTTAAATTAGAAAAGCTGTATATATTTCTTAGGAAAAAACATTTCTAATTCACAGTTAAAACATCAATCCATGTATAGCACCTTATTGTAAACCGCACACACAAATGATATAATTATCCAGAGAAGATCACACCAGCTCAAAATTTGTTGGTGGGTTCACCAGTCACCACCACTAGGTTCTTTTATGTGATTTTTGTTTTCATTATCTTCTTTGCTGTATCATCCAGATTGAAGTTCCTGTTGGGAGAGGGAAGCCACTGGTACTTGTTGACAAAGATGAGGGACTGGACAAGGTAAAATCTATCTAAGAAATATGACACAATAAACTAAGCCTTGTATTTTAATTAGCATTTACCAGTAGCTGCAAATTTCTTTTAAGAAATAACCAAAATTTTTGGAGCAGCCTCTGTCTCCAAGCTTAACTCGGTGCCTTGAATCTTGATGCACTTTTCAGTGTAATGTAATATGCACAGGCTCAAGAACATATTAGTAGGCAGTAGGTTCAATGTTGTCGGCAAAGTTTCTGAAAGCTTGCCAATGAAAAAATCTCATTTGAACATTTGTGTATTATTTTAATGCCATAATTCTAGTATGTAATTTGATCATTGTGTCTTTAAGTTTGACCCAGTGAAACTGAAGAAACTCCGTCCTAGTTTCAAGGAGAACAGTGGTACTGTTACTGCTGGGAATGCTTCTAGTATAAGGTGCTTGCTTTTGCTCTTAATTTAGTTTATTTTTAAGACTTGTGAGGTACTTCTGTAGTACATGATTTTAGGACTACTGATGTTAGCAGAACATGTTGTATGATCATATAGTGATTCACACAAATAGGATGTAAATAGGCTTAAAGACGTAAGCAGAATGCGTTGTATGATCATTGTATTGATTCACACAAGTATGTGCAAATATGCTGAAAGATTTGTTATTTCATTGCAGAGTTTTGTAATTTCTTCTTTTACTAGGTGTTACATTTGATTTGTTTTCCCTGTTATCCTCTGTAGCCAAATTCAACTGCTGTTCTTCCAAATTGTTAGTCCTGTAGCGTTTTTTTTTATTTTCTTAGTGCTGCTAATTCTGTTAAAATAAAAAGGGAAAATTCCTTACCTACCACTAAAACTGAAATATGAAATCAATCACATATACATTGATCGGTGTTGCGAATACATATAGAAGTGTATAAGAAAGTAGATCCACAAAACGTGGTCACCGCATGGTAGGAGACCCATGATTTGTGGATCACCATCCATCTAGGCTGGAGATCCACTAATTATGGATCACTATCCAAATGAGCCTGAATCTGGCCAGCTGAAAACATCTAGCACAAGAATCAGTCAAATAGGCCAATATGGTTGCTGTCTAACATGTCCCTGCAGTCCCTGCAGTTGAATCATCGGTAGAGCGAACATTTAGATTGGACCAAAATTCCATGAAAACGGACGATGGCAGCCTCTTAGTGAAGATGTCAGTAAACTGAGACGTCGTATGGATGTGAAGAATGCGAACATCACCAAGTGCAACACGCTCTCGAACAAAGTATAGGTCGATCCCACATGTTTAGTGTGCCGGTGCTGGACAGAATTAGAAGACATATAAACTGCGCTAATGTTGTCGTGGTACACCAAAGTTGTCTTGCACATAGTAGTGTGCAGTTTAGACAAGAGATGGCGTAACCAAGTGACTCTAGCAAGAACATTGGCGACCACTTGATGCTTAGCCTCCACACTGGAATGGGAAACTATATTCTGATGCTTGGATGACCACGAGACCATATTGTCATCAAGGAATACCGCATATTCGGAGGTTGATCGACAGGTGTCAAGACAACCAGCCCAATCAGAATTAGAGTAAACCAAGTCAGACTGAGAAGAGGGACACATGAATAGGCCCATATGCAGGGTACCGCGGATGTAACGCACAATGCACCTGAGGGCGACAAGATAAGGCTCTCGTGGGTCATGCATATAAAGGCAAACTTACTGAACTGCATAGGAAATATCCGGTCTAGTGAATGTGAGATACTAAAGAGCACCCGCGAGATTGCGAAAATCTGTAGGATCAGACACTACGGCGCCGTCTGTAGGGAGCTTCGGATTTACATCAACCGGTGTGGAGGAGGGTTTGCAGTCAGACATGCCAGCACGGTCAAGAATCTCAATCATATATTGACGCCGAGAAAAAAAGACCTGAGTTTGTGCTGAACATGCATACCCAGAAAATGATGAGAGTGCTCAAATCCTTCATAGAGAACTCCTACTAAAGGGCGTCAATGATACGTCGGAGTAAGCCGGTAGATGAAGCTGTCAGTACAATGCTGTCCACATAAAGCAGGAGATAGGCAGTATCTGTGCCATGGTGATAGACGAAGAGAGACGTGTCTGACTTGGCTTCAACAAAACTGAGCTACAGGTGGTGAGAGGCAAACCTGCTGTACCATGCACGTGACGCCTGTTTTAGTCCATAAAGGGAACTGTTGAGGTGACATGTAATCAGGATGACTGGAGTCCTCAAAACCAGAAGACTAAGCACAATAAACTGTCTCAGACAATGTACCGTGGAGACATGCATTGTTGACATTGAGCTGATGGATAGGCCAGGAGCATGAGAGAGCGAGAGAGAGGACAATCCGTATGGTTGTTGGCTTGACGACAGGATTGAATGTCTAAAAAATCAATACCAGGTTGCTGTGCGAAATCCTGAAGAATCCTACGAGTCTTGTAGCGCTCAAGAGAACCGTTGGCGTTGAATTTGTGTTTGAACACCCATTTGCCTGTCACCACATTGGACTGAGATGGTACGGGAATGAGATCCCAGGTGTGGTTGAACAGGAGCGTTGAGTATTCTGCCTCCATAGCGGTTGGCCAATTCGGATCAGCGAGGGCAGTTGGGCAGCCTCGAACAATTGGTAACAGTTGGGCAACCTCGAACAATGCAGGCTAACGAAACCCGTGCTTACCGTGTGTGACTATGCTGTGTTGATTGGTCACGGGGGCAACTGGGACTGCGCCGGGAGGAATGGGTGCTGGAGCTGAGGAGCCGACAGCCGTGGTAGGAACGAGTGGCATGGTGACAACTGGTGCTAGGAGAGCCAGCGCTAGAGTCGGGCGCTAGGAGTAGACGAAGTCGTGGTACCGGCATGGTGCTGGGGAAGTAGCTAGAGCTGAGGAAGCCGGTGCCGGCGGGTGACCCCCATTGGTGGATGATAAGGGACCGGTGGGGATCGCCATAGGCGAAGGAAGGTTGCCGGGCATCACTGTCGCAGGCACCATGGGACACGGTGTTGTATGGGGCGATTGTGAGCCAGATGATGCACCAGGTGATGGTGTAGCTCCAGGGGCATCGGCCACATGTGGCGATGGTGATAGCGCCAGAACTTCCTGCAAAAAAAAATGGTGACAGCGCGAGGGGAGTTGGCACTGGGTTAGAGGTATCCTCGAAAAAATCAAATGCCGCATGTGTGGGTGGAGAGGGTCCTGAAAAAAGGGAAAAGAGGACTCCTCAAAGACCACATGATGTGAGATGATGACTTGATTAGTATGACGATCAAGTCAAAGATAGCCTTTGTGATTTGGAGAATAACCGAGGAAGCCATAAGAAGGAGCGGGGATGAGTTTGTGAGTGGCTGTGGCGAAAACATTGGGATAACACTTGCAACCAAAGACCTGAAGATGCTCGTATGAGCGATGCGACCTGAAAAAAGCAAAGTGAGGTGTCGAAAAATTAAGTGTTTTGGTTGGAAGGATGTTAAGTAGGTGGGTGGCGATGTGAGGGCCGCAGCCCAAAAGGTGGGAGGGATGCTGGCCTGAAACAACAGAGAGCGAACAACATTATTAGTGGTGCAAATAATGCGTTCAGCTTTACTGTTTTGAGCGGAGGTATAGAGACATGACATTTGAAGATGAACGCCATGGAATAGGAAGAAAGTGCGAGCGCGGGGGTTGTTGAAGTCGCGGCCATTGTCACACTGAACTCCTTGAATGGTGATCTCAAACTATGTGCGATAAAAGTGTCAGACTTTAGGCGCAAAGGAAATGTCTAGAGGTAATGAGAGCAGTCATCTAGAATAACTGATAATATTTATGACCAGAAATGCTAGTGATAGGAGATGTTCAAAAATCACAACGAATTAAATGAAAATTGTGTGTGGCACGCGAAGACGATACGTGGAAGGGTAGGCGGGTATGGCGACCTAGCTGACAAGCATGACAGAGAGTATCGCTAGCACTTTTATTACAAGAAATGGATGAAGAATGTGCTAGTCTAGATAGGACGTCCTGTCTTGGGTGCCCAACACGCTGATACCAAAGTGAAGACGAGGAGGGCGCGTGGGAGGCGTAAGGAGTAAAGGGGTCCGGAGCTGTCACATCGGACGATTTCCCTCTGAGTAGGAAGATTCTTTACAGAACAGCCAAAGGGGTCAAACTCCATAGAACAGTTGTTATCAGAAGTGAACTGTCGAACATAAATGAGATTTTTAATAAGGTTTTAAGACATAGGAACATTATTGAGACGAAGCTAGAGAGAGATGTGGAACACCAGTGGAAGTAATTGGAATGAGATTCTTGTTACCGACAACAATGTTAGGAGAATGACAAGAAGGGGCAGTGGTGTGAGAGAATATGAGCATCAAAGGTCATATGATTAGTGGTGTCGGAATCGAAATACCACTCATGTTGTGGCAGCTGCTGCAAAGTCATGGTTTGAAAATTGGCCGCTAGCGCCTGTGTATCCCATCCTAGGGCCGTTGGTAGGCAGGACGGCACGATAGGAGACGGGACGCCCCACTTACCAGTGCACTGCCTGTGTGGACCAGCGAGCAGGGCATGGGGTGGCTAGGCTGGCCCAACTAGAGGACAAGGCGCCTGCGGCCTGGGCCACATATGAATGGATCCGGACCACGGGTTGACGGTAAGCCACATGCTATTGTGAGCTTGTCCGATGGGGCCCATGGGAGCAGTATAAACAATTAAGCCAGAGACGCCACCTAAACTAGCGTCAGAGCTAACGCCAGTGTTAGCGCCGCCATTGTTACCACCAGAGCCATCACGACCGCCTCGCTTGACGCGTTTACCGCACTGCTGTTAGAACCCGCCATCGGAGTTGTCACCAAAAGTCGCCAGTCACGGACGAGTTCGATATCTGACCGGCGGAGTAGTCGACGGAGGGTGGGGGGATGGCGGCTTAAGTCTACCTGTTCTAGAGGCAACAAGAGCCATGGCGGGGAAGGTCTTGTCCATGGTGAGTTCTTCCAAGCGCAGGTCGTCGTGCACCTGCAGGGAGGAGAATGGATTGCTACGGCGAGATAGAGACCGATGGCGGTGAAACGCTCGTTGAGGCCTCAAATGATGTTGAGGATGAGGGTGCGGTCGGTGATGTGTTCACCGAGGTCACAAAGGTCCTCGGTCGTCCGCTTGTAGTGATGGCAATACTCGGTGATAGGGAGGTCTCCCTACTGGAAGGAGCGGAACTCCTGGTCGGTGTAGAGAGCGCGGGTTTTATGGTTTCCAAGGAATTGGGACTCGATGGTGAGCCATGTAATACGGGCGGTGGCACCATGCTTAGAGACGGTGTTAGTGAGGTCGTCGGAAATGATGTCGAGCAGCCAGGTGCGGACGACACCGTCCATGTGCACCTAGTCTGGGGAGTGGGGCGCGGTGTCGTTAGAAAGGATGTGGCGCTCTAAGGAGAACTTCCCGACAGTGAGAAGGAACGACTCATGCCACTGGGCGTAGAAGTTGGAGGTGATGTCGAGAGTAGCAGCACGAGGGAACGGATGTTTTGCATGGCGATAGCTTGGGTGTGCAGGTTCAGAAGGGCTGCGACCTCGTGTTGAAGAAGGGCGGCGTCGAGGGTGGTAGTATCGCCGCCTGTGACGGAGCTGTCGTTCGTGGTGGCTTCTTCGTGGTGTGGCTCCGCAACCACGCGTTCACGGGCAGCGTGGTCGAGGGCGTCGTGAAGGCGAGCATCGGCCGTGTCACGCTTGATTTGGGCGAGGGTGGCCTGGCGTTCTGCCTCTGTCGTGTGAGCGAGAGCAGCGTTGTGGGTGCCTTTGGTCGCACGCTCGTGATCCTCCTGGGCAGCAGTGTCGACGGCGACGGGGGAGTGCCGGAGAGGATTCTCTAGGACAGCAGAGTGAGTTTCCTTAGCGCGCTGGAGGGCAGCAGCGTCGGCGAGATCCATTGATCGGTGTGGCTGAGGAGAGAAGATGTCTCGGATAGGAGGAAGAGGGCGACACGCTAGGCGACGGCGTCGAAGAGGACGGCACACTGGGGTGATTGAGCAGTGGTTGAGAGGGGAGAGGGGGTCACCGCTGGAGAGGAGGGTGCGTTGGATGACGGCGCCGGAGAGGACGGTGCATTTGGGTGATCGAGCAGCACTGGAGAGGAGGGCACACTGGATGGTGGTGCCGGAGAGGAGATTGCAACGGCAGCGTCGGAAAGGAGGTTGTGATGGTGGTGCTGGAGAGGAGTTGGCGATGGAGAGCACGACACGGAAAGAGCAGCGGAAAGAGCAGGTGATTATCTGAGTCTAATACCATGATATCTGAAATCAATCATACATACATTGATCGGTGTTACAGGCACATATAGAAGTAGACAAGGAGATACATAATTTATGGATCATTATCCATCTAGGCAAGGAGATTCACTAATTATGGATTACTATCCAAATAAGACTGGATCTGGCCCTCCGAATACACCTGCCACAAGAATCAATCAAACAGGCCAATTTGGCTGCTGTCTAACTAAAACTTCATCTCATCTCTTGTATGCCACTTGTCCCACCTCATTGGGACATCAGTGGCATCTAAGGGATGAATGAGATGAACTTTTCAGTGGCATATAAAGAATTATCCCCAAAAATAAATTTCAAGGTTTATATATAAAGTTCATTCTTGTTTAAGGTAAGTTGAGTGCCCTGTTCATCTCACTTTTCACTTGTATCCTTTGTTCATCATCTGTGCATAAAATCTCCTGGTGATTTGTTTCTCCAGTGAGAATGCGATGCTTCTTAGCTAATTTGTTTTACATGGAACAGTGACGGTGCTGCCGCATTAGTATTGGTGAGTGGACAGAAGGCTCAAGAACTTGGACTGCAAGTTATTGCAAGGATTAAAGGATTTGCAGATGCAGCTCAAGTAAGCCATAGTACCACTTCTAATCTCACTTAAAGAATGTTGTACACTCTTTGAGGTGCCTTCATAAATTGATATGGTTTGTCAATTGATATAAGAATTCATCATCAGTGGAGTACTTTTATGTTTTACTAACCAAAAGTTATTCACCATTTGAATTTATAATCAGGAATTATATTGTTAACTATCAATTTCGTTATGCAGGCTCCTGAACTATTTACCACTTCCCCGGCACTTGCTATACCAAGGGCTCTCGTAAATGCTGGCTTGGAGTCTTCCTGTGTTGATTACTACGAAATTAACGAAGCCTTTTCAGTATGACTTGATCATCTATATTCTACTTATTAGTTATTCCTTTTTTGTAATAATAATTTATTTTAAATATTCTAATTGTATTTATTTCTACTTATCAACACAGGCAGTTGCACTTGCAAATCAAAAACTTCTTGGAATTCCTTCAGTAAGCTGCCTTAATTCCACTATAATTATATCTGAAACTAGTTTTTTTTCTAAATTGTTCCCAGAAAATGCATTTGAGTTCTCTTTACTATTTGGCATTCGCTGGTAATATTTAGTGTGGTGGACTAATCTACAGATATTAGTTCCTTATACTTTCTGTGCTGGCATTTGCTATTGTAGGAAAAGATTAATGTACATGGAGGAGCTGTGTCTTTAGGACACCCTCTTGGATGCAGTGGTGCTCGCATTTTGGTCACCCTTCTTGGTGTATGTTTTTAACTTGAGCTGCTCTTTTGTTCTATGATTTTCCTGTTTACGATACCCTCTTCCATGCTATTTTAATTGTACTGTCATATTTCATTTCCTTTTATCTTGTTGGTATCCTTTACTCTTCAGGTATTCTCAGTTGTCATTCATTTTGGACATTGCATATAGAATACATGTTTCTCGTAGTCCCTAATATTAAAAAAAAAACTCCAACATTGTTGTTTCAACAGGTTCTAAGGGAGAAAGGTGGCAAAATTGGGGTTGCTGGTGTCTGCAATGGCGGAGGCGGAGCATCTGCCCTTGTTCTAGAGCTCGCATAAGAAACCTAGCAAGGCACAATACACCTGTCATTTTTAGTATATGATAAATAGTTGACAGAATCGCCTGTCATTTTTGGGTCAGGTGCTAACTGGTAACAATGTATGAAATTGCAGGTGCAGCTATCTCCAGTTCGCCAGGACGTTTGTGTACTCTAGTTTATTTGAGTATCTGATTTAGCTGTTTGGACATTCTTTTATCTTAATAATTGGGTAATAAAGCATGTTTGTGGTGCCAAAGTTAATCCGGTTCGTACTTTTTGTCACTATGTTTCTCCTGTAAGTGGAATGCAGCAATCTTTAGGCTCAGTTGTCCATAGAGAAGTTCTCGATTCTTTTTCTGTTACACTTAACTGGTAATGCTCAAATGAAGCTTTTGTGTTAGCTGGCATATTTTTAGTGGGCTATATGCCTATCTGCAGAGAGGAAGCATGAACATATGAAGATGCACGCAACACACATTGTACTTTTCTAGTTATCATCCAGAGTAACTGTGGAATCTGTGCACAAATTCCGTTGATACTTGCTGATAAACCAGTGAAAAAGCACGCAATACTCTACATCTGGGGCACCGGAGTTCACTCTTTGAAACATCGCCTGCTTGTGTACTAAAAAGACCTAGATATCTTTTAATGATTGAAAGCAAAGCAGAAGGTTAAAGAGATATTTAAATTAAAAAATAATTAATAAAGTACTAATAGTACTGTAGAATTGCACTATTTTGAAATGCGATTTAAATCTAAAAATTTAATTATTTAGGGATGGAATGTTGTGCAAGATTTACTATTTTGACATGGGATTCACCTTCATAATCAACATCACTATAAGTAGCCTAAACATAAGTTTACCTTAAGGTTTTTTTCCTTGATAGTATATCATGTTGTCTCCTACTTTATCCGTCTCAAAATATTATAAAATATATCTAACTTTGTTTAGAACAGTGGGAGCACCTTTCAGATATATATCTCCACATTCTTATTCTTTTGACTGCAAACCAATGTTCCGGTCCTAATGTTCGCTTTACATTGGCTGACTAAATTCACAGCATAACGAGTTAAAGGATAGAGTAGAGAGCAACTACACACAGAGAAGATCAGCAGTGGAGATATATATCTGAAAGGTGCTCCCACTGTTCTAAACAAAGGTAGATATATTTTATAATATTTTGAGACGGATAAAGTAGGAGACAACATGATATACTATCAAGGAAAAAAACCTTAAGGTAAATTTATGTTTAGGCTACTCTCTGGAACAAACCTCTGGTTAGAACTAGGATCTTTTAATATGGATGACTTAAGGGGTCGTTTCGTTGATGGTTAACTTTGCTAAAAACATCTTTTTTTTTCCTGATAGCTAGTGTATGGTCTTAAGAAAAGTTAAAATACACCACAATAAAATTGATATAAAAATATATCTTTATTATATCGATAATATTTTAATTATTGAAAAATACATAAGACAAAAAAAACAGAAGACTAGCGGGATTAAGTACTCTACCAAGAACTTTTTTAAAACTTCTTTACTAGCAAGGAATATTGAGCAAGATTAACTGCCACCCACAAGAAATTGATGATTTGTAGGATTATTTTGCCGTAAACCAACATTTTAAAGCATTTTATTATTCAAAGGCATTTTAAATCATTTTAATTTAAAGTGCAAACATATATCTTAATCCAATTATTATTAAGGCCGTAAACCAACGTGATCCTGCCTTAAACTGAGCCCACATAGTTATAGCCCCAATCATTTTAATTAAATAGAAGAAAACCTCTTTGCTAGGTTTATCTATAACCGAGTTTATGCGGCTATGTGTGTATTTTTACCCATACTTAACTGCATATCAGCTATACATCGTTACCTTTCACTTATTTCGATCTAAAACAAAACAATCGACTTAGTCTTTGTCCCCCACCAAACGAACTGGATCAGAGTATCTATGCCTTCAGGAATCTCGACACTCATATCTTCATATGCCTTTGACTTCTATAAAATTTTTTTCATCCATCTCTATCCCTATCTAACAAAAACCACGCATCTGGTGCCCACCGAAAATAAGTTTGGAAATTTTAAATGAGAGTTTACCTTTTGGCTAATAATCCATTTATCTAGTATCTGAATATGATTTTCATTAAAAAATAACTATGTTATTTTTAATTAAGTATGTCCTTAAAATTTATAATAAGCATCACATAGAATTTTTACTGGCTGGTTTTCTTAGGATTGTTGAAGGTAAATATAATATAAGAAAAAAAGTCCATTTTACTCCCTCAAACTATTTTCATATTTTGACTCATTTTACATTCCGACC
Organism: Oryza coarctata; assembly: GCA_030770085.1. NCBI lineage: Eukaryota > Viridiplantae > Streptophyta > Magnoliopsida > Poales > Poaceae > Oryza > Oryza coarctata. The sequence continues at coordinate 2,910,270 of CM061479.1, forward strand.
TATTGAAAACGGTGCTAATGGTATTTCTCTTTTTTTTCTATATGTAGAAGTACTATTTTCCACTAAAATTTAGTAGGATAATACATACATTACATCAGAATTTTTATTCTCACTGTTTACATAGGTAAACATAGGTTGGAAGCCCAAACATTGATTTAAACATCAAATATTTGAAGATCAAGCAAACAGCCTTGAAAATAAATTGAAAATTTTTATGAGCTTTGATAATTGTGTCATCTACTACTATGCAAAATTTTAGCTTAAAATATCATTTGTATAAATAGAAAAAGGAAAGATTTTATAAGCCAAAGAAACACCAATTTCAATAGTTTAGAGATTAAAATAAACCCAATAGTTTCGAAAAGGCAGTTTAAGCAGTCAAATGAAATAGTTTGAGTGCTTAAAATAAACTTTTTTTCCTACAAATTACAAGGCTATAAGGTAGAGTATAGTAAAGGCACATGGAAAATTTGATAAAGTGAAATACTTTTTTCACTACAGTTACGCACATAGTAAATTTAATAAAGCAAAATATAGTAATTCAAATCAAAATAATTTTCACAAATTAGCTCAAGAAATATGATATGACCCGCCTTGTTGAAAGAGACAGACTTCTGATGGTTTGGTATGTACTTCAGATCTCCGAAACAAAAACAACTATACGAACAAGAAAAAATAAGGCTAAAAAACAAAAAAGGCAAAAAAAAATAAAAAAAAACGTAAATAGATACATCATGATTTTAAAAAATGACTTAAATAGGTTAATTTGGAGTTCAGAGAGGCCTTTCAGTTTAATGTAGTTTAACCGGAGATTGGGAATTGTTGGAATTATTCTTCTATTATAAAATCATATGACGTCGGCCACGAGTTGAGAGGCTGACAAGCTATTTCATTGAGCACTGAGATGGTCCACAAGCATGGACGGCCTAGATTGGGTAATGGGATTTGATGGCCACGATCGATTGCAGTACTACATATGTGGGCCCACATGTTAGTCAATAGGCGACTAACAAACAGGACCACTGGTAGGCCTACTAGAGGGAAGGTGGCGTGTGTGCCCCAATGGTCATCACCGGTGACCATCGACATGGTAACAAGTGGCGTAGGCGGAACCATCCGATGAAGGAGGGAGCAGTGATCCACACCATGGTTGTGCCAAAGTGAAACAGTAGCGAGGTCAGAATGGTGAGGCGGCACAGGCCGACGATGATGAGGCGACTTCGGTGTGCTTCGCTTCCAACTAAGGGATGGCTGAGCTTGGTCTTGGCGCAACGATGCTAAAGGAGGTGGCGGTTTGTCCATGCGGAGCCTAGACAGCGAGGAAAAAGAGACATGAGGGCTTGGGAGGTGAAAACCTTTGGCTTGATGGTGAGGCCGGAGATACAGGGACCTTTGGGCTTTAAACATTGGTGGCTGAGGTTGAGCTCACGATGACGGTTCCAAAGGTGGGGTCTACTTGGCCTAGAGATGCTCCAGCTAGGGCAAAATGATGGCTAGAGTTTGGTAGGTTCGATGGAGATGGAGGACAGGAGAGCTCGAGTTGAGGCAAAATAAAGGGAGTGGAGGAGGAAACAGAGCTATTAAAGGCCAAGGTGGAAGAGGGTGGTGTTAACGCCAAAATTTGCAAAGCCTAGGGAAAGGTTGGAAAAAAGATCGGCTGAAGTAAAAGAAGAGTCCGGTTACTACAGGGAGGAAACCGATCGGATGAAGCAAGGAGAGATTCGTCTAAGAATAGAAGATTATCTAGATGAGACCGAGTTTGAGGAGGAGCTATAGCACTCATGGTAGAGTATTTTATCTATGTAAATCGTATCTTATATAGAAATGAATGTTTAGTTAGTTTAGTTAACTTTCTTAGAGATATTTTCCTTTTATATTTTTAGGAGATAACGTCCGATGATTGTTGTAACCGTGTCGAACTCTATAATAGCAGGGTATAAATATAGACCCCCTAGAGACCTGTAAAACGAATCAACGTATCCTTTAATCAAGACAACTTCGGTGCATCGCCACCCTAGTTTATCTAGGTTTTTATCGGCGGGGTCTGGCTCTCGACCCAGGGCTGCATCGGTTAACTTCGATCTCCGGCGAAGGGGTAAGTCCCACCACTATACCGATATGTCTCGCTCTGTCTAAGGCTTCATCCGTTAGGTTTGACCTCTTAGGCCGATTGGATGTACCGCATCACATCTGTGCAGGGTCTATCGGCCTATCAAGCTCTCTCCACCGTCGTCGGTCTCGTGCTGCATTGGTTAGGTTTGACCTACAAGGATGCCAACGGTAAATTGAGTTTTAAGCCTATAGGTCTTTGTACGGTGTTTCATCGGAGTGTTAGCTGATGAGTTATCTATACATTGATCAACATGACTAGCGTATCAGCTCCTCAGCTGATTCGCACCAGTCTTTAGAGATTCCTCTCGAGCGCCACTCCAAGCGCATCGGCCTTCCAGCCGATGTGCGTCTATCTTCAGAGAGACATTTTCTCATCGGTTAAGCTAGTCGATGGCTTCACTTTGCCCTTGCCATTTCTGAAGCGGCATCGGCTTTGTAGCCGGTGTGTCTTTTATACAGTTCCTTGCCACTTCATATATGCCTCCATCGGCTTTCCAATCGATGAACGACCGCTATAGCTTCTATCGACAACCAGGAGGGATCCTACGCGCTTTGCTTTTAATATCCTTTGGTGCCTCCATCGGCACTACGGGCCGATGGATCAGGATCTCGCTTTCACCATACCCGGAGCCATTATATCCTTCGTCAACATCTGTCTATATCTTCATCGACTTCTTAGCCAATGAAAGAGTATCACGATCCCTATCGGCGACCAACTGATATCAGGAGTTATCCGGATGTGACCAATGACCACCTCGATCCACCAGTCGATAGCGAGAGCTCCTATCGGCCTATCATTCGATTAACTCGTTCGCCTCACCTTCTTGTCAATTACAAGGTCAAATTGACTGGCATGCCCATACCCGCATCCGCACCGTCGCACCGGAGTCGAGTGAACCTCACGGGCCCTAGCACGCGTACCTTGAGCCATAGAGAGAAGTCAATCGGTCTGCATTGGAGCTAAACAGATCTCCCAGACATCGGCATGGTCGCCTGAGACATTTTTCGGTGCGACCAGGTGGCCCCGGGGCGCTCATCGGCCAGAGTAATGGCGCCGTCGAGGGAGACGACTATTTCCAATGATTCAAGGTGATTAGTGTGAAATTGGAGGAATTGAAGAGGAGGAGATAGGGATTGAATCCCCCAAGTAAATTATTTGGAATTTACTCAAGTGTGGGAGACGGCAGTGGGTAAGGTTCGCCCGGGAAGAGAGAGGGACGACTGGAGGTAGGAGGAGGAACCGATGGGTGGGGTCCACCTATCAATGAAGGCTAGGGGGAGGCAGGCCACTGTGTGGACTAGGTTGAGTAGGCCATCACACACACGCTTGGAGGGAGAGAGCTAGCGCAAGCGGGCGGAGTGAGACAACCTAGGCCAATGCACGAGGGGTGCACGGTGGGCGAGGGAAGCTGAGCGACTTAGCTAGGTGGGGACGAGCACAAAGGGCAACCGAGCCGAGCAAGTCAAGCAGGATGCACTGGGCCGTGTGGGCAGGAGTAGGCCGAGGAGGAAGTTTGCAACCTAGGAAGGGAGAAGGGAGAGAGAGGCTATGAGAGGAAAGGGCCTTTGGGGAGAAGAGAGGGAAGGGAGGCCAGGAAGGACAGTCTAGGGAGGAAGAAGAGCGACTTGGGCTGGATTTGGCCTAAGGAAGGAAATAATGAATTTATTTTTAGTTTTTCTTTTTAGAAACTCTAAAATTGACTTTTATTGCTTAAGAATTAGTTACTGTGATTTTCAAATTCAAGTAAAAATCGAGGTAGAGATTTAGAGCATGGATAATTTTATAATAATATTCCAAGTCACATTCGAATTTTGCTTAGACATATTTTATTGTTTGATAATTTCTTTATGGCTTTTAATAGTATCTAGAATTCTGTTTAACAACTGGTTTTTAATTTGGATGAATTTATCATGGCGTGATGCCATGAAAACTTGAACCTACTCAATGTAAGAGCAGACTAATATGAATTTTAGAGGCATGGTGTTAGAGATGGTAAATGTACATTCTGTATAGCACTTGTGCACTGGATCATAGTCTACACTAAAGGGGTTCTTGATCTCTACCCAATATGTAGTGAGCTGTTGGGGTGTTAGTCCCTAAGAGGGGTGATTGCAAGTTTGTAGCATCCAACTTGTTTGAAGCTATAGTAGCCATGTGGGGCCAAAAGTGAATGTAGTGGTGGTTTATTACCGCCTTATAAGTTTGAGTAAGTGAGAGCTAGCAATGGTACCTCGGTTACTCCTTTTACATGAAGAGATAATGGAAGTATAAGTAGGGTACTACATATATATACATACATGGCACTCTTAACATGTAGATTAAACTAATGTAGTTTATAGGCAGGGTGTTATCTAATAACACATGCATGCTAAGACATTTGTCAAGACATCATCAGATAGTAAAACATCAATGGTTCCTTTTTCTTGAGTTTTCACCTTTTTTGCTCCTCGTTTAACATGTTGTATCTTTTTGAATGTGTGAAAGCTTCTCGATTGGGCATTCAAAACTAGTTGTATTAACCACACCGCCGGTTCTATATTGCTTCGTTTCTACTTCAGTCAAATGCAGTGTAGCTCATCGCATACGGTAGCAATTTGCCTAGTTTTATTACATGTGCAGCCGTGTGGTGCAGCCATGCCGTATTCTTGCTAATGCACATAGCTTGTTCTTGTTTTTCTAATCTAGATATTTATGGAAAAAATTCCTTATTTCTATGGAGAATCTCATATAGGCAGTGTTCCCAACTAATGCTTCATTGGTTTTTTGTACATAGTCCCCACGCTTGAGCAAAGTACAATGTAAAGAAGACAAAGTCTCATTCTTAGGTCACACTATAAAACGTGAAAAATAGAAGGATGTTCTTGGAAGAAAAAAAATCTAACCCTCTCCTCCTCTCGCATGACACCCTAGTTGCATTTCTCCCGCTACCTCTATACCATCATCCCACATGCCTAGCTGCCACTGCCTCCCTCTACAGTGCATTGAGGACCAAAGTGGAGAGGAGACGGTGACCTTGTGGGTAGTGGTGGCGGTGGCAAACAGGTGTGTAGGGGGAGGTGACCTCATGGGTTGACTAGCACTACGATAGAACCCCTAATGTGAAATGGTAATCTACTATAAGCCTTATCATTGCTCATTGGTAAATGATGAGTCATCCATGGTAGTTCGTAATTTACCGACTGTCATAAATGACTTATCAGTTATGATTATGAACTGTCGATGACAAGTCAGACTGTTTATTGTTAAAATGTTGCATGACATATATATATATATATTTGACTATGAGTGCAATGAGTTGTTAGACACTATATGCTAAATGATTCTTAAAACCTAAAAATTTATCAGTCAGAACTTAAAGATATGATTAATTGTTATATACTTATCTGGATTGTTCATATATACTACTAAATCATAACCTTTTATTTGTAGAAATATCCTCTGGTGCTAACATATTAATATATATGTCATTAATTAACCCTATAATTAATTATCGTGAGTATGAAGGTGATGTTTTGCAGGACATGCAATTTTGATAAAAGTACCTCATTAGGGCTGATATTAAGACAAAGTCCATCCTTTTGGAGCTAATTCAAATGAAACTTGCATTGAAAACTAAAATAAGAATGAAATTAAATATGGGTCTCCTACTACTGGTGAACGGTGAAAGCTTCCAAGTTTGCTAGAGATTTTCCAAGAGTTGGTACTTGGGAGATAATAAATTTCATATTAATTGTGTTATATGTTATTGTATATAGTAAATACTACAGCAAAACTTTTCTGGACAACCTTTAGACAACCTTGCCCTGAGAATGAAAATGGAATCTTAAATCTTGCTTACCATAAGTTTTCTAAGCTTCTTTTCTGTTGCAAAGTTGGTCCTCAAAGGATATTGATGTCATCTAGAGGAAGGATGCTTGAAAAATACTTGTAGTGGAATAAAATTCTCCTCCAAAGTATCTGGATCAAAGGGCTAGAGTATTCGGACGAAGTTCCTCTAAAGTATCAGGTTAAAATGGCCGAAGTATCTAGACGAGCTTGTTTGTCAAATAGAGAGTCTTGGTCGAAGTCTCGGAATAATGAGTCTAGATATTGTAGTCCTCTTTCACTACGTCTAAAAGAACATTTGAAAGAGACACCCTTAAAGGTAAGAGAGGAAATATATGATCTAAATCAACAGTGGATGATGCAAGAAAGTAAAGTACACAAGTGAGAGATAGAGACAAAAGATTTATTTCTCAAAGTTCAAATCCTAATAATCCTACGTCTCCGTTGAGAGACTTTAAGAAGTTGGATCTCTCTTGATCGTAAGCCTCACCAAACAATCACTAAGGATGAAGCTTTGACCTCCAAGCAACCATCAAGGTAAGATTCTGTTCCTAAGTGACCACTAAGATTACATACTTGGACAATGAGCTACTATCTCTAATAAAGCTTACTCTTTTAAGCAACATCTAAGTACAAGCTTGATTCTCACTCAATTATCTCTTTTCTTACGGATGTGAGGATGAACCTTCATAAACTTTTAATGACTCACTACAACTTTAGAAGCTCATAAGTGACTCCTAGTCATGTAGGAGACCTTGATCTCTAATAGTAACAAACACAATCAAAAATTTACTCGCATGAACTTACATGCTTAAAGAATAGAGTGAAGCTCACTTGCTCTCAACCTCTATATCTCTCAACTCAACTCTTTCTCTTCTTAAATCACTCTCATAAAGAGCTATCATCAAGATAGAGAATTTGAGAGAGGCTATTTGGCTTTGGATAGGTCTACCCTTGCCAAAACTCAACCTCAAAAATAACAACCAAAGATGGAGGGGTGGAGGGGTTTAAATAGCAGAGCCACTAAACACTAGTCGTTACTCACAGATTCAAAGTCCGGAATATTCGCAAAAAACCTCTGGAGATTTTGGAGAAGCTTCTCTGTCTAACCAGTAAGGTCGGTCCAGAGTTTCTAGCCAAAATAATCGGAGTATCTGCTAATCTCTAACAACACCAAAAAAAGAGTCATAACTTCTTGTTCTGGAGTCCATTTTTAGCAATACGAGGTTCTATGAAAAGCTTATTGAGAGTGCTACTTAACCTTGAAAGAACCTTTAGTTGCATAGAGGGGGTAAATGTGCAAACTTTTAATCTGAAATATACCAGTAGCGAAAATTAGTTTTTCTTCTAGAGTCTCTGGTCCTAGAGTTTAGAGTATCTAGACTAGTTTTCTTTATTAAATAAAGAAACTAGTTCAGAATCTCTAGTAATATGATCCGTAGATTCTTAACCTCCTTTAAAATGTCCAAGGGGCACTCATAGGAGGCAAACCCTATGGGTTGAGGAGAAAGCAAGGCAACAAAATCACAGTGAATATAAAAGGCAACAAGGAGTTAGAAGACAAAGCGATTTTTTATCAAAATTCATATCAAACGATCCTACGTCTCCGTTGAGGTGCTCCAAAGAGTCAAATCTCTTTTGATCCCTTGTCTCCCTAAGTTTAGCCATAGAAATTAGCTTGGCCTTTAAGCTCTCATCAAAGCGTAGCACTTAGTCCAAGACGACCACCAAGATCTTCACTAGGACATTATGCTCTCACTTACTATAAAGCTTGCTCTACCAATTTAATCTCTAAGGTAGAACTTGGGGATTCACTAGAATATCTCATTCCTTTCGAAGGTGAGGAAGACCTTCACAAACGTTATGGGCGATTTACACGTTGAATTCTCACAGTCAACACTTAGTCATCTAGGTGGTGATCCTCCAAGAGTAAGAAGCTTGAGTCTTCACCAGAGTTTATCCATAAGTGCTCACACAAATCATAAGATCCAACCTCTCCCAAATCATCCAAAAAAACACTCTCAAAGCGTGTATCAAGTATAAGATTCAAAAGAATAGAGTAGAAAATCTCTAGAAAGCTCTTGGGGGTGAAGTAGCAATGAATGAGCAGCACACCTCTATAAAATGGGTTGGTGGGATTAAATACTTACCCATCTTGAAACTAGCCATTACTCATAGAATATCCGAAGACTTTGGACAAGCCTTTTAAACCCATTAGCTCTCTAATTTTTGTCATCTATCATTCAAAATCTACTAGTTGGCTTAGATGCACTTTTAAATCCAACCAAGAATAAACTCTAAAATCTTTTAGAGAACAGGTTAAGGTTTAGATTTCTCTCAACGAAGTACTAAGAAGGTTCACTTTGAGTACTGAAACATAAACAAACACATAAATATTGCATTCCTTTCAATAGTACGATATTCCTATACTCAAAAACAAATAGAAAAACTATATTATTAGGAACACCTTCATGCCATCGTTTTGCTTTTACTTTTAGAGTTGCTAACGTCAACTTTATTTCACCGTCAAGACTATTCAACTATATCTCATTAAACTCATTAGTCCCAAATTAATTATATCTTTGCCTTGATCAATACCTCGCATCTTCTGGATCTTCAGCACTTCATCTTGCACTCTTGAATGGTTGATGTGGATCTTCCGCAATTTCGCATGGCGTTGTATGGTCTATCGATGTAAAGTCTTTACTTGTCCTTCACCACTACATGGTCTACCGTGGTCGAGCATTACTTACCCTTCACCGTCTTGCTATATAAAGCTACTTCGCTCTTCACATCTTTAATATCTTATCTTCATCAACATATCCATCAATATTCTTATCTTGATACCGGAACTCACCCTAATTACTCTAACTCATGAAAATAGTCCTAATATATATTGTCATTAATCACCAACACTTTTTATAACACAAAGTTAGACTTGATTTTTTAGGCCTAACCATCCATTTTCTTCAAAAAGACTAATCCTCAACCAAGAAATCATATATTGTGGTAGGCCACATCAGATTTCACTACTAGACATTAGTTGAAGAATTCAAGTCAAAGAAAGATTTCATACAAATATGTAATGGTTTGTATTTGCTAAATATGTTTTAATTTTGCATGCATATTTGTTTTTGTAATTTTTGATTCAGTGTTACTTTTGCTTGCAATTTCACTTATATTATTATTTGTTGACTATAAATGCTTATCTAACAAACTAACTATAAATCAGTTGAAATATAGAAGACATACAATGCTCATAAAATGTATTATGCAAGATGTTGAAAAGGTTATTTGATGTGATCATTGACTAAATCATTTGAGCTATCAACCATATATGATACTATACTCGCCTATTTTTTATCCTATAACTAAGAAAATCTTTATATTTGAAAATCCGAATCAAACAGTTACCATGGTTTTATTCTCTTAGAAGGTGAAAATGAAACCTACACTAATCATGTATCACCATGTGGTGTCCGAAAAGAATCGAATGAAAGATGTTATTGCGAAGCAACATAGACCATTTTCTCAACCAATAAATTTGGGTAAATGAATGTTCTCTACAAGGTTTTCATGCCACGCTTATACCTAGAATATGTATCTAATTGTTAGATGTTTTTAAGAGTTAATGCTATACATATTTAAGTTGATATATATCAAGAAATAAAGATCCCACACCTCAATTTATGAAGTTAACCAAGATCCTTATTCATAGATAATTTGTTAAACAATTCAGGTGATTGCATAATGTAGCAAAAGGCTAAAGGTAATAATCCTTCGTTGCCTATTAGTGAGGCATCCTCCTTGACAACCTTAGATGATAAATACTAAATACTTGACAATAAGGGTATACTCGTTTTGTTGTCCACTTAAGAAAGAATGTCACCCACTTTACCTGTGAGTGCTATGGTCTAACATATTTGTAATGGGACAATTTTCCACCAAGATGTACTAAAGTAAGCCTAATTCCTCATATATATCACATATGTGATATTTTTTACATCTAGAATATCAATATTAGCTACTATTTGATGTTGTATGACTACCCATTCTTATATATTATTCTTAGTAATAGAAAACTACATCTATGCTAGTATTAGATGCATAGGGATGAGTATGATACATGGGTTTCTTGAGATACACTGTTTGGGTGACTTGCTATCGAGTGGGTGACTTGGAGCATGACTTGGTGTACCTTTTTTTCAAGGTTTGATGCTTTAGATTTATATTGAGTTTGATTTTAGAAGTGTCATGTGTCAGTTAAATTAGTTGGTTATTTGTGTGTATGGATTCTACCTAACTAGATAGTTTATTGGGTGACATATGCTAAAGTTAATGTTTGGTATAAATATTGGGGCATACGTATGTGTGATTTTTCGCGTCGGAAACCATGACACTATACAACCTTTGAATCTAATGATCTTATGGTAGTTCACGGTAGAAAACATGTGACTTGTGTAAAGATAGATTTCCTAAGTTGAGAAAGTCTAAGCTAATGCCTCAAGTTGATGGATCTTTTAAAATTCTTGAGAAGATTAATGATAATGTATATAAACTTGAGTGACCTACAGATTTTGGGGTTAGTCTCATGGAGAATAAGATAAGCTTGAGTCAAGAATAACTTTGCTTCAAGAAGAGGAGGATGATGAGGATATCACTACTAGGGATATGCATACACAACATTTTCAATAAATTCAATAAGATAAATCAATGATACAAGGTCTAATGGCTTGCACATGTTCATGTCAACTTAATCATCAGATGAGTGTGTTCCTAAGCTTGCATTCAAATATTTTAAAGAATGCCATACTATGTAATAATTGTTGTTATGATTTATTTATCCTTAGAAACTAAGGAGAAAACCATAGCGAAGAGCATATGAGGCCAAATGTAGAATAGGAGCTACCAAGTGCAAGTCAATTCGTGTTCATGGGTTTAGGCCTCTCAACAGTGTAAACATCAAACGGGCCTAATCATTGATTCAAAAGGTTACTTGGAACCCATGAGTACTTGTTGGAAAGCTTATGGAGTTTACTCTTATACGATTTTAGTCCTATGTTAAAATTTCTCCCAAGCTATTTTCAAATCACCAAAACAAGCCATGTATCTCAGCTAATCTGAATTAGTTTTAGGCCTTGGATCTTGTAATTATGTTGCAAGTCAAGCTTAAGGGGAGTGCACCTTTTATAGGTTGTAGTCCAACCCTATGACATCCCAACTCATTTATATTCAATCATGATCGCTATTTAGAGTCGGGTTCTACTTATATTATTATGCCGCTTGCATTTTTATCACTAGATCGGTTAGTGGAACCCTGACTTGTGAGATTAATCTTTATTTGTAATATATTCGGATTGTTTTTTCTACTCTCTTGTTGTGTTCTCGATATACTTATAGGAGATGACCTTCTTGGTGAGGTCAATTGTGTTTCGACATAGTTGATAACCAATGGAGCTGTGGTGTAGTGATTGCGAGGGGTTCAATTATCCTGGTTGAAGCCTTTGGATTATCAGCGTTGAGTTCTTCATAATCAACTTATCCATATCTATCAGAAGATCAGGACCGTAGTTCTTCATCCTAAGTGGAGGGACTACCCTAGCATTTTGAGAGGCTAATGAATTATATATGGTATATAATTTGGTTCCATTTGCTAGCTCCTCATTGGAATCCTAGTGGTTACTGGGCTTAGTGATAACTTCACTTCGTCCAAGCTTGCCAGCCTTAATGGGTGAGATTAGGGTCTACTAGCTCAATCTACAATGAATAAATTTCACTGTAATAGCCCATTGTCATCCTAAGCATTAATTCAAGTACAACTAAAATTAGATGAGCCAACTCACAAGCTTCATGCTATTTTATATACATTAAATAAGACGTGTCTAGACACTCTTTAGAATTACAATGTGGTGTGAAGATCCTATGGATAGGATATGGTCATACAATGGATGAATGGTTGACATTGGTGTCCTACAAATAAACATTAGAAGACTTTTTGGACATGACTACACGTCGGATGTCCAGAGATTTGCAAATCTTTATATGGTGAAATGTTTCATTGAACAATTAATGAAACATTTTTTCCAAATAGAAAAAATATTTCTTTTATTATAACATATGAAAATAGTTTGAGAAAAACCTAATAGTATGTGAAAAACAATCGCCACATTAGGATATGCATATGAGACATTTGGAAAAATGAACATTGGAATAAATAAAAAATAAAACACCATCAAATCATAGTTGCAACGTTTTTATCCACATATGCATTGTCATGTTGCAACATTTTTGTCTCACACAAGCTACATCCTATGTCTAGCATGAGTTGTCTTGCTTGTCAATCTCAACCTCCTCATTCTCCCTACCACATTCTCATATTTTATCAGCTCCTATATATTCTGCGTTTGTAGCATCAAAGGCAATGGAATGATGATGGGAGTGTTGGGTCAATCAGTAGTGCCAAGCTGGTTTAGCCATACTCTATGGATGAGTAATGATGTAGATGGAGGAGGAGGAGGTTGAGAGTACGATTATGGGAGAAAGGAGAAAATGTGCGGTAGTGCAAGGCATAAAGTTATCTCTCTTCAGCATTGTACTGTAATTTGTGATTGATATAGAAGAACATGCATGACTTCGACGTCTTGGATATGCAACAAAGACGCACTTGACGTATAGCTGTATTAAGTGTCTTCTAATCTAAAAGTTTATGGCCGCTAGTTAGGCCATCAGAAGCCGATATTATAGTCTTGTTCTGAGTGATGAACAATTAGCTAATTTGGCCTTCCAAGGGTTGTCAAGTCGTATCAGGTGAAATTTTTTTTCGCAAGAGTTTAACAGTTTAGCACATTTGATGTATGTGGTATCGGCTTACGAAAGCTGATTATCAGGAAAAGAGGAGACGTCGAAGCATTGGAGGCCTGAGGAAGAGAATTTCGAAGCATGAGTCTTCATACTTCGAAATTAGGGGGCATGTGTTAACGCCAAAATCTAGACAGTCTGATGGTGCTAAAGCTGATCGACTGAAAGGTGCCTGATGACTACAGTGAAAAAGCCAATCGAATTATAGCGAAGGAAGACTCGGTTCCAGATTGGAAGACTATCTAGATAAGATTGAGTTTGCGAAGGAGCTGTGGAATCCACGGCAGGGTATTTTATCTTTGTAAATTGTAATCTTATCTAATTAGGAAGGTTTAGTTAGTTAGTTAACTTCTTTAGAGATATTGTCCTTTATGTTTGTTAGGAAATAACGTCCGATAGTTGTAAACACGTCGGACTCTGTAAATCCAGGGTATAAATATAGACCCCCTGGATACATGTAATCTATCTCTCGATCAATATACAATTTCGGCGCATCACCACCCTAGTTCATTTAGGTGTTTACCGATGGGTTCTAGCTCTCGACTCAGGGTTGCATCGGTTAAGTCCGATCTCCAGTGAAGGGGTAAGTCCCGCCACTATCTCGATATGTTCTGCTCCGTCTAAGGTTGCATCGGTTAGGTTCAACCTCTTAGGCCGATCAGATGTATCGCATCACGTCCGTGTAGAGCCTATCGGCTTGTTAAGCTCCCTCTGTTGTCGGTAATTTCATCCTGCATCGATTAGGTTCGACCTACGGGGCTGCCGACGGTAGATTGAGTTTCAGGCTTATAGTTTTCTGCACAGCGTATTATCGGAGTGCTAGCCGATGAGTTATCCATGTTCAGAGCTTCACATCCAGCGCATCGGCCCCTCGGTCGGTACACACTAGCCTTTAGAGGTTTCCCTTGACGCGTAACGCTTAGCGCATCGGTCTCCCAGTCGATATGTGCCCACCTTTAGAAGAGGCGTCCCCTCATCGGCTCAGCTAGTCGATGGGTTCGTTCCTGTCTTTGCTTCAGCACAGCCGATCCGACGTCCTCCGTATCATCGCTGTTGGTCTCGGCCTCACACTGTCTCGGTTAGGTCCGATCTTCGAGGTTCGGTGTTAATGGCATTGTCACGGCGGGCGACGGGTCTCGTGCTGTCATATCCGAAGTGGCATTGGCTTTGTAGCCCTTGCCTTTTAATACGATTCCTTGCCAATCCACATGTGCCTTCATCGGTTTTTCCAGCCGATAAACGACTGTTACGGCTTCCGTCGGCTATCCGGAGGGATCTTGTGTGCTTTGCTATCCTCTGAGTACACCTCGGTTCCTCCATTGGCTCTGCGGCCGATCTCTCGTCGACACCTGTCCATGCCTTCATCGGCTCACCAGCTGATCGAAGAGCTTTCCAATTCTATCGGCAAATAGCCGATAGCAAAGGGCCTTCCTGGCGCGGCCGATGGCCATCCTGATCTTATCAGCAGCCAGCCGATAGCGAGTGCCTATATCGGTCCACCGTCCAACGGACCTGCTCGTCTTACCCCTTGTCAATTGCAGGGTTAAATTGACTGGCACGCCCGCATTCGTACCATCGCGTCGGAGCCGATCGAACCCCACGACCTCTAGCGCGTATATCTCGAGCCACTGAGAGAAGCCAATCGGCCTGCATTGGATCTAAGCAGACCTCCCAGACGTTAGCGTGTTCGCGCCGAGGCGCGCGAGGAATCTCTATGGTGCCATCCATCTTCATCACATTAGACCAAGCCTTCGACTTCCTTATGGACGGTGGGCTTCTTCCTCTTCGGTTGCTGCTGCCTCTCCTTTCTCAGACTAGCATTGTAAAGGCTCATACTGATAAGATTGAGCCCTTTTAGTGCATCGAGCTCAATGATGACAGTGTAGATCTAGTAAAAAGCTCGGCTAGCGAGCTAGATAGCGGTGAAGATCCAGTGACTGACTTGGTGATGGCGTGTATTTGGTGTCAAGGTCAAGCCCTAATGGTTGCGCAAATCCGACCATGACATAAGTGGCGTCACTGTACTTTTTTTTAGGACTACGCTTTTATGCTGAAATCACCGTCCCAAATTATCTACCTCATCAGGATCAAATATATGATGAGGTTATGCTCGCAGCTTGGGAAAGACACCCTTCTCCACGCTGGCTATCCGAGGCTACGTGGCCAGTGAAACCACTCGACAGGGTACGCATTGGGAATGGTGTAATGAGCCCGTACGCCGCCGGTGCTGGGACCACGGACGAGCTCTATTCCATGTGCACCGCCCCGCGTCATCCACCGCGTAACACAATAACCGACCTTCCCCACCGTCGTACGCGACGCGTGCGTGCGTAGTAGCAGCAGCGGCATCCTCCGTCCGTCCGCTGGCTCTTCTCCTCTTCTTTTTCTCTCCCCCTCCAGTCCTCTCCAGAGTCCAGAGCGACACGCGAATCTCCTCCTTCCCCCCTCCGCTTCGGTTCCGATCGCGCCGCACGCACGCGCTCGCATCGCAGCACCTCCCCAAAACCCTAACCGCCCCGCCCCCTTCCCCGGCGGTGGTCCACCGCCGGAGAGACGGCGGACGACGCTTCGGGGCCCCTCGTGGCCTCCCCGCCCGGCGATGCAAATTGCGGGATGAAGCTCAAGCGGCGACGCGCGGTGGAAGTGGTACGTGGTGAACCGCCGTTTCCCCCTTCTCATCTCTCTCGATCGTCGCGATCTGGGCGCCGATCGCCCTGATCGCGGCGCCGATTCGTGCTGATTTCCCGGGGGGCTATGCGGTCGCGTTCAGTGCTGGCGATTCCGGTTGGGGTAGGAGAGGTTTTAGGGGTTGGGTTGGGCCTGCGTGCGCGCTGGTGGATTCTTGGTCCCCGTGTGTGATTTTTCTTGGTGGTTTGTTGGTGGGGAGATTCGATCATGTGGGCGGTTTTCTGGCGGGGAGGGTTCCTCGTGCATGCTGAGAGCTGAAGTAGCGAGGTGATAGTGCTTTCTCTGTTTTGATCAGGAGATGAGTTCGTTAGGGCCGACTTTGCCTGATTACGTATTCTGTTAGATCAAACGTGTAGTTGATGTAAATGAATCTCATGGTTATGATTTACAGAACCAAGAATTTTGTAGATTATTGCTGGCAAAGATGTCGTCCTGCAAGGTTTCGGTGGGGATTTTACCAACAAAGGCATATGATTGTCTGTAACCAATATGATGCTTGTCACTGGTCTCATGGCTCTATAGACTGCCGGAAGAAGATTGTATCTTGCAGGGTTTTGTCTGGGAGTAGTGGTCTGTGGTACATTAGGCAGAACATGATGGTTGGGTCATTTTTGCTTTAGGTTTTTCTTGCGCGAAAGTTCCTGTTATAAATTTGGATTTGCATTTCCCTTTTGTTTGTGTGAGATGTGCTATATATAAAACTTTTCTTCTATTGCATGTTTTGAAATGATTTGCTTTTGTTCCTAGTCCTAGTTTGATGTGTTGAATAGTTCTTGTTTTGCATTTCCCTTTTGTTTGTGTGAGATGTGCTATATATAAAACTTTTCTTCTCTTATATGTTTGGAAATGATTTGCTTTTGTTCCTAGTCCTAGTTAGATGCGTCGAATAGTTCTTGTTGTAAGTAGTAGGATTTAGTCTTTTTTTTTATAAAAAAAAACCATTAGCAGCTATTTGTTTCTGCCTAAGCATTGAGCCATTAAGCAATCTGATTGGAAATTGCAAGTAAAACAACTATCGTTACATTCACTTCTTCCTGTTCCACAATACTTATTGAGAAATACTATTCTGGTACGTGGGTGCCACATAGAGCATGCCCCTACAAGTGTTTGAATTAGCATGAAGACAAAAATGCAGTCACAAAGTTAGATGAGGACATGTGTGTAATAATAAAGAAGGTTTCTGGTTTTTGAGTCTTAACTATTTTGTTCTAATCAGGACTCTGAATACTATGAACCATGTTTGGGGCGACTAAAATTTGTTATAAAGTTTGTAGGAGAAAGTACAATACATGATCCACACTTAATGAATGAAGACACATATATGCTCCTTCACTTTATTTTTGGTTGCAATCTGACATTCCTTGTTTAAATCCAAATGCAATCTGTTTTCTATACTCTGTCAGGATATGAGTTTCTATATATGACTAGGGGATGTATTCTTTTCCAAAATTTATGTTCACTTGTAGTTGGATCATTTAATCATTTCTGACTAGGGTATGATGTTGCATGGGAATAAGGGCTGCTATTGCATGAAGCACTGAATTGCAAAACCACTGACTTCTAATCTGATTTAATTGCTGTTCCTTTCTTGTATATTGTTTCTCACCAATGACATTGTTTAATTTGCAGCCTCCAAATATAAAATCTTTCATTGACTGTGTCACTACCACTCCTTTTGAGAATGTAGAATTGCCATTGAAAGATTTTGTGTGGGAGTTTGGCAAGGTATGCATATCCTACCAGCTAACCATCTATAAATACTTAATAGAGAGAATGATAACTTCTGATATCTTCTCATCAAACATCTGTAGGGGGACTTTCATCACTGGGTGGATCTTTTTAATCATTTTGATTTATTTTTTGAAAGTTATATCAAACCAAGGAAAGACTTACTACTTGAAGATGATTTTCTTGAGGTGGACCCTCCATTTCCTAGGGAAGCAGTTCTCCAAATCCTTCGAGTCTCACGATTAATATTGGAGAACTGTACAAATAGGCACTTCTATAGTTTGTTTGAGGTGAGTGTTCTGTACATATTCCCTTTCATTCTCTAAATATATCTTTTATTTATTAATTATCCTTGTCTCAAGTTCCCAATTCAACATAGCTTTGTGGTTTCCTTAGTTTGTCATGTTACAGTACTGATTTGTATCAGCTTTTCTTATTATTGGTTACAGCAGCATCTTTCTTCTCTACTAGCATCTACAGATGCAGATATTGTCGAGGCAAGCTTACAGACATTGAAGGCATTTGTGAACAAGTCGGTTGGTAAAAGCTCTATACGTAGCGCATCGCTCACTTCGAAGTTATTTTCCTTTTCTCAAGGCTGGGGTGGAAAAGAAGGTGGTCTTGGATTAATAGCTTGTTCTCTACCCAGTGGATGTGATCCAGTTGCTGCTGAGATTGGCTCCACACTTCACTTTGAGTTCTATCGAGGTGCTGATAAATCAGAGAAGTCCCAATCTGTAGATAATTGTCACAGGTTGGAAATCATACACTTACCAAACATCATAAGTTGCAAGGAGAATGATCTTGAAATACTGGATAAGTTGGTTAAGGATTATAGTGTGCCACCATCTGTAAGGTTCTCCCTTCTTACAAGATTGAGATTTGCAAGGGCATTTGACTCTCTGACATATCGACACCAATATACCTGTATCCGCCTGTATGCTTTTATCATTCTTGTGCAGGCAAGCCATGACTCTGAAAGCCTAGCATTGTTTTTGAACAATGAACCGGAATTCATCGATGAGCTATTATCTTTACAAAGCTATGAAGATGAGATACCGGAGAAAATTAGGATATTGGGGATCCTTTCATTGGTTGCGTTGTGCCAAGATCGATCACATCAACCTACTGTATTGTCTTCAGTAACTTCTGGTGGTCATTGTGGTATCCTTCCCAGTCTCATGCAAAAGGCAGTGGATTCAATCATCAATGGTTCAACAAAATGGTCCATATTATTTGCTGAAGAACTTCTCTCTCTTGTCTCCATGTTGGTATCATCAACTCCAGGTTCTTTAGCTCTTCAAGAAGCAGGCTTTATACCCACTATTTTACCCCTCCTGAAAGACACAAACTCAGATCATCTACATCTAGTTAGTATTGCAGTACATGTCATTGAGGGCTTCTTGGATTACCACAACCCTTCTTCTGCATTGTTCAGAGATTTAGGTGGTCTAGATGACACTATTGCACGCTTAAAAACAGAAGTGTCACAGGTTGAGCTTGGTTCGAAGAAATCAGAAGAATCTCAATCTATGAATAAAGGTAAAGAAGTTGAAAGTAGTTTGCCTGCACCAGATGTGCAGCCTCTTCATTCTGAAGTGTTAATTTCATATAATCGGAGGAACTTAATGAAAGCCTTACTGCGTACTATATCTCTGGCTACATATGTGCCTGGTAGCTCTGCCCGTGTTGATGGTTCAGAAGAGAATGTATTGCCCCCTTGTTTATGTACCATATTTAGAAGAGGCAAGGACTTTGGTGGTGGGGTGTTCTCACTTGCTGCAACTGTCATGAGTGATCTCATACACAAAGATCCAACTTGCTTTGCTGTCCTTGATGCAGCTGGTTTGCCTCAAGCCTTCATTGATGCCATCATGGGTGATGTTCTTTATAATTCTGATGCTATCACATGTATTCCACAGTGTTTGGATTCACTATGTTTAAACAACAGTGGGCTTCAGTTAGTAAAGGACCACAATGCTTTAAGATGCTTTGTGAAAATCTTTACTTCCAGATCATATCTGAAAGCTCTGGGTGGGGATACAACAGGGGCCTTGTCAAGTGGACTTGATGAATTAATGCGTCACCAATCATCACTATGGTCTTCTGGAGTGGACATGCTTATTGAAATCTTGAACACCATATCAAAAGTTGGGTGTGGTGGAGAGTCTGATAACTCTATGCCACTTCCTATGGAAACTGATGTTCAGGGAGGTACTTCAAGTAGTGAAACTGAAACTTCTGTGGTGGGAAGTTTTGGGAAGATGGTAGATGCTTCTCTAGATGCGACATCATCGTCCATTGAGTCGTATCTTCCTGAATGCATATGCAATGTTGGTCGTCTTATTGAAACTGTTCTGCAAAATTCTGACACATGTAGGTTGTTCAGTGAGAATAAGGGCATTGAAGCTGTTCTTCAGCTGTTCAAATTGCCATTAATGCCTGTATCTGTTTCAGTTGGGCAGAGTATTTCAGTTGCTTTTAAAAACTTCTCATCTCAGCATTCTGTTTCTCTGGCTAGAGCAGTTTGCTCATTCTGTAGAGATCACCTTAAGCTGACCAATGAACTGCTGGGTTCAGTTTCAGGAACTAAGTTGGTTAATAGTGATCCTGTGAAGCAATCACCTCTCCTGAAAGCACTTTCTAGTCTTGAAGGGCTATTGTATCTTTGCAATTTTCTTCTGAAGGGAAATGCCTTTATGGTCTCTGAACTGGCTTTTGCTGATTCTGAGATATTGAAGGAACTAGTCAAGGTTTATATTGAAGTCACATGGCAGATATCTTTACTCAGTGATTCCAAGGCTGAGAAGCAAGACATGGAACAAGATGATGTGCCTGGAGATGCTTCAGTCTCAAATTTATCTGAAAGGGATAGTGATGATGACATAAATGCAGCACCAGATGCAAGACATATGAATCCGGTTTCGGTAAGAACATCTTCTGTATCACCATGGAATATGGAACAAAATTTTATATCAGCAGTGCGATCTGCTGCCAGCATGCACCGCCATGGTCGGCACACACTATCAAGGATACGTGGGCGCCTAAGTGGAGCGATGGATGCAGCACAAACTGACATAGACAGTCCTTTTTCTCCTGCAGAAAGTTCACAAAGTCATGATACTATGAAAAAGAGTCCTGATGTTGTTGTTTCTGAACTCCTGACTAAGCTTGGACACATGATGCGTTCCTTCCTTTCTACCCTTGTCAAAGGATTACCAGCTCGACGTCGGGCTGACTCAAGTCTAACCCCAGCCTCTCGAAGCCTTGTTACTGCTCTTGCACAGCTTTTTTTTACTGCTCTTGGTTACTCTGGACATTCTACTGCTGGCTTTGAGATGTCATTGTCTGTGAAATGCCGGTACCTTGGGAAAGTTGTGGAAGACATGGCAGCACTTACCTTTGACAGCAGGCGTCGATTGTGCAATTCTGCAATAGTTAATAGTTTCTATGTGAATGGAACATTCAAGGAGCTTCTAACCACCTTCGAAGCTACCAGTCAACTACTTTGGACACTTCCTTTCTCAGTCCCGACTGCTGGGTTGGATCAAGCTTCTTCTATCAGTGAGAAGGTGTCGCACAATTCATGGCTGCTGGATACATTACAGAATTATTGTAAATTGCTGGAGTATTATGTGAACTCTTCATATTTATTGTCTCCTCATAATCAGCTTCTTGTTCAGCCTATGGCCACTGAACTGTCCATTAATCTGTTCCCTGTGCCCTCGGAGCCCGAATCATTTGTTCGTATGCTGCAATCTCAAGTTCTGGAAGCAGTTCTTCCTGTTTGGAATCATACAATGTTTCCTGAGTGTTGTCCATCACTTATCACCTCGTTGGTCTCCATTGTAAGCCATATATGCTCTGGTGTTCGCGCTCTTAAACAAAGCCGTATAAGTGTTGGAGCTGCCAACCCGCGTCTTACGAGTCCCCCTCTTGATGAGTCTTCTATTGCTACAATTGTTGATATGGGATTTTCGCGAGCTAGGGCAGAAGAAGCCCTGAGAAGTGTCAGAACTAACAGTGTTGAAATGGCAACAGATTGGTTGTTCAACCATCCAGAAGAATTTGTTCAAGAAGATGTCCAGCTTGCACAAGCTTTAGCTTTGTCACTTGGAAACACCACTGAATCATCCAAGGAGGATGGTAGCAATAAGAATGGTCCTAGTGTCGTGGAAGATAAAGGTGTCGTCCTGCTTCCTTTGGATGACATTCTTGCTGTATCAACAAAGCTCTTGTCTGGTGATTGCATGGCTTTCCCATTGACTGATCTTCTAGCGACACTGTGCAACCAGAATAAGGGAGAAGACCGTCAGCGGGTGATCTTATATCTTTTTGAGCAACTTAAACGGTTTCCATCAGATTCTTCAGTTGATACAGGTGCATTATATTCTTTTTCCCGTTTGCTGGCCTTACTTGTGAGTGAAGACAGTAGAATACGTGAAATTTGTGCAGAAAATGGTCTGGCCCCTCATGTTCTTAATATATTGGAAAACCTTAAATTAAGGACAGAAAAAACAGATCAAACCTGGAAATGTATCAGTGCTTTGTTGCTTATATTGGACAATATGATACAGTATACTCCAACGCTTGACATAGAAATGCCAGAAGGGACTTCTAAATTTTCTTCTAATGCATTAAGTGCTGAATGCAAGGTAAATCCATCACTGTTTGCTGAGAAGAAAACTGAAACTGTTACTTCAGCAACATATCCAAATGTGAATGTGTTTGAAAAAATCTTGGGAAGATCCATTGGCTATTTGACTGACCAGGAGAGCCAAAAGATACTGACGTTGTGCTGTGAATTCATCAAGCAATGTGTGCCAGCAATTGTTATGCAAGCTGTTCTGCAACTCTCTGCTCGTTTGACGAAAACACATACCCTTGCTGCCCAATTCTCTGAAAATGGCAGCCTTGCACTTCTCTTGAATGTTCCAAGGACTTGCATCTTTCCTGGATACGAGACTTTGGCATCTACCATCGTTCGTCACCTCATTGAGGACCCTCAGACTTTGCAGAGCGCTATGGAACTGGAAATTCGACAGTCATTAAGTACCCGTGGCAGCCATAGTGCACGCTCATTTCTGACAAATATGTCACCACTAATATCTAGAGATCCTGTGATCTTCATGAGGGCTGTAACTTCAGTTTGCCAATTAGACTGCTCAGGAGGCAGAACGAATGTAGCTTTGTTGAAGGAGAAGGAAAAAGATAAGGAGAAACAGAAAGTTTCTTCAACTGAAAGTGGTGCACTGTGTAATGAGCCTGTTCGGGTGACTTCTGATATTAAGACGATTGATACAGTAAACAGATGTTCACGAAACCTGAAAAAGGTTCCAACCAGTCTTTCCCAAGTTATCGACCAACTTCTGGAGATCATTATGAGCTACCCATCTCCAAAGAAAGAACAGGGTTCTGATGGTTACTTTATGTTGTCTCCTATGGATGTTGATGAGCCAAACACAAAAGGGAAGTCAAAAGTTACTGATGGACAGAATCTTGATGGTGATACCCTCTCTGAGAAATCTGCCTTGCTGTCAAAATTGACATTTGTTCTTAAGATGATGAGTGAAATACTACTGATGTACATGCATGCAGTTGGGATAATACTTAAACGTGATACAGAGTTATCACAGTTACGAGGTGGTGATCAAGTAGCTGGACACAGTGGGTTACTGTATCATGTATTTCATTTGTTATCTTCTGACAGATCTGCTGATGTGTCAGATAATTGGATGGGGAAGTTATCTGAAAGAGCCTCTTGGTTCTTGGTAGCTTTAAGCTGCAGATCCACTGAAGGCCGTAGAAGGGTAATATCTGAAATTGTGAAGGCATTTAACTATCTAATAAATTCAGCAAGCAGCACCTCCAGAGGGTCTTTGACACCTGACAAAAAAGTATTAGCTTTCTCTGAGCTGATCAATACAATATTGTCCCGAAATAGCCGGAACAACTTGCCTGTCCTTGGTTGCTCACCTGATGTTGCAAAATCTATGATAGATGGTGGAATGGTGCAGTCCCTTTCTGGTTTGCTCAAAGTGATCGACCTGGACCATCCAGATGCTCCAAAGGTTGTCAACCTTGTTCTGAAGGCTTTGGATAGCCTTACAAGGACTGCAAATGCAAGTGATCAAGTCCAAAAGTCAGATCGATATGCTAAGAACAACCTAACCGGGTCACATGAACAAACACATGAGGCTAATGAAAATGTAATCTATGAACAAGGTACTAGCAATGGACATGGTACTATTGATACAGTCCAATCCACGAGGCAGCAAGTCCAGGAATTATCTCATGATGAAGGGAACAATAATGCTGGCCAAAGTCAGCCTGTCGAGCAGACAGGACTTGATTTAGTTGAAAATACTGCTGGTAACTCTTCAACGGGTGGCATGGAGTTCATGCGAGAGGAAGCTACTGAAGGTAACTTGATGACTACTACTAATGATGCTGGTTTGGCTTTCTCAGGTCAGCATCAAGCTGATGATGAAATGGTTGAGGAGGATGATCTAGGGGACGATGGTGAGGATGAAGATGAGGATGAGGATGAGGAGGAAATAGCAGAAGAGGGAGCTGGTTTGATGTCAATAGCTGACACAGATATTGAGGACCAGGAGAATACTGCCATTGGTGATGACTACAACGATGATATGATGGATGAAGATGGTGATTTGCTCGAGAACCGTGTTATAGAAGTGAGATGGAGGGAAACTGTAGCTGGAATGAATCGTCATCTGAGAGTTTCCAGGGGTAGTGGAGATGCTAGTGGTTTTATAGACATATCTGCTGAGGCATTTCATGGTGTTGGGACTGATGATATGTTTAATTTGCATCGTCCATTTGGTCTTGAGCGACGTCGCCAAAGTGGAAGCAGGTCTTTTATTGATCGATCAAGGTCTGATGGAAATGCTTTCCAGCATCCGTTGCTCTCCAGGCCAGTGCAATCTAGAGATGGAATTGGTTCAGTATGTCCATCTAGTGGAACACCCTCAAGAGATTTGCACTCATTTTCTTTTGGGACTGCAGATATTCCCTTTTACATGTTAGATGCTGGGTTGCCACCTGAAACTGCTGCTCCGGTTTTTGGCGAGC
This sequence comes from Oryza coarctata, assembly GCA_030770085.1. Lineage (NCBI taxonomy): Eukaryota > Viridiplantae > Streptophyta > Magnoliopsida > Poales > Poaceae > Oryza > Oryza coarctata. The sequence continues at coordinate 2,934,574 of CM061479.1, forward strand.
ATGTTGTAAGTACTGCCCCCCCACCTTTGATTGATTTCTCATTTGGTATGGAATCTCTCCGAATTAGGCGGGGCCCTGGAGATAATCTATGGACTGATGATTGTCAACCTCAGGCAGGTAATCATGCAGCTGCTGTTGCCCAGGCCTTGGAGCATCATTTTATTACAGAGTTGAATGTGGCTACTATTTTAAATCATGCATCTGAACACATTGGCAATGATGTGCCTGAGATGCAACCTGAACAAACTGGCCATGACGTAAATGAAGAGTTACCATCACAAGATGCTGACATACCAGAACATGTGACAACTGATTCCCCTGCTTTACCTACTAGTAGCCCTCACCAATTTGGAACTATTAACCAAGAAACAAACCTAGCAAATGGTGATGTCTGTCCTATGAATGAACTAGTATGTCAACAGTCAGTTGATGTTGCAGATGTTCATGCTCAAGAAGAGATGCATCAAACAGCTGATGACATGAATGTTATGCCTCAGAGTAATGAGATAATGTATAGTGCTGACAGACAGCTTGATGCTCATCCAGATAGGGACTCACTGTCTGGTAATCTGCAAAGTCATGATCATGTTATGCAGGATGAGGTAGAAATACCTCAACGTGCTCAGATTAGTAATGATCTTAGGGAAGTCCCATCTGATCTGGAGTCAAGTTGTCATGCTTTTGTCACTTCCACAAGTGTGGCTCCTGAGCTAAGTGATGCTCATGTTGATTCTGCCACAGTGAATACAGATGTGGACATGAACAGCGTTGAGGTTTCTGCTAACCAAGTAGAGAACTCAGCTCCTGGTTTGGATGGCAATGTTCTTTCAGTTAGGCTAGAGGAAGGATCTCCTCAAGAGGCTATCCAGCCTGATCAATTGAATGCTAACAATGAGGCATTTAGTACAAATGAAATTGATCCAACATTTCTTGAAGCTTTGCCTGAGGATCTCCGTGCAGAAGTCCTTGCTTCTCAACAGAACAGTGCTGCACCAACTTCTTCCTATACCCCACCAGCTGCAGAAGAAATAGATCCTGAATTTTTGGCTGCTCTTCCCCCAGAAATACAAGCTGAAGTTTTGGCTCAGCAGCGAGCACAGTGGATCGCTCATTCCCAATCAATAGCACAGCCAGTTGACATGGATAATGCTTTGATTATAGCAACTTTCCCCCCCGATCTACGTGAAGAGGTATGGCTTACTCAATTAGTCAATGTTATGTTTCCACACTGATTTGTATTTGAACTATAATGCTGACCTATTCTACCTCATATAGGTGCTTTTAACTTCGTCAGAGGCAGTTTTGTCTGCCTTACCTTCAGCTTTACTTGCTGAAGCTCAAATGCTTCGTGACAGAGAATTGAATCGTTACCGTGCTAGGGGAAGCCTTTTCGGAGGAAATTACAGGCTTGGAGCAAGGAGGTTACCAGCGGACAATCAGACTGTTATGGATAGGGGTGTTGGTGTGACTGTTGGTAGACGAGTTCTTTCTACTATGTCGGGAATTGCTAAGAGTAAAGATGTGGAAGGGACCCCACTTTTGGATTCAAATGCTCTAAGAGCACTTATTCGTCTTTTACAGCTAGCTCCGGTAATTTCCATATTGTGCTTATATTTGGTCTCATTGCTTTGAACTGGTCTCTCTTTTTCTTAATCATTCTGACATATGATTTATTTTTGTCTTAGATTATCTTGTGTAGATTTGCAAATCTAGTACTGCATGCTTAAAATCTATAGGTTCATTTATAATGCAAATTAGTTGGATCCTTCTAGTAAAAAATTGTCGACTTGTATAAACTTTGCATGGAAGTTTATGAAAGATGTGATTAGTCTTTAGCTGTCATGTGCCAACACTAGTGTGGGCCCACGCGCTTCTGTGAATTTTATTGAAACTTTTCATAAGTCATCCTTCAAGTGTTCACTAAAGAGGAGGTTTGTTCCATAGAGCAACTTTTCATTCTTGTATTCCTTTCTTTCCCCATCCTACCTATTCAAGACATACCCAATAATCATATAATATATCTCTGATAGGTCAATGTGGGATTATCCATGAAATTGGTATGAGAGTTTATACAGTAGAAATTCTTAGCCAAGTTCCAAATTTAGAAGTTTTTTTCTATTTTCATTAAAAAATAATTTAAAAAGAAACAAGGAAAAAAAGCCAAAAAGTGCTAGATTAACCTGCTTGTATTGTCTTATGTTTTCACTGCAACCTCACAATAAACAATAATAAAGGGGAATTTTTGTTTTTCTTTAGCCATTGTGGTGAAAACAAGATTCACATGGCAAAAGTGAGGTAATCATTTCTTAGTAGAAAAAATTGAAAATGAATGGTAGTAACTCAATTCTTCCACGTGAATTTTGTTTTCCCCAATAATGAATGGCAAAAGTGAGAAGGATTTTCACCTCATGTGGCCAAAAGAGAAAAGGACAGACTTTAGTGGCAACAGCATATCCCTAATAAAAAGGATGATCTCTTCTGCAGACAATACAACATTTGTGGACTAGTTAGAGGCCAATATATTTAAAATTACCCCCCCCCCCCCTATTTCTCCGTAGGATTTTGGTGCACTTTCTGCATCAGCTTGTTACATTTACAGCTGTTCTGTTTTAACTTGTTCTGTTTTTGCAGCCACTCAGCAAAGGCCTTCTTCAGAGACTTATGTTCAATCTTTGTGCACACAGTGTTACACGTGTCACATTGATTGGCCATTTACTCAACATTATTAAACCTGAAGCTGAGGGGCTTAATAGATGGGACTGCATGACTACATATAGGTTACATGGATGTCACTGGAACATTGTTTACGCGCAACCACAATCTGCAAATGGTAACCTTTTTCTCTATGATGTTGCAATTTTGATTTTGATATTCTATTTTATCTTTGTCCTTTTTGGGTTCTTTATTATCTTTCTCGATAGTGCTACTGTTTTGTTAGTAGTATGCTTGTGCTACTTCTGTACAGGTCTACCTCCACTGGTGACAAGGCGGCTTCTTGAAGTGCTTACATATCTTGCCTCAAACCATCCATCTGTTGCGGGTCTCTTGGTCTACTTCGATCCTTCAACTTCAAACTGTATGACACTTAAGCATGGTAAAGAAACATCTCAAGAAGGTTTACAATCGGATATGATGCAAACATCATCTGAGGGTTATACCCCTATCCTGTTATTTCTTAAGCTCCTGAACAAACCATTGTTTCTACGGAGTCGAGTATATCTTGAGCAGGTATTTCTCTTAATTTGTTATACGAAGTAGTAGTTCTTAGACTTTTTCCTCACTCCCTAATTTTGTTATTTGCCTATAGGTGATGTGTTTACTTGAAGTAGTGGTCAGCAACGCTGCTTCCAAAGTCGATTATCCACTTTGTTCAGGGCAAATGCCTAACACTGCTGTTGATGAAAATGGGGCACCGATTGAAACACATGGAGAACCATCTACTCTCGAGCAAGTTCCTATCCAAGAAAATAATCAAAGTAAAGATATGGTACCAGCATCAGGTCCCAAACAGTCTATTAATGTTCATGACATTCTTACCCAGCTTCCAAACTCGGAATTACACAACTTGTGCAATATTCTTGCACTTGAGGGGTTAGTGTTTCACCCTGTCAATTTATGTTGGAAAAAAATCGATGGTTTCCCCTTCATATTAGAGCTTGTTTGTGTTGACTTCTAACAGATGTTTTGATTTCTTTGGCGTGAAAGTTATTTTCCAAGGGCAGTGTGGGAAAATAAATGGTGTTTTTTCTGGATGGAAATTCAGGAAGAAATAGGTTCTGTATAGGCGCATATAATCTGGGCACACTGAACTTGCACACTGTATTGTACATATAACTCTTTTGCCACAAAGAAGAGCTGAATTCCTAATAATGAATCTTTGATACTGGATACAAATAAAAAAAATGATTCATTATAGGAAATTGTTGTCTTTGTTTCTTTGACTTGAGGTTCCATTTCATGACATGGATATAATATTCCATCCCAGAAAGGTTGATATTTTTCCTTCGTTTCTTCTGCAAAATATCAAAGAGCGGTGTCAGCGGATGAGAATTATATTGGTTGTCTGTTGGCACATATACTAGTACTGATTAATCTGTATGTTGCCTTACATGATATAAACACTTAATTGAGAGAAAATGTTTCACAGGTTTGTTACTAGGTCATGCACAAGTAGGCCGCTTTTCCTTGTTTTGAGTGCCCTTTTTGTTACATGTGGCATTATAATATTTATTGCCCAAACAGATTAGTTGGATGACAGCATGGCACCATCCAGAATCCTGATCTTGCCATGTACTCTTCCTGAACCAAACACTGATCCTGCAACATCCTATCTAACATTTATAAGGCTTGTACTGTATATTGCAAGAATTGATGTTCTTTGAATTTGTTATACCTTGTCATTCTTGAATTTTAATATAGAAGGTACTTTAGTAGTTTTTCTGATTGCTGTTTTGCTGGGAGTTTCTTTGAATTAACAGATTTTTGAAGAATTTAACATACTTTTGATCTTTCCATTTCTCTAGATGACAAACTTACATTTTTTTGTTTGAAATAAAACCAGTCTTCCAGATAAAGTGTATACACTTGCTGCAGAGGTGGTAAAAAAATTGGCTAGTGTTGCGGTATCCCACCGGAAATTCTTCTCTATGGAGCTAGCCAGTGCTGCTCAGAGCTTAAGTTCTTCGGCAGTAGAGGAGCTTGTAACATTGAAGAACACACAAATGCTTGGGCTCAATTCTTGTTCTATGGCTGGAGCTGCCATTCTGCGGGTCCTACAAGTCCTATCTACTTTGACCTCAGATATGAGTGATAGTAGCCAAGATCAGGCTGTGGGACAGGAAGAGCAGTCTATTTTGTGGGATTTGAATGTAGCACTTGAGCCTTTGTGGCAAGAACTAAGTGACTGTATAAGCACTACAGAGGCGAAACTTGTACATAACTCAACATTCAATTCACATGCTCCTTTGATGGATGCAATAGAAGTTGGTGCCTCATCCTCTACATCCCCACCTCTTCCTCCAGGCACACAACGTCTGTTGCCATTTATAGAATCCTTTTTTGTTCTATGTGAGAAGCTTCAAACAAGCCAAGCAGTTGTGCCATCTGATTCCAATGTGACTGCTACAGAAGTGAAAGAACTTGCTGGAAGTTCATCGCCCCCATCACTGAAGACTGGTGGAATATGCAATATTAGTTTTGTAAGGGTGGCAGAAAAGCATCGTCGCCTCCTCAATGTGTTCATTCGACAGAATCCAAGTTTGCTAGAAAAGTCACTTTCTATGATGTTGAAAGTACCAAGGCTTATTGATTTTGACAACAAGCGTGCTTACTTTAGATCACGCATTAGGCAGCAACATGATCAGCATCTTTCAGCTCCTTTGCGGATTAGTGTTCGTCGGGCATATGTTTTGGAGGATTCATACAATCAGCTGAGATTACGTCGTAGCCAGGATCTTAAAGGCCGCTTAACAGTGCAATTCCAAGGAGAGGAGGGGATTGATGCTGGTGGACTTACTAGGGAGTGGTACCAACTTCTATCTAGAGTTATTTTTGACAAAGGAGCCCTTCTCTTCACCACTGTTGGGAACAATGCAACTTTCCAGCCTAACCCCAACTCTGTCTATCAGACAGAGCACCTTTCCTATTTCAAGTTTGTTGGTCGAGTGGTAAGATTTCTTCTATGTCCTTGTTGAACGATATACATTTATCTTTGTTTTGAGACCATGTTATTCGGGATTTTGGGCAGGTTGCCAAAGCCTTATTTGATGGCCAATTATTGGATGTCCACTTTACCCGTTCATTTTACAAACACATCCTTGGTGTTAAAGTGACTTATCATGATATAGAGGCTGTCGATCCTGATTACTACAAAAATTTGAAGTGGATGCTAGAGGTTTGGTTTTATCCATTATTGTGTGAATTAGTCAGGTGCATTTGTGTGCAGTTCTAGAATTGAGAGTTTTTTTTTTTGACAGAACGATGTAAGTGATATTCCTGATCTGTCATTCAGCATGGACCCTGATGAAGAAAAACATATTCTCTATGAGAAAAATGAGGTAGTGAGATGGGTCTCTATTATTAGTGCAAATGTTGCTTACCTGCATGTAGACATGTCTCATGGTGTGTTATTTAATGAATTTGTAATTTCAGGTTACTGATTATGAGCTCAAACCTGGTGGGAGAAACATCAGGGTCACTGAAGAAACAAAACATGAGTATGTCGATCTTGTGGCTGAACATATATTAACCACAGCAATTCGTCCTCAAATTAATGCCTTCCTCGAAGGCTTCACAGAATTAGTTCCAAGGGAGCTTATTTCCCTATTTCATGATAAAGAATTAGAACTCTTGATTAGTGGACTTCCTGAAATTGACTGTGAGTCTTTCTTCATCTCAGCTGAAAATCTTCACAATTATTTCTTTCCTTCATCTTATTACTATTATATTATTATTTGTCAGTTGATGACCTGAAAGCAAATGCGGAGTATATTGGGTATTCGACTGCATCTCTGGTCATCCAGTGGTTCTGGGAAGTAGTTAAAGGTTTCAGCAAGGAGGACATGGCCAGATTTCTACAATTTGTGACAGGAACATCAAAAGTAAAAAAAATACTTCATTTAACAGTTGACTTTGTTATTGTCTATTTCATTCTTAATCATAAATATGTACAAAATGTCCAGTACAATGCTGTACGCCATGTTTTTTTGTTCAATTCTATATTTTCACCACATATAATTGATGAGTTGGTTGTTTGCTATTCTGTTAAAACTAACTGTTTCAATTATTTTGGAAAAAAGTCTTAACCCTGAAATTTTCTGTTCATTTACATCCTGAACTAAGAAACATTCCACTATACAGCTTTAAACTCTCAAAACCTATTTTATAATACGCATCCTTAGCCCTGAGAATTTCCTTTACATTGATGTGACAGTAGTTTTGACTTTTGACAGTCGTTGCTTATGTGGCATCATAATATAGTCCTCTGTTCCTCCCTCTCTTCCTAATTTAGTATCCTCTGTCTAGTATTTTTGTTAGGTGTAAAAACTACCACCACATCAGTGAAAACAAGGTGCTTTTGGGGCTAAGGGTATTTATTGTGATAGCATTTTTGGCACTTAAGTTTCTTCTTATCTACTGTTAATCTTTTTCTTGTCCACTGCACATTAAGTGAGTAGGCATTTGAAAATTTGAAGTTCATGACTTTTTGTTTATTATCAGTTTTCTTTGTTATTATTTTAATAAGATACTGATGAACTAGATGGGTTTCCTTCAAGTGAAGTAAAATGCAAGTTGACTATATAGAGCTAGATATTCTGGTAAAACATAAGAATCCTTAGGTGATTTACTCATGATGCTGTTGCAGGTACCATTAGAGGGTTTCAAAGCGCTACAAGGTATTTCTGGTCCTCAGAGATTCCAGATTCACAAGGCTTATGGAGCTCCGGAGAGGCTTCCATCTGCCCACACTTGGTAATCTCATTTTTCAATCACAGACCAATTATCTCAGTGTAACTGTTTATGCTGTTTCAGTAATGCTGGTTTCATACATAATGTGCAGCTTTAACCAACTAGACTTACCAGAGTATTCCTCAAAGGAGCAGCTAGAAGAGCGTTTACTTCTTGCCATTCACGAGGCAAGTGAAGGGTTTGGTTTTGGCTGACGTGTTGAACCAGCGCATTGTGTACACAATGGGTCATTGGTTTTCTGTTCGCCATGTACAGGTATGAGTATCTTATAAGCTGGTAATCCTATTTAGTGACTATTGGCAAGATTCTGTTATTATTCAACTTTATGTTTCATTTTGTAATAGTTTCTTTATAGTGATGTGAGTTATCTGACAAAATCTAAGTGCTTCTGGTATACCTATAGTGCTTCCTTAACCCTCTTGAAAGAAACTATAGACCTATACATTTGTTTGCCATCTGGTATACCTATTAATTTATCTTCCATTCATGAGTAATTCGGAGAAGTATACATGTGTTTGTCATTTGGCTTGTTTTTCCATGAACATACTTTTTTGAACTCTACCCCACTTTGCCCACGATTTGTATATCTTATCCCAGCTGTTGTGGTCTTGGCACCCTTCTGGTTTTGTCCAAATATAGGTTGTTTGTGCATATATTTGGAAATTTTCCAAATAATTTTCTGTATATTCTTTGTTCTTGACAAGCTATAGTGACATCAATGGATTTAGCTTTGGATGTTGGCATTTGATACGTTCTTGCTACTATTATCTAAACAAACAAGATACTAGTAAAATTAGCGTATTTCTTATCCCAGCTGTTGTGGTCTTGGCACAATGCTGGTTCTGTCAAAACTAGATTGGCTGTGCATATATTTGGAAATTTTCGAAATAATTTGTTGTATATTCTTTTTTCTTGCCAAGCTACACTGACATCAATGGATGCAGCTTGTGGATGTTGGTATTTTTCTAAGTTGGTGCTACTATCATCTAAAGAAACATGTTACTAGTAAATAAATTGCACTCTGGGTTCCTGAGGCTGAACCTCACCAGAAATTTCATTCCCTGAACTTCTAAATTAGCTCTATTCTTAGCTTGTAAGTGTTGGTCAAGGAGAAAGCTGACTGAATTTGCTAACGTGGATAACCGATTCATGTAAGATTGCATGCAAACTTGCTCGTCCTGTACATTTAGTCCTTACCTGCTTTAGGAAACCTTAATCATAGTCCCACAATGCATCCTCATCCAATTAATCCACTTAAATATCGAGAAAATGAATTGAAGAATTTGATGAATGATTACCGAATATTCCAGCTGGAATATGATCACGATAACCTTTTTTTTAAAAAAAACGATAACTTTATCTAATAGTAGTACCTAATTTGTTTTACAGAAGAATACAACATAATTATGATGTGGGCACTTTGGTTAATCATTTAGGTATATAAAACCATTTTATAATTGTACCACTTGGTCACTGTACCTGCCACTTTGCCTCTTGTCTATCCATGGTACATTTCCATGTGATTGAGCTGCAGCTTTGAGTGAAATTATTAGATTTTGTTTAACACCAGCTTCTGATATATGTGCAATCGTTCATTGCTTGAGAGGGTATAAATGATTTCGATTTCCATTATCTACTTCCATGTTCTGATTTCTGATTCTCTGTACCGTTGTCTGCAGATTTTGGCGACAAAATTGAGACCATGGTCACCAGATGGTACACATTGCATAGAACGGGCTAAGGAACGTTTAGAGAATGCTTTGGTTATGCGTCGGAATCCTTTTTTTTTTTGGAGTAGATCCGGGCGGGTATATAGCTGGGAACTCTGACGACAACTGTGGTGATAGATGTTAACTTGCTTCCATTTGCTTTGTGGTCAAAGGGCGGAGTGTAAATTCATTGAATGCTTTATCCTAACCATTGCTTTTCTATTGCTGTGATCCTCAGATTATGGGGCCAAGGCAGTTGCAAATAAATAAGCTTAGTTTCTGGTTACATGCGATCGTTTGCTTGTCTTCAAAATGGTTTCGTATTCTGCTACGTCGAATTAAGCTACCGGACCGAACTCTTTCAAATCAGCTGGAATCGTCATAGTTCAATGTATCTGTTGGGCTCATTGATAGTGTGAATATTGCTTGGAGCTTTATCTATGATCTTCTACCTAATTTGTGAAATCAAGATGATTTGTGAAATAAGATCAGAGAGGAGTTAAACTCTAACATCCCTATAGTCGGAACGTTCATAGGAAAACTAAAAAAACAAAATTGGAAAGCCTCTTAATAAATATGTCAGCAAATGTCGTTAAGATATGGAGAACATGAACATCTCCAATAGCAATATGCTCACGAACGAAGTAGAGATCGATATGTTGAATAGGATTGATTAATAAGTAGACAGAACTGCATTATCACACTAGACTAAGGTGCTCTTCGTCAAGAGACTGGAGTTCTTGTAACAACTGTCGAAGCCAGCAAGCCTTAGGCTACGCTATTGGTGACCGTTTGATACTTAGCCTTAGCACTAGAGCAAGACACCGTGTACTGTAGCTTGAAGGATTAGGAACCAGTTTGTCATCAAGGAACACACCATAGCCTAAAATAGACTTGCGTGTGTCCGGATAACCGGCCCATTCAGCATCGGTGTAGACAAGCAGAGGAGAGTTTGTTGACGATCGTAAAAGAAGGTCATGATCAATTGTCCCTTATAGATAGTGTAGGATGCGTTTAACTGCAGAGAGATAAACGTCATGAGGATCATGCATGTGGAGACACCTACTAAAGAACATAAGAGATATGTGAGGTATTGTAAGGCACCAACCAAAATTGCGGTATTGAATGCGGTCACTGATAGATGCACTGACTGTGGAGGAGACCTTGCCATGAGTGTCGACGGGGGTACTGCATGGCTTGCAGCCGGTCATACCAGCTCACTCAAGCACATCCAGAGTGTACTGCCGTTGGAAAAGAAAGAGACCCTTAGAACACTGTTGAATAGTCACACCTAGGAAGTGATGGAAGACACCGAGATCCTTCATGGAGAATTCTTTCTGAAGTGTAGTGATGATGCGATGAAGGAGATCCTAGCTAGAGATAGTGAGGACAATGTTATCCACATATAGTAGTAAGTATGCTCTATCGATCTCGTGTCGATAGATGAATAAGGAGGTATTAGACTTGGCCTCAATGAATCCCAAAGTGAGCAAGTACGTAGCAAAACGACTATACCAGACACAAGGTGCCTGCTTTAGACCATACACGGACTTATTGAGGCAACAAACAGCATGTGGCTGAGTAGGATCAACAAAACCTATGGGCTGTGAGCAGTAGATCGTCTGAGTGAGAATACCATGTAAGAATACATTTTTAACGTCGAGTTAGTGAATCGGCTAGTGTTGAGAGAGTGCTAGGGACATAACAGTACGAACAATTGCAGGCTTGACTATCGGACTGAAAGTCTCATTATAATCCACACTGGGGCGTTTGGTAAAGCCACGGAGGACCCAACGGGTCTTATATCTGTTGAGAAAACCATCGGCATGGAACTTATGACGGAAAATCCACTTGCCAGTGACGATGTTGGTGTCGAAAGGATGCAGGACGAGATCCCACGTGTTATTGAAGAGCAAGCCATTGTACTCCTCTTTCATCTTGCGTCGCTAGTGTGGATCGGCGAGGGCGCTGCGATAAGTCTTTGGAATGGGCGAGAAGGTTGTGGCACTGAATGCGGCTGGTAGACGAAAGCCAGACTTGCCACGGGTGGCTATACCATGCTGGTTAACCACCGGGGTGATGGGATATCACCAGGTGGAAGACGGGCAGGTGTAAGAGCCATGGGCGGTAAAGGAGAGGGTGCTGTCGGGACGAGCGCAACAGTGACAGGGCGTGGATGGCAGTTGTACACCAGCAAGGGCATAGTCATCGCCACAGGGTGCAGCAGGCGCCTGCGCCGTCGGGGATGAGGCCGCGCATGGTATGGCGGATGACGGGGCTGTCGGGGCCGCGCATATCGCGGCGGGTGAAGGCAACACCATGGTCACATTTGTCACGGGAGATGCCGAGGCCACCGAGGCCATGCGTAGCGCAACGGGTAAAGGCAACTCCATGGCGCGACGAGTGAAGGCGGCTCTATGGCCGCATGTGGTGCGAGCGATGCCACTAGGGCCGCACTTGGCATGGGCCCTGTCATCAAGGTCAAGACCGTGAGAGGCGCGGTGGGTAGGTGTGGCACTAGACATTATAGGCCTGGGGTGTCAACAGCCGTAGCGGTCGCAGCAATAGTGGTGGGCGAGGTGCTAGGCGAGGTAAGGTGAGTACTTGTAGGGGAGGGACTGATCGGAAAGACCAAAACCTCAAACTCAGACAAAAAGTTAAGGTCAGTGGACGATGTTTGAGAGCCAACGAGGGAAAATCATGTCTCATCAAAGACCACATGGTGTGAAGTGATGATTCTGTTCGACGAGAGGTCCAAGCAGCGGTAACCCTTGTGGTTACTGGAGTAGCCAAGAAAGACGCAAAGACTTGACTAGGGAGCAAGCTTGTGAGGCGCGGTGGCGGACATATTGGGGTAATATCCGCAACCGAACACTTGGAGGTGGTCGTAGGAGGGATGAGAACCAAATAGGGCAAAGTGGGGGGTGCCGAGTGCTAGTGTTTTGGTAGGTAGTCAATTGATGAGGTATGTGACGGTGCGAAGATCTTCAACCCAATATGATGGGGCAAGAGAGGCCTGAAAGAGCATGGAACATATGATGTTATTAATGAAACGAATCATACACTCGGCTTTACCATTTTGAGAGGATGTGTAGAGACACGACATCTAGAGTAGGATGCCATTGGTGAGAAAGAAGGTGCGAGTTGAGGAGTTATCAAACTCGTGGCCGTTGTCACACTGAATACGCCGAATGGTGCAACTGAACTATGTCTTCACATAAGAGAAAAAATTAGCGAAGGCGTGAAATGTCTCGGATCTGAGCCGAAGTGGGAACGTCCAAAGGAAGTACGAGCAGTCATCAAGAATAATAAGGTAATATTTGTAATCGGACACACTAGTAACAGGGGAGGTTCACAGATCACTATGAACCAAATCAAAAGTCTTAAGGGCTCGTGAGGAGGGGGTTCTAAAAGATAATCTAATGTAACGTCCAACTTGACATGCATGACAAAGAGAATCACTAGTATTTTTATTCCAATGGATGGTGGAGGTACTAGAGAGTTTGCACAGAGCCTCACGCCCACGATGCCCAAGACGATGATGCCAAGTAGTGAAGGGGGATGCTGCAATAAGGACACATGACTCTGTGAAATGCACTGGGGTGGTGAGAATGTAGAGGGGCCAGAACTATTGCACATGGTAATTATGCTCCAGGAATTGAGATCCTTCATAGAGAGACCAAACAGGTCAAATTCGATAGAACAATTATTATCAATACTAAACTGATGAATAGAGATAAGGTTTTTAATGATATCAGGGGCAACAAGTATATTATTGAGATGATAGGAACCAGGTACGATGGAGTGACCAGACGTTGTGATAGGTAAAGTAGATCCATTACTAACTACAATGGAGGAGCGTGGTGGGTGAAACAATGAGATGTTACCAGTGTCAGGAGTCATATGACTAGAGGTGTAGGAGTCCATAACCTAATCAGTTGCACCGGGAGGATTGAGGGTCATGGTGCTAAAATTGATGGCGAGGGACTGTTGATCGCAAGATCTAGACCACGATGTCCATAGTGAGGCTTGGTGAGCCAAGGCAGGAGGCACTGTGGTGGGCTGCGGAGGTGGCCTAAGCTGCTATTGGGCCTGCCTGAACGACATTGGCAAGAATGGCCTAGGGGGTGAGCTGGCGTGAAGTGGCTGGGGCAGTCAGCAGGGCCTATTGGGACGTGGCTTGGGACGAGGGCGCATGCGGTGTCTAGCCACTGCGCTACTGTGGATCATGATTTGCCAGTCAATGGGTTGTATATCGAGGGCCATGGCGCCGTGGCCTTGCTACCGCCGCCGTCATTGCCATGATGACGCCGACGACCTCCACCGGCAGAGCCGCTGCCGGTGCTTCTGAAGGGAGCTGTGGAGTGGGTAGATCCACCATGGGCATCGCCGGGCCACCAGTGGAGGGGGTAGAGCCATCGAAAGGCCACACCGGAGCAGCGATGAGGAAGGTCATTGGAGGTGGTGTTGGCGCGCTGGAGTCGATCTCCTCGAGGATGAGATTGTTGCGGACCTCATCGAAGGAAGGAAATGGCTTGGAGCACTTGAAGTGGCCGTCATGTAGGCGAATCTCTTGTTTAGACCGCGCATCACATTGAGGATGACGGTGCAGTCGCGGATGACCTCGTTGAGGTCGTCGAGAGCATCGGCCATCTCCTCATCTTATGGCAGTAGTCGTCGATTGAGAGGTTGTCCTGCATGAAAACACGAAATTCGGCATCGAGATGAAGGGCGCGAGCTTCATGGTTGCCGAGGAATTGCACCTCGATAGTGATCCATGTGCAGTGTGTTGTGACATTGCGGGTGCGGGTAGACTCCATCAGCTTGGGGGAGAGCGTGCCCAACACCCACGATAGGACGATGGAGTCCATGCACCGCCAGGATGGCACGGCGGGGAAGGCGACGTCAGAGAGGGCGTGGTCGGCGAGGGTGTATCGCTCAAGGGTGAGGAGGACGAGGTTGTGCCAGCGGTTGTAGTGGAAGGAGAGGGGTTTCGAAACCACGGGAACGAGCCCACGGATGTTCTAGACGCTCGCCGCCTGTGTGTGAAGATTGGCAATGGTGGCGGTCGCATAGTCATGGACATCTAGGTCATCAACGACGCTGGCGTCGTTGTGGGCGCCGTCGTTGCCAGGTGGAAAAGCAGTGTTGCGAGCAGTGACTGCTGCATGCTTGAGATCAGCAGCGGCCTGTGTTCCTTCGTGAGAACATCCTAGGCAGCGCGGACACGATCCTGAGCAGTGGCGGTGGCCTTGTTGGCCTCATCGGCGGTGTCAACCAGGTCCTAGCGGGCCTTCTCCCTTGTGGCTATGTCCTTGGCACGCTACTTGGCATAAGCGGCGATAGGAGCGGGCAGAGGATCTCCAAGTGGCATGGTGGTGACATAGGCAGGAGAGGTCGTGGCAATGGTGGCAGAGAGGAAGTGAGTTGTCACGGGAGTGAGACGGGGAGAAGCACGGATGGGGACTCTAGGAAGAAGAACGAGGTGGCTACCCTGGATGTGGAGAAAGAGGAGTTGGATAGCTTTGATAGATAGCGCGAATATTCCTTACATTCAACTGAAAGGAGTAAAATATATAGAGCTCTATCGAGGATCTTTATTTATCTGATTTAGGAATAAGATTAAAGAGGAGATCCGAGAGATTAGACGTATAAGAAAAATGGTAGGCAGGAAAAATTCAACCGCCAGAGAGGATCATCTGTCAAAGAGATAACTTAGATAGGGAATCAGCTAAACAGAAAAATAGATAAACTTGAGAGGTCTATAGCAGGTGTCAGGTAGGATACAATGTGCTTACATTATAACTACCGATTCCAATTCAGTTCGGTTCGGTAATTGCACGTATGTTCATCAGCTAATTATTCCTCTTCTGTTAAGTTCGGTGATTGCACGATATGTGCGCCTCAGAGAATTAGGTTGCCAGTTTCAGGTTTGAAGTTACTCTTTGGGTTTTTTGGTTTTAATAGATTTCGTACTATTTAATATTTTTATATAAATATAAATATATAAAAATATAAGTTATGTTTAAAGTACATTTAATAATAAATTAAATTATAATAAAGTAAATAATATATATATTTATTTAATAAAATAAATATCGGAGGGAGTATTTATTTGCACCATGTCGTTTTATATGCCATGGTGATTGAACGCATAATGCAAAGCTGCTTGTTTCAACTTCTCTTCAATGGACGAGACTTTCTTCTGAGGCGACAGTCGCCACCGACCCAACCAGCTCAGCTTATGTGGCCACACTTGAGTTGACGTTAGTAGCATATCATTTCAATCAAGTCTTTGAGACTCCACTCCTTCGTTAAACGTGAACATGGTTGTCAAAACACAGATTTTCACAAAACCATGACCAGATTTTCAATGATCGTAAAGTACTAGGTAGAAGAACTTGATCTAGCAAAAAAACACAGAAAATATATTATAAAACCAAGATTACTATTGTCCCACTATCTCTCCTAAATTATTGTCATAGGTGGGTTAGCTCCTTGGTGTTAAATAAGTAGATTTACTGGTCAACTTTTATTATTTTTCTTCTAGTTTTGTTTTGTTTATTGTTTTCTGTCTTTTTTTTTGCGAAATTTCAGTTTTTTCTTGTGCATTTGCATGATGCTTGTTCACTAGCAGCAGTTATCTGCCTTTTAATTCCAACAAGTTGTGTTGCTCCAGTAAAGTAGCTACTGTCGTCTCGCACAACTCAGCAGCAGCTAGGCTCGCAGATTTGTATGTTCAACATGGAGTGCAAAGGAGGTCAAACTTAAGTACGCCATATCTATCTGCCCTTTGATCTTGATGGTTTTTATATCTCCAGCACATTTTGCATGGACAAGCTGACAGTGTAAGAGCCTTATCAGTGCAAGTATCCTGTCAACTTGGCAAGTGCCTTGCTAACAATAAGTTGCGTCGAATTGCAGGCCACCAGAATATGTGGGAATTAATATCGCGCTCCATAACAAATTCTTTTCATGGAAAATTTAAGCGGTAAAATAAGAACACATACTTGCAAAGGCATTTCCATGTGTCACTTAGACATTTTATTTCTAAGGAATGTCGTTTTAGACTCTTCAAATAAAAAAGGCATAATTTGAAATTTTAAAAAATAGTACATAATTGTTAATTATACTCCTTAAAGCTTTTCTGATAAAAAATTAACTAGATCCCTTTCATATGTACAAACTTATATTCTGGAGTACACAGTAATTATGGTCAAAGTAAATTCATGTTGATTGTACGGATTCGAAAACGATACTATTTTTTTTTTGTCTTTTACTCAAGGGACTGAAGGGAGTATATACTTAAGGTTGAAATAGCTTATGTTTCGGTCATAGAGCTGGACTCCTTTTTTTTTTAAAAAAAGAAGGTAATCAAGTAGAGTGAATTAGCTAAATTACCCTTTCCCCTCGAGATCTAATGGCATTGACGCTGCCTAACTCTTCACTCTTGGCACCCTCTCATAATCGGTGGTTGATTGTCACCTCGCTTATTCTTCACCAAATCGTATTTACTATTACTCACACCAACTTGATTGGTTATTGACATCATTTCGTGTTGTGATTTTAACCCATTATTCCTATTGTTATTCTATCAACCCATTATTCGTATTGTTATTCACTACTCTAAGTCATTTCAATCCATCAAGAAAACATAAAAGCTTCATGAGTAACAAAATTTATATACTTTCCTTCTATTTTGTTAAATCCGTCTACACCTACTACGCATATATATCAGTTGTCAAGCTATTCAACTATAATTAAAAAATGCTACAAATGGTAATAAGTACCTTGTTAAGTAACAAACTACAATTTACTACATGAACTTAATAAATATATTGTCCTTGTTTGTGATGTAAAATAGTCAAAAATTTGATAACAGTTTCAAACAAAGGTACTAGAAAGTTTGACCAGATTTTCTACGAATTTAAGATCAGCACTCTTTCTCCACATCAAACACTAGAAAAAAAATACAGCTCTATTTTTTCATGAGCCGTTGCGAGTAGGACGTTTTATCTATCAGGCCTTAGAATTGGGAGGGTTGGACCACAGCCAGACAGACAGCACACAGCCAGACACAGAGCCGGCCATGGGCTGCTATCTGCCACGGAGAATCCAGCACAAAAACTGGGATTCTTCTCCTCTCCTCTCGTCTGCACACACACAATTACTACTACACAAGCACAAACACGGACACGGACACAGACAGACTGCAGCGCGGACAGCCATCCTACAGGCAGGCAGGCAACGCAAACCACCACCCAACACCAACAACTAATACTACTAAGCCAAAATCAAATCATCTCTACTAATTTAATCACCCACTACTTAATCTAATCAAACCCCCTCCAAACCAAACCGATTCCTCCTCCTCCTCCCCTCTCCCTCTCTCTCTCTCTCTCTCTTCCTTCGTCTGCTCCCAACCCCACCCTTCCTTCTTCATCCAGAGAAGTGGCGGCGGCGGCGAGGAGGAGACGAAGAGGAATCGCGATGGCGGCGGTAAGATTCCCTCCCCGGCTCTCCCTCTCCCCGTCCCTCCCCCCCCTCCCCGAATTCCGCTGATTTGTTTGCGCGCGGGAAAGGTAAGGTTCCTGAGAGCCATTGGTTGTGATTGATTGATCTGCGCGGGTAGAGGATGCGGCGACGGAGGGATCGCTGGGTGATCGGCGGTGGGTGGCGGATTAGGCGGAGGCTAGGGTTTGCTGTAGGTTACCAGCTGGTGGTCGCGCCGTTTCTTCTGGTTTATGTTGTTGTAAGGGTTTGGCATCGGGCGGTTTTGTGCTGCTGCTTGATCCAAGAATGGGGCTTGTCCAGACAAGTCCAAAAGTCCAGCTCTTAGGGGAAATTTGAGATTCGTGATTGCTTACTTCCGTGCTATTTTTAGGGTTGGTTCCACCAATTTCTCAAGTTTGGGGTTTGGATTTTCAAGCTTAGCTGCCGGGAGGATGAGTATTGTTGGAGTTGGATATGCTGGAATGATTGGAATGATTGATTGGTAACTTCATTTCTAGCTTGTGCACACTGCGGATCTCATTTATCGGTACCCAGAACTAGGGGCGATGAGCTGAGCTTATCATTGTAGCTTCTGCTTTCGTGAACTGAATGTAAGTATGTTTGCTATCAAGGATATTTGTGACAAGTTTTTGTGTCATTGTGTGTACGGTGCAGTTGTCAGGCAGTGAGAACTAGGAAGGACATCCTGTTACTTTGCAGCTTCTGTGATGTTGCTTACTGTATCACAGAAGCCACAATAGTGAATCATGTGATGTCTAAATTGGACTAGGGTGTCTATATTTAGTTAGTGGGTACTAGGCAGGACAATCTTTTGCTTCTGATTGCATTAGATGATTAATTGTTTGCAGAACCCACGGTGGTCATACATGTGGTGTCTAAATTGGATTTGGGTGTCACAATATTTTGTTTTGTACAACCAACAGTGATCCTGCATGTGGTTTTTGAATGGATTAGGGTGTTGCTATATTTTGTTATGCCTCAGTATTCAGGTAAAGCTGACCACTTGCTTTGATAAGCGTAATGAAAATACTAGGACTCTTGCAGTCCTAAGAGAGTGATAATGTGGTATCTTTCCACAGGTTATATTTTCTTTGCTTGAATCAATATTCGGGCCATTCTTTTTGGTACATGGTACAGTACAATTTCATTAATTATGCCTATTCGGCTAATCAGCTGTTTCTTCCTGTCCTGAACAACCTCGCATTTGGATCTGTCTAATATGATAGTGCCTGACAAAGGACCCTTTGCACTCGCAGGATAAAGGAAGTCCATTGCCGAAGTTTGGGGAATGGGATGTCAATGATCCTGCTTCAGCTGAGGGATTCACTATAATCTTTAACAAAGCTAGAGACGAGAAGAAGACTGGTGGCAATTCACAGGGACAAGATTTGTCTGCAAAAAGTGAACAGCCATCTGGACAGGGGTTGTATACAGCAAAGCCAAACAGTTCTGTAAGTATTCTGTTCTTTCCATTTTGTTTCCTTCTCATGGGCTTTCCAACTCTTTCATGTTGAGTAATGGTAAAATGGAGTACCAAAACTTTCAATCAAGAAGGAAATACTCATTCACCTGTCATGATCTTGTGGGCAAAAGGTCAATTTTCTGATCAAAGTTTTTCTTTTGAATAAAACACATGCATTTTTCAGTCAAAATCTGGTCGTGAATGATCACATATGCTGTTGCTGGGATGCATCTGTACTTTGAATGAATATTAATGATATTTATATTGTACGCTTCCTATGGTGGTGTGTGGTTGTCTGAGCCAATGAGACCTTTCTAAGGCCATCATTGCTGGTTAAGGGGGTCTGCTATAATTAATGTTCAGGTGGGATGTCAGGTTCTGTAATACATAAGAAAAGTTAGTTAACATGGATGATTTGTCTAACAATTAGAAATGAACTAGCATATGTTGTTGCAATATTGTTGGAGCCACAATCTTCTGTTTATGCATAGAAATTTGGTAGCTGAAGTACACAACTGTTTCTACCTACCAAGCAAGTTTGGTGATTTTATTCACCTTGCAAGTCCATCAATGTTTGGTTAATAGGTAATCTTTGAGCTCATATTTGATATCTGGTGAGATCACTGTTGTGCAAAAATATTTGATGAGCACTGCTCTTGGGTAGTTTTCTTATATTGCAAGGGGAAAGGTGGTCTTAACTCTTGGAATATTTTAACTTGGTAAGGTAATGCTTTTCAATGTTTTCATCATGATATATTTTTTATTTGCAGAAGAAATGGTTCTGCTGCATGCAACCTACTGCTGCTGAGTCTTGAAGATCATGGGCTTATTGGATTGTGGAAGCGTCTATCTTGTTAAAATCTCAAAAAACTCCACGATATCCATGGAAACTTGTTTGTGGGTTTACAGTTGTGTGGTGAAGATGTTATGGGAAAACATGTAATGTTACTTCTAAGGTGTGTACATTATTTACAACTTATATATGTGGGAAAACATGAGTGGTGTATATTGATGCATAAAGTTGGTATTTTGTCAAATTGACTCAATCTTGAATGTTCATTCTGTTAAAATGGGGCGAAAATAAAAGGGCAAAAGTAACACCGAAAGGCCTCTGAAGTTGGATGTGCTTATGTGCATGTGCTTTCTTTGTGTGGTGACCTGATATATGCTGCTTTCGACAACAGGGGACTTTCTCTTGCACAGACGCTTTCTGTTACTCATTTTTTCTTGAGATGGCTTTATGTTGCATTCAGCATGATACAGTGGGATTACCCCATGGTAATCGGTATTCAAGTTGGTGCAAATATGGTTGATCTTGCATATGCATAGTACTCTCTTCGTATCTATTTCTAGAATTCAAATTTATTCTACAAAGAGTGTATTTTTAAAGTGATAGTTATCACATTAATCACCTTCTATTTAAATTTCTATCTTTTTAAATTTCTATCTATTCTATCCCCCAAGTATCTCCCACTCCTAACACCTTATTATTTAATGTGAATCGTTTAGGTTATTCTTTGTCTTTACTAATTTATCATGTAAGAGCTAGAATGTACTTATATTGGGATGGGATGGAGGTAGTATTATTTATCACGAATGGAATGCAATTTATGATTATATTAGTTGCAACCTAGCAATGAAGCTAAAAATTGGCGTGTCGACGCGGTGTCCTGATCATGCAATGTGATTTATTTTTGATTCATGGATTCGTTCGTGTATCGCGTGGCTGTTAGAGCTGCAATTCTGGGCTGAGCAGGAGAGATATGGGCCAGTTCGAAGTGGAATATATACAGCTAGATGATAGAAGCAAAGGGCGCGCCTCTCGTACGTGCATCAATCCGATGCAAGCAGTGTGTCTACATCATCAAATCCGATCCGACACTGAATCTATACAGGGCGCGCCTCTCGTCCGTGCGGGTGGGTACGTATCCTGAGCCCAGCGCAGCCGCAACGAGCTCCCCAAAACCAATCGTAAGAGCTGATCCACAACTATTTTTCGTCTCGTTTTTGCCGCGACAAATCAAATCTCGGCGCACGAACCGGAAGCAAAGCAGGTGATTCGCCTCCGCCGGCCGGCGAGATGGTCTCCCCGGACGTAGCCCGCAACGTGGTGGGCATCATCGGCAATGTCATCTCCTTGGGTCTCTTCCTCTCGCCGGTGCCGACGTTCTGGCAGATCTGCATGAAGAAGGACGTGGAGGACTACAAGGTGGACCCGTACCTGGCCACGCTGCTCAACTGTATGCTCTAGGTCGGTCACCCTATCATTCACCCCAATAGCATCCTCGTCATCATCATCAATAGCATCGGCCTTGTTATTGTGGCCATCTACATCCCCATTTTCTTCCTCTACTTCAACAAGAAGAGGGTGAAG
Organism: Oryza coarctata; assembly: GCA_030770085.1. Lineage (NCBI taxonomy): Eukaryota > Viridiplantae > Streptophyta > Magnoliopsida > Poales > Poaceae > Oryza > Oryza coarctata. Next base: position 2,956,100 of record CM061479.1, read on the forward strand.
ATGGGGTGGTGCTTGCAGTGGAGGCCTTGTTTATGGTGGCGGTGGCACTCGGCATGCTCATGGGCGAGCACACTCACGAGAGGTGCTCCATGATCGTTGGCATCCTCTGCGTCATCCTTGCACTATTATGTATGGCTCACCACTCATTATCATAGCACGTATTAGATGAATCTATAATTAGAAAAGTTGTAATTAGAAAAGTTAAGAATATTATATATGACTCCTCTTCCATTCTTATAAACTACGTCAGGAGCTCTTTTCAGCTTTATAGAAAAAAAACCTTATTTTAGTTCATCGTCTTACATCTGATAATTCTATCTTTATAGAATTTTATCCTGATTTTTTCTTAATTAAGGATGAGGCAACAAAAAAACTCTACTTAGGGGACGTTGTGATCGTGGCCTCTATCCTTTTCTTGCTAGCCTCACAAGAAAGCAAGCCTATGGAGCTACAAAAATTTCTTTTGATAGATGACATTCTCGTTTAGGTCATCTGGCTGCTCTGATTGTAAAAAAAGTTATCAGCCAATTTAATCTTTCTGTTTTAGCAGATTCAAATAAATATTCGGTATGTGATTCATATAAAAAGCCAAGAGCCATCAGTTACCTTTTTCACATTCTAGCTCTATTTCTCAGCATTCTTTAAAAATTATTTATTCTGATGTATGGGGTCCTACGCCCAAATCAGTTGGTGAACACAAATACTATATGAGTTTCTGAAAGGGTTTATATTTCTTGAGATGTAACTTTTGATAAATCTCTATTTCTCTTTCAATTTCTTGGTCCTAATGCTGGTCATAGGTTTTAAGATGAAATTAATTTTTTACTTACCTATTTATTAAATTCGACTAGTGGAGTTCGTACCATAAGTGATCATGTGGCTGATTCTCCAATTAATCCTGCTAACAATGATTTCCTAGCGTATGAAGCCATGCAGGAGTTTCCGTCATCGTATATGGGGGTACCCGGAGCTCCTTCTGTCGGAGCTGACCCCCAAGGCGATTGACCTACACCTCCAACGACTTTCGCAGGTGTATTTGCCTAGGAGTTTAAGCCCGGCGTATTGTCCCATGATACATCGCCTAGGCCAATGACTGTCTCTCCAACGCGTGCGGACGATTCTACATCTGGTGCACCTGACACGATCAGGGCACTGAATCTGGAGCCCCCGGCGGCCCTATCCACTCTGGATCCCATGGTGGGATCTTCTACGGCACCTTTGGATGGGAGTGAGCTACATTAAAGGCCGAAGACCCATTTACAAAGTGGTAGAAGCGCTACATCGATGGTACGGTTAAATATTGTTTCTTAACATCAACCGGTGAGCTACAAAACTTATAAGAAGAATTAGCGGATAATAATTGGAAACATGCAATGGATGGTGAATATGATGCGTTAATGAAAAATAAAATATGGCATTTGGTTCCTCCTTAGAAAGGGCGTAATATTATTGACTGTAAGTGGGTATATAAAATCAAATGTAAACAAGATGGCACCTTAGATAGATACAAGGCTCGGTTGGTTGCAAAAGATTTTAAGAAACGGTATGGTATTAATTATGAAGATACTTTTAGTCCTGTTGTTAAAGCTGCCACTATTTGAGTTGTTCTTTCTATTGCTGTGTCGAGGGGTTGGACTATTAGACAATTAGATCTTCATAATGCTTTCTTGTATGGGCTTCTTGAAGAAGATGTCTATATGAAACATCCTTCTGGGTACGAGGATAATTTTAGAATAAACTATGTCTGCAAGTTAGATAAGACACTATATGAATTGAAGCTGGCGCCTAGAGCATGGTTGTCAAGGTTAAGTAAGAAACTTTATGTCCTTGGTTTTAAAGGATCCAAAGCCGATACTTTCTTATTCTATTACAGTAAGAGTGATATCGTTATGTTCATGTCAATTTATGTTGATGACATAATTGTGGTTAGTTCTAAACAAGAGGCAGTGGTCGCATTACTTTAGGATCTCCACAATGATTTTCCATTAAAAGATTTAGGTGACTTATACTATTTCCTCGGTATCGAAGTTGCCAAGACTAAGTATGGAATTATTTTGACACAAGAAAAATATGTAAATGATCTGTTGAAAAGAGCAAATATGGCGGATTGCAAGCCGATAAGCACACCTCTATCCACGAGTGATAAACTCTCAATTTATGAAGGAGATCCGCTTGATCCTATAGATGTATCAAGATACAGGAGTATTATAGGAACCTTGCAGTATCTTATATTGACAAGTCCTGATATTGTTTTCTCAGTAAATAAGGTTTGTCAATTTCTTCATGTACAAACAACAGTACATTGGACGACTGTTAAAAGAATATTGAGATACCTTAAGTCATGTGTAAAGTTTGGTCTAAAGATAAATAAGTTATTTTTTTTAGTAAGTACATATTCAGATGCTGATTGGGCTGGCTGTCCTGATGATAGAAGATCAACAAGTGGCTTTGTAGTATTTCTGGGAAATAATCTTGTATCATGGCATGCAAAGAAACAAGGTATAAGATCAAGTACTGAATCTGAGTATAAGACATTAGCTAATGTAACTGTTGAGATTATTTAGATTCAGACTTTGTTGAAAGAATTAAAGGTATCCAGTCCGCCTATTACACGATTGTGGTATGATAACATGGGGATCAAATATCTTATATCAAATCATGTGTTCTATGCTAGAACTAAACACATTGAAGTTGATTTTTACTTTGTCATAAAACGGGTAAATAGTAAATTATTTTAGATTGATTTTATTTCTTCTAAAGATCATGTGGCAGATGGTTTCACCAAAGCCTTGAGTGTACGAAAGTTAGAGAATTTCAAGTACCATCTCAACTTAGAAAAGTTGTGATTGAGGAGGAGTATTAGGAAAGTTAAAACTTTTCATATGATGTCTCTTTTAATATCTTTTAATATGTAAATCTTCTATAATTAGAAAAGTTAAGAATCCATATGACGTCTCTTCTATTCTTGTAAGCTACACTAGAGGTTCTTCCTGACTATATATAACACACAGGTAGGTTAATTGCACGCTTCAAGTTATCTGATTATCTTGTCTCAGGTCCAACAGACATATAGAATTTCTGTTAAGAAAGTACTTTTTTGTTGAGTAATGCCCCATGGGGCTGTAATAGAGTTCGCAATTTGATGGCTACAATTGGTATGAACTTGGCTGGAGCTGACAAAATTTGGTGGCATGGTGCACCAGAACATGTTTGGTTGCTGGTGCCCCAGAGTTAACGGAATTTTTTATTTGATGATAGGCATAATTTTTCTAAATTCAGTCCGAAATTATGAAACCCATTTGACATATCAGAATTATAGGACATAATACTTCACAAAGTGACAAAAAAACACCAATTCTGTTTGGCTCGTGAAAAATTAAACTATGACTTGAAACATCCAGACATTGATTAAGAACATAGAAAGTTGATAACCCCAACTAATTCAGTTAATCTAGGTTGAAACTGATAAGCTCAATGGCTAAGCTTCTTATGACTTGATGGTGATGGCAACATGGCCGGCGGTGCTGTCGGTGATGGCGTCGTTGGTGACTGGGGTGACAGTGGGCAGCTCGAGGTTCTTATGCTTCTTGGGGGTGGTCCGGAAGTAGATGGCATAGTGGATGAGCTGCATGGCACCGAAGAGCACGCCGATGTCATTTGGGATGGTGATGTTAGAGGTCGAAGCGGATGAGTGCGTAGGACGTCCAACACAAGCCATTGAGGAAGCTCACCAGCGACAGCAGTTGTGGACTGTCGGCCGCCATTCACTAGAGCCCGGTAAATTTCCGATCACCGGCACAAACTCAAACGCAGTGCGGATTCACGCGGAACACTCTGAACACTTTGGATTTTGTGCTGCAATCAACCTTTCAGCTTTTCTACTTTCTTCTTCGGTTGGGATGCAGATGGATCAGAGGCGATCAGGACAGCTGCACATCGCGCTCGAACGTGTCCATCCCTAGGCTCACGATGCAGTGCTCACTACCGACCACTCCGGGATCGTGTGCGAGCTATTCTCGCCACGACGTCCTACGCGTACGGCGGTCACAACCCGGCGCTCGTGCGTATGTAGGTGGAAAAACAGGGGAACATGCGAGCAGACCATGCACAAGGTTTACTAACAAATCTACTCCTAAACCTTGTGCATGGTCTGTATATCAGTGACATCAATCTTGGAGCGTAGCTTGCAGAAGCGGTCTCATCCCAAAACCTTTGTCAAGATGTCTGCTAGTCATGACGGACTTAAGTTTCATCCTGTTCTCTTCGACGCATTCTCGTATATAGTGATATCTCACATCTATATATTTACTGCAGTCATAAAAAATTGGGTTCTTACTCAGTTAAATGGTAGACTCGCTGTTGATCTTCACTGTGATGGTGCTGCCCTTCACTCCTTTGAATTCGGCAAAGAGTCAGGCCAGCCACACACCCTAGCAGACTGTAGTAGTGGCGGCAATGTACTTGCTTCATAGGAGGATAAGGTGACCACCTTTTGTTTTTTTTTGTTTTTGAGACTGCCAAGTGATGATACTAGAGCTGAGAAAGAAGAGAACACCCGTGATGCTCTTCCTTGTATTAACATCTCCGGCTAAATCACTGTCACTGTAGCTAGTGAGCTATGACATCCCTCTTCCTTTGGTAGTGACAACCGTAGTGCAAGGTTCTAGCAATGTATTTCAGCATCCTCTTTATGGCCACTATGTGTTCTGTAGTTAGGTGCTTCATGAACCAACTAATGTGTCCTACTGCAAATGCTAGATCTAGTCTTGAGTTCACTAGGTATCGAAGGGATCCTACAATGCTCTTGTATTTTGTTGCATCAACAGCAGGAGCAGAGCTAGACTTACTGAGCTTGAGTCGAGACAACATGGGGGTTTGGCTCGGATTGCATCTAGTCAAACCAGCCTCTTTTAGGATTTTTTTGTAGTATAAGCACTTTGGTAGATGGTGATCCTGCTCCCCATCTGTGTTACCTCCAGACCAAGGTAATAACATAAGAATCTGAGGCTACTCATCTTGAAGGTCCCCTTCATCTCCTCCTTGAAGGTGTTGATGTTGCTTGAATCCCCTCTAGTGATCACCAGGTCATCTACATAGACACCCACGATGAGTCGGTGCTCGCCCACACCCTGGAGGTAGACGGCATGCTCTGACCTATTGTGTTGAAACCCTAGCTTGATTAGTGACTCATCAAGCTTGGAGTACCATGCTTGCGGGGCCTTGATGGAGTCCGTAGAGAGCTTTAATTAGGTGGAGCATCTTGATCTCTTGTCCCTTCATGATGAACCTCGATAGCTACTCGACGTGGACGTCTTTTAGGAGTTCTCCATTTAGGAAGGTGGACTACCTATCCTTCGCTCGCCAAGAGCGCCAGTAGGAGCCTCACGGACTCCAATCGTGCTACTGGGTGAACACTTCGTCAAAGTCGATACCCTGGCACTGGATGTACCCTTTGGCGACGAGCCTGGCCTTGAACTTGGTGATGAATCTAGCATCATCACGCTTGGTCTTGTAGACCCAGTTGAGGCCAATCAGTCGTACTCCTTTTGATGGGTCGACAAGCCTCTAAGTGTCGTTCGCCTCAATGGAGGTGAACTCGTCGAGCATAGCGTGGCACCAATTTTCGTGCACCAGGGCCTCCTCGAATGACATTGGTTTGGCTTCGCTTACCAATAGCAGCCGCTCCTCCAACGCCCGTGCGGCGAGGCCCAGAGGCGTGGCTGGCCCGAGCATGCTGTCGATGCTATGATACTAGAGTGGGGCGTCGTTGTCGTGGTCCGCGTCCAACTATTGTGACACACTAGCGGCGAGTGGCGACACGGGCTCGGCTGGCTCCTCGTCCTGCTATGTGCGCGCGCCCGATGTCACGCTCTCCATGTCATGCTCCAGCGAGGTGTGGCTGACAATGCTCCCGGTGTTCCGCTCCCAGTGATGGGTGCCACCATGGTGTGAGCTAATGGTGCCATCGAGCCCAAAGGTGTAGCTAGGGATCCTGTCGATATGGCCCCACTCATCGTTGTTGTTGTGGTGATCAAACCGGGCGGCGACAGGTGCTTGACGGTGAAGTCTCTTGCCTCGTCGTGTTGTCCCTTAGTCCAGGACCATTGCGCCGTCTCTTTGAATACCACGTTGCAGCTGACGTGCACGTGCTGCATCGTCAGGTCGTACCCGATATGGCTTGGACCATGGTTCGTAGCCAACAAAGATGGTGCGTTGGCTCCTGTCATTGAGTTTCTTTAGGCTCGGCATTATCACCTTCATGTGCACGATGCAGCCGAAGGTTCATAGGTGCTGGACGCTGGGGGGCTCCCGGTCCAAAGCTCGTATGGGGTCTTGCCACCCACACACTTGGACGAGGAGCGGTTGAGGAGGTAGACGTCCGTGGTGACTGCCTCGCACCAGAACTCGCCCAGGAGCCCTTTTGCCTTGAGCATGCTTCGAGCGATCATGACCACGGACTGGTTGCGGCACTCGACGACACCATTCTGTTGAGGTGAGTAGGGTGCCGTCAGCTCGTGATGGAGTCCTAGCTCGACGTAGTACTGGTCGAAGTCCTTTGTCAGGAATTCTCCTTCTCGGTCTGTGTGGAGTGCATGGACCTTCTTACCGAACATCCGCTCTACTGCCGCCTGGATGCGCTTAATCGACGTGGGTACGACGTCCTTGCTTGGAAGCAGAGCCATCTATATGTGTCGGGAGTAATCATCAACAAGAAGCAAAAGTATCGATTTCCACTCGAGGTTGACGACTTGATGGGACCATAGAGGTCTCCGTGGAGCAGTTGCAGCACCTCACATGAGTGCCCCAGAGCATGTTAAGGGAATGGCTCCCGCTGGTGCTTGTCGGCGAGGCAGGCTTCACACACCTGCTCCACTTGGATAAGCAGGGGCATGCCACGGACGAGGCCATCCCTTCCCATCTTGCGTAGCACGCTGAAATGGAGGTGACCTAATCGGGCATGCCATACCCAAGCTTCTTCGTCGTCCTGCACCGCTAGGCAAACCGGCCGTGCAATGTTGGCATCAAGCACGTATAGCTGGCCTAGATTGCAGTTGATCTTGGCAAGAAGATGCCGCTCCTCATCATGAACCCACATCACCCCGTCTTCAACCAGCACTTGGTACCTGATTTCGTCGAGCTGGCCGATGGAGATGATGTTGGCAGTGAGGCGGGTAAGGTAGTAGATGTTGGCGATGACCTAGTGCTCACCGTTCTTGTAGGATAGTAGGACGGTGCTGATCCCCTCAATGTGGGCAATGGAGCCATCCTCGAATCGAATGGAGCTGGTGACGCTGACGTCAAGGTTAGAGAACGCCACCTGCGCCCTAGACATATGGTTTGATGCCCCCGAATCCAGGGCCCATCGACTCGGGTCCTGGTCGGCGGGCTCATCGAGGGTAGCGTAGACCTTGTTCTTGGTGAGGTGGAGCTAGCCATCAGCAGAGATTCGCAACGGAGTCGACTGTGTCGGGGTTGGCGGTGGCGGATTGGATTGCGAATGGAACCCTACCTCCTCCACGGTGCCGACCGTGTATAGGAGTGTGGGCTCATCGTCTTGGGCCACATGGGACTGCTCATGCCTCTTCTTACCTTGGCATTCTATGGCCCAGTGGCCTTTTTTGCCATAGTTTCTATAGACGTCCTTAGTGCTCGCCCAGGCTGAGCTCATCCCGTTGCACGAGTCATTGTTGTCACCGGCGCCATGCCCGCGTCCTCTGTCTCAGTGTTTGCCACGCCCGTCGGAGCTCGACCCGTCGCAGTCGGACTCTTGGTCCCACCTCTTGTAGCGTTCCAGCCACTGGTCCTCCATGAGTAGTTTACTGCTGACGGTCTACGCTGGTGGCGGTTTGTCATCACTTGTCGCCTTGAGCCACCCAGTGACCTCCTCGATTGAGAGTGTGTCGATGTCGAGGAGAGTCTTGATGGAGACGACGAGCTACTTGTACCTCAGTCGGGTGACACAGAGGTACTTGGCCACCACCTTCGGCTCTGGCTTCAAGTTGCCAAGGATTGCCAGGCGCTGCACAAGGTTAGACAGCTGTAGGACAAAATCCTCGACCGATTCCCCATCGCGGAACGCGATCTGCTCATACTCAGCGCGAAGGTTCTGCGCTGTCGACTTCCACACTTGGTCATCCCCGATGTGCATCGACCTAATTGCCTACCATGCCTCCTTGGCCGATGGATTGGTCACCAAGGTGGGAACCATTTCGGAGGAACACCACAGTAGATTGCCTCTAGCGCGGTGCGGTCATCATGGAAGTTGATGTTGCCATCCTTGACGGTGTCCTAGAGGTGGCAGGCCAGCAGCTTCAGCTTCATCAGCAGCGACCATGACTCGTAGTTCGTCTTTATGAGCTATGGCCAATTGCCTTAGCCGCTTGTCTCCTAGACCACGCATTTGACCACGACTTCTCGTGGATGGCGCGTTCCTAAACGGTGACCGGCGTGGTAGGGGCCTACTATTGAAGCCACTCCCCTTTTCCTTCATGCCCGCTGGCAGCAGTGATCGGTCTCGACCCTTAGGAGACACCATCGCGCCGTGCTCTCGTTGGTCACTGGCTCTGATACCAATTGTGCACTATCGACCACTGTTCACCGGAGCTCGGTGAACTTCCGATCACTGGCGCAAACTCAAACGTAGTGCGGATTCACGCGGAACACTCTGAACACTCTGGATTTTGTGCTACGAAACAACCTTTCAGCTTTTGTGGTTCTTCTTCTCCTTTTATTGATTGGAATGCAGATGGATCGGAGGAGATCAGCTGGTTGTCCGCGTATCGTGCTCGAACGTGTCCATCCCCACGCTGACGATGCTGCGCCCACTACCAACCACTCTGGGATCGTGTGCGAGCTATTCTCGCCATGACCTCCTACGCGCACGGCGGCCACAATCTGATGCTCGTGCGTATGCAGGCGGAAAAACAGGAAACATGCGAGCAGATCATACGCGAGGTTTACTAACAAGCAGGAACGGCATGTACTCCACGCTCTCCGTCTTCACCACCTTCCTCTGCAAACACACGCATGCAGTACCTAGTTAATCACAACTCACAATTAGTGTCATCACTAGCTAGCTGCCAATTGCTATGAATTATCAACGAAATTAACTAGACCGTGAAGGAGCAGCAGTAGTAAGTACTGAAAGATAATCAGAGGGATTGAAACATACACTTATCTCGTGTCATCTACGTGTTATACATAGCTAGAAAGAGTCCCTGATGTAGCTTAAAAAATAAAAAAGATGGAAGGTTCTTAACTTTTCTAATTACAACTTTTCTAATTATAAATTCATCTTAATACTCCCCCTCAATTACAACTTTTCTAAGTTGAGATGGTACTAAAATTCTCCAACTTTTATACACTCAATGCTTTGGTGAAACTATCGGCCACTTGATCTTCAGAAGGAACAAAATCAATTTGAAGTAATTTGTTGTTTATATGTTCTTTGACAAAGTGAAAATTAACTTTAATGTGTTTATTTCTAGCATGGAACATATGATTTGATGTAAGATATTTGGCCCCCATGTTATCACACTACAACCATGCAATAGGCGAACTGGATGCATTTAATTCTTTCAACAAAATCTGAATCCAAATAATCTCAATAGTTGTATTAGCCAATGACTTATACTCGGATTCAGTACTTGACCTTGATATTGTAGCTTGTTTCTTTTGATGCCATGATAGAATATTATTTCCCAGAAATACTATAAAGCCACATGTTGATCTTCTGTCATCAGGACAGCCAGCCCAATCAGCATCTAAATATACACTTACCAACAAAGAAAATGACTTTTATCTTTAGACCGAGCATTTCACATGACTTGAGATATCTCAATATTCTTTTAACAGCCGCCCAATGTACTATTATTGATGTATGAAGAAATTGATAAACCTTACATATTGAGAAAGTAATGTCAGGTCTTATCAATGTAAGATACTGTAAAGCTCTTACAATACTCCTATATCTTGATACATCAATAAGACTAAGCGGATCTCTTTCATAAACTAAGAGTTTATCACTAGTCGATAGATGTGTGCTTACCAACTTGCAATCCGCCATATTTGCTGTTTTTAACAGATCATTTACATATTTTTTTTGTGTCAAAATAATTCCATGCTTAGTCTTAGCAACTTCGATACCGAGAAAGTAGTGTAAGTCACCTAAATTTTTTAATGGAAAATCATTGTGGAGATCCTGAAGTAATGCGGCCACTGCCTCTTGTTTAGAACTAACCACAATTATATCATCAACATAAATTAACATGAACATAATAATGTCACCCTTACTGTAATAGAATAAGGAAGTATCGGCTTTGGATCCTTTAAAACCAAGGGCATAAAGTTTCTTACTTAACCTTGAGAACCATGCTCTAGGCGCCAGTTTCAATCCATATAGTGCCTTATCTAACTTACAGACATAGTTTATTCTAAAATTGTCCTCATACCCAGAAGGCTGCTTCATATAGACATCTTCTTTAAGAAGCCTATGCAAGAAAGCATTATAAACATCCAATTGTCTAATAGTCTAACCCCTGGACACAGCAATAGAGAGAACAACTTGAATAGTGGTAGCTTTAACAATAGAACTAAAAGTATCTTCATAATCAATACCATACCATTGCTTAAACCTTTTGCAACCAACCGAGCCTTGTATCTATCTAAGCTGTCATCTTGTTTACATTTGATTTTATATACTCACTTGCAGTCAATAATATTACGCCCTTTCTAAGGAGAAACCAAATGCCATATTTTATTTTTCATTAACGCATCATATTCAGCATCCATTGTCTATTTCCAATTATTATCCTCTAATGCTTCTTATAAGTTTTTTGGCTCATCGGTTGATGTTAAGAAAGAATATTTAACCGTACCATCGGTGTAGCGCTTCTCCTTGCGAATACCACTTTGTAAACGGGTCTTCAGTCTTTGATGTAGCTCACCCCCATCCAAAGGTGCCATAGAAGATCCTAGCATGGGATCCAGAGTGGATTGGGCCATCGGGGGCTCTAGATTCAGCACCCTGATCGTGTCGGGTGCGCTAGATGCAGAATCGCCCACACGCGTTGGAGAGGCGGTCGTTGGCCCAGGCGATGTGTCATGGGATGATACGCCGGGCTCGGACTCCTAGCCAGATACACCTACAGAAGTCATTGGAGGTGTAGGTGAATCGCCTTGGGGGTTAGCTCCGATAGAAGGAGCTCTAGGTACCCCCATATGCGATGATGACAATTCCTATATGGCTTCGTGTGCTAGGAAATTATTGTTAGGAGGATTAATTGGAGAATCAGCCATATGATCACTTATGGTATGAACCCTACTAGTCAGATTTAATAAATAGCTAGGTAAAAGATTAATTTCATCTTGAAACCTAAGACCAGCATTAGGACCAAGAGATTGAAAGGGAAATAGAGATTCATCAAAAGTTACATCTCGAGAAATATAAACCCTTCTAGAATCAGGATCCAGGCACTTAAACATTTCATGAAATGGACTATATGCTAAGAAAGTGTATTGCTTGGAGCGGAATTGGAGTTTGTGGGTATTGTAGGGTCATAGATTAGGCCAACAAGCATATCCGAAGACACAAAAAGAGGAATAATCCGGCTATTGGTTGAACAACTGAAAGAGGAGCGTGTCATATGATAGTAACCGACTAGGTGTTCTATTTATCAAATGTGTGGTAGAAAGAAAGGCATCAGGCCAAAATTTTAGTGGCATATTGGCGTGAGCAAGAAGAGATAGACCAACTTCGACGATATGGCGATGCTTGCGTTTGGCTGTCCCATTCTGCTGATGTGTATGCGGGCAGAAAATATGGTGTGTAATGCCAACTTGGGCGAAAAATGGATGTAGTTTTTGATATTCACCCCATAGTCGGTCTGCATTGTTACAATCTTACGATTAAATAAGCGCACAATAGGAGATTGAAATTTTCGAAATTTGGTAAATACCTCAGATTTGAATTTAAGGAGGTAAATCCAAGTGAACTTACTATAATTATCAATGAAACTCATATATTATTTGTGTTCACCAACTGATTTGGGCGCAGGACCCTACACATTAGAATAAATAATTTCTAAAGGATGCTAGGAGTAGAGCTAGAATGAGGAAAAGGTAACTAATGGCTCTTGGCTTTGTGACATGCATCACACACCGAATGTTTATTTGAATCTGCTCAAACAGGAACATTAATTTGGCTGATAACTTTTTTCATAATCAGAGCTGTCGGATGACCTAAACGAGAATGCTATCTATCAAAAGAAATTTTTGCAGCTCCATAAGCTTGCTTTATTGTGTGCCTAGCAGGAAGAGGATAGAGGCGACGATCACAGCGTCACCTAAGCAGAGTTTTTTTCGTTGCTGGATCCTTAATTAAGAAAAAATCAGGATAAAATTCTATAAAGGTAGAATTATCAGATGTGAGACGATGAACTAAAACAAGATTTTTGTTGGCCTTGGGAACATATAGAACATTATTGAGATGAAGATCACGACTAGGGGTTGTAACAGTAGAATGACCAATGTGACAGATTTCCATACCTGCCCTACTCATCGTGTGGATCTGATCGTGGCCCTTGTACCTGCCATGGATCAATAGTTTTCCCAAGTTGTTGGTGATGTTATCTATAGTGCCTGAATCCATGTACCTGTTGGTGTCTATTCCGTAGGACGTAGACGTTGCACCTGCATATTTTTCTTTTGGTACGAAGTCTTTGTCAAATCTGTACCAACAGATATCAATAGTATGTCCTTTTATCTTACAAACCTGACACCTAGGTCTATTGTCAGGCCCATGCTGCTGATTATTTTGTGGGCCTTGATTTTGCTGGCGCTATCCATTGCTTCGGCCATGCCCGCGAGATGGAGCGCCCCTACGCGAGCGCCCTCTGCCTCGCGTGCCTTGCAACGCACCGCGCCCCTGGTTGGCGGAATTAACCGAGGAGCGGCTATCAAGCTAGAGAAGATCCATACGCTGCTCAAACGAGAGCAGCTGGGAGTACATCTCTTCCACACTGATCGGCTCAGTCCTGACGACTAGGGCTGAGACGATGGGATTGTAGTCAAAATCAAGGCCGGTGAGAACGTAGGAGACCAGCTCGTCGTCGTCGATGGCCTTGCCAGTAGATGCGATCTCATCGGTGAAAGACCGCATCTTGGCGATGTATTTAACCATGGAGAGATTGCCCTTCTTCGTTGTGGAGAGCGCGATCCTAGTGTTGACGGTGCACGCTCGTGACATCGAGGTGAACATGGCCTCGATAGCACTCCATACTTCAGTAGCAGTCTTGCAAGCAGTTAGCTGAGACAAAATATTTGGAGTGATAGAAGAGAGAAGGAATCCTAGGACCTGTTGATCCGTAGCACCTCACTCAACGTAGAGCGGGTTCTGGACCTCCACTTCTTTCTCATCTGCTGTCGTCTTCATGGTAGACACGGGGGTCTTTGTGGCGCTTGTGAGAAATACCTCTAGGCATGCGCCCCTCATAATGGCAAGCACTTGCATCTTCCACAGTGCATGGTTGTTCTTGGTCAGCTTCTCAGAGACAGGTTGGACGACCAAGAGATTAATGGCAGCGGCGTAGGAGGTTGACATGGTGGAAGATGAATCTAATCTATTATTGTTTGATGGCTCTGATACTATAAAAAATAATTAAAGTACTCGAAGCGTGCACTTGACTTCGTGTTGTCTACGTGTTATATATGGCCAGAAAGAGGCCCTAGCGTAGCTTACAAAAATAAAAGAGATACCATATAAAAGGTTTTTTAACTTTTCTAATTATAAAAGATTTACATATTAGAAGATGCGACATATGGAAGCTACTTAACTTTCCTAATAATGCCATTGCCTTATTCATAGTAAGTAAATCCCTTTCAAAAAATACCTTATGCATTCCTAGCTGCAGTGTCATCTGCATTGCCTTTTGTACTGCTAGTAGCTCAGCATGTATTGCACTTTGTAGGTTCTTCAGCCTTCTTGGCACCAGCAGTTAGTTAGCGGTACAATTTGAATCACTTGCCAACCATCTCCATCCTCCTTTGTTCCGATATTGTTTTACAATCAGGTGTAGTAACTGTATAAATCCAGCTAGGTAGCTGTAGATACTTTTCTTAACAATTCGTTAGTTGTTACTGATATAAAAAAAGTAGCTAATATAGTGCAGCCATGACTAATATTTTCAATCTTAACAACCATTGATTAACTCAGATACATCAAATGATAATAAAAATACATGATATTTGTTAATAAGGTTTAGATGAAACCTAATCCTTAGAGTTCTAATTCACAAGCACTCCTCCTTAATCAACATAGTACACCTAGCCGCTATAGATCCATGATATCACCGCTATCCTTTCTCTGTGCACATGTGTGTTAACGCCAAAATCTGGACAATTCGATGTCGCTCAAGCCGATCGGCTGGGAGATCCGATAGGGCTAAAGCCGATCGGCTGAGAGGTCTGATGAAGGGTTTAATGCAGTCATCGGCCGATGGAGATACTAAGACAAAGCAGATGGAGAACTGTAGAAAAGCCGATCAGATTAGTAGAAGATTGGATCGGCTTGAAGACAGGGCATTGTCCAATCGGGATCAGGTCCGAGAAGCCCGAGGAAAGCAAGGAGAAGGATCGGCTTGACTAAAAGAAGGTTCGATAGCTACAGTGGAGAAGCCGATCAGGTTGTAGCAAAGAAAGATTCAGTTATAAATTGAAAGATTATTCAGATGAAACCGGGTTTGGAGAAGAGTCGTGGACTCCACGGCAGGGTGCTTATTTTTATAAATTATAACCTTACTCAATTAGGGAGGTTTAGCTGGTTAGTTAACTTCTTTACGAATATTTTCCTTTGTTCTTACTGAAATAATGTCCGATGGTCGTAAACGTGTCGGACTCTGTCTGTAAATCTAGGGTATAAATATAGACCCTCTAGAAACATATAAGATATCTCTCGATCATATATAAATTCGGCGCATCGCCACCCTAGTTCATTTAGATTCTACCGGCGGGTTATGGCTCTCGACGCGGGGCTACATCGGTTAAGTCCGATCTCCGGCGAAGAGGTAAGTCCCACCACCATCCCATTATGTCCTGCTCTGTTTGAGAATACATCGGTTAGGTCCAACCTCTTAGGCCGATCGGATGTATCGCATCACGTCCATGCTGGACCTATCGGCCCGTTAAGCTTCCTCTGCCGTCGTCAGTCTCGTGCTGCATCGGTTAGGTCCGACCTACGGGGTTGCCGACAGTAGACCTACGCGCTTTAGGCCTATAGTCTCCTGCATGGCGTGTCATCGGAGTGCTAGGCGATGAGTTATCCATGCTCTGTGCTTCACGCCCAGCGCAGAGAGACGTCCCCTCATCTGCTCAGCTAGCCGATAAGTTTGTTCTTATCCTTGCTATGGCATAGTTGATTCGGCGTCCTCCGTATCATCGCCGCTGACCCCAGCCTCGTACTGTCTCGGTTAGGTCCGATCTTCGAGGTTCGGTGTTGATGGCGCTATCACAGCAGGCGACGTGTCTCTTGCTGTCATATCCGGAGCGGCATCCGCTTTGCAGCCCGTGCCTTCTTGTGCTAATCATCGCCTAGGCCGCATCCGCACTCATCGGTTTTTCCAGTCGATGAATCACTGTTCGGCTGTCCGGAGGGATCCCGTGCGCCTCGCCATCCTCTGAATACACCCTGGTTCCTCCATCAGCTCTGCGGTCGACCGCTCGTCGACACCTGTCCACATCGGCTCTCTAGCTGATCGAACAGCATCCCGAACCTATCGGCAGCCAGCCGATAGGGAGCGCCTGTATCGGATTCGCTCGTCTCACTTCCTTGTCAATTGCAGGGTCAAATTGACTGGCACGCTCACGAACCTCGAGACCTATAGACCTGCACTAGAGACAAGCAGACCTCCCAGGCCTTTACGTGACTGAGCTGCCGTCCCTCCCCGGTCGCGGGATTTTTTGGCGGCAAGCAATGTGTTACATTATCGTCATGGTTATATTATGACGTTACTTCTATATTTAAAGGGTTGTCGTTTACGACGTTAACTCTAATCACAACCATCTAATACAACTCTCTAAGTCTAATTGTAACTTAATATGACTAAGTATATTTAACACCTATTCCAACAAACTCTACTTTTAGTAAATATATGTCATCTAAAAGTAATAGAATCATATCGATCCACTGGTCGTTGTTGCTTCACCGTAAGTCGTCTAACGAGCTTATGCTAGACTTGTTGTCATCAAGAGACACCATTATCTATAATTTTTCCTCTAGACTCTATTTAAAATAGTGCTCTACCTTTTTTTTTCGTTTTGTCCATCAAAACTGGATTTCTCCTTTGCGGGCATGTACTTCACTTTCACTTCTTTCTTCTTTATCGTCTTATGAATAATAAAGCTAATAAATTCAATATCCATGTTTTTAAAATTATTAGACTAAACACTTGATAACTTAAGAAAATGTACCGTTATCTTGAATCATTCGAAGTAATTAGTATGATTAAACTCACTCTTTTCTTTTCAATGACCCTATCATATAGTTCCATAGATCTTAGGTATATTTTGTACTACCAAACAATTCCGTTGACTCGTAAACAAATTTCATCGGCTTGTCCCGGTCATCTCGTCCTTGGTCACCGCACACAATACACGCGTTGTGTCAAACTTTGAGCCGCATGCAATGCTCCTTGGTCGCCGCACACAATGCACGCGTTGGTCAAACTTTGAGCCGCATGCACAGCGCTTGACTGCCTTGGTCACCATACAGCCATACCACGTCCATACGTAGTGTTTTGCTGCCTCTGGCTCCCACTGCAACCTCCACATGCATTTATGTCACACGAACCTAGCACATACACATACATGTACAAGTGCAACCAATGGACCTACATGCATATATCATGCATGTTCATCCTTTATCTCTCTATATGCAAGATCACGTGTACGTGTGCCCAAACTCAATTGGCACAAGTTCCAACAACCTGCATGCAGCTGCAGATATTCCTTCGTTTTTGTGCGTGCTCCTGTGTTGAAGCCAAACAAGACAAGCCTCTGCATCACCTCGTTGAGCCCATGGATTGCGCTACATGGCCAACTCGAACTGACCGGCTAAGCCGATCTGGACTCCGAGTCGGTAACCATACTGACTCCACCACCTTCGGTACACCGAACCCTATTCGACTAATTTCCATGGCAACCACTTTAGCTCCGTTGTGTTGATCTCCCAGGCTCTTCTTCTCGATCGCCACGCGCTGCCCTTGTGTGCATATGTCGTGCCTCCGCACGCACCACAGTCGCAGCCATCCATGTTTTCCGTCCACGACCTTACCGTGCTTGGCCTCGCACATCCGTTGCCCTGCGACATGCTAGCTGGCTTAACCCCGCCGCTGATCCCACGGTTGCCATGTGCGTTAGGTATGCTGTCCTCACAATTGATCTCTCCAGTCACTTTCTGTCCTATCCAATCTCGTCCTTCCGATACATACTGTCCTCCCGTGTGATCGCGATTGAGGTTGTCACCTCTGTAACATCTTGTTGTCACCAGACTGACGATCTCTATCCAGGCATAACCACACCTCATATTTTCTATTTTACATGTCTCCAATGCTAAAACCATCGGCTCTAAGCTAGTATAGATATACGATGAAATCTAATCCTCAGGACTCTGATTTATATGCGCTTCTCCCTATTTAATATAGCACACTTAGCTGCTATAAATTCATAGCATGGTCGCTATCATTTTTTTCGCTATATTATACATTATGACGTTTCCTCTATATTTAAAGTTGCTGGTTACAGATTTTGACACTAACTCTAACTCCTACTATCTAATATAATTTTAAATTTAATTGTAATATAATAGGGTTAGTATATTTGACATCTATTCTAACCTTTACCATTCTCTCCCTCCTAAATTCACACCATCCATTGTTAAAACACCTGAAGTTTAGTTCTGAAGAGCCTACTGAACAATAGATTGTACACAAACTCAAATTTTGGTAAGCCGGCCAGCGATTTCAAATCCCCTCCAATCAGTCTACTCCAACATTGCTTTGCCCACCTGAGTTGAACAAACAGGTGCCCCCCAGGTTGAAGCGTTGGAAAAACTCTATAACTGACCTATGGCATCAACTTGTCATCGGGAGGCTTGTTCAGAATTTTTGGTGGGGATCCGAAAATGGAAAGAGGAAAATGCATTGGAAGGCATGGCACCAATCTACTAGCAAGGCAAGCATGGAGATTAATAGATAATCCGGACAGCCTATGAGCGAGAGTGTTGAAAGCTAAATATTTCTTGAATGGTTGCCTCGTGGACACAGTTTTCTTAGGTAATGCGTCGCCAACGTGGAGAGCAATTGAACATGGTCTAGAATTGTTGAAGAAAGGGTTGATTTGGCAGATAGGCAGTGGCACAAAGGTCCATATTTGGAGAGATCCATGGATCCTCTGGAATTAGAGTCGTTGACCTGCAAAGCAGGACTTTGAATTGGCACTACACTGGTCCATGCTACCAATGATACTAGAAAACAGACAATGCCCTATTTGTGTCTGCAATTAATGGACGAGCTGAGGACAAATCAAGGTTTGCTCACCTAGTTCGTGAGTTTAGATTACTCCGGAACGGAGGAAGGGAAATAAAAGTTCAGAAGGTGTATCGCGAGCATAATAAAATTAGCCATGAGCTGGCTAACAAGGCTCGTGTAGAAAATGGGTATGAATATTGGTCTCACCATGAGAGCAATTTCATTTCTGAACTGATTGTAGAAGAATGTAATCTCTCTTACAATGTTTAATAAAATTTCTTCTTTCACAAAAAAAGCTGTGTCGCTAAGAAAGGAAGGTGGGAGAAGCCAAAAGTGCTGTAATTAAAGAAGGCGACGACAACCATACTTAACTGAAACAAAGAGAGTGACAGTGTTGTAGGCAAGGGAGAAGGAGCCACCGTGGCAGCTAAGTAAAGATCGCGGGTTTGCGGGTGGGTTTGAGAAGCATAGCAATAGTTGCAGGGAGTGGACGAGGCTTTTTCTATTTCCATTGGTCGTTTGGTCGGATGGACGCCCTTCAGAAGAACATCCTGATATAGACATGGTTGGAAGCAACATCATGACCTAGATGCCATTAAAAATAGCTTGCTTCCTATTTTCTAAATTTCGGATAATATTTACTATTTATTTAAATATGTGAATATTAAGAATCTATCTATACTACTAAAAAGCGCATTCGTCTCTTTCTTTTTCACTACACGCGCTCTGAACAAAACCAAAAAATATCTACACTGTTAAAAAGCGCCGTACTCCTCTCTTTTTTCACACTACTCTCTCTCTCGAAAACCAAAAGAAAATAAAAAAAGCTGTTTGCAGTTGAGATCTTAACTCCGTGGCATCGACGAAAAGCAAAAAACTAACCACTGTTTTGTACTTCAGATTACTTAATATCTTAACTCCAATCTATTATTTGTGAGCCATAAAACAAGCAATAACATGTTATAACCTAACATCCTTGATATGCTACTATTGGGAGTACGGATAAAAAACTGGGCCCCCTCCTCCCATTCTCCCGCGACCCACCGGCAGCGACGGCGGCGCAAGCTGATGGGTTGCAGCGGCTGAGCAGACGCAGCGCGGCGCCACACCCTCGAGCCCGACGCCGGCGACCCCATGGCGGCGCCGCCGAAGCCGGCCAACCGGCTGGGGGGTATGGCGGAGGCGCTCTCCATCGCCGCCGACCTCGGCTTTCCCGCCCCTCCCGCGCAGGTCGGTCCCGGAGTCCCTCCTCGCCTTGACGATTTGCATCTCCGCGTTTCGTTGGAGGTGATTGTAGGGTTTGGTCCTTGGTGTTACTACATTGTGAAATGTAGGTTTTGAGCAAGTATTGCTGGTATGATTGAGCCCTGTCACTGCAGTTCCGAATAATTTGGGTGGGTTTGTGAAATGTAGGTTTTGAGCAAGTATTGTTGGTACGATTGAGCCCTGTCACTGCAGTTCCGAGTAATTTGGGTGGGTTTAAGTATTTAATTCTGGGAGAGTTGGATGAACTTGGTTAGTATTGCAATAATCACTTGTGGAATCTGCTCCTAACTGTGGTGAACCTAGATTGCTTGATCCCATGAGTCTCTGTTTGCTTAAATAATTTTGAAACCGTGAAACTGCGAGCTTCCATTTCTAACTATATTATGCATATTTTACTATTTTTATTATGTTCGTTTAATTGCCTAGAAATTTACAGTGTCCTGCATCATGCATAGTGCTCTGCATTGGCAACGTGCAGAGATGGTTATCAAAGGATTTTATTGATTTCAAACAATATGTTTCATTTTTGAAAATGTGCATCTGATGTCTTACCTTCCTTGCGGTGTTTATTATGGCAGGAAGATCAGGGCAAAAGCGATGATCTGGTGAGGGTCTTGAGGGAACTGACTGTCAAACAGCAGAACATTGCCAATTTGCAAGTGGAGTTACAAGGCAGAAAGGTGATGAATTGATAACCAGCTGTTAGTCTCTATACATTTATACATTTATACGGAAATTCCATGCCTTGTACACAACGGCAATGCATATTTCAGCGCCAAAATTCTACATATTTTATTCACGATTACTTTTCAGTTCTGGTACTACATGACAATGTTCTCGCTTTAGACCACCAAATTCATGTTCACTTAACCTTGGTGCAATGAACAGCCTATTCATTCTCTTGTTATGGTGCTGAAGTCATAAACATAATGCAAAATATCACTTTTGAATTTTTGTAGGTATTTATGCTCACTGTAGCTCTTTGTTGAGAGCTTAAAGCTAAAGCATTTAACTGGTTAATGCATGAAACCTGAATGTTTATGCCCCTGGAATCTAAATCTATGCTAGACTCAAAATCGCTACATACCATTTTGCTGGCATATTCATCTCCTTGCAGACCTTCTGTTCTGAATGTATATTATTGTATTATTTTTGTTCACCAAACGGATACTACATATATTTGTGTGATGGAATCTGGTGTTTCTTTACTTCTGTGTGGCTACAGTTGAATCACCTGCAAAAACTCCCTTTGGCAGGTGATACTGACAAGATGAATGATCTCCTGTGATGCTGAATGATGTTAGAGATGATTTGTAAGTTACATGTAACAAACTAGCAGCTGGGCGTTGAGGGGAAATAGTTGTGCCGATACATCCAGTTCGCACGGCATGATTATCAATGGAAAGAACAGAGCATTTCCTTCACAGCCTGTATTTATCTCTTAAAAACCCCTGTCATTAGCTAGTACCTCTGCATAAAAAAACACGGAGTATAGCCTAATGATTGCTATGTGTTTTGTCGTCTTTCCATCTGTGATTCTGATCAGCATCATTCTTTGGAGACATCGCGAACAGATTGACATCAGTTACTGATGATGTGAAAGCGCAAATTTGATATCACTAGTTGACGGTTGATAATAACCTAGCTAATGTCCTCTTGAAGTATAGCACCAAAGGTCTCTATGGATAATTGATTTAAAAATTACAAGTTATGACAAAGATTTTAGTGATCAATTCTTGCAAAGGTATGTAGGTAAGTACCTGTTTGTTTGCCGTCAAATTCATTGCACAAAAAAAAAACTCAACTTTTTGTAGTACACAAAAATGCATAATGTAACATATGGTTAAATGGTACAGATAAAAGGTGCTTGATGTAGACTCATGATAGGGTTCGCTGCACAAAGTTATCTAAGGCCAAGATCATTTTGTAGTATTCATGCAGTACATAAGTTATTGCATTTGCAAAAATTGAGAATATTGTATGATGATAACCACTACATTGTATTGATACTTCGATAGTAGGGAGCATCCAGTATAAAACCCTTCACAAGTGAACTTTTTTATTCGTAGCTGGCATAACACATGAATCCTGAGAACTCATCTGATGGGAAAATAAATGTGTGGCAAGATACTCTTCAGCAAAGAAATGATATCCTCGTACATAGAAAGACACATGTGTAATGGCAACAACAAAATCACACTCCAGTTGAACAACACGAATCCTGACTCCTGACTCCTGAGAATTGCGCTAAGAATGATATAGTAACCACTGATACCTGGTTGGTTAATGACCCTCCAGCATTGAGAATCAGAGCATCATCAGGCTATAATCTAGTATAGTGTTAAACAGATAGTCTTATCTCTAAGTATAGGATAGTGTTTCTATCTATCTCTTATACTTCAGATCATATGTGATAGAATTCCTTATCTTGTCCACGGCTGGCTGTTAAGATCGGTCTTCACTTCGTGTAAGCCACGGCGAGAGCCCTTTCCGTCTTATATTAATGTGTAGCGGCCCGAGGTCAAAGACACCTCTTCCCTCTCTGATTTTCTATATGGTATCAGAGCTAGATTGAATCTACCGATCATCCACTAGCCAATCTACTCTAAGTGACGCCTTCATAGCTAGCTCCTCCTAATCTTCCACATCCTTTGGTAGGACAAGCAGTCTCAGAGAAACTCAACAAGTCGAACCATGCCCTATGGAAGGCACAAGTTCTAGTGGTCATCATAGGGTCACGTATTGAGGGTTACCTCACTAGAGCATGCAAAGCCCCTGACGTTAGCCTTACAACTAAGGTTGATGGCAAAGATGATGTGGTCAACAACCCTACATAGAGGAGTGGGTAGCCATGGATCAACATGTACTTGGATACCTTCTATCCTCGATATCTTGAGACATATTGGTTCAAGTTGTAGCTTCTTCAATGTCCACTGCTGTGTGGACCATGATCGAGGAAATGTTCTCCTCTATGACATGAGCAAGGTCGATCAGCATGTGAATCTCCCTCATCACTACCAAGAAGGAAGACATGTCAATCATTGAAAGTACATCTAGACCTCTAACTAATTTTATTAATTAATGACAATTAACTAGAAAGGACTAATGTGTTTCTTTGAGATTACATTCTAGAGAAATTAGTCCTTTGATATGTGTGGTGATCAGATTTCGACGATACCTCTATATTGAGGATGAAATGACCGTAAAACTATGGTAAAATGTAATTTCTCTTGATTTTGATTCATTGGGAAAGCCGTCCTATAAACAGGATGTCGCTTTGAAATCCAGGGTTTAAAACATTGTGCTCAAATCTTTTCAAAAAAAGTTTCTTCAAATTCTCTTTTGAAGTCTTGGAATTTTGAACTGATCAGAATTTTCAAAATGAATTGAGATGGCCATATAGAAAAAAATAATGGAATTTATGTTCAATGCCATCGAATATTTTTATATGAGTTGTAATGGCTCTGTTGAGAAATATAATAAAATTTCTATTTGTACTTATCGAAATTTCTGTTGTGAATGCCATCGGTTTTATTGAAGAAATTATCGGAATATATGATATGACATCAAAATTTCTTAAATGAGTTGAAATGTATCTGTTGAAGAAAATAACGGAAATTCCAACTTGTAATATCGGAATTTTTGATGTGTGTGTGTTGGAGGATGAGTTGGAGTTTAAATTTTGTATTGGTTGGAAGTTCCGATGACAAGTATCAAAATTTTTTATATGAGAAATCTCAGCCAATTGGATTTTGTGGGATGCTATAAATAGCGCCCACCCACCCTAAAGGAAAGGGACTGATTCACATTGCAATTATATGAGCCTTTGGGTTGAGCTTCACTCTCTCTCACCTTAAGCCCTTTTCTCGTCCAAACTCCACCTCTAGATCTACTCAATTTGATTCTTGTATTTGTGGATTTGCTTTGAAAGATTTGATGCTTGGTGTGTTCTTTATTCATTTTAGATTTTCAACCCTAAGTAGTTCTTATTGCATCTATTACTCTTGGAGATTGAACACTACTAGACGGCTAGGTGTCACTCTTGAGCCACTGATTTGAGTGTGGTGTGCCGAGAGAAGTTTGTGAATGCCAGATCTTGCATTCGTAAGGAAAAAGATATCACTAGTGGAAGAGGAGTGCATTTGTGCAATCTCAAGAGGAAAGGGCTGAAAAAGACTTGGCTCTTTTGTGAGTTACTCTATGGAGAGTAGAATTTCTTCAAGGATTTAAACTTTAGGAAATATAACTTTGTGTGAATTGCGGTGATATTTCCTCTAACCCTTGTATTATATCTTTGGCTTGTTTATTTTCTTGTTGTTGCAAATATCTAGCTACTGTTTTAGCTTAAGTGTTAAATCTAGCTTCCTTTGTTTGCTGAGCAAGCTTGCTGTCGCTGTGCATATTAGAATATCCAATATATACTATTAGAATATCTGACACAATGGATATTCCGATAGAGATTTTAACTTCCTCTTTCATTTAATGTTTTAAATTGCCTATTCACCCTCTCTAGACCTTAATTGATCTTTTCAATCATGACCTACTTTGGCAAGATGTGTGTGCTTGCTGATGAGATGACGACCTTTAGGAAGCCTGTCAACGACAATGATCTAATCTCCTACATTGTCACCAGTCTAGATGATGAATTCGATCCTGTTGTGTTGACCCTGGTTGGGTGACCGGTCACTATTGGAGAAGCTCTCGCTCAGCTTCTTAGCATTGAGCAGAGGCTTACACTGCGTCGAGAAAGCAACTTACACTGCGTCAAGGAAGCAACTACTAGGGCTCCATCAACATGACTAATAGAGACTATGGATAATAATAGCAGCGTGGGCATGGCAATGGCCATAATTGTGGTGGCTTCAAAAACAACAACTAGGGGCATGATCATGGGAATCTTGGTGGCTATAGCAACAGTGGCAATGTCGACAATCACCCCAAGTGTCAGCTATGCTACAAAAGGGGGCACACGGTAAAAGATTGTTGGTATAGCTATGATGAGAATTTTGTTTCTGATAAACTATTTGCAGTGTTAGCGACTTCATATGGTGTTGATACAAATTGGTATTTTGACACTAGAGCCACCAATCATGTGATTGGAGAGCTTGAGAAACTGGTTGTGCAAGAGAAGTACAACAACATTGATCAGATCCAAATATCAAGCCGCAGGTACAAAGATTAGTCATATCGAATGTTCTGTTGTTAAGACCCCTAGTTGCAACCTTTACTTAAATAATGTTTTTTATGTTCTAAAAGCAAACAAGAATCTTGTTTCTTCTCATAAACTTGCCTTTAATAACTTTTCTTTTCTTGAACTTTACCCTAAATTATTTTTTATTAAGGATCTGGGCACGAGAATTCTTCTTCTTAGAGGTCGCTACCAAGGAGGATTGTATCCTCTGCCCTCTCCATCTTCGCACTGCCCTAGACAAAGCAAGCATACAAAGTTATCAAGCCGTATTCTCAATGATGGAATCATCACCTTGGTCATCCCTCTTCTATAGTTGTTGAAAAAGTAAAGGTTGTGACTAGTGAGTCCAACAAGCAGTCAGTGTGATGCATGTTAAAAAGCAAAAAGTCATAAGTTACCTTATGCTAGATCTCATAGTGAGTCTAAATACCCCCATTGAACTTGTGTTCTCTAATGTTTGGGGCCTTGCTCCTCAATCTATTAGAGGGAAGAAATATATTATGTTAGCTTCATTGATGACTATAGTAAATGTACATGGATTTACTTGCTCAAGTTCAAATCTGAAGTTTTTCAAAAATTTCATGAAATTTAAAAGCTTGTTGAGTGGTTGTTCAATAGGAAAATCATAGTAGTCTAGACTGCCTAAGGGATGGGGATAGTACCAAAAACTCCACTCCTCCAAAAACGACGGCATATCACATCATGTTTCGTGCCCACACTCACATCAACAAAATGGTTTTGCAGAGAGGAAACACCATCATATTGTAGAGGTTAGGCTTGCTCTTCTTGCCCAAGCCTCTATACCTTTAAATATCTGGGATGAAAGTTTATTTGATTAATAGTGCTCCTAGTATTCTGAACTATGTGTCTCCTTTAGAATATCTTTTTGATCAAAATCTTGACTATTACTTCTTGCATATCTTTGGGTGTGCTTACCGGCCAATTTTATGTCTTTACAACAAATGCAAGCTTCAGTTTCGTTTAAAGGAGTGCACTTGAGCAGAATAATTTAGAAGGAAATTTCACATATGATAATGAAGAGGCAAATAGTAAGATGATGTGGGAAATTCTCCCACATCCTCTCCAAATTCAATGTCAGCATCTTCATTGGGATTGCCACGGTTCGATGCAGTAGGAGCAGAGCTAGTGCACTCAGGATCGATGTCCACAATAGCATCGTCCCTTGCCTCCATCACACGCCAATATGGAGGAGGCACATCTCAGCCTGGTGGGACCACTAATACTAACACCGAGTAGGTGGGGCCAACCTCTACAACGACAACATCAACATTTGATGACTCTTTCTTTGGAACCAGTGCCTTCCGGATCGTCTGTGGTAGAGGGAGAACCAAATTGACCGCGCACATGTTTGCAAAGTGGGATAAAAAATAGAAGTCTACACTAATGCCATATTAAGTGGGGTTTACTCAATTCCACCAGTGAGCCACAAAATTTAACTGATTCTTTATGTAATAAAAATTAGAAGAATACTATGGATGTATAGTATATGACTTCAGTTCAGAATAAAGCCTTGCAGTGAGTTGTAGAAACATAGTTAACTGAAAGTGGGTTTATAAGATTAAACATAAACAAGATGAAAGTTTAGACATGTATAAAGCACGTTTAGTTGCAAAATGCTCCAAGCAAAGATAACACACCTTTAGTTCTATGGTCGAGATAGCTACTATTAAAATTATTCTTTCTCCAGAGGATAGTTCTTGAGGCAATTGGATGTTCAAAATGTAATCCTCTACAGTGTTTTTGAGGAGGAGAAGTATATGAAACAACTGGTTGAGTATGACGATTCCTCTACTCTACATTATATGTGTAAGTTATTATATAGCTTGAAACAAACCGCTATGACTTGGTAAACTTATTAATCTTGGTTTTAGAGGTATATATTCTTCTATTAGAAAGGAAATTTAATTATATTTTTAGTTAATTATGTAGATTAAATAATTGTTGTAAGCTCGAGACAAGAAGCTATGCTATGCTAGCTTTACTAGTTTGCTTAAAGTACTTGGGTGAATTGCATTACTTTTGATGCCGAGAAAATGGGCACCCAAGTTGTGTTAATGGTATTCTGTTTTTCAATATCATTTCTCTTGCTTAAAATTAAAAAATAATCAAAGTGTCAAAGCAAAGCATGCTTCGAAATGAATCTGGACTGAAAAATTATGTTCGTGCTGTTAGGCCTCCTGGACATCCGTGAAACCGCGTGGCATTCAACATAGAGGACATCACATTCCACGATGGCCATCTATAATTGTTCGATGCGTCGGAGCATCTGCACCACTTCACCATGCGCGAGCCCGGCCGACACCACTGTCCAGTCGAGTCGGCGAGGAGCATTTCATGCCAGCCACAGTGAGGGGCCCCGTCGTTGATGTATGTGCAGAAATATAGTATGCAGTGAGACTGAGACCCCAACTCTATATAGAATGGTCGGATATATATATATATACAAGTCCAGTCATCTAACACCCCCACAGTTGTAGCGAAAGAGAAACGGACGTAGAGAATAAAGCGAAAACTGATGAACAAAGGTGCGAGTATGCCTTTGGTCATAATGTCGGTGATCTGGTGCGTCGATGGTATATGGAGCACCCGAACTTGTCTTAGTGTGACTTTGTCACGTACGAAGTGAATGTCAATCTCTATCTGCTTTGTCTGTCGATGATAAATCGGGTTGGTGGTCATATAGACGACGCTGACGTTGTCGTAGTAGATGATGGTCGTAAAAGTGATAGATGTACGGAGCTCTTAGAGTAGCTGGCGAAGCCAGCAATACTCGACAATAACGTGGGCAATGGCGCAATACTTGGCTTCGGCGCTAGACTGAGACACTATAGTCTAGCGCTTGGAGGACCAAGAGACTAGAGTGTTATCGAGGAAGACGCAGTAGCCAGAGGTGGAGCGTCAGGAGTCGGGACAACCACCCAGTCCGCGTCAGAATACACGGTGAGAGAGTCGATAGGACTAGATCTAAGATGTAGGCCGAAGGATAGTGTGTCTTTTACGTAGCAAAGGATACGCTTGAGTAGCACAAGGTGAGGTTCGCGAGGAGCATGCATAAAGAGGCACACTTTCTGGACGTCATAGGTAAGATCGGGCCGTATGAGTATGAGGCACTGGAGGGCACCAGTAATACTCCGGTATTGGGAGGAATCAGCGATAAGAGAGCCATTAGTGGTGGAGAGCTTAGCGTGAGTGTCGATGGGAGTAGCGGTGAAGTGACATTCGGCCATGCCTGCACGCTGGAGAAGATTGATGTCATACTAGCGCTAGGAGAGAAACAACCCATGGGGAGAACGTGTGACAGAGATACCAAGGAAGTGTTGGAGTGGACCTAGATTGTTCATGGCAAACTTTGAGTGGAGTCAGGCCATGATATGCTGTAGGGTGGTTGTTGAGGATACCATGAGAATGATGTTGTCGACGTAGAGGAGAAGGTAGGCGGTAGTGTTTCCAATATGAAGGACGAAGAGGGAGGTATTCGAGACGGATGCCACAAAGCTGATGTGCCAAAGATAGACAGCAAAGCGCTGGTATCAAGTCCGAGGGGCCTATTTGAGGCCATAGAGAGAGCACTGAAGGAGGCAGACGTCGTCGGGATAAGATGGGTCGACGAAGCCTGGAGGCTGCTGGTAGAAGACTATTTTCGTCAGATGGCTGTGAAGAATGGCATTTTTTATGTCGAGCTAATGGATCGGCCAAGAAAGTGAGGTAGCGAGAGTGAGAACAACCCGAATGGTAGCGAGCTTGACAACAGGACTAAATGTCTTGTCATAGTCAACATCGGGACGTTGGGAGAAACCACGAACTACCCGGCATGCCTTATGATGAGAAAGCGATCCATCGGAGTAGAACATGTGTTTAAAGATCCACTTACCGGTCACAACGTTTGCATCGGGAGGATGAGGGACGAGGCGCTAGGTCTCGTTATCCATAAGTGCCTTGTACTTATCGGCCATAGCCGCATGCCACTAAGGATCGGCCAAGGCGGAACGATGAGTCGCCGGGATGGGTGAGATGGTACAATAGATTGCGGAGAGCCCGTAGCGCTTGATAGGGCGAAGTGACCCGGTTTGTAATCGGGTGATCATATGAGAAGAGAAGGAGATAGTAGAGTTCGCATGAGCCGATGGGAGCGTTAGTGGTGGGATAGGGACGAAAGGAGGAGGGTGGTATCGGCTCGAGATCGGTGACTGTATGTTCGGGGAAAGGGCTGAACGTGGTCAGCCTGAACCGATGGAGGGTGAGGGGCCAATAGGGGTTGGTGAGCCGATGGAGGTTGATGAGCCGATGGGTGTCGGTGAACCGATAGGGGCAGAGTAGCTGATGGAGTTGGTGTGGTCGATGGGGGTGAGACAGTATCAGCCTGAGCCGATGGAGGTTGGGGAGCCGATGAGGGTGGTAGGGCCGATGGAGGTCTGATGTGAGAGGCATCGGAGCAGAGAGGAGTGGGATAGTCGGGTAAGAAGTCCTTTGGAGCAGTCGATAGGGAGTACAGAGGTGAGATTGGTGGAGGGTGCCGGGATGGTATGGTGTTGGTTAGAAGGAAGTCGAGATCGCCAGACGAGGGTCCGGGATGAAGTAAACCGAAGGAGAAGTAGGACTCATCAAAGACGACATGGCAGGAGACGATGATTCGGTGGGTGGAGAGATCGAGGCATCGGTATCCCTTGTGGGATGAGGGATAGCCAAGAAAAATACAGGCGGTGGAACGGGGTGCAAGTTTGTGAGGGGCGGTGGTGATGAGGTTAGGATAGCAGAGACACCCAAAGACGCGTAGGTGAGAGTAGTCGGGCATCTTGTGGTACAAAAGGGTGTAGGGGACATTGTGGCAAACGAAAGAGCAAGGATGCCGATTGAGGAGATAGTTTGTGGTGGTTAGTGCTTCAGCCCAATAGGGTGTAGGTAGATGGGCATGAAGAAGTATAGTGCGACTGATGTTGTTGAGTGTTCGAAAAAGGCATTCGGCCTTACCATTTTGGGAAGAGGTGTAGGGACAGGAGAGAGGGAGATAGGTGCCACGGGAGGTGAGAAAAGCTTGGGTGGTACGGTTGACAAACTCCGTACCATTATTGGCCTGTATGGCTTGAATGGAGATGTTGAATTGGGTAGAGACGTAAGTGGTGAAGTTGATGAGGTGAGAGGTAACCTCGAACCTACTTGTTAGGGGAAAAGTCTAGCAATAGTGTGTATAATCATCAAGTATTGCAAGATAGTACTAATAACTAGACACACTCTTAATTGGAGAAATCCACACATCACAGTGAATTAATTCAAAAGGTCGAGAGGTACAGGACAGAGAGGAGAAGAAAGGCAGCCACACGTGTTTGCCAAGTTGACAAGAGTGGCAGATAGTGGAGCTGTTGTGGTTGCACGTTATGGAGGCGCTGCGATGGAGGTTGACGACAGCGTCGGGGCTAGGGTGACCAAGGCGAAGATGCCACAAGTTAGTAGAGATGGTGAGATTGGTGTGGGGAGTGGACGGCGCAGTGAAAATGGTGTAGAGGTCACCACCACTATTGTATCGTAGCATCTCACACCGGGTTGGGATATCCTTCATAGAGAAACCAGAAGCGTCAAATTCAATTGAGCAATTGTTATCTCTTATAAATTGGTATACAGATAGTAGGTTGTAGATGAGAGAAGGGACAATGAGAACATTGCGAAGTAGAAAATTGGTTGTGGTGTAGACAGGAGGGAGTCACCATGGCATTTGATAGGGAGAGAGTGCCCATTGCCGATAGTGATGAAAGGGGAAGAGGAGGGATGGCGAGAGAGTAGTATATCATGCGATGACGCCATATGGGATGACACACTAGAGTCCAGCACCCAAGGGTGCTAGGGTTAGAGCTTCATCTGATTGAGGGCGGCGACGAGGCTAACCTAGTTCTATGAGGGAACCGACTAGGTGGGTGGTGACGGTAGGATCGGCTGAGGCGGTTAGATGGGAGCCGATACCAGGTGGGCCTGAGGATGGGCGCCGAGGACCCCTGGTTGCCAGCCGATGGGACTACGTAGCTAGGGTTGGGGTGCATAGGGGTTGTAGCAAAGCTACAGACCCATGGGACTGGCAAACAAGGTAGGGACAGGAGTAGGGCGCGGTTGCATCGAACCGCTCTAGCTCTTGCCCTTGCCTTTTCCTTTGCCTTTGCCCGTGCCACCGGCGTGGGCTTTGTGGCCATGGCTAAAGCCGTGGCTACCAAAGCCACGAGAGGTGGTGGCAGCGCACGGTGGTCAGTAGCCGATGGGTTGGAGTAGCCATAATCGCCTGTGGCAAGGAGAAAGGTGTGGGCCACAGTCTTCTCATCGTTGGTCAGGCGTAGTTCTTTGAGAACTAACATGCTGTGGGCTCGGGCGAATGTGGAAAGAGGTGTGGAGTTGGTGATGTCATTAGCGGTGTTTGATAAGTGGGGGTTAAGTCCTCGTAGGAGGGCAAGGACGAGTTATGAGTCGGCCACAGGGTGACCGACTTTAGGGAAGGCGGCGGTCTTGACCTTTAGGCGTTGGCAGTATGAGGAGACAGATGAGTCTCCTTGTACCATGGAATAGAATTCATTAAGGAGGAAGATAACGCGCTGATGTTTGTTGACATGGAAGATCCGCTCAATAGCCACCCAGAGATCCCGGGCGATGGGGTTAGTGTCATCTATTGCAAGGTTGAGGACGGAGTCATTGACTGAGCGAAGCAGCCAGCTACACACGCAGCACTCGGCGATGTCCCACTAGGGATCATCGGGTCGAGGTGGAGCGGAGCCGTCGATGTGGGAGCGAAGGCCGAACTTTCCACACAAGGATTTAAAGAAGAATACCCACTTAGAATAGTTGGCATTGAGGTCAAGGGAGATGGGAACATGAGATTTCACGTTGACGGCGGCGTAAGATGGTAAGAACATCGGCGAAGTGGTGCTCCAGTTATGGTCAGGAGCGCTGATGGCCGAAAGGGATTCGATGACTAGAAGAGTGCTGAAACTAAGAGCTGACTCGGTGGTCATGACGAGAGAGTAGCGAGGCGCGATAAGCCGATGAGGGTAGTGAGCCGATGAGAGTAGATGGCCAATGAGAGTGGTTGGCCGATGAGAGTCTTTGGCCAATGGGAGTAGGTGGTCGATGAAAGTGGTTGGCCGATGGGAGTAGGTGGCGGAGTAGTTGAGCGAGGAGTGGGTGGCAGAGTAGGTAGGCCACGAGTGTAAGAGAGTAAGTGGGTCAGGGGCGTGAGAAGGTTCACATCTATGAAGAGAGGTTTCACGTCCGTGGACCCGTGGACGCAACGGAGTGGGGCAGATATGAAAAATCGGAGAAGTCGCAGACACGAAGAAAGGAGGTTCACGTCCGAGAAGCAGAAATTCGTGTCTGTGGACACGTGGACACGTCGGAGTGGCTTGGACGCGAGTGGAGAAGTTTCGTGTTGGGGAGCAGGTGAGCGTGTCAGAAAAGCTGGAACCGAGAGAGATTTTTAGCCGATGGAGGGCGAACGGGTCCAGCCGATGGAGGGCGGATAGGTCCAGCCGATGGAAACGGCGAGCGCAGAGTTGTGCTAGCGTCGGAAGAGGAGAAGGTGCACTGAAGTAAGAAAAAAGCTAAGGCAGGTCTGAACGAGACGAGGAGGCGGATGGAGCCCGTTTCCTTGTCACGTGGTGGAAAGGGGGTGAGAGGGCGGTAAAGGAGGAGAAGGTCGTCTGTGGAGGAGATGGGGAGGAGAAGACCGTCTGTAGAGGAGACGGGGAGGATGAGAGCTGAGACAAGAAGGCAGAGGAAGAATACCGAGAGAGAAGATCTGTGACGGGAAGAAAGCGTCGGTTCGTCGGTAAAAGGATGCTAGCGCGTCGAAGATGTCTAGACCTGCTCTGATATCATATAAAAATATAGTATACAGTGAGACTAAGATTTTAACTCTACAAGCAAAGTCAGGTTTATATATATATAAGTATAGCGTACAAGTGTGCTTGAGTCCCTCAAATCTCCTTTTAAGGAATAGAGATTATGCCATCTTCGAGCACTGTTTTGCGCATGTTCCTGATGCTTCTGAATCCTATGACTGTTTGCACATGTCCTAGCAAGTCCCAGGACTTGAGGATATGGATCGAGTACTTGCAACAGCTAAAGGAAGCCTTTACAGATGAAAAAAGGATGGAGGAATAATCAATCTATAATTAATTCAATGTTTGGCACATGATTTTTCTGCAGTATTGTACTAGTACATAACAGATCACAAGATTAATAAGTGTGCCCTTAATTATGTACTCGCTCCAGTCTACTAATTCATCTCAATATCGATCAGCTCTGCAAAGAGATTTGTACGCATGTGCTGTGTTTATTCTGAAGGACAAATAAACAACAACGTTGATATGTTGGATATTGCAGGCTGTATTGAATTCTAACGTGCAACTAATCGGTGGTCTATTTCATTTTGTACTAATACTATAACATTTCTTGGGACCTCCATTGCCATACTGTTCTTTGGGCTATAAATCAAGCACCTAGTATCCTCAGTTCATCACGTTCAATCAGCTGCAAGCCACATACTGTCCGCCCTATATCATGTAGTGAATGGATCTGTCGACTGAAAATATTTCTAGCCGGTAGTGCAATAGTGCATACCGGTTTTGGGGTACCAAACACCTCGTTCTCTCCATACAAGTTTCAGTCTGATGCTAGTCAGTACTTGTCCGGCCTATCAAGTAGTGTGCAGTTAATGACGAGTTATTTTCTCAACTGAAACCAACGACGACGGGAACATATTACATGTAACTAAATGACAGAATAAAGCTAGGATCATGACCTTCGCAGCTAGAATACATCACGTTCTAAGTATTCACCTGATTTACAGTGCGAGTATCAATCGCAAGCTACATCGCGTTTTGCAAACTGTGACTTCAGGCTGGAAAGCATAGCCTGCATAGGGCATATTACCTACACCCCAGCTCCATGCACATGGCCATCTGCATCTCTATAACAAAACTCCCATCGAAGCCTTCTGCTTCAGAGTTCAGCATCAACAGAGTTTATCACCAGAAAGTCTTGGGGGCACTGGCCTCCAGGCAGCTGTTCGTTTTCGAGGACAAGATGGTTGCCGTGCCGACATCAGTGAGAGCTCTCCCTTGCTGCACTAGCAGATTGCACAACTAGTGGTGAGATGAGAGGCATTGCGGCTATAGAACGTGTCATGGGAAATCCTGATGCCTCCTATTGCTACACGCAGATGGAACTTCAACTGACACTCTCGCAACCTTCTATATAGCTGGTCATCAAACATATATAACTTTTTTTGTCACACTTACTACCGTCACCTCGGTTACAACTACACGCTACCTGCTTCAATTTGTAAGCTGTAGCACGCTGCACATGGTAGTACGTGTGTGGCTGAAACTGTTTTTTCGTTTTTCGTGAATATATTTTTTAAC
The DNA here is from genome assembly GCA_030770085.1 of Oryza coarctata. Taxonomy (NCBI): domain Eukaryota; kingdom Viridiplantae; phylum Streptophyta; class Magnoliopsida; order Poales; family Poaceae; genus Oryza; species Oryza coarctata. Next base: position 2,990,494 of record CM061479.1, read on the forward strand.
CTATGCATGTTTTTTAAAAAAATTTCTATAGAATTAAAAAAATAAAAAAATATTTATAATATCTAATGCTTAATTAATTAATATTAATAGCTCATCTCATTTTTTCGTGCCATAAAAAATCCCACCTAACCTTCAGAAAAAAAAACACTATGATTTTTGGTTGAACGTAGATACCAGTATTCTTGAAGCCTCTCGGTCCTACTCTGACTATGCAAATAAGATCAGCGTATATACATCCATATATTTGTCACGAAGTTGACTGACCATATCGATGCATGCATGTACTGTACCACAATCACTGAGTTAGGGGTTATAATTTCTTTAGGGCATCTTCGGTTTATAGGATTTTTAAATTATAAAAATAGAAAAAAAAAATGAAGGATTAGTATGTTATATATACTCAAATTCTCAAGAATTCTTTTATGAGTTCACACCTCAGTGCTAAAAATCCTCTGAAATAAAGTTATAAGAATACCATCCTTAGAAATTTGACTAGGTTCTATTCTTATGGAATAAATGATACAAGAAAAACTTATAAGTTTGAATTCCTACAATAATACTTTAAAAATCATATGATCCGAATAAGACCTTATAAATACGATGTGAAAGGCAGTCATAAAAAGAAAAAGCATACAATGCTTAATAATATCCTCCCGCGTCTAAAAAGTAACACGTTGTTTATAAATCAGTACGTATAAGATGAAATAATGGTCTATCATGGGAATTTCATGAAACTGCGATGACATGGCAAAGCAATTCATTTTCTTTGGCACCTCCGATAAAACTGTGCACATGGTTTCAACAGTGATTAAGATTGGCATATTATGCTCGGTTTGTTGTTGTCTCGATAAAGTCGAGGACCATCTTTTCCTGAAATCCAAATTAGCAAAACAGAGATAGATGATGTGTTATAGGCTTTGATGTTAGAGGATGTGTGGCAAGAGATTGAGATAATACAACCAGTCAAATGATTTGGACATGACTAAATTTATGCAAGCAGGAGCGACATGCAAAGTCAAGACCATGCAGAAGACTGTGACTAAGAATGCACATGCTTCAGTAAATGAAAACTAGCTCATCTTGTTTATAGAATCTAAGACAAGTTACATAGAGAGCTACTACAGTACAGTTAGCTGATCATCTATAATCAGTTTCTCAGCTCATGAATGCAGAATGCGTCCTGGCATCTGCACCATCCGATCCTTACGCAGACTAATCTCAACATAGGCTAGATTGGCCAAAATGTCGGGTGACTAGGGGCTTGATTGCCATTGATCAACAATGAATCTGAACCATAGGCTGGAGCATGGAAGGACATTGCAATGTTGACGTAGATTTGAAAGGGCAGGCACGGTTGCACGCTAGGTGTGTGCAGTGTGCTCGGTGTATTCCAGTCGATTGAGAGCTCCCTCGTCCCGCACATGGCAAACTGGACTATAGGTATGCCAAGAAGAGAGCAATCCATACTGAACTGTGTCACGGGTCACCCTGATGCCTCCTATTCATACTTGCAGAGCTCTCGTATAAGGTAGCCGGGCAAGATCAGTACATAATTTTCTGCACTACTCATTTGTCTCGACTGTTGCAACGGCATGCTACTCCAATTTATAAGCTGTAGTACGTTACAAACAATTAAGTGATATATAGTTCGAAGGTTGTGTTAACGCTAAAATTTAGACAGCCCGATAATGGATTGGAAAAGGTCGATCGGATGAAGAGGTGTCTAATCGCCACAGGAAATAAGTTGATCGGAGACTTGATTCTATAAGACTATCCAGATAAGAACGAATTTGAGAAGGAGCCGTGGTTCACAGTAGAGTAGTCTATCCTATTTTATATGAATAGAAAGATTTAGTTAGTTAGTTAACTTCTTTAAAGATATTTTTCTTTATTTTTGTTAGAAAGTAACGTCTGATGGTTGTTGTAAACGCGTCGGACTCTGTAAACCCATGGTATAAATATAGATCCTCTGAAAATATGTAAATGATCAATTCTTCGATCAATACAACCTCAGCGTATCGCTATCCTAATTTATCTAGGTTTTTACCGATGAGATCTGGCTCTCGACACGGGGCTACATCGGTTAGGTCCGATCTCTAGCGAAGGGATAAGCCCCGCCACTATCTCAATATGTCTCGTTCTATCTAAAACTATATCGGTTAGGTTCGACTTCTTAGGCCGATAGGATGTATCGCATCACGTCCGTGTAAGGTTCTATCAAGCTCTCTCCGCCGTCGTTAGTCTCGTGCTGAGGTTCGACCTATAAGACTGTCGACGGTAGAATGAGCTTTAGACCTATAGGTCTCTGTATGGTGTTTTATCGAAGTGTTAGCCGATGAGTTATCCATAGACGTGTCGGCCATCCAGCCGATGCGCGCCTGTCTTCAGAGAGACGTCCACTCATAGACTCAGCTAGCCGATGGATTCACTTCGCCCTTGCTTCAGCACGTCCGATCCAGTGTCCACCGTCCCGTCGCCTTTAGCCCCGTTCTCGTACTGTTTCGGTTAGGTCTGATCTTCGAGATTCGGTGCCAGCGGCGTCGTCACGACGGGCGACGGGTTTCGTGATGCTATCTCCATCCTGTGCCTCCATTGGCTCTGCGGCCGATGGATCAAGGCCTCACTTTTGCTACGCCTGGAACCATCATATACTTCGTCGATATTTGCCCACGCCCTTATCGGCTCCCCAGCCAATGGAAGAGCGTCCTGATTACTATCAGTGACCAGCCGATAACGAGAGCCTTCTAGACGCGACCGATGACTAACTCGATCCTATCGACAGCTAGCCGATAGCGAGCGCTCATATCGGCCCATCATCCGACTAATCCGTTTACTTCACCTCCTTGTCAATTACATGGTTAAATTGACTGGCACGCCTACACCTGCACCATCATACCGGAGTTCGATGTGAGCCCACGGTCTCCGATACGCGTACCTTAACCTATGGAGAGAAACCGACCGACCCATACTAAAGCTAAGCAGATCTCTTAGACGTCGACGTGCTTGTGTCAGGATTCGATGCGAACAGGTTGATACTCAAGGGTCTTGTTCCTCTGAACTATCACAAGTTTTCAGAACGGCCATCAATAACATGGATCAGGTTAAGTTGTCTGGGCTGAACATCGGAAAGTTGGTGTAATCCGACACATCCGCCTGCCGTTGCCGTGCGCTGGTGCCGGAGCTGCTACTGCAAGATGAGGAACCGCGTGCTGCTATTGAAGATGAGGAACCGCGTGCTGCTACTGCTAGTGCAACCGGCCGACGTGTCGAGAGTGAGACGGGCGCCGCCGGCAGGAGAAGCAGGCTGGGGCGTGCCAGCACCCGCGGTTGCTAACTGACACCATGTAATTGTGAATCGACAGAAACCAAGTTAAATTGCATTGATGACTGCGCGCGTGACCAACTCTTCTTCATGGGTGTGATAAATCCTTATTTTACCTGTTCTGGTCTTCCTGATCAATCATATCCAATCAGATTAGGCTAGATCCAACAATGGTACTCAAGGATGAATAGGATGGGATCTTGCCATGCGACCCTGACACGGTGCTACCGCCGGGCGCCGGCACTATGCCGCGGGCGTGCTCACGGCAGGCGGCAGCAATTGATGACGTGCTCCGGCGGCGACTCAAATTATTAGAGCACCACCAGCAGTCCTTATATGGACCCTAATCTTAAAATTAAAATTCTGGGTTTATCAGTAAAAAAACAGTTCAGCTTTTCAAAAATTAAAATCCCCTTCCCCGCCTTTATCGCTCTCAGTAGTGGAAACTGCGCCGGCTTCCAATACGCACGCGCAAGAGGTGAAGAGCTTGACGCGTGGAGAGGAATAGCGGCAAGGAGAAGAAGAGGAGAGCGATTTTTGTTTCTTTTTCTATTGGTAGTTAACGCTGGAACCGCGTTTTATTATATCTGTTAGAGAGAGTAATATATTCACAGCTCAAAACATGGTTAGAAATCCTAAAATCAGAATTTTAAAGATCAAATTTTAGTCATCTATTGATGATGCTCTTACACATCAGCTTGGTCAACAGAGGGTGGAGGAAGAAGATGATTGCATGCGTGAACTGGAGGAAGAGAAAAAATTAGAGGCCGCCTCCATCTACGACACCACTGTCTGCACGCCACACAACTGCCTCCTCTCACCGCTCGAGCTGTGCGCTGCCTCTGCTCGTGGAGCAACCTAGGTGGGAGAAAATGGTCCGCTTGTTTTTTCTTTGCGGACATGCTTGTCCCCCATCTTGAGTGGAGTATTCTTCTTATAGACAATTCCATCTCACAAGCCCACCAACCAAACAGCCGCTAAAATAGGATCGTCATATCCCATCGTGTTCCATGAATCAAACACATGCTGCACTGGATCAGCCATGTCCTTGATTGCAAGAAATGAAGGAAGCCCTACATTTATCGACTAAAAATTCTTGGGTGATTCAACACGTATAATACTTTCATTGTTGTGGTTTCGCCCCCTGCTCACTCCGTTCTTGTTGGCCTTCGGTTTCCTTCTTTCCTGAGCACGCTGCACCCTGGCACTAATGAGTGAAAAGTGAAACATATCCTGATGCTGGCCCGTACATTTTGGGCCGGATATAGGTAACAAGCCCAACTACCATAGAACGCTATAACAATGACCCAAACTACCGGTTTCTGCAACGGACTCTAGCAACTAATTCGAGCCGTTTGTTTTGTATCGGACGGCGGAAATTATACAAAGGTGCAGTATGGGGATATATCTGCCTTTCTGTATATTAACTCAGGAATAATCAAACAATCCAAAAATAAAAGTCCCCAAAAAATAATACTCCTTAAGATGAGTTTGGCATCAAAGAAAGCAATCAGGTTGGTGGCTATGGCCTCAAATAAGCACTGTCCATCCAAGAATCTGTCAGCTGCGTTTGAGCTTTGGCAAATACTGAGGTTGAGAGAAGACAAGATCATGTGATAGTTATTTTTCTTAAAAATAATCAGATCATGTCTTTTTGAAAGATAAAATGTGTGCTCCATCAAAGTTAACAACTCCTGAAGATAATTGGGAACGGATCAGGATCCATCCTAGTTGGCCATCTGCAGAAGCAACCCTATGGATATTTCTTTAGTCCATCATCATTGGATCAAAATATCATTTCGGTGAAGCACATGATGTACGCATTATTTTCAGATTTTTTTATCATGTATTGAAATGATTGACTGTCTAACAATACATCAAAGATAATTACTTTTCTGTCCTGTGATAAACTGTTTGTAATCTTCAGTAATCAGTACTCCTTTTCATCGGTCAAGCTTCAGTACTCATTATCATCTAATTTACGATTAAATTCCAATTTTTCTCTAGTTGAGAAGGTATCACTTGTAGTGGGGTAGATTCCATTTCCAAACCCCCAATCTTGATTTGTCATCTGGTCGGTGACCTTTTAGAAAAAGACCCCGATCGGATCTTAAATCTTAAGATCTCTGAACTAACTCCAAAGTTCAAACCAAGTCATCATATATCAAGCACCAGGGAGCTCGAATCTACATCTCTCGTTCAGCTCGATTGCATGTGAATCCGATGAAGAATGTGCATACAAAATTGCAATTGCTACTAAAAATAATTAGTCTATCAGGCACATGGAAGCAAGCCTGAAACTAATAAAATTTCAGACTTTGTGGGCTATTAATAGTCCCGGAGTCTTCTTGAGAGTTCAGAGCAGAAGCAGAGAAAGCAACAAGAAGGCAATTAACCCGTTCTTCTTCCTCTCTTCCAGCGGCGGCCATGGCAAGATTAGGTCTTGCCGTGTGCGCCGTCTCCTTCTGCATCTGCCTTCTTCTCTTGTCGACCTCTTCGCTTCGGCTAATCCCCACGAAGGCAGGCAGCCATGTCAGAAGAACTGCCTATCACTTCCAGCCAGAGAAGAACTGGCAGAATGGTAATCAAGGACTAATCTCCTCCTCAACCCCAAGTATTTGTTGCGTAATCACTTGATTCAGTTACGGAATTAGCCAAACTAATCCTTTTTCCTGTCTGATCGGGCCCGAATTGCTGATGATCCGGATGGATTGGATTGATGATGGCTCCTGCTGATGCCGATTGAGCAGATCCGAATGGTACGCTCTCTCTTTTCTTCTTCCTTCTCTGATTACTGGAGGGTTCTGCTTAATTCTTCTCTAATAGAATTGCAAAAAACATATTCTTTCTTGGTTGCCTTGGAAGCCCGAGTGCCTGGGCATGAGCATCGTTAATTCACCAGTAGTGAACACAGAAGTAGAACATTAGAAATCAGAACAGATTACGCTTATCCATTGGAGATAATTGTGTGGTCAGGAATGGTAGGGTATATTGGTGACAAGTGTTCCTGCTACAGTTGGCATGCTCATGTTTGGACGTTTGTGCTTACCTGCACTATTTGGCCTTAAGTGAGAAAAAATCATCTCGTTCAAATTCAGTAGACAGAAGCATTCTTCTGTGTCCAATTTCCAGCTAGCCAGCTGAGAAAATCTTTCTTGTTCAAATTCAGTAGATTTTAGTGAGACCATAACACTGTGGTTTTCTCCAATTTCTCTTTCCTGCAGTTACATTCTTCATTTTGATTAGCAAGGCAGGATTTATTATTGAAAAAAATTCTTCCACCCCCTAAAATTTCTCATTCCCTTATTTTTTGATTTTAATTCCTTTCCTACCGATTCACCCATAGACACACGAGTATAAATTAGTGGAGTAAATTGTTAGAAGTGCAGGACTTTGTATATGACACTATGTTGTTGTATGTGGTATTATTCATGACAAAATTTATTATTATGATAAAAGATAGAGATGGTTTTATATTTATTTGTTTATTATTTATTAAAAAAGTATATGTAGCATATTCTTTTGATGCTATATATAACAATTCGGTGCCTCATGTATATTTAAAAGATATAATAGAGACTTATACAACAAACTTATGAATACAGTAAATGCAAAAAAAACTTAGATATTTCCAACGGATGGATTCCATAAATTCCAACAATCTTGCCATGGATAAATGTAAAATGCTTATTTTTACACATTAATAGATAAAAAACAAAGGGTATATAAGAAAATAAGCAAAACTCATGACTACATAGAGAATCGGCTAAAATTTTAGGGTATACAAGGAATTTTCTTTTTATTATTTGTTTAAAAAAGTAGATCATAAATATTTGACACACTTCACTTACAATATAACGTTTGTGCATTCATCTCACTAAAAATTTTAGTGCAAACTGCAAAATATAAATTATCCTTAAAGAACAAGTTGCAACAAAATAAATAATATTTATATATTTTTATAAGGCGAATGGTCAAAAATCTCTAAAGTCAGCTGTACTAGAGGAATTACATCCTAATATTTTACTTAGAAAAATTTTGGTCAGAAATCTCATCGAATGGCCAAAATTTATGGCCAAAATTTCTAACCATTTTAAAAAAACACTTCCACTACAATAGTTTGGTCTATTTTTTAATTTAGTTCAAAGTCAGAGATATATTTGAAAATTCATTAATATCATCCCCTTTAATATTTTTTTGGCACTTAGGAAAAGTAACCTTACTAAATGTCACACATGCACCACATAAAATTAGCGTAAACCAACTCCGCGGGATCATGATGTCGATATTTGTCCTAGAATACGAAGCTAGTATTCACAGTAAACTTACATACATCTTTGTAACTAGAGATAATGTAGATAGATTATAACTTTAGAAGTTCATATCTTCAGAACACTAGTAAACAGAAAAGTAGCTGTAGAACTTAGCAGAGCTAGACCCAATCCATAAGTAGTGGTATAGGAATAAGAAGGAAATCCTAACTTTTAACTTCACTTCCGTCTTCTTCACGGAGGAAAAATACAACGATTGTATATATATACGTACTTAGCAAGTTAAGTGAAATGTAAGTATGCGGGCTGTAAAGGAGGATTGATTTTGTTTCGTAACTTTTGAAAACATTTTTAAAATACTAAGTGTAAGGTTGTTTATCATATGATTGGAAAGAGGCTTTTGGCTTAATCCTATCCACAAATTGATTTACAATAACTCAAGTGGAAGAAACAATTTTTATTTAATTAAAACTATTCTGTCGGATACCCTACTATGTCACCAGCGCAGACATTCTGCCCCTTAGGGAGTTCAAACTCAATGCTGTCTTTAATTTCAACCCATTGGGCATCAGCCCATGTCACATATCATCCATATATCTCTTTAGTTCATTCTTTGAGCTGTCCATAATCTCTATCAAACATTATTTCCTCTCGGGATTTAAAATAGTATGAAAGGAATATAGCTATTACTTTTTTCAATCATAAATATTTAACACAATTGACTTAAAATATCACGTTTGCCCAGTGCAAATTGCAAAAATATAAATTATGCTTAAAAGTAAATATAATAATGAAACAAGTTGCAATAAAATAAATGATATTTATATAATGAATGGTCAAAAGTCATCTCTAAAGGTAACTGTGTTAAAATATTTATGACTAGAGGAATTACATAGTAAAAAAAAAATTTGTCGGAAATCTCATCAAATCACCAAAGTTTCTGACCATTTATAAAAACACTTCCACTACAATATTTTGGTCTATTTCAAATTTAATTCAAAGTCAGAGAAATATTTGAAAATTCATTAGTATCATCCCCTTTAATATTTTTTGGCATATGGAAAAGGTAGCGTTACTGTCACCCCCACCTTAACCCCATCTACAGTGACACGAAAGAGGGTGCACTGTAAAAATTTAGGCGTAAACCGACTCCCGTGAAACCATGATGCCAATACCAATCCTAAGATGCAAAGCTTCTATATGCAGTTAACTGAGATAAATCATTATAACTAAAGATAATATAGATAAATTATACCTTTAGGATATCATATCTTTGGAGAAAATTTGAAAGTAACTAGAAAGTTGAGAAGTAATAGCGGAACTTAGAGTAGCTTAGACATAATCCACAAGTAGTAGCCTGGGATTAGGAAATAAAACCTAACCTTGAACTTCACTTCCGTCTTTCTAGAAGAGAAAAAAACAATATTTACGTACTTAGCAAGCCACATGAAATGTGAATACGCAGGCGGCAAAAGTTTGTTTTGCAACTTTTGAAAACATTTTCAAAATACTAAATGTTGGGTTGTTTATTATGTAATTGGAAAATTGCTTTCGTCTTGATTCTATCTGTAAATTGCTTTGCAACAAGTCAAGCAGAAGAAATAATTTTAGTTGATTAAAACTATTCTGCCAATGGTCCTACTATGTCACCGGTGAATACAGCCCTTAGGTAGTTTCTAACTACTTTATTACCTATTAATTTCTTTTCACTTTCAAACCATCAAGCATGAGTCCATCTCTCATCTCATCTCTTTAGCTCCCAGAGCCATCCATAAACTCCATCAAACATTGCTTTCTCTCAAGAAACCTAATTTATGATGCCAACCATCATCCTGTCCATCACCGGATCATTTTAAACCACGTAATGGTGATCATCAGCCTTCTAAGATGATTCTGGTAACGGTTCCCAATCTTACCATCATTTTGTAAAGCACTGAAAAATAAACTTATACTAAAGGAATCACCTCATATTCACCTATGATCATGGGCGCGGTTGTTAGAACAGTTAAGTAACCTCTGCAGAGGGTATACACTTTACCCACACGATGTGAGCTTACTCCTTGACTACACAAGTGAAGATGTTCACAATAAGACCTTTTTAAGGTATTCCTAGAATAGCCAATTGTGGACTCAACGGTCCTACACTAAAATACCAGGCAAGTCCTAAACTTACTGTCCACATGATCCCATAAGTGTATTCTAGATGCCACTTTGACGACTCCACATCCAATGACTTCCGCATATATCTAGGATGTACCAATTATTTGGTTACGAGTATTCCATTCCACTCATGTGGTTGCAATATGAGATGCTCGGATGAAATTCTCTAAAAAATGGTCCTTATATGCAAATATAGAGCATCACCACTAAGGTGACCACTTTGCATAGCAAATTTTCACAAACCATTTTTATTTTTCAAATATACTGACACCATGTATTGGGTTTTCAATGGTTTCAAAAACCTATTTTATCATATTGACAAACAAGTGTGATTTTCATCGGACCATCGATATCTATGCTCAAGAGCATAGGTGCCGAGATACCATAGAGGTGGATTGACAAGGTATATGAGTATCAACATTCTAGGTATAATGCAACTACTAGTTTGGTCCGTCAATTCATCGTGCAAACCAAGGTCGGTCAAATTTATTGTGCACACTAGCAATGCATTTTTACCAATAAAATATTTTATAAATTGGGAGCAATATGATCAAAGGGTGGTTAGCCTCTGTTTTTGTGTTCAAAGTCTTCAAGAATTCTTATCCGAAATAATTTCCGTCGACATCAACTACGTGGAAAAGAGATAAAATCAAACAAAACCAAAAAAATATTATTAATAATATCTTAATTTTTTTTAAAAAAATTGAGAGTTGAATAGGCTCAAATTAAGCTTAAAAAGACATAAATTTTCCAAGATAATTTTTTTATGGACGATGGAAATGGATTAAAGGAATTTATTTTTGTTTGAAATTTAGGCTGCTAGTAGGGTCAGGATAATTTATTTGAGAGAGATAATACCAGGGATTTTAGGCTTAGACTTGATGGATTTAATGTCTAATGAGCTTAGGGAGGGGTTGCTGGCCTATGGGTTTTAGTGGGCCAAGGAGGCCAGTCTAGTCACACGACTAGCCCACAAGTGAAGCCGCACATGAGGGTGAGGTGGCCCACGGCCTGCCGCCACGATGGCATGGCCATGTCTGTACGGACTAGGGTCATTGACCCCAGGTGGCATTGACGGCCAACGGTAGCTACTGGCACTCCAGTGAATGACAACACCTCTTTATGGAAGGGTGGCACCAGAGCAACGAGTGGAAAACAGGGAATTAGGTAACCAGCTCGGAATGAAGGCTAGGAGGATGGGAGGTAGTTGTGGACGAGTGGTGGCAGTTTTGATAGGAATGCGGCATTTGGTCGCTGCTAGCGACCAAATGTATGGTAGAGGTAGCTGGGTTTGGGTTTAGTTGGAGGCAGTGTGAGGAGATAAAGAGAGAGAGAGGGGGAAATGAAGGCACTACCTTAGAGGGCGATAGGAAATGGGGAGTGGCAATGGCACCCTACGAAAAGGTGAGAGATGGAGAGGTGGTGGAGGTTGGGAGTTTGGATAAGGTGCAGTCGATTAGTAGAGCTCCCGGGCGTACTTATAAGAAGATCCCAACACAAGGCAATAGAAGACAAGGGTGGTGGCACAAGGCTCGACGAGATGAGGCCTTGCTATCCAAGGTGAAGGGATGTGTAGTGTGAGGATGGCGCAATGATGGTGCTGGCCAGAGTGGGGAAAGAGGATGTGTGAGACACGGCTAAGAGATAGGATGGTTCATAGAGAGATCATGAGCTCACCTGGGCTCGGACGGAATGGGATGGCGAAGCTTCAGGATTTGGCAGTGAGGAGGATGGCGTGTTGTTTCTAGGGGGTGAGAGGTGTGCAATGATGGCTTGCGTGGCACGGGAATGGGCGGTGTGATGGTAGGCGTTGCCAGTATAGCATGGAGGCATGGTCGCGTGCAGCGATAGCCAGCGTGTTTCTTGGGCGCATTTGAATGAATGCATGGTGGGTGTGGGATGACGCTAGAGATAGAGGATAGTCACGCCTTTGTGTCTAGTGGCTGTCTGTGGTGGGGGTGGTGAGTTGGTTTGGCTGGTCGGCTAGTGAGCGAGTGAGCAGGCCATGGGCCGTAGTAGACTGGGCTGTGTGCAAAGGGGAAGACGGGCTACACAAAGAGGAAAGAAGAGAGGAAGAAACTCGTGTGAGCTGAGAAATGGAAAAAGTAACGATGCCTCTTCTGAATCTCTGAGAGAATGTTTTAAAAAAATATTTTTAAGGTTTGAATTCAAACTTTATTTGAAGTTAAGGAAGGACGATAGTCTTTTTGAGAGGAAGAATTGAAGAACTCTTAGAATTGAAATTAAGAAAGATTTTTGGAGGAATTTTGAATTGAAAAATTCAAATTTTGGGATTTAAATTTAAATAGAAATTTTGGGATGAGATCTTTGGGCTTTTCAAGAAGGGTTCTTGAGATCTTTTGGGACTTAGTTCTTAACACATAGATCCTAGATCTTTAAAAATATTTTTTTTATTAAAAAGTTTTTAACTGCTAAGAAAATCGGAGCATTACACTAAAACTTGGTATAAATGTACGCTTGTGTGCACGTAGGAGGCATATGTTACTCAAAAGTCAAAACGATAGCTGATCGTTATTTCTGTTGTACGGTCAGGGCCAATGTGCCACAACGGCATGTACCACCTGTTCTACCAATACAATCCACACAGCGCGCTCTGGGAAATCGGCAACCTCTCCTGGGGCCACTCCGTCTCCGGCGACCTCGTGAACTGGGCAGCCCTCGACGCCGCGCTCGACCCCACCTCGCCGTTCGACGCCAACGGCTGCTGGTCGGGCTCCGCCGCAATCCTCCCCGGTGGCCTCCCCGCCATCCTCTACACCGGCATCGACTCCAGCAAGCAGCAGGTGCAGAACGTGGCCTTCGCGAAGAACCCCACCGACCCGCTCCTCCGGGAGTGGGAGAAGCCCGCGTACAACCCGGTGATCGCGCTCCCGGCCGACGTTCCCGGCGACAACTTCCGTGACCCCTCCACGGCGTGGCTCGGCGGCGACGGCAAGTGGCGGATCGTCATCTCCGCCGAGGTGGACGGCGTGGCGTCGACGCTCGTTTACCGGAGCATGGACTTTGTTCGCTGGGAGAGAAACGCCGTGCCGCTGCACTCCTCGCGCGTCGCGGGTATGGTCGAGTGCCCGGACCTGTTCCCCGTGGCGGAGCACGGGAAGGCGGGCCTCGACACGTCGGCTAACGGCGCGGGTGTGCGCCACGTGCTGAAGCTGAGCGTCATGGACACGCTCCAGGACTACTACATGGTCGGCCGGTACAACGACACGGCCGACGCCTTCTTGCCGGTGGAGCCCGAGCGCGGCGACGATTGCCGGAACTGGCGGCGGCTCGACTACGGCCACGTGTACGCGTCCAAGTCGTTCTTCGACGCGCGCAAGAACCGGCGCGTGCTGTGGGCGTGGGCCAACGAGTCCGACAGCCAGGCCGACGACGTCGCCCGCGGGTGGTCCGGTGTGCAGACGTTCCCGAGGAAGCTGTGGCTGGACAAGGACGGCAAGCAGCTGCTGCAGTGGCCCATCCAGGAGATCGAGACGCTGAGGAGGAAGCGTGCTGGTCTCCGGCGAGGGACCAAGCTTGATGCCGGTGCGCTGCAGGAGATCGTCGGTGTGGCGAGCTCGCAGGCGGACGTGGAGGTGGTGTTCAAGATTCCGAGCCTGGAGGAGGCCGAGAGGCTGGACGATCCCAACTGGCTGCTGGATCCCCAGAAGCTGTGCGGCGAGAAGGGCGCCGCTGTGCCGGGTGGCGTCGGGCCGTTCGGGCTCCTCGTGATGGCCTCCGGCGACCTCCACGAGCAAACGGCCATCTTCTTCAGGGTGTTCAGGCACTATGACAAGTACAAGATCCTCATGTGCACCGACCTCACAAAGTAAAAGCACAACTTCTACATTGATGGTCTCTACTGGTAGTGTAATTGATCTGAACTGACAGCCCGGACATGTAGGTCGTCAACAAGAGCAGGGGTGTACAAGCCACCTTACGGCGGATTCATCGACATGGACATCGAGGAGAACAAGAGCATATCGCTGAGAACCTTGGTGAGTTCTTGGCCACATAAACATGGTCAATTAGGCAGCTTAATCGAGCAAAAGATCAAACAAGATGTGTTTTCTTGGTAGATTGACCATTCGGTGGTGGAGAGCTTCGGCGGCGGCGGGCGGGCGTGCATCACGTCGCGAGTGTACCCGGAGCATGTGGCGACGAGCAGCAGCCATATGTACGTGTTCAACAACGGGAGCGACGCCGTGAAAGTGGCACATCTGGCGGCGTGGAAACTGGCGACGGCGACCGTGAACGTTGTTGGAGACCATGGCCTTGTTGCGCCGGCGTTGGAGTCGACACGACACACTGAGACCTAAAGCAGCTGGCACAGTTGGTTCGAATTCGATTGCACTGTGTACCCAATTGCTTGTGGTAATTTGATCGATTATGATTTATGGCACATTGGAAGATGCAGAAAACAGGGTCCATTCTGTGACAGGAAGAAATGCACAGTAAAAATCATTAGACGGTGTATGGTCACGTGCTTGATATATTTGGTCCTTTCTTGGATTATTTTTCTCAAATCTGATAAATAAAAGTATAAAAGGTGTAAGGGCCCATCTCAACAACCGTGACAGCGGACAAGGCTTCCTGTTGCCACGCCGTGCCGCGTCTACCCCTCCAAAACCCGAATGTTCTCTGGTCCAGCGTTTAGTCATCACCACGACGCATAAAGGATTATTCAAATCTAAATGTTAAAGTTTAAAAAAGTGCTTTGCAATTGACATTTCTTGATTGCTTGCCCGAATTGTTGTTTGGGAATAATTCTTTCTATGTGTACCATTGAAATTTTAGCTATTCTCTTATTTAACACACATTTTTTCTCGTTTCTAGCATTCTTTGCTTTTATTTTATTTTGAGTAAATTGCACTTATAATATATAAACTTACGGGGTAATGCACATAATTACAATGGATTATTTTAGATACACTAAAACTTTTGTGTACTGTCCACTGTGATTTGGTCGAAGGGCCAATGTTTCCTCTCGCTTCATACCTCTACGTTGAAATACAATAGAGTGTAATGTTTAAATTTTGTCTATAAGTGATTATAGAGTACTACTTGTCTCACTTATACATATCTTATTTAATTTTCATGCAATGTTACCCTAACCTCCATCTCACTCGTCACATGTCCCTCATGTAATAAAGTATTTTTCTTTGAACCTTAATTTCTCAAAAGAATCCTAAAATCCCTAAAATCCCTTATATTTTGAGATTGTAAGAGTTATTTATTGTGATGTAGACAATGATAACCAGTCAACTGTAATAATGAAAGTAACAAAATTCCCTTAAAACTTTGATGTGGAAATTCCTATATGATAAATGTGTGCTTGTAAAGTTTCAAATTGTTTCCGAAATATTGCAGTAGCGGACTGAAATTAGAAGGAGTTTCTTTTTGTTTTCAGCTTAGAACGGAATTTTCAAAATAATTTGAAATTTTGAACGGATATTTAATTTTTTTGTCATAAAAGTAGTTTGAGGTTCAGACATACAAATATTTTCATGAAAAGTGTAAAAAGTATTTGGTTAATTTTATGTAATTTGAATATATTCCATGAAAAATACAATGTTAGAATTGAATACCCAAAAGTAATGTATTTAGTTGATCTATTAACATGAAAGACCCCTATTTTTAATAGATGTTGCCTATTTGGCAACATCACTGTCGGCTGATGACTATCATTGCCAGTTCCTATGATTTGTCACTCCCGTTATATGTATTGTACACAACACCAATCTCCGTCGATCCCCTCTCAGACATCAGCCTCCGCCTTCCTACCGAGACCATACTCTTCTCCATTCTTTTTGCTCTCTCTCTCTCTTCTGTCAGTTTATAGTATCGACCGATAGTTACACTAAGTATATGGGCCATTTTAGTGGCTAGGTTTTCTGTGGTGGTGCGATCTCTTAATTTCATAAGAATGCAACCAAGGCATTGGATTGCTACACAACAGCAAATAAGTTCATTTCATGAGAGGTAGAAACCAGCGGCATAGTTGAAATGCTAAAACTGAAGTTAATATCTGGAGGCCAGCATATATATCGTACTCACCGGTTATTTTGGGCTATTTGAATCTCTTCTGCGCACCTTATACCAATTACTTCCTTTCGTACTCATATGTAGTACCCCATATCTACATAAATATATGCCTTCTTACTAGACTGACTGCATTCGTATACACAATATTTTGTCATTGTTATACAATTCTATATACTACTCGTTGCTCTCAAGATGTATTCGGAATGGAAGGCACTAGGAGAACTTGTTCGAACAGTCACAGCCATGTCTCCACCATGCGTACCAAAACTTCCGAGTTTGTTTACCTACGTTTGGCCGGCTGTGAGTTTCTTCCTGGCATGCAAAGTCAATTGACGACCAGTATTGCCAACAGCCCAGCACAAAATGTAAGCGACGAAAACCACAAGAAAGACTAGTTCTAAGGCCAAACTTTAATTTGAGATTGATCTCCGAGCAGTTCTATCTAGTGGTCAGGTATCTCTCCCTTCCAGTGCATCTTCTTGAGTCTTTAGTTACTTGAGGCTGGAGCATGAGCTTAAGAAAGTATGTTTCTTACCAAAAGGAACAACCCAACGATCCAGTAATAAATGTTTCTGAAAGAAGAATAACTAATGCAGCTACCGTTTATTTCACACCAGCTCTCTCTGTAAGCTCTGACATAACAAACACACCAGCTATGTCCCTGTGCCATATACACATATACTACAGCATTTCATTTTTCCTTCTTTTGTTTCCACTATTATGATATGAATATGAATTCGAACAACTTGTATATGAAGCCTGTAGTAAAAGAGGATGGCAGAAAAGGTAAGATAGGAAATTCCGGGGATTAGTAGAATAATGACAAGTTATCCCACATGCTAAAAGGCCTTCAAAGCTCCCAATTTCACCAAGTCCATGAATAGCGCTAGGGTACTGTAACAGTCATTGATGCATGGATTGGGACTTGCATATACAGGAACACAACGGCCAGTTCTGATATTGGTAATTGGATTGGGAGGCACTGCAAGGACTTGTGTGCTTGCCTGAAAAGGTCGTCGTTGCTAGTCAAGGATTTTCATACCGGCCTATAGACCTATAATCATCTTGGTTTGATATCACAGATTTACTTATGTTGATCGCTCAACCTAGATGGACCCTACGATTTGGACATGTGCCTTGATTGCTACACAATCATTGTAGGGTGATTCATCAAAACAAGGTTGTAGGCTACGGTGCTTGTGACCGTATGAGATTAGATTAAGATTGGGAGGTATGGTGATGTCGGCTTTGAAATAGGGGGTAAAAACACCAGTGGATTATGGTTTTATAGTGCTCATCGAATACCGATTCCTCGACTCGAGGGAGAAATCTTAAGGTTTGATCTTAGCCGGTTGTATCTAACCATGACCGGCATTATTTAAAGTTCAAAGAATTTAAAACATATGATTTAGTCTTTGTTGGTTTGATTATAGCAACACACATCGTTTGGGTGTGTCATTCTTTATTTAGAGAGATTGCTTTTGAAAGACTTTACTCCGCCAATGTTGGGGTGTCATTGGTGTCTTAATATAGCAGGTCCTAGTAAAAAAAGGAGGATTATATTAGCTTTGGTGAGCTAATATAAAAACTTAACTACTCTTATAGAGATGAAACTCAAGAAAATCCCATTGAGGAGTAACCCTCTTAGCGACACGCCATATAGGAACCTGAGTATGGTGTTAAATGAGCAAGGACCAGGTCGTTAGCCTCATGGCCCACCATGTCGTGATCTGGGCATGGTGTTAAAGTGAGTAAGGATCGGATCGTCGTATCCTTAGTGGCGCACCACATTGACGTCCGGGTGCGGTGAAAAATGAGCAAGGATCTTCACACTTGATTCGGTGGGTGCGAAGGGTAAAAAAGCATATTGAGCTAACTAGGATCCATTTAAATAGCTAGAATGTAGCGTCCCTTATGGCTAAGTTAAGAGAACTAGTCGAGATTGTGGTTAGGAGATGTGTAAATATCTTATGCGTTCAAGAAACTAAATAGAGGGGTCAGAAGGTGAAGGAGGTAGATGGTACTGGTTTTAAGCTCTGGTACATAGGGACAACTTCAAAAAGAAATGGGGTAGAAATTTTGATTGATAAGAGCCTCAAGGATGGTGTGGTGGAGGTGAGAAGACAAGAGGATATGTTATCTTAGTTAAACTTGTAATTAGTGGTGTAGTCTTAAACGTAATTAGTGTGTATGCCCCTCAAGTAGGCTAGGATAAGAGTGTTAAGAGATATTTCTAAAAAGACTTAGATAACTTGTTTAGAACTATATCTAGTAGCGAGAAGTTTTTTATAGGAAGAGATCTTAATAATTATGTATATACAACAGGTACAGGTTTTGAGCAGACATATGAAGGTTTTGGGTTTGGTGGTAGAAATCAGAAGGGAGAGAAAATCTTGGACTTTGCTA
This sequence comes from Oryza coarctata, assembly GCA_030770085.1. Classification (NCBI taxonomy): domain Eukaryota; kingdom Viridiplantae; phylum Streptophyta; class Magnoliopsida; order Poales; family Poaceae; genus Oryza; species Oryza coarctata. The sequence goes on from CM061479.1 coordinate 3,008,698, forward strand.
TAGCTTTTGATCTGATGATAGGCAACATATTCTTTAGAAAGCAATAATCTCATTTAGTGACTTTTAGTAGCAGTCAATGCTCAAGCTAGATTGATTTTATTCTTTTGAGAAGAGTGGATAAACCAGCATGTGTGGATTGTAAGGTGATACCTAAAGAATGTATGGTTTTTCTCGACATAAGTTGGTGATGGTCAACTTTTGCTTTTCGGCTCATGCTCGAAGGGATAAACATTTCAAAATTGCAAGAACCAAATGGTGGATGTTAGAAGGGGAGACATTAAATGTCTTAAAGGAAAGGGTTATCGAAGAGGATTCTTAAAAGGAAAAAGATGATGCAAATAACATATGAGAGAAGATGACAACATGAATACGGAAGATTGCATTAGAGGTGTTTGGAGTGACCAAAGGGAGTAGATGCGAAACTAAAGACTCTTGGTGGTGGAACGAATATATGCAAAAAGCTATTAAGGAGAGAAAAAAGAATATAATAAATACTTGTGTCATGATAGGAGTGAGGAAAGTACAAGGTGGAAAAGAAGACCGCAAAATGAGCTGTGAGTGAGGCAAAGGGGTGAGCTTTTGAGGATCTATATCAACATCTAAGTATGAAAGAACAGGACATCTATAGAATGGCTAGGGCTCGTAATAGGAAGACAAGAGACTTAAACCAAGTTAAGTGTATTAAGGATGAGAGAAAACATCTCTTGGTAAAGAAGGATGAGATTAGAAATAGATGACAAGAGTATTTTGATAATTTGTTCACTGGTGGAAACAAGGACACCATTATCTAGTTAGATGACTCTTCGGATGATACTAATAGAAGCTTTGTGCAGAAGATCTAAAAATCTGAGGTTAGAGAAGCTTTGAAAAGGATGAAAGAGGGTAAGACAATAAGCCCTAATGATATTCAATCAAGGTGTGGAGATGTATTGAAGATATAACTATAGTATATCTAACCAAATTGTTGAACAATATTTTTCAATTGAACATAATGACTGAGGAGTGGAGGAGGAGTATATTAGTACCAATATATAAGAATAAGGTAGATATTCAAAGTTGTGCTAGTTACCAGAGAATTAAGTTGATGAGTCACACTATGAAGCTATGGAAAAAGTTATTAAACACCGTTTGAGAGGAATGACATGGATTTCTAAGAACCAATTTAGTTTTATATCTAGAAAATCAACCATAGAAGCAATTTTCTTTATAAGACATGTTATGTAGCGGTTTAGAGAGTAGAAGAAGGACCTACATATAATTTTTATTGACTTAGAGAAGGGTTATGATAAGATATCAAGAAATGTTATGTGATAGGTTTTAGACAAACATAAAGTCTCAACAAATTATGTCTTTTCTCATTAAGAATATACATAACAATGCTATGGCTAGTATTAGAATAAATGATGATAACACAGATTACTTTTCGATTAAAATGGAATTACATCAGGGATCAGCCTAGAGTTCATACCTCTTTACCTTGGTAATGGATGATGTTACAAAAAACGTATAAGGGGATATCTCTTGCTATATGCTCTTTAGAGATGATGTAGTGTTAATTGATGAGAGATGATAAAAAGTAAATAGAAAACTAGAATTGTGGTTACAGACTCTTGAGTCCAACGATTTTAGAGTAATGAGAACTACAATTGAATACTTAGGTATGATTTTGCCATCATTGCACACGAGAAGATAAATGTGAGTTTAGGAGGCTAAGTAGTGGCTAAGAAGGACACATTTCGATATCTAGGATCGATACTACAGATGGATGAGAATATTGATGTGGACGTTAGCCATAGAATCAAAGCGAGCTGGTTGAAATGGCTCTAAGCATCTAGCATCATCTGTGATAATAGGGTACCACAGAAGCTAAAAGTCAATTTTTATAGAACAATGATTAGATCTGCTATACTTTATGGGACAAAATATTGGACTAAAAAAGATACCATATTTAACAGCTAAATGTTATAGAAATGCGTATACTACGTTAAATTTGTGGTCATACAAGAATAGATTGAGTTCAAAACGAAGATATACATGATCAACTTGGGGTAGCACTAATTGAAGAAAAGCTTGTCTAATATTGGTTGAGGTGGTTTAGTCACCTCTAGAAGCGTTAGTACATTTTGGAATCATAAATCAAGATAATAATATAAGGACAGAGAGGAATGCTAAAATTAGCATGGGGAGAGCCAATAAGAAGAGACTTTTATTGTAATATATCACAAGATCTGTAGTTGAATAGAAATTCTTAAAAATTAATTATTAATGTGACTGAACCGTTATATGGTGACTCTTATTGGATTTGAAAGACTGTGTTGTTGTTGTTGCTGCTGCTATTTTGGCAGTCCAATGTTGCTACGGTGGAGTTGAAGATTGTTTGTTTATGATATCTTGCAGCAGTATGATATTTATCATCATATCATTCTTTTTTTTATTTTAATAGTTATAGTCTTTGTAAATTCTAGTGATTTTGGATTAGTTGTACCTTAATATAATTATCTAAGATCAATAAAGCTTTATTTATATAAAAAATCTTAAACCACTTGTAGAGTGATATGCTCAATTAAGAACACATAAACAGATACAACAAAGAGATGATATTCAGGACCTTATTTAACAGTGCTAGATTGATACTAGTGGGATTCACGTTTGCATATAGAGAGAGAAATGAATAGAGATTAATTCATCGTCCGAATGGGAGGCATCAGGACTCAGGAGGCACGTCGCGAACTGATCGTGGCTCGCATGGAGTGGTGGCATCGCACCACTCTGTTTCCTCACCCCATTAAATTGATTAAGGAAGAGAAAAGAACAGCTAGTTCAAGCAGCCCAAACACTGTTCTTGGCCACCAGACTTAAGTATTTCAGACGTAGACCATTAGTGGCTAGGAGAAGAGGCTAATTTTAGTATTGCAGGCGCAGACCCATTAAGGCCAATTTCAGTATTTCAGACACAGGCCATTATTGGCTAGGCCTGTATTTATCTATTTTCTAAATAAATCTATTTCCTATTACTAAATACTTGCTGTTATTTATATACTTTATATTCGTGATAAGAAGAAATTTGGACAGAAACAAGTTTTTCCGGCTTTTCTCGGGACCTAGGAGTCCTAGCCCTAACCGCCTCCTCTCGTTTCACGCGTGCAGCCACAGCGTCACGCCGCCGTGTTTCCTCCTCATGTCCTTCTTTAACCTACAGCTATAATCTCCTATCAATCCGAGACAGAGCCTGTTACCTACCAGTTCTTGTGTTCATCCTGATCGTGCTAGCTGTCCGCGGGTGTGATTGCCAATTAGAGTTAGGAAAGCCAACAGAATAAACCATGGATTCAAGCCAACAGAATAAACAAGGCATTCAACCAACATGTTCTGTTGGAGAGTACTGCGCCTACTTTGAGAAGCTTCTACTAACCGCAGATTCTTCAGAAGCTCTAGCTCCTCTAAACATTTTAGATTGTCACTTAGATTTTTAGAATTAGAAATCAGAAGCTACAAAACCAAGCTTTTTTTAGATTCTAAGAAGCTGGTTTCTCATTAGCTGCTTTTTAAGAATCTTAAGCTTTTTTAAATAGACTTATATATAAGATGTAAGATGAACATTTTGTAAAATCGTGAAATGATGTAACGAACATTTGTCATGATATACTTATTGAGATTAAAGTGAAACAGTTGTGTTTGAATTGAATTTGTAAAATGTTAACTGTAAACAATGCTGGTCAGACTGGTAAATAGTATTGGTTAGACTGTTGCGCAGTCTTGATATGATTGGTGAATAGTTCTAGTCTGAAGACAGCCATAATAGCAGTTAGACCAGAAAATCCGACGGTCGGACTGGTGGAATCCTAAAAATAGTTGGTTTTGGATTGATTTCTTTATCTACGATGTTTGGTTGATGTTTATGACTTCTAGATGATTTTTATATATAAAATATTTTATTGTGTGCTAATATAAATTAAGTTAGGTGACAACTTATTCTTAGATAGGGTTTTTTTGATTGTTAATGTGTTGGTGTTTCCTTAGGAGTATTGACGATAATTGATTGGAACTAAGCTTAGGAAGTTGAGATCCAAACGGTAAAAAATATTATGTGAGATACTAACACAAGAGAACAATATATGTGGAAATGAAGTTTTCATATGGCATATAAGAGGGATTATGTGTATATAAAAAAGCGAAGTCAAATTTAAAAGGAGTCCTAATTTGAGAAGATTGAAGTTCGTATTTGTTATAGATAAGTTGGATATCTAGAGTTTTTTTTAATAGGATTAGGAGTGACTTTTTCCTTTAGGACTCGTGGTTTTGTGCAGCCATCCACTTGGTACAAATAGATGGTAGGTTACGACTCAAGGTAATGTAACTTTTAGAGAGAAAAAATAAGATTTATTTTGAGGTTTTTTATTGTAGTTCGTGAGTTTAGAGGTAGATACGTTTTGATAAAATAGAGTTAATATAGTTTTGTCGACTTTTGATATTTTCGTTGATATTATTTTATTTTGTTAACAGGTAATTGGACTGGCTAGATAGAGGTGATTGGACCGATGATAGTGCAGCAGTCGGATCAGGTAGAGTAAGGCGGTCGGCCCGATGCGACTATCGGACCGGAAAGTATATAGCGGTCAGATTGATGGCAGAAATCCAGTCGGACAGACAATATTTAGATCGGTTTCAGATTTCGACTTTCATCGATCAGAGGAAACGTTTAATTCTATGAAAAGTTTTGATTTTTAGTTATGCTATTACTCACCGCTTAATTCTTATATTCAATCTTACACATTTGGATTATGTTGTAAACCTGCAGTTCACTGGAGATGGTGCTTGCTCTAGCTAGTCGCTTGCAAGTTCTAATTAGAAGAGAATATCATCTGTATGCAGATTTGGCGCGTATTGTTTGTACAGTTCTATGCGCTACTCGTTCTGAAGATGCATTGGGAATGGAAAGCACTGGAAGAACCCACAGCTGCACTTGTGCCCAAAACTAGTGCTCCGCCAACAATAATTTGAAGTCTCCAGCAGGTCAATCCTGGTCATGCGGCTCTTCCTGCGAGTGCTTCTTTGCACTCTGCTGGACTGGTAGCTGGGGATGAGCTTCTCAAGGAAATAAGATTCCAATCAAAAGATCAACCTAAATTAGGTCGTCAACTCATGATCCATCAATAGTAAAACTTTTTTTAAAAAACAAATGTAATTCATGCAACCATTATTTCTCACCAATTATATTTCTCTGTATGTAATTTGTGACATAACAAACACACCAGCTGTGCCTATTCATGTACTCCACTGTTTCATTCTTCCTTTTCTTGATTATGCTCATACAATATGATTGTCTGTACAAGGATTTTCTCAAGACCATTGAAGCACCTGCGGAGTGATAAATGGAATGGAGACTTCATAAACAATTCCACGAAGAAAAAGATATTTAAAGCCTGGTGGTTGCAGCGCTCTAGTAACTCTTACTAGCTCTTGGGTTCGACTCCCCTCAAAAATGAATTTTCAGAGTTCGTTAGTTTAAAGAAGGTTACTCACTGACCTCTTAGATAAAACATGTGTTAGAAATGGAATGTGATGGGTGGGCCTTTATGTACAGAGAAGGGCCTCAAAATGGGTTAAGCCCTGAACTATGGGGATCTTACCCTTGGATAAAACATGTGTTAGAAATGGACAATAATGGATGTGCCCTTGTGTACAGTGAGCGGCCTTAAAGCACGAGTTAAGCCCTAAACCATGAGGAGAGGGAGGCAAATATGTATGTCAAGGGATTAGAGTCTGTGGCCTTTCTCACTTATATAAAGCCACGATGTCACACCCTGATCCGATTTCATTGGAATTCCAAGCATTTGCGGTAAATAATAATTATAAAAATTAAATAAATATATTATATCTTGAACTTAGCATGGCTAGAACACCAATCCAAAAATAGTGAATTAGGTTTATGGACAAAACTAAGCTTTTTAACATCTTCAAACTGAACTTTACAAAGACTAAGTTTATTTCACAAATATTTTGTTTGAGAATGTTTCACAATCTCTAAGTGTGACTTTTAAAATTTATTTGTAAAGAGACTTACCGTCTGATATGAGTGGCTTTCCAACAAGCTAAACATAAGATAATTTTTTTTATTTTTTATCTCTTTAAAACACATAATTTCTTAAGCCATACCTTTATCTCACTCCATCCAAACCTAAACCAATATTTTTCTTTTCATTAGTCCTTTATCGGAACCACCAAAACATTAATCCTCTTTCTCTCGGAGAGCCTACTCTATGATGCTATCATGACATACTAGGCCATACAGAACCGTTTCTGACCACCAAGCTCATCCGTTGGTCACTAAGACCAACATTGGTAATGGTTTTCATTCTCATAAATATTTTCTATAAAACATTGAAAAATAAATTTACACTAGGAAAATCACCTTACATTCGTCCTTAACCATACAAGCATGGCTATTTAAATAGTTAAAACTTTATAAAGTTTGTACGCTATAGTCACATGACACGAAACTAACATCGAATATCCATCGGCACCAGAAATTCATGACATATCCTTTTTAAAGCTATCACATGTCACATAATTAGATCGAATATCTCAAAACTGAGTATTAGTTAAGTTTTATGCTTTATCACTCAGGATACACTGGAAATGTCTCTTATATCAAGTCAATCATCTTAAAAGTGGCTAGAATAACACCTATATTGTGTAGTAAAGATTCACAATCCTATCTGCTCATCCTAGCATTCCATAATTATTGACATAGAAGATTTCTATGTGCTAACTAATTAATTAGCTAAGAGTATCTCATAAATACCCATGTGATTATACTTTAAGATGCTCGGATATAATTCACAAAGGAATAGCTCCTTACATGTGATTATAAAATCAAGCCACATCGTGGGTTTTTACAAACCTTTTATCTTTTCAAACCTACCAACTCTACAAGTCGTGATTTCACAAAAGGTTTCACAACTTAATTTTTTAATAATGAAAAATAATAGTATAAGATAGGACAGTGATATTACCACTCGATGAGTAAGAATTTCCAAGCACTGTTATGTTGGAGTACAAATCGAGGCCGATCAATTTAATTATATATACTAAGCATGTATCTTTATAAACAATCATATTTTATAAATTAGGAGCAAAATAATCAAGAATGATTTGCCTTAACTATGGCGTTCTTCAAATCTTTATGATCTTTGTGTCCGATAAAATTCCACAACATCGCTACATAAGCACAAAAGAAAACTAGTCAAAAACACTTTTATAAATAATAGTACAATTGGATATATAGAAAATTTCAAATAGAGTTACGATTGAGGAGATACAAATTTTGATAGATTAATTGAATTTTTAGGATTTAAGAAAAAAATTTAAATTACCATAAGTAAAGAATGTCCGTTAGTGAAGAGAGTTAAGCTAGGGTGGATTTCACCTATTAATGTCACATGAATTAAAAGATGGTTTATTTATTTTATTTGAAAAGGCCCACATGTGATAGAGGAGGAGAGGGATAGGATGCCACGTGACTTCACCTAGTTGGCCTATGTGGGCCTAAGCTATCGGTGACATAAGAGAGGAAGCTAGTTTTCTTCTTCTTCCTCTTCCTGCCCATGGCTGCTGGTGGGTTTGGCGAGGCAGCCAGGGGAGGAGAGGCGGGGTGAGGGCAACCGACGTAAGTGCGGCAAAGGCCGGCAATGGCACCGCCGCTAATGATGAGTCTTGGCTACACCATGAGGCTTTGTGTTGATGACAGTGTGAGGTGGATGAAAGCAGAACTGAGAAATGGAAAAGGACAAGGACAGTGCGATGGCAAAGGAGTTCGTTAAGGTTTTTTATAGCAGAGGGAGTGGTGAGGTGGTGGTGGTATGATTGAGCGGGGGCATGGGACCGACGATGTGATGGGACATGAGAGCATGAGGTTGGGTGGTGGCAAAGACGTGGTGCGGCACAGAGCGCTCAACAATAGGACTCTCCATGGTAGCGCTGGTATTGGAGCGGCGCGACGTAGTGCGGAGGACTTAGCAATAAGATTTGTAGCCTTGTCACGGCGCGGCATAGCGGGATTTGCGGTGGGACGCTTGGCATGGTGGGGCCATGGTGTATGAGAACGGCGTGGTGCTATGGGATTCGTGACGTGATGTGTTACGGCATGGCAGATGTGGTCCTAAGAGTGGAGCTGCTGTACATAGAGATGGCGCGGGTGTGCTGGATAGAGATATTATTTACTCATCAAATGCTTATTTTCTTACTCTTATGAAGTATGTCCGTCTACGTATATATATCTATATTTATTTAGCATCACGAAACCTGCCTTATACTTCCATATACTATTCTATATGCATTCCATTATTATATTACACGATGGATTTATTGAATGGAATAGCCAAACAATGCTATTGAGTCTTGATTGGTCTGCTTGGGAATGGTAGGCCACAGGACGACTTGGTGGAGCACACAACGGTGCAAATCCCCAATCATTTGACTTCAAAGGAGTTTGCCACCGGCCGATCAGTTGGCACGCCGTTGTTCCCTGAGCCTTTTCTTTTCTTTTTTTAAAAAATGTTTCTCGAGCATTACGTTTAATTGAAATATTAGAACACGCTACAGAGAGGATAAATATAGAGAGAAGATTATGCGCACCACTTTGTTGAGCGTTCTTTTAAGTCCTATCACAATAGATTTTTATCACAAAATCCAAATGTCTTATAAGATTCAAATAACAAATAAAAATAGTGCAAAAGACCTCAATCTTTTAGGCACAACCCTTTGGTTTTTGAGAGATTGACCCCCTTTTTTCAATACAAGACAAATCGAGAATAAAAAAAAGTTGAAAAAAAAGTAGAGAAAGTCACTCCACAAGCATGTAGAAACAGGAAAACCATACCTGAAATTTAAATTACAGTGTGAAAATTAAACTGTAGAATTTAAATTAGAATGATAAAAATGATTTTAAAGTAAATATTATTTTATTAATTCAAATATATTTATAAATCTTACAAAAATTTCCTCAGAAATTCTTTCTCATCTCACTCTCAAAACATCACTTAATCCTCTCTCTAAAACTCTCTTTAAATATGCTCAAAGATCCCACCCTAACCCTTGCATTTAACCCTTCTTATATATAGCCTCAAATGGTTGAAAACACCTATGGGAAAATTCCCAAATGCCATTAGAACATGACCTTGCTTTGGCTATTTCTAACCACTATATCTTAGATCATTAGATCAAGGATCCAAAATGTGCCACACCGACTACCACACAAGAGGCCACATAGATCTCTCAGCCATAGAGAATCGCACCACCACAGCCTCCACATCACCCACGCCAATCAGGCATAGACACGTGTCTCCTGCATACGTGCTGTAGGCCTCACCCATCAGTTGTTGCTACGCTTGTCGTGCACCCACGTACGCCTTGGGCCTCCGCTACATATGGGCCGCTTGCCACTGTACTACTGGCATTGCTAGACCGTGCTCTTGCCCACGCGCGTCGTGCCTATAGGCCGATGCTGATTGGACCACTTGCCTCCGTATTCGCGCTACGTTGTTGGACTGCTGCCACACCCATGGATGTGCTTTGTTCAACTGGGACACCTCTTGTGTGCCGTAGGCCTACTCTCACCTAGGCGTCCCTTGCTAGGCCATATCTCTCTCTTCTTTTCCTTTTCTTTTTATTTTTATTTTGTTCGTGAATTTTTAGCACTTACATACTTTGATCTTATAAAGCCCATTGTGAAAACCTTTTCATATGGTGTCTATCCACCATGTATCACTTTATATTCAAACTTATTACCTGATATAAAGAATCCTAACTTCAAACTCACCTTATCACATGACATCATAACCACATAAACATTTGCTTCTCCACTTTCGATTCTCGCCATTGACCAATGTTGATCTCTATCACCTATATATAAATAGATAAAATAAACCATACCGGATATATATATTGTAACCCGACCCATACCAATCGCACAACAACTATAAACTTTTTAATTTAAATTTCCAACAAAGATCAATACACACATGATCACATATTCTTTAGCAATTTTCTATTACAATATAGAAAAACCATCACATAATTTTACATTAATTGACTGCACGAAGGGGCGTGTGTTCTGTCATTTTATCAGCAAAAAAACATCCAATATGGCTCGAGCAAATGCCAATCAAGCATGGGGCACTTTCTCTCGACACACTTTGCCGATTCCTCATAATTAATTTTTAGTAAGGGTTGACCATTAACAAAACAAAAAAAATCCTTAGGCGTGTGCCTTTGCATGCTTACAGAAGAAAATGAAGGGATTTCTACTTGGCATGATCATCAAAACCTGGTGACATGTGCGGTAGAAGAGAGGAATATGGAAATTTTTCAAAATTCTCAGCTTAGCACCATGCAATTAAGACAAAGAAGCATTGTATGAGAGAGACCAGACCAAATGCTTTCCCCTCGGTAAACTTTTTATTTTTTCTATCTTTGGAGTAATATCAACTTAATTGTGCCGGTAACGTTAAGGCCATGTTTCATTAAAAAATGCGTGCTACAGATAGTTTGAAAAATTCTAAAACATTTTCGAAATGTCAATGATAGACGCACTTGATATCCTCTCCTAGCCTCTGTACACTGAATATGTCACGCCCTAGCTTCCACATGCCAGTCCCCCCCCCCCCCCCCCACAACACACACAATATATATATATATAGCTCATGCTTTCGTCTTTTTTCTGTAAATTCTGTAAAATTGAGAAGTTATTATGGTTCGAACATGTTAGTTTATATATTGTTGTAACTCTTGCTTAACCAGCAAGTTGGGACTATTCTACTATGTCCTCGTGGCAGATACTTTCACCGGTCTAGAATTGGGTCACATAATGAGCTGGGTCTCATAAAATTTATCCTTGTGTATATATTAAGTGATACACCGGGATCTACGTTATTAATTGTTTTTACAAATATTATTGACTGATTAGTTGGCATGCATACGACGAAGGTCAAAAGTATGTATCCTTAAATAAGTATCCAGAAGATTTTCTCCACCTTCTTGGGGGCCTTGTTGCCATCCAACGTCCATTAAGTGACTGCTGGAATATCGCTGTATGTTTTTTCTTTCATGTCTCTTGGTGTAACAAAGTGTGCCGCTAAATCAGAAATTTGACTTTTCACTTATTAATTAAATAGCTTTTAAGGTTCATTGATTATTTCCTCTAAATCTAAATGTAAGTTTAACAATACTAGGCTCCAGAGCATTCATGTATGAGTGCAGTGCCAGTCGAGTGTGTTTGGACTAATATAGGACACTATAATCAAAAATATATTTACGATAAATGGCATTTTCACAGACGGTCGACTTAGAAATTACATAAGAGATCCACCTCACAGCTAGGTTAAGCTGTTCGACTACACAAATGTTTTTCGGCCAATAAAAAATGAATGTACAATTGATAGAGGGTATATAATAATTTGCTAGTAGCCATCATCTAATTCAATTCACAAATCCTTAGCCATCTTCACAGCCAAAGTCGATGGCTGCTCCTCAGGGGTCTCCAGCTTTATTGTCATCTGCGTCCACCTTCTCCCTCAACTCCATGATCTCAGCTGAGGACATCCAATGTGCTTCGTCTTCCACCTAGTGTGGTTGTTCTAGAACCAGACAGCGACCTAGTGAGGGTGGAGGTGAAGCTTGCAGGGAATCTGCTTCATGTTCTCCCTTAGAGCTCTGCTCTAGCGTCTATAGTTGCTCCGCTGCTAGCCGGCTACTTCTCTCCATGCTCACCGCCCCTACTCTCACACCCAAGCACCTTCTCATTATCTTGTTTGTCTCATGAGACTCCTAAGCCAGATCTAGGATCGAGGGCGGCACAACAAATCTTTGCCTCTCCTGAAAACGACGATAATCATGGCTAACACTTAGATCTAGCACAAGCTTGCACCACCAAATCCGATGCTACCAGATCTAGTGCTCTTAAGCTCTTGCGCCACCAAATCTATCATCTCCACTGTCGAGGAGGGATAGCGGCAATCATTGGAGTGGTGAGAGGAGGACGAGGATTGGTGGAAGACAACAATGGTGGAAGAACAATGAGGACTGCTTTAGCCACAGCTGTTTTTGGCAAGGATGGGAGCATCGGCTGGAGAGGAGATGCATGCGGGTGGTTGGAGTGATAGAAAGAGAAGGGAGGAGAGAGAATGGGCTTGGGTACACTAGAATCTGATTTATCGCTTGATTATTCTCATGTCGGTTGATTTTCAGAGATGATCCTTTTAATTCGACCGTATGTAAAAATGTGGTTATTTGTACACGCAACCAGTATAACATGACCATCTAATAAAATAGGGTTTTCAAAAACGGTAATAGAGGCATTTTTATATTTTTATATGTGGTCCTTATTTAGATCACCGCTTCTAGAAAGTTTTCACATGTGACTGTATATGCAGATTTTCTTATAGATTGTTCTGTGCATAAAATAGTTTTTTTAAGTAGTGACAGCCGCATCTTCCTATTGCATATAGCTGATTTGCTCCTTACCAATACTGTGCTTGTTGCGCCATTTATTCCTGTCCTAGGATCAACCAGCTAAGTTAACGTTAAAATCTAGTTAACCCTATAGTGGTGGACCGCCTAAAACTGATTGGCTGGACATGTGTCCGATCACTACAGTGAAGAAGCCGATAAGATTGTAGCAAGGAAAGACTCAGTTTCAGATTGGAAGACTATTCAGATAATACCGAGTTTATAGAGTTTATTTGATATTTATTAATCTTATCTTATATATAAATATAGAAAGATTTAGTTAGTTAGTTAACTTTTTTAGAGATATTTTTCTTTATTTTTGTTAGTAAATAACGTCCGATGGTTGAAAACGCGTCAGATTCTGTAAATATAGGGTATAAATATCAGACCCCCGGAGATATATAAATTATCTCTTGATCAATACAATCTCGGTACATCGTCACCCTAGTTTATCTAGGGTTTTATCGGCGGGATCTGGCTCTCGACGCAGAGTTGCATTGGTTACGTCCGATCTCCGGCGAATGGGTAAGTCCCGGCACTATCTCGATATATTCTGCTCCGTCTAAGGCTGTATCGGTTAGGTTCGACCTCTTAGGTGATCAGATATATCGCATCACGACCGTGCAGGGCCTATCGATTTATTAAGCTCTCTCGACCGTCATCGATTCCGTGCTGCATCGGTTAGGTTCGACCTATGGAGCTACCGATGGTAGATTGAGTTTTAAGCTTATAATTTTTTGCATGGCGTATCATCGGAGTGCTAGCCGATCAGTTATCCATCCTCTGAGCTTTACGCCCAGCGTATCGGCTCCTCGGCAGATACGCGTCAGGCCTTTAAAGGTTTCCCTTGACGCGCCACGCCGAGGGTATCGGTCTCCCAGCTGATATGCGTCCGCCTTCAGAGACGCATCCCCTCATCGGCTCAGCTAGCCGATGGGTTCGTTCCTATCTTTACTTCAGCACGGCCAATCTGGTGTCCTCCGTATCATCGCTGTTGGCCTCGGTCTCGCACTATCTCGGTTAGGTCCGATCTTTAAGCTTCAGTGTTAATGGCGCTATCACGATAGGCGACAGGTCTCGTGCTGTCATATCCGGAGCGGCATCGGCTTTACAGCCTATGCTGTTAATACGATTACTTGTCATTCCACATGTGCCTTCATTGGTTTTCCAGTCGATGAACGACCATTACCGCTTTCGTCGACTATCAGGAGGGATCCTGTGCGCTTTTCTATCCTCTGGATACACGTTGATCCCTCATTGACACCTGTCCATGCCTCTATCAGCTTCTCGGTCGATTGAAGAGCATCCCGATTCCTAGCGGCAAATAGTCAATAGCGAAGGGTATTTCGGACGTGACCGATGATCAATCCGATCCTATTGGCAGCCAGTCGATAGCGAGCGTTCGTATCGGTCCGTCGTCCGACTGATATGTTCGTCTCACCTCCTTATCAATCGTAGGGTTAAATTAACTGTTACGCTCACACCCGTACCATCGCGCCAGAGCCAATCGAACCCCATGGCCCCTGACACGTGTACCTCAAGCCACGGAGAGAATCCGACCGGCCTACACTGAAGCTAAGTAGACTTTTCAGGTGTCGACATATTCGCGGCGGGCGCGTGAGATCCGGCACAAACATATATACACCTCTTCACAAGACACTGTGTGCAAGAGAGGCCTGAAGAATTAAGCACATGGATCATGAATGGAACAGTGCATGCATGGTCTTGATGAGAGCTGCTGATTTTTGGAATGCATGGAAGGCAAAGAAATTTCTTTGAGAAATGTAATTAATCTATACTAAACATTTAGTTAATGTAAAGGTTGATAATGCTAATCATACTTTCTTTTTACTTCATGCAGGAGCATCCATATGTCCCAGAGAGTGCATGCCGTCCCTATACAGTCATCGGAAGCTGATTGGGTGCAAGCACTTGATCCGCTCGGACTGTCCCTCCTACTCGCCGGTGATCTCTTGCTGTCAGAACGCTCATCGCTGATGCCATAGCCAGATATCATCATACGACGGCGTCTCTCCTCCTTCCCTGCCGCGAGCCACAGTCCCTCTCCTGTTCAGTCTCTTGCGGCAGGAGAGCTCCGTGCGTTCTTCTTAGTAATCCCATGGTTAATTGGGGAGTATATATAAAATCTAGACAGCATTCACGCACGCACTTGACCAATCATATGAGTAACCGAGAGTACTAGATTGCTAAAACCTGTAGGTTACCTCATCCATAGCTCCTAATGAACCGCAACATCACTCTAGAAGTTCAAAAAGAAAAAATTGTGGTACATTTTTAAGGATAGTAAAAACACTAAATTTAACAGAAGAGCTCATACTATCAAATTATTTTTGAGAACAGGATTCCTTTTTTTTTGTTTCTGCGGAAGAAAATGGATTCAGTTGCCATCGAATATAAGAATCATTTCAGGAAAAGAAGTAGGAAAGCACGGAGGTATGGTGAACATTCATCTAGAGCACATCTACCCTGGTATCAAACTCACATTACATCTCACCAAATCATACAATTAACTGCCTGCACCTGCTTCCCTAATTAGGGTAATAATTCATCTTGTCCCTCACCTGCCCACTAAGCCGCTGCTCCTGTAAATATATAGAATAGAATCTGGTTCATTCACTTCTCGCCAACACATCAAGACTGCCTCTCAAGTCTCACCAGCCGGCTAATAGGCGTCACTCTGAAGCATTGCGTCGTCTAAATCCACATTCTTTCTCAATTAGATACCCCTTTCTTCAGGGTTTCTACACCTCGAATTTCCGTAAGTTGAGTGGCCAGGGGAATAGGTTACGAATAGGATGAAGAACGGCACATGCTCACCTTACTGTTCGGCAGCGCTTTGTCCTTCGTGGGGATGGAAGTCGTTGAGAAATTTGGACATACTATAGCCACCTTCTAGAGCAGGAATTAAGTTTGAAGTCCCAGTGCTCCACAGGCATAGGATACACATGTCAAGAAGATGCAAAAATGATCATGGCTAGACGACAAGCACACTGAGGCCCAGTGGTGGATCCACCGCCCGGCAACCCCGGTTTGCTGGGCAGATGCGCAATAGAATTTGATGGTTTTTATAAATTGGAAACAATTTTTTTATAGAAAATAGTTGATATAATAAGATTTATCTAAGCTCTAAAACATTTCTGGATCCACCAATTATGAGGCCAAGCCATTGTACACTTCAATACCGTGAGATGGAGTAACCGAGTAATTGATTAAGAACTTCACGGAAGCTCACTTGAAAAATGCACAAAAAACTTGTGTCGTTGAGACAAAACTATCTCGTGATCCTAAGTTGTGTAGTTTGAAGCAAATACAAATTTGCAAGAACTATACTTGTAAAATACGATTAATTGCCACAAGATATGGAAATGATCAGGTTGGTTTATTTAGATCAGGCAAGAATCCCAATGATGTTTCATTTAGGTCCCTGTATTCTCAAATTGTTCCTTTCAGTAGCTCACTTGTTTCATTCCTGCATTTCATCGGCAGTGAGCCACCGACTGCCACCTCGCCGTCACTGAAGTCCATCTTCTCTCATGACCTTTCTCACCTCTTTGAGCAATCACCAGAAATGCACAGCGTCTTTCGTTTGGAAAAAAAAAAGAAAACAAGAAGTAGTAGTGCACGGTGTCTGAACGACTACTCCATGAGAGCATGACAAACTAGTCCTGCCAGATGATTATTGCCTCTTTTCTTGACAATGGCCAGCGATAGGCCGTAGTGCAGGAAGGTGACATATTAACCCCAGCGATAGGGATGGGTGCAAGTCAGCCTATAGATAATTTACGGCCGACTCTTTAATAAAATAAAATAAGTTTTATTTTTACCCGTGGGCTAACCCACGCTCATCCCTACCCAGCGAGCACCGGTGCATCAGCCAGATAAGTTATCCCTTCATCCCCTTCCTCACATTTCTCAGTTCTCTAACTTTTATTCATTCTCAGATCAGTGCAACTGAATTTACTTGGAATCTCGGATAATCAAAGGCTAACACTACAAACATTTGATGCAGATGGAATCCTAATAGACCAGTACAGAGGTACTCACTTGTATTAACACAGACTCTGTTCTTCTATCACGTTCTAGCATCGGTTGGCTGCGTTGCCTATAAATACTGTTCCACTTCCTGACTTAATTTTAAGCTGTAATGAAATTTCCAGTAAGATTTGCCCTGATGGAGCAATTCAACTAGTTGGAGCCAGAGGATCGTTATGAGAGTAGACTTGACTCAAGTTTCCAGTGCAAGGCAAGAATTTTTGGGATGGAAGGCATTGGGATAAGATATGGGATAATGGTACACTGTTCAGCTAATTACTTAATCATGTGAATGGAATCATGGAAGTGTTTTCAGGTATGTGTACTGTTGTTGATTGTGTCGATCCTATACCGATACAGTTAGTGGAGACAATTTCCACCGTTTTTCTCTCTAGCATGAAAGAAAAAGGAAGAGATAAAATTAGAAATAAAGCGTTACCGAGATCGATTGTCAACCCCACTAGTGCTAATATAAAGTGCAAAGCTAGATCTCAAAACCCTAAGGAGAGCCTAATCAATATCAGCACACTAAAAGTCGTTCGTAAGCCATATTAATGTATCTTTAATGATAAATCAAGACATAATAAAATAAATAATAATTATATAAAAACCATTTTAATAAAAAATTATATGTAAAAGTTAATAACGAACGAAAAGAAACTAAAATTTGCCGACAGGCGTTTGCAAATCTGCTGCAAGTTGAGCAGTTCACAATGAATGCCATCAGCCAAACATTATCATGGGAGCATTTTAATGCAACCAACCAAACATCTTCTCAATACAACAGATTCCATCTACAGGCAACCAAACAAACCTCATTTTGAATCCTCCATCCTGTACGTCCACAGACAGCCAGGGTGAGGCATACGGCCTAGGAGCATCGGATAATCTGTTCCATCATTAAAAAAATCCACTTTGGAGACTTCTTTTATTCTTCGAATAGAAAGATAAGACTACACATAGGTGAATAAACATAGGTAAATAGTAGCATTAAAAAAATTAAATTTTTATGTGGAATAAAAAAAACTTCTATAATGCGCTATCGTAGACTGGTAGTCTGATTGACTATCTGCTACCGGTCTAATCACCATGACGGTACTTTGACTGTCTTAATGCTACCGGTCTATCGGTTGACTTACCGATCTAGCTACTTATATATATAAGTTAAAAACTATTAAAAATATATCAACTTTATCACATTAAAATATATCTATAAAATGTAGATAAACCACTTATCTCTCTTAAAATTAAATCATAGTTTTCTCTTTTAAAAGTTATATATATATATATATATATATACTCAACATCTTATCTATTTATATCAAAACCTCCAATATAAGACAAGGAAATTAAATTGTTCAACAAAATAATAGCCATGTACTATATCAAATCATCACTACATATTCATAATTTTAACGATTTATAATACAATAGATTCACTAGTGAACATGATAACCCTAGACAAGTTGAATAAATTATTTTTTCCAAATATTTTTGCTCATAAGGAAATAAACAATTTATAGCATTAATCTAAGAAATTTCATAATTGCAACGCTTCTTTATCATTTTTATTTCTTAATTTATTTTGGATACCTACTTATCGTAAATATTATTTTCAAAGATTCGACACCCATTATTTTCCTTACATCTTTATAGTGAATACTCTTGCCAAGGATTAGGTATTTTCTTTTTCTCATAAAGGAAAGACATTTATAGAGCATTTAAGAAATAAAAATTCAACAAAGATATATATAAGCATATGTCATCCAAACATAGCACTATTTTCAACATTGCATATTTATTTAATTTAAATAAAAGAATTTAAGTGCCATGCTTCATATCCCTCTCAAAAGTAATAGCAAAAACTCATATAAATGTTGAAGTCTATATAATCTATATTGGAGACCAATAAAGTTTACTCATATTGCTAGCAAGCAAAATATATACTCATAATAAAAATCAAAACTACATTTTTTTTCATCTTGTACTCTTTTCTTTAGAAACATTCAAGATTTACTCTCTCTCAAAACATGCCAAACGGATGAACAACCCACAATTCTCCTCAACTATAAGCAAAACGAGAAGAATCAAAGGTTTTATAAAAATATCTGCCAATTATAATTTTGTATCAACAAATTTAAGCACAATATCCTCTTTTTTAACATGATCCCTTGGAAAATGAAAATAAATGTTAATGAGCTTAATGCATGAATGTTGCACCGCATTTTTAGTAACATTTATAAACTTTATTAAAACTCAAACCATAATATTTTAAAGTTGAAATCAACCAAAAAGTTTGTGTAGAACAACTTGTAGGAGCAATATATTTGGATTTAGCAGTTAATTAAGTAACATTAGATTATTTTCTAGAAAACCATAAAACCAGAGATGTTTCAACAAGAAAATGACATGTGCTACCTGTACTTTTTATATCTATTATACAACCTTCAAAATCCACATCCAAAAAGGCTGCAAATTAATATATGATGAAGTATAATACGATATGAAAAATTAAAGTATGTTGCTAATACCTTAGAATACACTTGACGGCTTGACAATGTGAAACACGAGAAGAAACTGGAAATCGAGCGTAGAAACACACAACAAATTGTTTGTCTTGTCTTAACGAAGTGAGATACAATATAGATCCAATCATACTTCAATTTTTTTTCTTTCGATTAATAGTCTCAACTTCTTAATCCAGATCTAGAGCAGCACTTGATCTAATCGGTGCTGAAATTGGCTTACAATTTTCCATTTCAAAACGTCATAAAAGATTCTCTGTGTACTTTATTTGATGTACAAAAGTTCCTTGTGTTGTTTGCTTGATTTACAATCCTAAAAAGTAACTCAACTCTCCCATCATACTCACCTCAAATTCAATGCTTAATATCTATATCATCTACATAGCGTTAGAAAAACTCAACTCTATTTGCTTGATTTTACAATCAAAACATGAGAAGAAAAATCAAAGATGATATTATCTATATAGATCTAAACGAAAATTTAGTCATCACCATGTTTTAAAACAAAGAAAATTTTATCTATTTTTCACATTTGAAAACCTTTTTGTAGTAATAAAATCTTAGATCTATCATACTATGCTCAAAGTGCTTATTTCAAACCATACAAATCTTTAAATAATTTAAAAACACGATTTGAAAATTTTGAATTTTCAAAACCTGGTGGTTGTCTAGCATAAACTTCCTCCTATATAGAACCATTTAGAAAAACACTTTTAGTATCCATTTGGTACAATTTAAAACATTTTGAAGCAACAAAAGTTAATAAAACTCTATTTGCTTTAATTCGAGCAACTAGAGCAAAAGTTTTATCAAAATACAAACCTTTAATTTAAGTAAAACATTGTGCAACAAGTCTAGCTTTATTTCTTACTATTAAATCATCCTTATTTTGTTCGTTCTAAAAATCCCATTTAGTTTCGGTACTATTATGACCAGAGATGGTTCAACTAAAGTCTAAACTTTGTTTCTTTCAAAATTATCAAGTTTTTCATGCATGGCATTAATCCACGATTCATCAGTTAATGCATGTGATAAATCTTTGGGTTCAAAAGAAACAATGAAAGTAAAATGTGCAAAAAATTTACTAGATGTCACCTTAGACTATGTAATACATTTATTTAGATTACCAATGATTTTTTTTGGAGGATGTCAACATTAAATATGCAAAGAAGCTATAACATCTAAAGTTTTTTTGTGTTCTAATCCTTAGGTCATCAAAGTTGTAGCCCCTAGAGATCGACAAGACTCTATCTCACATGAACTCTAGCTTTTTAGTCCATCCCGATCTGACCGGCCCTTATATGCTAATCAAACTAGCCGGTTGCCTTCGGTCAGATCGGCTTGAGGCCATGTCGAACTAACTGCTACCTTAACCTCATCTTCTTTATCATCACTTTCATCCAAAAAAAATTTCATCCTCCTCACGAACCTATGACAATGTATCTGTAATTTCTGGTCTAGTACATAAACTAACCTCATCAAAAATAACTTCACAAATTTCTAAATTTTTTTAGTTTCTAAAACAAGTACATGGTAACCTTGAGAGTGAGCAGGATATCCAAGAAAAATTTCATTAGGTGAATGCGCCTCAAAATTAATCCAAATTTTTTGATTTTAACACAAAGCATTTACACCCAAAAACACGTAAATGCAAAACTTTAGGTTGATGTTGAAGCTCAAAAGAAGTTTTCCCACGTTTAGAACTCAAGAAAACACTATTACAAATATAACAAGCAGTATTAATAGCTTCAGCCTAAAATTTTCTTGGAGTATAATATTCATCAACTATAGTCCAAGCCATCTCAATCAGAAAATAATTTTTTTTCAATAACACCGTTTTGTTGAGAAACACATGGAAAAGAAACTCAATGCTCATGACCTTTTTCAGCACAAAATTGTTTAAAAGAAGTATTTTTAAATTCTCCACCATTATTAGTTCTAATCGTTCTCAAGGATCTAAGAAGTTCAAGAGCCAAATGAAGATATAAGTTTTAAAAGTGATCAACTGTTTCATGTTTAGTTTTCATAAAATAAATTCAAGAATATTGAGAGTAATCATCCACAATAAGCAAAACATATCACTTTGCACCGACCGATTGCACTTGAGCCAGACCAACAATGTCTATATGTGAAAGCTATCCTATCGAATCAGTCATCACATAAATAATTAGGGCATGTGAAGGAGCAACAATCTTAGCATGGAGACAGGGGGAACAACAAAATCAAGATTGTTTTTGAGTTTTAGCAAACTACGAACAAGATCTAAACCACTTATGATCAAAACCTACATGTTTAATTCTACTATGCCAAAATATTAAATCCTTTTAAAATTTAGAAACTAGACATTTAATCTCAAAAGAAAAACAATTCTCAAAATTACCTTTACAAACTTTTTCATATCTAGAAATTTCCAAAACACAAGCAAGAGAAGAATGAAGAATATTACATTCAGATTTCTTAAATCAAACTTCAAAATCCTCATAAATTATTTGAGAAACTGAAAGCAAATTATATTTTAAATTTTCCACCAAAGCGATATCTTTCAAAGTAAATTTGTCACTTATCTTGATCGATCTCGTAGCAAGAATTATACTTGTAGAAGCATCTCTAAAGATTATTAATTCCATCTTGGATGCTAGTTTGACGGAGGAGAATCAATTTTTATCATCGGTCATATATCGCAAACAACTGGAGTCTATTATCCACACAAGCAGATTTTGAAGCCTCAATATTGAGCTAAATTTAAAAATCCAGTACTGAGATACACAACAAAAGTACCAATAGGCATATATACTCAAGTGAAACTAGTACTACTTTTGTTTTTCACAAAAACCTACCAAGGCTGGTCTGAACGTAAGTCTAACCTGTTTTTTTGTCATTTAAATTTTTCAAAAGCACATTCTTTTTTCTTTTTCTATTTACAAGCAAGTCTAAAGTAATAACCAACTAAATGCATATCTTTCCCACAAAAAGTATAACTATACTTCACACGAGCAGATGATTTTAAAAGTAAAGGTTTTGCAGTAGAAACAGTTGACTTGAATAAGAAAGATATGACATAATGCTAGTAGATTTGAAAATAGTTTTATTGGGTTCTGATTTTATCACAATTTCAGCTTTGTTAGTGACACTCAAAACAACAAGTTGGTGATTTATAAATTAAGCATGTGGCTCAAAACCTAACCCTCTATTATGTGCCCACTTTTGATTGATCTAAAAACATATTAAGTTTCTTTTTGCCATCAAAAAATATTTGCAAAGTATTTTTAAAATAAGAAATTTCCTTTGACAAAGTAGCATAATTTTCACAATCTATAAAAACTCTTGTTTTGTTTTCTACAATTTTCAAAAGAAAGCTCATGTTATACTCCAAATTCTCAACATGACCTATGTTACTTTTTAACTTCATCTTGTTAAGAAAACATGTTGATCAACTTTTAGTAACCAAAGCATCATTCTGTTGTCTTAAAATTTTAGCATTAATGACATTAAACATCGAACTTTCATAAAAAAAGAAACATAATATTTTTTTCAAAATATTTTTGATTAACAACTTATTTGCAACACAAGAGCACAAAGTAATACCAAGAGTAAATGAAGATTCAAGATTTTTTGTTTTCTCAATTTCTAATTCCAATCTCAAATAATTATTTACATTCACATCTCGTAAAGAAAAAATTTTAGAAAATAAAACCTCACAAGTTGTGCAATTATCATTATCAGTAATAAGAGATTTCAATCTAGCAATTTCAGCATTAAGTGATTCAACAATAAAGTTGTGTTGTTTTATCGTTTTCATATTTTTTGAAACCTTAAAACCAATAGAAACAATAATATCTTGTATCTCGATGTGGTCGTTGTCAGAATCAGACTCTCCAAATGATAATTCTCCACAAGCCATAAGACATAATTGAGAGATGTTTTTTGGCCTTGTCATTATCTTCTTCCTCGCTTCCAAAATCAAAATTGCTTGCTTGACTAAAGGCAACATAAACTCTTGCTTTTAAACACATTCTTCTTGTTATCACCCTTGTTCTTATCTTTTTCATCTTTTTTATCCATTTCTTGAGCTTGGGGTAGTTGAAGCAAATGTGGTTAGGCTCTCCACATTCATTGCATTTGCTTGTACCTTATCTTTTCTTGTTCCTTACATTTTCAGAGCTCGAGAGAATCTGTTGGTCAACAAAACCAAGTCCTTCTCCAATATTTGCTCAAGTTAGTCATCAGACATGTCATCAAATGCAATCAAACAAAATGATGGAGAAGCATTGACTAAAGAACCAAAAGAAGATACCAAAGAAGAAGATTTAGAATATTTTTTTTGAATAATATTCATCTCATGTGTCTTAAGTTTGATGTAAAAAATTCCAAAATTAAAATACTCATACCGACAGATTATGGTATAGATATAACTTTTATCTCCCAAATAGATATATCAAGACCATTCAAAAGATGTCAAAGAATCTCAAATTAAATATAATTAGAACAAAAATCACTCAAAACTTTATTAAAGCTAGCATAATAATCAGTGCTTCTCTAGATTTCATCTCAAGTTTCATATACTCCTTTTTAAGAACATGTTTGCGCAGTTTCTCAATGTTTGAAGTCCCTTGATGAAAATCACATTAAGCCTTCTACATCTCATATGCAGTTTTAAGATGATAAATTCGATTAAAATCAAAATGAGAAACCCCATTCAAAATATAATAGTGAGTTTTTAAAATTAGTTTTACTAGCTGCTTTGATCTCATTAGGAATAACATAGGGTTTTAAAACATTTTACTAAATATCAATGCTTTGAGACATAATGTAAGATTATATATTTTTACACTAATAAGAAAAATCAACTCTCATGGCAACTTAAAGATTGATTAAAATTAAAAGAGAAGTAAAAATAAAACGCTAATACCAAGGTTAGGATCAAGACACAAGGACCAAACAAACAAAGTGGAGTGAGACAGGATTAACAAAAGCTAAATATTTTTAAAAATAAAAAGAAAACTCAAACCTAAATGAAGTTACAATGTACTGCCATATACCATGAGTCCAATTGCCTACTTACCACCGGTGGTCCGATTGTCGTGCTATCAGCACTTTAACCGACTTGATGTTGTTGGTCTGTCCATCGTGTTGTCACCAATCCACACCGGTCTTTCATAATCAAACCTTAGCTTTTTTTCTTTTCTAAAAGTTGTCGGGTCTCGACTTCTTATCTATTTATATTTAATTTTTGATATATAAAGTAGGAGTTGAAATCCTAATCTCAATAGGACTAAAACCCTCGCTTTCCTAAACTCTTTCTATTTACCGATTTGAATTACTCTATTTTCTTTCTCAAAAAGCGGACTCCAGCCACAGAAGATCCAATTCGACTCCATGTCGTTCGTACCGAGCAACTGACCCTTGCTGCTGCTGTCGTATCCGCATGCGTGAAGCCACGCTAGCCTAGATGCCGCAACACACGTGGCCATGTCCTGCTGCTGCTCGTCGTTAGCCGTCTTCTCACGTCCCGTGGGCCAACAAGCCTCCTGCTGCGTGGCCTCCCAGCCGCACGGGCCCAAGCTGCTGCTACTGCTTGCTCCCTCGTTGCACACATACATGTATCCATCTAGTATACTGTTTGCATTTATGGCCTGCATCTGCAAAATCAATTTCATAATATTCTGACAAGAAGTCTTGACACTAAATTAGAGGTGCTTTGTACACGTTTTTCTGAACAAGACGATGCATACACTGCAAATCATCTGACCTGACTGCGTACAGCGCTAGTAGCTTGTCCTGCGCTTCCTCAGTCACATCTCTCCATATTCTGTGGCTCCTTCCCCTTCTAATCTTTACCCCATGGCTGAACATGCTTTCTTAATTCTGAACACTGAAAATAAACTACGCACATACTATAGTGACATTGTGGTAATAGCGCCTTCATCTGAAAAAAATATGATAGATACTTGCTCCGTCTATGAATAATAGTTTTTTTATATTAAGGTTAGAAGGAAAATACTATATAATACCCATCATTAAATACAAGGTGTTGAGAGTAGAGGAATAGTTAGAGTAAAATAAGAAAATTTTGAATGGGGTGATTGGATGGATAAACAGTACTCTTATAATCCTTATATTTTTGGTAAAATTTAAATGTTTAAAATGATTGTAGTTATTTACAGAGAGAGTATTATTAGCTAAGGATGTATTAGATAGCAAAGTTCCATAAGATTTTTACCAAAGTGTTTTCCTCTCATTTCACGCCCTTGCCGTACATCTGCTACTTTTTTCTAGGATTTGCATGTGCTTTGTTACTTTTTGGTGGGTTAATTTGCATAACGAAATTTAAGCCATACCCTTTATTTCCCATATATGATTCATCTAACAATGAATTCATTGCTTACTCTCCATGACTGCGCCTACTGTAGTCTCACTATATAAGTCTGAACCAACATCGTTGCTTGGCTTAGCTGGTATGACTCTCCACCATCTCATATCTCACTTACATATTTGAATATCTATTCCTAACGACACCAATAACTGCAGAACAGTGTTGATGTTGTGAACTGGTGAATTAAGGTTCGCACTTGAGGAAATGAATGTGAACAACGAACTTTATGAAGGGTTTTGAGAATGGGAGGAATCAGGAGAGATTCTCTAGGCTCACACATTCAAGTCAGTAATTAGGAACACTGAAAATTCGAATTATATGACTGCAAACAAATCTAGTGAAGTTCTCATACCCTAATTTTTGAACGGCAGTTGTGTTCACAATTTCCTTAAGAGTCTTCAGCTGGCCAAATCTAATTGCCAGATATTTCGTGAGCAACAAAGTAATAAATACTATCCAGCCATTAGTCGCTAAATGGATATGATCAAGGCAAAATAACACAGCAAATGAGCAAAGCTGGCCGACTTCTGCAACATCTCGAAGATGGAGTAGTAAAGTTGAACTAGAGAGACGCACTCCCTGTAGAGCAAACACCAGGAACAGAAAATAGGAGTTGTCTGATTGAGAAAGGACTATAAAGGAGCGAAAAACTGTATCACAAAACAGAAGTTTAGGGGTAAGATTGCAGCAATTGATGTGTGAATCATGTACAATTCCCAGTGCAAATTTTTTCATATGTTGATGTAGTGTCTTTCTGGTTCTTGATCTCTTGGAGACTGACTCTGAATTTACCTTTGGTGGTGGTGGGTACTTGTTTTGCAGGCTCCACGGAAGTTCAATTCAGATTTTTAAAAAAAATCTTCAAAGCAGGCTATTCTTTGGAAAGTAAAGAGTCATTCATGATCTTCACGAACGTGTAACCGACAGTGTGCATTGATATCAAATCATCTCTGCTAAATTCACATAGACAAAATTAGTCTGTAGGATTACTTTTTTTCAATCTTTTACTTCTGACCAATAGCAACTGACCAAGAGCCAGTACATAAGAGGATACCATGCTTTGCAAATTGCAATTGTTGATCTGGTCCCATTAATGTACCAATATCATGTAAGTACTCCATCCAGGGTTTCCCCTACTTGGAAACAGTAGCAAGTCGTGAGAAGCCATAAAAAATTATTAAAAATTTATATTTATTTTAAATATGTTTAAATTTAAAGAAGTTACCGTGGTATTACTGTTATGACCTTAGAAAACCTTAACTCTATCTTCTCTCTCATCAATTATCAGACTCCTGCAACCTGTAGCATTTATAAGGCAGCCGCTGGCACCTTTCACTTACCAAGTTCCAACCAACTTTGCCATATTTTCTCTCACATCCAAACACCTAGATATACATGTATATATATACTCAGTCACTTGTTAAACACATTCGTCTTGCTGTAGTTCCAAGGAAAAGAAGAGGAAGAGTTGGGCATCTTCTCAAAAAGATTGTAAAAATAATAAGAGTTTTAGGAATGGAATTCATCAATTAGTGTGCAACTCTAATGGAAACAAGAAGGTTGATGAACTTGCTATATATACGAAGCGCTACTCTACCATGAACTTTGTAATACTTAAAAGATCATTTGTCAATCCGTTCCACCGCTCATACCGTGTCAAACACGCTCTCCCCCCTCCCCAAACAAAAAAAAAATTGTTTAATAAAATGCTGGTTGGATTGATCCGTATTTCTAGCTTATTCCAGTTGAAGGAACCTGTGCCCATTACGAATGGGCCTATTGTAATATATAGGAATGTTACTAGTTAAACTAGTAAAGTACTTTTTAAAAAACAAATTTAGCGCTAGCTTTAACATGTTTTTTATAAAATGACTGAACCAACAAACACCCACATAGTGAGATTGAATGGTCAGACTCCTTTCTCCTCCCAACCTCTCTCTATTGTTGCGAATAAAGTAGGCATGTTGGATCGAGCAGCAGCTCCCCATCTCTCTCCTTTTGACTCTTATTGCTGTTGGGCTGTTGGGCTCTGCCAGTGCCTCCTTAAGCTCACCTAAGGCATCTAAACTTGGCTTGCCATCATGCCCCCACCACCCACCCACCGTAGCTGGAGGAAGAAATCTTTGGCATGCTGGCAGAAGTAGATCTTGGGGTTGGAGCACTTGACGGAGCTATATCTTGGTAATGATACGGTGGCATACCTTGAAGAAAGTGGAGCCCAAGCTTGAGGCGATGATGGAACTTAGCTGAGGTTAAGCTCAGTGGAGGTGAAACTTGGTAGTGAGGTCCCTAGAGTCTTAATGCATGATAAACTGAAAACTCTTGGACCAATTACATATATACCCCAATACCTATGATTGTATTATAAAAAAAGAAAAAAAATGATTATATAATAAATGTGCCCCAAAGCTTGGGTTTCCTGAATTTGTTTTATTGCTAAACTGGAAACTGACGGTTGGAACGGTAAGCAATGGTTTGGACCAGTGAACCTAGCAACGGTAAGCAACGGTAAGCCTTTTGATACTATCATCCAATGACAACTGAAGACAGCGCACCGAAACTACAGCGTGCTGTCGCACCCGCGCCCAGCCGCGAGCACCTACGGTACGAGCGGAGCCTGTCCTGGTTAGTTTCGGGCTATGCTACTGTACTGTAAGTTCAAAACCAGAGATCAAGCTGTAATTAATGTCGGTTCCGTTAAAAAAAAAACTGGTTTCTCACGCGGCCCTTAACATCGTTAGTTAGAGCTGGGCCAAATAGGCCAGATTTCCTGTAGGCTTTTTGGTTCTCAGTGGCACATGGGCCAAACCAAGGTGCAATTATTTTTCTATCATTTTCCTAGATTTAATTTAGAACATCATTAATTAATTCAAAGTTTTTGTAGAAGCCCAAATAGGATTAAAACACTAAACATGAAAATAACACAAAAATGGCTGCAAATTAAAACAAAAAAGCTAAAAGAAGGGGCAGCTAGAGTTTATTCTCTCATAACATCGGACTTGCTGCTACATTATGGACTAAAATGGTCCCAATACCATTTGGTTGTTGCTTGGTTTGACCACTTGAGTTACGTACGAAGTATACAACGATGAGTTACTGGTATCTCACCCTGGTTCGTCACGTTTTATGGACCGCACCCAACGTTTGATACTCTGATGTCATACTGGCCTTAATCATTGTTACTCACGCTTCAATATATAATTAGAACTTTGATATAGAGAGGATCGAGCCGCAGCTTATAACGGCCATACCTATCACTGAACAGAAACGGTCTTCTAGTTGTACCCAGGTGTTGCGCTATGTTAGAGGTAGTGAAGGACGCACCATTAAAATACGACGGAGATGCTTCACGACTAAACGTAACATATATCGTATATATATTGTAAACACATATAAAAAACATTTTGCATGGTACCTTTCATTTCAATTGCTTTCCTCGCCATTAACCAGCGGTGACATTATAGGCTTGGTTGTTGAATGTGAATCGAAACTATGGGCACGACCATATGTCCTGCTGCAACGCAGGTTACTTTAACTTTAGATTGTCATCCCTCCATCATGTAGAGAGAGGATAGGGACGAACGTAGAACATAGATAGCTATAGAGAGTAGAGGTCGACTGGTAGAGACGAAATTGTGGAGAGCTGACGGGCATGGATGCTACTAGCCACGTTGTGGCTTGCTGGCTTGGCAAACTAGAGGCCAGAGTGGGAGAGCAACCTTGCCCTAGCTAGCAGCCGGCTACTGGCAACAGCAAAGGGCAGGTTGGTGTGCGGAGGCGTTGCAACCGTGTGACGGCCGATGGCAGCACAGCCTCTGCCTTGGTTGCTAGACGGGCGTTTGTGTCGTCGCCTTGCCAAAGTCTCAGAGTCATAGGCAAATTATTGCGTGTCTCCTATCCCTAATGTGCAGTGTCGAAGATGAAACGTAAATTATTCCACATGATGAGAGTTGATGATGGGCTGTCATCTACTCCTTGTGGGGCTAGTTGTTATATAGTCTAATACCGATATATTACTCTGTACTACTACTCAGAGGGTTAAAAGTGGGCCGAGAGGTCTTAGGGCATGGGAAGACACGTTCCATCCATTGTTGGATCGGTCGACCCACTCTGCCCAATGGGTAGATCCACCCCTTAAGATATAGCCAGGGAATATACAAACGTTAACATAGTGAAACATTTTCTAATCGAACATTCATAAAATTACTAAAAAATAACTATAAGAAAATATTTAAGTAAAATTCATAAAAGAGCTAAAGTTTCAATTTGAATTTATTATAAAACTACGGAGTTAGTACCAATTTAACTACGATGCTAAGTAGAATAGTCATGTAGGATTTAAACTCTACGTAATTTTGTAATAATTTATTTGTAATTTTATGATATCATGCCTTAAATATATAGTTTTATGATAAATTTTAAGCTAAGTATATTGTTATGCGATACCCGACTTTAAATCATTAGTTTTTCTAAAGTTAGATAAAAGTTTATTACTTTTCCAAAATTTACTCAAAATCTTTTCATGCAGCCGCACTAGTGCACAGGGTGCAAGTAGCACTTCACCGGCTATCAAAAGAGCCATTAGTGATATTAAATTATGGACACAAGACCGTACATGCAGCGAAATGATGAGTGAGAGAGAAATTGAGGTGTGGTGTGAATGGACAACGCTAGGTAGATCTAGCACCTCCCTAGGGTAGGGTCGTGGGGGTGAGCGTTGGTGGCAACCCCTTGGCTTTGGAGTGGTCAGCCGCAATGGTGTCGATTGTTCTCCCTCCTTCGCAAAATTCTTTCACTTCCTTAGGGCCCATAAGAGGATAGTCAGCGAGGGGGTGAGTTGCTAGCATGTGGTATACTAGTTGATACCCCACCATTATGGGAGGGTTTTGTGGTTATAAACAACTTGCTATAAATATATTTGGAGAAATAAAAATTCCAATTGACGTCAAAAACAAATAATACTATATATTTACAAATAGAGTAATTATGAATTTAATGACATTTACGAATTTACCATTGAGCATGTGATAATTAAGTGCCTTGGAGTGCATGAGTATGATGGGTGTTATGTCTAGATGTTTTCAGTGTAATAAAAATCATATTACATATTTATATTAATGGCTGCGATAGCACATAGCAAAAATAACCATGAGGTAGAAATTTGGATGGTGCAGCACACGATTGATTTGATCAATGTCCAACAAAAACTTTTTCCTTGTCAGAAAAAAAATATATTCTAGAAGGGTTTTTTTTGCAAAAAGGTTTAGAGAATAAAAAATCCCACGACTGTGAACAAATAAAATTATATTTATAGAAAGCATGGCTCTTATTCATAATTACATTTGGGGCTTGTAAGCTTTCTATCCGCTGCCCATATTGCTACGTACATTTATTACAACACTCATCAATTATTCAGTGCAAAAGCTCTTTTCCATATAGCGCTGAAATGGCTTGCCCGGGATTTTCCTGTTTCACCAAGGACTCTCCTACCAAAATCTTCCAGTAAAAATAAACATAAATGAGACATTTCTATCAAAATAAAACAATAAAGTACACAAAAAATATTTGTATAGGATAAAAAGTTGCAATTCTGAGTACAGCTGCAACTATACCAAAAGAGAAAAGTATTCTGATTTTTTCTTACTTTTTCCTATTTACAACTAAAGAAAATTTGTGATTTTTTGTTATATCGGAACTTGGAATACTTGGCAGTGATATGTACAAAGTCCAATTAAAAAATGTTCTTAGTCTATTTTAGAAGTTCCAAAGAAACAGCTAGAAACTTGCAGTAAACATATCGCCAACTGAGCTGCAAAGGAGCAATCAGAAAACTTACTGCAGAAACACCAGCATTCTGCACATATGCAACATCGTCAGGCGTGAATAGACCAGATTCACCAACAACCTGGAAAAAAAATCCATCAGCACCACGCCAACAGCTAACAACTGGCATGAAACATTAATCTGTTGTGTGAACAACTGAACTACGCAATATTCTGAAACCAAAAGTAAGATAATGTTATTGCTGAATCAAAAGTAAGATAATGTTGTGATCAACTAAAACTATAAAAGTAAGATAATGTTATTGCTGAATCAAAAGTAATGGTGACAGAAGGGTATGGAAGACTTACCAAAATTCCTTTTTCCCTTATGATGTCACCACGTTTCTCCAACAGTGTTTTTGTGTTTAAAGTATCAACCTTAAACGTTTCTGTATATATGAAAGAAAAAATTAACATACATGAATGTCAAGGAAGATTTATAAAAATCAGTCTCAAGCTCTCAAATGATGGGAGGCATTGCAAGAAATGATAGAAACAATACCTAGACTTCTGTTATTGATGCCGATAAGATGAACACCATCTATTTTGAGCACGCGGTCCAGCTCCCTCTCATTGTGAACCTAAAATACCAGACGTTTAGAACATGCAAAAGCAACAGTCAAAAAGTCGCTGCAATAGCTTATTACCACAGCGTTCATTGCAACGGTCAGCAACAAATCTGATATCGTTGCAGTATGTTGTTATTGCAACAAATCCGAGGTTATTGCAATGAAAATTTTCATTGTGATTTTGAAGATAGTTATATGATATGTTTAACAGCTTAAGGACAGTCAAAATGGAATTGTATGCAGACAGTTTCTGTAAAACTACATAAGAGAAAACTTCAAAGTTCCAACGCACCTCTATCAGAGCCGTCATTCCAAGGTTTTTGCAGATGCGAAGCATGTACTTGATGTCAAGATCAGGTAGGACAGCCGCAATCAGCAGAATTGCATCCGCGCCCTTTGACCGAGCATAATAGATTTGCCAGATATCAATGACGAACTCCTTGCAAAGAAGAGGGCACTGCATTGACACAATCAAACTCTTACATAAGTATGACATACCCAGGTTTCAACTGAAACAGAAGAAAATTCTTCAGAAAAGAAAAGGCTAAAAATCATAGAACGTACTTTTACTCCGGAATTCCGCACGGTCTCGAGATTCTCAAAGCTACCCTGAAATATCAAAGGGGTTGAAAAGTCAGATAAGTCTAAGGATGAGAATTTGAGGACCACCCTCAAAGCTAGAAGAACAGCCAACCTGAAAGTGCTTTTCATCTGTCAGGATGCTCAAGCAAGCCGTGCCATACTTCTCATAGGATTGCGCGATCTCAACCTGTTATCACTTTGGGAAATCAGCTATAGATAATACAACTTTAGGACATGAAACAGTAAATGAGGCAATCTTCAGACATGATTTTTTCTAAACAGATCGATCAGACTCTGAAACTCACGGGATTGAAGTCCTCCCGGAGAATGCCCTTGCTCGGCGAGGCCTTCTTCACCTCGGCGATGAGCGCCGGCGCGGCGTTGCGGTGGTAGGCCGCTGTCAGAGCCCCGATGAAGTCCCTGGCCGGCGGCGCGTGCTGGCTGGACTCGATCACCTTCTGCAGTGGCTTCTTGGCCTTCCTCTGCACGTGAACAGAGTAATAACCGATGATACAATGGGCACGCAAATCACATATGGTTATTCTTGTGCGCGAATTTTATTCAAAGAATTTATCTGCTGATGAATATACCTGGGACACCTCGACCTCTTTGTCCCAGATGATCTGCTCGAGGATGTTGCGGGGCACGGCCTTATCGGCGCCGGAGCCCTCGGAGGGGTAGCGGGCGCGGCAGCGGCGGCGGATGCGGATGCCCTGCGCGGCGGCGATGGAGTTGATGGACTTGCCGCTCTCCCACTGGATCACCTCCGCCGAGTTGAACATTTCGTCGTGCTCCAGCGCATACAAGATGGAATCCTGCAGCCAAAACCAAATCAGATTAATTCCACTGATTTCTTCCTTCTACAAAATAATCGCAAAACCATAGAAATGAAGCAGAGTAATCCAAGAAACAGAGCACGCGGATCAACGCATTTGCGATGGTTCCAGGAGCACCTTGGCAGCGGCGCAGCGAACTGCGCGAGCGGCCGGGGCGGCTCCGGTGATGGTCCGTAGGATGTGCGGCGATGAAGAGGTCCAAGATAGGGACGCCGGAGAGAAGGCAACCGCGGGGAGAGAGGAAGAGGCAGCGAGGAGGCACTCCATTGGAAGGAGGATGAGGTGGCAGAGGGAGGCAAAGAAGAGGAAGAGTTGGTGGGGAGAGATGGGAAGACGCAAGTCGGAGGAGCAGAGCAGAGGAGGCAGCTAGACAAGTGAAGCCACCGTGACGTGGTTGAGGCCGATGCGTGGCTGTGGGTGGGTTTTATAGCCCCTGCAGCGACTGAGCTGCCACGGCGGTTTGCCGCCAGGTTAAAAAAACACACACCAAGAGCTCTTCAATACACACCAAAGGTTTAAGGGAGGAATTCCATCTAAAAACGGTTTAATGAGAGTCCAAAAATTAACTCTTAATTAGAAGATCAGGTACCATTAAAATCTAATAATTTTATCCTGATACAGATAATAACGATGATAAAAACATGTTTAATTAGGATTTAGAGTGATGTTTATAATAGGAGAGGATCGAAGAGAGAAGTAAGAAAGATGAAGGGGGCTTCTCGACTAATGGTTTGGGAGAAGATGGCCTAAAGATAGGGTAAAGTACTGACATGTGAAACAAGTTTAACAAGTTAGCGAGATAGGCGAATTTAATGGTACAAGCCACTAGAGTTAAGGTAGGAGAACAGCATGAGAAAAGTTTATCGTTGAAGTTATAAATGAAAGATAAACTGGTATGATATTTTGGAGCAGAATAAGAGAGAAGAAGGTCATGCCAGAGGGCGGCATGGTATGTGAGTGCAGCGAGGGAGAATGGGATGGTAGTTTAAGGTTGGTTATATGTAGTACATAAATGGTTCAAAACTGTCTGATATATATATATATATAAGCTATGGAAAAGCTTCCTTTTAAGCTTTGTTTTCTCACATTAGGATGATAACTGTGCATAACACGGACTTTAAAAAGGTTTTTAAAGCACTATATCTTTCTATGGATTAACTGTTATTTGATCGTAATAAAGTTTATTCCATGCAAAAAATGATTTATCGTGAAATTATTTTCTAGAGTCCCATAAAACAATTGACAAAGTTCTAAAATATTTTTAATTCATTTACTAATTTTTAAAAATTTTAAAGTCAGCACCGTGTCAAAAAAACACTTTAAATTTTATTGAAGGTTAAGAAGTGCATGTCATTGAAAATTTAGGATTGAATAGCATTATTATTAGGTGCTTATTTTTAGACTTCCGCCAATGTATATTTTGTTGTAAATCAGTTAAACTCAAATACTAAAACAGAAAAGATGCATGTGCTTGTCGCTTGACATTTTGATATCCGGGACGCAGCCTAAAGTAATTGTCAGATCAGGTCAATTCTCCCCGTTGGAATCATACATATATCTTTTTTGCCTACCATATATCGAATCTTATTATGGCCAACAAAATAATTTTCTAAATTTAAACTATTATTCAACTGAGATTTTGCCATCGTGTTCTTACATGTTACCCAAGTAAAATATTTCAGGTAAAATATTTACGATTGTATTGAGCTAATTATCTCGGATAAAATATAGCACGATTATGATCCAATCGGTGTTAGTATTTGAATGTTGATCTATCCGTCAGTGCTGCTCTGTATTATGACTGCAAAATATTTATTGATTTAATCATGCAGCGCGGGGCGTAATGCATTTGATGCTTTAATTCATTAAATTATTTCTTTCTGAAAGTTTAGCCACTGATCTGTCACGAGATACTTCACCTGCTTCTTCATACGGTAAGACATTTTATTTTATTTTTAAGTTAAAATTTTTTTAGTTTGATCGAGTTTATAAAAAAAATATAGTAATATTTATAGTTAAATTTAATATTAAATATATTTTGATAGTATATTTATTGTGTTATAAAAATATTGCTACGTTTTTAAAACTTAGTTAAACTTAAAAATTGGACTTAAAAAGGTTAAAATGTCTCACAGTGTAACGGCAACCAATTTTTTTTGTCATACAATAATACGTGCATACTCACCCTATGGTATCTCCGACAAGACTAGACCGACATAATCACTCGAATTCACCGCAGGCTATGCCCATTTTGCTATCGATCGGTACGTGGTGGATGCTTGTGGAAAAAATTTTTAAAATTTTTTCTAATATCTTTCAATCAATATATTCACCAGAGATCTTCTCTCCCCTTGGTTAATCATTTTTTATACATTGGTTTTTAAATGTCTTCTTTTTTAAATTCGTATAATATGGAGATTATAGAGCTTTCTTGTTGTTGACTTTTCTATATTTTTAATATATTATTTTGTAGCTAGTTCTAAGTAGTAATTTGTTACTAATATTTTTCTAGCTTAACTTTAACTTTAATGCACATTAATATCTTTATATTTTTCTATGATATGCTGGCTATTAGCTTAGCATCAGTTTTTTAGTTATTATTTCTTTATTTCACTTACAAATATCCTAGTTTAGTTTTGTTAAATTATCTATGTGATTTCTAGTATAATTTACTATTTTTAAAATTTATTGTAATTTCTTTTTATCATTTGTACAAATAATTTTAAGATTCTTTTTACAATAAATGTAGTCCATTCTATAATTTTATCTGCCAATTTTACTCGTCAATATCTGGATTTTAAGTCAAATTTTGACAAATACTCACTGCCTTATATTGATCCATTCCTTCTTATTAGGAATTTATAATCATCTTATATTATCATTTATAATTGATGACTATCCTCAATTTATATCTAACATTTTAGCATGATTTCTTACTGCCGATCTATATAGACTCTTACTTTTCCTCCTAATTTTAATAATTCTTTTATATGTATTTTGAATTCTTCTATATCCTTTTGTGTGTAGTCTCTATAGAACATGTTTTAATTATATCGTATACATTTATTATATTTATTTAGTAGATAATCAAAATTTTCTCTTAGTATTTCATCTTGTATTTTTTGGATAATCCTTTCAATATTCTTTTTATACCTAATATATAGTGGAAATGATTGTAGTCCTATGCAGTTGTCTATATTATCACTAAGCTAATATTCTATATTTTTTCTTCAGTGTCAAGGCTATTATGTTTGGTGTTGGTTCTGCGTCCACCATGCTTTCATACTTTTGAAATATATGAACATAATATTTGATGTATTAGTGTGGTTTGTACTGGATATT
Source organism: Oryza coarctata (assembly GCA_030770085.1). Classification (NCBI taxonomy): domain Eukaryota; kingdom Viridiplantae; phylum Streptophyta; class Magnoliopsida; order Poales; family Poaceae; genus Oryza; species Oryza coarctata. The sequence continues at coordinate 3,045,307 of CM061479.1, forward strand.
GTAAAAATTTTATGCCAATTATCATGTCACTGTTTACAATTGATAAGTCTTTTCTTAATTACAGATATATCTGTAGAAACTCATGCCTTATTATCATCGATCATATGAATTATTTCATAATATTTTATAAGTATTTGTTATAAATTATATTCTTTTTATACCCCGTATATTAATGGTAATATTTTATATGATACCTTTGATTATAATTTTTATTTTTACTATGATACTTATTCGTTTTAGACAACTTTACTATATATTTATTTTTAAAATTAGTTATGCATATTTTAGTTGAATTATTTTACAAGTATTACACTACTTTAATCTTACTAATTGTTCTTTAAATTTATTGTTTTGTGGTAAGGCATTAGTATCATAATTATTTTTAAAATTTTCTAGTTCTACTTCTAATTTATTTATTCTATTTTTTAAAATCTGTACTCTGCCTTGATAGTATTTTCTCATTTCATTCTAATTGTATTTCATTTCCCCATTTCTTGCGCTTATAAATTTACTATTTTACGTACTACACGTTACTCTACTTTTAATATTATAATCACCTTTTTCTCTAACACAATCATATTCAAAAGTTAAATTGTCCATCATTTCTACCCTTTTTTATATCCTTCATTAATATTTATCTATATATTTTATTATTATATCGTATCACATTTTTTATATAGAATGGGGGCTTCTTTAGGAAGTACTCTCTTTATTATAATATTATTACTTCTTTGTTATAATATTATTTTCAGCTCTTTTGGTTTCTATTTTATATTCTTTAAAAATCTTCCTAATGAATTACGGAATTTATTGAAATATCACACTACTATTCTCCTATTATATCCTTATTTAGCAGTTATAGTGTTACATAAATTGTGTTGAGAAAATTACTTTACAGCTTATTAATATTAATATTTCTATTTATTTTAATATTTTATTTTCCAAATTTGTATAAACTAATTCGATCTTCAGCTATTAATAATATTAGATATTACATTTATAAAATTATGTGAATTGCTACTGGCTCTTTTTTAATTCTTTTCGATCATTGTTCTCATAGTAATATTTTAGGAGATTCACCCAAAAGTGTTTCTAGATAAGTTATTATTTTGTATTGATTTTTTAACTATTAACTCCTCTCAAATAGTAATAATATTAAGCGATCATGTGCAACTTAATTTAATATAGCACCATTACTTTTTTATTTTAAAATTTTATAGGTCTCTCAAAATCTCTTCTTGCTGATGTGTCTATATTATTATAGGAAATAGTTATATGAATATTCTTTTTTTATCTAGGTGCTATTTTCCTGCTACCCTAGCTAGCTAGTTCTACTTTATTTTTTTAACTAAACCTTTAACGTATATTTTTCTTTCTCCTATTGTTAAGTCTACTTCCATGCTTCCATCGTATTGTGTACAGACCAATATCATCTAAAGAGTTTAAAAAATATTCTACTTCTCTATTTTTTTTTCTTCCTCTTCTATATTCCTCATTTCTTTCATCAGACTAATTTCTTTTTTATAACTTTCTAAAAATAATTTCTTATTGTCTTCCCATCCGTTGCTATTTTACTTTGTTGGATTTTAGAGGTTTCCATAGCCAAGTCTTTATTCTTTTTTAGTTTCTTTATCTTAAACAATTCTATATAGAAATAAAGTTTTTCATCACTTATTTTAGATCACTCACACTTCATTAAATTATTGCATTCTACGGTTATATCTTTTAATTTATCCTCGTAATATTTTATTTCACTTTTGTGACTAAATTTTTTTATAACTTCAGAAACACTATATTTTTGGTTTTTTATGATGTTTTTATCAGATGTTTTTGATTTTAAATCATCTGTCGTTGTACATTTATAATTCATAAATCTTGGTAACTTATGTAATTTTTAGGTTTATTTGCTTTTAATTTACTAATTTTCCATTCTTCTTCTACTCTTTCTTTCTTCAGAGCTTATTTTTGAAGAGCTCATAATGTTATTACTTATAATGCATATTTTCAGTCACATCATTTATATTTATTTTGTATTTAGAAGCACTTTTATTAGTAAATCTTCTTTATTCTTCGTAACCTTTGTTTGGGTTCCAAAATTTATCTATAAATTCTTTTAAAAACATGATTAAATCTAGGGCTATATATATATATATGTTATCAGCCTATTTTCATGCATGTCACCTTCTAAAAAGCCTAATGTTGCTTTGTCTATTATATCACATCTTTCATCTAACATGGTTATTAACACTTTCGGTAGTATTTTTTTTCTTGTCATATCTTGATGAATATATTTATATACTGCATATTTTAATCTATTTTTAAATTCTTCTCTAGATATTCTATATAACCCATTCTCATTCTCAAAAAAATCCCATGCAATATATTTGTCTTATTGCTCTTAAAGTGTCTAGTTGATATCTTTTGAGCTGCTTATCTACTTCTCTAACTTCTCCTAACTCATTTTTTTTATTATCTTTTTTTCTTATAAGTATAACTTAAAATTCTATCAACTTTGCTTACTATTCTTCTGAAGTGACTCTCAGTAGTTTCTAAGTCTATGGCTTATAAGGATGCGACTATGCATAATCAAGGTAAAACTATTTGTTTATCTTGATTAGAATTAATTTTTTCTAATAACTTCTCAATATAATCACTATTCTGTGAGATTTTATTTTACCTTGTCTTATATTCTTCTAGTACTTTTAATGAAAAAAATAATTTATTACTAAGAATAGAATATTGTTCTTCAATTTACTTATATTCTTTATATAACTCTTTAATTTTTTTCTTGAAATCTTCCTATCTTTTACCCTAATTTATATAGAAATTATATACCAAATTAACAATTAAGTTTAGCTAACTATTATTAGAGTGTCAACTATGATCTTGTTGATATTATATTTAATATTTATTTCTAGATTTAGTTTTTTTTATGATTACTCTGATGCTAGACCTTTCGACCAAGTGGTCAATATATATATATATATTAAAATATGATTAGAGAAGTTTAATAGACATATGATTAGCTTGTTGATTAAATCACTACTTAATATATAAAATTTGGCGCACTAAAAACACTAGTGGTTGTTACTATTCGTTAGTAACACCACATGATACTATTTATTATTGTTCACTCAAGAAAAAATATATTTAGGATCTTTGCTAGTTTGTGAAACCTACAAGATAGCAGGTGTTTACTTTAGAAGATTTAACGTCTACTCATCATATTTGTTACTTATTTATTAAGCAAAAATTTTAATTATTTCTAGTCAAAATTTATTCTATCCGAGGGTTTATCGTCTCTTAGGTAGTTCCACCTGAAGAAAATAATTCTCTACGAATACAATACAAGGTTCACCTAACGTTTATATAAGATGTATACTACGAACAAGAACTACCGTACTTTATTGCTTCTTCGATGTCTCGAAGTCAGAGAGAAAAGCTCGCTCAAGCTTCATATTTATTATGGTTCTTCCTTCTCTGGCAAACATTAAGTAGTTGAGCTTTTTTCTTACTTACGGATGTTATTGTGTTGTTTATATGTCTCACTTTTCTACCGAAAGCATATCAAGTCTTATTTCTGTAACAATTTATATTATCATTTTAGTGATGTAGAATGTCCTTCTAAAATCATTCTTTATATAATTGGTATACTTAGTTTATATTTATTAATTATTTACTGCATATGATTGAGAGTAATTTATATATATATTCGGCTGCTCTTAGATTAACAATGTGGATGTTTAATTAACAGTGTGAAAGTGGAATCGCAGAATAAAGTAATATACGAGATTCCCGTATATACTATCCATCAATCTTTTGGAACAGCAAGAAGGTCAATGCTAGTTATTTTAAACTGGTGAATAACAATGTTTTTCAACATAGCACTAATTTGATGTGCAGTGTACTCCAGAACTCAACTTGAACAAGATTAATTTATAAATAAACAAGGTGTGGAATAATTACTTTAGTGCCTCATTATTTTGAATTTCTACCAGATTTATCTACCATATTCATCATTCCTAGTACTGCTTATATAATTTTTAATTTGCTCCATATCTCATTTAATGTAGCAGGATTAATTCAAATCAAGTGCTATTGCTCGAATGAGGGCTATGGCAGTTTAACAAATTAAATGGGTAAACCTCTGTAATGTATTATCTGTGTAGACTGGAGATGGTCATTTCTTATTATTAGGACAAATCTGAAGGCCTTTGTTTATAAAAACATCTATGCATTGACATAGAAGATTTGATGTATGGTGTACTATAAAAATTACAACTTGAAGAAGAGAAATGGAAAAACAAAACGCTAAGAAACTGGATGTGATTACTTGCACCTCACTATATAGATTTTCTATCGAATTTTATCCAAGTATGTGTGAATGTGATTCATAATATGCAGATACCATAGGAATTAAGCAACCTACGCCACAGATAGTATATTTTCTAGATGGCCTTACTTACCAGCTCATTTAAAACTGATATATATTGAGCTCTTCCCGCCCACACGAGCCTGCGCGGAAGGCCAAAAATTAGAACCGGCAAATATGTACCGGTTGTGATTGTAAGGTCTTATATGTGCCAGTTGTTTATTACAAGTACAATAGCACGTATAAGCCCTTTTAGGCATGTACAGAAAGCTCATATGTGTTGATTGTAAATAAGGCACATATCAGGCACTAATGACCTAGGTTAACGGTGCCGCATAGTAGGTACAGGGTGCTCTAGTAGTGTACGCAGAGTTGCAATTTTCATGAATGTTTTACATAATTAAAAACACATGAAAACTAAACATTTGATGCCAACCAAAACGTAAAATTACTTAACTAGCCAAATCTACGACCTAATAATTCAATCCTCAGTCCGTAGCTGTGCACTTGTGCCACCCTCTGCTGTCTAAAAACCACCCTAAGAAACTCTCGGTACTAGATAGATTTGCACACACCTTTTATCCATATCTACTCTACTGTTGTCACCTTTGGTCATCTCTTGCCGCCGAATTGTCATGCTTTTGCCAAATCATCGAAGCAATAACATACAAGTTTCTACTAAAATTAGTTTCATTACCATGAACATAACAATATGGTGCAATTTAGCTAAAATGCGATTGAAACAAAAAGCACACTCAACCCCACGTCGCTCTTGACAAGGGACTTGGGCAGCAACTCCTCTCGCTAGCGCTGACCCCCACCTCTCTCCATCTCCCTCTCTTACCAAAAACCGCATGGCTATGACGATGATGGTCATGCCTCTTGTCTTTCTTCCCCAAGCTGGCTAGCAACCTAGAAACTAGAGAACAGTGAGCTGAGGTGGTGGCGGAGGTAGCTCCAGTGGCAGAAGGCCATGCTAGCATCCATGGTGACAGTGGAGGCGACTTCAGCAAGGTGTGGTGTCGGCGGTTGGGGTGTGGCCAAATTGGGGCCCTTATGCTTGGATCTAGCCATGTGGTGGTATGGGATGCCTAGATCCATGGGGACTAGTCCGAAAGGGTCTGATTTGTGGGCTTGCCTCCTATGGCTAGATCTAGTGGATGCCGAACAGAGGAGATTGTGTTGTGGCAGTTGATGGGACTGTGGAGGTTCCTAGCTATCAGGCTTGGTGGATGTCATCGATGGTTAGAGGGGGTCAAATAACCAATGGCACATCATGCTAGAGGTGACCGAAGGCATGGTGTCATTGTGGCTTCTTGGTGCGTGCGACATCGGATGGTTGTTGTGTGCTGATTGGTCGATTGGCTGCTCAATTGCTAACATGGTAGGCATCGGTGTGGTTGGTAGCCTAGATGATGATGAGATGGTCCTATTTTTGTTGGCTAGGCCTCCTTCCTCTTTTTGGAGCTTCTCCATTCTAATTGCTTGTCTGCTTCCAAACTCCAGTCACAAGGATCCCTTGGAATGTGTGGAGGAGGTAGCTTGTCTGAGAGGGTTCTATGCGGTAGAGGATGGTAGGCTTACAGCATTAGCAGGGCTTTTAGGAGGCTTGCAGTAGCAAGGATCCCATGCAAGGGTACCTTATGGGAGACGTGGTGATGTAGGTTGTTTCGTTCACAAACCTAAGTGCTTGTATGTTGGTACAGAGTGAAAGTTGCTTAGCTAAGTTTGGCTAGCTTCCAACGAAAACCCTCAACTATTTTATCTTGTAGTGTGGTGAGGGGTTGGGGGTGGAGCAGTGTTGATGGCTCTATAATTATAGTGTGTTTGAGTTGTAGTAGAGTTGGAGCTACCGTGTTGGGTGTAATGAGCTAACTAATGGTAACTTCTAACACCTTCACTCTAGCAAGATGAGAGGTGGTCAATAGTTGAGAGAGCTTTGCATGGAAACCTTCACTGGTCTCTAACCAAGGCCAGCGATGTCTGTGAGGTCATTCCCTCTTTAGAGGCATCATGATAGTAGATCTTTCTTATGAGAGTTATTTGTCCTTTGATGAGCTTGACAATAATGACTTATCAGGTCATAGTAGAGGTGGCGTTGTAGGTTCTCTTTGTGCATTTTGTCAATATTTCTTTAATTAACCATGCAGGTGTATGGTTTTTGGGTCTAATTTCCCACATAAACTGGGCTAGTTCTGTTTACTGGTTTACCTCGAAAAAAATGTGATTGAAACGAGCAATAAATCAAAATTTACGACAGGGGAAGAAATATATATAACTGGTGGCATGTGAGGGTACTGTTGACATTTGTACCTTCTTTTTTGAAGAGCTACATTTCTACCTTGGTTTTCATTCCTATCTTGCCAAGTTACATACTTTTCTTCTACATTATTATTTGTCCTAGATCCTTGTGCTGAACCAAGCAACTATTTTTCCAACAGCTGATAGTAAGAATTAACAATTTTAGTTGTGTTGCACCCGGTATGGTTCATATATCTATTTTCGTTTTATGTTTTTCAGCAATTTTTTAACATAACGAAGTTAATCGTAGAAAGTATTTGGCTTGAATTCTCAATTCTAAGTATCCACTAAATTGATGCGATAATCAAAAGATTCAATCTTAGCAACCAAGTTGCATTCAGCTTGTAGTCTCTATTTTCTTTCTTGATTAATAACTTCTAAATCCAGAACTAATAATACTCCATCCGTAAAAAAACAAGCATGCATATATTTGAAAAACTGAGCATTTATAACTTTTGATTAATAATTAAGCTAAAATACATATTTAATGTTAAGCATGTAATATAATTATATTCATATTTAAAAATACTTTTAGAGTATGTTAATTTCTTAGTTGTTGATACTAATATTGTGAATGAAATTGATGGTCAAATTTACATGCTAAAGACTATGTAAAAAAGTTATAAACCTTATATATATTTTTTGACGGAGGGCATACCATGTTATCAAATTGAATTGTTATTCTTATTTAATAATTTAGAATAACTACTTCTTTATCTTAACAATTATAGCCATCTCTTATTTAATTTTTTTCATATACTTTCTCATCTCAATTATTTATTTAATTTATTATCTCAATGTTAATTTTTACTAAAACTTATAGAAATCTGAGGAGTCCTACAACATTACAGCACAATACTATCTTTAATGTTGACTATAGGAGATGTGACGATTTTTTTCAGCCAGCAGGTTGCTGGTTTACTGATCTTGTTCGATTTGGACTACCTAGTAGCTTAACCAGGCTCATCCATGAGATAAATATATGTGCACCCCGAATTTCATACAAAAGTGGAAACACGTGTGTAAATGTGTGTGACAATAAAGGCAATAAAATTTAGAGCAAAGTTCATATTAGGTCCCTTAGATATAGTTTGGTTCTCTTTTGGACCTTCAACTGTTCACTTTTTGGTCTATAAAGTCCACATGGAATAATAGTGGTGTATTCTATCCCTTTTTAAATTGCTAACTAGGATTATACGTGACATAATGTTACCGAAAATCACCATGGTTTTGATTAATTTGTAGAATCGAGGAAAAAAATGATCAGTTTCATAGTTAAGAGAATATAACCGAACCAAAGCCACATAATAGAGAGACAAATGTGTGAATTGTACTTCCCCAACTGCATGCTGTACGTACCGATTATTTTCCACACGTTAGCACTAAGACGTGGGTCTTGACTCCTGAATGCATGTCTACACGATTGGGTGGCACATTAATTGGTCGTTTCATTACTATTATCAGTGACAAATAGTCATAGAAATAGACAAGATTGCTAGAGATTAGTGATCTACATCTGGCCACTACTAGCTTAGCTTACTCAACAATTTAATCTACTAGAGACGTTAAATTGTGCGATAGCTAGACAGCTATAGCTGGTCCAAAGAGCCAAATATATATTGGTTCCATTTTTCACTGCTTAGCGCCAAGATTCAACCACGGATGATGTATCATTATCATCTTCCAAAACCGATCAAAAAGGAAATCCTACCAACCCAGCACGTGAGGTAAACAAAATCGTCAATATTTTTTCCCAACAACAATAGAGGCCTTTTCCAACAAGATCAAGAACGCAACATAAAATGCAGACAGACACAATCGACGAGATGAACTTGCTATCTCTCTCGATATTTTTTCTCTGTCTCTGTGGTGCAGTTAGTAAACGCCTGGTCAATCCAGCCACCATGAAGGCAAGAATAGATAGATATCCTCGCGGCGAGCTAGAGAGGTGTCGTGTTGACCACGCCGTTTGTCGATGAGAACTCCGTTTTTTGCAGGGAGTTTGTCGATGAGAACTGTATCGTTCCATGCGACGCATGCACGCATGCATGCTGGACTCGCACACTCGACTCTGTGAAATTAAGATCCGAAATAGTAGTGCACAAGTTTTTGTGCTCTGGTGTGACGTTGTGATGGATGTGGACGGGCAGGCGAGGGACGTATTCAGAAATAACGCACGCGATCTGATTCGGTTTTTGCGGGCTGCTCGGTAACTTCCTCGCGTGGAATATTCAGAAACTGTGCCGGCTAGGGCTTTACGTAATTTGTCAGCTGAAATAATAGAGGAATTTTAAGGAATTTGTAAATAATTTGAGTTAAATCTTATAAAATCATTTCCTTTTAAAAAATCTTATACAATCATAAAATTCATGTATTGAAATGAACCTCGTGTGTTTATTGGGTCTTATCAAGTGACTGATTTCGTCTTATCTATTACTAGTTGTTTAAAACATCTGGATTAACTTCTTTATCTCATAAGGGTACTCTCTTCCTTTAGGATGAAATAAAAAACACTCTAACTTAATTAGGGCCGTAGACTGGCAGGTGCAAAGTGTGCACCTGTTCACTGCCAAAAAATTAGAGGCCCCAAATCTATTAGTACTACTAATTATCTAAGCTAATTAACTGTAAAAAAATAGAAGAAAAAAAAGACAGCATAACTATGAAAGGCCTTGCCAGCCGAGCGTGCATCTACTAGAATCAGTCCCAGCAGGCACATGCTTCACCGCATTCATCATGTGAAAATTAAGATGGCATAGTGAACTATAGCTATTCCCGCGCAGATTTTAATTGTTTGCTTCTCTGACGAGACCAACGACCAATTAGCAATGGTCTTGCACAGTATAGTGATTTTCTTTTTCTTGGCACAGAAACGGTTGCTATCAGCTGGCGTCCAACAACATTGTTCAGACGGATTTAAGTCGCTGCGCCAACTCATCACCTCGACAAATCTCAAATGTTTGTGTGTGTGTGTGTGTGTTTTAAAGGAACCATGCTACGATGTAGAGACGTTCAACTGGCTGACATCGAACAGGCCTCGTACCTGTGCTGGGAAGCTTCCTCTCTCGTTAGAATCATAGGACAATTAATTAATGAATAGTAAAATAATAATTATTAATGTAATTTCATTACTTTTGTCGTATGTAACTGTAGTAACTGATATATCATGTACAATTTTTTTAAAACTCTTTTATGCATGCCTTAACGGGTGGTATATTAACTTACCGAGATGAAATAACGAAATTATTAGCAAATTCTCCTTTTACAGTAAGCTAGGTTATTAAAGTTCAACTTAATTGACATTCAACACTGGTCTATTCTCTCCATTTCTATAAATTCACTGTATTTATTATATAACTATTGTTTTTTTCTATAAATATAATTTATATTTTATATACAAATCTATCCATCTATCTCCACTGTAATCTGGATACGCAATCATGAAATGGTGTGTATCTCCTTTTGTCTCAAATTAAAGTGATAACTTGTAACTTGTATGCCTCTAAGGGAACAGAGTGTCCTCTTTTTACCCTCTCTTAACAACATAATAGATATTTAATCTATAACTATCAATATCTAATAGATATTTGATCTATAACTATCAATCTTCACTGGATAATCTACACAATGATCAAACAATTCTCTCTCTTTTTTTTCTTAGATTAACATGATAACTTCTAGCCCTCTTGAGTGAAAGTAATGTCTCCTTTTCGTGCTTGTTTAATAACTCGATAGAACCCCACGCGTTGGTGCGAGAAAGTTGTATGACAATAAGCAAATACAAGGTGCAAAGTGGATTTCCTTTCTTGCTAAATGGTCTGACTTCATATACTTTACACCCATAGATCATCGAATGCTAGAAATATGAAGATAATGTAGCTTCACAAGATATTAAAGGTTAAAAATAATTTTTATGATGTAGTAAAAAATGCTAGAAATAATTGAGATAATGTGCATACAGCATATAGCTAGAGAAGAAAGATAATTTTGACAATAAATTAATGTCCGAAGGCTACAAATAATTGAGGGTAGTATGACTTCACGAGAGAAGAGAAAATTAGTATTATTTGTGCTTAGTGGGGAGCAACTTTATAAGTATATAGGATTCATTAGATATTTGATTTGATCATTAAGTATAGTCATACCACCAAGCAAGAGAAGTATTAAAACATTGCTTATGGTATGTTATGTTTATTTTAGAGAAATTTTTTTATGTATCCCTAAATTCTTTCATACACTTGAGTTTTGCCATATCATCTACTTGTCTATGGGTTTTCATTTTAATCTCCTTTATACTTTTTTCGTTACTTGACCTTGATTTTTTTAATGACTCTACTGCCCTTTCGCTCATACATAGATTTTAACTTTTGATAATAGCTTAAGTATCAAGGTAAAAAATCTTCGGTTGAAACCAAATCAAACTTCGGCTTTAGTCTGGCGCTCTGACCTCCCTCACACATGTCCAGATCTGGTGGTGATGGCATCAGATGTTCGTATGGTCTCTGTTCTTTTCCATCCGATCGAAGAAAAGGGATGGGAAAATAAGATGGGAAAAGATAACTAGAGGTGGGGGTGGGGACAGGGGAATCATATCAATTATTTTTTTGATGGCATATAGGAATATACAATATAGTGACATGTATGCATGTTTAAGAAATTAACATGACACAAAACAATAAAATGATCATGTTTTAATAAAAAAATAGTGAATATACATTATCATTTGAAAGTGTGAAAAAGAAAGTTATTATTCACCACTACCACAGTCGATCGGTACATCTATTCTTTGATGTAATTGCCGGTGATATATACGAGGCATGTTCAATGCTGTGTCTAGACATATCTTCCGCTTCATGGTGGTTTTCTATGTGTTTGTCAATCACGTGCATATTAAGACAGCAAATTAACTAAGTGGACTACATATATTTCTGCGCAGCTTTGAATTGTTTGTTTCTTTGGCGTAAAAGAGACCAATTAACAATGGTAGTCTTGCTTCAATATAACTAGAAGATACGCTGTGCGTTAGCTGCGGGATATCTATATCATTTTGGTAGGAAAAAAAAAGAAATCACAATGAGAGATTTGAACTTGTTGCATTGTCGTTAACAACTTGTAGGTGATCTATGTCAAAATTACAGAAGACCTCTATCACACTACTGCATAAGGATTTTCACAGACAACCACCTCTCTAAATACTAGAGAGGCCATGAGAGAGCCTGCCTATGATATGCTTGGTATCCCACTTATGAAGATGACATTTTTTTTTATAGATGGGCACTTAAGAGGCTCTTTTGCGATAACATATTTTCACATGCTGACCCTTAAGAGGCCATCTTGTAATGATTTTTTTCTCCTATTTACTTCTTTCAGCCTATGTTCAGCTCATTTTTGCTCTAAGTTTCTCTCTCTAAAACATAGGGGGATATTTTGAACTCGAAATCTTTTGTGGAACTTGGTATATAAAGTTAGATACATCTATTTTTTTTCTATATTTGTATTGTTTTTATTGAATTTGATCCGTCCGATGAGGAGAATTTAGCTGTGTTAAAATTGGACGTGTATGAGCTATTTTGTAATGTTTAACTATGGTAAAGTAGTCATATGGACAAAATTTGTTTGGTATATTTGTTGCAATAGTGTTAACACAAAAATTTGAAAAGCTAACGATAGATTAGAAAGGTGATTGGATTAAGCATAGAAGTGTCCGATTGCTATAGAGAAGAAGCTGATCGAATTGAAACAAGAAAAGATTCGGTCCTAGAATAGAAGATTATCTAGATAAGATCGAGTTTGAAAAGGAGCCGTAGTTCACGGTAGGGTATTTTATCGTATCTTATATGGATAGAAAGATTTAGTTGGTTTAGTTAACTTTCTTAGAGATATTTTTCTTTATCTTTGTTAGGAAATAACGTCCAATGGCTGTTGTAAATACGTCCGACTTTGTAAACCCAGGGTATAAATATAGCCCTCCTAAAAACATGTAAATTATCTTTCGATCAATATAACATCGGTGCATCGCCACCCTAGTTTATATAGATTTTTACCGACGGGGTCTGGCTCTCAACGCGAGGCTGCATCGGTTAAGTTTGATCTACAACGAAGGGGCATGTCCCGCCATCGAGACATATCTTGATATGTCTCGCTGTCTAAGCCTGCATCGATTAGTTTGACCACTTAGACCGATCGGATGTATCATATCACATCCGTGCAGGGTCTATCGGTCTATCAAGCTCTCTTCACCATCGTCGGTCTAATGCTGTATCGGTTATGTTCGACCTACGAGGCTGCTGACAGTAGAATGAGCTTTAAGCCTATCGGTCTCTATACAACGTTTCATCGAAGTGCTAACCGATGAGTTGTCTATACGTTGAGCGTCACACCTAGCGTATCGGCTCCTCAGCCGATACACATCGAGTCTTCAGAGACTTTCCTTTGAGCGCCACTCCAAGCGCATCGGCTCTCCAGCCGATGCGCGCCTGTCTTCAGAGAGACGTACTCTCATCGACTAAGCTAGCCGATGGGTTCGTTTCGCCCTTCATTCAGCATAACCGATTTGGTGTTCACCGTCCCGTTGTCTTTGGTCTCGGTCTCGTACTGTCTCAGTTAGGTCCGATCTTCGAGATTCGGTGCTAGCGATGTCGTCACGGTAGGTGACAGGTCTTGTGCTATCATCTCTGGAGCGGCATCGGCTTTGCAGCCAGTCCCTTTTATACGATTCCTTACCACTTTATATATGCTTTCATCTGCTTTCTAGCCGATGAACCACCGCGACAGGTTCCATCGACCACCAGGAGGGATCCCGCGCGCTTTGTTATAGAGTGCTCGTATCGGCCTGTCGTTCGACTGATCTGTTTGGCTCACTTCTTTGTCAATTGTAGGGTCAAATTGACTGGCACGCCTGCACCCGCACCGTCGCGCCGGAGCCGACTGAAACCTACGGCCCCCGACACGCGTACCTCAAGCCATTGAGAGAAGCCGATCGACCTGCACTGAAGCTAAGCAGACCTCTCAGGCATCGGCATGCTCGCGCCGGGTTCCGGCGCGAACAAATGGTTGTTCTCATTTTTATAGGGTTTAAATTGATAGTATATATAGATCTAGTTACATTCTCAATCTAATTAAAAAATATATAATTGATAGATAGATTCGTAGCAAATTAATTTTTATGTAGTCTCTTGCTATTTCTTATAGTGATCTATATTTCATAAAATTTGAGATGAAATTCTTTATTGTCAGAATTTAAGGCAAATTGTATAAATATTAGTTAATATTAATTAATTACTTTAATGTAGCATTAATTTAGACAAGTAATATATATTTTATTCACACTATTATATAGATGGAGAGGGTGTGTATGTATGATATGATATGCCAAGAATTTATCCGTAGTATATTTCAAAAGTGTACAAATTTCTTACCGAGGCCAAGAGAATTGGAAGGAAATATGTTATCCTTGCGTTGATTGTAGGTCCAAAAGTATGGTTAAATCCTAATGCACTCCATTCACATTTAGTGAAGCATGGATTTTTGGAATATTACAAGGTTTGGTCTCATGACGGTGAAATCGTTGCTTCTCAAGGGGATGGTAATTATGGTATTAGAGATGAAGGCACTTGTTCATTGGATATAGCTAAAAAATTTACGATCGAAGAAACTAGCCATGATATGATGGAGGAATATGGCCAAATTTTGACGGATGATATTGGTGGTTTTAATGTTGATTTAATTTGGAGGATATGCTGCGCCACACATTAAAGTGTTAATGGGTACATCATGAGGATTAGAGAATTTTAAGGTGTTACAAGAATATAATGAAGGATCTTCCATACAGTGAATCAAAAGGACATAACAAGGATTTCACAGTATTACATTTGGTGCTTGAACTACATAGATTGAAGGCCATTTATGGATAGTCTGATAGTACATTCAATGATTTGTTGTATCTATTAAGAAATTTGATTCCGCATCCTAACTTCTTGTCATCTAGCACCTATCAAACGAATAAACTTATCTGTCTACTGTCGCTAGGTATTCAAAAGATATATGCATGTGTGAATCACTCTATACTATATCGCAAGGAGTACGCCGACTTAGATAGTTGCCCAAACTACAGGCCTAGTTGGTACAAAATGGGCAACGAGTCCTCAAATGGTAAGGTTGAGGATTCTGATTCATTAGGGAATAAAAAGAAGAAAATTTTGGCTATAGTAATGTGGTACTTGCTAGTGAAAGACTATATAAAACATCTGTTCTCTAACCCTAAGGATACTGAAGTGCAAGACCGATGGGATGCTTTAACTCCTCACCGATACTCGTGAGTTGAAAAACTTTGATGCATGATATCTAGAATTTGCTTAGGACTTAAGAAATATATGGTTTGCATTTAGCATGGATAGAATGGACCCTTTCAATGACTTAAGCATCTCCCATAGCACTTGGTCAGTGCTACTGACCTTATACAACCTTACTACATGGATTTGTTAAAGAGAAAGTATATTTTATTTACTATACTTATACAAGGCCATAACAAGCTGGCATTAACATATATGTTTTTTCTTGAACCTGAGGATATGGCAGATCTATGGAGGATAGGTTAAAGGTGTGGGATGAGTACCGTTGAAAAGACAAAAGGTTACGGTATTGCCCCTAAAATCAAAATAGGAAACTAGTGTTTCAAATGACATAAAACATTAAAGTTATTTTTGGGAAGGGAAATAAGAAGGGAGCAAGCAGAAGAAAATAGTGGAAGAAAAGGCAATGGCATTCAAGAAATACTCAATTTTCTTCATGTACTTGTCACACTAGAAAGACTTGGAGATTTATTATGCCATCGATGTTATATAACTTGAGAAAAATGTGTTTGACAGCACCATATAATGAAGGATGGACTGAAGTCATATAATGATCTAGTAAATTTGGACATAAGAAAAACTTTCATCCTAAAGAACTACCAAATAGAATGATTGAGAGATTTCTCCCGCTAGCTACATTGACACTAGAAGAGAAGAATGTATTGTGTAAATGCTTACATGGGGTGAGAGTGCTACTGGTTTCTCATCAAACATTAGGAAACTAGTCTCAATGAAAGATTTGACCCTATCTAGCTATAATTCTCATGACTGACATATAATGTTAACAGTGTTCCTCCCTAAGAGCAATCAAAACACCTCATATTAAGGTAGTCATCACGAAAATGTGTTACTTTTTTAATCAAATTTCATAGAAGTTATTTGATCTAAAAGAGTTAGGACCCACGTAGAAATTTGTGGAGGAGACGACATGCTAGCTTGAGATGTATTTTCCTCCATTATTTTTCAATATGATGCTGCATTTAATGATTCACATCGTTTCTCATATTATTGAACCTGGTCTTTTATACTTACATTAAATTTGGGCATACGATCGGTGCATGTCTATTCTAAAGGGCTTTGTATGGAATCGTGCACACCTAGAGGGATAGATGATAGAGGTATACACTATTGAAGAAGTCTTTTAAGTGCTATATAGTTTACTTAAAATATGCTAAAGCCATTGGTTTACCTGTCCCTAGACATCATGTAAGATTGTGTGGAAAAGAGATGGTAGGAAAGAGAAGATTCCATCTTGAGGATTACAAAGTAGTTAAGGAGACACATGACATTGTACTGCAATAGCTCGTGATAGTGCAATTCTTTATTGTCAACACATAAATGAGATTAAAGTCAACAATGTTGGATGCTCAATTGATTGGATCATGAAAGAGCATAAGTGTCACTTTCCTCAATGGCTAAAGAACCAAAACCTTTCTGGTGGTGATTCTGTAGAGGAAAAAACTTTAAAAAGGTTGCATCTGGCAAGTCTAGTCATCTTGTAGCAAGTGTATGATAGATACACTTTTTACACGAGAGCGAAGGACAAGAAGAGTATGATAGGGGAGTTCGAGTCAAAGCGATAGACTCATGTGGTGGAATGACCATGTACTATGGGATCATAAATGAAATATAAGAAACTATAACTAAACATTTAGATTCTAGTGTTTCAATGCCAATGGATCAAACATCCAAGAGGAGTGTGCTTGGACAAATTTAGCCTAATGATTGTTAACCATAAGAATGTAAGCCACAAAGATGGTCCATGTGTACTCGCTAAGGATGTGGCACAAGTTTTCTATTTAACTGAACCTACACATGACAAGAAGGATATAGCTATATCTGAAATGTAACACATCATAAGCGTTGATGATATCGAAGATGTCAAGCAATACAACCAATATAATAACATAATGTTATTCACTGCTCTTACTAAGAGGATTAAGCAAGTAGGACAAACAATTTACTAAGAAACTATTCTCTACATGCGCACAGACGGTACAACAAAAATCCATATGTAATGTTGGCCTACTATTTTTTATGCTTTCTAATTTAATTACTATGGAACATGTAATGTAATTTAATTTTGGTAAAATTTGCACAAAATTTTGATTTTATTTCAATTAGTTATGAATTTACAAAATTTTGGAGACAAATTACATAAATTTTGGATTTTATTTTAGTAAGCTCTGAATTTACGAAATTTCTAGGTACAAGTTGAATAAATTTTCGATTTTATTTCAGTTAGTCATGAATTTACAAAATATTAGCTACAAGTTGCTGAAATTTTACATTTTATTTCAATTAGTTATGATTTTATAAAATTGTGGGTACAAGTTGCACAAAATTTGGATTTTTTCAATCAGTTATGAATTTATATACACCTTTTTTAGTTAATCATAATATTTGTGCATGATTATCGCAGGTCTGTGCTTAATTAGCCCTTCTATGACAATCTTTTTTTCAAGTGAGCTTTTAACCTGCCAGCCTAGGATAACGCTGCTGCCTATATATGTGCTACATGAAAATTTTTTAGTCCTGATGCACACCAAAGCCTAGCCCCGCCAATAGGCCACCAAAATTTTATACCAGCTTCCCACCGCCACAGCCCATAAGTCCCCCGGCCCAGCCACTCTTTCCACTTGTATCCCCACTACCTCTTCTCACCTATATTGTTACTGCCTCTTCCTCCCTCCGCTGCCTGGCCTCCCCCGCTAGTTGCCTTGATCAACACCCCAAGCAGCTGCCGTCCTCTCCTTGTTAGCTAGCCGCTTTAACTGGCCTAAAGCTACTGCTTCATTGTCTCCTAGCCACCTCAACAGGCCCTATGCCACCGCTGCCTTCTCTATCGATGCTCGGCTGCCTCAACAGGCCTGATGCCGCCGCACGACTCCTTGTCTCCTCTTCGTTGGTCTCACCCTCTCCGCTCTGTCTTATTTTTCTATAATTTTTTTAATGATTTATGTATGATTTGTGATACAATTATGGTAATTGTGATGAAATAGTAATTGTTATGGAAATTAGGGTAATTGTGGTGGAATTGTTGTAGTTGTAATGAAATTGGGTAATTGTGGTGAACAGTGCCATTTTTAACATTAAATGTAATTTTTTTTATCAGAGAGTCCTATAGTCTCACAAATAGTGCATCTATTTGTGACGATGTCAGCACTTTGTTAACAGAAGACAAATATAAGTTCCTTCCTGAGCGAGAGAAATAATATGCGAAATAAAATTTTATTCTTTTTCGATAATTTATTTGTTCTATTGTATATATGCTAGCTTTATTCATAATATGTCAAGCTTTATATAATAAGCACTACTCAAACACCATAAAATTTCAATTATAGAAGCATTTTAAAACTTGGATGTAGTGGAAAAATCTAACAGAAAAATATTATAACAGGCGGCCAGTATAACCAAACCGCCGCTTGCTAAAATATATTATCGCAGGTGGCTCGCTTATTGGCCGCTCGAGATAATTTATTTTTTTCACGCAGCTAGGTGACTCTTCTGCGGAGATCTCCATTTCTACGCCCACCTGAGGAGCTGTCTAATCGCCTGTAAAAACCAGTTTTGACTGTCTGCGAAAATAACAAAAGTAGCAAAAGTAGGTATAGATCCAATTGATGTAAGACTTTTTTTTTAATAACGGAATTCAATTCAGCCTCCTCATCGAGACGATTTCGACTTCAATTGATGTCTACAGGAACAAAAATCAGCAGTAACAAAAATTCGTTGGTCTATGCGGTGGTGATTGCTTCTTGGTGAACAAATTAATGCTGGAACGATGTAGCTGAGTCACCACTAATACTTGTTATGCATTACAATTAATCGTCACAGAAAGGAACTGAACAAATACTTCAAATGGACAGAAACGATATAATTTATAATTTGCAAGGTAATTCACTAACAAATAATGTGATTTGTTTATTAAAACGGCTATGGTGTAAAACGTAAACATCTTTTAACATACAATTACATGATTTTTTCACATTACAAGATGTAAGATAATAAAGGTTATTAGATGAGGTGCTTAGTTACTTTGTCCTTTCACAATTAATATGTGGCTATTAAACAATCTTTCCCTTCATAATGTTATCTCAGCCATTCACCACCCATCCACAGTGCATCGGCAGTCCCTCAGGTATATGAGTTCACAGACACCCACGATCATTCCAACCTTCTATTTGGAAGAGCCGATTGGCTTGTGGAAAGAATCCGATTAATATAAATAGCTGATCGGATGGATTAAGCATAGATTCGGTTCAGTTAAAAAACAGAAAGTTATTCACATACGACCAAGTCTAAAAAGGAGCCGTTGAAACCACGACATGAAACTTTTGTCTCTATAGAACATATATCATAAGATAGATAAGTTTATTTAGTTTTGTTATTTTCTTACACATAGTTTCCTTTCCTATTTAGAAAATAACGTCTAGAGGTTATTTGTAAACACGTCGTACTCTTATAATCTCAGTGTATAAATATAGATACTCTGGAAGCTTATAATCCATCTCTTGGTCAAATACATCTTCGACGTATTACTACCTAGTTTATCTCGGTTTTTACTGGTAGTATTTGGCTCTTAACATGGGACTGCATTAGTTAGGTTCGAACTTTGGCAAATGAGTAAGTACTGCCATTATCGTAGTGTATTCACTCTATCTAAGGCTACATCGGTTAGATCCGACCTCTTATTTTAATCGAATATACCACATCACATTCACATGGGATCTATCGGCTTATCAAGCTCTTTTTACCGTCATCAGTCTTATGTTGTATCGGTTAGGTTCGATATACTAGAGTGATTAAGTCATAAGCCAATGGGTATTTTCTCGGTGTTTCATCGGTATAGTTAGCCGATGAGATATCCACACAGTGAGTCTCACACTTAGTGTATCGGCTTCTTAGCCGATATACATATATCTATAGTGATTTTTTCTCATCGGCTCAACTAACCGATGGGTTCGCCCATACATTGCATTCGCCCGTCTGATCTAGCGGCCGATGTCTCGTTGCCGTTAGCCTCAGTCTCATACTACCTTGGTTTGGTCTGATCTACCAAAGTTAGCTTTAATGGTACCGTTGCGGTGGTTATTGGGTCTCATACTTTCGAAAGATCAGATATCGCTCCTTACTATTCATTGCATATGCTATTCGGAGCACAATTGGCTTCACAGCCAATACATCTTTTATATTATTCCTTGCCAATCCATATATGCCCTTATTGGCTTCTATGTCAACTAACTGACATGTCTCAGCTGATGAATGAGTGTTACAGCCTTCATTGACAACAGCTGATAGGAAGATTCTACATATATGCTTATTGACCATTCTATTTAAAGTGTCATCTGTTCTGCAGCCGATGGGTCCTTATTCCCTCATTATCTGTTTATGTCTTGATCGGTTTTATAGCCGATAGAAAAGTGCTTCAGTCCCTATTGGCAACCAGTTAATAGTAGAAGTCCATATACTTATTATCTATTCTATCCGGAGTGCCATCGGCTCTATAGCCTATGTGTCTGTCGTTCTCTTTATCGCCATCCGCCTACGCCTTCATTAACTTCCTAGCCGATGGAAGAGTACTTCAGTCCCTATCGGCAACTAGCCAATAGCAGAAGCGCTTCGGACGTAGCCAATGACTAGCTCAACTCTATCGATGGTCAGCCGATAGAAATAGCTCGTATCAGCCCATCGTCCGACTGACACATATGCTTATCTCTTTGTCAATTGCAGGATCAAATTGATTTGCATGCTTGTGACTCCATCAACCCTGACGAAGTGACCTCAAAGCCGAAGGACCTCCATTGGAGTTAATCAGACCACCTAGGCCTTGGCGTGTTTGCGCTATCATATTGAACCTCTATCAGCAAACACAGAGGACCAATTCGGCGCAAACACCTTCACACTTTTATGTCTATCAGGGTAAACATAGCCGAACTCTCATATCAATTGTAGGATCGTAAAAGACATTTTCACCTCATAAACTAACCAAAAAGATTAGGAGTTTTCCCACTTACATATTAAGTGTCTTGTCCTTCTATAACTAATATGAGGCTATTCAACACTACATGACCTCATGAACTTGGTAGTTCGGTGGCCAACTATCCTATAAGGTTTCAAAGTGATAATGATAAGTATCAAGGCTGTTAATATAATTGGCGCTAGATGACCTCTATGGGTCATGACCACTCATATATATAAAGAATCGCATACATGAAAGTTTATGCATACATAGAAGGTTACGCATACATGGAAGGTTACAAGCATAACCAACTATAATCAAGAGACCCAGCTCCGAATATAGATGATCTCTTACTAAATATAGATTACACACTTCTATATTTAACATCCCTCTCAATCTGAACGGAGGTAGACTAGGTTCAGATTGCGCCGTAAATTATAGTAGGGAGTAACCGGGAGCGGCTTAGTCATGATGTCGGTCACTTGGTCCTTGGATGAGATAAAGTGAACGTCGAGTTGGCGAGAGGCAACACGTTCACGAACAAAATGGTAATCAACCTCGATATGCTTCATGTGACGATGAAATATGCAATTGGCAGAAAGATAAGTGGTACCAATGTTGTCACACCATAGGGACGGGTGCCGAAGCTGAGAGATCTCAAGTTTCCTTAGCAACACTTGTATCCATATTACTTCAGTGGTAGTATTGGCGATTGCCTTGTATTCAGCCTCTATGCTTGAGCGAGAAACAGTTGGTTGTTTGCGAGAGCTCTAAGAAACAAGATTGTTACCAAAGAAAATGGCATAGCCACCTGTACTGTGCCGATCATCTTGGTTCCCGCCCCAATCGGCATCAGAGAACGCACTTAGCAATGAAGACCCAGATTTAGAGATGCATAGCCCCATATCAGATGTGGAATGAAGATAACGCGGTATGCATTTTACTGCCGCCCAATAAGCCATTTTTGGTTCTAACAGAAATTGGCATACCTGGTTGACAGAGAAGAAGATATCGGGGTGGGTGAAAGATAAATATTGGAGAGCCCCAACAACACTACGATAGCGTGCAGTATCTTCAGATGAAAGAGGATCGTCACTCTTTAAGAGTAACTTATTGTTGGGAAGCATAGGTGTCAGAACACTATTAGAGGCGCTTTAGCAGGTCTTGGATGTATTTGTGTTATGTCAAGATGAGGCTAGTAGAAGTATGATGTACTTCAATGCCAAGAAAATATCGAAGAGTGCCAAGATCTTTCACCGCAAACTCAGCATCAATTTCAATGAGTAGACGATCCGTAGCTGATTACGAAGAGCTCATAATAATAATATCATCCACATAGATGAAAATATACATCTGAATGCCATCTTTGTTGAACATAAAAAGAGAAACATCGGCCTTAGAAGTCTGAAAC
This sequence comes from Oryza coarctata, assembly GCA_030770085.1. Lineage (NCBI taxonomy): Eukaryota > Viridiplantae > Streptophyta > Magnoliopsida > Poales > Poaceae > Oryza > Oryza coarctata. Next base: position 3,067,704 of record CM061479.1, read on the forward strand.
CCCAGCTGTAATAGTTTGTTACTAAGACGAGAAAACCAGGCACGTGTGGCCTATTTGAGGCCATATAATGACTTATCCAACTTGCAAAAATAAGTAGGATGAGCCTAGTCAACAAAACCAGGTGATTATTTTATATAGACGTCCTCTTAAAGATGACCATATAAGAATGCATTTTGAATATCAATCTGCCATAGAAACCAACCATAAGAGACTACAAGAGACAATAAGACTCAAATAGTGGTAGGTTTCACTACCGAGGTGAATGTATCATCATAATCAACTCCATACTGCTACTTGAAGCCCTCGGCGACCAATCGTGCTTTATAGCGATCAACAGAGCCATCAGCTTTGTGCTTTAGTTTGAAAATCTACGTGCAATCAATAACACTAAGGCCGGCACATAGAGGAACCAGATGCTAAGTTTTGTTCTTGACAAGGGCTTAAAATTCATCATTTATTACTGACCTTCAAATGGGATGTGCCATAGCAGTAACATGCGATGTAGGCTCTACATCTGATGTCCGTATGGCAGAATAAGTAATTGTGTCGTTGGTACGAATCTTGGGTTTCTTGATATTGTGGCTTAAGCACGTCCTGTACTTATAAGTAGGAGGATCCGGGATCCTCTGAGTGGTGCACAACCTCAGGCCATTAGTAGTTGATAAAAGAATCTGTTGGGGTGACACGGTCATGGATCTATCGATGAAGCGATGATCTCTTAACACTTATATATTTAACAGATGCCATTGAACAAAATTAACTATACAATGGTGATGAAACAAAACAGCAATCTATTATCTGCATAGCAACCTAAATAGAAAAAACACTATTGCAATGTTGTGTGTATGAGAGAGAGTATTAGAAGATATCTGTTGCATGCCCTCCATTGGACATAGAGGAGGTTCTATCCGGCACAAACAAATTAGCTAGGAAGGATGAAAAATGATCCCTTCAAGTCAGTCGTATATTGGCATATCAATTTGGCCCTAAAATTGATTGCCTGGCACAGAAGATTGCAACTGAACAGGTGGTGTTGATCGGGCGGCATCTCAATTTCAGGACGACGCCGATCCCATCAAGCTGTTATCTTGAACATGGACAGATTTTCTTGCTTGCTTGCTGATCATGTAATCATCCCTTGCTTGCTGGATGCATTTGCAGAACTTTTTTTATGGGGCTAGATGGTGACTTTTGGGTTCCTACGGGGAAAAATGGTAGTGCAACATGCATGCATGGTACTTGACAGTTTTGTGCGTCATTATGTGTCCGCCATTACTCGATGCATGAAGCACTAACTCTGTAGACGAATTGAAGCCAGATGATGTGTTCGTTTCCTAGTGCAATTGAAGAAACCGGAGGCAGATGGGCAGTACTGATACATCTAAAGGTTGATATTGTGAATAGACGCTAATCTAATGGCTAAAACAATTCAGAAGACGTGGCTGCACCTCAAGGCAGAAAATTATATTAACTAGTAGGATTAACTATATGTTTATTAGATTTGGATAATTTTTGCCTGGCTCGGATATGTCGGTGTCTGCTGGCGTCCAACATCGTTGGGAGATGAAGTCCTGTGCCGACTTACCTCGGCAAATCCCATTTATTTATGTGTGTTTAATTTGAGAGGAATATCCTGCGCTTTCTCTAATTAGGCCGGCCCCATTTATTGAAGAAAAAACGTACTCTAATGTCATTGACTTATATTTAACCATTCATTTTATTAAAAACATATATAATTATACTTTATTCTATTATGATTTATTTTCTCAATAAATAAAATTTTAGTATAACTTATATTTTTACATATTTTTATAATTTTTTAAAATAACATTAATGATTAAATATATGTATAAAAATCAACGACGGCAAACATATAAAACCAGAGGGAGTAGAAAATTATACCAGTGGAGATTTTGAAGTAAACTTTTCATTATATTAGGTCGTACTATAAAGTTTTATTGTCTGTCTCATCTTATGTTTTTAGCATGCCACATCCAAACACCTCTTTGAAAAGTTTTCTTTGGTTTTCCTTGTTGTAGGATTTGAGAAACCATATAATCTAATTTCAGTATTTTCCTGAACCTACATTTGAAGTTTTTCCATGTTTCAAAGCCGGTCTATAATTGAATAATTACTAGTAGTGTTGAGTACCACTATCATAGACCCTTTGTAACGGCTCAACCAGCGTCACTAATGTGGGGATTAATATGTAACAGCTCTCGTTACGGCTGGAACGACGAAGTGACTGATAGGGAAAATCCTAAGAAAAAAGCAAAAAAACATAGTCGACACAGTGAGCGCTCGATGCAGCCACTGTAGCACCGCTGGCACTTCTGCTGCTACCCCTGTCGCTGCTGGAGGAGCCTGGGAGGATGATGGTGTTCCTACTTCTCGTTGCTGACCATCACATCATACCATCTTCTCCTCGAGGGGCCACAAAGCTTCGCTGCCGGTGAACAACCGCCTCTGGACATAATTGTTAGCGTCGGATCTTGCGAGTACGTCGATGTTTAGAAGGTCTGTTTAGTTTTAATACAGGTCGATCGGTTTCTCTTTATGGCTCGAGCTACACGCGTCGAGGTCTATGGGTTTCACGTCGGATCCGACACGATGGTGTGGGTGTGGACGTGTTAGTCAATTTGATCTTATAATTGACAAGGAGGTAAGACAAACGGGTTAATCAGATGATGAGCCGATACGAGCCCTCGCTATTGGCTGGCTACCGATAGGATCAAGTTAGTCATCGGTCGCGTCCAAATGACTCCTGCTATCGGCTGGTCATCGATAGGAATCAGGACGCCTTTTCATCGGCTAGAGAGCCGATGTAGGCGTTGGTGGATGTCGATGAAAGATACGATGTCTTAGGGTGTAGCAGACGCGAGGCCTTAATCCATCGGCTACAGAGCTGATGGAGACATAGGATGGAGATGGTAGCACGAGACCCGTCGTCTGCCGTGATGACGCCGTTGGAACCGAATCTCAAAGATCAGACCTAACCGAGACAGTACGAGAATGAGGCCAACGACAACGGGATGGTGAACACTGGATCAGACGTGCTGAAGTAAGGGTGAAGCGAACCCATCGGCTAGCTGAACTGATGAGTGGACGTCTGTCTAGAAGACATGCATCAGCTGGAAGACCGACATGCTTGGCGTGGTGCTCAATGGAAAGTCTCTGAAGACCTGGTGCGTATCGGCCGAGGAGCCGATACGCTGGACGTGACGCTCAACGTATAGATAACTCATCGGCTAACACTCCGATGAAACGCCGTACAGATATCTATAGGCCTAAAGCTCATTCCACCGTCAGCGGCCTCGTAGGTCGAACCTAACCAATGTAGCACGAGACCGATGACTGTACGGACGTGATGCGATACATACTATCGGCCTAAGAGGTCGAACCTAAATAGCCTTAGACAGAATGAGCTATATCGAGATAGTGACGGGACTTACCCCTTCGCCGGAGATCGGACCTAACTAATGTAGCCCCGTGTCGAGAGCCAGACCCCGTCGATAGAAATCTAGATGAACTAAGGTGACGATACGTTGAGATTGTATTGATCAAAAGATTCATCATTATATATTTATAGGAGATCTATATTTATACTTTTGGTTTATAGAGTCTAACGTGTTTACATCAACATCGAACATTATTTTCTAACAAAAATAAAGATAAATATCTCTAAGTAAGTTAACTAACTAACTAAATATTTCTATCCATATAAGGTAGAATAGAATACCTGCTATAAACCACGATATTTTCTTAAACTCGGAGATAATCTCTTATTTTAGAATCGAATCTTTTCTTGCCTCAATTCGATCGGCTTCTTTCATGTAGCAATCGAATATTTCTACACTTCAGCCGATCGTCTTTTCAATTTATTACTAGGCTTTTCAAATTTTGATGTTAACAATAATCTCCCGCTACTGCCACTGATTCCTCCTTTTAGTATCCTCCACCATTGCCAGCCACCTCCTCCCGTCTCCTTCTCCCACATTCTGCTCCTACTCCACAAGGTTAAATCTGCTGCGCTCTGTCGTCGCTATGGCTGGATCCACTATGCCCCAACATTATTGAAGGTGGAGGCGGTCAGCAGCCGTCAATGTTGGTTGTGGCGTTGAAGGAGGGAGGGGAAGTATCAACGGCAGAGCCATCAATGTTGGTCCTGGCAACACATATGGCCACTATCATCTTTAACATGATTAAAATAAATAATAGATGTCTTAAATCATCTGTAACGATTCTTAATGAAACGTCTTCATAAATAAGCTCTTATCTGTATCGAATCCTGAACAAGACAACCTTAACGAATCTGAATTATGAGCTGCTATAGATAACTAGACAAACAAATATGTAACAGGCTATTAAGGATATATTGTTGGCCGCTTTGGTTATATTTAACAGTCGACAAGTCTATCTGTTATAAATTTGTAACAATTTTTTTTAAATCATTACAAATACCGTTATAGATGTGAGGTTCGGTGCTGGCATACCACATAATAAAGTAGAGAACTTGAGCTAACTGGCTGCCATCGGGCCCATACCAGCATGTATTTATACTAACAAGCTTTGTTGGGTTCACTGCTATAAAAATCATTTTGGGTGACACCCTCTTGTTAGAATTAGAAAAACAAACAGGAATCACATGTACATAGCGATCGTTTAATAGATACTGCTGCTATTTTCTAGGCTCTCGTAAAGTTGCATCACGACAATTGTTTGCAGCTTATGCATGGTATTCAAAGCTGCTAATCTACAAGATTATGGTGTTACTATACTGCTATACTATATTAGAATTGTAACTTCTATATATAATTTGTGTGTATAAGTATTAAAAAGACGGTTACCTACTAGCGCGCTCTTGCTCTCCTGAGGTAGCGTGTTCGAATCACGAGCCGCACGGTTTTATTGCTTCTCCCTACATAAATATCATGCGTTTTAACAGTCCAGGAATCAAAAAGATTTTTTTAACAAAAACTCGCAATAGAATTCTAGCCATTCAGATCTAAAAAATATATATGAAAGAGTTTGATTAAGAAGTACAAAGTAAAATTAACTACAGCAGAAAATTAAGTAAATGTACCGAGCAACATATGTTTACCGTTGTATTACAACTTTCACGTGGTAATATGCGAGGCTTTTATCTATTTTCAGTAAGTCCATGCTACTGTATTGACTGATATATTAAACTTCCTGGCTAGTGCCTAGTGCACTATTCAACAGACTACAGACAACTCCCGTCCAAATCTCAGGCGGGCCGTAAAAGAGCCTGCCAACGATATGCTCGGTCACATGGAGGCACATCCTGATGGCGAAAATACATTTTCAGTACGATCCCTGTTCAAATCCCAGGGGCCGTGAAAGTGCCCGCCAGTGACATGCACGGTCTATAGGGACACAATCGGACTATAAAAATATATTATCTTAATCGGACGGCCTTACAATGATTTTCCTCTCCTATTTACCTTCTTTCAGCCAAGCTCAGCTCATTTCTTGTCTAAAATTTCTCTCTTCAAAACGTAGCAACGTATTAGGGAAAGATTTAAACTCAAAATCTTTGATGAAAGTTGGTATATACGGTTAGATAATGTATTTTTACTCTACTTTTTTATTTTTATTAACTTTGATCCATCCAATATGAAAAATTTAGCTATGTTCAAACTGAACACGTATAAGTTATTTTTTGTAACATTTAGCTATTGTAAAGTAGTCATATCAGCAAAATCTGGTTAGTATTTTTTTATAATGTTGTTCTCATCTTGTATAGGGTTTAAATTGATGATCTATTTGATCAATATTATATTCTTGAACTTAACAGATATCGAGGGAATAGACTGATTTATAGGAAATTAATTTTAATTTTGATGAGCAATATATATTTTATTTGCACAGAGGACGTGAAAGTACTATATGAGAAGAATTCATCTGTCATACATTTCAAAAATGAAAAAAAATTATTAGAGAGACCAAGACACATGCTTTGAGAGATAATTAGAAGAAAATACGTTTTCCCTGCAATCTACGTTGATTGCAAGTCAGTAGCGTAAGGTTAAATCCTAATGTAATCAGGTTAGCATAGATTTGTGGATTATTACAACGTGTGGTCTCATCATGGAGAAATTGCAGCTTCTCAAGAAAACGGTAATGATAAAGTCATTTGTTTTTCATTGGATATATCTTAAACTTTTACGATCAAATACACAAGCCATGATATGATGGAGGAAGATGATTCTATTTTGATAGATGATATTGGTGGTTTTGATGTTTATTTTGAGTTAGAGGATATGCAACGCCATGCTAAACCACAGGTGTTATTGTATACAGCAAGAGGATTAAACAATTTAGAGGCGTTATAAAAGACAATGAAGGATTTTTCCATATGACAAATCAAATGGATGTGACAAGAATTTTACAGTTTTCTATCTGGTACTTAAACTACTTAGATTGAAGGCCAACAATAGATAGTCTGATAGTACTTTCAATGATTTGTTAGGTCTATTAAGAAACTTGCTTCCAAGACCTAACTTCTTGGCATTCAACACCTATCAAGAGAATAAACTTATATGTTCATTGTTGCTAGATATTGAAAAGATACATACATATGTGAATCACTATATTTTGTATCATAAGGAGTATGCGAAGTTAGATAGTTTCCAGCCTATGGGGCTAGTTGGTACATAACGGGTAACCTGAGAAATGTAATGATTGCATTTAGCACGGACACAATGAACCCTTTTAGTGACTTATGTAGCTCACATAACACTTAGCTAGTGCTACTGACCTTGTACAACCTTACTATATGGATTTGTCAGAAGCAAAAGTATGTTTTATTTAATCCTTGTATAGGGCCCACAAGAAGCTCACACCAACATAGATGTTTTTCTTAAATCTCTGATAGAGGATATGGTAGATCTATGGATGACAGATTAAAGGTATGGGATGAATATCATCAATAGTAATATAATCTCTGTGTGAACATATTTCTTACCATCAATGAATATCCTACAAACTTTTGATGGTAAAATATTTCAATTAGACAAAAGGGTACAGTATTGCCCCCGAAACCCAAAGTGGAAAACTATTTTTGAAATGATAGAGAATATTAAAGTTATTTTTGGGTAGGAAAAGAAGAAGGGAGCAAGTGGAAGAAAAGATAGTGCCATTTAAAAAGTGCTCAATCTTCTTCATGTACTTACCGTACTGGAAGGACTTGAAGATTCATCATACCATCGATGGCATGCGCCTTAAGAAGAATGTGTTTGACAGAACCATTGGCACCTTAATAGACATCTCGAGTAAAACAAAGGATGGATTGATGTCACATAATAATCTCATAAATTTGGATATACGGAAAGTGTTTTATCCTAAAGAACGGCCAAATAGAAAGATTGAGAAATTCCTCTTGCTAGCTACACCTTGACATCAGATGAGAAGAATGCATTGTGCGAATGCATACATGTGGTGAGAGTGCGTACTAGTTTCTCATCAAACATTTGTAAGCTAGTCTCGATGAAACATTTGTGCCTATCCAGCTATAATTCTCATAACTATCATTTGATGCTAACGGTGTTCTTCCCTATTGCTATAAGAACAATCAATTAAGGTGATCATCACAAAGATGTGTTTTTTATTAATTGAATTTCATAGAACGTATTTGGTCGTGAGGAGTTGGGACCGAATACATGAAGAGGACCTAAATCTTTTAGATCAATAACCTTTTGTAAATTGCATTAAAAAAAGTAACACATGTCCTGATACAAAAAATAATGCGGAATAGTCATTAATGGAAATGAAACTCATGGCTCTAAGTGTGAAGTACTGCTGTATGGATTCATCCCACATATGGGCCTCATGATTCTATAATTTTTCCATTCCTTCCATCAAAGGTTCAAGGAAAATACCCATGTCAATTCTAGGTTATTATAGTCCTTGAATAAGGATGGTCAATAATACATACTTTTGTTTCTAACAAAGCCAACTAATAAGGTTGTACATTGTTCGAAGTACTGGCCAAGTGCTATGTGAGTTGCTCAAGTCATCAAAAAGATTCATTTTATATGTACTCAGTGCAAACCTTGTGTTTCTTGGATCCTATGTAAATTCTACATACATTACATCAAAGTTTTGCCACTGCTGAGCATTGGTAGGGTGTCAATGCATCCCATCATTCTTCTAGCTCTCATGATACCAATGCATAAGTTTAGCATCCTAGGGTTCAAGAACAAATGATTTAAGCGATCTTTAACTGGTAGGTTCCACATCACTAGTTAAGGAATTGTCATATCTTTGCTTGTATGTAGTTGTTTTTTCCCTATCATTATTATCAACGTCTTTCAAAGAGTTGTTACATGTTTTTGTTCCGACAAGTGCTACAAGTTAGCCATCTATCCAACAGCGGGCACTCTTTACAGTATAGAATACAATGGTTAACACATGTGTGTATCTTCTACATATCCAATGACAAAGAATAGATAAGCTTCTTTGCTTGATAAGTGTTTGTTGGCAAAGAATTAGGTTTTAGAAGTAACGTTGTCAAGAGACTCAAAAATTTGTCAAAACTTTTATCGGACCAACCGTTGCTAGCTTTAATATCAAAAGGTGAAGCACTGAACACAATACTATGAACTCCTTATCTCATCCTTTGACTTATCGTACATAAGTTCCTTCGCTGTCTTTTATAATGACTCAAAATTATTTAATTCTTTCGCCAACCCCAACAGCACTTTCGATTCAGCATGGTGCAACATCTCCTTTAAGTCAATATCATTATCACCAGCACCATCAGCACTATCTATCAAAGCATTATCTTCATCATCCATTACAACATTTTCAGATTCATCCACTTTAGGTTCAGGTAGTTTTTTTCTCGCTATGGTAGAACAAAGTAGTGTAGTTCTTAACAAATCCACGCACCACCAAGTATATTGCCAAGAGGGTGATATACCCACGGAAGGGTGCTCTAGTGTGATATACTTGTGATCTTGAGTATAGGAAGTACTTGGTCGAGCATACCTTACTAGGTGGTAATGGACTATTTTGGACTTGCTCTGGAAAGGACTTATCACGAAACTCCCTTCACTAGCAGTGTGTAGCTAACACATGTTGGGTGATTAGAGTAAGCAAGTGTTGTGTGGGTAAAGCGTGTACTCTTTGTAAAAGATTAAGAAATATTCGAACAGTCGTGCCCACGATTTATGGGCGAACGTGAGGTGATTCTTCTAACATAGATTTGTTTACAAGTGGTTTGCGAAATTGTTTGTGGTATGGGAATTATTACTAGAATTGGCCTTGATGGCTCATGGATGGCTTGAATAGTCTAAAACGAGTGACCCTTGATGTTAAGTGGCATCATAGATTAGACTTCTCAAGCAGAAACAGTATGCTTTAAGATACAAGTGGCTCTAAAAGCTAGAGTTTTAGATATGACATTGGTTGATGTCCTAGAAAAAATGAAAATGAAAAGAAACTAATAAAAAATTGAAAGTGAAATTTGCCTGAGGGTAGAAGGCTTTGAGCTGATATGGATGACTAGCATGCTAGTAATCTCATTGATTAAATTAATTAACTAAAATTTGTTTTGTTTGCTTGAGTTGTTAAAAAGTAATTCATGGACCGTATTGAGTTGAGAGCCACTTTTTAACCACTTTGAGATCAACTAACACTTAGTGATTTAGAAAATATTTTTAGTTTTTTTTTGTGAAATAAACTCTAAACCTCCATTGAAGCCTACATATTTAGATTTCCTAGTGACTTATTGAGTACTCAATCGTCATTTTCCCCCTTCCATCAGAAAGTGAAGTTGAATATTAGAGTTTTCTTCCTAAACTCAAGCCAATCTATCCTAAGGATGGAAAAGATATATTTCTGTTGACCGCAGGTATCGTCATTATGTCTCGAGACTTATATCGACATCGTGGTTCTATGGGGATTGGTTCACGCCATTCTCCTGTGGCACACCCTCTCTTGTACCACCACTATATATGGTGTTAGGGCAGATGTGATAGTCGATCTCCTACCAAATCAATTGCCCCCTAGCTAAGTCAACTAGGCTAGCCGATCAAATTGGGTTATTAGTTGAGCTAAGGTGGTTAGCTGGTCTAGGCGGGTGCCCTTAGCTGCTAGCTGGGCAGGTCATTTGGCTTAGTTGGTCCTCCTAGTTCACAATTTAGTGAAATATCAAAATCCATGCAAATAGATTAGTATAAAAGAAATCGATGCGTTGAATTTTTAGTTTACTCACTTTATTGCTAAAGGTTGGTGGTTAATATAGCATTTAACAACCGACAACAATAGTAACATGTCTGTGCATCGTAATGGACAGCAATGGACAGCAATAGTAATATGTCTGTGCCTTGTAATGGACTAGACCCATACAATTGGTCGAGGAGAAAGCACTTGATCCTGTGGTGGCTGTACACATATATGAGAAGAAGGGGATGGATCCGTTGTGCATGCGGTGGGAGGAGGGGATGAAAGGAGAACGACTCTGTCTTTATAGTAGTAGAAATATTTGCCTCTGTTGGGGTCAAAAATCACCAACACACAGCCCTCAGGAACAAATGGATAAAAAAGATAACTGACACGCTTTTGTGGCGAGGAACGACAGATTTCCTGGCAAATCGGAAAAGAAAACTAGATTAATCAACTCATATAAGGGAAAAGAAAGAACAGTAAAAAAATAATGTAGATTGATTTTCCAATCTGCGTCGACGGCGCTCGGTCTTTAGCTAGCTACCACATTAATTAGACTAGAACTACACACGATTATTTTAACCGAATCAGAAAAAAGAAAATATCTCATCGTCCCATCCGCACAAATCCCGCCGGTGGACAAGCTACTCTGCTGTACGCATACACCGTGAATATCAGCAATTAAGATATTCTATGCCTGCAATAGACGGTTACTCTTGCTTTGAAGCTTCAACCTTCGCAAGAAATCCGAGCGCATGCATAACCGCGTACAATTGTCTGACAATATGCGTGCACTAATACTGGTACCCAATTAAATATAAAAACTGTCCTGACTTGATTAACATTTTAATCACATCATTTGCAATTAATCAATGAAATCTGTTGGCTAATAGCCAGATTAACCATAAACTAATGACTTTCTATTCGGCTAATTTTCAATCTACAGCCGAATAAAATAAATTCAGCATCTCTCATTATATGTTAAATTTAGCTATTTCCTAGACAGCTATGACCATTGTACTAATCATTTTACTCGCTTATTAGGACGATGATGATAAATAACATCCTCCATATTCTTATTTCTTAGCACGATAGAACATTTTCACTACTTTTTTATTTTCCTTATTATAAGTCATTTTTAGACACTTCTCAGTTATAATCAAAATAAGACCGATTCTTCTTATTAAAACGGTTATATCTAAGTTCCCAATCCGAATGATATGGTGTAAAATACATCGTAGGAGGAGACACCCATACACAACACCTACCCCACGACGAATAAGGATAAAAACCAACAACAGAAGAGTCCCACTTCCACGGCATAACCATTGATGGCCTAGAAAAATAATATGGTGCTTCTACCTTAAAACCCTTTTGGCAATGATCTGTACCCTTGAACCTTTTTTATACGAGATGTCGGTGATTGCCCAACATTATTTGGCCGACTATACCCCTCTTGGCTGGCCTTGCCATCTTCATATTGAAAAAATATGGAGTAACTATGGTTGCCTCACTTGGCTCACCATAGGTTGTATGTTTATATATAGAACAAAAATTATAGATATAGATAGTTTTAAACTAGAACTCCTAACTTAAGTTCTATTCTATCTATAGCAAATTACAGGAGTCCATCTATCCTTGAGACATGCTCGGTTACAATCCTAGTGTAACACGTTTACAATCTCTAACACCCCCGCTCAATCTAAACTTTCCTAACCACCTTGAAGTTTGAGATTGCGAATAAATATATTCATCTTTGCAACCGGTAAGGCTTTTGTAAATCCATCCGCCAACTGATCTCCAGAAGCGATAAACCGAACGTGTAGCTGTTTTCTCATAACTCTTTCACGCACAAAGTGAAAATTAATTTCAATATGCTTTGCTCTAGCATGAAACACGGGATTAGCTGATAAGTATGTTGCACCAAGATTATCACACCAAAGAACTGAGGTGCGATGCACTTTAACCCCAAGTTTGGTCAACGGTTGCTCAAGCCATATTATTTCTACAGTAGCATTAGCCATCGCTTTATATTCTGCTTCTGTACTAGATCTTGAAACAGTTGGCTATTTTCTAGCACTCCATAATATAAGATTACTTCCATAAAATATTGCGAAGCCTCCAGTAGAATGCCTATCATCTGTATCACCTGCCCAATCTGCATCAGAGAAGGCACTGATGAATGACGACAATACCTTTTGAATATGCATCCTGAGTCTAATGGTGTGTTGTACATATCTAAGTATTCTTTTAACTGCAGTCCAATGAACTGAGGTCGGTGCATGAAGAAATTGGCAAACTCTGTTGACAGCAAAGGATAAATCTGGTCGTATATTTGTTAAATACTGAAGAGCACCAACTATGCTTCTGTAGCGAGTAGCATCTTCTGGACTGAGAGGAACACCATCATAGCTCGACAGCTTCTCAGATGCAGATAAAGGAGTCGTGCAGGGTTTGCAGCTGAGCATTCCAACACGCTTCAACAAGTCTTGTGCATACTTAGCTTGAGATAGAGTTATGCCATCTAACTCTTCTTTAACTTCTATACCCAAGAAGTAATGTAACTTGCCAAGATCCTTTAGTGCAAAGTCTTCTTTTAAATCAGCAAGAAGAGTTGTTACCGATTCAGGTGATGAGCTTGTAACGATAATATCATCAACATAGATAAGCATATAAATAGTTGTACCACCCCTATGATATATAAAAAGAGACATGTCTGATTTTGACGGCACAAAACCTAGAGTGATTAATTTGGAACTTAACCTGGAGTACCATGCCCTAGGCGCCTGCTTCAGCCCATAGATAGCCTTGTCCAACTTACATATATATCCCGGTGTTTTAGTGTCCTCAAAACCCGGAGGCTGCTTCATATAAACTTCCTCTTCCAGAACACCATGCAAGAACGCATTCTGCACATTAAGTTGTCTGAGGCACCATCCCCTTGACACTGCAATAGAGAGTACCAATCTAATTGTAGCTATCTTGACAACTGGACTGAAAGTGTCTTCATAGTCGATGCCATAGCGTTGCTTGAATCCCTTGGCAACTAATCGAGCTTTGTATCTATCAATACTCCCATCGGCTTTTCGTTTGATTTTGAAAACCCATTTGCAATCAATAATATTCTGTCCAGTTTTTCTTGGAACGAGATGCCAAGTTTTATTCTTAGCTAGAGCTTGAAATTCCACTTCCATTGCATCACGCCACTTTGGATCTGAAATAGCTTCATCAACGGAATTAGGTTCACCAGTAGCACTAAACATGCCATATCGAATCATACCATCATATAGCTTCTTTTGTTTGATAATACCGCTTTGCAACCGTGTTTGGTGACGCGGGGGATCAGGTGTGGCTGCTGGAGAACCAGATGTTGTAGAAGATCCAGATGTTGTAGAAGATCCGGGTGGCACAAATTCATATGCACCTGATGCTGTAGCATGCAGCGGTGGTGGAGACTCCTTAGACGCATGCAACGTCCCAGGTGGAGACTCAGGCACCACTGCATTACCCCCACCTATCGCCGCACTGTTGTCCTCTGGCACAGCAACAGCGGTCGGCAGCGGTACTGATGTTCCCCCAGGCGGTATAGCAGGCAAAACAGCACCGTTCGACGAGCTGGAAGGAGACAACGTTTCCACCAGGGAGCTGTAGCCTGGGCTATGTGCGCAACGTTGTGCCGGTAGCGCTGGGAGCATAGGCATGAGACCTGCAATTTTCTCAGATGATTCACTAGAAACAGCAGGTACGTCAGTAGTATTAGTAATATCAGATGCAGTACAGTCATCATCCCCTGGATTTCGAAGGGAAGAAGGCAGTAGGACAATTTCTTTTCTAAGAGAGGCACCGGCGTTAGGATGGAGCTTTGAAAAGGGAAACACGGCTTCATCAAAAACGACATCACGGGAGATGTAAATGCGTCCGGTGGAGATGTCAAGGCACTTGAAACCTTTGTGCATTGAACTATAGCCAAGGAAAGCACATTGGGTGGATCGAAAAGATAAATTCCTAGAATTATATGGCCTCAGATTGGGCCAACAAGCACAACCAAAAACACGAAGATTGCTATAATCGGGTGCATCATGAAAAAGACGAGTACTAGGAATTTCAAAATCAATAACCTTGCTGGGAAGAATATTAATGAGATAGGTAGCTGTAAGGAAAGCTTGATCCCAAAATTTTAAAGGCATGTAAGCATAAGCAAGAAGAGCTAAACCAACTTCAACAATATGTCTATGTTTGCGTTCAGCAGCACCATTTTGTTGATGAGCATGAGGACAGGACACACGGTGTGTGATCCCAATTTGCTTGAAGAAAGAATTTAATTTTTCATACTCGCCTCCCCAATCCGATTGAACACAAAGGATCTTCTTAGAGAACTGTCTTTCTACTAAGTTTTGAAAATCTTGGAAAACTCGAAAGACATCAAATTTATGCTTCAACAAATATATCCAAGTGTATTTGCTATAGTCGTCAATGAAGCTAACGTAATAGCTATAACTCCCAACAGAGATGGGTGCAGGCCCCCACACATCAGAATAAATCAGATCAAGAGGAGCACTAGAGATTTTATTAGAAACAGAATAAGGCAGTTGATGGCTCTTGGCCCTTTGACACGAATCACAAATTGACTCAACATTCTTGGAACTAGCACACGGCAACTTATTTGAGCTAAGGATCTTCTGAACTATGGGAGTAGCAGGATGACCTAGACGACTATGCCATAACGATGTAGAAGAGACATGGACTCCAAAAACTTCATGCTTTGACTCTATTTTCTCTTCCGATGGAATGAGAGGATACAGACCACCTTTGCATCTACCATGATGTAAAATCCTCTTTGTTTCCTGATCCTTAACGAGAAAGGAATCAGGGTGAAATTCAAGGAAAGCATTGTTATCTTTGGCAAGTTTATGAACTGAAACAAGGATTTTGGCAGAAGAGGGCACATGAAGAATATTGTTCAAATGAAGTTTACTGAAAGGGGTATGAAAAACTGTATGCCCAATATTACTAATACTCATACCTTTGCCGCTAGTGTTATGAACTTGTTCATTGCCACTATATTTATCACGGACGGTCATCTTGTCAAGTTCGCTGGTGATATGGTTAGTGGCCCCGCTGTCCGCATACTAATTTGTATCAATACCATAAGCTCCTGCTGGTCGCCCACGGTACTGATTGTCTTCCTCATAGCGAAAATAGCATTGATTGGCTTCATGATTTGTCTTCTTGCAGATTTGACAGGGCGCCTTTTTTGTGACTTGCGAGCTATTGCCTTGATTATTGTTGGTGTAACTCTGATTGTTGTTGCTGTTCTGTCCATTGCACGATGAATTGAACCAGCCTCCACCACGTCGACCACCAGAACGACCACGGTTTCCACGACCGCGAGATGCCATGTTAGCTGAAGACTGGAACTGATCGGTCCCTTGATACATCTCGAGCCGAAGATCGTACTCCATGAGTAGAGAATATAATTCAGAGAGTGAAAGATCTCCTGATCGGCCCATCATAGAAGAAACAAAGGGGTGATAATCAAAGTCTAAACCATTAAGTAGATGAGCAACCACCTCATCATCCCCGACGGTGACGCCGGCTGACGCGAGCTCATCCTTGATGTTCTGCATCTTGTTGAAATAGGCTGTCGTAGTGAGGCTGCCCTTCTTGGTGGTGGCCAATTGCATGCGCAGATTTGTAACCCGCGCTCTTGATTGTGCTGCAAACTTATCCCCTAGCGCCTTCCATACCTGCGCAGAGATTGTTGCAGTCGTGATCCCGGTGAGGACCTCCTTGGAGACCGAATTCACCAGGTAGCTGAGTAGCTGCTGATCTTTTTTTACCCATGAGTCATGCTCTGGGTTGGGAATCTCCTTCTTCTTGCCGTCGACTTCAGCTTCAAGGACTTGTCGCGGCTCGGGGATGGTTCCATCCAGAAAACCAAGCGCCTTGGCGCCACGGACAGCGGGCAGGAACTGCGTCTTCCATAGGACGAAGTTATCCCGTGTCAGCTTGTCAGACACCGGATGTCCAAAAGGAGAGGACGGGTATCCTTCGCCATGAGCGGAGGACGAAGACATCTTGTCGCGGGAGGAGCGTCACGAGCAGGGGTCGCGGCCCTCTTGTCGCGGGATGTTCAGATCGCGGGGAGGAGCGTCACGAGCAGGTCGCAGCCCTCTTGTCGCGAGAATTTGATGAGATTTTTGTAGATCTATTTTAGTAAGAGGTGGCTCTGATACCATGAAAAAATATGGAGTAACTATGGTTGTCTCACCTTGGCTCACCATAGGTTGCATGTTTATATATAGAACAAGAATTACAGATATAGATAGTTTTAAACTAGGACTCCTAACTTAAGTTCTATTCTATCTATAGCAAATTACAGGAGTCCATCTATCCTTGAGACATGCTCGGTTACAATCCTAGTGTAACACGTTTACAATCTCTAACACATATTTGTGCAGAAGCTCTTTCAAAAATTTCTTTAGCCTTTCACCTTCTTTTTGCCATAGCCTTTGCTTTTACTAATTGTCCTCCTATCAACTTCTGGGCCTCTTGGTTTTTTAGCATATTTGCCCTAGCAATCTGATGGCCCCAGAGCTTGGTTTTATCTCAGTGGTTTTAGTACCCTCACCATTTTCAAAAGTACTCTCACTAACAATAATCCTACATGGTTTAATATTTTCTTCACCAATCATCACTCTTTTACCTCTGGTCCAATCAGTTTGAGATGGAGCATTTACTTTCATTCTTGGGCTTTTATCAAATTTCAGTCATCCTACATAACTAGATGATCAAACCTTGTCCTTCAAAATTAAGCAAATTTTAGGACATCATAACTTTACGGTTTTAACTGTAGGACACCGCACGAAATGACTTTTAGGGAAAAACACTCTCAAAATGTGAAAATATGCTACTGGAACTGTAAGAATATTCATTTCCGGTTCAATAGGAGAGAAAAAACGTGAAAGTTCTAAAATGCCCATGGACACACATGTTAGGTTTTTATCTCCTCTCTCTTTATCTTAGCTCTCTCTCATTCTTGGCCAGCAAACATTGATGCAATGTAGATGGAGGTGGCTCTACCGGTGAGCACCGAGGTAGCACAGATCCGATATGTGGGTGGCAAGACCGGGTCTAGCGTAGAGCGACGGAGGTAGCGCTATCGGTGAGCATTTAGGCTATGACAGCTGTTCTAAGGAGACAAATGTGACAATGGCAATGATGTTAGAGAGGATGGGCGCTATTGGCTTTAGGGCCCTAGATGGATCTGGTCATTGTGGCGAGCTCGACACTGGCATAGATCTAGGCAGTGAGCTCCACGGCTAGTGGAAGTAGATACAATCGACAAGCTTGCATCGCGTGGACGTGGATCTAGTTGGGGAGTTTTGGGTCTAGTGCACAGTGGCGAGCTCCACAGCCACCGTCTCTCCTCTCTCTCCACTCCTAGTCAGCTGTCTTGAGCCTCCTTTAGCTCTGTGTGCGAGAGAAGAAGATACAGAGTTGAGAGAAAAAGAGAGATAGAGAGATCTAACATATAAGCCTAGGGGTATTTTACAACTTTCATGTGGTTTCTCGCTCCTATTCAACCAAAAATAGTGAGTGTGGTGTCTAGCAGTAAATTTCTACGTTTTGAGTCTTCTCCTAAAAGTCACCTCCTACGGTATCCTATAGTTAAAACAATAAAGTCTCTTATCATGTAGCAAAATGTGCCTTAGAATTATAGCACATAACATTAGTATCGGCCTCTTGAATTTTCTCAAGTTTCAATTTTGTATATCTATCTATAAGAAAAAATAATCACGAAATATGTGCTCCATATGTGACCAAGTATTAATTGAATTTGGAGCAAGGAAAGTAAACCACATAAACATAATGGAGACTATTTTAATTTTAATGCATCACAATTTTCAGCCTCCCCACATTATGCAATAAATTGGCTGACATGTTCTATAGTAATTCTATCATCCTCACCTGAGTATTTTGTGAATTTTGGCACTTCAATCCCTTGTGGGTATGAGACTGGTTCTTTATGCTTAGGGTACGCCTTTCATGTGCATGTGATATACTCTTAGTGGCTATACCAATTTTATCGTCAATACTAATAAGACCGACATGTGGTTTAGGCAACACGGATATATCACTTTCCATGCAACTCGAACTCTCTTTTGTTTGGCTATCATTCTGTTCGGTCATCACATTCTGTTGTGAAACATTGGGATCTGAAACTGAACCAAATATCCGTTCTTCGGACACTACTGCAATAACATCATTATTTAATCTAGCACTACAAAACACCTCTCCGCTTTTCTCAGTAGGCAACATCTCTTTTGGTTTAGCCATAGCCAACAATTGAACAATTGAACAATAGTCGTCTTTTGTTCTTTTGGAAGCAAATCTGAATTTTGACTTGAACTATGAGAAAGACTCTCGTTGATTATGTCAGCAATTTGGTCCTTAAATATTTTAGACGCTTCTATTATTTTCCCCACAATAGATTGCCCCCCAGCCGAACATGATATTTTAACACTATTTGAACCAAGCATTCGGCCATAGACATTGTACTCGCACCACTGCGTGAATCAAAATTAGAGGGCACGCTATGTGAGGGCACAAACACACTAGTTGAAGCGCTATATATTCGGCCTACATGTTGTTCTACTGGAATAGCCGAATAAGGTGTACATGGGGGTAAATTGCTAGATAAATTTTCATTTATTCGGCTACAATGACTATCAGTAACATATGGAGCTGAAATAAATGTACTAGTTGTTGCATAAGTGTTCACACCAAATCAGTCCACCACATTTACCAATGGAGGTCTGAGCGATCGCACAAATACGTCAAAGCCTAAGAAGTTTCCTTCGCTCTAGTATAGATCATTTGGCTTCAAGGTCCCTTTATCAGGTTGCTAGAGTTACGAACATGTCACCAATTTGATCCTATAATTGACAAGGAAATAAACCGATCAGTTAATCGACCGATAGGCTGATACAAACTTCTGCTATTGATTGGTTGCTAATAGGGGCTGAAACACTCGTCCATCAGCTAAAAAGCCGATGAAGTCATAGGCAGATAGCGACGAAGAGAATAAAAGATACATCGGCTGTAGAGCCAATGACGTTCTAAATAAGATAAAGGACCCATCGGTTATAAATTCGATAGCGCTCCGAATAGAAAATGTGATAGCGCTCTGGATAAGATAAATAACCCATCGGCTACAAAGCCGATAGCGATCTGAATAAAATGTGTGATGATTAGCAAGGAGTAAGACCTGATCTCTCAAAAGTATGAAACATAGTGACCACCATGATATTACCGTTAGAGATGATAAATACTAGATCGGATGCATGGACGGAAGGAACAGGTAAACCCATCGGCTAGCTGAGCTGATGAGAGTAATTCTCTAAAGATATATTTATATCGGCTGAGAAGCCGATACACTAGGCATAAGGTTATGTGTATGAATAACTCATCGGCTAGTTACTCCGATGAAACATCGAGTATAGACTTATCGGCTTATGGTTCAATCTACTATTAGCAGTCTAGTATGTTGGATCTAACCGATGCAGCACGAGATGACAGTAAAAGAAGCTTGATAAACCGATAGATCTCATACGAACATGCTGTGATATATCCGATCGAACAAAGAGGTTGGAACTTGCAAATACACCAGGATAATGACAGGACTTACCCCTTTACCAGAGTTTGGACCTAACCAATGCAGCACCACGTCAAGAGCTAGAACTTATCGGAAAAAATCTGGATGAGCTAGGGTGGCGATACGTCAAAATTGTAATGATCAAGAGATAGATTATAAGCTTCCAGGGGGTCTATATTTATACCTTAGGATTTCAAGAGTCCGACACAATTACAAGCAAACCTCCAAATATTATTTCTTAAAACATAAAAAGAAACTATCTCTAAGAAGTTAACAAAACTAACTAGACTTGTCTATCTTACAAGATATATTTTGTATATAGATAAAAGTAACTTATCGTTGTTTCCATGGCTCCTCCTCAAATTCGATCCTATCTAGATAATCTTCTATCTTTAATTGAACCGAATCCATTCTTAGTCTGTTCGATCGGCTTTTTTCTTATATCAATCAGACTCTTCCTATAAACTGATCGATTCTCCAATCCTAACTATGGGCTTAGCAAATTTTGGTGCAAACATATGTCCCTCAATTTCGAAGTATTATGACTCATGCTTCGAAATTATCTTCTTCTGCCTCCCACAACTCCGGAATCTTGTACCCGGCTTCTTGCAATCGGTTTTCATAAGCCGATACAGTTTACATCAAATGTACTAAGTTATCAAACTCCTAGAAAAAAAAACTTCCTTCTGATGTGCTTTGATAATCCTTGGCAAGTCAACTCTGCGAAGTGTTCATCACTTAAGTCCAAGCTATAGCATCGGCTTCATACATTACAGAATCTTTGAATATATTCTAAAACCGATTCCTCCTTTCTATGCTTCACTGATATCAAATATGTGAGTTGCATCTCGTAGATCCCTACAAAGAAATGTTTATGAAATTATTCTTCTAGATCAGCGCATCCTCTGATTGAACTTGGTGGTAATGATGAAAACCAATTAAAAGCTGATTCACATAGTGACAGTGAAAACAACCTAACTCTTAGAAATTCTTCTGCCGATGCTCGTCTGCGCTAAGCCAAGAATCGACAAACATGTTCAACTGTTGATATGTTATCTTGCCCTAAGAATTTAAAGAAGTCTGGCATCTTGTATCGACGTGGTAATGGTACTCTATCAAATCACTCAGAGTATAGAGGCCAATATATGAAATTGGCCCCCTTCAGTTTTAAACCAAAATTGTTCCTTCATCATTTTGGATATTTTGGTAGTCCACTCATTATCTTCATCATTTTGCCCCTTAAGATGAATATAGCCATCGGACCAATTAAACATCGGCATCTATGGACCAATATCTGCTGATGTATGATCTGGTGGCTCTTGAGTATATAATCCATCTACTCTTTTCCTTATTAAGTCCTAAAGCATACTTATCAACCTTTTAGAGTGATCGTTTAGCACAGGATGTATAACTTCAATAACTAGTTTTTGGACGGATTTCTATGGACTTGAAACTACAGGTTGAGTTAGTTTACCGATCAGAGTTAGTCTTAGGAAAGAATACTTTTGGATCGGACCGTCTTGCGTCATACAAAAAGATTGTAAGCATAACCTCTCAAAATATTTCACAGACTGCTCCACCTGCTGCTTCTGCTCTTCATTCAGATCTTTCAATGCGACCAGAATAATAATATCTTTGTTGGCTTATGCATCGGACAAGTGCGCCTTAACGTCAACCTCTTATTTAGACATATTGATCAAAACTGTGTCCCTCTAGTTGATGAATGGAACTATGACTTCTAATCAGGCAACTGTATGGTCCCACTAGTTGATGAATGAAGACTTTGGACCCACCAGGCATGCCAAAAATATGTTCATGCCAAATCGGTTATCATGTTTACCGATGGAGATCCAATGCAATCGTGTGAACATGTCGAGACCTAGAAGGTCTGCTTCGCTCCAGTATAGTTCTTTTGGCTTCGAGGTTCCTTCATTGGGTTGCTGGAGTTGCGGGGTACCAATCAATTTGACCTTGCAATTAACTAGGAGAAAAACTGATGAGTCAATCAGCCGATAAGCTATTGGTTGGTTACCAATAGGGGCTGAAGCACTCGTTTATCGGCCCGCTCCAAATAAAACATGCGATCGCGCTCCGGATAAGATAAGGGACTCGTCGGCTGCAATGCTGATGGCGCTCCGAATAGAATGTGTGATGAGTAGCAAGGAGCGAAATCCGATTTTCCAAAAGTACGAGACCCAGTGATCACTATGACGGTACAATTAGAGCCTGTCTCGATAGATCAGACCGAACCGAGACAGTATGAGACTGAGACTAACGGCATAGAGACGATGAGTACTAGATTGGACACACGGATGGAAGGAATTGTTGAACCCATTGGCTAGTTGAGTCGATGAGAGCAATTTTCTAAAGGTATATGTATATCGGCTGACAAGCCGATACGGTAGTCATGAGGCTACGTGTATTGATAACTCATCGGCTAGCTACTCCTATGAGACGTCGAGTAAAGAACTATCGGCTTGTGGCACAATCTACTATCAGCAGTTTAGTAAGTCGGAGCTAACCGATGCAGCACAAGACTGATGACGGTAAAAGAGGCTTGATAAGCCGATTGATGCTATGAGAACGTGATGTGATATATGTTATCGTATTTAGAGGTCGGAACTAACCGATGCAATTTTTGATTGAGTGAATACACCAGAATAATAGAGGGACTTACCACTTCACTAAAGTTTGAAGCTAACCAATACAGCCCAGCGTCAAGAGCTATAACCCGCTCGGAAAAGCCTAGACGAGTTAGGGTGGTAATGCGTTGAAATTATATTGATCGAGAGATGAATTATAAGCTTCCAGGTAGTCTATATTTATAATGTAGGATTAAAAAATCCGACGTGGTTACGACGTTATTTTCTAAAACATAAATGAAAACTATAATAAAATTACTAGATATATTGTGCATACATATAAAAATAACCTACCACGGTTTTTATGGAAATCTTCAATTTTAAATTGAATCGAATCCATCCTTCGTCTATCTAATCGATTCTTTTTCTGTATCAATCAGATTTTTTTTATAAGCTGATTCGCTCTCGTGGGATTACAAACAACAAGTATAGAAAAATCATGTAGTTCTTGTGCTGCTATATTTGATAAAGCATATGATGACTTAAAATAATTATCCGAATTACCAATAATATCTCGGCCACAGAAATTATCCATCGGCTTAATTTGTTGGGTTATACTAGATGATATAAACATTGCTGATGAATTATAAGGTGTAAATTCTTGCTGTATTTGTTGCTACTCTTTTTAAAGCCGAAAGTACCAGGATCATGCAACATGTATTGATTTTTAATCACCTCTTCTTGCCTTTTAGCAAACTAATGACTCTCTATTCGGCTTATTTTCAATCTATAACGGAATAAAATAAGTTCAGCGTCATGATATGTCAAATTTAGCTATCAACACAAACAAATAACATAATAAAGTTATCCATAGTTTACGTTTTATAATATTACCAGATAAAATCCGTAGCGCCATTTCCTCCATAGGGGAAAGCACGCTTCGTTCTTCACCAGATGAGAGCAGCAAAGAGGAAAGTAAGAAGGAAAATTTGAAATTAGCTGCTCAGGCAAATGTAGAATAGGACGGGCTATTACCAATAAAGGTGGGATAGCTATTCCCAATGGGTGCCATCGTGAGTGACAAAAGTAGTAGTACAATGCTCGGAAATACACACGAATACATCGGGGGTAGCTTTTGGCGTAGGAATCACAGAATGCATCCAACGGCTGCAAGCATAGTGGGATGAACCCTTGGTGACGTAAACACTTTTCCCGCTGAATTGATACAAGGCTGAGAAACAATGTACTTGTGTTTTTTACACAAGGAAGATGAACTAGAACACCTCTATAGTTAGTAAGTAAAAGGATCACATAATTCATTGTTCATAGACAGACACGAGCAAACCTATTTTATGATGTATCAATAAAAGAATTACATAATACATGGTGCCTAGTAGGTGTGCACCCAAACCTTCTGACCACATAAATGGTTAAGTTTTCTGTTGGAAGTGTCCTTCGTATTTTTTGCCAGTAAATCAATCGCCATTTAATAGCAGCAAGGATATAGAGCTCAATCAACTGCGGATAGTAACGTCAAATCAATGTGGTCAACCCACCTGAACAAGATAACCTGTAATATTTTCTGCATCCACCGGTAATCTATTGTATGAATATTAGTTCAAACTGAGAATCCTAATAGGCGCACGGTTGTAGCCCATGAACTAGACTGTTCTAACTTTTCTTATGATTATAGAGCACTAATCCGCACGGCAACAGCAGCTGCTGGCCTAGTGTTGGGCTCCATGACATGGGCCAACTTTGATTTCAACAATTTTCCAAGCATAAGTGGGCCTGCGGGAGATGGGCTATTTAGGCCTTTTCTTTTTTGTTCAATTGAATTTTGCTAACATATTGAATATCTTTTTAAATTCTTAAAGAAAGTTACAATCTCCGATGTAAACCTCTTGTTTAAAAAGATTTATGCAAACAAAATAAATAGAAATAAAAGAGGAAAGACGTTACCAATGGAAAGAACAACAGCATGGTTGATTTCAGCTGCTGTGCCCGGCCTAAAGAACGAAAACTGGTTCGGGGTTTGGCTCAAACCATCCCTCCCGACTCGAGAGCTTTGACAAGCAATCTTAAAACATTTCCACGCAGGTGATGTAATAGTTTTGAATTTAGTAAACAACAATTGCAGTTTAGCAATAACCATTTATTGGTCTCTGCATTGGGCCATACCTCCACACCATGACATCAAAATGCTTCCAACGCAGGAAACAAAGACATCAACATCCAACAATTGCGTATCAGTGAATTTATTTCGCCATCAATTCGCATCAATTATTTAGTCTTGGATTGAGATGTCACGAGGCACAAACACCAACGCCAAAAGTCCAAAACAGACTTCTTGCCTGATAAAGCCAGCAGTGGCAGTTTCGTTCTCTTGCTTTTTTTTCATGGTATGGTATTAGAAAAAAATTTCAGATTCTGACTACATCTTTGAGCACATGATTTCAACATATAATCAAATTTAGCATAATTTATCCTTGATTATTGGCCTTTTTAATTCCGGGTAGCCGTCGATTTTGTCGATTTGGTGAGCAAGAACGTTATTTGACATACTTGCTGACAGTATGCTTTTCTTTCAGATTCTTTGATCTTTCAGATAGTCGATGTGATCCAAACTAATCAAGACAAGCTTAATTGACAGAAATTCCCCAATCAGCGGACGAACAGAGTAACAATGGCAGAATAAACGGAAAAAAATTGGATGAACCATCACCACCTGATCGATATCTCACCGGAGTTGGTCGGCGCAACCGCCATCGACGTCGAGCGGTACGCCAAGACCCTCGGCGACGAGCGCGACCTTCTCCGCGACGAGTTCGCCGACGACGACGTGGGGGACGACGTCGCCGCGGAGATACTTGAGGACGACGAGAAGTTCCTGCAGATGGTTCTTCTTGACAGCTGCTTTATGCTCGTCGTCAGCATGATGCTCAGCAAGATCTGCACCAATGGCGACGGCACCGGCTGCTTGTCACGGGCGGCGTTCATGTTACGAAAATACATACACAAGGACATACTACGAATTTTTACATGAAAATCTCTCGTAAAAAAAATCGTAAGTGCCGAACATTGTACCCTTCCTATACGGGCTTACAATAGTAGATAAAGAAAAAATAGAAAGACTATAAAGAATAAAAGTCCTATTAAAAATACTAATTTAAATATATTACTAACGAAAATTCGGATTATATATTTAACGATATCTATTTTGATGAATTTTATGTAAGACATATCTTCAAAAATCTCAATGGACAAATCTTCAAGCAAAATAGATTTTTTTACAAGATTTATAAATAACCATATACTCTGCTTTAGTAGTTAGATAAGACAATAGTTATTTATAAAATTGTCTTATAACTAACAACATAGCTTTTAAAAATGAAAACATAATCTTTGAGAGTGATTTTCTTTTATCTAATTTCCTAGTAAATCTGAATTCACATATCCAACAAGTTCATTTCTCAAACTCCCAAACTACAAACAAACAAACAAGTATCAGAATTATCATCATATAGATATCTAAAAACCTACTAAACAACTTTCTAATTCTTTTCACAGGATTAGTCATATATCAACTAAATACTAAATACAATGAGAACATACTATGCCATATATAATTAAACTAACTGCACTTGAATACGGAACTCTAGACATGCACTCAATGGCATAATCTAGATATTAATCTAAAGATAGTCTAAAATATGCAGCAAAAGGATTAGCCACTGGTTTTTACATCATGCATACTAAAACGAGAACTTTCTCAATGTAACCTTTGAAACTAAGACATAACTTACCATACTGTTTTTCTCTACTAATTTTTATACTGAAAATTTTCTTTGCTGCACATAAATCCTTCATCTAAAACTCACTATTCAACTATGCTATCTTTGATTAACTCTTTGCAGCAATCAACATATAATCGATATGTTTCTAACCATTAACAGTTTTGAGAAAAAGACAGCTTGATATTTTGGAATTCTCAGAAAAAATTTCTTGTACCATTGTCTAGAGACTTTTCTAATTGGTTTTGTTTTTCATAAATAATAAAACCTTCAGGTTGGTTTATATAGATATTCTCTTCTATTAAGAATATAGTTTTAAAATCTAATTGCTTTAATTCATGGTTATACATTATAAAGTGTAAATTGAACTATACTTTACTCTGAGAAAAAGACATCATTAAAATCAATATCAAAAATCTGACTATAATATTTAGTAACTAATCTTGATTAGTATCTTGCCTCATCGTTTAGAGACATATATTTCTTTCTTTTCAAAATCCACTTATAACGGATTGGTTTCTTCTACTTTAGCAATTTCATTAGTACAATTATTTTCAATGGACTTCTCATCATACATAGTACATATTCACTTATTGTAATCATTAGAAACAATAGCCTAGAAGATTTTGCATTAACCAACTATGTTCACTTCTTCCATATATTTTTGAGCAAGTTTAAGAATTATCATTTCTCTATCATTTACAATATAGGGTTATGGTGGCTTCTCAATAGTAGAATAATCTAACTCTTTGATAACAGATAAATCTTGATTAATAGCAATGTTTTTCTTTTAGTGTATGACCTCCACATTTACTTTTTGTTAATTCTAAAAAAACATTAATAGAAGAATTGTCATGTAATATAACTTATTCATAAAAGTTAATGTTTCTATTAATCACAACCCATCTTTTCATGACACTATAACTTATAAACTTTCAAACTAAGAAAAATATATAAAATAATTCTAGGCTCTAATTCACCATTATCAATATAAGCTTAATTAGTACAGCCAAATACACTTAAGTCTAAATAATTTGCTATGAACCAGACCATACCTAAACAATTTGCAGTAGGTCGATCTGTCAAACTGCGAGGCGACGAACCCTAGGTAACGGCGATGGTGACTCGGCTGCTTCGACGACATCTTATCGAAGCGAGCGAGCGCCGCCGGAGCTACCGCCGGTGCCACCGAGTTTCTTCACGTGCTACGCCTCTTCCAGTGGTCGTCCGTGCCGGCGACCAAGTACTTCATCCTGTCAACGCCACGGAAGCTCGTCAAGATCAATAGGGAGTCAGAGCGACTGTTCCCTTGCTCGATTGAGCTCTGCCGATCAGCCGTGTGGTTCCGGAAGGCGGCGGCGACCTCGACATGTGTTTCTGGAGCCGGACGGCGAGCCCCATGGCGGTGATGACCTTCCCCTGCTTCCAAGCGCACGAGTACAGCGCCACCGTGCTGCACAACATTATAGCCTTCGAGAAGAACTTCCACTGGGCGCACGGCGCGTGCGTGACGGCGCACGTGGCGAGGATGGAGGGCCTGGTACGGTGCGCGCAGGACGCGGCGTTCCTCCGGCGAAGAGGCATCCTCTCCAGCAGGCGCAAGACGGACGCGGAGCTCGTGGACTTGTTCCGTGAGCTCGGGGAGGAGTCCATCGGCACGCGGCTCCCCGACGAGTACGCGGAGATGGTCGACGTGGTGGCGTGGCACCGGAGCCGGAAGGTGAGATGGTGGTGCGGTGGGTTTGTGCTGCACTTCTTCCCGTCTCCATGGGTGGTCATGTCGCTCGTCGCCGCGGCTGCGGTAATCGTTGTACCATCGCTGCTGCAGACGATTCTCATCTATGTGAAAACTACCAAGTTAAGGCGCTGTTAGAAGTCAGGATTACGCGTGATGAATTTCCAAGACTGCTTAGTAGATATGTTCTAACGATTTGATAGATTTCGCGCCCAAAATTATGCAAATTTTCAATCTCCTAGAATTATACATTGATAAGTATTAAGTTGTAGTGATATGCAATATGTAATTTTAGTTTATTTAAACTACTGTTTTATTGTTATATGTGGTTTTATTTTATTTTCATCTAAGTTTTAACTTTTTTATGCATGTTTGTAATTTTTTAGTTATAAATTTATGTAGTTTAGTAAATTTCCGTATGTCAGAATAGCTTTTTTGTCAAGTAAAATGAAATTTTCGAAAAATTTCAGGTGTCCGAAATTACCTAGACACTCCCTATTTTCTAATATATTTTTTTTACAATCTGTGTTTGCTTAATAGGAGACATTAAAATATTTTTTACTATTTATTAGTTATCTGATTTTTTCCTATCTGTCAATCAACTAATGCTGCAGAACTAATAGATTAAACTTTTGCAATTTGAAAAACTGCAAATTTTGTATCAATTTAGTGTAACTTTTAGTTTATTTGTGGATAAGACTACAGATAAAATCCCTACTAAAAAATCAGATGGTAATCAGGAGGTTAAAATAGTGCAGTGACCTATCAGTGAAACATCAAGTTATACATAGTAAACAAAAAGTTTACACGTTACAAAAATCTCAGAGATATGTAAACATAGTAAAACATCGGTTGAAACTATGGCGGTACAGAAAAACTCATGTCTCGTTAGCCCTCGCTTGCTCAATTCGTTTTTAGCTCGGCGTTAAATAACTCGACGCTAATTACACTAGCACCGAACGTGGCAGGGTCAATGTTAGCGCCGTGCTCATGTGCATAATAATCGGACAACACACCCGATTTTTATTCTTAGTTTGGACAATCTTTTTTTTTCTCGAGTAGCACTTTTCCTTTCAACTAGCAGTCGATTGATGTTATGTGCCTGCGGACTGAATTTTATATTTTCAAGTAGCGGTCAAACGATGTTATGTGCACGCAACTAAAAATGAACGCTATCAATCTTTTTTTTATCGAGTATCATTTTTATTTCAAGTCGTCGATTGATGGTACATGCTTGCGGACTGAATTTTTGTTAGTAGCGGTCGAACGATGTTACATGCGGATGACTAAAAAAGCTATAGAAAAAAAAGAGTTGTTGCCAAGGATCGAAGATATATTTGTGTAACCAAACAAAATCACCCGATTTAAAAACTCTTTCTACCTTAGTTCTTAGTTATGAAGTTTATACTTTCATATGCTTAATATTTTATTCGGTGGATTCATATAACTTATGAATAAATTTAGCACACGTTTTAGCGTTATAATTTAATTGTTTAGAAAATGACAATGACGACGGGGGTTAAAGTCATAGAATGACAACTAACGGTTATACATAAACTTCACATCAGCTAGATATTCTTTGCAATTATTTAAATTATTCTTTAAAATCCATATTGGTTGATAATATACAATTCATCACTTCAATGTAAAAAATACCAGCTTTGTTCCTAATTGTGTCCATAAAATAATCTAAAAATGATTCTAAATCTAAAACAATTGTATTTGGCACACCATAGCAACTATTATTGCATTGTCACAAGAAATAAAATAGCCATCTTTAAAAATCTCTACACAACAACACCCTTTGTCATATGCAATTTTTATATAAAGTAGATAGAAATATACACCAAAAACTGATAAAAGGCATGGATTGATATGTGACTTATTATTGCAAGTGTAACATTGAGCAATATATTGCTTGACATCACGCCTCAAATTTGGCCAAGACAAATGAGTGGCCGGCACATCTTGTGTCTTCTTTAATCCAAAATACCCATTTAATTCATCTCCATGTGGCTCCTTCATGAACAAGAACAAAAGACAAACAGAACTTGTCAGAACACATATCCTGTTAGAAAGATATAATAATCCACTATTCATCACATATTTATTCCATGTCCTTCCCTCCAATATTGATCAGTAGGATATAATTCTTTCATTGTCATCAAACTAAAAATCTTATGATCAAATTGAGATACCACCCAGACTGTCCATTAGCAATAACCTTGTCTTTATTTTATTGTGCTTAATAATATATGAAAATATTTAAAAATATATCCATTTAGTATATCAATTATTCAATTTAGGTTGGCTCACAACTTCTCATAAAAAATATGCAATTGGATTATCTTCATGAATTAGCACACCTGTAATTCTAATTCCCTTTGTATCATACTCAAATTCCATTATCAAAATCTAAAAGTTGGAGTAGTGGTACATACGTCAACTTTCCATTAAGAAAATTAAAGTAGCCTTCTTGTGCTTGCTTGATGCCAATGAAAAGAAACACCTTTCTTTGCTAAGTTGTTCATAGGTACAAAATCTATCATAAAGCAACGATAAAATTCAGCTAGCCCAAGAAAGCTACGTGCTACATAAGCCAACTCTTTGCTGCTTTAATTTTGGTCTCATCAACATTCATGGCCTGTACAGTTACAATGTAATAAAAAAAAGCTTGTTCTGTCCAAAAAGATCACTTTTTAAACTTACCAAACAAATGTGTATTTTGTAAGACATTAAAACAACACGTAAATATTCATTATGCTTATCCATTGATGTAAATAAGTATGACTCTACTAGGCTGTAAATGTCGTTCATGAGCGGCATAAATATATTAGGTCCATTAGATAAATCAAAAGATATTGCTAACCAGTTAATTTTAGTTTTGAATGTGTTCTTTGATTCATTACCTAATTTCATTATAATTTGAAGATACCTCTACACAAGTCTATTTTAGAGAACTATTATTAACCGCTATATAATCAACCCGCAAGGTTAAGTGATGTGTATATTTAGCTCTATCTTTTGGTGAGAATTCAATTTGATTTGTGGAGACACGACTTTAACTATCCGGCTAGGAACTGCACACTACATGAACCCTTCAATTGCTAAACCATACTTCCGAGATGTTATCAACTGTGCCAAAAATGCAGTTAAACTAATCATGAGGATTAATTCTTGTGAGCAACCGAGAACAGGACAGGATAAAAGAGCAATCTGAAAATCGCTAGATATAAAAGTGGCACAAATAATGGGGTGAGGTTCTGTAACATGATTCTATGGAGAAAACGTGGAGTTTGCATGTACACAGGGCCGAAATTGTTGTAAACAATACCTAAAAGACAACTAGGATGATTATGGTCTAATTAAGAGGGCAGCGACCAGAACTTGCGGCGGCGTTTCAGCTTTCAGCTCGCTGGTGTGCGGATAGGCAACATACTTATCTTGGGCTAGTGCTAGTGATAAAATCACAAAGGCAGGAGTATCATCCCATGGATGCCAAATTGATCCATGTGGACTATAGCAGCAAAACAATACTTGAACTGATTACTTTGCACAGATCAAGATGGCTTCTTGCCTTTACTCTTCCTTGTATTTCTCTTTCACTCCAAGCTAGCAATCCTGATTTTAGTAACATAGATGTATTTGGTATAAGTAGTATTATGTATACATCCATATAAACGATTTTACCAAATAATTTAATTCGCTAGGAGGCACATATATATTCATGTATGTATTAGTGATGCCTCCAAGTGGTTGCTAGAATCAAATCAATTTAATGCTTAATTTATCTCATAGGATGTGGCTTGGCGGTATATGACTTAAAAATACATCAGCAAACTCCTACAAAAGGTTAGAAATAAAAGATGCCAAATAGATTCTTATGTAATTAACTTAGAAATTTCAAATTTAATAACTAGCATAAGCATTTTTTAACTTAACTGTGCTTCCTAGTATATTTCTTCCATCTTCCTATTAGGTGGGAAAATGTCTTTAGCTACTTATTCATTTTTATATTTAGAATCATTAAGTTCTCTTATTTTTAGCACATGCTACATTATATCTCAAAATTTTAGTAGAAGTTATAGGTAGCACCTCTATCTTCTTCCAATTATGTATTAAAGTGTTTTTATTAGTTCTACTATAGTGCAAAACATCTTTATCATATTCCTAAGGCCCACCCAATAGTAAAGAATATGCTTGTATAGAACATCAAATTTTGCACTACTATGGTAACTCTGTGCTGAGAATTGTATTTTCACAATTTTACTACCTATTACTTGCCATAAGAGTTAAACCATTAGATGTAGTAAGGTCATGGATGTGCGTGTGTGAATAATAAAGGCTTCTCAATCAACTCTGAACTAGGCAAGGTTGCTACAACTTTCATTAACATAGGCAACAAGGCGTACTCCATCTTTAACCATAAACCTTGATTGGAACCAGTTGTGATGCTGATTTTACTCAACTTTTTCCATTTAAACACTTAGCACCTATTATCCTATAATGCTCAAGTACTTTCTTGTATCTAAATTACCTATTTGTTCTACATTCTCATCGCTATTTTCATCTTTATTATTTACATGTTTAGTAGAAAATACTAATTCATGCTCAACATCACCAGTGTACTCATCATCATTAGGAATGAGAACTTTCCAGTTGGGGTAATCACGCTGCATATGCTCCTTTCCCTTACACTTAAATCATTCTATGTTCCTTGTTCATCCTGTGGAAACAATTGAAGATGCATTTTTTTGCTGGTTTCAACACATGAACAAACTTACTCACCTTGAGTACTCATATCCATGGTGTCCGTGCTGCCGAACATGCCTTATTGGTGGAGGGGGTAGCAGGTCAGGTAGAGGAGATAGGAGTGGTTTTAGTTTGCTCTGTGAATGGCCAAAATGTAGACGTACTCCCGTAAATTTTTTAGATGGATTTGGTGGGAGACTGAATCCATTACAAAGTGGACTCTAACAGCTTTCTATTAATCACTCATGACTCTAAAGAAAAGTTGATATGCAAATTTGACAACTCTTTGCAATGGTATCCCTGACATAACTAGAAAAGATCAAATTTGGTGGAAGACATCATCAAGACTAGTAATTCTACCTTTTTATTTTCTGAGTCTAGGTTGTTATACTATTCAGAGCAATATTAGACATTTGTTAGGATTGAACTTTAGTGTTCAACTATCAAATTTCTCAAAGTTTCAATTGATTTCCATGTTAGAATATTAGGGTGTTTGTCAGAATATTCGAAGCATCAAAGTTTACTTTTTTACAGTGAACTCCACCGTCACGATGGGATAAGTTGAAAGGGATTGAAATATCCAAGACAATCTTGGAATGTCCACTCCACACAATTTACTTGCCCTAGTAACTCAATTATCTGTTTCGATATAAAATTTTGAATATAATTTTTAATGCTTACATCAAAATATCCAATAGATCGAACAATCTATTTTTTCAAAGGAACTCAATTCTCTGTTTGGTTCAATATTTTAATCTGAATATCTAACTTAAAAATCAGAATATCTGATCATCTAGAATGTTTAGATATTACGTACAACTTAAATCTGTCTTAACCTATTTTTATGGATCAATGTTTCCGATGTCCTGAACAGAAATATCCAACCTAGTGTTTTTGTTAGAGACCTAGGATTTTGTACTTGACCGTTGGAGTGTCTTTAATATATTGGAGCATCTGATATAGTAGATGACGGGGCATGAATTTTTCCCACTAACGGGCAGATTTGGGTTGATCTATTTGAACCCCCAGCCAAATCCTACCTAAAGTTAGCCATTCAATGCAATTAATTTAAATTTTTAGTCTAGAGCTTTGTGATAAATTTTCTTAGTTCTTAAACTCATTCTTCCTCTCTCATGATTTGCATCTTTGTGTGTGTGGAGATTTGAGACCTAGTGTGGTCTGACCCAAAATTGTTGAGCACCCTTATGGGTGGGATTTGGACAGCTTGGTGACACTCTTAAGCCATCAATTCATATGTGCTGCTCTCACCTTGAATAGGAAAGAGATATAAGGTGAAGTGCATTTGTATAATCACACGAAAATAGGGCTAGAAAAGACCTGACCGCTGGTAGTCGTTAAATGTCATTTCATCCCCCAACCTTCAACAACAAAATAGGAAAAACTAATATTTAATACATCTATTTGGTCCAAACTAATAAACTAATATAGTTCGTTGTTGTTTATGAATTTTTTTTAGTTTCACCAAAATAAAGTGAGAATGCACAAAATGGATATTTCAAGAAATAAAATTAACATTTTCATATGAAGTCACATCAGGATATATTTTAATGAAAATTATGATGCTTGATGAGATCTACGACTTAGTGACGGAATGTTTTTTATCATTTGAGATCATTTAGATACCCAAACATTCGTTTGAAGTTGTGAGATCTATTTTCAAAAATAATTTCTTATTTTTTTTAAATGAACTTAGATAGAGACATGCTCTATATAAAAGTTACAGAGCTGGATGAGACTTATGACTTTATAGTTGATAACTTATTTATTTGATGTTATTTAAGCCACCAAACATATATTACAAGTTTTAGAAATTTAAAGTCCCAAGAGTAGCATCTATTTCATAGTAAGCAAGCAACGTGTGTAGCGAGGAGGTCTATGTTTAAATCCTAGATACTACATGCAAGTGTATTTTACATTAAAAAAAAGTATGACTTGTGGCTTTTTATTTTGTGTTTCTTAA
This sequence comes from Oryza coarctata, assembly GCA_030770085.1. NCBI lineage: Eukaryota > Viridiplantae > Streptophyta > Magnoliopsida > Poales > Poaceae > Oryza > Oryza coarctata. The sequence goes on from CM061479.1 coordinate 3,102,397, forward strand.
TAAAACCGGCGTGATTGTGGAACAGTGACTTCTATAGCCCTATGCCACTGTTTGCTAAACATATATATAAATGTGTTACTGGTCACTAAAAATTTGTTTTCTAGTAGTGTAATTTAAAACCCTCATTCAGTTTGTACATACATATAATGCCAAAGATTTAAATTTACATTACATTAATTCGAATTTGGAAATTAATGGCTGTGATAGTAATTCTAATGGAGAAGGCTTATTATTGAATGATTAATTAAATATTAACTTTATTATAAATTTAAAATATAGATTAATATAATTTAAAATACAACTTTTATATAAAAAATTAAAAAAAATGCCGTTTATTACTTTAAAAAACGTGTTCAGATAGGAGTTTCCACTTATGGAAGGTGGCCTTAGGCAGGTTCACTAAGACGAATGACATCTATTCGATCATGACGTAATGGACGGTGTCACAAATTGGGAGTACCGTAAAAAACTCCACCTAGTTCCTAATCTGTAGAATGGAGTGAGCTGGTGAGTACCCAATTTTGTAATTTTCCATCTCGTTTCGAATCTAGCCCACGTAGTAAAATTGCTTAACCAAGATGAAGGGAAAGGCAATTGATTGCTTGTTATTATCGACATTGGCCTCGTGGCCTGTCGGTTTTTTTTCATAATCAAGTGAATTTGTTTCATTCCTTGATATACGTAATTCGTGGAAATTTCATGCTCATTTTCGTGCGAGGCATTGCAGTGTCATTTTCATCCCTTCCAGTTTCGACCAATAAAAAAACGACTTCCGATCGTGTGTGTTCTCTCGTCCATTTTTTGTTTCGTGCCTCCTCTTACTCAGATTAGCCGGCCTGTAGTGCACATATAGGTCAAGTATACGCGAGTCCGAGCAATGAGCTCATTCAGAAGATTGAAAAGCTCATTTTCTGAAGTTCATTACCATGTTCGGTCATTTTCACGCTCATTTTCTTCAATAATTCCTTTTTAATGTTTGCTTCTCTATCATTTTAAGTCCTGAAATATGAATAGATATTCAGTTCAAGCTAGTAGATGTAACTGAAAAATATACAGCAACAGAACTTTTAGAAGATCATGCTGGGATCTATGGAATGCAGAGCAGCACAAATCAGTATGGGCTCCACAGATTAAGACCTGGAAAAATCCTACTCACGAACAATAGTGAACTACTTTCATAGCCCCAAGAACTGCATTATAGAGCACATAGGAACAGGAGTATGTAATGAGTTATCTGGTGCCATATCATTATCAGACATTTCATAATCAGAGATGTGTGAGATCGATTCTAGATAGCTCCAAGATATCTCATATTATAGTTATAAACAGGGAATTTACAAACAAAAGCCCTACAAACTTCTTGTTTCATACTCCGCAAACTACTACTCCTAACATGGTGCATGTTCATTGAATTACATGTTATATTTACAAATTAATTGCACATATAGCGAACTGCACTAAAGCTACCACGAGCTCTGCACTACAACGAACTGCACAACATCAAACGGAATACAAATATCTCATACGTTACTGATAAGCTCCGGGAATGAACCACTACTAAAACTGTTGTCTTCCAGATGTTGTGTTTGCAGTAATCTCATTTTTCAAATTCGTTTTTTGCACAAAGCATTCTCTAAAGCTGGGTGCTCAGCAGTTGCAGAATGAAGCTGATCATTGTCTTTGCTGTTGGCATGCGTGAGTACATAAGGCCCCGACTCTGAAGCTCCATCTGGCCATGCAGCTCAATTTGCCTCTTGCTACATACGGTCGTTTGGGTCAAGATGGAATGCATGACACTGCTCGCCTTCAAATCTCGTGGGGGTGTGAGCTGAATGAAGATTCGATCGAAAAAAGATGATGGCTTGGTCACGTAAAGATCTAAAAGATCTGCTTAGCTGTAGTATAGGTCCTTAAACTTTGAGGTCTGAAGATGTGCTAGTCAATTTGACCTTACAACTAATAAGGAGAGAGGATGAGACCTGCGAGTCGGTCAGCCGATGGGCCTATCCGGCTCACCCTATCGGCTAGGCGCTAGCAGGTAAGGCAGCGCTCGAGCATCAACTGAACAGCTGATGGAGGCGTGAAAGATAGACATGTGGAACGAACTAGAGGATCTATCAGCCAAAGAGCCGATGACGCTCTATGGCATCCAAAGCGTGGGACGGGGCCCGATTCCCCGTAAAGCCACAAGGACTAGCGACAACGGTAACAGCACCGTTAGGACTAGCCTCGATAGATTGGACCAAACCGAGACAGTATGATGCTAAGGCTAACGGCGTGGAGACAAGAAAGGCTTAGGCCGAATGTAACGATGAGGAAGCAAAAAGGCGAGGTCATCGGTTGGCTACCGACCAAATGTTCGACGCAGGCCTACACCTAAACCCATCGGCACCCATTAGCCGGTCGAGCCGATGGCGAACGAAACCCTCTAGGTCTCAACGCCATCCACGTCAGACACGAGCCCTGGTAGATCGGACTGATCATTAGACAAAACACAAGACGGATGTGAGGCCTGCATTAAAGATAACTCCTCGACTACTCACTCCAACGAGACACCGCGTGAAGACTTGCCAGGACGCCTACTCAAACCACCGCCACCAATCTCATAGGTCGAACCTAACCGATGCAGCACAAGACCATGGACAAAGGAGGGATACCGATGCGCCGGCGTGCCTCGTAAAGACGTGATGTGGTACGCTCGATCCAACTAAGAGATCAAACTTAACCGATGAATCCTTAGAGCAGAGCATACCAGGATAATGGCAGGACTTACCTCTTCGCCTGTGGTCGAACTTAACCGGAGTTTGTCAACAAACTTCAAAATTTTAAGCCAGTGGAATTTTTCACAAACTAGGATGACCCATCATAGCTATAAACGATAATTAATCGGCCTAGATTCCTACATAGGTCACCTTGCCCCTATAAAGTATCCCACCGTTTTATCCTTCTTCCACGCACTTCCTTACCATCGGAACCTCTAACCTCAATGAGCCCTAACGACTCAAGGCGAACATCCGTAGATCGCTTCATCAACCATCGATCTTCTCCTTCCTTTCCTTTGTGCGATAGCTTTGACACACGTAGTCCCTATTGGTTTATTATAACATCTCTTTCCTTGGAGACCATCTCCACCTTCCCTACATATCCAATACCAGACTATTTGCTCGATGGTGGTTGGAGTGGAGAACGTATTTGTTCAGTCTATCGGCTGAACCTTATTGTCTGCGCCTTAATCCTGACTACGTCAAATCCGATGAAGACGTAATCCTTCTCCTTACACTATCTTTTCCATATTATATTTAATTTTGACTGTATCAATTAATCTCCAAGATCCCATAGGCTGGTGACAAAGAATCACCTATAACTAGTGCAAGTGGTCGGTCGATTGTCTACCAACCTCCATTGGCCATGTCTATCTTTGGACAAGGTGCCCCATCTCTATCAACTCTACTCCGAGTACCGTGAAAGTCAGGAACAAAACACAAGAAGCTGGTTACTCGGATGGTTCCCAAGAAACAAAAATCCAATGCCGATGTTGTAGCTATAGTACCAATTCCCCAAGGCCCTTTTCCTGCAACGATCTTCACTTCTTCATCTCCGCTAGTATGTGTTGATCTCATTTCTTTTCTGTTGTCTTCACATTTATCTTGACACCTTTGCTTTGCAGCTTGAACTATTGGCTCCTAAAACCCAACCGCTAGATACTGCTACAAGAACTGAGCCGATGGTCACCTCAGAAGTTATGGTATCCAATCCCCAAATTTTCTCTCATCAAGCTGATACCAATGTTATTGTTCAAGTTCCTCCCGCTGTGTCCTAGGTTTTATTTCTGCCCTGGCTCATGATCCTCCTATTTACCAATATTAATGTGTAATCATTGGCCGACTTATTCTCCTTTGACATCGGCAAATACTTGGATACGGATGAAGACTCAGCTACCAGTGCAGCAATCGAACCATTTCTACCAACCGATATACGCGAGCAATTGTCGGATATCATGCATCAGCTGGACATCCCGATTGACTCACTGGTGGAAGATTACGGGCCAATCTAAGGAAGACTCGTAGAGATTGAACACCTCCTGCCCGAAAAGCTTACTGACGTACTCATACCTGCTGCCTACTTGGAGTTCCACAGGATCCAGCTGATCACATCCAAATGATGTATAGCCGATCGCGCTTAATAGAGCAGCTTAGCCCAAAACGACCAGCTATCCGCCTAGACCGAAAAGGAAAAACTTGATGAGATGATAGCTGATTTGCAAGAAACCAACAACAAACTAGGCCTACTAAAGAAACAAGAAGCCTATTTGATGGTGGAACTTAATAAGGTGCGTTGTGACATTGAAACCACCAAATCACATCTTATCGGACTACCACAATCAATCAAAGATCAAAAGACCAAAGTAGCAGAAAAGGTACGTCAAACAGTTTGTCGGCACAGGAACTTGAAAACCATCTCTAGATCCAATGAGGATGACATCCATGCCATAAATAAAATAGACCAAATGTATTTGCGCGCGATAGAGGCAATCAAGAAATATCTATAAAATCTTAGTATTGAAAACCCAAAATGTCATCCTGAACATTGACCACTTGCAATAAAGCTTAATTGGCTTGATCAAAGAAATCTGTATATATATATATTCTCTAAAGGCGATATCTTAACGATATCGGCAATTTGTAACCAATATAACCATATAGACTTTTGTATATTAGAAACCGGCCACACCTTAGTTGATTCAAGCAAACAGTATCATTAGCCGATAGAACATCTATAGGCTTTTATGTCTTGAAGAGAATTAAAAATCGGCTATACTTAACCAATTTAGACGTCAACCCAAACGATAGGATAATACTTCTTCAAATATTTTTCATTGAGCGCTTTGGCAAATCTCTCCCCTTCAAGACTTTCCAGTATATAAGCATTACCAAGCACACAACAATTGATCCGATAGGGCCCTTCTCAATTAGGCGATCATTTTCTAAACTTATTATCTCTAAATCCAATCGGTAAAATCAACTTCCAAACGAGATCTCCTTCAGTAAAAGATTAATCATCATCTTTTTATTATAATGCTTAGCAACCTTAGGTTTGTTTTCCTTGATCCTTTCAAATGCCCCTAACCGACTCTGAGCCAAATCATCAAGTTCATCGGTCATTAGGTTATAATAATCATCGGCTGTTCATTGATCCTACAGACACATCCTCCTAGAGCGGATGTTAATTTCCCACGGGGGAACTATTTCATGTCCATATACCAATTGATACGGTGGTACTCGAGTAGGTCCATGCCATGACATCCGATAGGCCCATAGTGAATCGTTTAATGTAACGTGCTATCTCCACAGTTGTTCATCAACGTTGCTTTTTATCAACTTGATTAAACTCTTGTGAGAAGCTTTGGCTTGTCCATTTGCTTGAGCATAATATGCTGATGAATTCAATAATTTAATCCTCATACTGGCAGCAAACTTTTGAAACTTTTCAGACACAAAGATAGAACCTTGATCGATAGTAATCATCTACGGAATACCAAACCGATATATAATATGTTCCTTGATAAACTTAGTCACGTCCTTAGAGGTAACTTTCCTCAAAGGGATAGCCTCTATCCACTTTATGAAATAATCTGTTGCCACCAATATGAACTTATGCCCTTTACTTGACGAAGGATAAATCTGGCGGATCATGTCGATTCCCTAATTTCTGAACGACCATGGCTTAATTATTGGATTCATAACTTATGCTGGAGCTTGCTGCACATTTCCAAACTTCTGATAGTCTTGGCATCCTTTGTAATATTTGAAGCAATTCTCCAACATTGTCGGCCAAAAGTATCCAACTCTCCTTATCAGTCATCTCATATGGTGAGCTGATTGATGGGCTCCGCAAACGCCTTTGTGTACTTCACTCATAACTATTGCGGCTTCTTTGGTACCCAAGCATCTTAACAGAACCCCATCAACACCACGATGATACAGATCTTCATCAAGTAATATATATTTAACAGATTTATACAGAAGTTTCCTAGAAACCAATTGTGATGGATTTTGCAAATATTGAATAATTTCTCATCTCCTATCATCGACTTCAATTTGATTTTCAATATTGGCTATCTCAGCTTCCACCTTCCTATTCAGCCGATATCCCGAAGCAATCTGAGCAAGATCACTGGCCTCGAGATTTTGCTCTCTAAGAATATTATCCAACGATACCATCTTGAAATCATTTAATAAACGTTGACATTCTTTATAATACAATGTCAAAACTTCATCCTTGCACTCATACTCTCCAGATAGCTATCTGATTACCAACAAAGAATCTCTAATGACCTCTACCGTATCATCTCTGATTTTCCTCAACAGTTGAAGACCTCTACTTGGTTATTAGTCCTATAAGGCTTGATTGTTAAAGCAAACTCAAAGCTTGCCCCCCGAGAGGATATAATCACCAAGCCAACACCAGATCTATGCTTGCAAACTGATCCATCAAAAGAATAGCACAATGGAATCAGCTCCACAAAATTCTCTCTGACTCCTCTATGTTGTACAATAAAATCGGCCACCACCTATCCTTTGACCGTCTTAGCCGATTCATAGCTTAGATCAAACTCCATCTGAGTGAATATCCATTTACCAATCCACCCTCTTAGGACTGGAGCCGATAGCATATATTTAATCACATCAGCTTTGCAAATTACTGTGTACTCAGCCAATAGAAGATAATGACTTAACTTTGTACACAAGAAGTATAAACACAGGCATAACTTTTCCACCGCAGGATATCTGGTCTCAACATCCAAAAGTCATCGGCTCAAATAGAATACCACCCACTCTTTTATTTCAAATTCCTGTACCAGCACTACCCGATAGACTTCTCATCGGCTGACAAATATAACTTGAACGGTACCCTTTTCTACGGTAGAATTAATATTGGTGGAGAATTTAGATATTCTTTAATATGATCAAATGTTTTCTGCTGTACGACGGCCCATACGAACTCTTGATCAGCTCGCAACTTCAGCAAGAGAGTAAATGACTCAATTCTTCCTGATAGATTTGAAATAAACCTCCTTATAAAGTTGAGCTTACCGATCAAAGACTGTAACTGTGTTTTGTTGTTTGGTGGCTCAATGTTCTGGATAGCCCTGATGCTTCACTGACTAATTTCGATTCCTCTCTCATGAACTATAAAGCCCAAGAATTTTCCATCCAATACGCCAAAAACGCATTTATGATAATTCATCCTAAGTCCATATTTCTTCACCATCTCTAGTACTTTTCGTAGATCGGCTATATGGTCTTCAATACTCTTAGATTTTACCACCATGTCATCAATATATATCTCCACCAGTAGGCCAATGAGATCATGAAATATATAATTCATGGCACTCTGATAAGTTACACCGGCATTTTTTAAACCAAAGGTCATGATTACCTACTCGTATAAGCCGATAGCTCTAGGACATCTGAACATAGTCTTGTGGATATTTTCTTCAACCATAAAAATCTGATTGCACCCTACATTCCTGTCCATAAAGTTAATGATCTTGTGACTTGAAGCTACATCGATCAATAGATCTGCCATTGGCATCGGATACTCATCTTTAGGGGTCGCTCTATTCAAATTCCGAAAGTCGATGCATATCCTTAGCTTCCCATTCTTCTTCTCAACTGGGACGATATTGGATACCCATCCAGCATATCAGGACGGTCTAATGAAGTTTTCATCATATAACCTCATGATCTCTATCTTGATTTCATCATGCAACTCTGCTTTGAACCTTCTCTATAGCTGCTTGAACGGTCGATATCCTGGTTTAATAGGAAGCTGATGTTCAACAATCAATCGGCTTAGACTTGGCATCTCATGGTAATCACAAACAAAACATTCTTTAAATTTCCTCAACAATTTTATTAACTCTTCTCGGAATTCAGTACATAAACTTTTACTAATATACATCGGCCTTGGTCTATCTCCTAGTCCTATATCAACTTCCTCCAACTCATCGGCCGACGTAAATCCTTGCTCTAATTTTCCTTCAAAATCTTCTATGGTTCCCATTAGAGCAATAGTTCCAAGCTGAATTGCTGAATTGGCTTTATCCACTTGCTAGTTACATCAAGGAACTCTCCATCCCTTGCTTTTTCGGAGAAGCAATCAAACCCATTAGCTTCCCAGATTGGCAGATCGGTTACTGTAACATTGGTCGACTGATCAGCTATAATCACCTCAACTTGATCCCCTTGCCATCATATGAGGCTTTGATATATTGTGAAAGGAATACAATAGTTAGCGTGAATCCAGTCCCTACCAAAAAGTAGACTATATGAAACTTTACCATTGATGATGAAAAATGTAGTGGGCAACGTCTTGTTTCTGACTGTCAACTACACGTTTAGCACTCCTTTTGTCTCCGATGGATTTCCTCCAAAGGTTTTTAACACCATATTTATTTTGATTAGGTCTTCGGTAGTCTTCCCCAGCTTGCGATACGTAGCATATGGCATCAGATTGATAGCCGCACCTCCATCAACTAGCATCTTCGTCATCGGCTTTCCATCCACATATCCTTTGATATACAACAATTTTAAGTGCTAATACTTAGATTCTTCAGGCTTGTCAAATATGGCTTGATCAGGTTTCAGCGTCAATCAGATGCACATGCTTTATACTCCATAGGCAAGAAGAACACCATACTGATCAGAGCCGATGTGTTAACATCATCATCTTTATGTTTCACACGCCATACACTTTTAGTCTTTCGACTTCGATCGGCTTCCTCATATTCCTGACGCTATCTTTTATGCTGTTCTCTGTGCCACAACCTTTGTGCCCTTCTCTTCTGATTTTTCATGAAGATCCCGGATGGACACCACTGAGAATTTGGGTTGGATTATCCTTTACACAACTCCCTATCATCAACTAACTCTTGACTATAGTATTCATTGATCGGCCCTAATCAGCTATGTGCTGATGCTCACTTGATAGGTGGATGATAATACGACATCCTGCTCTGCTCGATGTGCTACGATCCTAGTTTATTACATTCAGGACAATCCTCAATTGATGGCAACCTCATGTCTTGATCCCAGCAATACTGAAAAATAGACACCACAATGTGGATTATACTTTTCCTTATGCACTATGGTCATCATTCTTCATCTTAAATTCTAGAATATTTCTTAATCAAATCCGACGAGGTGACATTTGATTTCCTCCAGCATCTCCCTTCATCGAACCATCTCTTGAAGACCCTACAAACACCATGTTCACAGAAAAATGATGCCCATCGATCTTCATCGGCTTTTTATCTTCAAATTTAATTCTCTCTTGTTCGACAGCCAATTGCAATTGTTGTTGAAAAACTCTACATTCATTAGTATGATGAGATATTGAGTGGTGCCACTTGCAATATTTCTTCTTTTTGAGTTCTTTAGCTGATGGTAGTACATGATTTTGTGGCAATTGAATCTATTTCTCTTAGAAAATAAGATCGAATATCTTATCGGCTTTATTGATATTAAAATCGTATCTTTCCTCCTTACCAGTACTTTTTATCCAGGGACATGATATAGTTTTCTTATTCCTAGTCCACTCTGCCAAGCCCACTTCTATATCGGATTCCTCATTTTCTGAGTCCGATGCAAAAACTTGTAATTGAGTAGCCTTCCAATGGAATATCTCTTTCTTGGCTTCAACGAATCAGTTTTTATGAGCCAATACCCTCTGGAGAAGATATGATAGGCTCTCAAATTCTTGAGAAAAGAAACGTTCCCTGATTGGAGCCATCAACCCTTGAAAGGCCAAATTAGCTAATTGTCCATCGCTCACAGTAAGACTATAACACCGGCTTCTGATATCCTAAAAACATTGGATGTACTCCAAAACTGACTCATCAAGTCTCTGTCTAACCGATATTAAATCTGACAGTCTCATTTTATGAATCCCAATGAAGAAATATTTATGGAATTACTTCTCTAGATCGGCCCATCCCCTAATTGAGTTGGGAGACAATGAAGAGAACCAGGTAAAGGTCGATCCAGAAAAGGACAATGGAAAGAAACGGACCCTCAGGGCTTCCTCAGCCGATGCTTCCCCACATTGGGCCAAGAATTGGCTGATGTGTTCCACTATAGATATGCTATTGCCCCAAAAATTTGGATAAATCCGATATCCTGTATCGGTGTGGCAGTAGAACTCTGTCGATCCACTTCGGATAAGGGTGTCGATACATAAAAGCTTATTCCTTAGGCTTGATACCGAATTGCTCTCTAACCACTTCTGCAACTCTGGCAGACCAATCATCCTCCCTTGGGTTTTCTCTTTGGTAGTGTGGAGACGTAGCTAGCACTTGATACGATCTGAAATGAATTCCTGGATGACCGCCTACATCATTATTGCCACTTGGATATTCTTGCCGATATCCCCCGTAGTAAGCCGTCCGATGATATCCTAGCATCATAACATTGCATTGCCCCCCAGTACTGATACGTCCTTTCTGGTTTCATAAGTAATCTGCGGTTGCTCTATTTTCATTGGTAAATATACTAGCCCTTGATTAGGTTATCGAACAATTGATCCATCCACTATTTTCTTAATCAAATTATGCAATGTATTCACTAGCACACTTAATGGGTTGATGAGTGCATGGTGAATAGCTTCATCAGCCATCTCTTGCAATGGCTTCTGAGCACTCACAGGTAGTAAATGTCTCGATTCTCCTACCAAAACTGGCTTCAACATTTGAGACTTCTGAATCAGCTCTTGTCTGATCATATTGAAAAATTCCAGACAGAGTTTTTGAAAATTGGTCATATTTTGCTCCAACTATTACCTTTGATCTTCAGTTAAATCCTTCATTGTCACTGGAATCATATTCTCCATGTTGATCTCTTTACCCGCCATTATGTTTCAATTGTCGAGTCCAATCGGGCGTGCCAAAGAGCATGCTCGCCGCCAAACCTCGTGCGAGGTGTCCTGACCGAGCCGAATGGAGATCCGATCGGGGAAAGACGGCGGCTTGGTCACGCGAATGCATGGAAGATCTGCTTAACTCAAGTATAGGTTCTTAAGTTTCAAGGTCTGAGAGCATGCCAGTCAATTTAACACTGTAATTGATAAGGAGAGAGAATGAGACCCGCAAGCCAGTTGGCCAATGGGCCTGTCCGGCTCACCCTATCGGCTGGGCGTCGCTAAGTAAGGCAGCGCTCGAGCATCGGCAGAACAGCCAATGTAGGCATGAGAGATAGACACGTGGAACAAATTAGAGGACCTATCGGCTAAAGAGTCGATGATGCTCTGCGGCATCCGAAGCGTGGAGCAGGGCTTAATCCCCTGCAAAGCCATGAGTACTAGCGACCGTGGTAATGGCACCATTAAGACCAGCCTCGATAGATCAGACCGATCCGAGACAGTATGAGGCCAGGGCTAACGGTGCGGAGACAATGGAGGCTTAGGCCGAACATAACGACGAGGGAGGAAAAAGGCGAGGTCATCGGCTGCCTACCAGCCGAACGTTCGACGCAGGCCTACACCTAAACCCATCGGCCGTTAAAGCCAATAGGGAATGAAACCCTCTAGGTCTCAACGCCGGCCACGTCAGACACGAGCCCTAATAGATCGGACCGAACCGAGATAGTACCAGGCCACGTCCGACGTGTCCGAATCGATCTCTAGCGGCTTGATCGTTAGACAATATGCAAGACGGATGTGAGGCCTGCGTTGAGGATAACTCATTAGCTACTCACTCCAACAAGATACCACGTGAAGACCCGCCGAGGCGCTGGCTTGAACCACCACCGCCGATTTCATAGGCCGAACCTAACCGATGCAGCACGAGACCATGGACGAAGGAGGGAGACCAACACGCCGGTGTGCCTCATGCAGACGTGATGCGGTATGCTCGATCCAACTTAAAGGTCGAACCTAACCTATACAATCTTAGACAGAGCAGAGCATACCAGGATAGTGACCGGACTTACCTCTTCACCGGAGATCGAACTTAACCGATGTAGCCCCGCGTCGAGGGCTAGAACCCATCGGTAAAAACTTAGATGAGGTAGGGTGGAGATACACCAAAGGTTTATTGGATTGATCAATCGATTGATGTATTACAGGCTTTTAAGGGGACTATATTTATATCATGGTATTATAGAGTCCGATGCGATTACAATAACTATCAGATGTTATTTCCTAATAATATAAAAGGAAACTAATCTTTAAGCAATTATAAAACTACTTATACTTAGCCTATGTAATACATTCTATATCAACATTTGACCTACCATTATCCTCATTATTTCTCTTTATTCCTCTTTAGACTCGATTCCACCTAGATAATTTTTCGTCTTCAAACAAACCGAATCTATCTTCGGTCCGTTTAATCGGCTCTTCTACAGTATCGATTGGCTTCACCTCACGAGCCGATCAGTATTTTATATCAGCCATGCTGAATCAAATTTTGGTATTAACTAGGTTTAGGGACCTTTGTTGATAAAACTTACAAGTCTTTGGGGTATTCTGCAAAAAAAAGGAGCTGCCAGAGAAGAGTGTGGTTTGCAACGAACTGGTCGCTCCAAATCCAGTGTCAGAGCCATGCCACATCATTTGGATAGCGCGGTCTGCTTCGGTCTGGTTTGCACGAACTAATAATCTGTTATACTACTAACTCGTGCATTACACCATATTACAATTTAAATTATATAGAAATATGTTAGTTTGCTTCAATAATTTTAGGTGCTTCTACTAATCTAAACTAAGAATGTACAAATGTTATATTACTAATTATCGTTGTAGAATTTCACAGCTAAAATAGTAAAAATACTAACTACTAACTTCACAGTTATTCATTGTAATGGATTTCATAAGTACTACTAACTTTGTTCTCGAATTGCTGTCGTTTGTTGATTATTACCGCCCCACTTTGACCAAATAACGTAAATGACTAGATTATATAATTAATGGAAACAGACTTATATTTTTTACACTATACGCTTTGATAATATAACATATTATTTGAAACTTTTTCCATAAAACAGAAGGTGTTCAATGTTTGGAATTGAATAGTAGCGGTTCCAAATATTCAATTCACAATTCTTTTCAATTGCATGTCTTATTTAATATAAATTCTCAATTCGATCGCCGCCAAAAAATCCCGCGACCAGGAAGGGACAGCGGCTTGGTCACGTAAAGGCCAGAGAGGTCTGCTTATCTCCAATGCAGGTCCTTAAGCATCAAGGTTCACGGACGTGCCAGTCAATTTGACCCTACAATTAATAAGGAAATGAGACGAGCGAATTCGATACAAATGCTCGCTATCGGCTGGCTGCCGATAGGATCGGGATGCTCCTCGATCGGTTGGCGAGCCGATGTGGATAGGTGTCGATGAGGGGTCGACCGTAGAGTCGATGGAAGAACTAGGGTGTGTTCAGAGGATATCAAGGCACACGGGATCCCTCCAGACAGCCGAACAGTGATTTATCAGCTAGAAAAACCGATAAAGGCTCATGCGGCTTAGGCAAGGAGTAGGATAAGAAGCCACGGGCTGCAAAGCCGATGCCACTCCGGATATGATAGCACGAGACCCGTCGCCCGCCGTGGCAGCGCCATCAACACCGAACCTCGAAGATCGGACCTAACCAAGACAGTACGAGACCGGGGACAACGGCGATGATACGGAAGACGCCGGATCGGCTATGCCGTAGCAAGGATAGGAGCAAACCCATCGACTAGCTAAGCCGATGAGGGGACGCCTCTCTGAAGACGGGTGCGTATCGGTTGGGGGACCGATACGTTCGTCGTTACGCGTCATGGGATACCTCTAAAGGCTGATGTGTATCGGCCGAGGGGCCGATGTGCTGAACGTGAAGCTCAGAGCATGGATAATTCATCGGCTAACACTCCGATGATACGCCGTGCAGAAGACTATAGGCCTGAAACTTGATCTACCATCGGCAGCCCTGTAGGTCGAACCTAACCGATGTAGCATGAAACTGACGACGACAGAGGGAGCTTATTGGGCCGATAGGTCCAGCACGGATGTGATGCGATACATCCGATCGGCGTAAGAGGTCGGACCTAACCGATGCAGCCTCAAATAGAGCAGGGCATATCGGGATGGTGGCGGGACTTACCCCTTCGCCGGAGATCGGACTTAACCGATGTAGCCCCACGTCGAGAGCCAGAACCCGCCGATAAAACCTAGATGAACTAGGGTGGTGATGCGTCGAATTTGTATAAGATCGAGAGGTAAGAAGGTCTACATTTATACCCTGGATTTACAGACAGAGTCCGACACGTCTACGACCATCGAACATTATTTCCTAGTAAGAACAAAGAAAAATATTCCTAAAGAAGTTAACTATTTGGCAAAACCTTCCTAACTATGTAAGGTTACAATTTCCAAAAACAAACATCCTGTCGTGGAGTCCACGACTCTTCCGTAAACCCGGTTTTATCTTAATAATCTTCTAATTTGTAACCAAATCTTCCTTTGCTGCAACCTGATTGGCTTCTCCACTGTAGCTATCGGACCTTCTTTTAGTCAAGTCGATTCTTTTCCTTCCTTCTCTCGGGCTTCTCGGACCTGATCCCGATTGGACAATCCCCCGTCTTCATGCCGATCCAATCTTCTACTATTCTGATCGGCTTTTCTACAGTTTTCCATCAGCTTTATCTCAATATCTCCATCGGCCGATGACTGTATTAAACCCTCCATCGGATCTCTTAGCCGATCAAATTTAGCATTATCGGATCTCTCAGCCGATCGGCTTTAGCACCATCGGATTGTTCAGATATATAAAAATCCAATTATAAATAAAAATGTTAGTTTCACTTGAAAACTAAACGGTTGTGCAAAGGATATATGACACATGTTACAATATGAATCGTAATAAACTTTAAACTATAATTTATAAAGCATAGTATTTGTATGAAAATATTAGTTTCAATATATGACACATGACAATATGAATAGTAATAAACTTTAAAATAAAGCATAGTATTTGTATGAAAATGTTAGTTTCATTTGAAAACATAACCTAAACGGTTGTGTGAAGGATATACGACACATGTGACAATATGAATCATTGGAAACTTTAAACTATAAATAAAGATTGATTTGAAATTCTTAAAATATCATTTCATATTTTTACTGACACTATGTGTGGAACCCAATCATCTTATTCATATTACTATTTAACTTGTTTGTATTAGATACATTTCCGGTTCTCTTTTTTAGTTCAGTTTGAACTATCCTACAATAAATAATAAACGATGGTCAGACTATTTTATTTTTCTCCGTGTAGCATTAAATAAGCATATATATATATAATAACAGACTATAAAAGCAAATAAGGAGATGCAAATATTAAAAATTAATGCACCTAGTTTAACAAAAAAAACTTGAGATATATATTTTTTAAAAAAGCATGTTTACCTGTACAGTTAAACGTCGCTGTACGTGTATGCATCAGGGTTGCTTACTGGATGCCTAGATCTCGATGGGATGCTACGAAGCGCTGGCTATCTCAGCGTAGCTTATGCCTATGCTACCACCCATGAGCTGCTGCCAGCGCAACACAACGGGCCACATAGAAAAACTTTTTTTATAAAATATATTGTTTAGAAAACGTATTTATAAAAATAAAAAAAATCTCAGCCAAAAGTTAAAACGATTGAAGCCTAACTCTATTATTTTCGATTGATAAAATCTATGTCATCGTGGGAGCTCATACAAATTCCCAATTCATGTATGTATAGATTATATTGAACGATTTACATATAATACACATTTTTACATGCACAAAACAAGTTCATTTATCTTAAGTACAACTTATTCACATTACAATTTGGTGGACCAAACAAGTGATAAGTAATTCAGCTTTCCCTTTCTATTGGATTAGATATTTCACCTTCTAAATAATTAAGAGAAGGACAGTACGGTGTCCTAGCTAGCTGGTAATACTGTACGTAATATTGCATTATCGTGACTCTTGCCGACATAACACGAGCTGTTTATCACTCATCTGCATCATCACCGTGGGGTTGACAAATGCGATAATGATTGCTTCGTTGTCAGACTTGTCAAGCTGGCACAAATCGGAAAACAGCTCGGCAAACTAACTATAGGTTACTCCTTGCCCATGGTAAAACAAAGAAAATCAGACAAAATTTTCAAAATATTATTCTTTTCTTTAACTATTCTAACTTAGTCGATATACTTGCGGTTTCTGTTAGTGCACTGACAAATTCGGTTACTACCATAACCATGCGATAACCAATCTCTAGGTTTACCCTTATGACAAGGAACCTTGATATTATGAAATGATTAGGATCCAATGTCTCATCTTCCTCCTTCCTCCTGGTCTTTTTGATAAATCTAAAACATGAGTGCCCCATTAACATACACACAAACATACGGCGTCAAATCCTAAACACAGAATTTTATGTAATGTGGTGGGCACAATAATGAACCCTAGTGGTGCGTGGACAACAACATTGTTATGTCTTTGATACGTCAAGATCTTAGTAATGATTTTGCCAACATTATATTGTTGAATAAGGGGTGCCTCAATTTTTAAATATAAATGAAATCACTCACATTGCTCTATTAATTAGGAATAACCGACTGAAACTCTAGTCACAACAAACTCATTAACTATCTACGAGCTAACCACAACAAGATGACAAACAATTTCACAACACAACAGGGGGCTTCCCACACACTAGCTATGGTGTGCGGTCTAGGTCATCTCACCGTGGCAACTGTGAATGGATGATTTTGCTTTTGTCACAAAACACCACGGAAAAAAGTTCATCTTAACCTATATATACTTGCCAGGTCCAGGTCATCTCACCGTGCCACTGATGCAGCATTGCATTCTGTAAAACAATATGCAGATAGGGCTAGATAAGTAGCCTGCTCAGCTCGTTATCCTAATGAGCTTAAATCCTAACTCAGTTTATCATTTAAATTATTTTAAATTTATCACATTTATTATATATTAATATAGTAATAGACATTAAGCCCTTTAACTATATAAGTGAATTAAACGAGCAGCTCGCGAGCTCGCCCAGCTCGGCTTAATAAGTAGACTATGAGTTCGGTTTAACTTCTGGATTGCCAATGAGTTGAAAAGACAATGAATAATATGATCATCAATTTATAGGCATAGACAATTAAACCTCTACATCTACTCTTTTAGTGTAATGCTATATACTCTGGACCTAACATATCTCGATATAATAAATGATCATAGAAAAAACATATTAAGAAAATAAGATTGGTAACATCTACAATCATGATATAAGTATTCCACACTTGTATTATATATATCAGGTTCCATTTGAAAGAGATGAGAGCTCAACCAATAACACCCCTGAGCATGCTTCATATCAAAGCGTTCAAGACATTATATCAAACTCCCAACAAGAGGAGGATGTTCTAATCAGCCACTTGTCTTTTATAAAGACTACTAGTTTAGACTTCATATGCTGGAGGGCATCCTAACCGCTTAAGATACCAATAATCCTCGTAGCGACAATATTATTCTCGCTACGTAGCCCAAAATGGAACAACCTGACTAAAAGCCCTCTCCTTCGTCATCATAAATTGGTCTTGCTATAGTCTCAATGGCCACCCCCTCTCTACTAACCACCCTCAACATGTTGTACCATTCATTAAGATTGTTAGCAAAGGTAATGATTCTATCTCAAATCACTTCCTTCTCCTTGCCATACACATACAACAATCTTTTATTCCAACAGAGGGAAAGCCTGAAAGTTGTTACATTATGTATCTATGTCGGGATTCCAAAGATATATTTGTATCAAGGTGAAAGTTTGAAAGCAAGGTATTCAAATATTGCAACCTATAGGTAAATATTTCGATATGTTCTGCGAGGGGTTCTCCCCTTGTGGCCTATTTTAGAATCTCTTCCTTGAGTACTAGAATTTGAGAAGGAGATGGTAGAGAAGGCCATGTTTTTGAAGTATGAAGATATAAAGTTAGACCCGGCTAGTTGTTTGGAAGCTTGCAGACTTCTTTTGGTGTGCCATTTACCAAAGAGGAACATGCTGGTGATATTCCAGAAGAGGTGATGAAGTTATGTGACTTTGAAACACTGGCTAACAGATGTGTCCCATTGTTATATTGACAACTCCGCATATTTTAGGAAAGGAAATATAGGTGACTGGGTGAACCACATGAGTGAACAGTTGGGGGCAAGTTTGGACTGAAGGAAAAGCTCAGAGGATCTGGTCTCACCTTCTGATCAATGCTTCTGATATGCTCTTGATTTGTGTTCTCCACAAGTATTTTACAATATGAATCCTGTTTCCCATGTCAATGTTGGCCACGTATCTTGTTTTTTTATTCCATATTGTACGTCTGTAGTTCATTGCACCTTGATGTACCTGCTGTTTGAGCTATTTGCATCAAGTTTTAATACCGTATTTGCAGTTGCGTTCTGAACAGTGGAACAAAGTAGTTGAAAACGGCTGTAAATCGTGCTGTTCACAAAAAGATTGTTCTGTTTTCCGTTCAACACAGTATCTATAATACTACTACATTCTTTAACGCCATTTGTTACTATTGCACAATCCTTCGTAGTTGTGGAGCGCGGTCTAAACTCATACTTTTTCGACAATTCAAACTTATTCAAAACTAAGTACTCCATCCGTTTAGTAAACGCTAAGATTATTAAAATATTTCTTTTTAGATACTCCAGAGTCAATATTTAAATTTTGAATTGCTCGGATTTCCTTTTTAAGCACCTAATTAGTTTAAAGATTATTAGAATAATTAAAATCATAGGAATCAGCGCAAGAAAGCTTATATTGTGATACAAAATTTGTGGGGTATATAGAACACATGTATGCCAACTTGGGCTTCTGGATTGGTCCGGGTGGGCCCAGTAAGGAATAGTGCCATAGATAAAAAAAATCTTAGATAAATAGATAGTAGAGTTTCTGGACAGTTTTGTTGGGTCAGATACCCTGTGATCCAGCTGAGATCCTCAACGAGAGGATGGAGAGAAGTAAACCCTAAGTACAAGCGATCCAATCTATACAACTAAAAACTGAAGTAGAGTCAGAGAGGCTAGATCTTCCTATAGTGCATACTCCGTTACATTATTGCCAATCTCTCATATCGAAAAAATCAGAAAAAATCATAGAAAATTATTATAATTTGGAACAGAGATAGTAGCAAACAAATGTTAATTTACTGCTGTTAAACACTATTTATGACTATTCTATTCGATTAAAAACTCTAAACGGCAAGGTATGTACGTTTCTTTTATATCAACAGTCATGCTGTGGAAGGGCTCATATCAAGCAAAAATTAAACACAAGAGAACAGAAATAAAATCCCTCTCGTTTTCTTGCATTGTGAAGAGAAATAAATGGATTTGTAGGTAGAGTGCTAATTCATAGAAATTTGCCTATAGCTAAGAAAAAGCAAACAATACAAATATGTTCATATTACAGTTTTCTATTGTTGACTACCTTTTTTGCCATATTAAAAGCGGGGCCCTTTTAAGGTGTTCTAAAAACCGTCAACTGAACAAACCAGCCGAACTGAACTACCTTCTTTTTTCAGTTTTCGGTTGCTGGTTCCGTTTTTGTTTTTTTCATAAACCAAACATACCGAGAAAACAAGTTATCTACTTCCTCTGGCCTCAACAGCGTAAGGCCCGATAACCAACTCACAAGTCTCGCAAATGACCAAATCCTGACATGAAAACGACAGAACAGAGTAGCCGCTAGCTGCGCTCGGGCGTCTCCCGCACAAGTGGGCACCCCTGACGGGCCAACTGAGAATGGTGGAGCATTGCAGTTGGCTGGTCAAGCTTCAAGGATTAATGAGGGACTTACAGGGGAGCCTCCATTTAGTCCAAGATAGCATTAGCGGATGCGTGATTTCGGCTTAATCGGGAGCTCTCGATGGTGACGAATAGCAGGATTCAGTGCAAGAGCTCGCCAATACCCAGTAGTCCAAGATGGTATTAGTGGCTGAGTGATTTTGGTTTTTTGGATTCTGCACGAATTGAGCAGTGACCAGCGTTGGACTAATGGTGAACATGGACCGGGAGGCTCTGACAGCCCTTGGGGAAAGAAAAAGAAGGGGATGTGGCTGACCATTTGCAGCAGCTATTTTTATCTAGGTTACCCAGGTGGCTTAGGGCATTCACAATTTAATTAGCCTCATCGAGTGGCCTCAGATGTCATATATCTGCCACGTAGGCTGAGGCTACGGATCTAAAATGGGTTTATTCACGTGGCTTCCTGGATGGATTTAGTTTTTGTCGTCCATTTTAACAATTTATGTGTAAGTCTAAAAATTTTACATTAAATACTCTTAGAACCACAAAGTAATACCCTACTTCGCTCACTCATCTCATCATCCCACTCTTATGGTTGCTCCTCTCCTCCGTCGCCATGTCTCACCGATCAACATATATGCTGAGTGTGAAGGATCCACCTTATTGGCCATCGCTAACTCTTGCACCATCTCCAACCTCTCTTCTCTTCAGTACTATTGCCAACCGATGCCATCTCCTTTTTCATCTCAGTTGCTACCACCACCCCTCCTCCTCCATGTGGGCAAATCGGTGGTGGCTTGAGCTGATGAACTTCAAACTGACAGGGACTACTATGGGCAAAAAGTGCGAAACTCACCATGAGGTGACCTGATCTTACCTGATCTAGTCGTTAGGACCAGCCTCGATAGATCGGACCTAACCGAGATAGTATGAGGCCAGAGGCTAACGACACTGAGACAGCGGGGGCTTGGACCGAACATGACGACAAGGTAGGAGAGATGCCATTGGCTACCTACAGGCCTAACGCCAGACGCGGTCCTACACCTAAACCCATCGGCCGTACGACGATGGAGACCTACGTTTAGGATAACTCATCGGCTACTCACTCCGATAAAACACCGTAAAGAGATCTATAGACCTAAAACTCAATCCTCCATCGGCAGACCCATAAGTCGGACCTAACCGATGTAGCACAAGACTAACAACGGTAGAGGGAGTTTGATAGGCCGATAGATCTTGCACGGACGTGATTCGGTACGCCCGATCTGACTAAGAGTTCGAACTTAAACGATGCAGCCTTAGACAAAACAAAATATACTAGGATAGTGGCGGGACTTATCCCTTCGTCAAAGATCAGACTGAACCGACATAGCCCCCGTGTCGAGAGCCAGAACCCGCCGGTAAACACCTAGATGAACTAGGGTGGTGATATGCCGAAGTTGTATATTGATCGAGAGATATGTTACATGTTTCTAGGGGGTCTATATTTATACCCTAGATTTAGAGAGTCCAACGCGTTTACAACCACCATCGGATGTTATCTCTTAACAAAAATAACAGAAAATATCTCTAAAACAGTTAACTAAACTAACTAAGACTTCCTGACCATATAGGATACAATTTAACTAAAGATAATACCCTGTCATGAATCCCACGGCTCCTCCACAAACTCTATCTTATTTGAATAATCTTCTATTTTTAGACTGAATCTTTTCTTGCTCCACCCAATCGGCTTCCTTCCTGTAGCAATCGGACCTCTTTTCACTCATGCCGATTCTTTTCCAACCTCTCCTTGGGCTTCTTAGACCTGACCTCATCGGATAATTCAAACCAATCCAATCTTCTACAAATTTGATTGGCTTCTCTACAATACCAATAGGTTTTATCCCACGAGCTGATTAGTATTTCCATCGGCCGATCCTGTTTACAGGTTGAATTAAATTTTGGCGTTAACATCGATATCGGCAACTCCATTGTAAAAAATATGGGATATCCAAGTATGGAATCCTATATAGTGTATACCCAGTATGACGAGCATACATGAAAGGATACCATCTCCAATGGAGTCCTAAAAGGAAATGATAACCTAATATGGCAAGGCAACTCAAGGCCTCAAGATACCCTCTCATGTTCATCTTCACAAGTACTACAAGGGTATAAGGGACCTATTGGTATAAATAGAAGGCCTCAGGAGTGGACAAGACAACTCAAGCCAACATCTCAACATCAGCTAATTCAAGCTAAACAACTCTCCCAAGAATCCAAGTCGACGACCTTGACCACCTCTTCCCAAGCCATATCGACATAATCCCCTGACGAGATAGCAGGCTAGATCTAAATTAGGATTTCTCATATCTATCCACATATTCCCCAACACACACAATAGCCTCTAGCCAATAGGATGTACAAACCTATATAAAAATAAATCTTTGTCTCTTGATGCACATACGAGGGTGTACAAATCCTTTCCGACCCTAGATATGTGTTATACTATTTTTAAAAATTTATCAATGACAATGCCGATCATATCACACGCCGTTCTAGCACCACCATACAAATAGCACCACATAGGGTGTGATGTGGAAGGTGAAAAACCAACCCCGGTGGAACTATAATGCTAGTACCAAGCCATGGTACTATTCACACTAGATCTCGTGCGCACGGTGCGACAACACCGAAGCCTAAGAGATCTGCTTAGCTCTAGTACAGGTCTGTTGGCTTCTCTCTATGACTCGAGGTACACACACCGAGGCCTAGGAGGTCCTCTTAGCTCTGGTGCGGGTACCTCGGCTCGCTCTCTATCGTAATGGTGTAGGTACGGGCATACCAGTCAATTTAACCATGCAATTAACAAGAAGGTGAGGCGAACTAGTCAGTCAGACGATGGACCAATACGAGCTCTCATTATCGGCTAGCTGCCGATAAGATCGAGTAGGTTATCGGCCGCGTCCGGATGGCTCCTGCTATCGGCTGGTCGCCGATATGGATTGGGATGCTCTTTCATCTGTTAGGGAGCCGATGAAAGTGTGGACAGATGTCAACGAAGGACGTGATGGCTCCGGGTGTAGCGAAAGCGAAATCTTGATCCATCGGCCGCAGAGTCGATAGAGGCACTAAAGGGTATTCAGAGAATAGCAAAGCATGTGGGATCTCTCTTGGTTACCAACGGAAGTTACACCGCTCGTTCATCGGCTAAAAACCCGAGGTTCTGGTGCCCATCCCTAGGCTCACCTAGCATCGGCTCCCGTTCTGCCGCCTTAGCCGATGCTACTGACCCCACCCACCCAGTCGGTTCTCTCCTGGAACCAGGCTGGCCTCGTCGCTGCCCTCAACCAGATGACGCTCCAACCACAGTACCCTTGGGTGCTAGACTCTGGGACGTCTTCACACATGGCGTCATCGGTCGATATACTTCACTTCTGTCACCCCTCTTCCTCCCCCTTTGTCACCATCGGCAATGGTCACTCTCTTCCTGTCCAACGCCGAGGTGACTCCTCTCTATCTACATCCACCACTAACCTCTCCGTATGCAATGTTCTTATCGTACCTTCTCTTATTCACAATCTTATATATGATCGCCAATTCACAAGAGACAACAACTGCTCCATCGAATTTGACGTGTCTCGTTTCTCTGTGAAGGATATCCCAACCCAGCGACAGATCCTTCGCTGCAATAGTGGCGGAGACCTCTACACCATTCCCGCTGCGCCATCCACTCCACACGCCAGCGTCGCCCTCTCCACCAACCTTTGGCAACATCGCCTCTGCCACCCCGGCCACAACGTTGTCGCCACCCTCTGTATTACCTCGCTATACTTGACGATTACACACACTATTGCTGGACCTTTCCGCTCATCAACAAATCTGAGGTCGCCTCTCACCTCACTCACTTCGTCACGTACGTGTCCACTCAGTTCAACCTCTCTATCAAGGCTCTACAAGCCAATAACGGTATGGAATTCATTAATCGTACCGTTACAACCTTCCTCACCTCGCAGGGCATCCATCTCTGGCTCTCCTGCCCCTACACCTCTCCTCAGAACGATAAAGCCGAGCACCTCCTTCACACCCTCAACAACATCAGTCGCACCATGCTACTTCACGCCCACTTAACTACCACTTATTGGGCAGAAGCTCTGGATACTGCGAGGTATCTTCTCAATAGACGTCCATGCTCCTCCATTCAAAACAACGTTCCCTATGCCCTTCTCTACTGCACGGCGCCTGACTACTCACACCTTCGCGTTTTCGGGTGCCTCTGCTACCCAAACTGCACCGCCACAGCTTTCCACAAACTCGCTCCCCGCTCCACCACCTGTATTCTCGTCGGCTATCCCACTTCTCACAAGAG
Organism: Oryza coarctata; assembly: GCA_030770085.1. Classification (NCBI taxonomy): domain Eukaryota; kingdom Viridiplantae; phylum Streptophyta; class Magnoliopsida; order Poales; family Poaceae; genus Oryza; species Oryza coarctata. The sequence goes on from CM061479.1 coordinate 3,126,577, forward strand.
ATACCGATGTCTCGACCTTTCCACCCGACGGGTCATCGTCTCTCGTCACGTCATTTTTGATGAGACATGTTTTCCCTTCGGTCTACTTCATCCGAGATCCTCCTCTAGTGATCTCGACTTCCTCCTCACAAACACCGTGCCGACCAGGTCTCCTCCACTGTCCCCTCCATCGGCCTCCTCATCGGCCGCTGCTGAGGACTTACCCTTCACATATCCCACCACTATTTGGTCCGATGTCCCAACCATCGGACCCCATCGGCCCTACCTCTATCGGCCGATACCAATACCGTTTATCCTTCAGCCGATACCATCCCCTTTCCATCGGACACTCCACTTCCATCGGCTCCTCAGCTTCCATCGACTCCCCCCACCCCATCGGCTGATCCATCTCTATCTCGGACTGATCGGACCACTCGGCCTACCCGACTCCATCGGCTTAGGCCGATCTAGTTCCCTCTTTTCCTCTCATCTACAGTCGTCGACCTGGAGCTGATGACGCCCCCACCCGACCAGTTTTTCCCATTACTCCCGCACCCCCATCGGCTCCAGTTCCCTCCACCTCTCATATGTTCACCCGCTCCCAGACCGGGTCTCTCTGCCCCACTCAGCGCTACGGGCTCTCCGCCGTCCACAGCTCTATCTCGCCCATCTCGACGACATCTCGCTCCGCCCTAGACGACCCTCAGTGGCGCGCGGCCATGGCCGACGAGTACAAGGTCCTAATGGACAACGAGACCTGGCGCCTCGTCCTCCGTCCTCCCGGCGCCAATATTATGACCGGTCAGTGGATTTTCAAACACAAATTCCACGCCGATGGCTCCCTTGCCCGTCACAAGGATCACTGGGTAGTCCGGGGCTTCTCCCAATGATCCAATGTCGATTATGACGAGACCTTCAGCCCCATCGTCAAACCCACCACCATCCGGGTTGTCCTCACTTTGGCTGCCTCGTATTCTTAGCCGATCCATCAGCTAGATGTGAAGAACGCTTTTCTTCACGGCCACCTGACGAAAACGGTCTACTGCCAGCAGCCCCAGGCTTCGTCGACCCTTCTCGTCTCGACGACGTTTGTCTTCTTCAACGTTTTCTTTATGGCCTCAAACAAGCCCCTCGTGTCTAGTACCAGCGCTTTGCTGTCTATCTTCGGCACATCGGCTTCGTGGGCTCTGCGTCCGATAGTTCCCTGTTCACTTTCCATATCGGCTCCGCTATTGCCTATCTACTTCTATATGTCGACGACATTCTCCTTACAGCGTCTTCGACATCTCTCCTCGACCAGATCATGGTCCGACTCCACTCTGAGTTCGCCATGACCGATCTTGGTCCTCTCCACCATTTCCTTGGCATCTCCGTCACCGGTTCCTCCCACGGGTTCTTTCTTTCCCAACGCCAGTACGCCATCGATCTCCTCCAGCATGCGGGCATGGCCGATTGTCACCCCACGGCCACCCCGGTCGACACTCGAGCCAAACTCTCCGCTATCGATGGCACACTCGTTGCCGATCCCTCTCACTATCGGAGTCTTGCCAGGGCTCTCCAATACCTCACCCTCACCCAGCCCGACTTCACGTACGCTGTCCAGCAAGTGTGCCTCTTCATGCACGCTCCGAGCGAAACTCACCTCGTGCTGCTCAAGCGAATCCTACGCTACGTGAAGGGCACCCTCTCCAGCGAGCTGTATCTTAGCTCCAGCCCCATCGACTCTCTCACCGCGTACTTCGACGCGGACTGGGTAGGCTGCCCCGAGTCTCGATGCTCTACGTCCGGCTACTGCGTTTACCTCGATGACACTCTCGTATCCTGGTCCTCAAAACACCAGACTACAGTATCTCGATCCAGCGCCGAAGCCGAGTACCGCGCCGTCGCCCACACCGTCGCCGAGTATTGTTGGCTTCGCCAGCTTCTCCAGGAGCTCCGTGCACCCCTCTCCACCACGACCGTCGTCTACTGCGACAATGTTAGTGCCGTCTACATGACCGCCAACCCGGTCTATCATCGACGCACGAAGCACATTGAGATCGATATTCATTTTGTCCGTGATAAGGTCGTATTAGGACAGGTTTGGGTGCTTCATGTACCATCGGCACATCAGTTTGCCGATATAATGACCAAATGTCTGTCCACGCCTTTGTTCACTAGTTTTCGGTTTAGTCTCTACATCCGTTTCTCTCCCGCTGCGATTATGGGAGTGTTAGACAGACCACTAGCCTAGGTTGTATATATATAGATCCGACCCTCTTATATACTCTCGGGGTCTTAGTGATTGTGCTCATTTTTTTACAGATACCATAATCACCTTGCGCCTCTCCGTTCCCCTTTTGTTTTCATTTCCTCTTAATCACGAGCAATTACAACAGAAACCGCCACAATCAATTGGCCACTAGGTGCCATGGTGAATCCAATTTATTCTCTTCATAAGCCGCTTGCAATCCCATCTGCAACCATACCTGTCGTCCAAAACCTTTGCCCACGTCGTGAGCTCATCTGGCAAACATTTGTACCAGCCAGCCAAATCTTCCAATTGCATCAACCACGTGATTACAATCGAAGTGCCATATCCTGCTGTTGTACCAACCATGTGATTACAATCGAACTATGGAAGGTTAGTACACTACATGGAACTAAAGTGTGGATTAAATATTGTACAACAATTCTATTTTAGTCTTTTCAGCTATTCTTTATATGATATTCTCCTCGTAGGAGTAATGTGTATATTTTACTTAAATAGTTTCTGTTAAAAAAATAGTTTCATAAGAGAGGTATAGTATCATAGGCATTGAGCAGAAGGCCAAGGCCCAAGTGCAGCCCAGTATTGATTGAGACAACACTATTGTCACCTTGTACACGGTACGGTAGTTAAGTGATTAGAGTCAGTTTGGTAGGATTAGACTAAGTCCCTCGTTATATGACAACTTGGTATCTGAGCCAGTCACCATGACTTCCAATACCGATTGAGTTCCTTGTGTGTCTGATTGATGAGGAGATTCTCTATTAGGTGTTTAATTGTTATGAAGCAGGCAAGAAGATCCACATGCTCTAGATAGGAGCACATGTGGGAACCTCGGTTTCGTTTCAATTGCATGCAGTCGCTGAGCATGCTTGAAACCTCAACGGCCATCCTATCTACGACAACTGTTATTGGCTGGACATATAATAGTAGTAGCCGTTTACTCTGACACTAACAACACCTCTCCTTTGGAACGCGTAGGAATTGAAGGCAAAGATGCTGAAACTGAAGGCCATACTTATTTGTCCTATCGCTTTGTTAGATAGAAGAAGATTTGTTTCAGTACTTGGGGAGAAACCAGAAGACTGACATAAAAGTAGTGAACCTTGCTCGGTAGGTCTCCTGTTGAACTCATCCTATATTGTTCATGCTTTGTGTACCACTTTTGTATCCTAAAAATTGCATTTCATAAACCAGTTATAACTAATGAGTGCATTTCGCAAAATGATAGTTACTTAGTTCCAATAATTTGTAAATATATAATCAGTTCCTCCGGTTATTGAAACTTTAAAAAAAGGGTTTATCACTAGGGCGTGGCTGCTGAAGGCGTCGGCTGACACATATTTAGGTCCCTCGCAAATCGATGCAACAGACCATGCAATTGCTCTCGATACTGCCATTGGAAAAACAAGACAGTTTCAAATTGCCATGAATACAAAGTACTCTTCACATTTCTCCATCAATTATGTACTTAAAAAGAGTTATCCTACTGAAAATGAAAACAAAACTTTGATGCTACCTCCTCTAGAAAATGCATAGGTAACAAACCTATAGTAATGTTAGTCCATACCATACATTTTATCAACCATCTATATTCTAACAAATAAAATTTCAGAATTCAACCAGCAAACAGCTTGCAACAGATGAAGGGCATACCATCATGGCTCAGTGCAGGTTTAACATCATATGCATTATTTTTCTTATTATCTCTGTGTAATGTTCCTATACTTATGACTTCTACTCAAAACCATCAATCGCTCAACTACAACTAACAGCACAGAAGACCACCATCCCACTACGCTACCATCCCTACAGCCTCCAAGCACAACCCTGGAGAACAAAACAGGAAACCAAATTGTATCTTCAGCAAAGAGAGGCCTTCAATTTGAAAAAAAAAAAGGTTCAGATTGTTCAACAAAGGTACACCATTGGTACTATCAGTTTTTAAGCTAAAATACTAATTATTCTTCCACTGAAAATTGCCTTAACATATGCTTCAGCCAAGCTAAAGCAATTGTTATTCAGGCTGCAACAGATCAACTTTCTCATTCCCAAAAAGTACATTTCAACAAGGAACAAGAACCTTCAACAGAGTTTTCTTCAGTGCCAAATTGCAAGCGCCATAAAACAATGTACATGCACACCATAAATTTCATTCTATAAACATTGCCCCTCATGGTACTACTAATTTGACTGCTTAATTCAGAACGGAAACCTCCAGCAACTCGTCAGAAGACCAGCTACAGCGGCCAGAAACATCTCAAGAACAGACAAGTCAGAACATCCAGGTACAGTTCAATCATCTTGCAAAATCTTTCAAAATTCTACTTTTATATGCTTCACTCTACGATCACTAAAATTTATACACTGATCAATAAGTGCTATAAACAAATGAATAATTCGTTATCTCCTGTTCTCATATACGGTTTTCACCATATAATTTGCAAAACTCCTACTACAGCATAAGCTTTTTCAAAAAAAAACACCTCAACAAAGTTAGAACTACATCAAGCCTGTCACCATCCCCGCAAACTTATCTTGACTGCTATTACTTCCAGTTTGCTGCCAAAACAAGCCAAATTACAAATATAACATGTATACCTCTTCCATATGTTATCCACCATAATAATGACTCAAGATGTAATTCTTAATCATAGATGATTCTGCAATAAATGAAAAACCAAAATGAATAAACTTGTGATCTCCACAATCCCACCACCATCAGCACTGAAACATTATAAGAATCACCCACAAGACCACAACATGTCTGCTATCCATATCACAATACCTTACTTTTCCCTTCACAAAATTTCTTCTCCAAACACAACTTCCATTGCCAACACAGATGGACCAACACCAAGAAAAAATTAGGTTATCTATCACTATCGATATTCAAGAGTTACTTCCTGCAATTACATATTTTACATTCTTAAATATTCAGTTTTTACATGCTTCATACATTTTATAGATCGTCAAACTTATTACTCTTCTTCAGGATCCTTGACCCACGATCCAATCACAACACCTACCGTTAAGCAGTTTCCAAGTCACCTCCACTTTCTATTACTGTCCAAGGGAAATTAGCCACCACGACCTCTCCAAGCTGAAGCCAACTCAAGCTCACACTATTTCTTACACGAAAAATGAAATTTCTCATATGCATGTCATTCTCGGTGGAGATGTCAAAAACAATGAGATTTAGTGCCCCTTATATTGTTACTGCATACCTGCTATTTTCAGTTTGTGTTATCACTACCTACCTAAAATTTGCTATAATCAAATAAAGAAAACTTTCTTATATATTTGCATATGTACTCTTAGCTTATATGTAACACAATTCTCTGGTGAATTGTCCTGGGATCCTAAATATTTTGTTCATTTTGCTTGCAATACAGTGCAGATGACATTTGCTGATTGAAGTTTTTGTAAGTACGAAATGCTGGTAAACTATATCTCAACATATGTCATTACATATATCTTCTGCATACACAATACTTATTTAAGGTCTTACTCATTAGAGACCCCTTCGGTATTTTACTATTATCAGTAAGTTGATAAATTCAAACAATACAATGCAAAAGTTCATACTATTATCAGTGCTCTGTTTTGACCGCATCGCGCGGGTATCAGCTAGTTCAAATAATGACCGAGCCAAAACAACCTCACAGTGATGCATGTCAGGCGAAGGACAGTGGACATCATCATCAGTGATGAGCAATGATGCAGCAGCTAACAGTAAAAGGGGAGTGGAAAAAGGATAAAGTGATGAGGAAAACGATCCATGGGTACCTCTCGGCTAGAAGAGAGAGATAAATAAAGACGAGCCTGGAGACAAGAATCTAGAGAATGATCGGTTCTATCATTCGCTCTTGTGAGATTGGCTGACCCATCTATACCCTTCATCGTCAGATTTTACCCTGAGTTACTATAACAACAACAACAAATCATTTCAATTCTCAATTCCCTACAATTGAAACCTAACAAAATTTTTTATTAGTTGATTAATATTTATACTGAATTTTAGATATATCTTAATCTTTTATATCACTTTTTATTATCTCTTATTATGTCAAATTCGGTATTCCCTTATCATTTTTATATTATTATCTTGATTAGGATTTTATAATATATTGGCTTATTCTTTAAGAATAATTTTTTTTAATTAGTGCTACCCAATTCAATCACATATATTATCGTTTTGAACTCGATCATTCTTACATGATATTTTAGACCAACACTCTCTTCTATATAACATATCAGATTTAATCGTTGTTTTATAAAACTTAATTTTTAGTTTCTACATTACCCTCTTATAATAGAGAATATGCTTAGCATCATTTCATCTACCCCGTATTGATTATATGAAAATATTTTTATTCATCTGTAGCATCAATCCCACATATCAAAAGATAACATTTTTAATCATTAATTAACCTTCTAAACTTATATCTCTCTTTTTATATGCAATAATGATAAAATCACATCTCAAATATTCAGTCTTAGTTTTACTTACTCTAAAATATTTAGACTTAAAGAGTCTACCACCACAACTCTAGTTTTTTATTTACTTTCATCTAGCTCTCATCAACTAACACTATATCATCTAAAAAAACATACACCAAGTGATATTCACTTATATGTTTCTTATAATCTTATTCATTACAAAGACAAAAAAGATATAGATTCAAGTCTAATTCTTAATATAGTCTTATTTTAATTAGAAAGTAATATATGTTATTATCATTTATTCGAATACTAATCATAGCATTATTGTATATGTCCTTGATAAGTGCAATATATTTTATTAGGACTTTATATTTATTCAAAACTCACCATATAATATTTCTTGGTATCTTGTCATAAATCTTCTCCATGGTAATAAAAACCATATGTACCTCTTTTTTCTACTATCTAAACCGCTACATAACTTATCTTATTAAGAAATTTCCTTCTATAGTTGACCTTATAGACATAAAACCAAATTGTTTCATAGAGATCCGCATCGTTTCTCTTAAACAATACTCGATAACTCTCTCTCATAACTTTATAGTATCACTAATCAATTTAATTTTTTTAATTACTATAATTTTAGATATCACCCTTATTCTTGTAAATTGATACTAATATAATTCTCTATTTCGTAGACATCGTGTTTAATTAAAAAATATTATTAAACAACTTGGTTAACCATACTATAACTATATCACTAAGATATTTTCACTACTATATTAGAATATCATCAGTGCTCATCGCCTTACCCCTTTCATCATTTTCACCACTTCTCTAATCTTAGATTTTTGGATCCTCTGCACAAAACGCCTATTGGTGTTATTCGATGAGTCGTCTAACTGGACGGTGGTGTTCTCGTTCCCACAATTGAATAAATTATTAAAATACTCTTCTCATCTATATCTAATCTCATTCTCATTCACCAAGAACTGCTTCATCTCATCCTTAATACACTTAACTTGATTGAAGTTACTCGTCTTTCTACCACAAGCCCTAGACATTCTATAGATATACTTCTCTCATTTTTTCATACTCAGACATTGATAAAGATCATCAAAATCCCGCCCCTTTGCATTACTTACCACTTGTTTTGCAATCTTCTTTGTCACCTTGTAATTATCCATGTTGTTTTCACTTCTATCATGGTACAAACGTTTATAATATTATTTCTTCTTAATAGCTCTTTGCATGTTTTCATTTCACCACCAAGTATCTTTAGTTTCACATCCGCTCCCTTTAGTCACTGCAAACACCTCTAAAGCAATGTTCCGAATGCATATTGCTATCTTCTCTCACATATTATTTACATTATGCTTTCAAGAGCCATATTTGATAACCCATTTCTTTCAAGAGCCCTCTTCTATAACTTTTTCCTTCCAAGAGCTCTCTTCGATAACCGTTTCCTTAAAAATATTTGATGTCTCTCCTTCCAACTGTACCACTTAGTTCTTATAATTTTGGCTTATTTATCCCTACAAATATACGCTAGAAAGCGGAAGTCGGCTAATACCAGTCTATGCTGAGAAACCACATATTCTCTAAGTATTACCTTAAAATCCACACATACTTGTTTATCTCCTCTTCTTATAAGGACAAAGTTAATCTAGATAGTGTGTTGGACACTACTAAAAGTCATTAAATGGGATTGTATTTTTTAAAGAAAGTATTGGTTATCATCAGATCAAAAGTTATAGAAAAATCCATGATCTTCTCTTCCTCCTCATTCCTACCACCATACCTAAAATCTCCATGTGTTGTCTTAAAACCTATACCTATTATACCTACATGTTCATTAGAATTCCCTGATATAAAAAGTTTCTCACTACTAATTACAGCTCTAACCAAGGCTTCTAAGTCTCCACAGAAATATTTCTTAGCACTCTCATTCTGCCCTACCCTAGAATATAAACACTAATTATGTTTAAGATTATATCATTAATAACAAGTTTAACTAAGATAATTATATCCTCTTGCCTTCTCACATTTATCATATCATCTTTGAGGCTCTTATCAATTAGAATTACTACTCTATTTCTATTTAAAGTTGTCCCCATATACCATAACTTGATACCGGTATTGTCCACCTTCTTAACCTTCTGACTCTTGAACACATAAGATATTTACACATCTTCTAACCACTATCTCGACTAGCTCTTTTAACTTACCTATAAGAAACCCTATATCTCAGCTAACTAAACGGATACTAGTTGACTCGACTAGTTTCCTTACTTTTTGTATCCGCCAAGTTAAGTATGAAGACTCTTGCTTATTTTTCATCACACCTGAGGGCCAACGTGGTGCGTTATTAAGAATGCAACAGTCCGATCGTTACTCACTGGACACCATGCCTAGATCACAATATGGCGCGTTATGAGGGTAATCACCCATCCTTACCTATTTAACACTATACTCGGGTTTAGATATAATACGTCATTATGAAGGTTACACTCTAAATGTATGTTTCATCTTAATTTGCCCCAATTTATCCTAATTTGCTAGAGTGTGAGACCGTGAGAGACAAGTAGGAGGCCAACAGAAAATTTTAATTTGGAAAATTTGTGTGGGAACTGATGGTGTTCAATTTGGAATCACTGTTAAATTTGGAATCCTAATGTTTTTAAAGGGAATCAGGGAGCGTCGCTAGAGAGTATGAAAGTAATTTTGAAAAAAAAGTGAAATTTTAATTTGAACTAGACGTTCAATTTGAAAATTTTGTGACTATGATTTGTGTATCGAGAGAGAGAGAGAGAGAGGAGTGAAATTGTGATAATAGGTCCAAGAAAAGAGAATGCTTGAAATTAAATTAGGTTTCAATGCATAGATGCAGCATGCCTATCTCGCTAGTACAAGAAATATTTGTATAGGCAGTCGATAACTGCATTTAGCGAACCACTTGAAGCCTACGCCTATCGAAATTGGCGTTTTTGTACAGGTTCACAAGTGGTTCCTTAATTTCCAGAAAATGAATTCCAAATTTTGATTCTTGTAGATGCAAAAAAACCCCAAAAATAGTTTGAATTCCTTAAAATATTTTGAACCCAGGACGTCACACTACACTCATATTCCTTATTATACTATCTCACCCAGAAGCACTTCACACTATAGGCTTGGATTTTATTTTTTAACTTCACCTCTTTAAAACTTATAATACGTGCTTAAAAAATATCATCACATAAAAAAGTCATCACTACAAAGTTATAAATCTAAGCCCTTGCAAAGCAATCTTTGTAGGCCATTTATTAAGATAATCACATGTGAAAACATTTTGGCAGGCAATAAGAGAACAGTTAGTGAAAACATTTTTTCCTTATTGTTTGAAAATGACCAAACTTAAAAATTCACTCGATATTATGTTATGTCTGATTAAGTTCCTTTAATATGGTCTCGTCAATATTTGCTTACCACAATTCTTTTAATATGGTTTCTTGTGAAACGAATGACTATATTAAAGGAAATATTGACCTCATCATATTAAATATTGTATGGATATCAGATAACTTTGGTTCACCTCAACTGTACTTAGAATGATTTTATACAAAATTTTAAAGTCTGAGCATTTTCAAAGAATAAGTAAAAAAACGAAATGGGAGCTTGTAACGAATATTTATTGTACCTAGATGATCTAAAATGAAAAATATTTTAACTAAAAAGTTATAGAACTTGAAATAAACAATTCCTATGTATAGCATATTACCATCCGAGCTTATTTAAATAACTCAAAAAATCATTTTTTAAATAGATATAAGATTTTGTAAGGAATATTTGATCCCTAAGAGATCTCAAATAAATAAAACATTTAGGCTACAATTTTTATATGAAATTTGTTATTATCCAACATCATATAAAAAGTTTGTGATTCTTTTTAGTGAGAAATGGTTGTTTTCATTTTTACGGGAGGTTTTCTATGAAAACAGCTCACGAAAATCAATTTTTACAGTACTATAAAAAACACCTTATATTTATATGCAAAGATTTTACCAAGAGATCACCCGTAAAGAGAATAGCCTGAGGTGTGTGAAAATCATTTATTTAGAGTGTGTTTGAGAATAGGAGAAAAACAAGATTGAGAAAATACGTGAAAGGAGATATGCTATTAACATATAATTAATTAAGTATTAATTATTTTAAACTTAAAAAATTAATTAATATAATTTTTTAAAATAACTGTTATATATTTTTTTATAAATAAACAATTTAAGCAACGTGCACAGAAAAACTATCCAGTTTTCAAACGAACGCAGATCGACAACTAATTCATTAAGGCCATAGAACCTGCCCCGTTGTCACTGTTCGTTCCTTCCCTTTCTCTTTGTTTAGATATTTCACCTTCGTGTAAACAATTAAGAGCTGGACTGTACTGTGTCCTATATAGATAGATGTAAACAATTAAGTGCTGGACAGTACTGTGTCCTATATAGATAGTAACGTTGCAGCTATAAGTTGCCCACCGTGTGAAGCCTGTGTTCCTTTCTGACACAAGAAGAGGAGCCACACTCTATCTACAACTCTTGTTGAATAGCTAAGAAATGTTTGTTTCAGTTAACTATATGATCGAATATCTACTAATTACCTTAGCTCGTCAAAACAAAAGCACCATGGATGTGACGGTGAGATCGTATGTGTAGGACATCAGCTATCGGAGTTTAAATCCTTGCATTAACAAATATAATTGTGTGTATTTTTGGTTAGTGCAGGGCTTGAAGTTCCATTGTTAGAAAAAAGTACTTTAGCTCAAATGCTAAATCATTATGGTATTTTTTTATAATTTAAAACAATTTTATATCTCAGCTTTTGTGTTCCTCAACTATGTCACCTACATGAATTTGATCGTCTAAAACCTCAACGTGATGGCACTCCACTGATGTTCGAAAACTTATTGACGTGGACAAGGGTCTGCTGCAGTAAATGCAAAGAACAGTATTTGTATAGTGCACCTGCAGTCGTACTACTTTTGTAGCAGTAGTAGTGTAGTGCTTTCCAGCTATCGTACAAGAAATCAGAATGGAGCTGGCAAATAGGATGGCCACCTCTTGTTTATCAGACTTATCAAGGTGGTACAACTTTAAGAAGTGCTTCGTAAACTAACCAAGTTTAGAAAAAAAATCAAACTATAATTCAATTTTTTGGCAAAATTTGTCCAAATTTCACTAGATTTCATTAGTAGCCAAGCAATAACCACAGTTATCAATGAAGCTACTCCGGAGCAACATATGGTGCCCAAATAGTTTTGTAAACCATATACCGTTGCAGATCAAATGGTTGATATGGAACAATCCAAGTCATTCCTATTATATATGTACTACATGCTAGAAAACCTAAGGTATTTTGTATGAACTCAGAAGTAAAAAACAAGTGCCATTGAACTCTGCACAAATTTTAATTCAAATGAACACACTACTTTGTATAAACAAAATATGAGTGATTCTAGTGAATGGTTCATATATTTTGAATCTCATTTTTTTTTCAGCGGAATTCTATTTATCAGTATGTTGATTGAACTCAGATTTGAAATTCTATAGAGCAATGCATGCGGCATATTCTAGATTGCTATATGTTTTCATAACACTTCACTGAAATAAATCTCCTTGATCGTTTCCACAGAGACTGAGCTTTCAGCAACAATGTACTCCAGTAATTACCTAGCATGCAACTCAAGTTCGTACATTTTGATCCTCTACGAGCCAATGAAGGAAAAATACTGAAAATATTTATAAGACAAAATGTTGTAGGACGAAAGAAATTACAAACCAATTAAAAGTTCAATTATCATGAGGCACTGCACGACGAATCATGATCACTGCGGATGCCGTGGTACACTCGAGAGTCAGGATCGAAGGGGATCGTCGTGAAAATAAAAAAAGCAATGAAAGTGACGTGTGACTGTGACCTGCATAATGCATTTAGACATGTTAAAATGAGTGGACCATATAGATCACTAGGTGCACAGTGTACCACGCTTGCTGGGGCTTGGTAGGTACTGTTGATTTGTCAATAGGGCAACCTCAACTATTTAGACAATGTCTTATTAAAAAATATGTTTTATTTTTATAAACAAGACTCGTCTCTCCCTCTCCGTAAGTCCTTATTCCTCTCCCTCTCATCCCTCATCACTTCTCTCTTCTCTTTATCTCACCCCGTCCTCGATAGCAAATGATGACGGGAGCAATTGACGGTGCATCAATAAAAAGGCAGTAGGTTGGTGAGGTGTTAGCGCTGCGATGGGTGGATACGTAGTCGCTATTGCCACGACAAGCGGATCAGCACCAACAGCCTCACATGGGTGGATTCGGTGGTGACGACGAAGGGAGGAGGGGCGGCGATAGAGGCTATGAATCTAATGTGATGGGGAGGAACGACGACAACGATAGCTCATGAACCATCCGATAGCATTGCTTCTCTACGTTCACCTTCGACGTGAGAAAGCTACTCTCTGACTACTACCGACACATGGCAGTGGCTCGAATGGTGGTGGCGCCTTGATGACAACAACGACATGGTTTGGTGAAGGTGTCGCCAGCGCCTAACCACCCTCCTACCTCTCATCGGCGGCTATGTCTTAAGCCCTTTAGTGGATCTGCCGTGTGTATAGCCATAGGAGCGGTGAATTGATGGCGGTGGCTTGGGAAGCAGTGTTTAGATCTGCTGACGGGTTGAGAATGGAAGACAATGAGAGGCTTCATTGACCATCAGTTATAGCTATGACGATGACTTTATTAATGTTGGGAGCTAGAGGCAAAGCTAGTTATTGATCAAAACAATATTTTAATAGAGTATTTAGAAATTTTATTGGGTCTGCTGACCCCCACAAATAGCACTAGCTCCGTCCTGAGTTAGTGTTTCTAGAAAGTTTTTTTGGGAATTTTTATTTTTTTACACCAATTTTTTTTAAGTTAGATGTATCTATAAAAGTTATTTTTTTTATAAGTATTCTAATGTGAAATCTACATAAGTCAAATTTATTTTCAACTTCTCCACGTCTGCTAGTTTTATGTGATTTGTCACCTTCGCTCCATTTCTTATGTTGCATGGACTACTAGCGGCCTTTCCTAGGGTTTAATTTCATGAACACCGCAATGGCAACAAAGCTGGACACAAAACACAACAGGTCAATTTATTCAATCCCAAACATCTACAGTGAAGTGCGGTATCTACTTGCTATTGTGGTCTGCTACCGCCACGGCGGGCACGGAATGAAGGCCCTAGGAAAGGCAGAAGGTGAAAGGAGGTACGGATTTAGTCTCAGATTTTTACTATTGGTTAAGATTAATGTTTATCATCAATATATATAAATACAACAAACAATTATTATTTTTAAGATAGTTATTATATCCTGACTTATATTAGTCACATCACAGACGTATTTACCTGATAACTGTCAACTTTTTAAACCAATTTTTTAAAAAAATGATCACATGATCAACTTTTTTTATTAATTTTTTATCGTAACATATTAAACATAGTATGGTTTTACGAGTCAACTCACAGCATAGCTGCTGAATATATTAAACTTCTCTCCAGCTCGGGTAGCTGGCATGCCAGTCTTCATGAGACAAACGAAGGAAGCCAAAGGAATCCTCATGGGTTGCGTGTTAAATAATGTATTGTGTCCATTAATTCTATCAAAGCGTTGTCACTGACCACCTAACACCAGTATTATCGATCACTAGCGTTACTGACAATAGTTACTGCAACAACGCTAGGGTCAGTGGCAATTTCAGTCACCAATCCTCACAGATACGATATTTCTATATGATATATGATTGGTCACTGATAAAACTATCTGATTAGCAAGTTTATATGATAGGCTGTCACTGATTACACTGTTGGGAGCTTCTTATTGAACACCCCCCCCCCCCCTCCGTTAGACTATCATGCATATACGTTTTTTTTTTTTTTGATAGTGTCATCACCTCTATAGTCTATATAACCCCCAACGTTCGCGTTAGAAAGATCAAGATCTTCTCGAGCTCCCCCCAAGCTATTAGCCATGGAACAAGTTCAGGTTGAGACCATGGAGAAAGACTCAAACAACCAACCTACAGCTATTTCATCTCAAACCAACCACAACGAAAATCTCATAGCTACCCTCCCAACAAGGGAAGGATGGTCTACACCACTTACCCATTACAACAACTGCTGGCTTAGATCACACATGCTCAGAATGTTCATGCTCGTCAAGGAGAACTTCAAGCCCCGCCACGACGACATCATCCTCGCAACACACCCCAAGAGCGGCACCACTTGGCTGAAGGCTATGGTCTTCACCATTGTCAACCGCGCACGCTACATGTTCGCCGATGCCGACCACAACCCTCTCCTCACTCAAAACCCGCAGGCCCTCGTGCCATTCATTGGTGCACAGGGAGGTGATCTTGACCATCTCGAGACACTGCTGTCTCCACGGCTGCTCTCCACCCACCTTCCACTCTCACTGCTCCCTTCCTCTGTTGCCACTGTGGGCTGCCGTATCGTCTACCTCTGCCGAGAACCCAAGGATGCCTTCATATCAAGCTGGCACTTCGACAACAAGATTTCACGAGGAACAAAAATAGACCTAGACACTGCATTCGCCATGTTTTGCGAGGGGTGCTCACCATTTGGGCCTTTCTGGGAACACTACCTACAGTACTGGAAAGAAAGCTTGCAAAGACCTCATGAAGTTCTTTTCCTGAGGTATGAGGAGATTGTTTCTGACCCACTGAAAGTTGTCAGGGATCTTGCAGGATTCCTCGGCGTACCATTTACTAAAGAGGAGGAAAGAAGTGGGGTTGACCAGGAGGTGGTCAGATTGTGTAGCTTCAAAGCTCTCAGTAACCTTGATATCAACAAAACTGGCGGCTTAGAGCGTGCAGAAGGTAAGATATTTATCACGCATTCTTCGTTGTTTCGACAAGGGAAGACTGGGGATTGGGTGAACCATATGACCAAAGACATGGGAGAAAAAATGGATCGACTTGTGGAGGACAAGTTCAAAGGATCAGGTCTCAAGTTCTGATGATAACTGTTTGTTAATGTCATGTGAATTTGTTATTGATATTTGTTGGTCAGTAACTATGTATTGCTTGAAAGAACATATATGTATGTACCTTCAGCATGGAGCCAAACTTAATTAATAAATAAGCTGACTACGTTGTTCAAGCCATTATTATGTTCGAACATTTGTATTTTACAGTTTGGTTGACTTGGTGGCAACTCCCAAATAAAAACTTATTAGTCTTAATGCACCAAATAAGCTAGCTAACAATGACGTTCTCCAATAGTTTGTTTCGCAATTGTATTTCATAATCGCTTTAGTTATGCTCTCTAGTTCACTATTTAAAGGATAAGCTAAAATTTACTACAGCCTATGGGTCTCCTGGATTATAAAAACTTAGTAATGTCACAGAGGGTTGTACTTTCATGATAGTGGGGTATTAATTTTCTTAAAGGTGAGGATGAGCTACATATATATGAATGACTACATTTATTGAATTGATTGGGTGCAATATGAGTTTACTTTGGAGCTAGACAACATGACTTGCTTTTTACAATTGGCACTTTTGATAAATCATCTAAAAAGGTAGGAACGATTAAGACATGGTTTATGAGAGAAATGGGACAATTTAGACCACAATTGATCATCCAGAAGCAACATATAATTCAGGTGATTTTTCATGAGAGAAGAGGTGAGAAAGAAGACAACTGAATAGTAAATTTTTATCATCTTTGGGCTACAAACAATTGAAATGACGTGGCATCTTAACAGAAAAGATAAATATCATTACCTATACTTAGTGGGGGCAACTATACAAGTATATAGGATACTTGTAATCCGGCTTATGATGCAATTTAATAGCCCTAGTGTTAGATCACGTGTGGTATGTGCGGTATGTGCGATGAATAATTGTCAAAAGCAATTATTGTTTAGACTAATGTGCATCGTGTTGTTAAGAAATTGTTTCTAGAATATGTTTTCTATGTCTGAGATGCACAAGTGAATTGACGAGATGATCATGGTGATTATGAGGGGTTGAGACTAGAATAGGGTTTCCAATAACAGAATCGGACAGCACATATTAGCGGATGGTCATGCTCTAGCTTGGGCCCATAGAGAGGTAATGGTCGACCAGGAAAGTGAAAGTTCTACACAATTCGATCCATGTTGTTTGAACGTGATGAAGGACCTATTGGTGGGTCAATGGTTTAGCTTGTAATAGATTTTTATTATCAAAAATAATTGGTAATAGACTAGAGGCTTGTGATTTCATATGATTAATTTGAGCCAAGTCATGTGATATTTAGGCAATCTCTACTCTATGGTATGAGACGTGGAGAGATAGGGCAAGAGATTGCATGAAAAACAGAAGAGAAAATGTTTTTGTTTTTTAGGGTTTTAGAGGAAATGAGTTGACAGAGATGGAGTGCTTTTGTAGACATTTTTGGAACATGATTTGATCAATTAAATTGAGCAAATTTATCCACAATTAAAATTTTCAATTCAATTATCATGCATGGGAGTTTGGCAGATTTTTCCTGAACTTAAATGCTTGCTTACAGATATTTAACCATTGAATTTGAATGCAATTTTTTAGACACAGTGACTTTTACTTTGTACATACAAATTTTAATGTAATTTTATCAGTTAATTTTTAATTATTCTAGGTTTTATGGTTTTAGTGCATACCTATCGATTAGTTTTTAATCATGCATTCAATTCAAAGTTTGGTTAGGTCCCTTCAATTTCATCAATTGTTTTTGGTGTTTCTTGGTAAAAATTAAACCAGGATATATCTAGAATTTATGTTTCAAGTTTCGCATCGAATTGGTGAAGTGTTTTTTGTTCTAACTGTAGCTGCGCACTGTACTAGCAAGATTTTAGTACTGTTTTCAGTATTTTGCATATTAGGGTGATTAATTTAGTGTTCTAGTAATATTAGTATAACTTAATTATTAGTATTTATGTTGCGTGTTTCGCTTCTGTTGTTTGAAAAAGTAATAGGAATCATTCACCCCTCCCTATTCCGATCAAAATAAACAAATCACAGCAAAGATATCACCGAGTATTGTTCGCGCCGAGGTGCGGCGGACGTGGCGCGAACACGCCGGATCACCTAGGAGGTCTGCTTAGCTCCAGTATAGGCCGATCAGCTTTTTCTGCGTGGCTTGAGGTGCGCGCGCTAGGGGCCGTGGGGTTCAATCGGCTCCGACGCATCCATACAGGTGCGGGCGTGCCAGTTATTTTGACTCTGCAATTGACAAGAAAGTGAGACGAGCAAGTCCGATATAGGCGCTCGCTATAGCCTGGTTGCCGATAGGATCGAGATGCTCTTCGATTGGCTGGAGAACCGATGTGGACAGGTGTCGACGAGAGATCGACCGCAGAGCCGATGGAGGAACCAGAGTATACTCAGGAGATAGCTAGGCGCATAGGATCTCTCCGGACAGCCGAACAGTGATTCGTTGGCTGGAAAAACCGATGAAGGCACATGCGGACTAGGCAAGGAATAATATAAGAAGGCACAGTCTGCAAAGCGGATGCCGCTCCGGATATGACAGTACGAGACCCATCACCTACCGTGACAACGTCGTTAACACCAAACCTCGAAGATCGGACCTAACCGAGACAGTACGAGGCTGGGGACAGCGGCGATGATACGGAGGACGCCGGATCGGCTATGCCGTAGTAAGGATAGGAGCAAACCCAATAGCTAACTGAGCCGATGAAGGGACGCCTCTCTGAAGGTGGGTGCGTATCGGCTGAGAGACCGATACGCTCGGCGTTAGGCGTCAAGGGACACCTCTGAAGGCTGATGCGTATCGGCCGATGCAGCCCCGCGTCGAGAGTAGGACATATCGGGATGGTGGCGGGACTTACCCCTTCGCCGGAGATCGGACTTAACCGATGCAGCCTCGCGTCGAAAGCCAAAACCCGCCGGTAAAACCTAGATGAACTAGGGTAGCGATGCGCCGAGATTGTATATTGATCGAAGGATCTTTTACATGTTTTCAGAGGGTCTATATTTATACCTTAGATTTACAGACAAAGTCCGACGCGTCTACGACCATCGGACATTATTTCCTAGTAAGAACAAAGAAAAATATTCCTAAACAAGTTAACTAACCAACCAAACCTTCCTAATTAAGTAAGATTACAATTTACAAAAATAAACATCCTGCCGTAGAGTCCACGGCTCTTGCACAAACCCGGTTTCATCTGAATAATCTTCTAATTTGTAACCGAGTCTTCCTTCGCTGCAACCTGATCGGTTTCTCCACTATAGCTATCAGACTTTTTTTACTCAAGCCGATCCTTTTTCTTTCTTTCCTCGAGCTTCTCGGACCTGATCTCGATTGGACAATCTTCTGTCTTCAAGCCGATCCAATCTTTTACTAATCTGATCGGCTTTTTTACAGTTTCGATCGGCTTTATCTCAGTATCTCCATCAAACGATAACTGTATTAAACTCTCCATCAGACCTCTCAGCCGATCGGCTTTAGCACTATCGGATCGTTCAGATTTTAGCGTTAACAACTATATATCCAAATATTATGTACAATTTCAAACACTATTGGACCTAATAGCCTGGAAAAAAATCATATTTGCATATTTGGTGTTGTCCAACAAATAATAAAATTAACACATTGGGATCGTGTGGACTTCAACACTACCACAATCATCCAGAGCATGTGAAGAATCATGCCGGACGAGAGGGACATATAGCATTTGTGTGTTCCTCTGTTTGGTCACATTGCCAAACAACATTCAGCAGGTAGTTTGTTGGTTGCAGTTTCAGTTATATATACCACTCAATAATCCTGCATTAGCAAGACAAAATATGCACCACATATATCCGTAATCTTGAACAAGCTCTGGACAAAAAATGTGACAACGAGAACAATATGCTGATCACGCAATACATGTACTCAGCAGGGCTGTACTCGTCTTGTTTTTTAAAAAAAAGGGGCTGTAATCGCATGCACAACTGCTAATTCTACTCCTACTGTTTTTCTACATGAATACAACCATACATTATCTTCAAGGCTACAGAGAAGGACAGAAGGCTATCGAGAAAATCGGGACATACATGGAACAAGCTCACTGTGATGAACATCACACGAAGGGTTATCCCCATCGTCAGCAGTGATGTGTGGCGATCCAGGTTGATAAGTGGGAGGGGAATGGAAAAAAATGGCGTGACTGTGGGTGCGGCCGGTTCATGGATTCTTGGCTGAAGGACAAAGACAAATAGATGTAACAATAATGCTGTCAAGCAGGCTCGACGCAAAGCAAGATGTAGACATGGACATGAGCAGGCTCGACATGTGCATAATGTCGTTAGGGTTGGCAACAGGGCGAATCAGGACCGAGTTGGGAAAAAAACGGTGCCATCCCCAAAGCAAAAACGGGGCCAAAACAGCCCCAGCCTTATCCCGATAGACCCTCAAAACCCAACCAGGGCCCACAGTGTATGGCAAAGTGCAGAAAATTGGCTTAGTGATGAGGTGAGATAGGACGGTCGACGCCTGGTGACAAGGGGAGGATAGCCGTCTCCTACCTAGCAAAGTACAGGAAAAAGGCTAGCAGCTGACGGCGAGGTGTGAAAGACGTGGCTAGCTCCTGGTGGTAAGTCAAGAATGGACGAGAGGTTGGTCGGCGCCTAACGGCAATGGAGAGGACGGTCGGCACCCAACGGTAAGGTTGGGCGGTATGGGAGGACGAGGCGTTGGAAAGGGGATGCGTGGATGGGGATGAACGATTTGAGGATAAGGTGTAATAATTTTTGATGAGATCAATCAAACAAATATTCATATAAAAAAGGAAGTGTCTTCATGTGAAGAAGCATTTAATATAATGGTTTATAACAATTGCAGGCATGAATATAGAAGATTGCCAACTGTAAAAAATCATTTTCCCAAACAGATAAACAATTCCATAATATAGAATAGCTCAGATAACGGATTGCTTACATGGGTGAAGATGGCCTCCCACCCCATCCCCGTACAAACTCGCAAGGTTTAATTTGATCGAGAAATGTGATTTTTTGTCTTTCTTTTTTACTGCCATTTACAAAACATTGTAAGATGTTTTTCTATGTATTTTCTGCTAGCTATATTAACAAAAAGTCAAAACATATGTATATATTAGTATATTTTATTATCTGTGGAGGTTTGGAACCAAAAGTCCTACTATACTATTTTTCTAGTTCCATTGTTATTTGGTAAGTTGTACCCTTAGTATTCAAATCCTGGCTCCGCCACAGAGTGAGAGTGAGGGACCGCTTGTCTGTGCGACGGAGGGAGGTGGACGAGAGTGCGGCGGCAGACAAGGCAGAGCTGGCCCAGGCCGTGCAAGAAACAAAGAGGACAGCAAGAGAGAGAAGGATGCCCATATGCACTTGAACAGTTGGTAATTTTAAAGTGATTTTTTATGAATATTTTTAAAGGATTTGAACTTGAATTTTGAATTCAAGTTAATAATTTAAATTTAGAAAAAAATGTTGGGGTGGAAGTCTATTTGGAAGGATTCCTGAATATTTAAACTGAATTTGGAATCCTTTTTTCAGAATTTGGGATTACCATTTCGAGGTATCCTGAAATGTATTTTGGAATAAAAATATTGAATTTTAAATTTGACCTAGATCTTCAACTTAGTTTAAAAATTTTTGAATTATGATTTGTGGCTTGAAAGAGAGGAACTATATTGAGATCCTTTGGTATGACTTGGCAGACTATAGTAGAAAAGAGATTGTTTGAAAATCTATTCAAACAGGTTTTTAGAATAGCTAAAATAGATTTTAACGCTCAGTAAAAATTAATTGAGCACGAAACAAGCTCAAGAGATGAAGTCCGGTGATAAATCCACTAACATTGTTAAAAGCACGACCAGACACAGTCAGGACCTTTCAATGTTGAGTAGATTGTCCCATGTAATCCAACGGGCCTGCCACAAGCTATAGCTGTCCTGAGCGTGTCTACCTTGCCGACACAACAAGAGGAACTATATTCCATTTGTATCTCTTGCTGATTAATTATCTAGCATGGTAGCATATAAAGGCAGAGGCTTCTCTCAGATCGTCCCATGTAATCCAATGGGCCTGCTCCTCCTTTTTCCTTCCCTTTCTCCTTGATTAGAAAAGTATTGTGTCTTAGATAGCTAATAACACTTCAGCTACGAGCTACAGCTGTTCACCACACGAGCATGCCTACCTTGCCGACACAACAAAAGCCAACACAACAAAAGGAACCATATTCGATTTGTATCTCTCGCTGATTATCTAAAGAATGGTTTGTTTGATTATCTAGCATGGTAGCATATAAAGGCAGAGGTTTTCTCTCATCCCTGGCGAGCGAGATATATACTACCTCATGACTTGAGAGATGCATCTCCAATTCCCATAAAAAAATGAAATGGGTACCAAAACTAATCTCACAAGTGAGAACGGGTAAGAAACTTAACATTTAATCTGTTTTGAGTTGTCTAATGCCTTTGTGTGGTATAGTTATTTAGTAATAGTGACATATACCTCCTTACTAATACTTTGATATATATATATACCTCTTTATATCTCCTAAGGACCTGAAAGGTCTTGCCATTGCAGATCATGTATGTTTCTTCTAATCAGTTTAACAGGTTCTAACTTTTTTCCTTCGGAAAGGATGGGAGAAAATCTCATAAAGGCGATGCATCTCTCCCATGTTTTCTGCTGTGGTTGAGACCATCGATTGCAACAATAATCAGATGCCGATCCAGCTGTGTGGGACATTGGAATCTACAAGAAGGCGATACCTTGAGGCAGAGGATATAATGAGATCACCATGACAGTAAAAAAGGGCACCTGAAAACTATTTTCCAAATATAGCATATCATAGGCATTGATACAGAATAATTCATCATTCACATATACTCCCTCCTGTTATTAGACCACTGGACCACTAGACTGTATATATATAAACCCGACCTCTCTGAGTTGGGGTCTTAGTCTTACTGTACATATTCTTATATAGCATTAGAGTAGCTCTAGGCATCCCTAGTGCGCTAGCATTCTCCCACCGACGAGTCGATGTTTCCTTTCCGGTATTCCCTCTTTGTTCTCTCGTCTTGTCTCCTTCTTCCCGTCTCCTCCGCAGACGGCTTTCTCTTTCTTCACCACCCTCTCCCATCCCTTGTTCCTCCACGTGACGAGGCGACGGCCTCCATCCGCCTCCTCGTCTTGGCTCACACCCGTCTTCGCCCTTTTTCTTACCTCGGTGTATCTTTTCTCCTCTGACGTTGGCGCACCTTTGCGCTCATCGTATCCATCGGCTGGACCCGTCCATCCTCCATCGGCTGGACTCGTCTGCCCTCCATCGGTTAGAACCCTCTCTTAGTTTCTGCTTTTCCAACATGGTCACCTGCTCCTGGACGTGAACCTTCTCTACTCACGTTCAAGCCACTCCAACGTGTCCACAGACATGAATCTCTGCCTCTCGGACACGAACCTCCTCTCTTCGCGTCCATCCCCTCTCCGAGTTTTCACGTCCGCTCCACTCCTTTGCCTCCACGAGTCTAAGGACGTGAAACTTCTCTTCACGGAAACGAATCTTCTCACGTTCGTGACCCACCCACTCTCTGACCTACCTACTCTGCCACCCACCTTTCCCTCTACTACTCCGCTACCTACTTTTCATCAGCCAACCACTCCCCATCGGCCAATCACTCCCCTGATCGGCTGATCTCTTTTCTCATCGGCTTCTTTCCATCGGCCACCTATCCTTCATCGGACCTTACCCTCATTAGCTTCTTGTGCCCATTACCCTCTTGTCATGGCCACCGAGTCAGCTCTTAGCTCTGGCACCCTCCTAGTCGCTGAATCTATTCCGGCCCTCGACGCCTCTGACCACACCAAGGGCACTACCTCGCTGATATTCTCCCCACCCTACGCCGCTGTCAACGTGAAATCTCATGTTCCCATCTCTCTTGACTTCAACGCCAACTACTCCAAGTGAGTATTTTTCTTCAAAAACCTCTGTGGAAAGTTCACCCTCCGGTCACACATCGATAGCCCCGCTCCATCTCGACCCGATGATCCCCAGTGGGACATCGCCCTCCTGCGAGGCCTTAACCCATGCTTCTCCAACACCACCGATGACATCGCCAACTCCACACTCCTTTCGTCGTTCACCCGGGCCCATGACATGCTAGTTCTCAAAGAACTCCGCCTAGCCAACGATGAGAAAACCATGGCCTATACCGTCCTCCTCGCCATAGCCGATCATGGTTGTCGATCCTCATGTACTGCCGCCACTTCTCGTGGCTCTAGTGGCCATGGCCCTAACCATGGCAACACAGCCCGCACCGGTGGACTGGCAAGGGCAAGGGCAAGAACTGGCATGGTCCGATGCAATCGCGACCTGCTCCAGTCCATGTCCCGTCTACAAGTCCCACGGGTCCGTGGCTATG
This sequence comes from Oryza coarctata, assembly GCA_030770085.1. Lineage (NCBI taxonomy): Eukaryota > Viridiplantae > Streptophyta > Magnoliopsida > Poales > Poaceae > Oryza > Oryza coarctata. The sequence goes on from CM061479.1 coordinate 3,150,732, forward strand.
CTATAATCCCTAGGCACCCTAGCCCTAGCCACGCAGTCCCATTGGCTGACAACCAGGGGTTCTCGGTGCCCATCCTCAGGCCCACCTGGCATCGGCTCCCACCCTACCGCCTCAGCCAATGCTCCCGCCACCACCCACCCAGTCGGTTCCCTCCTGGAACCAGGCTGGCCTCGTCGCCGCCCTCAACCAGATGACACTCTAACCACAGCGCCCTTGGGTGCTAGACTCTAGTGCATCCTATCACATGGTGTCATCAGTTGGTATACTACGCTCTAGCCATCCCTCCTCCTCCCCTTTTGTCACCATTGGCAATGGTCACTCTCTTCCTGTCCAATGCAGTGGTGACTCTCTTCTGTCTACACTCACAACTAACCTTCCACTTCGCAATGTCCTGATTGTTCCCTCCCTCATTCATAATCTAGTATATGTTTGCCAATTCATATGAGAAAACAATTACTCAATTGAATTTGACGCTTCTGGTTTCTCTGTGAAGGATATCCCAACCCGACGTCAAATCCTTCGTTGCAATAGTGGCGGCGACCTCTACACCATCCCTACCGCGCCGTCCACTCCACACACCAGCGTCGCCCTCTCCACCAACCCCTGGCATCTTCGCCTTGGCCATCTCGGCCCCGACGCTATCGCCATCCTCCATCGCAGCGCCTCCATCCAGTATACCCACAACATCTTCACCATTTACCAGTCATGTCAACTTGGTAAACACGTGCGACTGCCCTTTTTAAATTCTATGTCTTGTACCTTACGACCTTTTGAACTAATACATTATAATGTATGGACTTTCCAGTTAAGAGTGTCTCTGGTAATCAGTATTATCTTGTAATACTTAATGATTACACACACTATTGTTGGACTTTTTCACTCATCAGCAAGTCCGAGGTCGCCTCCCACCTAACTAACTTCACAAACTACATCTCTAACCAGTTCAACCTCTCCATCAAAGCTCTATAGGCCGATAACGGTACGGAATTTATCAACCGTATTGTTCAAACATTCCTCACCTCCCAGAGCATCCATCTACGCCTCTCCTGCCCCTACACCTCTTCCCAGAACAGCAAGGCTGAACGCCTACTTCGCACACTTAACAAAATAAGTCGCACAATGCTACTTCATGCTCACCTACCTGCAACTTACTAGGCTAAAGCACTAACCACTACGACTTACCTCCTCAATCGGCGTCCTTGCTCCTCCGTTCGCCACCATGTTCCATACACCCTTCTATACTGCACGACATCCGACAACTCCCACCTACACGTTTTCGGGTGCCTCTACTATCCTAATCTCATCGCCACTGCTCCTCACAAACTTGCTCCTTGCTCCACCGCTTGCATTCTCCTCGGATATCTCTCATCTCACAAGAAATACCGATGTCTCGATCTCTCCACCCATCGGGTCATCATCTCTCGCCATGTCGTTTTTGATGAGACCTATTTCCCCTTCAGTCCACTTAATCCCAGATCCTCATCTAGTGATCTCAACTTCCTCCTTACCAACATCGTGCCCTCCCGGTCTCCTCCACCAATCTTACCCCGACCCCCTCATCGGCTGCTCCTAAGGACTTACTGTTTAGCTCTCCCACTACTCTTCGGTCCGATGCTACTCACATTAGACCCTCATCGGCCCTACCACACTCATCAACTCTGGCTGATCCTGTCTCCTTTCCATCGGACACCTCAACCTCATCGGCTCCTCAACCCTCATCGGCTCATCACCACCCATCGGATCTTCTGCCTCCATCGGCTCCTCAGCCTCCATTGGCTCCCCCCTCCCTATCGGCTGCTCCACCTCCATCAGACCGACCAAACCGATCGGCTCATACACCCCCATCGGCTCAGACCGATCTAGTTCAGCTCTTTTCTCTCACATACAGTCGCCGATCTCGAGCCGATGACTCCCCTCCCCACCCAGTCCCCACCTCACCTACCATGCTCCCATTGGCTCTCGTCCCGTCCACATCTCACATGGTTATCCGATCACAAACTAGGTCCCTCCATCCCACCAAGCGCTACAGCCTCTCCGCAGTCCATTGTACTATCTCGCCCATCCTGACGACTTCTCATTTCGCCCTGGCCGATCCTCAGTGGCACGTGACCATGGCTGACGAATACAAGGCTCTCATGGACAATGAGACCTAGCGCCTCGTCCCTCGTCCTCCCAATGCCAATGTTTGTGACAAATAAGTGGATCTTTAAACACAAGTTCCACACTGATGGCTCACTTGCCCATCACAAGGCCCACTGGGTAGTTTGGGGTTTCTCCCAACGTCCCGGTGTCAGTTACAACGAGACCTTTAGTCCCGTCGTCAAACCCGCCACCATCCAGGTCATTCTCACCCTGGCTGTCTCGCACTCTTGGCCGATCCACCAACTCGACGTGAAGACTGCCTTTCTTCACGATCATCTGACGAAAATGGTCTACTGCTAGTAGCCTCCAGTCTTTGTCGATCCCTCTCGTCTGGACGATGTCTGCCTCGTTCAACGCTCCCTCTACAACCTTAAACAAGCTCCTTAGGCCTAGTACCAGCGCTTTGTTGCCTACTTTCGGCACATCGGCTTTATGGCCTCCGTGTCTGATAGCTCTCTCTTCACTATTTATATCGGCAACGCCACCGCCTATCTCCTCCTCTACGTCGACGACATTATTCTTATAGCGTCCTTGTCGTCCCTTCTACACCAGATCATGGCTTGACTCCACTTCGAGTTCGCCATGACCGATCTCAGTCCTCTCCATCACTTCCTTGGTATCTCTATCACCTGCTCTTCTCACAGGCTCTTTCTTTCCCAGCGCCAATACACCATCGATCTCCTCCAGCGTGCAAACATGGCTGAATATCACCCCACGGCCACTCTGGTTGACACTCATGCCAAACTCTCCGCTACCGATGGCTCACTCGTCGCCGATCCCTCTCAGTACCAGAGTCTTGCTGGTGCTCTTCAATACCTCACCCTAACACGACCCGATCTCACCTACGCCGTCCAACAAGTGTACCTCTTCATGCATGCTCCACGCGAACCTCATCTTGCGCTGCTTAAGCGTATCCTTTGCTACGTGAAGGGTACACTCTCTAGCGGACTGCACCTCAGCTCTAGCCCTATTGACTCTCTCACCGCGTACTCCGACGCGGACTGGGTAGGATGCTCTGACTCTTGACGCTCCACGTCTGGCTATTGCGTCTTCCTCAGTGACATTCTAGTCTCCTGGTCCTCAAAACGCTAGACTACAGTGTCTCGGTCCAACGCCGAAGCCAAGTACCGCGCCGTTGCCCACGTCGTTGCCTGGTCCAGGAGCTCTGTGTACCTATCTTCTCTACGACCATCGTCTACTGCGACAACTTCAGTGATGTTTATATAACCTTCAACCCGATTCATCATCGATGCACAAAGCACATAGAAATAGACATTCATTTTATCCGTGACAAGTTCACCCTAGGACAGGTTTGGGTGCTTCATATACCATCGGCGTACCAGTTTGTTGATATTATGACCAAAGGCCTCCTCACGCCTTTGTTCATCAGTTTTCGGTCTAGTCTCTATGTCCGTTCCCCTCTCGCTATGACTGCAGGGGGTGTTAGACCACTGGAACACTAGACTGTATATATATAGATCCAATTATCTCTGTATATAGTTAGGATCTTAGTCTTACTTACTGTATATATTCTTACACCTCCAACCTCATAAATATCATTCATATGTGCTTCTTCATATTCACGGTAAAAAATACGTATATTTTGGGTCGGGGAATAACTGGTCGGATGTCTATGCTTTCCTACTAATTGAAAATAAATAAATTTTGAGACCTAAATAACAGCGAGCAAGGAAAACTCCAAATTTTAATCGTGACTTGAGAGCCTTGCATTTCTTCCTAAAGGGTACTCCTCTGCCTTTGTATTATATGGGCAACTAGAAAGGCAAGAGTAGTATTGTAGTGGCAAATGTAGCATCATCACATGGACATGGTCATTTCCAATAATGGTTCCTAAAGGGTCACCAAGACATCGCCTTGGCGTCCATGCACCATCTGCTGATCTGCAATAAGGGCGTTGTCATCGCCTAGCCTTCTACGTGCCATATGTCCAAATTTGATATGAAAATCAGGGGCAAGTCTATGGGGATCGAGGTCATGCGCAAAGTAGGAAATCACATGCGTGGGAGTAAGATTGTGCGTGTGCAATGTTAGCATTTCATGGTTTAAACCTGTGCTTGCTTATTTTCCTTCTTCAGATAGTTTGATTCTGTATTGTAGTGTGTCTAGTTGTTTTTCAGTTTCATCAGAGTTTGACTCTGCTACAAAGCTCGGATTTTGTGTCGAGGCACGCCACTCATCTGAGGTGTGCATGTTCACGTCAGGGTGCTCTTGTTAGAGTTTGTTACACCATTCTCATGGCACTGTTTATCGTGTGGGATGGCACATGAAGGAGCACATCATGGGTCGTGGAATTTTAGTCACTACGGCCATGTCTTATTTATTCACTTAAGAAAGGGACAATTGTGTGTTTGACACCATTTTGAAGACTAACCAATAAGTTAACCATATTTTACCAACTTTACTTATTTGATCCTCCTTCTTAAAACTGAATTCACTGTCTAACCACATTCTAAACGGAATGTTAGGAATGCATTTTAAAAAAAGAAAATCCATTTAGAAAAGTAAGAAGACTAAAATGTCCTTTAGAGTGAGAATAATTTTGGCTGTCTCTAGATGCCCGATTCAGCTTCCACCGACCACAAGGGATAGGGTTTCCTTGCGCGGCAGTGGCAACATGTGGCGGCGGCATGTAGCAGCATGTGTGGGGCGTGGAGGAAGGAGAGGGAAGTGGAGAGTGTCATGCGGCGGCGATCTCTAGGTAGAGAGAAGTTGGTGGTTGGTATCTTACTCACTTGTGCGGGGCAGCTCGGGGCCGTGTGGAGCGGTGCTCACTTGGTGGCCAGGACGACACGCATTGGGCTATACGTTGCTCGTCCAATGCCTAGGGCGGAGGAAGGCTGGTGCACAAAGTTTATTCATATTGTCATCAAGTTGAAGTCAAATTTGTTGTACATCTCACAAATTTGGAGTCAAAATTGTCAAGACAGTCAAATTTGTCAAAAATCGAACAAAACAAGTCAAATTTGTCACATATTTGTCAAACCCTACACAAAGTGCACTAATTTGTCACAAATCTTTTATAATATTTCCAACATACTATTGTACATATGCTAAGTGCCCAAAAGTTGGGCCGAAAACCTTTGGAAAATGAGGACAAATGAGCAATGGTAGAAATGGTGGTTTAGACTTGAGTTAGTCTGGTGGTGGAATCGGTTTTGAAAAAGAGGTTCAAATTAGCGAACCTGGCATAACGGTGTCAAATTAGACTTCAAAAGGGGTCAAAAGCGCAGTTATCTCCTTACTAAAAGGAGAGAAAAAAACCCGGAAAGCAGCAGTCAGTTCGCTGCACAAAAACAACTCAAGTACCCAACATGCGAGGGAGAGATCAGAGTTAGATTTTAAGAGCAATGGCCGTGCAGCGGCAGCAGCAGAGGGGCACCTACTGCCTCCTGGTTAACGCTTAACTCGTCAAGTCTCCTTTCTTGCGCATGGAGACTTTGACCTATTCCAGCTGGCATGGAGACTTTCTTGCGCGAATTCTTATACTCGGGCTACATACGAGCCGGACGCACTCTGCCCCTCCCACACCCCCCTCTTTCTCTGTTACAACGCATGCCCGCCCGCCTGCACCCTACAACTAGCTAGCTAGCTATCCATCTCTCCTCTTTTCACTTCAAATGACTTTTATAAAAATTATTTGTCTGATTTCTAACTCGTTGCATTTGTTTGTAATTAAATTTTTACAATGATGATAAAAGTATATGTAATCAACATTTCATACGCACGAGAAACGAATGTTTCAAATGAAATTTAACTCCGATGGTATTTTAAGTTCATTTGATAGTTTTTCTTTGAAGTTTTAGTCATTGGGGACGACAAGTCAAGTTCATGATGTGAGGCTACTAGTGCAATGGTTTTTTGGCTTGTGCATCGCCTAAGGAGGATTGTTAGCTAGCTGGTCCTTCTGAAGTTCCCTGGGATCCTGTTAAGCTTGCAACAAGTAGTAGAAGTTGTTTTGCCCTACCCCTGTTCCCTCGCTGGGCATAGATCTGTGGTGGGATGGCACCACCGGGCGATGTAAAGTGAGCTGGGAGAGCGAGTGTGTTTTTTACTTTCAGTTTTTTTCTTTTCTTTTCTTTACACGCACCCTAAAACTGGAGTAGCGCTGTTTCTTTAATGGAAACAGTGAAGCCTCTCTTTCTCAAAAAGAAAAACACACACGCATTAATCCATATGAATGTGATCTCTATGAATTCTCCATGTGCAGCTTTTTTCCCTCCAAGTGAAACAGAAAGTGTTTAAAAATTAAAATTCGTCACCCATATATAATATTTAGTTATTACTGTATAGCCCTCATAAAAAAAATAATTTTTTTATTCCATCCTAGGTACATACATGATAAATAATTGGATTAAAGTTGAAATCTTGAAGCAATAGTACCCTCTTATCCTTATCATTGCCTTCAGATCTTACAAGCAATACAGTTCTATAAATTGTTTCTCTCTCTTTTTTTTTTCAAGCATAAAACTTAGCAGAATACAGAGCTGATGATCGGATGATTTTTTTACTTGTAAAAAAATAAATGATTATAATTTATAAAGATGTCGAATAGAGTTATGAGTAGTATTAGATAGGAGTGGAGAGAAAAACCCTCGAAAACCGACCATTGAACCAAACGAATTGTTGGATTTTCTGGATGCTGCCTCGGTTTTTACTTCGGTATAGGGTTTTTATCTTGGCTTTTGCTTGCTGCTAACCGAAAGAAAAAAAAACCGCCCACTCCGTCAACCCCTCCTCGTCCTCGTCCAGATCGATGAAGCACGAGCGTGAGCGCCGCAGAAGGCGGCGTCCCCAATCCTCGTCCTCAGATCAGCAGTTCGGCACAAGTGAAGATGAGAAGAACAGAAGGCCGCGAGCCATGGGAGACCGGCTGAGGAGCAGCAAGCCAGCAAGGCAATCCAGCCAGCGGAGCGGTGATGCTCGTCCTTGGAGGTGGCGCTTCTCGTCTCGTGGCTCCTCTTTGGCGCACCACCGCTTTCGTGCCACTGCGCCGTGACGCCTTTTCTGCTCGAAATCGAGGAGACGACGACAGCGCGTGCAGGCTCCGCTCGTCGTCATGCCTTCTTCGGTAAAAACCGAAGGCCGAAAAAACCCATCCCAAGTTGTTCGGGTTTTTTCTCAGTTTTTATTCTTCTACAACTTCTGGTTGCTATTTCTTACAAACATGGGTTTTAAGAAACCGAAAAACCGAATCGTCGTAACCATTAAACCGAATGCCCACCGCTAGTTTTGGCCATGCTCATCGTCTCTAATCTTTTGATTTCATGATATGCCTAACTGCTCTTTAAGGTTAAGTGGTGTATTTTTTGTGTAGGACCTGCTCGAATTTATAGCTTGATGATTCTCTTCGGTGAAATTAAATCCTCTACAAGTTTTAGCTGTTAGTCTTCTTGGTCTTTAGTGCAGATCAACCTAGTTAGACAAGAAATCAATATATTATAAATATTTAAGCATTAGATTTTCATCATTCCTTGTTATATCACTCTTGTGGATATAAATACATGATTTTTATCTATTATCTAAAAAAATCAGATAGCAAAAACGGATTACAACAATTTCCATAACAGTACTAAGAACAACAATCCACAGCTCCAACATATTAATACTAATTTGTTCACAGAAATTTATTCATTTTATATGATACTATGTATTGAGATTTGATAAAGTGAAGGGTATTAGTCTTTTAATTTTTTTATTGATACATGTGGGATGAATAAAAGATAAAGTTATTTTAAGTCGAAAGGTGTAGCTATTATCTCTCTGGGTTTTTTATAATTAATGCCATTGATTTTAGACGTATATTTAACCGTTCATTTTATTTATTTTTTTTCAATATAAAAAAATATAAGTTGTTTTTAAACTTCCTTTGATAATAAAATAAATCATAACAAAATAAATAATAATTATATAATTTTTCTAAATAAGATGAATGCTCCAACAAAAAGTTAATAGTGTGAAATATAAAAAAAATCGGAGGGAATATAACTTTACAATATGCGCTACAACTTGATTCAGTATTCACATCAGCCTATCTTAATAGATATAGCTAACAATTCCCTTAACAACACGCCTGCCAGGTTTCATCTAAGTATATTACATCAACTCTCCCATTAGGAACACGGAGGAATTAGTGTTTGATATAGTCAATCCTCTCTAGGCTACTTTATTAGTATCATCTTGTACTTCAGAACGTTATATACCTTCATGGCTATAACTTGCGTCGTTTTTTACCTTTACCACCTGCTGTTGTTGTTCACTTGGTCAGAATAGCTTTTGGAATGGTGTTGTCTCGAGCAGGTGTCTGATGTCTAGGTAGACAACGACTAGCAAAATGGCCAGTCTCACTGCAGCTGAAACATACGACATTTTTCGTTTTCGATAAAGCCTTTCCCGTCTTAGACATACTGGAGGTTGATTCACCACAAGCAGAGCATGCAACTTTGGGTTCTGATTCACTGCCTCCCTTACATTGGCATTCAAGGCTACCATCATTTGCTTCTGTGAACTTCTAAACTGGGGTTACTGTTGTCCTGTTTACTTCTGCCATTACCTGCTGTATAACTTCTTGGTAAGCCTCTCGTTGGTGTTGAGTTACAGCAGTCAGCATTGGACTCAGGGGGCATTTAGTTGGGACATGATCATCACTTTCACAAAGGTAACAGGTGAACTTGCTCATGGGGCACTCTCCGAGTGGATGGCTTCCTTCACAGCTAGAGCAACCGATTTCGTGCTCGCTAGCGCTGTCCTATCTCTCCACAACGAGCACAGGCACAATATTTGAAGTTGTTCCATGGGCACCACATCAACTGATAACGATACCTTCACATGGTCCATTGTGTACGATAGTCAATTCAATTAGAGAGAGTGAGTGAATGATTATAAAAATAAAAAATAAAATTTAACTTCCTCTAATGATAAAACATAAAAAACCACGTTTTTAAAATTTGGATTTTGTCACTAAACTAACCGTAAATCCATAACTGACCTAAAACCTAAAACTTTGTTAGGATAAATAGACAAAATTTACAAATAAATTTAACTGAAATCACATCAATTAGGCTGGTAGATCTCGAGATACTAATAAAATAAAATTAGGTTGATGAAAATTAATTAAGCCGAACCAACCAACCTTTTCACAACACTGAAAAACTCCGAAACTAATTTAAATCTTAGAGAAAAATAAATCAATATAAAATCGATCGCTAGTATATACAAAAGTAAATGAGAAAGATAGATTAATTACCGTCCATAAATTTTATCTTATTCTTTTAAAATACGTTTCCAAATCATCCAAAAGATTTCTACACAAAATCTCTAAAACCCTTGATTATAACTTTAATCTATTATCTAATTTGTTATCTCCACCAAAATCACTCAAAAAAATATTTTCCTTTTATAGTGAACAGTAATGCCTAATGCCACCAGCACGCCATCAACTTGGGCCGCACCTACACCGTGCAACCGGGCCATGTTTGCGCTATCAGCCCATCTCGCTTCCACGCACGTGCCATTCCGGCCTATTGCTTTGTTGAGCCTCGTCTCTGCACGCGCCAGCTGCTGCAGCCAAAGCTTGCTCGTCCCTCCTCGCGTCGAGCTAGGCCAGTTAGGCCTGCACACCGCGTGTCCCATCCACCTCTATGTGCTAACAAAACACAGATTCTCATAATCTGACCTATGTTATTTTACATAAGCTCTCATCATATTTTGCTATAACAATTTTAATATAATCAATTACACAATGTAGACTAATTTTTTATCAATTTTTATTTTACAATCTATAAATATTCACTACAACATATGAATATTGAACATTGGCATTTCCTTTAAAAAAATTGTGTTTCACTTTTAGACAATAGATTCATCAAAAATACACAAAGAAAGAAAGTTTTTCAATTTTATACCATTTTTTAATACAACAAATCATCATTATAAACAAGCTCAATCATATTATGCTAAAAGTAATTTACACTCTCACATTCATACACATACGATGTAAATCTAATAATTTATTACAAGACACGATATACTTTCCTTAATTATTTTAAAACTTGTAAACATTAAAATGATGTATGGAATTAAGAACTTGATTAATTTCTAGAAATTATATACAGCTTAGTTTTCAACCCGATTAAACCTATATCTTTAGATAATTATAAGTTAAAGAACTGGATTTCTATCAAACATAACATCTTTCATGTTCATACCAATAATAAGTAATCTCGTTAATTAGAAGAAATTGACGATACATATTTTCACGATGTTTCTCATATAATTTTGATCTTTCTTATAATCATATTATTATATTTAAAATAAGATCAAATAAGAAAGATTAATTATATCATGATTTAGTTTAAGTTGTTGTTCTATTTAGCTAGTCATATAAAGAGAATTGTTTTCTAGATGACTAAGCAATAAGTGAATTACCTAAGAAGTATTTTTTCTATCAAGTCTACACCCCCAAAATTAGCATCAAAGAAAGCTTTTAAACTAATACATAAGGTTGTAGATAGATATATATATATATGAGAATCCACTTAATTGGTTAAAAATGTGAAGCATGTGAGGAAGCTTAAAATCATACACATAAAATCATACACATAAACACATTAACATTTTGTTTATTTTTAAAAACCCATTTAGTTTTAATTATAGAATGATTAGGAGTTGGTGCTACAAGTTTCTAATACTTGTTACATTCAAAATTTTATAACTCTTTATGCATAGAATTAATATAAGATTCGTCAATTAATCTATGTGATATATCTTTGGATTCAAAAAATACTGTAAAAACTAAATGAGCACATTAAACCTAAAATGTGTCACTCTTTCGTAAAGAATACCTATAATTTATTGAGGTGGATGTTTTCTCGGAGCTATAGCTTCAGTTTATCTTTTTAGACAGAAGATGTTAAACATTGAGTGTGCTTAATTGTTGGTAAAGTTATGGTAGGTGTTAGAACCATTTCAATTGATTATGTGGGAGGAGTGAAAGCTTCATCTTTATTATTTTTATCAACAAAGATATTCTTTCTCTAAATATACATATATGTACCTGTAACATATGGACTAGTAACTAGCTTAGTTTCATCAAAAGTAATTTTATTTGTTTTCAAAATTAGAACACAATAAACACATAAATAAGTAGAATAACCAAGAAAACATACCATCAACTGATCTAGCCTCATATTTATCTAAATTAACTGATTTCAGCACAAAATATTTATATCCAAAAACACGAAAGTGAGAAACACTAAGCCTATGATCAAATCACAACTCATAAGAAGTTTTATGAGCTTTGATCTAAAAAATACACTATTTATAACATAGCATGTAGATATAGCTTCAGCCCAAAATTTTCTAGGAGTAGAGAATTTATCTAGTATAGTTCAAGCCATCTTAATCAAAATAGTATAGTTGAAAATTTTCTTTCAACTATACTATTTTATTGTGGTACTCTAGTTAAAGAAAATTAATGATCAAGATCTTTTTTAGCATAAAAGTGATCAAAACAAGAATTTTTAAATTTAGATCTATTATCATTTCTAATTTCTCTAATAGCTCCATGGAGATCAACAAATAATCTAAGAGCAAGACTCCTAAAATGATAAAGTCTCAGATGCCATAAAGTAAACCTAAAAATATTTAAAGTAATCATCAACTATCACCCCAGTATGTAATACTTACTTCCAAAGGATTAAACTCATGATAGTCCAATGGTATCAAGCTGTAAAAGTTGTCCCGGTATATTTGTCATCATTGTAATAGATGGATATAAACCTACATATATCTTATCATATCTACAAGAAAAACATACTATATTGCTATCATCTTTAAGCTTAAGTAGACCATATATAAAATCTAAAAAATCACAGTGTTAGATAATGAAAATCAACATGACCAAATCTATGGTGTCAAAAAGAATAAGTCTTTTAAAGTACAAGGCATATATTACATTTTCTAATTTCGTATCAAAATGCAATAGTAAACAATCTCGTTAATAAGAAGTACGTTAATGTATATTTTTTTATGTTTCTCATATTTCTCATAACACTTAATTTTGATCTATCACATCTTTTTTTAGCATATTAGCATAACTTTAATCTTTCTCACATCCTTCTCTCTAAAAGACAAGCAAAATGAGAAAAAATCTAAAAGTTTTGTAAAAATATGTGCAGAACAATTTAAAACAATAGCAGAACAATTTAATTTACATTATGATGCAAGTTTTTCGAAATGTTTCCTAAAGTTGGCAACTATAAGAAGGTCAAGATCTCATATGACATGGTTCTATATGACCTCTCCTGATACATAGATTGAAACTTCAGAAAATTTGTGTTTTATCTTTTCTGCTTATGCAGTAGACCAGGAGCCAGTGTGAACAGCCACAATATTGTTGGAATATCACTGCATTGTCTACACATATGAACTATAGAAAAAAAACTAATATATAGTTTTAACAAAAGAATAATAATCTAACGGATAAATCTTACAAATATGGGCGTTGAAGGCTGAAGTCAAAAGCTAGTACAAGCTTACAGCATCAGAAACAATATGCGACAGGCAATTGTCAAAGGATGCAGACTAGTTTGTGTTTACAATGACTCACCGTCTCACCCCAATTAGACCACCCAATGAACCGAGTTCAAAGGTGCTGTATACCTTTTTACATCCAAACGCGACAAATTATTTGGCAAGGAATAAAGCCCATCAAGGCATGTGACTTATACTAACTACTTGGGCTATAGCTCAAGGCTCAGTGCCAACTAGATAAAGTGAGAGTCATCAGTATCAATCCATTTTTTATTAAAAAAAGGTAAAACGATTTTATACTAATGTTCTTAAACTTTTCAGTGATTCCCCAAATGTAATCTCACATATACGATAAGAGCAACTAAGCAATGTCAACAAAGAAAAACAAGTAGCCAACCCATAGTGTATCATTGTAGATTCAAGGTTAGAGTTTCAAGGAGTTGCGACATCTCAACAAAGAAAAACAAGTGATGAATAATCAAGGTTTATTACTAGTTCATAAAAGTAATGCTTCATTTTATCCAAATAGTGAATTTCTATTAATATAAAAAATAGAAATAAACTGCAAAGCTGGTTTACTTTATATTAGATGATACATTGACATTTTATTTTAAATGGCGTTCCAAAAATGAATAATTTAACCAAATATACTTCATCCATTCTACAATATAGCAATCTACCACTAGATTAGATACAACCTAGTGGACGGTACATCTATTTAGATTCTTAGTACTAGGTTGTATCTAATAGATTGCTATGTTTTGAAACGGAGGAATAGACTCCCAAAAGATTTATCAGATGGAAAGAATGATGTGGAAGAATGTTGGTCAGTCTGTGGCCCATAGAATAAGTTCACGGTTATGATTGTTAACAGCAGATGGAAATCACATCGTTTGGAGGTTAACTGTTGGGTCCACAGTCCACACACAGCTTCTCAAGGATGTCCTAACATGATGGGCCCACAGATTAGATCAAGGTAAAATCAACAGCAGTCTGCGAGTAAACAGTGCTGTGGCAATGGAAAATTGGGCATCCTTGTGATCATGAAAGTGGCAAAACAGTCTAAAATATCAAATCAGGCAAAGTGGATTTAGAGATGGCTGGCAACGGGAAGCAGTGATGCCGAAATAGTTCTATGTCAATTTGCCAAAATAATTCTATGTCAGCTTGCCAACAATGGAAGGATATCCTTGGCTTGGGCGATGCAAGCATCTTGGCAGTGGATAGATTATCGTTGATCATGACAATGCAAAACGTTCTGGCATGATGGTGATACGTTAGTCACAGAGATAATAGAAAAAACAGTCCTACGAAATCGTGATATGCACTCCAAGTAGAATATAATGAGGCTAGTGTGACAGCGTGGATGGTTGAATTGATGATGCTCAGATAATGACAAAGGTGGCTTTGACTCCTGTTGGTAACTATGTGAAAAACAAATTTGGTGTAGAATACAAACTGACATGAATGGTGCATGGAGAAACTCATCAAGGCGACAGGAACATGCTAGAGCATGGCAGTAAACCTTGAAGACAAAGTGAGTGATCAACGAATAAATTGCAACAATAACTTATCATTGCAAGTCAAACGAGGGCGAACCATTCAGAGGACAATGCACATTTGAGCATGACGATAAGTCCCCATCCTATAGGCGTTTGATCTAAGAGAGCAGCATATAGGACAGGTTGACATATTAATCTTCTGATTGAGCAAACTCTTGATTCGAATACTCCAAAACCAGGTAGAAGTCATCCTTGACTCTTGATATCACTGGGTAGAACTCCCAAAACATTTAGAAAAGAAAGGTCTACCTAGTTTTGGGACCTGTGAACGAGTTTTACCAAGTTTTAGAGTTGATGCTGTGTTTTAAGCACAAACTATGTGGAGCGTTTATAGAGAGATTCTATGGGGTGGAGTGGTAATACCAGGTCCACACAAGAGTTCTTTGTGTATATTGTAGGAAGAGCTGGATCAAAGAAAATTGGTTTCCTGATTACTCTTTTTGCAGCCATCTGTTCGAGCTTCTGAAAAAGTAGGAATAACATGGTCTTGCATCAGCAATTGATAGGTAGTCCTCCTGTGTCTACAATTTGTAATTATGTCTCCTTTTTGCAGCAGTGGCAAATCCTAGCAAGGCGAGAGACAAGAGAGATTCAGCGAGGCAATCATCAAGATGGTGGAGGTGGCAAAGTGTTTGCAGTGTGCTTCTGCTAGAGCTGAAGTTGGTTGATTGATCTTGAATTTGGGTGGACCAAAGGTGTGCGAGTGTTTCGTTAGTTCTTCAGGTTACCTTGTTAATGTTAAAGAAAACTGTGGCAGTAAGAGCTCTTGTTGAACCTTGTAATTTTTGGGAAGTGGCGCCCCTTTGTGCGTGTTTGTGTTACCTGGAATCCTGAGCGGATGTATCCCTGTGACCATTGCTTTCTATAAAAGCAGGATCAGATGCCCTGTGGTCTATAAAGAAAAGATGTTTATTCTATCACTTATATTACTCAAGGGTATTTTATTCTCATGTGTTTCAGGTGAGGCAACAATCCACAAACTATAAGACCACCATTCGCAACCACCTCACCTTCGGCATAGAAGTTTCAGCATAGCAAATAAATGAGTAATGGTTTGCCATATAAAGATGAAGTGTGAGTGTGTGTGTGTGTCATTGTATACACTAACAAAGAGTACCATCATCCATGCACACAATACTTTTTAGCCTATGTCAATCAAAGAATATTACTTTCGGTATCAGGATGATCATTATTAACGATAACTAAGCACATAACTATTTGCCATCTGATGAAAACAAAAATTACCAAATCTGAATAATTCCACATATCTAATGGGATCAGACATGATCGTTGGCATGACTTGCCTTATAGTCCGTTGTGATTGTCTCACCTTCAGCATCTTCTGTTCCAGGGTTCTGTCCCCGACTTGCAGATGCAGCTCCTGCTTCTCCTGCTCCAGCAACAGAGTGCTCTAAGGCAGGAAGAACTAAGCCACAATCAAACAAACAATAAACAGGACTGCATAGAAATATTACACTAGTGTACTGTTGATTAAAGTTTTCCTGTTGAATCACAAGAACCCTAACAGAATATTGATAGCTGGATCTGAATCGCCTGGGGGTCCGGACGTTCGTGGACGGCGAGAGCGCGGACTGGGCGCGACGTGGCGCGCAGTCGCCGACAGCACGGCATGGATCGATGCCGCGATGCGGATGCGTGTCGCGCGGGGACGCGTCGCGGTGTCGCGCTCGCGCCGAGGCGAGGCGAGGCGAGGCGAGCGCACGAGATACCCCCAATGAGACCACTGGATGGCTGCAGCGAGCATGGGCTCGCACAACAGCACACCAGCCTTTAATGTCATGTCAACTTGTACTAGCCTCAAGGTTGTTTTTGAAGGTGATCGAACAAGAATCTACACTTCATTCAAATTTCTCTCGGTTCAGTTGTGGCTTGAACATTTACGCTTGTGCTAGCATTTTGGTCTCAAGAGGAAATCGCTACCACAAAAGCAGCCATGAAAACCAGTCTATAACTGTCAGTTGTTTATAATAATAGATAATACTACCGGTTCACATTAAATTTTTTTAGATCTAAATCAGTAGTGTGTATAAGTCCTAGCTCTATCTGCCCCATTCTCTCCACCCGCCTCTTCTCTCTCCACCCATCCACCTCTCTCTCCTCCTCCCTCCTATCATGCCACCACCATCGTCCACCACCTCCCTCTCCTCCTCCCTCATGTCCTGTCATCATCATCGTCCGCTAGTATTACTTTTTTTTGGTGGCAACTACATCTTTGATAAAGAAGCCTATGGTCATCAGATCTGACGACCTTAGCCTCTTTACCAACATATCTAACCAACTAAAGGTGAGGAACTATAGCCACTGTTCTCCTCCTCCCTCTTCTTTCGATGTTTGCCATGGCTAAAAATTCTTTAGT
This sequence comes from Oryza coarctata, assembly GCA_030770085.1. Lineage (NCBI taxonomy): Eukaryota > Viridiplantae > Streptophyta > Magnoliopsida > Poales > Poaceae > Oryza > Oryza coarctata. The sequence continues at coordinate 3,167,364 of CM061479.1, forward strand.
AATTTTGGAACAAATTTATGCATTTAATACTCGTCTAGCAATTAGTCGAGGTATACAAACCAACAGTTTGAATATATAGTTCTAATCTAATTAAAGCGGTAAATACTTATAAAAGAGACATTTAGTCCTCACCACGAAGAAAACTGCAGTAGAAAAGAAAACTAGCGAGACTTCTACTCTATAGCCACAAGCAGCAGAACTAGGGTATAAATCAAGAGTATTCTCCTTTAAAATCATTTTTCAACTATAAGATGGATGATTATTGCAAGATAAGTATAAGAAATACTCATTAAGTCACATAGCACATATAGATGCATAGGGTGTAATAAAGAAAGCTATTTACAATAGCATTATTTAGAAGATATTTGAGAATAATAAAATAATAGAGTAATTAAATAACAATATTAATCAACTCTGAATATCACTCCAATGTTATATAGGACCAAACTTGGTTACATAGATCCAACATTTCCACACAATGAACTAATCAGTTATCATTAATTACTAAATTATTAATCATGAAAAATATGCTCGTCTATAACTGTGAATATAACTATTTGAATAGTTTTACTCAAGTTAGAGATGTACAAATTTACTCACAAGATACAATATCAATATCATATTAGCCATACATCACAATATCTAAAAATACCCAAATAAAGATTGTGACAGGAGCTTTGTATAATATGTCCAATAGAATAGTCATCGACTAAGTTCTCAGTAGAGATGGCCTAATCTCTACTCTAGAGAAACTATTAGCTCCGAATTAGACCTAATGTTACCAAGTAGGACTTACATCTGTCACCATGGATTTATTGGCACTATCACTTATAAACTAAACACACCATGGTGTCTCCTACTAAAATATATTACACTACAGATCCAGTCATTGCCCATGCTAACTTGTAGTTAGTATAGTAAATGTTTTGTAATAATAGCTCACGAACTAATCCTTAATTATCATGAACACAACCATCACAACAATATGTTCATAACCCTCTATTAGTTAAATTTTAGTTAGATAATTATTATTTATTTATTAACCAAACAATTAACTATAAGTAAATATAAGTGTAACACTAGTTTTTTTCTAGAGTTTCTAAGCATGACTAAGCAATTACACTAAATATCTAGCTGAACCATTATATAAAGTTCAAGTTAGTCAAATTATATCCCAAGATATCAAGCTACAAGATAATCAATACAAATTGGCCATAACAAAGGATATAGATTCACAACACCCAATAGCATTCGGAAATAAATGCATCATTGAAGTAAAGCGAGAATTTAAATAACGGATCAATAAGCTCAAAATAAATTTGGATCTGCATGACTTGCATTGCAATAAAAGGTCTTCAATTAATCTTCCAAAGTTCATTTGACAAACTCATGAACTTTCCAAACAATAAAAACTACACGCTAGCATGTAAAACAAGGAAAACGAATAACAAAAACTAAATAGATAGCACAAATAAAGTTTATAAATAGGTAAATCTTGAATTTAGATAATTTATGATACTTGAATGACCTCATTCTAGGTTCATGTGATTTAGTTACGAATTATTGAAGTTTTAATTCAATTAAAACCTATTAAGAAAAACCTAAACAATTCATTATGTCATATTTAATTGTTTTAGAACTGAAAAAAATGATGTTAATGACATCAGCTAGAAGAGAGGAGATGTTGATGTCACCAACATATGGGACCGACATGTCAGTAAGAGAGAGGGATGGGTATACGGTAGACCTAGTCTATGGGTTCATCGAGATGAATGGTTGAGATTGGTTTGACCAGTGTTGACCAAGAACGAACACCCAAGATCGATGCTAATCTGGATCGCCACATAGGACAACGCGCGCACGCCATGCGAACGAAGACAGCAAGGTGGCAGCTGACGCGGTGACTACGTTAGCACATCGGTGCCGAGCAACATGGGAACCAATGGTTCTGGCACCAAGGACCACGGCGATGTCAATGGAGGACACGGGATAGAGAGGAGAACACTACAATGCTCACCAGTAGCGATGTGACGAGGTTTAGCAGAGGACACCGATCAGTGACAAGCTCAAAATGATGGTGGCCATCGAGTTGTTGGCAACAATGGGGTTTCAGTGACCTTCGGCTTTGAGGAGGAGGCGGCCAAGGTTCTTGCCTTCACTATGGTGTTGAGAGAAGTTGCAACAAGCTCCGACAATGGCCGGGTCGATGGTGAGCGGCGGCTGGAGTTGGCAACAAATGGTGGAGAGAGAGGAGAGCATGAACATGCGACTAGGTGGCAGTGGAGAGCTGAGGTTAGGGGTGTAAACAAAAGAGAAAATCCTAGGGATGCTATATATAGGTTCGAGAGGAGGAGACCAACCTAGATACAGTGGAAAGAGGTGGTGGAAAAGCTAGGGTTTATCCGAGTTCATAGGTAAAGGTTAGGGCTTGATTCCACGTTGATTCCATGCAGTTTGGCTCTAAATCTTAGGGGAAATGCAAGAGGGTGAGAGATTTCCCATCAATCCATTTTGGAAAAGGAGCAACGAAGCAACCAAATTAAATGTGTGTGGGGGGCAAGACTTTAGCTGCAGGTAGGCGATATACCTGATAGGTAGGGTCGAGGTCCACGTGTCGACAATTGAGGGCAATGGTAGCCCACAGAGCTATTGGGCTGGGCTAGTGTGCATGGCTACTAGGCTAGCTTAGTGTCAACTTGGGCAATTAGCCTAGCAAGAGGCAAAGAAGGGCATGCCAAGGTTAAGGGTATCAGGTTGGTTCAATGGTGAGCTAGCCCAAAAGAAAAAAGGGTGGTCACGAGATAGAGAGAAAGGTTGAGGAAGAGAGACGGATTGGCTTCGGCTGGTTGGGCTGGTGATCAGAGGAGGCTCGAAGGGGAGTAAAAAGAGGCCACGGCCTAAAGGGAGAAAAAGGAATGGGTTAGATTTAACCCAAAGATTTTAAAGGGTTTTTAATTTAATTTTTAATTTAAATAACTACTAAAATATTGTTTTATTTATTAAAAATATTTTTCATGCTCAAAAGGAAAAATCGTGAAAATACTTGAGCATGTAAAGTATTTGATGTTCAAATTTTCATATATTTTTATTCAATCATTTCCTTTAATTATTAAATAATTTCTAGAATTTCTTTCATAGCAATGTATATTAGCGATTTTTATGGTGTGAAAACGTTACATCTCAAGGAGTGTGAAATATAGCAAGGGCATATGAGCAAGACGGCGAAGTTGGAGGCCTACAATGGTTAATATCTTCAAACTGACTGGACCTGGTCTTTCCTTCTTCGGTAGGATCATTCATCAATGTAGGACATGTTGCAACACACGAATCACAAAGCAGTTCTATTCCATCACGTCTTGTCGACAGGGGAAAGACTACTTCATGTATAATTTGCTTCCCTTTCTATTAGTCTCATAGACTTCATCCCTCCCTTCACAGGTTCTAGGAGTGTCTAGTTTAATTTCCCAGCTTCTTCGTCATTAGATTTAAAATTAAACAAAAATCTACTAAATTTAAGCTACAGAATTCATAAATAGACTATCTTCGTTTAACATTTTGCCATATGCAATAAAGCTTACAAATTGCATATTGATATTTGATGATAAACTAATAATATTCATATTATATACATAAAAATAATATATGTAAGTTTTCTTTAGACACAACCTCTTTTTTAGACGTGAGTTTATTTAAGACGGATTAAATGTCTACTTTCTTTAATTTTTACATTTATTTTTATCAGAAATATATATAGTATAAAATATTTGATGACAATATTTATATTATATGCATAAAAATCACATACAGTTTTCGTAAACACTATATTGGGCTGTTCATCTACGGTTCGGGGGAAACCGTGTAAAACCAGCTAGCGTGTTTTTCCAGCTACGGTAGAGCTAATCGCAGCGGCGGCACCACAAATCGCTAGACTGTTTCTCTTGGGTCCTGTTTCGGCTGGTTTCTTTCAACGAGTAGAACACCCCGAGTTTCATATATTTACCTATCTATCTATCTATAACTATGCTAATTTGATATTTTTAAGAGCTTTCATATTAATAAGAAATCTGACTATTAATTAATTAGGTCGTGTTATGTTAACCCTAGATGGTAGAGATTAATCTGCTTTTAACAGCATGAGCCTCTAAAGGCCATCCAATTTGTTGCCTGTCATAACCTTTTTTTGGGCCAAGCATATAAATTGCTGATGTCGCACGATCCGTACGTACGTGCGTATTCCTTTTCTACCATACATCCGTCTTTATTTTTTTGCGGTGGTAAATAGCTTTGTTCGGATTAACTATAATAATTAGCGAAATACTATGAAAAGTTTGCATCACCAATATGTAAATTATTTCGTTCAGTTTGTCATAAATCTGTGGTACTCTTTACGCATGAATTTGTGTTCACGCTAAATAGATTTTTAAGCCAATAACATATTAGGAAAAGATATAGGTAAAAAATTCTTACAAAAAAGACTAACGGGGCATAGTGTGATTGAATCGTAATTTTCTATAACTTTCAAATAATTAAATCAAATAGTTGAGAATTTTGTTATTAAGATCGCTTAGTATGCATAGTAGTGCACCAAACTATTTAAGCAAGATATTCACTTTATTAATTTGGTCTATACTAACCGAGTACTTGGGGAAGCTACCACTTTAATAGAAAAAAAATAACTGTAGATCGAATTAAAAATTTGTTTTAAATAAAATAGGTTACCGATAAAATACCATAGATTCTTTTGCTTTTACTACCATGGATACTTTATTGTAAAATTGAACGAATCTTAAATTATAAATTAATAAATATGAAGTTATATGTATCTAGACCGTTAATTTAGTCCAGTATTTGAAAATAAATAATTAGCAGTTTGTAATTAAGGTAAGATAAGACTCTTCTTTTTATCTAAGCCGTAAGAATTAAAAATAAACTATAACACTAGGACTTTTTTTAAATCTAAATATACGGACGATGTAAAATATGGATTGACAACCAGTAACAAATATGACAATATAACCCTTGCAAAAAAATGATAATAGAAATTTGTGCTCGAGAGTGTTGTTTAGAGGTCACACCCTAATCAATTACAATTTGACTACATGTAGTCCGTATTGATGTGGTAAGCCTACATATCAAACTTTGATCAAAGATAAGAAAAAAAACACAGAAAATAAGTTAACGTTCTGGTATATAGTCACAGGGAGAAATAATTTAATTTGGGCTGTTTATCACGATTAGCAGAACATGGAGTTACATGTATGGTTAATTATTATTATCCACCCATGGTTAACGCCTAGTGCATCATCATGATTAACAGTGTAATACACATAGATAAACGTTTTATTTAATTTTGCTCCTCGGCGGCACGCTTCCATGGCGCCTTGACGGGGCGAGCGGGACGCCGGCGAGGGTGGCGGAGGCAGTCGCAGAGCCGCAGGAAGAAGTCGACGACCGGCTGGATCCGCGACAGCAGCACGAACACCGGGCCGAGCACGCCGCCGGTGACCGTCACGATGGCCATGGGCTCCATCCCTCCTAATCTCTCTCGCTCTCTCTCACCTGACCTGACTTGGTAAAATTATCAAAAAGTGCAGATTTGGCTTTGCCTAGGTTGGTCGAGATGAGTGGAGGGAGCGATGAATTTTATACAGGAGAGGAGGCTGGGGTTAAAGCAAGCCGTGCGGTTACTGCGGGCTTGCTTCCACCTCCATGGCAACCAAAACGGCTATTTTGGGACTGGCCAGTTAAAGGTGCTTGGTTAACATCTCATCCCAGTCTAGTCATGTAAAGTTATTTCTACAAAGTTATTACTAATCGTGTTCAGATGCTACCTGTACCCTAGCATTGTACTGGACACATTTTACTACTCTAGCTAAAAATATTAGACGTTGGAAGAGTTCTCCCAGCGCCAAATAAATTTAACTAAAAGGTAGATGGACGGATAAACCGTTATGGAATATATTTACATATTAAAAATGTGGAAATTGTTGATTATATTCTCTGTTAATGTATCAGTATATACAGCCAGGGTGATTTACACATACAACCGCATAGCTACACACGGGTTAACCTACTATAATTACAGACTAACACTCCTCCGTAGTTTAATCGGAAGCATCGCTAACATTTAGACTAGATCGAAACTCCTGAAATAATGAGGTAGGAAGGCCTTGGTAAAGACGTCGGCGCACTACGATATCGTAGGAACATGTAGGACCCGAATGTGACCAAGAGCGACCTTCTCTCGAACGAAATGAAGATCAATTTCAACATGCTTCATCCGTTGATGCTGCACCGGGTTGCTAGAGAGATATACAACAACTGATATTGTCACAATAGACTAAGATGACACGTCGAGGGGGTGGTGAAGCTCAAGAAGCAGCTGGCGCAGCCAGGTAGCTCAGCAATACCATTTGCCACAGCACGATATTCAGCTTCAGCACTTGATCTAGAGAACATATGCTGACGCTTGGAAGACCAGGACACTAAGTTATCCCCAAGAAATACTGCATAGCCAGAGGTCGACCGGCGAGTGTCAGGACAGTCGGCCCAGTCGGCATCTGTGTAAACAACAAGATCTATAGTCGAAGATCGATGCATGGTCAGCCCAAGAGATAGGGTGCCCTGTAGATAGCGTAGGATCCGCTTGAGAGCAGCGAGGTGCGGCTCTCGAGGATCATACATATAGAGGCAGATCTGCTGAACTATAAAGGTAATGTCTGGTCGGGTGAAAGTCAGATACTACAGAGCGTCGGTGAGACTACGGTACTGTATAGCATCAGCGACAGGCGGTCCGTCAGCAGATAATTTATGGTGGAGATCAACAAGCGTGCTGCACGGCTTGCACGCACTCATCTCGGCACGCTCCAAAATATCCTGACTGTACTGCCGCTGAGAAAGGAACAGACCATCTACGGAGCGGGTCACAGAAATGTCCAGAAAATGATGCAGCTGACCCATATCCGTCATAGCAAACTCACGTCGGAGAGTCTCAATGATATTGTTGAATAATCCAGCAGAGGAGGCAGTAAGGACAATGTCATCAACATAGAGTAGTAAGTAGGTTGTGTCTGAACCGCGGTGATATATGAAGAGAGAAGTTCTGACTTTGTTTCAACAAATCTAAGTGACACAAGGTGAGAGGTGAACCTGTGATGCCAAGCACAAGGAGCCTGCTTCAAACCATATAAGGACTTATTGAGCTGACAGATAAAATCTAAATGAGAAGAATTCACAAATCTAGAAAGCTGCACGCAGTACACTGTCTCAGTGAGAGTGCCATGGAGAAATACATTATTCACATCCAGCTGATGAATGGGCCAGTTCTGAGATAATGCCAGAGAGAGAACCACGCGAATTGTCGTAGGCTTGACAACTAGACTGAAAGTCTCATCATAGTCAACACCGAGCCATTGTGTGAAACCCCGCAGAACCTAGCGAGCCTTGTAACGATCCAGAGACCCATTAGCGACCAACTTATGACGATAAATCCACTTCCTAGTCACAACATTGACGCCAGGAGGGCGAGGCACAAGACTCTATGTGTCGTTAGCAATCAAAGCGTCATACTCAGCATGCATAGCAGATTGCTAATTGTGATCTGACAAGGCATCACGAACAGAGCGAGGAAGAGGCGACATGGGTACAGCGTGGAGATTGAGACGATCCATGGGCTACACAATGCCATCTTTGCCACGTGTGCGCATAGAGTGCGCATTGGTCACCGGAGGGATGACAGTCGGTCAAGTAGCAGCTGTGCGGCCGATACTGCTGGCAACAACCTGAGCGCGAGCAGCAGGGGCAGCAGGACAGGCAACACTTGTGGTCGGTAGGGCACCGCTGGCAGCGACCTGTGTAGGGTGCACAGGAGTAGCGGCACCAGATGACACGGACTTAGGCGACCATGGCCCTGCACCAAGGCTCGACGGCACAAGTGGGGCCTCGGGCACAGGGTGTGCCGCCTGAGGAAGCTGTTGTACCTGCACGTAAAAAAGAGGCTCCAGGAACTGAAGCGGTGAGATCATGATCATCGATAAGAAAGTTCAGGGCGGAGGGTGCCATGGGGTGGTAGACATGTCAGAGAAAGGGAAGAAGGATTCATCAAAAACAACATGTCTAGAAATGAGAATGCGGTTCGACTGAAGCTCGAGGCATCGATGGCCTTTGTGCTCCGAGGAGTAACCGAGGAACACGCATAGAGAAGAACGAGGAGCAAGTTTGTGGGGCGCTATAGAGGACATATTGGGGTAATAGGTGCAACCAAAAACTTTGAGATGATCATAGGAGGGCAGGACAGAGAAGAGAACGGAGTATGGTGTGGAGGAGGCGAGTGTTGTGGTAGGGAGGTGGTTCATAAGATATGTGGCAGTATGAAGGGCCTCGACCCAGTAAGCTGAAGGGAGACTCACTTGAAACAAAAGAGAACGTAGAGAGTTATTGATGGTACAAATAGAACACTCTGCTTTACCATTTTGTTGAGAAGTGTATGAGCACGACATACGGAGGGCAACACCGTGGGAGAGAAAAAACATACGGGCCAAGGAATTATCGAATTCACGGCCATTGTCGCACTGGATGCTCTTAATGGTGGTACCAAACTGTGTGCGAACATATGCAAAAAAGGTAGAAATAGTGGAAAATGTCTCGGATTTGAGACGAAGGGGAAAAGTCCAAATGTAGTGAGAGCAATCATCAAGAATAACAAGATAATATTTGTATCTTGACACACCAACAATTGGAGAGGTCCATAAATCACAATGGATTAAATCAAAGTTGTGAATAGCACAAGAGGTAGATGAACCGAAAGGTAGACGTACATGACGACCGAGTTGGCACGCATGACATAAATGATCAATGCAATCTTTATTGCAACAAATGACATTAGAGCTAAGAAGTTTGAACAGAATGTCGCGTCCAAGATGATCGAGACGGCGATGCCAAAGGGAGGTGGGTGCAACGACGAACGCAGAAGGTGCTGGTAGATGGTGAAAAAATGGGTAGAGGTCACCGGAACTATTGCACCTGGCGATCACGTTCCTAATTTGCAGATCCTTCACAGAAAGACCAAATGGATCAAACTCAATGTAACAATTATTATCGGTGGTAAACCAACGAATAGAAATTAAATTCTTAATAATGTTAGGGGATACCAAAATATTATTAAGAGTAAGATCACGGTGCGGTAAGGAAAAATGATGGGATCCAGTGACGGTGATAGGAAGTAAAGCACCATTGCCCACAACAATAGATAAAGGAGTAGATGAAGAGGGTAGGGAAATGGTAGAGAGTATACCAGCGTCCGAGATCATGTGGAAACCGGCACCCGTATCAGCATACCATTCAAAGGCTGATTGGTTGGGCGCCGTGGTGTTGAAAGAGTGCGCTAGAAAGTCCTGGTGCCAACCTCTATGACTAGGCGGCCAAGGTGCCGCCTGGTACACCGGTGAGGGCGCTTGGAAGCACGCCGGTGAGGGCGCTTGGAAGCCTAACGGTGTAGCTCCCTGTAGTACGTGCCATACAGGGACGATGGGGCACCGTATATGCTGCTATAGGTGCTAGGAAGAGCACCAAAACCGCCATAGTACGGGGCTGCGTGGGACGTAGGCTGTGGCGGCAGAGGACGGACGGACTGATCGTACGGCCACATGCGCACGGTGCCAGCCCAAGGGTGGGCAAACGTCAGGTACACAGTCGTTCCGGGAGGGATACCGCCCTGACCACCTAGGGCCGCTCCAGCAGATGTTGCTGGAGAATTGCCACTAGTAGAATTGCCGCGTCCACCGCGGCCGCGGCGGCGGCCGTTGCACTAGCCTCCGATTGGTGCAGCTGGGCACGGAGGAGGAGACGCCCCCGACGAGGAGCAGCTGTGGCACTTGGGGCTACTGGACGCGGGGGTCGCAGCGAAGAGAGCGGCCGGTAGGGACAGAGGACGAGCGTCGATCTCTAGCTCCTTCAACAACAGATGAGTGTGTGCTTCCGAAAATGTTGGAAACGGCCGGTGCATCTTGAGAATGGACACCATATGGCGAAACTTGCTACTAAGGCCATGGAGAAGCATGAGGACCATCTGCTGGTCGCCGAATTCGATGAGAGAGGCAACCATGGATTTAAGACGACGGTAGTAGTCGGTGACGCTGAGGGAGTCCTGGCGAAATGTACGGAACTGCGTCTCAAGGAGAAGGGCACAATACTCCTTCTGACCGAGGAATTCATCCTCGAGATAGCACCATGCATTATGGGCGCGTCTGGGCCGCATCATCAGCGACTGCTGCAGGTCGCTGGAGACAGTGCCGTACACCCCCGTAGGGACGCAACAGTCTGCCTGGAGCCACACCGGGCACATGGGGAACGCGTCATCCTCGAGGACGTGGCGGGTGAGGGCATATTTCGTAAGGACAGTGAGAAACATGCAGCGCTACTTAGTGTAGGAGCCCGTGGCCTTGTTGAGGACGATAGGGATAAGTACCTTGATATTGACGAACAGCGGTGGCTTGCGCCCAGAGAGCCGCGTGAGTGCTCTCGTACACGTCTAGAGCTTCGTCAGCGCGAGAAGGATCGGCCGCGAGACAATGTTCTTCGGAAGTAGCGGCGCCAGTGTTGCCGTCAGCCATAGGGGGCACAATAGCCGATCAGAGTCGGATCGACAGCCGATCGGATCGGCAATGGGTAGATCGGCGGATGATGAGCAGCCGATCAGTTCAGAAGCCGATGAGCAGCCGATTAGTTCGGAGGCCAATGAGCAGCGAATCAGTTCGGGGGCCGCTGAGCAGCCGATCAGATCGGGTGGCCGATGATCTGTCGATCAGATCGGATGGATCAGATCAGCAGTAGAGATCGAGCAGCCGATCAGTTCGGAAGCCAATAAGCAGCCGATCAGATCGGGTGACTGATGAGTAGCCGATCAGATCCAATGGATCAGCAATAAGCAGGATCCGATCGGACCGATCGATGGATATAATCAATTTGGTTGGCAACGGAGAGCCGATCGGCAATAAACAGAATCCGATCGAACCGATTGACGGATTCGATTAGATCGGATCGGCGGGCGATCTGATCGGCGGCAGCGCGGGCGATAAGACCGGCGACACCTAGTGGTGGCAATCGAATCGGCAACGGACGTTGGTGCGGAAACGCAGGTAGGATCGGATCGGCAGCCACACCCGGTGACGAGGGCAGCTACGGGGTAGACGATCAGATCGGTAGCGCTGACGATGAGACCAGCGACACTTCCGATGACATGCAGTCGGCACCGGTGGTGGCGGTCGAATCGGCGACGGACGTTGGTTCAAAAACAGTAGCCTTGAGGGTGTTGGACCTCAACAGTCTCTCGTACAATAGTGGCGGAGAAAAAGATCAGCGACGACTACAACAATGACAACGTTTTTGGTTGCGAAAAGATAGCGGATTGAAACGGCTTATGATACCATAAAAATGTAGAAATTATTGATTGTATTATTTATTAATGTATCAGTATATACAGCCGAAGTGACTTCCATTGAAACACATTTAAGCCTTCTTTGAAATGGAGAAATTTATGAGAATTTTAACGAAAAATAATAATTCCTATAAAAAAAACCTTTAAATTTCTGCGTCAAATGAACCTGCAATATAGTCGGAAGAAAGCATCCAGCAGACAAGGAACTTCTACTTACGACCTGATTCTGAATTTATTGTTACACCAGTTATAAAATAAGAGTTAAAGCTTCTGAATTTATCGTTACACCAGTTATAAAATAAGATTAGCATTACAGCCATCAATTGTTTCTACAAATTGCAAAACAACATTCAGCGAAAGCTTACACCAATGGCAGCCAACATCAAACATTGATATAATGATATGCGAAATTTCACTGCATTCTGCGAAATGAAACATGCAACTGATTCATTCTTATCAGTGAGTACAGCACTTGATATATACCACTGCATCAAAAGGCAGCTAGTGCTGTACATACATTGTTACATATATTGGCCAGCAACTTCCTCGGATGGACTGGAAACGTCACATTTCCATTCCAGCTGCCATAAGCACTGAAATAGCAACTTGTTGCAGATGATACAGTCGCTAGGTTAAATAATTAAAAAAGATCTGGCTATAATTTCAGATAATACAGACTCGGTTATTAGAATAGCATCTTAATTACTAACCTCTCTCTACTCGTGATCCTAGTCAAGCCTGCAGCTAGAGATTGCAAGCAAGAACTGTTATAACTCCAGCATAGGCTCCTGGGGTTGAAGATAAGCAGAATCTCTGCAGATCATTGTCTCCGTCCAATCACGGGTAACATCATGGACCTTCAATTTTGATCCTGTTGAATGAATGTGAGAGGCCATTAGCTCCATTGAAATTGTGGAGTTCCAATTTGATCGTCTCTACGATCTTGGCTTCCTCCAGATCAGGTGTGGGCACATCCACGTGCATTGAGCCTTGCTTTATGGGACCAATGAAATCTTGATTCAGAGCTTGCTGTTTGATGTAATTGTACAGCTCCTGGTGGAAAGGGTGATCATAGGAGTAGCAATCAACTCCATTGGACGAATCATTTGACGAACCTGATCCTTCTCTCTTGCAAAAGTGTGGAAGTGTCTCATAGTCCATAACCTGAAGGTCATAGAGATCTTAGTTTAAAACATGCCAATACACGGGGTTCATAAGCTATCAGACCAACAAGGCCAGCTAAAAGTTAGGATGGCTGGTTGTACAGAAAGTAAGCTCTTTCCAATCAGCTTATTCGTACTAACAGACGTGTGTGACCATAGTTGTGCTGACGGCGAAATGGATTCCATCGTAAGCAAGCAAAGCTTTTTGATGCTATTTGTCACTAAATGTTACGCTAAGATGCAGAAGACCTAGTTCAGTAGTGCAGGAGGTTGGTCCACATAACTTTTGCCCATCAATCCCAGGAAAACTTAAGGTTGAAGCTCATATCATTTGAATCAGGATGTAAAACCAGATGATGAGAACCTACAGGGTATCACCTTGTTTCTGGAGAAAGTTAATGCTAAGTGAAAGAGATATTAACAATATTTACCTTTAGTAGCTCATCTCTTCCTGAGCCATACAGGACTTTAATTTTCTTTTTTGTTCTTTCTTGTAGAAGAGGCTTCACAACCTAGCCACGATCGAAACAAATGGTGTTAAAAATCAAAATCTTCAAATTGAAGTTGAAATTAAGAAAATAATAGAACGCGTATAAAAATTAACTGCAAGGTATATATGTGTACTGACCTTCCAACATGCTGAAAAAACATATGGAGCATTGACAATAAAATAGGTCTCTGTTTTTTCAGGATAATTAAGGTCGTCAATGGCTGTTATTGTAGACAACATCTGCATCATGTAGAATTTTGATAAGCATATTATTACAAAGTTTATTTTCACTGAACAAAAAACAGATTCATCACATATAGAGTTAAGCTATCGGTAGAATGAACAAACTAAAACTGTTTAACTTCCGTAATCTGAACAATGAAGTAGTTTAGCAGCAGTATAGAATGTACTGTTAACCTGTGATCCACATCCAGTTGCAGCATAAAAAAAAAAGAGGTCAAATGCATTGCTTTAATTAATCCATTACAACTTGTTATTGGTTACTAGGCAGATTGGAAAACCAATTAACTCAATTCAAGGAATATTCATGATTTATGACCCCTTGCACCAGAGTCTCTTGTTATGATTTATGACACTTGGATTCAAATTTTAATTGACACCAAACATTTACCATATACAAAATAAGCCCATGATCAGTTATCTTTCATATCTGAGAAGTTATACCATAAAGGGAGAAGATTTTGGCAACTGGCAAAAGACAACCTACCTTTATTTGGTTCAAGGCAGAAAGCTTCAGCCCTGTCATATCCATAACCTTTAAGCAAGTGTTAATCTGTTTCCCAAACATCTTAGAGGCTTTTGGCTAAAGAAGAGAAAAAAATTACTTAATATCTGTTCATAACTTTGAAACTATGGATCATCAATAGAAAAAGCACTTACCAGTACAACACGGTCTCGATATTCATTCATCTGTATGTGTGACTGCACATAATAGTGCACCTAGTACAAAAATGAAGTAATTTAGACAAAAAGATCTTTATGAAAAAATACATCATGCTATGTTTCCTATCAAATGGGGATGCTTGCTATTTAACAGTTATTAACTCTTAATCCTATAACTGATGTTAGAAGTACTCAAATGCCATTTAACTTATCATCTACTGTAATGGTACCAGACGTTAGCTCAATGAATCTGGCTTTGAACAAATACTATTATACTAATTACATTATTTTCAATTTAACCCATGTAGATTTGTTCAGACTCTAAACAAAATTAATACCTACCGATGCCTTGTCAAGGGTACTGAGCCCAACACCGAATGCATAGACAGGTTGTCCCTACAAAAAGGAGAGGAAATGAGAAGAAGAGTGCAAAAGCCTTTACTCAATTAAGAGAGTAAACTGCTGTCAACTGAAAGGATTGGTCAGCAATATAATGCTATCCAAAACCAGATAATTTTTGATAAAAATGTGAGATTTGAACATAAGCCTCCATTAATTGGGATATGGATCAGCAGAACTTTGTTCTTAAAACTACTTGTTATTAAGACTGAAAAATGAAGTAAATAAGTCTGGTCGCTATACCTGCTTGGAGTATCCTGTCAATCCAACAAGCAGCGTATCCCGAATAGCTCTGTATAAATCAGAGGGGACTATAGGTTTCTGCAGTAAGAAATGGATGTTGCTAGTTAGATGAATAACATAAGATGAACCAATAAGCAATTTGCAGTGCAGGTATTCATCTTGTAAAAGATTTTAAATCATTGATTGGCAGAGTTGCCTTCCTTTCTTCAAGAGAAGTTAAAAGTAATTCTATCCAATGAAGAAGGTACTTACAGCCAGAACACTGTCAATCCCATTTTGTATCCTCCAATTTAAGGAATCCATTAACTGCATCAAACAATTGAATATTAAGAGATAAATAATTTATGTGCAGTCTTGAGTGTAAAATTATTTGCAGCAAGCTTTACCATTTTATGTGCTTTGGGAACATTCCACTCTCTAGCCTTTAGAAAACGCACCAGAGCCCCTCTTGGGTATCCTTGATGTACATGCTATAAACATTAACAACACTAGTTAACCACTAGTCGCTCCTAGAATTATTATTAATTTTCAAACTAGCAGCTAACAAAATTCAGTGATTTATGGTGGATCATTTGTAGGCAAAAAAGAAAATGCAACTCATTGATCCAAAAAAAAAAGATACAGCACGATAAGAAAACAAATGTAGACAGAGGTCAAGGAAAAGCATCTAGCAACACAACAGGGAGGGAAAAGCAAATGTTTGTGAAGACATTGTGAATTTTGTGGGAAAGAAATAGTTTTTTACAAAAGATGTTGTTTCTTAGTGCACATATTGGGATTCCAGCTCGCTTGCGCAACCAGACACATCATCCTGAGATCACTAAGGGCATGGCAACATACTTATCAGGAAAAGGACAGCTAGAGCATAAGCATATTAAAGAAGTCCAAATCGGCAATTGAAACATCTCCACCAGGAACAGTCCAGGCCACACAAAGTCCAGAAGCACCAGGTCCACTCCATCCCTCGTAAGCAAACGTCCAAATTAAACAAAAGCAACTTCTTCGGCCATTAATTAGAAGTCACTGAGATCCACATGGTGTCTGAATCACAATTCACACAAGAGAAATAAGAAGATGCCTTGCCGTGAATGATCACACAACAAAGCCATCTCCCTCCCATCCCATGTAGTAGTAAATGGTCTAGCTTCCAACTCCTAACAATAATACTCTATCTTGGCGTACTTGACCTCTTAAAGTCTTAGGATCTGAAAGTGTGGCCGCTAGAACAATCAACGCATGCTTGGAAAGTAGTTCAACTCTCCTAGCCGGCACAGATGACCGAGGTTATGAAGAGTCAGATGAGACGTAATAATACAGCTCTTGAGCTCCAAATGGCAAGCGAGGAACAGCACATGGCACCGACACCAAGAATTGCCCCCCAAATTGCCTGCTTGTACCAAAGCTGCAGTTAAGGACCGCAAATGGTACTATCACTCTTAAAACATCTCACAAAATCTTCTTACAAAAAAAATATCTGCCTGTGCAAGTGAAGCAAAGTTTGCTCAACTTTTTTGCCGAACAAGTTTGCTCAACTACACCCGGAAAGAGTGGTTTAGCCCTGACTCCACGGCATGAAGACTCCAAAAAAAAGTGCGATTTCACCCAAAAAGACCTAGTCTGAATAAAAATTCCAACTTGACCAAAGAAACAGTTGAAAACTACGACCAAGAAGAAAATCATAGAAATTCAAAGTAAACTGTTGGAGTTGCAAACTTGAACGCTTCAACTAGTCAAATAATAAATTTTAAGAACATGAACTAGAAATAACGAAATGAAAACAACAGAAAAAAAAAGATGTCCAAAATTGATAAAAGAAAGCTTGACCAAACTAGAGCTGAGCTACGGATCACAATGAACTTCAAAGATTTAAATGTTACCTCAGACCTACCAAGCAAGAACGAGCAAACAATGGGAGCTGCAAATCCCAAATCGCCCAAAAAATGCAAAGCAAGAAACGGTAGAAGAGTCAAAATCAAGCAAAACTCAACCAAAACAGCAGCAAACCCAACGCAGAAACATCACCCAAATAACCGACCAACGAGTTCTAGCAGAGCAAAATACAGAGCAAGGAAGCAGAGATCCAGCCAGAGCAGCAGCAAGAGCAGATCGGAACCTGGAATGTGGTCTTGAGCGGCTCCTCCACTGCAACAAACAAAACAAAGCAAGCAAGAGCGTATCTCAGCAAGCAAGAACAACCTCGGAGAAAAAAAGAAAGAGGAAAAGCTCTGTGTTTTTTTCCTTGTTCCCTTTTCCCTCCTTATTTTATCTTTCTGTAGTAATCAAAAAGAGAGACACTCACGCAGCTCCATCAGCGCGGAGAACTGCTTGATGGCCTCCTCCGAAGCGGCCGCCATTGCTGCCGGCGACGGCGGGGAGGGGAGAGAGGGACGAGCCTTGCTTCCCGGTGGTGACTAAGCGAGGTCAAACAAGGAGAAAGCTGGGTCCTTGCTCGCCTTTTTGCTCACACACCGTTCTCCCCTTTTATCTCTCCCTCTCTCTCCCTCTCCTTGCTCCTTCCTCCGTCGGTCGATCTGCTGTGCTGCTGGCTGCTGCTGCAGCTGCGTACGTGGTCGTGTGCTGGTGTCGAGTGTCTGCGGTCCGTGGAGGTCGGCCGCGCTGAGGGATGAGGTTGGCCCTGAGGTGCGGTCGGAACTGGTTTATAGAGGCAGAGAAAAGAGCAAACCTCCTCTTTTTTCTCTCTTTTGCTTTTTTGTATGGCTTTTTTAGCTTTTGGCTGGGTTGGTTTTATAGTTTAGGGTGATCTTTGGATTAAGAGATGTCGTAACGAAAATCTAAGGTATTCAACTTTTATATTGGTAGATACCATTAAGTGTTAAGAGAGCTATCAATAAATGCTATTATCAAAAATAAGAAATTGTTGTTATTTGCTGACTTTATTTTATAATAACGTATGGTTTTTATTTAAGTGTTTAAAAAATGGTGTCGTTCATTAATGTTATAATTCTATTGAGCTCTTATAATTTTAAATATGTGTTTTGATTTAATTGGTGAGTTTTGATTTTTCTATCTTATCATTAACTCATCTAGGAATAAGTTTTTGTGACATGAGCTCTTGTGATCAAACCGTTACCTTTGATCACCTCTTACCATTACCATTGATTCTCATGTCTTTTATATCATCGTGCAATCTATGACCACGTGTTGTACTGAATAGCCAATGAACAAATGGTAGCAAGAAATAGCATGCATAGAATACATATTGGCATGCAGCAGTGAATATTTAAAAATCGTCTTTGTTTAGAGAGTTGAAAAAGAGAGAAAGGTAAATGTACCTTGATATATAAAAAGTTGCCACACAGTCTAGAATTTCATTTTGAAATTTGAGTTTTTGGGGAGCAACAATTTCAAGGTGTCTATTGATGGTCTTTAGATAGTGGATATATACATAGATCATCTAATTTATTATTGAGACAGCAGCAAGAAACCATATGTGTATCTATGTAAAAACAAAAGTGATAAAAAATTAATTTATATTAAAATTAGTAAAATTGCTCTATATTAAAATAATTCATTTATATTAAAATTGTCATGGCAAAGTGTGATGAACATTATGTATATTGATTTGGTTTAGGCTGTGAGAATCTATGTCAAAAAATAATAATAATAATAATATTATTATAGATTACTGTTGACATAGAATAAATTATTATTAATATGGGCTAACAATGATGAGCACGCAAGCCGGTAGCATGGGCTAGTAGGCTGGTGTAATGGACCAATGGCATGGGCGTGAGCGAGCGTGGTGCGCGTGGGGGCATTACTGCTGACAGGTGGGTCTGGTACGACACTAGTTGGTGTAAGTAGGAGCATGTGCGAGAGTACGGGGATGCTACGGCTGACAAGTGGGCCTAGCGCTACAGTGACTAGCACAAGTGGGTGCTCATGTAGGAGATCCGCCTTGAACATGTGTTGACGCACAATTGGTGCAATCGATGCGAACAGAGCGAGATTCTCTCTCTTCACCTTTATGTATGACTAGCGATCAATTTTAGATTGATTTATTTTTCTCGATAATTTGGGTTAGTTTTTTTTATCTAATTATGGTGTTTTTCTGTTCTGAAAAGTTTAATCGATTAATTATTTTCATATCTCATATTATTAATTAATTAGAATTTAATTAATTTATATCAATTTTGTTTCATTAATATCTCGAGATCCAGAAGTCTAATTGACATGATTTTAGTTGAGTTTATTTGAAAATTTTGTCTAGTTTATTTTATCAAAATTCTAGATTTGTCGGAGTTAAGAATCTACAGCTACAAATTGTTTATTGACAAAATAGTGTTCTGTTCACGTTTTTTAGGTTTTGTGATTAGGTAGAAGCTTTAAATTTTATTTTTGACTTTTGCAATCATTTACCCTCTTTAATTGGATATCTTAGTGTGAGTCGATATATAGTATAAGCTTATTTATTTAGAAAATATATAGATGGATAGATTTTCTATAAAACCTTGTAATTTCGATAGTATTATTTTCAGTATTGGAATGCTAAGATTCAAGTTCAACTCTTTGCGATATAGGAGAAAATTTATAAGCCATATCAAGTTCTCGATAATAATATAGTGACATTGGTGAATGTACCACAGGTAGAGGCTAACAGTAAAATAAGAAATTTGATTATTTAAGAGCTGACTTTGACCTTGTGGTATATCTCAAGTCAGTATATAAGGTATGTAGAGCACTTTATGATTATCACAAGGGATCAAACACGGTAAAATAGGTACATCAAGACATGTATAAAAATGAATATATGTGTTTTGAGATGAAACCTAGTAAATCTCTTGATGATTTCTTTGCTCGCTTTAATAAGATTCTTAGCGACTTACGGTCTGTTTATGTTATATATTTTAAGACTAAAAATTCTCGTCAATCGCTAGGTGCTTTAGATATGTCTATGTGGGAGATGAAGATAACACAATCTACAAACATGAGTACACTGTGCTTTATTCTAAATTAAAAACTAATGAGCTAGATATTTTTCTAGAAAAAATATGGCTACTAAATCAATGACTTAACCTTCACAAACTAGCAACTCTATTGGTGATAACTCTTCCTTTAGATATGCTTTGTCTTCTTTGTCTTTACTAACTAATGGACAGCTAGAACAATTTTTTAAAGATGATTTGGTACTTCTGTTCACATACTTTGTAAGAGCTTTGTAAAATATTCGATCTAGGATGAGTGCAAATAGTGGAGAACCTCGAAGATATTTTAAATATGGCTCGCTTAATCACTTTTATCTTAAATGTCCAAAATTTCTAGCAAGAAATTTAGGGATGAAGATGAAGAGGAAGACAAAGTAGAGAGTGATAAGAATCGAACACTTGGGAGCACCAAGGAGAAGGGTATTTGAGTAAGGAGATAGTATACCATGTTTTTTTTGCTCTTAAACGAGTAAATTTAAGTAATATGGATACCGAGAGTGAGATGATACTACTTCAAAAGTAAAAAAAAACCTTAATTAATCTATGTATAATAGCAAGTAGTAAAAATATCACCAATAGTGATATCAACAATGACAATGACAAATGAGGTAAATTCTTCTTCTGATAAATTTAACTCTGGCTATTGAAAAACTAGTACGTTATTAGAGAAGAGAGAGAAAAAGATTAAGAAATAAGATGTTTTAGTTGAACAGTTAAATGCTAAAATGTCAAAACTTAAAATGTTGACTCCTATAGATAATTTTTATAAATCACATGACTTATTCTATGCTAAATTTAGTTCTCTAAGTCATAGGTATATTTCTACTTTAAAGTACCTTAAGCTTGAAAAAGAGGAAAATAATAAATATATTTGTGTAATTGATAAATTTGCTTCATGTGATAATTGTAATTTTTTTAAGTTGATGTTAAAAGATGCTGATATTAAAATTGTTCAACTAAAAGATGTTGTTACTCATAAGTTTCTTTCATACTCTAATTATGGTAAAAAAAGATAAATTTTAATATGTCTCTTATAAAATTTATACCACTCTTTTGAAGCGTATTGATTATTTGTAACTAAGATCTCGACAAAGTTTTCTTCTATATAGGTATTTCGTGCGAGAAAGGAGAACATTTGGCTAGTGAATTTTAGACGCTTATGCCACATGTCTGGTGATAAGAATTTGTTATTATATCTCATAGGAGCATTGTATATTGAAAATGTAACTTTTAGAGTGAATGACCTTGAGACCGCATAAAGGGGATGAATGTGCAAACCTTTTAATGTGAAATGCACTAACAATGGAAATTAATCTTCCCTCCAGAGTCTCTGGTCCGAAAGTTTAGAGTATCCAAACTAGTCTTTTTGTCGAACAAAGAACCTAGTTCAAAGTCTCTAGTAGTACAGTCTGGAGATTTCGAACATTCTTCAAAATGTCCAAGAGGCGAACCCTACGGGTTAGGGAGGAAGGAATGTAACAAAATTATAATGAATATAAAATGTAAAAAGAGACAAGAAGATAATGCAATTTTTCACCAAAGTTTAGATCAACCGATCCTACGTCTTCATTGAGAAACTCCAAAGAGTCAGATCTCTTCAATCCCTTATCTCATCAAGTTCAACCCTGGAATTTAGTTTGATATTCAAGCTCTTACCAAAACATTGCACTTAGTCCAAGACGATCACCAAGGTCTCTACTAGAATATGTGCTCTCACTTACTATGCAACTTCCTTTATCAAATCAATCTCTAAGATAGAACTCGGGAAATCACTAGAATACCTCACCCTTCATAAACTTTCCAGGTGATTTACATGTTAAATCCTCATGGAAAATGTCTAGTCATTTAGGAGGTGATTCTCTAAGAGTAACAAGCTTGAGTCTTCATCAGCGTTGATCCGCAAGTGCTCACACAAATCACAAGATCTAACTTCTTCCAAATCACCCAAAAAGACACTCTTAAAGTATGAATTAAGCTCAAGATCTAAGAGAGTAGAGTGGAAAATCTCTAAAAAGCTTTTGAGAGAGAGATAGTAATGAATGAGCAGCTAACCCCTCAAAAAGGTTTGGTGGGATTAAATACCAATCTGTTAATGCTGAAATTTGATTCTGATTCAGCCTATAAACAGGATCGGCCGATGGAAATACTGATCGGCTCGTGGGACAAAGTCGATTGGTACTGTAGAGAGGCCGATCAAACTAGTGGAAGATTGGATCGGTTTGAGGACAGAGAACTATCCGGATGGAGTTGGGTCAAAGGAGGAGTTTTAAGGACAAGACCTAGACAAACCTAGGGAGAGGTTGGAAAAGGATTGGCTTGAGTGAAGGAAGGTCCGATTGCTACAGGAAGGAAGCCGATCGAGTGGAGCAAGGTAAGATTCGGTCTAAGAATAAAAGATTATCTAAATAAGACTGAGTTTGTGGAGGAGCTGTGGAATTCACAGCAGGGTATTATCTTTAGTTAAATCGTATCCTATATGGTTAGGAAGTTTTAGTTAGTTTAGTTAACTGCTTTAGAGATATTTTCTATTATCTTTGTTAATAGATAACGTCCGATGGTTGTTGTAAATGCGTCAGACTCTATAAATCCATGGTATAAATATAGACCCCCTGAAAATCAATAAGGTAATCATCAACACAATACAACTTCGGCGCATCGCCACCCTAATTCATCTAGGTATTTACCGGCGGGTTCTAGCTCTCGACGCGGGGCTGCATCAGTTAACTTCGATCTTCGGCAAAAGGGTAAGTCCCGCCACTATCCTGGTATATCTTGTTCTGTCCAAGGCTGCATCGTTTAGGTTTGAACTCTTAGTTAGATCAGGTGTACTGCATCATGTCCGTGCAAGGTCTATCGGTCTATCAAAGCTCCCTCCACCGTTGTCGGTCTTGTGCTGCATCGGTTAGGTCTAACCTACGGGTCTGCCGACGGAGGATTGAGTTTTAGGCCTATAGGTCTCTCTACGGCGTTTCATCGGAGTGAGTAACCGATGAGTTATCCTAAACGTAGGTCCACATGTCCCCTATCATCGTGCGACCGATGGGTTTAGATATAGGACTGCATCGGGCGTTCGACCGGTAGGTAGCCGATGACATCTTATCTCTCTTCCCTCGTTGTCATGTTTGGTCCGAGCTCCCGCCATCTCGGTGTCGTTAGCCCTCGGCCTCATACTGTCTTGGTTAGGTCCGATCTATCGAGGCTGGTCCTAACGGCACCGTTACTGTGGTCGCTCGCCCATGTGGCCTCGTGGGGGAT
The DNA here is from genome assembly GCA_030770085.1 of Oryza coarctata. Taxonomy (NCBI): domain Eukaryota; kingdom Viridiplantae; phylum Streptophyta; class Magnoliopsida; order Poales; family Poaceae; genus Oryza; species Oryza coarctata. Next base: position 3,190,197 of record CM061479.1, read on the forward strand.
CGGCTCCTGCTCCGCGCATCGGATACGGGTAGCACCATCGGCTCTTTGGCTGATAGGCCCTCTAGTGCATTACACATGTCTATCTCTCACACCTCCATCGGCTTTTCAACCGATGTGCTAGTGTTCTCATCTATATCGGCACCCAACCGATAGGGAGAGCCGAGCAGGCCTTTCGGCCGACCGACTTACGTATCTCATCATCTCTCCTTGTCAATTGTAGGGTCAAATTGACTGGCACGCCTATGAACCTCGAGGCTTAAGGACCTGCACTAGAGTTAAGCAGACCTCCTAGGCTTTCGTGTGACTGAGCCATCGTCCTTCCCCAGTCGTGGGATTTTTGGTGGTGAGCACATGTTTTGGCACGCCCAGTAGGACAAGAAGAACTTTCATCCACTGAATATCCGGTGGGACTTGAAGACCTTTTCATCCGTTAAAGACCTTTCGTCAGCTGTAATCCAATGGCGGGTAAAGAGATCAACACAAACAACATGATCACAATGACGATGAAGGATTTCACTGAAGAACAAAGATACCAGGTGGAGCAAAATACAGCTAATTTCAGAAGCTCTGTCTAGAGTCCTTCAGTATGACTCGACAAGGGCCGATTCAAAAATCCCAGATGCCAAAGCCAGTTTTGGAAGGAGAATCGAGCTGGTCACCCCTTGTTAGCCCTCAGAAGCCGTTGCAAGAGATGGTTGACGAAGCTATTCACCATGCACTCATCAACCAATCGGGTGTGCTGGTGAATACTTTGCACAATCTGATCAAGAAAATGGTGGATGGGTCTATTGTTAAGGAACCTGATCAAGGGCCAGTATATTTACCGATGAGATAGGGTAACCACAGGTTACTTATAGATCCAGAAGGAATGTATTATCAAATATGTTTCCGCTAGTACAAGATCGGATTAGGGGACAACATAATGACATGATGCCAGGATATCATCGGACAGCTTATTACGGGGGATATAGGCAAGATTATCCTGGTAGCAATTATCAAGGAGATCATTACAGGCCATGTCAAGTGCCAACTTCGCTTCCACATTACCAGAGAGAGAATCCAAGAGAGGAGGATTGGTCTGCCAGAGTTGCGAAAGTTGTCAGGGAGCAATTCGGCACCCTTACCCGGAGTGGTTCGACAGAGTTCCACTACTGCACCGATACAGGACTCCGGATTATTCCAGATTTCTCTAGATTCTCAAGGCAAGATAGCGTATCTACGATGGAACATATTAGCCGATTCTTGGCCCAATGTGGGGAAGCATCGGCTGACGAAGCTCTGAGGGTCCGTTTATTTCCATTATCCCTATCTGGATTGGCCTTCACCTGGTTTTCTTCTTTGCCTCCAAACTCAATTAGGGGATGGGTCGATCTGGAAAAGCAATTTTATAAATACTTCTTTGCTGGGATTCAGGAGATGAGGTTGTCAGACTTGACATCGGTTAGGCAGAGGCCCGATGAGTCAGTTCCGGAATTCATCCAGTGTTTCCGGGATGTCAGAAGCCGATGTTACAGCCTCATTCTAGGTGATGGACAACTTGCTGACTTGGCCTTCTAGGGGTTGCTGGCTCCGATCAGGGAACACTTCTCTTCACAAGAGTTCAAGAGCTTGTCACACCTCCTCCAGAGGGTATCGGCTCATGAAAGCCAATTCGCTAAAACCAAGAAAGAGAGGTTCCATCGGAAGGCCACTCAGCTATAGGTTTATGCATCGGACTCAGATGATGAGGAATTCGATGCAGAAGTGGGTTTGGTGGAATGGACCAGGAGTAAGAAGCCTGTATCGTGCTCGTGGATTAAGAATACCAGTAAGGGGGAAAGATACGATTTTGATATCAACAAAGTTGTTAAGATATTCGATCTTCTCCTCCAAGAAAAACAGATCGAACTATTGCCAAACCATGTACTTCCATCTGCCGAAGAACTCAAAAAGAAAAAGTATTGTAAGTGACATAATTCAATATCTCACCACACCAACGAGTGCAAAGTTTTTAGGCAATAGTTACAATCGGCTATCGAACATAGGAGAATCAAGTTCGAGGACAAAAAGCCCATGAAGGTTGACGGACATCCTTTTCCTGTAAACATGGTGTTTGCAGGGTTCTCAAGAGATCGGTCCAATGAGAGAAGGTGCTAGAGGAAATCAAATGTTACCTCATCGGATCTAATCATAAAATATTCTAGAATACAAGACGAAGAGCGACGAGCCGTAGCGCACCAGAAAAGGTACAATCCACATTGGGGTTGTCCCTTTTTTCAGTATTGCTGTGATCAAGACATGAGGTTGCCATCAATAGAAGATTGTCCTGAATGTGACAAACCAGGGTCTCAGTACATCGAGCAGAGCAAGATATCGTATGATCGGCCTCCTATGAAGTGGGCATCGGTGCATAGCTGATTAGGGCTGATCAACGAAGACTATGGTCAAGGTCAACTGAGGATAGAGAGTTACATAAAGGATCATATTACACAAAGGATCAGTGGTGTCCATCCGGGATCTTCACAAAAAAATTAGAAGAGGAGGAACAAAGGTTGCGGTATAGAGAGCAGTACAAAAGGCGACGTCAGGACCATGAGGAAGCCGATCAGAGCTAGAAAGTTAAAAAAGTATGGCAAGTAAAACAAAAAGAGGATGATGCTAGCACATCGGCTCCGACCAACATGGTGTTCTTCTTGCCTTTGGAGTATAAAGCATGTGCATCCAATGAAGAGGATCAAGAAGAAGATTTTGCCCAATTGATGCTGGAACCAAATCAAGCCATATTTGACAAGCTAGAAGACTCCAAGCATCGGCACCTAAAACCACTATATATCGAAGGATATGTTGATGAGAAGCCAATGATGAAGATGCTAGTTGATGGAGGCGCAGCCGTCAATCTGATGCCATATGCTACGTATCGTAAGCTAGGCAAGATGGTTGAAGACCTAATCAAAATAAATATTGTAGCAACCGATATGCCAATCTAGGAAGCTGATGAGTTCGCTTGCCTGTCTGGGAAAGCATGAGATGGCGATTTCCTTGAGGTGACCAACAAGAGGATGAAGCCGATTCAGCAAGTCAGCTCAGGTCCATTGTTCCCATGGGAACCACAGAAGACTCCAAAGGAAAGTTAGGGCAAGGATTTACGTCGGTCGATGAGTTAGAAGAAATAGATATAGGTTTAGGAGATAAGCCAAGGCCAACGTATATTAGTAAAAATCTATATACTGAATCCCGAGAAAAGTTGATAAAATTATTAAAGGAATTTTAGAAATGTTTTGCTTGGGATTACCATGAGATGCCGAGTTTGAGCTGATCGATTGTTGAGCATCGGCTTCCTATTAGACCAGGATATCGGCCATTTAAACAGCCACAGAGAAGGTTCAAGGTAGAGATCACGAGGATATACGATGCAAATTTCATCAGATCATGCCGATATGCTGAATGGGTGTTCAATATCGTCCTGGTGAAGAAGAAAAACGAAAAGCTGAGGATATGCATCGACTTCCGGAATTTGAACAGGGCGACCCCTAAAGATGAGTATCCGATGCTGATGGTGGATTTATTAATTGATGCTGCATCGGGTCACAAGATCATTAGCTTTATGGACGGAAATGCAGGCTACAATCAGATTTTTGTGGCAGAAGAAGATATCCACAAGACTGCATTTAGATGTCCTAGAGCTATCGGCTTGTACGAGTGGGTAGTCATGACTTTCGGTTTGAAGAATGCTGGTGCAACCTATCAAAGAGCCATGAATTATATTTTTCATGATCTTATTGGCCAGCTGATGGAGATATATATTGATGACGTGGTGGTGAAATCCAAAGGTATTGAAAATCATATAGCCGATCTACAAAAAGTATTAGAGAGGACAAAGAAATATGGACTCAAGATGAATCCTCACAAATGTGCTTTTAGTGTATCAGCGGGGCAATTTTTGTGTTTCATGGTGCATGAGAGAGGGATCGAAGTTAGTCAACGAAGTATTAGAGCTATCCAGACCACCGAGCCACCAAATAATAAACTACAGTTTCAGTCCTTGATTGGCAAGCTCAACTTTATAAGGAAGTTTATCTCAAATTTATCAGGGAGAATTGAGTCCTTCACTCCTTTATTGAGGTTGTGAGCCGATCAAGAGTTTGTATGGGGCATTGAGCAGCATAATGCCTTTGATCTTATTAAGGAATACCTAAATTCTCCACCAGTATTGATTCCGCCGCAGAAAGGGGTACCGTTCAAGTTATATTTGTCAGCCGATAAGAAGTCAATCGGGTTAGTGCTTGTACAGGAGTTTGAATCAAAAGAGCGAGTGGTATTCTATTTGAGCCGACGACTTCTAGATGCTGAGACCAGGTATCCTGCGGTGGAAAAGTTATGCCTATGTCTATGCTTCTCGTGTACAAAGTTAAGGCATTATCTTTTATCGGTTGAGTGTACACTGCTTTGCAAAGCTGATATGATTAAATATATGCTATCGGCTCTAGTCCTGAGAGGGCGGATTGGTAAATGGATATTTGCTCTGATGGAGTTTGATTTGAGGTATGAATCGGCTAAGGCGGTCAAGGGACAAGCGGTGGCCGATTTTATTGTACAGCATAGAGGAGCCCAAGAGGATTTTGTGGAGCTAGTCCTGTGGACGTTATTCTTTGATGGATCGGTTTGCAGGTATGGATCTGGTATCGGCTTGGTGATCATATCACCTCAGGAGGCAAGCTCTGAGTTTGCTTTTACAATCAAGTCTTATAGTACAAATAACCAAGCAGAGTATGAAGCAGTGCTCAAAGATCTTCAGCTGCTGATGGAAATCGGAGCCGATACGATGGAGGTCATTGGAGATTCCTTATTGATCATTAGATAGCTATCTGGGGAATATGAATGCAAAGATGAAGTTTTGAGGTCATATTATGAAGAATGTCAACGATTATTAAAGGATTTCAAGATGGTGTCGTTGGATCATATTTCTAGGGAACAGAACGCGGAGGCCAATGATCTTGCTCAGACTGCTTCGGGATATCGGCTGAACAGTAAAGTGGAAGTCAAGATAGCCGATATTGAGAGCCATATGAAAGCCGATGATTGGAGAAGGGAAATTATTCAGTATTTGCAAAATCCATCAAAATCGGTTTCTAAGAAGTTTCGGTATAAGTCTATTAAATACATATTACTTGATGATGAATTATATTATCGGTCCATTAATGGGGTTCTGTTGAGATGCTTGGGTGCCGAAGAAGCTACATCGGTATTGAGCAAAGTACACGAAGGCATTTGCGGAGCCCATCAATCAGCTCATAACATGAGATGGCTGATGAGAAGAGCTAGATATTTTTGGCCAAAGATGTTGGAGGATTGCTTCAAATATTACAAAGGCTGTCAAGATTGCCAGATGCTTAGGAATGTGCAGTGAGCTCCAGCGTCAGTTATGAATCCGATAATCAAGCCATGGCCATTCAGAGGTTGGGGAATCGACATGATCAGCCAGATTTATCCTTCATCAAGTAAAGAGTATAAGTTTATATTGGTGGCAACGGACTATTTCACAAAGTGGGTAGAAGCTATTCCTTTGAAGAAAGTTACTTCTAAGGACGCGATTGAGTTTATCAAGGAACATATTATATATCGGTTTAGTATTCCACAGATGATTACTACCAATCAAGGTTCTAACTTCGTGTCTGAGGAGTTTCAAAAGTTTGCTGCCAGTATGGGGATTAAGTTGCTAAATTCATAACCATATTATGCTCAAGCTAACGGATAGGTCGAAGCTTTCAACAAGAGTTTAATAAAGTTGATCAAGCGCAAGATTAATGAACAACCACGGAGATGGCACGTTACATTAAATGATTCATTATGGGTCTATCGGATGGCATGCCATGGATCCACTCGAGTACCGCCATATCAATTGGTGTACGGTCATGAAGCAGTTCTCCCGTGGGAAGTTAACATTGGCTCTAGGAGGGTGTCTCTGTAGGATCAATTGACAGCCGATGATTATTACACCTTGATGACCAATGAACTTGATGATTTAACTCAGAGTTGGTTAGAGGCGTTTGAGAGGATCAAGAAAAACAAGCCTAAGGTTGCTAGGCATTATAATAAGAGGGTGATGGTTAAATCTTTTTCTGAAGGAGATCTCATTTAAAAATTGATTTTACCGATTGGGTCTAGGGATAATAAGTTTGGAAAATGGTCACCCAATTGGGAAGGGTCCTATTAGATCAATCGGTGTGTGCCTGGCAATGCGAGAGTCTTGAAGGGGAGAAATTTGCCAAAGCGCTTAACGGAAAATATTTGAAGAGGTATTATCCTAGCGGTTGGGTAGGCGCCTAAATCGGCTGAGCATAGCCGATTTTTAAATTTCTTTTCAAAACAGACGAGCTCTTAAAAGTGGTATAAGCTATTGGTACTGTTTGCGTAAATAGGCTGAGGTGTAGCCGATTTCTAATATACGGAAGCCGATATGATTATATCGGTTACAGATAGCCGATATCGTTGAGATGTCACCTTTAGGGAATATATATATACAAATTTCATTGATCAAGCTAATTGAATTCTATTGCAAGCAGTTAATGTTCAGGATGACATCTTAGGTTTTTCTTCGAGACAAATTTTACAGGAATTTCTTAATGGCCTCGATCGCGCGCAGGCAGATTTGGTCTATTTCGTTGATGGCGCGGATGTCATCCTCATCGGATCTAGGGATGGTCTTCAAATTCTTATGCCTTTGAACTGCAAGGCGTACTCTGTCTACTACCTTGGCCTCTTGATCTTAGATTGATTGTGGTAGGCCGATGAGATGGGACTCGGTGGAGTTGATGTCGTCACACACTTTATCGAGTTTCGCCATCAAATCGGCTTCTCGTTTCTTCAGGAGGCCAAGTTTGATGCTGGTGCATTGAAGGTCAGCTGTCATTTCATCAAGCCTCTTCTTTTCGCTTTGGGCGGATAGCCGATCGTTGTGAGCTAGACTACTTTGCTCAACGCGATCGGCTATGCGTCGTTTTGATGCGATCAGCTAGGTCCTTTGGAATTCTAAGTAGGCAGCAGGCGTGAGTACGCTGGTCAATTCTTCGGACAGGAGATGTTCAATTTCAGCGAGTCTTCCCCAGATCGGCCCATAATCTTCCAACAGCGAGTCAATCGGAATTTTCAACCAATGCATAATATTTGGCAGTTGCTCACGTACATCGGCTGGTAGAAAGGGTTTGATTGCTGCACTGGTGGCTGACTCTTCATCTGTATACAAGTATTTGCCGATGTTGAAGGAGAACAAGTCGGCTAATGACTGCACGTTAACATCGATAAATATGAGGACCATAAGCTAGGAAAAAAAACATGTAGGATGGATGTACCTAGGATACAGCGGGAGCAACTTGAATGATTATACGGGTATTAGCTTGATGTGAAGCGAATTAAGAATCGGATGCTATGACTTTTGAGGAGACCATCAGCTCAGTCCTGGTAACGGTGTCCAGCGGGTAGATTTCAGGAGCCGATGGTTCAGGCTGCAAAGTAAAGGTGTCAAGATAAAACCAAAGGCAACGAAGAAGAATTGGTGCTGACACATACCAATGGAGATGAAGAAGTCAAGATCATCGTGGGAGAAGGGCTTCATGAAGCTGGTGTGATGATTGCAACATTGGAGCCGGGTTTTTGCTTCTTAGAAACCGTCCGAGTTGTCGATTTCTTGCGTTTCTGCCCTGATGTTCACGATACTCAGAGAAGAGCCGATGGAGGTGGAGTACTTTGTCCAAGGATGGATCTGGCCGATGGAGGTTGATAAACAATCGGCCGACCACTTGCGCTGGTTGTAGGCGCATCTTTATCACCAGCCTATGGAATTATGGGAATCAAGACGCAGTTGAAATTTAATACGATGTAGAAAAGGTAGTATAAGGAGAAATATTACCTCTTCATTGGATTCGACATAGTTAGGGTTGAGGCGTAGACAGTAATGTTCAGCCGATAGACTGAACAGATGCCTTCCCCATTTTGACCACCATCGAGCAAAAAGTTTGGTGTTAGATATGCAGGGCTCGAAGGTGGAGATGGTCCCTAAGTACAAAGATGTTGCCATCATCCTAAGCCGATCGTACTCTAAGCCGCTGTTTACTTCTTCTTGGGCTTGAAGTTTGCCGATGAAGAATAAGCCGATTGGGAGTTGGCCGAAACCCAACTGACGAGCACTGACCGAAGGATGGTAGAACTCATATGATGGGTGTTGGGATTAGCCCGATGAAAATCCAGTCAGCAGAAGAGTGGGAGTTATGGATGATAAGAATATGGTCTTCGATTTTTCATTAGCTAATGCATTCATGGGATGAAACCTGGAAGGTTTTTCAAAAGTTGAATCGTCCTCGTACGCAAACTAGATGGTGACTTCTTTAGTAAAGCCGTAGAAAAAGCATTTGAACCACTGGCTGAATCCGAGGGAGGTCATTTTATTTCCAGGAAGAGCCGATGCGGCTTCACCTAGAGAAATACATCGGCGTCGGCTGGCTTCATCTTCTTCTGGGTAATCAGTCAGATATGTGAAAGAAGGAAAATGGGTCTTGGGGATAACTCTAGAGGTATAGACGTTCAACCAAAGCTGTATAAACCACCAGGGACCACCAATATGACCGACTGGTTGGCCTACCGTTAACTTGTTCACCACCTAATGAAGCAGTTGATAGGTGGCTCCAAGAAGATATTGCCCCATCAGAATACGGCATTGATTGGCCAGGAGCTCCGCTAGGCATTACATGTGAGAGGTTGGACCAAGAGTTGAACCACCGAAGATAAACTGTTCCAACCAAAGATTTAGGAATGCCATATGTTCCCGCTCATCGACTTGGCCAGAGGTCTTTTTGTGCAGGGAGATGTATTTAGTCCAATCTTCGACGTTTTTGGTGTTCAGCCGATGAGTGGGTTTGAAATTGATGATGAATAGATTTACGTAATGGGTGGTGTTAAGACAGGTCAACATGGTGACATCCATTAGGGTAGGGGTCATTGGTCCATGCCCAAATATGAAGGCGTTCAAAATATCTGACTAGAAATAAGAAGCCGATGCGAGCAAAGGTTCATTTTTTCTATATCGACTAAAGAAAGGTTGATGCAGTGGTCTATTTCCAAGTCTTCCTAGAATGACTTTTTGGAGGCAGAAACCCTGAGGCACCAGTTTCTCCATCCCGGGAGTTTACCAGGCCAAGATTTGAAGCTATTGGTCCAATCAGTGACGGCCATATACGAATGTTTATATGGGATTCTTTATGTTTTGGAATTTATGAAATTAGTTAGATCTTCGTTACCCATAGGGCCAAGGTAAAAGTAATCGGGGCGATCGGAAATTGGGAAGGCAATTTGACTCTTGAGATCCTACAGTGAATAAGAACCCGACTACCGATGAGAAGACGGGATGGGGAAGATTTGTTTGAAATATGGGGTGGAAGAGCAGATGATAGTTACCTCAGGGACTGCGTGTGTCGACGCCATCATGCAGAGGAAGGAGGAGAGAAGTTTAATGGCCGATGAAGTGATCTGCGGAGGTTCGGCTTCAGTCGTTGGAGCTCGTCGAGGATGGTGGCTCTGATGGAGAGGAAGTGTGTGGAAAAGGATGAAGCGATGGTATACTTTATAGAGGTTGAGTGACCTAGGTAGAAATCTGGGCTGATTAATTATCATTTGCGGGTTTTAACAGGTCATCCTCGTTTACGGAGATTTCCAACGGCTCAAAATTTCGTAGTCTGTTGGCAAACTCCGAAATTAGGGAGCATGTGTTAACGTCGGAATTTAATTCAGCCTGTAAATAGGATCGGCCGATGGAAATACTAATTGGCTCGTGGGACAAAACTGATCAGTACTGAAGAGAGACCGATCAAACTAGTGGAAGGTTGGATCGGTTTGAGGACAGAGAATTATCCGGATGGAGTCGGGTCCAAGGAGGAGTTTTAATGACAAGACCTAGACAAACCCAGGGAGAGGTTGGAAAAGGATCAGCTTGAGTGAAGGGAGGTCTGATTGCAATAGGAAGGAAGCCGATCGGGTGGAGCAAATAAAGATTCGGTAAGATTATCCAAATAAGACCGAGTTTGTGCAGGAGCCGTGGAATTCACGGCAGAGTATTATCTTTAGTTAAATCATATACTATATGGTTAGGAAGTTTTAGTTAGTTTAGTTAACTGCTTTAGAGATATTTTCTGTTATCTTTGTTAAGAGATAACATCCGATGGTTGTTGTAAACATGTCGGACTCTGTAAATTCAGGGTATAAATATAGACCCCCTGGAAATCAATAAGGACATCATCAACAAAATACAACTTTGGCACATTGCCACCCTAGTTCATCTAGGTATTTACCGGCAGGTTCTGGCTCTCGACGCGGGGCTGCATCGGTTAACTTCGATCTTCGGTGGAGGATTGAGTTTTAGGCCTATAGGTCTCTCTATGGCATTTCATCGGGGTGAGTAGCCGATGAGTTATCCTAAACGTAGGTCTCCATGTCCCCCATCATCGTGCGGCCGATGGGTTTAGATGTAGGACCACATCGGGCGTTCGACTGATAGGTAGCCGATCACATTTTATCTCTTCTCCTCGTCGTCATGTTCAATCTGAGCTCCCACTGTCTTAGTGTTGTTAGCCCCCGGCCTCATACTGTCTCGGTTAGGTTCGATCTATCGAGGCTGGTCCTAACGGTGCCGTTATTGTGGTCGCTCGCCTGCGTGGCCTCGTAGGGGATCGGCTCCCGCTCCGCGCATCAGATGTGGGTAGCGCCATTGGCTCTTTGGCTGATAGGCCCCCTAGTGTGTTACATGTGTCTATCTCTCGCACCTCTATCTGCTTTTCAGCTGATGCGCTAGCGTTCTCATCTCTATCGGCACCCAGCTGATAGGGAGAGTTGGGCAGGCCTTCCGGCCGACCGGCTTACGTATCTCATCACCTCTCCTTATCAATTGTAGGGTCAAATTGACTGGCATGCCTGCGAACCTCGAGGCTTAAGAACCTGCACTAGAGTTAAACAGACCTCCTAGGCCTTCGCATGACCGAGCCATCGTCCTTCCCCGGTCGCGGGATTTTTAGTGGTGAGCACTATCCTTCTCGAAGCTAGCCATTACTTACATAATTCAAACTCTGGAGTATCCAGACAGACCTTTCGGCCTGAATAGAGACTCTAGTCTGGAGACTCTGGCTAAACAATCGAGAGACTCCAAATAGGCCTTTCGGCCTAGACATAGTCCTTAGTCCAAAGACTTCGACCAAAGGTTTGGAGATTCTGGATAACACTTAGTCTCTAGAAGGGAATGGAGTTTGGAGAGTCTGGTCTTAACTTCTAAAGACTCTAGATAGGCCTCTCTGCCATACAAATAACTTAGTCTAGAGATTCCAACCAAACGACCTGGAGATTCTAGATAAATTTCTATGATTGATAGAGAAACTTATCCACAAGTTTACATAAAACCTAGACACAACATCCAAGACACCGGGAGAGAAAAACCAAAATCCCAAGGTGTACGTGGTGCGAGTGTTAGCTCATCTTAACTTGGATGTTTTATTGAGCACTTGCTTCTCGACTCGGTTAGACTTGAGCTCCTCTTGATAGTAAAACTTGTGCTAAGGACTCAAGGAAAAAAAAATAAAATTATGCTTTTTTCATTTCAAATCCCATTTTCTTTTTCTATTCTTTTCTTTTCCTCATGGGGGTCTTCTTTTAAACAAAACACTCTCCCTTTGGCGAATTGCTATAGGATTATCAATCGCAACACGTCAGCTTCGTAAATTCTTATCATATATCATTCAAAACCCACTAGGGGCATGGATGCACTTTCATGGAGATGTTTCTACTTTTATGATTGTTGCAAAAGGTATAGTAAGAATAAGTGATAAGTTTATGTTTAAAGATGTGGCTCTTGTTGAGAACTTGAAATATAACTTGCTTTTCATTTCACAAATGATTGATAAAGATATTGAAGTGTGCTTTAAGAAATATAGATGTAGAGTGTTATATGTTTTAGGTGATTTTGTCTTTAATATTACACCTTTTGGGAGAGAGTTTAAAGATGATTTTGATGTGTCATCTTCTATTAAGCATATGTGTCTAGTTGCCAATGACTTTAAAGACTTATTCTTTTAGCACCGTAGACTTGGCCATGTTGGTTTTGATCATCTAATAGGCGTTAATAGTTTAGATCTTATACGTGGTGTATCTAAGCTTAAGGGTGATAGCGATATAGTATGTTTTTCTTGTAGACTTAGTAAGATGCATGTAGGTACACATCTAATGTTACTATGGTGATGATAAATGCACAAGGACAACTTTTATACCTTGATACCATTGGCCCATCATGAGTTCAATCTTTTGGAGGTAAGTGATAAGTACTGGTAATAGTTGATGATTACTCGAGATACTCTTGAGTTTATTTTATGGCATGTAAAGATGAGTCTTTTAGTTATTTTAGAATTATTGTTCTTAGATTATCTATTTATCACCCAGAAGCTCTTAGAGCAATTAGAAGTAATAATGGAACTAAATTTAAAAATTCTTCTTTTGATCACTTTTATGTTAAAAGAGGTCTTGATCATTAATTTTCTTTACCTAGAGTACTACAACAAAATGGTGTAGTTGAATGGAAAAATAGAACATTGGGTGAGATGGCTCAGACTATGCTAGATGAATTCTCTACTCCTAGAAAATTTTAGGCTGAAGCTATATCTACTGCATGCTATATTTTAAATCATGTGTCTTTTAGATCAAAACTTCATAAACTTTTTATGAGTCACAATTCGATCATAGGCCTAGTGTATCTCACTTTCATATTTTTGGATGTAAATGTTTTGTGCTGAAATCTAGTAATTTAGATAAATTTGAGCTAGATCAGTTAATGACATATTTCTTGGTTATTCTACTCATTCCTATGCTTATTATGTTCTAGTTTTAAAAACTAACAAAATAATAAAAACCTATGAAGTTATTTTTATGAGACCACTCTAGGTACTAGTCCAAGTGTTACAGGTTCAGGTGCATATATTCAAGGAAAGAACATTTTTATTGGTGAAGATGATAAGAATGATGAAGATAATGCTTTGGTTCCTCCTACACAATCAATTGAATTGGTTTCAGCTCCTAGTACAACTTTACAAACAATCGAGAATCCTTAAGATTCAACATCTTCTATATAAATAGGAGATCAAATTGAACAATATGAAGTTCCTAAAACTACAGCTCCCTTGTATATTTAGAGAAGACATCCACTTCAATAAATCATTGGTAATCTTCATGAAAGTGTGACACGTTCTAGGTTTAATGATCTAAACTCTTATAATCACTTAGATTTTGTTGCATCTTTTAAACCCAAAGATATATCACATGCATTAATTGACGAATCTTGGATCAATGTCATGTATAAAGAGTTAGAAAATTTTGAACGTAACAAGGTTTAAAAACTTCTACTACTACCTTCTAATAATTCTATAATTGAAACTAAATAGGTTTTTAAAAATAAACAAAGTAAGAATGGTGTAGTTGTTAGAAACAAAGTTAGGTTGATAGCTCAAAGTTTTACACAATTAGAAGTCCTAGATTTTGATGAAACCTTTTCTCTTATTGCTAGGTTTGAAGCCATTAGAATTTTATTAGCCTTTGCTATATCTAAAGGTTTTAGACTTTATCAAATGGATGTAAAATGTACTTTTCTGAATGGCTTTATCAGTGAGGAACTTTATGTTAAACAACCACATAGTTTTAAAAATGCTAAATATTGAAATCATATTTTTAAACTATCTATAGCATTGTATGGCTTAACACATGCCTCAAGAGTATGGTATGATTTGTTGAAAAAAGTTTTACTTAAAAATGTTTTACTATGGAAAAAATAGACAATGTTTTTGTTCTTAAGCTAGGCAATGATGAATTATTTGTTTAGATTTATGTGAATGATATCATCTTTGTTTATACTTCTCATGCTTTGGTGTGTTAATTTTTAGAAAATCTGAACAGTGAATTTAATATGAGAATGATGGGTGAATTGACGTACGTTTTGGGATTACAAATTAAACAAACAAGAGAAGGCATGTTTATGCATCAAAGAAAATATACGAATGACCTTCTATTTGAAATGGAGAATTACAAACCCATTATGACACCCATAGAAGCAACATCTACACTTGATCTTGATGAAGATGGTGAGCCAATTGACCAATAGGAGTATAGGAGTATGATTGGTTCACTTTTGTATCTTAACGCTTCTAGACCGGATATACAATTTGTGATATATTTATGTGTACAATTTCAAGCTTCTGCACGTGCTTTACATACTCAAGCGATTAAACATATTCTCATGTATGTTTATGGCATTAAAGATTTTGGTATATGGCTATCTATATACTCACGCATTAGTTTAATTATTTTTTCTGATGTTGATTTTAGAGGGTGTAGACTTAATAGGAAAAATAGTTCTAGTTCTTGTTTCTTTTTGGATAATTCACTTGTTCCTTGGTTATCTAGAAAACAATCATATGTAGCGTGATCAACTGCCGAATCTGATTATTTGGTTGCTGCTAGTTGTTGTTCTCAAATACTTTTGATAGTAGCTATGCTTAAAGATTATGGTGTTACTTTAGAAAATATTCTACTTTTCTGTAATAACACAAGCACCGTTTGTATTGCTAAGAACCTAGTATAATACTATAGGACAAAACATATTGGTATTTTCTTAGAGATCATGTAAAAAAAAGAAATATGGTGGTTCATCATGTAAATTCTGAATATCAATTGGTAGATATTTTTATTGTCTTTTCATCATGTAAATTCTGAATATCAACTTTTGAATTGTTTTCATTTTACTTGTCTTTGGAGAGAACTTGTGATTATTTATTCTATGGGGTTGTTTGAAGTGAAGCATCAACCTTTTGTAACATTTTTGTTCTTTATTTAAAAAGTAAAAAATATATTAAAAAATAATGAGCACTACATATGATTCATATGTATTATTTGTAGTCATGTTTGTGTCATAATATACTAGTGCTTTCATGTTTATATATGTGTGCCGTTGTTCTTTGCATTAATAGCTAAGTGAAATGATAACTTGAACTAAATCTTGACATAATTGAATTTTCTTATCTATTTTGATCTTGTTTTAAATGTACTAATATGCTATGAGAAATATGTGAAAAGATCAAATTTATGTGCTATGAAAAATATCAAAAAGATATACATCATCACACTTTTTTTAACGAGATTGATTACTATGAACTAAACAAAAGTAGTGTTTGACCGAAATCTAGTTGTTAAGCTTGACATTGTGAAAAAATATGGGATTGAACGGATTGAAAAATTATGTTGATGATACATATGTAATTTATATCATGTTACTTACTAAATCTTTTAAAATGATGAAGTGTATTATCTTAATGATTGCATGTTTTGAAATAGTTGAATAAGAAATATCATGTCTTACAATAAATTATTAATTACACTTATTTTGCCGCATGGTATGTGTAAGCTTATTTACATTGATAATTTGTGGTGCTAGTAATAAAAAATAAAATTAGTACAAAATTAAAAAACTTTCTTTCTTCGTGTATTCTTGATAAATTCATTATCAAAAGGGGAAGTGAGTTTACATAAATTCTATTTTTTGGATGGTAAATGCCAATGTTTGTTGCCAATGTTTTTATCAAGAAGAAGATTGTGAAATAAAAAGTAATAAAAATTGGTAAAATTTGGTATATATTAAAATTGGTGTTGCATAATTGATTTATGTGAAAATTATCTTGGCAAAGTGTGGCCAACGTAGTGTACATTGACTTAGGTCAAGTTGTGAGAAATTATGTTTGAAAAGTATTTTTATTATTATTACATATCACTATTGACATGGGCTGGATTACTATTGATATGTGCTAGTGGTAGCGAGCGAGCAGGTCGGTGGAATGGCTAGCAAGTTAGTGTAATGGGCTAGCGACGGCAAGCGAGCAGGTTGGCGGCGTAGCTAGCAAGCTAATGTAACCGCGTGCGATGGCGAGCTAGCAGGCGAGTGGTGTGGCTAGCAAGCCAGCATAATGGGTAGAAGGTGCGAAGGAGTCCCAGCATAATGTGTCTAATGATGTGGAACAATTTGGGTGTGATTTCAATTCCGATGGCTGAGCATCGACTAAGCAGTTGCAGGGTTTTGAGATATTTTCTAACATAGGGTAAAGTGTTAAGATTATTTAGAATTTTTGCAAGTAAAATATTGATAATAAAGATAAAGTTTATAGATGATTAGTGTGCTAATTAACCTCTCTTTCTTATTCACCTTCGTGCCTGTCTATCTATCGATTTTAGATTGATTTATTTTTCTATGTGATTTGGGTTGGTTTATTTATCTAAAATCTAGCTAAGTTATTTTTTCAGTGTTGTGTAAAAATTTTAATTGGTTAATTATTTTTAAATCTCGTATTTTTAATTAATTAGGGTTTAACTAATTTCCATCAAACTTATATTTAGTAATTTTATATCATTAATATCTTAATTTCTGTTTGTTTAAAAATTTTATCCAGTCTGTTAAAATTCTAGTAGGATTAGAGTTATGGATAGATGGCTATAATCTAGAGTGTTCTCTTTAGATTCTAAAAACATAATTTTTCAGTTTTGGTGATTAGAGAGATGTGTTAAAATTTATTTTTAACTTTCATAAACATTCACCCTCTTTAATTATCTATTTTAATATGATTTATTCCTACAGTTATTAATATGTATAACAATCAATAAGCTTAAGAGTCTTTTGAGTTTTATGGTAAGATTGCCGTAGTTTTTTTTTGCTATACATAAATAAGCTTAAGCGAGCATATTTGATGCTATTTACCTAGCAATTCGCAATCTTGTCGTACTTTTTAAGACAATGATAGATGGGACCAGGATGTTAGAAATTTTTTTAATAAGTGTGGCGGTGAATTAATAAATTAGTCATCACCAATTTGTTGTAATGTCTGGCTACTCTAGCTTTATTTTCCTCAATCCTCTCAAGTGCTCTTAGACATTTCTAAGCCAAATCATCAATTTCATCTGTCATTAAGTTATAATAATGATCGGCTGTCAGCTAATCTTGCAAAAGATATTCTCCTAGAGCCGATGTTAGTTTCCTAGGGCAAAACCGCTTCATGCATATACACCAACTAGTATGGCGATACTCGAGGACACTCATGGCTTGTTATCCGATAGGCCTATAATGAATCGGCTAATGTAGTATGTCATCCCCATGGCTATTCATTAATTTTGTGCTTAATCAACTTGATTAAACTTTTATTTGAAGCTTCAGCTTGTCCATAGGCTTGAGCATAATAAGATGATGAATTTAATAATTTAATTCCCATACTGGCAGCAAACTGTTGAAACTCACCGGACACGAAAATAGATCCTTGATTGGTAGTTATTGTCTGAGAAATTCCAATCCGATAGATAATATGCTTTTAACAAACTCAATTGCGTCCTTAGATGTAACTTTTTTCAAAGGAATTGCTTCTACCATTTTATAAAATAATCTATTACCACCGATATAAATTTATGCCCTTTACTTAATAGAGAACAAATCTGGCCGATCATGTCAATTTCTCAACTACTGAACAGCTTGATAATTGAATTCATCGCCAATGCTGGTGCTCACTGTACGTTCCTAAATTTCTAATAATCTTGGTATCCCTTATAATATTTGAAATAATCTTCTAGTATTGTTGGCCAAAATATCCAACTCTTCTTAATGACTATTTCATCTTGTAAGCTGATTGATGAGCTCTGCAAACACCTTCATATATTTTGCACATAACCACTGTGGCTTCTTCTAAACCTAGGTATCTTAATAAAAATCCATCAATGGTCTAATAATACAATTCTTCATCAGGCGGCATATACTTAGTAGATCTATACCGAAGTTTTCTAGAAACTGATTGTGACGTATTTTGCAAATATTTGATAATCTCTTTCTCTAATGGCTTTAATATGATTATTAACATTGGCTATTTCAAATTCTATCCTTCTATCTAGCTGATATTCTGATGCAATATGAGCAAGATCATTAGCTTCTAAATTTCGCTCCCCAGGAATATGATCCAATGACAGTATCATGAAATCTTTTAATAAATAGTGACATTATATATAATGTAAGCTCAAGACATCATCTTTGTACTCATATTCCCTACATAGCTATTTGATTACCAATAATGAATTCACAATGATCTCTATAGTATCGGCTTCGATTTCTTTCAAAAGCTAAAGCCTTTAAGCACCGCCTTATATTTTGCTTGATTATATATAATATACGGTTTAATTGTAAAATTAAATTCAACGCTTGCCCCTCGAGATGATGCAATCACAAAGCCGATACAAGATCCCTACTTACAAATCGATACATCAAAGAATAAAGTCCAAAGAATCGGCTTCACATAATGTCCATGATTTCCCTATGTTGCACGATAAAACCGGCCATAGCTCATCCTTTAACTTCTTTAGCTGATTCATATCTTAGATCAAACTCGATTAAAGCAAAGATCTATTTACCAATTCGCCCTTCAAGACTAGAGCCGACAATATATATTTCCCTACATCATCCATGCAAACCACTGTGTATTCAGTCGATAGGAGAAAATGCCTCAACTTTATTCATGAGAAATATAAACAAAGGCACAATTTCTCTACCACATAATATCTTGTTTTAGCATCTAAAAGCCTTCTGCTCATATAAAACACAACTCGCTCCTTTCCTTCAAACTCTTGTATCAAAACTGATCCAATGGATTTCTCCTTGGCCAATAGATATAATTTGAATGGCATCAATTAAAACTGGTGGAGAATTTAGATAATTTCTAATTTCATCGAACGTATTTTGTTGTTCCGCCCCCACACAAACTCTTGACCAGCTTTCAACTCTAGCAAGAGAGTAAAAGACTCAATTTTTTTCGATAAATTTAAAAGAAATCTACTTACAAAATTAATCTTATTGATCAAGGACCATAGCTTTGTCTTGTGACTGGTGGTTCTATATTCTTGGTGGCTTTGATGCTTTGTTAACTAACTTCAATTCCCCTCTCATGCACCATAAAGACTAAAAACTGTCCAACCAATATGCCAAAAGCACATTTATAAGTATTCATTCTTAGTTCATATTTCTTTACACTTTCCAATACTCTACGCAAGTTGGCTATATGGTCTTTAACACTCTTGGTTTTAACCACCATGTCATCTATATATATCTCCACTAATAAGCCGATAAGATCATGAAATATATAATTCATCACTATTTGATAAGTCGCACCGGTATTTTTCAATCCAAACATCATTACTACCCACTCATATAAGTCAATAGCTCCATAACATCAGAATGCAATCTTAGATATATCTTCTTCTACTATAAAAATCTAATTATACACTACATTGCCATTCATGAAGCTAATATTCTTGTGTTCCGATGCTGCATCTGTTAGCAAATCTACCATTGGTATTGGATATTCATCTTTAGGGGTAGTTTTATTCAAATATTGGAAATCAATACATATTCTCAATTTTCCATTTTTCTTTTCCACTAGGACGATATTAGATATCAATCCAGGATATCAGCTTGGTCTAATAAACTTTGCATCTTACAACATCGTGATCTCTACCTTGATACTCCTTTAAATCTCCTCGGAGGTTGATTGAATGGCTGATACCCTGGTTTGATAGGAAGTCGTTGTTCAACAATCGATCGGCTTAGACCTGCCATTTCATGATATTTCTAAGCAAAACATTTCTGATACTCCTTTAATAACCTTATTAATTCTTCATGGAACTCGATGCATAATTTTTTACTTACGTACGTCGGCCTTGGCCTATCTCCTAGACCTATATCAACCCCTTCTAAATCATCAACCGACGTAAACCCTTGCCCTAATTTTTCTTCAAAATCTTCAATAGTGTCAATTAGAGTAATAACTTCGAGCCGATTTGCTAGATCGACTATATTCCCTCGCTACTAACATTAAGGTAATTATCTTACGATTCTTTTCCAGATAAGCAATTGACTCCATCAGCCTTCTAGATCAGCAGATTGGTCATTACAACACTGGTTGATTAATTAGCTAGGATTATCTCAACTTGATCTCCTTGCCACTATATTAGACTTTAATGCATTATAGACGGCACACAACAATTTGATGAATCCAGTCCTTGCCAAGGAGTAAAATATATGATTTTTTCCATAGATAACGAACAACGTGGTAGGCAATGTCTTACTCCTCGCTGTCAACTCAACATTCTACACGCCCTTCATCTTCGATGGATTTCTACCAAAATCTTTCAACATCATATTTGTCTTTATCTGATCTTTGGAAGTTTTCCCTAACTTGCGATAAGTTGCATATGGCATCAAATTGACAGCTACTCTCCATCAACTAACATTTTCATCATCGGTTTTCCATCTACATATCCCTTGATATATAATGGTTTCACATGTTGATGCTCAGACTCTTTAGGTTTGTCAAGCACAGCCTGATGAGGTTGTAGCGTTAATTAAGAAAAAAATATTTTCATTGTCCTCCTCATCAAATGAAATTGCTTTATATTTCTGAGGCAAGAAGAATGACATGTTTGTTAGAGCTGATGCATCAACCCATCATCTTTTCTCTTGATGCGCCATACTTGTTTAGCCCTTTTAGGACAATGATCAACTTCCTCATGGTCTTGCCATTACTTCTCTTGTTGCTCTTTATGCTATAATCGATGTGTTATTCTTTTCTGATTTTTTATGAACATTCCACTTGGACACCACTGAGGCTCTGGATTTACTGTTTTCATGCAATTTCTTATCATCACTTTCTTCAAAATATTCTTCATGGATCAGCCCCAATTGGCTATGAACCGATGCTCATTTCATAAGTAGCCGATCTTGTGAAAATCTTTGCAGCTCAACATGTTGAGATCTAAGATCGTTGCATTCAAGACAATCTCATACCTTGATCCCAACAGAACCAAAAAAAATGCAAAATCCCAATGTAGATTATATTTTTCTTTGTTTGACAAAGTCCACTGTGCTTTCTCTTTGTGCTTAGAATACTGTTCTATTAGGTCAATAAAGTAATTTTTAATTTATTATCTTGAGGCCACCCTTCATCAGCCTAATCTCTCGATGATCCCATGTAAGCCATGTTCATAGGGAATGAATGAGCATCAATTTTTATCGGGTTTTTATCTTTAAATTTAATTCTTCCTTATTCAATAGTAGATTGTATCTATTGCGGAAAACTTTACATTCATTAGTATGTTGTGATATCGTATTGTGCCATTTGCAATATTTATTCTTCTTAAGAATCACGTGATTTGGTGGGAGTTGTATCTGCTTCTCCTAAAGTAATAGATCGAAGATTTTATCGACCTTATTGATGTGAAAGTCATATCGATCCTCCTTGCCAATATTTTTCATCCACGGGCATGATAATAATTTCATATTTTTAACCCATTCCGCCAATCCAACTTCAACAACGGATTCCTCAATATCTGAGTTCCATGAATAAGTTTGTACTTGAGCAACCGTCCACTGAAATTTTTCCTTTTTGGCCTCCTAAAATCAACTTTCGTGAGTGTTAACGCTAAAATTTGGAGAGACCAATGATGGATTGGAAAAAGCTGATCGACTGAAGAGGTGTCCGATCGCTACAGGGAAGAGCCGATCGAATTAAAGCAAGGGAAGAGTCGGACCCAGAATAGAAGACTATCCAGATAAGATCTAGTTTGCGAAGGAGCCGTGAAATCCACGGTAGGGTATTTTATCTTTTGTAAACCGTATCTTATCTAATTAGGAAGGTTTAGTTAGTTTAGGTAACTAGCTTAAAGATATTTTCTTTTATCTATGTAAAGAGATAACGTCCGATAGTTGTTGAAAACTCGTCGGACTCAGTAAACCCGGGGTCAAATTGATTGGCATGCCCATACCCGCATCGTCGCACCGGAGCCGACGTAAGCCCACGGCCCCCGGCACGCGTACCTCGAGCCATGGAAAGAAGCCGACCAGCCTGCACTGGAGCTATGCAGACCTCCTAGACGTCAGTGTGCTCGCGCCGGGATTTGGCGCGAACATATTTTTTGGCACGCCCGGTAGGATCGAAGGTTTTATTCATCGGCCGATAAGAACCATACTTCATTCATCGTCCGATGGGGTAGAAATCTTCATTCATCAGTCGAATGGATGGGATTTCATTCATCGGCTGGAGAAACCTAAAGACTGTTCATCGGCTGAAGATCCTTTATCGGCTGGTGTGATATAATTCCATTTATCAACCAGTGGGACTCTACAAGTGCCTCATTAGAAGTCAGATTTTTACTCATCAACCCGGGGGCATCTAATTGTCAATATGTCTAAAGAAAACGTTGATTCCAAGGCATATTTGTCTGAAGAAGAAGCTGATGAGCATATTATAGTTCCAGTTATCATGGAGGATCTGAATGAAGATCAGAGGCAGAACATAGAATAGAATATGAACAACTTTGAGAAGCTCTATTTGGAATCCTTTAGTATGACTAAACAAGGGCCGATTCAAAAAGCACAGTTACCAAAATGTGTTTTGATGAAGGAATCAGGCCGTTCATCACCTGTGAATTCTCCTAAGCTGTTGCAAGAGATGTTCAACGAAGCATTTTACCAAGCATTTAGTAATCTATCGGGAGTATAGATGGATAAACTACAAGGTTTGATGAAGAAGACGATACAAGAATTATCAGCTCAAGAGACTAATCAAGATCAAGTACCTTTGCTGATAGAGATGAAGTTATCTCAAGAAACATGGCAAAACAAGGAGGACCTATCGGCAAACTTGTATCCACCAACACAAAATCGATTCAGGGGGCAATGCCAGAAGGTACCTCCAAAATTCCTTCAGAGTAATTATTATGGAGAATATTACAGGTAGAATCGGGTACTATATCCACCTCCACATGACCAGGGAGATATTCTAAGGGAGAAGGATTGGTTAAGCAGAATTGTGGACATGGTGAAAGAGCAATTGGTATCAAGCCCAAAGATCAAACAGTTATGTATTGGCACCCGTATCCAGAATGGTTTGATAGAGTTCCATTGCCTCGCCGATACATGATACCAGATTTCTCTAAATTCTCAGGGCAAGACAATATATCTACAATAGAGCACATCAGCCGATTCTTAGCACAGTGTGAAGAAGCATCGTCTAAGGAAGCTCTCAAAGTTTGTTTCTTTCTATTATCCCTCTCTGGATCAGCCTTTGCATGGTTTTCTTCATTACCACCGAACTCAATTAAAGGATGGGCCGATTTAGAGTAGCAATTCCATAGATATTTCTTTATTGGGATTTAGGAAATGAGACTATCGGATTTGACATCGGTTAGATAGAGGCCTAATGAGTCAGTTCTAGAATACATCCAACGTTTCTAGGATATCAGAGGCTGACGTTATAGTCTTGTTCTGAGCGAGGAATAGTTAGCTGATTTGGCGTTCCAAGGGTTATCGAGTCGCATCAGGTCTAAATTTTCTTCCCAAGAGTTCAACAGTTTAGCACATCTGATGTATGTGGTATCGGCTTACGAGAGCCGATTATCAGGAAAAGAGGAGATGTCGAAGCATTGGAGGCCTGAGGAAGAGAATTTCGAAGCATGAGCCACTTCGAAATTGGGGGGCATGTGTTAACGCCAAAATTTAGACAGCCCGATGATGTATTGAGAAAAGCCGATTGGCTGAAGAGGTGTCCGATCGCAATAGTGAAGAAGCCGATCGGATTAAAGGAAGGGAAGTCTCGGTCTCGGAATTGAAGACTATCCGGATAAGACCAAGTTTACGAAGGAGCCGTGGAACCCACGGTAGGGTATTTTATCTTTTGTAAATCATATCTTATCTAATTAGTAAGGTTTAGTTAGTTTAGGTAACTACCTTAGAGATATTTTCTTTTATCTATGTAAAGAGATAACGTCCGATAGTTGTTAAAAACACATCGGACTCTATAAACCCGGGGTATAAATATAAACCCCTGGAGACATGTAAGGGATCAATTCTTCGATCAATACAACCTCGGTACATCGCCACCCAAGTTTATCTAGGCTTTTATCGGCGGGGTCTCGCTCTCGACACGGGGCTACATCGGTTAGGTCCGACATGTGGTGAAGGGATAAGTCCTGCCACTATCTCAATATGTCTCGTTCTGTATAAGGTTGCATCGGTTAGGTTTGAACTCTTAGGCCGATAGGATGTATCACAACACGTCCATGCAGGGTATATCTGTCTATCAAGCTCTCTCCACCATCATCGGTCCCGTGCTGCATTAGTTAGGTTTGGCCTACGAGGCTGCCGATGGTAGAATGAGCTTTAGGCCTATAGGTCTCTGTACGACGTTTCATCAGAGTGATAGCCGGTGAGTTATCCATATGTTGAGCATCATGCCTAGCGTATTGGCTCTTCACCCGATATGCGCCAGGTCTTCAGAGACTTTCCCTTGAGCGCCACGCCAAGAGCGTCGGCCTTCCAGCCGATGCGCGCTTGTCTTCAGAGAGACGTCCTCTCATCGGCTCAACTAGCTGATGGGTTCGCTTCGCCCTTGCTTCAGCATGTCCAATCCAACGTCAACCGTCCCGTCGCCTTTGGCTCCATTCTCGTACTATCTCGGTTAGGTCCAATCTTCAAGATTTGGTGCCAGCGGCGTCGTCATGGTGGGCGACGGGTCTCATGTTGCCATTTTCATCCTGTGCCTCCATCGGCTCTACGGCCGATAGATCAGGGCCTCTCTTTCGTTACACCCGGAGCCGTCGTATCCCTCGTCGACACCTGCCCATGCTCTCATCGGCTACCCCAGCCGATGGAATGGCGCCCTGATTCCTATCGGCTATCAGCCAATAGCGTGAGCTATCCAGACGCGACCGATGACCAACCCGATCCTATCGGCAGCCAGTCGATAGTAAGCGCTCATATCGGTCCGTCATCCGACTGACCCATTTGCCTTACCTCCTTATCAATTGCAGGGTTAAATTCACTGGCACGCCCACACCCGCACCATCGCGCCAGACCCGACCGAACCCCACAGCCCTGGCGTGCGTACCTCGAGCCACAAAGAGAAGCCGACTGACCTATACTAGAGCTAAGCAGACCTCCCAGGCGTCGGCGTGCTGGCACCGGGATTTGGCGCGAACATTGAGCCAATACCTTCTGTACGAAGTGTGGTAAACTCTCAAATAGTTGTGAAGAAAATTGTTCTTTGACTGGAGTCAATAAACCCTACAAGGCCAGCTCAGCTAGCTACCCATCACTTAAATTCAGACTATAACATTAGTTTCTAACATCTCGAAACCACTGGATATATTATGGAACCGATTCATCTAGCTTCTGTTTAACCGATGTTAAATGTATTAACCTTATTTCATGAATTCCAACAAAAAAAGTACTTGTGAAATTGTTTCTCTAGATCACCCTAGCCCCGAATTGAATTCGATGATAATGAAGAAAACTATATAAAAACCAATTCAGACAAGGATAGTGAGAAAAATCTAACTCTTAAGTCTTCCTCAACCGATGCTTCTCCACACTGGGCTAAAAATCGGCTAATATGCTCCATTATAGATATGTTGTCTTGCCCTAAGAATTTAGAGAAATCTGATACTTTATATCGGCGTGGTAGCGGAACTTTGTTAAATCACTCAAGATACGTGGTTCGATACATAAATTCTTCCATTGGTTTTATACCAAACTGTTCTCTCACCACTTCTGCAATCCTCCTCGTTGGGATTTCTCTTTGATGTTTTGGAGGTAGAGTTGGTAACCGATTTTGCCTAGCATATTCTCTATGATAATTGTTCGAATCGGGAATAGCACCTGAATAATCTTGCTGATACCCACCATAATAGGTAATTTGATGATACCCTAGAAGTATATCATCCTGTTGCTCTATGGAAATAGATTTGCCGATATATCTCTTCTAGTACCATAAGTTACTTGAGGTGGCTCTATTTTTATCAGCAAATATACAGGACCCAACCAAGCTCTTAAGCAATTGATCCATCCACCACCTTCTCAATCAAATTCTATAATGTATTCACCAATATTCTTTATTGGTTGATAAGTACGTGGTGCACTACTTCATTAACTATCTCCTTCAACGACTTTAGAGGACTTGCAGGTGGTGACCGACTCGATTTTCCTATCATAATAGGTTTTAAAAACTGTGATTTCTAAATTGGCCCTTGTCTCATCATACTAAAAGATTCCAAATAGAGCTTCTGAAAATTAGCAATATTCTACTGTATTTGCTTTCTTTGCTCATCACTTAGGTCATCTATTGTGACTGGAATCATGTTGTCTATGTTAATTTCTTTTCCAGCTATTGTGTTGAAGTTTCGTATCCCATCAGCCTGCCAAAAGTGTGTTCAAGCCAAATCGGTCCCACCTGGTGTGCCAAAAGGTGTGTTAAATTCTGTTTGATGTGCTTAAATATGAGAAGGCTTGAGAGATTTGGTTAACTCCAGTACAGGTCCTTAATTCGAGATTCATGGCCATGCTAGTCAATTTAACAGGAAATATGAAGAATTAGACAAACAAGCCAATCGATCGATAGCCTGATACAGACTCCTGTTATCGACCGGATGGCGATAGGAGTTGAAGCACTTATACATCGGCTAGAAAACCAATGATGACATAGGCAAATAACGAGAAATAAAATCATAGATACACTGGCTATAGAACCAATGATGGTGTAAATAAAATAGATGATAAGCAATAAAGAGCAAAATCTAGTTTTCCGAATAGACGAGACCTAGCAACCACCGATGATCGTATTATTAAAACCAACCTTATAGACTAGATTGAATTGAGATAGTATAATGCTGAAGTTAATAGCACTAGAATAGTAGAAACTAGATCAATCTTGCTGATAGTATAAATCGGCTATAAGTCCAATGCAGACATAGAAATATGATATAAGCAAGTAAAGTCATTGGCTAGCTGAGCTGATGGAATGAACGAAACATAGTAGATTACGATGCTAGCCTATTAAAACCAATATTGATAGATTGGACCTAACCAAAACAGTATCAGATTGGATCTAATAAAACCAGATCGATCACTAGTAGATTAATCGTGGGCAATCTATGTATATCGACTGATAAGCCGATATATTAAATGTGAAGGTAACTCATCGGTTGGCTATTCCGATGAAATGTTGCATAACAACTCACTGATTTAGGCTTAATCTATTATTAGCAGTCTAGAATGTCGGACCTAATCGATTCAACACGAGACTAATGATAATAAAAGAAACTCAATAAGTCGATAGATACCACTCAAACATGATGTGATATATCTAATCAGACTAAGAGGTCAGATTTAACCAATGCAGCCCTGTGTTGAGAGGCATAACTCGTCGGGAAAAACATAGAAGAGCTAGGTTGGCGACGCGACGAAATTTTATTGATCTAAAGATCTTACAAGACTTTAGGATGTTTGTATTTATATCTTAGTATTACATAAGTCTAAGATGATTACAAACAACCTTCAGATATTATTTCGTAAATAGAAAAGTAAACTATCACTAAAAAAACTAATAAAATTAACTAATCTTACATAATTACAACAAATATCTTATAAATATCTTATAAATACAAGACCACTCTAATATGGTTTTTGTAATTTCTTTCTAGATTCGGTCTCATCTGGATAATCGTTCATTTTCAACTAAACCGAATCCATCTTCAATCGACTCTTTTCTTATCCAAGATCATCAACATTTCTATCTACTCAATTGGTCTCTCCATCTATCAATTGGGATCGTTAACCAAAACTATTAATGGACTTATTAACGTTAACACAACCGTATGCTACCTAATAGGAAAGCAATGTATTTTGACTTCAAAATGCTTTTTTTTGTTGAAAAATAAAAACACCCTTTTGTGGAAATTTTTTTGTTGGGTTTAAAAGTGAATTACTCCTAATGGAAAAGTTACATTTGTTGTTGGGTATATATGATATATGTTGCCGTGTTTGAGTTGCAGAACTGTTGAAAAATCTTATTTGCTAATTTATTTATGTCCAAATTATTGTATTCGAGCTTTCCAGCCACAAG
The DNA here is from genome assembly GCA_030770085.1 of Oryza coarctata. Lineage (NCBI taxonomy): Eukaryota > Viridiplantae > Streptophyta > Magnoliopsida > Poales > Poaceae > Oryza > Oryza coarctata. Next base: position 3,218,219 of record CM061479.1, read on the forward strand.
GGAGGAATGTCACGGATACACTTTTTTCCCTCTATGCAGAAGGAACAACTATACAGATTTCAGTTGATAAGATGAATCTGGTCTAATTACTACTGCTACTATCTTATATGGCATATTGGCATACTTGGTTTTGTAGGCTGTTTCTTTGATCTTTGCTTTCCTGAGGGTCCGCATCAGTCGCCTTCGCTTATCATGATCACACACATGAAAATGACACAAAGTGAAAAGGCATATGTGATATATAATATTTTTTTCCAAGATAGAACTATTGACCAAGACATACACCTAAATATTCTGCTTTATTAATTCCCTTAATTTAGGTTAATTGTGATGGTCCAAATAGGTACACCATTTTAAGGTGGTTGAGGTTGCCAGGTTGTGCAGAGCCTATTATTCCTACGTTGGAAAAAAATCACAGATAATGGCATAATCCATATATTAGCATAAACAAAAATAATATCACATTTAAATCAACACAATTATAAATTTATATTTGATTTGACCTCTATGAGGTTACCTTTTTTACTTAAATACGTGTATAACAGGATTACTTTTATTCTTTTTGTTACCAAATAATTTAAATTTGAAACAAAGAGATCATCCGAAATATATTTTATTCTTCTTTTCTATTACCAAACACGTGTTATTTTAGCCACCTTTCAAAGTAATACCTTCCACCTAAAGCTTCATTCAACATAAATTTCTTACAAGGAGAGGTGTCAGAAAAAAATTATTTGCAATGAATCTTCCAAGGAAAAATAAACCGCTCACTAAAATATTATATAATTAGAAAAGTATTAGTGATGTAATGATAGAATTATTGGTTCATGAGTTTAACGATTTAAATCCTGGTGTTCATAGATATGACACACGAATGGATTTTTTATAGGATTTTAATAAGATTATAGGGTTGTTAAGAAATGTCACCGATATATGAGTACAGTGAGCATATAATGTGAGACACATGTTGTTGGCAAGCGAAAAAAATATTATAATAACCGGAGAGAGAATGTCAAAATGTCCGGCCGGCCACGCCGGCACCTCTATGCAGAGGACGGCCTAACTCATACATCTCTTTACATGTTTTTCGTTGTGAGGGAACAATCGACGACCTGCCTATTGTTAAGCCCTAGATTCCAAAGGACGCATCCTGACTAGATAATGACGACCGAATGGAAAACAAGCAGGAATAATTAGCACACACGCGACCAGTTGTTAATCAGCTTTAGTTGTGATGCGTCACCAGCAACGGTGAAGGTTTGACGAACCTCGATGCCGACAGCTTGCTCCTCACCTTTTGCCGGCGTATTGGCCTCGATCGCTTGCCAAGGATCAACGGTGGAGACTAACCAAGAATCATGTGCCATAGACATATAAATGATATATGCTACAGTGGAGAATCGGTCACGTGCTACTGCTCCCTCTAGCCAAAAAAGCAACTTCATTTTAGGGCAGTGATCGAGCCAACAACGCTATCGAGCCTGACCAACTAATAGCGTTTTCTAGTGGCTGACCACTTTTACCGTACATGATACATCGATTACCGTGGACAAGTAGTCAACAGTGAAGACGTAGCGATGGAGCCCGGAGGACTGAAACCTGCCCAAGAGGTGGGCCCACTGCTGCTTTAGGGATTGTGCAGGAGTTAATGTGAAAACCAACGACAAATTGGAAAGATGATCGACATGAGCGTAGAAGTGTCTGATTACTACAGAGAAGAAATTGATCGGATTGAAATAAGAAAAGAATTGGTCACAGAATAGAAGATTATCTAGATAAGACCGAGTTTAAAAAGAAGTTATGATTCATGGCAGGTTATTCTATCCTATCTTATGGATAGAAAGATTTAATTAGTAAGTTACTGTATTTTTCTTTATCTTTGTTAGGAAATAACATCCGATAGTTGTTGTAAACACGTTAAACTCTATAAACCCAGAGTATAAATATAGACCTCTGAAAATATGTAACGATCAATCCTTGGATCAATACAACCTCGATGTATCACCACCCTAGTTTATCTAGGTTTTTACCGGTAGGGTCTAGCTCTCGAAATGGGCTTGCATCTGTTAAGTCTGATCTCTAGCGAAGGATAAGTCCCACCACTATCTTCATATGTCTCGTTCTGTGTAAGACTGCATCTTTTAAGTTCGACCTCTTAGGGCGATAGGATGTATCGCATCACGTCCGTGCAGAGTTTGTCGGTCTATCAAGCTCTCTCCGTCGTCGTCAGTCTCGCGCTGCATCGGTTAGGTTCGACCTATGAGGCTATCGACGGTAGAATGAGCTTTAGGCCTATAGGTCTTATTATGGCGTTTTATCGGAGTGTTAGCCAATGAGTTATCTATACGTTAAGCATCACGTCCAGCGTATCGACTCCTCGGCCGATACGCACCAGGTCCTCAGGTCCTCAGAGACTTTCCTTTGAATACCACGCCAAGCGCGTCGGCCTTCCAGCTAATGTGCGCCTATCTCCAGAGAGACGTCCGCTCATCGGCTCAGCTAGCCGATAGATTCGCTTCGCCCTTACTTCAGCACGTCCGATCCGGCGTCCACCGTCCCGTTGTTGTTGGTCTCATTCTCATACTGTCTTGGTTAGATACGATCTTCGAGATTCGGTGCCAGTGGCGTTGTCACGGCGGGCAACGGGTTTCGTGCTACCATCTCTATCTTGTGTCTCCATCGGCTCTGCAGCCGATGGATCAGGGTCTCGCGTCTGCTACTCTCGGAGACATCGTATCCTTCGTCGACATCCACCTACGCCTATATTGGCTTCCCATCCGATGGAAGGGCGTCCTAATTTCTATCGGCGACCAGCCGATAGCAGGAGCTATCCGGACACAGCCGATGACTAACTCGATCCTGTCGGTAGCCAGCCAATAGCGAGGGCTCATATTGGACCATCGTTCGGCTGACTCATTTGCCTTACCTCCTTGTCAATTGCAGGGTCAAATTGACTGGCACGCCCGCACCCGCATCGTCGTGCCAGAGCCAACGGAAACCCACGGCCCCCAGCGCGCATACCTTGAGCCACGGAGAGAAGCCGACCGGCCTGCACTGGAGCTAAGCAGACCTCTCAGGCGTCGGTGTGCTCGCGCTGGATCATTCATCGGCCGGTGGGGTAGGAACCTTCATTCATTAGCCGATTGGACAAGATTTTATTCATCGGTTGGAAAAACTTGAAGGCAATTCATCCACCAGTGGTACTGCACAATTGCCTGATTAGAAGTCCAAATTTTTACTCGTCAACCCGGGGTTCATCTTATTGTCAATATGTCTAAAGAAAAGGTTGATTCTAAGGTATATTCGTTTAAAGAAGAAGCCGATGAGGATATTATAGTTCCAGTTACCATAGAGGATCTAAATGAAGATCAGAGGCAGCATATAGAGCAGAATATAGACAACTTTTAGAAGCTCTGTTTGGAATCCTTCGGAATAACTAAACAAGGGTCGATTCAAAAAGTACAGTTACCAAAATATGTTTTGATGAAGGAATCAGGTCATTCATCACCTGTGAATTCTCCTAAGCCATTGCAAGAGATGTTTAACAAAGCATTTTATCAAACATTCAATAATCCATCAGGAGTATGGATGAATACACTACAAGATCTGATCAAGAAGACGATACAAGAATCATTAGCTCAAGAGCCTAATCAAGATCACGTACCTTTGCTAATAGAGACGAAGTTATCTCAGCAAACATGTATCCATCAGCACAAGATTGATTCGGGAGGCAACGATAGGAGGTACCTTCAGAATTCTTTCAGGGTAATTATTATGGAGAGTATCACACGTAGAATCGGGTATCCTATCCACCTCCACATGATCAGAGAGATATTCTAAGGGAGAAAGATTGGTTAACCAGAATTGTGGATAAGGTGAAAGAGCAATTTGGTATCAAGCCCAAGGATCAAATAGTTATGTATTGACACCTGTTTTGATAGAGTTTTGTTGCCTCGTCGATACATGATACCAAATTTCTCCAAATTCTCAGGGCAAGACAATATATCTACAATGGAGCACATGAGCCGATTCTTAGCACAGCGTGGAGAAGCATCGGCTGAGGAAGCTCTCAGAGTCCGTTTATTTTCATTATCCCTCTCTCGATCAGACTTTGCATGGTTTTCTTCATTACCACCGAACTCAGTTAATGGATGAGCCGATCTAGACCAGCAATTTCATAAATATTTCTTTGGTAGGATTTAAGAAATGAGACTGTTAGATTTGACATCGGTTAGACAGAGGCCTAATAAGTCAGTTCTAGAGTACCTCCAACGTTTCCAGGATATCAGATGCCAATGTTATAGTCTTGTTCTGAGCGATGAACAGTTAGCTGATTTGGCCTTCCAAGGATTGTCGAGTTGCATCAGGTGGAAATTTTCTTCCTAAGAGTTCAATAGTTTAGCACATCTGGTGCATATAGTATCGGCTTATGAGAGTCGATTATTAGGAAAAGAGGAGATATCGAAGCATTGGAGACATAAGGAAGAGAATTTCAAAGCATGAGCCTTTATACTTCGAAATTGGGGGGCATGTGTTAACGTCAAAATTTGGAAAGCCGAGTGATAAATTGGAAAGACGATCGGCTCGAGTACAGAAGTGTTCAATTGCTATAGGGAGGAAGTCGATCCGATTGAAACAAGGAAAAAATCGGTCACTGAATAGAAGATTATCTAGATAAGACCAAGTTTGAGAAAGAGGCGTGGTTCACGACCGGGTATTCTATCCTATCTTATATGGATAGGAAGATTTAGTTAGTTTGTTACTTTCCTTAGAGATATTTTCCTTTACCTTTGTTAGGAAATAACGTCCGATGATTGTTATAAATGTGTCAGACTCTATAAACCCAGGGTATAAATATAGACCCCTAAGAATATGTAATAATCAATCATTGGATCAATACAACCTCAGCGTATCACCATCCTAATTTATCTAGGTTTTTACCAACAGGGTCTGGCTCTCGACCCGGGGCTACATCGGTTAAGTCCGATCTCCAGCGAAGGGGTAAGTCTTACCAATATCTTGATATGTCTCGTTTTGTCTAAGACTGCATCGGTTAGATTCGATCTCTTAGGCTAATAGGATGTATCGCATCACATTCATGCAGGGTCTATTGGTCTATCAAGCTCTTAGGTTTGACCTACGAGACTACTGATAGTAGAATGAGTTTTAGGCCTATAAGTCTCAGTGCGGCATTTCATCGGAGTGTTAGCCGATGAGTTATCTTTATGTTGAGCGTAATGCCCAGCGTATCGGCTCCTCAGCCCATACGCACCAGGTCTTCAGAGACTTTTCTTCGAGCGCCACGCCAAGAGCGTCAGCCTTCTAGCCGATGCGCACCTATCTCTAGAGAGACATCCACTCATCGACTCAGCTAGCCGATGGGTTCGCTTCGCCCTTACTTCAACACGTTCAATTCGGCGTCCACCGTCCCGTTGTTGTTGGCCTCGTTCTCGTGCAGTCTCGGTTAGGTCCGATCTTCGAGATTCTGTGCCAGTGGTGTCGTCACAATGGGCGACGGATTTCGTGCTGCCGTCTTCATCTTGTGTCTCCATCGGCTCTATAGCCGATGGATCAGAGCCTTGTGTGTGCTACACCCAGAGGCGTCATATCCTTCATCGGCATCTGCCTACGTCTACATTGGCTCTCTAGCCGATGGAAGGGTGCCCTGATTCCTATCAGTGACCAGTCGATAGCAGGAGCCATCCGGACACGGTTGATGACTAACTCGATCCTATCGACGGCCAGCCGATAGTGAGGGCTCGTATCGGTCCGTCGTCTGACTGACCCATTTGCCTCATCTCCTTGTCAATTGCAGGGCCAAATTGACTGGTACGCCTGTATCCACACCGTCGCGTCGAAGTTGACGTGAAACCTACGACCCCCAGCGCGTGTACCTTGAGCCATGGAGATAAGCCGACTGACCTATACTGAAACTAAGTAGACCTACTAGATGTCAGTGTGATCGTGCCGGGATCCGGTGCGAACAGCCGGCAACATGCTTAAGTTTGGCTATTATATATAGAAAATATGCTATTAGAATATAGGTTTGCTACTATAGTCAAATTTGTTCAAACAAAAAGCTTTCGAGATATTATACTTGTGCAATATTTTGAACAATGTAATATTATTAATTGAAAAGCTCAAGTTATAGTAACTCATTGACTTTGAAACGTCGAAAACGTCTCTCTTTTCTGACGGGAGGGAGGAACAATATACTATCTGCGTGATGGATGCAATTTATTAGTGGATGCTCAACTCTCCGGGATGCTAGTGTAAAGTGGCCGATGAAAGGAGTAGACTTTTGGGGCCAGCATATATATCTTCACCAGTTTATCCCAACAAAATGTGGATTGCAAAAGTTCAAATGCAATAGAACCAACCAGTTGTTCCTGGTGAGATAGTGGCGGCCGTATCCCTTGTTATCTTGGTTTTGCCTTTTATGGGGCATGGTGCTACGTGTGTGTCTTCAAAGTAACATGTATCTATGTTAATTAGAAGACTGATTATCTATTGCTCACTTTTTTTTTTTGCAGATACTAGATATGGATATCGAACAATTCATATTTTAGCTTTTAAGGTAAAGATAAATATTAATTATTCAAATTTTTAAAAAGTGTAGTTTTGGTGACTTCTGAATATATTTTAGACAAACATAAAAAATATTAAAATAAAATATATAAGAAAGCTCTCTTTAAAAAATTGCATTAGAAATGGGTGGACACACACAAGGTTACCTTACCGGGAGGGCCACCACATCCTAGGTATATTTTGAAAAAGAAAAAAATAGTTAGGTATATTTTGTACCATGTTTTGAAAAAGAAAAAAATAGTTAGGTATATTTTACGGACCGAGACTTCTCGGTTCCAACAGCATTGCAGAATGGTCGCTATCCAGTGCTTACTTCCACGGGATTTTTTTTTTCCATTTGGTCACATTGGTTTTTTTCTTGATGCTGGTAGCTCTAAAGTAGCAAGATTTTTTTTGATAGGTCTAGCGGGTTTACATCTCCATGGATCACTTGGACCATGCTCCATGCATACGGTAGGTACAATAGCCTTGCAAAATGGGTTGACACTTCGTGCATGCATGTGTAAATAATCTAATGGCTGTGTACAAAAGAATGAATTAAGGGTGTGATGTGGACTGGTGTGCAAGTTATCCAGACTATACAATCTATATGTTCTTTTTTTAATAAATAAAACCTAATTTACTGTCTCTACGCCTCTGCACCAAACCATATAACCACTAGAACATCATCAGCCAAAATGCTTTTACAAGAATAGCGTAAAGGTTAAACAATATGATGGACAAATTGTGGAGAAAAAGTTAACCTACAAGTTTAAAATTACTCGATAGACACATAAAAACCAGAATGGGTGAATATAGAAAAACCAATAAATCAAATTTTTTAGTTAAAATAAAAATCCCTTTAATTAGACTATGTTGATGATAATCACCCTGTTAACGCCGAAATTTGATTCAGTTTAGGTGTGGGCCTTTAATTTTGTTACCTATCAGCTCAAACAACCAATGGGTTTAGGTGTGGGCCTGTGTTGGATGTTTGGCCAGTATGAAGCCGATGGCCTTGCATTTTTTCTCCCTCGTTGTTACGTTCGATCTAAGCTTCCGTTGTCTCCACGCCGTGAGCCCTGGCCTTATACTGTTTCGGTTCGGTCTGATCTATCGAGGTTGGTCCTAATGTCACCGTTACTGTGGTCACTGGTCCTCGTGGCTTCATAGGGGACTGGGCCCCACTCTGTGCTTCAGGTGCTGCGGAACGTCATCAGCCCTTTGGCCGATAAGTCATCTGCTCTATTCCACGTATGTATCGCATCATGACTTCATCGGCTATTCAGCCGATGCTCGAGCGTTGCCTTGTACCCAGCCGATACAGTGAGCCAGATAGTTCCACCGACTGACCGGCTCGTGCATCAAATTGATTGGCACGCCCTCAGACCTCAAAGATTAAGGACCTACACTAGAGTTAAAGTAGATCTCTCAGGCCTTCACGTGACTGAGCCGCCGTCTTTTCTCGATCGGATCTCTGTTCGGCTCGGTCGGACCCTGATGCATGGTTTGGCGGCGAGCACACCCTCCTATCACTGATGCAATTATTTGAGAATAAAATAATATAATTTAATAAAACTCTTAAAAATAAATTAAATTTATAAATTTATTTTATAAATTCAACTCTCTCAAAACTCTATGTACTTATAGAGCCTAGAGGCCAAACATGAAATAATAATATTAAAATTAAAATCAAATCAATATTAAATAATCATGAATTCAACAATTTATAATATACCACTTCCGCTAATATATAAGTTGAAATAAAATCCTTATATATATTCAAAATGAATTAAACATTTTTTTCTTAATTTTTGTTGCTATTTCATAAAATTGAGAACTTTTAACAAACTTTAAGGTATGCTCTCTTTAAAATTTGACATTATACATAAAACAAAACTCTCAATTATACCGGAAACATCCTTGTCATGACTACCATTTTGTAGGATTCGCTACCCATTATTTTCCTTGCTACTGATATGTCCTTATCATAAATAGATTCGATATTTATTTTGACCTCTCATAAAATTAATACAAGCAAACTCGCTTTATTTACATACAAGACATTTATACAGGGGAATGAAAAACTCAAGTCATAAATTATTTAAACTAGTTTAAATATTACATTTGAGTAAAAGAATTATGTGCCATGTATGGTATCCTCAGAACTAATAAGAAAGTCTCATATAAAAACTAAAACACATAAAAGCTATATTACAAATCAATAAATCTCACATAAGAATATAATATAGGTAAAAGTAAAAGCTCTTCTTTTCTTATTTTTATTTATTTTCAGATTAAGAGCAATGCATAAATATAAATATGAATGCAATAAAAAACATAAACTCCCTCTTAAATCAATCTCCAATTCTTTCCAAAAAAGTAACAAAATGAGAAAAACAGAAATTTTAAAAAAGACCACCAATTGCCAATGATATTACCAAGCTTCTCGAGAATTAACATAAATATACTTATAATACATATCAAAACTACTACATCCATAACTAGCACGAAAACTAAATAAAAAAGATAGTAAAAAATAATATTTTAAATTAAATTAATATTACCGCAATTATCGTCTCTATATTTATGCATATAGGAAGTATGATACATATATATAAACAAAATTATAATTAAGCTGAAAACTTATCTCAATATTTCATAAAAAGATCACAATTGACTAAGACAGATCTGATCGCTGCTGTCCCTGCAGTTTGACTGGGCATCAGTTTGATTTCCCTTGGCCTCCGGTCAGACCAGAATACCAGAGGAAAAGCACGGTCCCTGCTACTTGCAAGCTTACATTTCCTATCTTTTTTGTTTTCTTACAAGTCAAAAACAAAACTGAATAATACCCATCCTTACTGTAATGGGTAATTATATTTCACACGAGTTGTTTCTAGATAAAAAAGTATTTATACAAGTTATAGAAAAGTTTTTCAAAATATTAGTAGATTTGAACTGGTTTGGGTTTTGTTATAATCTCAGCCTTTTTAAATATATTCAAAATAGCAGGTTAATGAGATGTAAAATAGACATGTATCAAAATCTATTCCTCGATTGTGTGTGCTTTCTTTTTATTGAATTAAAATCATGTTAAATTTCTTTTTGCTATTTAAATTTTTTTGTAAAGAATGTTTCAAGTAAGAAACTTTTTTTGTTAAATTGGTACAATTTTCATAATCAATTAAAATATCTTTTTGTTTGTGACAATTTGAATAAAAAAATTACCTCATATTTTTTATAATATCTTCTATATACTCAATATGACCTAAACCATTTTTCAACTTTATCACGTTAAAAAAACATGATGAGCAATAAACCAAAGTATATTTTTATTGTTTTAACCTATTAACACTCAAATGATGTTTAAGGCAACTCAATATGTTTTTCAAAAGCTTTCTGATTAAAAACAATTCATCAGCAGTATGCGTTTGCAAAACAAATCCAAGAGTAGAAGACTCAAGCCTTTTGTTTCTATCAATTAGAAATTGATATTAACATCTTTGCAAAACAGAAATTTTAAAGAATAAAACTTCACAATATTTACAAGAATCATCATCATAAATCAAAATTTTCAATCTAGCAACTTCAACATTTAAAATCTCAAACAATTTAAAATCTCAAACAGTCTGATAACGTCTTTTAAGCCTTTAAAATATTAATCAAGTTTATTGATAAGTTAAAAAATAGCATGTTATAATTTATCATAACTAGAATTAACTTTTCATTATCACTAGATCTATTAAGAGCAAAACGCTTACCTTCTCTCATTCTTTAATCTCAAACTCTTCATCACTTCCAAAAGCTTTAGTAGCTGACGTTACTTGCGGTTCATGTTGCTTCTTGTCTTTCTTGTGTTTTTCTCTTTTTTAATTGACTTATTTAAGTTAGGATAATTGAAATGAATGTGATTCAACTCACCACATCTAAAACACTAAATTGGGCCACCTTGTTTCCTGTTTTCTGTACCATGTTCAAAAAATTCTATTAGAAAGTAAAACTAAGTCCTACTCAGAAATTCTCAAGTTAGTCATTAGACATGGCATTAAAAACAATAAAATACGATGATGAAGAAGTATCAATAGACAAATAAAAGCATAGATTTATAATCAATCTTACAAGAAAGAATATTTATCTCATGCGTCTTAAGATTCATATAAAGAGAATCCAGAGATAAAGTACTCGTATTAAAATATTCTTGTATCGATTTAACTTTTATCTCCTAATATCAAGATCATTTAAAAGATGTCAAACAGATTGAGTATAATTAGTATTATAAGAATCATTAACAGAACGAAGAACAGTTAAAGCGAGTATAATAATCATCAAGAATTTATCCAGTTCATATACTCTTTCTTAAAAATCTCTTTATGCAATGTCTTGATGTTAGAAGATTGCTGATTAAAATCACATAGAGCCTTTTACATCTCATGTGCAATTTTAAGATGAGAAATTCGATCAAAATTAAAATGATAAACAATAAAATTATAAGCTTTACAACTATTTTTAAATTTAGTTTTATTGGCAACAATAATCTCATTAGATATATTATAACGTTTAGAAACTTTTTGCCAAATATCAAAATTCTAGGATATAATATAAGATTGTATTTTTTTCACCAATATGGAAAATTAGCTCCATAAAAAAATATGTGGCTTCATTATATATTTATTTGTCATGGTAACTCAAGATTGATTAAAATCAAAAAGAGAAACTAAAATAAGGCTCTCATACTACTACTTGTTGGATGAAATATATACTACTTGTTGGATGAAACATAAAAACCAAGCTATTTAAGGGGTTGAAATGTAGAAAAATCAGTAAATCAAATCTTTTAGCATAAATAAAAGATATCCTAAATTGACTAACTTGTTGATAACAGTTATCCTCCTACTGGTATGACCATCCAAGAATAAAAAAATATAATTTGATAAAACTCTTGAACATGAATATAATTTTATTACACCAAGTTGTATTTACAAAGTGCTTAAAAAACACTCCTCTTTTAAAACAAAACCCTACCTTTTCTCTCTTCTAAAAGTTATACTTATATGTTCTCAATCCCTCATCTATTTATACTTAAAATCTCCGTCTCTTAGTAGAAGTATAACTTCTAATCATATTAGGACTCAACTACTTGTATTCTAAGTCTATTACAAGTTTTCAAATTGATTTCTTTCTTTCCAAATTTCCATTTAATTTTCTTTGTGATTTTTCTGATGCTCAAGTATACTTGTGAAACCTATTGTAAATAACTTCTCACATAGTGTCTATGCACTATGAACCACCTTGTATTTAACTTTTATCACTCAATATTCTTGACTTGGCCCTCTCGAGCCTAGTCTTAATAATGTTGTTGATTGATGTTGACCCCAAAAATTTTTGACTCTAATCTAATCTTAGCACATGTTATACTAACCGTGCTAGATTTTCGCTACTCACTAAACGTAGTCTTGGTTCTCACCATTAATAAAGATTCACCTGAAGTCATCTACACACAAATAGATAAAATAATTATTTTAACCACAGATATCATAACCTGATCCACATTAGTCACACACATTCACACTAGCATCAAAAATATTTTCAAACTAATTTTTATTAAATAAATTATTTGTAAAGTCAATTATTAATTATAAAATATTAGTCATGATAATAATTTTATAGAAATAAAAATTAACAAAGGGTTAAATGAATTGTCTTAGAAAAGGCTAGCCTAAGTTGTTGTCGAAAGTTGATTTTTCACACAAGAATGACAATGCCTCAACAAAGACGTATTTCATTGATGTTTCGTTCTTCTTAGCCACGTTTCAAAAAAGGATATGACTTACACTACCATCGTTGCTAGATTCATCAAGTGAAGGATATGTTCCTAATATCTTGTTTGTCAGTTCTGTGCAACATTGTTTCAAGAACGAAAAGCCACTCAGGTTGACATCGTCATAGAATTCAACCAACGAAGGCTAGATTTGAGGTTTCAAGCCCTAAGACTGATCGCTCGTAGTGTCATAATTGCTCCAGCCAATTATAATTGTTAGCGAACTTAGAAACACTATTACCTCTATGCACTCGACCGTCGATCATATATTGATCACGTACCTAACAAAAAGAAACCCATGCCTCTCATAGTGATGATCTTGATTAGGAAAGGATGTGCTTCACATAGAGTTGAACCAAAAGGAGCCAAAAGAAGACCATTCGTCAAACAAGCCTACAGACGATGTATGATAGGAGTAGTCGACACAGCATGAAGCAAAATTGGAGCAAAGGGTCAACACCCTGAACCATATAGGCACCACACAAACCGCTTACTGCAATCTGGCACAATATCAATCATCTCAAACAGAGTTCACACAGGCAGATCTCACCTCACCCCAAGACACAGCTTGCTCTCCTGCTGGTGCTGTAAAACACAAGAGCTTCTCCACAGAAGTGTTGTGGATTTCATCTAAAAATATGTATAAGAATAAAGTATTATGAAAAGAAAATCAATGTTCTGTTTTTTACAAACTATTATATATATTGTTCCTGAATATTTAAGAGATCCATTTTTTAGAGGTATAATAATTACTTTAGTATATTTTATTGGAGGTGCTTTCCGTAGTCAGTTTTAGGGCTCTGAATTTTCCAGCTTAACCAAAAAAAAGCAAATAGCTATTGACTAGTAATATGTATGCATGCTTGCCTGGTGCCTAATATGTATGAATGTTTTCTATAAAATTTAGAGTGTGATGTTCGTAGTCCGGGATGGGATTGAGTTGATGCATGGGAACCCATTGACACGCTCTACCTTAACTAAATTAATTAAATATATAATATTAATTAGAAAGTGCATATTTCAAACTCATTTAGTTACACAAGCTTCCAGTGGCATAAAGCTAGTGTGACAGAATAGATTAGGGTGGATTAATGAAAACCCTATGCTCATATTATAAATGTCCTCACTAAATTGTGGTCTAGAGTTTAATTCCCTGTATTTTAAATGTCCTTAATTATATATGGGCCTTCTGTTATCTGATCTTTGTGGATCAGATAGATCAGTACACGCTGGTGGGTGCGCTCCTAACATAATAGATTCAATATACTACAGAAAAAGGGCATTTAAAAGAAAAAAGGGAATTTAGAGTGTGTAAAGCAGATCCGATTGTAGAGAAGGAGAAAATTAGGGCTTGCATATTTTTATATTTTCAGATTAAACAAATGGAAACGAAAATCTATTTTATTAGAGGCATGGAATATAATGTTGCCGAAAGGGCAAATTAATTGTATATCCTCAACTGAAGGTGCATCTTTACTTCTTTAGGTTTCACCCCTACATGTGTCACACTGTACACGTGGGTAGCAGTGGAACCCTAGTTATAAAAATAGCCTTTTTTTTCAATTGCACTTTTTTTAAAATTTATAGAAAAAATATTATTTTTCTATAAAACATATTGTAAACGTAGAACCTTATGTATATTATACTTTTACGAGCATCCTCAACTTAGATCAGCCATATAATAGATGTCTCAATATCTATATTACGTATACTAAAAATATATAATTTTATAAGAACGTTACTTTGATTTCTATCATTAGGATAAGACACTTGTGTTGTCAATTTATCCTGGAAATGTGCGTGTATGATATGCTTACATTTTTATGTGACCCAAAAATAATGAATTCATGGGATAATTGTCCAATTAGCATCTACCTCAATGCCAAAAATTGCCTTTAGGAAAAGAGATTTGATAAAGAAAAATCAATTGTTAATGCCCACTAGCAAAATATGGCAATCTGATCTTCCCGTTCGAACAGCGAAAGAGACCAGGCAAATTAACTAATTAACTTTGTCAAACTGGATAGAAACCATTCCTGCACTGATGTAAATTTAACGTCAAATAAGGGGTTCGTTATGCTGGGAGAATATAAACAGGTCGGCGTGTGTGTATCCAATAATGCATTCACGAATATAATCTACTTGCTAAGATTATAAGCACTTTATTCTAGAGTAATTTTTATTGCTTCTTTTAAGAAGATTAACTGGGAAAATATTTCAGTGTATATTCAATTTCTACATTCTCCTCCATGCTTTACTATATCGTTATTTTAGTAGTGAAGATTAATCAAAGCATGGAATTCCCTAATAGTATTTAGTAATTTTAGGGTGATGTGAATTTGTGAGTTAATTCCGAAATCTTCAATTAACCCCATCTCCCTGACTGAGCAAATGGTATAGGATTGCATTTATCGTTCATTAGTTTGCCGGTAAAAATTGCAAACTCCAAATCGAAGTGTCACCATCTCAGGCAACACTAATTGCCACCAAACTTAGTTGTCCTGTCACGCTCAGTGTAAGATTTTCTTTTGGATTGGATTTTAGTTTCGGATTGCTGCTGCTGAACTCTTCTAGGTCATTTACTTCTTCTGTTTTCTTTACTTTGATGTTTTTTTTTCTGGTGTAGTTGGTTAAGACACTCAAAGTAGTTAATGCGCAAATATTATGTACCTATAGTACTTAAACTGTGGTCTCTAGCCACAATACATGAGTGTCAATTGGTTGTAATTTATCAAATTGCAACAAAACAAACCTAGTTTAGTTCTTCTAAAGGGTGTCATTCTCTATCATCGGCCAACGACGTAGCTAACTAGATCTTAAATTAGTTTCGCTTTCATCAGCGGATGTAAGATACCCCGAGATCCAGTTGGCCATGACGTGTCTCTCTAGACTTGTTAGAAATGTCATATCAACAACCACTTTGGTAATGTGTTCATTCCAAACATTATTGTGCCTTAAGATGGCTGCAAATTGCAATGAGTCAAAGCGTGTGATGGACAAACAGTTAATTGCACTGTTAAACGTTTAGGGAGCTGTAGATTACAAGAAGTAGCTGATGAGGTTTCTCAACTTCTGGCTATCAGTTTTGTTTCGATTTTGTAGCTATTAAGTATGAGAATCTGAGCGAGAATCTAAACTGTTTACCAAGTTAAAATTACCAGAATCTCCCCTAAATAGAGCCATAGTTGATTACCTTAACAATTCCTCAAGAAATCCAATGTGTATTGGCCTAAATTTTATTGTTTGGCGGGCTGATGGATTTGGTGGTAGCTCTGAGGAGAAATGTAATGGCTGCGGACCAAAATTAAAATGAAACTATTTATACTACAGTCAACACAGAATTAATGATTTTCAGTTGTTTTTTACCCCCGTCATCAAATGTATTGACGGCTATGTTACTGGTCGTTAATCCATGCAAACTGAATGATTACAGCCTTATCCTAACAAATTATCAAAGCAATAAATGCCAAACATCCTAATCATGGGCCGAATTCTCAAAATAGCATCGTAAATTCTACAAATACTCACCATAAAATACAAATGTTTCACTGGAAGATCCACAATAGCACTCACTGTAAGTTTCGAATATTTTAATGTAAATCCACATATTTCAGACGATTTTATGTAAATTTGATAATTATACGTTGTAATAATGTGTTAATAGTGCCATAACACTAACATAATCACATGAAAGCAATGTTATTGGTCCTAATGATATGAAGATCAACCAGAATCTAAGTCTGTTGGCCTACATCTGATACCCTCAACTAATTCTTGTTAATCTAACTCCAATACTAGAAAATTAGTCTAGTAAGATATCAACCAAATAGTACGAACATTTCTATATATTTCGTACTATTAAGATATTATATTTCTAACTATGTACCTCATACTCTAAAAAATATATAGAAATGTTTAAGAAAGAATAAAATTTTTAAGAAAATAAAAGTATGTTTTAGTTGTAAAAATAAAGGTAATCTACCAATAAGAAGTGTATTATATAATAGCAATAATACAAGACATATGGGGAAAAAGGTTAAAAAAAAGAGGAAACAAAGGAAGATTATAGAAAAATGGAGAAAAAAGAATAGAAAATTAGGCAAAATAGAACATTAGTGTATGTCTTAATATGAAAAATATAGGATATTTAAAATTAACAAGGAAGAAAAATATAATAAGTATGAAAAAATGGGAAAATAAGAAAAATATAGGTAAAATGGAGGAAAAATATAAAGAGTTAGAAAAAAATATTAAAGCAATCTAACCATAATAACATAATGTCGTATTTGATTTTTTTTATAGGGAGCTCTATTGGTTCGTGGCATTGCCGATATAGGGGAGATGTAGCTAGATTTGTTCACATAATTTTGTACATTCTACCAATAGATGTGCTTTATACAAAGGTTAGCATTACTCTTCATCCACCATTATAATGTTTAAAATCATTAATTTTCTTAAGTGCTTGTTTACTAGTAATGAATGGATGTACAATCCAAACTGATGATCATAAGAGTTTATTGATGCCGTGTATTATTTTCTTAGGATGGCTGATGCCCATAATTCTAAGGGTTTCATATATTATACATGCAAAAACTGTAAGAACCAGAAGTACACTTTCTCAAGGATTCTTCAATAGGAGCACCAACTAAAATAGTGATGTCTGTATAGATGCCATAGACAACAATGGGACAAACAACACATACTATGGATTTATTAAGGAGATATGGGAACTCGAATATGGTCCTTTAAAGGTCCCTCTATTTCGGTGCCAATGGGTGAGGTTGAGTGGTACAGGCGTAATGGTTGATAAGTACGGGATGACAATAGTTGACTTTAACAAGATTGAGTACTCTGATGAACCATTCATCCCAGCCAATGATATGACTGAAGTTTTCTATATAAAGCGCATGTCTAGCAAACCAAAGAAATGGATATCTAAGCAAACAAGTGCTTGATAGGTTAAAGCACCACGTGGTTCTCCTATGAAAAAGGAAAATTGTCAAAGTTGAGGACAAGACAAATAAAAATTATGATCAGATGGGCAACCTCCATTCACAGTGGTAGCTAACCTAAGCCTCCTCCTAGTAAATAAGCACACTCTATACTGATGCTGCGATCATATGCAACCTCCATTCACAGTGGTAGCTAACCTAAGCCTCCTCCTAGTAAATAAGCACACTCTATACTGATGCTGCGATCATATGCAAAGGATATTCGTAAAAAAAAGTTTGTTTCCTCTACCATCATGTCAAATGTATACCAGCTATATGTATTGCATTTTTTAAATATGTACAACCTTCCATTTTTAACAGATAAAGTACACTATTATGCATATTATATTAGCTGGCGTTGCTAACAATGACAAATCGTGTAATATCAAGACTGATACGAGTCTCTCCATCTCAATATACTATATTTTAAAGTTTTTAAAATTAATTATACTATTTTTATTTTTTATTAAATTTGTTTGTACTATGTTTATTGTTTTAAAAATTAATTATCCTAATTTTTCTATTTATGATATTTCAAATTATTTTTCACACTTTTTGTATTTTATAAATTTTTAACCATATTTTAACTGCTTGAAAATCTTTTATATTTGTTATACAAAATAACTGGTAAAAATATATGGTCCAGCGAAAAATTTCAGTAATATTGACCGAGCAGAATAAGGTTGTTAACAACCAGTAATACATACATCTTTAGTCTCCATTTTCTATATAACCGATACTAAGAGGAGGAAATGTTATATATATACCATAATGTAAGTTTGCGTTTGATGTTCTTGTCTTCTGATCCATTACTACTCACGACATTGCCACCATCCTATACGCCAACGCTATCACACCGATGCCATCGCACTCCCACCTTCCTACCGACAACACCGTCCTCCATGTAGCCGCCGTCCCTATCTGCACCGTCGACGATGCCATGTGCCAGACCACTGATGACACTGCCGCACGCCGATGCCACTGTTGTCCCCATCCGCACTGCCACTGTCGCCTTTTATTGACACTGGCGCTGTGATCCACGCCAATGCTGATGCCACCTGTCATCCACGCTGCACCGGCCTCTCCCTCCGAATTGTATACATGAATTGTTTGTATATAGTCATATTATTTTTTTTATACATTAGCTATTTTTATAGATTCCATGAATTGTTTTTATAGTTCTTGTAGCACATTTTGTGACGAATGAATTGTTTTAATATATTTGTATCTTACGTTTTTCATACATGATCTGCTTTTATATGTTTATATGTATACATGAATTGTTTTTATATTTCTAAGAATTTGTGGCAAATTTTGTGGTAAATGAATTGTTTTTATATATTTGTATCTTACGTTTTTTATACATGAACTATTTTTATATATTACTATTATTTGTATTTGTATATATAAATAGCCTCTCTAGCCACTCAATCGAACCTAGTGTGTAGGTTAGAATTGAAATATCGCACACTTATAGAGTATATGTGCATTTTCTAGCTATTTTTTCATCGGGAAGGAACAAAACTTAGGTCAATAAAAATGTAAATAAAAATATATGTTTTAACTTATAATCTCATGTATAATGTATATTTCCTGTATTATCCTATTAGGTATGGTAAGTGAGTCAGATGATTAAAGGTTCCTCAGATTAGATTATTACACAATGTAGTAGCCAGTATGTCCAAAGCGATGAGGGTGGGGATTGTAGTCAATACTTCAATGAAGAAGCCACCGGAGGTGAGGAGGGACCCAACAATGAGTCAAGATATGAAGAGGACAATAATAAAGGGGGATAGGACAAGGCTGGATCAAAGAAGGAACAAGGGCAACGAGGTGCTATAAAAAAGTTAGAGGGGAGGTAATTATAGTTGAAGTAAAAGAAGGTGGTGAACCAGTTGCTTCTATCTCTATTGCAAGGAAGTTTGTGTCTCAATGTGATTATATCATGAGGGATCATGTGCCAATCAGTATATAGAAATGGCGGTCCACAAGAACGAGTGATCAAAACATGCTCCAATAGTCAGAGAAAGACATGCTATGGACAACCTGCCATAGAACTACACTCTCGATGTCCCTAAGGTAGAACAACCTAAATCGAAAGAGTGAGCCCTCAAGAAGATGGCTACACAATTTCAAACCTTCAACAAGAATTTGCACAAGAAGCTGAACTCTGAAATTCAGTGGGTACCCAAAGCTAAGGGACCACTAGGACACATTTGTTGACTACAAGTAATCCGAGCAGAGTAGAGAAAAGGTGACATAGAATAAAGCAAATGTCACCCAAAAAATATTTTCATAAGCTAGGGTCGAGCAGTTATATGAAGGGGATTGCCAAATAGAAGAAGATGGAAGATGCTCTAGAAGAAAGGGATATCATTTTGGCCACAGCCAACTGGCCCGAACAATTGAAGCGCTAGCGCTATGCTCATGGTGGCACACTCAGTATAGAGGATAGCTCCCACATTTTTAGCCTGAAAATATGAAACACAACATACTGTCTTATGGATGTCCTAGAGTCCTCTTCCTAGGATACGTTCAAGCCTATTAAAGAGAAGGACAAGATCACAATGGTCCTATATAATACTGAGCACCCACGATGAATGTGTAGAAAAGGCGTGGTCCCATGGAAGTATGGGTTCTACGAGGATATCGACTCGTATAAGAGTCGCAAGAGAAGCAAGTTCGACCAGGATGCTATGGTTTGGATGTTGGAGTAGCAAATCCTAGAGACCAATCAAAAAATGACCGAGGAGGTAAAAAGGCAGGTCGCGATAGCACTTAGTAAGACCTAGCTATAAACAAAAACTAATCTGAACATCCTGCTTGGCCCTTTAGGGCATCGAAGCAGCTACGCTTCTATAGAGAAAGTAGCCAATCAGATCAATGAAGTTGCAGTGCTACCACTGATTGACGAACCATGCTACCCTGTGGATGAAATCACACAGTGAACATAATGTGAGCTGTATATTCCCTTCAAGAACCTATCCATCAAGGTATACTTGTAGTTTGTACATCTCATTTCATAGTTATTTATATGTCGTGAATATGTACTAATTAACTTCATTTCTTGTAAAAGTGGCATATAGCATGGCCATATAAGTGGTACAAGTCCAGACAATCTACTGCATACCGATTGCAGCTGGCTACTTGAAGGTCAAGGTGGAGTAAGTCTGCGATAACTTTGAGGATCTTAAGCTTGACTTTCCCGGAGGTGATAGAGAGAGGACACTAGGGGGGTCTCCCAATGCATCATCTGGGGGGGTCTCCCAATGCATCATCTTACGGTGCAAGCACTACATCATGCTTCTTGGGTGAGTGGCGGCATCAATTCCTACCAGAGGTCCCCCATCATCTCCTCTCTATCATCGGTCTCCACTGTCTCCTCCCCAACATCGATCTCCTCTGCCATAATCTGTTGGTATGGGCAAGAGCTTCACACCATCTCCACTATGTCAAAAAAGGTTGTGCAAACCTCCTCCCGCACCATTAAGGTATCAACAAAAGAAAAAACAGTCATTGGACGGGCTAAAGAAATATGTACCAAAGAAAATACCATAAGATATGACCGACGAGAAGACTAAAGCAGAAGTATCTAAGAAGGTGAAGGACCACTTCAAGTAGCAAAGTACAAAGAAAAAGGCTCTAATAGACCTAGTAAGAAGGACAATATTTTAGAAGATTAGTGAACAAGTAAAAAAGAAAATCTTATCGAACTACGAATGCTCACTCGTCAAGTCTTATCAGAAGATGAAAAGAAGGCAGTCTAGTGTTGTTCCCTAGCTCGAACAACAAGTAAGACAAGCGTTTGACCTGATGCCATCTGAATAGAAAATCAATCTATAGTAGTTTATGGAAGATACAAAGTCTCACCAAAAATCAACTACTAGAGGTGGCCCCCATGAAGAAGGTATCACAAGCTACTATCAACTCTAGATTTAAGCTCTGCGAACCACTTATGAGGCCAGAGCTAGTCAAGACCTTACTAATATAGATATATCGATTCCATAGTTGATATATGGAACAATCGAGAAAATATAGGGTTATGTTTGATTTTCGGATTAAAGATAGTGATTTTATGGAGATTCAAATATGCCATATAGAAGATACTTTATGGTGGGTTTAATGGATCCTGTGGTTATTAATGAGAAGACTGTATAGGAATTTTCATAGGAAACAGAGATGAACATTTATAAATTTCTAGTGCAGCAATAAGACATTCATACTTTCGCCTTACAACTTTAAGTGAGTTTTTATTGTCTTTTATAATCTTTTCATTTTGTAGACACATAATATTATGTCTATTAATTAATACAATATGTATATTCCACTAGCTTCTCTTTATGATAAATGTTGCTGAAAGAAGGATCCATGTCCTGGACTCCTTGTGAAAACCAATAGAGAATTTTAAGAAAATTATAGAATTACTTAATAAGTAATATTATATATTGCACTATGCTTGTATTGATATTATGCGCACCAAAAGAACATTATGATTTTTAATTATAGAGTATGGGGAAGGTTCCGTAAAGACATCTACTATCCATTTAAGAAAACATTCAATATAGGGATGAACTTTCTGGTAAGTACATGACCTAAAATATATCTCTTATTTATTCTATAATATAAATATTTTATAACTCTGTCTGTTTCTATTTTAGTGTTTGAGATAGGAAAAAGAGAATAACTTGTATGTCTACTTACGCTTGTGAGGCATTAACAATAATAAAATATATCCAAGTAGCTAAATACTATTCATACATAATTAATACTTTTCTCATTACGTTAAATTATTTATTTAACATATTTATATATTTTTAATGATAGACTTTAAGAAGTAAGAACTTCTCCTGATAGATTACATAAAGTTTATTTAAAAATAACTTATGGGATTTATTATGGACGAGGTTATTAATTCACCAAGAATTCTATGATGATGAGTGCATTATTTGGTAACAAGAAGAGTCATATTATCTTCAAATATTTATAATATATTTTTAATATATGATAGAATATGAGAAATGGCAATTATAATATATTAATTGCATATATTTAATTCTAATTATACATAATTAATATCCATAATTATAAATACGTAATGCAATATATATATATATACATACATATATATAAATGATGTATATATAAATGTATGAGTACAGTAATAAAGAATACAACAAGCAAGCTAGAATAAACAGAAAAAACACTTTAATACTAACACCAAGATCATTTCATGTTACGTGGATAACTATTTTTAATACTGATTGATATAAACAACTAGTAACGGTCAAATGAATCCGAACTACAAATATTTATTTTCGATTATACAACCCCATTTCTCTAGCAGTGCCATGTGCTTAATCTTCCCAGCCCAACTTCTTCCCATGTGGTAACATTGACTGTAGCCCATAAAAAGCTGTTGCATAATTCTGAAAGTGGATCAACAACTAAGATTTTGAGAGAAGAGAATGATAGTGCTACAGAGCTAGTGGAACTTTCAGCTAAAAATTGCAACTTTCAACGCAAGCTTACGGAAGAATTTTTACATAGCAGTGAAAATTAACACATTGGCGAGGCAGGTTCAGTTTGGGTTTCCAGTTGCAAAAAGAATGCAATAGGTCCATGGGAAAACTCAAACGGGAGCGATCATTTGATAACATAATTTGTCTAACTTTAACCTCTAATAGCAATGAAAAACTCGAAATCATAGTGAATACCTTCCCCGATACAGATAGTTCGATCTTCAAAGTTGCTGAACAAAATTGGCTCAAATTTCGGTTAAAAAAAACAAAATTGGCTCAAACGCAACCAGGCAACCCACAATGTCAGACAAATTAAATGAAGAATCATCAGGATGGACCTTCTGCTCCTCTCAATAATAAGTGCTTAACATGAAGCTTATTCGACAAACTACTGTTCTGCAAATGTGATTTAAAGATGAAACAAATTTAGAGATCATTCAGAAACACTCTAGTTCCAGACACCATATGGCATTACCTGCCACCGCCACAGGCAAAAATTAAACGGGCTAGCTGAGGAATTCATGACTCAGGAATTCAAGACTCAGGACAAGCAGATGAAAGGAAACCAGAGCACCTTCATGGGCACGTATGCTTATGCAACAAATCCTGGCATTTACCACTTTATGAAGCTCCATCACAGCATATAGCTCGCAAAACCACAATTGAAGATCAAATTTTGTTTATTTGTTATTCAAGGGAACCTAGGGCTGAGCAAAAACTGAAGGATTGCAGGTTTTAACAGAAACGTATTTCCATCTAATCCAATGTGATTGACAGAGGTCCACAAAACGCAAAAGGAAATTAAGAACAGCAATAGGAAGGAACATAGGCCATCTGAATATTAAGTTACTAAAATCCAGAAATGGTCTAGGGAAAATAAAAAGACTTTACAGGTTGCACATAAATGATCTCAGAAGACTCCACTAAAAGAAATCGAATTCAAGATAGTTGTCTGAACCTTTGTCAGCAGCTGTTGTAGCCTTTTGACTGGTTGAGGCTAGTGACCTAGGGATCTCAACTGGTTTGGGAATATCTGGAGGAGTTGCACACCTTATCAAGGCCCAGTTAACACCATCAAAAAAGGGATGCTGCTTTATTTCTGTCGCTCCACGCTTATAAGCCAAACGATGTTGTGGTTCCTTAATAAGCAAACCCCTAATAAGATCCTTTGCAGCAGAACTAACAATAGGTGATTCTGGGAACCTTAGGGACTGTCCGACGACATTGAACAATGTTGCTCTATTTCCTGAACCTTTGAATGGGGTCTTGCCAAAAAGAAGTTCATACAAGAAAATGCCAAAAGTCCACCAGTCCACGGCACTCCCATGCCCCTCAGCCTTTATAATCTCAGGTGCCAAGTACTCATGGGTGCCAACAAATGACATTGATCTTGCATCTGTGGGCTCTGCAACAAGCTCAGGAAGTGGTCTGACCTGACTTGCAATGTCGGTTTTTGCCTTCTTTTCCTTTTTGGACTTGGAGGAGAAAAAGCGTGGAGAGAAGCATGTGGTTGTTGTAACACAGGAGGGTTGGATACAAGCTGGCTGTACGCAATAAGATGGATTGCCCTTTTGGTTACGATCTACCCCAGGGTTAGAAGATTTGAGAAGTGTAGGGCTCACAGCACATCTTAGGGACAAATCAAAATCAGACAGCATGATGTGGCCATCTTCTCTGACAAGAACATTTTCTGGCTTAAGGTCCCGATATATGATGCCAAGCATATGCAGGTATTCTAGAGCAAGAAGCACCTCAGCTACATAAAACCTGTATAAAAATTAATCAATTAAACATCAATATGACTCTCTTAGACTCTGAGCATGGTTTACAACTATTACCCCATTATTCCAGGAAACCAGGGCAATCTGACAAGCTAAGTAGCAAAAGAAACACAATAAATAATATAAACATGTCAGCACACGATGAAGAGATCAATAACTCTTAACTATACTAGCATATCAAAACGTACAAACTGTCAGGAAAACCACATGTAAGATGTAGAAAATAAATGTCTTACGCATCAATACATCCATTAGCAGATAATGAACCAAAGCAGCACATTAAGCAACCATATGTACCAAGTAGGAAACATAAGAAAATAAGTGTTTATTGTTTATAATGTTTCATGTACGTCCAAATAAATAATCCCTAAGAAAGATAAGCCAGAAAGCATGGCATGAGGAGGCAAAAGGAAATTTATCTAGGAAAAAGGATTTTTTAATAGCATTATTTGAATGATATGTAATTGCATGGTTCCAAAAGAAATAATAGCATGGTGCATCTATCCTTGTAATTCCAACGACATATCATACAGAGCTTAAACTTTTCAACAAACAAGATGCTCAAACGTTCTTTGGTACCACTAACAAGAAGAGCTGCCTGAGCAGCAAACATAGAAATGGTTATTAGGTATCTTAACAATTGTTAACTACTCCCTCCTTTCCATATCGCAAGTCAGTTTGGGTTGGTCCTAAGTCAAACTTAAAGTTTGATCAAGTTTATTGAAAAATATAGCAGCACTTTCAACACAAAACAAATATATTATAATAATATATATTTAATGGTGGATTTAATGAAACTAATTTAGTGTTGCAGATGTTGCAATGTTTTTCTATAAATGTGATAAAACTTAAAAAAAATTGACTTAGAATAAACCCAACATGACTTACAATGAAACAGAGGAAATATAAAAGATTCCAAACAAATAATAAAATCCAGAAGGATCCTACAGTCCACACCAACCAAACATATTTTTGAGATTTTTTTAGCAATTGTTCAGCAAAGTACAATAATTAAATTGCAGGCACAATCACATGAAAAGGAAACTGATTAGAAACCTATAGGTTAACTTGAGATGATGCTAAAAGTATAGGGCCAATTAACATGAAATGTTGAGATATTACCGACAATTTTATAAATTCTAGATCCTTTATTACGCCCCAACTCAATGATTTATCAAAGAAAGGTTGGATGAACATAAATGCAATTAGACACTTACTTGGCAGCTTGTTCTGGAAAAAATTTTCCAGGTTGCTTTTGCCTTAGAGTGTGCAGGTCTCCTCCAGGGCAAAACTCCATTACTAGGCATGAGAACTTATCAGTCTCAAAATGAGTGTACAATGTTGGCAGAAATGGGTGGTCCAGGCACTGTAATATCTCCCTTTCAGTCTGGGCTCTCAGCAGCTTTTTGCGGCTCGCTAGAGATGCCTTGTCCATAATCTTCATAGCAAAGTAGCACTTGGTTCCACTAAGCTCCGACAAATAAACACTACCAATGTCACCACAGCCAAGCCTCTTAAGTAGTCTGAAATGGCCCAAACCCAGCGAACCTTCTTTGGTCCGGATCATCTGTATCGCTTCCCACCTTGCATCATTTGACTTGTGAGGTTTGCTCGTGCTGCTGCATATACTGCTGCAGGTGCTTTCATCACTCACATCACTGCCAGCACTGGCCCGATAAACACTGCTCTTCCCGCTCCCGACCATATCAGCAGCTTGGTCACTGACCTTCGTGCTGCCACTCACCCTTGTCAGGCTGCTTGCTCTGTCGCTGCATCTGGCAGAAGCCAAGCTATCCTTAACGCTGCCACGCATCAAGTTCTTCTCAGCATCTTCATTTCCATCCAGCTTCACAGAGTCATCAATCGAATAGCTATCCTTATCTTGTTCTTTCACCACACTGGATGTAGCTAAATCCCCCGGCTTAGTCCCTCTAGATGAAGCAGGCCCAAGTTTACTTGCTTTCAGAATCTCTTCTTTGGATTGCAACGCCCCAGAGGACGTGCTAATGGTTTTATTGCATTTCTTCTCGGTGACTACATCAAGAACAGCCTTCGAAGCCATCACAGGTAGGAGGAATCAATCAAGAATTCCTCAATGATACCAGCATATCCCGGTAGCCATCCCCACGATCGACCAATCAATCAGGAACCAGAACCTATCAGAAAGATTGCAGAGAGATTACGTAGGGCGAAAGAGGTAAAGATTGATGCCTGAACCTCCGATCAATCAAGAATCAAGAATTGCCCACATCTTATGGATCTGGGATCCAGAGGTTCTCCATCCACAAGAGAAATCTGCGGGAGGATAGGAGTATGAGGAGCAGGAGGAGGAGGAGGCTACTCACTTTCTGCTTAATTAGACGCCGGGCAGGAGAAACTCGCCGCCGGCGACACGGGTTCCGCCGTTCCCGGGAAGAGGCGGCGAGGGTTGAACCCGTCAGCGGCGGTGCTGGCACAGGTAGAGCTCATCCCAGGCGGCGGGGGCGGGAATGGTCGTCCTGTCCCAGACGGCGGCGGCGCGGATTGAGCCCGTCCCGGGAGGGGGGGCGGCGCGGATGAACCTGCCTCCCGGTGGTAGCGGCGGATGCGGACGCGATGCAGACTGCAGACGAGTGAAGACGTCGTTTTCTGCTTTTTCCCTTTTTATGATGCACTTTTATTTTCCGGGAATTTAATAAGAGAAAACGGGGCTATTTTGGGGTCCGATGGAAAAAATTTTATGGGCCATAGTTTACACTGAATTTTGGCCCAAAACTGGCTTTTCAAGTCAGAATTTTGATTATGCCATTTTTAGAAGGGCTTCGTTCAAAGTCCATTTTACAAATCGACTCCACTAATATTTATACACTAAAATATTTTTTTCAATGTGAATAGACGAAAATACCTGCAGGACGAGATAGACCTCAAACCATATCACTGTAAGCTTGACCTTTTTCTCCTTTGCATAATAGCATCTAAGATCGATCTATTCCTTGCAAGAGTCTGAGCTTAAGGCCTCCTTGCCACTGCTCCAAGTAAACCTCTTCCTCCTCTCCTTATCGTAGTTGACCTTAAGCTCATACTCCTTCATTGCTCTAGGCGTAGAGTTATACCTCTCTCCTCTGTGCTCCAAGAGCATGATAGAGTAATACCAATAGCTCAACGTTAGGCTAGGGTGACATGTGGGTAGTGGTGTGAGACCAAAGGTGGAAGAGAGATAGAGCACGAAGGCATTTTTGTCCATTCAAATTGCAAAATGCATTCTTTCATGCAACCATTACTTGAGAATGGCATTTATTGAAGCCTTTTTGGCAATGGCATAATCCTAGTTTCCCTTTCAAGCAAGCTCTTAGGACATGTTTGAAAAATGGGTTATAGCCACCAAAAATGGAAAGAATATTTTGACGGGACAAAAACTGCTTTTGGTTTGATAGAGGGAATTGAAGTTTCTAGACTAATGACTGAATTGTAAGCCTTAAAATAAAAGCTAAAACAGAGAATGATTAACCAAGAGGTTGAAATGATGAGGATAATTTCACGCCTTGCACTTTATCCATCCTTGACTTGCATTTCTCAATCCCAGCTTACTCAAACATCACAAATCTCAAAATTAGAAATAACTGTCATTTCGCACCTCCATAGCCCATTTACCAAACAAGGGTGAAAATTACATATATTATTTGGGGATATTATTGAGAAAAGTAATATTTTCACTTTTCAGAGTCTCAATCTCAATCAATTACTGGATATATATAAATTAAAATACATAGGAAAAGGGTTCTTTAACCTAAATTGAAAATAAGAACATGTCCCGTTATTATCTAGAAAATTTGGAAAACTAAATACAAATATGACACTTAGCATATATACATGTCGTACTAAATAAATCTGTGAAATCATTGATTTAAACATATATAATAAACAATCAGATGAGATATTTGATTGAATTGGTTTTGGTAAAGTGATGATTAGATGGGAGTTGATTTTGAAGTGTTTTCATGTTTTAAGGTGACTATTTGAGGCATTTGCACATGATATATAGTTTGTGTGCTAATATGAGTTAACTTATGAAAGAACTTGTACTTAGATATTTTTTTATGTGTAGTTGTGTTTTAAGGCTGTATTGCTGGTGATGATGGATTGACTAAGAAGTTGGTGTTCAGGTGATCAAAGAGATCGTAAGAAATACTAAAGCTAGAGACCAATGCATATGAATGTGAAGAATCTATATTGCATAGGGGGATAAATGTAATAGCCTAAAAATCACTAAGTTTTAAAAAAAATTCTTTTTATGTTAATTATAAAAATTCACATTGAATTTTTCGTTTCATTCTATTTTAATGTCGTTCATGGTTTGACTGTGCTTCCTTCTCTCTTTCTTTTTTCCTCCGAAAGTTCAAAACCTCCATCTTAAAACCATCATAGACGAGTCCATTCCACCATTGGGCCTCTGACCCATCTTTTTTTTATTGCCAACCTATTTTTTCCTAACTCCCCGTCTTTCTAGCCCATTTTATCTTTTTCTCTCTTTCTAAATTCATTCTCCTAGCTAGGCTACCTAGAGCCACTTGGCCCAAGCCAGCCACCCCACTTCCTCTACCTCTACCTCATAGAGCAAAGTGCTTTCGTGCGCACTCATCGCCTTGGCTAAATGCCTACGCCACGCAGCTACTTGTGCTACCTCACCACCCTCATCGTGCACACTCATAGCTCTCTTACACACTAACCTCATGAGCTCATCTCTTCCCCAAGGTACTACCGAGAATGAGCTAATATATTCGAGCTCGCTTATTTGAGCTTGTTGCCACTGTCGCCTTTGTTTCCACCTCCATCTCTCTCTCCCCATTGCCTCGTTGGTCGCTACCAATAGCAAAGAGGAGCACCATAACCTCTTGTTCCACCTCCCGCAAGCCACCACACCCTCCACCGCCAGAATCATCATCACCGAAGCTAGGAAGTTGGAACCCTAGTTTGGCCCATCAGTTTCAAACCACAAAATTTGCAGCCACCAATACTCGTTCCAAATTGAAGATACAAATGGATTCCCTATACCATCTTCTCCAAAAGCCCTCTTCTTCCACCTCCACTTTGCAGCTGAACTAGCATCAGTGAGACTTTTCCCTTGCTACCTCTATTGCCCACCAGTCGCATGCCACTCCACCTCCTTGTGTCTTCCTGAGCCAAGCCGCCACCGGCAAGGGCTCTACCTCCCTCCTATGGTGCTCCCACGACCACATGCCCCTGCTGGAGCTTGTAGGAGCACTGCTACCACATGTGCCACTGCTGCTTGCCTCTGCTCGCCGTTGCCAAGCTCAACGCCGGTGCCCTAGTCGCCGCTGACAATAGGAATAAGGTCTTCTTATCCCTAGGACCCTAAAAATAGCCTCTTCTCGCTAGGAGCCATCCTCCTCCACCGCCGGCACCCACCACTGGCACCCTGGAGTTGCCAGCCAGCCACTATGGAAAACAGAAAATCCAATTTTCCTGTTGAAACATAATCCATAAAATCTTTTTTTCTTGTCCAATCCAATTGCACATTCATTTGATCTCCAATTGAAAATCTGAGACCTATGACTCCGTGAATTATTTAGAATCCAATGGCACTAAATTCATCACCATCCGACAATCAATTGATGTGACCCTAGTTTTGAATTCTAGGGTTTTTGTGTTATCCAAAGCTTCAAAAATTCCCAATTCCTCCCACAGTCATCTTTGCCTCTTCATGCACTTTCTATGTTTGGATGTTTATTTGGAGTTATTTGCTTAATTGATTTATTTTGTGTATTAATAGATTATGCTATCACAAATCCATAAGGAGAAGGATTGGAGTTCATCGTTGATGCCCACGTTGTCGCAGCCGTAAGAGAAGTCATGCAACCCTTTGATCAATTCTTAAACCTAATATGGAGCTAGGTCATATTTTGGGTGATATTACTTACCTTGGAGTACTTATATAGCGATATATGTGTCGTTTTACTGAAAATCCTTTCAAAATAACAATGACCTATTATTTATCTTGCTATATATATTGTTATGCTTGAAATTGAACCTATTATTCCATTGATAACTCTAGTTTAAACTAGATGATTGTTATTATGATAATTAGCATTTGGATTATGTCATTTCATGTGAAGCTTTAAAAATAATAACGGCAAAAGCCCTTGTGCCAATATTAGTGACATAGTTAGTGTCCATCCACACAATAAAAGTATTCGAACCTAGTATCTGCTATTTCAGTGAATTGAACTTCTACAGCCTTTCGGTATATTAGCATTTTAGGTCTTAACATGTGTAATGGCCATATAGTGGTGTAAGATGTTGATCATATGTGAGTGTGGGTACTGTGGAACCAATTGTAGGCTTTTATGCCATACAATAGTAGGTGCATGGGGTGACATGTTGGTGCACACCCCTACAAAGGCTAAGTTAAGGCTAACAGCCAACTTGTCCTATAACCTACTGTGCTAAATAGAAATGAACATGGAGTAGTAGAATGTTATGCTATCTTTAGTCTGGTTAGCCGTGGGTATTGTATGGGTAAAGCTAGGAAGACACTGCAGTTACATTTGGTATTCGAATACACCGTACTCCCGATTGATGGAGATATGTCTATGGGTGAATATAGAGTAAAGGCACAAATATATTTAGAGAAATGTTGGAACATGGTTAATGAATGGCGTGAAATGGTGAACTCTTTAAATATAATTTTTTTTATGTAATGGGATAATTGTGAATTACTTTTCTGCCACTACATCTTAGAAAGCTGAGAAAGGTTGGTTTGCACCCTCTAATCAATAAGTTTGGATCAAGACTTCCTAAATGTAAAGGCCACATCTTCACGTAGATGGGTCGAGAAGTCCTAGTGAAATCAACATTATGGGCAAGTCGGCAACTCCAATTTATCACTTGACCATTCTCCCTCTGGTAAAGTGGAATTCAAGAGGATAGACAGAAGCCACAAATCCTTTCTCTAAAAAGGCAATGATCTAGAGAAGGTAAGTGGGGGAAACAGCTTGATCAATTGGCAAAATGTTTGCAAACAGAAGGAACTAGGTATTTTGGGTATCCTCAACTTGGAAAATTTTTCATGGGCACTAAGAGCGCTGGCTTTGGTTAGGTGGAAGGAGGATTATAAGCCATGGGTAAACATGAGTGTTCCATGCGATTATCTTGATGAGATCTGTTTCACTGGGATATCTAATACACTAGGGTATGGAAGTAAAACTTGTTTCTGGACTAATTATTGGTTGGATGGGAGATCATCCAAAGAATTGGCACCTGGAATCTATAGACTAGCAAAATGAAAAGGCATAACTATCAGAATGGAACTCAACAAAAATAACTGGCAAAGAATGCTACATCAAATCTCCGCTATAACAGAAATAGACAAGTAAGTTCAATTAGGCAACCAATTGCAAGTGGTCGTCTTAACAGAAGGGGTACATGACGATATCACAGGGCGATGGATGGCAAATGGGCAATATTCAGTAAAATGTGCATACTGGACTCATTCCAAGGGACAATCACATACACGTCCTTCGTCTCGTTATGGTAGAGAAAAACAGAGCCTAAACATTCATTTCTTTGGTTGTCTTGTCCTTCACCATAAAACTCTAACATCAATGAATCTCTTATGAAAGCATTGGTCTTTTAATTGGATTTGCTCTTTGTGCATGGAGGTCTTCAAGGATGCAACACATCTGGCAAAGGAACGTTGTTACACTAACATGGTCTGGAATCACATTCGTATGTGGCTAAACCTCACAATTGCTCCACATTTGCAAACGTCTAGTACCATTCAAGGTGGCGGGAATCCATAAATTGCATTTCTGTAGCATCCTTGTTTTTGTTTTTTTAAAAACCTATATTTCAAAATTTTAGTTTAAAAGTTTGGGTCTTGTTTGAATCTTGTACCATTTTGGATCTCAAATCCCCTCCAAATAATTCCACCCAACTCCTAGAAGTGCCAAATTCAAATTTGGATTTGGACTCCCTTCCAATCATTCTAAAATCTGAATCCTGAAAATCCTTGAAAAATCCAAATTCTACTGTTCATATGGACCATCTTCTCATACTCCCCAACCATCCTATCCCTCCTTTAGGCCAACTCTTTCTTTTTTCTCCCGCCATCCCAATTGGCCCTGGCCTACAATTGCAGCACGTGCCATTTTTTCTGGGTTTTTCACATCTGTGACGAGTCACAAGTTAATTTTTTTATTCTTTTGACAGGGTTATAGTCATCACTAATGGCCCACAACTTGTTAACCGCTTGAGATATAGTTATTTCTAACAGGTTCTACACGCTGCCCATAATAGAGGTTGGTCATCTCATCAAGACGAATACCCTACCCATCTGTTCGCGCTGAGGTCATTCGCGCGTCCCAACGTGAACACGCCGGATCGCCAGGGAGGCCTGCTTAGCTTCAGTGCAAGTCGATCGGCTTTTCTGCGTAGCTTGAGGTACGCGCGTCAGGGGCGTGGGGTTTGATCGGCTCTGGCGCGTCGGTACGGGTGCGGGCGTGCCAGTCAATTTGACCCTATAATTGACAAGGAAGTGAGACGAGCAGGTCTGTCAGACGCTGGGTCGATACAGGCGCTCGCTATTGGCTGGCCGCCAATAGGATCGAGATGCTCTTCGATCGGCTAGAGAGCCGATGTGGACAGGTGTCAACAAGGGATCGACCGTAGAGCCGATGGAGGAACCAGGATGTACTCAAAGGATAGCAAGGCCCACAGGATCCCTCCGGATAGCCTCATCGGCTACAAAACTGATAAAGGCACATGCGGACTAGGCAAGGAATAGTATTAAAAGACAAGCGCTGCAGAGCCGATGCTGCTCTGGATATGACAGCACGAGACCCATCGCCCACCGTGACAGAGTCATTAACACCGAATTTCAAAGATCGAGCCTAACCGAGACAGTACGAGGCCGGAGCCAACGGCGATGATATAGAGGACGCCGGATCGGCTATGCTATAGCAAGGATAGGAACAAACCCATCGGCTAGTTGAGCCGATGAGGGGACGCCTCTCTGAAGGCGAGTGCGTATCGGCTGGGAGACCGATACGCTCGGCATTACTCGTCAAGGGCCACCTCTGAAGGCTGATGTGTATCGGTCAAGGGGCCGATGCGCTGGGCGTGAAGCTCAAAGCATAGATAATTCATCGGCTAGCATTCTGATGACACGCCGTGTAGAAGACTATAGGCCTAAAGCTCGATCTACCATCGGTAGCCCCGTAGGTCGAACCTAACCGATACAGCACAAAATTGACGATGGCAGAGAGAGCTTAACATGTCGATAAGTCCCGCACAGATGTGATGCGATACGTCTAATCGTCCTAAGAGGTCGAACCTAACCGATGCAGCCGTAGACAGAGCAGAACATATTGAGATGGTGGCGAGACTTACCGCTTCGCCGGAGATCGGACTTAACCGATGCAGCTCCGCATCGAGAGCCAGAACCCGCCGATAAAACCTAGATAAACTAGGATGGCAATGCGTCGAGATTGTATATTGATCGAGAGATATCTTACATGTTTCCATGGGGTCTATATTTATACCCTGGATTTACAGATAGAGTCCGATGCGTCTACGACCATCGGACATTATTTCCTAATAAGAACAAAAGAAAATATTCATAAAGAAGTTAACTAACCAGCTAAACATTCCTAATTAAATAAGGTTACAATTTACAAAGACAAACATCCTACCGTGGAGTCCATGGCTCTTCCGCAAACCCGGTTTCATCTGAATAATCTTTCAATTTGGAACTGAGTCTTCCTTCGCTACAACCCAATCGGCTTCTTCACTGTAGCAATCAGACCTCTTTTTACTCAAGCCGATCCTTTTTCTACCTTTCCTCATGCTTCTCGGACCTAACCCCCATCGGATAATTACCTGTCTTCAAGTCGATCCAATCTTCTACTAATTAGATCGGCTTCTCTACAGTTCCGATCGGCTTCTCTATAGTTCCCATCGGCTTTGTCTCATGAGCCCAGTATCTCCATCGGTCGATGACTGAATCAAACTCTCCATCGGACACCTCTCAGCCGATCGACTTTAGCACCATCGGATCATCCAGATTTTGGCATTAACATATGTCCCCCAATTTCGAAGTTTGCCAACAGACTATGAAATTTCGAGCCATTAGAAGTCTCCGCAAACCAGGATGACCCATTAAAACCCGCATTAATCAGCTCAGATTTTTGCCTAGGTCGCTCTGCCTCTATAAAACACATCTTTGCTTTAGCCTTCTTCCACACAATTCTTCTCATCAAAAACCCCCAAACCTCGACGAGCTCCAAAGGCATCTGCAAATCTCCAAAGGCGAACTTCCGCAAACCTCGACGGGCTCTGAAGACTGAAGGTGAACTCTCACAGATTTCTTCATCGGCCGCTAGTCCTTCTTCATTTGTGCAATGGCTTCTACACACGTAATCCCTGAGGTAACTATTATCTGCTCTTTCATCCTATGTTTGGCATGAAT
Source organism: Oryza coarctata (assembly GCA_030770085.1). Taxonomy (NCBI): domain Eukaryota; kingdom Viridiplantae; phylum Streptophyta; class Magnoliopsida; order Poales; family Poaceae; genus Oryza; species Oryza coarctata. The sequence goes on from CM061479.1 coordinate 3,253,363, forward strand.
CCTCTCCATCCCGATTTCTCATCAGTAGTAGGGTTCTGGTTTCTGTAGGATCTCAAGAGTCAGATTGCTATTCTAGTTTCCGACTGCCCTGGTCACTTCTTTCTTAGCCCTATGGGTAGCGAGGATCTGACTGATTTCATCAACTCTGAAACAGAAAGGATCCCGTTCAAGCACTCATCTATGGCCATCACCGATTAGTCTAACAGCTTTAGATCCTGGCCTAGCAAACTCTTAGAATGGAGAAACTGGTACCTTAGGGTTTCCGCCTCCAAAAAATCTTTCTAGGAGGATTTGGAGATAGACCATAGCATCAACCTTTTCTTAGCCGATATGGAAAAGAATGAACATCTTCTTGCATCGGCTTCTTACTTTTGGTCGGATATCCTAAATGCCTTCATGTTCGGGTATGGGCCAATGATCTCCACTTTGATGGACGTTACTATGTTGACCTGCCTCAACACCACCCACTACATAAATTCATTCAGCCTCAGATTCAAACCCACTCATCGGCTGAACACCAAGAACGTCGGAGGTTGGACTAAGTTCCCTGCATAAAAAATCCTCCAGCCAAGTCGATGGGCGTGAACATGTAGCGTTCTTGAACCTCTGGTTGGAACGGTTCGTCTTTGGTGGTTCGACTCTAGGTCCAACAACCAGTATGCAATGCCTAGCAGAGCTCCTAGCCGATCACCACTAGATTCCCCTAGGGCAATATCTTCTCGGAGCTACTTATCAACTGCTCCATCAAGTGGCGACCAAGCTATCGGCAGGTCAACCAGTCGGACATATCGGTGGACCCTGGTGGTTTATACAACTCTGGTTGAACGTCTACACCTCCAGAGTCATCGCCAGGCCCCCTTTCTCTTTCATGACATACCTGACTGACTACCTAGAGGAAAATGTGGCCAGCCGATGCCGATGCATATCTCTGGGTGAAGCTTCATCAACTCTTCCTGGAAGCAAAATGACCCCCCTCGGACTTAGCCAGTGGTTCAAGTGTTTCTATTATAGCTTCACTAAAGAGGTCACCATCTGGTTTGCGTACGAGGATGATTCGTCCTTTGAAATGCCTTCTAGGTTTCATCTGATGAACGCCTTAGCCGATGAAGAATCGAAGATAATCTTTTTATCCTCCATAACTCCTTGTCTTCTGCCGATCGGATTTTTATTGGGCCGATCCCAACATCCACGAGTTCTACTATCCTTCGGTTGGTGCTCGTCAGTTGGACTTTGGCCAACTCCCCATCGGCTTGTTCTTCATCGGCATGCTCCAAGCCCGCGGAGAAGTAAAAAATGGCTTAGAGTACGACCGACTTAAGTTGATGGCATCAACCTTGTGCTTAGGGACTATCTCCACCTTTGAGCCAGGTATATCCAATACCAAAATCTTTGCTCGATGGTGGTTAGAATAGGGAAGGCACCTGTTCAGTCTATCGGCTGAAAATTATTGCCTTCGCCTCAACCCAGACAACATGGAATCCGATGAAGAGGTAATCCTTCTCCTTTCACTATCTTTTCTTCATCATATTGAATTTCAATTGTTTCTTGATTCTCATGATTCCATAGGCTAGCGACAAAGATGCACCTTCGACCAGCGCAAGTGGTCGACCGATTATTTAACAACCTCCATCGGCCAAATCTCTCCTTGGGTAGGGTGGTCCACCTCCATCGGCTCTCCTCCGAGTGTCGCAAATATCAGGGCTGAAGCGCAAGAAACCGGGTAGTCGGACGGTTTCTAAGAAATAGAAATCTGACGCTGATGTTGTCATCATTACATCAGCCTCGTGAAGCCCTTCTCCCGCGGCAATCCTGACTTCTTCTGTATCTCTATTGGTATGTGTCAGCATCAATTCTTCATTGCCTTCGATTTTATCTTGACACCTTCGCTTTGCAGCCTGAACCATCAGCTCCTGAAGTCCAAACGCCGGACACTGTTACTGGGGTTGAGCTAATGGTATTCTTGGAAGTTATGGCATCCACTCCTCAAACTCAAACTACCCCACATCAAGCTGATACCCGCATAATTACTCAAACTGCTCCCACTGTATCCCAGGTACATCAATCTTACATGTCATTTCTCTTGACTCATGATCCCCATATTTACTAATGTTGTCATGCAGTCATTAGCCGATCTATTTTCCTTCGACATCGGCAAATACTTAGAAGCAGAGAAAGACTCAGCCACCAGCACAGTGATTGAACCATTTTTACCAGCCGATGCATGCGAGCAGTTGCCAGATATTATGCATCGGCTAGAAGTTCCGATTGACTCGCTGGTGGAAGATTGTGGGCCAATCCGGGGAAGACTTGCGGAAATTGAACATATACTGCCTACGGAACTGACGGACGCACTCATGCCTGTTGCCTACTTGGAATTTCAAAGGACCCAGCTGATCACATCAAAACGACGCATAGCCGATCGCGCTGAGCAAAGCCATTTGGCTCACAACGATCGGCTAACTGCCCAAAGTGAAAAGAAGAAGCTTGATGAAATGTTAGCTGACCTTCAACGCACCAACACCAAGCTTGGCCTCTTGAAGAAACGAGAAGCTGATTTGATGGCAGAACTCGATAAGATTCGTGAAGACATCAACTCCACCGAGTCCCACCTCATTGGCCTACCAAAATCAATCCAGGACCAAGAGGCCAAGGTAGTAGACCAAGTGCGGATCGCAGTTCATCGGCATAGGAACTTGAAGACTATCTTCGGATCAGATGAGGATGACATCCGCGCCATCAATGAAATAGATCAAATCCATCTACGCGCGATCGAGGCCAGCAAGAAATTTTTGTAAGACTTTAGCCTAAAAAAAATCCCGATGTCATTCTGAACATTAACTATTGGCAATAGATTTCAATCAGCTTGATCAACCAAAGTTGTATATATATATTTTCCTAACAATGATGTCTAAATGATATCGGCCATCCGTAACCGATATAATCATATCGGCTTCCGTACATTAGAAATCGGCTACATCTCAGCCGATTTACGCAAACAGTATCATTATCCGATACCACTTCTGAGAACTTGTCCATATTGAAAAGAAGAAATCGGCTATGCTCAACCGATTTAGACGTCTTCCCGATTGGATGACCATTCTCTAGACTTATCATGCCAAGACCCAATCGGTAACTTCCAATGTATCAGTATCTCCTCTTTTCTTAATAATCGGCTCTCGTAAGCCAATACATGTTGAACTCTTGGGCAGAAAATTTCCACCTGATGTGACTCGATAACCCCTGGAAGGCCAAATCGGCTAATTGTTCATCGCTCAGAACAAGACTATAACATTGACTTCTGATGTCTTGAAAACATTGGATGTATTCTAGAATTGACTCATTAGGCCTCTATTTAACCGATATCAAATCTGACAGTCTCATTTCTTGAATCCCAGTACAGAAATGTCCATGGAACTATTGCTCCAGATCGGCCCATCCTTCAATCGAGTTTGGTGGTAATGAAGAAAACTATGCAAAGGCCGATCTAGAAAGGGATAATGGAAATAGATGGACTTTGAGAGCTTCCTCAGCCGATGCTTCCCCACACTGTGCTAAGAATTAGCTGATGTGTTCCATTGTAGATATGTTATCTTGTCCTGAGAATATTGAGAAATCTGGTATCGTGTATCGGTGAGGTAATGGAACTCTATCAAACCATTATGGATATGGGTGCCGATACGTAACTATTTGATCTTTGGGCTTGATTCCAAATTGCTCTTTCACCGTGTCCACAATCCTGGTTAACCCATTCTTCTTTCTTAAAGTATCTTTCTGATCAAGTGGAGGTGGATATGGTACCCGATTCTGCCTGTGATATTCTCCATAATGATTCCTCTGAAAAAATTCTAGAGGTACTTCCGACCGTTGCCCCCTGAATCGATCTTGTATTGGTGGATATGTATTTACTGATAAGTTCTTGTTTTCCTCTGTCTCTATCGGCAAAGGTATATGATCCTGATCATGCTCTTGAGCCGATGACTCTTGTATCATCTTCTTGATCAGATATTGCAATGTATCCATCCATACTCCTAATGGATTACTGAATGCTTGATAAAATGATTCGTTGAACATCTCTTGCAACGGCTTGGAAGTATTCACATGTGCTAAATGGCCTGATTCCTTCATCAAAACACATTTTGGTAATTGTGCTTTTTGAATCGACCCTTGTTTAGTCATACTGAAGGATTCTAAATAGAGCTTCTAAAAGTTGTCCATGTTTTGCTCTATATGTCGCCTCTGGTCTTCATTCAGATCCTCCATGTTAACTAGAATTGTAATCTCCTCAGACGAATATGTCTTGGAATCCACCTTTTCTTTAGACATATTGACAACAAGATGCCCCCCTGGTTGATGAGAAAAATCTGACTTCTAATCAGGCACTTGTAGAGTCCCGCTGGTTGATGAATGGAATTATATCACCAGCCGATGAAGGATCTTCAGCCGATAAACGGTCTTTAGGTTTCTCCAGCCGATGAATGAAATCCAGTCCAATCGGCTAATGAATGAAGATTTCTTTCTATCGGTCGATGAATAAAGTACGATCCTTATCGGCCGATGAATGAAACCTTCTATCCCACCGGGCATGCCAAAAGGGTATGTTCGCGCTGAGGTCCCTTGCGCGCCGAGGCGCGAACACGTCGGATCGCCTGGGAGGTCTATTTAGCTCCAGTGCAAGCCGATCGGCTTTTCTGTGTGGCTTGAGGTACGCTTATCAGGGGCCGTGCGGTTCGATCGGCTCCGATGCGTCAGTACGGGTACGGGCGTGCCAGTCAATTTGACCCTGTAATTGACAAGGAAATGAGACGAGCAGATCTGTCAGACGGTAGACCAATACAGGCACTCGCTATCAGCTAGCTGAGCCGATGTGGGGATGCCTCTCTAAAGACGGGTGTGTATCGGCTGGGAGACCGATACGCTCGACGTTACGCGTCAAGGGCCACCTCTGAAGGCTGATGCGTATTGGCCAAGGGGCTGATGCGTATCGGCCGAGGGGCCGATGCGCTGGGCGTGAAACTCAGAGCATGGATAACTTATTGGCTAGCACTCCGATGACACGCCGTGTAGAAGACTATAAGCCTGAAGCTCGATCTACCGTCAGCAGCCCCGTAGGTCGAACTTAACTGATGCAACATGAAATTGACGATGACAGAGGGAGCTTAACAGGCCGATAGGTCCCACACGGACGTGATGCGATACGTCTAATCGGCCTAAGAGGTCGAACCTAACCAATGCAGCCTTAGACAGAGCAGAACATATCGAGATGGTGGCGGGACTTACCCCTTCACCGGAGATCGGACTTAACCGATGCAGCTCCGCGTCGAGAGCTAGAACCCGTCGGTAAAACCTAGATAAACTAGGGTGGCAATGCGCCGAGATTGTATATTGATCGAGAGATATCTTACATATTTCCAGGGGGTCTATATTTATACCCTAGATTTACAGACAGTGTCCGACGCGTCTACGACCATCGGACATTATTTCCTAATAAGAACAAAGGAAAATATTCCTAAAGAAGTTAACTAACCAGCTAAACCTTTATAAAGACAAACATCCTGCCGTGGAGATCACGGCTCTTCCGCAAACCCGGTTTCATCTCAATAATCTTCCAATTTAGAACCGAGTCTTCCTTCGCTACAACCCGATCGGTTTCTTCACTGTAGCAATCGGACCTCTTTTTACTCAAGCCGATTCTTTTGCTACCTTTTCTCGTGCTTTCGGACCTGACCCCGATCAGATAATTCCTTATCTTCAAGCCGATCCAATCTTCTACTAATTAGATCGGCTTCTTTACAGTTCTGATCGGCTTCTCTACAGTTCCCATTGGCTTTGTCTCACGAGCTAACCAGTATCTCCATCGGCTGATGACTGAATCAAACTCTCCATTGGACACCTCTTGGCCGATCGGCTTTATCACCATCCGATCGTTCAGATTTTGATGGTAATACCATCATAGATGATGATAGGCCTATTAGTGGTGATATGGGCTGGCATAGCATGGATATGTATATAGAAGCCATAAAGCTTACCTCTGATGAGACATCAGTTGATTGTTTCGACGTTCTTCATATGTCATCGTGCATGATTGTTCCAACATCAAATGAATGGTGGCGATTCAGATATTTATATATGTTGGCAGCAGGGCGAAATTAAGTGGGTGGAGATAATAATTTAATTACTCTTATACCCATTACGTGTAGCCCATCCCCTAGGGTTAAAGGGACATCTGCATTTTCTACGGTCCTTCAAATGTATTTGAGAGATGTACGAGGCTTTGTCCCTCCCTTTTTTTTAAAAAAATTGTCAGGACTTTTCCCAACAGTTATATTATATTAAAAGAATGAAGTGCATATATACATCAAAGAAAAGAGGAAAAAAAAGATCCTGAATCTATATAAGTTGTGTTCAATCTAAAACTTGGCGTTTTAAACTTCCTTTCATCCTATATGTATGTAAGAGAACATACTTTTTAAACATACTCTTCCAACTGGCCACATTAGCTGCAATATTCTAAAAAATAAGGACATTTGCCTCCAAATCTGCCAACAGGTATACTTCCATAAATACTTTTCTTTGGAACTGGTATCTCGCCAATACAATGAACTCAAGGCTAGTGTTCTAATTAATTCCAAACTGAAGGGGCAATGAAAAAGGAGATACATTATTGTTTCCTTTGATTTCCAACACAAAGAGAACAAGAAAAACTTGCATCAACTGGCCACTGTCTCGCACTAGGAGAGCCCTTATACCTCCCCACGACTGATTACACAACAAAAGCAAACCGTTGAATCATGTAGAGTTCTTTTTTATGGGAGATACAAGAGGGGTATATGTATTTCATAGTATTATCAGTAAGTTTGTACCTTTTAGTGTCTATTAGTTATTCTAAATAACAATAAAAACCTATAACTTGCAAGAAATAGGAAAATTTTACTGTTAGCTCAACATCAAATTCTGAATGATTCTGCTTTCATCATCTTGTTGGCTTATTAGCCACAGCCAAAATTTTAATTCTGAAATTTATTTTTAGAGTTAATTTTAGGTTTTTTTAATATAGTTTATTTTTTATACTGCTAATAATATAAATATGAATGTTTTACCAATAAATTATTATTGATTGTAGTGTTCATTTTTATATGGCTTATTAATTAGCCACAATTCAACCAATCAGAGTGCCTTTAAGATGAGATGTGGCGCTGCAACAACTAAAAGCATCATAACACAACCAAGATGGTTGATGAAGTTTGTTCTATTTTCTCCAAAACCAGATCAGCTCCTAGTATCTACATTTGACGAAATTTAACTATATATGATCATGTCACATCTAGCTAATAGTGCCATTTAAGGCTCTAATGATCGGGTGCTTTCATTGTGCTTTCTAGTGCTATTTAACAATTGTATTGCAGTTGATTTTTATGTGTATTTAAAATATTTTATTTGAAAATTTTACAAGAGTAATTAAAACTGTTCATCCATTGTAATACATCATATATATGGCATGTGAATTTACTCTACACAATTATCCCTACAAAGAATTATACCCAATACTACAAGTACAATAGAATCAAATCCATTATATCAAAGCAACAACTATGCATAATCATTCTAGTAACATGAAAAATGTAACATCTGAAAAAAAATAAACCATCATAGAAATATATTTAGATGTTTGCTACGTGCTTCTTCTATAAAAAATGAAAAAAAAATCGTAAAATTTGTGTCGGAGGCTAGTTGGGCTAGCCAAATGGCAAGCACAAAGCCCAACCAACCCCTATCCCCTAAAAACACTAGGAAGGGTGTTTTACCATACCCCTAGCCATCACCTACCTTCCCAACTCCTTTTGGACGTACTCTCCCTTGCCTCCATCCCGTCTTCTTGTCTCCGCAACACATCAAAATGAGAAAAGGGGATTAGAGGAAAGGAAAAGTAAGGGGTTTCAATATGGATGCTTAGGTAAGGTTTTATCCCCCTATTTTGGTTGTGTTCTAGGGTTTAGATTTGATGTTGGACACAGAAAGGTTGGAGATCAATTGAGTTTTCCCTTGACCTAGGGTGTCAGTGATCGTAGCATGCATAGGTCTACTTTGGTAGTAGTTTTGGCAATGAAAATGAATTTTGCTGGAAAAGATGTTCTATATAAAAGTTGTAGATAACATATTTTATCTATCTTTTGTCAAAGGGCATAATTTTATATTTAGTTTAGGTGCTATGAATTTTTGAATTTGACTATCTAAATATCAGTGCTTTTTTCGTTGTTGAAGTTTAGACGGCATTTAAAGGGTCTTAATGAGTGAATTAGAGAATCCCACAATTATGAAAATTGTAGAATATTTGTTGTATAGCATCTGTATAAAAATGGTTAGACTTTTTACTTACGGTTTGTCATCATTGTCCATTTTAGTGGTTGTTATGTAGATCTCTAGAAAGTTATCATCCTCAGTTTTGTATTAGGTTTTACACTACCTAAATGAACGAATTAAATTTTGTTGCCTACATTAAAGTTATACCTCTCATTCTGTAGTTTTCATAAATTCTATTGTTTGCTGTGTTACGTGGTGCATAATTAAAGATATAAAATTGTTAAGTCATACTATTGTAGGTAGATTATAGGTTCTATGCTTTGTGTTGTTTGTGACAGGTTTTTGGCATAGAAAGCAAGTGTATACTTCTTGTATATTATTGGTGTCTTGGTGAGCCTAAAATGATGTTTATTTAGATGGTGCTATTTTGGGATGTAATTAGAGTTCGTCCCATCATTGATGAAGGCAAGTGGATGTAACAATGTTGCTATCTTTACTCTTATTGATTACCTCCACTTAATTTATAATATAGCATATCACCATATCTTATTATACTAAGTTTATTCCTTACACCTATTGTTTATATCATGAGAATGAGTAAGAGAATGAGAATGTTAATTGTGGAAGTTATGTCATCATCACACATGAAGCATACATTGCATATCATGCATTGGAAGTTATGTCACGCAGCATCATGACTGTACTATTATAACACTGTACATTTTTAAGAAGAGGTACAGTGAGGAAGAGCATGCAACATTCATATAGAAGTTATGGTATGGCTTATGTTGAAGTTGAATTTTTGGTATGGCTTTTGTTGAAGTTGAGGTTCTGATATGGCTTCCATTTATTTATAGTATTTGAGAATGATTTATAAAAGTGTTAAGCTACTCTTATTAACTCTGGCTAATAATTTTACTCCATCCCGATAGCTTGATAAAGAATTCACTTGTTGAGATTAGACAATCTCACACTTGCTTTTTATGGCACCTTTCTCCTACCAGTCATGTAGCACACGCTTAAAAGAGAAGTGTATCATATCAACATACATGCATTCATGTACTAGTTCTAAGAATCTAAGCTAGCGCACACAGGAGTCTGATAGATCATTGCAATCCTTATTTATTATATGATATAAGTAGTGCATTTCATTAGTGGTTAAAGGGACATACCCGCCATACCACAACAATACTCAAGCAACAGTGAAAGAAAACTAAGGTGACCCAAATCCACATGCTAGGATTGTGAACCAGGAGAAAACCCTATAACTCTTCATAGTCGGCTTGTACTTGTAGAAACTCCTTGAGTGAATGATGCTTGGCGGCTCCTTTGTCTTCAACAGTTTCACCCTGGTCTGCTATGGGGTAGAGGAGCAAGCGTGAGTATATCTACTTAGCAAGCCACAGGAAAAGTGTAACATGCATAGGCTTAAAAGATTGGCTAGGTTTATTTTACAAACTTATTTAAAATGATTATTCAAGAATCAAGGTTGTGAATTTTCTCAGACTATGGTTCTGCACTCAATCTCACCATGGAAGAACTCCATTTAGTATAATTTATTATGAAAAGAAGACATTTCTCTCAAAGTTTCATTTTTACAGCAATTCCAACACTTTTCGGGCTCCTATCACCATTTATAACTTTTCCCTATTTTTTAAAACTTGAATTATTTTATTTTTTCACCACATGAGCCTCAGCTCCTTAAGAAAACAACTATCACATAGGGAATCATCCCACTTTTAAATATCTTTACTTTCTTTACATTTTTCAAATTTTCTTTTTCTCAAGTCTAGGGTTGACATCTTACTCTCTCTCTAAAGCCATTGGACTTCCCAAACTACATAAGTCTATACCTGACCACCCAGGTCAGCTATTAGCCACACAAGCTAACTCTAGAAACGATTCTCATCTCACAAATTTATTTCATAACTATTTGCAAAAAAAATTTATGCGACGGGAACCACTTTATATCCACTCATGACCATAGATACAACTGTCTAAATAGTTTCGACTAGACTCATATAGAAGGTGCATGTTTTACCCATAAGACATTTATCTATGTCCAATCACCTAGCATAAATTGATCAAATATAGCCAGTGAAAGGGGACTAATGACGAGGCCTTTTCAAAACAAAAATAAGATAACAAGTTACCAACCAAAAGGGTCCTAGACCAAGTCCCAGACTTTCCATACATAGGATCCCTTGAGAACCACGTCTCATGGCTATTTTAACAATTCCACAACTTTCAACAAACAAGAATCCTAGCCCCACTAATTACTTAGCCAAGAGTATCCCATACCACCCATGTGATCACACTATACTATGCTCAGTGCAATTCCCCAAGGGATGTGTCAATATATCTAAATATAAAGTCTTGCCACATAGACGATGACTTTGTAACATGAGTTTTCTCTTAAAACAACCACTTTTTATTTTGCAAACCACTGACATCAACATATTAGGTTTTTTATCATATTTCATAACCTATTTTCATCCATTTTGATAAATTTAACCCATTGCACACAATCATCAATTGTTTCATAAAACATAATCATTAAATGTATGTAAGAAAGTAAATACTGATGATACTCGTACCAGTGGTATGGACCCTAGGATATAACACGACTAACAATGATAGGATATAACAATTTCAAATGTAAAAATATAATACAACAATTAGGTTAGGCCTCCTTGATCGTCTTGTGATTATGGCCTTAATATTTCATGTGCATATAATTATACAACTTTACAAACACATATTTTATAAGTACTAGGATCAACATGGTCAAAGGATGTCCCGCCTAGTCATCACCAATAGTGAAGCCTAAGAGGATACCGCAAGAGAAGGACGAACCACCTCCCACAAACTACGTGATTAGTACTAGTTCTAGAACACGACGCTAGTCCCCACAGTAATAGAACAGTATCATAGTAAAGATAATAGTAATAATAACAAATAAAAATACATATCTTAACTAGGTTGTATCTTTGGGAGAAATCCAAGAAGGCAACTGACACATAAGAGACTAAAGCGGATACACACATCGTAGGTAGCATCCAAGCCACAAGCAATGGTTTGGATCTAGAATGAAACCCTATTCATCATCTTTGATTCCTTGAAACTTATGAAGGAAAAAGAAGTCTAAGTACATATGTACTTAACAAGCTATGAAAATGTAATCATATATAGGCTTTAGAGGATCGACAAGTTTAGCAAGCCACGATATCAGTGTCAGTAGGCTTCCAAAGTCTATAGCCTATCAGTAGTTTTGACCTTGTCACCCATTTATTAGTTTCTTTTCACTTTCTTAAAACCATCGGCTTCTACCTAAACCATTATCTAATAACATTCACAAGGCCACAACCCACCTCATCAATTATGAATCCTAGAGCCTTCTGCCCTCTCACAACCCATCAACCATACCATCAAAATTCAATTTACTTTCTTTACATTACTATCATTAGTTTTTCTAGGCTATCATCTCACCCTATCATTATGAAGCCATCTGACTTCCTAGACTACACAAGTTTCCTAACCACATAGGTCAACCGTTAACCACATAGTATAACTCTGGAAATAGTTCTCGTCCCACAACTTTACTTCACAACCATTTACAAATAAATCTATACGAGAGAAACCACTTTACATCCGCCCATGACCATGGGAATGGCTATTTAAATAGTTTGGCCAAAATCTTCTTTAGATGGTGCACGCTTTACCCACATACCGCAAGGTTCTTCAGCTACCCATCGATAGTGAAGACTTGCTACAATGCCTTTTCTAGGCAAAACTAGGATAACTATTTGCTAGCCAGAAGGGTCCCAGACCAAGTTCGAGCAAGTCTTCGACTTTCCATACTCAAGATCACATGAACACCACTTCTCATGGCTACTCCAGCGATTCCACAACTCCTAACAAATAAGCAATCCTAGCCCCACTAGTTACTTCACTAGGGGCGTTTCATACCACCCATGTGGTCATACTATACTATGCTTATTGCAGCTTCCTAAGTAATCGGTTCTTATGTGTAAATACAAACTCTTGCCACATTGGTGATGACTTCATACCATTGTTTACATTAAAACAACCACCTTTTATTTTACAAATTAGCGACATAAAATGTTAGGTTGTTAAAACAGTTCACACAACCACCTTTCCAACATGATCAATTTATTCCAACCAAACAAATCATTACTCATGAAAAGCATATTATTAATTATCAATGGTAAAAGATACAAGAGGTCTCAGCACTAGTGGTATGAGCCTTAGGTAACAAAACATGGCTCACAACGGTCAGGACAATCAATTTCCAAAGGAAAGGATACAATATCATAATTAGGTTGGCCAGACAGTTCAATCTATGATCACTGGTGTTTACATGCGCCTAGTAATGTGACTTTGAAAACAATTCAATTTTATAAACAAGGATCAATATGATATAAGGAGTGACTTGGCTTGGTATGGTATGGGTCCTGACACAACAAAATCCAGTGCGAAAACACCTTCGGCGATGACTTCTTCACGCAAGAACCACAAACATTATATGAAAATAACTAAAAGTAATAAAACACAAAAAAAAATAGTGGCAATATGTAGAGGAGGATTTTAGAAAATATTTGGGATAGCAACGAGTTCAATCGAAGTTATAGGTAAAAAGATATGATTTTTTAAAGTTTAAATTGATTTTTTGGAATTAAAAAGGATTATTAGCAATTATCAAGAATATTCCCTTAGAGGGGCTGAGGGTAGAGCCTAGGTGTTAGTGACCTGTCACTTGTGGACTGGGTGCACTATCCACCAGATGTGTGGATCCCACTGGTGGGTCTCAGCACCTTCTTTTCTTTTCTTTCTTATTTTCTTTTTACCTCGTTCTCTCCTCTTCTTCGCTTCTTCTTTCTAGCATTGCTCCGCACAAGAAGGTAATGGTAGTGGTAAAGTAAGGATAGTGTGGGAAGGTGGTCGCTATTGAGCCAACAACCAATGACTGAGAGGAGCCACGAGTGCGGGCGTGGCTCGACCTGCTATAGGTAGCAATCAGGAGTGGTCGGGTAGCACGGTACAGAGGGGCGATAGGAAGCAGCAACTCGCCAGGGTGCTGCAGCGGTTAACAAAGGAGCCAACTAGCATTTGGGGCCACCATAATGGCATAAGGAGGAAGAACGTAGCTCGGGGTCTCACCGAAGATGAAGAGATAATGGCGGTGGTACTCCTCCATTCTAGTGTGGTGACGGCAGCTCTGGTGATCGGTGGAGCATGGTGTTGCGAGAAATGGAACTATAGGGGCCGTGGTGGTGTCAACTGTGATCTTCAATGGGTTTTAGATCAATGTATGAGGGAGAACAGTATGGGAATAGAGGGAGCTCATGGCGTGGGGGGAACATTGTAGCTGGGTTTCTTTCTCAAATTACTAGGGAAAGGTAAGGAGAAATGGAGAGGATGGTGACATTATGGACAATGGTCAAGGTCTTTGTAGCTGCCTTTGATGTTTCATGATAAACCGAGTGACAATGAACTTTTGTGCGGTGCCACAAATCACATAAAACTTTCAATGATGTCTTTCCGTGATTGTCACAATGAGATAGGGTGCTACCCTATGTTCACTGTCATCTTCAGTTGTTCAATCTGCTTTAATGCATGAGAGAAAAGAAAAGGTGGTAAGCTGCTTCATCTCCTGACCACCCATGTGTGTATGCATGCATGCATGGGACATGCGAGTGTAGGCATTGGCTAGGCAAGGCTTGGCTTTCGATGTCGAGTAAAGAGGGAATAGGAACAACAGGTAAGGTGATGAGGACATCAACACTATCGATACATCCACTTATGGTCCAATTACACGCGCTCGTACACATCAACTCAACTATCAGCTGAGTTCATTCATGAGTTTATATTCCTCTTCTTTATACCCTAGAGACGTGTGTACTCTTGTTTTACTTAGGAACGATGGAGAGGATCCAACGGGGAGAGGACTAGCGCAGGGTGGATTTGGACTGCAGGAAAGTGCCAAATTCTGACGTCTGCCACAACTTCATACGAACTCCGATTTGGGCATGCAAGTACTTAATGGAAAGGTTATCAAGTCTACTTTCAAATGGATCTGGTCCCATGTCAATATCTATTCTAGAATGGCTGCAATTGTTATTTATCTACCGAGTATTTTTCTATCCATGGTGCTGCGTCACCTCTTTTGGGCCCAATGGGCCGTGTATCAAGTTAGGCCCATTAGGGGCGCGCCCTAGGGTTGAGCATGACCCCAGCACCCCTGTGGTCATCTCCCCTTCTTTTTAAACCTTCAGCCGCCGCCAAGAATAGTGGGTTTTATTGATTAGAGTTAGCATCTTGCTACTTGCACACAGCACGCGTGTTGGCTAGACCACCCGTCTGTTTGTCTCCGAAACCCCACCATATTGTAAATTCAGAGTGAATCTTTCATCACAATATCTAGCAATTTCCGTGTTTGTTTTACTTATTCTTGCTTGTTCTTCGATTGCTTGCAGGACGAGTGCCCTAGTGGCTGGGTTGTCGCGCACCGCAAGTTCGCGTCGACCATCAGAGACGGTGTATCGGTTGCTAAGGCCCATTGTTCTTGGATAGTTGTAGTCGGGCCGTGAACATTGCCTTCATCCCCCAATCGAGTTATCCTCCACCTCTCATCGAAAGATCGGGACTAAACCCTAGCGGGTACTCATCATAAGGTACTGCAATTGAATGGATGGGAGAGGAGGAGGAGAAAAGGCAAATCTTGGCTTTGCCGGATTCATCTACGTGTGGATTAATTTGATGGAAAATAATAGGTGGTCTAACCTACATGTGTATATGTGAGGGAGATAACTAAACTATGGTCTAAAAAAATATTAAATAGGAAAAGAAAGTATTCACAGGGTGGTCAAGGTTCGAATACGAAATTTAAATTTTTTTATAGGATGAAATTATTTGGTGGTATGATCGGAATTTCTTGAAAGTGTTTCTAAACCCCCTAGTGGGTTTTTAGTGATAGATGACAAGAAATTAAAGAGTTAATGTGTTGTATTTAAAAATATTGTAATAATTCACCAAAGAAGAGAGTGTTTTGTTTAAAATAATAGCCCCATAAAGAATAGAAAAAAGGGACTTGAAATGATGATAATGTAATTTTATTTTTAAGAGATGGTCAAGTTTAACTTGGTTGAGAAGCAAGTGCTCAATAAAACTTCCAAATCTAGATGGACAAACACTGGCAGCACGTATATCTTGGGATTTTGGTTTTTCTATCCTAGTGTTTCGGATGTTTGGGTCTAAGCTTGATGGAAACTTATGGTCAAGTTTCTATATCAAACAGATAAATTAGTTTGATGTCTTTGGACCATTTGGCCGAAGTCTCTAGACTAAACTCTTTATCTGACAGAGAGGCATGTCCAAATTCTCTAAAAGTTTAGACTAGACAATCTGAATTACCATCCCTTATCGAAGCTATGTGTTCTTCAAAAAGTCAATGGATTGAGGTCTCTATCTAGGGCAAAAGGCATGTTCAAAGTCTTCGGATTGTTTGGCTATAGTCTCCGGACGGAAGTCTATGTTTAGGGCAAAAGGCATGTCTGAAGTCTCCAGACATTCTGTTCAAATACTCCAGAGTTTGAATTATGTGAGTAATGGCTAGCTTTGAGGGGGTTAGATATTTAATCCCAGCAACCTCTTTTAAGGGGTGGGTTGCTCGATCCTTGCTACTTCACTCCTAAAAGCTTTATAGATATTCTCCATTCTACTTTTTTGGATCTTAAACTTAATCCACACTTTGAGTATGCCATTTTAGGTGTTTGGGGAGAAGTTGGATCTTGTGATTTGTGTAAGCACTTGTGGATCAATGCCGAAGAAAATTTAAGCTTGTTACTCTTAGAGAATCAACTCGTAAATGACTAGGCATTGCCCACGAGGATTTAACATGTCAATCATCCAAGACGTTTATGAAGTTCTCCCTCACCTCCATAAGGAAAGATGTATTCTAGTGAATCCCTAAGCTCTACCTTAAGGGTTGATTTGGTAGAGTAAGCTCCATAGTAAGTGGGAGCACGGTGTCCTATGGAGACTTTGGTAGTCAACTTGGACTAAGTGCTACACTTTGGTGAGAACTTGAAGACCAAACTGATTTCTAGGGTCATACTTGGTGAAGCAAGTGATTGAAAAAGATCAAGGTCTTTGCAGCTCCTTAATGAAGACGTAGGATTGTTTGATCTAAACTTCAGTGAAAATCGCTTTGTCCCATGGCTCTCTTTTACCTTTTAGATTTACTACGATTTTGTTACATTGCTTCCTCCCCAACCCATATGGTTCATCTCTGTTAAGTGTCCCTTGGACATTTTGAAAGTGGTCCAAAATCTTTGGACCATACTATTGGTGACACCGGAATAGCAATTCTGTCTGATAGAAAGATTGGTCTAGATACTCTGGACTTTAGGAACAGAGACTATGAAGAGAAAACTAATTTCCACTGCTAGTGTATTTTAGATTTAAAAGTTTCCACATTCATCCCCCTTTGTGTGACTCAAGGTCCTTTTAATTAGTATTAGAGCCTCATTTTCGGATAAGACTTAAATGCTTGAAGAAATGTCACACTTGGGAGAAGAGTCAATTGATCTAAGCAAGGACAATGAGAAGAACTCCACAAGCAAAAGTTCTTCTAAGGAAGTGTCTAGCCCTCTTGACTACGATAAGCTCAATTCTAATGCTTTCACTCACTTCATCTTTATGTCTTTTGGATGTGCTCCTTATTTCGATGAGACACACTATGCCACCTGGAAGCATAAGATAAAGTCGCATCTAATGTCTTTGCACCCTAGTGTGTGGAAGATTATCCTTACATGTCTCAACATTCCAGATGAGAACATTGAGCTCACACCCTCTCAAGAGGCGTTTGTTCATCACAACGACAAGCTACAAGTATGATTCTTGGGTCTCAGTCTAGAAGAGTTCAACAAGGTGGACCAGCTTGAAGAAGCCAAGAAAATTTGGAAGACTCTTCAATTAGTGCACAAAAGATCGTTTGGGGTGTGAGAGTCATGGATTGAGTCGTTGGAGGGACAACTCGGCCAATTTATGATAAAGGATGATGAGACATCACAAGAGATGTATAATCGAATGATGGTAATTTTCAATAAAATTTGTGACCTCAAAGGCAAAGACATGATCGACCAGGTCGTCATCAAGAAGCATCTCCGAACCTTCATGCTAAGTAACTCAACCTTGGTGACACTCATCCGAGAGAACAAGAATTTCAAGTGGCTTACTCCAAGTGATGTTCTCTCAAGAATTATCTCCCATGAGCTCTCGGAAGAAGATGTCAAGCATGTCAAGGTACTCGCCAAGAACGCTGTCATCACCAAGAACAAAAAGGTTGCCTTGAAGACAAAAGCAAGAAACAAGGAGGACTCAAGTGATGGATATGGCAAGAAGGGCGGAGACAAGTCCAAGACTCATCAATCCAAGAGAGCCTGTTATGAATGTGGCGAGTATGGGCACTTCATCTCTGATTGCTCCAAGAAGAAGAAATATCAAGGTGATAAGCCCAAGTATGACAAGAAGAGAGCTTGGGACACACTCACATTAGATAGGAGTGGAGCTCCCAAAGTGAGTCTAGCTCTGAGGATGAGAAGAGGGTGGTGACAATCACCATCAAGTCATCGTTGCCAAAGGAATCACTCTTCAACAACTTGAGTGACAACAACAACTATTACGCTCTCACATATCTTATGGCATCAGGGCGTAAGGTACTATCTCCTTCTAAGCCCTTGGATAGTGATGATGATACCAGTGATGATGATGTTGATGAACAAAAGCACACTATCTCAAATGGCTAAACTTGTGAAGGCGTTAAAGAATAAGGAGGAGACTCTCGAGAAGCAAGAGGACTTGCTCATTCTTGAGAAGGAGAAAAGCGTTGCTCTTGAGAAGTCATTGGCTAGGCAGAGAGAGAAGGTTGATGAATTAATCAACACTCTAAGTATAGTCAATGAATCAATGGCTACTCTAAAGAGCTCCAATGAGGCCCTTGTAGAGAGGTTTGAGAGTTTGGAAAAAACTCATAAATCTCTCGAAGTGAAGTTTGAGAGTCTTTCGGGTAGCACCTCCTCCTCAACTCAAGCCTCCAAGCTCTCCAATTCCTCTACATGCAATGAATGTGCTAAATGCTTTAATGCTGATGTGAATTCCTATTCAACTAACATGCAAGCACTAGATGATCCTAAGAAGGAGAATGTTAAGCTTGGCACCATGGTTAAATACAAATGTATGAAAATGTTGTCACACACCAAATCTCGTGAGGCCTATAAAATCGGGCGCAGATGTGAGTGAGCCGGCAAAGGTCCGATTGGGCAAGAAGGCTCCATGGTCATGCGAAGGCCTGAGAGTTCTGCTTAGCTCAAGGTCCTTAGTCTTTGAGGTTTGAGGGTGTGCTAGTTAATTTAACCCTACAATTGACAAGGAGATATAGAGGATGAGATCCATAAGCCAATCGGCCAATAGGCCAATATGGCTCACCCAATCAGCTGGTTACCTATAGGAGGGTAGCGCTCATGTATCATCTGAAAAACTGATGAAGGCATAGGTAATAAGGCATGGAATAAATTAAATAACTTATCGATCAAAAAACCAATGACGCTCCGAATATGGTAAGTAATAAAACCAGGTAGCGAGACCTAAATCCCCCCGAAGGCACGAAAACCAGCAACCACTGTGACGGCACCATTAGAACCAACCTCGATAGATCAGACCAAACCAGGATAGCATGAGGTCGAGGCTAATGGCACAGAGACGACGGAGGCTAGATCAAACGTAACGACGAAAAGAACGAGGCGAGGCCATCGGCTGCTTATCGGCCGAACGTCCAACACATGCCTATAACTAACCTCATCGGCTATCTAAGGTGATGGGTAACGAAACCTGCTAGATCCCAATGCCAACCCTATTAGACACAAGCCTGATAGATCAGATATAATCAAGATAGTATCAGGCTAAATCTGACAGGATCAAATCAATCACTAGTGGATTAATCATCAAGGATATAAGACACACACACTTATATATATGTATATATCAGCCGAAGAATCAATATGCTAGACGTGAAATGTGAGATAAAGATAACTCATCGATTACTCACTCTGATGAAATGCGAGGACCCACTGGGCCAATGGCTCTATGTACCGCCACTGATCTCGTAGTGATAGGACTTACCTCTTCGCCAAAAAACGAACGTAACCGATGCAAACCCCCGTCGAGAGCCAGAACCCACCAGAGTAAACCTAGATGAGCTAGGGTGGCGATGTGCCAAAGGTTGTGTTGATGTATGATCTATTGATTTTTTTGATAGGATCAAGGGGATTTATACTTATACCCCAAAATTACAAAAGTTCAGTGCGGTTAAAACCAAACCCCGAACATTATTTCCTAAATACATAAGGAAACTAATCTCTAAGAATTTTACAAAGCTAATTAAACTTGTCTAACTTACATGATATATTCTATATAGATAAAATACCATACCGTCATTCCCACGGCTTCTCCTCACACTAGGTCCCATCTGGATAACATTGTATCTTTGACCGGACCAAAGTCAACCTCAACCCATCCGATCTGCCCTCTCACTGTATCAATCGGTTTCCTTCCATGAACCGATTAGTTCCTCCTTCATCGACCAATCCTGTTTATATGCTGACCAAATTCTGGCATTAACAGACATGTCAATCCAAGGATACACTTTACAAGACTCTCTCCACTTACAACAACAAGCATCACTTTGGACTCAGCTTCCACTCAAGTGAGAACAAGCCATCAAGCAAAATGATATGAATTACAATAAACCCATAAATTTTGTGAGTGGAGAGAGAGCACAAGTCCAAGAGAAAAAGCATATGCATCAATAACTATTCTATGCTTCTTACATGCTAAAGTGGTAGTTCATTTTGCTGGTTCATGTGATGAAAAACGTGAGAAATATTTATGGATACCCAACTCACTTGTTGCTAACATTCTAGTATGCAAACTTCGACAAATTTGAGTACCAAAATTCTAAGCATGAATTTATTTTGTAGGGATCCTAAGCATGAATTTATTTTGTCGGCATATCCTCCAGTGGATCGAGTTGGATTGTGGGTAACGGATGCACAAATCATATGACCGGAGAGAGGAGTATGTTCACCTCCATTGTAGACAATGAAGGACAATATGATAACATTGTGTTGGTGATAATGGTAAAGGCAAAGTGATTGGACATGGTAAAATCGCCATCCGAAATGACCTCTCAATCACAAATGTGCTTTATGTAAAATCCTTGAGTTACAACTTGCATTATGTTTCTCAATTATACAATTTTTTTTATAGTTATCTCTTTACTGATAAGGGTGTGACTATTTTTAGGCATGATGATGAGTCTGTGGTTTTTGTTGGCAAGTTGAAGGGTGATCTCTATCTTGTTGACTTCTTACAGGATAGAGTGAGTCCTGAAGCTTACTTGATTGCAAAATCTAGTAAGGGTTGGCTTTCGCATCACGGGCTAACCCATGTTGGAATGTGGAATTTATTAAAACTTCTAAAAGGGAATCACATCCTTAGTCTATCTAATGTGAGCATTGAGAATAATTGTGTGTGTAAGGCTTGCCAAGTAGGAAAACAAGTTGGAGCTCAATATCTAGCTAAAAATGTCATGACAACATCTCACCCCATGGAGCTTCTTCACATGGACCTATTCGGATTTATGGCTTATCTAAGTGTAGGAGGTAACAAGTATGGTTTTGTCATTATTGATGATTATTCATGCTACTCTTGGGTATTCTTTCTCTATGACAAAAGCAAAGTATAAACTATCTTCAAGAAGTTTGCACGTCAAGCCCAAAATAAGTTTGATTTGAAGATCAAAAGAGTGAGAAGTGACAATAGTGGTGAGTTCAAAAACAGTCAACTAGAGGAGTTCCTCGATGAAGAAGGGGATCAAGTATGAATTCTCTGCTCCATACGATCCTTCCTAAAATGGGATCGTGGAAAGAAGGAACTGGACACTCATCAAGGTGGTGAGAACTATGCTTGATGAGTACAAAACCGCTGACATCTTTTGGGTAGAGGTCGTCTATACCACATGTGACACTATCAATCGCCTCTACCTCCACAAGCTATTGAACAAGACCGCCTATGAGCTTGTCACCGGTAAAAAGCCAAATGTCTCATACTTTCAAGTTTTTGGATTAAGTACTACATATTGAGCAAGAGATCTTGTTCATCAAAATTCTCCCCAAAAGTTGATGAAGGTTTCTTGCTCGGCTATGAGTCAAATATTCACACCTATAGAGTCTTCAACAATACTAAAAAGTATTGTTGAGGTCATGAGAGATGTGACGTTTGACGAATCTAATGGCTAAAATGAGCAAGTAGGTGATTGTGTTGTAGATAAAGAAATTCCAAGTCAAACAATCATGACCAAGTCGATTGGTGATGTGAGACCTCTTGATGTGACAAGTGAACAAGATAGGGTATTTGATCAGCCCCCATCTATGAGTATGTGAGTTTCAAAGACATCCCATGGTGATATTGTGCAAGAAGATCATGCACATATGGATGGGATTGATGCCAAGGGCACTATAGAGCAAAGAAATTACGATCAAGCTCAACTCCCCTTGGTGCACCATCCAAGGGCCCATCAAAGCATACAATGATATCATCCCATTGACAATATTCTTTGTGACATAAAAAAGGGTAACAACTCATTTTCATGTTGTTAATTTTTGTAGATGTTACTTGTTTATCTCTTCTTTGAAGCCTTTAAAAGTTAAGGAGGCACTTGCAGACATGGATTCGATGATGGCTATGCAAGAAGAACTAAATAAATTCTCCCACAACTGTGTTTGGATCTTACTGGAAAAGACCCGACACCAACATCATAGGAACAAAATGGGTTTTGCACAACAAGCAAGACAAACATAGGTTCATCACTTAAAATAAGGTACGGTTAGTGGCAAAGGGATTCACACAAGTCTAAGGTCTCAACTTTGGTGAAACTTTTGCACCAGTCACACGTTTTGAGTCCATTCGCATACTATTGGCTTTTGCTACTAACCAGAATTTTAAGTTATATCAAATGGATATCAAGAGTGTGTTCCTCAACAAGCCAATCAAGAAGCCTAATTATGTGGAACAACCATCGGGCTTTGAAGAACCAAAGCACCCTCACCATGTGTACAAGCTTCACAAGGTGCTCTACGGGTTCAACCAAGTCCCTAGAGCATGGTATGAATGCCTCCATGATTGTCTTCTCAAAAATGACTTTGAGATTGGAAAGACGAACACTACTCTCTTCACTAAGAAATTAAAGAATGATTTATTTGTATGCCAAGTATATGTCGATGACATAATATTTAGATCTACTAACAGAGAATTTAGTGATGAGTTTAGTATGATGATGACCAAGAGATTCGAGATGTCGATGATGGACGACTTATTTCAAATTAAGCAACTAAAAGAAGAAACTCTCATCTCTCAAATAAAATACCTCAATGATGTCTAAGAAGTTTGAGATGTAGGGATCAAAACCCATCAAGACACCAATGCCATCAAATGGACCTCTCAACCTAGGTGAGGAATGTAAACTTATTGACTAAAAACTTTATCATTCCATAAAAAGTTTATTACTCTACCTTTGTACATCTAGGTTTGATTTCATGCTTAGCATATATATGTGTGCTCATTTTTAAGCATCCCTAAGATAATGTTATTTAGTAGTTGTAAAGTGAATCATATTCTAAACCTAGGTTATGGTATCTGAAAGACTTAAACTTTGATTTAATTGGCTATTCTAACTCAGACAATGCCAGTTATAAAGTGTATAGGAGAAGCACCTCTGACACTTACCAATTTCTTATAAGATCTTTTGTCTCTTGGTCATCTAAGAAGCAAAACTCCATAGCTCTATCTATAGCCAAAGCTAAATACATAGCCACCGTAAGTTATTGTGCCTATAATTTAATTATTTTCAAACAATACTTAATTTAAGCGTGGAGTATTACACTAGGACCTAATTGTTTCCAGTAGAGTTTTATTAGATATTTTAGGAAGTGACTAAGGAGGATCTTATGCCCTCTTTGGTGATTTCCATGGAAAATTACCTCTACACTGTTTAAATTTTGGTATCATTACTTTGCTGCCAAACAAAAAGAAGCCAGCCAAATTCAATAGTATAGGCCCATTTATCTTTTGAATTTAAGCTTTAATATATTCACAAAGGTGATGGCCAAATAATAGCTCAGAAGGTCATTAAGCCCTCATAGACAACCTTCCTGGCAAGAAGAAATATAATCAAAGGGGTAGTAGTGCTACATGAAACAATACATGAGATGCAAAGGAAGAAGAAGAGTGCAATCATCCTAAAATTAGATTTTGAAAAAGCCTATGATAAAGTTGATTGGAAGTACTTGCAACAGACATTAAGAAGTGGATTGACCTTATTTTTCGGTGTGGCAGTATGGCGGTCAAAGTAAATCATGAATTTTATGGCAATATGTTAGCTATCTTGATTCAGAGGGCAAACGAGCAACGAAAATTTCAGGGGGGTGATTCCTGACCTAGTGGACAGTGGTCTCTCTATTTTATAATATGCTGATGACGCTGTTGTCTTTATGCAACATAATCTAGAGGAAGTCAAAAATTAAAAAATTATGCCAAGCGCATTTGAGAAATTATCTGGCTTGCAAATTAATTTTCATAAGAGAGAATTATTTTGGTAAGGTAAGAGAAAAAAGTTAAGAGGGATTATGTAACATTATTTGGGTGTGGGACAAGATTTTATCGTTTTAGGTACTTGAAGATTCCTATGCATCATAAGAAGCTTTCAAACAAGGACTGGCAGGCAATTAAGAAAAGATTCTGAAAGAAATTGAGTAGCTGGAAAAGAAATTTTCTACCAGTAAGAGAAAGATTGATGTTAATCAACTTGGTGTTGAGCAGTTTGGCTATGTTTATGTTCTCCTTCTTTGAGTTACCTAAATATAAACCCAAGATGTTAGATTATTATAGATCTAGATTTTTCTAGCAAAATGATGAGCATAAAAGAAAGTATAGGTTAGTTAAATAGAGTGTTCTTTGTTAACCCAAAGAATAGGGGGGTCTTGGAATAGAAAACCTAGAGTTGCAAAATAAATGTTTATTTAGTAAGTGGTTGTACAAGCTAATTGATGAAGAAGGAGTGTGGCATAACTTGCTTGGGAAAAAATACCTGGCTAAGAAAACTATTACTCAAGTTGAGAAGCATCCAGTGGATTCTCTCTTTTGGGGGATGGGGCTTATGACATTGAAAAAACTCTTTCTTACAATTTCAATCTTTTGAGATTCATGATGGAAATCATTTGAGGTTCTAAACAGGATTTGTGGATTGATAACTCCTCTTTTGATAAACTTTATCACTTGTTATATATGTTAAATAGGAATAAGAATCAGAAGTCTTTCAGGGTGTGTCTTTAAATGTCTCCTACAGAAGGGCGTTGGTTGGGGATAATTTGGTATCGCTGTATAACCTAATGACTAGAGTAGTTTCAGTGAGTCTTTCAAATTAAGCTGACATGTTTATTTGGAAAGTTCATATGAATGGAATATTTTCTGTAAGCACTTTGTATGAAGATGTAGTGCCAAGGAAGTCTTTTGATTGGAAATTTAGAGTTCCTCCTAAAATCAAGATCTTCCTATAGTATTTAAAAAGTGGAGTCATTTTGACTGAAGACAATTTAGCGAAGAGGAGGTGGAAAGGGAGTATTAAGTGTTGCTTCCATGATTATAATGAAACAATACAACATCTATATTTTGACTGTCATGTAGAAATATCGAATGCCATCTTTATAACTTTCTGAATTCAACCGCCTACGTGTGTTGCTAATCTCCTTGGTACTTGGCTAAATTACCGACTTTTTGTGTGCATTGTTGCTTTGTGTTGGACAGTATGGCTTTGTAGGAATAATGTAGTTTTCAATGGCTTTAAAGCTAACTCCTTTTTGCATGTAATTTTCAGAGGAACACACTGGGCACATTAGTGATTATTGTTGCTTAAGAAGGAGGATAGCAACTTGGAGGAGAATGGACGCAAGTTACTGGAGGTTAAGTCTTGGAGTTGTCTTCAAAATTTAGTGTTCTCTTTTGTTGCTGTTGGTTTGTTGGCTTTAGTGGTTGTGGTGTCATGTTTGTAACAGAGTGAAGTCTAAATGCTCTTGTTATGTTTGGTTGTGGTGAAAACCTTTTGTAAGGTGAGTCTAAGTGCACTTGTGTGGTTTTGGTTACGTACACCCAGTTTGGATATAGAGGCCAAGTTTTAATCCATTTTCTAAAAGGAACAACATCCTCCAAGCTCTAGCTAACTCAGACAGTCAGACGTATATACATAGCCAGAAGCAACACTGCAAGTACCAGGAATTCTTATTCTAAACCAATCCTCTGATCTTGCATTACCCTTCGTCCAGCTTTTCTTGCACTGAGTTAATGGGTGGAATTTTATATGGATGTCCTTGTAATATAATGTGGGAAGGTGAGAAAAATAAAAGGGAAATAAACGTAACAATTACTCGAGACTTTCCTGGTTTAATAATCAGTAAGCAATGATCCATGGTGAGTGTCCTAGAGAGGAAGCAAATTGGACCTTGTTTGCACCAAGTGTTCTTTTCCAAATGCCGCCTATGCCCACGGTCATGCGTAGTAGCAGCTATAAAGTACATGCAAGAATATGATGCAAGGTCAATGTTTCAGTACAGCTTGGAAATGGGAAGGAAGAATTTGTTGCATGCAGAACTTATAATTTTGCACTTAGTTTGTTGCTTTTGGAAGTGAGTATATATACGTCTGAGTTACAAACAGCTATAAAGTACTGCTATTCTCCATGTATATATGCTGCTAGGAGCCCTAGTTACAAAGGGATTGAATTGGCTCCATGAAAACTTATTTGAGACAATACATATAAATGAATTCCATTTGTATGCATATGTATTGCCTCACGACATGATTTTTTCCCCAAGTACAGAACTACACCAGTACATGATCATTTTTTCTCTTTTGATTCTGACACAATTAATTGATGGATGATCTAAAAGAGCCTTAAAAGTCTTGCTCCAGATTTACGTTCCTATAATTAAATCCTATACTTCCATATAATTATCACACACTAACTGTAATTACTCCTATAAATTTATATAGGAGCACAGTCATCGCATCAAGAAAACTAAGCCGATGGATTTGATTTGTACGGTTCTTTGGTCATTCTTGCTTAACATATTATAGGTATTTGCTCAAATTGTTTATTTATCTTTGTACAAGTTTCCCTAGCAATACACGGGATATCTGTAGAGTGTGTACAGTGACTAAGACCCTGAGCGTAAACAAGGAGGGTCAGGTCTATATATATACAGCTCAAACCAGTGATCTGTCTAACACCCCCGTAGTCGCAGTGGCAGGGGAACGGACACAGAGACTGAACCGAAAACTTGTGAATAAAGACGTGGACAAGCCTTTGGTCAATATATCGGCAAACTAATGTGCCGATGGTACATGGAGCACCCGAACCTGTCCTAATACGACCTTGTCACGGACAAAATGGATATCGATCTCAATGTGCTTGGTGCGTCGGTGATGGACCGGGTTGGCGGTCATGTAGACGACACCGACATTGTCACAGTAGACGATGGTCGTGGTGGAGAGGGGTGCATGGAGCTCCTGGAGAAGCTGGCGAAGCCAGCAGCACTCAGCGACGGCATGGGCAACGGTGCGGTACTCGGCATCGGCGCTAGACCGGGACAATGTAGTCTGGCGTTTTGAGGACCAGGATACGAGAGTGTCACCGAGGTAAACGCAGTAGCCGGACGTAGAGCGTCGAGAGTTAGGGCAGCCTACCCAATCCGCGTCGGAGTACGCGGTGAGGGAGTCGATGGAGCTGGAGCTGAGATGCAGCCCGCTGGAGAGGGTGCCCTTCACGTAGCGTAGGATGCGCTTGAGCAGCGCAAGATGAGGTTCGCGCGGAGCGTGCATGAAGAGGCACACTTGCTGGACACCGTACGTGAGGTATTGGAGAGCCCCAGCAAGACTCCGATAGTGAGAAGGATCGGCAGTGGAGAGTTTGGCTTGAGTGTCGACCGGGGTGGCCGTGGGGTGACAGTCAGCCATACCCGCACGCTGGAGGAGATCGATGGCGTACTGGCGTTGGGAAAGAAAGATCTCGTGGGTGGAACGGGTTACGGAGATGCCAAGAAAAGAAAATGGTGGAGAGGACCAAAATCAGTCATGGCGAGCTTAGAGTGAAGTCAGGCCATGATCTGGTCGAGGAGAGATGACGAAGACGCTGTGAGGACAATGTCAATGACATAGAGAAGTAGATAGGCAGTGGCGGAGCTGATATGGAAAGTTAACAAGGAACTATCGGACGCAGAGGCCACGAATCCGATGTGCCAAAGATAGGCAGCAAAGCGCTAGTACCAGGCACGAGGGGCTTATTTGAGGCCGTAGAGAGAGCATTGAAGGAGACAGATGTCGTCGGGACGAGAAGGGTCGACGAAGCCTAGGGGCTACTGGCAATAGACTGTTTCCGTTAGGTAGCCGTGAAGAAAGGCATTCTTCACGTCTAGTTGATAGATCGGCCAGGAGCGAGAGGCAGCCAAGGTGAGGACGACTCGGATGGTGGTGGGTTTGACAACGGGACTGAAGGTCTCGTCATAGTCGACACCGGGTCGTTGGGAGAAACCCCGGACTACCTAGCAAGCCTTGTGACGGGCAAGGGAGCCATCGGTGTGGAATTTGTGTTTGAAAATCCACTTACCGGTCACAATGTTGGCGTCGGGAGGTCAGGGAACGTGGTGCCAGGTCTCGTTATCCATTAGGGCATTGTACTCATCGGCCATGGCCGCACGCCACTGAGGGTCAGCCAGGGCTGAGCGAGAAGTCACCGGGATGGGCGAGATAGAGCTGTGGACGGCGGAGAGACCATAGCACTGAGTGGGGCAAAGAGACCCGGTCTAGGAGCTGGAGACCATGTGAGAGGTGGAGGAAACTGGAGCCGATGGGGGTGCAGGAGTAATGGGAAGAACTAGTCGGGTGAGGGCGTCATCGGCTCCGAGTCGATGACTATAGACAAAAGGAAAAGGGGGAATTAAATCGGCCTGAGCCGATGAGGTCGGGTGGGCCAAGTATTCCGATCGGTCCGATAGAGATGGATCAGCCGATAGGGTGGAGGGAGCCGATGGAAGTAGGGTGTCCGATAGAAAGGGAACGGTATCGGCTGAAGGATAAATAGGATCGGTATCGGCCGATGGAGGTGAGTCCGATGGGGGTCCGATGGTGGGTACATCGGACCAAGTAGTGGTGGAATATGTGATGGGTAAATCCTCAGTAGCGGCCAATGAGGGGGCCGATGGAGAGGACAATGGAGGAGACCTGGTCGGCACGGTGTTATTGAGGAGGAAGTCGAGATCACTAGAGGAGGATCTCGGATGAAGTAGACCGAAGGGAAAACGGTCGGGTGGAAAGGTCGACGCATCGGTATCCCTTGTGAGAGATGGGATAGCCGAGGAGAATATAGGTGGTGGAGCAGGGAGTGAGTTTGTGGGAAGCAGTGGCGGTGAGATTTGGGTAGCAGAGGCACCCAAAAACACGAAGGTGGGAATAGTCGGGTGCCGTGCGGTAGAGAAGGACATAGGGAACGTTGTTTTGAATAGAGGAGCATGGGCGCCGATTGAGAAGGTACGTCACAGTAGCCAGAGCTTCGGTCCAATAAGTGGCGGGTAAGTGGACGTGAAGTAGCATGGTGCGACTGATGTTATTGAGGGTGCGAAGAAGTTGCTCGGCTTTGCCATTCTAAGAAAGGTGTAGGGGCAGGAGAGCCAGAGATGGATGGCCTGCGAGGTGAGGAGGTTTGTAACGGTATGGTTGACGAATTCCGTACCATTATCGGCTTGTAAAGCCTTGATGGGGAGGTTGAACTGAGTGGATACGTATGTGACAAAGTGAGTGAGGTGAGAGGCAACCTCGGATTTGTGGATGAGCGGGAAGGTCCAGCAATAGTGTGTGTAATCATCAAGTATAGCGAGATAATACTGATTACCGGAGACACTTTTAACTAGAGACGTCCATACATCATAATTTATAAGTTCAAATGGACGCGAGGTACAGGAGAGAGAACTAGAAAAGGGCAGATGCACATGTTTGCTAAGTTGACATGAGTGGCAAACTATGGAGCTGCTGTGAGTACATCGGATGGAGGCGCAGCGACGGAGGGTGGCGACAGCGTCGGGGCCGGGGTGGCCGAGGCGAAGGTGCCAAAGGTTGGTGGAGAGGGCGACGCTGGCATGTGGAGTGGATGGCGTAGCGGGAATGGTGTAGAGGTCTCTGCCACTATTGCAGCGAAGGATCTGTCGTCGGGTTGGGATATCCTTCACAGAGAAACCAGACACGTCAAATCCAATGGAGCAGTTGTTGTCTCGTGTGAATTGGCGAACAGATATAAGATTGTGAATAAGAGAAGGGACGATAAGAACATTGCGTAGGGGTAGGTTAGTGGTGGATGTAGACAGAGAGGAGTCACCTCGGCATTGGACAGGAAGAGAGTGACCATTGCCGATGGTGACAAAAGGGGAGGAAGAGGGGTGATAGGAACGAAGTATACTGGCCGATGACACCATGTGTGAAGACGCCCCAGAGTCCAGCACCCAAGGGTGCTGTGGTTAGAGCGTCATCTGGTTGAGGGCAGTGACGAGGCCAGCCTAGTTCCAGGAGGGAACCGACTGGGTGGGTGGGGTCGGTAGCATTAGCTGAGGCGGCAGAACGGGAGCCAATGCCAGGTGAGCCTAGGGATGGGCGCCGAGAACCCCGGTTTGTCAGCCGATGGGGCTACGTGGCTAGGGCTGGGGCGCCCATGGGTTGTAGCAGAGCCACGGACCCATGGGACCGGCAAGGTGGGCAGGGACCGAGGTAGGTCGTGATGGCGTCGGACCCTGTCAGATCCTGCCTTTGCCTTTGCCCTTGCCTTTCCCAGTACGGGCTGTGTTGCTGTGGCCGGAGCCATGGCCACTAGGACCGCGGGAGGAAGGGACAGTGCAAGAAGCTCGGTAGCCATTATTGGTTGTAGCAAGAAGAGCGGTGTGGGCCATTGTCTTCTCATCGTTGGCCAGACGGAGTTCTTTAAGAACTAGCATGTCATGAGCCCGGATGAATGATGGAAGAGGTGTGGCATTGGCGACGTCATCGGCGGTGTTGGAGAAGCGGGGATTGAGGCCTCGCAGAAGGGCGAGGACGAGTTGAGAGTCGGCCACAGGGTGGCCGACGTCCCAAAGAGCAGCAGCCTTGACTTTGAGGCGCTGACAGTACGAGGAGATAGAGGAGTCGCCTTGTACCTTGGAGTGGAACTCATTGAGGAGGAAGATGGCGTGAGGTTGCTTGTTGGCTAGGAAGATCCGCTCGATGGCCACCTAGAGATCCCGGGCGGTGGGGTCAGTATCGTCCATGGCGAGGTCGAGAACAGAGTCGTCAACCGAGCCGAGCAGCCAACTGCGCATGCAGCACTCGGCGATGTCCCACTAAGGATCATCGGGGCGAGGTGGAGCGAAGCCATCAATATGGGACCAGAGGCCGAATTTTCCACAGAGGGATTTGAAGAAGAAAACCCACTTGGAATAATTGGCGCTAAGGTCAAGAGAGATAGGAACGTGAGATTTCACGTTCACAGCAGTCTAAGGAGGGGAGAAGAACAGTGAGGTGGTGCCCGAGATGTGGTCTAAGGCACCGAGGACCGGAGCAAACTCGGCGACTGGGAGAGTGCCGGAGCTGAGAGCAGACTCCGTGGCCATGACGGGAGAATGGGAGCAAAGAGCTGATGGGAGAAAGAAGCCGATGGGATGGAGAAGCCGATGAGAGGACAGAACGACCGATCAAGGATGTGAGAAGCCGATGGGAAGTGGGCTGGCCAGCCGATGAGGAGTGGTTGGCCGATGGGGAGTAGGCAGCAGAGTAGGTGAGGAAAAGATGGTGACATGGTGGGTGGGTCAGAGAGTAGTTGGGTCACAGACATGTGAAGATTCACGTCCGTGGACTCGTGAAGGCCAAGGAGTAGGGCGGACGCGAAAAAGGCAGGGAGTGGTCGGACGCGAAGAGAATATGTTCGTGTCCGGGAGGCAGGGATTCGTGTGCGTGGACACGTTTGACTGGCTCGGATGTGAGGGGAGAAGGTTCGCGTCCGAGAGCCATTGAGCGTGTCGAAAAAGGCGAGAACCAAGGGAGAATTCCAACTGATGAAGGGCTGGACAAGTCCAGCCGATGGGAGGGCGGACGAGTTCAGTCGATAGAGATGACGAGCGCGGAGGTGCGCCGGCGTCAGAGAAGGAGAGATGCACGAAGCAAGAAGAAGAGCGAAGACGGATGTGAGGCGAGACGAGGAGACAGATCGAGACCATCGCCTGGTCGCGCGGAGGTGGGACGGAGAAAAGAAGGTGACTGTGGGATAGACGGGGAGAAGAAGAAACAGAGGCGAGAGAGCGAGGAGAGTACCAGGAAGAGGGTCGGTGACGGAAAAAAGACGTCGACGACGAGGAGGAAAGGGTCGGCTCGTCGGAGGGAGAAACTAGCGTGTCGGGGATGTCTAGACTTGCTCTGATACTATGTGTTTTATTGGGTTCCTCAATTATGGCCTTTGTTTGATTTTCATCCCTTGGCTATAAAATTGATTACCCTTGGTACTTTAAACCATTCACATTTCATGCTAGGCTCAAACAAGGGTGATTTTCAATGAGTGATCATCAAAATAAATTATATACTAGATGATGTACCATGTTTTAATAAATACATATTAAATATTATAGAAATGATATAAATATATATGTTAAAATATTATGAAAATGATATGGGCATGATTATTTGAAATATTTTCATACTAAGCTCTAAAATATAATAAATTATAAATGATGTGATATGTTTGTATGAGTTTGTAATAATTATTAATAGGTGATGCTGTGGCATGGTTGTATATTGAGCTTTAAGGTATAATAATTGTTAGTATGTTCTAAATGAGAGAGAATGAGAGAGAATGTATAGTTAGATATGAGATAAGTGAGAGGGGGAATGAGGGTAAGGATGACATGTCAATTCTAACATTAAATATATATTTTATTGTTTTATTATTGATTAATATGGTGGACTTATCACTCTGTGCCCGTTTATTCTCATGTATATGCTAAATCATCGGAAAATCACTATAGTTTGGAGTAAGGGATGAAATGTAGCTTTGAGAGTTAAGGGACCGATGATAAATAGATTTATAGTCAACGGACCAAATTTAAGCATGGATATGGTTAAGGACCAAATGTGGATTCTACCATACTTTACCATAATCTACCACATACATTTACATGTGATTGTTCATTTGTGATTGGTGAACTGTGGTTGGTGAGTGCACTGATTTACCTATATTACTCGACAACATAACGTCAAACTATTCGATGGGCGAAAACCATTGCCGACATGAATCTTTCTTATGCCAACTCAACTAGATCCACGTGTACAATTTTGGCCAAAACTTTTGAAAACACGTGGTTATCAAGGTTATAAATGCTACTCCAGAAATAAATACCGGTTTCTCAAAAAAAAACTGTACAAGGGAAAACTACATATGATTAAACATATGCATTGATTGGTACGATGGGCAGTCCTATTTCTTCCTTCTAGTTAACGTGGATAGACTTAAAAATGAACTAATTAATGACTATATACATGGATAGACCGGGATTTTGGCCTATTCAAATGAGGCCTCGACTATGGATTTTGCTAGCTTCAGTTGCTCCAATAGGCACAACTTGCAGCACTTGCCTAGCCTGGCAACTGCATATCTGCATCCTGCGCTCAACGCTCACCAAGAGTCCACCTGAATCTTGCCACCGACTACGCCGTGGCTTCATAGCTAATCTTAGCAACGAGATCTAGTCTTGTGGTGACCTTTGGATAAGTTCATAGAGATTGTTCGACAAATCATCATGCCTTGCACTTTGTTCTTCTTCCTAGATGCCTCTCATTTCCATATCCCCTTCTTTTTTTTTAATAATGATATATGTAGTCTCTTTAACCTTAATATTATCATTACCATGCTCACATAAAATTATGCGGAATTCACACACCAGTTAAATTTAATGTCACTAGAGCCGTCATGGTAGTCGTTAGAATCGCCTGTACCAATGTAGTGGTGCATCGGTCTTAGAGTAGAGATGCGTGGTGTGAATGGCATCATCCTTCTGGCAACCGCCTGCACTAGCCCAGAGTAAAGATGGAAGTCGCCATTCAAAGAACGGCAATGGAGATCACCCTTCAATCTCCTTCTTGTGCACGTGAGGATCGGGAATTCTTAGCATTTTTTTTGAAGTAGCTTATCGCACAAAGATTATCGCCTTCTTGCAAGTTGGCCTCTCCCCTTTTAATCTTGCGCTAGAGGAGATTGAGGGTGAGTCCAGTGTGCGTTCGATTGTCACGCATAAATTAGGAGCATGCATGCTAGAGATGCACATGACTAGCTACTGTTTGTTCGTCACGTGTGGGCACGCTTGAACCTCGCCCACAGCGCTTCTTCCTAGCACATTGCTAAGAGATCAGCCAACATTCTCTCACTTCATCTTAAGGCTAATGAGTCCAGTCTAAGTAAAATAATAAACCAAAACAATGTTTTTAGTAATATATCACTATGGCAACAATATCAATAGATATCACAATATCTCGATAGGAATCAACTTACTTCGATTGAGTGTTGATTGATTATTATGCTCCTATTTCATAATCATTCTTGTAAGCTAGCTACTAATCCTATGCTAACAATATGCTCATTAAATAAGTTGGGTGGTAGATCTTTAGTGAGCATATTCGTAAGCATTGATTTAGTGCTTATAAGCTCAACATTAATTGTTTGATACTAGATTCTATCTTTGAAAACATGGTACTTTATATCAATGTGCTTGACAGCAACAGTTGACTTATTCTTACTTGAATAGAATACTGCAGCTTCATTATCACAGTACATAGTAAGTGATCCATTAGCACTATCGACCACTCTTAGTCTCAATAAAATTTGTAAGACATACCGCCTATCCGGTTGCTTCATAATATGCTATAAACTTGGCCTGCATTGTTGATGATGCAGTAATAGTCTGTTTTGAGCTTTTCTATGAAATATTGTTCGCGCTTGGAGATTGGTCCACCGTATTGGCCAAAAGAGGTTCGATGTGATCGCACCCAAACACACGAAAGCCTGGGAGGTCTGTTTAACTCCAGTGCAGGTCCTTCGACTCATTGGCGCTTTAGGTTGTTGGAGTTGCAGGCGTGCCAGTTAATTTGACCTCTAATTGAAAGGGAAGACAAATAGAGTTAGATAATTCACCCAATCGGCCGATAAGCCTATACGGACATCTGCTATCGGCTAGATGTACTAATAGAATTGAGATAGTCATCGTCTATAAGGCCAATACACTCCTACTATCGGTTAGTTGCCGATAAAAGCTGTAACATTCATGCATTAGCTAGAAAGTCGATAATGGTATAGACAAATAGCAAGGAATAAAATAAAAGATACATCGGTTATAGAACTGATGATATTTTGAATAAAATATATGATAAGTGGTAGAGAGCGAGATCCAATCTCTAGAAGAGACAAGACCTAGTGACCACTGATGATGGTAGGTTAGAGCTAGCCTTAATAGATTAGGCCAAATCGAGACAACATAAGGCTGAGGCTAGCAACACTAAAACAGTGGGAGCTAAATCGAGCGTACTAACAGAAGGAATAAGTAAACCCATCGGCTGCTATTGGCTGCGGGTCCGATGCAGGCACATAAATAAACTCATCGGCTAGTTGAGCCGATAGGAAACGAAATCCACTAGATCTCAATGCTAGCCCTATTAAATATAATCTTGATAGATCGGATCTAACCAAGACAGTATAAGATTGGATCTAACAGAATCAGATCGATTGCTAGTGGATTAACCATTGAAGATATATGTATATTGCTTGAAAAGCGGATACATTAGGCATAAAGCTCGATATAAAGATAACTCATCGGCTAGCTACTCCAATGAAACATTGAGTAAAGACCCATCGACTTAAACCTCAATCTACTATCAGCAGTATAGTAGATTGGACCTAACTGAATAGATCCCACGCAAATATGATGTGATATATCCGATCGGACTAAGAGCTTAGACCTAACCGATATAGCCTTAGATAGAGCGGATACACCAGGATAATGGTGTGACTTACCCCTTCACCAGAGTTCGGACCTAACCAATGCAGCCACACATCGAGAGCCAGAACCCGCCAGTAAAAACCTAAATAAACTATGGTGATAATGTGTCGAGATTATATTGATCTAAGTAGATTATTTACAAGGTTCTAGAGGGTCTATATTTATAACCTATGGTAACCTTACGTTAGTCTGATTAATCACACATAAAATATAAAATTATGCTTCACAATACTGTTAGAGCAAAGCGAGATATAAATAACTTAGTTTTCATTAATTATAAATCCTACATCATAACTCCATTGGGTTAAAATGATTTAGAAAAATAACTTAAAATATTCTAGCTAAACATTCATTTAGCTAGAAATATACAAATTTTGATAGCATTAAAAAATGACTCAAATGCTTAAAAACTAATTGTGTAAATCAATAAATGAATTTCGGGCGTCACATAAATAAAAAAATGATTTTGGCCTAGTAGCCCAAAATTGCAACCCGTTACTATGTGTAGCGAGCGCGTGGCCTAACTCACGCTTAGTGCATGTGCAACCTATTATGCACATGCAACCCAACTCACCCACAGGCCCATTGGCACCGACTGTTGGATCGAGATTGACGTCGTGATCGAGCAAAGTAACTGAGTATGGCACGGGTGCGATCCTGGCCATTCAAATTTGATCGGATGGCTTGAATTTCACGTAACCAAAATAAAAGTGATTGCCGCAATGTGAAACTCTGACCCTAGCCATTTCCTTTCCCTCCCTCGACATTTCCGGTGCATTGGAGACAGTAGCAACGGCAAGCCTAGGCATGCAGCGCGGCGAGCTAATGTCGCAACTGATACATGCGCCTCCACTATCGGCCCTGTTCTCCTCCACAAGGAGTGCACGGCCACTCCGAGCGAGCCTTGGCTCCACGTGGCAAATAGGCGCAAGTGTGAAGCCGATCCAAGATAGCGGCAAGGCATGTGCGGTGTGCGTGCACGGCGGCAATAATGCCTCGCACATGTTGCACATAAACAATAGGGTACATAGAGGCCCGAGCATGTAGCAAAGTTGTGATGCCATAGCGACGCGCTCTAGTGAACCAAGCCTTAAATCGGTACACCCAATCCTTTAGTTGTTTGCTAATTTGGGGTTTTTTGGTGGGATTTCAAGATATTTCAACATTATGGTTCTTGATTTAAGGAAAAATCACAATTAGGGTTTCAGAAATTTAGAGATTTGGGGTTTTTTACCCCATTTGGCTCCCCTCTTTCTAATTTCTACCCAAACTGACACTAGAACTTAATGTGGCTCTAGGGCTTTAAGAAAACCAGGCTGATGGAATAATATAGGCATGAAGTGGCTCTGATACCTCTTTAATCATAATTTTAACCTTAGCATGGTCATATAAAAATTATATGAAATTCACTAACCAGTTAAACTTGATACCATTAGAGTCGCCATGGTAGTCATCAGAATCGCCTATGCCAATGTAGTGGTGCACCAGTGTTGGAATAATGGTGCGCGGTGTAGATGACGTCATCCTTCTAGCCGTAACCTGTACTAGCCCGGAGTGGAGATGGAAGTCATTGTTTGGAGAATGGCAATGGAGATCGTCCTTCGGTCTCCTTCTTGCGTACGTGATAATCGGAAATTCTTAGAGTTTTTTCGGGGGTGGCTTACCACATGAAGATCGTCACCTTATTGCGAGTCGGCCTCTCTCCTTTTAATCTTGCGCTAGGAGAGATGGGGGACGAGTCTATTAGAGAACGGTGTCTGATTGTCGCTTGTGAATAAGGAGAGTGACTTG
This sequence comes from Oryza coarctata, assembly GCA_030770085.1. Taxonomy (NCBI): domain Eukaryota; kingdom Viridiplantae; phylum Streptophyta; class Magnoliopsida; order Poales; family Poaceae; genus Oryza; species Oryza coarctata. The sequence goes on from CM061479.1 coordinate 3,290,694, forward strand.
CTCATGTTTATTAGTCATGCGTGGGCATGGGTGCACCTCACCCACAACGCTTCTCTCTTGCCTTTATCGAGATCAATCAACTATATCCCTTTTCTATAATAGCTATCGGTTTCATTACATATACATACGTCCTTTTTAATTCCTACATCTACATGCATCCTTCTAGTATAATTAAGCACTACTTCATGTTTATTAGGATATAGCAACTAACGAAGTAACTTTCCAAGTTCACTAGCCAATCCTCTACTTTTACCCTCTTGTTTAAATGGATGGATGGGCATACCATTTATACAGGTACTAATTAGAACGAGAGAAGGAGAGAAAAGAAAGAGGGAGATGAAGTGATATCACTGCTATGCAAGCTACTAGGTGCTTGGTGCTAATTATCTGGTCAAATCTCTTACTGTAATCTGAATGAGTAGAGATAACTGGTACATTTAGAGAAGATGAACTGTACATATAGAAGAAGGCATGCATGTGTCATTTTTCTCTGGTACTACCGACTGGCTGTAGTGATTAGCCTATGCTTTAGGGTACCAAGTCACCAACACAGACCATATTATTAACATGAACATCGGCCAGATGTATTGAGCCTCTCATCCTTGTCGTCATCCATGTCAGCGTGAACAAATGAGAAGACAAGTTGTTCTCCAGCAAATGCATACATGAAGCTCAATGCTCTCATTTGATAGCCATTCAACAAGGCAGGGTGAAAGTACATTTGACAGAGTCATAATATGTAAGACTGATTGGCAGAAGATGAGAAGGATTGTGAGATTAAAGGCATGCAAGATATGAACAGGTGTTTCTGCAGGGAACGAAAACAAATTTTCCCTCGTTGCAGCCACTTTTATCTATGGTTGCGATGAGTGTTATTTTTTAGCTTTTCTGTTGTTGCCGTAACTGCTATGATTCGGCTGTGGGTGGCACGATCATGCAGGATCGTGGTGACGGTGTGGGTGTTATTCAGTTGTAATTGATATCCTTTGCTTCAGGGATGACTAACTAATGGAGAGAACCGAGAAAAACACTGCAGAAGTTCTGCAGTTCTGTCTCGCTCTGTTCTCGTTCTTCAGTTTCATCATGTCGATCTGCCACAAGTTTAGTTCGGAACTGAACACCATTCACACCCAAATGTTTTGCCCTGGATGCCACCTATTCCCATGTCCACGCTGAGTAGAAATAATTATATAAAAAGTACTCGCAAGGTTAGTATTCTAGTAATGCTTGGACCTCGAACAAATAAGTATGCACTTAGTTGTTGCTTGTGGACTGTGGAGGTATATATAAGATAGTTCAGTTTCTGAGTGCATGAGGTGACCTTCTAGCTAGCAGTAAAGAAATGTAATGCTTCTCTTCTCTCCATATATTTATACAGATGGGGCCTGTAGTTACAAAGTGATTGATGAACTGCGATTCATAGTTTTCATAAAGGTTACTGGAGAACATGAATATTCCTTTCAGCCTGTTGGACTGGTGAGAACCATGTGCCAACTTGAGTTATTTTTCCTGCAGCTAACTCTACTAGTTCCATGTGTACGATTTTGGCCAAACTTTTTGAAGGTCAGTATTATATATTCACAGGACCAATATAGAATGTAGGAAAACAAAACATAGAAATGAAATGTAGGAAAGAAAAAACATATGAGTGCCTTTTTGTGCTTTTTGTCTCTCAGACGCAGGACAGGAAAACTTTCATTTGTTTTCATTCTTCAATTCCTTTGACCAAAACGGCTGCGCAGTGAATTTTTTCAGTAGGAATTGAAACCTTTAAAAATTAATTTTGAAATTCACTTGGTCCAAACAGGTCATCTTCAAGGTAGAACAAAATATGTCATTAGGACAAGTGATTATATACATATGCATCAGTTGGTATGATACGCAGTCCTATCTCCATCTACCTTTTAGCTGCATCAGCCCAGATTATTCTCAGCGATTTTGGACTCGTTTGGATCTGCCTCGATTCCGACTTGTCCAAGATGATAGGCTGCAAAATTGAACTAACACCCATATATATACATGGATAGAACAAAATTTCAGCCTATCTGAACAAGTCCCCTTGAATGATTTTGCCGGCTCCAGATTCTCCAGTAGACACAACTTGCCTAGCAACTGCATTGAGAGCTCAACACTCATCAAGAGTCCACTTGTATGTCGACATTGTAATGATTGTATGTAATATATACATACTTCCCTGTTACTTCCTACATCTAAATGCATGATGCATGCTTCTAGTCTAATTAAGCGTTAATCGTGTTTAGAATATACCAAACTATCAAGTACTTGCCAAGTTCACTAGCCAATCCTCTGCTCTGTACCCTCATGTTTTCTTGTACCCTCTTTTCTGTATCCAGCTAGCTAACAAGCAGTGTTTCTTTCATCAAATGGATGGTCGCTAGTTATAGCAATTTTTTACTGAAAAGGCAAGGCGAAAGTACGTATGTGTAAAGACTTATCGGCACAAGATGAGAGATTGAACTTGTAGGCAAGATATGAACAACTGTTGCTGTTGTTAATAAATGAAGCTCCTTTTATCAATGGCTTTGCAACGAATTTTTATTTATTTTTAAGTAAAATGTTGTGGCACAAGGTCGTATTTGTCGCAGGTCATGTCTTAATTTGTTGCAGACGAATCTTTTTTTCCTTTTTTGCAAAAGTTTCCTTGTTGCTGCCTCGCTTTTCTGTTCTAATGCGTTTTAGCAAGTAGTTGTAACTTTTATATTGTTATTTATAGTACTTGTTGCAGCCGGATTTTTTTTCAAGCTATTATTAATTCATGTAGGAAATGCTTTTTTTTCGTTTGCCAATTCATGTTGCATCTTTGTTTGTTATATTAGACAAATTAGAACGCAATTTTCGGCAGGGCTCATTGGAAGTCGTAGTTTTCGATCCGGCCGGTAGTCACTCAAATTAACATACTCGCAGAGGAAATGATTTATCACCAAACCACAGTAAAGCCAGTAAACACAACTTACTCGTCGGGAAACCAATTGATACCAGCTCAAAGGTATGACATGCAATTTCAGATTTCAAAACAAACATGAAGCATAAATGTGACAAATAAACATATGAACCAGTGTGGCATCGAGAATTAATACATATGATGGCTTACAAATGTGGTTATAACAGATGAGCATGGCAGTCGAATACATTACATACGTAAATAAAATGCTGAAGTCACATACATCCGGAAATCGCTGGAGTTCTAAATACACATAAAACGGAGTAAGAGGTGAAGAAATCACGGTAACTTTTGATGAGCATGTAAAAGCATGAAAATGATTAATGAGATTACAACAATTACACAAAATTGTAATTTAAAAGTGCAAATTTAAAATATTGCAGCAGGCTTTGCACAGGGCGCCAGTTTCAGACAGCCGGTTACCAGCAGTAATCCAAACCTTATCCACAATCATGTGAGTAAATGCTTATATAAATCATTTCCTTCCGAAATATATAACAAATACAATAAAAAGAATAAGCACAACCATACTCTACAGAACCCAGCCACCCCACTTGCTGGATTCTTTTATCGAAATATCAAACCTGGCATTGAAACAATTTGTACCACTCAGAAACAATTTATACTTCTTCCAGCAAACAACCCAGCAACCAAGTACACAATCTCCACGAAAAAGAAGAATCAGTTTATCAGGGTACAACCGACAGCATAACACAGTTAAGTATAAAAGGTTTGAAGCAGACAAAGCAGAATGATTGATCGCAAGACCTCAGAAGCACTACAATGTCCAAGAACAAGATCTGGCAGTTAATTTTGAAGTTTAGAAAATATTGGACAGTACCATAACTGGATGCATCTACTTCCAATTACTTCAATAAACAAACGCAGGACATATCCTGATCCAAAACTGTAGTTCAACTCTACTACGAAACATGCATTTGAGGTTTTCAATTGCTCAGGGGACAACAGCAACACTTCCAGAAACCTGATCAAGATCACACCTTCCCTGGGAGGTGATGAGCCTTCCACTGAAAACAGTACAGCCAAATAAAGTATAAGCAAAACTAGCCCCCACCCAAAAAAGCATAAGCCCAGAAAGTGTCATTACCCCTTGGAGTCAACATCGATGATGCCCATCTTCTGCAACTGCTGCAGGATGTTGTGAGAAACAGCACCACTGCTCTTGCAGAAGTGTGGAGGGCGTGCACCGTTCCTCTGGCGTCCACCATAGATCTTCTGAAAGCCACCCACACCAATACCCTGCCTCAGGTAGATCTTCCTTGTCAGGCTACAAAAGAAATGACATCAAAATTAAGAAACGTCCAAGTACATTCTTTATATGATCAAAGGCATTAAAACACTGACAAAAAACATAAAATTATTCCTCACCAGCCCTGGTGTAGTACTAGTCAGGGTCATAGGGTGGGAGCTCCTTGAACCTTGCAGTCTTGACGATGTCAACCCACTCAGGAAGCTCCATCTATACACAAAAAAAATACTTTAAATCTTCACAAATTATGGTAAGCAAAAGATACCCTTCAATTAAGATCAACTGATTCACTGATGCTACAACCATGCGACCTGGTGAATTAGTGCTACAATAAACCTCAATTTTGACATCTTGCCATTTACCAGTAAGCTTGAGCTAAGTAGCATTAGGTAATAATGAAATTTTAATCAATCAATAGGAAAAATAAGACCCTAATACAGATAAATTTAGATGGCCACCGCTAATAGCGCAAAAGCTATTTGGGAATGCGTACACGAGAAAATAACAGCACTAGAACCGAATCATTTTAGATGGACTCTCCGCTGAGATGATTATCTCCATTCAACGTGTCATACAACCAAATGCAGTATACTGAAAAGAAGTGGTAAAATGTACAGCTATAGTCTATATTAGATGCGCAACGACGAGACAACAGGAGGAACCAGACAGTGTCACCCAAGAGAAATTTGAGTAGCAACAACATTCGGGATCAACCACAACAACAAAGATACATCACTACATCCCAATAGGCGCTTGCTTTGCATTAGGATGCCAAACCAAATCACAAACACGGGTCGCGATCTCACACACGACACCATGAGCCACGCAGGGAGAGGCCGCCCCAATGGAAACGCTACCCGAGGCCTAGCCGTGGGATCTGAGTGAGACGAACGGGGGGTTACCTTGCCGGAGCGCTTGACGTGGGCGGAGTAGGCCTTGACGAACTCGTGGGGGACGACGTCCTTCACCGTGCGCGCCGCCGAGTTCGCCATCTCGTCCGCTCGCCTCCACCGCCGGGGTGGGAGCGCGCCGCTGCGGCTGCGGCCGCGAAGGGAATGGGTTTTCCTGGAGGCGTGCGGGAGAGGAGGCCGGAATGGAATTTATACGGGTGCGGGTTGGATTATGGGCCGTCCGATGTGGAGATGGGCCGAATGAATGGCGTGAGCTTGGCTGAGGATGTAGAGTGAACACTGTTCCAAAGCACATGGGCCATAATTTTTTAGTTTCTTTTCATTTCAAAGATATAGGTTTTTAATATATTTTTGTTATATTTTATGGAAATGCATTTTATGTTTCTTCTTCAGGTTTAATTGTAATACACCGTCCCATTAGTAGTCTAGTTTAGGCCATGTGTGTATTCTAGTTTCGATTTCCACGTTCATACGAAGAGTTTTGACATAAGCTCTCCTTCCGGCCCACACAGCACGCCCAATTCACATGGTCACCCCTGAAAAAATAAAAAAAAGGTTAGCCAGTTGTTCATCCACACTCTCAGCCCATTCATACGAATAATCGTATGAACCTGTACAATTTGTATGGGTTTGTTATAACGCGCAGACATATTACTTATTTAACCGAAAATGAGTAATGTGCTACCACTGGGGGCAGTCTTGTGAGCAATCGGGGGTCCTCAAATTTAAAAGAGCCACTTCGGAAAGTGCTGCTCCTGGAAGTTTCATTCTAAGGTTAATATGGTCACTAAAGTTTATCCATATGTATACCATAGAAAAAGGAACTAATTTTGCAAGCTTACATAATTTAATCTGATCCAAGAAATTGATATGTAAGAACCATATTAGACCATATGACAAACTTTAAGATCATATTAACCTTAACGACTATATTTGATCTCAGCACAGAACTTCATGGACCAAATTAGCTATTCTCCTGCATTCACTATTTTTTTCTTGATTATATGCTATTTTCCTCGTCCTAAGTCCTAAATTATAAAAATCTAGTACTATATTAAACACACGATTCTAGACTTATAATATTGTTATGTCTAATCTAATATTATATTTTAGGAGGAAGTATTATATTTTAGGAGGAAGTAGATCGGACACATGCACCTGTGCCAGCGAACATATAATCAAAACCACCTCACGTAACACGGGCACGCTTGTCATAACCACTGAACACACTCGCGCGCATGTATTTAAAGGTTGCAGACTATGAACTGGAACTGCAAACATCAAAGAAATTCAGAAGGTCAAAGCAAGTTATAATTAGGTGGAATCTCATTTTACTCTGAATAATTATGTGGAGAGAGAACAGAACAGAAGAGAAATTAATTAATCGGCAGGGTATTCAATAGCACTGTTATTGTTTATATAAGTTAGATGAGTTTTTGAGGTTCTTAAGTTGCCTAGAACCCTTTCAGCGGGTTTTAGGGCACATGCAGTTGCATGGCTTTGAATTATGGTTGACATGTTGTGATGTAAGTTTATACTGAAAGGACTGAGAGTTAGGCTATATGGGTGAATACCTGAAATTAAAAAACTTAGAATTAGTCTGGTACCTCAAGTAGTCGAGCGGTCAGCTATCAGACAATTCGGTCAGTGTAACGAAATAAAGGGCTCGGATTGTCCAGCTTCTATAGAATAATCTAGCCAACACAAACATAAACAACTTATGCAAATGACAAGAAATAAAACTAGAGGAACTTCTCAAACATAAGCAATAATTCAGATAGACAACAAGCTAGTATAAAAACACTATAATTTCAAGATAGAAAGTGATAATGCAAAATAAAGAGAGTTGAGGAGAAAAAAAAATTTCGAAGTTCGGAACCAAATCGTTTCTATTCTTCATTGAAAAAGCTCCTATTGTAGCTGAGTCTCTTTCAACCATTTTTCTCTCCTAGCAATCACCTTCATGATGCTTTGGTCTTCAAGTTACCACCAAGAGTAAATCTATGTTTTAAGCAATTATCAAAATCTAAGCTTGAACGCCACGTGACTTCTCTGGATTGATCAAGCTTACTTTACTAAGCAACTACCATGGCGAAACTCAAAATCCACTTAATTTGTCTCATCCCTTCTAGAGACGAGATTGAAACTTGACAAGGGTTCTCAGATAACCACATCATTTGGTTACTCTGAGATTACAATTATTCTCTTTCAAACATTCTTAATTTAACTCACTAATCAGCATACAAGCTTTAGATCAAAGGGAGAGTTGGAGGGAGTTTAGCCTTTTAAATAATAACAAGAACACTCAAGGCTAAACCCTATAATAAAAGAATTTCAATTAGCTCTTCAAGACTCTTGAACACTTGCTTAGCTTCTCAAAGTTAGAAGGGGTCCAAAAGTTCCTATGCAACTTCAGGGCAACGCCCATATATAGCCTTAACTCCATTGTAAAAGTTTACCAGAAATGTATTGGGTCGAACAATCGTTACCATGTCAAATTATTTGACCATATGCAACTTTTGTAAAGATCACTAACAACTAACTGTTGGGCCATAAAGAGTCGAACATTTTGATATCATTGTCGAACTGTCCAACCAAACCTCTGCCGAATTGTCTAGTCTTCACTGAATTGTCCGATCAATTCAACTTCATCGTCCGGCTGCTTTAAGTGTGGATCAGATAGTCCAACACTACACATGACTATCCAGCCTACGATTGTCTGATCTCTATCTAATAATCCATTCAAACCAAGTGCATCAATGATTATCTTCACCTAAATTGTCTGATACCATGTTAGATTATCAAGCTTGATATTGCCAGCCTCTTCTAAACAATTTGAACTTCCAAGTCGCTCAATGATCACCTTCACTTGAACTGTACAACCGCTATCAGATTGTCTGACTCAACATCTATGGAATTGTCCAGTACCACACCAAACTGTTAGTTCCACTGTAATCTCTGAGCAACTTGATCTTTTATCTTTTATATTTTATCCAAATTGCTTATATTTTAACTCTTTTTTATTTTTACTCACTTTTCAACTTCGTAGAACCTAATGTTTGCTTATTACTTAATAATTACATTAGTCTCTTCATCGTTTATTATTAATTAGTCAAAATACACAAGGAGACCGAATATTCAATCTTATGACAACCCGATTAAAGCTCATAAAATATTAAATAAAATTTGGTTGTAAATCCAAAACTATAGTTTTCTTCCTAAATGTGTGTACACATATATGTGAAGTGAACTTCTATGCACATATTTCTAAGAATGTGATATCTTCTCCTATCTCTTTGCATTCATAAGGTGCAAAAATATGTTAAGATGCTAATTGAAAGCAATGCAAAGATATCGAATGAACATTTCCATACACTTTCAAAAGACACCAATTTTAGAAAAACAAAGATACAGGTTGAAAATTTTGGAGCAAATCTGAATCAACCCAAATTTTATTCACAAATTAAAAATAGCAATTAATTATCTAAACCACCAGACTAATTAATCAATATAAATTATGGCCAAACACATCAGATCATCCAAATCCATCCAAATGTACATAAAATTTGAAGCACCATCATCACCAATGCCATCGTAATTAATAAGTATTCAAATTACACATACTAATAGAAAGTTACAGGTACAAATACATGCATGGTATTATAGTAAAGTTAATAAAACACTAATTTCTTCATCAATAGTCAGTAAAATCAAATTAATAATGCTCTTTATCATATGATCTAAATTGCAAAATCAGTCAGCCAATCATATGGGAAGGAGCCACACTTGATCTGGTCGACACCGGGTCAATAGCCAACAGTACGAGGTAGTAGGAAGATAGAAAGAACAGCAAAAATAGTAGTAGCAGAGGAGGAAGAGCTGCGCCACTGCAGTCTACCTCTGTCTACAACTAGTATCCCTAGAAACCAAACCAACAACAAATCAAAGCCAGATATATTTGCCTAGTTCACCACTAACTAGCCAGCTAGAGGAGATCGAAGGCCTGATCGGGAGCAGTTGAGTTCATCTGGAAGGAGCTGATCTGGTGGAGGGGGGGATAAGCATGCAGCAAGCACAAAAATCCTTGGAGCAAACCTTCATCAGGCAAGAAGGTGATTCTCACATTCTTACAAATCGCCCTTTAGCTCATCACATAAACCACACTAGCACTTAGAAGAAATTATTCCCACTTGCCTCGATCGATTTCACTGATGAAAGAAATTGAGCCAAATCAGTTTGCTTGACTGCAATAAAAGAGTTTAGCACTAGATTGAAATTAGGATAAAATCCCCAAATAAAAACACATGGCTTGGCTCAGATCTAACAGCCAACACTTGAGAGTAGTACTAGGCAGCAGTAGTATCAGAGGATTTGATTAGAGAAGAAGAGGAATAGTAGGAGCACCTACCCCATCGCCGAACTTCAGGTGCACCAGCTAGCATGTTCTCCATTGTGGCCATGGGAGCAACACCCAGTTGATAGTGCTGTGAGATGGGGCTGCACAAGGAGCAGCAAGAAGGCAGGTAGCCACCGTGGTTGCCGGCGGCAGCTGTGCAGCAGCAGATTTTAGAGAGGAGATTTGGGGGCAGGAAACACCTAAGCAGCCACTAGCAGCAGGATGAGAGAGCTAGCGACAGCAGCTTGCCTATGCGTGAGTGTCGGAGACTAGTACTGGAGGTAATGCCTAAGTGCACACCAGTGATCTACACAAGTTAAAAGATAAAGCCAATAACACCCTGTAAATTTAATAAACAACACCTCTAAATTAGCCAATACATGCTCAGTACTAAATAGTGGTATGCTAGAAAGTATACACCTGATCACTAGCCTCATAGTACAATGCAGTGTAGACTGGTTTTATATCTATCCTCCAAGTTTAATAAACAATTAAAATGATATAAGCCTACGAAGTGCTAAATTAAAACGTGATTCACGTTGTCCCCTAGAATGGAGACTACGGGGAGTTGCTACAAACTTTATTCAATGTTAAAAGTGTAATTTAGTTTTATAACTTTATTTTGAAAACTTATTTTACAAATAGATGATGATTACAAACAGATTATTAAATTATTATTCATACATTCATATTTTGTATTATTGACTAAAAAATACTCATCCTTGTTATATAACCCCATAGGTTTTAGATGGTGTACAGATGATGTCAAGACTTTTTAGGATAAATTAAAGGTAGCTCTAGCTATTTCTCTGTTGCAATATCTGACATAGGCTATTATTTATTTGAAAAAACAAGTATTTGTCAAATGCTAACCCCTAGCTAGCACTTTTAATTTTAATATTAAAAACGTGGGAAGTCACAAAATCTTAAAATTTTCTTCTCACACCCCATATCCTCATTTAATCTTTTCTTTTCTAACCCCTTTAATCTCATCTTCCCATTTTTCACCTTCTCTCCCCTTTTAACATCAAAGCACAAAAAAAAAGTGGGTAGATAATTAAGGAGGGTCATTAAGGATATTTTCAACACAAGAATGAAAAAAAAAATTTTGAAAACCAAATCTTTCACCCTATTTTCACAATAAAAAACAACACACAAATTTTTGCAAAGCTTTTCTGGAAAAAGATTTTCTTAGAGTGGAGAATCTTGGAGTACTATTCCTAGTGTTAAAGACTATTTTCTGCACAAGAAAAGATCTCAAAAACTCATAGGCTCACATATATATATATATATATATATAATGACTAACACTTGACTATTGATTAGTCTAGCACTTCATCAAACAAGATTTCAAAAATTTTGGATATTTAGTTCACTCTTTAGCTTGCAAAACCTTTTCGCATCCAATAGCTTGGTAAAATATCCATAAGTTGACATTCAGTTCTCATATGGGTAAGGATGATATCTCCTTTGGTTTTATGATCTCTCAAGAAGTAGTGTTGGATATCAATGTGTTTAGTCCTTGAGTGTTGAATCGAGTTATTGGCTATTTTGATGGCACACTTATTCTCATATATAGGAGTGAGATTTTGGTCATGGAATAGTAAAATTCTTATAGTGTTTATTTCATCCAAAAGAGTTGAGCACAACATGAGTCGGTGGCTATGTATTCCACTTCGGCTGTGAATAAGGCTATAGAGTTTTGTTTTTAAAGAATAAAGAAACTAGAGAACATCTAAGAAATTGAGAAGTCCTGTTGTGCTCTTGTGATCAACCATACATCCGGCATAATTAGAGTCGAAACATCCGATGAGATCAAAGGAGCACTCCTTGGGGTACCACAAGCCATGATTAGGACTATGAACCAAATATTGAAGAATTACCTTTATGGCAAATAAATGACACTCTTTTGATGCCGCTTGAAAGCGAGCATACATGCACACACTAAACATGATATCGGGTATAGATGTATAAAGGTAATGGTAAAGAAGAGATCCAATCATAGAGTGATATACCTTTTCATCTACAGATTTACCATTTTCATCAAGATTGAGGTGTCCATTGGCATGAGTGTCTTGATGGGCTTGGATTTCTGCATCTTAAATTTCTTGAAAATATCCCAGAGATACTTGGTTTGAGAGACGGAGATTCCTTCCTTTAGTTGCTGCTTGACTTCAACCCCGAGAAATAAATTGAGCTCTCCTATCATAGACATCTTAAATCTCTTGGTCATAGTCCTACTAAACTCATCACTATATGAAGGGTTAGTTGAGTCAAATATTATGCCATCAACATAGCATACAAACAAATCATTCTTGATTTTTTTAATGAAGAGAGTATTATGAGCTTTTCCTATCTCAAAGCCATTTTTAAAGATAAAATTACAAAGTCATTTATACAATACTCTAGGTACATGCTTAAGCTCATAGAGCGTCTTACGAATCTTGTAGACATGGTTTGAAAACTTTAGGTCTTCAAAATTGGGTAGTTGCTCCATATACACCATTTTTGAGATTGATTCATTCAAGAAAGTTTTCTTAACATTTATTTGATATAGTTTAAAATCATAGTTAGCGACGTAGGCTAAAAGAATATGAATAGACTCAAGGCGAGCAACCAGCGCAAATTTTTTTTGCCAAAGTCAAGTCCTTTGACTTGAGTGAACCCTTGTGCCACTAATCATGCTTTGTTGCGAGTTACCACTTCATTCTAGTCTTGATTGTTGTGGAAGATTCACTTGTGTCAATAATGTTTTGTTTGGTCTCTCAACTAATAACCATACTTTATTCTGGGTGAAATTGTTCAACTCCTCTTATATGACCATTACCCATTCCAATTTATCAAGTGCATTCTCCACCCTAAGAGGTCCAGAGATTAGACAAAAGAGTATTGTTCACAAAAATTTACAATTTGAGACCAATTAGTTACCCCATTTTAGATATCTTCAAGAATGTTATCAACGGGGTGATCCCTTTGCATGGAATAGTGTATTCTTAGATAGTGTACCAAGGGGACTTGTGGTTGCATTGTGTCTCTTTGCTCTTGAGTGCTCTCACCATCGATCCTATCCACTCATGTGGGATCATCCTCTTAATCAACATTTGGACTTGGAGAAGCCACTTATGAGAAGAAGCTTGCTTGGCATCTCTTTGCTCCTCCTCAGCCTCTCATGGCCTCAATTCACCAATAGCCATTTTGTCGATGTTTTTGCTTGAGATCCCATTACCTAGCGCATCAAGCTCAAGTTTTTCCACTTGGGAGCTGTTAGTCTCATCAAATATTACATCTATTATAGTTTTAATAATTATAATGAATTTGTTAAAAATATGATAGGCATGAGCATTTGCCTCATAACCAAAAATAAACCCTTCATCTACCTTTAGTGCAAATTTATAAGGCTAAGATCTCTTGTTAAGAATATAACACTTACAACTGAAAATCCAAAAGTAAGAGACATTGGGCTTTTTACCAATTAGAAGCTCATATAAGGTTTTCTTCAAAATCTTGTGGAGGTAGAGTCAGTTGATGTTACGGCATGCGGCATTGACAACCTTCGTCCAAAATGTCAGGTGATTTGTACTCATCGAGCATTGTCTTTGTTGCTTCAATGAGTGTATGGTTCTTCCTCTCGATGATGCCGGTTTGAGATGGATCATATAGAGTGGAGAACTTATGCTTGATGTCTTCTTCATCAAGGAATTGATGCCTTCGTCATCAAGAAATTTTTTAACTCGAGTATTATTGAATTTTGTCACTCTACATATTCTTGATCTTGATTTTGTGCATGTCTTGCAAAATGTTTGAAGGTGTCTTATGTTTTACTTTTATTATGAAGAAAGAATGCCCAAGTGAAATGAGAAAAATTATCAACAATAACAAAGTCATACTTGTTACCTTCTATGCTTAAGTAAACAACGCATTTGAAGAAATCCATATGAAGAAGTTCAAGCAGTCTAGAGGTTGTTACGATGTTCTTCGCGGGATAAGGGTTGACAGCTTGCTTTCTTGCTTGAGAGGCACTACATACATGGTCTTTCTTAAAAGTGATATTAGTAAGCCCGAGGATACGATCCCCTTCAAGAGACTTGATAGATTTCTCATCCCTACATGGGCTAGCCTTTGATGCTAGTCATCCCATAGAAGACATCATAATCAACCAAGTCTTCGAGTTTACTTTATCTAGCTCAAAATCAACTAGATAAAGATCATCCATTAGCCTTCCTTTGAAAGCAATGAAATTATCACTTCTCTTATGGACGGTCAAGTCCTCGTCGAAGAACAAGAAATTATAGCTTATTTTACACTAATAAAACACCGATAAAAGATTATATCTTAATGACTTGACAATAAAATCATTTGAAATGGAAAGTTTGTTGGAGATGGCAATTTTACCTAGGCTCATTATCTCACCTTTACCATTGTTTCCAAAAGTAATATTGGCATGATCTCCACCATTGTTGTCAAGGCTTATAAACATACTCCTCTCCCTATAAAGTGGTTGGTGCACAGAAGGAGTATACCTATAACACAAATTTATGCTTGGAATTTAGATATTCAAACTTGCCCAAGTTTTTGTCCTTGCATGTTGGTAACAATAGACTTAGGAATCCACAAACATCTCTCATATTTTTCACCACAAGATCCCACAAATTGAGCTACTAATTTACCGTGGTGGTTTCTCTTAAGAACATAAGAAGCATAAAAAATATATTGAGGCATATGCTTCTTATAGGCGAAGGTTGCAACTCCCTTTTTATTTTGATCTTCTTTAGTTTTGGATTCACCACTATAGACCCATTCTTCTCCAATGTGTGCATACCCACTTTGCCTCATGCAATGTTTGGAGTTGTCACTATTGTCCTTGTTCTTGTTGCGGCAATTGGTGATAAAGTGCTCATGCTTGCCACATTGATAACATAGTATCTTGCTAAGTCAACTCTTGATCTTGTTGCCATACTTCTTGCCAAAACCTCCTTCACCTCAACAATTTCTTAACTTGTTGACAACGAAATCGAGGCTCTCATCTTTACTCTTCTCATCACTTGAAATTCCTTTCTTGGTCTTGAGAGATATCTCCTTGTTCTTGGCAAGTGTGGTATTCTTAGTGAGTATCTTGACATACTTGGTATCTTCTTCATGAAGCTCATGGGCAATAAATATTGATAGTACATTACTTGGAGTGAGCCTCTTATAGTTCTTCATTTCACAGAAAAGAGTCACCAAAGTATTATTTATTAGTGCGAAAGCTCAAAGAAGTTTCTTGACAATGATGTGGTATGTCATGTTCTCACCACTAAGGTCTCGAATCTTATTGATGATAATCATCATACAATCATACATCTTTTAAGAAGTCTCGTCATCCTCCATCATGAATCGACCAAGTTGTCGTACCAACAACTTAATCCTTGACTTCTTTACACCCGAAGACCCTTCATGAGCAAGTTAAAGAGTGTCTCAACTTTTCTTGTCCATCTCAAGTTGATCCACCTTGTTGAATTCCTTTGGGCTCTAGGTGTTAAGTATGACACTAGCAGCTTGAGCATTTTGATGGATCATTTACTCTTGCTTCGGCGTGGGGTTCTCGATGTCCTCGGCACATCACAACATGTACACAAAATTTTTCAAATACTAGGATGTAAAAACATTAGATGTAATTTTATCTTATACTTTCAAGTAGCATAGAAGGTCCCATCAAAGTGAGGAGCCCGTCCAGAAGGCACAAAGATGGATTGGGTTTGAGTGTGAATTGAGCTTGTCATAATCAAGAGGTATAGTTACTCCGTTAACTCCACTTTTATTAGCAGAGCTATCGTCAAGTGAAGGATCATCATCGTAAACCACCGGTGTAGCCCTATTCCCCGACATCTTCTTTTCTAATAGTTAAGCCAATTTAAAGAGATTGGCTCTGATACTAATTGAAAGGCCTGACAGGTAACCTAGAGGGGAGGTGAATAGGTGTTTATCTGAAATTACAAAAACTTATAGCAAAATTAGAACTAGCCGGATAATCTAACTATAGAGTAGTTTGCCAGTCTGGTAGCTGTCAAATAGTTCGGTCGATGCAACAAAATAAAGGACTTGGATTGTCTAGATTTGGCAAGACAATCCAGCCAATATAGAGATAAATGACTTGTGCAAAATAACAACATATAAACTAGAGGGACTCCTCAAGCACACGTCCAAAAGGAAGCAATGATCGAGATAGATAACAAGCTAGCACAAGAACACTATAAGTTCAAGATAGAATGCGATAAATGCAAAATAAAAAGAGTAGATGAGACATCGATTTGTTCACTGAAGTTTAGAATCAATTGTTCATACTCTCTATTGAGGAAGCTACTGTTGAAGCCAGTTCTCTGCTTTCCTCTCCAAGCAATCACCTCCAATAAAGTCTTAGTCTCTAAGCTACCACTAAGAGCAAGTCCATGCTCCAAGTGATCACCAAGACTCAAGTTTGAATGCCATGCGACTTCTCTCAATCGGTCAAGCTTGCTCTACCAAGCAACTACCAAAGCAAAGCTTAGAATCCACTCAATTTGTCTTCTCTTTTCGAGGCAATGTTGAATCTTGATTAGGGTTCCCAGACAACCACACCCTTTGGTTGCTCCAACCTATTAATGAGCACATAAGCTTTAGATTAGAGAGAGAGAGCTAAGAGGGAGTTCAGCCTTTCAAACAACAATACAATAACACTCGAGACTAAACCTATCACAAAACATATTCAATTAGCTCTTTAAGGCTCTCGACACTTGCTTAGCTTCTTAGGGTAAAAAGGGGTCAAAAATTCCCTAAACAGTTCTAGGGCAACTCCCATATATAGCCCTAACTCCTCTAACTAACTGTTTATAGCCATTACAAAAGTCTGCCATAAATGTGTTGAGTCAAATAGTATGGTACCGCGTCGGATTGTCTGATCCTATGCAACTTTTGCAACGGTCACTAATAACTAGCCATTGGGATATAAAGAGCTAGACAATTCGGTACCACTTTTGGATTGTCCAACCGTGCCTCTACCAGACTGTTCGGTCTTTATCGGATTGTCTGATTAGTTCAACTTCATCATTTGGCCGAGTAATCGTTCGGCCGCTCCAAGTGTGGGTCAGATAGTCCAACACTGCACAGTACTTGTTTTCTGATTGTTTGATCTCAATCAGACAATCTACTCCAACTAAGTGCGTTGATAATCACCTTCACCCCAACTGTCTGACAGCATGCTGGACTATCCGACTTGACATTGTTCGGCCTCTTCCAGACAATCTTAACCTCCAAGTTGCTCGATGATCACCTTGACCTGAACTGTCTAACTGTTCTCACAGATTGTTCGACTTAGCATCTATCGGACTGTTCGATACCACGCTGGACTATCCGGTCCATTATGATCATAAGCAACTTAATCTTTTTATCTTCCAAATTGATCTTTTTATCTTTTAAACTTTGTCTAAATTATTTCCACTTCAACTTTTGTCTTTGAAGATGTCTTTGCCCATTACGTAACTTTATAGGACCTAATACTTATTCATTATTATAATTAGTCTTTTGACCATTTGTTATCAATTAACCAAAAACCACTTGGAAGATAGTTGCACTATCATGTACTACTGTGATGAGCCTTTTATGTTTGCAGGGATAATGTGCTTATTTAAAAAAACAATATGTTATATCAATTGTTACATAAGTTACAACATAGTAAAATTGCCATTGACAGCTTGGATTAAAGGAGTTGTTTGCTATAGACAAAGCAGTTGAGTTTTAGATATACTTTTATCCATTTCTTTTATTAAAAAATATTGTGCAAATATAAAAAAAACATATGTTGTGTTAAAAATTCCTTTAATGATAAAACAAGTGATAATAAAATAAGCACAATTATATAATTTTTTAATAAAACAAATTGTCAAAAGTTCAAAATCAATGGTATTATTAATTAAAAACCGGAGACTTATAATAGCAGTTGTGTGGAAAAAACTTATTATAATCCGCCTCAATTCCAAATCCTGAGCATTTCAACCTTGCTCTAATTTTCGTTAGCCTTCTTGCAGCTTTGACGTGTCCTCTAAAAGCGCCAACCTCTCGTACTTCAATTTCAAGACATTCGTAGCTAACAAAATAGCTATAAAAAATGCAAGAAGCGGCCGCTGAACTCAATGCATCAGTATTCAATACAACATTTGAAACAAGGGATCCCAACAAGTGATACAACTCTGCCAATTGAACCAGCCAAATAGGATCATAGAGCAGCAATTTCTAGCTGGGGGAAAATGCTAGTGTAATAACCCAAGCTAACAACAGCAAAGTTTGAAGGGAAATACCAACGAGTCCCAGTACAACATTTCCGTTTTGAAAGGTTAGCTACGCAAATTGTAAAATAACATCTACAAGAATGCTAACTTTGCTGATTGTTGCTGGATAATGCAGCCAGTTTATCCATCAGAGAAGTTGAACTTGCCCAGGCAGATCACGATTTGAGCCCAAATTGTGAAGGTCGGTGAGAAATGAAATGTAGAACAAAAACCACAAACGAGCTGCTCGGTTTGAGTTCAAAATTCCCATGAGTCAAGATAACGGGTTAGGAGGTTGGGTTTTGTCGGTAGAAGGATTGAATAGAGTTGACTGGAGTGACAAAATAGCTATTGATCGCACCATGAAAGCCACAAACTTCTGAGGCATTAGCACATTAACGAATTCCTCGACATAATCGAATTTAGTTGTAAGTTATAGTAACACGCCTAATCATTTCTCTGTAAACAATTCACAGCAAGAGTCCTCAAACATCCGCGCAATCGCTAAACATGGCTCATGACAAGAAAAACCATCGGTTAAAGCGGTTAAATTAAGTCAAACAAAAAGAAATGGACTTCTAAGAAACAGAAGCACCGCAGAAAAATAATCCAAACACCTCCAGAATTTGCAACTTGCGAATAGAGTAATAGCTTGCAGTACACAGAGAGATAACGGTTTTGACAAAGTATAAGAGCTAGTAGTATTTCGATAGGCAAAACAAGCACAGAAAGCCAGCCAAAATTTTAACTCAGCCAAAAGCCACAGGCTAAATCTGATCTAACAGGCATAAGTTTGGCAAAGCTTCCTTCTCTAGGCCTTCCTGGCTGCAATCTGCGACTCGGGCTGGCAGAATAGAGGGTCAACAATCAGATGGGATCACAGGTAACATTGCTGCAGGTAGTATAAAAAACGCAGTTGTTCACAAGGTACATTTAAACAGTATACAGAAGCACATACCTCTTTCTTCACTGGTTCTTCCTTCTCTGACAGGATCAGCTCAATGTGGCATGGGGAGGACATGTAAGCTACAAGAGTAACAAGGATCATTGTTCATGAGAAACTATTCAAAGCATCACGAAACTCTACAAAGAGCAAAGGTATTGGATAACATTGTTCATGAGAAACTATTCAAAGCATCACAAAACTCAAAAAAGAGCAAAGATAGACAGACTTACGGTTGATGCGTCCATGAGCACGGTAGGTCCGGCGCCTCTGCTTCTGGGCCTGGTTAACTTGAATGTGGGACACATACAGAGTATCAACATCCAGACCTTTCACCTGTGGTGCAGAAATGAGGAAAGTTAGTATCACATAACAGTGCAATATGAAATGCTATGTTATCACAATCAAGATTGCAAACCTCAGCATTGCTCTCCGCATTCTTAAGAAGATCCAGAATGAACCTAGCAGACTTGGCAGGCCAGCGTCCCTGACCGTTTGAGTGACGTGACTTAGCTTGAGCAGTACGCCCAACACCACTGCAGTACCTACGAAAGGGGATTGCTTGCTTGTGGGCAATCACATCCTCAAGATACCTCTTGGCCTTGCCCAGAGGCATCTTCCTGATAGCAAAAGCTGTCTCACGGGTGTTCTGCAATTGTATAAAAAAATATTAGAGATCAATAGCATTACAATAGCAGCAGCTAGGAAAACCAAGATACTATAGCATCAAAAGAAATGCAAGTGCATACAGTGAAAAGATGTACAAGGAATTAAAACTACAAACCACATAAAACACATGTCAACAGTGGTTGTATTCACAAAAATTTGCCACCATTTACTGAACCAATCGACATGGAATAGTCCAATGGTTCACCCAATAACGATGAAACATGTCCCTAAAATTTACGAGAAAACTGCTCATAGAGAGCACAGCATCCTGCTTTTTTATTTAGGGTAGGAAGGAAAAATTTTGTAGCATTACAATTGATTATTACCAATTTACTGCAGAACAGAACCAACTACATTACAATATCAAAAGTCACAGCACAAAGAAAAGTATATGGGGATATTTATCCCATTGTAATTTACCTAAAAGGTTGAAATGGAGTACAGCAGAAAGTAGACAAAAATCAAAATGTACACGCTACTATAAATGTGTCATTATTTACTGAACCAATTAACATCAACCTGTGTATACTGATTCACCCAATAACAATGACTATGTTATTCCTAAAGTTTATGAGGACGCTGCTTATACAGAGAACAACATCCTACTTTTTTTACTTTAGGTGCATATTGTCTAAGCAAACAATATGTGGCATAACAAATAAATTTACAGAGAGCTAAACATTGAACATTAATGTATCACCATTTACTGAACCAATCAACGTCAAGATGTGCCCACCGGTTCACCCAATAACAGTGACAATGATATTCCTAAAGTTTAGGAGGATACTGCTTACATAGAGAACAACATCCTGCCTTTTTTCTCTAGGTGAGTATTGCCTAACAAATCAGTTTGTGTGGCATAAGCCTTAAACATTTACTGGTTGAACTGAAATTGGACCTTGCAAAATTTTTAATGCCTGCTAACCATCACCTTTCACTTAAACAAAGAACTAGTTTTCCAAACAAGTGTGCCCTCCGAACAATTTAAGAAAAAGTATGTGCCAGCGTGTGCCATTTTTGTAAGCAAGGAAAAATAGAATAAAAATGTGCCATCATTTACTGAACCAGTCAACATCAAGCTGTGTCCACTGGTTCACCCAATAACGATGAACATATTGTCCCTAAAGGTTACGAAGATACTGTTTATAGAGAGAACAGCATCCTTCTTTTTTTTTCTTTAGGTTCAAATTGCATAACCAAACAACCTGTAACGTCAAACTTCAAAGCTACCAATCAACTTAAATTTTGCACGTCCGAATCTTCTATTTGAAAGCAGACTAGCACACATCAAGCTTCAGAGAAACAACAATTCAAAACACAGAACCGCCTACGAGCAAGAACTACCGGGCAAATAAAGCATAACATGATGAAACACATCTATCTAAATGGCCGCGTATCTTCTAAACCTAGGATTCAACTTTCAAGCGTTACAATGATTCGGCCAATTAAAAACAGAGAGATCTCTTATATGCATTATTGGGACTCCGGAAGCTCACCTTGAAGTGCACACGCAAGTCCCGGCCCATGGCCTTGGAGGCTGCAGCGCATCAAAGAGGACACAGATCAGCAAACCCACAGATCCGCACGGATCACCATAGAAGACAGGGAAAGGGGAGCTTACACTTGGTGGGGTTGGTCGCCTCCCTCGAGTACTTCACCTGCGAACCAAGAACAACAACAGAACGGCGAGTCAGAAGAGAGCAGACCGAAGAGAAGTAACTGAGAGAAAGGGACGTAGAGTTGTCGCGCGAGATGGGAGACGGAGCTTACCATGGCGGCGGCTGCGGCTGCGGCGGCGGAGAGGCCCCGGTGAGGAGGGGGAGGCGGCGGTGGCAGAGTGAACGAGGGATGGAAGAGAGAAGCGACGGCGCAGGAGATGCATTTATATAGGGGGAGACGAAACCTAGGGGAGCAAAACCCTAATGGGCTTTTAATGGGCCAAATATGGGCTATTAGCGCATAGCCCAAAGGGGCAACGATGCACCCAGCCCAAACCGTTGCTGTACTTGCATTGTTTTATTTTTATAATGGAGGTAATTTTCTGCAAATCA
Organism: Oryza coarctata; assembly: GCA_030770085.1. NCBI lineage: Eukaryota > Viridiplantae > Streptophyta > Magnoliopsida > Poales > Poaceae > Oryza > Oryza coarctata. The sequence goes on from CM061479.1 coordinate 3,312,175, forward strand.
TTTTTAACAGGTTGCCAATGATTTATTTTTTACTTTCTTAGAAACAGGCAGTATTTCTTAAGAGGGCTAGGGAGAGAGACCAACTGAATTATTTGAGCAATCGAAGTCCATTATTTCTTCCGCAATTAGCATCGATAATTTTGGATAATTATTTATCTTTTTCTAAGGAGGCTAACCATTTATCTTACATGTATCTTCTGTGCAAGTTTTGGAATGCTAGGTCGACTGTGCTCTCTCTCTCTCTCTCTGCAATTTCATATATAGTACAAATGCAGATGCTCATATACACTGTGCAGGTTCACCCCTATATTTACATACACCCATATTCTACCCATAGAACACCTCCAAACACACAATGGAACTGATATTAAAACAAAGGAGGCTTTCAAGTACTCCTAGCCATCAACCTATAATTGCATTCGGTCATAAAATTTTGAAGTTGAATATATGTACTGTAAAGTTTCTATTTGAATTTGTTTTTTTTCTCATATTGTGTTTTTGTTTACTAAATGATGAGAATAATTCAATAGTTTATAATTACTACCATATTTTAGTTATATCAGCCTTAATCGAATCAAATTTAAAAAGTAACCACTATTCAGTTCTACTTTTTAGTCACATGCGTTTTATCTGTTCACATTCCAATTAATTAGCCTTGATACAAATAATTAAGAAGTATTTGTAGTTTTGATTTTGCTTCAAATTTATTTTTTTTCCTTTTTCATTTTGTTTTATGGCGCTTTGCTGTTGATCGATTAATTTGCTTTGCTGGCAAGTTTATTTTCCATAATTACCATTTCCCTATATCCACTCCACAAATATATGCTCTAGTTAATTCAAATTTCCGACGTTGAAACATATGCTTTACATATTGTATATAAGACGTCATCAATTGCTCAAATCACATAGTCCAATCCTCTATTCATGTCAGTGGTCACTTTTAACCATATTTCATGTATTTAGCAAGTCAATTTAGTAGTATCATATTAGCCATAAGAGTAAATTTACATCACGAGTACATAAACATGAAGAGTGGTTCAATTTAGTGTCACAACTTATAAATTGAGCTAGCTGGTGAAACAATTTGCTAGTCAGTGTGTTTTATCAAACATGATATGAGAAAGGTTGCCCGATCTTTTGATACGTTGAAAATTACTATGATTTGAGGAGACACGTTGACGATCTAACTATAACCATACAAGATGTTGTTGCATTGCATCTTAGCAATCGAAACATCTCTCCATGGGTTATTTATATATAGATCAATCATATTTGTACAAGCAAATTGAAAAAACAAGCAAAAACAAGATAAAAGTAATCTGATATTATAAATAGGAATTGAATACATAAGATAAGATAAGATAAGTTAGGGTTTCGTACAAGAAAAAAGGTGATATAACTAATCACGGTTTTACTTGAAAAAATAGCAATGACTAAACTTTAATATAAACAAAACCCGTGAAACCAGATACTTTAAGGAGATAAGAAGACGATTAAGGAGGCCTTAGAGTCATTTGGGACGCACACAATATACTAATATAGCCTCATTAGGGCTCGGGCGCTAAACTAAGTTCAGCCCAAAGAATTATGGTAAAATATCATGTTTCACAGATGAGACTAGATTCGTTAAAAAGAGAAGTCTTAAATCTTTCCATCAAGCACTCACGGTTTCATAATGGAGCTAATATGTGAATTTAGCGCTGTCTCGGGATTCCAAAACATGGAACACTTTATCTTTATATATTACTGTTGACATATAATATCAGCGATGTTTGCATGCACACACGCCATGGCCACATCAAAAGGACACCACGCAGGAATTTTTGGCCATGTCAACCGTCCAAGCAACGGTGTTTTGCACGAGTCTACATCAGCACAACAGTACAAATGCAGAAACCCCTCGCTATATTACCCTTTTTTTTGCCCCTTTTGGGTTTTATGTGGTAAATGTCCATAAAGCGTTTATCCTGTTCTATTATTTCTAGCATCTGTGCAATCGTTTTCCACAGCAAATCAGCGCCAACAGTGGGTTTTGGTCCTAGGGGCTTCGGCTTTGAGGGCCCCAACATGGGCCCACACCCAATGAGCAGCAGTCATGACTCGCGACAGGAACAATGTGTGCGTGAAGGGGCTACATCGCATCAGATTGGATAGGGAGGAAAGCCGTGGAGATTTCGTGGAGATTTGGTAGGAAACAGGTATATGGAACAACAATTGGAGGCTTTTTGCAAAATCACCATGACTACCTTGCTAGTTGCTACTCAAGCTGGACTTATTTAAGAATTGATGATTCAAGCTTAGGTTAAGCTTAGAAGGAGTCGAGTCTGAGCCCATGTCCAAATTCATGATATTTCTTAAGCTGAGCTCGAATAGCTCACCGATATGATTGTATAAGTACTTTGACTGTAAATATTCATTCAAATTCATGTTATATCATGTATTTTTATGATACTCTTTTCTTGTATAAAACATATGTGAGAGGCAAAGGTGAAAATTTTGCAATAATAAGTCTTGAACGGCGCATTGATCAAATATTGTGAGACGAGTTAGGCCATTAGGGTTAGGAGTAGTGTAAATTAATTATTTCTTTTCCTTATTTGTCCTTATTTACGGCATAGTTTCTCTCTTAAAAACATATTACTAACTACTTATATTTCCAATGTGTTTAAATATGAGTAGAATGATAAATGTTGCTCATCTTCCTCCTTTTTTATAGCCTTATGCCTACTCAAAATATGGTAAATGTGTCGAATTAAACTAAAGCATCAGAACTAACATTACCTAGCGCCTGCCCTAGGGCAGGACGGACCGATTGCCATAGGCCTTGTGAGTTTAGGCCCTAGATATCCTGTATATATGGGTGTGAATGTTGAGATCAATTTAATTAGCACCCTTCGTGTTCTAACAAATCCTGGAAGATGCCGGCGAGGGATGAATCGTTGATTGCTCCACCATGTATGGCTGTCCACCATGTATGGCTACATTCAGAAGTTGCATGTCCCACCTTTTTCTTTCCCGAGACAAAACATTGCGGCACTGCCTTGCCGGCATGTTAATACCTTAGCTACTATTAAATGTTGATTATGGGAGAGCTTAATTTCAGGGACTTCTAATTATAACATGTCTTCAGTTATTTTCATTTTCTACGACTCTTCTAAAGTTCTAAAACCCCCCCTATATAGTCGCTTCATCTATGTACACAATCAATTGAACGTTACCACTCTAGTGCTACAACAGAACACTGATTATACGTTACCACTTTAATGCTATAACAGAACACTGATTATGGTAGTGGTAGTATGATGTATGCGTTTGCATCTTATATATAATCGTAACAAGATAAAGATTTAGCATAGTGAAGAGTAAATTTCTTTGTCTGATAAATAATGAATTATTCCATAAAATTTTGAACGGAGATTTTAAAAGTAGAGTTGTATTTCACATATATCTTTACTTGGGTTTTCTCATATAAAAATATATTTATAATCAACTATATATATAGATTAATGTACGATGTTATAATTTCGATCAATCAGGTCTATTTTTTTACCTGGGTCTTTTTTTTACCTGATAATTTTTAGATCTACATGGGTTCATTTTTGGACACGTACTTCTACTTAAAAAAGATAATATATGTGTAAAATAAATGGTCTCTTCTTCTTTTCTCGCCTCCGGGCCTCCAAAACCATAGGACCGGCCCTGGATATATTGATACCTCCTTCCAAAAAGACGACGTCCTGAATAAGAAGAAATACGTGCACTGTCAGAAGTCAGAACAGTTTCCAAGAAACAAGTAATCACGATCAGTCTGCAAACAGAATTCTAGTTACGATGGAAGTATGGAACAAGAAAAGTTCTCCCATTCATTCTCCCTTTTTGAACTTTTCATGGTAATGAAAAAAGAACAAAGCTCACACTAGACTACTCTACAGTGTTTTAACTTTGAACTGACAAGAACACCCAGAACCAAGGCATTGCTTCACTCTCACATGGCCAATGTTCATTTGAAACCCTTGCCTGCCTTTGCACTGTAAACCCTTTGAAAGTATTTAATTTCAGGTGAGAGGATCCCCCACTGTCATTCTCTCTCAAAAATAATGTCAATAAAGGCATCCAACATGTACGCTTCTTTGATTATATAAAAAATAAAAAGTTGAAAAATATGAAAGTGTTCCTGACATACTCCTGAAGATTTAAAAAGTAAGTCCATTTGAAGTGAAACATCAGAATTATGGTAATGCAATGGTGCTACTTGAAGTAAATGGAGGTGAGAGAACACCACAGTTTCAAACCTATTTGCCTGTATAAAGGGGTAATTAGAGTGTTAACCATAAGATTGGAACCTCACATGGAAAAGTTGATAGCAAAGTCACAAAATTCTTTTATAAAAGACCGAAATATAATGGATGGGGTGATGTTGCTACGTGAAATATTCCACAAAACAAAAGGAAACAAAATTACTAAATTGATTTCTTCTAACTGTAGATACTGTCAATGCTAAGCTTAACAATTGCAAATTTGCACGGAACCATTATTCTAGTCATAAAGGGCTCAGGCAAGGAAACCCTCTTTCTTCTTTTCTGTTCAATATGGTTGCTGATTTCCATGCCAAAAATAGTTCACTCAGCTCAATACAATGGGCTATTCACTGGTTTAATTATTTCCAAATCTGGTAGAAAAGGGTAGCTTTATTATAATATGCAGCTGCTCAGTGGTTTAACTAGGTCCAAATATGATCGAGAACAGATAGTTTTAGAATATGCCGATGGTACTGCCATTTCACCTTGATCATGATATACACGGCGCTAGAAACAAGAAATTTTAATTAATTCTTATGAGTTGATGACTGGGGTTAAGATAAATTTTTTTACAAAGTGAAGTGATAACACTAGGAGGTTGTAATGACCTTGCTCAATGCTACTCCGACATTTTGCAATGTCAAGTGGAAATTTGCCTATCAAGCATTTAGGAGTCCCAGTTGAAGTTGGTAGGATTCTAGTTAATAGCATATATTTCGTCCAAGAAAATATTGGGAAAATACTAGAAACCTGGAAAAAGAAATTGCAGAACAGTCCTCAGAACTGCTTGCTGAACTAACAGCCTAACACCCCAGTATACCCTATGTCCATGTACTTCCTCGATAAAACAGTGGTTGGAAGAATTTATAAACTAGAATAACCTTTTTTTTGGCAAGAGGACAGCTCTAAGAAGAAATATCACGTAATCAAATGTGGTTCAAGTCTCTTAGGTTGCTCTTTCTTCTTTCATTCTCTTCTATCTCTGTGTATGAGGTTTCAAACATGTGTTAGACTGTTAGTTCTACTGTTTCAGTGGAAATGGGTTTTACTCTGATGAAAAAAGAAAGACCATTCCTAGCCAATCAATCTGTTAAACTGCAAAAGTTCAATAACATGGTGGCAGGTCTTCATGTAGATTTTCTCTAAATCGTCATTAAAGTTTTGAAATGACACACTACGCTGTAGTAGAATATCTTTCGAAATTTCTCCCGGAACATGTAAAGTACAGGCTTAACCGTTTGTGACAATAGCATTGCCAAATCACATAATTTTAGGCATTACCAAATAACATAAATTCTATTAAAAATGTTTTTTAGAATAATCATGTCTCAACAAAGCCACAGTATAATCTCATAGTGTTGTGCACAAGAGGTTAATAGCTTGTGCTCTTGTTTCGTTACTACATATGCAGATACTATCAACAGCACACACTATACTTGCAAGAAAGCCAACCAAATTCAAAATATACTAATAAGTTGAAGAATGAAACTAAGTTACTACAATTATTCCCATAATTCATGTGTAACATTTACACTAATGCCGCAAATATTTATCAAAAACCCCAATGTGGTGGTGTTAGACTCAAAAGAAGCCTTAAGGCTATCAATGACAGAATCCAGATTCGACCAGCAACTAGAAACAGAATTAAGCAGAAAAATCATAATTATGTGGAAACCCCGCATCATGATATATTTTTCTATTGCACTCCTGCATATCAAATTGCAACATTTTGCAATGATCAGCTCCATGTATTGTACAAGTTGCCTTTGTCCTCCAACTATCTTGTCTCCTCGACCCAAAAAAGTAATAATACTTGCATGTAACCATGTGTAATCAAGAACCTCTAAGCTAGCCAAAAAGTCCTCGTTAGAATCAGTTCAGCAACCAAAATGGAATTTTGCATAACTCAGAACTACCTAGAAACATGACCAACAATCATTTATAGAACAAGCTAATTAAGATGGTATTGAATTTGAACATGGAAGGGAGCTAATCCGCATTACCAGAAATTCAGTCAGAGTCGCCTTCCGCCGGAGCAGAGAAGTAGGGCAAGACGGGCAGGCCGTACTGCATGCCATCCTCAGTTGCCAGGCTCCCCAGCTTGCCGGTGTTCAGGTCGTAAGACAAGATCACATATCCTAAGGTGCCAATGAAGACCTTCCCTGTGCGCCCGGCGTCGACGTCTCGCAGCCACAGATTGTAGTGCCGGAGAAAACTGTTCTTGGGCATCCATGGCACTCCGTCAAGCGCTTCCCGTATGCGCACGCGCCTCTCAACCACCCACCCGTTGTCGCTGCCGTCACCGCTCCCCCGCATGCACAGCAGCAGCTCCCGCCTCTCCAGAGAGCCTACGCACAGCTGCCCGTCCTCCTGCATCTCGCCGATGCGACACTTGCGCGAGTTGCCTGAAGCCACGTCGAACATCAGGGCCGGCACACGCAGGTAGGAGAACTCCAGCGTGGCCGTGTTGAGGGCAAGAACGCAGGGGTTGTAGAATATGTGACAGTACAGGTTCCCGGCGGCGCGCACGGCGAGGCACTCCAGCCAGTGGGGGTGGAAGTCGATGGCGACGTCCCGGGATCGCGGCAGCGCGTACGTGGCAACCCAGGCGCGCTGGCGGTCGACGTCGACGGCGACGCAGACGGCCTCGAACCGCAGCCCGCCGTCGCAGGCGTCCGCGTCGCGGGAGTGGAGCGCGGCGCTGAATATCGTACCACCGAAGTCTGGTCGATCGGCGGTGGGTGGAACAGCGCGTTTGCGGTGGCGGAAGAGGAGGAGGCGGCCGAGGTGGGAGTCGTAGAGCGAGAAGTGGGCGAGGTCGGGGACGAAGTCGAGGAAGGGGTGCGGGGAGGAGTCGGTGAGCGGCTGGAAGGCGGGGACGGTGAGCTCCATCTCTGGCGCGCGAGCAGCGCCTAACGGAGGGACCGCCATGGGCTGGTGGAAGGGGCCGAGGAGGGGAGGCGACGAGGGTTGGGTTGGAGAGTATTGGTCTCTTTCATTTTTGCTGCTTCTCCTTTTGCATACCAAGGCTGCACGAGCAGAGTGGTGACTAGAATACAGAGGAGAAATTGCTACGAGCACACGGGTCTTGTCACTCTATGGACGCTAGTGCCTACTCTCCAAAACTACGAATTCCTGGTTATGTATAGATTCATAATTAGAAATTCGTTTTTTAATGGAGGGGTACTAGTTGCCTATATCCAAATTTGTAGTAAAAAATTTGTGTTTTAAAAGAGGATATACTAGCTTTGGAAATTTGAATGTGAATTTCAATAGAAAAAAAATTGGCAGTTGCAATCGGTGTCATTTGCAGCTCCACTATGGATGGTCCATATGTGGATAAGCGCCCAATCAGCTAAAGCCGAGCGCAATTTGATTGCTTCTATACTTAAACACTTCCTCTCGCCGCTCGCTTAGCTCTAGGGACGCAAACAGTTCGTAGATCAAGTTTCCCTTAGCCTCTATGGTGATTCTATCCCCTCCATATCCCTTGTGATGATGCCACTGCCTCTCTCATCCGCTGTTGGAGGGCATTAAGGGCTTCAGGGAGGACCGCTCATCATGCTAATTACAATCCTCTATATAAACCATCGATACTCTCCTCCATCCAACACCACACCATCAAGTTGGTAAAAAGCCGTGATTTATTGGTGATTGCTAGAATTCTCTATGATCCATTTTGGAAATCTATTTTTGTTTAGACTATTTTTTGTTTGCGAGATGTCTTGTCTGCAATTCCTTATTTCTATCTCATGCAAAAGAGGAGAATCCAAGGCAAGGACGATAACAACAAATCCTTTTAGGAGGGATTGCTAGTCTTCTTAATCCTCTATTGGGCACAAGAAAAAGGCTTTTTTGCCTTTTTTTGTCGATTCTTCTTGTATCGAAATAAGAATATTTTTTCTTTCTATTCAGCAACTACTTAGTAGCTAGTGAAATGATCTTAAGTTATATAGAGGAGGTAAATGTGCATATCTAAAAACCTAAAAAAATTTGTAGTGGAAATTAAAATTTACTCCGGAGTATCTGGTCCTAATTACCGACGACTCCAATCGAGGTTCACTGCTGGACAACGACGTTCGGCCAGAAACTCCAGTCCTAGAGTCTAGATATTTTGGTCCTCTTCACTACTTTTAAAAATAATATATAAAGAGAGCAACCTCATGAGAGAAAAGGATATGGTAAATAATTCAAAGATACAAGAAGCATTGCATAAAGAGACAATTTTTTTTACCAAAGTTTAGATCAAAAGTTCCTACGTCTCCGTTAAGAAAATCTAAGGAGCCAGATTGTGCTTGATACCTAGCCTCACCAAGATTAAACTTAAAAAGAGATGCAGTTTACAAGCTCTCACTAAGACTAGCATAAAGTCTAAGCTAGCTACCAAGATCTCCACTAGGACATGATATTACAACCTCCGATGAAATTTACACGACCAAAACCAATCGCTCAAAACAAGCTCGGTATATAGTATAGTTACATCTTTTTTGTAGAGGTAATGAAGACCTTCACAAATTTTTTCGGACAATTCATAACCTTGAATCCTTATAGGCGACATCTAGTTATCTAGGAGGAGAGCTTTCAAGAGTAACAAGTATAAATTATCGCTAGGCGTTGATCCACAAGTGCTTAATTAAATTCCTAACTCTCTCACTCGCTAGCTCTAAAATATCACTCATAAAGAAATGTATTTGATGAAAAAACCAAGAAAGAGATATGTGAAATCCTTGAAAGACTATAGGGAGTAAGCATGAAATGAATGAACAATCGCCCACCCAAATGGGGGTTGGTGGAGCTAAAAACAAAGCCCCTGCAAAACTAGACATTACTTATAGATTCAAACTCTAAAATATCTACCACTAGGAGCCACAAATATTGGACACACTTGAAGCAATTTGGAGTATCCAGTCAAAGCTTGTAGAGATTCTAGATAACCTTCATTTTTTGACAAAGAAAATTCTTTGAAGACTACCACTTTAGGCCGAAGACTTCAGACCATTTTCATTGTTTCAACAATAATAACAACACAGCCTTTCAGTCTCAAGCAAATTAGAGTAGACTAGAGTTAAAACCCAACAAGAGCATTTATATCACGGTCCAGGTACGTTAATAGTTGCTTTCTAAGCATTCCTATTTAAGTATAAATCTTCAGGTATATTCCACTCTTTTAAGTCCCTTCTTATTATCTCTCTTCATGTTAATTTTGGTATTACTTTACCTCTCTTTATATTATTATTTTGATTTAGAGTTCCACTATGTATTGGTGCCTCTGGGAGTCTTCTTTGGACATGCCAAAACCACCTCAACCAATGTTGGATAAGCTTTTCTTCAATTAGTGCTACCCTAAGTCGATCACGTATATCCTCATTCTATACTTGATACATTCTTGTATGACCACAAATCCAATGTAGCATATGTCACTTAACTATTGATCATAACATCTTTTTTGGGCCAACATCCTGTTCTATCATAGTAGGTCTAATCATCATTTTATAAAACTTGCCTTTTAGTTTCTACGGTATCCTCTTGTCACATAGAATGCCAGATGCTTAGTGTCACTTCAACAAGCCTACTTTAATTCTAGGGCTAACATCCGCATCAATATCCCTATACATCTGTAGCATTGATCTCAGATATTAATAGGTGTCTTTTTTAGGCACTACTTGGTCTCATAAACTCACATCTCGCTCCTCATATGCAATAGTATCAAAGTCACATATCAAGTATTTAGTTTTAGTTCTACTTACTCTAAAACCTTTGGACTCAAGAGTCTGCCACCACAACTCTAGCTGTCATCAATACACTATATCATCTACAAAGAGCATATATTAAGGGATATCACCTTGTATATATCTTGTAACCTCATCCATTACCAAGGCAAAGAATTATTGACTCAAGACTGATCCCTGATATAGTCCTATTTTAATAGGAAAGTAACATGTGTTATCATCATTTATTCGAATACTAGTTATAGCATTATTGTATATATCCTTGATGAGAGAGACATACTTTGTTAGGATTTTAAGTTTGTCCAAAGCCCACGACATAACATTTCTTGGTATCTTATTATATGCCTTCTTCAAGTCAATAAAAGCCAAAAACCATATGTAGATCCTTCTTCTAATCTCTAAGCCACTACATAACTTTTCTTATTAAGAAAATTGCTTCTATGTTTGATCTTCTAGGCATAAAACCAAATTGGTTTATAGAAATCCATGTTATTCTTCTCAAACAGTGTTCGATAACTCTCTCCCATAGCCTCATAGTATGGCTCATCAACTTAATTCCCCGGTAATTAGTACAATTTTGAATATCTTCCTTATTCTTGTATATTGGTACCAATATACTTCTCCACTCTTCGAGCATTGTGTTTGATTGAAAAATATTATTGAACAACTTGGTTAGCCATACTATAACTATATCTCCGACACATCTCCACACCTTGATTGGAATACCACCAAGGCTCATTGTCTTACCCCATTTCATCATTTTCAAAACTTCTCTAACCTCAAATTATTAGATCCTCCGCACAAATCTCCTATTAGTGTCATCTGAAGAGTCATCCAAATGGATGATGGTGTCCTCGTTTCCACCATTGAACAAATTATCGAAATACTCTTGCTATCTATGTCTAATCTTATCCTCCTTTACCAAAAGCTGCTTTCTCTCATCCTTAATACACTTAACTTGTTTAAAGTCTCTCGTCTTCCTATCATGAGCCCTAGTTATTCTATTGATGTCATTCTCTCCTTCTTTCATACTCAGATATTGATACAGATCCTCGAAAGCCTACCCATTTGCCTCACTCATAGCTCATGTTGTGGTCTTCTTTGCTACCTTATACTTATCCATATTGTCCTCACTCCTATTATGGTACAAGTGTTTATAGTATTCTTTCTTCTCCTTAAGTGTTATTTGCACGTGTTCGTTCCACCACCTTCCAACACCAAGAGTCTTTAGTTTCGCATTCACTCCCTTTGGTCACTTCATACACCTCTGAAGTAATCTTTCGTATGCATGTTGCCATCTTCTCCCATATGTTATTTACATCATCTTCTTTCCAAGATCCTTCTTCCATAACCCTTTCCTTAAAGATATTTGATGTCTCTCCTTCTACATTCTACCACTTGGTTCTTACAATTTTGGCTTATCTATCCTTACAAGCATACGCCAAAAAGCAAAAGTCAGCCACCACCAGCTTATGTTGAGAAACCACACATTATCTAGGTATCATCTTACAATCCACACATACTTGTTTATTTCCTCTTCTCAAAAGGACAAAGTCAATCTGGTTCGAGTGTTGGCTGCTACTAAAAGTCACTAAATGAGATTGTCTCTTACTAAAGAATGTATTGGCTATCATCAGATCAAAAGCTATAGCAAACTCCAAGATTTTCTCTCCCACGTGATTCCTACCACCAACCCAAAATCTTCATATGTCACCTCAAAACCTATACCTGTTGCACCTACATGACCATCAAGATCTCCTCTTATAAAAAGCTTCTCGCTACTAGGTTGCTCGACTGCCAAATCTCGTGGGGAGAAGCCCGACCAGGGAGAGGTGGTGGTTCGGTCACGTGAAGGCCTTGGAGGTTTACTTAGCTCTAGTATAGGTCCTTAAGCTTCGAGGTGTCGAGGGCGTGCCAGTCAATTTGACCCTGCAATTAACAAGGAGAGAGGATGAGACCTATGAGCCGGTCGGCCGATGGGCCTGTCCGGCTCTCCCTATCGGCTAGGTGCTGATAGAGAAGGCAGCGCTCGGGCATCGGCTGAAAAGCCAATGGAGACGTGAGAGATAGATGCGTGTAACATACTAGAGGACTCATCGGCTAAAGAGCCGATGACGCTACTCGGCATCCAAAGTGCGGAGCGAGAGCCAATCCCCCGTGAAGCCATGTAGGCTAGCGACCACGGTGATGGCACCATTAGGACCAGCCTCGATAGATCGGACCGAACCGAGATAGTATAAGGCTGGGGGTTAACGACATGGAGACGGCGGAGGCTTAGACCGAACGTGACGACGAGGGAGGAAAGAGAGGATGCCATCAGCTACCTACCGGCCAAACATTCTATGTAGGCCTACACCTAAACCTAACGTGTCGAGGAGCCGATACGCTGGGTGTGGTGTCTGGGATATGGATAACTCATCGGCTAACACTCCGATAAAATGCCGTACAGAGACCTATAGGACTACGGCTCGATTTACCATCGGCAGCCTCGTAGGTCAAACCTAATGATGCAACACAAGATCAACAACGATAGAGAGAGCATGATAGACCAATAGACCCCACACAGACGTGATGTGGTACACCCGATCTGACTAAGAGGTTGAAACTAACCGATGCAGCCTTGGATAGAGCGAGACATAACAGGATAGTGGCGGGACTTACTCCTTCATCGGAGATCGAACTTGACCGATGCAGCCCTGCCCTTTTTTAAGTATCTCATCGTTTCATCCTTCTTCCACACACTTCCTCACCATCGGAGCCCCCAACCTCGACAAGCCCCAACGACAGGTGAACCTCCACAGATCTCTTCATCAACCACCGATCTTCTCCCCTTTTCTTCGCGCGATGGCATCGACACACGCAGTTCTTGAGGTAACTTTCATCTGCTCTTTTGTCCCACATTTTATACAAATCTCTCCCATCCCGTCTTCTCATCTGTAGTCGGTTTCTTGTTTGCTGTAGGATCTCAAAAGTCAGATTGCCATCCTAGTTTTTGATCACCCTAGTTTCTTTTATCTTGGCCCTATGGGTGATGAGGATCTCACAGATTTCATAAATTCTGAAACAGAACGGATCCCGTATAAAAATTCATCCATGACCATCACCGATTGGACTAGCAGTTTCAGATCTTGGCCTAGTAAGCTCCTAGGATGGAGAAATTGGTATCTCAGGGTTTTGGCTTCTATAAGACTATTCTGGGAAGACTTGAAAATCGACCACTGTATCAATCTCTCTTTAGCCGATATGGGAAAGAATGAACCTTTGCTCGTATCGACTTCCTATTTTTGGTCAGATATCCTTAACGCCTTCATATTTGGACATAGACCAATGACTTCCTCCTTGATGGATGTCACCATGTTGATCTGCCTCAACACTACTCATTATGTAAATCCGTTCATCCTCCGATTCAAACCCACTCATCAGCTGAACACTAAAACCATCAGAGGGTGGACTAAATACATATCCTTGCACAGTAAGACTTCTGGACCAGTCGATGATCAGGAACATGTTGCATTCCTAAACTTGTGGCTGGAACGGTTTGTCTTTGGCAGTTCAACACTCGGTTCAACTACCAACATGCAATGCTTGGCAGAGCTCCTGGCCAACCAACGCTACGTTCCACTAGGGCAATATCTTCTTGGAGCAACCTATCAACTGCTTCATCAGGTGGCAAACAAACTATCGATAGGTCAACCAGTCGGTCATATTGGTGGTCCATGGTGGTTCATACAACTTTGGTTGAATATCTATATCTCCAGAGTCATCCCCAGGACCCCTTTTCCTTCTCTGACATTTTTGACTGATTACCTAGAAGAAGGTGAGTCCAGCCGATGCCGATGTATTTCTCTGGGTGAAGCCGCATCGGCTCTTTTTGGAAGCAAAATGACCCCCCTTAGACTCAGCCAGTGGTTCAAATGTTTTTACTACGGCTTTACCAAAGAAGTAACCATCTGGTTTATGTATGAGGATGATTCGTCTTTCGAGATGCCTTTTAGGTTTCATCCATTGAATGCACTAGCTGATGAAGAATCGAAGACCATATTCCTGTCATCCATTACCTTGAATCTTCTGCCAACTGGATTTTCGCTGGGCCAATCCCAACACCCATCATACAAGTTCTATTATCCTTCTGTTAGTGTTCATCAGTTGGGTTTTGGTCAGCTCCCAATTGGCTTATTCTTCATCGGTAAGCTCTAGGTCTGAGAAGTAAACAGCGGCCTAGAGTATAATCGGCTATGATCAATTGCAACATCTCTATCCTTGGGGACCATCTCCACCTTCGAGCATTGCATATCCAATACCAAACTTTTCGCTCGATGGTGGTTGCAGTGGGTAAGGCATTTGTTTAGTCTATCGGCTGAACATTATTATGTGTGCCTTAACCTTGACTACATCGAATCCATTGAAGAGGTAATCCTTCTCCTAACACTACCTTTTTCACATCATATTGAATCTCGACTGTGTCACTGAATCTCCATGATCATGCAGGCTGGTGATAAAGAAGCACCTACAACTAGCACAAGTGGTTGGCCGATTGTCTACCAACCTCCATCGGCCATGTCTTTCATTGGACAAGGTGTCTTGTCTCTATCGGCTCTACTCCGAGTACCGCGAACGTCAAGGACAAAACGCAAGAAGCTGGTTACTCGGACAGTTCCCAAGAAACAGAAATCCAATGCCGATGTTGCAACAATAGCATCAATTCCCCAAGGCCCTTCTCCTGTGATGATCTTGACTTCCCCATCACCATTGGTATGTGTCAATGTTATTTCTTTTCTGCTATCTTCACACTTATCTTGACACCTCTGCTTTGCAGCTTGAACTATCGGCTTCTGAAACCCAACCATCAGATACTGTTATAAGAACTGAGCTGATGGTCACCCCAGAAGTTAAGGTATGCAATCCCCAAATCTCCTCTCATCAGATTGATACCAACATTATTGTTCAAGTTGCTCCCGCTGTATCCCAGGTACGTTTACCCTACATGTTATTTATGCTCTGGCTCATGATCTATTTACCGATGTTAATATGCAGTCATTAGCCGACTTGTTCTTCTTCGACATTGGCAAATACTTTGATTTAGATGAGGATTCAGCTACCAGTGAAGCAATCAAACCGTTTCTACCAGCCGATGTACGCGAGCAACTGTTAGATATCATGCATCGGCTGGACATCCTAATTGACTCACTGGTGGAAGATTGTAGGCCGATCTAGGGAAGACTGGTAGATATTGAACACCTTCTGCCCAAAAAGCTAACCGACGTAGTTACACCTGCTGCCTACTTGGAATTCCAAAGGACCCAGTTGATCACAAGCGGATGACGTATAGCCAATTGCATTGAGTAGAGTAATTTGGCCCAAAACGATCGGCTATCCACCCAGACCGAAAAGAAGAAACTTGATGAGATGACAGTTGACCTACAATACACCAACACCAAGTTTGGCCTCTTGAAGAAATGAGAAGCCGATTTGATGGTAGAACTTGAAAAGGTGCATTGCGACATCGAATCCACCGAATCCTATCTTATCAGACTATCAAAATCAATCCAAGATCAAGAGGCCAAGGAGCAGATAAAGTACGTCAAATAGTTCGTTGGTATAATAACTTGAAGACCATCCCTAGATCTGATGAGGATGATATCTGCGCTATCAACGAAATAGACTAAATCCGCTTGCGCGCGATCGCAGCAATCAAGAAATACCCTTGAAAAAATGTCATCCTGAACATTGACCACTTGTAATAAAACTTGATTAGCTTGATCAATGAAATATGTATATATATATATATATTCCCTAAAGGTAATATCTTAACGATATCGGCTATCTGCAACCGATATAACCATATCGGCTTCTATGTATTAGAAACCGGCCACACCTTAGCCGATTCAAGCAAACATGATCATTAGCTGATATAACATCTTTAGGCTTTTCTGTCTTGAAGAGAATTAAAAATCGGCCATACTTAACCGATTTAGGCGTCTACTCAAATGCTAGGATAATACTTCTTCAAATATTTTCCATTGAGCGCTCTGGCAAATCTCTCCCCTTCAAGACTCTCTAGTATATATGCATTACTAGACATGCACCGATTGATTCGATAGGGCCCTTCCCAATTAGGTGACTATTTTCCAAACTTATTATCTTTAGATCTCCATCAGAAAAAGATTTAATCATTGCCCTCTTATTATAATGCCTAGCAACCTTAGCTTTGTTTTTCTTGATCCTTTCAAATGCCCCTAACCGACTCTAAGCTAAATCATTAAGTTCATCGGTCATCAGGTTGTAATAATGATCGGCTGTCAATTGATCTTGCAGAGACACTTTCCTAGAGCCGATGTTAACTTCCCATAGGAGAACTGCTTCATGCCCATATACCAATTGATACAGCGGTACTCGAGTAGATCCATGGCATGCCATCCAATAGGCCCATAGTGAATCATTTAATGCAACGTGCCATCTCCATGGTTGTTCATCAATCTTGCGTTTGATCAACTTAATTAAACTCTTGTTTGAAGCTTCAGCTTATTCGTTAGCTTGAGCATAATATGGTGATGAATTTAGCAACTTAACTCCCATACTGGCAGCAAACTTTTGAAACTCTTCAGACACAAAGATAGAACCTTGATCGGTAGTAATCGTTTGTGGAATACAAAACCGATATATAATATGTACCTTGATAAACTAAATCGCATCTTTAGAAGAAACTTTCTTCAAAGGGATAACTTCTACCAACTTTGTGAAATAATCCATTGTCGCCAATATGAACTTATGCCCTTTACTTGATGAAGGATAAATCTTGTAGATCATGTCGATTCCCCAACCTTTAAATGGCCATGGCTTAATTATTGGATTCATAACTGACGCTGGAGCTCATTGCACATTCCTAAACTTCTGACAGTCTTGGCATCCTTTGTAATATTTGAAGCAATCCTCCAGCATTGTCAGCCAAAAGTATCCAGCTCTCCTCATCAGCCATCTCATGTTGTGGGCCGATTGATGGGCTTCGCAAACGCCTTCGTGTACTTCATTCATTACTATTGCAGCTTCCTCGGCACCCAAGTATCTCAACAAAACATCATCAATAGCCTGATAGTACAGTTCTTCATTAAGTAATATATTTTTAATAGATTTATATCGAAGTTTCTTAGAAACCGATTGTGATGGATTTTGCAAATATTAAATAATTTCTCGTCTCCAATTATCGGCCTCAATATAATTTTCAATATCGGCTATCTCAACTTCCACCTTCCTATCTAGCCGATATCCCGAAGCAATCTAAGCAAGATCATTGGCCTCCAAATTCTGCTCTGTAGTAATATGATCCAACGATACCATCTTGAAATCCTTTAATAAACGTTGACATTCTTCATAATATGATCTCAAAAGTTTATCCTTGCACTCATACTCTCCAGATAGCTGTCTGATCACCAATAAAGAATCTCCAATGACCTCTACCGTATCGGCTCAAATTTCCCTTAGCAACTAAAGACCTTTGAGCATTGCTTCATACTCTGCTTGGTTATTAGTACTATAAGGCTTGATTGTAAAACCAAACTCAAAGCTTGCCCCTTGAGGCAATATAATCACTAGGCCGATACCAGATTCATGCTTGCAAACCGACCCATCAAAGAATAGCATCCATGGAATCGACTCCACAAAATCCTCTTGGACTCCCCAATGTTTTTGTTAACATCAAAATCTGGATGATCTGATGATGCTAAAGCCAATCGGCTGAGAGGTCCGATGGAGAGTTTAATGCAGTCATCGGCCGATGGAGAAGCTGAGACAAAGCCAATCGGAACTGTAGAAAAGCCGATCAGATTGGTAGGAGATTGGATCGGCTTGAAGATAGGGGATTGTCCAATCGAGATTAGGTCCGAGAAGCCCGAGGAAAGGAAGGAAAAGGATCAGCTTGAGTAAAAGAAGGTCCGATAGCTACAGTGGAGAAGTCGATCAGGTTGCAGCAAAAGAAGACTCGGTTATAAATTGGAAGATTATTCAGATGAAACCGGGTTTGCGAAAGAGCCGTGGACTCCATGGCGGGATGTTTGTTTTTGTAAATTATAACCTTACTTAATTAGGAAGGTTTAACTGGCTAGTTAACTTCTTTAGGAACATTTTCCTTTGTTCTTACTAGGAAATAATGTCCGATGGTCGTAGACGTGTTGGACTCTGTCTGTAAATCCAGGGTATAAATATAGACCCCCTGGAAACATGTAAAATATCCCTCGATCAATATACAATCTTGGTGCATCGCCACCCTAGTTCATCTAGGTTTTATCGGTGGGTTCTAACTCTCGACACGGGGCTGCATCAGTTAAGTCCGATCTTCGGCGAAGGGGTAAGTCTCGCCACCATCCCGATATGTCCTGCTCTGTCTGAGGCTGCATCGGTTAGGTCCGACCTCTTAGGCCGATCAGACGTATCGCATCACGTCCGTGCTGGACCTACCGACCCGTTAAGCTTCTTCTGCCGTCGTCAGTGTCGTGCTGCATCGGTTAGGTTCGACCTACAAGGCTGTCGACGGTAGATTGAGCTTCAGGCCTATAGTGTTCTGCACGGTGTCTCATCGGAGTACTAGCCGATGAGTTATCCATGCTTCGAGCTTCACGCCTAGCACATCGGCCCCTCGGCTGATACGCATCAACCTTTAGAGACGTCCCACGATGCGTAACGCCAAATGTATCGGTCTCCCAGCCGATACGCACCCGCCTTCAGAGAGGCATCCCCTCATCAGCTCAGCTAGCCAATGGGTTCGTTCCTATCCTTGCTACGGCATAGCCGATCCGGCGTCCTCCGTATAATCGCCGCTGGTCCCGGCCTCGCACTGTCTCGGTTAGGTCCGATCTTCAAGGTTCGGTGTTAATGGCGCTCTCACGGTGGGCGACAGGTCTCATGCTGTCATATCTGGAGCGGCATCGGCTTTGTAGCCCGTGCCTTCTTATACTATTCCTTGCCTAGGCCACATGTGCCTTCATTGGTTTTTCTAACCGATGAGTCACTGTTTGGCTGTCCGGAGGGATCCCGTGCGCCTCGATATCCTCTAAGTACACCCTAGTTCCTCCATCGGCTCTGCGGTCGATCTCTCATCGACACCTGTCCACATCGGCTCCCTAGCTGATCGAAGAGCATCCCGAACCTATCGGCAGCCAGCCGATAGCGAGCGCTTGTATCGGACTAGCTTGTCTCACTTCCTTGTCAATTGTAGGGTCAAATTGACTGGCACACTCGCGAGCCTCGAGGCTTAAGGACCTGCACTGGAGATAAGCAGACCTCCCAGGCCTTCACGTGACCGAGCCACCGTCCATCCCCAGACGCGGAATTTTTGGCAGTGAGCACGCTTTTTGGCACGCCCGGTGGGACAAGAAGACCTTTTTCATCGGTTGAAAGTCCTTCATCAATGGTGATCAAATGGCGGGTAAAGAAATCAACACAGACAACGTAATCCCAGTAACGATGAAGGATTTAACTAAGGAGCAGAGATACCAGGTGGAGCAGAACACAGCTAATTTTCAGAAGCTCTGTCTGGAGTCCTTCAGCATGACTCGACAAGGGCCGATTCAAAAGTCCAAAATGCCAAAGCCAGTTTTAGAAGGAGAATTGAGCCGATCGCCGCCCATTAGTCCTCAGAAGCCGCTATAAGAGATAGTTGACAAAGTATTCACCATACGCTCATTAACCAATTGGGTGTACTAGTGAATACTTTACACAACTTAATTAAGAAAACTGTGGATGGATCTATTGTTAAAGAACCTGATCAAGGGCCGGTGTATTTGCCGATGAGAATAGGACAACCACAGGTTACTTGTGGATCCAGAAGGGATATATTGGCAAATATGTTTCCACCAGTACAAGAGCGGATTGGGGGGTAACATGAGGACGTGATGCCAGGGTATCATCGGACAGCCTATTACGGGGGGTATAAGCAAGAATATCCTAGTAATAATTATCAAGGAGATCATTATGGATCATGTCAAGTACCAACTTCGATTCCACAGTACTAGAAAGAGAATCCAAAGGAAGAAGATTGGTCTGCCAGAATTGCGAAAGTTGTAAGGTAGCAATTCAGCATTAAGCCTAAAGAACAAACTTTCATGTATCGATACCCTTACCCAGAGTGGTTCGATAGAGTTCCGCTGCCGCACCGATTTAAGATTCCGGATTTCTCTAGGTTCTCATGGCAAGATAGCGTATCTACAATGGAACATATTAGCCGATTCTTGGCTCAATGTGATGAAGCATCGGCTGATGAAGCTCTAAGGGTCCAATTATTTCCATT
This sequence comes from Oryza coarctata, assembly GCA_030770085.1. Taxonomy (NCBI): domain Eukaryota; kingdom Viridiplantae; phylum Streptophyta; class Magnoliopsida; order Poales; family Poaceae; genus Oryza; species Oryza coarctata. The sequence goes on from CM061479.1 coordinate 3,332,481, forward strand.
GTCTTTATCTGGACTAGCCTTCTCTTGGTCTTTATGTGGACCTCCAAACTCAATCAGGGGATGGGCCAATTTGGAGAAACAATTCCATAAATATTTCTTTGGTGGAATTCAAGAGTTGATGTTGTCAGACTTAACATCGGTTAGACAAACGCACGATGAATCAGTCCCGGAATTCATCCAGCGTTTCCAAGACGTCAGAAGCCGATGTTACAATCTCATTTTAAGTGACGGACAACGAGCCAACTTGGCTTTCCAAGGATTGTTGGCTCCGATTCGGGAATGTTTCTCTTCACAAGAGTTCGAAAGTTTGTCTCATCTACTCCAGAGAGTATCAGCTCATGAAAGCCAATTCGCAGGTGCCAAGAAAGAAAGGTTCTATCGGAAAGCCGATCAGCTACAGGTGTACGTATCGGACTCGGATAATGAGGGATCCGATGTGGAGGTGGGTCTAGCTGAATGGACCAGGAATAATAAACCCGTATCATGTCCTTGGATCAAGAAAGCAAATAAAGAAGAAAGATATGATTTTGATATTAACAAAGCTGACAAGATATTTGATCTTTTCCTCCAAGAGAAGCAGATTCAGTTGCCACTGAACCATGTAATCCCATCTGCCGAAGAACTTAGAAAGAAGAAGTTTTGCAAATGGCACAATTCAATATCTCATCATACCAATGAGTGCAAGGTCTTCCGGCAATAGTTACAATTGGTTGTCGAATAGGGGAGAATCAAGTTCGAGGATAAATAGCCGATGAAGGTTGATGGGCATCCTTTCCCGGTGAATATAGTGATTATAGGAACCTCAGGAGATCGGTCTGATGAAAAAAAACGCTGGGAGAGGTCGAGGGTTACCTCATCGGACTTAATCAAAAAATATTATAGACTACAAGGCGAAGAAAGATGAGCCACAACACAACAAGAAAGGTATAATCCACACTAGGGTTGTCTTTTTTTTTCAGTACTGTTGGGATCAAAATATGAGGTTGCCGTCAATCGAGAACTGTCCTGAATGTAACAAACCAGGATCTCGATACTATGACTAGAGCCAAACGTTGTATGATCAGCCTTCCATCACTAGGGCATCGACACATAGCCAATTAGGGCTGACCAACGAAGAGCATGGTCAAAGGACAGTTAAGGACCAGGAGTTAAACAAAGGATCACCCCATGAAAGATTAGTGGTGTCCGTTCGGGATTTTTATGAAGAATCAGAAAAGGAGGGCACAAAGGCTGCGGCATAGAGAGCAGCATAAAAGACAACGATAGGACCATGAAGAAGCCGATCGGAGCCAGAAAATTAAAAAAGTATGGAAAGTAAAGCAAAAAGAGGATGAGACTGGTACATCGGCTTAGGGGAACAAGGTATTCTTCTTACCGATGGAATATAAAGCATGTGTATGCGATGAAGATGGTCAAGAAAAAGATTTTGCCCAATTAATATTGGAACCGAGTCAAACCATATTTGACAAACCAGAAGAATCCAAGCATCGGCACCTAAAACCATTGTATATCAACGGGTATGTCGATGGGAAGCCGATGGCAAAGATGCTAGTTGACGGAGGTGCAGCCATTAATTTAATGCCGTATTCTACATACCACAAATTGGGTAAGACAGCTGGAGACTTAGTTAAAACAAATATGGTTTTAAAAGACTTTGAAGGCAATCCATCAAAAACTAAGGGAGTGCTGAATGTGGAGCTAACAGTTGGAAGCAAGACATTGCCTACCACATTAAAAATGTCATCGATAGTAAGGGGTCGTATACTCTACTCCTTGGCAGGGATTGTATTCACGCCAACTGTTGTATTCCTTCAACAATGCATCAAAGCCTCATACAGTGGCAAGGAGACAGAGTTGAAGTGATCGCGGCCGATCAGTCGACTAGTGTGGCAACAACTGATATGCCATTCTAGGAAGCAGATGGGTTCAACTGTCTGTCCAGACAAACATGGGTGGGAAATTTCCTGGAAGTGACTGATAAGGGAATAAAGCCGATTCAGTAAGTCGGCTCGGATCCATTGTTTCCATGGGAACTATAGAAGACTCCGAAGGAAAGTTAGGGCAAGGTTTTACGTCGGCCAATGAGTTAGAACAAATAGACATAGGATCAGGAGACAAGCCAAGGCCGACGTACATTAGTAAAAATCTATGTGTTGAATTCCGAGAAAAGCTGATAAAATTATTAAAGGAATTTTGGGAATGCTTTGCTTGGGATTACCATGAGATGCCGGGATTAAGCCGATCGATTGTGGAACATCGGCTTCCTATCAGACCGGGATATCGGCCATTTAGGCAGGCATAGAGGAGATTCAAAGCAGGGTGGAATGATGAAATCAAAGCGGAGATCACAAAGTTATACGATGCAAATTTCATCAGACCATGCCGATATGCTAAATGGGTGTCCAATATTGTCCCAGTGAAGAAGAAAAACGAAAAGTTAAGGATATGCATCGACTTCCGAGATTTGAATAGGGCAACCCCTAAAGACGAGTATCCGATGCCGATGGCAGATTTGTTAATTGACGCTGCATCGGGTCACAAGATCATTAGCTTTATGGATAGAAATGCAGGTTACAATCAAATTTTTATGGCAGAAGAAGATATCCACAAGACTGCATTTAGGTGTCTTGGGGCTATTGGTTTATACGAGCGGGTAGTCATTACTTTCGGATTGAAGAATGCCGGTGCTACCTATCAGAGAGCCATGAACTACATGTTCCATGATCTTATCGGACAGCTGGTGGAGATAAATATTGATGATGTGGTGGTGAAATTCAAAGGTATTGAAGAACATATAGCCGATCTACGAAAAGTGCTTGCGAGGACGAGGAAATACAGACTCAAAATGAATCCTCACAAGTGTGCTTTTGGCGTATCGGCTGGATAATTTTTGGGTTTCATGATGCATGAGAGAGGAATTGAAGTCAGTCAACGAAGCATCAGGGCCATCTAGACCACCGAGCCACTCAGCAACAAACTACAGTTGGAGTCCTTGATCGGCAAACTCAATTTTATAAGGAGATTTATCTCAAACTTATCAGGAAGAATTGAGTCGTTCACTCCTTTATTAAGGTTACGAGCCGATCAAGAGTTTGCATGGGGTGATGAGCAGCAAAAAGCCTTTGATCATATCAAGAAATACTTGAATTCTCCACCAGTGCTGATTTCACCACAAAAAGGAACGCCGTTCAAATTATATTTGTTAGCCGACGAGAAGTCAATCGGATCGGTGCTTGTACAAGAGTTTGAATCAAAAGAACGAGTAGTATTCTACTCGAGCCGATGACTTCTCGATGCTAAGAGCAGGTATCCTGCTGTGAAAAAGTTATGCCTATGTTTGTATTTCTCATGTACAAAGTTAAGGCATTATCTTCTATCGGCTGAGTATACAGTGCTTTGTAAAGCCGATGTGATCAAATACATGCTATCGGCTCCAGTCTTGAGGGGGCGGATTGGTAAATGGATATTCGCTCTGATGGAGTTCGATCTGAGGTATGAGTCGGCTAAGGCAATCAAGGGACAAGCGGTAGCTGATTTTATTGTCAGCATAGAGGAGTCCAAGAGAATTATGTGGAGCCGATCCCATGGACGTTATTCTTTGATGGATCGGTTTGTAAGCATGGATCTGGTATCGGCTTGGTGATCATTTTGCCTCGGGAGGCAAGTTTTGAGTTTGCCTTCACGATCAAGCCGTATAGTACAAATAATCAAGAAGAATATGAAGTGGTACTCAAGGGACTTCAGCTGCTGAGAGAAATTGGAGCCGATACGGTAGAGGTCATTGGGGATTCTTTGTTGGTAATCAAACAACTATCTGGGGAATATGAATGCAAGGATGAAATTTTGAAGTCATACTATGAAAAATGTCAACAGTTGTTAAAGGATTTTAAGATAGTGACATTGGATCATATTCCTAGAGAGCAAAACACGGAGGCCAAAGATCTTGTTCAGACTGCTTCAGGGTATCGGCTGAATAGTAGAGTGGAAATCGAGATAGCCGATATTGAGAGCTGTATGGAAGCCGATGATTGGAGATGGGAAATTGTTCAATATTTGCAAAATCCATCAAGATCGGTTTCCAAGAATCTTCGATACAAGGCTATTAAGTACATCCTACTTGATGAAGAATTATATTATCGATCCGTCGATGGGGTGCTCTTAAGATGTTTGGGTACCGAAGAAGCTGCGTTGTTGATGGGCGAGGTGCATGGAGGCATGTGTGGAGCACATCAATCAGCTCATAACATGAGATGGATGATGAGGAGGGCTGGATACTTTTGGTCGAGTATGTTGGAGGATTGTTTTAAATACTACAAGGGCTGCCAAGATTGTCAGAAGTTTTGGAATGTGCAGTGAGCTCCAACGTTGGTTATGAATCCGATAGTCAAGCCATGGCCGTTTAGAGGTTGGGGAATTGACATGATCGGCCAGATTTATCCTTCATCTAGTAAAGGGCATAAGTTCATATTGGTGGCAACAGACTATTTTACAAAGTGGGTAGAAGCTATTACTTTGAAGAAAGTTACTTCTAAGGATACGATTGAGTTCATCAAGGAACATATCATACATCAATTTGGAATTCCACAAACAATTACCACCGATTAAGGTTCTATCTTTATGTCAGAGGAGTTTCAAAGGTTTGCTGCCAGTATGGGGATTAAGTTGCTGAATTTGTCATCATATTATACTCAAGCTAATGGACAGGCAGAAGCTTCTAACAAGAGTTTAATAAAGTTGATCAAGCGTAAGATCGACGAATGACCACGGAGGTGGCATGTCACTTTGAACGATTCGTTGTGGGCCTATCAGATGATGTGTCATGGATCTAACCAGGTGCCACCATATCAGTTGATATATGGTCATGAAGCAGTTCTTCCGTGGGAAGTTAACATCGGCTCCAGGAGGGTGTCTTTACAGGATCAGTTGACAGCCGATGATTATTACACGTTGATGACCGATGAGTTTGATGATTTGACTCAGAGTCGGTTAGAAGCGTTTGAGAGGATCAAGAAAAACAAGGCTAAGGTCGCTAGGCATTATAACAAAAAAGTAATGACCAAATCCTTTTCTGAAGGAGATCTCATTTGGAAGTTAATTTTACCGATTGGATCTAGGGATAATAAGTTTGGAAAATGGTCACCTAATTGGGAAGGACCCTATCAGATCAATCGGTGTGTGCCTGGCAATGCTTACATGTTGGAAAGTCTTGAAGGAGAGAAGTTTACCAAAGCGTTTAATGGAAAATATTTGAAAAAGTATTATCCTAGCGTGTGGGTAGGCACCTAAATCGGCTTAGCATAGCCGATTCAAGACAGATAAGTTTGAAGGGTAGTATTAGTTGACAATACCATTCGTATGATCGGTTGAGGCATAGCCGATTGACAATGTACGAAAGCTGATATAGTTTGTATCGGTTACATACAGCTGATATCGTGGAGATATCGCCTTTAGAAAATATATATACACAACTTTTATTGATCAAGCTGATTGAAGTTTATTGCAAAAGTTAATATTCAGAATGACATTAGGATTTCTCCGAGGCTAATGTTTTACAAGAATTTCTTAATGGCCTCAATCGCGCGTAGACGGATTTGATCTATATCATTGATGGCGTGGATGTCATCCACGTCTGATCCAGGGATAGTCTTCAGGTTCCTATGCTGGCGAACTACGAGCCACACTTTGTCTGCTACCTTGGCCTCTTGGTTTTGGATCGATTTTGGTAGGCCGATGAGATGGAACTCGGTGGAGTTGATGTCTTCACGAACCTTGTCGAGTTCCGCCATCAAATCAGTTTCTCATTTCTTCAAGAGGCCAAGCTTGGTGTTGGCGTGTTGAAGGTCAGCTAACATTTCATCAAGTTTCTTCTTTTCATCAAGGGCAGTCAGCCGATCGTTGTGAGCCAGGTGGCTTTGCTCAGCGCGATCGGCTATGCGTCATGTTGATGCGGTCAGTCGGGTCCTTTGGAATTCCAAGTAGGCAGCAGGCGTGAGTGCATCCGACAGTTCCGCAGGCAGGAGGTGTTGAATTTCTGCAAGTCTTCCCTAGATCGACCCGCAATCTTCCACCAACGAGTCAATTGAAACCTCCAGTCGATGCATAATATCTGACAACTGCTTAGGTGCATCGGCTGGCAAAAATGGTTCGATCGCTGTGCTGGTGGCTGAGTCTTCCTCTGCTTCTAGGTATTTGCCGATGTCGAAGGAGAATAGATCGGCTAATGACTGCATAACAACATTAGCAAATATGGAGATCATGAGTCAAAAGAAACGACATGTATAATGAACGTACCTGAGAGACAGTGGGAGCAGTTCTTATGCGGGTGTCAGCTTGATGTGGGGCAGTGTGAGTAGGTACCAAAATGTGTGAGGATACCATCGGCTCAGCCCCATTAACAGGGTCCAGCGTTTGGACCGCAGGAGCCGATGGTTTAGGCTACAAAGCGAAGGTATCAGGATAAAACAAAGGCAACGAAGAATTGATGTTGACACATACCAATGGATATGCGGAAGAAGTTAGAATTACCACAGGGGAAGGGCTTCGCGAAGCCGATGCAACGATGACAACATCGGCGTCGGGTTTCTGTTTCTTAGAAACCGTCCGAGTAGCCGGTTTCTTGCGCTTTAGCCCTGATACTTGCGATACTCAGAGGAGAGCCAATGGAGGTGGACCGCTTTGCCCAAGGAGGGATCTGGCCAATGGAGGTTTATTAGATAATCGGCCGACCACTTGCGCTTGTCGAAGGTGCATCTTTGTCGCCAGCCTGTGGAATCACGGGAATCAAAGACATAGTTGAAATTCAATGCGATGAAGAAATGATAGTGAAAGGAGAAGGATTACCTCTTCATCGGATTCCACGTAGTCAGGATTGAGGCGAAGGCAATAATGTTCAATCGATAGACTATATAGGTGCCTTCCCCATTCTGACCACCATCGAGCGAAGATTTTGGTATTGGTTCTATAGGGCTCAAAGGTGGACATAGTCCCTAAGGACAAGTTTGATGTCATCGAACTAAGTCGATCGTACTCCAAGCCGCTTTTCACTTCTCCGCGGGCTCGAAGCTTGCTGATGAAGAACAAGCCGATGGGGAGTTGGCCAAAGCCCAACTGATGAGCACTAACCGAAAGGATGGTAGAACTCGTATGATGGATGTTGGGATCGGCCTATTGAATATCCAATCGGTAGAAGACAAGGAGTTATGAAGGATAGAAAGATGGTCTTCGATTCTTCATCGGCTAAGGCATTCATCGGATGAAACCTAGAAGGCATTTCAAAGGACGAGTCATCCTCATACGCAAACCAGATGGTGACCTCTTTGGCAAAGCCATAATAGAAACACTTGAACCATCGGCTGAGTCCGAGGGGGGTCATTTTGCTTCCAGGAAGAGCCGATGAAGCCTCACCCAAAGAAATACATCGGCGTCGGCTAGCCTCATTTTCTTCTGGGTAGTTAGTCGGGAATGTCATGGAAGAGAAGGGGGGCCTGGCAATGACTTTTAAGGTGTAGACATTCAACCAAAGTTATATAAACCACCAGGGTCCGCCGATATGTTCGACTAGTTGGCCTGCCGATATCTTGGTCGCAACTTGGTGGAGCAGTTGATAAGTAGCTCCGAGAAGATATTGCCCCAGGGGGATCTGGTGGTGATCAGCCAGGAGCTCTGCTAGACATTACATATTGGTCATTGGACCAAGAGTCGAACCACCGAAGACGAATCGTTCCAACCAAAGGTTCAAGAACGCTACATGTTCACGTCCATCGACTGGGCCAGAGGATTTTTTATGCAGGGAAATGTACTTAGTCCAACCTCCGACGTTCTTGGTGTTTAGTTGATGCGTAGGTTTGAATCTGAGGCTGAACAGGTTTATGTAGTGGGTGGTGTTGAGGCAGGTCAATATGGAAACATTCATCAAGGTGGGGGTCATCGGCCCATGCCCGAACATGAAGGCATTTAAGATGTTCGACCAGAAGTAAGAAGCCGATGCAATCAGAGGTTCGTTCCTTTCCATATCGGCTAAGAAAAGGTTGATGCAATGGTCTATTTTCAAATCCTCCCATAAAGACTTTTTAGAGGCAGAAACCCTAAGGTACCAGTTCCTCTATTTTGGGAGTTTGCTAGGCCAGGATCTGAAGCTATTAGCCCAATCGGTGATGGCCATGGATGAATGCTTGAACGGGATCCTTTCTGTTTCGGAGTTGATGAAATCAGTCGGATCCTTGCTACCCATAGGGCCAAGAAAGAAGTGACTGGGGCGGTCGGAGATTGGAATAGAAATCTAGCTCTTGAGATCCTATAGAAACCAAAACCCGACTACTGATGAGAAGTCGGGAGGGGAAGAATCGTGGAAAACATAGGATGAAAGAGCAGATAATGGTTACCTCAGGGATTACATGTGTAGAAGCCATTACACAAATGAAGGAGTAGTAGCCGATGAAGAGATCTGCGAGAGCTCGTCTTCAGTCTTCTGAGCCCGTCGAGATTCATGGAAATTTGTGGATGCATGTGGACCTCGTTGAGGTTTGGGGGTTTTTGATGAGAAGAAGTGTATGGAAGAAGGCTGAGGCGGAGATATATTTTATAGAGGTGGAGTGACCTAGGCAGAGATCTGAGCTGATTAATGCGGGTTTTAATGGGTCATCCTGGTTTGCGGAGGTTTCTAACAGCTCAAAATTTTGTAGTCTATTCGCAAACTCCGAAATTGAGGGGGCATGTGTTAACGTCAAAATCTGGACGATCCGATAGTGCTAAAGCCGATCGGTTGAGAGATCCGATGGTGCTAAAACCGATCGGCTGAGAGGTCCGATGTAGAGTTTAATGCAGTGATCGGCCGATGGAGATGCTGAGACAAAGCCAATCGAAACTATAGAAAAGCCGATCAGATTGGTAGGAGATTGGATCAACTTGAAGATAGGGGATTGTCCAATCAGGATCAGGTCCGAGAAGCCCGAGAAAAGGAAGGAAAAGAATCGGCTTGAGTAAAATAAGATCCGATAGCTACAGTGGAGAAGCCGATCAGGTTGCCGTGCCTTCTTATACTATTCCTTGCCTAGGCCGCATGCGCCTTCATCGTTTTTTCCAGCTGATGAATCACTGTTCGGCTATCCGGAGGGATCCCGTGTGCTTCAATATCCTCTGAGTACACCCTGGTTCCTTCATCGGCTCTGCGGTAGATCCCTTGTCGACACTTATCCACATTGGCTCCCCAGCCGATTGAAGAGCATCCCAAACCTATCGACATCTAGCCGATAGCGAGCACTTATATCGGACTCTCTCGTTTCACTTTCTTGTCAATTGCAGGGTCAAATTGATTGGCATGCTCGCAAACCTCGAGGCTTAAGGACCTGCACTGGAGATAAGCGAACCTTCCAGGCCTTCGCGTGACCAAGCCGCCGTCCCTCCCGCGAGATTTTTGGCAGTGAGCACGCTTTTTGGCACGCCCGGTGGGCAGTTTTACAATAAAATCAGCCACCGCTTGCCCCTTGACCGCCTTAGCCTATTCATACCTCAAATCGAACTCTATCAGGATGAATATCCATTTACCAATCCGCCCTCTCAATACTGGAGCCGATAGCGTATATTTAATCACATCAGCTTTGCAAAGTACTGTGCACTCAGCCGATAGAAGATAATGCCTTAATTTTGTACATGAGAAGTATAAACATAGGCATAACTTTTCCATCATAGGATATCTGGTATTAGCATCCAAAAGTCGTTGGCTCAGATAGAATACAACCCGTTCTTTTGATTAAAATTCTGCACAAGCACTGACCCAATAGACCTCTCATCGGCTGACAGATATAACTTGAACGGTACCCCTTTCTGCGGTAGAATCAATACTGGTGGAGAATTCAGGTATTCTTTGATATGATCAAATGTTTTCTGCTGTTCAATGCCCCAAATAAACTCTTGATAAGCTTGCAACTTCAATAAAGGAGTGAAGAACTCAATTCTTCCTGATAAATTTGAAATAAACCTCTTTATAAAGTTGAGCTTGCCGATCAAAAAATATAGCTGTGTTTTCTTGTTTGGTGGCTCGGTAGTCTAGATAGCTCTAATGCTTCGTTAACTAACTTCAATCCCTCCACCATAAAGCCCAAGAATTGCCTAGCCAATATGCCAAAAACACATTAATGAGGGTACATCCTGAGTCCATATTTCTTCGTTCTCTCCGGTACTTTTCACAGATCGGCTATGTGGTCTTCAATACCCTTGGATTTTACCATCACATCATCAATATATATCTCCACCAGCAGACCAATAACATCATGAAATATATAATTCATGGCTCTCTGACTACCCACTTGTACAAGCCGATAGCTCTAGGACACCTAAACACAGTCTTATGGATATCTTCTTTTGCCATAAAAATCTAATTGTAGCCTACATTCCCATCCATAAAGTTAATGATCTTGTGACCCGATGCTACATCAATTAATAGATCTGCCATTGGCATCGGATACTCATCTTTAGGGGTCGCTCTATTTAAATTCTGGAAGTCGATGCATATCCTTAACTTCCTGTTCTTCTGCACCGAGACGATATTGGATACCCATTCAGCATATCGGCATGGTCTGATGAAGTTTGCATCATATAACCTTGTGTTCTCTGCCTTGATTTCATCATGTAGCTCTACTTTGAACCTTCTCTGGGGTTGTTTGAAAGGCCGATATCCTAGTTTAATAGGAAGTTGATGTTCAACAATCGATTGGCTCAAATCTGGTATCTCATGGTAATCCAAGCGAAACATTCCTAAAATTATTTTAACAATTTTATTAACTCTTCTCGGAATTCGTAACTTAAATTTCTACTAATATATGTCAGACTTGGTCTATCTCCTGGTCCTATATCAACTTTCTCCAACTCATCGGCCAACGTAAATCCTTGCCCTAATTTCCCTTTAAAATCTTCTATGGTTCCCATTAGAGCAATAGTTCCGAGCCGACTTGTTGAACCGGCTTTATCCCCTTGTTGGTTACCTCTAGGAAATCTCCATTCCATGCTTTCCCAGACAAGCAAATAAAACCATTAGCTTCCCAGATTGGTAAATCAGTTACTGCAATACTGGTCAACTGATCGGCCATAATCACATCAACTTGATCCTCTTGCCATTGTATAAGGCTTTGATGCATTGTCTTCATTGATAGGTGGCCGATCGGCCCTAATCGGCTATATACCAATGCCGGCTTGATAGGTGGCCGATCATATGACATCCTGCTCTGCTCGATGTACTACGATCCTAGGTTATTACATTTAGGACAATCTTCTATCGATGGCAACCTCATGTCTTGATCCTAGCAATACTAAAAAAAATGGACAACCCCATTATGGATTTTACCTTTCCTTGTGTGCTATGGCTCGTCATTGTTCATCATGTATTCTGGAATATTTCTTGATTAAATCCGACAAGGTGACATTTGATTTCCTCCAATGTCTCCCTTCATCGAACCGATTTCTTGAAGACCCTGTAAACACCTTGTTCACAGGAAAAGGATGCCCATCAACCTTCATCGGCTTTTTATCTTCAAACTTAATTTTCCCTTGTTTGACAACCGAATGCAATTGTTGCTGAAAAACTTTACATTCGTTAGTGTGGTGAGATATTGAGTTGTGCCACTTACAATATGTTCTCTTTTTGAGTTCTTCAGCTGATGGTATTACATGGTTTGGTGGCTGTTGAATCTGTTTTTCTTAGAGAAGAAGATTGAATATCTTATCGGCTTTGTTGATATTAAAATCATATCTTTTCCTTCTTACCAGTATTCTTTATCCAAGGACATGATATAGGTTTTCTATTCCAGGACCACTCTGCCAAACCCACTTCTACATCGGATTCCTCATCATCTGAGTCCGATGTGTAAACCTGTAGCTAAGTAGCCTTCTGATGGAATATCTCTTTCTTGATTTCAGCGAATCGGCTTTCATGAACCGATACCCTCTGAAGAAGATGTGACAGGCTTTTGAATTCTTGAGAAGAGAAGCATTCCCTGATTGGAGCCAACAACCCTTGGAAGGCGAAGTCAGCTAATTGCCCATCGCTCAGAATAAGACTGTAACATCAGCTTATGATATCCCGGAACCGTTGGATGAACTCCAAAACTGACTCATCAGGCTTCTGTCTAACCGATGTCAAATCTGACAGTCTCATCTCTTGAATCCTAGCAAAGAAATATTTATGGAATTGCTTTTCCAGATCAGCCCAACCCCTAATTATGTTTGGAGGCAATGAAGAAAATCAGGTGAAGGCCGATCCAGAGAGGGACAATGGAAAAAACTGACTCTCAGGGCTTCCTCAGCCGATGCTTCCCTATATTGGGCCAAAAATTGGTTGATGTGTTCCACTGTAGATACACTATCCTGCCCTAAGAATTTGGAGAAATCCAGAATCCTGTATCGGTGTGGCAGCAGAACTCTGTTGAACCACTCTAGATAAAGGTGCCAATACATAAAAGTTTGCTCCTTAGGTCTGATATCGAATTGCTCCTTGAACACTTCTGCAACCCTGGCACACCAATCCTCATCCCTTGGGTTCTCTCTTTGGTAATGTGGAAGCGAAGTTAGCACTTGATATGGTCTATAATGATCTCCTTGATAATTGGTCGTATCATTATTGCCACTAGATATTCTTGCCGATATCCCCTGTAGTAAGCCATCTGATGATATCCTAGCATCATATCATCGTGTTGCCCCCTAGTCCGATCTTGTACTGGTGGAAATATATTTGCTGGTACATCCCTTCTGGTTCCATAAGTAACCTACGGTTGCTCTATTTTCATTAGCAAATATACTGGCCCTTGATCAGGTTCCCGAGCAATTGATCCATCCATCGTTTTCTTGATCAGATTGTGCAAAGTATTCACAAACACACCTGACTGGTTGATGAGTGCCTAGTGAATAGCTTCGTTAACCATCTCCTGCAACAACTTCTGCGGATTAACAGGTGGTGAATGGCTCGATTCTCCTAAAAAAACTGTTTTTGGCAGTTGGAATTTCTGAATCGGCCCTTGTCTGATCATACTGAAAGATTCCGGACAGAGTTTTTAAAAATTAGCTGTATTTGGTCCACCTGGTACCTTTGATCTTCATTCAAATCTTTCATTGTCACTAGAATCATGTTGTCTATGTTGATCTCTTAACCCGCCATTACGTTGCAGTTGTCTGACTTCTAATCAGGCAATTGTGTAGTCTCGCAGCCGATGAATGAAATCTTTAGTGTCCGACCGGGCATGCCAAAGAGCATGCTCGTCGCCAAATCTCGTGGGGAGAAGCCCGACTGGGGAGAGGTGGCGGCTTAGTCACACGAAGGCCTAGGATGTCTGCTTAGCTCCAGTGTAGGTCCTTAAGCTCCGAGGTGTCGAGGATGTGCTAGTCAATTTGACCTTGCAATTGACAAGGAGAGAGGATGAGACTCATGAGCCGGTTGGCCGATGGGCCTGTTCGGCTCTCCCTATCGGCTGGGTGCCACATGGGCCAGCGACCACTGTGACGGCGCCGTTAGGACCAGCCTCGATAGATTGGACCAAACCAAGACAGTATGAGGCTGAGGGCTAACGACATAGAGACGGCGGTGGCTTAGTTGGAACGTGATGACGAGGGAGGAAAGAGAGGATGCCATCGGCTACCTACCGGCCGAACGTCCTATGCAGGCCTACACATAAACCTAACGTGCCAAGGAGCCGATACGTTGGGCGTGGTGCCTGGGATATAGATAACTCATCAGCTAACACTCCTATGAAACGTCGTACAGAGACCTATAGGCCTACGGCTTGATCTACTGTTGGTAGCCTCTCAGGTCGAACCTAAACGTTGCAGCATGAGACCGACAACGATAGAGAGAGCATGGTAGACCGATAGACCCCGCACGGATGTGATGCGGTACACCCTATCTGACTAAGAGGTCAAAACTAACTGATGCAGCCTTGGATAGAGCGAGATATACCGGGATAGTGGCGAGACTTACCTCTTCGCCGAAGATCAAACTTGACCAATGTAGCCCTGTGACGAGAGCCAGAATCCACTAGTGAAAACCAAGACGAACTAGGGTGGCGATGTGCCGAAGTTGTATTGGATAGATCTATTGATGTTTTTACAAGTTTACAGGGGGTCTATATTTATACCCTGGCATTATAGAGTCCGACGTGGTTACAACAACCATCGGACATTATCTCTAAAAATATAAAATGAAAATATCTCTAAGCAATTGTAAAACTACTCAAACTAGCTTAGCTTATGTACAATATACAAACACCTGACCGGCCGTTATCCTTATTACTCTTTTCTGGACCCGACACCGTCTAGATAACTTTCTGTCTAAAAACAAACCGATTCAATTTTCCACTACTGTGATCGGCTCTTCTACAGTGTCAATATGATTATCGATATCGGCTATTTCAGCATCCATCTTCTATCCAGCCGATATCCCAAAGCAATTTGAGCAAGATCATTGGCTTCTAAGTTTTTCTCCCTAGGAATACGATCCAATGACACCATCTTGAAATCTTTCAATAAATATTGATATTCTTCATAATATGATCTCAAGGCATGATCTTTGCACTCATATTACCCAGACAACTGCTTGATTACCAATAAGGAATGCCCAATGATCTCTATCGTATCGACTCCAATTTCTTTCAATAGTTGAAGTCTTTTGAGCATCGCTTCATACTCTGCTTGATTAAGTCCGATAAGGTTTGATTGTAAAAGCGAACTCAAAACTTGCCCCCTGAGGCGATATAATCACTAAGCCAATACTAGATCCATGTTTGCAAACAGATGTGTCAAAGAATAAAGTCCACAGAATCAGCTCCACAAAATCTTCATGGATCCCTCTATGTTGCACAATGAAATCGGCCATAGTTGTCCCTTGACTGCTTTAGCCAATTCATACCTCAGATTGAACTCGATCAAAACAAATATCCATTTACTGATTCACCCTTTTAAAACTGGAGCCGATAGCATATACTTCGGCACATCAGCTTTATAGACCACTATGCACTCAGCCGATAGGAGATAATACCTCAACTTTGTACATGAAAAATATAAGCACATGCATAGTTTTTCCACCGCTGGATATCCTGCTTCAGCATCTAGACATTGTCCGCTTAGATTGAATACCACTCGTTCCTACCCTTCAAACTCTAGTATTAGCATCAATCCGATAGACTTCTCATCGGCTGAAAGATATAACTTGAACGGTATCCCCTTCTATGACGGAATCAATACTGGTGGAGAATTCAGATAATCTTTAATTTAATTAAGGGCTTTCTGCTAGTCAACACCCTACATGAATTCTTGATCTTTTCATAGCTTCAGCAATGGAGTAAAGGACTCAATCCTTCTCGATAGATTTGAAATAAACCTCCTTACAAAGTTTAGTTTGATGATCAAAGACTGTAGCTATGTCTTTCTAACTGGTGGCTCGGTGCTCTAGATAGCTTTGATGCTTCATTGACTAATATTTATTCCCTTCTCATGCACCATAAAGCCCAAGAATTGCCCAACTGATACATCAAAAGCATATTTATGAGGATTCATCCTAAGTCCATATTTATTTGCTCTCTCTAGTACTTTTCGCAGATTAGCTATATGGTCTTCAACACTCTTGGATTTGACAACCACATCATCAATATATATCTCCACCAGTAGGCCGATGAGATCATGAAATATATAGTTCATTGCTCTCTGATAAGTTGCACCGGCACTTTTTAATCCAAACATCATGACCACCCACTTGTATAACCTCATAGCTCTAGGACATCTGAATGCAGCCTTGTGAATATCTTCTTCTACCATGAAAATTTGATTGTAATCTGCATTACGGTCCATAAAGCTAATGATCTTGTGACCCAATGCCACATCAATTAACAAATTTACCATTGGCATCGGGTACTCTTGTTTAGGGGTAGCCTCATTCAAATCCTGGAAGTCGATGCATATCCTCAGCTTTCTGTTCTTCTTCTCCACCAGGATGATGTTGAATATCCACTTAGTATATCGGCATGGTCTAATGAAATTTGCTTCATACAGCCTCATGATTTCTGCCTTGATTGCATCATGTAACTCTGCTTTGAATCTCCTTGGAGGTTGCTTGAGCGACTGATTTCTTGGTTTGATAGGAAGTCGGTGTTCAACAATCGATCAGCTTAGACCTAGCATTTCATGGTAATCCTAGGTAGAACACTCCCAATATTACTTCAACAATTTTATTAACTCCTCTCGAAACTCACTACATAATTTTTTTACTTATATACATCGGCCTTGGCCTATCTCCTAGACCTATATTGACCTCTTCCAAATCACCAGCTGACGTAAATCCTTGCCTAATTTTCCTTCAAAATCTTCAATGGTGCCCATTAGAGCAACAATTCTGAGCTGATTTGTTGGATCGACTTTATTCCTTAGCTGGTGACATCAAGGAAATCACCTTCCTATATCTTCTCGCATAGGCAATCGACCCCATTGGCTTCTTAGATTGGTAGATCTGTTACTGCAATGTTTGTCGATTGGTTGGCTGGAATCACCTCAATCTGATCTCCTTGATGCTCTATGAGATTTTGTTGTATTGTAGAAGGAACACAATAGTTGGTGTAAATCCAATCCCTGCCAAGGAGTAGGCTGTATGATCCCTTGACATCGATAACGAAGAATGTGGTGGGCAATGTTTTGCTTCCCACTATTAATTCCACGTTTAGCACGCCCTTCATTTCTGATGGATTCCTGCTAAAGTTTTTTTAGCACCATATTTATTTTGATGGCTTCCTATCTACATACTCTTTAATATATAATGGCTTTAGGTACCGATGCTTGGATTCTTTAGGTTTGTTGAATATGGCTTGATCAAGCTACAACATCAACTCAAAAAAAACTTCTTCTTGATCTTCTTCATTAGATGAAAAAGCTTTGTATTCTAGAGGCAAGAAGAATACCATGTCGGTCGGAGCCGATGTGTCAATAACATTATCTTTATGCTCGACGCGCCAGATGTGTTTAGTTTTTTGGCCTCAATTGGCTTCCTCATGGTCCCACCATTGCTTCTTATGCTGCTCCTTATGTCACAATAATTGTGCTCTCGTCTTCTAATTTTTTATGAAAATTTTAGATGGGCACCACTGGGTTTGGAATTTTGCTATTCTTTATGCAATTCTCCGTTGTTAGCTACTTCTTGATTGCAATTTTCATTAATCAACCCAATCAGTTATGTATCGATGCTTGCTTTATGAGAGGCCGATTATGTGGAGACCTCTCCAGTTCAGCATGCTATGACCTTGGCTTGTTGCACTTAGGACAGTCTTCAATCGATGTCAACCTCATATCTTGGTCCTAGCAGTATTGAAAAAAGAGACAACCCCAATGTGCATTATACTTCTCCTTATGCGTGATGGCCCACCATTTTTCGTCTTGACGCGTCGAATACTTCTTAACTAGGTCTGATGAAGTG
The DNA here is from genome assembly GCA_030770085.1 of Oryza coarctata. Lineage (NCBI taxonomy): Eukaryota > Viridiplantae > Streptophyta > Magnoliopsida > Poales > Poaceae > Oryza > Oryza coarctata. The sequence goes on from CM061479.1 coordinate 3,349,918, forward strand.
ACTTTTTATTTCCCTCAATGTTTCCCTTCATCGACCCAATCTCTTGAGGATCCCATAAACACCATGTTCATAGAAAAAGGATGACCATCAATCTTCATCGGCTTCTTGTCCTCGAAGTTGATTCTCCTTTGTTTGACAACCGGTGCAACTGTTGCCAAAAAACCTTGCACTCATTGGTATGATGTGAAATTGAATTATGCCACTTGCTGTATTTCGGCGCACAGAATTACGTGGTTTGGTGGCAGCTGAATCTACTTCTCTTGAAGTAACAGATTGAAGATCTTATCGGCTTTATTGATGTCAAAGTCATATCTTTCCTCCTTGCCAATACTCTTCACCTAGGGACATTTTATGGATTTCCTGTTCCTGCTCCACTCTGCCAAACTAACTTCCACATCGGATTCCTCATTGTTTGAGTCCGATACGTAAACTTATAGCTGAGCAACCTTCCAATGGAATCTCTCTTTCTTGGCTTCAATAAATCAGCTTTCATGAGTCGATACCTTTTGTAGAAGATGTGTAAGGCTCTTGAACTCTTAGGATGAAAAGCATTCTATTATCAGAACCAACAAACCTTGGAAGGCTAACTCAGCTAGCTATTCATCACTCAAGATTATACTATCATATCGGCTCTTGATGTCCCAAAATCATTAGATGTATTCCAGGATTGCCTCATTAGGTCTCTGTCTAATCGATGTCAGATTTGTCAGCCTCATCTCGTGAATTCCAACAAAGAAGTATTTGTGCAATTGCTTCTCCAGATTAGCCCATCCCTAAATTGAGTTTGGTGGTAATGAGGAAAACCATGTAAAGGCCGATCCAGATAGGGATAGTGGAAAGAAACGAACTCTTAGGGCTTCCTCAACCGATGCCTCCTCACACTGGGCTAAGAATCAGCTGATGTGCTCTACCGTAGATATGTTGTCTTGCCTTGAGAATTTGGAGAAGTCTGATGTCCTGTATAGGTGCAGCAGCGGAACTCTATTGAACCACTCTAGGTATGGGTGCCGATACATAAAAGTCTACTCCTTAGGTTTGATACCAAGTTGCTCCCTAACGACCTCTGTAACCCTGGCTAATCAATCCTCCTCACTAGGGATCTCTCTCTAGTATTATGGAGGCAGAGTTGGTACTCGATACTGTTTGGGATATTCTTTAAGGTGATTGCTCGAATCGGGATTGCCACCTGGGTAGTTTTGCTGATATCCTCTGTGGTAAGCAGTCCGATGATATCCTAAAAGAATATTATTGCATTTTCCCCCAATCTGACCTTATGCTAGTGGAAACAGATTTACCGATACATCTCTCTTGGTTCCATTAGTGGCCTCAGGATGCTCTATCTTCATCGGCAAGTACACTGGACCTTGATCAGGTTCTTGAACAATGGATTTGTCTACCGTCTTCTTTATTAGATTGTGCAAAGTGTTTACCAACACTCCTGACTGGTAGACGAGTGAGTGGTGAACTGCTTCATTAACCATCTCCTACAACAACTTGGTAGGACTCACAGGTGGTGACTGGCTCGATTCTCTCATCAAAATAGGCTTAGGCATCTAGGACTTTTGAATTGGCCCTTGTCTAGTCATATTGAAAGACTCCAAAAAGAACTTCTGAAAGTTAGCCATGTTCCTTAGTCAAATCCTCCATTGTCACTGGAATTATATTGCCCATACTAATCTCCTTTCCCGCCATTGTGTTGAAGTTGAAGTGTCCCACTAGGTGTACCAAAGAGCATGTCGCGCACCAAATCTCACGAGGGTCGATCGGACCAGGCGAGGATGTGAACGTGTCAACAGAGGTCCGATCGGGGAAGATGGCGCCTTGGTCACGTGAAGGCCTAGGAGTTCTGCTTAGCTCCAGAGTAGGTCCTTAATCTTTGAGGTTTGAGGGTATATTAGTCAATTTGATCCTATAATTGACGAGGAGATAGTGAGAATGAGATCCATGAACCAATTGATCGATGGGCCGATACGACTAATTCTATCGGCTAGGTGCCGATAGGAAGATAGCGCTCATGCATCAGTTGAAAAACTAATGAAGTCATAGGTAATAAGGCATGGAATAAATTAGGGGACTTATCGGTCGAAGAGCCAATGGCGCTCCAATAAAGTACGTAGCATGACCCAAATCCCCCTGAAGGCATTAGAACCAGCGACCACCATGATAGCACTATTAGAGCTAGCCTCGATAGATCAGACCAAACCGAGATAGTATGAGACCGAGGTTATTGGCGTAGAAACGGTGGAGGCTAGATCAGATGTAATGACGGAATGGACGGGGTGAGGCCATTGGCTGCTTATCAACCGAATGTGCAATATAGGCATATATCTAACCTCATAAACTATGTAAGCTGATAGGGAACAAAACCCACCAAATCCTGACACTAGCCCTATTGGATACAAATCTAATAGATTGGATCTAACCAAGATAGTATCAGGCCAAATCCGATGGAACCAGATTGATCACTAGTAGATTAATCATCGAGGATATAAGACATATATATATATATATATGTATGTATGTATCGACCGAACAACCGATATGCTAGGCATGAAGTGCAAGATAAAGATAACTCATCAACTACTCACTCTGATGAAATATCGCGTGAGAGCCCGCTGGGCCAATGGCTCGATCTACCTCCATCGGTCTAAGTAGGTTGGACCTAACCAATGTAGCACAAGGCTAAGGATGGCGAGGGAAACCGATGAACTGATAGGCCTCATGTGAGCGTGATTCGGTACATCCAATTAAACTAAGATGTTAGACCTAACCGATACAGTCTTAGACAGAACAAATAGATCAAGGTAGTGGTGGGATTTACACCTTCGCTGGAGATCAGACCTAACCGATGCAACCCCGCGTCAAGAGCCAGAACCCACCGGAGTAAACCTAGATGAGCTAGGGTGGTGATGCGCCGAAGGTTGTGTTGATGTATAATCTGTTGATATTTTATAAGGTTTCAGGGGGTCTATATTTATACTTCAGAATTACAAGAGTCTGACGTAGTTGTAGACAACCCCAAGACATTTGTTTTTCTAAATACATAAGGAAACTATCTCTAAGAAGTTTACAAAACTACATAAACTTACCTAGCTCACATAACATATTCTATATAGATGAAATATCCTGCGTGGTTTCTACGGCAACTCCTCAAACTCAGTCCCATCTGGATAACCTTCCATCTTTGACTGAACCAAATCCATCCTTAGTCCATCCGATCGGCTCTCTCACTGTATCAAGCGGCTTCCTTCCATGAGCCGATCGGCTTTCCCTTCATCGGCCGATCCTGTCTACAGGCTAACCAAATTTTAGCATTACCACTACAATGATTCTGTTCATCTTGTAGCTAGGAGGGTCCAATCTCGATGTGCTATGCCATCTCGTCATCACCAGAGTCCTTCTCACTCGCTCCTGACTACTCGTTTGCCTCTTGGTCACTTCGTGCCCTTGATAACCGTGCATGCGCTTGCCATTGTTATGCCCAGATGACCCTGCCCACTGTCATGCCCTTGATGACAAGGCCGCTCCTTGTGCATGCTGCTATGGCTATTGATCGACCACATCGGTTGTGTTGCACCCAAGCTGTACAACCATACGCCAACATTGGGTATGTAAAGTTTTCCATTCTAGGAACATACAAATGAGGCAATGCAAATGGGATATAATGATTTGAACAAGAAATGAGCATACTTGTAAAGTTGCTTGTGATGTGAACAATTCACCCTCTTATCCTGGCACCATGCTTAGCTCCACTCCCACATCGTTCACTAAGCAGAGGAGCTCCCATGCTTGCTAGAATGTAACAGTGAAATTTATATTTGGAACCAATGTTTGTAGTGGTTTGATTTATGTACTGTAGTAGGGACTAAGGATTGCACCACTTTGTCACGTACTGGACTATACTCAACTAGAGATCCTTCGCGGGTACGAGCATCATACTCATTGTCAACCTCCTATTGGATGCCTCCTTGGCTATGTTAGCTACGGTCCATGTTGGACGTAGCCAAAGCTTGTAAGTCCGACCAAGCCACTGTGAGTACTCGTCAAAGGCTCGCTTGTGTGGTTTTCCTTCTAGGAGGTAGTTCTCCTCAAACTTGAGCCACTCCTAGATGTACTACCAGTGGAAAGATGCCTAATCGTTGTGATTCTTGTTCTTCTAGCAGTCCACCCTGCATCAAAGGGAATTAGATATGAAAGCACATCATGCAACTAAAGTATAATGTTAGCGTGGACATGTGTCAGTGCTTACTTGTGAAGGTTGACACTTGTTGGGAAATTGTCAAGAGGGCTAGCCTGACGCCTCCCAAACTATCACATCACCTGTTGGCACATATGAAACTCAATTGTGTAGAAGCATATGAGAATGCAACTCATTGGGTTGAGCCCTTCCTCAATGTGACACATAGTGTTGATGCCTAGATCTTGCACCTCCTGTGACCTATACAGCTCCCACTTTACCTAAAATTGTTAGAGCACATTGAGGTACAATATGGAATAGGTTTGAAATTACAACATAGATAACCATCTAAGTATGAATGGACCTACATGTGATGAAGGCAGTCAATCTCATTGGTGTAGTGATAGTAGGCCATGTTGTTGTGGCCTAGGCACTGCTGGGGGATCTGCTCCCAAAGGAAGGCAATTGTAGGATGCCCTTTGGCATCCATGTACAACTAGTTTGGATGGCTCCTCCTAGAAGGTTGCCCAACAGGCAACCGCATCCACATCCAAATCTATTTCAAAGCAATGAGCACCATGTCATCGCACATACATATACACAAGAAAGACATGCATGCATCTAAATAAAACAAACCTATAGGAGCTAGATGTAGCTTGCAAAGTTCAAAGATCATGCCGTCCTCAAGGAAGCATCGCACAGTTGGCGGTACAACCATGCTAGAGTGGCAGAACCCCAACGATACTTCCCTGCATTATCCCAATCAACAAGCAAAGGTAGCCACATCCAAGAGGCCATGTCATCACCGGAGTCAAGAAACAACACTGAGCCAAACATATGCAGCATGTACACCCTGCTATGGCGATCAAGAATGACCTCATTGGCATCCTCATCGAGTGGGTCATCCTTCTCATTGTTGAAGGTGTTGCGTATCAAATTTAGGGGAAGGCTGGAGGTCTTAGTCTGCTTCTCTCCCTCGGGAGGCTTAGAGGGCACAACCCTAAGCAATTCCTCTACCGTAGCTCACCATCCACTGGACTTGGTGTCACTAGTGATGGCTTTGCCCCATATTGGAAGGCCCAAAATCATGGCGATGTCCTCAAGAGTCACTTGTCATCTTGTAGCAAGCTAGATGAAAGGTGTGAGTTTTTGGCCTCCAACGGTCCAATAAGGTTATCAGTGCGGATGCATTGTACTCCAGAATGCCATGCCTTACCATCGTAACGAAGGTCAAGAGGCCTGCTCATCACAATCGGTTGATGAATTGGATGTCGTACCGCATGTGTAGCACATACTCCTGAATGCAAAGAACCCTAAGATCCTAAGATGTATGATTAAAAATGTGCATGATAATGACTTTATAAGGAACTTTGTGAAGTAAAGTGAACAGTAAAAGAATGGCATACCTATCCATTTGCTATTTTGGGAGCTTGATGACTCTCCTCGTAGTATGCCTCTAGAGCGGGAAACTCTGCCATCCTAAAATCAGAAAACATCGTATGGTTAGAATGAACTTACATGAATGTGAAAAAAATACATATTGTATGAATATATGCAAAAATGTGATGGAAAATTTGATAGTAAAGAGCATACAACTGACCTCTACCCTAACATTAGGAACAAACCCACTGTGAGAGCGCTTGTGAGGACAGTCCTTATACTTATCATGACATGGAAACCTAGTTTACTTGTGGCCTTCCTTGTGGTATTGAGCAATGGTTCGGTACGTGGGATTCTGAGTTATCATTATCTACTCTAGTTGTCCTTGATATATCTGAGAAAGCTATGTCCATGTCATTTGTGAACCACTTCAATCGTTGCCTAGCATGGCCAGCAATCATCAATGAGATATCTGGTATAAATGACACACCATCATAACTTGGCCATTGAGAAGGATCTAGGTATGGCTCAAATTTAGAGGAGTATGTGAGCTATAGTTCTACATTGGACATTTCATGGCACATATGCGGTGGCGCCTCTTCATCTATACCTTTAAGACGACACACAATGATCATGTGAGAACAGGGAAGGTGGAAAACATAGGCCTTTGGCAAGTGCACGTGTTATCACTCTCCACCACACAGTAGTGCCAACCTCCCCATTGCACTCTAGTTGCCGTGATGCCCCCTTGTTCGATAACCTCGTACTTTATTGCCTCAAAATCAAAGCAAACTGTTCTTTGCCCAACTATTTTGGTTTTCTCCATATCTAACCACTCTTTAACATTTTTTTGGCTCACACACACCCTTCTGAATTTTCTCAATGGCTTTCTTGTGCCTATCGACAAACCACATGTTCAACATGCTAAAAGTGTATGCGACAATAGTTGTCACAGGCAACTTTCTAATTCCACATGGCAAATTTTTCAAACTCTCAATCAAGTTGTTTATCATAAAGCCATATGACCGGCCTTCATGATCAAATGCCCTTGACCAGATGTGCTTGTCAAGCAAATGATCATATAGCCACTTCTTGGATGACCACCTAGAAGTCCTAAAAATCTAGTGACCTCTAAGAGGAAATTTTGTGTCTTGTTTATTTGATAGATATGTTTGAGCTCTTTCGTTTGATCCTAGGTAGCACCAGAAGAGTAGAAATTGGTACAGAAGTGCCTCATGCACCATCTGTGATGAATAGGGAGGTGATCGTGTATGGTGTTATTGATAGAGTTGAAGATGTCAAGATGTCTGTCTGAAATGATGCAAACTTTCCTATTTGGACCGATCAAACACCGTATGGCAGTATGGATAAACCAATTGTAGTTTGAGGTATTCTCCTTTTCAACAAGAGCAAAGGCTAAAGGGACTAACTAATAGCCCACATCAATACCTATAGTCGTTTGGAGTGTGCCCTTAAATTTTCTTGATAGAAATGTCCCATCTATTGCAAGTACATGTCATAAATGCTTGAACGTCTCTACACACTAGCCAAAAATCCACAAGACACATCCAAATAGTTGCCTCCCAACACCATTCACAACTCTGGACTTCTTAGGATGGGGCTCTACACACATGTATATTGATGGGTTCTTTGTCTTTATGGCGTTAAACAACATAGACAACCAGACATTGGCCTCATCCCATTCCCCTAAAATGACCTTCATAGCAACCTACTTGGCACACTAAGCTTTGTTGTAGGACAGATGGTACTTAAATACTAACTCCATAGCTTCAACTACAACACTGATAGAAATGGTAGGCCTTGCCTGAAAAAATGGTTGTAGTCTGTTTCCAATGAACCTAGATGTAAGCTAGAAGTGCTTCCCTGATTCCTATGTGCTACAACATGTGTGCTCTTCTCCCACCCCAGTTATCTTCCATCTATTCCCTAGAGTCCACTATGCACAGACCTCCCATTTGCAAGTCATCAAGACAGGTCACCATGTACCTCACCAATACGTTTGAGTACTTGACATGAAATGGCCAATGAACACGAATGGAGTATTGCTATAATCTAATCTCAACTTATCAATCGATGGGAATTCCAACTCCTTCCTTGGCTCTTCTCCCATTGAATCTATACCACCATTATATTGAGGGTCACCATCAGCAATTGATTCTGACGCTTTAGTGAGATTCTCGAATTGAATGATTTTTGGATTTCACCCCACAATTCTATTGAACACGTCCCATTCTTCCTGGGACATCATATCGACTAGACGATCATCATAAGGGTTGGAGGCATATTGATCGTCGTAGTCTAATTCATCGTCGGTTGGTTCGTCAAGAAGATTAGGGTCTAGCCCATTCTTCTCCATATCATCCCTACACTCACTTCGAGTGTATATACCCTCTCGTAGCAAGTACTATATCTTAAATGTTATGGCACTAGCTGACATGGGCTCCACCTCTACCTCCACCACGATGTCTAGGATGACATCGTTGTCCTCCCCATTTGGGTTGTCCAACATTGCAGCCTTTTCATCCACCAAACAGTTAATGTACCAACAACCATCGAAGAAGACTCTGAGGCAAATGCTTCTTTAGCCATCTGCCTAATATCATCACTCTTCATCTCGCTTTCATCATCTAGCACTTCCTCCACCGGCTCATGATAAAGTAGGAGTGAATCTACACATGGAGATAGATTCAGATCTAGGCTATCACCCTTGTGATTCATCCGATATACTTCTAAAGCAATGACTTTAAGAGATTTGAATTATGACCCTATAACCATATCAATGTATGTTTCCCATTCCATCTCACCATTCAACTCTAACATGTGCTTGTGTGACATAGATCCGATGCCAACATCGTATCTTCCTTGAACAACAAACAACTCATGTCTCCATCCCAACATAGCCTTTATATGGGATAAAACCTCCTCAATGGTAGGCCTAGCATGAAATTCCATCGGCTTTATTGTCCTACCCTCGAAATGGCTACCGATATTGCTTAGCTCAGTCACAATACTACTGTAATGAAGACAAACCACTCCATCCATCTATATCGTATGACAAAAAAAATTAACATTGTTAGTACTTTTACACCATATAAGGAGAAAATGGAGATATTAAAAAGCATGCATCATGGTACTATTAAGTGCAAACTACTTAACAAAAAATATTTTGATGGAATACTTAATCACTGTCTAAAAGAATTAAGCCCAACACATTTTCACCCCAAACATTCTTGTGGACATGTTCAATGGAAGACAATGCTAAGCCACATCTAACCACTATATCCATACCAACACAACAATACTCATTCTACACAGCTAACCGATTTTTCCATTCCTCAATGGTGAGGGTCTAGGGTTCCACTAATTGTAGACCCCAACTAAATCTAGTATGCAACTCCATATCCTAATTCATCGTACAACAACATGAATCAACCATTAACATCCATCATCATAAAAAAACCGACATAAATGAAGGATTTGAACCACCAAATACATTTCTAGGGTTCCACCTATTTGGATCAAATCAACCATTCAAATCACAAAAAGAAAGGGATTTCGGAAGAGATTAACTTTGGGATGGAGTTGCCCACGAAATCCCCTTCAAAACCTCTCGATTTAATGGATTTTTGGGTGGATTAGAGGTGAGAAGGAGAGAGAAAGTGCTAGCTGCCTCTCCCTATTCGTCTGCGGTGGGGTGGGGAAAAGAGAATGGGTGGTTATAGGGCTGGCCATGCACGGAGGTTAAGTGCTAAGCTAGGGGGCTTTAGCGTTAATGTAGTTGGCGCTAACCCCTTGTCACATTGGCTTGCTAATTCAGTTGGTTCATGGTGGTAGGGATCTCAGCACCAATGGCATAGCCCTAACCTGCAGTAGGTTAGCACCATCGGGGTTGACGCTGAACTGGTGATCTATTTTTTAAAATAGTTTTGTATCCGGTTCAAAATCACAGCAAGTTTTGAAAAAAATGTCAAACAGTGCAATTATATCGGTTGTCACACAAGTCAGCTCCACGATGGCAATGGCCAGCCCCACGCCAGCTAGCAGTACGGGCAGATTGCAGGTGCAGGGGGAGCAGAAGAGCACCATACTGTAGCAGTGTAGCACTGAGCTCGCCTGCAGTCTCCCCTGCAGCTAGCGTGGAGACAAGAAACTCCTGCTGCTACTCAGCTTTTGCCTAGCAAGTAGCAAAGCAGCAGGTTCTTTCCTCCTACTCCTTTGGCTTTCACCAAATTGGAAACTGCCTTCCTGCTGCTGCTGCAGCAGCAGCAGCAGCTTAGGCCCAAGCACACGCTACTACTACAGCACTTTTGCAACACAATTCAACAATATATTTCATGCCATGCCACTGCTAGGAGTATTTTGAACATGTTTGGATACGGCTTTCACGCCTAGGCAGTAGGCAGGTTGTAAATTGCCACAAGTGTCTAACAAAATCTTATGCAAGGTTGATTGACCAACAATTTGATGTGAAGCCATATGAGTAAAAGAGACTTGACCATAATTGACGTAATGAACCAAATGGAAGTAGAAGGGAGGAAAATATGACACGTCCAAGGTTAAGTAGCCCAACTTAGGCATCAAAGAAAACACCGACCCTTGACTTTGAACGTGAAAGCTACAGCTTTGATACTACTAGTACTACTAAAATGGTTTGTGATTTTCAGGTTGCGCCTAACTATTCCCTGAAAAACTAAAGCTAAGCTAAATCCGATGATGGCCAGTAGCTTAAGAGAAATTGCAGAGCTTAACCAAGCAAACTCAAGATGCTCAAATATGGAATTAATCAAGGCAGGAGATCAGAATAATATTCAAACCACGGTTCGCCAAAAACCAGCATAATGTGCAATGCCATCCCACTGTCTTAATTTGGTTAAAGTACGCTTAAATGACAGCAAGAACCGCTAGGAATTAGATAGTCTCATGTAGAACTAATGAGCTTCCCCTCGTGCTCAGTGATGGCTGATTGGTGAATGAGGCATTGCATTGGACATTGGTGACATAGATGGTCAAATGGGACACCTTGGCTCAGTTCGTTATGGGCACAACAAAAGTACGGTCCGACATCACTAGGCCAGGCATGGCATGCCGTGCCACACCCATGGGTCTGATTGTCTGCCTAGGCATGACACATCATACCTAAAATCGTGTCATGCTGGTCCGGTTAGCACAACACAATTAGTGTGCCATCCCAGCCCGTGGTTTGAAACCATTGACACATCTCATTTTACTTCATTCAACTTTAACACCATATTTTATAAGCTGATTTAATCAACAATTCAACACTAAGAAACATATACATTCATCAATCAGAATTCAGAGTTATATACATTCAATCAGCATTCTAAATCATTCAAAATTTTATCAAAATAATCCCGCCAGCGGGCAACAGTCAACACTATTACACTAACTCACTAACTATCAGGTAGTCTAGCTCATATTTATTAAAGCTCCAACTTCGAAAATGTAAAATCCAAACTAAGTAGTAAACTAAGTACCATACAGTCCAGGCTACCAACAGCCAACTAGCCAAGTAGCCAATAGAAACAGTTAAATTGAGATCAAAATACCAGACCAAATTACTAAAATAACAAATATATAGTGGTGATTGCCTCATTAAAAACCTTTCTAAGTAAAAACTCACACATCGTGAGAAAACCCTAGAAAGGAAAAAAGACAATAACCCAGTTCATAATAAGTTTAATAGTTCAAATGTACAATGTATTATAATTACAAACCAGATCAAATAGTCAAACTTTTACTCTCACTCTTATCCACAGTCTCTTACTATCACTATCACCCAGATCCAATTCCAGTAGAAGTAGCAGCAATAGAATCATCAACATCAAACCACATATTTTTGAATGATTCTTCAAGCTTATTGTTTTCAACTGAGTGTTGTGCTCTTGCTTCTCCAAGCTTTGAGTCTTTGATGCATATCAATGCCTCTACCATTTTAGGGGATAAGTGCTGGCTCGTCTCCTCAATAATACTACTAGTCAAGGAGAAGTAAGACTCTCACAAAATAGTTAAAACAGGAATTGACATAACATCCTCAACCAACATGGATAGAATTAGAGAGGTTAATTTGTGCTTATGACAGCATTGAAGGATGTCAAATTCATCCTCATAGAAAGTGATATTGTCACTGTCAAGGTAAATTGATAGCTTAGAGACTAAGGATGAAGATAATGAAGATAAAGTATTAGTGTTGAGAGCTAAAGGACCAACTATACCTAATGTATTACAACCAAATTTTTTGTCCCATGCTTGTTTTTTTCTTACCTGTAGGCCTTGATGGTTATGAGACTCTATTTAACCTAGCTACATCAAGCTTGTTTTCATACTTATTAAAAAGTTTATACAACTTAGTTTTAACCTCACCAAAATATTCACTATAATCAGTACCACTACATTGAACAAATAGTTGAAGTACATTGTACATACCTCATCTTAGCAAGTAGTTGAAGCACATTGTACCATCTGCCATATCTAGATTAATCAGAGCAACACTGCTATCGAACAAGGCATCATCATCCTCTTCCAGGTTGTTATCGTTCTCCGGGGAAGGGTCCACGATGAGGTTTTCGTTGCCAATGATAAGATAGACAATATTGTCATTCGCCATGGCGACCTCGTTAGATTCTCGCCTTCCCTACATCTTTTTTCCTTAATGATGCACGCCATACTAGCACGACGCATGAGGCATCGGCCAATGACTTGCAATGTCACAAACACAAAAAAAAACAAAGATTAGATGAGAGAATATTACAACTCTAGAAGAGAGGCTAGATCAAGCAAATTTAGGAGAAGAAAGGTGAGATCTACGCATCTAGTAGGTCTACAGAGTTAGGATTAGGATTAGGGTTTGGGTTTGTGTTCATACCTGCGCAGCAGTACCCCAAAGTTGAAGAAGAAGGGAGACCACCGAGGATGGCGAGTCATAGAGGATGGCTGGACAGGGACGAGGTTCAGAGAGGATAGCTGAGGTGGGACCATAAGAGGACGGTAGAAAGAGGATTTCGAGAGGGGAAGAGAGTGGCCAAGTGACCAAGATTCCTAGATCTGGAGTCTAGGAAACGTGGTCGATGGTAGAGAGTTCACCGAAGTCAAGGACGACGATGATAAGGAGAGAGGCACAGGAGCTAAGAGAGAGAGCGAGAGTGCAACTGCGAGTGTGAGAGTGACGCTGCGATGGAGGGGGGAGGGGAACGAATGCTTAGGGTTAGGGTTGGTAGCCACAACGGTATGGTGGGGATTTTTATTTTCCCCACCCACTGGGCCAATCTCATGCCTACTATTATATACCGAGCCAGGATGAGCTGTGCTGTCCAATGTACCTAGGGAGTGGCCTAAGCATGACACTACTTAATGGGCAGGGCCGGCATAGGAACAAATCCTAGTGGGCCATATCGTGCTTAGGCCGAGCAAAAAACTGGTCTTTGGACCGAACCAACGGGCTACAGACTTTCTAGACATCTATAATTGGTAACCTAGAAATGGAAAGGAGTGAGCAGTCTGATAGCCTTGTCTCATTAGTCACCACCCTGATAAATCACCAGAAATGGCAGAATCATCAGCATATAGATTCTAGTGCCAATAAATCAAAGGAATTGTGGTTTTTGCACGTACATAGCAAGAGATGAATAAATCAAAACTATCTTGTAACAGAACAATGCTAAGATCATATGCATGTCTATCCGTAGTACAAGTCTAATTATTATTTTCCATATGAGGACATAACATGAGCCATTTCTCGAAGAACATAGTGGCGGTGGGCGTGGAGTCTAATCGACCATGTTGAAACTCTGTTTATCGCACTGCATAAAAACCATTGTGTTCTCAAGAATAGTGATAATCCCTCTAAGCCCTGAAATCTTGACAAGATGATACACATAGTGGGACACCATCATGAATTTCCCAATGTTGTCTGCTCAAGGATCATGTTTTATGCCATGTCGAAGTTAGCAATATCAAACATAATCTTCTCAATACGGAAGTTGTTAGGAGCACCAAATATTTCTAGCAGCAAGATCTTTCCTAGAGGCTTGAAATATGACTTTGGCGTAATCCCATGGAAGGGTAGATCTAATGGCTTGCTTCGAGGGATCCCTATGGCTTCTAGCACAATGATGAAATGGAGATTGATAGAGCTATCCCTATCAATCATGACTTGTGCAACCATAAAATTCCTGAGAGTGAGTTCAACCACTTTAGGATATCGGCCAAGCGTAGAATGGACTACTAGATGGTCATCAACTAAAAACGTTATCGGTTGGTCCAACCACTAGAGCCTCGTTTTGTCTCTAGGATGTAGAGAATACTTAGTGTTCAACCTTATTTTACTCCCTTTTAGAAGCATATGTGGTTGAACTGCCGAAGATATGAGCCACCGTGAGGCTAGGAAGGGGATAGTCATCATCTTCATTAGATGACTTGGTGATAGAATTTTTTTTCTCAATGGCACGAGCTCTTTGGTCTAGCTACATAGTTAATTATTGAGCCATCTCCTTTTAGAAGACTTGTTAATCAACCCAAAAAGTGAGAGCTTGTTTTATGGATTGGGAACCACTTCTAACCTAGTCCATTGCCCTAGGACTCGTAGCACCATTGCTATTAGGATACTCATTATGCAACAAGTACTTCTTCCTCACCCTTGAGCTTCTTGTTCCATTTTTCTTATTAGGCTAGTCTAAGTCTTTAGCAATGCATGTGTTACTTTTTCTTTGTTGAGGTCTTGTCATCCACCATCTTTCCTTTTTGTGTGCTCTATCGAAGAGCTTCATCAGCGAGAGCACCTTGTTTGACAATCTTAAATAACTTTATTGCTATAGTTACTTTTCTTATCACCAACTACTATATTGTCCACTGATCTTCGATGACACACTTGAACGCCTTGATGACAGACGCGTCGATGATATGTGGGATTGTGTTATGGTACTCACTGAAGCATCGTATAAAGTCCTACAAAGTCTCCCCATATTTCTGTCTCAAAGCATGTAAATAATCCTTGACGACGTGCTTCTTGTATGTTCCTTAGAAGTTTGCCACAAATTACTTGAAGAGATCATCCTAAGACTCAATTGAGGACCTAGACAGGTGGATGAGCCATGACCTTACAAAGCCTTTGAGCATGATGGGTAGATAGTTCGCAATTGCATTCTCGTCTACCCTAGCCATGTTCAAGGCCATAGAGTAGAGCAGGAGAAATTCGAGGCCATCATACATTTCTATTGGGCTAGGATAGAACTTGGATGGCCACCTCACTTCTTTGAAAGAATGGGTGAATGTTGCATAGCCTTTGCCTAGTTGATAAGATGAATGACGATTGTTGTATTGAGGATATCTCCAAGTATCTGATTCACTGGGAGAGTTGTCTAGAGGATATCTCCAAGATGATGGTGATGAGGACAATGACGAAGCACTAGGAGAGTTGTCCGGTTCTCAACAAGGCCAACGTCAACCATTACGATCTTCTTGTTGAGGCAATGTTCAAGAATCTCGCCGACTACGTCCGCCACTTTGCTGATCATCCTTCCCTCAGTGACCGTTTGGAGAACTGTGATCTTCGCATCGATCTCGGCGATTATAGTGTTTGTCCCTTTGTTTGTGATCCCTTCTATGTCTCTCTAGGTCTTTACACAAGTTGTAATCCAAGAGAGGGCAGTGTTGTGGTGAAGAATCCTGTCATCAAGAGGAACCCCACACATTTTTTTAAGCACGATAATTATTTCTGTCGGTCCGAGGATCGGTGATTCTATCATCGTTGTTCGAATTATGTGGAGTTAAAGATTTATCACCAGTTGATGGGGCTTTTTTCAATTATTCTCTCGTAGCTTCAATAAATGTGGCATCAAGATTAGTGATAGAAGACTTCATCCTCTCGAATCAGTCTATGAACTGTGGGTTAGCGGTAAGGTCTACTAGAGGACAGTCCAGTAGAGAATGTGCTATCCCCATGTGCTGCATCAGAGTGACCCCTTCGTTCTCAAGCAAAGTTGATGTAGACGGTGATGTCAATCTATGGTCATCCTCTATCCCGAGATCTTGGGTTGGCCTTTGAGATCTTGGTGATCTTTCCTCAATCACCATGACATCACGGTCAAATATTGAATCTGAGAAATATCCCTTGAATTCATATTCTTCAAGGCTATGAAGTATGAAGGGTTCATCAGTGTCGAGCCTAACAAACCCTACTAGATAATCGGTGTTATAGTTAGTAACCAACTGATTCTTCTTTGTATCACCAGATCGAATCTAACAGGAGTGAAAATGATAAGTTGTCGACGTAGGCCTGTCATTACAAGTGGCTTGCTAGGCGATCTCTATCTAAAACACCCTACAACTTACCAACGAATGAGAACTCATCTTATGGATGAGACACCATGGATGCTTCGTTGAAGCCCTCTTGCTCGGATGAATATGAGTTCTCCTTACAATCGGCTTCAAGATGTAGATCAGTAGCTCTAATGATGTCATTGTCACTAGAATGGTGATGATTCCGATTTGAAGGTAGGTAACTGTTGGCTAAGTTGAATCTCCTAGACCCAAGCTATCACCACATTTTTTGTTGAAAGTGTCGCTTCTCAAAGTTATCTTCGATGAAACCTTTGGAACACTAGAGCCCTTACCTAATACGCTAACCATCCATAGATAATACCTGACTATGATATTTATAGATGTACGGATCAACTGATACTAAGATATTTATGAGATAGTAGGAAAGAGAGAGATAGGAGAATTTTTATATAGTTTCGAACCTCGTGAAGATAGATAATAGCCCTACTCCTGTTTATATGTATTTGGTGAGAACCACACAAATTACAAAGCTAAAACAATCTACTCTTCTAACATATCCAACTAATATAAAACAACTCTAAGCGATGAGACGTAGTCATGTGGTTAGCAATGAGATAGCTCCTTAAATCTTGACTTAATGTGGCTTGTGTTTGTCTTCTAATTTGATGTTCTTTCCTCCTATGAGGCCATTGTATTTATACAGAAAGATATTATATAATTCTAGTTGAACTCAAAGAATTTTTAGGTAATATAACTGGGTAGATTAATTCGTACCTTAGATCGGAGTTCACAGTTTTATCTTAACTGGTACCGTTTTCTTTTTTAACCGTATATGTCTCAATAGACACATGTTTATATGTATTTAGTTATGCAATATTCTCAGCTCTAATTATGACAGAATTCTGGTGGCAAAGATTGCTTGAGATACCTTACACTTGAACACAATCGCAATATACGATCAGCTAGTTTTACAATCGCTACAACCTTATAAATTCTAATACAACACCTGTGATTATACCCTAGATCTACTAAAGCTAATGCGCGTACAACAAACTACACTCCAGGGGACAAACCACATAAAGAAGCAATCCACTTAAGCATTGAACAATTTGGCATAAACAAAAATGATATGAATGCATGGTGAAGGGTAGGTCTTCCTAATTTACGGAAAGTCAGACATGCAGAGAGGAAGGTAGGAAGCCAGTCATGTAGTAGGCGTAGATGGGTTGGCCATACTCCTTTCCAGCCTATGTGATCAAGCGTCCAGCTTGCCGGTGTCCATACGGAAAGAGTAACGCCCATACCCCTGCGTCTTGATGAACAGCTTTCCGGTGCGGCCCGGATCGATGTCGCTGAGCCAGATGGACTGATCCGGGTCACCGTGTCCTTTGGGAGCCCCGGCACGGTATCGAACACCTTGCGCATGTTTATCCTCTTCTTCAGAAACCAGACGCTGTCGCTTCCCCTGACCTCCCCGCGCACCCAGAACTGCATCTCCTGGTCCTCCACGGCCGCCATGGCCAGCCGCCCGTCCTCCGGCGTCTCCCCGATTCGGAACTTCTTGTCGCCCTCTGCCATCTCGGACGGCGCCAGCAGGTAGAAGTGAAGCGTGGCAGTATCCAGCTTGAGCAGGCGGCCGGAGTTGCAGATGTGCCAGTAGCTGTCCCCCGCGGCGTGCACGCAGCGGCCCTCGAACCAGAAGGGGTCGAACGTGACCGTGACTCGGGTGTCCCGCGGGAGCGCCCTCCAGGTGCACTCGCCGTCGCGGTAGGACGCGACCCAGGCGCGCGGGTGCTTATCGTCGATAGTGAGGCAGACGGCGTCGAAGCAGAGCTTGGTCGGGTGCGCGCGCGAGAGCACGGCGGCGCCGACTAAGTGCCTACGGCTGCCACGCCAGCGGTCGTCCGGCAGCGCGTCGCGCGGCCCTGCCGGAGCATGGCGCGGCGGCGGGAGCCCGGGTCGAGGATGAGGATGCGGGGGATGATCCCGGAGGAGGTGGACGTCGTACATAGTGCGGCCAGAGGAGGGAGAGGCGCGGGTGTGCAAACGTAAATGAGGATTAGGTTTCACCACCGCACACAGTGACAAGCCGGGAATGCACATAGCGATGGCGGAGTAGGCCGAGACCGAGTGGGCCAATTCTAATACAGGCATATGTAGTCAGAACTAGAAGCACACTGAACCTGAAGACTAGATCTAAACTCGAAGAAAGACGGACAATGACAAATCCTTGATAAACATGTTGGCGTACTGGGATGAAGTAGGAATATGTAAAATGCAAACTTCACCAAGAGCGATGCGTTCACAAACGAAGTGTAGGTCGATCTCCATATGCTTGGTTCGCTGATACTGAACTGAGTTGATGGAGAGATTGTTAACGCCAAAATCTGGATAGCCCGATGGCGAACCGCCTAAAGCCGATCGGCTGAGAGGTGTCCGATAGCTACAATAAAAAAGCCGATTGGATTGTAACAAAAGAAGACTTGGTTCCAAATTGGAAGACTATCCAGATAAGATCGAGTTTGTGGAGGAGCCATTGAATCTATGGCATGGTATTTTATCTTTGTAAATTATAATCTTATCTAATTAGAAAGGTTTAGTAGTTAGTTAACTTCTTTAGAGATATTTTTCTTTATTTTTATTAGGAAATAACGTCCGATGGTTGTAAACGCGTCGGACTCTATAAATTCAGGGTATAAATATAGACCCCCTGGAGACATGTAATTCATCTCTCGATCTATATACAACTTCGACACATCGCCACCCTAGTTCATCTAGGTTTCTACCGGCGGGTTCTGGCTCTCGACATGGGGCTGCATCGGTTAGGTCCGATCTCTGGTGAAAGGGTAAGTCCCGCCACTATCTCGATCTGTTCTGCTTCGTCTAAGTCTGCATCGGTTAGGTTCAACCTCTTAGACCGGTCAGATGTATCGCATCACTTCCGTGTAGGGCCTATCGGCCTGTTAAGCTCCCTCTGTCATCGTCAATTTCATGCTGTATCGGTTAGGTTCAACCTACGGGGCTACCGATGGTAGATTGAGCTTCAGGCTTATAGTTTTCTGCATGGCGTATCATCAAAGTGCTAGCCGATGAGTTATCCATGCTCTGAGCTTCATGCCCAGTGTATTGGCTCCTCGGTGGATACGCGCCAGGCCTTTAGAGGTTTCCCTTGATGCGCCATGCCGAGCGCATCAGTCTCCCAGGTGATACGCACCCGCCTTTAGAGAGACGTTCCCTCATCGGCTCAGCTAGCCGATAGGTTCATTCCTGTCTTTGCTTCAGCACAGCCGATCCGGCGTCCTTCGTATCATCGCTGTTGGCCTCGGCCTCATACTGTCTCGGTTAGGTCCGATCTTCGAGGTTCAGTGTTAATGGCGCTGTCATGGCGAACGACGGGTCTCGTGCTGTCATATCCGGAGCGGCATCGACTTTACAGCCCATGCCTTTTAATATGATTTCTTACTAGTTCGTATGTACCTTCGTCGGCTTTCCAGCTGATGAACGATTATTATGGCTTTCGTTGACTATCCGGAGGGATCCTGTATGCTTTGCGATCCTCTGAGTACACCCCGGTTTCTCCATCGACTCTGTAGCCAATCCTTCGTCGACACCTGTCCACATCGGCTCCTCAGCCGATTGAAGAGATTCTCGTTTCCTATCGGCAAATAGCCGATAGCGAAGGGCCTTCCGGGTACGGTCGATGGTCATCCCGATCCTACCGACAGCCAGCCGATAGCGAGCGCCTGTATCGGCCCACCGTCCGACGGACCTGTTCGTCTCACCTCCTTGTCAATTGTAGGGTCAAATTGACTGGCACGCCCGCATCC
This sequence comes from Oryza coarctata, assembly GCA_030770085.1. Classification (NCBI taxonomy): domain Eukaryota; kingdom Viridiplantae; phylum Streptophyta; class Magnoliopsida; order Poales; family Poaceae; genus Oryza; species Oryza coarctata. The sequence continues at coordinate 3,369,619 of CM061479.1, forward strand.
GTACCATCGTGCCAGAGCCAATCGAACCCCACGGCCCTCGGTGCACATACCTCGAGCCACGGAGAGAAGACAACCGACCTGCACTGGAGCTAAACAGACCTCCCAGGCGTCGGCGTGTTCGCGTCGGGGCGCGCAAGAGATCTCGACGCAAACAGAGATAGACGACACTGATGTTGTCATAATACATGATGGTGGCACAACAACTAGGATAGTGAAGTTTTATGAGGCATCGGGGCGCGCAAGAGATCTCGGCGCAAACAGAGATAGACGACACTGATGTTGTCATAATACATGATGGTGGCACAACAAATAGGATAGTGAAGTTTTATGAGAAGCTAGCGCAACCAGCAAGCTTTAGCGACAACATTAGCCACAGCGCGATACTCAGCTTCAGCACTGAATCAGGACACTATTGGCTGGCACTTGGAAGGCCAGGAAATGATATTGTCCCTAAGAAAAACAGAATAACCTAATGTGCATTTTCAAGTGTCAGGGCATTCAACCCAATTAGCATTAGTGTAAACTATAAGATCAGTCGGCAAAGTCCGGTAGAGGTGGAGGCCGAGGTCCAAAGTGCCTTGTAAATACCACAAGATTCACTTCATAGAGGTGAGATGAGGATCTCTCAAGTCGTGCATATGTAGGCAAACTTGTTGGACGGCATAGGTGATGTCCAAACAAGTGAAAGTGAGATATTGCAAAGCACCTGCAATGCTCATGTAGTGAGTGGGATCAGCTACCGAAACACCAGCAGCAGACAGTTTGGAGTGAGTGTCCACAGCACGGTTCAGAATATCCAGCATATATTATCGTTGTGAGAGAAATAGATCATTATCTCGACTCTCAACAATAATGCCTAGGAAGTGATGAAGAGGACCCATATCTATCATGGAAAACTCCCATCGGAGAGCCGATATAATCTGCTGGAGGAATTGCTCTGATGAGACCATGAGAACAATGTCATCAACATAGAGGAGCAAGAAAGCCATATCAGTGCCATGACAGTGAATAAATAGCGAGGTGTTGGACTTAGCTTCAACAAATCCAAGAGATGTGATATGAGAAGCAAAACGATTATATCAAGCATGGGGGTCTGCTTCAATCCATAGAGAGAGTGGTTCAAGCGGCAGACATAATTAGGTCATGAGGAGTCAATAAACCCGGATGGCTAGAAGCAATACACTATCTCTGTCAATGTGCCATGCAGAAATGTATTTTTGACATCAAGTTGATGAATGGGCCAAGAGCGCAAGAGAGTCAAAGTGAGTACCACGCAGATGGTTGTAGGCTTCACTACCGAACTGAAAGTTTCATCATAGTCAACTCCGAGACGCTGAGTGAAACCATGTAAGACCTATCGTGCTTTGTAGTGAGCAAGAGAGCCATCTGACAGAAACTTATGGTGAAATATCCATTTTCCATTAACAACATTGATGCTAGGAGGGCGAGACACCAGTGTCAAAGTATCATTTGCCTGCATAGCATCAAACTCTGACTACGTAGCAGCGCACTAGTTCGGATCAGATAGGGCTGATCAAAAAGGCGTCAGGATCAGAGAGAAAGCCATTGTGTTAAGGTTGAGACGGTCAACCGGCTGAATAAATATGGATTTTGTATGAGTGCGCATGTCGTGCATATTGGTGATAGGCACAACTGCCTGTAGGACTGTGGCTACAGTACATCGAGTGGCACACTAGTGTCACTAGAAGTAACTTGGGACGAGGCATCCACGGGGGTCACGGCATGAGGCAGTCCAACGAAGGGCCCAGTAGTGCACTGGCAATGGCCTAAGACGTGGTGTCCATAGGGGCAGCAGCACGATGCCAGGGTGGAGAGGATGACCCGACGAGTAGAAGCCCAATAGTAGGAGCAATCCGTGGTGACCTGATAGCGCCAGGGGCATGCAGCCGTGCCAAGCTAGCTATAGGCACATGCATAGTGTTGGTGCCCCTGGGAGGTGTACCTGCAAGCACAACACTAAGCCAAATGGGCAAAGTGAAACGATAATCATCATCCAAAAAATCCAAGGTGGTGGGATCCAAGGGAGGAGTAGACATCTCAGAAAAAGAGAAAAATGACTCGTCAAACACAACGTGTCAAGAGATGATGACTTTGTTGGAGTGAAGATCAAAACATCTATACCCCTTGTGATCGGCAGAGTAGCTAAGGAAGATACACAAGGAAGAATGAGGAGAGAGTTTATGTGGAGCTATGGAGGATAGGTTCGGGTAACAGGCACACCCAAACATGTGGAGGTGGGTGTAGGATGGGTGTGCTCGATGAAGAGCATAGAACGAAGTGAGGCCACTGAGAGTCGTAGTGGGTGACGGTTGAGGAAATAAGTGGCGGTGTGAAGAGAATCAGCCCATTAGACTAGGAGAAGACTAGCCTGAAAGAGGAGAGAGCACACAATATTGTTAATGGTAAGAAGAGTGCACTCAGCTTTATCATTTTTTTGGGAGGTATATGGGCATGACATGCGAAGAATGACACCGTTGATGAGGAAGAATGTGCGGGCCAAGGAGTGGTCGAATTTGCGGCTGTTGTCGCACTGGACTACCTTGATAGGGGAGCCAAACTGTGTGCGCACATATGACAAAAAGTTGGATAGAGCATTGAAGGTATCAGACTTGAAGCGGAGGGGGAAAGTCCACGTATAGTGAGTATAGTCATCAAGAATCACAAGGTAGTACTTATAGCCTGGCACACTAGCAACTAGGGATGACCAGAGATCACGGTGTATTAAATCGAAAGGATGAAATGCGCGAGTGGTTGACCTACTAAAGGAAAGGCACACATGGCGGCCTAATTGACATGCATGACATATATGGTCAGAAGTACGTTTATTATAAGAAATAGCATTAGAGTTGACAAGTTTTGACAATATTAGATGATGAAGACGACAATGCTAGATAGTGGTGGAGCATGCGGTAGTGATGAGAGCTGGAGAGCTGGCTATAGACAGAAAGAACGGGTAGAGGTCACCCGTGCTATTGTACCTATTGCACCTAACGATTATGCTCTGAGTTTGCATGTTCTTCACAGAGAAGCCAAAAGGGTCAAACTCAATGGAGCAATTGTTATCAGTTGTAAAGCGACGAATGGAAATTAAGTTCTTGATAATATTAGGTGTGACTAAAACATTAGAGAGAATGAGAGATCGCTGTGGCGTGGGAATGCAGATAACACAACGGAGATTATGGGGAGTAAGGCCCCGTTTCCAACAATGATCGAGGATGGATTGAGTAAAAAGGGAGGGTGGGAAGAAATGAGTATGCTAGTGTTGTTGGCCATGTGGGAGTTGGTCTCGGAGTCGGTGTATCACTCGATCGAGGCCGGCAGGGTCAAGGATAAGGTATTGAAATTGTTGATGAGGGATGCCTAGTCCTAGGAATTGTCCGCCATTAGGGATCAGGAATGTTGTGGCGTCATAGGTGGCACTGGCACTAGAGTTGCTACGGCTAAAGGAGGCGGCAAAAAAACCAAGCGAAGAGGAAGGCGGCGTAATTCATTCATCTTGGCATTATGTTTTGAATTCACCTTGGAAATTCAATTTAGTAAAACAATTAGAAATCAAATTTTAAAAGTTGAACCTGAGAAGATAATAGAATAAACTTGATTATTTGTGTTTTCCTAAGAAGGTAATAGAATAAACTTGATTATTTGTGTTTTCTTTATTTTGGGCTTGTTTTTAGCTCTTAAATTTATCTTCATAATAGGTTTTATATGCATTTCAAGGACTAAAGGAAATTCAAAAAATAATCAGTTCAGGATAAAATCATGGAAAATTTCTCTAAAAGTACAACACAACACATTAGACCTAGTGTGATTTTTGCATAAATTTATCACTTCAATTGGTACCTCAACTAGATCACCCCAAATCAGGAAATTCTAGAAAATCAACTATAGCATATTGTATTATTTGCTTTAACACCAAAATTTAATGAAAGCTTACATTGTAAATCCCCATTGACAAATTTGTAGATGAATACATACTTTGCTAATCACAAGTTCCTTTAAAACTAATTCGCATTTTAACATCACAAAATTATGCATGCAAGAACCCTAAGTGAAATCAATTTCAGACCCAGCTAAAACTAAACAAGTAGCTATGTTTGCAACCTCATCATAATTCAATCACAGCTCCTTTAGCAATACACTTTGGACAGCATGTTGATCATCTTGTACTCTAATACCAGGAAGAATACATTAAATTAAATCACATAGGAAGCACATGAAATGAGAACTACAACCTATAAACATTATTTGTCTACAGTGAACAATATTGACTAACCTAATTTACAAAATTATCAAGGTAAATCCAAAAGTCTTTTCACTTTGTAACTTGGCACGTTGCTAGGTCATGTCCTTGTCCACCCCCCAGTTAGCATGTCTCCCTTTAAAACTTAATTTAATTAGATGAGACCAAGAATGGGAGAGAGATCATTGCAATAGTGCTCACACTTGTCAACCCACTCTAAAGCAAATCGCCTTCTCCACCACTGTCAGTTGGGCCTAGGGATAATGGGACCCACTTGTCAACCCCTAGAACACCCCTCAACTCAGCGAAATCCTTGGAGTGCTGTCACATCCCTCAAAACGTGTCCTTGCCACCCATTGACACCTAGGGCAACCACCACCACGTCAACCTCCACTTAGCCATAACTCTCTCCTCTCTCAGTCTGTTCTGTGGATGAACCGATGGGTTTCACCTTGGGTTCGCCGGCAACAGAGGCGTCACTCCCGACGCCGGCGAGTGTTCGGTCTCCACCATTGTCACTCTAGTGAGCTTCGACGCAAACCGAGCATGGGAGCATGATCTACTAACCATGCCTAACTACTCTATGTATTTTCATCCCATTCCGTGCAGGTCGGAGTTGCGGTGTCGCCGTCGTCTTCGCCCTCGGTCCCGCCGACCGCCGCCGCGTTGCGTCCGCGTTCCGGCTGCTTCGGTGGATTTCTGGCCGAACCGATGCGCCGTGGTGTTCGCCCCAATACTAGAAGCCGGACACCCAAGCCCCAAGCCTGAGACACCCTGAGCCTCACGAATAGAGCTCGTCTTCCCCACGGCCGGCCGCCCCAAGCCCGAGACACCCTGAGCCTCACGAATCGAGCTCGTCTTCCCCACGGCCGGCCGGCCGCCGCCTCCATCGGCGATTCTAGCCGCCTCGGTAAGCCGTCGTCCGATTCCTTTCATGTGCTACCTCCTGGCAACTCCACTGATTCCCTTTGGCATCCCGTCGACCGAAGCAAGCCGACACCGTCGGACCGCTGCTTTCGCCCGCCACAGGGCAAATCTAGACGCATCCACCGCCGTCCAGGCGTCGTCAGCCTCCGTGGGGCCTTCGTTGAGTCTCCTACAGCCCAGAAACCACCTTCGCGTGCCCGGGTTTAGCTCGAATCGACCCTTAATCCATATGTCCCTACAGGCCGAACCTAGCTGCCGCTCGCGCTGCCGCTGCTGCTGGATCCGGCCACCTCCGTCGACAATTATACCACCTACGGGTTCTCATGTAGCTGGCTCACGTTTCTCCTTTTGGCCGCACCACGCAAGAAGCCGTCGTTCGCCAAAGGTCGCCGGCTGCCGACAGCCTCCCCAAGGACCTACCCGTGCTGTTCTTCAAACGTTTAGGTGCAAGTATTCCCTATGTATGACATGTGGGACCCACGTTCTTTGTAGTTTTAGAAAACTCTAGGGAAGCCTTTTCATATTTTGCTTGACAGTGGGACTGTAGGTTGTATTCCTCTGAAGCCGAAGGGCTTAAGTGAAAAAATATATAGTTACACACATGTGGACTCCCTTAACTTTAAAATCTGGAAAATCTGAGAAATTAGTTTATGCAATATTAGTTCAACAGAAAAATACCCAAACTTGTAAAATTCATATTAGCCCCAAATGAGGAGGAACCAAATTTGTTGGAATCAAAAAATTATAAAGTGTATTCTGTAAACTAAAAACAGCATAACTAGTACAGAAAACACCTCTAAATTTTTTATAGTTGATAATTACTTTCTTTAGTGTATAAAGTGTATAACAAAATACTAAAAGGCATAGCAAATTTACATTAACTCCAAAATTGTTGAACTCAGCCCTGTTGAGCTTACAAAAATTATGCTCTCTAATGTATTAGGAATGAGCTACACAAAACTGGCTCACAAAGTACATATATGCTATAGCACACATAAATACCTAATACATGTACAAAGGTTATAAAATCCATCTCTCCTATAATAAAACTTGTAAAATGGAAAATTTTCACCACGATTCACATAAAAGCACTAACAACCCACTGTAGAGATTTCACTTATACTAGAGTAGTTTTAGATTTTTGGTGTTTCATTATCTGTAAACCTTCTAAAATCCATATCTCACAAATGCCAAACTAAAAATGTTAAGTTATTCCCCAAAAATCACTTAGAATAGGTCCTATCCACTGTATAGAACTCAAACTTTACTTATCCAACTCCAGAAATGCATTTAAAACTCAAGTAATGTATAAACGGCACAGTTAATGTATATATAATTGTGAAATTCATAACTCCCAAATGAAAAGTAATAAAATAGACATATTTTACTAAAATTCACCTTAAGTAAGTACCTAGCTAATGTGTATAAATCATTAGAGCATTTTAGATTTTTTACATTATTTGATATTTATTCACTTATACGTTAATTTTATTTGTAGATCGGGACAAAATTGATGAAGGAGAAATATTTGGTGTCCAGGTTGATGAAGAGTAAGGCAATTGATCCCACTCTTTGACCATATTAAATCCTATATTTTGGGAATGAAATGTGTTACAAAAGTGCATATATATTTTTAATTATCAATATTAGAATTATGTTATACGGTAGCTATTACTAAATTGTTGCATATTCCACCTTAAAAACTTGAATTCCTTTCTTGTGCTCTCTTGGGTATATACAAGTCTGCTTCCAAATGCTTAGCCATAATTAAAAATTTGCAAATACACATTATGATTACTTTATAAACTAGAATTTAGACATCATATTACTTTTGGACAGAGTGTTACCTCTATGTATTTTTAAACTAAAATGGTGAAAAACACATTTGTATTTGGTATTAGTTGCATGTAAGTATTTATCTGAGTTGATTAAGGAATGAACTTCATGCACCCATCTATTGTTTACATACAGTACGACCACATGTGTTGATTATAGGATGACCTTAGCCTATTAAATTGTGTATTTGTTTGATCTTGCATTTGCATTAGGGAGACCATTGTAGTATGGACAGTGCATGAAGGGTTGCTGAGAATGTAATGCCTAAGGGATTGACTATAGGAGCTACTCATGTGAAGCTTGAGAGAACAGGTGTTCCCTTCATGCATCTGAGCATATCCAATATAACAATGTTGTGTCTCATGAGTAGGCCTCCCATGATGACAAGTTTGGTAGGCCAACCATTATGATGACACTAAGGTCTAGACCTAGTCTGGGTTCACTCACTAGGCTCATGTAAGGTTGAACATATAGGCAATATAATAGTTTCGTTGTGACATCTAGACTGTATTCAATGTATAGAGTATGGCGGTACTAATAGTACCAAATAAACTAGAGAATTCATATCTTATCGGTAAAGTCATACAAATTTGATGGTCAAAACTAATCGATTAGCCACGCTCGTGGTTATAACGACATAGTGAAGTGTCATAAGTATTTCGTGCTTTTAAAATTGTGTTTATGAAATTAGGACATGGTAAGGATGTTTTACTATCGTTATGAGCTTATAAATATCAAATTGATAGCTTGTTGCTGTAGATGATATGATATTAATGATGATACCATTATAATCTATTTTAAATGATTTACTAAATACAGTTGAAAAATACTTGTGAAATAAAATTTGCTTTATACAAAAAAGAATATAAATAGCCATGTTTGTATTAGAACTTATATGTAGCCTATAGATTTTAGCCCTTGTGCATTATCTTGATAATGTACTAATTCTTGTTATTTTTGTTATTTTTTTCTTTAGGTTTTGTTACGGGTGAGGTTTGCTTAGGTTGAGTACTTTAGGAATCATGGGCTAGTTCATCACAAGAACATTTAAGATAATTGGAGAATGGTCTAAATGTAGATTGAGGCATCTGGGATTTTGTATTTCTTGACATGTGAGCATATCTTGGTGAAGGGGGTGAAGGACTAGTGTGACCGTTCTTTCAAATATCTTTACAGTATGGTATTTGGGATGAGTTTAGATGGTTATATACTTATTTATCTTTTATTAAAGGCCTTATCCAACTAGATAATTCGTATTGTCATGTCTAATAACTTGTGTAATATATTACTCAAGATGTTCAACATTAGAATCCCTAAAGCCATGAGGGATGCATGGCGCGGGAGGGTGGGCAATCACGTGTGATATATGCGAGATTTCTGTAGTGGATTCACTTTTTATTATTGGGGTTAATTATTACATATATGTTAGAGTGAGAAATCAATTCCCACATAAAAACCTGATTAGAAATCCAAAAAATAGAATTTTTGGATGTAATATTTGGACATCTATTGGGCATGCTCTAAGTTGACGAGCTAGAATTAGAAATTTAGAATCCTAAATACCTAGGAATACTCACTTACATTTAGTTGCTAGTCACATTAATCTTGATATCCAAAATACCATCTACTGCAGAATGGCTCGCAACGGGAAAACTAAAATTACAGTCTGATGTTTTATAACTCATGCAACCAGATCCAGAGGCGCCATCGCTGCTGATCTATGTCGTGCCAAACTAAGCATAGCAAATTAACAGTAGATAAAAGACGGTGCACAAATGTCTATCTATTGTATAATCCTTCTTCAGCATCAGCATTGTTTTACTGATTATAAGTCGTTAGCTATCAAAAAGTAATTTATAATAATTTATAGATAAACTTATATATATATACTTATCTATTTAATGATTTAAAAATAAATACTTAAAAAAATAAGCCACGATAAAAAAACTTAAAATCAACTTTTAAAAATAAGTTTTAAAATTTAAAATTTTGCTGTGGCTTTAAGCTGAAGGGTAAAATGGGGGTGCTTCTCTCGCCCCTAGCCAGATAACGGATCATCACAGCAAAGGCAAATATCAGCATTGACCCATAAGATCAGCTTACCTTCGCCCACTAAAAATAGTTATTTCGCTGCTGATTTCTTGTATATTGTATTGCACTTTCCAAGGTCCTGGGTCCTTGGCTCCTTGGCTGCGTACATTCGCAATACAGAGACCAGAAGTAGTCAAAAATCTTAGCGCCTGATCTTTTTTGCGGTTGATTTTGGCTAATTAGCCACACGCAAAAACGAGAAACATAATTACCATACGCTTAATTAAATATTAATTATTAAAAACTGAAAAAATATATTTATTTAATTTTTTAAAACAACTTCTATATATAATTTCATACAAAACACATGTTTAGCAGTTTAAAAACGTGTTTACGAGAAACAAGAAGTGGCTAAACCCACTAAGCAAAAAGAACGGGCCTTTAGATTAATTGTATCACCTTAATACAATGATCTGATATCAATAAAACTTCCTTTATCTTAAAAGAAGTCATGGATCTTGCTTGAAAATTCCTTAGCTGAAAGGACTAGAAGTAGTTAACCAAAGAAAAAAATGTTTTCTTTCTAGTAAAACAGGAAAATGAGGAAAAACTATAATGAATTCCATGCATATTTATTCCATATAAAGTTTCAAGATTGACAACTGCAATTCAGTACCAATGGCGAGCTACATGTATGGGGTTGTGAAATTGACTTCAATATGGCAGCCCTTAAAATTGTTGTATGTAGTATAGAGGTCAGGGTTGCTATCAATCAGCTACCCAACGAATAGAAGGCTGCTCAAATAACCCATCAGCATCATATATGTTGTTATACTAGACAGTTGGTACTTAAAGCATCCTAGAGTTCTGGTGGGACAGTCAGAACTCAAAGATTAGTATTTTCAATGGCAATTCCAATATTACTGTTGCAGTAGCCCCACCAGATCATGTACACTATTTGTGTAATGATCTGGATGGATACTGTTTGAAGCGTCCTGAAGTTCTGGTAAGGTAGTCACACCTGCGATTGTAATGCAAGTCCAAAAGGTATTTGAGACTTGATTGGGCACAAGGGATAAGATTTTTCTACACATACGGAATATGAGAAGTTTCTCACCAGACAGAACCAGAAGTGTTTTGCAACCAGTGTTCTGGCCAAATAGTATGTCAGTGTCCAGTCTATCACCGACCATGCACATTCTTGATGTCTCCAAATTGAACCTGCAGCATTTCAAACAGTAATGAGGGTTTAAAGGTAAACGAAATTGCTGTTCCACCATCTCAGCTGCTGCCCTATGCAAATTGTTGGTATTGGAATTGCCATTATTTGGTACTTAAATCAATACAGAAATATGTTTCTGTGCTTGAGTTCCATTGACACCAATTCGCAAATATGACTTCTTGTCAACCCCACCTATCATGTAAAATCCCAATTGATGAATTGCATGAGCCGATATAAAAAGTTGGTCCCTACCTTTAATTATTAGACGGTTTGCTGTGGCAAACCTTCATGTGGGTTGCATGGAAATTTTTTTGCTAAATTAGTCAGTATTGCCAATTTGTTTAGTCAGCATGCATCTAATCTTAGAAGGTTTCCAGATTTCCATTGCAAAAAATGGTAACACAAATGTTTGGATTATTAACAATCCCACTTTTCTTATGTGTACTTCACAAACCTTTTCAAAAGGAAGTCCATTAAAAAGCTTGAAGGTTTTCCAACAACAAAGGGCTCTTTCTGCACAGAGCAACTAACAGCAGCGACCATAGTTCCAGCTCCTGTTACTTACAGTGATGAGGAAATGAAGCAATAGAGATAAAAGCTTTAATGATATAATCAATAGATAACATTGCCCGGTCCAAACCTGGCCATTCTTGAGTGGATGTCATATGACCAGTAGGATCACGGTTGGTTGCAATGAAAAGGCAGCCTGGATTCTCACGAATACACAAGCTTGCATACCTGCAAGATTAGCATTATTTCATTAAGAAAATAGTGAAAATGGGCTTGATGGGGTGAAAGGGCTGACAGCAGCGAGAGCATCATAATTGACTCTGTTTGGAAATACTAACTAAACTGTGTATTGGGAAAATGTGTTGTCCTGTATACCCATGATTCCATGTTTTAAAAAAAGAACACGATTCCCTCTGCATGTGGGGGTCTCTATTTCTGTTCTTGTCGGGCATCAAAACTCCATGACATACATAGTATAAATCCAATAAACACACACTAAGTTTCTCCATAAACAATCTGTTGAAAGCAATAAACCACTGGCAGCAACCAGCATGAGAGATCACTGAAGTTGTCCATGCCCCGGCTCCCTCTTTTCTCCCTGTGGCACCTTTGTCCCCCACCATTTGTTTGCTGAATGGTCCATCACCCTGTACTGCCGGCGACTCCAGGAACCAACAATAGCTCCCCAGCAACTGGTGACCACAAGCTGTGCATTTGACCTGCTGCCAGCAGTGCTGCCAGTGCTGACAAATCCATCTATGTGGTGAGATGGAAGCGGGAAGAAGAAGGGATTTGTACAAGATTTGGCGATGGAGTTCAAGAGCAAGTAAGAAGGAAAGTAAGAGAGGTGGAATTGGAGATTAGATTTTCTCATGTCTAGACCAAACAAACAGATTTTCTGTATTTCATCCAAACAAACTATCACAAAAACAAGGGAAAGTTCAGATCTAACCCCCCCCCCCCCCACCACCACCACCACCTCCCCTACACACAAAAAAAAACACCTTCAGTGATTTATTCTACCTCCCTGAACTCTTTAAACTGAACAAATTATGCACTGTTATTATGCTAGAAGAATAAGAACTAGTTTTCCTAAAATCCCTATTAAAACATGTTTTATGAAACTAATTTACATTATTAAGGTGAAATGTTGTGGGATGGGGGAGAGACTGCGCAACGTGTAGCCATGCTCGACAGGAGGGCGAAGTCTGAACCCTCACCTCCCCAGAGCCATGGAAAACAGGAGAGAACAGAGAGGAAGCAATCCAATCCCCTTTATACTCCTAACAATCCTCAACAGATAAGCAACAAATTGGCTAAGATAAATGGACAACCAAACTTCCTAACAAGATCAACTTAATCCTTCTGGGTATCGTGCAAGTTCCCTGTGTCACCCAGATCGACGAGCCACTCCTGTGGCGTTTTTGCGTGGTCTTCCTGCGTCTGCTGAACGTGCATTCCCACATAACATGCAAACAGCCATTAAAGGAGCAAACCCACATTTCAACCCAGAGCTATAGCATTAGTTTTATCCTATGTGGCATCCTAATAGACAATATTTGCTGATTTGCCATTTAGATGTGTATTGAATAAAAAACGAAATAAAAAATGGAAGAGCTCACTGGTCAGGGGAAGCTCCTCACCCTGGCAACTCGTCCTTTACTGCTAACACTTGTTCCTCCTCCCATGCTAAGCAGCAGGAGCAAGAAATGAACCAAGGCCAATGAATGAATGACAGGACATATGCAATGGCTTCCAAGCTGGTCCCACGTCATAACAGAATACCATGAACAGGACAGTGAATGGAACCAGAAGGGTGCTGCAGCCGCTGGCCACTGCTCAAGGTTTTCACCACATGCCTATCACATTGCCATAAGACCAGAGCAAACAAAGCAGAACAGACCCTATCAGCTGCAGAAGAAGGCAAGCATTGATGGAGCAAAATTTTACCCTCACGATCTTCGTTCTTGCTGGCCAAATTAAGATTTCAAAGAAACAGCAGTCCATAACAGGGTCATTTTATCCCCATGATCTGGGAGCTAAACAAGGTGTGGCATCTACTTTTTAATGGGTCAAGGGGGTCAAATGAACTGGTTTTGCTAGTTCAAGGTTTGTAGTTGATTTTCAGACCATGGCAAAAGCGGAGGGGGTGAAAAATGGATTTGTTCCAACCTTGAATGTAGGCATAAGTTTGTATCTTCCCAAAAATAATTTAACACTATAGCTTTGAGATTGCATGCACCAAGTTATCAACAAGGTGAATAAAACATCGTAAACAGAGTCGCTTGGTTAAAGTATGGTTCTTGCTGACTCTTAGTTCAACTCTTATGTCTTGAATATTCTGTCAACAAACATGCAAACAGCAACTAGCAGATTGCAAGTCATACTAAGCTATTCAACTAAGTGAAGTGGAGGGGAAGCTACTGACGGAAAGAGAAAAGGAAGCAAAAGGTACTACAGAACTTGTGAAGGGAGGATAGAAATTTTAAGCATCAGTTGCATATGAAAATAGTGGTGCACCCAACAAACAAAGAATGGAATGAGGGGGAGAAAGACAAATGGGCCTGAATTATTTGTTTCCTTTCCATTTCCCCACAAGTGGGTCTCACATATCCTATGGTCATGCTTTTAAAATGTACAGAATTCTATGGATTTGTTAACAAAATAGGATTCTTTTTATTTGTAAAAAATGCTGTGATATCAATTAATCCAACAGCTTTCACATGGATCTGCTATTGAGTAAATCTACTAAATTGTAAATGAAGGGAAGGCCCAACGGTTAAATTTGGTACACATATGGGCAACTGAAACACATTATTAGTGTTGTGATTGGCATGAAAACACAAATGTTACCATTATCCCTCATAACAGGATTGATCTGCTTGCAAAGCAATGAAGATTAGAACAAAAAGATAAGAGGCCTCACTGTATTTTGTAGTAGTTGAAGTATTGATCAAGTCCAACAATGACAGCTCCAACCTGGAATAGATATTTCATTGAGCTTAGTCTGCATGATTATATTCATACCGGATCAACATAAGATCAAAACTCCGATAAACAGGTTTTGATATTACACTTTTGTCATGTTCAAAGTAGAAGTCTGCCTCCAGCAATATGCTTTTCTTGCCATCCTCCTGGAGAAAACATCATTAGTTAGATGGAGAGGTGAAACAGAGGTAAGATATCCCTGGAAGGGGAATTCTGTTTTCAATCCTTCAGCAAGTGCACATTAAGATGGATAAAGGAAAGTCTACCATGCTATATTTAAGAAACATGCTTGTCTGATGATGTGCATGTTTGTCCAACTGTAGCTGTTAGAATCTCAAATTTGTGTGATTACTTATGGCCTATTTTATTTTCGAAAATGCTGGTGATGCTAAAATAGCTGTTACTTTCAAATCATAGTAAGTGGCCTACTGCAAGCAAATATCATCTATAGTGACCCACTAATTACTATAGCTTCTTCACCCATGACTAGAGAAATACAGACTCGATATGACTAGAGAAATACAGATTCAATATAAATGCATAACGATCCATTTGTATGGATGAACTATTAGAACTATGTCGATGCGTCATCATTACTAGGTAAATGAACTAAACAGAAAGGAGACCAGCTAGACCCACTAGTTACTATAGTTTCTTCACCCAACTAGATAAATACAGACTCAGTAGTCAATATAACAATGCTTAGGAGACAGATACAAGTGCATAATGATTCATTTGTATGGATGAGCTATTAGAACTATGTCGATGCATCATAATTGTTAGGTAAATGAACTCAACCGAAAGGAGACTGGCTAGAAGTATCACAAAAATCTAACAAGCATCAGATGCACCAAGAATAACCAAAGTAAAATTAAAGGAAGCTCCACTGCAAATAAGAACCAAAGCAAAAGATAAAACAGATTGTCAGAGAACATCTAATTTGCAGGGGAGGGAGTAAGGATACCATGCTTATCTTACCGGACCACCAAAACATTCAAAACCAGCTAATCTGAGCTCTTCCAAAATACCATCCTCACCGACAACATAAACCTTAAGAGAAGAAAAGTTTCAACTATAGTCAGTATTACATTAGTGAAAACAAGGGCACAAAATACATGCAAAAATACCATTTTGTGGTACATTAACATAAATTAAGTAGCAAAGTAAGATCAAGCCTCATTAATTTTTTTCCCTTGTGTAAGTGACAGTCTTTTAATATCTTTAGCACATATCAACTCTTAATCATGTTTATCAGTCAAAACATAGTTAATCACAACTTAAATTGACCTTATTGAGTGCATATTGTATGGACCTTCAACCTGGAGGATAGCACACAGCTACATATAAACTAAGCACTATAATACATTGGCATAACATATTCAATCTTACTGGCATTGTAAATGCGGATCTTAATTTTTTGAACCTTTTTTAATATATTTTAAGTCTCAACCCATGCCCATCTTTTTTCAAAATCTAAACCCTTTTCCCCGTGCCACTGTAGCATACAGCTTGCATAGCAAAACAGCTCTGCACCAGAGCGAAATTGTGGCATGCAAAGACTTTCGCCTTGCCACACCAGCAGTGTTACTGGCAAGAAAAAGGTTGAGAAAGTAAAACAGAATCATGAATGTGAATGTCGCTTCTATGTTGAAAAGCTTCTGGCATATATGTATTATACTGTTTCAAATCCAATATTGTGTTAAAGTGCCCTTAATAGTTTCTCTGAAATCATTGGTAACTGTTAGTGCAGCAGATATTCTACATCATGTCTAGAAAGCAGATTGAAAGAAGATAAAAATTACCTAAACATTAAAATTAAACATATAGTACCACCATTCCTTTATACTTGATGTTTTGACCTTTCGCAATCTTGAAGATGCAACTTTGATTAAATCTGATGGTACAAATTTTATTAAAAATATTGTGAAAGCATTTCTAAAAACAAATCTGATGGTACAAATTTTATTAAAAATATCTACATAGTTTCAAGCATATTACTGGTCAATTTTACGAAGGTTGACAGCACGGATTGAGGGTGTGGATTGAAAAGAACAGAGTTAGTATGAATTCATGATACCTTCTTTTCTGGAGAGAAATTATTTAACTTCAAGAACATAGCTGCTGCAAATGATGATGTAAAGATCTCTTCCTGCAGAGAAGATAACTAATAATCACAATGCAGGAAACTATCGTCACAGGAATCTGGATGTATAGAAACCTACCTCCATCACTTCAAGTTCAAGTGCTCTAAACTTGTTTGAATACTGCCTTCTTGACTTTCTAGAGTTGTTTGTTACAAAAACTAATTTCTTGCCCTGCACCAAGTCAATGTAATAAAATCATCTATTTAACCTATGCCTAATGCGCTGATCACTGATGGTATATTTATGAATTAGCCTAGATATAGTGATGCACTAAGTGTATTCCAAGTTTCAGATTAGCCCTGGATAAAGTCAGTGAAGAGTTACGATGGATGCTATGTTATGTCCCATCTAATATGTGAAAATAATATAACATAAAATTCCCAGTTTGTTCAAATAATTAGCACCACAACAATGTTAAAGCAAAACCATATTGCATCCTCAAGTGAAAGCAATTCTTTTGTATTAACTTCAAAGCTAGATGCCATGGCATTAGCCTGCACAAATACATATGCACTGATATTTCAAGCACAAAAGGAACTGCATAGTTATATAGTAGTTAGTCACGTATATACTTGTAGAGATTATTTGAACATATCAGCTTAATGATTGAAATAAAAATTCCCTTGTGTAAAATTTAGCTAAAATGCAAAAGGTGGAAGAACAAAGGAAAAAAAGGTGTTAAGTTAGTAGAACAAGTAATATTGCTATCTCTATATACATCTTTCCATTACTCAACTTTTTTCTGCTTCTTCTCTAATTCAATCTGCCTTTTCAGATCCTTCCTCTTTTCTCTAAGCTTGCAGTTTCCTCTAAGCTTCTACTTTTAATAATTGCTAAACAATGTTTATGAACTTCCGTAAGTATGTGAGCAAACAACAAAAATACATAGCACAAATATATAGAAATTGATGTTTTCCCTCATCTTACAGAGTATCCAAAGTTACAAACAGGTTGATGAAGTATAAATATCAGTCATTTCATCCCCTAGCCATGCAATAGAGATTCCGTTTTCTCTTAACCAAAGACTAGTCTGACAACAAGGTCAGAATTGGTGTGCCAAGAAGAAAACAAATGCAAATTTAGTTCTGTCTTAATTATTCCAATTTATCTATAACTGAACAGTGTTCTGGCGATGCTAAAGATTTCACTCAGAATTGCATCCTACAGATTACACAGGCAACTTTGAATTTACATATTTTTATGAAAAACATCAACAACTTAGGTAGAAACAGATCATTCTTTTTTCTATGCAGAGGCTTGATGTACTTTGATCCGAGTAATGAGCTTCTAAAACAACGACCAGTACACAAGAAGAAGAATTGAAAGTTGTAACTATGATTTATTGTTAGTAGCGATTCCAAGCACCAACAAAACCAAAACGGAATTTCAATCGCTAGCTATTTCGCCATACAACGAACTAAACAATGTTCTCGCTAGTAGCACATTCAACGGGACCATCCACATACCATTTTCCGCAGCAAGTCCAACGTCTCAGGGATCCCTTCGATGAGCTTATCTCCCTTCCAAATCACCCCTGGAAACCAAAAAAAAGAGAAGAAGAAGAAGAAGAAATCGAGCAACAAAATACACCAAAAAAATATCCAGTCAGAATCGATCATGGGACCAAGCCAAAAACATTCGAGGAAACTTTCCCCGAGAAAGCGCGAGAGAGGAGAAGAGGCGGCGGATCGGATACCGTCGCAGTCGAAGAGGAAGGCGTCGACGGAGTCGACGAGGGATCGGGCGGCGCCGGCGGTGAGGAGGCCGCACGGAGGGTTTGGGAGGCCGTTAGCCATGAAGTCCTTCGATTTGCTTTTGTGTTCCGCTGGTTTTTTTGTGTGCGCGTCGGATGGCGAATGTTTTCGAGGACGACAGCCGCCGTTATATTAGGAGGGACATGATGCTGGCCGGCCCGCTGCTCCGTCCTCCGGACACCTCATTACTGTGGGCCACTAGTTCCCGTCCGAGACTGCTTCAGTGACGTGGGAGTGGAACCGTGGAACCAAAACATCAATGCACCTGTACGAGCATCTCGCGGCGGAGGGGGGAATTCGGCTACGCTCTTCAGCACGTTCTTCATACCTGCCCGCGCGTTGCCACGGACTATTTAATAATAAAACATTTGTCTTTCTCAAATCACAGATTTATTTTTATCATTCCAAAATAATCAATAAAAATTAAGCTTTTTAAATAGACAATAATAATACTAATAACATGACAAAAACTATATAGAAAATATTCCACATCATACATGCTTATAATAAGAAAAACAAACATAATATAAATAGACAATTTAATATTATAATAAAACTTGTTAATACAAAATCTAGCATTTTTGGTATATGTGCCAACCACACTAATAGCTTTATTAGTGGTCTGCACGTTATCCAAAACTGATTCTAATAATTTTAATATCTAATGTATTCAACAATACGTTTGGTGTAACACAATTTACATACTTAGAAGGGTAGAAAGATAGTAATTATGTGGGTCGTCCTCCATGTGATCAAAACTATGATACACTAGAAAATTGTTCCATCATCTTAAGGTTTATCTTATTAACATACTCATTTCAAATTGATAGAATCACTTGCGATGTGATGTAACTTTGATCAGAAATATTTAATGCTAACCTAAGAAAGATATCACTTATTAGGACATAGAAATTGGTGTCACTATTAGTGTATGGCACATATCTTGTTAGCAAGCTGCACATGATCATTTTCAATCGTTTCCTCGGTCTCATTCCCAACACCTAGAAGGTAGTCTAAAAACCACGGATCTGATTGAGCTCTCATATTATGAGTGAGCTTCAATTGTCACATACTACCCCATAAGTAAGATCATAGTGTTGCATCTGTTATTTGTGCTCTTGTTTCCTTCCTTACAATAGGAAGAACCTATCTAAAGTCTCCTCCAAATACAATTATCTTTCCACCATATAGAAAGTCCTCCCATTCCATAATATCACACATGCTATTGTCAAGTGCCTCAATTGCTTGCCTCTTTGTCAAAGAGGCTTCATCCCATATAATATAATAAGAGCGGCCCTTTGAAGTAGTATCCCATATAATAAGAGCAGCCCTTTATGTAATTTGGTTGTCCACTCCTTTTGGTAAAGGTATGTACAACACTATCCTATATTTTTAAAGGTTATTTTGAATCTTGAGTGTACAACCCTACCACTAGGCATAATGGATGCAACCACACCTAATGCTATTGTTGCTATGGATATCTTTCTCTCATTGTGAACTTTTGCAAGCAATGCTTTGTATAGTAATGTCTTTCTAGTCCCTCCTAGACCATCCACAAAAAATACTCCTCCATTGCTACTATCCACTGAAGCTAATATCTGATCATAAGCATACCTTTGATTTGGATTTAAAGACATACATAGTGACACTTGATCTTGGTCAAATTCAATCGTGGTCTCCTCAATGATCTCTCTGACTTCACCATTGAATGTGTCATATGCCTCTTCGATCATAGGAAGAGGCAGATGACATATTCAATGGTGAAGTCAATAGGAAGAGGAAACTCTGTTATATTTTTCCCCATTGACTGAAGCATACATCTAATATCCAATAGCACCATTTGCTCCATTATGCGACTGCATTTTTGGTTTTGGCTATAGTCATCCGACATTGATTCTGGGTACTTCTCCCAAAGTGCTCACACATCACTGGACTCACAATAAACCAATATCATTGCAAAAAGCCTACGAAGTGACAAGGGCATTTGAAATACAACAACCTCAGTTAGGCACTCATCGATGGTATTATCGGCCTCGATAAGACCCTTTTTTTAGTAGCTTCATAAAAGGTTAGCCAAACAACACCGTCAGCTATCCTTAGATCTTCAAATGAGATGGTGCCCGTGACATGGTTTAGAAGCACCCTAAGGTAGTATCTTTCTTCCTCAAATGGATTGGTAGCCACAATATGCCCAACTTGAAAATGTTTGCCTTTTTTCCTACTTCTTTTTACATAGCAACCAAATAGCAAATTTAGGAAAATCCCTGTACAAGATGCTTCGAGCACATGGAAACTCATTGTTCCTCAAAATAGGTAGTTAACCATAGTGTGAGAGGCACTTTGCTGATTAAGTACTTGATGAAGGTCTTCATCCTCAGTAAATGACAAATGATGCATGTTTGGGAAATGAAGTTGCAGTTGTCACATGGAAGGAGAGATCCCACTTAGGTCAAAGCTGAAGATCCTCCATCAAGCTTCTGGTGGGGTAATCCATCTTGCTTCCCGGTATTCATTCATTTCATCTCTATCATTAACATTACAATCTCCACCAATAGCAACAGAGGCTCGATCATGCCCCTTATATATACTTAAAGAGGTACTTCACTGCTTTGATATTGGAGCAAATCTCTGCATTAAAATGGTAATAATACCTCCTGAGAAAATAAGGATTGTATGAAACAACCCACCTATTGTCCAACAATTCCTTTCGAACCTTTACACAATGCTTATCATTTCTTCTCCTATAGATGGGGTATGAGTCCTTCGCTTAAAGAGTTGTCTTGTTAAATTGATGTGAGTAGTGGCTTTTGCATCTCCATTTTGCATGCATATATTGCCATAATTAAGTGGTCCACATGGATATTTATCAATGTTTGGTATCTCAGCAGAGATTACATGGTCATATTGATCTAGAAAAGTCAACTTATATCTAGGTGCGATGATAAGAAGCATGTGCACATGAGGTAGGCCTCTTTTCTAAAACTCCACAAAATATACATCTACAACAACGACCTCAAAAATGTGTTTTTTAAAAAGTTGTATCTTTAGGTCTTCTAATTTCGTTTTAAATACCCGCACAATAAGATTAGGTCGATCTTGCAGGGTCTGGCCAATTTCAAACTCTATAACTATTTCCTCCTAGTTAGGCTCAGGAAGATATCAAGTTTGCCAAACCTTTGAACCAGGGCCATAACATCATGGAATCTACGTTGCATGTCCCTGGGACCATCTATAAAAGTTGTTGGGAATGTCTTGCACTTGTCTACAATGCTTACACAGAATTCCCCAGAAGTAATACTGTCCACCACTCCTTGATACAAATAAGTGCATAAGTCAGCCTGTTTATCACGAATGAAATTTAATCCGGTTGTTTCCACCTTTATGTAGGTGTCAACTACAAATTGTTGAAATAGACACTTCCCATGCAACTCTGTGTTGAAGATTCCACAACGCATTTGAAACTTGTAGCAATAGTATTCTCTCATCAAGACAACTCATTATTTGTGTCTACAATAACAAAAGTGAGAAAACATAAGTACAAATAATGGTATACATGAGCAATTATGGTATATAATGGGAATTACCAATATCATGGTGATTGTTGGGGCGAGATAGTTGAACAAGAGACAATGGAACATTTCTCTTCAGGATTTTAGAATGAAAACCAAGCTCCCCTTTTGAAAACAAAATAAGGTATGATAGGGGATCATAGCAGCTTTCATGAGGGAATATGGATTGTCTCGTATTATTGTTGCCATAGATAGTGACCTTATGTTTAAAATGATTTAGGAGCTCGTTCCCCTCAATCCACACTAATGCCACTTTTGATGATATTGGCCTATTATGGGTCCGCTAGTCTAACTTCATATATGTGTTTAGAGTAACACAATATTCCTTAATATCTTCAACTCTACCTAAATCCCTAAGCGATTCAGAGTACAGGTTATCCTAAGTATGTTCACCAAGCTTCTAATGACATCTTGATCTAGGTTAGGGGATTTTCAGAACCTATGTTGCAAGCTTGGATCATTGTCATAGAAGTATAGCTGCAAATGGCAAGGACTATTGTCACTTGGACCAAAAGAGTGTACATTATGATATATCTGGCCATGGGCTCGGAACGTGTACACCCTAGACCTCATATTGGAATACTCACTGTCAAGACTCACTCGAAGGGTAGTGAAAGAAAGATATGAGTTGAAGTATCTAATATTTTTCTTGAAAATGATGCACATCAGGATCAACACTTGTATAAAGCCTTTGAAGCTCTTTAGGAAGCTCCAGCATTGATAACTAAACTTTCCCATTCTATCAACAAAATCCGTCTAACTCATATTGAAACTTCTTTGCATGGTAGTGCTTGTAATTTGGCACTAAATCTAGAAGGCGAGTGCTTTGAGAAAGATTTTGGAAGGCAAGGTGAGATGCTTCAGGCTTGTTGTAGCTAGCAGTAGAGCCTTGGCTAGGCTTGGTGTGTCTTGACACTTTTCTTGAGTGTTGTTGATCACGCCTTGCTTGTCTTTGTTCTGGTGTCAAGCTTTGATAGCACTCTCGATCACATTCACACCTTGTTGCGATTTGCTCTAGTGTTCAACTTGCATAATGTGCCCTTTGATGATCATGCCTTGCCACAAGCTACTCCGATGTCATGCTTGTAGCGCGAGATGTGGTTGCTCAAGGATGAATTGGCTGCCTTGGCTCCCTAGTAATGGTGGTACAACTTTGAACTATGTCATGTAATTTCTCTTGTGTCCAGATAGTATTGTTTCTAATCAAACTAGTTCCGCTTGAGGATTCCTCTTATAAATGCGTCTATGTAAGGATACCTGGTGATGGAACAAAACTTGCAGTACGGCATTGGCTAGGCTTATCTTCAACGTTTGAAGACATCGGACTTGGGAACTCAACATTAGTAGGACCATGTATGAATAACCCAGTAGGAGAATGTGCACAATGCTCACATGAGTCTCTTTCGCACAGGTTGCTCGACAACTATTGTTGAAACATATAGATTGCACACTTGTTTTCAGCCAGTGTCACTTACAGAAACATTCAAATGCTTACAAATAGGATGAAAAAAAAACCCTGCTTACAAACGCCGATGCCTGGGAGGTCTGCTTAGCTCCAGTGCAGGCCAGTCGGCTTCTTTCCGTGGCTCAAGGTATGCGCGCCGGGGGCTGTGGGGTTTGGTCGAGTCCGGCGCAATGGTACGGGTGCAGACGTGCCAGTCAATTTGACCCTGCAATTGACAAGGAGGTGAGGCAAATGGGTCAATCGAACGACGGGCTGATACGAGTGCTCGCTATCGGCTGGTTACTGATAGGATCGGGTTGGTCATCAGTCACGTTCGGATGACTCTCGCTATCGGCTGATAGTCGATAGGAAACAAGGTGCCCTTCTATCGGTTGGGGTAGCCGATGAGGGTGTGGACATGTGTCGATAAGGGATACGATGGCTCTGGGCATAGCGAAAGCGAGGCCCTGATCCATCGGCTGCAAAGCCGATGGAGGCACAGAATGGAGATGGCAGCACAAGACCCATCGCCCGCCGTGACAACACCGCTGGCACCGAATCTCGAAGATCAGACCTAACTGAGATAGTACGAGAATGAGGCCAAAGGCGACAGGACAGTGGATGCTAGATCGGACATGAGAAGACATCTCTCTAAAGACAGGCGCGCATCGGCTGGAAGGCCGACACGCTTGGCGTGGCGCTCAAGGAAAAGTCTCTGAAGACCTAGCGCGTATCGGCCGAGGAGCCGATACGCTGGACGTGACGCTCTACGTATAGATAACTCATCGGCTATCACTCTGATGAAACGCCATACAGAGACCTATAGGCCTAAAACTCATTCCACCGTCGGTGGCCTCGTAGGTCAAACCTAACCGATGCAACACGGGACCGACAATGGCGGAGAAAGCTTGATAGACCAATAGACTCTGCACGAACGTTATGCGATACATCCTATCGGCCTAATAAGTTGAACCTAACCGATGTAACCTTAGACAGAACGAGACATATTAAGATGGTGGTGGGACTTACCCCTTCACCGGAGATCAAAGTTAACCAATGCAGCCCCGCATCGAGAGCTAGACCTCGCCAGTAGAAACCTAGATAAACTAGGGTGACGATGCGCCGAGGTTGTATTGATCGAAAGATGGATTACATATCTCTAGGGGTCTATATTTATGCCCCCGGGTTTACAGTGTCCGACATATTTTTAGCAACTATCGGACGTTATCTCTTTACATAGATAAAAGAAAATATCTCTAAGGTAGTTACCTAAACTGACTAAACCTTCCTAATTAGATAAGCTATGATTTACAAAAGATAAAATACCCTGTTGTGGATTCCATGGCTCCTCTGCAAACTCAGCCTTATCTGGATAGCCTTCTACTCCAGGATCGAGTCTTACCTTGCTTTAATCCGATTAGCTTCTTCCCTGTAGCGATCGGACACCTCTTCAGCCGATCGGCTTTTTCCAATCCATCATCAGGTTGTCCAAATTTTGGCGTTAACACCTTCTCAAAGTTGTCAAGGTTGCAAGAAGTGATGATAGCTTTGTAGAAGTCACACTTGTTAATGCTAACAACAAGACTATAAGACATATTATTGACCTAGACAACCACAAGTGCTCTTGTAGGGTTTAGCAAGTAACAGGTAAGCCATGCAGGCATACATTGGCTTGGATATGTACTAATAGAGGTAGAATTTAAGAATATGTCAGCCCATATTATAGTGTGCAGATATTCAGGGTAGCACATGCAGGTAGAATTGCACCCATGACTGATAGTTCACAGTGGCTAGCAGTTGATCTTGGCTTCAAGATGCATGTAACTAGGTAGAAGAGAGGTGTTGGAAGGCCTAGAGTACAGGGATAAGGAGTTGTCTTGAGCCTAGAAGAAAGAAGCTAAAATGTAACAGGTATAAACAATTGGGTCATTTTGAGAAAATATGAAAAATGGCTAAACTTGCTAATGAAGATGATCTAGGTGGCTACTACAACCCCAAAAATGGTAACTTTGTAAGTTGCTTCCATTATGCTTGCATTGTCTCTAGTTTGCACTAACACAAATTGCTTACTAATTTGCATGAAGAGACAAGTGTGCAAGGAAGATGAACCAGTGGAGACTAGTGAAGCTAGTTGCTCTGCAATAAAGAAGAAAAAGACAAGTGTGAAAAATAAGACATCAAAGAAGAAGAAGACACTCTAGAAGAGAAAGATCTAGCTACATTTGGTGCACAACATATTAGAATAGGTAGAAGTATATCTAGCTAGCTTGGTCTGTAATGCCACCTATTAAATGATTAAGTGGGAACAACTAAGTATTTTACTAGTGACTTATGATATTTGGCCATAAAGTGACTTTTTGTGAACTTGGTATGTGATAGATGTAGTGAACATGTAGTTTATTTTGCTAGTGACTTTGTAATATTTGTCTATGAGGTGCCTAACATGCAAACTTGCACATGTAGCTATTTCTTTGAACATGAAAGCGGTGTGATGATTCCAGCATATGTCATCTTGGCCATGAAAATCTTTACACCTGCAATGATGTGTCTTAGATATTTCAAGCTGTGTAATTGTTCTAGCTATGCCATGAAGCTTGCACATTAAGTTGTGTGATATTTCTAGCTATGTGATGGTTCTAGCTATCATGTTTCAATGGTTCATGCTATCAAAAACTACTTGGTTAGCTTAACACTATGCCATTGCATCACTGTCATGGATAATTGCATCACTTTTTCATTAAAAAATAGGTATCATCCTAAGGCACAACATTTCATCATAAAATTTTATCACAACATTTACTTTCATACCAGATAATTGGTTCATTACATATAAGATAGTTGCTTTATTTACACTATCAGAGACTAGCTTGATTACATTACATCATTTTTTCTCAACTTTTCCATAGTTCTGGCAAATTTCTACCCAAAACTAAGCTTATAAATAAAAGACAAATCACTAGCAATAAATAAAGTAGCTAGAATGACTAAACTTTTTTTTTCAAATGCTTCTTCATTGATACACAATCTAGCCTACAATGATTGGGCATCTCACATGTTGAGTTCAGCTAACAAGTAGCCTAGAGAACATGGAATCTTGATTCTTCTCCTCTGCTAACAATTGGCAAAGCATGTCGATTATTTCTCATAGATAATCGTACTCACCAGCAAGGTAGTACGCAACTATCTCCTTAGCGTACTCGTTTATTAGGTCTTCACAGATCCATAAGAAGCAAGACCCCTCCTTCCTCAAACACAAGTATATTTCAGGGGATCAATTGGACTTGTCAATGAATGTAAACAACAAAAATGTTAAAGTTCTTACCGATTGGCCGCACTATAGCCACCGTCGCGAGGGAATCCTTGCAGTGTTAAAAGTGTGCACCACTGCGGGGACACCGCAATCACACTTCAACATGGAGATTAAAGGAGCTATGACCTTGTTAACACCAAAATTTGGTAAACCCCGTAGGCAGGATTGGAGAGCCAGTCGGCTTATGGAAGGAAGGCAATCAATATAAGAAAAGAACCGATCGGATGGATTAAGAATAGATTCAGTTTAATCAAAAATGGAAGATTATCTAGATGGGACCAAATCTGAGGAGCAGACGTGAAAATCACGGCAAGGTACTTGTATCTTTATAGAATATATCTTATAAGATAGGCAAGTTTAATTAGTTTTGTTAACTTCTTAGAGAAAGTTTTCTTTTCTGTTTAGGAAATAACATTTAAAGGTTGTTTGTAACCATATCGAACTCTTGTAACTCAAATGTATAAATATACACCTCCTGGAACCTTGTAAATTATCTCTCATATCAATACAATCTTGACGTATTGCCACCCTAGTTCACTAGGTTTTTACCGGCGGGTTCTAACTCTTGACACAGGGCTGCATCGGTTAAGTCTGATCTCCGGCAAGGGGGTAAGTCCTGCCACTATCCTGGTGTATCCGCTTTGTCTAAGGCCGCATCGGTTAGGTTTGATCTCTTAGTCCGATTGAATATACTACATCATGCTTGTGTGGGTTCTATCGACTTATCGTGTTATTTTGCCGTCATCGATCTCGTGCTGTATTAGTTAGGTCTGATCTACTAAACTACTAATAGCGGATTGAGGCTTACGCCGATAGGCCTTTACGTGACGTTTCACCGAATCGGACAACCGATGAGTTATCCATACATAGAGCCTCATGCCTAGTGTATCGGTTCTCAGTTGATATACATATATCTTGTCCAACCATTATCTACTAGCGATCAATCTGGTTCTATTAGATTTGGCATTGAGAGTTAGTGGGTTTCATTTCCCCATTAACTTAGCTAGATGAAAAGCTTACTTATATGCTGCATTGGACCCACGGCCGATAGCAGCCGATGTGTTTACCCGAAACCTCTGTTGTTACGTCTAATCTATCTCCACTGTTGCGGTGTCAATAGCCTTAGTCTTATACTGTTTCGGTTTAGTCTGATCGATCAGGTTAGCACTAATGGTACCGTCATCAGTGGTCGTTGGGTCTCATACCTTCGGGAGATCGGGTCTTGCTCCTAATTATTCATCACGTACTCTATTTGAAGCGTCATCTGCTATACTGCTAATGAGTCCTTTACTTTATTTCTCACCATTCACCTATGTCATCATCAGTTTTCTATACGATATATAAAAACTACAGTTGCTATCGACCACCAGCATTAGACTCATAGTTGATGGCTACCCTAATCCTATCGGCAACCAGCCGATAGCAAGAGTACATATCAGTCTATCGGCCAATTGGCTTTATGATCTAACTCTATCTATCTTCATTGTCAATTAGAGGTCGAATTGATTGGTATGCCCGGAACTATAGCAACCGACGAATACATCTCAAAGCCAAAGGACTGCACTAGAGCGCAGCAAATCTCAGAAGTTTCAATGTGTTTGGGTGCGATCGCATTGGACCTCCATTGGTTCATGCTCACGCTATCTCTTAGCGTGCACCTCCGCTTGGTCTGATCGGTTCCTGCGCACGCGTGAACATATTATTTAGGCACGCCCACTGGGACATGAATTTCAATATGTCTGAAGAAAAAGTGGATGCCAATGCGCACTCGTCTGATGTAGAATCCGATGAAGATATTATTATTTTGGTTGCATTGGAAGACCTAACAAATACACAGAGGCAGTAGGTGGAGCAATTTGTGAAGGATTTTGAGAAGTTGTGCTTGCAATCTTTCAGCATGACACAAGAATGATCCATCCAGAAGAATTCTTTCCTAAGATAAACTTTGATCGGTGAAACAACTCAACCTGCATCTTCAAGTCTATGGAAATCCATCCAAGAAATAGTTGATGAAACTATACATTATGTGCTAATTGATCAATCTGAAGGGTTGACAAGTATACTTCAGCACTTGATAAGAAAAAGAGTGGATGGACTCATTACTCAAGAGCCACTAGTTCATACATCGGCAGATATTTGGTCCATAGATGTTGATCTTCAATTAGTCTAATGGCTATATTCAGCTCAAGGGGCAACACAATGAAGACGATGAGTGGAATGCCAAGATATCCAATGTGATGAAGGAACAGTTTGGTTTGGAACCAAAGAAGGATAATTTTATGTATCGGCCTCCATACCTTAAGTGGTTTGATAGAATACCGTTACCACGCCGATACAAGATGCCATACTTCAACAAGTTCTCAAGACAAGACAACATATCTACAGTTTAACACGTCTACCGATTCTTGGCTCGGTGCGAACAAGCATCGACAAAAGAAGCTCTAAGATTTAGATTGTTTTCATTGTCACTATCTAGATCGGCTTTTACTTGGTTTTCATCATTACCACTAAGTTCAATCAGAGGATGGGCCAATCTAGAAGAACAGTTTCACAAACACTTCTTCATGGGGAATCGTAAGATGCAGTTCACAGATTTGATATCGGTGAAGCAGAGAAAGGAGGAATCAGTTTCGAAATATATTCAAAGATTATGTAATGTATGAAGCCAATGCTATAGCTTGGACTTAAGCGATGAACAATTAGCAAAGCTAGCCTCCAAGGATTATCAAAGCACATTAGAAAGAAATTTTTCTCCCAAGAGTTTGACAACTTACCACATTTGATGCAGACCGTATCGGCTCATGAAAGCCAGTTGCAAGAAGCACAGGAGAAGATTCCGGAGTCATAGGAACCTGAGGAAAATAATCTCGAAGCATGAGTCCTCATATTTTGAAATTGGGAGGCATGCGTTAATACCAAAATTTGGTAAGCCTCATAAGCAGGACCGGAGAGCTAATCGGCTTATGGATGGAAGCTGATTGATACAGGAAAAGAACCGATCAGATGGATTGAGGATGGATTCGATTTAGTCAAAAATGCATGATTATCTAGATGGGACTAGGTTTGAGGTGGAGCCATGAAAACCATAGCAAGATACTTATATCTCTATGGAATATATCTTGTAAGCTAGATATGTTTAATTAGTTTTGTTAACTTCGTACAGAAAGTTTACTTTTGTATTTAGGAAATAACGTCCAGAGCTTGTTTGTATCATATCAGACTCTTGTAACTATATGGTATAAATATAGACCCCCTGAAACCTTGTAAATTATCTCTCATATCAATATAATATCGGTGCATTGCCACCCTAGTTCACTAGGTTTTTAGCGATAGGTTCTCGCTCTCGACACATGGCTACATCGATTAAGTCCGATCTTCTGGGAAGTGGTAAGTCCTACCACTATCCTGGTGTATTCGCTCTATTTAAGGCTGCATCAGTTAGGTTTGATCTCTTAGTCCGATCGGATACACCACATCACCCTCATGTGGGTTCTTTCGGCTTATTGTGCTCTTCTACCATCATCAGTCTTATGTTGTATTAGTTTGGTCCAATCTACTAGACTACCAATAGCGGATTGAGCCTTAGGCTGATAGGTCTTTACGTGACATTTTATCAGAGCGGCCAACCGATGAGTTATCCATACATAAAGCCTCATGCCTAGTATATCGGCTTCTCAGCCGATATGCATACATCTTGCCTAACGATTATCCACTAGCGATCGATTTGATTTTGATAGATCTGGCATCGAGACTTAGTAGGTTGCATTTCCCCATTGGCTTAGCTAGTGGATAACTAGTGATTTACCTGTAGTCGATTGTAACCGATGGGTACACCTGGTCCATTTGTCATTATCTTGGTCCGATCTATCAAGTCTGGCACTAACGGTACCGTCATTAGTGGTCGCTGGGTCTTGTACCTTCAAGAAATCAAGTCTCACACCTTGCTATTCATTGCGTACTCTGTTTACAGTGTCATCGGCTATACAGCTGATGAGTATGTTACTTTATTCCTCACCATTCATCTACGCCATCATTAGCATTCTAGTCGATGTATGAGCGCTAGAGTTGCTATCGGTTGCCAATAGCAGGGATGCATCGGACTCATAGCTGATGGCTACCCTAACCCTATCAGCAACCAACCGATAGCATGAGTATATATCGGCCTATCAGTCGATTGGCTCTATGATCTAACTCTATCTATCTTTCTTGTCAATTAGAGCTCAAATTGATAGGCACGCCCACAACTATAGCAATTCGATGAAGACATCTCGAAGCCAAAGGACTTGCATTAGAGCGAAGCAAACGTCATAGGCCTCAACGTGCTTGGGCGCGATCACATCGAACCTCCATTAGCTCACGCTTGTGCTCTCTCTTGAAGCACACCTTCGCTCGATCCAATCGGCTCCTATGCACGCGCGAACTGACCTAGACTCGATGAACACTACAACCACTCGACTGTGTGGATTGCTTTTGGCTCGGTGGATCCATCACTTATCATCACACCCATGGTCGTTGCCATGGTCCTCGCTTGTGCAACTGCCTCTCACCATCAATGTGGAGAAGCTAGGGTTTCGATGAGGGAAATGGATTCACGAGCTGCTCAAGACATACCATGATGAGTCAAAACACATTCAACGTGGGGGCACTTCTGTCCATATAAAAATATAGTACAATCAAACTATGGAAAATCACGCGAGGGGCACATAATGGTATGGAACAAATTTTGATACAATATTAGTGGCACGTAGCAGATATCATGAATAGTGATGACATTTTTCTAAATTGGCAAAATTGTAGTGGCATTAATCCAATTAACCCATATATTTATGGATGACAGTTGCTTAAGAAACAATTATCATCTATGGTATTATTTTTAAGCATAGTTCCTAGAACAATGGCATTGTTGGCATTAGCTAATGAATGGTCCTTGTAAGGTTAATACCCCAAATACCAACAACTAACAGGCTACACCTTTAAATTTATAAGGAAAAGAAAACACATCATTAGCATTAACCTAGTAAGAGATGTAGCCTAGTTATAGCAAATAAATTTGAAGTTACCTAGCATCCATTAGTGTGGCCTCTCTATAGTGGCTACTACTAATACGTTTATGCTTTGCCCAATACACAACCACTCCAGCTATGTTTGTTCAAAAAATTGTTAGACAACATATTTTGGTCATGTAGAATTCCCTTTGTTTGATGTTAGTATATGATAGGATGCTTCAGAAAATTGCCTACAAATGTCTTATTAGATGTTGGTACACTTCATCGAACGACATCAAGTGCTTTGGGTACGGAGGAAATTGGATTAGAGCTTAACCGTTGTGTCCTTCTTGAGAACACACTCTTCAAGATTTGGTTGGAACCTCACTCGGTGAATGGTGTAGCTCTATCCTTGAGTGGTTAGATTATTGAACCTTTCAAGATTTTGTTCCCATGCAATGGCCTCTATCTTAGATCAATTTAATTTAAATAGAACATTGTTAAGTTTTTTAAGACAATATTTCATTAGTATTATTGCAGTCTTGCAACTTTAATATCCATAAGGATAAACAATTATGTTTTGCCATGTGCATCAGCTTGGAACTTTATGTCCACTTTGATATCAATACTCCATGCCCAGTATATGTCCTAAACTCTATAGATAGTTAATTTTTTAAAATATATATAATAGAACAAAAGAATATGTTAGCTGTAAATATCTAATATTGTAGCTTAATTCTGTTCAATAACCTAAACCCACATAGGTAAGTCCTGTCCATGAGCTATGAAAGTCCTCTTTTGAGAGTGAGCTGTAGGTGCCATTGTGCTATCAAGAGAACAAAGAAAAGACAAGTAGAGTAACCTAGTGATTACAAAATTGTAGAATAGACAAAGAAAACTTTAATTACATAGGCACTATATTGGAGGTAAGTAGGTTGAACTCTAAGCAGTTCTACTTGTCATAGCATACAACAATGGTGCTTCACACTGTATGTAGATATAGATAATGGGATTTAGTAGTAAAAGTGCAGTGCTTAGTGTACTACATTTCTTCTATGAACAAATAGGGTTAATACATTTTAGGATGCTTGTTTGAAAATAGGGACAAATAGGGATAGTGTATATTAGTAACCTTGTTTGAAAATAGGGATAGTACATTTTACACCTCACATCAGTTTTGTCGAGTCATCAAAGTATAGCATCCAACACTGACTCCTACGGTCTTCTTTGGAATGCACAACTTTTTTAGTATTTTCAAAACTTTTTTAGGATTTTCATAAGTGTTAGGTTAGTTCTTACAAAATGCCTAAATGGAAGGCTACAGTATAGAAGACACTCCTAATAATAAGCAATGTAAAATGGGAGTAAAAAAAATCTCATTTTAACTATATCAAAAGGAAACAATTGCCAAGACAATGGAATAGCAGAAGAGACCTATCAATTTTAGTAAAATCATGTCAAGCAAAGTATGAGATGCAGTAGTTAGGGACATGGAATTTCAATTTAACAACATAACAAATCAAACATCACTAAATTAGAGCCTATTATCAATTGTTCTTCTGATTACAAGAGATTATCACTAAATTCATCTAAACTAATATAGGGTGTGAGGCAATTTTATTTGACTATCAAACAACATATAGTTAATTTTAGGGGCACTAGGAGGCGATCAAACAATATATAGGTAATATCAGGGCACTGGGATTTTATTCATAATATATATTTATTAAAAGAAATAAATCAAATCCTAAAATCAACTATAGTATCCACAACTCAGATTCAACTCAGATTATGGACCACAAAACACTTTTAATAGAGTGAAAAACAAGGACTCAGGACTTCACCAATTAGTGAAAAAACAAGATGGTAGACAAGATGCTATAATGACCTTGATTGTGCTTAGGTGGCAGAAGAAAAGAGTCAATGCATTCAAATGAGGAAAGTCAACCACTGCAATCGGTAATCCACTCATCGTAAATAAATTAGAATATGGATTATGTGTAATTCTAAACACATGTGTTACACTGTTCAATCAAATTTTACACAAACCTAGCATTTCATTGATTTTATATGACCACATAGTAAATAGTTGTGAAGCCAGGTTTCTAGATATTGAGCACTAAAATAATTTATATCGAAAGCACACTAAAAAATATAGCAAACAAATAGTCACCCACCTGCTTGCAAAAATAAGTGACCTCCAAAACCTGAATACCATATTTTTCTAAATACAGCAAATGGAATTGAATCTTTGCAGGAAAGAGAAATAATCAACACTTGTGAAATTAACTCTAAATGGAATTGAATCTTTGCAGAAAAGAAGTGCAATTTTCTAACATCATGAGCGAGAAAAATTGCAATGAAGAAATTCAACCACTGGCTACATATTGTTGAAACATGGTATAAAATCCCTGCTATCTTACCTTCTCTTCTTTGTTTTCTTGTTTGCTACACAGTACACCACTAATTCTCTAGACCAGCTATTATCCCTGCAAAAATTAACATCAAACAATGAGGAAAATCAAAAGAAAGCTGAATTAGCCGAGGACAATCTGCAAAAATTAAACTACTGCATAACCCATTAAAACATTATGTACCTCGAACCGAAACGCGGAGGAGGAGAGCATGGAGAGTTTGTGACAATGGATGAGTAGAGGAGGAGGACAATCTACAACATTCAACAGTTCGATTGCCAGGTTTCTAAAATTTTAATATCTACTCCTCTCATTCAGTCCAATTAATACCAAGTTAAAATTTTATTAAGCTCTACTCCTCCTAGTAAGTTGACATCCCCGCAATATCAGCAATGATGTTGAACTCATTGAACAAAAATGAAGGTACCAACTCATGGAGGAACAAAAACCAATCAGTAAGAACTAGTCATCAACTCAAAGAATGAAAATATTTGATCTTTGCATGCCTCAAATATCTAAGTAAGAGAGTGAAACAATGAAAATAGTTGCGCACCTTTTTTCTACAAAAGAGATGAACAGATGAAAGAAGCACCCATAACTTTTGCAGTGTCTAGGTGAGGAAGAAGCACCGTAAATATCAATTGCCCAACACTACTTGATCAGCCTTCATGCCTCGAGCTACAATAATCTGAAACAGGGCAGAATGGGATGGATGAACAGCAAGAACAACTGAAGAGAAGCAATTACCAATTAAAGAGGATGTTCTAATTCAATCACTCAACATGGTTAAATCAAAACTCCATGCCTTGAGCTACAGTAATCGAGAGATAGATCAATATTGTGGGTAAGGTCGAAATGAATAGTTTTTAAGAGAATTATGAATAAGGAATAGTGGGGTTTCGTGAGCTTTGTTGTGTCGAGCATGGAAGCATACGAGGGGAGTTGGTCACCTTTTGTATTTGTAGACTGCTGTAGTGATTAAGAAGAACATTGGTTGGGCAATTTGAGTAGATCATGCGTGTAGTCCAAGGTGATGGAGCTGACTGTGTCAATGATCAATTTGCTTTGCAACTACCATCGCCCTCTCAACCGATGAATTTAGGACAACCGCTATAAAGATCGTGGGCTGACAATAAAGGCATATTGGACTCTTGTAACTTCAGAGTATAAATATAGACGCTCTAGAATCTTGTAAATTATCTCTCAGATCAATAAAACTCGGTGCATCGCACCCTAGTACACTAGGTTTTTACCAGCAGGTTTGGGCTCTCAACACTAGGCTGCATCGATTAAGTTCAATCTCTGGCGAAGGGATAAGTCCTGTCACTATCTTAGTGTATCCGTTTTGTCTAAGGCTGCATCGGTTAGGTCCGATCTCTTAGTCCGATCAGATATACCACATCACGTTCGCATGGGTTTTATCAGCTTATCGTGATCTTCTATCATCATCAGTCTCGTGCTGCATCGGTTAGGCCTAACCTACTAGACTGCTGATAGCAGATTGAGCCTTAGGCCGATAGTTATTTACATGATGTTTCATTAGAGTGGCTAGCCAATGAGTTATCTATACATAGAGCCTCATGCCTAGTGCATCAGCTTCTCAGCCGATATACATATATCTTGTCTAATGATTATCCGCTAGTGATCGATCTGGTTCGGTTAGATCTGGCATCGAGACTTAATGGGTTTCATTTTCATATCGGTTTAGCTAGCTAATAAGTTTACTTATATGCTTGCATCGGACCCGCATCTAATAGCAACCGATGGGTTCACCCAGTCCCTTTGTCATTATGTCCAATCTAGCTCCCACCAATGCGGTGTCATTAGTCTTAGCCTTATACTGTCTCAGTTTGATCCGATCTATTAAGGCTAGCACTGATGGTACCGTCATCAGTGGTCACTGAATCTCATACCTTTGGGAGATCAGGTCTCGCTCCTTACTATTTATCGCGTACTCTGTTTGTAGTGTCATTGGCTATACAATTGATGAGTCCTTTAATTTATTCCTCATAATTTATCTATGTTGTTATTAGCTTTCTAGTCGATGTATGAGCGCTATAGTTGCTATCGGCCACTAGCCAGTAGCAGAAGTATATTAGACTCACTGCCAATGGCTATCCTAACTCTATCAGCAACCAACCGATAGCTAGAGTATGTATTGGCCTATCGGCTGATTAGCTTTATGATCTAACTCTATCTATCTTCCTTGTCAATTACAGGTTAAATTAACTGACACGTCTGTAACTACAATAACTCAATGAAGACATCTCGAAGTCGAAGGACTGCACTGGAGTGAAGCAAACTCCTAGGCCTCAGTGTGTCCATTCACTCCTCTATCGGTTCACACTCGTACTCCCTCTCGACACGCGAACACTCATCGGTGGAAAACATATGGCTTGGACTCCTGAGAAGGGCCGACAATGGCACATCTACGACTATAGCTCACCGATAGTGGTGATGATGGCGTTGTGATTCAATATGTTTTTAGGACCTTGGTAGCGACGTGGACAGTGCTTAGCGACATTGGATGAGGTGGTGGTGAGGATGTCACTCAGTGGTGACATGATGCAAGAAGCGTATAGGATCTTGATTATTGAGGAGTTGGACATGGCGACGGTGATGGTGGAGTGATGTAGTACACGCTCAGATGTGCGAATGATAGCGCACAACAGCGGTGAATGTGACAACACCGTCGATACATGGGGTAGTAGCGGTAGCGACGGCGAGGCATTCATGGTAGTAGGCGGATGACAGCAACGATGACAGTGGCAAAGTGTGGGAGCTAGTAGTGGTGGGTGATGGCGGCAGGTGATGTAGCAATGGCATTGGGGGATTTTGATTTTTAGGAAGTGTTGAGGGATTTTGTTTATTTCAGTTAATTCTTTTTTCTCAATATAGCTAGGCTTTTCGCGTGAGGTACGAATTGGTTCTTGATTTTTTCATGTGCAGGTGCCACGCTTTGCCTAGGGGAGGGAGGAAGTAGGATGATAGTCCTTTTAGAGTAGTAGAGAAATATTTTATGTTTAAATAATTTTTTGCCAAACTTTTAAAATTTTAATTATCAATTTTATATTACATATGCTTATAAAATCTAAAATCTACTAAGCTTATGCTATTATTGTAATTTTCAAGATAAATCTACACATGCATACTAATTTTATGCTTTTAAACTAAGCATTTGAGAATTACTCCTTGTGGTCCAAGTTTTAAAATTTTGACCAAATTGAAATATACATGACTTGCCCATACATTCGTTGAAATTTATATCTTTCCTATCCATTCGTGAAAATAGGCATTCCCCTAACTAGCTATTATCCACATTTTTATTTTTAAAAATTGGAATTGTAGTTGTTATCGACTCTCTAGCCCCTCTTATTTCCTCTTTTTCATCTTGCTTGGCATTGCCCCTTGCCAGTATGCTCCTTATCAAAAGAAGCCAAGGTTACATGTTGCCGCTCTACTTTATTACCTCCTCATGCCTCCCAACATGTAGAATCGTTCTTCATCCAATCATACTGCTTGACACTTGCTTGTCATTACAATGCATGTTATAAAACTAGCAAAGAAATAGACATCGATGGTTAAAATGCACTAGTCATCATTGCAGATCAAAACTAGATGAACTACACAGAAGCATGGTGTTTGTTTACAAGGTTTAGCTGAAGCCTACATGTTGACATTTTGATATCGGTAGCTGGGGGTACCTAGTGTTCTGTGAACTCACATAAATAAGAAGGCAACACACAAAAAAACACACTCGATTTTACCTAGGTTCAGACTTCCTGAAGGATAATAGTCCTACTCCTACATAAATTCTTGTTGAGACATGAATTGGAACTCATATTGAAATTAGGTGTCTCGGGATGGCTAAATCTTCCTCTTTTTATTGGGATAAAATAATCCCTTGCTCGATGCACATGCATTAGCTTATATACCACTACCTAGTACATCTAATCCCTCGTAGGGCCCTGACATGGTACTATAAAAACACATCATTGCTAAAAATTGTAACTTACTGACATACCATTTGTCAATGGTCAATCTTGATGCACCAGTCTGTCCTCAAGTCATCTGCTAACATGATCGGGCCTCTCCTTGTCAGAATGAGTTGTTGAAGGGAAGGGTGTGATTCACTGAATCACCCACATTTAAAACCCTTGGCCTACCATGAGCACGCCTCATTAATGTGAACTGATGGGCCACATCTCTCTTGCCATTGGCATTAGAGCATAGGGCTCACACCACTCACGTTCTTCGGCCTTTGGGTCCTACATGTACCTTTCAGTTGGCTCACCACATATTGGCCCCTCGAGCCATCCACACTACCGTGAGGCTTCCTCTATGTAGCCCACTTGGGCTGCCCTAGGCTGAGCACACTTCGGCCTCACTTGCCTCCAATCCCTCCTACTCAAAATCATTTTCTCTCGGCATTGGAGCATGTGCAGCCTTAGTGGGCCTCTAAGATCTTTTGGGTGGGTATCAAGGAACCCTATACCGATGATGCTGAAACTACATACCTAAAGCATGACAATAGATGTTCTTTCCTAAACTAGTATGACAAAAATGTATAAGGGTATCAATAGCCCTCAACCGACTAGACAAACTATCAACTTCCTTGACTATGCTACAGTTGTTGCTAGGTGATCTCTGGTGGTGTTCATATTTAAAGGATATGGAGCAAAAGTCCCACTCAACTTTCACCATCATACCTACAGTTTCAAATTCTACTGGTAACCGAGTTTGTATGCGTATTTGATATAAACATTATGACAATGCAACATTGTCTACTTAGTGCTCATAGGTATGCACCACCACCCTTCTACTCCCACTACTCCATCAATATCTTGTGCTAGCTCACTCGCTAGGCTTGTTGTTGGTGACTCACTTGTGTTGCTTCATCATCATTCATAAACATTATATAGGGAGAGGAGACCAACGACTTTTGAGTAGCGGGGAGGATAATGGCCAATAGTGTATTAGAAGAGAGGAGAGTGAAGGTGATGCATTATATAGAAAGAAGGTGACCGAGTAGTTTGAATGGACAAGGATGACATGAGAAAAGTCTATAATTTACCAAAAAGTTGATACACCTTAAATTTTTACACAAAAATTTAACATGTGTAGCAATATTGTTATAAAGTAGTCAAAATGTTTAATATAAAAGTAGTTTGCATATTTTATATGCTAACTCATGTTTCTTGGTCAGTGAAGCATGGATATTTTAGCTATAGCTATTAGGATCTAAATCCATTTGGTGCTCTAACACTGCTGCAAAAATATATTATGATTTTCATGAATTTGGTTCATAGGGAAAAGATGATCACGCACAATTTCTATGCCTTACCAAACCAGCATGTGGTTTTACTCTTTTCCAATATCTAAGGATACATTGGTGTTGTGTAACAAACAGAGAAAATCACTATTTATCATCTTATTTATTTCTTTAGGCCATAATGCTGAAATGCCACAAAATAAATAGTGAATACCTAAATGTCTTATTGGTCAATTCTATCCTTGCCTTTTTTATTAGTTCTCTTTTATCCAGTTTTTTCTTCTTCTCCCTCCCTTTTATAAGATTTTAAAACATGATACCTTCTAGCCTCATTTCATAATCATTTCTTCATTCCATTGTCATGGTTGTGGCTACTCGATAAAGAAATCCTGAGATAGAGGCTAATGAGGAATCATATTTCCAAGCATAAAAGCATGAGGTTTTCAACATAGCTTATGTTTTAATATATGGAGAAAAGAGAAAGAAAGACGTAAAGAAGGATGAAGGGAATATTTTATATACAGTAGGGTGAGTTTGAGTGGAGAAGAGAATAAAGGAAAGAGAAAGTATATAAGATGAGCTATTAGCTATTAATTATTTTAAATTTTAAAAATAGATTAATATAATTTTTAAAACAACTTTTGTATAGAATTTTATAAAAAAATGTAGTTTAGAAAGTGTGTGGTGAAAAACGAAGAAAATCTCGGACACCTACTTAAGATAACAAATGCATTAATTTTGTTGTTCTATCTTTATTTTTTTAAATTTTATTTAGAATAGAGGGTGATGGCTAATGAATATCTTTATTTTAAACTCATTTTCAGATTTTTCTCATTCTCAATTGAATTGAAAACAAAATTTCAAATATTTTTTTAAATTTTAAAAAATCATCATTCCGTTCGCTTGTACGGAGTACTTCGTCTGTGGCGCCGCCTCCGCTTTTGTATAAGCCAGCGTGAGCGTGAGCCCCCAGCCAGCGAGCCACGCACGCATTCCTCCCTCCCTTCCCCCACAAAACCCTCCCACAAATCCCTCTCTCTCTCTCTCTCCCCCCACCTCCGCTTCCTCCCTTCTCTCTCTCTCTTCTCCTTTCCCCCTCCCCCCTCTCCCTTCGTCCCTCCGCCCTGCTCCCCTCCCACCCTCGGGTTTCGCTTCCGCGCCTCCGTCCGTACGTCCGTGCGGGAGCGTTGTGGAGCAGAGCAGAGCAGGAGCGCGAGGCAGCAACTGAGGCGGCGGCGGCGCCGAGGAACAGGAGAACGAGGACGAGGAGGAAGGATGGCGGCGGCTAGGGTTTCGATCCCGGCGGCGGTGCGGCGGACGATCCAGAACATCAAGGAGATCGCGGGTGGCCACACCGATGAGGAGGTCTACGCCGTGCTCCGCGAATGCAACATGGATCCCAACGAGACCACCGATAGGCTTCTCAACCAAGGTGATCCCAAATCCCACCCGATCCGCCCGTCCTTGGTCCTTCGGTCCCCGTAGATTCTATTCGGTTCGGTTGGTTCCACTGGCGATACGATGCGTGATGCGTGGTAGGTCTCTTGTGGCGCCCCGCGCCTGATTTTATGCGTGCATGTTTGATTTAGGGTCCGTGTCGCTTTTTCTTCCGCTCTTTCCTTCTTGGTTTGATTTGTGGGGATTGCTGTGCAGTGCGCGCAAGAACCTTTTTTTTTGTATTGAGCGGAGATGAGCCATGAGTGTGGTTTGCTGGAGTTATGTTGTGTGATTCATGCCTCCTGTTGGATCCGGTTAGGTAGGGTGGCTGCTTCCGTTTGTTATGTCCCATGGGAACAACACATTTCCTTGTTGGTTGTTTCTGATTTATAGTGGAAGAATATGATTTTCAAGGATAGTATGCTGCCTTGTGGATGGTGATGCTTGGATCTGAAGTGATTACAAATTTATGAACTGAGAAGACAGCTTTGCTTTTTGTTTCATTCTGTTGTTTGCACTGTTGGCCTTGCTGGTTTCTTTAGGATCGATGCTTCCACCTTTGCAAATGGAATTTCTCATGCTACCTTTAGTTAACGTTTGCAGTGGATCCATAATAATTGTTTGTGTGGAAATTGAAGATGAATGACCTACCAAAATAAAGATGCCATACAAGTAAATCAAACTAAACCTGGATAGAATCTTACTGTTCTGGAGTATGAAACACACAATTTCATTGGTCTTAATATATTCTGGGTTGGTTTTATTATAAATCCTTGGCGTTCATTTTATAACTGATGGTAGTTAGTGTTTTGACCCCGAGAATGCATTTCAACCATGGAAAACAAAATGCCTGTATCCAAAGGGAACCTCTACATGCTCATTACGATATTTATGTTTGAGATCTTCAAGATGAGTTCTGATGTCTTAATGATTTAATGTGTTATCATCCAGGCACACAAGTTTGTGACTAGACATTTGTTTATAACCTATCTTTAGCTAATCATGAAGTATGCAATTTGTCTCCTTAGAATTTTAAGTTTGCCCTTTCCAAAGTTGCTTCCTTAAGTAGTATTGCTAGGGTATCTATCATAGGAGGCCCTTTTTGATTGCCTTGTGTTATTGTGTATGTCATAGCCATTTGAATTTTGAAAGTGTCTTGCTTCACTAATGACCTTCCTTCTATTTCATGCATATTTTGTCTTGATTCCTTTTGTTTTCCAATGTCACTCTGCAAAAGCCTTCAAGTAAGGGGAGCTATGCATGCTCATCAAGCAGAGAACAATGATCAGTTTTGAATAGCAGTGGATCTTGTGATAATCTAATCTTGTTCTGAACCAAATGTTGATATTTTGGCGTTAGGCTGGCCCTTCTTTAAGCCATATTGTGATTTGTAAATGGTGATATTATTTCATTCTAGCATCTGAATACTCGGTGGAAATGCAAGAGCTACAACCATGGGAAAGCTAATTTTTGATTTCAATCAGACTAGCTGAATAGGCCCCACAAGAACTTTAAAAACAAGCACTGCATTGTGCATCAAAGGACAGTTTTGTTACTTGGTTTTGCCAAACCTAATGTTCTGGTTTAAAGTATTTTATTTCTTCTTATTTGTTATTTTGTAACATGGTGTGTTCTTTCTTGATTAAGACTGTTTGGATTTACAACTAGTCTTGTAGATATTTCAGCTAATG
Organism: Oryza coarctata; assembly: GCA_030770085.1. Taxonomy (NCBI): domain Eukaryota; kingdom Viridiplantae; phylum Streptophyta; class Magnoliopsida; order Poales; family Poaceae; genus Oryza; species Oryza coarctata. The sequence continues at coordinate 3,411,414 of CM061479.1, forward strand.
GGTCATGGTTGTCTTCTTTGGATCGCTGTAATAGTGGAGTTTATCTCAAGGGATCCAGCATCTTTTTTATGTTCAAGATGAACAGGATTTATTCATCATTACATGACTTTTACCTAAGCCTAGTTAGTGGTGTTGGCGTCAACTTCACAATTTTTTTTTAATCTGTATGTGTTACAACCACGAAAGTTTAAAATTCTAGTCCTTTCTCCATAAGAGAACCTTGTCTTTATATGTAGAGAATGGATCTTTCTTATGTTCATTTCCCTGGAGATTATGTTGAGGTAAACAGAAGTTATGGATTGTTTGAGGTATCCCTTTCATGCTTAACTGCATGCATCTTGCTAATGTTCCCCCCCCTTTTAAGTTATGCACATTCTATGGAAGATGCTTGATATTGTCGAATCTTTTTAACCAACTATTCACTTATTTCAGGTGCATTCCATGAGGTCAGAAGAAAGAGAGACAAGAAAAAGGAGGTAAGTATCATACCTTCCCCACTCCATTGGTTCTGTTGCTTTTCTTGGGAAACTTAAGTAAGTACTGTTGCAAATTTATGTGAATTCGAAAATATGATTTCATGTGAGAATGACATGTGGCCTGGACCCAGATAAATCAATGACACATGAATGGTATTTTCCAACTTTATGATCTTTGCAATGTACCCAAGCACAATGGCCTTTTTTAATAAAAAAAGTCAGAACTGCTATAGATCTGTAAGTTGGATGTGTGGTCAGACGGATGTTAGATTTAGTCATACACAAATGTAGGCCCTGTTCTTTTCAACTACTTTACTAGATTATTGTTGTGGATTATTTGTCCATGCCTCTTAAAGTATGTTTTCTCAAAAAAATTTCTTCTACTGTATTGTTTAGACCACTTGGTCTAAGCTATTTGTATTTAATTTATCCCTTATAATGAAGTAGATGATCCATAGCAATTATCTGTTCAATAATCTATCTCAAATGGGGTCACAATTGATGTGCAAATATGTGAGATGGAAACATCGTTAATAGATGTTCAAGTGACATGATATGCTAGTGATGATAGAAATTAGTTTTAGATCAGTATCAAATTGGCGAACTGGACATGATTGGCAGGATAAATATGCCATTTATTGAACAGGCCAGAAAAAATTGAATACATGTATGCTAATAATTGACAATGTGGCATTTTTAGACCACAAATTTAACACAACTAATTCTACCAAGCTTGGTATAAGATCAAAAGAATCTATCTGAAGTATTTCCGTAGTATGTTGTTCAACACAATTTTTCTCATCATGTTGCATCCGTCTGTTCTTGGTCTCCTGATATGCATTCTGATTCTGTTTTCTTTTGTTTTTGAGTAAGGAATTCTATAATCTTGTCCCCTATTTAAATACATTATTAGTCAGTTATATTGATTCATTGCCAATTCTAGTTGCTACAATTATAAAATGCCATATAATCAGTTGGGACAGTTTTGTTTAAGTAACTTTCTTTCCTAAAGTGCCTGAATGTCTGTTTTTCTGCATCGTCTTATAGAGCAGCAAAGAATCTGCCGATGCTCGATGGAGGCTTGGGATGCAGGGGCGAGGTGGAAAGGGTGGATGGGGAAACTCTTCACACCAACTATCCAACTCCACTGGTATGCAGGGCATCAGTCTTCCAAAATTGAAGTTCTCTTATCAAACTTATACATGTGGCATCCATGTTGTGCTACATTATGAGCATCTCATGTAGCAATTCTCGTTTTATTTAAAGAGCAGTTTCTCTTTGATAATTATCTGATGGATTTTGTAGTTTGTAGAACTGCCTGCTCATTATGTGACCGTTACTGCCATTTGATTTTCTCCAACTTATTAAATGCATGAATATCTATAATAGCTTACTACATTGAATCAATTGGATTACGTGTTCTCCTGACATTTATAGTCACTTGTTTTGTATCCACTTCAAGAATAACCTTTTAGTTAAAACTTACTTTATAACCATTGTTGCATTACTTGTATTATTCTGTGATACTTCAGACCTTACTGGGAGAAATGCTCCTGCTGAAAAGGAAATTGGAGTGAATCCAAACATGGACAAATGTAGCAGTTCTTTACCTGTCAATCCAAATGCAGACACCAAGACGTCTACTTCGATTTCAAGGTATTTATAGTGGAAAGGATCTTTACTGAATGTAATTAAGACACTTCTATTAAATCCTGTTTACCTTGACTCCCAGTTTTTGATATTTACATACCAGTAAGGTATGCTATTGGATATCCTGTTTACATCTGGTTTTTGTTACTCATATTGGAAAGGATGTCTGTTGACGGCAGTATTTTTTGTTAATTGACTTTTGTTCTTATTTAGACCATATATGTTTTTCTTGATAATATCATGTTTCTGCTTTACCCTCCCATTATTGGCTAGGTTCTTTGAAACCCATACCAAACTGTAATGCTAGTAGTATCTTTGTTGTGTATGTTCAGAAGCACTGTTTTTACTTTCATGTGCTTTCTTGAAGCATACGCCTTTTTTTTGTTGGGTTCCGATGAAAAAGTAGAACATCTGTGTACATCTATTTATTCTTAAAACATAATATGTGTGGTGTGGATTTATGTTATTCAGCTGCACCAGAACATTTGTATGTCCATGATATTTTATCTTTTTAGATGAATGATTAGCTATAGTTTGCATCCTATAATATGATTATGGTAGAAATTGTAAAATGCTAACAGGAATATACCACCTAAATTTATGAATTGCTACACTGTATTTCAATGGAAGGGAGAGTATTTAGATTTCTTCTGTTGTGCTGATCTTGTGTTTAACCAAAATTTGTGGCCTGATGTAAATGAATTTTTTTGACCAATGCTGGTTGACTGCATGGTGATTCTTCATTTGTAACTTAGTTTCTTTGATTCACATTGTTTGAGGGTTTCTTGGATCATTTGGTATTTGGAGTTTGGGCAATGTATAAAAGATTGAAGTTCTCTTGTTCCCAGTATTATCTTATCCAATTAAAATGCACCTGTTTAGACATGCAACTGACTTTTTTTACCAGTTTGTCAGGTGGCCAATCGAATGGTTCATCAGAGCCTGTTGTTTCCATGGAGAAAAATTCTCTTGCTATGGGTCAATTGCAGATTTCAGATTCAGAAGGCATATCTGATTTGGAAGGTACACCAGAAAAGCTTGTCATGGCTTTAAGTCCAGATGTAATACTCTCATTAATACAGTCAGAACCATCTATATCAGGAGAATGCATTCCAGCATTGGATCCAGTGCTTGCACCACCCCCTGAAGTCCACAGCCATGGTGTGACTGGTTCCACCAAACATGCTTTGGCAAGTCAGTTGGCAGCAGGAGAAAAGGTGGTTTCTAATGATGTATCAACAGCTTCACAAGGTACAATATTCAAGTTGGGAGTCTTGGGGCCTCTATTTGGTTAGTGTTGTCATGTTTTTAACACCTTTTCATATTCTAGGCACATCTCAACCTTCTGGTTCGTCATCCATTGTGGTACCTTCTGGTAGTAGGCCATCTTCAAGCTGCAATAGTCGTGCACAGCAGTTGAGCGGTGTACAGAAAAGTACTAGTCAAATTTTGAACTTCTAAATTTGGGTCCAATCCTTTGCATGCTCATGCAGTGCTTAGATTTTTATGATTGTTATCTTGCAATTGATGTTTCTCCTTCCAAATGTGACACTAGGTCAAATGCATTATATCTGCTGCTTCTATTGAGCAGATAGCAGCTGCTGCATTTCATGTAATATTGAAAAAAAAGTCTATTTTACTCAAACTATTTCATTGGATCACTTAACCCCCTAAACTATTTTTGGCTCATTTTACCCCCTACACAATTGAAAATGGTTCACTTTACTCCTTAATAACATTTTTATTTTTTATTTCTCTTTATACAAGTGGTTTTTTAAGGTGAAAATTTTGAGAGCAACAGATGACACGATTTTCAAATTTTTTCATATCTGTTTCTTGAAGTTTAAAATATTGGTATTTAAATTAGCTTAAGGTGCTTCTAACCTATGTAAACAGCGATAAAAAATTATCGAGACGTAAGTTGTAAATGCATATATTATCTTGCCAAATTTCAGCACAAAATGACTTATATAGAGAGAAATGAAAAAGATATATAGTTATGAAGTAAAGTGAACCGTTTTCAATAGCTTAGGGTGTAAAATGAACCTAAAAATAGTTTAGGGGGTGAAATGGTCCAGTGAGAGGGAATACAATGGACTTTTTTCTTTAATATTTTAATATTCTGTGTTAGATTATTAACTGGACATTTGGACTTAGATTATTAACTGGACATTTAGACATTTCATCAGGTTTTCACAATCATCAGTCCTAATGATTATAAAGTCTAAAAGTCGCCTTAGTAGACATTCAGAACCCTTCAAAGCATGCAGAGGGTATATGTAATTCAAACTGTTTGAATGCCATCATGCAACAGGGAATGCATGTTGCTGACACGCACATTTGCCCATCATTCAAACTGTTATGACCTGGCCTTGCTCTGTATTTTAATTTGATAATCTTTTGTTAGATTACACTTTTGCAAATTTTAAGGCACACCTGTAACAAATGCCTTGCAAGAATCGCAACTCTATTGTCCATTGAGGATGCCTCCACTTTCATAGTTATTAAAGTATCTATACTGGAAAGATCAGTTCAGCACAGTACCTTTGTAGGATTTTTGTTTCTTTTGCTGATATTCCAGGGAGAATCAATAGTTCATTCACATTGGTTTTAGGGAACCAAGGATTTGAACATTTGGATCCTGGTTCCTGCCTTGCACCCTTGCCACATGATGATGAAAGCTGATTGTTTTGGTCCTTTTGTTGCACTAACTTGTAGATGGAATTCACCTTCAATATTCATGCTTAAACATTAAATTTGAACTTAAACGCGTTAGAAGAAAACTATAAAATACTGATAGTTTGACTGCTCACTTGTTCATCCACAAAATCTATAATGCTCAATTATGTTATGAATAAATTATTAAAGTTGATGTATAGATGCTACTATATACAAAATCTATAATTCCTTTTGGATGTTCATTAACCGTTTTGCTACACCATCCGTCCTAAAATATAAATACTTCTGGAGTTTTTCACCCAGATCAAGGAGGTGAAATTAAATATGGGATGATTGTGACTGGTTGAGATGAGGAAGTAGGTAGAGAAATTAAATGAGAGATGATTATGATTGTGACTGGTGGAGAGGTTGCTATATTTTAGGACGAAGTGAGTATGAAAAAAATGAAAAGTGTAACCAATTTGCTATATTCATGTAACTCGGCTCAACTCTCCATTTCATTCCACTGCACCACTTCCTGTGTTTAATTTATACTACATCCTCTAAAGTTGCCAAATTCTTTATTTCCTAACAGATTATTGTTATTTGGCAATTATTAAGTTACTTATTTAAGTCGTTATTTACATATGATTTGATTGTTCTCTCTGTTCGAGAATATTGCCTTTGCTTTACTGATTATAGTTATAATTGTGTTGTCTAGTTGTTCCAAATAAAGAATGGAAGCCAAAATCAACAAACAAACCATCCCATGCTGAAAATGTTATATGCAATAAAGTGTCAATTTCTGTGGAGACTGTTTCCCAGTCAATTCTAGTATCTGATTCCATTCATAAGGAAGATACTACATCAGGAGTGGACAAAAGACCGAGTGACATGCGCTTGTCTGACAAGCAGCATGTCATCATCATTCCTGATCACCTTCAGGTTGCAGAGTCAGAAAAATATGGGCTCAGTTTTGGCAGTTTTGGTGCCTGTTTTGAGCAAGCTGCAAGCTTTTCAAAAGACTCTGAAAGTGAGAAATGCTCTACACCTCATTGTGAATTGTCTCAGGAGGCAGATGAAGTTCTGGATGAACCTGCTGCAAGGTTTGTGTTCTAGTTAATGCGTTTGACACCTGCAGTCTTATTAAATTGTTTGCTATGTATGTTTGAGTTTGACTTCTCTAAGTATCTCCAAATTGTTTTTCATGAAAATGCTACATGCATATTAATAAGTTAATACAGTTCACTGCTCCATCCTCCATCATGTGGCATATTAGTTGTGCCTTTTTTGGTTCACTGAACCCCAATATAGGAACTAGTCCATGTTTTTCCATACTTTCTTATACATATATTTTTTTTGGGAACTTTCACTATTTTTGGTGCATACCAAAAGGTTCCCCTTAGCATTTTTTTTGTAGGTAACATAAAATCCTTGGTGGATATTGAGGATATGGATCCAGTGACATTCAATTTATTACTTCTGGATATACTACTATATAACACTTCACCTTAATTCCATGGGGCTTAGGGGTTTGTTAACATGTTCCTGTTCAGACTTTTGTGATGTCTGTGCTTCATTTTCGTGCCAATTCATGCCTTGAAATCACTGTTATAAATGATGGCCACCTAATCTAGGTGCTAGATGTAACCCGACTCCCTAGTGCTAGTCATTGCTGGCTGCCAAGTTCTCAGTGCTTTCTAATTGCTGCTTGAAGTTCAGGTGGGTTACTTTGCATGAGTTAATATGCATCTGGTTTTCCCATGGACCGTGGGCTACTCTTTTCTATTTGTATACATCTGGTAACCTTGGGCACGGTTCTCATGGTTGTGCACATCTTGGGATATCTAAATAACTATGGTGATGATCCTCAACCAACAATTAGTTTGTTAATTAAAGTATTTCTTGCAAATAAATTTATTTTTCACATTATGATTACCTTTTGTATTCAGTTGTGTTCATCCTTCATTTTTATTTGGTAACTGTACTGCAGTCATCAGGGTTTATCCTCAACTGTTGAAATGGCAGCTGAGCCAGATCTGCAGCCGCCGCCTGCTGAAATGGCAGATAATATTTTACCTCAGACAGTTGATAGTTCCTCAAGTACTCCTGAAGTTGCAGAATCAGACCAGTCAAATGATGCAGTAGCTTCAGTACCCCAAGATTCAGTTGAAACTACTACACCTTACCTACCACCACAGTCGCATGGGGATCAGATTCCATCACTTGAAACTTCTGAATCTCAGGCATGTCTGGTGCTTATGTAACCCATCATTTTGCTTTATATATCTCCTGTTTATATGCCAAATGGTTTGATTTCATAGAAAGATGTTGGTTTACTGCATGCAAGCAAAGAAATATTATTCCGTTCTCTCATAGTCACTGGGCCAAAATGACATGTTGTTCATGATTATAAAATTACTTTATTATACTAGACTTTTTAATAATTTCTCAGCATAAAATTGATCTCATCATTTCTTATTTCTTTACCCGTTTGCTGAATGCTTTTCCCACATAGTAGGCATTCTAGTTGCCCATAGGCATTCAGTTGTTGGATGTTTTGCATCGGTCCAACCTTTTATGTTATTGCTACCTGACATGAGCTTCCCAGCTCCTGAATAGACTCTACATGCGCTTGGCCCACTATCCTTTGAACTTCTGTACTCCCTGTCTAATTGTTTCATTTTAGAAAGTTAACTTAATGACTCTTTGTGTGTGTCTTAACAAGTGAGTAAGCACTATCAAATTACACGTACAGGTACAGCAGGCCAATGACTTTTCTGCAGGCTATTATGCACAACTTTACCGACCTATTGCTGATTTTGATGGCCGTATCTCACCATTTACTGCTTCTGGAGCTGCTGTCAAGTACGGAAGCTTGTCAGTTATGCCCGCGCAAACTGGCCATGCTCAAGAGGTTTGTATCTATATCTTTTATCGTATTCCATATTTGGTTACATTTTGGTGGCTGAGCTTATTGATATGGAGGCTCAGCAATTAATTTAAAAGTTTGTTTGTTTATACATACATATATATATGTTATCTAGTGTGTATTCTTTAGTGCCATCTATTTCCTTAACAGCTTTTCATTTTACAATAAATGGGTTAAGTACAAATCGCATGCCATTACATGCTAAAAATTAAAACATGGATCTCAATCCCAAGAATATGGTTTCTGTTCGGAATATATGTTAAAAGTGTGGAACAAAGCAAGAAACTATAAGGTAAGTAGCCAAAGATTTTCCTTCAGCATTTGCATGGCATAGGATCACAAAGTGGTGTATTTATAGACTCAAGAACTTATGTACCAAACGGATTAGCAAAACCATCTCATGAGAACTAAAGTTCATCTCTGTACAACAAATTAATCAAGTGCGTGCTATAAAAGAGTGTGCATTGTAGAAGGCCATTAAGTCAAGTTTAACAAGAAATAGAGAAAAATAATTATTTGCCATCAAGGTTTCACTAGGCCAACCACTGAAGAAATAGAATAAGCATGGAAGCCCTTTATTCCATATGTGAGATGAACATCCAAGAAAAGAGGGAGAAAAAGAATGGAGTGCTGCTTTCTTTCTCTCGTGATCAATTGTGAACAGGCTGCAGCCATTAAATCTGCCACAGGCAATGGATATTCTCACTGCTGGCCACCAAAAATCGAACATCCATGGCATAATGGTTTCATATTCTACCTTCCCTTTGATTAAGCCACATATGCAGTTGATTGACAGGTTCTTTCCCCTCTCTCTTGTGATCTGGTCCAGCGGTCCTAGGACCCTAACTACCATCGGTGCTGTTTCCACCTACTCCATCGATAGCTTGGGCGGGTTCCTGCTCTGTGCTTTCCTCTTCACCATAATGATCGCTGTTACCCAAAGTTTGGCTGCTGAGTACATGTACAGCTTCAGCAGTGATCATGCATGTGCACGGTAGCTGAGCCTGAGTCTAAGCCAAGTGTGAAGAAGAGGAAGAAAGGAAGCTGACTGGTCGGTCCAAGGTTATTTCTGCCATATCATTGAAAGTCTGACAAACTTACCTCCAACGACTGTTTTCTCAAAAGTGTTGATGTTAGTGGTATACATGGGACTCAACATTTTGTTTGGTGGCATCTTGTTATGGCAGTTTGGCAACAGCGGCAACCAGCCGGATAAGTTTGTTTAGATTTGGGTTTAGAGATAAGGTTGTTTAGGTTAGATTGGGTTTGTTAGATGGCTGTCTATAAAAGCACAGCCGCACCATTCATTGTAATCAAGCAAAGAAGAACCCTAAAAGCAGTCACAGCCTCCAGAGGGAGGGCGACTAGTCGGTTCTTCCTTCTACCCTTAGCCATATCCTAACACATCTAAAGAAATAATAAGTTTTTGATGGCATATAAGGGGACTCACAATGGATGACAAATGAGGAATTCTCGATGACATTGTTTCTCATCAAAAGTCTCCTTCAAGTTCTGCATTTCTCGTTTGCAGTCTCTACACGCTGTTTATTAGACTGAGAGTGGGAAGGGTAGGATGGTGGGGTATATGATACTGGTGGGGAACTTTTAAAATCTATCTCCATGTCCGAATAACATTTCATTGTTCAATATATATATTTCACTGAATCAGACACCTCAATTTGAGTTGGATTCCAACACCTCTGTTGCCGTGCACTGTCTTGTGCCTAGTAATGTCCTAGTTACTGTTTAACAACAACAATATCTAGGGTTTCAGTCCTAAGCAAATTGGGGTAAGCTTCCTAGTAACTATTTAGAAATAGGAAAAATATTAGTAGTATTAAAATGGGAATTTTGATGTACATACCTTGAATCCAATGACCGTGTGGAGCATATGATCCTGGGTGCATAATATCCTTGCCATGTATTACTTGGTGTCAGTCTGGTATGCTATCTGTCCTGACTCCTGAGTTAAAAAGGTTCAGTGCATTGCCATGGTTGATTTGTTTATTTTAGGGATATTCAAAGCTCATTTGGTCTGATTCATACTAGTCTTCTTATGCCAGTTGTCCTTTACTAAATTAATGATCTCCAATTTCATTAATCTCCAAGTACCATATCATAAGGAATATTGCTGTTTAATTATGGATTGTACATTTTCGAGGTCTGGCAGTAGTTCGTTGTCTGGATAGGCTGATAATTTCTGAGGCATTTGCATCCTTCTGTTTTAGTTTTTAATCTTCAGCTATTATAATTTAGTCCCTAACTGTTCTGTTTTGGTTTCCACAGGGAATCAACACCTTTGTGTTGCCTTCAGTTGGGTCTACTCCACTTGCTACCCCAACCCCTGGAGCTGTACCAAGTTCTGTTGGTATTCCACAACAGCCACTTCAATTATTCCGCCAGCCTGTAGGTGTTTTACCTCCTTATCCACCAAGTTATATCCCATACAATCAGTATCCACTCTATGTTCCACCACCACACCCCCTTACTCATTTCATGGGTAATGCGGTGTTTCCTCAGTCCCCTTCAACTGGAGGCATGTATCTACCTGTAAGTGCAGCTGTTGCACCTCCAGCCAAACACCCAACAAATACATACAAGCCTGATGCTAACAATGGAACCCAGACACATGTTGGAAACCCTGGTGCTTATGGAGCATATGATTCTAGTCTGTCAGTCTATACAAATAATGCTGTTGTGGCAAGTGGAACTTCTGTAGAGAATGATGATATCAGTGGATCCCAATACAAGGAAACTAACATCTATATTGCTGGGCAGCAGGTAAATGTTTATATGCATATCTATTAACAGAATTTATAAAGGGCAGCTTTATTTACAGTTTTTTTCATGATAATACTGCCATTTTTAATTTTAAAAAATTCCTTGTGATCATTTGGACCACTAGGGTTCTCTTCTGAGTACTCAGTCAATTAAATTCGGACACATCAGGTTGTAGGATGTTTTTTATAGTCACATCAACTCCATGCTTAACTTTTTTCTATACTAATTGGGCATCCAACCGTTGTTAATGAAAATGTCAAATTTAGAAACAGTATAATCAAACTGTAAGTCTATTGCTCCTTGTCATTAATGACTGGAGGGAGTAACATAGTAGTATCTGGTAAGGCTTATTTGCATTAACATAAATATCTGGTAGTATTATTTATCCCTGCTTGGGATATTTTGAACAGAGCGAAGGCTCCGTTGTCTGGATTTCTGCCCCTGGACGTGATATTTCTGGTATCCAGCCTAGCATCTATTGTGGACTGCCTCTGCAGGGGCAGCACCTGGCGTTTGCCCCTGCTCAAGCTGGTCATGGTACTTTTGGAGGGATATATCACCCAGCGCAGACAATGGCTGGAGCTGCTGTTCAGCCACTACTTCAGCCACCACAGGCCATTGCTGGGGTTGGTGGTGAAATGGTTGGGCTACCTACCAATGGTTATCAGCAGCCACAACGGGCTCAGATGAACTGGCCTAATTATTAAGAGGTAGTATATTATTCGAGTAGCCATCATAGGATGAAAAAGAACAGTTATTTGTTGGATACCTAAGTGTTGGAAAGGAAGTGTTTTTTGAGCTTTCAGCATAGAGGTGCCTGATCAGGAGTGTATATATCAAGCATGGATGATCTACAAGGAAATGTTGCAGATTCCCAAATGGTCTAGCACTTATTTCTGTGGTGTTATATGTTAGCTGGAACTGACCATTCAGTTAAAGAGAGGGTCCACGCAGGTTCTATTTTTTTTACCCCTTTTTGGCCTTTTCTACCCCTTCGCTTTAAGTTTGCTGTAAGAAAGCGTGGGTTTCTTCTCCGAGGTAATAGTTACTTTGGACATTTGAAGTTCATTAAAGTGAGCTGGTGGGATTGTCGTTCTTTCCGCCTCTACCTGTAAAGTAAATTTTGGTGCTTCGAGAAACTTGTCGGTACTGTTGTACTTCGGTGTAATACAAACAGGCCAACCCTCAAGCTGCAGCGAAATCTTTGTTCTTTTCAGAGGGAAGATTTTGTGTACTCGTTACCAATGTTCTTCTGATATTAAGATGGAGCGTAACGAAAATTTTTTGATATTTCTTTTACAGCTTATTTTGACGTAATGAGCGCCGATGACAGGTGAATGTTACGTTTTATTCTGGTGCATGTGAATAATCAAGCTTTCACTATGTTCCTGTGGAAACGCAACATAAATAAATCATGTACCTACGTGTCCAAAACAGCAACTTGTACATGGTGCTATCTAAAATTTTCTGATAAACATGATGCATAGTGTAGCACACCGTCCAAGCTAGAATTCACTCGTTTCATTAGACCGAATAAACATGTTCTATAGCTATGAAAATTCCTGAATCGCCTGAAACGAGCGCGCAGAAAACATAAACATGTTCATAATTATATGAGTCAATGCTGTCGTGGATGGATGAAGTATTATGGCATAGTAAGTATTTTCATAATTATAGTGCTAAGTTGACATTGTCACATAGACTAGTAGCACTATAGTAACATGACGTTCTCTTCATGACACGGCAAGTTATGTGCTACAGAGGAATGGCCAAAAATTTGTAAAGCAAATCATCTTAAATCCTATAAAATATTTGTTCTCGGTGAATTGCGGCTCCTTCATGCTACATTACCACGTTGCTACCAACAGTAACTACACGGTAACCACGCTTGTCACGGTACCAGAAATATTGTGATACCAACATCAAATACAAACACATTTAAAAAATAGTTTACATTTTTAATAATTTTTGCTGGGTTTTTCGTAGTTTGCCATGGTTACCGTACTAACCATGAGATGTGATAACCTCAGTCTCGGCCATAAGAAAAATCCTGCCTTTCACACTTAGGTTCTGGTAGAATCTAGACTATATTGCTCTCGCTGCTAGATTTTGCTTCCCCGGTCTAGCAATCATTTGATGCTGTTGAAGCATCCACCAGCGAAGGCAATATACCAATCACCTTTTAACGTATCATAAATTCACAACGCTATTATTGATGATCAAATAGAACCAAGGCCATAAACAATGCTCCACTATGGCGTGTGGTCTCACTTGGCCACATCGGTGGCAAGCTACCAAGGAGAGAGACAAAACGCAAATTGCTTTCAAAGGTTTCTCAAGCCTTGTAGAAGAAATGATGGACTTGGCTCGTAAAGCTACAAAGCGCATAGAGGCATGGCTTAAGCACAACTTTGAGGAGCACTATTAGCTAGATTAGGATAAGGGACAAACAACTAGATCTGGAGTAGGGAGGGGTAGTGGGATGGAAGGGACATATTAGGACTCAAAGGAGAGGACAACGCCGATCAACCAACATGAGGAAGGCGAGGTTGCGTCAAATCAACAAGGTGTGCGGTGACCTTCATGAGGAAGACAAGGTTGGATGGTTCTCGACGGTGGTACATGCTTAAGGGGAAAAGGGGGTTTGGAGAAAGAGGAGGAGAGCTAGCCGTTGGCTTATGCCACAATCTGTTTGGTCTTTGGGGAGCTCGTTAACACTGCCCCACTCGTTGCTTTCTCAATATGCTAGTAGTAGTGGTGGAAACTGGGGAGGCCTTCATACTCAGCTCACACAATAGCATGGAAACCATCTTCTAGCATGACCACAAAGGAAGGAGCAAGTGCCTTTGATACATCGATTCGAATCTAGACCATCATGAATTTGTTTCTCCCTATTTAGAACCGGAGATTTCCACCGGTTCTCCGATGTGCGATGCGAGCTTGCACACGGAGGATATAAACATGTACTCCAAAGGGAGACCATGGAACGTCACCCAAAACTCAGCTTTAGTGAATTGTTGCTGATCAACGATGGGCCTGCCAGGATCAACATGATGCAACAGGACGAGACCGCCATTGTAGAACCATAGTCCGGTGTTCCAAACCTTCACAAGATCTTCTTGCTCTGCAAAACGAATGAGGAAGGTGACATCAGAAACTGCAGACAATTCTATCTCACCACAGGGCTTCTAGTCATGTGGTAGGACAGCAAAAAGAGAGGAGATGGAGATAGTCAAAGCATTGTCTGATAGGACCCTCCTTGCAAGGATATAAGCCTTTCCTTTGGTCAGGACAATGTTTCTTGAGAATTTTATAGGTTCACACCAGTTTGTAGGGTGGAGATGAACTGGACCATGGTGACGAGGCAAATCTTTGCTGATGTCTTCGGGAAGATAAGATGATAGACATTAACACATATATGCTTCCTATGTGGTTTGAATTTTTGGTGAAGCATGTATACATTAACACTTATTTGAATGACATGATTGTACATGTCACAATAGCCTGTAATTTTGATTTTGGAGGATACATACATACTACTAATTCGAATCTTATATATATATGTGTGTATGTATGTATATATGTACGCATGTATGTATTTTTAAATCATGACATAAGCCCTTGCGTGTCTATGCATTTCTATGAACTAATCACCCGATTCTCAATTGATCAAAGTGAACTAAGTATAGTAATGCACCCTTGTTTTTATATATAATTCACATATGATAAACTAATTCTAGTAAATTTGTATTCTTCAATAGGGATCTTGTTAGACAGAGGATAAGTTTTCAAAGAACATACCCCCCTATCCTAAAATATGAACCATCTGATGATGAATCGAACTATGAGGATGATTCTGCCTCAAATTTAGATGATGATCATCCGATTCAGGTCATGTTTGCGGAGGTGATGGTGGTGTTCAAGGAAATTGTTGGCCGTGACCCTTCAATCATTTAGTTCAAAGATCTAATTTATGTAGAAGGTGCAGCTACTGATGGTGACTCGTAGTATGACGGTAGTGTTGACTCAATAGGAGAGGAGCCAAAAGAGGAGATGGAATTTAGATCAATGGACAAGTTGAAGATATGGCTGCAATTGTACTCTATTTGAGTGCAGTGGCCTTACTATGTGAAGCACTCCAATTCATCTGTGAGGTATATAGTTGTTTGCATTAATGACTCATGCAAGTGGGAAATTCATGCAAGAAAGCATGAAGAAAACTGGTGGAAGATAATTGGTATGGACCAAGAGCACTCTTGTTGCAATGCTGAGGCTTCTAGAAAGCACCTTTAGCTCACTTCCAAGTTCATTGGTAATAGGTTGTAGCCTTTTCTTTGGGCAGAGCCAACTATGTCCGCAATCGGTATAGCGGTAGCCGTGGAGATGATCCTTTGGAACAGACCGTTGAACAGGAAAGCATGACAAGCTAAATAGGTTGCCATGAAAATTATATATAGTGGAAGGGACAAGGTGTACATCCGTTTGCCGACACTCCTTAATGCAATGAAAGTCGGAACCCAATGATATTTTACCATGTTGAACCCTATCAGAAGAAGTCAAGAATGGTAGATGGTATCGTTAGACATGTATTTGGCCATGCTGTTTGGATATTCGGTCAATGTGTTGAGGCATTCAAGCATTTGAGGCTAGTTCTTACAATAGATGGAACCTTACTAACAGGGATGTTCAAAGCTATCTTACTCACTACTACAGGGGTTGATGCAAGGCACTTGTCCTCTTGGCCTTTGCTATAGGGGTTGGTTCATCAATATCTTATGGGAACGGTTGGTTGGTCCCAATAGAGAGGTGTGCATAATATCTAATAGATATCTCATCATATTAAACACTATCAACAATCACATCACGGGACACTACCCTGTTCACCATATATGGTAGATGAGGCACTTCTGCTCTAATTTCTAAAATGTTGGTGCAACACAATATCATATGAAGGAGCTTGAACGTATCATCCAAATTAACAAGAAGCCAGGTTTTCTTTCAGAGATCAGTTGTCTCTTGGGTCTACTCCAACCAAGACCTAGGAAGTGGATTGGGGATATTATGCCTCATAAGGAAAAATGGGTGAGGTCATTCAATCCCCAAGGTTATATATTTGGCTTCATGACTAACAATTTTGCTGAAAGTTAAAACAACATCCTGAGTGGTGTACGTGAGTTGCTTGTGATCGCAATTATGCAATATACTTTTAGCACAACCAACACTTGGTTACTTGATCATCATAAGGAGGCTTTAGAGTCAATTGATAAGGGGCAAATGTGTCCTAAAATGGTGGCAAAGGAACTAACAACACAAGAACAATACTTTCGGCCAAACAACTACTTGTTTTGACTTTGGAGCGGCCTAATACGAGCTTAGAGAACAAGGGAACATCACACCAGGTGGAGTGCAATGGGGTGGCTGGCACTACTGTGTTATAGATACTCTTAACACTTGTACTTGCCAACAACCTTTGCTATACAAGTTCCCATGTTCCCACATGGTAACTGTATATCAACTACGAGGGCTAAATATAGAGGTGCCACCGCACATTTCCTATGAGTTCAACAACATAGCATTGAGGAACTACACCCAAAAAATTTGAGCCATACCTAGACCTATCGCAATGGCCAAGTTATGATGGTGAGTCATACGTACTAGACATATCTATGATGGTGAACACTCGTGGGAGTAGGAGATTGAAAAGATTCATGAATGACATTGATAGAGCCTACTCAGCGAATAATCAAACCTTAAGGCCTTGCAATGTCAACTCTATGCCTACTCACCAATGAGGAGGTAAGTTTGCTTTTCACTTGTTTTAATACATGTTGTTCTCATGCTAACCATTCTAACATGTTGGTTTGTATTGTAGGAGTTACTGCTGCCATGCATCAGGTGGCACACATTGGCAATGTGTTTTGATTCCCGATACAAATTGTACCTATGGGAGGCGTGACTAGTCTACCTCGTGAGTACTGCACAGTGTGTCCAGTTAGTGTATAATGCCCCCGCACTAACTGCTCTAGTCGACCAATGGCTGCCAGAGATCCACACCTTTCGCTTGCCATTCGGGAGAGACGAGTATCATCCTAGAGGATGTAGCAATGATTCTTAGGCTGCCCATATAGGGAACAATGGTCATGGGTGAGGCTGAGTCACATGGATGGTAGGATATGGTCAAGGAGTTGCTAGGTGTTCCACTACCTATAGCTCCGAAGGGACAGAAGCTGGTGAAGACATCAGGAGTTCCTTTGAAGTGGCTGTGCAACCCCTTCAAGGACCTCCCAGATGATGCCGATGAGGTCATAGTGCAACAACATTGCAAAGTGTACGTTCTCTACCTTTTCAGTTCCATCCTATTTCTTGACTTTGGATGGGATATGGCCTCTTGGATGTGGCTACCGCTACTGTCGGACTTCAATGCCATGAGGGCTGGATAGTACAGCTAGGAGTTCATGGTGCTAGCTTGGTTGCACACACAAACGCATGATGCCTGTTGGAAAAGAAGTAGAGGGTTGAACTTGAGTTGCTATGTATTCCTTCTAGAGGTGATACTTTTAGGTTTATTCTAGCTTTATTTTCCAAATTGAAGCATTTGTTCAATTGGGCCTAACGTAATATTACTTCACTATGTGTAGATTTGGATGTGGCTATGACTACTAGTCATGAGGCCTTCGTGGAAGTGGCACTTAGAGTGTCCTTATGAAGACCCCGGACTAGCGGCCTATGGTCGCACAATTTTTCATGTAGGTGCCTCAGCTTACTAGTAACAAGCTAGCAATGTACTACTACTACTCTAACGAGTTCAATAGCCTACTCCCCTCACAAGTAAGTGCCCTACTCTTCTCTTTGACATGAACTACGCAGAGTTTTATTTAAGCATTGACCATCATTCCATCACATATTTTAGGTTGAATGGCAGCCCTATAGGTCCCTTGAGATTCTTAATTTGGGCCTTAATGACATGTGTATTATCAACAAGGACCTACATGCTCTGTTATGCCCTTTGATATGCTTCTATGCTGTGGAGTTTCTCCTTTGCCATAGGGTTATGAAGCAGTTTGGGAGAAGGCAAAGGTGTCCTCCCTATCCCGTATCCATGGACGTTGACCTACACAAGTGAGTGACACCTATTGACCGTAACTTAATTTACAATTGTGGATGGGTAGTAATAACCATAAATTGTTTGTAGGTTGGACCAGCAGACAAACAAGAAGATAACCAATTGGAGGGCACACCACTGGCTCCATTGTCAGGATTGGTTGAAGTACTAGCAAAACCGTATTCTTGATGACACCATGCACCAAAAGTGCTAGTTCGATGTCTACCTTAATTGGCTACGTGAGAAGTACCACTTGTTCTTGCATCCGACATGGACCATGGGTAACATAGCATAGGAAGTGTTTGACGAGGTGGACAATGAGTTCAACACCCATACCCATGTTGGCCACACAGTTGAGCACAGCCCCGTCCATGACGGAGTGGTAATAATGTTGACCAACTTAAATATTATTATCATTGGCTATGTACTTTAGGGAATAACAACTCTTTCCTTTTTATTTTAGGCAAATGAACTTCTACAGACTGTGAATGATGCAGGTGTAGCCCTTGGATTGGCTCCTAAGTTTAATGGCGAGAACTCCACCCTTTGTGCAACTCTATAGGTAATTGTGCATTCTATAATTTGCATAGAATTTGCAATTCTATTCTATGCATTCTAATTTGCACAAATTTTATAGGTTCATTGAACTAGGTTTAGGAAGATGGCCACTCTCCTAGGATGTAAGTTGGTTGATGTGGTTGAACATCACATGCAACATGCCTTTGCTTCTTCAAGGCAGACATCTAGGTGGGGAGCAGGCGATGAGTCCAACAATGATGGAGATGGAGGGAAAGGAGATTATGGAGACGATGGCGAGGATGGTGATGGCTACAAGCCAGATGGGATTGGGACATCCCACTCAAGTGATGCTCTAGAAGCATCGTAGTAGGATCGATCATGTACGAAGACTAGGCAACCTTAGTTGTTTACACCCAATCTTCGTTGCCAGCATGCAAGGAAATGAGACGTGGCTGGTATTCTTGTTTGGTCAATGTTATTGGAGCTACTATGTGTTGGCTTTAGTGATCATAGACTTGTCGATGGTGCTATTTTACTTGTGTATTAGTACTTGATGTGAACTTTTCACTTTTATGTTTGTGATACTGCTTGATTATGTCTGTTAGATTTGGTGCTTGTTGATTCTAATTGAAGCCAACTTTTGTTGCATGTGGGGTTAAGGGGTGTTATCAATGGGTATGCATATGATATGTGTAACTGGGACTGGACTAGGGGCTTTTCTACAGGTTCATTGGAAGATAGGCAGAGGTAGAGTGCATGCTTAGTGCCAACAGCCTTAGCGCTAACCTACACAAGGTCAGCACCAAGTTGGTTAGCGTGGACATTGGAGCCGGCCAATGGGCCAAGGAGGCCTCCTTGCCATGTACAAAGCGCATGCGCCGAGGTTTGCTAGGTCAACACTAAGTCGGTGTTGACCTAGTGGCCATGTCCCTAGGCTACCCTGCATGGAGGGCAAATCGGGCGCCGAGGTTTGCTAGGTAAGTGCCAACCGAGTTGGCACTAACCTAAGTGCCATATCCATGCCACCCTGCGTAGAGGGCAAATTAGGCACCGAGGTTTGCTAGGTGAGTGCCAAGTTGTTTGGCATTGACCTAAGTGCCATATCCACACTGCCCTATGCGAAGGGCAAACCGAGAGTTGAGGTTCATAGGAACTTCTATCATTTACTTGCTATACAAAGGCATTTGCATTTTGCCCACACACCAAGTTAACAAAAATACATGATTTCATATAAGACATTCCACATATTTACTTGTTATTTTCTACTATGTAATTGCCAGCGGATCGAGCTAGTATAGTTTTTATACAACTATAATCTAGTAGATGGCACTAAATGTTTAGTGGTTATATATATTTCTATGCAAAGGACTATTTGTGCCCTTTATATTCACATTTTCTATAGAATACTATATCTATGCTTTGCAACATGATCTGGAGAAAAACATACAAATAATTTTACCAGGTTTAGTTTTTCCATGACTTGTTTTCTCTAGTGGGTACTAGGAACACCAATTTCTCGGGTGTGGTGGTTTGTTTTCACAATATTTTTTTTGACATCACATGAGTATAGAAGGTTGGTGAGTACGAGGATGACTCAAGTTTTATAACCGTAGAGATCAGCAGGAATGGGCAGTTCCTAGGAGGCTTAGAGGGATGGCTATGCGTTACTGGCTCGGTGTCAATGCCCTAGCAATGTGGCGTTGGTGGCAACTCATGTGATGTAGTAGTATCATATCATGAACAGTAATGCATGTGTCTACTATGGTACAAAATCCTTACTAGGAACCCAACTAAAGATCACACACAATTTTCCATGTTAAGATACATTCAACCAAACTAAATAGATTGTTACATGACATCCAACATGCAATGGCACACTAGTATTAAGTATCATTATTACATGCCTTAGAAAATATTAAATTCGACAATACGCTTGATGTTACCACTACTGAGTGCAATGAGGGTACTTCCTTCCTAGAAGCCTTGTGTCTAGCTTCAGTGTCATAGTGTGACCTCTCCTCCCTCCGTTCTATTTTTCCTCAGCCGACAAGCAACCTCATATTGATGCTCAAAATGCTCTGTGGCCTACTCTTGGCTCCTGCACAGGCTCTCAATGTCGTTGAGATGGACCTATGTATCTATGCACTCCACAAAGTCACATAGGGGCAGTGATAGCTTTGGTGCCTTCAAAGATGTGATAGCACATTTGCCAGCATGAATATAAGGATGAAAGTAAAGTACAATACAAATGAAAATACCGCAACCACCATCTTCAATTTCCCTTTCTTACCTTATGGCTTCAGCTTTTCCAGGGAGTATGTTAAGTTAGCACACATCCAATACCTTTACCGGTATGTGTCATCTTGCTCACTAATAGTAAATTTGCACTCGTCACCGCACCAACACATAGGCCTAGTCTCACCAATGGGCAGGCATTACTTTGGGATGAAACGCATTGCATCCATGCCTACAAACCATCTAGGAAGTATACAAAATGAAAAGTCTATAGTGAAACAAAAAGAAATACTTTCATGTGCCTACAACCTAAATTACTTCACTATCTATTCACTTACCTTTGAAACCCTAATTGCTTAAAGGACAAATGTGAACATCCTACATTCCTTTGTACTTGTGCCATGACCCCACTAAATTGTTCTTCTCGGACCCCATTCACACCACATCACAAGGATGCATTTACCCATACTCATCCAAAAATCTTAAATACCAAAAAAACTTCATTCCCATTGAAAAAATTGCACAAAGCATTTCCCATGGTAGCCCTATCCTCTATCAACAAAACATTCAATTATTACTTGCTACAAAGTGAGATCAAGAGAACTAACCTTTTTAGTTGCTAGAACCTACCCAAAACCCTAAATTGCATGACTTGGGTTTAAGCTGCATGAAGTGGGACGGGGGAGGGGGTTATGTCCTACCTCATCCCAGCATTGCTACGGCTCCATGCTGGCAGCTAGGGTAACGTGCTGACCTTCAAACTCTCAGCACAATCCTGTTTGGTGCTGAGTTGCTGGTCTATTTTTAAATAAGTTTTGATAGGGATCTATTCTTCTAATAAGTTTTTAGAAAGGTCAATTTGTAAAAAAAGCATACTACTACTACTACTCATTTGTTGTATTTTCGGGATGCGAAGCTGGTTAAAAGAACTCCCATTTGCAAACAATTGGAGGAGCCAAAGAGAGGCTCTCCCCGAACAATATATATAGATGTGAATAATATTGGCAGATGTGATGGACTATGATAGTCTTTGTGTTGCATTTAGTGGATGTGATTGCGTTTTCCATGTTGCCTTGCTTTTATCCGTTGATCCGGTAAGTCCATTCAATTTCCTGCTAGCATATTAGAATAAGTTTGAAAAATCTGATAAAGTTTATGATATTAGGAAAGTAATTTCTAAGGAAAATCTATGCATAGCTTTATTAAAACTAATAATTCGAGAAATGGCTAGAATTTCACAAGTTTGATCAAGCCCTATTATGTGTCAAATATTTATGACTATAGGGATTAATTGTTAATTTTGATCCCAAGTGTTGTTAAATGCATGTGTGCAACGAATTATGCCTGTTGTTGAGGGAACTAAAAACGTCATCAACGCTGCAGCAGACATGGCGTACGCCGCGTGGTCTTCACATCCACATACGGTGCTGTACATATGGACCCAACCAGGAGCGATAATGCAGTCCTTGACGACAGCTGCTGGAGCAACCTTGAGTTCTGCAAACCAAAAGTAATTTCCTTAATGCAAGACACCTCTCTCTCTCTATATGCATAGTTTTTATTTAATATATTGTGGATGTGCATGTATTCTGTATGCGCATGTATAGGATGTGTAAAATCGAATAATAACCAAACCAACTAGATAGATAGAGAGGTGAATGATAAAAATATCAGCAAAAATAAAATAATCAAACTTTAATAGATTAAAACTCATCTCAACTTTAAAAGATAAAATAACATAATTTTAGTGGTGGTCAAACCAGGTCTAAGGCCAGTCTGATTGTATAATTTCTGGTCAGATTGTTAGGCTAAAAATAGTCTGACAGTAATTCTATAAAAACACGATTTCTAAAAATCAACCATTACATGGTTAGAATAAAGTATATACAATTGGAGATGTTTATAAACTAATTTTAAAAGAAAACGTACTCGAACGTCATCTGTCTTAGAAATTTCAATAAAACTAAACAAAACCTAAAACTTAGGCAATTTCAAATCTAACAAAACTAATCAACAAAACTTTGTAGATGTGATTTATAAAGTATTAAAAAGTATTAAAAAGGTTTTAGATCACAACCAAATGAAGAATCACAAATAAATGCTAAAACCAAACAAAAACGTAAAACTTAAGAACCCAGAATAGATCGTCTATGACTTGATGATTAAATATGATCTTTATTGCTCAAGAATTATTCATGAGGTTCGATCATAGCACCCTTCACAAGTTTGTCACGAAAACCTAATACAAATAGCTCTCAACTCTCAAATCTCTCGATCGTTGTTTTTTTGGCTTTTTTACTTACCCTCGGGGCCTAGCTCCCTCTCTATTTATACCCTTAGATGTAGTTGTCTATAACTATAAATCTGACTAAAACAAAGATTACTAATTATATAGAAAACTCTCGCATACAAGTATCCAATTCATCCATACCAAATACAACTCCAATCTTCCTAAATTTGGATTCCTTTCATATTTGATCTCACATTTCATATGCATACAATTCCTTTTACATGTCATATAGAAACTTTATCTCTATGTGTATTATTCTCTAGACTTAGTATCCCGTATGATTTCTTTGATCGTCTGGATCTCACCTTCTCCCAAGTTCCTGATCTATCACCGATAATTCTCTTGAGGCCTTAAGCAACATCTGCATATAAACAACTAAAGATACTATATCCGAGCATAAGTTCTTACCTAACTTAACTCATACCAGTACATGATAGAATATCTTATATATAGAAATCATCTAGAAGTAATAAATATAAAACAATTATCGTAAAACAAACAATCAACCCAAAACTAACTTTTTTCTAAAATTCACTGGTTCAACTGTCAGACTTTTCAGATTCAACGCTCTCGTGCCTACAGTCAAACCAAACATTGTTCACCGGTCTTACTGAAGCACTCCTCACCAGTCTGACTAGTACTGATACTATTCATAGATTTTACAAATTCAATTTAAATATAACATTTTCACTTTAATCTCAATAAAACACATCATACTAATTGTTCATCACATAATTTGAATTGTCACCATGATTTCATAGGATGCACACACAGTGCACATCAAATAACAAATATCACCGAAATATTTTAAAAAATGCACATGTATGTCCAAAAGCATTATACCTACCTATGAAGTCTCATGATCAAATTCATCATACATAGATGGTAAAAGAATTCTAATAGATTTGTACTCTAAAAACTATCAGATTTTTTATTTTTTCTTAAATAAAATATAATGAATTTCAATATCAAACTTTACAAATAGGTGCAAGTCCATTTTTCACTCGAGCATTTTTTTTTGGGGGGGAGGGGGGGGGGGCATTGTTTGTTCAGATCAGGCTCACAAAGTGTCAGGTAATTTCCCCTAAAAAAAGTGCCAGGTAAATCAGCAAATGTTCACTTCTGGTGAAGTTAATTATGCAAATAGACGCTTCGTCTTCCCAGAAATGAAAGGTCATATGTTGATATGTTCTGAACATACGATCGATCTTTCTGCCGGTATGACCATGAGATGCAGGAACGGCTTCTTTTTCTTCTTTTCTTGTTCTGTACTTCGAGATTTCAGAAACCTGGGTTAGGTGTTAACCATCATTAGTTTGACCATGCTACACGATTGGTACTATATTGTATCCGGCCGGCCGGTCGGCTAAGCAATTTACTTAACAGCGTTGCACATAAGATAAGATATACTCATGTGTTACCATGTGTTACTGTCAATGTCGTCGCCTCCAACATCCCATTGGAGCTACCCAAACTCCCCTCCCTGTCTCATCTATAAATAATCACTTCTGCAAGCAGTGTGCACCCTGCAACTCATCATGGAGCTACACAAACAGCCTGTCAATAATGGAGAGAGGCGGAGCGGCGGCGAAGGATTCGTGGCCGGAGTTGGTAGGCGTGTCGTCGGAGGCGACAAAGGAGAAGATAAGAGAGGAGAGGCTGGAGGTCGATGTGCAGGCCGTCCCCGCCGACGCCTTTGTCACCATGGACTACAACGCCCGTCGACTCCGACGACAAGGTCACCAGAGCTCCAAGATCGGCTAGCTAGCTAGCGGCTCCTAGTTGATTGTCATGTTTGCATGAACAATACAAGCAACAAATAATTAAGCCAGCATGCTCCTAGTTGATTATCATGCTTGTTCACTTGAGCAAAATACATACTGGATTCGTGTTCCTTTGGATTGGAAAATTTTGCAGGAATGTTATGGAAACTACAGTAATTTTCTATAAATTTCCTGCCTTTCAAACAAGCCCTTATCTATTTTAAAAGAAGAAAAGATGCTTCACAAGAAATAAGGCTAATTTGAGATGCGTAATTTTATATAATTTTTATATATGTTAGTTTGTTTCCGGCAAAAATTTCCACGAAGAAAGCATGCCATTGCCAAATTCCTCGATGAGAAAGGGATTGCAGGTCATTGATACCTCAGTTGGTTAGTGGTAATAATCTCATGTCGTTTCACATCTAATGATGTTTAGCAGCAGCTAATTATATCTTAGTTTCACTAATTTGCAAAAAACATCACAATTGCTCAGGAATATAAGTGTTGATACTCAAATTTGGCTATATTTTAGATTTATAGCAAGTTGACACCAAAGTTTGGTTACAGTTTGGATTCAAAGCAAGTTAAACCCTATACCCTTAAAGCTAAATTTGGAAAGGATCCGAGACATCCAATTAAAAATAGTTCTTATATTTTCTTACTTTTTTTAGTCCTAATGGATCTCTAAGACTAATAGAACATATAGAAGATCCTTTAGACGCAATACCGTCCCTTTATAAAGAGCTAAGCCTGACTAAAACAACTACCAATTAATTGACAATTACTCTATCCTCTATATTATACATCTTCCTCCTTATTGCTACTTGTATCCTACGTCTATTCACATCTCAACCCTCTAATTACTTATCGTCTCTCATCTCTATAGCATTTGAGGAGTCTTAGCTAGCCTGCCGAGCCTAGGATAAACCGGCACGTCTTCGAGTGCTGCAGGCTGCACACAATGTGCTCAAGTGTGCCATAGCATGTTTCACCAATGACATATTATTGGTGACTCCGCTGGGAAACGATTTTGGTTGCTATAACTAAAACCTTACTTCTCCAACATGGGCTCCCATACCAAGATTGATCAAGAAAACATCTTGACGGCGGAGTATGGAGATTTGTCGAAAGCTAATCACTAGGCGTTTGAAGCTCAACTTGAAGATCTACGATGAAAGATGGCTTCATGTTATCAATAGACGAGGCAAGGCATAATCATGAAAGACGAATTCACATTTCTTATTGATGACAAATCAAAGGTAATAACCGATTCTAGCAATACCTCTATTACTGCATGTGAAGTTGCTCAAATGGTAGATGGTGCTGTGACCGCTAGTGTAAATAATCAGTTTACATCCCTTACTACTACCTTTAAGAAAACCCTTGATGCTCGCAAGCTTGAACTAGAGAATTGGTTAAGTAGCCGATTGCTAGGTGGAGCTTATGCTTCTTATGATAGTGAGCAGGAGTAAAATATTTTATTGGATTTTGTTATACCAAAAATGCCTATACAATACAATTGGCTGATGAAAAATATCTACAATTTCGTTGGTGTGATAGATCATAGATTCAACCCAGCAGCACCGTACGTTGGTCTCAAACGAAAGGAATTAATCGGTCCAACCAAGAGGGCACATTCAGTCAGACATCAGCCAATGAATTTTTTTGGATCTGCTTCTACATCGGCCATTCCTAATTATACTATGGCCAGTGGCTATGCTCCCAAAACAAACTTTAGCACCTTTATACTGATGTTGCCTCTAATCCTCCTATTAATATACTCTAGGATTCAACAAATCAACATGGAATTTTGTTAAATCCTATAATCAACAATACACAACCAAGCCCAAAAGTCTTGAAGATAAGATTGCCGAACCTTTCAAAAACACTTTCGGTATAGATACTAGGGTAAAAAAATACTAGGGTCAAAAAGCGCACATATCAGAAACCATATCCTGATTTCTATAGCAATGGTCCACATCCTTAAGGGTTTAAAGTGACTAATTTTGTCAAATTTACTGGAGAAGATGGCTAGTTTACTTTATAACATATCAGACAATTTATTATAAAATGCAGATAAACTAGTGCTAGTAGTATGTAGTATTGCATTTACTTTGTTTATTTCCTTTGCACTAAATTCTATTTATGATTGGTGTCACTTAGAAGAAAACATTCATGACTGCTTCTTTACTGGTGGGACCGAATTAAATCTGTTGCATTTTACACTAGTTAAATAAAATCATAATGAATCTGAATACATTAGAAAATTTAGAGACACAAGAAACCGATGTTATAGTTTGATACTTTCTGATAAATACTTGACTGATTTAGCTCATTTTAGTTTATTTGAATACTTAGATGAAAATCTAGATGATCATAGTTTCTTCGATCTAAGCTAATTACTTCAAAAAACTAGCTAAAGAAAGCTAGGCTAGGGAAGCCAAGACCTTATAAAAGGTTAATCTACCGCCCCTATGTTAGCTTAGTTGATTCTGAGACAAAATCTTAGGACAACGAGATGGTCGTTGTGCATATAGCCGAATGGGTGTGAACTTTTAAATCTAAATTATTCGTTTGCTCCACTCTTAAACCGATTGGTCACAAGAACTAGCATGAAGGGATGAAATTCAAATTCGATGTGGTACTGTAGGATCTTTGACTATTTAGTAGAAAACAAACAAATAAAATTATTACAAGGCCATGTCATACTATTGCTAGAGGAATTAAAGCGGAGAGCATATAGTAAGTGGCACAATTCTTATTCTGATGCCACCAATAATTGTAATATATTTTGTAGATAAGTTCAGTTGGCTATTATGAAGGTAGATTGGCATTTTCAAGTAGATGAGCTATATTTTTCTATACACACCATTAAGTTATAAGACAAAAAGAGCCCCATAGACAAGGAGGAAATCAAAATCACATCAAAGACTTCAATGCTCGGGTGGCAAGATGATACCAAAGGCCCTAAAGGATGACAAGCAACTAAGGAGATCGAGTTTGCTTACCAGACAAGGTGGAATATGAGAAAGGATGGATCTTCAACAATATTCTTCTTTTTTATGGTTTTACCTTTGGTATGAACCATGGAGTTCCAATGATACGTGAATGATGCCTATTTACATTCAATCTTATTATCTAATATGCACCATACCAAAGTGACCAATTTTGAATAATCAACAACGCTCTCATAACCGGTTAAGACAAAAGAATCGGTCACAAAAGAATTAGTGCAATAAGGTGGTGAAACAAGATTGGAGGCCAAAACAAAGCACATTTTCTAAACAAGAGGGGACTCTCAAAGGAGGATCTTTAATTCACCACTAAACATATAGCCTTGAAGGCGCTTATGGCTGATATTCATGGATATTGCCCTTAGATAATCCCATTATTGGTGCTCTGCCAAAAAGGCAGGGGTATGTGTTGACACTCAAATTTAACTATTGTTTGGATTTATAGCAAGTTGACACCAAAATTTTGTTATAGTTTGAATTTAAAGCAAGTTAAAGCCACATTTATAAAGGATCCAAGAGAAGCAAATAATAATTCTTATATTTCCTTAGTTGAGCCAAAAGGTTTCTTGAGTCCCAATTGATCTCTAAGCCTAATAGGATATAGAGAAGACCTTATAGACACAAAACCATCCTTCCTATAAATCGATTGAAACAACCATCAATCAATCGCTAAAATCAATCTATTACCTCAATCCTATGTATTCTACATCTCACACCATCTTGCTGCCTATATCCAATGTCTATTCACCTCTGACCCCCATAATGGCTGGAATGAGTCCTAGTTGCCTTAGCCATTCTACTACTAGTTGTTGTTGAAATTTTTGCATACAAATAAATGAGGTGTTAGAGGCCTTAGAGTGTAACTGATATAACTTTTGATACAGAGAAAAGTTATGGTTTAGTTTTGAGAGAGAAGCATGTTTTGTATATCCGTTATAGATACATTTTGATGCAATAAAATTTTAATACCTTTGTTGAGTTATGTTCTTTATTTGTGGATAGTTAGATCGACGGCAAAGCAATGGACGGACAAGTGGCATCAAAGCGGTCGGAGCACTAGTAACACGATAACCTGTTGGCACTTCGACTGATAATACGTAGTCAGACGAGCAGTATACGATAGCGTATTATAAGATAAGAGCTTTCTTTTTATTAAAAAGATTAGATTTTTAGTAAATCATTACCATTTTTTGGTTATGGTGTTTCCACCCTATAAACACGATACTAAGTCAACGATCGCCACACGTCAGCATGACGCGATCACACGTCATGAGCACGCCGGAGCTAGGAGAGTGCAGGGGTACCTGAGCCCGACGCACCGGAGCTGGAGGCCGTGCCCGGCGTATGCTCGGACGGTGATGAACACGCCGGGCGCGTACTCCTCCACCCAATCCTCCACGCCACCGTCGCCGGATGCTGGTTGCCGGCGTGATCGCCCCCGGCGACCGCTGCTCTGGTGTTGGTGTTGGGCGTGGTGACGAGGCCTAGTATGGGCGAGCCCAGCATGCCGGCCGATTCGCCGCCGCCGCTGCCGCAGGAAGTGCCGCCGGAGAAGGTGGACGTCGACGTCGACGGCGAACGTACGTGATGACTCTGCTCCCGCGGCTCCGTTATCCTCCACATCGGATTGGCATGGGGTGACAGGCAATATGCCTCATCGTCGGGCTGGATGAGGCTGTAGAGCTCGGCAATGCGGTCGTGGTTGTCCGCTCACCAGCACTGCGCCGCCCACGCGTCGAACAGCTCCTCCCTGAACCGTATCCTGCGGAGCAGTTGGTGAGGCCGTCGGGCCACGGCGCCAGCGTCAGCAGCACCCCCGACTCCGGCTTCGCCACCCACTCCCTCTCTTTCTCCGCCGCCGTGCCCGCTGCCGCATCCTCCTCCGCGCCACCGGCTTCTAACAAAGCCGAGCAACACTTGTCGCAGAATTCTTGTTACTTATCACTTCCATCCACCTCTTCCTCATGCAGCTACGCCGGCGCGAACTTGGCGGACGAGGATGCCGCCGCCGCTGTTCCCACAGTATCCTTACATCGCCGAATCTGCCGCCACGCGTGGCTCCCACCTCCACGACCAATCAAGATGGTGGTGAAGTCCCTGATGACGTTGATAGACTTGGCAACCCTGCCGCCGCTGCCGCCATGGAAGCACACGTGCATCTGCTTCTGCTCTGCTCTCGAAGCAAGTCGCTAGATTAGGGAAGAAGAGGAGGTAGGTCGTTCGAATTCGAAAGCGGCAGCATGGAGTGAATGCGGGTAGCTGGGTGTATGTGGATAAATACGTGCAAAATTTATGGCGAAAATTTGGGATTTCGAATATGGTGCCATGATTCTTGTACCGTGTACTATGAGCTAATGGGTACCGTCGAATTCACCGGAGGCAAGACTGTCGCCATCGCCGCAGGATCTAGACCGCACGCGCATCATCTGTAATAACCCGGTTCACTAGTAATCTGGTTAGATCAGACCTAAATATCCATTTAGTGAGATTAATCTTACATAAAGAACTAAGATATGTTTGAGCCAACTTATTTAACTTAGTGCTACAACCATTATACCTCTAACTAAACTCTTTTACATGAAACAAGGATAAAAGTATAAGTGGGTGTTATGTGAATGTGAGCTCATTCAACTTGTAGCATGGGTTATACGTATTTAGAGGCTGAGGTGTTAGTGGTATTAGAGCCTTAACCCATGTTTTATAGGTGTGCGAACATGTTGACCTGCTGAAGGGACATGCCACAGTGCCATAGCACCAAGGAGAGATATTATTAGGTATTTGTCAGCCAAGAAGCGATAAGCTATTGAGGGTGTCAAGCACATGTCACACTACTGTAGTACCGAGGAGAGATTCTAGGTATTCATCACCCAAATAGTGATAAGCTGAAGGGCATTAGGTAGTGAAGGGAGAGAGTATAATACCTGACCCATTAGTATGTTTATAGTTATAGTTTTTGTCCGTTAGATCTAAGTGTTTATTTAGTGGGATTAGTTTGAGTTTAGATAGCTTTGGGTTAGGTTATAAGTCTTTGTGTTTCAACCATTACTTTTAAATTAAACTTTTTACACAAAGCGAAAATAAGGGTATAAGTGTGGTGCTATGTAAACGTGTGCTCACTCAATATATGTAGTGGGTTACGTGATTTTAGGGACTGGAGTGTTACATCATATCTGTTGCAAGAGAGAGCTGGGATTATACCAATGAGTCTCTCGTACGGAACAGATTATTTGCAAACAGGTTCTTCTCTCAAATCGCTACCAATATGATTGTTTGAAAAAAAAACTCCGTTTTGGTCTTTGGATCGCTACTATCGGTTGTGACCAGAGTTTTGTATATTAGTCCCTACATACTCCCTCCTTCCAAATAAAAAAAAACGAATTCTTGACTACGAAAATTCATAGCTAAAAATTCGTTTTTATAGAGGGTGTATAGTAATTTCCATACCCAGCTTCATGGACGGGTGAGTGTGTAGTTTCTGCTCTTGGGAGAACGGAGACTGCTACAGCAATACTGCTACTGCTACAACAGCATTCGTTAATTTGGGACAGAATTTTGGATACTAAATAAACATTTGAAATTCTGAATCTTGAGCTACACTTAATTTCAAAGTTTGTGGACCCTAAATGAAATTTCAGATACATCAGACCTAAAAAACCAACACAAGCAAGTAGGAACACATGAATCGTGATTTGTAGCACGGGCGAAATTAAATTGCATAGCTCTAAACTAAAGGTAATACACCTAATAAAAGGAAAACTAAAGGTAATAGATACAAATGTGAAAATAAATAGCACATCCACTTTTTTTCTTGTATAAACCTTATATTATATTATTTATTACGAAGATTAGAAGCCTGGCTTGCGTCCAGCCGGCTATACACCAAAGAAAAAGTTTAGCTGCACATGGACTCAAAAAGTCTGAAATCAAATCCTTTAACCTAAGAAATTCATGAAAGCTCAAAAAATTAGTTAGGTGTCCATTTCTGTAAATGTAGGTGAAAAAATAAATCAGTTTGTAAATTGTATAGAAAGTTGAAGAATTCGGTGGATTCAACCAGCTCGTTGAGATGGAGGGACATTCGTCGTCGGGTGGCCCTAACCGTAGAGTTTTGGGCCGCTAGCTGGCACCATCAGCTAAACTGCTAGGTAATTTTAAGGATTTTTTTAGAGTACCTTTTGGGTAGACGTAGGCCGTCTATTGTACTACATCCAACGGACGAGATGTACTTTCACTACACTTATTAATGTGTGCAATAGTGTAGTAGAAAGATATTTTTGGAAAAAAATACATTCCATTTCCGTAAATATGTAATTGATGATGGGTTTCGTAGTGCTCTGTAAATGCCGGCTCCGTTCTAGCTCAATGGGATGGCCCGTGCGAACAGAGCGAGAGAAGGGAGTGGAAACTGAGCCTGCATGGCTAGGGTTCTTTGAGAGCCGACATGGCTTGGCGACATATGATACATCATTTATATTTATACATAGATATATACTTGCATGTTAGTATGGCTGCTTTAGTGACACCATCGATGTTGGACAGTGGATGTCATGTTCTTGCTCTCCTCTATGTGCTTCATCATTCACAATTTTCCCTCATTTGTTGTGAGAAAAAGAAAATTAAGTTTCAGTAGGTATCTCCCTCGACGGAATTAAATACAAACTCAGATGGGAACTGTCTTCCCTTGTCTATAACTAATTGCAGACCCGGGAGAGTAAAACTAGTCACAAACTGCACCACAAACATGCAAATTGCTCATCTAACACCATGTACAGACGTACTCTCTCACCTACATCATCCAAGTCATCTAGGCATCACAATTCACAGCTTTTTTGAACAGAATTCACCAGGGTGATCAAATTCCATCCTGAAACTGAATGTTATTTTCGTTTTACAGCTCCTTAAGAGATTTCTTATTTACTGTAGCACTACATTTTGTTGCACCATAATCATATTGGTGACAAAAAAAAATACAACAGGAAACTCTGTCATGAAGACCAGGCAGATGTCAACAGCAGCACTCACAGTACTTGAATTTTCCCTTCATGTGCAGAAAAAAAACATTTTTCAGTGAACATTCTACCTCTTCTTCGATGAAAAATGCAAATTGCAGATGATCATCAACAACATTTTTCAAAAAGGAAAATTAGTAACTACATTTGTCAACTGTATCAGAGCTCCTAAACCTCCTCCATTCAGATGATCATTGACAAATCTCTGTTGAGAAACACTAGCCTGTGATCAATAATACATGATAATCTTGAGTTTGGTTCTGAGTAGAAAAGATATATCTCAGAAGAGTCCTCTTTAATACAAAAATTGCAATATAGATAATATGCAAATGAACTGAGTAACTAGAATGCCGAGAGGCATCTAAGTAGCAAGGGAGTTGAACATTTGATGGGCTGGCAAACAAAACCAGAAACACTAGAAAAATAGTAACAGAACTATTCAAGTTATGGGACAGGAATACTTTTCAATTTGAATACCAAGCTGTCCAAATTAGCCCATACTCCGCCAACTCATGGATCTTCTCAACATATATATCTGTAAATTGAGTTCATAATGATAAAAGTCCCATAGAACCACGAAGTCTACAAAGTCCAAGAAAGATACCTTTCAGGTTCACGTGGAATCTCTTAATTCCATAATGCTGAGGATTCTGGTAATTTAATTCGTCCAAGTCAGTTCATGTGTTTAAGACAAATGGATCTAAAGATTTAATAATATTAATTTGCTCATGCCTTCTTTATCCTGATGGACAAATAAGAGCACTTGAGCCACTCAATAGCCAAAGTTAAATCAGACACCTTCAGCTGAACAATCTCTGCATTTAGATCCTCAACTGCTCATGGCAGTAACCTGGTCATACCATCTATAGCCATCAAGAAATTTGAACAAAAGACCAATAGAACCAATTTTGTCCAGTAGTGGTATCAAAATATTTCAGAGTTAACAAGGGTGGAAAACATAGATTCTTTACTGTCTCTCTTCTTGCCATGATTATAATTATTCCAGTATCATCAAACGGTGGGAACCCAGCCCTGCCACACATCTGTAGATCACCCAAATAAGGGAGGGGCATTGTCAGAATCAACCGGAAAACCATATAGTGTAATTTTGTAATTAAATCACAAAATGCTCTGAACTTCGATGTTTTAAATGCATTATAATATGAAGGACAGTAAAGGAAGCAGGCACCAGGCACAATAGCAGCTATCTTTTAATTACAAGCCACCGAGAATGATTTGCTAACTCGTTCCACTGTTTGACTAGATGAACAGAAAAGGTTAGGTACCGGACATGAGTTTACAGATGTGAAAGGTGTGCTTGTCCAGTTTGGCCACACAACTCACAATTGAATTCAGGGAGAACTATTCCTATTTGGTCGCAATATGTCTACGTAAAGTTGATAAAACTAAAGCATTCTACTTTACATGAGAGTAACAGTGAGGCATCAGCAAATTGTCTAACTAGGAAGGCAAGGAAGCCAATATGGCGTTACAATGAATGCATAGCTATGTGAGAAACAAACCTCCTCATCAGACATTCCTGGATTCCCATCTGCTCTCAGAGCTATCTCTGCCTGCAAATCCAAATAACATGAGAAAATTGCAATTCATGGTTGTGCACGATTTGCGCGAACCAACGGTCGCCAGCCGTTGGGTGCACAGGGAGTGGAGAGGCGATACCGCGAGGAGGGGCGGCGGCGGAGTCCTACATCGCTGAGAGAAGGGTGGCGGCACCCTGTGCCGAGAGAAGCATAAGCCTAAAATGCCCATGAAAATCAACGCTTCGATTTCATTCCACTGCACTAATACACCATCCAGTGCTGCTACAGTAATGCAATTTACAGCTAAAGCAATTTATGAGCTAGCAAATCATGTGCTAACTGTGGCTGCTTCCATGGACGTACGTGGTGGTGTCAGAAGACAATGCATATTGACCTCACTCATCGAAGAATATAATAGGTACTTAAACTTAACCAAAATTCCCACCGCACCTAATGACGTTAACGTTTGCGTTAACGCTGCCGAACCAAACACCACCTAAATACCTTAGTTAGTATAGTGGTTAATTTTTTAAAATACCGGATTATTTACAAAAGTATCCATACAGATGAACAGTTAGATTTCATACATTCCTACCACTAGTGAATGTTCAGTTTTGATCTTCCTTGTGTCGTAATAATCATTATAATTGCAAAAGAATTATAATGATTGTTAGTAATTACTCCTTACAATGCAAAAAATTGTGCAGAGAAAGTTGACAACTTGAGATTACACGGCGGGACTATACATGCAACTAAAAGCCACATAAAGCTAATTAGCAGACGATTGATCTCGCCGTCTCCCATCCCGCGCTGGCCATCGATGCCGGTCGACCTCCTCGTCACTCTCTGGCCGCGTCGTCGCTTCCGCCTTCGCATTCTTCCGCTCCGTTATTGATCATTGATCTGCAAGGCCGACGGCCAAGGCGAACGGTCAAGAAAGGCGGCCGGCCTCCATCGTCCTCCTCGCCGCGTTCGTGCATCTTGCTGTCCTGCCGACTGGACGGCCGATTTCATCGCTGGCTGTCCGCGGCGGCGCGTGGTCGCCTTCTCAGCGTGCGCGGCCCGCCGGCGTGACGCGGTAACGTCGGAGGAGTTCCCTGCGCCTCTCAAGGTAGCCCTCGTCGC
Source organism: Oryza coarctata (assembly GCA_030770085.1). Lineage (NCBI taxonomy): Eukaryota > Viridiplantae > Streptophyta > Magnoliopsida > Poales > Poaceae > Oryza > Oryza coarctata. The sequence continues at coordinate 3,446,509 of CM061479.1, forward strand.
CGCGGGCTGGGACGTCGTCGCTCTCATCCTCGTCCTCCATCACGACGAGGGGCTGATCAACCTTGGAACTCTCCGGGCGGCGGCTATCCACGGCGGCGGTGGCGGACACTGAGGCAGCACGGCGGGCCTCGGCTAGCAACCGGAGCTCCTTGAAGAATCGCTTCCTCTCAAACTCCTAACCGAGTGCCTTGTCAAGAGAGATGCTCCGGTCCAGGACGTCGACGATGCCGGCGTCGCCAGAGTTTCCCCGCCGCCGCCGCCGCTTCTTCCACTCCTTCGCGCTGAGGCGCTTCTTCTCGGCGATCCACCGCTGCTTCTCGGCCTCTCGCGCCACCTGCTCCGGCGTCCAGTGCCGCCGCGTCTGCCGCTCGTACGCCGCCACTGGGGCGACGTCCCACAGCCGCATCTCCAGCTCGAGAAGCTCCTCAGGAGTCGCCGCCGTCGGCTGCAGAGAGCCGGCGACGGAAGAAGCTCCGTAGAATCCGCGATGCCATTGCCATCTCGTCGTCGATGCGCTTCAACTTGATCGTTCAAATGGTTTGGGTGGCTTGGGGCGATATATATCCCGCCATTTGTGTATGCGTATATAGTACGGACTCCGATTCACTTTCCAATCCGAATACTTGTCGCTGTCGGATTAGATTAACTACAAGCGCAACTATACTTTATTAGTACTCCGTATTATTCTAGCCATTACATTATTAGTGTTTTGTTTCATATCCTGTGAAACTCTCAGGCATTTCTGTTCCCTTTCGATACGAACTAGTAATGGTAAAAAAAATCATAAAATATAGACATAAATGATTTCATTAGAGTATTCCTTGCCACATATCTTTTTATTAAATGAAACTATATTCCTATAACAGATAAGCATAGAGTGGCATGCAGTAATTTTAGTTAATTATACAATTATACCATGCGTTAAACGATAACAGATATCCAACGACTTCAAATGTATATATTTTCCTCACCCTATTGGAAGTGTATGTACAAATTTCTCTAGAATTTCTTTTATATTTATTAAATGGTGTGTGGTGTATGCATCCGAAAGTTATATACACAGCATGGGATATGTTCCCATGCATGTCTATAGATCAACATATAATTAAGTGTATATATATATATTTGTAACAGCTCAAAAATTAATTAGACATGAGAAAAAAATGTATCTGGCAAAATCTAGATCGTACAAGTCTGAAAGTCAAGGTTGAACAACCTAACCAGACTGTTACAATCCTCAAACTTCACTTTTCCAAAACACGGCACAAATGTGGCCAGTCATAATATGCCTATACTCTCAAAAATAATAAAGTCAACATAAACCTATATACATCATATAATAATAAAAAATACGTAAATATAAACATCTGTACAATCCTCGGACTCTGAAAACAACTTTTCACCCGTACGTACCTATACTGATCTGATGAGTGGTTCTTCGCAATGCTGAGACCACCACATGCCACTCGATCAAATCAGAAAATGAAATAGAGAAGGTGTGTTTGGTTGGTGTCATGCCATACGAGGTAGCTAGCAAACTGAATGGTTTTAAAAGTTCGTTATGGCTCTAAAATTTTTATTTTTTATATCCTTCGATCATTCATCTTATTTAAAAAATTATATAATTATTATTTATTTTATTATAATTTGACAGATGATACTTTTTAGACATGTTTGTATTTTTATATATTAGTATAAACTTTTAAATAAGATAAATAATCAAATATATTCCAAAAACCAATGGTGTAAGGAGTAATATTTTGGGTTGATTTCATGATTGTTCACGTTTGTAGCACAATTTTTTTTTGCAATTACCTGAATATGCAATGTAAACTTACTGTTACACACGCTGATGTCGGTCAATCATGAGTCATCCACTTTTCACTACCAGAAAGGTTAGCCCTGACAGCCTAAAAGCATTGGAAGAATGCATAATCCCATCAAGAAAATACATCCTGACTTGATACAGTCAGGCAAATTTTGTCAATACTAGCTTGTCAGCAAAATAAAATCTGCCTCACGTGGCCCCGTAGCGCTGAGAGGATTGATCGTCGCAATGAATTTTCCTGACATTTTCTATACCGTCAGTTTTATTCCAATCTCAGTGACAGGTCCAACTCATCGCAAATTGCATGCTGTTTTTTCTTGGAACATAAAACCCCGTGATAAAAATTAAATTATATTTTTCTGATGGTTTCTACCTGTCAGTTAAAATTGGAGCTGCAACGTCAGTTAGAAAACAAGAACGTAGCAGCACTCTCGCTATCCAAAGAAAATAGTAGTACACAAAGAGCAGCTCACTAATGATCCAGTAGCTCACGATTTGTGGGGGGAGGGGGGGGGGGGGTGTGTGGAGGTAGACGCATCCATGGATCCATGGACATGGATTTACCTACAGGTGACGCTGGAAGCTTAGATCCGGACGGATGGAAGACAATGGGGTTTGCAAGCTTAGATTTGGTGGAGGGGGCAGTAGGGGTGCTGGCTATAGCGACATGGTGGCCAGAGTTTGGAGTCGTAGAAGGGCACCTGGGGGATGGATGTGGTTTGGAGCATTGGAGGGAGGAAGAGGGAGTGATCTGGCATAATTCGTTTACTCCTAATAGGTAGTTGGGTGCGTGTCAGGAAAATATATGGTTGTCAGGGCTAATCTAGTTTTAGGTAGTAGTGTTTATTCACTAGATATAATTCAGAATAATAATTATTTACATATGTAGGATTTTGTGAGAGTGTGTGTAGTAAATTCTTTTAATATATGATATATTTATCAACTTTAAGTAACTAAAAGTAGTAATATTGGAATTTAATTCGTAGCTAATTTCAGATTCAGTAAGTAACCCTTGCACAAGAAGCAATGCAAAAACTAGGCTTTATTACAAACTTGACGCCAATACCAGCAACAATTTAACGCCAACGATTTTTTCTATGCACCACCCCCACAGGAATAGTAGTTAAAAATTATTTTTCTATCGGTTTCTGAAAGGCAAAATAAATCTTTCCGTGGTCTTTTTTTTTCTGTCAGCTATTATTTTTTATGGTCCACCTAAAATAATTTTTCTATCGGTAAATCATTTTTTTTGACGATTTTTGACTAGAGATAAAACTGGTAGTGACGTAGTTAAAACTGGGCTAGCACTATTTCAGTTTATTTACCATTAATTTTTTTAATGTTCAAGTAAAAACCAGTGATAAGCAACATCATGGCGAATTAAATACATGCTCTAAGTTCCGTCAAAAAAGAAAAAACATCCCTTCCAAAACAATTTAACTAATGCTACCTCTATTCAACTTATAAATTACATAAATCTGGACCAACACTAGTCCTACACATTCTTGTAAAAAATAAACTCTTTTTGAGCGGAGTGAGTAGTAGATTTTCAGAAAATATGAGGTATATATAATTAACTAATTTATTTATAATAAGATAATTAAGTGAGTAATAAGCATCATTGTTGTAATAAGAAAGTCTACTCATAATTAATCTGTTCTGTACATTGGACCAGTGTAATTCCCATAGCCATCATTAGTATTTTGCTAATTGATATTCAAAAGCAGGACAGGTATTGCTACGGCAAAACGGTTGCTGAGACTACAGCAGTGGAGCACGCATCAAACATCTAGTTGTAGTGCTTCCTGCTAACACGCTAGGCCGGATGCTACAATCAACTATAAACCCTAGCATCCAACATATTGCTCAGTTCTTGAATGGAAGCAGGAAAACCTACCGGAATGCTGTCGCTGGGTATGTTGATGCGCGTGATGTGGCGTGTGCACATGTTTTGGTGTATGGAGACCCGAAAGCGCATGTGCATTATCTCTACATTGGAAGTGTGCTTCACCGGTCGGAGCTTATTCAGATGATTAGAGAGATCTTTCCGCATTATCCAATCAACTGCACCAAGTAAGCACAACTATTAGTACTACTTATCTGAAAACTAGAATATATATATATTTATTATTGATGAAATGGTTCAAACCGTTGTTTTAGAATTTAAGGTATTTTAGTTTTATCCTAAGACAAACATCCTAATTTTAACGAAGTTTAGAGAAAAATACACCATCAAAAACATCAATAGCATCATTAAAATCCACCATGAAATATTAACTGTTTTTTATAGACTTACTAAAAGTTATAGAATTTCGACTAGAGTAGCTCCAATTATTTTATAACAGTCAGCGTACCATGCAAAAAAAAACATGCATCAGCAAATATGATATACATGGACATTGATATTTCCTTTTGGTAGAGTTATAAGATAGTATATATCCATGCATTATCCTATTGGTAAAATTATGAGTGAAGAAACGGCATCCATTTTGGTTTGTTTATTTTTAATATTTTTTTTCAAAACGACATGTTAATTATTCCGTAGAAAAATTTGAATACAAGCTGATGGTCCAACGTTTTAAGCTCTCTAACCAAAGGCTGAGAGACTTGGGCCTCACATTCACCCCCATAAAAGAAAGTTTGTACAACACAGTGATATGTCTAAGGGAGAAGGGGCATCTACCGCATTGTTCATCTCTTTGAAGTCAGGAGAAATTCCGTCTGGTTCTATGCAACCTTCCTGTTTTATTGTGATATTATATAAATGTAATGAATCAGTTGTGCTTCTTCGCTAGCTGTTGTGTTGAACTCTATTTCACACAAATCAACCTTGCTTCTTTGCTGCTGTTTGGCCTGTTGTGTTGAATTGTATGTTTCACTACTGCAAGGATGACACCCTGCACGTTATAGCAGAAATTTTGATGAACGTACTAACAACATTGGAGATGTAAATGTAGTAGCCATTTTAATATTTAGGTGCAACATGGGTAGAATGTAACACACTTGTTGGCTAAATAATTAGTTGGTTCAGGAACCATGTGAGCCAAGAGCTGTGGAGCACTGGAATAGTGTCTTGGATACTTCTGCAAAATTTTGAGCACAGAAAGTCCAAAAACATGCCTAATGCTTTGTTCTAAGCATAGGATGTCTGGGTCTTGTCCGGGGCTTAACCTGAGACCCTTATAATTGACGTAGGCAACCTTAGGTTGGCACCGAACCATTTGCCGCTGTAGTTTTCCAACTAATCTCGATCGAGCAAGATGGTGAAGTCGGAGACGACGAACCACAGTAGTGGCAGCCATATGTGAAGGCAGGACGCTGAAGAGTTGGTGGTGAGCCCTATGCATTTCTTTCACTCTGCTTCGTTTACAATTCTTGAGTTTATAACATTATATTAGGTCATGATGGCATATATTAGCTAGTCACATCCATTAGGTGTTCCATATAGAAGGAACGATTATAGATTAATGCTATACTGGTGCACAACTGCAAAATGCATTCGCATACTGTCACCAAAAGACATACGTACAAGATGTGGGGTTCTTAGAAATAAAAAATTTAAAAATCCAATAATAAGATAAAAAACCAATAGACAGTATCAAACACGTTCTAACCATTCCATGATGCCAGTCTGACCGATGTTGAAAATTCAGTCTAAATGTTGTTGGCCGCCAATATGAAGAAAAACACGACCTTTTTCAGCTTGACAAGTTCACCTTGTCTATTCTTATTCTTTTTCTTACAAGTAAAATTTAACTAAATACCCATCCTTACTAGGTGTAATTATACTTTTACATGTGTCATTTGTTTTGTACAACAAAGAAAAAGAATAAGCAATTGTACAAATTATAGAAATGTTTGACAAAATTTCAGCAGATTTAAAAATTATTTCCTTTGCTGCTCAATTTTTTCAAAAGGAGTAACACTCAATCTTAGTAATCATATCATCGTGCTTATATTTGATAAGCTTAACTTCACTCACCAAATCTTTGCAATTGCAAGAAGTAGAAACAATAAAAGAACCATCATTCTTACGTAAATCTTACAATTTATCATAATTACAAGAAGAAGCTCCGTTATCATTGTTCACCATGCTAATTAAAGAGCACATATTATCAAAACCAATTATCAACTCATTAATTTCAGCAGTTCTAGCCTTTTCTAATTGGTCAACACATCAAGCAATGGCCAAATTTATCTTTTTTTAAAGCCATGTTAGTAATCAATTTTATCTAAAGATTTGTCACATCCCGATCTGACAAATCTAGTGCAAGATAGAGCATGCCACCGAGAATGATTGATCATCCCTAGCAGAACCACATGAGACAGTGCCTGCTAGCATGCCAATCCATAAGCACTTGCTTAAGCCTAGGAAAGAAAATCAAATTCTTTAGCATCTTTTATTTGAACTAAGGGAGAGGAGAAAAATAATAAAATAGAGAGTGATTACTTTTATACTTATAAGTCACAAAAATGTAAGTATGCAAGTTGCAAAGAAATGGTAGGTTTATTTTATAAATCTTTTGTTTGAAAATGTTTTGTAACCTCTAAGTGATTTTCACAATTCATTTGGAAAGAGAAATACTATCTCAATCTGATACGAGTTGTTTTGCAACAACCCAAATATAAGAACAAAGTTTTAGTAGTTTCTTTTTATTTTCTATTTCTTCAACAAAACTTATTTCCTAAACCATGTATGCAACCTTTATCTCACTCCATTAAGAGATAAACCAATATCTTTCTTTCCATTAGCTTCTTCTCGGAACCACCTAAGTTTTAGTTTTTGCTTCCTCTTGAAAAGTCTACTCTTTGATATCATCATACCATCATGGGTTACATAGACCCATTTTCGACTACTAAGATCATCTATTAGTCACCAAGACTAACTCTAGGAACGGTTCTCATTCCCTCAAACATTTTTCGTAAAACACTGGCAAGCAAAACTACGCTAAAATAATCACGTTACATTTGCCCTTAAATGTAGTCATAGCTATTCGAATAGTTTAAACCTGCAGAGTCTATATGCTTCACCTAGATGACATGAAACCGATACTGAATACCGGTCGACACCAAAAGTTCATAACAAAACCTTTCCAAAACTAATATATGAATATCTCATGTCATATAGTTGAGTCGAATCCCTTAAACTAGGTATTAGGAAAATCTCATAACTTCATCTACTCATGACACATCCGAGATGTCTTTTACTCCTAACCAATTGCCTTAAAAGAGGTTAGAATAATACCCATCTCGAGCAGTAAAGATCCACAATCTTATCTCTCCATCCCCAGTGTTCATCAACTATTGACATACATGATTTTCATGTGATAACTAATTACTTAGCCAAAAGCATACTATAAATACTCGTGTAGTCATATGATAAGATGCTCGAATATAATTCCCCAAGGAATCAATTCTTACGTGCGATTGCCAAACCAAACCTGCTGCATTGTGAGTTTTCGCACATCTTTTCCCTTTTCAAAACCACTAACTCCATGAGTTGGGTTTTTCACAAAAGGTTTCACAACCCAATTTTTCACAACGACAAACAACAGTGTAAGATGAGTCAGTGGTATTCTTGCTTAAGGAGCGAGATATTTCTTCAGAATTGGCATCCGATAATTTTTCAGCGACAAACTACATGTGAAATGAGAGAGATCCCAATTAAACCCTAAGAAGACAATAAAATACTAGATAAGTAATAGTCTCATTAGGTATATCTCCTTTTTAGAAAAATTCTAGAATTGAATAGAATCAATTGGAGTTACGCTTGAAAAGATATAAATTTTAGAAGATTATTTTAATTTATGTAATTTTTGAAAAAAAATAATCACTGAAAAATTAGAAGGAATATTCTACTAGAATATTCTCTAGAGTGGGTCTCATATGTCAAAGAGAGATTATTTGGTGACGTAAAATGGACTTTAGAAAACTATTAGGCTAGAATAGGCCTTAGCCTGTGTAGCTTGGCCGGTGACCCATTCTATGTTTAGGAAAATGGGACCTACATGTTGGTGGGTAGAAGAGAGGGATGGTGCTGGTCCACATGTTAGGGGGAAGGGAGGAGGGGCATGTCGCCTCACCTCATTGGGTGAGGTGGGCCCCACATGTTAGTGCACGGGAGGGATTTTTTTCTTCACCCTCTTCCCCTCTTTTTTTGTGATCCTTCTTCTTCTCTGCTTTCTGCCCTTTGCTGTGTAAAGGATGTTGGGAGGGGGTAGTGACAATGGTGATGTTGGTGATGGGGAAGGCAGCACCCGGCGACGAGGCATAGGTAGGCAGTGGCACTAGGAGGCTCGAGTGCACGTGATGGTTCCTAGGAGATGGGCACAGCGGCGGTACTAGGTGGCACGGTTGCTATGATCGGTGTCATGAAGCTTGGGCGGCGATGCGTTTTAGAGGTGCCATGAGTTCACGAATGTAGTGGCGTGGAGGCGACTCAAGAGGGAGAAATTTAGAGGAGGGTGAGAGATGAGCTGCAAGTTGGGAAGAGAGGCTCATTGATGCCTTTTATAGGTGGCTAGGCGCGACATAGAGAGGACAAAGAGGAGAGGTGTGAGAATGACGAAAGGGACACGAGAGTGTGGGGCTAGGTGGTGGTAAAGGTGTGGCATGGTGTGGAGTACTTAGCGGCGATATTCTCAGCATAGGCCAGTCTTGGCGTCGGATTTGCGGTCTTATCATCATGTGTCATGATAGGATGCCTAGTGTGGGAGGGCACGGTAGGGACGCGGTGCATAGGACGGGGTCGGGGCGTATGGAAACAAGATCGTTGCATCGGCTAACGGTTTGGCATTTTGTCGAACAGCTTGCGCATGTGCTAGCATGATGCTAGAAATGGGACAAGTGAGCGTGATAGAGATACGATTGCTGACAAGCGGGTCTAATGAGGAGTTGAGCGGCAAGCGAGCGTTGGGATGTGGCTATATGGGCAGCCATGCGTGGAGAAAGATAGGCCATTAGGACGGTTGGGCTATAGAGTTGAGGCCAAGGGTGAGAAGAAATAAAGGGAGAAAGAGAACAGGCCGAGAGAATGGCGGACTAAATGACCATGACAAAGAGATTTATAGAATTAAATATTTAGGAAAATTTTAAAATGAGTTTGAATTTAAACTCAGGATTTTGGTGGAGTTTGGGGGGATTTAAAGAAACTTTTGCAAGAGGATTCTGAAGTGGAGTTGATATCCGGATCGAAATTAAATCCGATGGTCGGACTTAGAGGGATTGGAAGGAATTTTTAGAGGAGAGGTTAATTTAAAATTTGAACCTCAAAATTCAAATTTTGTACAGAGATACTTGACACATAATACACAGAAAGAACCAAAGTTTTTGAAATAATATTTTTATTAAAATAGCTTTTTAATGGCTAAGCTAAAATCAGAGTTTAAGATAATCAATCTCAACTTTAGCAATACAAGTTCATCAGATGAAACAACACAAGAATCACATAACGTACAATTACATCTCAAAACTTCAATTTTTGAATTTAAGCTTGCAAGTGAACTCTTAAATTGCACTAGTTGCAGTTGCTGAGCTACAGTCATGAGGCCTCCACTATCAAGCTGCCCAATATCCTCATCACCATACCAAGGAGCACCATCCAAGGCTCACAGCTGACATCCAAACCTCTACTTTTCGCCTTCCTATCTCCTTTGATGCTTACCTAAAGAAGGTAGCCAGATCTGGCCTCATCCTTGGGGAGGGGGAGTGGACACTAGCAATGGCGTGTTAAGGCGAGGCGGTGCTAGCTAGCTAGAGAAGTGGAGGGGCTTGCTAACGCTAGATCCACTGTACCTAGAGCCCATGGCCGTCACTCTCAGGCCTATGCTATCGTATTCCTTGCTCCTAGGCATGCTATTACCAAATCCACTCTTCTCAAGGATGCCACTGACGGATTTGCTCTTTTTGGGCATGCCACCATTTATCCACACTCCGGGGAGCATAGGTAGGAAGGTTAATTTTATTGATCACACTATTAAGACAACTAGCTATGAAAATATATTTTTACATGTCATCTGTAATTCCTAGTACATATATGAATTTTTATCAACCTCCTGTACAAATAGAGGGTATCACTAAAAATGGTTTTTATAGCAGTGAGATTTATTATGTACGAAGTAGACAAGTACATTATATTGAGCCATGTGTACATACATAATTATCATCATACATATTCATAGTGCTGGTGACAGTATTTTTATCAGGCATTGCAAAGTAGTTACATGATTTTTTTAAACTCATATATTTATTTATATAAAATTTTAGTAACAAAATACATGAGTCATTACAGTGCAGCACAGAGTACACTTGAGTACATCTATTTTTGCAAAGGAGCCTCTCCAGAATAGGCAAATTACACTTTTGATTAGCCTCTTCTTCACACCGATGATGCCTCTGCACCTCTGACCCATGCCAACTTGGGGCTAGGGAACCCGGCGGATGCCTCTCGCCCGCTTGGGGACGGGGACCGAGATAGGAAAAAATGACACCCAAGTGCGGGAATGAGGATGGGATATTTTGTTCACTCTAAGGATGAGGGAGGGCTGCTACTACCGGTGGGTGCAGTCCCATTGCCATCCCTAGCCCCACCCCGCTGTTCTTCCATGTCTCCGATGGTTTATGCCATTGAGATGCCTTGCCGCTCCAACCGCCTAACCGCTATAGATCTAACACTCTCATCTTCGATGCTGGCCCATTGTCTTCTTTCATCATTATAGCTCCCGTGTCGCCATCGGTGCTTTGCCGCCTATCCATCTCCACAACCTAGCACTAGTCTTTCACTACCCTGGTCATCTCTATAAAGTCACCCTCACCGGCCGCTACCTCTTTCACCACTTCCAACTATAAAACCCCAATCCATAGGTTGTCTACCAAATTTAGGGGTTACTGTCACCATCACCATCACCAGTCAATCCACCATCTTGCTCCCTCTACTTTCTTCTCCCTTCCTCTTTCATCCCTCCCCTAGTCCAAGGTTAAAGGTGACATCATGGCAATTGGATTGTGATCCAATGTGTAGGGCTAGATCGATTAATGGATTCTAAACGGCTATTGATAATAGCAAAGCTGATATATTATTATCCAGTAATGAATTATAAGATTTAGATCCAATTCTGCACATTCTGCATATGTATGTATTTTAAAACCGTGTTTTTAGTGTTACAGACTTTTAAATTAAACTTGATTGCAAAAATACAATCCTGAGATGGCTTTTCGAATAGTTTCAGCGTGGAATGTCTCATTATGGACAGTTTTATTCCAAATCTTCTTTACTAAGCTTATTAACAAAACTGTTCTAAGAATTAAACCATCTCTAATATGGTGTTTGATATTAGAGGATTACTGTGGCTCTCACTTTTTCTGGAGCAGTGATTGTAAAAAACAAAAAAGAAGTATAAGTTTAAAAAAATGAGACTATATATGCCAGCCAAAATATCAAGACGGAGTAGTTGTTAAAAATCTTGATATCAAGAATATGTTTGTTGATTAAATGGCTATTCAATCTTCTTAATGGTAATGGTGTATAGTAGTACATTTTATGAAACAAGTAATTAAAGGCTAAACATCTATCCCACATGTCACCTAAACCAGAAACATCTAAGTTTTGGACTGACTTTAATAAAAATAAAAGATCATTTTTTTCAATATGAATCTTTTAAACATATCAATGGGATGAAGGTAAGAGTTTGGGAAGATACATAGTTGGATTTGAAACCTCTCAAATATCAATACCCTTCTCTTTATAAATATAACACAAAACAAAATATTCTTCTCTGGCAAAAGTTACGAGTACAACACCGCTAAATATTTACCTAATAGAGTGGAATGATTTGATTCATCGACTAGCTAATATAAACATAACAAATGAAAACTACTGCTTTATTTGGTCACTACGTCCAATTTTCAGTCAAATCCATATACAATGCGACATTGAACTTTAATGTGGGAATCATAAGAGGATTTTATTGGAGTTAAAAGATACCACTAAAAAAATCAAAGTTTTTATATGGTTCCTTCAAAAAAAAGTAATATAACAAAAGTTAACCTAGCAAAGAGAAATTGGGGAAGAAATAAGACCATCCAACATCTTTTCCTTGACTGTCATGTTGCACGTTTTGACGTGTCTTTTTTTTCCTTCCATATTCCCTTTCCCGTGAGGCAAGATATTTTTGATAGCTGACTAAGGGGATTGTCTAAATCCATCAAAAAAATGATTTTGTTTGGAGGTAGTGATTTATGTTGATTAATTTAGTCTTACCATAATGACATTGTTTCTAATAATAACATTTTGTCTAACGTTATGCATGTTAGCTTCTGTCATCCAATTGACTCCACTTTTGGTGTAGCAAAACAACATAATACTTTGGATAGCAAAAGATTTTTTATTTCACTTTGGATGGCGTAGTATCTACGGAATTGCAGACTAGAATCTATATAAACGTTATACCATATATCAAACATTATACCATATATCTTTTATTTGAGTGAATTGGAGATTTGTCCTATCACCTTATTTCTTTTTTTAGTTCTAAAATTTTTTTGTGTTCCTAACAACAACAGAGGCCAAAATGTAAACTATTTTTATTATTAAAAAATATAGTAGTGCACATGGTTGCGCCAAAAATGTCTCGGGCGACTATGTCGATGCTTGCGAGGTCTGCTTAGCTCTAGTACGCACGCTGTGACTCTCTGTGACCGGTCAGCTTCTCTCTGTGACTCGAGGTACGCACGCTAGGGCCCATGAGGTCTGCTTAGCTCTGGCGTGATGGTACGGGTGCGGATATGCCAATCAATTTGACTTTGCAATTGATAAGAAGGTGAGGCGAACGGGTCAATCAGACGATGGGTCAATTATGAGCTCTCGCTGTCGGCTGGCCGCCGATATGATTGAGCTGGTCATTCGGTCGTGTCTGGGTGGCTCCTGCTATTGGCTAGTCACTGATAGGGATCGGGAAGCTATTCCATCGGCTAGAGAGCTGATGAAGGCGTAGATAAATGTTGACGAAGGATATGATCTCTCTGGGTGTGGTGAAAGCGAGATACAATCTATCAGCCATAGAGCCGATGGAGACACCGAAGGGTATTAAAAACAAAGCGTGCAAGATCCCTGCTGGTAGTCAACGAAAGCTGTAGTGGTCGTTCATCGGCTGAAAAGCCGATGAAGGCCTATATGAAGTGGCAAGGAATCGTACAAAAGATACACCGGCTGTAAAGCCGATGTCGCTCCGGACATGGCAAGGACGAAGCGAACCCATTGGCTAGCTGAGCCGATGAGAGGACGTTTCTCTGAAGATAAGCGCGTATCTGCTTTCCAGCTGATGCGCTTGGAGTGGCGCTCAAGGTGCCGATACGCTAGGCGTGTTGCTTAATGTATAGTAACTCATTGGCTAACACTTCGATGAAATGCCAAACAAAGACAGATAGGCCTAAAGCACAATCTACCGTTGGCAACCTCGTTGGTCGAACCTAACCGATGCAACACGAGACCGACGACAACAGAGAGAGCTTGATAGGCTGATAAATCCTGGACGGAAGTGATGCAATATATCCGATCGGCCTAAGAGGTCAAACCTAACCGATGCAGCCTTAAATAGAGCAAGATATATCGGGATAGTGGCGGGACTTACCCCTTCGCTAGAGATCGACCTTAACCGATGCAGCCCTGCGTAGAGAGCCAAACCCCACCAATAAAAACCTAGATAAATTAGGATGGAGATGTGCCGAAGTTGTATTGATTGAAGAATATCTTGATACATGTTTTCAGGGGGTCTATATTTATACCCTAGGTTTACAAAGTCTGATGCGTTTACAATAACCATCGGACGTTATCTCCTAATAAAGATAAAGGAAAATATCTCTAAGGAAGTTAACTAAACTAACTAAACCTCCTATCTATATAAGATACGATTTACATAGATATAATACCCTACCGTGAGTGCCACGGCTCCTCCTCAAACTCTGTCTCATCTGGATAATCTTCTATTTTTGAACCGAGTCTCTCCTTGCTTCATACAATCGGCTTCCTCCCCATAGCAACCGGACTCTTCTTTTACTTCAGCCGATCTTTTTTCCAACCTTTTCTTGGGCTTTTAAAATTTTGGCGTTAACACATCCCCCAATTTCAAAGTATGAGGACTCATGCTTCGAAATTCTCTTCCCTAGGTCTCCAATGCTCTGAAATCTTGTCCCTTTCCAATAATCGGCTCTCGTAAGCCAAAACCACATGCATCAGATGTGGTAAACTATTGAACTCTCGAGAAGAAAAATACCACCTAATGTGACTCGACAACCCTTGGAAGGCCAAATCAGCTAACTGTTCATCGCTCAAAATAAGACTATAATACCGGCTTCTGATATCTTAGAAATGTTGGATGTACTCCATAACTGACTCATCAGGGCTCTGTCTAACCGATGTCAAATATGACAGTCTCATCTCCTGAATCCCAGCAAAGAAATATTTATGGAATTGCTATTCTAGATCGGCCCATCCCCTAATTGAGTTTGGTGGTATCGAAGAAAACCAGGTGAAAGCCGATCCAGAGAGGGACAGTGGATAGAAACGGACTCTAAGGGCTTCCTCGGCCGATGCTTCTCCACACTGTGCTAAGAATCGGCTGATGTGCTCTATTGTAGATATGTTATCTTGTCCTGAGAATTTGGAGAAATCTGGTATCATGTATTGCGAGGCAATGGAACTCTATCAAACCATTTTGGATACGGGTGCCGATACATAATTGTTTGATCTTTAGGCTTGATACCAAATTGCTCTTTCACCGTGTCCACAATTCTGGCTAACCAATCCTTCTCTCTTAGAATGTCTCTCTGATAATGTGGAGGTGGATATGGTACCTGATTCTGGCTGAGATACTCTCCATGATAAGTGTATAAATTGGGATTGCCATCTAGGTAGACACATTGATATCTTCCACAATAATTACCCTTAAAATATTCTGGAGGTACCTCCTACCGTTGCTCCCCGAATCGATCTTGTGTCGGTGGATATACATTTGCCAATAGGTCCCTCTTGTTTTTACAAGCTTCCTGAAATAACTCCGTCTCTACTAGAAAAGGTACATGATTTTGATCAGGCTCTTGAGCTAATAATTCTTGTATCGTGTTCTTGATCAGATCTTGTAGTGTATTCATCCATACTCCCGATAGATTGCTGAATGCTTGATAAAATGCTTCGTTGAACATCTCTTGCAACGGCTTGAGAGGATTCACCGGTGATGAATAGCTTGATTCTCTTATCAAAACACATTTTGGCAACTGTGCTTTTTGAATCATCCCATGTCTAGTCATACTGAACGACTTCAAACAGAGCTTCTCAAAGTTGTCCATGTTCTGCTCTGTCTGCTGCCTTTGGTCTTCACTCAAATCTCTCATGGTTACTGGAACTATAATATCCTTATCGGCTTCTTCTTCGGACGAATATGCCTTGGCAACAACCTCTTCTCTAGACATATTAGCAACAAGATGCCCTCGAGTTAATGAGTAAAAATTTTGACTTCTAATCAGGCAATTATACAGTCCTGCTGGTTGATGAATGATCTTCAAGTTTCTCTAGCCGATGAATGAAACCCCGTTCAATTGGCTAATGAATGAAGATTTCTACCCCACCGGTCATTGAATAAAGTACGAGTCTTATTAGCCGATGAATGAAATCTTCTATCCCACCGGGCGATAAATTAAGAATTCTATCTCACCGCCGATGAATAAAGTATGAGTCCTATCGGTCGATGAATGAAATCTTCTCTCCCACCAGGCATGGCAAAAAATATGGTCACACCGAAAATGTCACGGGCGACTACGCCGATATCTAGGAGGTCTGCTTAGCTCTAGTGAAGGCCGGTTGGCTTCTCTTCATGGCTCGAGATATGTGCGCCGGGGCCCGTGAGGTCCGCTCGGCTCCGACGCAATGGTGCGAGTGCGGGCGTGCTAGTCAATTTGACCGTGCAATTGATAAGGAAGTGAGACTAACGGGTCAATCGAACGATGGGTCAATTACGAGATCTCGCTGTCAGCTGGCCGCCAATAGGATCGAGCTAGTCCTTCGGCTGTGTCTGGGTGGCTCATACTATCGACTGGTTGCCGATAGGGATTGGGACGCTATTCCATCGACTGGGGAGCCGATGAAGTCGTAGACAGATGTCGATGAAGCATATGATGGCTCCGGGTGTGATGAAAGTGAGATCCTGATCCATCAGACGCTAAGCCGATGGAGGTATCGAAGGGTATTAAAAGCAAAGCGCATAGGATTCCTCCTAGTAGTCGACGGAAGCTATAGCAATCGTTCATCGGCTGGAGATCGACCTTAACTGATGTAGCCCGCGTCGAGAGCCAGATTCTGCCAGTAAAAACCTAGATAAACTAGGATGGCGATACGCCGAAGTTGTATTAATTGAAGGATATTTTGATACATGTTTCCAGGGGGTCTATATTTATATCCTAGTTTTACAAAGTCTGACGTGTTTACAACAATCATCGGACGTTATCTCCTAACAAAGATAAAGGAAAATATCTCTAAGGAAGTTAACTAACTAACTAAACTTTTCTATCTATATAAGATACGATTTATATAGATATAATACCCTGCCGTGAGTGCTACGGTTTCTCCTCAAACTCAGTCTCATTTGGATAATCTTCTATTCTTAGACCGAATATCTCCTTGCTTCATCCGATCGGTTTTCTCCCTATAGCAACCGGACTCTTCTTTTACTTCAGCTGATCTTTTTTCTAATATTTTCTTAGGCTTTTTAGATTTTGGCATTAACAACATGACACTATATATGGACATGAGAGGAATGCTAGTGAAGTAGTGAGTTCTTGGTCACATAGTATGGGCAAGTTCCCTGTGGAACACTCTCACGACCCGAGGCTATCGCTGCATGAGATGTTCTTGATTTTCGAAATCATAATTGTCTCACACCTGCATTCAAGAAATAAAAAAAGCATATATAGCGATTTGCATATATTATAGAGTAGTCCAGATTTCAGTGGTAAGATTAGGAGAAGGGTGAAGAAGTTAGGGTTGCAACTATAGGATTAACTTAGTGAACCTTTATAATAGATAATAAGATATTTAAATGACTAATGCTTTTAATGAGTATAACTACATGTATTGCTGATTGCTGAATGGAAACCCTTATAAAAAAACATTGGTGAAAGGACTCGAAGACCGTTTTTATTGTTATTTATTTTCTTGGTCAAATTAAAGGCCGTTTTTGTGTCAAGTGCTCAATTATCCATTCCATGATGTTTAAAGAGAGACATAAAGCATCACTTACACTTGAGTTCATAGGTTTAGTGAGAAAAAGGCTTTGAGATATTCTATTGAGATTATCGGATTTTTTCTGAGTCGGTTTGCTCTGCTTGAGAAAATATGCCCAAGAATCTGTCATAGAAACCAAAGTATTGGAAGAATTTTATCTATTTGAAAAGAGTAGGTTAACCATAGTCTCCGGTAGTTGACCGGATACTCTAGACAGCCCTCTCTACTAAGAGCCAAGTGTGGCCAGATACTCCGACCCTAAGATCACAGTCTTCAATGTTTGAATCTATGTGCAACAGCTAGTTTTAAAAGAGAGCGAGTATATAACTCCACCCATCTCTAGTTTAAGGAGTTGGTTATCACACCTTTCAAACTTACTTTCAACTTCTATAGGGTTTTCACTCACTCCTCTCTTCATTCTTGTGCCCAAATTTGTTGTGGGTGAGTGTTTTGGATCTAGTGAGTGTGTGAGTTAGGGTTGTTGCTTGAGCACTTCTAGATCGACAACTAGCCTTTGATTAGAACTTATTACTCTTGGAGATATTCCTCCTAGGTGACTAGATGTCGCATGCGAGAATTCGATCGTGTGTATTGCATGAGAAATATTGCAAAGGTTTTCCTCACCACTACAAAGAAATAAGTAATATAGTAAAGACTAGGCTCATTTCGTAGAGGTTACTTGGTAGAGTAAACTGTACCAAATATAGGAGTACATTGTCCAAGATCTAAACTTGGTGGTCATTTGAAAATGATGCTTATCTTGGTGTCCTGCTCTTTATTAGCTTAAAGAGCCTTAGGATTGAGTGAGATTCGGCTCCTTAGAGTCTCTTAATGGAAAGCAAGATATTTGAATTTCAACTTCAGTGAAAAATCATATCTTTATCTATTCATTACTTTACTGTAGTTGCTTTGATCTTCTATTTTTTCCCCTTCTTGCTAAAGATTGTCACTTGCACACGTATTTTTAGACTCATTGTCAGGAGGCTCGAAATATCCAGAGCTAAGGACCGAAGTGTCCAACATTTGGCACCAGATACTTTGATGGGAAATTTAATTCCACCATGTGCATATTCAGCCCCCCTCCCCTAGTGTGGCGTTAAGGTTCTTTCACATAAATGGGTACCACAACCAAAATTAGCATCTCTTAGTGTTGAAAGCTACTTTATTCCATTATTTTATTGCATTGAGAATTGCACTTATGCCATATTTTAAAATTATACATGTGCACATTTACTAAGATAATCCATATTTTAAAAATATTTGTACAGATCCCTTTAGTGATAGCAATTACCTGTTTATTGAAAATGTACTGTTATATGTATATATATTTGATGGCAACTCAAAGATTTCCACTTCCATATGCGTGCCATTACTCTATTATCGTGCAGAAGGACCGCTGGACATGCTTGGCACTGGCACCCTCTCTAGATGATCCAGTTCAAATATGGTGCTAGTTTTGTTGACATGGTCAATTGACAGCTCAGCACCGTTGCCTGCATGATCATGCTCCAGGTCAAGGCATTCTTGCAGCTGCGACACCACATCTGTCGTTGTAGGCCGTTGTGCCGATGCTTGTGTGGTGCATTTTAATGCTATCTCTGCAACCTTCCAGACACTGTTGACATCATAGGCACCATACATGCGAGCGTCCACCACACCTTCTATGTTTCCATGTACTAGGCGCTGCTGTGCCCAATGGATAAGACTGATTGGCTCCGGGGCACGAAGGGTGGGTGGCTTCCCGGTGATCAACTCTAAAAGCACCACGCCGAAGCCGAATACATCACTTTTGGTTGTTAGCATCATTCTTGCATGATACCTGCAGCAAATTAGGAAACCAACATGGTTGGTCAACATTCTGGAGTTTCGATTTGATTGTAGGACTTCGCAATAGTAACAAGACAGGGTTTGACATACTCAGGATCAATGTATCCAGGTGTTCCAACAAGTATACTTGTTGATACATGAGTGTCATTGTCACGGTTGAAAGCCTTGGATAAGCCAAAATCAGCAATCTTGGCCTCCAATTTCACGTTAAGTAAGATGTTGGTTGCTTTGACATCCCTGTGAATGAGTGGTGGTGGGCTACACCCTTTGTGCAGGTACTCTAGCCCTAGACATGATGGGAACAACCGATGTTCTAGTCACATGAGAGCAATAGAACAAGCAACAGAATCCACATATATTTGGGGTGCTTACCTTGTGCAGATTCAAGCGCAATTCGGAGCCTCTCTCTCCAGGTTAAGTTCCTCCTGTTGTGATCTCTGCCTGCATGTAGTACTCAAACAGAATGAATACTATGGACCAAAGATCGCTGTTCAAAATAACGATGATATATATAGAAGAATAACACTGTTACTTGATACCTGCAATATGTTCTTCTAGGGTTCCTTCGGACATGTATTCATAGACAAGTGCCATGAACTCTCCATCTTTACAGTAACCAATCATGGAGACAAGATTCATGTGATGAATCCGGGTCAAAATCTGAGCCTGAATAAGCAATCAGGAACATTGATATTTCTTTTTTCTAGAGGAAAAAAATGTCAGGAGGACCTGACAAAGTATCAGGCAAAATCTTGACAAAAAAATTCAAAATCGGAATGTTTTGATTAAATTTAAAGCCATTTGAAACTAACGAAATTTGATGTTTGAAAAGGCCTTTGTACTTGTGTGTGTTGTGGGTTGGGGGTGGGTGGGTGTCCTGATATATAGAAAGATCTCACGACATTATTTTAACCATGACCTTCAGTCATGCATCACTCATCAAATTTCTACGGGGAATTTCTTGGTGCAAGTTCATTTCAATCAATAAAGAAAGACAACCATAGTTCAACAAATTCTACCTCTCCAAGGAACTCATTTACACCTTGATTCGACGATTGAGACCGCAATTTGACAGCCACTTGAGTGCCGTCCTCCAGGATGCCATAGTAGACATACCCGAACCCTCCTTTACCAAGCACTTGATGAAAGTTATTTGTTATCATCTGCAGATCCTTGTATGTGAATCGTCGGTTTTCAAGCTGCATTGAACCATGTCCATAGCTGTCACTTCCGTATGAATAGCTTGCTGTTTCATTATGTGGATTGACGGTATTGTTCGCTAACCCTTAAATGTATAAGACAAAATAACCCAAGCATTAGTTGAGAATTTTAGGACCATACAGTCAATCTTTTTTGCCAAAACTTACCTATGTTTTTCCGTCTTAGCAAGCACAATAAAATAAATACGAGTATCCCTGTGACTGCAACTACCGGGACAGAAATGTAGACAGCTAGTTTGGTCTTCCCTTTTGGAGTCGGACAAGTGACATTGATGCAAAGCTCCGGATTATTATCATATCTAACAGAAAGATGATAAAATGATGCTTTCAATAAATTTCTGACATAAAATTTCGAACCCGCATTGCAATCAAAAGAGGGAACAGAAAACGGGGATACCTTAGATCGAGGGACTTATCTTGGGCTCTTTTGAGTAATTCCGAGGGAATTGATCCACTGAGCTGGTTTCCTGACAAATCTCTAGAAGAACCACATACTATTTGTGTGAGAAAAGGACTATGTATGGGAGCCTAAAAATAAACAAAAGTTTCAACACTTACAGAACTGTCAGTGAGGATAATTGTGACAGGGCCTCAGGAATTGAGCCGGTCAAGTTGTTGTTAGATAGATTCCTGCAAGTCAGACAACGACTTCATTCCTTTTGTTGCAAAAATGGAAATAATGCTTTTGCTTCGAAAATTAAAGACAGATCAGCACACTGTACTTACATGTATTGGAGAGAATTGAGATTGGTGAAAGAAGTCGATATATCACCACTCATGCCATTGAAGGAAAGGTTTCTGCAAATTTCCCAGTGCCCTCAGTTTCACTTCCATCAAGATTTTATTTTATTTTCCATTTTGAATTGTCATTGCATAACTCAGTATTATACATGTACACTGGGCCAAAGGTCCCATGCATTTAGTGAGTGCTTTTTAGCCCATTAATAACATATAATAAATCTTGAACTTGGTGCCTTTGTGGTCACGGTGGATTTCTTTGAGGACATCTTTTGCACACCCAAGCATGCATCGGACTATCTATATGCATATGTCAAACTTAAGGTACCATGCATGCTTATTATCTATGCGTTTTGTATATATGTAATTTGAATTTAGGACAACTTTTTTCACAACATAATGGTTATCAAATGTTTTTTTGAAATAGAATAATTGTATTAACAAGTGGATGCAATCTACTAAAAAAACTTGTAAAATGCTTATTTTAAAGCACATACTTGGTGTGTGCGAACCAAGACTAAAACTACACTAATCTTGCATGATTATGATGCCACATAAGTTTGTATTTAAGAACAATGCTACATAGACATGTATGATATATCTATACGGTGAAAGGTAGAATGAAGCAAACTGGTTGTGTAGAGAAAAACATGTAGAAAACCAAGGAGTGGTGTAGTGGATAAAACAAAGAGATAACAAAGTATTCCTCACATGTGCACGCCACTTTCTAGTCAACATCCAGTATAGTAAGATCAGTCATTTTGTCATGCCTTGGCTCGTACGTGCTAGATAAGTTTTTTTCATCAAAAACAAGTACTCTTATAAGTTTATATACTAAATTGTACACATTTGATAAGTTTATGTATCACCAATATAATTTACTCAAAATAGAATAATTGTATTGCCGTTGCACGAATGGGTGTAATACAGGGAATGTGATTTTAAAATATAGCAGCCAAATTAGGCAGATAGGGAGATATATTTTTTCCCCTGAGAGTACAGAATATATTGTAACATTATTTATGCATGTGAGATCTGTTACAACATATATACACATTGCTATTGCATTTGATTACAAAATTTAAGGTGCTTTTAAAAATTATATATATCATATAAACATTTAAAATTATATTAAAATTTGATCTTTTGAAAACTTGACCGGATGCTTGAGATAAAATGACAATCATGATCTTTGACTGGGTGGATTATATATAAGTAACAACATATATCCTCTGAAAGTGTGGATTCTATAAAAAGTAGGCTTTAATAGGCTAAGAAGCTTTTGAAAACTCTCTAAATCTTACAACACGCCGGGGAAGTTAAATACCGTACATGTCTGCAAATTTTCATGGTTACACTAAATAGCATTTTCTCTTCTTCCCTTGATTAATTGTTTTTTCTTTCTTCTGTGAGTGTCCTTTTTATTTTTTTTAATGAACTTTTTTTGAGAAGGTAGGAGAAATTGAATTCTCAGCAGATTCAGACTTTCAGATGGTATTTTCTTATGTATGCACCTTCGACCCGTTTTATACTTGGATTCTATAAAATAAAAGGTACAGCAGAGCAATCTATACATTTCTCATCTGATGACATATTTACCATGATAACATGAGATGATTTGAAAAAAATATATTCTTCTCTTGATTTGATACGTTTAATTTAATCATTCTCCCTTTTGTTTACTTACACGCCTGTGATAGTCGGAGGGATGGAAATGGCGTAGCTGCAGGTCAACCAATCCCACGCCATAGTCTTTGGGACGCATGGGTCACCCATCCAGTTCTCCTTCACCTGATACTGCTTCTTGATGGTCGTGATGGAAGACACTGCGTACGTGGTTCAGCCAATTAAGTGTCGATTAACTTTGCAAACTCGATAAGTTTATGACATTCTCGCGGCGGGCACACTGTACCGCAACCGCAAAGTGGAACATCATCTTTTGGCAACTCTAGATATCTCCTTAATTAACACCGAGTTAACACAAACTAACCCTAGAAAACAATGGTAACACCGTCACTCTCGGTACCTCCTCAAGGATCTCAACTATGTACGTATGGACACGTTGATGCGTACCGTCCTTGGCGTCCGTGGGAATGTTGGTGGTGGGAATGATGGAGTAAATCTCCAGGGCATTGATGATGGGCGGCATCGTGGAGTTGGCAGTGGCGCGGAAGATGATGTTGTACTGGTTTGAACCTCGATGGGGCTTTGTGTCGTATGTGGCGTCGGCATAGAGATAGTCTGGCGTAATGTTACCCACAAACTGGTTGTCGATGCCGATGTTGAAGTGGCGAATGGCATTGCCCTGAAGGAGTTGCAGCTCGGAGAAGTGCATGACGGTGATGTACGCCGGCGACGGGTCATCGGTGTTCGGCTCGGTGTCCCATTGGAGTTGTATGGTGCCGGAGGCATTGTGCGGCGTGATTGCTGTCTGCATCACCGCCGACGGTGCCTCAAACACGTCCTTTTCCACGCTCTGCACTGTCTTTGTCGTAGTTATCTCGGCGTATAGCGTCGTGTCGATCCATGGGGCCCATGTTCTGTCGCATACCTGTTCAATTGTTTTTCAACAACAAGGAGTTAGACGGATTTCTACAAAATTCACAGCCAGGTTGTAAACAACACAATTTTAGAGTACCCTCCAATACATATGCACAGTTCATTTGGTTTAATCTAACGGTCTAGATGCGTTTATACTGCGGTTTTGCTCATTTGGTTTAATCTAACGGTCTAGATGCGTTTATACTGCGGTTTTGCTAATTGGCGTGCTCGGACGCTGCGCTGATTCCGATATATGAGTCAGGGGACTTCACGACGCTCGGCCAATTCCGAGTCACTTCATATTTCGTCGATGAGGCAGCTGCTTCGTTCATCTCCTCCGTGTATGGTATAATTTTGATCCTATACGGTTAGATGAACTTTTCAATGGAAAGTGTAACTCAAATTTGAAAGGTCCAAATAAACTTTCTACAAAAACATTAAAACTTTGAACTCAAAACTTCAAAAATTGGACTCAGAATTTAGAAGTTTCAACATAAAGTTCAAAACTTTCAACTTCAAATTTAAAACTCTTGACTTTATTTCGAAACTTTCAACTCCAAATTTAAAAACTATCAACTCGTCTCAAATTTCTTGGAAGGTGGCTTATGCACTCAATGGGCTGAGAAACACCAAAACAAAAGAATGTCCTGAAAAGGAAAAAAAAGACATGCGGAAAGGAAAAACACCAGTTCTTCACCCAATTGAAAAACAGGGCATGCGACTTACTCCTACCGCGCGCGTTCTAGGAGTAAGTACAGGGAAGTAGGAAATTCACAGGTGTAGAATAAGAAAGGTAATGTAAAAGGGCTCTAATTTTAACCAACCGAACAACAAAGCCAGCACAAATATCAACGCATTTTTTGACGTCTTAAAATCTGACTAAAATAAAAAAAAGAGAGTAAATTATATTTAAGATATATAAACTTATCAGATGAGTACAATCTAGTATACAAATTTATAAAACCCTTGTTTCAATACCCAAATAGCATACCGTGGCTAATAGATGTTAATTAGAATGCTACCAATACGCACATGTCAGGAGGATGCATATAGACATACTTGTGCTTATCCAATAACTAGGGCTAATTATATAGAGAACCATATTTATTAAATATACAGAAAATATGTAGATGATGGAAAAACAATTGACGAATAAAATAAATACAAGACATAGAGGTTATTTATACATATATCAAAAGATGAACGTTGATAGTGAGAATCCGACGATAAGCTCTTCTTGAGTTTGGCCGGAGGGCTAGTGGTGCTTGAACTTGCACAAGTCCAACAAGAGTAAATGACATAGTGCGATTATATATGTTTAGATAGTACAAAAGTATAATAAACTACTATATATTTTTGGGTGGTAGGAGATATTACAATGCTTAACTGGTTTGGATGTCTAAATGTTCGATCCTCTCCTCAAGACCTCGGTCCTCTCCTTATACACAACAAGGGACACTACATGATCGAACTCAGCTAATGGGGGGCCTAGTGGGTCCCTATGTACATGCGATTGGTAAGCACTATCTAATCGGCTAATTCTCTTCACTCACTCTATCAATAGATGTGGGGAAAATCTTGCTAAAGCTAGCTTCATAGGATGTGTGTCACATCTAGGTATACTTATCGGTGAGTTGGAGAATTAGGCAAGGAGTAGTGGGTCTGGGGTGACACGGTTGTCAATTGTGCTATCTGCCACTCCCATGGCACCTAGCATGAGACATGGGTCACAGTGCGTCAATTGGTAAGTGAGCTAGTCGCCATCTTGTACCTCATATCACCAGTTTCAATGGGTAGATACATGTAACATCACCCTCACTCGAAAAGTCACGGAAGGGACGAGACGGAGCAATATGTCCTATCCCATTGCATTAAATACGAGAGGAACCACAATGGCCATATTCTGTCCTCTTGAGCTTAGGTATGACCCTCTGAGCTCAAACGTGGCCTCCCCGGGACTCCCTTACGCTAGGGCCACATGGCAGGGCCCAAGAAGATGTTGACGAGAATAACTTGAGCTCATGCTTAGGGGCAGTGTGCCCAAGATCACCTGAGCTTGTTTGTCCACTGCATTGCTAGCCTTAAGGGCCACATTTACTACCTAGGGCTGACCCATGGCAACTCCTAGTATTAGGCACGATGACGTGAGCCAAGCAGCCCCGCACACTCCGTGGTGGGGACCCTAGTCCCTATATCATCGATAATACCCCTCTTCCTTGTGCATGTGTTGTTTTAATTAGCTTCCAATGCCATTTTAGTCTTAGTTGGCACACACCAAATAAGTTCGTAAAATAAGTGTTTTACAAGTCTATATACTTAGATTGCACCCATATACCAAGTTCGTGTAATGTTAATACAATTTACTCTAAAAGAATTTGGTGACATAATTATAGACAATATGCTAGTCAATTTGTATTAAAAACATGCTTTAATGTATGTGATATTTATAGGCATCAACAAAAAATATGGAAATTTCATAGAGCCTACAAATCTAATCTAGTGTGATCGGCCGATCAGGACGGGCGGCCACTTGACCGTGGATCCTAGAAATCTTATCTCTAGTCATAAATGGATATAAGTAATACACAGCCGTGATCCTCAGATAGCCACAAATGTCATGCACCCACCACTAAAAGTATTATTTGTAAGCAATATATGAGCTAAAACCCAACATGTTTATATTGACATAAGGATTGAATTAATTAATTTATTTAAAAACAAACAACGGATAAAACTTAATCTGCCTCACCTGATGAAGGTATCGGTCGGTCCGAAGTTGACTCTCGCAAGCATGACCAGGCCCTGTGTCGCGTTGACGTGCGGGTAGAGAGAGTTCTTCAGCGGCCTCAGCTCCAGGCTGGAGATGTACGGCGTCCCGGAGCCGGTGTTCACGAGGCAGACCTGCATCGAGTCCTCCGGCACGACGACGACGGCCTCCGTGGCATGCGAGGCAGCCGGGTCGGTGATGTTTACGGTGGTCCAGAAGTTGACGCCGGCGTAGAGGTCAAACAACGGTGGCATGCGGAGGCCGTCGTAGTTGCCGTACTTGAAGGTGGCGCGGACGAGATACTTGAGCCCCCGCACCAGTGACCGGAGCGTGTAGCAGCTCCGACGCGCGGCACTGGGGAAGCTGCGCACGTTGTCGAAGAACCTGGAGCTCCCCGGCGAGAGGTACTCCGCCGAGATGTTGTTGTTCGTGCCGACTTCGGTGAAACCAGCGTCCGGCAAGTAGGTTAACCTGGTGGCGTTGTCGACGTAGCCCGCTTTCCCTGACAGGCCGCAGTCTATGCTTATGAAACCGTTCCTGTCAGGCTGGGCATGAGCTGCTTGCAGCAACGGCGAGGCAGCTGATGAGAAGTAACCATGACGACCTTGCCGCCATTTTCTGGATCACCGTCGAGGCGTCGACGTTGTAGCTAGCAGCTAGTTAATTCTAATTGGTGATTACACGGAAGCACAAACTAGCAACCATGGCTCTAGTAATATGCAACCCGTTTGTCCTATAAGTAATAAGCTGTAAAATTGTATAGAAGCAACCAAATAAAAAATAAAATTCACTTTTATGTCGGTGTTTTTCATAATTTTTTATAAAAAATAAAATTCGATAAAAAATCTTAAAATTAACTCTAAAATTAAAAATTAAAAATTAATTTGTTTACAGCAGCCACTACCACAGAACCGATCATCACTATCGGTCCATTATCGCTGGATCGGTGCAAACCGACAGTAACAGAGTATTACTGTGGGTTCACCGTGATTTGCTGACTAAACTGGCAAGCTCGTGGCACAAACTAGCACTGTTGTATTAATGCAAGTTTATGGCACGATTGTCACTGATACCTTCCTATCACTGCTGGTTAAAGGCTTGAACCAACAGTGATACATTATTGTTGGTTCATAACATAAACCAGCGCTGATACTCAATGGGGCAGACAATCCGGCCTGTCCTATTCGTTAAGTATTGAAACGATAACGATACTTAACTCACAGTTTTGTAAAAAGCAATAACTTTTTTATATTAAGTCGGATATAGATGGGCTTTAAATCAGAATTGCATGATTCGGCTTTAATATTTGGGATCTTTTACATGCTTAAATATGCATTATAACTTCTTACTTCTCAAATCGATTTAGATATTTTAAAATTTAAAATTTTCAAACAATTTCAGATAAAAATGAACTCTATATGAAAATTGTAGATCTTAATGAGATCTACAACATCTTAGTTAACTATTGTTTCATCTGAAATCGTTTACATATTTATTTGAATTTTATATGCCCAAAATTTTAAATTGTTCATGGAAACATGCTCTACATGAATGTTGTGGATTTTAGTGAGATTTACAACTTTGTTATTGATTTTATTTTTCATTTAAATTTATCTAGAGTGTCAAATACAAATTTTAAGTTGTGGACGAGAAGATTTAAAAGAATAGCCCATGGTGCTTAAAGAAGATGGGCTGTATAGGTGTGATGGCAATGTGTTCGTGTATGGAGTGTGAGGTCTATGTTCAAATCCTATATCCACACACTTGTGAATTTTGCACAAAAAGATGTGTGACTAGAGCAACACCGTCGGTAGCTTAGCGCTGGTTCAAAAACCGGCAAACCGGCGGTAATGTCATTTTGTGTAGCAGTCAGCTAATAAGCTGAAACTGAAAGGCAAATGGTCGGGGAAATAATGTCTGTGCCACTCCGGAGTGATGTTATCGTGAAATAGTAAATGAATTGCTAACACTAGATCAGTATGTTTTCATGCCTATAAATACATCCCTAAATTAGTAAAATTCGTACTTCAGGACTGTGATTAGCCGCGTACTGTAGCGCCACGGGCTCTATCTTAATCTTATTTGGTTGCCGGTAGCTTCGGCTGCTTAGTTAGTTGAGTACAGATAATGGTAGTTAATCAATTAATACGGTCAGTAACTATCCAGGTAAGCAAGCCCACTGATAATTGGCTAACCACGTCAGCACGCTAGGTGTATGTAAGCACGTCGTTACAAGATAGTACACTGAAAACTGTCACAAAGTCAACGACAAAGTAAAGACAAGAGCAAACCGACAAGATCACTTGAGCTACCTGCAGTACGTCAACGATGGACGATTTGGAAGCCAGCGCGCGCCGCCGATTTCACCTTGGTGGTTGTGAGGTCTTTTTGACTTCGTGTCTTAGAATATGCGCATGTAGTTAATATTTAGAAACGTTGACCAGTGAAAAAAGAGGATAAATATTTGACGTTTAAAATAAAAATTAGTAAAAATTTTAAAATTTTAATTAAATTTCATCCTAATATTATATTATTATGACCGAGGGCATAAGTAAGCCGTATGATATAAATAAATTCCAGTAACACGTTTATTTAGCCTATTTTAAAAATACGTCAAAAGTAAATAGTGTCATCTATTAAAAATTGGAGATGTTATTTTTTTTATAATATAAGAATTGGACCAATAATTACTTTACTAATATATTATTTATATAATCACACAAGTGTAATCATAAGAAAATACTTTTCAATATAATATAATAAAATAAATTTTGCATCATAAAAATTATATTCTACTAGAGTAACAGTTGCTTAAAGTTTTATCCTAACGCTTATATTTTGAAATAGAGTGAGTAACATATAAATATAAAAATTGTACATACCTTGAAATGAAGTATTGCAATACTCTTGTTCATTTTAGGGCCTTCTATTGTATTTTAGAACAGATTCATGAAAAGAACCTTAATTTAAGGAAGATTGAAATTAAATTTATACAATTGTGGGAAATTTTGGATATAATATTTGTGAAATTAAATTAATATTTGCAGCTAGATATCAAATATTTAGTCTGTAGAAATTATTTAGTCGTGACATCATTGAACCAACATTGAACAACAAACTCCTTACCGCCTTTAATTTGGTGTTGGCCCTTGTATATCCAGCGGGCCCTTGTATATTATGCTTGCGGCTCTCCCAGCATAATTTTGGCCCCTTTACTCCAACATGGTGGAATTGCATATACATGATTCTTAACAGAGTGATTAGCACCTAAACACGGTTCTTATAACCGGTCATATCAGGTCTTTGAAGTAATGAGTTATACATTTTCCAGGGCAGTTTATTTCTGAGAACGACCAATCAAAACAAAAATTACTAATAGTTGTTCTTTTCTTTCTATTCAAGGACACGCTTTGTAATGGTGTGTTTTTTACAAAATATTTAATATATGAATTTTTTAAGTAATGTTTAAAATTTATTATCAACTTTATTAGTTAATACATTCGTTAGTATTATCTAATAACATCTAGCTACTTCGTAAAAGGATATACGTACTAATTTTTTTATTAGTAAATTTTTACTAACACTAATGTGTCATGTTGTGAGTACATCTAGATTTTCTATAACTTTTTTCTAGTTAAAACAAACTGTTGAGATTATTGAGTAAAAGTTTAGTAAGAAAAATTTTGTGCGTGTAGCAGTGCTTCAGACAGAACACACCTTGGAGGATAGGATAGGAGTGGAAGGATAAGGCTAGTGTTTGCGGTGAGAATGGAATCCAGCACTCAAGCGAAATCGATCGTGCATAGCTAGAGCACTAGTAGGATGGGCATGCGTCCATGGCGCTAATCCAATTCCAGCATCCTGCCGTTCGAGTGGCTCGTGTTCCTCCTCCTGCTCGGCCGCCTCCGGGTCTCGGTCTGGGCGCCGTCCGGCCTCGTAGCCGACGCCGTAGCAATGGCGCGCGCGGCAGGAGCAGGACAACTTCGATGGTGGAGCCTGCGAGAGGAACGGAGGCGGTGGCGCCTGCAACGGCGGTGGACGTGGTGAGGGGGTTCTACGAGGGCGTGAACCGGCGGGACCTGGCGGCGGTGGAGCCGCTCATCGCGGAGGGCTGCGTCTACGAGGACATGGTGTTCCCGCAGCCCTTCGTCGGCCGCGACGCGATACTCAACTTCTTCGGCGGGTTCATGGGGTCCATCAGCCCCGACCTACGCTTCGTCATCGACGACATCTCCGGCGAGGACTCCCGCGCCGTCGGCGTCACCTGGCACCTCGGTACGTCATACATGTATACAGCGAATTGTGCCATTGATAGTAGCTAGAAGCTGATCGATGGAGGCAGCATTGCGTTGCAGAGTGGAAGGGGCGGCCATTTCCATTCAGCAGGGGATGCAGCTTCTACCGCCTCCAGCTCGAGGAGAAGCAGCTGCTGCTGCAGATCGTGTATGGCCGAGACTGCGTGGAGCCGGCAGCGAAGCCAGGGGAGGTGGCGCTGATCATCATCAGGGCAGTCACTTGGATCCTCGAACGCTTTCCACGCCTTGCCACCATGCTCTAGCTACCTTCAATTCTCGCTAGCTAGTCATCACGACCGTGCTGTCGAATGTCGATACCTATTTTCAATGTACACATTATATTTTAGTTTATGAAATTTGGAAGCTATATTTATAGATGTACACATAGTCCTTCACTACTCTTACATAATTCTCGGAAGGCAATCCAGAACACGTTTGTTCTAAAACCCACACCGATAGCGCATGCATAATCAAACATACGAAAACATAATAGAAGATTTAAAACATTATAAATTTTTTCGTCTAGTCTCCTAGCACATCATATAATTTTTTACAAGTTTTAAGATTTTTGTATTACTAATTTTCTTTATTTAATATAATTTATTTGTTATATGCTACATAGAATACTATTTTGTTGTTGATTTTTTTATGTAAATCATATTTTTATGGTATTATCTTTTTTTAAGTGATTCCTCTTATTCATATGTCACATAAAAATATTTTTTAAAAAAATAAATACATGAAAGAAACCCTAAATATAAGCAAACTTCCTTGTTATGTAAATAGTCAATGAAAAAATTCTTATTTTTTTGAAATTTTTTAATTGGTCTGTAAGGATATTTTTGAACATTTTTTAAAGTTGAGTCCAATGACATACAGTAGAAGTAATTGATAAATTTAGAGACATTATAGAGAGGGATAATTTCGATGGCAAATCTTCAACCGGTATAAACTCAACATCATCTAGTAGATTCATATTATAAAATGGAAATAGTATTATGTGATTGAAGATAACCAACTATCTACAGAAATGCAATAAACTACGAGCACCAACTGCCATGATAAACACATAATTCTATACATTTGAAGTTTTTATTACGAATTCAATTTTTCATGTTCTTTTCTATTTGGACTTCCACATTATTCTAATGATTCATAGTTTTTTCTTCACCTCAGAATTTTTTTATTCTGAAGAACATTCTTCCCTGTTTTTCAAATTTCATACATCATCTTTGTAAATTTTATATTCCTAGCACGAAATTTTTAACTCTCGTTCTCATCGTCATTCTTCTTCTAGATTTAATTTGTCTACCATTAATATGTGGATTTCTTGCCATCCATTCCAAGGATGCAGAAAAGTCATGCATGTAAAAACAAGGTTCCCCGTCTATACATTCGACTCGTAAAGAAAACAAGAAAAACACGTTAAAGGTCCACCGTAGAACTGACATACATATTGATTGCGCACTAATTAAGGTAGCCTCCAGGGTGAGCTCTAGCCACTAGGAACATATTAAATAGCCAGGAAAATCTTGTGTACTTAAATTTACCAATTCAAAATAGACTAAGGGCTACATTGATTGGAGCAATTTTGTAGAAAATATGGAGGAATAGAATCCATAGGAAAAAAAGGTTTTGAGAGCCTTTAGATGGTAGAAATGGTTCAAAGGAATTTCATAGGATAAAAAATTTCCTTCATATTTTGAAGGATTTCTACCAAGAGACCCAACCTCGTGTTTACAATTCCAATGAAAGTTTCAATGCACTTTCTCTCTTCCTCTATCCATTCTCTCTGTAGTAAATGAACAATTAATCTTAAATTTACTTTTTCTATGAGACATCTAAACAACCACGTATACAATCCCAATGATTTGCTTCCTGTAAGATTCAACAAGTCATGATATTTCAATCCTCAATTTTTCTTATTGCTATGTGTTTTAGATTCATGCCTTCTCAAAGAGTCATAAACATAGTACATAACTAATTTTAGAAGACGGTGAACATCACACCAAAATACCCCTAGTACAATGGCATGATTAAAATTGTAGTTTTACTCATCTGAAGAAAGTAATCGTTGAGCAATATTGATACTAACAAAGAAACCCCACGGTTTCTCTAAATCTTCCCTAATAAACTTATTGAAAATGTTTTGTGGAAAAAAATTATATGATAAACTGCAGTCCTCTGAACATATATGAAATATTGTCTCTAAAAATGCAATTTGTCGTAAAACCCGATGCAATCACCAAATGCGTTTAACAAAGGCATATATATATATATATATGTATGTATGTATGTGTGTTGGTGTGATTTTTTAAATCATGTAAATAAAGACCGGTATTGTACTTTTCTTAGTTTTTCATATTATTTGGAAGAAAAGTTTGTCTATTTCTCCGGCCTACCGCTATAAATATGTTGAAGCCAGAGAACCACAAAAGCATCTAGGATAGAAGAAAGAACACAACTCCTAAGTTCATGTGTGCCTTGCATGCTCAAGCTATTGACGATAGCCACAGCTGAAGGCAACCAAGTGGTCTGTGTCACCGGAGCAGGAGGCTTCATTGGGTCGTGGGTGGTGAAGGAGCTCCTGCTCCGTGGATATGTCATTAGAGGAACTGCAAGAGATCCATGTGAGACTTCTCCAATCATAACAATGTCGCACCTTTTTTAATGATATATATGTAGAAACGGATTACTAGTCATGAAACTGTTGTAACCTTGTTGTCTATATACTTCAAGTACTTTCACATTGGAACTATATCGCTCAACTTATAATCAAGTTATGATTGTTGATTTCATGGAAAGGTCTCTGTATTATGCCTAATTAACTGTATTTCTTTTCTGTGAAGCTGATCAAAAGAACTCCCATTTGCAAAACCTTGACGGTGCTAAAGAGAGACTATCTCTATATTGCGCAAATTTGGAGGATTACAACAGTCTATGTGTTGCATTTAATGGATGTGAGGGTGTCTTCAATGTTGCCGCACCTGTATCGAAAGATCCAGTGAGTACCTGTTTCCCCGTACATCATGCCAATTTGTTACGATGATGAGTAATCTATAATCTCTTTACAATAATCGACGGAATTAAATAAGCTGTAACTAAATGGAAGGGTAAAATCAGGGTTGGCGATACCACTAGTTACCATGTTAACCGGACTTACCGTCAGGTCACTCCAACAAATTAAAAAATAATTTAACTTTTTTATAAACTTTATCGGTTATTTCATGGTTTGTCACAGTCACCTCACTTTAACCTGTGCAATCGCAAGGTATATTGCAAACCTTTATATATATATATATATATATATATAAACTTTCTTTCAATGTGGTTAAAAGCCAAATATATAATTTATTTTTATCAACAGTTAAAAATTTAACATTAGTACTTCCAAAATTAGATAAAGGGCCCACTTTAATACTTTTTTCTGCAAGCCATTGTTTTGTTAATTAACAACTTCCCTTTATTAAATAAGGCAAAAATTTAGAACAAGTAAAAAACATACTCAATTTAAAGTCTCGATTGTATTTTCCCTTATCAATAATTCCAAAATCAGACATTATTGAGTACCTTGTTATATTAGTCTTAGCTTCTGAATTTATTTTCATATTAATTTAACTGTTATCAAAATTTGAAATCAATATATACGAAGCTATGCTTGATGTGCAGTCTTAACTTTTTTTTATAGAACAATATCAAAAATTGAGGAATACATATATATATATATATATGAAGTTGCACCCATCTTCGACTCTGAATTAATTACTGTATCATATTAGTTTAAATCTCAAATTTAAAATAAATAATAAGCAAATTTCAGTTGATGTGGATTCTTCTCGCTCTCGACTTTGGCTGGCACAGACTAATTAACCTTTGGCGCGGGCTACCCCAACAAAATCCTTCATTGAGCTAGCCGATTTACCCTGCATATCACTGGTATGGCCTCCTTGTTATCTGACGTTGACCCACTTCCTAACCAAATACGTGAGTGATCTTATCCTCCACTAGCTAGGAAATGGATGACTTAATTAGCACCGCCTGGACCTGGCCACCACGCTCACGACTTGCTCAGATATATTGTTGTCGGTGCTTCCCGTCTCGGGCCTGCATGGCCACCCTTACTTACCGTCTCAAAGTTTTAAGAAAAAGTAAATTGTGTCATATATTAATTTTATAATAAAGCCAAATTTCTATTTTTTTATTGTTTGATACCTTCGCTGGTACTTTCATCTCTTCAGTCGAACAGCTAAGATTGATACTAGTATTGCATAAGTGCATGTTAACGGGTTCACAAGAGCGGCGTTGGAGGTTCTTACACCCATAAAAGCACGTAAAAGGTGTGGTTGATTAATATATAATTTATTAAATATTAGTTTAAAAATTTTAAAAATAAATTAATACAATTTTTAAAGTAATCTTTAAATATATTATTGTTTAAATAAAAATATACCGTTTAACCATTTAATAAACGTATAAAAAAACAAGCAGCAGAGATTGACAAACTGGATTGCCCAAAGCAGTATAGCTGTAGTACTGCTGTCCTTGGTTGACTAGACATACACCACTTCCGTTGGTTAGTTAGGACCGTGATAGTGAGGAACAGATATAGGGTACCTCTTGCGTGGTATGCTTTTATCAACCTAGCTGCCCGATTTTCTGGATCATCTCGTCCATCCTTGATTACTGATAATTGATAACCTATCTCGTTGACCACTTGGTCATGTAAAGCACATACACACCATTAAACCTCCATCTCAACTAATATACCACCTTAAAGTAACCTTTTATACTGCTTCCTCCTCAGTCTCCCCTCCCTTCCTCTTTCTCCTCAAATCAGATTGGCATCGTCTTCTGGAGTCACCACATTCGAGAACAAGTAATGCAGCCAGTCGTCACACAGTATCTAGTTTGCCAACCAAATTAGTTGAACTAAGTTCTTGGTAACTCGTAGGAAAGAGTCCCAATGGATGGACCCCAGCCGTGTAGGACGACATCGTGCCTTCAACTTAAGCCGCGACGTCGCTTCGTGAACGCTAACCCTAGGGAAACATGAACCTTCTCAGCCGGTCGCCGGTGCAGCCCACAGCTGTCGTGATTACCATCATCAGCATCAGTCGCCATTGCCACGGTTGGAGGTACACCGCCTCTTGGATCTTACGTGCGCAGAGGAAGGAGAACAGAGGGCAGACTGGAAAAGACATAATAAGATGGGGGATAAGAGCAACAAGGTGCGCACTATCCAGACAGTTATATTTGTTTTGTTTTCTTAAATCTGTACATTACAAATTTAAACTTATGGTTTGATATATAGTATATCGGTTTATCTTGGCAAATGTTTTTTAAATTTTTTATAACTATTTACATTAGAAAACGGGAGAACATTCTTTAAGATGAAATTTCTTCCCCAATTTTTAAAAGTATCATTGATCGATGCCAATATCAGTATGTAACACCAAATAACCAGCTACTCCCTTTAGGTTTTTACAAAAACTAAAAGTCAGTCAACATGGCTAGTCCCTCAGGAGTCTGGACTTTAATTAACAGTGGAGCAACAGATTATAAAGGACCAAGCCAGATTCTGACGAAAACCCCTCCAGTTAACTACACAAAATGAACTTGAACTCCAATCCCTCTATGCGAATTTAATGGATAAATTTTATTAAATATATGCCACTTAATTTGTTTTCATTCCTTTATTCTGACATATCCAAACAGGGCTACTACTATACATTGTGTTAGATGTCCTAGTGAATGTAATGAGATTGAAATTTCAGTACCAAATAAGCAACGTCGTCTATATTTATCATGGGATTTATGATGGGAACTGTCTGGTTTCCGGTTAACTTAAAATACCATAAATTTCATAAATTTCAGTCATTTTTTAATAGTTAGAGTTGCATTAAGAATCATAGATACTTTCTCTCTCTTAACATATCTCTCTCTTTATGGACGCACGGCATGCACATTAGTCACGGCTAGCGTCGACATTTATATACTCTCTCCGTATTATCTTTTCTCTTCATGCATGACACACGTAGATGTTGACGCCACCTCCCTTTCCTATTCCTTATGCGCCACCCTTAGCACCAAAAGCCACCGGCAGCATCTAATTGGCCTTCCCTCCGTTTCTCCTTCCCTCCTCCTCACTGTCTCTCTTTTTCGCTGAGCCGACGGTGCCACTTTTCCCTATGTACGGCCATACCACCATCTTCTCGTCACCAACCACTCGCACTGCTAGATTTGGCATCGTTGATCGTCGCCTTCTAAACCAACGGTATCCCATGTCCCCATTGCTAACCCCGTCCACCGTCGTCCTCTATCTCTATAGCTCTAATGATATCCGCACCACCTCGCCACCTGTCAATGTCATTCACATCCGATCTAACTATCACCTAAGCTCATTCCTCCAAGTTCGACGAAACACCCCTCTTGGCCTCTTCTTTTCCTCCTCCATCCCCAAATCTAGTGCAAGGTTGAAGGTGACTAAATTTTATAGCAATTTTCAGTCACCTAAAATCTAGCGAGTCCGTTTGTGATGGCATATCTTCCATCCATAACAAAATGGAGTTAGAATTGATGCAAATCTAATTTGCTGTTCAGTGATCTAACCACTCACTGTTCCACTCAGCTCACATCCAGCCATCCGGGCGGTGTCCAGCCAGGGACAGCTCGATCGAGAATGAAGATGGAGCAGCACCTGTCCGTCCCAAATGCGACGCTTACCACGATGGTGTGGGCGACGATGATGCCTTCTTCTCGCTGCAAATCGTCACCGAAGACGAAGAAGAAGAGATCTCAGAAGAAATTAAACGCTGCGCTCACAAATTTCGGACAAAAGTACTTGGGATTGGGTCGCTCAATCGCAGCAATGATTTTAAGTTCAATTAATTGGTTTATATACACGATTACACGGGAGTAGCCACAAACTCCACTCTACGCATGCGCGCCACGACCTTCGGTGGAATCGTGCCATTATGGGTTTCCTTCGACGTGCACCACGTTCCCCGTTATGTTCGCACCATCCCATGAATGCGCATGTTTGTGAGCACGCTGTTGACTCTACCCTCAATTCCGCCCAATTTGATCAGGATTATACAACAGTCTCTCTAATTCCAACTCGATCTCATCTCGTCGATTCTCCCGCACAATTTGCAGAATCTCGCCCAACTGGTTTTGTCAGGATGTCCTCCAGCTATTCCTCTGTGCTCATGCGATCCACGCTGATCTTCCCGTTCTCCACACATTCACGCAAGAAATGGAACTTGGTATCAATGTGCCTGCTTCTAGCGTGAAGAATAGGATTCTTGCTAAGCATAATCTTGTATTGATTGTCCATCTTGGGGAGTAGCGGCTTAATCTCGACGCTGGTGATGTTGCGCAGCAATTGCATGAGCCACACGGCCTGGGACGTTCCAGCTGCGCCTACCACATACTTTGCTTTGCATGTCAAGAGAGCCACCGCTCTCTACTTTTGTAACTGCCAAGACACTGGCATCCCACCGAGAAAGAAGATAATGCCGTCGGTGCTCCTCCTCTCATCAATGTCTCTCCCAAGTTGTTGTCGCTGTATCCTGTTAGCATATAATCTGACTGCCTGAAGTTCTAGTGCTTAGGGTAGAGAATTCTGCAATCCACGGTGCCAGTGACGTACCACAAAATGTGCTTCACAGTGGCAAGGTGCTCTTGTTGGGTCTTCTCCATGAAACGGCTAAGGTACCCCACCACGAACATAATGTCCGGCCTCATGTGCACAAGATACCTCAAGTTGCCTACCAGGCTACGGTATGTCGTCACATTGACCTCCGGCGTCAAGCTCTAGACAGATAGCTTTAGCCGAACCTCCATTGGCATATGGCAAGGACTGCAATTGGCCATGCCCGCCCTGTCGAGGAGCTTGCGCATGTAAGCTGCTTGTCCCAGCATGATGGCCTCTCCCCCTACTTCACTTTTAGTCCGAGGTAGAAGGAAAGGAGCCCAAGGTTGCTTATCTGGTACAAATGGCGTATTTGCTCTTTAAACGCATCGATCTCCTCCGACTTGGTGTCGATGATGATCAGGTCATCGACATAGACGCCTACCACCACACGCGACATCGTGATGCCCTTAGCATACATTCCGTGCTTAATGGCACACCTGGTGAAGCTGAGCTCACATAGGCTGCTATCCAATTTCGCATTCCACGCTCATGTTGCTTGTCAGAGTCCATACATCGCCTTCTTCAACCTTATGATCTTGCTCTCATGCCGTGCTACGATGAAACCCTACGGCTGCCGGACATAGACCTCCTCCTTGAGGTTGCCATTGAGAAATGTTGACTTGACATCCATGTGATGAACAAACCAATCCCTTTGGGCCACGACGGCAAGTAGCATCCACACAGATTTCATCCGTGTGATTGGAGCAAACACTTCATCATAATCGATCCTTGGTTGCTGGATATATCCTGTGGCGATGATGCGGGTTTTGTGCTTGATGACAACGCCCTGCACATCTTGCTTGAGCTTGAACACCCACTTTAGCCCGATCAACGATCCCTAAGAGGGAGATCAGCTAGAGTCCAAGTCTGGTTCTGCTCGATGGATGCCATCTCCTCTAGCATAGCTTTTCGCCAATGGACGTTGCTGTGAGCCTCTTCGAATGTGATCGGCTCCTCATCCCTTGAGGCGAGCAAGAGTTCATCATTTACCGCGAACTCTTGCTCAGCCATGCCAGGGATCTCTACCGGCCTGAGCACGTCTTCCAGTGTTCTAAACCAGAGAGGTGCTTCCTCGCCATGGGCGTTGTTGAGGTCTGGTTCGGTGCCGAGGGGTGACACAGGGTACTGCCCGCCGTGGGGTTTGCCGCCACACCCGGAGTGTACGCAGATGCCATCGGGGTGCTCGGTGTAGTCTCCACGTCGTTCCCGCTTGCTGTGCACGCCGAATCCATTGTGCCTCCCTTGTTGATTCTGAGTTGAGCCTCATGACAGATTGTCATTGTCTTGATCTCAACGCGGAATGGCTCTGACATCGCGGAGCTAGAATTAGTTGCATTGTTCCAATCCTAGGCCTTCACCTTGTCGAACACTATGTCGTGCGAGATGTAGACTTGTTTGGCTTTTAGGTTGTAAAATCTGTAGGCCTTAGACCCCGGCTCATACCCAATGAACATCGTCGACATGTTTTGGTCAGCAGTTTCTGCTGATGTCCTCCGGCCACCTTGACATGTGCAACACATCCAAAGGTGCAGAGGAAGTCGATAGGGGGTTTGTATCCGTACTAGGCTTCAAAAGGGGTCTTCCTCTCGACACTCCGCGTTGGTGATTGGTTGAGGATGAAGACAGCGGTCATCACCACCTCTCCCTAGAGCCAACCTAGCACTTTCTTTGCCTTCAGCATGCTTCTAGCCATGCCGAGCACTGTTTGGTTGCGCCTCTCCACCACATCATTTTGTTGTAGCGTGTATAGCATGGTGAACTGGCGTTGAATGCCTTACTCAGCACAATAGTCACCGAATGCTTGCGCCGTGAATTCCTTGCCGCCATCAATGCAGAGTGTGCCCAGCCTCCACCCTGCTTTCACTTCTACGTGCGTCTAGAGTTGGGTGATCGCCGCTGTAGCCTAATACTTTAACGCCAGGAGGACAAGCCACATGAATCGACTCTTCTCATCCACGGTGAAGAGGAACATGCACTTCCCACCTGGCATCTTCAGTGTGATCGGCCCATAGAGGTCCACATGCACAAGGTTGAGTAGGTGCTCTACGCGATATCTTCTGGCCATCGGGAACGGATGTCGCTACTACTTCCTGGCCAAGCAGCTGTCGTAGAGTTCATCAACATGGTCAATTGGCGGTAATCCACGCACCAGCCCTCCCTTCGACAGCGCTTTGAATCCTTAAAACCCAAGGTGTCCAAACATGGCATGCCATTGCCAGGCCACCTCATAGCTTCAGAGGCAAGTGACACTGGGTGGTCAATGTCTATGTTGACCACATACAGTCGGCTAGACGACCGCCGCACCTTTACCGGTAGACGCCGCGTTTGATCCCAGATCCTAAGAATTCCCTTCTTGATTAGGATCTTGTGATCATCTTCAATGAGCTACCCCAGGCTGACAATGTTCGCTGTCAACTGAGGAATGAAGTAGGCTCCAACGAGAATGCGGTGTTCACTGCTCTTGCATTTGAAGAGAATTGTCCCGCGACTCTCAACCGTGACCACGGAGCCATCTCCAAATCGAACAGTGCCGCGGACATCGATGTTGAGCTCGGAGAAGGCTGCACATTCCCCGGTCATGTGGTTCATCGCGCCTATGTTAAGGATCCAGCACGTGCACCCACCGCCACCCTTCTCGCTAAGCTGGATGAACAGGTTGTCTTCATCGAGATGAACCTCCGATGTGTGGAAAGAGGGGGGCTCCATGGTGCTGGTGGACGCCAGAGCCATGAGCGCAACGGGCTTTGGCTCCTCGGTGAATGTCCACTATGTGCTCCCTCCACCTTTGATCTGGACAGCGAGTTCATCTGGGCGAGGAGAGGTGGTCACAGAGGTGATCCCCAACATCAGTGCTCCCTTGGTGGGCGCCTCCTCGGCCTACGCTGCATGTGATTGCTCATCCTCTTCTTCTTGCGACAATCATGAGCCTAGTGACCCGCATTGCCATAATATCTACATTCATCGTCGGCGAGCTTTTTCTCCTTGCCGCTCCCGCTGACGATCGTCTATGGTCTTGAGGCACCAGCGCTCCTAGCGTCTCTGCCCCAGGTGCTGCTGTGACCAGGGCTTTAACGTGAGGAGGACGAGCGGTTATCACCCGATCCCCCACCGAATGAGAGTTAAAGGCACGACGCGATGTGCGCCACCAACTCGTCCTTGGACAGGTTCAGCTTGGCTATAGGCCCACCGTTGTTGTTTCTACTAAGAATTTGGCATTCCTCCATCGCCTTGAGTCGTGCCATCAGCTCCTCCACTGAGACCTAACTCAGGTCGAGCAGAGTTTCCATCGCCATCGCAATTTGAGCATGTTTTGGCGGGATGGCTTGTACGAACTCCACAATCTCCATGCCCAGATCACCATTTGATGCACAATTCTGTTGATGTAGAGGGAGAAGTCATCGATCTGTCTTTGCATCGTGGAAGCGCAGTGTATCGAACTCTGGCTGCAGGGTGTTCGCCTTGGCACGCCACACCCACTCGACGCCGATGTGCCTGGTGCGGAGGGCGTCCCAAGCCGCCTTAGCCAAGGGCTTGGTTGCCATCGCACCCATCATCTCTAGTGGAATGGCCTTGGATAACACTTCGAGCGCCATGCGATCGGTGGTGAAGTCGGTGTCGGCAGCGTCGATGCTCACCATATCCTAGAGACCGCATGCTTGGAGTGTCACCTGAGTGCCGCCCAGTCGAAATAATTATTGCGAGCGATTCGGGTGCTGCCCGCTCTCACTCACTTCTTTGGTGATCCAGGTGACGGCGACAGAAAGGCGAATCAGATCGACCGCGTAGCATGTGAGCAAAATTCAGTGTGATCACGCACCCAC
This sequence comes from Oryza coarctata, assembly GCA_030770085.1. Taxonomy (NCBI): domain Eukaryota; kingdom Viridiplantae; phylum Streptophyta; class Magnoliopsida; order Poales; family Poaceae; genus Oryza; species Oryza coarctata. The sequence goes on from CM061479.1 coordinate 3,488,513, forward strand.
CGGCGGTATCTGGCTTTGATGCCACTTGATGCCTTTTCTCGCTTTGCCGGTGACGAAAAAGAAGATGAGCTCTCGGAAGAAATTGAATGCTGCGCACGCGAATTTCACACAAAAATAGAGCAAATGGACTCAGGATTGGGCCGCTCAATTGCGGCGATGATTTTGAATTCAATTAATCGGTTTATATACACGATTACACGGGTGTAGCGACAAACTCCACTCTACGCATGCGCGCCACGACCTCCGGTGGAATTGCGCCATCGTTGGTTTCCTCCACTGTGCGCCACATTCCCCGCTGTGTTCGCACCATCCCACGAACGCGCCTGTTCGTACGCACGCGGCCCACTCCGCCCTCAATTCCGACCAATTCGATTGGGATTATACAACAGACGAGCCCGGTGGGCCGGCTGGTCCGCATCAACGCTGAGAAGCACGGTGCTCGCAGTGCTGGTCCTCCTCGGTTCCGGGCGCAGCGCCGGGTTCCGTGGCGTCGTCTGGTGCGCCCTCATGCTAAGCTACCGGGTCGTCTCCTACACCACGGGGCGCATGCAGTCGGACTGCTCCTTCCGCAACAAGCTCACAGTCACATGGGGGTGCTTCCTCCTCCCCGGCTGGGCTGACGGCATCGCTGCCTTCAGTCTCAACGACTCCGATCAGCAGACGCGCACCATGCTCAACCAAGCCGTGCAGGTCGTTTACGTCTTGTTAGTTGTTACCCCTCCTCTCCTATGTCGGCTCTTTGCCCGGGCAGCTCAAAGCTCTGGATCCTGCGCGCCATCAAGCTCGGCCTGCGGGTACGGAGCTTCGTCCTCGCCGGCCGGGCACGCATCCTCACTGACGACAACAAGCTCATCGCGGATTTCATGCTGCGCGAGCCTGAGATCACCGGCGCAGGGTACGACGCGGCCAAGATAGTGGGTTACATCTACGTCATCGCTGGTGAGACAGGCATCGATGACGGCGAGGATGACCTACTATGTATGTTCCGGGAAGGTCGTCGCATAGTCACCGTCGACATGGTGTGGAGGTGCGAGGGGAAGCTCCTGAGCACCGACGACGACGACGACGACGAGGTGCTAGAGATTGGTATATTCTGTGAGATTTTTGTCGATATACAGTTTCTTGTAAAAAGACAGATTCCCTCTCTGATTGGAGCTTTGCTGTAGTTTATGCAACTGGTTTCTTTCCTTTTTGCGTAATCTGTTCCATGCCAACGGTATCACAAACTTTTCCAGATCCTGACTTCTTCACAAAATCCGAAAATTGCCCGTCATCTTCTACTACGTTTCCTAATGTCAATAAGTAGGATCTCATAGGGGCACTATCCATTCAGGGGCTGGCTGAATGCGTGCAAATCTGGGACGTGCATTGGAAGTGCAGAGAGCTCGATCTGGGAAGCAACCCAACCTACAATTGCTTCTAGTGAAATGGCGTGCCAGCCTTTTGCGTTTTTGGTTCAAGCCCATTGTCTTTGTCAGAGTGGTGAAATTAGAACAAGTTTAGAATTACAGTGGGAAGCAACAAATTTAAGCACAACATAGAATACACATAGTTAACAGTATTTCCTTTCATCATAAAACGAACTAGTTCAGTCAGAAATTCACCCAAGTGCCACAACTACACATATAAAGGGAAAACCGACCAATTTACCTCCGTGATAACTAAATCAAACATACAAGAAAGTGCCAAATGCACAAACACCACTAGAGTTTGGTGATTTATCATTTTGCCACTACTTTTTGGCTAAATTGCTATGCCACCGGTTTCTCCGTTGCAAACCAAAATGCCAATCTGCCTTTAGGACCCTCTGACACCATTTAGTCAACCTATTTAACCAAGAAAATGATCAACCTGCCCATGAAGCATATGAGGTATGCCTAACTTTAATATCACATAACCACTTATCACAGGTGAGTCATATCTAACATACTATAATAAAAACCTATCCAAAATAACTAGGTCACTTTTTACGAGTATGTTATGACCTGTGATACGTGATCGATCTTAAAAACACGTATAGTATTCACACATCCAATTCACATTCATAATTTACATCCAGTATTTCCATATTCAATTCACATCCACAATTACGTATATATCAACAATCATATATTTCTCGTATTTATTCACATACACATATATTTGTCAAGTCATTTCATACTTGGAGCCACAAATTTACAAAAAATTATATACTTACCGCCCATACATGTCCGCACGAAGGATTATAATAAACAACCAATCATTTTATTAAATTAGAAAGGAGAATTAAATATTACATTATACATGCATAAACGAGTGATGGTACAAATTAGCATGAATACACCTATTCCGCAATATGTATATAAAAATAGACATAATTATTAATTTATAATATTAGATCCAATATCAATTATATGTTATAACTCTCAATTAAATAAACTTTGAGAAATACGTATTTTCAAATTCTACTTAGGATGGAGCATTTCTTTTGGGGTAATAATTTCTTAGAGCATGAAGCCAACGATTTGTCCTGTAATCTGCTCTTGGTCTATTGGTCTAAAGTTTTAGCTCATCGTCTATATATAGTTTATGAGTACAAATACTATCGGCAAGTACAAACCTTAGGATACAAGTTGGTTACCTATTTCATCACGGTAGACATGTTACAACACATGTGGAAACTGCATTGATCCCTAATCTATTGTACGTATTTGAGGTCTATTTTATGATGGAGAGCTTTATCATTATCTTTGTGTTTGCCTGCATTCTTGATGTACAATGCCCATGTGACATCAATGGTATACAAACGAGGTGAGAAATTATAATTACCGCTAAGGTTGGAGTTAATGTAGTAAAGCCTATTACTTGTTGGTACTATGACAAAAAAAATCCAATGCTTCCTGTGTGATAGACGTGTAGCCATAATAAGATCGAGTTGTACGCAAATAATAGTACAAAAATTTGAAAGTAAGAAACTTAAAATCTAAAGTCCCTTCCTGTTGATTATGTGCTAGCATCATATAGTCCTTATTTTGATGGGCCCACATGCAATGGTTGAGGTAATTAATGACCTCATCTAACATTGCATCTAGGTTGGTCTTATTGACCACTATTGGATCAAGAAAACTTGTGTGGTTAGTGTATCTTCTGGACTCCTTCCAATATAACCTATAACCGTGTAGATATTACTTAGGTCATTTAGTAACATATATAAGTAGTTAGGACATAAAGTAGAGTTGTGTATACTTACAAGGAGAAGTATTTCAAAAGGCAGGTGTCCACCATTCTCACTCTATACATATCAAAGAGATCTTCAAAGCTGACAATAAAATACATTGGGCTTGAGAGAAATAGCTCTTGACTATGATGTCCAATGATGGAGGACTCCCTATGCTTCTTGTTCGAGTTGCTAGCTTGAATATGGTATATGTTTACTTCTTAGCAACGACTACCCATTTTATCTAAAATATTGTCCTATAACCCTAAACCAGCTTTAGTTCTTAGCAACGACTACCCATTTTATCTAAAATATTGTCCTATAACCCTAAACCAGCTCCTTTTCTCATTGCCCTTCCTCTTTCCTTTTTCCTTAGCCCCAATATTTTGGGCTCTCTTGTGCAAAGGACAAATATCGGACTTAGGAGTAATCTTTGTTGAAGTTAGGGCATTGGATATCTCCCAATCCATAAAAGTAGCCCTAAGGTTTGCTGGTACTGTCATAGAGGGACCACGAGGAGCCTTAATCTCCAAATGAGTGTCATGATGTGGAGGAAACAGATTGGCTAGTCAAGATGGATGAGAAGTTATCTTGACCACTATATCTACCTTTGGCCATTTTATGAAGGTTTGTTTTATAGCCCTAAGAGTCAAAATCTCATCATTTGGTGATATTGACAGTAGATGATTTAGATTGTGTGATAAAAAATTGGTATTATGTGTTTTATTGTGATTAAAGTGAAAAAGTTTTGTTTGAATTAAATTTGAAAAATTGGTGAATTGTGTTGGTCAACTATGAACAGTAACCATCAGACCATTGAATAATCCAGTCCGATTGTAGGCATGAGGTAGTCAGACTAAGAAGCCTGAAGTTCATACCAGTGGAATCATGAAAAGGGTCGGTTTTAGGTTGATTTCTTGATTTACGATATTATTTTATGTTTATGACTTCTAGATGATTTCTATATGTGAGATATTTTGTTGTGTATTAATGTGAGTCATATAGGTGAGAACTTGTGATTGGATATGGTTTTTTTAGTTATTCATGTGTAGCTGTTACTTGAGGCCTTGGGAGTATTGTCGGTAATGGATTAGGACTAGACTTGGGAGAAGTTAAGGTCTAGACGGTCAAGGAGATTACGTGGAATACTAAGGCTATAGAACAATGCATGTGGAGATAAAGTTTTCATATGAAATACAAGAGGGATTGTGTGAGTGTGAAAAGTGGAATCAAATTTAGAAGGAGTCCAAATTTGGCAAGATTGGAGTTCTTGTTTGGTATGGATGAGTGGAGAACTCCTTGTATTAGCGTTTCATGATAAACTTGTGAGGGGTATTGTGGTTGTACCTTGTAAACAATACTTGTGCAACAAAATCATATTCAATCTTCAAGGCATCGACCATCTCTTCCTGTTTTGTAAGTTTTATGTTTTTGTTCAGTTTTGGCATTAACTTATGATTCTTCATTTGGTTGCAATTTTGTCCAAGTTAATCCATTCAAAAACATTCCAATACTTCATATATCAGATCTGGATAGTTTTGTTGATTGGTTTTTGCTATATCTGAAATTGCCTAAGTTTTAGGTTTTGTTCAAATTTGCTAACATTTCTAAGTTAGCTTAGTTTTGAGGGTGTTTTCCATTTAAACTATCGATTTGTTTGCAAATCCCTCAGGTGGAGTTATTCCTTAGTTGATATATTTTATTCTGACCATGTTTGAGCTTGATCCAACAGTTGGTTTTTAAAAAATTATGTTTTTATAGAAGTGTTATCAAGCTGTTTTCAGAGTAGCGGTTAGACCAAAAAAGTTTACTACGGTCGAATTGGCTCAAGGCCCGGTCAGGCCACCTGTAGAGGTTTGGTTAGACCGTCAGAAGTATGTTCTTTTGGCTTTTGAGGTTGGAGTGAGTTTTGATGTATTATAGTTCAATAATTTAACTTTCGCTGATGCTACCTACCATTCACCCCCTCTGGTAGCTTGGTTGTTGTGTTTCGATCCTATATATTTGACTTGGTCAACATTCACTTTAGCTATGCACCTTTTGTATTGGCGATGGTTTATGAACCATGCCCTCAATAGCATCAACGTAGACTTGTAGGATGCACCTAGTTGCATTATGCATATCGATTGAATTATATTAGCTTATACGACTTTGAAATACAATAAAAAGTAAGTAATATTATCTGATTACATCTAACACGTAACTCGGTTATCTTTTCAATTGCGCATAGAGGTGCAATCGGTGACTGTCATACCTGTTGATGCAGAGCTACTTTGTTGCTTTGGCAGGCTAGTGTTGACATGACCATGTGGGACACATGGGGTTGTTGAGATGTGGTTCCTTGACCCATCTGCATCTTGAGCCTTAGTCATGCCACCTCCTACTTTCCTACTAAATTATGCCCTCAAATTGTTGGGAAAGTTCTTGCTTTGTCTCCTTCTTTAGTTACTCCTTGAGGATGGCCTACTTCTCTACTTTCAAGAGGTGACACCTTTTATATTGGGCACTGTATTGCAGCAACCCATGCTTTCAAGGTACTTACATGTCTATGCCTTTGGTTTGGCTAGAATGTTTAGGGTTTCCCAGTGCTTGGGTGAGAACGTCATCGTCACACTGGCATTGGGCTGACTCTACCTCACATTGTGAAGATTGTTTAGACAATTCCATCTACAAAGAAATTTTGAATAAATGTGTGAAATATATCAGGTAAATAAGGTGGAAAGACTATGAACGATTAAAGAGTTATAGTACTCATGAGTTGTTGATAAATCAATCCATTCACTGGGTTAGGCTAGGACATGATGCCATCTGAGTTGATATTGACCCATGCTCGAGCCTAGTTCCAAGCTTTTGCATCCTCTTCAGCCTAGTCCTCTTCTTTCCCAATATAGCCACCCATCCCCAATCAGTGCAGGTGCTCGTTCTGAGCTTGCAAGAGATGGTGGGCCTCGCTTATTGCCTAAAACTCTGGAGAAGTCTTGAGAGGATAGAAATCCTCCCATACTTTCTTTTATCTACGGGTAGTCTTCGCATGGAGTACGGTTGCACAATGGGATGACATGCTCCGTGATGAGCTTTGACTTGAAGTTCTTCTAGGTTAGGCCCATCTTTCCGAGTGCCTATTGCTTTAGGTTTTGCTTTGCCTCATCAGGAAAACTGAACTTCTCCTTTAGTCTTTAGTTTGATGCCTTTGTGAAAGATACCAAAGTACTTTCTCCCACCACTCCATAGCTATTGGAGATGGACCTGATGACACTTTGTGGTTCCGTTGGTCATTTGATAGCGTCAACCTCAATGATTGTCTGTCTATGTCTAGGCAGCTGATTCTATAACTTAGGGTACTGACCAAAAGTCGCTTTGCTAGTTTCGAGTGGTATCTTCGCTTCTTGGTTATCGGACATTCTAAATGCTAACTTACTATCAACTAACACATATCAATTATAAAATTTCTAATTACTAAAAACTATTAATACTAAAATTTCTAAATATTGTTTTTCATAAAGACATATTATCATAGGAAATCAATTAGTATATATATATACGCTTAATTAATTAGAGGAGGAAAAGAGGTAACTTGTAGTTGACCAATGGAAATGTAACAAGAAATTTAAATTGAGCTACTCATGGCATACTTAATTAGCTTTTTATACTTTAATAGTTAATAATATCTTTGACCACTTAATTATTTTTGCATTAATGAAAAAATAGTTATATTAAATGAGGCTCACTAGGGTCAAACAATATATTTCTATTGATCAAAGGGAGTAGTTTTTTCTATAAAATTCTAATTAGGGTCAAACTATAAATTCTAAGTGGTACTAAATTTAGTAGAAATCTAGAACTAAAGCATTTGCTTGAACCTAGAATATGTAAATCACACGTCAAAATTCTAACTAGCGAATTAAGCTTAGAAAGGTTAGGCTGATGTACCTCAAGAAGCATAGACTGGCGATGATAGATTACGAGGAGGCCAAGGTTGGTGGAGCTTGGGTCACATAGGGTTGGGGTCAATGAAGCTCAAGGCAGCGGTGATGATGGTAGTAGCAGTCAGGTGGTGTGGTGCCAGGAATAGTGGAGCTCAGAGAGGGCAGGAATGAGGATGGTGGAGTGTGGGCCAGTGACAATAGAGCTCTGCAAGGCCTAGGCCAATGGTGCTCAGGGAGCGTGGGTCAACGTCAATGGAGCTCAGAGAAGCCAAGGCCGATGGAACTTGGGCTTGTGGGTTGGCATCAATGGAGCGGGAGGGGGGGATGGCACTGGTGGTGGTGATCGAGTGTCATGATGCTATGGACAGTGGAGCTTGGGGAGGGTGGGGCTAGGGAAGGTGGAGTGTGGGCCGATGGTGATGGAGCTTGGGTAGAGCTCGAGTTTACGATGGCGATAGATATGGATAGGATGATGTGGATGTATGCTATGTTAGAGTTGAAGCCCTAAGTTACCGCTTTCAAACTAGTCAAATTGAACTATGATGGGTCGTAGGTGTAGACCCGTCACAAGTAAGTTATCTGTGTCGGGCCATAGATACAAACGCATCATAGGTCTTCTAATGGGTATGTATCTATGGCCTATCATAGGTAATACTTGTGAAGGGTATGTACCTACGGCCTGTCATAGATTAGTTTGACTAGCTTGTACCAAAGTCACCACATATCCACATCATTTACAATATATAATTTAAAAAACATTTAAATTATAGTCTTAAGCCATTTCTCAACTAGACATGAATCATCCACAAGCACATAATAATTTTTTTAAAAGGCCATGCATTTATTACAACATGCTCAAATGTATTTTAAAGGACATGTTTAGACATGAATATATTACAAATGCTTACATTTTTTAATAGTGCTCAGTTGAACATCATAGTCACTTTAACATAGATATCGTCAACAAAAATGAGTATATATCATATGCTTATATTACATAAGAATGCCTTCTTCATGGTCAGAACATGCATACATGTTATTGTCATTGAGTTGCAGTTCTTCAAGCGGAGCTTCTTAGCCTACACCATGGAAACACGATTCTTGAACCATTCGTTGATTCTGCAATGTATTTTATTTGGACCCAACATACTGTTGGTTAACATTGTCTTGTTGAATATTTGCTTTGTATTCATCCAAGTATTGTACTACCTTGGTCATATGCTGTAACACGGTGAAATAGGTTTTATCATATCGAGCGCATCTACATTGATAGTTTTCGTTTCGATGGATCCAACCCCTTCTAGCTTGCCTTCATGTCTTAACTGTGGAATTCTAATTGGCCCAGTGTCTGACATATAGTCCACACAAAATTTGATGATTTTCTCAATGGTGTACCCTTTAATCATGCTTTTCTCAGGATGGGAACGGTTCCACACGTAACCCTTCAAAATTCCCGTATACCTCTCAAACGTGTACATCTATCTTATGAACACAAGACAACATGCCTTTGGTTGCTTCATACCTTTCAATGACATACCTTTGTACGTTCACAGTACGGTAGATACCAGAATATTGACTTCTTTTTTCACATACCTTTCAATTTTGAGTTACTAGCCTTCTTCTTCTTTCCAAAATTATTACGGATGTTCCATACTAGGGCATGCAACTGTGTTCTAGTTAAAGTCTGCGATGCACTAGCCCTTTTCTTATTGCCATTGAAATTTTTCCTCATTTTTCTATATTGGTGATACAACAAAAGGAATCTCTTATGGCCATCTTGTGTGAATTCTTCATTCACATGTTGTGTGTTTCCTCCATACAGTTCAAACAAGCTTTCTTTCCTTTTACAGTCTAACCGGAAAGGTTACCAAGTGTAGGATAATTATTAATTTGAACAACAGAGCATGGATACTAAAGTTCTCCCATCCGTAAGTATCCCATGTCTAAGACCGTTCATGCGATAGCATTTTCAAGTCATCAATTAGAGGCTCTACATACACGTAAATATTATTGCCAAGTTGGCATTGCCCTTGCACTATCATAGAAAGCATAATATATTTTCTCTTAAAGCACAACCAAGACGGTAGATTGAAGTTCACAAGAAACACTAGCCAAGTGGTATGTCGACTGCTCAGGTCACTAAAAGGATTTATGCCATCTACATTCACACTGAACATGTTGTTCCTTTGATCTTTCGCAAATTCAAGGTAACCACTATCAATGTTATTCCACTGCGCTGAGTCGGCCAGATATCTTAGTATATCGTCCTCTTTTCTATCTGTTGCATCACAATGAACTAACTTATCTTCGATGGGATTGGAAAACATTTGCAAGATGTAGCCGACAATAGAGAGATACCACACAACTTTTATGGGACCACCCTCTTGGACTTCTGCCCCTCAAGACTACTCTTCTTTTACTTGTGTCAAGAAGCTTTGCATTTTGGACATGCAATCAAATTGGTGTATTACATGTAGAACAAGATGCAGCCATTACGATAAGCGTGAATTCTTCTAACCTCCAACCCTAATAGATATAGCACTTGCTTTGCTTTATATGTTGTCTTCGGTATTTTGTTTTCCTGAAGCAACAATCCTTTAGAAAATCAAGCATACCCAAAAAACTTTTGTCTGCTCAATCATTACTTATCTAAAGTTTCATTAGGTCAAGGACAATAGATAGCTTTGTGTGATCGTGCTTGTATCTAGGATATATAAGTGTCTCGAAATCTTTCACCAAAGCATAGAGCTTCTCATAATCCCTCTTGTTGTAGGATGGTTCCTCTATATCAGGAAGCATCTCAGAAAGATCAAGGTCTATCTCAATGATATCACCTCCTAACAGAGAAGATACAAATATGCCATCTCCATCTTCTAATATCTCATTCTGCCCATCATACACTTGATCAACCAAAATAATCAACGGCACTTGTTCACTGTGTTTACTCCAACAACTATAGTTCTTCATAAAAACTATTCATATTAGATGAAATTGTAATTGTACTCTATCTGTAAACATCCTCTTATTTTTATGGTCTACGTATGGACAAGCCACAAATCTATTGCTCCTACTTTTTTATCATCCTCCACAATATTTAAGAATTCATTAATTATATTTCTATACTTCTTGCTCAAGAGGTTAGTGTTGTACATCCAATTACTATCCATCTGGAGTAATAGAAAAACACATATGACAAAATTAACTATACTAAAAATACTATAAATGGCATAACAGATTTCATATCATTTTTTTTACCAATTCGGTCCCTATAACCTTCCATTCGAATTATTGTTAACGCCAAAATTTGGTAAGCCCATGGATAGATTGGAAAGACGATCGGTCTAGTAAAGAAGAGTCTGATTGCTAAAGGTAAAAAGCCGATCAAACGAAGCGAGGAAAGATTCGATCCAATTATAGAAGACTATCCAAATAAGGTTGAGTCTGAGGAGGAGCCGTGGAACTCATGGCAAGGTAATTTATCTATTTAAATCGTATCTTATATTGATAGGAATGTTTAGTTAGTTCAGTTAACTTCCTCAGAGATATTTTCCTTTTATATATTTTTAGGAAATAACGTCCGATGGTTGTTGTAACCGCGTTGGACTCTGTAATACCAGGGTATAAATACAGACCCTCTAGAAGCCTATAAAACATCCTTCGATCAATACAACTTCGGCGTATCGCCATCTTAGTTTATCTAAGTTTTTACCAGCGGGTTCTAGCTCTCGACGCGAGGCTGCATCGGCAAAGCGGTAAGTCCCGCTACTATGCCGGTATATCTTGCTCTGTGTAAGGCTGCATCGGTTAGGTTTAACCTTTTAATCAGATCGAGTGTACCACATCACGTTCGTGTGAGATCTATCAGTTTACTAAGCTCTCTCTGCCGTCGTCGATCTCATGCTGCATCGATTAGGTTCGACTTATGAGGCTGCCGATAGTAAATTGAGCCGTAGGCCTGTAGGTCTCTATCCGGCGTTTCATCGGAGTGGTTAACTGATGTGTTATCTATACCTTAAGCAACACACCTAGCATATTGGCTTCTCAGCCGATATACACTCATCTTTAGAGACTTCCATCGAACATCACGCCTAGTGCATCGGCCTTCTGGTCGATGCACGCATATCTTCAGAGATATCCTCTTATCAGCTCAGCTAGCAGATGGGTTCCTTCACCATTCCTTTAGCACAACCGATCTAGCATTCGCCATCCTATTGCCGTTAGCCTCGGTCTCTTACTGTGTCGGTTAGGTCCAATCTATTAAGATCGGTGCTAGCTGCGTCGTCATGGTGGGTGACGGGTCTTATGCTGTGGGAGGATCGAGCCCCGCTCCTTGTTCATCACCCACCATATCCGGAGCGGCACTGGCCTTTCAGTCGGTTTGTCTTTTATACGATTCCTTATCAGTTCACATATGCCTTCATTTGTTTTACAGCCGATGAAAAGTACTACAGCTTTCATCGGCAACCAGGAGAAATCCCTCGTGCTTTGCTATTTTTTGAATACCCTTTGTTGCCTCCATCGGATCTGCAGCTGATGGATCAGGATCTCACTTTCGCTAGACCTAGAGCCATCACAACCTTCGTCGACATCCGTCTACGTCTTCATCGACTCCCCAGCCGATAGAAGAACATCCCAATCCCTATCAGCGACCAACCAATAGCAGAAACCATCCGGATATAGACAATGACCAACTCGATCCTATTGGTGGCTAGCCGACAGTGAGCTTGTATTGGCCCATCGTCCGACTGACCCATTTGCCTAACCTCCTTATTAATTGCTAGGTAAAATTGATTGGCACGCCCGCACCTACATCGTCATGACGGACGGACCAGAGAGCGAGCCGAGGGACCCGCACCAGAGCTAAGCGGACCTCCTAGTCCTCGGTGCGCGTACCTCTATCCATGGAGAGAAGCCGACAGACCTGCACTAGAACTAAGCAGACCTCGCTAGCTTTGACGTGGTTGCGCCACGCGTGCGAGATCCAACGTTACCAATTATGTACAGTGCATATGTGAACAAGTTGATACTGGACAACCCGCATACAATGGAGAATAGGATTGTCAAATGGAATTTCTTATGCTGCTACCTTGGTTAAACACAGTCACATGTATTGCAGGTTTCTATAAACAGAACATAACCACTTGTACTGTAGGTTTCCTGTGCCTGTGCGGTGTCCACTTGGTGTCATCACTGTCCCTGCCCGTTTGGTGTTGCCACCATGACACTTCTAGCAACTACCACCCTGTTCCTTCCACCCCACATACCATCATTTGCTGCCTTGTCTGGATGCTAGCACTGGTACCAAGTCCTAATTACCATCGAGCTGAACTTCAACTCTAGCGCCATGCCACTACTAAGACCTCTGCACCTACTACAGATGTCTATTTGGCCCTAACAACTCCATTGCACCACTTACTACTTTTCGAAGCCTCCTCCATTTCACCCTCCGTTGACTCCTTTGCCATATTGCCCATCATGCCCCCCGATAACTCTACTCCAGCTGAAAGATCCCCTTAGCTGATCGGTGGATTTGTCTGATCTAGCTTCACACATTTGTAAGAAAGAAAGGGATGTCAATGCGTTAGTTAGGTGATCTATTGACTGTGCCCAAACTTTAGGAATGAGTAATTTGGTATTTACGAGGTCTTGGTCCTGTCTAGCATCACACAAATGCTTAACATCATTTCTTAAACAAAAAATTTAACGGCCACTAAGTAACCAAGTGGCAGCAGCAACTCAGAGGAATTTCTGCCCATTCGAGTGGCATGGGAGCAAATAGCTCTTTTCTAATGGCTACCCAAATGGCCTTCTGTCTCGTCTCTCACCTACCCCTATGCCTTATCCCTCCTCTCTCCCTTAGGTTTCTCTCTTCTCCTCTATAGGTGGCAGCAGAGCTGGAGGTGTGGGTGGCCATCTCCCTTGTCATAGTGGATCATCCCTACTGGTGCAAGAGAGTTGGAGGCAACCAGCCTAGTTTGCTGTCACGCAAGCAGACTATAGCCTCCTCCCTATGTTAGGCAGACACCAACATTGTCGTCTACCTCACGTTTATAACCAAATCTATGCTGCGGGGGCCTTGGGTCGGAGAAAGCTACCCTAATCTTCAACGTCATCATTCAATCTAGCGTAGTGGCTTGACCTACAGGGAAGTACCAAAGCAGTTGGCGGGCTTCAGCATTGTACAAGGGAAATACAAGACAGTAGCACATTCGAAACGATGTTACAGAGTATTTAAATCAGCAGGACATGCTTTGTGTCCTTAGTAGACTCCGTAACACATATTTAGTGGCGTAAATAAATGTGTTACAATCATACACCTGTAACATGCACATGTGTTACAAAGTCATCTCGTAGCACATAATATATAAGTTGCACAATTGTGTTTCATACTATATTTACACATATTAGTCTTGGATGTGAACTATTAGTTTAACATTGATAGATTAATATTTTAGTCATTTTAGGAAAGAGAATTATAGGGATACTGTAAAATTACTGAGACATATCTTTGAAATTTCACAAATTTTGTTCTAGATATTAAAACAAAAAATGATACTTTTGTTGAAAGGAAAATAAAAAATTATAAAATTATAAAAGAACGACAAACAAAAATCTATGGAGCACCTTGTTCTTTTAGTTAGAAAATTTATTTCAGATATTGCAAGAAAAGTTATAACCTAATCAATTTCTTTATACAGTTTTCTTATATAGCTTTATGAATTCTCTGTATCCGTTATATAAGTACACATCATTCTCTTGTAACCACACTCACATTTTGCAGCAGCGGCGGCGGCAGCAGCAGCAGCAACAACAGCAGTAGTAGCAGCAACAGCACCAACAACACCAACAACAGCAACACCAACAACAACAGCAACAATAACACCAGCAAGAACAACAGCAACAATAACAACAGCAACAACACCAACAACACGAGCAACACCAGCAACAACAACAGCAACACCAACATCAGCACCAACACCACCAACATCAGCACCAACACCAACAACAACAACACCAACAAAAACACCACCACCAACAACAACAACACCAACAACACCACCACCACCAACAACAACAACAGCAGCAACAACAACAACACCAACAACAACAGCAGCAGCAGCAGCAGCAACAACAACATGAACATCATTTTAGAATACCTATGAAGCATTCATCTGACAATTAATATAATTGTTAATTCTCAGACTTTATGTTACTAGTCTAGAAATGCAGTCAAAAAGAGTTCAATAGAACTAGAAGAAGCCACAGGTGTAGGCCTTGTCCCATGATAACAAAACATCATGTGACCTCTCTTGTAGTTTTTACCAATCTGCTTAAGCATCTCATACTGTTTAATCCTTTCGGTGTGTGTAGTAGCTTGTACATTACAATGTGTTTTACTTTTCTAGAGAAAAAATAATACTCAATTCAGTTGTTCTTAAAAAGGAGAATAAAACAATAAAGTTTAGTTGTGTTCTCACTGCTATGTTTACTGTGTCATTGAAAATCTTAATCAAATGAAGAAAAAGGCTTTTGTACATTGAAATCAATTATTCTAATCATTGAAAATCTTAATCAAATGAAGAAAAAGGCTTTTGTACATTGAAATCAATTATTCTAATCAGTCAAGATTTGTTGCTTATATTTTTCCTCTAGAAACATGGCCATGCAGACAGAAAAGGTAACAATGAGCATATTGTATTTTACTGTAAAAATTTCAGACCAAAACAGGAAAACAAAAGAAAAAGAGAAACCGATAGAATTTCTATGAACATCTTTTGCAAAACAGTTTCAGGTAAATTTGAATTCACCATGCACCTTTCAAACCAAAAAATTATAATAAAAATAAAGCTTTAGTTGACATACACTTCATTTCGTTGCCGTGACCACCTTAAAGCACATTTGACACATGTGCATCGGATTTTTTTTTCAGAACTTTTCCCAGTGTATGCAAAATCAAGAAAACCGTCTACAGCAGCCAAGCAGTCATCGCTTGGTCTAGGGGGAAAGTAGTAACTTCTTTATAGCGGCTAAATCAACCAATTCCCTGTGTTAAGAAATTATAGTACTTATTCAAATAGTATATGCGAACACAAGGTTGATATGTGTCCTTGTGTTTTGTTGTAGTGATGAATGATTATCAATGTGCTGATACTTTAGGTTGAGTGTGTTTCGGAAACATATTTTATGGCTTGTGGTGTGCAGGTGTGGAGCTCAGAGGCGGTGGTCGATGGCGAGATAAAGGTCGAGTAGAGATGGGCCGTGCCCATAGACCGAAAGTGGTGAAGGATGGACGTGAGGCTTGGACTGAGGAACCGGAGCGTCGGAGGATTAGTCGCGATGGCTGACACCTAGAGACATTGACAAGCACAAGTATACATGAGTGATGAGGACAACGTTGAGCTTGGCGGAGGTTGAACACGCATCGGTTTCATGGATTTGGCCTCGAAATCCAGGTTCTGAGGAGGAACTGGGCAGCACATGGCGAAATCACAAAGATTGCTCTAAGACAAAGCAAATTTACGCAGGAAGCGTGGCCGTCCAATTGCCTGAAAAAGAGTTAGACTATTATGCCCTCCGGATACTATTTCAGCTTATACTAAAAGGGCATAATCAGGATTTCGCATGAAGCGCTAGTATATAAAGGAAGACAGTGCCGCGTCAGTAGGCTTTGGAAGTCACGAACGCGTGAGAGGTTTTTTATTTTCGTGTTTTTCTTTTTTCTTTATCTCTCTCGTTCTTCTTGAGTCCGTTGAGTTCCTCAGTGAGGGTTTTCTCTACTTGATTTGTTCGATGCGCTATAATCCACCGTATCTGTGTACATGAACTAAAGATTGTATGCGGGAATGAAGGCCCTAACCTCTAGGTGTCCTCTACGATTTGATCTGTGAGCTATTTGTTCAGATCCAGTCGGTGTTGTTCGCGTTTCTGATTTTCCTCATCCAACGTTTGATTCGGATCTTGGGTTTTGGGGGTTTTGGTTTAGATAAGTTTATTTGAGCCATTTACTCAAATCTTGACAATGCTCTTAGCGTTCTTGGTTTAACTCTTCTGATGTCTAGGGTTGAACCTTGAGGTTTGGGGTTTTTGGCTCAGATCTTTTCATTCGAGATGAACTAGGACGTGAGTTGAGGCTTTTCACCAAAGAAAATCGTCTTACTCCTCACAAGTTCATAGATCGGTCTAGTTGAGGCGTTTACTTAGATCCCTTCAGTGTTCTTCGCATTCCTGGTTTAACCCTTCCAATATCTTGGGTTGAACCTTGAGGTTTTGTTTCTTTTGGCTCCGATCTGTTCCTTCGGGATGAACTAGGATGTGAGTTGAATCTTACTACTGAAGGAAACCAAATTACTCCTCATGAGTTCATAGATTGGTTTATTTGAACTGTTTATTCAAATCCCGATGGTGATTTTTGTGTTCTTAGTTTTACACTTCCGACATATTGGGTTAAACTCTGAGTGTTAGGGGTTTTTTACTCAGATCTGGTTATTTGAGATGAACTAGGATGTGAGTTAAGTATTTCCACCAAGGGAAATCATCTATCTTCTCATGAGTTCATAAATCTAGGCAAATCAGACTGACGGGAAGAAGTATGGGGTCTTTCTCTCTTTTGTGTTCTCCTTTTGACTACATTAAGTTTTGGGCGATGATTTCCCTAAGATAGCTCATCTATTAGTTAAAAAATGTATAGATCTAGTTGTGACTGCTTTTTAGGGTTGATTTTGGGACATCCTTCAAATAACTATACTGAGAGTTAAGGCTCCCATTCACCCCCTCCCTCTAGTCGCTATTTTTGGTCTTTCAATTGGTATCAGAGCAGGTTAAGGATCATTTTACCTTACTCAGTCTGTGCTCCACAAAGGCGACATGGAGCGCAGCTCTGGCAAGCCACCATTTTTCGATGGAACCAACTACACTTACTAGAAGATCCACATGTCTGGGTATCTTTAGAGCATGGGCTCGCAAGAGTGGGAGATTTGTGAGGATGCTACTTGTGTTGTGCTTGAACCTCGTGCTCATGTCACTCAGGAGTAGAAGGATTAGCACAATGCAAATAGCCAAGCTCTTTTTGTTGTTCTTTCATTTTTAGAGTTTGAGCGAGTTTGATCAGGTTATAAATATAGACCCCCTGGAATCAAGACATCTTTCAGTCAAAACTACTTTGGCACATCGCCACCTTAGTTCATCTAGGTTCTACCGGCGGGGTCTGGCTCTCGACGTGGGGCTATATCGGTTAACTTCAATCTTCGGAAAAAGTGTAAGTCCTGCCACTATCCCGATATGTCTCGCTCTATCTAAGACTGCATCGTTTAGGTTAACCTCTTAGGCCGATCAGATGTATCACATCACATCCGTGCAAGGTCTATCGGCCTATCAAGCTCTCTCCATTGTCATCGGTATCATGCTGCATCGGTTAGGTTTGACCTACGAGGCTACCAACGGTAAATTGAGCTTTAGGCCTATAGGTCTCTGTACGGCATTTCATCGGAGTGTTAGCCAATGAGTTATCTATATATTGAGCATCATGCCCAGCGTATCGGCTCCTCGGCCAATACACACCAGTCTTTAGAGACTCCCTTGAGCGCCACACCAAGTGCATCGGCCTTCCAGCCGATGTGCGCCTGTCTTTAGAGAGACATCCTCTCATCGGCTTAGCTAGCTGATGGGTTCGCTTCGCCCTTGCTATATCCGGAGCGGCATCAGCTTTGTAGCCGGTATGCCTTTTATACAATTTCTTGCCACTTCATATATGCCTTCATCGGCTTTCCAGCTAATGAACGACTGCTACAGCTTTCGTCGACTACCAGGAGGGATCCTGTGCGCTTTGATTTTAATACCCTTCGATGCCTCCGTCGGTTCTGCGGCCGATGGATCAAGATCTCGCTTTCACCACATCTGGAGTCATCATATTCTTCGTCGATACCTATCCCCATCTTCATCGGCTCCCTAGCCGATGATGGAGCGTCCCAATCCCTATCGGCGACCAGTTGATAGCAGGAGCCATCCGGACGCGGCCGATGACTACCTCGATCCTATCGGCGACCAGCCGATAGCGAGCGCTCATATCGGCCTATTGTCCAACTGACCCATTTGCCTCATCTGCTTGTCAGTTGCAGGGTCAAATTGACTGGCACACCTGCACCCGCACCATCGCGCTGGAGCTGAGGGAAACTCACGAGCCCTGGCGCGTGTACCTCGAGCCACGAAGAGAAGCCGACCAGCCTACACTAGAGCTAAGCAGACCTCCTAGGCATCAGCGTGTTCACGCCAGGCGCGTGAGATCCGGCGCGAACATATTTTGTGGCACGCCCGGTGGGACCTGAAGATTTCATTCATCAGCGGATAGTACTCATACTTTATTCATCGGCCGGTGGGGTAGAAATCATCATTCATTAGCCAATTGGACGAGGTTTCATTCATCAGCTGGAAAAACATGAAGACCATTCATCAACTAGCAGGACTGTACAATTGTCTGATTAAAAGTCAGAATTTTTACTCATCAAACTAGGGGCATCTTGTTGCCAATATGTCTATAGTAGAGGTTGATGCGAAAGCATATTCGTCCGAAGAAGGTGCCGATGAGGATATTATAATTCTAATAAGCATGAGAGATCTGAGTAAAGACCAAAGGTAGCAGATAGAGTAAAACGTGGACAACTTTCAGAAGCTCTGTTTGAAGTCGTTCAATATGACTAGACAAGGGTCGATTCAAAAAACATAGTTACCAAAATGTATTTTGATGAAAGAATCAGGCCATTCATCACCTATGAATCCTCCCAAGCCGTTGCAAGAGATGTTTAATGAAGCATTTTATCAAGCATTCAATAATCCTTCGGGAGTATGGATGGATACACTACAAGATTTGATAAAAAAATGACATAAGAATTATTAGCTCAAGTGCTTAATCAAGATCATGTACCTTTGCCGATAGAGACAAAGTTATCTCAGGGAACTTGTAAGAACAAGGGGGACCTATCGACAAATGTATATCCACCAACAAAAGATCGATTCGGGGGGCAAATGATAGGAGGTGCTTCCAGAAAACTTTCAGGGTAATTATTGTGGAGGATATCAATGTGTCTACCCAGATGACGATCTTGATTTACACAATTATTATGGAGAGTATCTCAGGCGGAATTGAGTACCATATCTACCTCCACATTATCAGAGAGACATTCTAAGGGAGAAGGATTGGTTAACCAAAATTGTGGACACGGTGAAAGAGTCATTTGGTATCAAGCCTAAAGATCAAATAGTTATGTATCGGCACACGTATCTAGAATGATTTGACAGAGTTCTATTGCCTTGCCGATACATGATACCAGATTTCTTCAAATTTTCAAGGCAAGACAACATGTCTACAACGGAGCACATCAGCCGATTCTTAGCCCAGTGTGGAGAAGCATCGACCGAGGAAGCCCTCAGAGTCCGTTTCATTTCATTGTCCCTCTCTGGATCGGCTTTCACGTGGTTTTCTTCGTTACCACCAAACTCAATTAAGGGATGGGCCGATCTAAAACAACAATTCTATAAATATTTCTTTGCTGAGATTCAAGAAATGAGACTACCAGATTTGACATCGGTTAGACAGAGGACTAATAAGTTAGTTCTAGGGTACATCCAATGTTTCTAGGACATCAGAAGATGGTGTTATAGTCTTATTCTGCACGATGAACAGTTAGCTGATCTGGCCTTCCAAGGGTTGTCGAGTCGTATCAGGTGGAATTTTTTTTCCTAAGAGTTCAACTGTTTAGCACATCTGATGCGTGTGGTGTCGACTTACGAAAGCTGATTATCAGAAAGGGAGGAGATTTCAGAGCGTTGAAGGCCTAAGAAAGAAAATTTCGAAGCATGAGCCTTCATACTTCGAAATTGGGAGACATGTGTAAAGTCAAAATTTGGTAAGCCCAAGGAAAGATGGGAAGGAAATTTAGTAAATAAGAGTTCGATTGCTATAGAAAAGAAGCTGATTGCAGGAAGCAAGTAGAGATTAGGTCCAGGAATAGAAGATTATCCAAATGAGACCGAGTTTGAGGAGCCGTGGCACTCACGGCAGGGTATTTTACCTATGTAAATAGTATCTTATATAGGAAGGTTTAGTTAGTTTAGTTAACTTTCCTAGAGATATTTTCCTTTTATATTTTTAGGAGATAACGTCCAATGGTTGTTGTAACCACATCAGACTCTATAATACCAGGGTATAAATATAGACCCCCTAGAAACCTTTAAAGGAATCAAGACATCTTTAAGTCAAAACTACTTCGGCGCATCACCACCGTAGTTCATCTAGGTTTCTACCGACGGGGTTTGGCTCTCGACGCGGGGTTGCCTCGGTTAACTTCGATCTCCGGTGAAGGGGTAAGTCCCGTCACTATCCTGACATGTCTTGCTGTCTAAGGCTGTATCGTTTAGGTTCGACCTCCTAGGCCAATTGGATCTATCGCACCACATCTGTGCAAGGTCTATCCGCCTATCAAGCTCTCTCCAGCGTCATCGGTCTCATACTGCATTAGTTAGTTTTGATCTACGAGACTGCCAATAGTAGATTGAGCTTAGGCCTATATGTCTCTATACCATGTTTCATCAGAGTGTTAGCCAATGAGTTATCTATATATTGAGCACCATGCCCAGCGTATCGGCTCCTCATTCGATAGGCACCAGTCTTTAGATACTCCCCTCGAGATCCACGCCAAGCGCATCGGCCTTCTAGCTGATGCGCGCCTGTCTTTAGAGAGACGTCCTCTCATCGGCTCAGCTAATCTATCAGTTCCCTTTGCCCTTGCTATATCCGGAGCGACATCGGCTTTGTACCCGGTGTGTCTTTTATACAATTTCTTGCCACTTCACATATGCCTTCATTGGCTTTTCAGTCGACAAACGACTGCTACAGCTTCCGTCGACAGCAGAAGGGATCCTGCGTACTTTGATTTTAATACTCTTCGGTGTCTCCATCGGCTCTGCAGCCGATGGATCAAGATCTCGTTTTTACCATACCCGGAGTCATTATATCCTTCGTCGACATCTGTTCATGCCTTTATCGGCTCCCCAGCCGTTGGAAGTGTGTCTCAATCTCTATCGGTGACCAAACGATAGCAGGAGCCATCCGGACGCAGCTGATGACCACCTCGATCCTATCGGCGGCCAGCCGATAGCGAGCGCTCGTATCGGCCCATCGTCCAACTAACCCATTCGTCTCATCTCTTTATCAATTGCAGGATAAAATTGACTGACACGCCTACACCCACACCATTATGCTAGAGCCGAGCGAAACTTACGAGCCCCGCCGCGCGTAGCTTGAGCCACGAAAAGAAGTCGACATGCCTACACTGAAACTAAGCAGACCTGCTAGGCGTCGGCGTGTTCATGCCGGACGCGCGAGATCCGGCGTGAACAATATGTCAAGCATAAACATAGGGCATAAACCGTGGTGTACACTTCTATCATCCATACAAATTTTTTGCACATTTTTTAAAGACAATGTAATATTTTCATTTTATGTCAGTTTACTTTACTTTAACCCATTCGTCTTATTCAATTTTTGTGAGGAAATAAAAATTATAACTAAAATATATTTAATGATAAAACAAATTATAATAAAATAAATAATTATTATGTAATTTTTTAATAAAATAAATGATCATAGTTCCAAAAGTTAATGGTCAAATACAAAAAATCGAGTGTAGTAAATAAAATATAAGAGTTTTTGATATGTACGTACTTAGCCAGAAATAAATATAATGCTATATATGTGTGCTTTTAAGTTGTGCCATAATAATAATCAACCTCTAACATCCATCTCTCTCTCTTGTCTCCACACCATCCAAATGTGTATAGCCAAAAATCATTTATATTTTATTTTACGACGTAGGTTATCCTCCTGTTTTAAACACTGATATCATACCATTGTCCATGCACAAGTCTGAGGTCCTAGTTGACATACTCCAAGCTGGAGTAGATGCACTGGTACAGCATCAGGATGCAGATAAGAAGGCGGTGGATGGACGGTAGAAAATTTTGTGTCTAATAAAGTTTTCATTAACTGAATTGATTTTCTTATTGCCCGTAGCTAAACCACCAACAGTAAAAATTGTGAAAACCTTATAAAATGCATTAGGTGGCCCCACGAGGCTATAGAATTTATTAAAGTTCAAAATGACCAATTTAACATGGATTGAAAGGTATCCAACTCTGCGCTCAAATGGAAATCTAATTTCACTCAATTTATTCACCATCAATGCAGCATCCAAGAAGCAAATTGAGTTGTAAAACAGAAAATTGCATAACAACAATTTCATGTGTTCTTTCCTGTTGTTTGAATTGTTTTGGATTTTTTTATTTCCTTTGCATTCACTACTTTTAATAAATACTTGCAAAATAGCATTGCAACTCTAGTCAGTATAGTTCTAGAAAAATTCACATAAATACTAGTGATATGAAAAAACTCACAATAAAAGTTTGGCAATTTCATCACACCACAAGACATTTTGGCCTTATGTGATGAGCAGCTTTCATCACAAACAAACGATAATTTGTTACATAATGCATTATGTGATAACCTTAAGATGAATTGCGTTCATCATAGAAGGGTCACAGATGGCATTTTGTGGTGAAAAAGATAGTCTTCATCATAAAAGATGTTGCTGGTTTATCAGATTTATGACGTTCCTTATTGTTATTGATCCAACAAGAAACGTCATCAACAAGTTTCTTCAACTTAAGATGCATTGTTTCTTCAATTGCCTGTTCTACTGTGCTTTCATAGTTGGGATATCTTTAGTGTGCAGAAGGGCCCTAAAATGCATTAGACTGTACACTAAAAAGTGCTACAACTAAAATTCACAAATAATTTTATTGACAAATATTACGATACGATCTTGGAGTACATGTTTGTTTATTCTTTCTCTTCCACAAATTTACATGACGAAATTTTTCAAGACTTTCTGAACCAAATGCTCCCCGTAAACAACCTTTTCATACTTGGCAACACCACCTGTTCTCTCTCGGCAGAACTCAACAGGTTCTATGGCAGCATCAAAGTTTGACTGTGGCATTGAATTCAGAAAAAGGGACAATCAGAAAGCAACTTCATAGAAATGATGTATAGGATTGAGACGAGAGAGAGAGCTTTACCTCATAGAAAAATGCAACAGATACGCGGTAACGAGGGGAGTTGTTAACAACTCGATGAAGTGTTGGCTGATATATTCCATTTGACCAAACCTAACCCAAACATAACCTGTGATAAGTATTTCATGTTTGACGACAATAAAGATATCACAGTGAAGTTGCAAATGAAGAGGAAAAAAAACCTTCAGCATGTCACCAATGTTGCAGACGAAGGTTCCCGGGATTGGTTTGGCATAAACCCACTCACCTGATTGGTTTCTGACCTGAAAAATATTCACAAGATATTTCAATCAAATCAAAATTATTTGCTTCACCCTGTTAAGGCTAAATACGGAGTATCACCGCTGTTTCTCGCCGGTTTGGGCAGTTTTGGGCGAGAAATCGTGGTGAACCGACTGTTATACTCTATCACTACTGGTTTACGCCGAACCAGCTGATGGGCCGGCCCTGATAGTCTGTTTTGTAGTAATATAGTAATATAAGATGGCAATTATATAAATGTAGATGCATCTTAGAAGATGCTTAGAATATTACAGAAATGTAAAAGCATCTCATCCTAAATCATCCAGTCAAATTTTATAACAAGATGCACAGCCCAGAAGTGTGCTCCGAAAAAACTGAACTTAAAAAAAAGAAAAAAATAAACTGAAGTCAAGTTCTCATCTTCAATCCATTGTAGTTCCCTCTCAATAAAAAAGATATGGCATGGATCAAGAGAAATCAAGATAAGAAATAGTGAGGAGAAAAAGGACTTCAAGAAAACAAGCTCTTAATGAAGATCAAGGCCTATAAATTATGGCATGGATCAGGATTCATGGTTTCTGGCTTGCGGCCATGAAACTAGACCTTGGTTACTAATATGATCAAATTCCAACATCAGATCTCATTCGTGAATGGCACAATAGGATATAAGAATATGTCCAGTTGTAATGTTAATTGTGTACAACAAAGCTCAAATATCACAAGAAATAGGGAGGCTAAAACGTTCAGTTCAACAAATCTGAACGACACATAAACAGAGAACACAACCTGCGATGGGTATGCACAAGATAGGAAAAGGAACATTTTGGGCCCATTAACAATCGGGACTCCATATCCCACATGGATGTACACAGCCATGAATGTTAATTAGATGATAATGTGACAAATAAGAGTCGACCCTAGAGTAAACCACTTATTTTAATAAAAGCAATATTGAATAGGGTCAAGGATGATATTTGTCTATATTTGTGGGCGAAAAACAATTGGTTTAAGTCCAGAATAAAATTTCGAATATGAGTAGTGTTCAAACACAAAGAATTGACTTATTCCTATCAGATATATATTGGATGGTGAAGAAACAGGTACCTCAAGAGCACATATGTCATCATCTTGGTTAACCAGTGTCAGAAGTCCTACAATTTAACCAAATGACAAAGATGGTATTCGTAAGTTTGACATAACCTCCACTAATCTATGTATCAAAGCAACTTGTATGTGTTTTACATATATAAGAGTCTACTTCCAATGGAACTTCTGAAAGAAATATACTAAAGTACTCACCATAGTCTGTGTGAGCTCCACTGAATTGATCGCAGAACGGATGTGACAAGAGAGATGAATCCAGTAAGTACGTACAATTTACATGATATACTACCAAATAAAAACGTAGATACATTTTGCCTACCACCCAATATCAGTGCGCTGTTCTTCTGGAATATCAGCTGACACAGGATAACCAATCAACCTGCAAACCCAAAAAGGATCTCCTGCGGTTCTACCTTCAAAAGCATCAACTGGCCCTCCCAATGCCAAGGCTATACCTCTCATGATCTTCCTTGAAATATCTGCAAGTAAAATTTCCATAACAAAAATATCAGTGATGAGTAACAAATAAATCGATAAATAACACAGATGCATAAATAAAGATTTAAACTAAGTTCAGAAGGGAACCTCTTAGAAGGCTGACATAGTTTTTCAGCAGTACATCCAAATGTGATGGATATTTCGGCCTGCTTAGAAGTAAATGATTAGGTTAATTAAATTTTGAAGGATTTCTAACTGATAGTACTCAAGGGAAGGCTACCAAAGTTGAGAACAGTTCTTCAGTAATAGCTGAGAAATTCAACGAGCAGTAACAAAATATATAACGTGCACTGCCGTGATTCCTAGTACCAACTATTCAAAATGCTTCTAGTAACGACAATACAAATGCAGCCATACTTTTTTACTATAGCTCACAATTCTAGCCATATTTCATCAAAAAATACATGTTGCTTCTACATAAATTGTAAATTTGAAAACTCATTTGTTCATTCTTCCAAATGGAAGTGTGCAACAATCTAAATTAATTGTATTGTCATAATTATTACCAATGCATATAGTAGGTGATCAATAGATAAAATTCTGTTACCATTTTATTGAGTTGCATGCACCAACCTTTTGAACCTAAGAACTTAAGTTAATGGAGACAAGCGGCCAATTCGGACAATTTACTCCTACTCCACCACTCCCTCTCACGTGAGGCTCTCTCAAGTGTTAAACGTGGAATAGAAGTGGGTTGAAATTTTTGTAGGCTCCAGTACCTAAGCTAATGGAGAAAGGCGGACAATTCATGTATACTCCAACACATTTTATATACGTCAAATAATCAATATCTGTTTCACAGATGTCAAATAATATAGTGCTCCAAGATGTACATTTAGCACAAACAAAGATGGAAAGTTGGAAACATACCACAAATTGGATCCTTCCATTGGTTTACCAAGATCTCCATATTTACCAGGTTCAATAGGCGCGTAATACTGTGATGTTTTTTCTTCTCAGGGATTAACTCGTCCTCCAAATTAATGGATGATAAAAAGAGAGAAATGTAATACTTACATCAATTGCTTCCTGCATGTCAGGTTTACCATTGGTAATATTTTCGCCCACTCTTTGGTAACCTCTGATGGTGAAGACAACAAAGTTATGTCCTAGAGAAAGGAGGCTTCCAAGACCCAACGTGGAACAAGGAAAAAATTGTTGAAACTTAAACAGGTATAAGAAATCACACCTATATCCATTCTGAGGTGTCATTTTAATCTTTAGTTTTTCGTCATAAGGAAGGTGGAAGAACTTCTGTGTCAGATTCCTAACTTCCCTCATTAGCGACTCAGCAATCCCATGGCCATTCTATTAATAACACACAAACAACATTTGCGTTACTTAGCTTTGATAGTAATATAAATATAAAAGCCATCGCGTGCAATGGAAGCACATTAAAAGATTCGTGTTCTGTACCCATTGTAATAAACTGATGCTAAAATGTCTTGAATCAGACTTTGTACTACCAAGTAAATGTGTAGTTACCACATAAAAGAATCCAGCCTCCCTACAGGCATCGTCCAACATTCGGACAACTTGCAGCAAATCCTTGTCGTTGGCCATGTTTGGATCATCAATCTTTTCGACAAGTGGGCTAATGTCTGAGAAATGGAAAAAATTTTCAAACGGAGATTTCAAAGTACCAATATATATCAGCTCCATCAAGTTTTCATTACAGAGAAATCCTTTGCAGAGAAGCGGTATCTGCTTAATTAAAAAAAATTGCGGTGAAGCGAAACCGAACAGGATTCCAGAATCTGAAATTCTGAATATCTTGCACGAAGTAGGAACCTATTCTACCACATCTTCCATGCAAGAATGCTACTTAGTATGGATCGGCCAAAATTTCAGACTCAATTTCATTCCCGGTATTAATATAAATCGTCTCTTAAGCTTTTTAAAAAAATACTAAGGAAAGACGCAGCTTACTGATCAAGGGGATTGCCTTGCAGTCAGAACCCATGATGGTGTAGGGAGGAAGTGAGGGTGCCTAAGTTTGTGTGACACTGACACAAGCGACGATGCTTGTCTTGGGAGGAGGGTGGGAGAGGCAGATATAAATGGTCTGGCTGACAAGCACTATTGGTGGATGGGTCCTATTATCACTAGAAGAAGATAATTATGATTAGGATAAGAAGATGGGCTAGGGTGATTCGGTTGTTGGATAGTAGCTTATACTAGTGATGTCTCAACCACCCCACTAGTATACTATACTACTAGCATACCATACAAGAATGCTACTAGTATGGATCGGTCCTAATTTCAGATTCAGTCAATTTCCTTGTCAATTTATGAAGGTAAGCTATTATTACCTGTCCGACAACTGGCTGATGATGTTAAGGGGAATAGGCCAATCTATGTGGACAAGAGGAAGAAAGGTGAAGAATATATAATGTTGCAATGCAAATAACTAAATGGCAAGCCCCAGCGGAAGGTTACGCAAAGATTAATTGATGCTGGATTCAGAGAAGAAACATGTGAAAGCAAGTGCAGGAATAATAATCAGGGACTGCAAAGTATTATTGTTGCTAGCTAGCTGCGTACAAAATGCTGCATCTGTGCAGCTCTGTAGGGCACGTCTGTTGAAGAACTAGTTTGTTTAGATTTGTTAGGATTCCAGTATGGCGAGAGGAAGACAATGAATGCACACGAACACAAACAGGATATAATAGTTCTTGGTGCTAAGAAACGGCTTATTTTTTTATTGTGTCTCTATTTAAAGAGAATATGTCATACCTTAAAGAAAATACATCACAACTGATCGAGAGAATCACAGAATAATTCTACTTCCTAAGGATAGAAATAATCTAATCACGGAATCAATCTACTTCTTAAGGATAGAAACAATCTAATTTGGGCTTGCTATAACAATCTCCTCCTAAGCCCAGTTTACACAAGATTCTTCATGCCGATCCCACCACGGAGCTCTTGGAACCGACTACGACCGAGCGCCTTCATGAGAATGTCATCCAGTAGCTGTAGTTCAGTACCGATGAACTCAACGTCGATCAGCTTCCTGTTGCAGTATTCCTGGATGAAGTGGAACTTCACGTCTATGTGCTTGCTCTGATCATGATGCACAGGATTCATCATCAGCGCGATGGCAGACTTGTTGTCCACCTTGAGCTTGGGTACTGAGTGCTGCTCCTTCGACAAGCTCAGCCCGCAATCGTGCCAGCCAAACACCCTTGCACGTAGCTCCTACAGCCGCGATGTACTATGCCTCATACGAGGAAAGTGCAACTACCCTTTGCTTCACCGATTGTCACGCAACCAACCCACCGGCCAAGAAGAAGATGAGCCCGCTCGTACTCTTTCGATCATTGGCATCGCCTGCTAGGTCGCTGTCAGACTAACCCAACAACCGAGGCGCTGCTCCATCCTTTCCTCCCAGATGATAGTGCACACCCCAGTACACCGTGCCCCCTACATAGCGGAGGACATGCTTCACAGCCGCAAGATGCTCCTGACGCGGCACCTCCATGAAACGGCTAAGGTAGCCCACCGCGTATGTCAGATCTAGCCTAGAGTTGCATAGCTATCTCAAGCTGCCAATGAGGCTACGGTACTCGGTGGTGTCTACACTTGGTGTTGAGCCCTCTTTCAGTAGCTTCAGCTTCATCTCCATGGGCGTGGCGCTCGCATTACAGCCCACCAGCCCCGCTTTTTCGAGGATCTTGGTGGCGTAGGCACTTTGGTGCAGCATGATCCCATGAGCTCCTTGAGTGACCTTGAGGCCAAGGTAGTAGGAGAGCAGCCCGAGATCACTCATGTGGAAGATATTCAGCATCTGCTTCTTGAACCTCTCAACAGCTTCTGCATCGTCACCAGTTATGATAAGATCATTGACGTACACACCCACGATCAAGCGACCTTTTTCTTTGCCACGGATGTACATCCCATGTTCATCGACACAACGCGTGAACCCGAGCGACAGTAGCTTAGCATCTAGCTTCTGGTTCCATGCGTGTGGAGCTTGACGGAGACCGTAGAGTGCTTTGTGGAGCCGAAGTACCTTGTGCTTGTGCCTGTCATCAACGAAGCCAGGAGGTTGTTGGACGTAGACTTCTTCCTGGAGCTCTCCGTTCAAGAACGCCAACTTGACGTCCATGTGGTGAACGCCCCAGTCGTAGTGTGCCGCTATGGCGAGCAGTAATCGCACTGATTCTAGCCAAGCGACTGGGGCGAAGACCTCCTCAAAATCAATGCCAGGGCATTGCACATAGCCCTTAGTGACTAGGTGAGCCTTATACTTCACGATGTCGCCGTTCTCGTCGCGCTTGACCTTATACACCTATTTCAAACCAATGGCTCGGTGCCTGCGCGGAAGCTCGACCAGCTACCAAGTTTCGCTGTCGCGGATTGACTTCATCTCCTCCTTCATCGCAGCAACCCAGTTTGGGTCACCATCCACTTCTTTCAGCGTTTTGGGCTTCTCCACACTGACGGCATGTAGTTCAGCCTCCACTATGTCACGAACCGCCAACCCCGGCACAACATATGTGCCAAGGATGTTATCCACCGTACGGTACTGGTGCTCCTCCTCTTCATCGTCATCAGCGTCCTAATTTGGATTAGCGCTGAGCGGCATCGTGAACTCGACCTACATTCCGACTCCTAGTGGCGGTGAGGCCAGTGAAACAGGTGGCGGGGAGCTCAGTGTAGACACTGGTGGGGAAGCCGGCGAGTGTGGCCCGGGGGACGTCAGCTCTAGGGCCGGCGTCTCGACATGTTGGCGCCGTAGCTAATAGTCACCCTCGACGGTGAAGGGGTGCTCATTGACGGCAGCCATGGCATCTCCCCAGTCCCAGCGCGCCCTCGTCAAAGGTGGCATCGCGAGAGACATGGACGTGCTCAACGAGGGGGTCGTAGAAGCGGTGTGCCTTCAATCCATCCTCGTTAGCCGATGAAGACGACTTTCAGTCCATGATCATCAAGCTTGCCGAGGTGTAGACGGAGGCGCTTGATGTAGGCAATGCACCCGAACACCTTGAGGAAGTGCACGGGTGGTTTCTTCCCATACCACATCTAGTACAGGGTTATTCTGGCGAGCGTGCTGGTGGGCGCCCGTTTGAGGGGGAACACGGCGGTGTGCACCGCCTCGCCCCAAAAGTGGCCAGGTATGCCCTGCGCGCATAGGATGGTGTGAGCTATCGACACGATCATCTGATTCTGGTGTTCCACAACGTCGTTTTGTTGTGGTGAGTAGAGTGATGATGTTGGATACCTTCCCCTGCACAATATTCACCAAACTCGACTGAGGTGAACTTACCACCATTGTCGGTCCGGAGCACCTTCAGCTTGTTGTCAGTTTCACGTTCGACGCGAGCTTGAAATGCTATGATCGCCACCAGTGCGTCCGCCTTCGAGCACAAAAGCATGAGCCACATAAAGCGACTCATGTCATCGATGAGCAGCAAGAAGTAGGCATTCCCAGCCAGCGTTGATGGAGAGATCAGGCCACAGAGGTCACCTTGGACCAGTTTGAGCTCCTCCTGAGCCCGGTACTAGGCAGCCTTAGGAAACGACGACCACTTCTGCTTTGGCAGGACACAGTCCTCATAGACCTGCTCCATGTGCTCGATCACCAACAGACCACACACCATGTCTGCATGCCCGAGCTTGCGCAGCGCCTGAAAGTTGAGGTGTCCATACCGCTCATGCTAGCGCCATGCGACGTCCCTGACACGCGCAGTAAGGCATACCGGAGCGGCGATGTTCATGTCGAGGAAGTAGAGCCAGCTCGGTGATCGGTGCATATTCGCCAGCAGTTGCCGCTGCAGGTCGTAGAGGCACAGTATGCCCGACTCAATATCGACCTTGAACCCATCCTCATCCATCTAGCCGAGACTGATGATGTTGGTGGTGAGGCGCGGGATGTAGTAGACCCCATCTAGTCGACGGTGCTCACCGGACTTGCAGGCGAAGAGAATGGTGCCCTTGCCTTCGATGTCGACCATGGACCCATCACTGAATTTGACCGTGCCAGTCACGCTGGTGTTGAGCTCAGCGAAGACTATCCGTGTCCCTGTCATGTGGTTCGTCGCCTCAGTGTCTAGCACCCAACGGCGTGGCCCCATGGCTTCCTTCTCCCCCTCGTTGAGGTGGAGGAGAACCTTCCATTCGACGAGGTGGACTCGAACTTGTGGCTCGACAACAGGCGGCGTAGACCTAGGATGGGAGCATGACATGGGCAGCTCAATTACCTCGGTGTCCACAGCGATGTACATGAGCGCGTGCTCATCTTCTTCCGCCTATGCGACATGGGCCGCCCCCTTCTTCTTCCCGCGGCAATCCTTATCCCAGTGGCCAGTCTTGCCACATTTCTTGCAACGATCGCCGGTTGGTGGCCAGCCACCACCGGTGTTCCCGGCGCCCGCTTTTTGGCCGTCTCGGTCGTCGCACAACAAGGATCCAGCGCCGCCGTGTCCACGTTCACGCCCACAGCACTTCCCGTGGCCGCTAGATCATGATCCGCTCCCTGACCCCTCCTATTCAAGGCAGGCTTTATGGCGAGCCTCCTAGTCCTCACAAAGCATCAGACGCCCCATGGCGTCGGTGACCTCCTTGGGCTTGAAACATTCCTCGAACACTCGTAGTTGTCCGATGACTTCTTCAATTGTCTCTTCGTTAAGATTGAGAAACATCTCGAGAGAGACAGTGGCTTGGCCCAGCTGATCAGGGACCACCTGCAACAACATCTTTACTACCTCGGTGTTGGAGATGTTGTTGCCGAGGGAGCGGAGGTTGGCGACGACCATGGTGATACGGACGCTGAATTCGTTGACGGTCTCTCCTTCCTTCAAGGTGAGGTTTTCGAACTCCTGGTAAAGCTGCAGTGCGCTGGCGTCACGCGCGCGTTCGTCGCTGATCCGCAGGTTCTTGACCGCCTCCATTGCCTCCTTCACCATGCGCTTGATGGCCAGGGTGCCCCAGAGCCCCAATGGCACTAAGTGCAGGAGACCGGCCATCGCCTGTCGATCGTTGTGGTACGCATCTTCATCGGCATCGTCGACGATGCTATGGTGGACGGCATTCTAGACACGATCAAACGAAATGAGAGAGGATTCGGTCCAATTATAGAAGCCTATTCAAATGAGACCGAGTCTGAGGAGAGGTCGTGGAACTCATTGCAGGGTAATTTATCTATATAAATCATATCTTATATTGATAGGAATGTTTAGTTAGTTCAGTTAACTTCCTTAGAGATATTTTTTTTTATATTTTTTAAGAAATAACGTCCAATAATTGTTGTAACCGTGTCGGACTCTGTAATGTTAGAGTATAAATATCAACCCGTTAGAAGCCTCTAAGATATCTTTCGATCAATACAACTTTGACGTATCACGAACCAAGTTTATCTAGGTTTTTACTGGCGGGTTCTGGTTCTTGATGCGAAGCTGCATCGGTTAAGTTTGATCTCCGGTGAAGGAGTAAGTCCTATCACTATCCCAGTATATCTTGATCTATCTAAGACTGTATTGGTTAAGTTCGACCTCTTAATCAGATCGAGTATACCACATCACATCCGTGCGAGATCTATCGGTTTACCAAGCTCTCTCTGCCATCGTCGGTCTCGTGCTGTATCGATTAGATTCGACATACGAGGCTACCATCAGTAGATTGAGTCATAGGCTTGTAGGTCTCTGCATGGTGTTTCATTGAAGTGGTTAGCCAATGAATTATCTATTGAGCAACATACCTAGCGTATCAGCACCCATCTTTAGAGACTTTCATCGAACATCACGCCTAGTGCATCGCCCTTCTGGTTGATGCACACATATCTTCATAAATATCCTCCCATCGGCTCAGCTAGCCGATGGATTCACTCCACCCTTTCTTCAGCACAATCGATCTAGTATCTGCCGTCTCGTTGTCGTTGGCCTCGGTCTCTTACTCTCTTGGTTAGATCCAATCCTTCGAGCTCAGTGCTAGCGGTGTCATCACAGTGGGCGACGAATCTCGTGCTATGGGAGGATCGAGCCCACTCCTTGTCCATCATCCATCATATCTAGAACGGCATAGCCTTTACAATCAGTGTGTCTTTTATATGATTACTTATCAGTTTGTATATGTCTTCATCGGCTTTCCAGCCGATGAACAAACAATACAGCTTCCGTCGGCAACCAAGAGAGATCTCTTGTGCTTTACTATTCTCTGAATACCCTTTGATGCCTCTATTAACTATGCGGCCGATGAATCAGCATCTTGCTTTCGCTACATCAGGAGTCATCACGTTCTTCGTCAACATCTATCCACATCTTTATTGGCTCCCCAGCTAATGGAAGAGCGTCCCAATACCTATCGACGACCAGCCGATAGCAAAAGCCATCCGGACGCGGCCAATGACCAGGATCGAGTGGCTAGCCAATAGCAAGAGCTTATATTGGTCCATCGTCCGATTAACCCGTTCATCTCATCTTCTTATCAGTTAAAGGATCAAATTGACTGGCACGCCCGCACCCGCACCGTCGCGCTGGAGCCGAGCGAATCTCACGGGCCCCACCACACGTACCTCGAGCTGTGGAGAGAAGCCGACCGACCTGTACTGGAGCTAAACAGACCTTCTATGCGTCGGCATGTTCGTGCCGCGCACATAAGATCCTGCGTTAACAAATAGATATTTTATCAAGAAATAATTACATATTACGATAACGCTATACACAACACATTATCAATGTAGCTCCTTGCTCTAAGTGAGGCTGTTAGTCAGCAACAAGTAGCTAGAGAAAGGTTGTGCGGATCGAAGCTTTCATGAGGTTGAGGTTGACTGGGCTAGTGGGGGACTGTCTGTTTCATTGTTTGATGTTAAGATAAGCCTTAAAAATATGATCGATAAATTGGTAGTCACAAGTATAACAAACTAAACCTAAAAAAATTAGTCTATAACACGTGGACCACAATGCTGAAAAAGTGTGGTTGTAAAGTGTGACAGTGAATCAAACACCCCTAGTCAATCAACGGCACATGAACTTGGATCTAGCTGGTGGAGGGATGTCGGTGGCCCACTGCCCCCAACGCTCCGCCTTGCCATAATAAAGGTTTCTTGCCCGACAATATTAAGTAGTTAGTTTGTACTAGTCATGTAATAGTTCTTTATAAGCCAATAACTCCTAAAACTTAATATAAAATTTTGTGACTTTGCTAGTAGTATTTGTTATTATGACAAATTATTTATAATTTATTATATATGTCAAATCAATATATTCACATCATTTTTTATAATATTTTAATATTTTCACATAGTTATGAAGTAAACCATTTTTAATAGTTTAAGATGTAAAATAAATCTAAAAAATAATTTATGGGTGAAATGCTTAGGTGAAATTGTCGAGGGAGTAAAACAATTTTTTTCTGTTTTGATCTTATACCCATGAATGCTTAGAGCATTGTAATTTGTAAAGATCAAATTTTAAATCACAAAAAGCCTAACATGTTTTGAACATGACATTTCAAAAATGTTGTTGTATGCATGGACTAAATTTGTGCAGCACAAATTTCCTTCCAAGTACTTCCCGCTAACGTGAAATCCTCCCTTCAATAGTCTTAGGCAATTAGTCCGTCCTTCGACTTCCCATGCGCCATAAATAATTGTCGCCTCCTCGTATATATCGCATCCTTAATACTGCTCACATTTCCTCAGTCCCAGGCCTCCCACCTGAACAAACTTCCCATCTGGATCAAGGGCACTGCACACAGCATGGCTGCTCCTGTCCTCCAGAACTATGCGCCTTCTGCAGATGCCCCCCCCGTAGCTTCACAATCAAGACCTGTTGCTAGGCTGCAAGACTGCTTCTCTCGACTTCCAGAGATAAAATCATAAAATATGTATGTGTTCTTTCTTCTCTCACTCTGAGGATTTGAGGGATCTTTTTTATTTGAACAAGGATTTGAGGAATCTTAGGATATAAACCACGGGGTATTTGATTTGTTCTCAGTTTGTTCTCTCCACCTCTGATTTCGGGAGAATAATTGTTAGATTCAGAATGGAGATCTATTTATGGGCTTTGCACGATAAATACTCATTACTTACTGCATTTTCTGGCATATTTTTCAGAAACATCGCACCAATTTCAGGGTAAAATGGCAGGAAAGAAAAGGTTGAATGTTGTAAAAATCATTGCTTAATATTCTAGTGGAGATGGTAGTAGCAGTGAGCATTGCATGACACAAGTTAACCCAGGGCTTGAGTCACAAGAACTGGAAAATGATGAGGTTGAACTGTTCACTACCAAATCTCGCGAGAAAGGTCAGATCGGATCGAGCGAAGATCTGATCGGGAAGAGATGGCAGCTCGGTGACGCAAAGGCTTGGGAGATCTGCTTCGCTTCAGCTCCAGTACAGGTTCTTAAGTTTCGAGATTTGAGGGCATGCCAATTAACAAGGAGGTAAGACGAAAGAGTCAGTCAGACAATACAAGCTCTCACTATCGGCTAGCCGTCAATAGAATCGAGTTGGTCATCGGCCGCGTTCGGATGGCTTCTGCTATCGACTAGTCGCTGATAGGGATTGAGACGCTTTTCCATCGACTGAGAAGCTGATAAAGACGTAGACAGATGTCGATGGATGTGATGGTTTCGGATGTAGTGAAAGTAAAATCCTGATCCATCGACCGCAGAGCTGATGGAGACACAAAAAGGTATTCAAAGGATAGCAAAGCACACGAGATGTCTCCTGGTTGCTGACGGAAGCTGTAGCACTCGGGCATCGGCTGAACAGCCGATAGAGGCATGAGATAGATGCGTGGAACAGATTAGAGGACCTATTGGCCAAAAAGCTAATGACATTCCACAGCATCTGACTCGCGGAGCGAAGCTCGATCCCCCGTGAAGCCACGAGGGCCAGCGACCGTGGTACAACGCTGTTAGGATCAGCCTCGATAGATCAGACCGAACCGAGACAATATGAGGCCGAGGACTAACGACACGGAGACAATAGAGGCTTAGACCGAACGTGACGACGAGGGAGGAAAGAGAAGAGGACATCGGCTACCTATTGGCCAAACATCCAACATAGGCCTACACCTAAACCCATCGGCTGCTTGAGCCGATAGGGAACGAGACCCGCTAGATCTCGACGCTAGCCACGTCAGACGCGAGCCCTGCAAGATCGGACCGAACTGAGACAGTATCAGGATGCGCCCGACATGTCTAGATCGACCTTTAGAAGATCGATCGTTAGACGATACACGAGACGGATGTGGAAACTTGCGTTGAGGGTAACTCCTCGGCTACTCACTTCGACGAGAAGCCACACGAAGACCCACTAGGGTGCTAGCTCGAACCACTACCACCGATGTTATAGGTCAAACCTAACTGATGCAGCACGAGACCGTGGGCGGAGGAGGGACACCGACATGCTGGTGTGCCTTGTGCGGATAAGATGAGGTACGCTTGATCGGATAAAAAGGTCGAATCTAACTGATACAGTCTTAGATGGAATAGAGCGTATGGTAAGAAGTCATCTCTGAAAGTATGCGTGTATCGACCGAAATGCCATTGCACTAGGCGTGACGGTCGATGGAAGTCTTTTAAAGACATGTACCTATTGGCTGAGGAGCCGATATGCTAGACATATTGCTCAAGGTATGGATAGTTCATCGGCTAAATACTCTGATGAAACGCCGAGTAGAGACCTACGTGCTTATGGCTTAATCTACTGTCGGCAGTCTCGTAGGTCGAATCTAACCAATGCAGCACGGGATAGACGACGGCAGAGATAGCTTGGTAAACCGATTGACCTCACATGGACGTGATGTGGTACACTCGATCTGACTAAGAGGTCAAATCTAACCGATACAGCCTTAGACATAGCAAGATATATCGGGATAGTGGCGGGACTTATATTTCGCTGAAAATCAAACTTAACTGATACAGCCTCGTATCGAGGGCCAAACCCCGTTAGTAAAAATCTAGATAAAATAGGATGGCAATGCACCAAAATTGTATTGATCGAGAAATAATTTATAGACTTCTAGAGGATCTATATTTATACCCAGGTATTACAGAGTCCGATGTGATTACAACAACCATCGAACGTTACTTCCTAAAAAATATAATAGAAAAATATCTGTAAGAAAATAAACTAAACTATCTAAACCTTCCTATCAAAATATAATATATGATTTATATAAATAAATTATCCTGCCTTGAGTTTCACGGCTCTTTCTTAGATGCGGTCATAGTCTTCTATACTTGTACCAAATGATTTCTTGTTTCTTTTAATCGCTTAGTAATCGGACTCTTCTTTACTGATTATCTTTTTAATTTTTTACTAGGTTAACAGTATAATGATGGCTCTCTGAATATGTCAGCTACTACTGTAATTAGGGTAGCTAAGACTGGTAGGACCGACTAAATGGTTATATGCAAAAATCTGGGCTCAGCCACTACTGTTCTTATTTAATTTTACAGGTAAGGGTGCCAAAGAATAGAAGCGTAGAATACTTTTAACACATCTTTGGAACCTTCCAGAAGGACATCGCATAGTAAAGTGTAGCAAGCTTGGACGGCCCATTGGAGAAGAAAGTGGATTGTTAGGAAAATGTTTGAGCATGACAGCAAGAAATGGAGCTTTGACCGGAAGGAATGGAGACTGATAAAAAAGGATGGTGGAGATAAAACAATACTTCAACTTGTGGAGGTATTTATGACTCAGCAAATAGATACATATTACTCTGATTTGGCTTTATTTTACTGCTCTATATTTATCTCTTGCCCTCATGCATCTAATTTAATACACCAATGATAACTGAGAAAAGAACATGTTTATTCACTTAATATTTCTTACTGATTTCAGACAAAGTTCTTGTACCCTGAATCATTAAAGAAATGGATACTCAAATTGATAGGGAAAGATTGCAGGCAATTTAAGGCATCACTAAAGAAAACTTATTTTAATGCAAAGAAAAAGGGATCTGCTCTGTATAAGCCGTGCCTAGAAGATTGTCGTATTTTAGTATGAAACAATTGGAATGTTATTCTACAGACTTTACATCGAGAATGGATTATTATGTATTATTGAAATGGTGGGAAGGATATTTTTCATATATTTCCTTATGGAATGTGATCTATCTTTTTAACTATATATGATGATTAGTATTTTATGAGGCGTGAGATGCCTGTGGAAAAAAAATTAAATCCTGTTCTTTCTCTATCCCTATATACACTAAATTATGTTCTCACATAATGTTTTGTGCGCATGCCCTCACAATAGATGAGCAGGCATAAGAAAAGAAGGGGAAAAATAACTCACCTACAAAGAAGCTGAAGCCTAGAAGCTAGCCTACCAAACCCACCAATCCCTTTCCCTTATTACATAAATTATCTAGCCACTTCGATGAAACGTCACGTAAAAATCCACTGATTTAAGCTTTAATCTACTATCATTAGTTTAGAAGGTCGGACGTACCTGATACAACACGATACTAAAAGAAACTCGATAAGTCGATAGATCCCACATGAATGTGATGTGATATATCCAATCGGACTAAGAGATTGAACTCAACCGATATAACATTAAACAGAATGGATATATCAGAATAATAATGGGACTTACCCTTTCGTCAGGCATTAAAGCTAACCGATACAACCCCATGTGAGTTAGAACCCACTGGAAAAAACCTAGATAAACTAGGGTGGTAATGCGCTAAAATTATATTTATCTGTGGAGATAACTTATAAAACCCTAGGGTGTTTGTATTTATACCCTAAGATTATATAAGTCCAAGATTTTTTCAAATAATCTCTGGATATTATTTCCTAAATAGAAAAAGGAAAGTATCACTAAAAAAAGATAACAAAATTAACTACTCTTACTTAATTGTAATAGATATATTATAGATACAAGATCACTTTACCATGGTTTCTAGATTTGGTCTTATCTAGATAATCTTCTATATATCGACTGAACCAAATCTATTTTAACTGTCCGATTGGCTCTTTCTTTATATCAATCAATCTCTTTTCATGAGATGATTGACTTCTCCATCTATCAAATCAGCCTCTTTTCATAATTTGATCGGCTCTCCGATCCTTAACTAAATTGGTTTATGGACTTACCAAATTTTAGTGTTAATAACAGTTAAAGAACATCGGGATATGGAGACAAAGGCATTCTTCTTAAATAGGGTTTGTCTTAACCATGATATATGACTGGTGCTATTTGGTGTGTCCATAGTAGATGAGGGTTTAAAACTGACTTGATACTTGGTTTCGGAGAGTGGCCTAACTCTGTGACATAGGATGTCTATGGGTTGGTTATAGAAAAACCTTGTCGTGAACTCTCTTTTGTCAGCCATGTATTGGCCCACATGTGCTACATAAAACGGGATACTCACAATATGTCGGTAAAGCCTACAACCTCAATCGAGTTTAGTTAAACTATTTAAATAGCTATACCCACGGTCATAGGTGGATGTGAGGTGTTTCTCATAGTCTAGATTTGTTTTGAAAATATGTTTGATAAATTGATTCTAAGGATGAGAGTCATTAGTAGAGTTCTTCTTTGTGATGAATGACCAACCTTCATGGTTAGGAATAGGTCTGTGTGACCTAGGGTGACGGATAGTACCACAAGGCTAAGATGGCCAACTCAGGATATGGGACGAAAATGTCACTTTGTGAGCCCGACAAGACCGAGTTTCAGTTGGCAGGTTGAGAAGATCGGACCCAGAACTGAGTAGGCTGGTTAATCGTGAGACTTGGTTAAGGTTGGTTTTGAGAAAATGCTAGTTTATGTTTTTGAAGAAGAAAATAAATTGGTGAGGAAAAAGATGTTTTAAGTACCAAAATTTGGTTTTTTCGTTCGAGTTGTTGTAAAGCTACTTGTGGACGGATCGAGGTAAGATGCTTACCTTTAAAGAAATTTTTTTTGAAACCTACACTTAGTATTTTAGAAAAATATTTTAAATAACTGGTTTACTAAATAAACCTAAGGCTTCCTTTACAGCTTGCACTTACATATTTTCTATGGCATGTGGAGTATGAAAGTACTCACCCCATTATTATTGTTTTTAGAATGTTGGAGTTTCATCTTTAGACCCAAACTACTGATTATGGAGTGGTATCCTAGCTCCACTAAGTTTCACTATTATTGTCTCTGATTAAATGTTGCAACTTATAAATTATCCGAATCTGTAACAACAATATATATTATATTTATAATGTAGAAAATCTTACATTAATTTACCATATTGCCGTTGATATCAGTATAGTAATCCTAGGACTAGTATCTATTTGGCGGTTCCGTAGGTAAACGACTTGTCATTTTCCTACGTCACGCCCCCTTAGCGCCATTGGTACAGTGGCCTGAGGGTGGGTTGTGACCATGGTAGCTAGGGACTAGCATCTGCGACAGTGGTGGTGATTATTGACAAGTGTGTGCATGGTGTGCTAGTGCCACAGTGCTTGTCTACGATG
Organism: Oryza coarctata; assembly: GCA_030770085.1. NCBI lineage: Eukaryota > Viridiplantae > Streptophyta > Magnoliopsida > Poales > Poaceae > Oryza > Oryza coarctata. The sequence continues at coordinate 3,529,024 of CM061479.1, forward strand.
GCAGCAGGTATCACCCGTGGCTAGATCCAGCGTCCCCATGTCTAGATCCCTTTGGTGGCTACACCTTTACCAATGATGTCGATGAGAGCAGCGAGGAGACAAGGAGACAAGGCTGGTCCTCATCCATGTCCCAACAACTGCACAAAGGTGATGACCTGTTGTGGTGGTCTTCGACGCCATTTGGGTCCAAGGTTTCACTAGCCTTCAGCCTCAAGTGTACTGGCTAGATCACTCTTTTATACCTTGCGGCTTGGGGTGAAAACCTTATTGAGTTTCCTGGGTGTACAATGGTGACGTAAATCTTGACGCCATCCTCTATTTTGAAGGCATCAAATGTGGAGATCCTTGTTGACTCTTTCTCAGGCTGCCTCCTCTCTCCCTCGCCATTGTTGTTCCTAATCCTGGTTGTCCAATAGCGTCAGTCTCCTCATGTCCTCCCCTGCCCCATCCTCCTCCTCTCTTACCATTGTCAACTTCTTTGGTATCAATCTGCTACATCCTTTTCCTTCCTTTTTTATCAACATAGCGGTAATGTCCGCGTCCTCTATGGTTGGATTTAATTTAGCTGCCGTTCTTTGTCTTTTTTTGACCACCTTCGTCTTGACCCACCATATAAGATTTTAAAATCCACAAATTCAAAATTGATCCAAATCCAGATTGAGGAATTTCACTGCAGCGCATGGTTCTCACAATGCATGTGCAGGTGTAACCAAGTGACCAAGAGAATGGCAAAAAAAAAGTCACCTAAAAATATGGTTTAGATGCCGCATTGAATGGAGCATCTCGCTGCCCAACCGCGGGAGCCGGGAGGCCTCCAGTGAGGTAGAGCAGAGCCAGCGTAAGCCTGGTAACAAAGGCTGCAAGGTGCAGAAGGAACCTGTGAGCATCAATAGAAGGTAGAGTCGAGCGATGGAACGACGAGAGAGGAATCGCTCGCTCACATCTACTCCGTCGTCTCCGTCGTTTAATGGGCGGTGTGACAGCCCACCGTGGGTGCTGTGGATTGAACTAAATTTTATTTTATTCCAACAACTAGTATTATACTTGAGTAAATTGAGTAAATAAATTTAAAAAATACTCCATCTGCACACATAGATGTAAAAATATACCCAGGCTTTTACAATATTTCATTTAAGCCCATGTATAAGAGCCAATTAAAAAATACATCTGTCAAGCATAGGGCATAAACCGTGGTCTATACTTCTATCATCCATACAATTTTTTTTCATTTTTTAGAGACAATGTAATATTTTCATTTTATGTGAGTTCAGTTTACTTTAACAATTTGTCTTATTCAATTTTAGTGAAGAAATAAAAAATTATAATTAAAATATATTTAATGATAAAACAAATCATAATAAAATAAATAATTATTATGTAATTTTTTAATAAAATGAATGATCATAGTTCCAAATATAAAAAATCGAGACAAGAGAGATGAATCCAGTAAGTACGTACAATTTACATGATATACTACCAAATAAAAACGTAGATACATTTTGCCTTCCACCCAATATCAGTGCGCTGTTCTTCTGAATATCAGCTGATACAGGATAACCAATCAACCTGCAAACCCAAAAAGGATCACCTGCGGTTCTACCTTCAAAACCATCAACTGGCCCACCCAATGCCAAGGCTATACCTCTCATGATCTTCCTTGAAATATCTGCAAGTAAAATTTCCATAACCAAAAATATCAGTGATAAGTAACAAATAAATCGATAAATAACACAGATGCATAAATAAAGATTTAAACTAAGTTCAGAAAGGAACCTCGGCTGACATAGTTTTTCAGCAGTACATCCAAATGTGATGGATATTTCGGCCTGCTTAGAAGTAAATGATTAGGTTAATTGAATTTTGAGGGATTTCTAACTGATAGTACTCAAGGGAAGGCTACCAAAGTTGAGAACAGTTCTTCAGTAATAGCTGAGAAATTCAACGAGCAGTAACAAAATATATAACGTGCACTGCCGTGATTCCTAGTACCAACTATTCAAAATGCTTCTAGTAACGACAATACAAATGTAGCCATACTTTTTTACTATAGCTCACAATTCTAGCCATATTTCATCAGAAAATACATGTTGCGTCTACATAAAAGTATTGTAAATTTGAAAACTCATTTGTTCATTCTTCCAAAGGGAAGTGTACAACAATCTGAAGTAATTATATTGTCATAATTATTACCAATGCATAGAGTGATCAATAGATAAATTTTTTTTACCGTTTTATTAAGTTGCACGCACCAACCTTTTGAACCTAAGAACTTAAGTTAATGGAGAAAAGTGGACAATTCGGACAATTTACTCCAACTCCAAGACTCCCTCTCACGTGAGGCTCTCTCAAGTGTTAAACGTGGAATAGAAGTAGGTTGAAATTTTTGTTGGCTCCAGTACCTAAGCTAACGGAGAAAGGCGGGCAATTCATGTAAACTTCAACACATTTTATATATGTCAAAGTCAAGTAACCAATATCTGTTGCACATATGTCAAATAATATAGTGCTCCAAGGTGTACATTCAGAACAAACAGAGATGGAAAGTATAAAACATAACATAAATTGGATCCTTCCATTGGTTTACTAAGATCACCATATTTACCAGGTTCAATAGGCGCGTAATACTGTAATGTTTTTTCTTCTCAGGGATTAACTCGTGCTCCAAATTAATGCATGATAAAAAGAGAGAAATGTAATACTTACATCAATTGCTTCCTGCAAGTCAGGTTTACCATTGGTAATATTTTCGCCCATTCTTTGGTACCCTCTGATGGTGAAGACAACAAAGTTATGTCCTAGAGAAAGGAGGCTCCCAAGGACCCAACGTGGAACAAGGAGAAAAATGTTGAAACTTAAACAGGTATAAGAAATCACACCTATATCCATTCTGAGGTGTCATTTTAATCTTTAGTTTTTCGTCATAAGGAAGGTGGAAGAACTTCTGTGTCAGATCCCTAACTTCCCTCATTAGCGACTCACCAATCCCATGGCCATTCTATTAATAACACACAAACAACATTTGCGTTACTTAGCTTCGATAGTAATATAAATATAAAAGCCATCGCGTGCAATGAAGCACATTAAAAGATTCGTGTTCTGTACCCATTGTAATAAACTGATGCTAAAAAGTCTTGAATCAGACTTTGTACTACCAAGTAAATGTGTAGTTACCACATAAAAGAATCCAGCCTCCCTACAGGCATCGTCCAACATTCGGACAACTTGCAGCAAATCCTTGTCGTTGGCCATGTTTGGATCATCAATTTTTTCGACAAGTGGGCTAATGTCTGAGAAATGGAAAAAAATTTCAGACGTTGATTTCAATGTACCAATATATATCAGCTCCATCAAGTTTTCATTACAGAGAAATCCATTGCAGAGAAGCGGTATCTGCTTAATTAAAGTAACTGCAACTGTTGGTGGCAAAGTAAGTAAAAAAGATTGCGGTGAAGCGAAACCCGAACAGGATTCTAGAATCTGAAATTCTGAAAATCTTACATGAAGGAGGAACCTATTCTATCACATCTTCCATGCAAGAATGCTACTTAGTATGTATCGGCCAAAATATCAGATTCAGTCAATTTCCTTGACTTGTCGGATCGGGAATGTAATCCCGGTATTAATATAAATTGTCTCTTAAGCTTTTTAAAAAAATACTAAGAAAAGGCGCGGCTTACTGATCAAGGGGATTGCCTTGAAGTCAGAACCTATGATGATGTAGGGAGGAAGTGAGGGATTCAAAGTTTGTGTGACACAATGACACAAGCGATGATGCTTGTCTTGGGAGGAGGGCGGGAGAGGCAGATATAAATGGTCGGGCTGACAAGCACTGTTGGTGGATGGGTCCTATTATCACTAGAAGAAGATAATTATGATTAGGATAAAAAGATGGGCTAAGGTGATTCGGTTGTTGGATAGTAGCTTATACTAGTGATGTCTGAACCACCCCACCAGTATACTATACTGCTAGCATACCATGCAAGAATGCTAGGCCAAAATTTCAGATTCAGTCAATTTCCTTGTCAATTTATGAACGTAAGCTATTCTTACCTGTGCGACAACAGGCTGATGATGTTAAGGGGAATAGGCCAATCTATGTGGACAAGAGGGAGAAAAGTGAAGAATATATAATGTTGCTATGCAAATAACTAAATGGCAAGCCCCAGCGGAAGGTTACGCAAAGATTAATTGATGCTGGGATTCAGAGAAGAAACATGTTAAAGCAAGTGCAGGAATAATAATCAGGGACTGCAAATTATTATTGTTGCTAGCTAGCTGCGTACAAAATGCTGCATCTGTGCAGCTCTGCAGGGCACGTCTGTTGAAGAACTAGTTTGTTTAGATTGTCTGTGAGTGGCGATTGAATGGGTGCGCTTTCTGATTATATTAGGAACAGATAATGCTAATGTGGCACCTTGAGAAGGACTGTCCGTCATGACCCTCACGGACAGAAACAATTTCTGAAGTAAAAGGCGCAGATGCACAAGATGAAAGAGAGAAGCAAATAGGGTAGCTCATGTTCTTGCTTAGCTAGCAATGAGTCTGAGAACTGGTGTGATGGGGTGGTTGTGTACTCCCACAGGAATCCTTGACTTGTCGGACTGGGAATGTAATTCCGGTATTAATATAAATCGTCTCTTAAGCTTTTTAAAAAATACTAGGAAAAGGCGTAGCTTACTGATCAAGAGGATTGCCTTGAAGTCAAAACTCATAATGGTGCAGGGAGGAAGCGAGCGAGCCTAAGTTTGAGTGATACACTGACACAAGCGACGATGCTTGTCTTGGGAGGAGGGCGGGAAAGGCAAATATAAATGGTCTTGATGACAAGCACTATTGGTGAATTGGTCCTATTATCACTAGAAGAAGATAATTATGATTAGGATAAGAAGATGGGCTAGGGTGATTCGGTTGTTGGGTAGTAGCGTATTAGTATCAGTATGCCATTTTGGGTAGACCGTATACTACTGACGTCTCAACCACCCCACTAGTATACTATACCGCAGAGTCCATAATCCCTATGGATGAACGTCGTAGCAACATTTTGGCAGCAGTGACCCCATCGGTGTCATTGCAGCCTCCCGTCAAGCCTAGTAGCTATTAGCATGTTCCAACTAGAGATTATTATGAGTAATTAATAAATAGCTAGAAGAATTAGTTTGCACTCTGTTTGCGCCGAGATCCATGGCCTGATGCGAACATATCGACGTCTAGGAAGTCAGCTTAGCTCCAGTGCGACGGTACGGGTGCAGACGTATTAGTCAATTTGACCCTGCAATTGACAAGGAGGTGAGACGAGCAGGTTTGTTGGACGGTGGACCGATACAGGCGCTCGCTATTGGCTGGCTGCCGATAGGATCGAGATGGCCATCGGCTGCGCCTGGAAGGCCCTTCGCTATCGGCTATTTATCGATAGGAGTCGGAAAGCTATTCGATTAGCTAGGGAGCCGATGAAGACATGGACAGTTGTCGATGAGGGATCGGCCGCAGAGCCGATAAAGGAACCGGGATGTACTCAAAGGATAGAAAAGCGCACAGGATCCCTCCGGATAGCCGACAGAAGTTGTAATAGTCGTTCATCGGCTAGAAAAATCGATAAAGGCACATACGGACTGGTAAGGAATAGTATTAAAAGGCACAGGCTGTAAAGTCGATGCTGCTCCGGATATGACAGCACAAGACCTATCGCCCACCGTGACAGCGCCATTAACACCGAACCTTGAAGATCGGACTTAAACAAGATAGAACGAGACTGAGGCCAATAGCGATAATACGGAGGACGCCGGATCGGCTGTGCTGAAGCAAAGATAGGAACGAACCCATTGGCTAGCTGAACCGATGAGGGGACGTCTCTCTGAAGGCGGGTGCGTCTCAGCTGGGAGACCAATGCGCTTAGCGTTACGCGTCAAGGAATACCTCTAAAAGATGATGTGTATCGGCCGAGGGGCTGATGCGCTGGGCATGAAGCTCAGAGAATGGATAACTCATCGGCTAGCACTCGGATGATATGCCGTGTAGAAAACTATTAAGCCTGAAGCTCGATCTACCGTTGACAGCCCCATAGGTCGAACCTAACTGATGCAGCACGAAATTGATGATGGTAGAGGGAGCTTAACAGACCGATAGGCCCTGCATGGACATGATGCGATACATCTGACCGCCCTAAGAGGTTGAACCTAACCAATGCAGTCTTAAACGGATCAGAACATATCAAGATGGTGGTGGGGCTTACCCCTTCGCCAGAGATCGGACTTAACAGATGCAGCCTAGTGTCGAGAGCCAGAACCCGCCGGTAAACACCTAGACGAACTAGGGTGGTGATGCATCAAAATTGTATATTGATCGAAAGATATGTTACATGTTTTCAAGGGTCTATATTTATACCCTAGATTTACAAAGTTCGACGTGTTTACAACCATTGGACGTTATTTTTTAACAAAAACAAAGGAAAATATCTCTAAATAACTTAACTAACTAACTAATCATTTCTAATTAGATAAGATTATAATTTATAAAGATAAAATACACTGCCGTGGATTCCACAGCTCTTTTGAAAACTCAGTCTTATCTAGATAGTTTTCCAATCTAGAATCGAGTCTTCCTTTGCTACAATCCGATCGGCTTCTTCACTATAGTCATCGGACACCTCTTAGCTGATCGGTTTTAGCACCATCGGGCTGTCCAGATTTTATTGTTAACAATAACCTGGTTCTGAGATTCGGTGGTTTTGGAAAACAAAAGATTTTATGGGAAATCTTGCGGTGCGAATCCTCTCCTATGTGGTTTGGTTTTGTAGTCACGCACAAGGTCCAATTCTATTGGTAGATTCGTCCAAGCATAAGACAGTATGGCCACACGGGCAACATAGGATGTCTCTGACTAAGTAAGCAAGTAAAATATGTGTGTCTTGCATATTAACAGTCGAGGAATGTTGGAATAGTTATATGAAAAGCTCTTTGGTGATTTCATCACACCACAAGACATTTGGCCTTATGTGATGACCAGCTTTCATCACAAACAAACGGCAATTTGCTACACAATGCATTATGTGATGACCCTAAGATGAATTGCGTTCATCATAGATGGGTCACAGATGACATTTTGTGCTGAAAAAGATAGTCTTCATCATAAAAGATTTTGCTGATTTATCAGATTTATGACGTTCCTTATTGTCATTGATCCAACAAAAAACGTCACAAACAAGTTTCTTCAACTTAAGGATGCATTGTTTCTTCAATTGCCTGTTCTACTGTGCTTTCATTGTTGGGATATCTTTAGTGTGCAGAAGGGCCCTAAAATGCAGCAGACTGTACACCCAAAAGTGCTACAACTAAAATTCACAAACAATTTTATTGACAAATATTACGATACGATCTTGGAGTACATGTTTGTTTATTCTCCAAGATCAAGTACTCCAAGATCAAGTACTATAAATTATAAATTATGGCATGGATCAGGATTCAAGGTTTCTTGTTTGCGGCCATGAAACTAGACCTCGGTTACTAATACGATCAAATTCTAACTTTAAGATTAAATGACTTTCGAAGATCTCATTCATGAATGGCACAATCGGATATAAGAACATGTCCAATTGTAATGTTAATTGTGTAGTACAGCAAATCCCAAATATCACAAGAAATAGGGAGGCTTAAACGTTTAATTGAAAAAAATCTGAACGACATGTGATGGATAAGTACAAGATAGGAAAAGGAATATTTTGGGCCTATTAATTTGTTTCTAGTCCCATTTAAGTTTTTTTCCTACATAATTTTTAGATATAGACAAATTAAATATCATATCTAATCCTATTAACAGTGCTTTTCATTGTCGTGGTCCCCTATTAGACAATTTTTTCTATATTTTTTCGATCAATGATAACAATCGGGCCTCTATATCCCACATGGATGTACACAGCCATAAATGTCAATTAGATGACAATGTGCCACATAAGAGTCTATCTTAGAGAAAACCGCTTATTTTAATAAAAGCAATTCTGAATAGGGTCAACGATGATATTTGTAGATTTATGGGGAAAAACAATTGGTTTTAAGTCCAGAGTAAAATTTGGAATATGAGTAGTGTTCAAACGCAAAGAATTGACTTATTCCTATCAGATATATATTGGATGGTGAAGAAACAGCTACCTCAAGGGCACATATGTCATCATCTTGGTTAATCAGTGTCAGAAGTCCTGCAATTTAACCAAATGACAAAGATGGTATCCATAACTTTGATATAACCTCCACTAATCTATGTATCAAAGCAACTTGTTTGTGTTTTACATATATAAGAGTCTTCTTCCAATGGAACTTCTGAAAGATATGTACTGAAGTACTAACCATAGTCTGTGTGAGCTCTACTGAATTGATCGCAGAACGGATGTGACATAAGAGAGATGAATCCAGTACGTACGTACAATTTACATGATATACTACCTAATAAAAACATAGATATATTTTGCTTACCACCCAATATCAGTGCGCTGTTCTTCTGGAATATCAGCTGATACAGGATAACCAATCAATCTGCAAACCCAAAAAGGATCTCCTGCGGTTCTACCTTCAAAAGCATCAACTGGCCCACCCAATGCCAAGGCTAGACCTCTCATGATCTTTCTTGAAAGATTTACAAGTAAAATTTCCATAACTATCAGTGATGAGTAACAAATAAATGGATAAATAACATAGATGACCTTAAAATGAATTGCGTTCATCATAGATGGGTCACAGATGGCATTTTGTGATAAAAAGATAGTCTTCATCGTAATACATTTTGCTGGTTTATCAGATTTATGACGTTCCTTATTGTCATTGATCCAACAAAAAACGTCATAAACACGTTTCTTCAACTTAAGGATGCATTGTTTCTTCAATTGCCTGTTCTACTGTGCTTTCATTGTTGGGATATCTTTAGTGTGCAGAAGGGCCCTAAAATGCAGCACTGTACACCCAAAAGGCTACAACTAAAATTCACAAACAATTTTATTGACAAATAAAACGATACGATCTTGGAGTACATGTTTGTTTATTATTTCCCTTCCACAAATTTACATGACGAAAATTTTCAACACTTTCTGAACCAAATGCTCCCCCGTAAACAACCTTTTCATACTTGGCAACACCACCTGTTCTCTCCCGGTAGTACTCAACAGGTTCTATGGCAGCATCAAAGTTTGACTGGCATTGAATTCAGAAAAAGGGACAATGAGAAAGCAACTTCACAGAAATGATGTATATGATTGAGATGAGGGAGAGAGAGAGCTTTACCTCATAGAAAAATGCAACAGATACGCGGTAACGATGGGAGTTGTTAACAACTCGATGAAGTGTTGGCTGATATATTCCATTTGACCAAACCTAACCCAAACATAACATGTGATAAGTATTTCATGTTTGAAGACAATAAAGATATCACAGTGAAGTTGTAAATGAAGAGGAAAAAAAAACCTTCAGCATGTCACCAATGTTGCAGACGAAGGCTCCCGGGATTGGTTTGGTATAAACCCACTCACCTGATATTTCAATCAAATCAAAATTATTTGCTTCACCCTGTTAAGGCTAAATACGGACTATCACCGCCGTTTCTTGCCGGTTTGGACAGTTTTGGGCGAGAAATTGTTGTGAACCGACTGCTATACTCTATAACTACTGGTTTACGCCGAATTAGCTGATGGGCCGGCTTTGTAGTAATATAGTAATATAAGATGTCAATTATATAAATGTTGATGCATCATAGAAGATGCTTAGAATATTACAGAAGTGTAAAAGCATCTCATCCTAAATCATTGAGTCAAATTTTATAAAAAGATGCACACTATTAACGTCATCCGATAGTGCTATAACTGATCGGCTAAGAGGTCCGATGGAGAGTTTGATTCAGTCATCAACCGATGGAGATACTGATCAGCTCGTGAGACAAAGCCGATCGTAATTGTAGAGAAGCCAATCAGATTAGTAGAAGATTGGATCGGCTTGAAGACAGAAAATTATCCGATCGGAGTTAGGTCCGAGAAGCTAGAGGAAAGGTAGAAAAAGGATCGGCTTGAGTAAAAGAAGGTTTGATTGCTACAGTGGAGAAGCCGATCGGATTGTAGTGAAGGAAGACTCGGTTCCAAATTGGAAGATTATTCAGATGAAACTGGGTTTACGGAAGAGCCGTAGACTCCACGACAGGATGTTTGTCTTTGTAAATTGTAACCTTACTTAATTAGTAAGGTTTAGTTTGTTAGTTAATTTCTTTACGAATATTTTCCTTTGTTCTTATTAGGAAATAATGTCCGATGGTCATAGACGCGTCGAACTCTATCTGTAAATCCAGGGTATAAATATAGACCCCCTAGAAATATGTAAGATATCTCTTGATCAATATACAATCTCGGCGCATCACCATCCTAGTTCATCTAGGTCTTACCGGCAGGTTCTGGCTCTCGACATGGGGCTGCATCGATTAAGTCCGATCTCCGACGAAGAGGTATGTCCCGCCACCATCTCGGTAAGTTCTGCTCTGTTTGAGGCTACATGGGTTAGGTTCGACCTCTTAGGCCGGTCAGACGTATCGCATCACATCCGTGCGGGACCTATCAGCCTGTTAAGCTCCCTCTGCCGTCGTCAATTTCATGCTGCATCGGTTAGATTCGACCTACGAGGCTGCCGATAATAGATCAAGCTTCAGACCTGTAGTCTTCTGCACGGCATGTCATCGGAGTGTTAGCCGATGAGTTATCCATGCTCTGAGCTTCACGTCCAGCGCATTGGCCCCTCGGCCGATACGCATCAGCCTTCAGAGAGGCGTCCCCTCATTGGCTCAGCTAGCCGATGGGTTCGTTCCTATCCTTGCTTCAGTATAGCCGATCCGGCGTCCTCCGTATCATTGCCACTGGCCTCGGCCTCGTACTGTCTTGGTTAGGTCCGATCTTCAAGTTTCGGTGTTAATGGCACTGTCACACGGTGGGCGACGGGTCTTGTGCTGTCATATCCAGTGCGGTATCCGCTTTGCAGCCCGTGCCTTCTTATACTATTCCTTGCCTTGTCTGTTCGGCTATCCGGAGGGATCTTGTGCGCCTAGCTATCTCCTGAGTACATCTTGGTTCCTCCATCGGCTCTGCGGTCGATCACTCGTTGACACCTGTCCACATCGGCTCTCCAGCCGATCAAAGAGCTTCCCGATCCTATCGGCAGCCAGCCGATAGCGAGCGCCTATATCGGCCCACCGTCCGACGGATCTGCTCATCTCATGTCTTAGTCAATTGCAGGGTCAAATTGACTGGCACGCTCACACCCGTACTGACGCACCAGAGCCGATCGAACCCCACGGCCCCTGGCGCGCGTACCTCAAGCCACGTAGAAAAGCCGATCGGCCTACATTGGAGGTAAGCAGACCTCCCAGGCGATCCAGCGTGTTCGCGCCGGGGCGCGTGGGGGACCTCGGCGCGAATATACTCTTTTGGCATGCCCGATGGGACCAAAGGTTTTATTCATCGGCCAATAAGAACCATACTATATTCATCGGTCGATAGGGAGAAATCTTCATTCATTAGCCGATTGGACTGGATTTCATCGGCTGGAGAAACCTGAAGGCCATTTATCGACTGAAGATCCTTCATCAGCTGGTGATATATTCCATTCATCAACCAGCGGTACTCTACAAGTGCCTGATTGGAAGTCAGATTTGTACTCATCAGCCCGGGGGCATCTTGTTGTCAATATGTCTAAAGAAAAGCTTGATTCCAAGACATATTTATCTGAAGATGAAGCCGATGAGGAGATTACTATTCCAGTTACTATGGAGGATTTGTATAAAGACCAGAGGCGGCATATAGAGCAAAACATGGATAACTTTCAGAAGCTCTGTTTGGAATCCTTCAGTATGACTAAATAAGGGCCGATTCAAAAATCATAATTACCAAAATATGTTTTGATGAAGGAATCAGGCCATTCAGCACCCATGAATTCTTTGAAACCGTTGCAAGAGATGTTCAACAAATCATTTTATCAAGCATTCAGTAATCCATTAGGAGTATGGATGGATACATTGCAAGATCTGATCAAGAAGACTATACAAGAGTCATCGGCTCAAGAGCTTGATTAGGATCATGTGCCTTTGCCCATAGAGACGGAGGAAAACAAGGATCTATCGGCAAATACGTATCCATCAAAACAAGATCGACTCAAGGGGCAACGGCAGGAGGTACCTCTAGAATTCTTTCAGATGAATTATTGAGGAGAATACCATAGGCAGAATTGAATACCATATTCACCTCCACATGATCAGGAAGATACTTTAAGAGAGAAGAACTGGTTAACCAGGATTGTGGACATGGTGAAAGAACAATTTAGTATCAAGCCCAAAGATCAAATAGCTATGTATCGACAACCATATCTAGAATGGTTTGACAGAGTTCCATTACCTTGCCGATACACGATACCAGATTTCTCAATATTCTTAGGACAAGACAACATATCTACAATAGAACACATCAGCCAATTCTTAGCACAGTGTGGGGAAGCATTGGTTGAGGAAGCTCTCAGAGTTTGTTTATTTCTATTATCCCTTTCTGGATCGGCCTTTGCATGGTTTTCTTCATTACCACCAAACTCGATTGAAGGATGGACCGATCTGGAGCAATAGTTCCATGGACATTTCTGTACTGGGATTAAAGAAACGAGACTGTCAGATTTGACATCGGTTAAACAGAAGCCTAATGAGTCAGTTCTAGAATACATCCAATGTTTCCGGGACATCAGAAGCCGATGTTATAATCTTGTTCTGAGCGATGAATAATTAGCCGATTTGGCCTTCTAGGGGTTATCAAGTCGCATCAGGTGGAAATTTTCTGCCCAAGAGTTTAACAGTTTAACACATCTAATGCATGTGGTATCAGCTTATGAGTGTCGATTATCAAGAAAAGAGGAGATGCCAACACATTGGAAGTTATCGATTAGGTCTTGGGATGATAAGTCTAGAGAATGATCACCCAATCGGAAAGACGTCTAAATCGGTTGAGCATAGCCGATTTCTTCTTTTCAAGACGGACGAGTTCTCAGAAGTGGTATCGGCTAATGATACTATTTGCATAAATCGGCTGAGGCATAGCCGATTTCTAATGTACGGAAGACGATATGATTATATCGGTTACGAATGGCCGATATCGTTTAAGACGTCATCATCAGGAAATATATATATACAACCTTTGTTGATCAAGCTGATTGAAATCTATTAAAAATGGTTAATGTTCAAGATGACATCTGGATTTTTTCGAGGCTAAAGTTTTACAAGAATTTCTTAATGGCCTCGATTGCACGCAGACGGATTTGATCTATTTCATTAATGGCGCAGATGTCATCCTCATCTGATCTAGAGATAGTCTTCATGTTCATGTGCCGACCAACTGCGATCCGCACTTGGTCTGCTACCTTGGCCTCTTGGTCTTGAATTGATTTTGGTAGGCCGATGAGATGGGACTCGGTGGAGTTGATGTCTTCGCAAACCTTATTGAGTTCCACTATCAAATCGGCTTCTCGTTTCTTCAAGAGGCCAAGCTTGGTATTGGTGCGTTGAAGGTCAGCTGACATTTCATCAAGCTTCTTCTTTTCACTTTGGGCAATCAGCCGATCGTTGTGAGCCAGATGGCTTTGCTCAACGTGATCGGCTATGCATCGTCTTGATATGATCAGCTGGGTTCTTTGGAATTCTAAGTAGACAGCAGGCGTGAGTGCGTCCAGCAGTTTCGCAGGCAGAAGAAGTTCAATTTCTGCAAGTCTTCCGCGGATCGGCCCACAATCTTCCACTAGCGAGTCAATCGGAACTTCCAGCCGATGCATAATATCTGACAACTGCTCGTGTGCATCGGCTGGTAAAAATGGTTCGATCGCTGTGCTGGTGGTTGAGTCTTGTTCTACTTCCAAGTATTTACCGATATCGAAGGAAAAAAGATTGGCTAATGACTGTATGACAACATTAGTAAATATGGGGATCATGAGTCAAGAGAAATGACATGTAAGATGGATGTACCTGGGATACAGTAGGAGCAGTTTGAGCAATTATGTGGGTATCAGCTTGATGTGGGGCAGTTTGAGTTTGAGGAGTGGATACCATAACTTCTAAGGATACCATCGGCTCAGCCCCAGTAATAGTGTCTGGCGTTTGGACTTTAAGAGTCGATGGTTTAGGCTGTAAAGCAAAGGTGTCAGGATAAAAGCGAAGGCAACGAAGAATTGATGCTGACACATACCAGTGGAGATGCGAAAGAAGTCAGGATTGCCGCGGGAGAAGGGCTTCGCGAGGCCGATGTAATGATGACAACATCGGCATCGGATTTCTGTTTCTTATAAACCGTCCGACTAGTTGGTTTCTTATGCTTCAGCCCTGATATTTGCGACACTCGGAGCAGATCCGATGGAGGTGGACCGCTTTGCCCAAGGAGGGATCTGGCCGATGGAGGTTGATAAATAATCGGCCGACTACTTGTGCTGGTCGAAGGTGCATCTTTGTCGCCAGCCTATGGAATCATGGGAATCAAGACATAGTTGATATTTAATACGATGAAGAAAAGATAGTGAAAGGAGAAGGATTACCTTTTTATCGGATTTCACGTAGTCGGGGTTGAGGCGAAGGCAGTAATTTTTAGCCGATAGACTGAACAGGTGCCTTCCCCATTCTGACCACCATTGAGCAAAGATTTTGGTATTAGATATACAGGGCTCAAAGGTGGAGATAGTCCCTAAGAATAAGGTTGATGCCATCAACCTAAGTCGGTCGTACTCCAGGCCACTTTTTACTTCTTCGTGGGCTCGGAGCTTGCCGATGAAGAACAAGCCGATGGTGACTTGGCCGAAGCCCAACTGACAAGCACCAACCGAAGGATGGTAGAACTCGTATGATGGATGTTGGGATTGACCCAATGAAAATCCGATCAGCAGAAGACAAGGTGTTATGGAGGATAAAAGGATTGTCTTTGATTCTTCATCGGCTAAGGCGTTCATCGGATGAAACCTGGAAGGCATTTCAAAGGATCAGTCATCCTCGTATGCAAACTAGATGGTGGCCTTTTTAGTGAAGCTGTAATAGAAACACTTGAACCACTGGTTGAGCCCGAGAGGGTCATTTTGCTTCCAGGAAGTGCCGATGAAGTTTCACCCAGAGAAATACATTGGCATCGGCTGGCCTCATTTTCTTCTAGGTAGTCAGTTGGGTATGTCATGGAAGGAAAAGGGGGCCTGGCGATAACTCTGGAGGTGTAGACGTTCAACCAGAGTTGTATAAACCACCAAGGTCCGTTGGTATGTCCGACTGGTTGGCCTGCCGATAGCTTGGTCGCCACTTGATGGAACAGTTGATAAGTACCTCCGAGAAGATATTGCCCCAGGGGAATCTGGTGGTGATCGGCCAGGAGCTCTGCCAGACATTGCATATTTGTTGTTGGACCAAGATTCGAACCACCAAAGACAAACCGTTCCAACCAGAAATTCAAGAATGCTACGTGTTCACGTCCATCGACTTGGCCGGAGGATTTTTTATGTAGGGAAATATGTTTAGTCCAACCTCCGACGTTCTTGGTGTTTAGCTGATGAGTGGGTTTGAATCTGTGGCTGAACAGATTTATGTAGTGGGTGGTGTTAAGACAGGACAACATAGTAACGTCCATCAAAGTGGGGGTCATCGGCCCATGCCCGAACATGAAGGCATTTAAGATATCCGACCAAAAGTAAGAAGCCGATGCAAGCAGAGGTTCATTCGTTTTCATATCGGCTAAGGAAAGGTTGATGCAATGGTCTATTTCTAAATCCTCCTAGAAAGACTTTTTGGAAGCAGAAACCCTAAGGTACTAGTTTCTTCATTCAGGGAGTTTGCTAGGCTAGGATCTGAAGCTGTTAGTCCAATCGGTGATGGCCATGGATAAGTGCTTGAATGGGATCCTTTCTGTTTTAGAGTTGATAAAATCAGTCGGATCCTCGCTACCCATAGGGCCAAAAAAGAAGTGACCGGGGCGGTCGGAAACTGGAATAGCAATCTGACTCTTGAGATCCTACAGAAACCAGAACTTGACTACTGATGAGAAATCGGGATGGGGAAGATTCGTGCAAAACATAGGATGAAAGAACAGATAATAGTTACCTCAGGGATTACGTGTGTAGAAGACATTGCACAAATGAAGAAAGAGTAGCGGCCGATGAAGAAATCTGCGAGAGTTCACCTTCAGTCTTCAGAGCCCGTTGAGGTTTGCGGAAGTTCGCCTTTGGAGATTTGCGGACGCCTTTGGAGCTCGTCGAGGTTTGGGGGTTTTTGATAAGAAGAAGTGTGTGGAAGAAGGCTGAAGCAGAGATGTGTTTTATAGAGGCGGAGTGACGTAGGCAGAAATCTGAGCCGATTAATGCGGGTGTTAATGGGTCATCCTGGTTTGCGGAGACTTCTAACGGCTTAAAATTTCGTAGTCTATTGGCAAACTCCAAAATTGGGGGGCATATGTTAACGCTAAAATCCGGATGATCCGATGGTGCTAAAGCCGATCAGCTGAGAGGTCCGATGGAGAGTTTGATTCAGTCATCAGCCAATGGAGATATTGGTCAGCTCGTGAGACAAAGCCGATCGGAACTGTATAGAAGCTGATTAGATTAGTAGAAGATTGGATCAGCTTGAAGACAGGGAATTATCCGATCGGGGACAAGTCCAAGAAGCCCGAGGAAAGGTAGAAAAAGGATCGGCTTGAGTAAAAGAAGGTCCGATTGCTACAGTGGAAAAGCCGATCGGGTTGTAGCAAAGGAAGACTCAGTTCTAAATTGAAAGATTATTCAGATGAAATCGGGTTTACGGAAGAGCCGTGGACTCCATGGCAGGATGTTTGCCTTTGTAAATTGTAACCTTATTTAATTAGTAAGGTTTAGCTGGTTAGTTAACTTTTTTAGGAATATTTTTCTTTGTTCTTATTAGGAAATAATGTCCGATGATCGTAGACACATCGGACTCTGTCTGTAAATCCAGGGTATAAATATAGACCCCTATAAACAAGTAAGATATCTCTGGATCAATATATAATCTCGGTGCATCGTCACCCTAGTTCATCTAGGTCTTACCGACGGGTTCTGGCTCTCGACGCGAGGCTGCATCGGTTAAATCCGATCTCTTGCGAAGGGGTATGTCCTGCCACCATCTTGATATGTTCTGCTTTATCTAAGGCTGCATCGGTTAGGTTCAACCTCTTAGGTTGATTAAACGTATCGCATCACATCCGTGCAGGACCTATCAGCCTGTTAAGCTCCCTCTGCCATTGTCAATTTCGTGCTGCATCGGTTAGGTTCGACCTACGAGACTGCCAACGGTAGATCGAGCTTCAGGCCTATAATCTTCTGCACGGCGTGTCATCGGAGTGCTAGCCGATAAGTTATCCATGCTCTGAGCTTCACACCTAGTTCATCGGCCCCTTGGCCGATATGCACCAGCCTTCAGCGGTGTCCCTTGACGTGCATTGTCAAGCGTATTGGTCTCCCAGCCGACACGCACCCGCCTTTAGAGATGCGTCCCCTCATTGGCTCAGCTAGCCGATGGGTTCGTTCCTATCTTTGCTACAGCATAGCCGATCTGGCGTCCTCCATATTATCACCGCTAGCCCTGGCCTCGTACTGTCTCGGTTAAGTCCGATCTTCAAGGTTCGGTGTTAATGGCGCTGTCACGGAAGGCGACGGGTCTCGTGCTATCATATCCGGAGCGGCATTGGCTTTGTAGCCCGTACCTTCTTGTACTATTCCTTGCCTAGTCCGCATGTGCCTTCATCGGTTTTTCCCAGCCGATGAATCACTATTCGGCTATCCGGAGGGATCCTGTGCGCCTAGCTATCTCTTGAGTACACCTTGGTTCCTCCATCAGCTCTACAGTCGATTCCTCGTCGACACCTGTTCACATCGGCTCCTCAGCCGATCGAAGCACTTCCCGATCCTATCGGCAGCCAGCCGATAGAGAACGCCTCTATCGGCCTAGCATCCAACAGAACTGCTTATCTCACTTCCTTGTCAATTGCAGGGTCAAATTGACTGGCACGCCCGCACTCGTACCGATGCGCCGGAGCCGATCGAACCCTACAGCCTCTAATGCGCGTACCTCAAGCCACGTAAAAAAGCCGATCGGCCTACACTAGAGCTAAGCAGACCTGTTAGGCGATCCGGCATGTTCACATCGGGGCGTGTGAGTGGACCTCGGCGCGAACAAGCTCAGATGTGTGCTCTGAAAAAACTGAACTTAAAAAAAAGAAAAAAATAAACTGAAATCAAGTTCTCATCTTGAATCCATCATAGTTCCCCTCTCAATAAAAAAGACACGGCATGGATCTAAGAGAAATCAAGATAAGAAATAGTGAGGAGAGAAAGGACTTCAACAAAACAAGCTTGTAATGAAGATCAAGGCCTATAAATTATGGCATGGATCAGGATTGCAGGTTTCTCGCTTGCGGCCATGAAACTAGACCTTGGTTACTAATATGATCAAATTCCAACATCAGATCTCATCCGTGAATGGCACAATCGGATATAAGAATATGTCCAGTTGTAATGTTAATTGTGTAGTACAGCAAAGCTTAAATATCACAAGAAATAGGAAGGCTCAAACGTTTTGTTCAAACAAATCTGAACGACATGCGATGGGTAAGTACAAGATAGGAAAAGGAACATTTTGTGCCCATTAATTTGTTTCTAGTCTTCAGATCTAGACAAATTAAATATCATATCTGATCCTATTAACAGTGCCCTTTCATTGTCGTGGTCTCCTATTAGACAATTTTATCTAAAACTTTTTAGATAAATGATAACAATCGGGTCTCTATATCCACATGATGTACACGGCCATAAATGTCAATTAGATGACAATGTGCCACATAAGAGTCTATCTTAGAGAAAACCACTTATTTTAATAAAAGCAATTCTGAATAGGGTAAAGGATGATGTTTGTCCAGATTTGTGGGAAAAAACAATTGGTTTTAAGTCCAGAGTGTGTTCAAACACAAAGAATTGACTTATTCCTGTCATATATATATTGGATGGTGAAGAAACAGGTATCTCAAGGGCACATATGTCATCATCTTGGTTAACCAGTGTCAGAAGTCCTGCAATTTAACCAAATGACAAAGATGGTATCCATAACTTTGATATAACCTCCACTAATCTATGTATCAAAGCAACTTGTATGTGTTTTACATATATAAGAGTTTACTTCCAATGGAACTTCTGAAAGATATGTACTGAAGTACGTACCATAGTCTGTGTGAGCTCCACTGAATTGATCGCAGAACGGATGTGACATAAGAGAGATGAATCCAGTAATTACGTACAATGTACATGATATACTACCAAATAAAGGCATAGATACATTTGCTTACCACCCAATATCAGTGCGTTCTTCTGGAATATCAGCTGATACAGGATAACCAATCAAGCTGCAAACCCAAAAAGGATCTCCTGCGGTTCTACCGTCAAAAGCGTCAACTGGCCCACCCAATGCCAAGGCTATACCTCTCATGATCGTTCTTGCAAGAGCTACAAGTAAAATTTCCATAACCAAAAATATCAGTGATGAGTATGCTCACCGCCGAAAATCCCACAATAGCGGCTTGGTCACGCAAAGGCCTAGGAGGTCTGCTTAGCTTCAGTGTAGGTCCTTAAGCGTCGAGGTTCACGAGCGTGCCAGTCAATTTCACCTTACAATTGACAAAGAAAAGGGGATAAGATGTATTCGTCGGTTGGCCGGAAGGCCTGCCCAACTCTCCCTATCGGCTGATGGCCGATAGAGACGAGAATACTAACGCATTGGCTAAAAAGCTGATGGAGGTATGGGAGATAGACACGTGTAACGTGCTAAAAGGTCTATCAACCAAAGAGCCAATGTCGCTACCCACATCCGATACGTTGAGCAGGAGCCGATCCCCTGCGAGACCATGTGGGCGAGTGACTAATGACACCGAGATAGTATGAGGCCGGTGGCTAATGACACCGAGACGGCGGGGGGCTCGGACTGAACATGACGACGAGGATGGAGGGATGCCATTGGCTTTCTACAGGCCTAACGCCTGAACCCATCGGCTGCACGACGATGGGGACCTACGTTTAGGATAACTCATTGGCTACTCACACTGATGAGACGCCGTACAGAGACGTATAGACCTAAAACTCAACACTCCATTGGCAGACCCGTTGGTCGGACCTAACCGATGCAGCATGAGACCGACGACGGTGGAAGGAGTTTGATAGGCCGATAGATCCTGCACGGACGTGTTGTAGTACACCTGATCTGACTAAGAGTTTGAACCTAAAC
Source organism: Oryza coarctata (assembly GCA_030770085.1). Lineage (NCBI taxonomy): Eukaryota > Viridiplantae > Streptophyta > Magnoliopsida > Poales > Poaceae > Oryza > Oryza coarctata. The sequence goes on from CM061479.1 coordinate 3,549,313, forward strand.
GATGCAGCCTTAGACAGTACAAAGTATACCAGGATAGTGGCAGGACTTATCCCTTCGCCAGAGATTGGACTTAACTGATGCAGCCCTGCGTCGAGAGCTAGAACCCGTCGGTAAACACCTAGATGAACTAGGGTGGCGATGCGCCGAGTTTGTATATGATCGAGAGATATATTACATGTTTCCGGAGGGTCTATATTTATACCGTGGATTTACAGACAGAGTTCGACACATCTATGACCATTGAACATTATTTCCTAATAAGAACAAAGAAAAATATTCCTAAAGAAATTAACTAACCAGCTAAACCTTCCTAATTAAGTAAGGTTACAATTTACAGAGACAAACATCCTGCTGTGGAGTCCACGGCTTTTTCGCAAACCCGGTTTCATCTGAATAATCTTCCAATTTGGAACCGAGTATTCCATCGCTACAACCCGATCGACTTCTTCACTATAGCAATCCGATCTCTTTTTACTCAAGCTGATCCTTTTCTTACCTTTTCTCAGACTTCTCGGACCTGACCCCGATCGGATAATTCCCTGTCTTCAAGCCGATCCAATCATCTACTAATCTGATCGGCTTCTCTATAGTTCTCATCGGTTTTGTCTCCCAAGCTGACCAGTATCTCCATCGGCCGATGACTGAATCAAACTCTCCATTGGACACCTCTCAGCCAATCGGCTTTAGCACCATCGGATTGTCTAGATTTTGGCGTTAACACATGCCCCCCAATTTCGGAGTTTGCCAACAGACTACGAAATTTTGAGCCATTAGAAGTCTCTGCAAACCAGGATGACCCGTTAAAACCCGCATTAATCGGTTAGATTTCTGCCTAGGTCGCTCCGCCTCTATAAAACACATCTCTGCTTCAGCCTTCTTCCATACACTTCTTCTCATCAAAAACTTGTAAACCTCGACGAGCTCCAAAGGCTTACTTTCGCAAACCTCGACGGGCTCTGAAGACTGAAGGCGAACTCTCGTAGATTTCTTCATCGGCCGCTACTCTTTGTTCATTTGTGCAATGGCTTCTACACACGTAATCCCTGAGGTAACTATTACCTACTCTTTCATCCTATGTTTTGCACAAATCTTTTCCATCCCGATTTCTCATCAGTAGTCGGGTTCTGGTTTCTGTAGGATCTCAAGAGTCAGATTGCTATTCCAGTTTCCGACCACTCCGGTCACTTCTTTCTTGGCCCTATGGGTAGCGAGGATCCGACTGATTTCATTAACTCTTAGGGTTTCTACCTCCAAAAAGCCTTTCTAGGAGGATTTGGAAATAGACCATTGCATCAACCTTTCATTAGCTGATTTGGAAAAGAATGAACCTCTACTTGCATCGGCTTCTTACTTTTGGTTAGACATCTTAAATGTCTTCATGTTCGGACGTGGGCCGATGACTCCTACTTTGATGGATGTTACCATATTGACCTGCCTCAACACCACCCACTATATAAACCCATTTAGCCTCAGATTCAAACCCACATATCGGCTAAACACCAAGAACGTCGGAGGTTGGACTAAGTATATTTCCCTACATAAAAAATCCTCCGGCCAAGTCGATGGGCGTGAACACGCAGCGTTCTTGAACCTCTGGTTGGAACGGTTCGTCTTTGGTGGTTTGACTTTAGGTCCAATAACGAATATGCAATGTCTACAGAGCTCCTGGCCGATCACCACCAGATTCCCCTGGGGCAATATCTTCTCGGAGCTACTTATCAACTGCTCCATCAAGTGGCGAATAAGCTATTGGCAGGCCAACCAGTCGGACATATCGGCAGGCCCTGGTGGTTTATACAACTCTGGTTGAACGTCTACACCTCGAGAGTCATCGCTAGGCCCCCTTTCCCTTCTATGACATACCTGACTGACTACCCAGAGGAAAATGAGGCCAGCCGACGCCGATGCATATCTCTGGGTGAAGCTTCACGGCTCTTTCTAGAAGCAAAATGACTCCCCTCGGACTCAGCCAGTGGTTCAAGTGTTTCTATTATGGCTTCATTAAAGAGGTCACCATCTAGTTTGCGTATGAGGATGAGTCGTCCTTTGAAATGCCTTCCAGGTTTCATCCGATGAACGCCATAGCTGATGAAGAATCGAAGACAATCTTTTTATCCTCCATAACTCCTTGTCTTCTGCCAATCGAATTTTCATTGGACCGATCCCAACATCCATCATACGAGTTCTACCATCTTTCGGTTGGTGCTCGTCTGTTGGGCTTCGGCCAACTCCTTATCGGCTTGTTCTTCATCGGCAAGCTCCAAGCCCACGGAGAAGTAAAAAGTGGCCGGAGTACGATCCCACTTAGGTTGATGGCATCAACCTTGTCCTTAGGGACTATCTCCACCTTCGAGCCCTGTATATCCAATACCAAAATCTTTGCTCGGTGGTGGTCAGAATGGGGAAGGCACCTGTATCGGCAAAGATGCACCTTCTGACTAGCGCAAGTGATCGATTGATTATTTATCAATCTCCATCGGCCACATCCCTCCTTGGGCAAAGTGGTCCACCTCTATCGACTCTCCTCTGAGTGTTGCAAATATCAGGGCTGAAGCGCAAGAAACCAGCTAATCGGACGGTTTCTAAGAAATAGAAATCCGACGCCGATGTTGTCATCATTACATCGGTCTCACGAAGCCCTTCTCCCGCGACAATCCTGACTTCTTCTGCATCTCAATTGGTATGTGTCAGCATCAATTCTTCGTTGCCTTTGCTTTTATCCTGACACCTTCACTTTGCAGCCTGATCCATCGGCTCCTGAAGTCCAGACGCTAGACACTGTTACTAGGGCTGAGCCGATGGTATCCTCAGAAGTTATGGTATCCACTCCTCAAACTCAAATTGCCCCACATCAAGCTGATACCCGCATAATTGCTCAAACTGCTCCCACTATATCCTAGGTACATCCATTCTACATGTCATTTCTCTTGACTCATGATCCCCATATTTACTAATGTTGTCATGCAGTCATTAGCCGATCTATTTTCCTTCGACATCGGCAAATACTTGGAAGCAGAGGAAGACTCAGCCACCAGCACAGCGATCAAACCATTTTTACCAGCTGATGCACGTGAGCAGTTGTCAGATATTATTACTTTTTTGTTATAATGCCTAGCAATCTTAGCGTTGTTTTTCTTGATCCTCTCAAACCCTTCTAACCGACTCTGAGTCAAATCATCGAGCTCATCGGTCATCAACGTGTAATAATCATCGGCTGTCAACTGATCCTGTAAAGACACCCTCCTAGAGCCAATGTAAACTTCCCACGGAAGAACTGCTTCATGACCGTATACCAACTGATATGGTGGCACCTGAGTAGATCCATGACATGCCATCCGATAAGCCCACAACGAATCATTCAATGTAGCATGCCACCTCCGTGGTTGTTCGTTGATCTTACGCTTGATCCACTTTATTAAACTCTTGTTAGAAGATTCCGCCTGTTCATTAGCTTGAGCATAATATGGTGACAAATTCAGCAACTTAATCCCCATACTGGTAGCAAACCTTTGAAACTCCTCTAATACGAATATAGAACCTTGATCGGTGATAATTGTCTGTGGAATTCCAAACTAATGTATGATATGTTCCTTGATGAACTCAATTGCATCCCTAGAAGTAACTTTCTTCAAAGGAATAGCTTCTATCCACTTAGTAAAATAGTCTGTTGCCACCAATATGAACTTATGCCCTTTACTTGATCAAGGACAAATCTAGCTGATCATGTCAATTTCCCAACCTCTAAACGGCCATGGCCTGACTATCGGATTCATGACTGACGCTGGAGCTCGCTGCATGTTCCCAAACCTCTGACAATCTTGGCAGTCTTTGTAGTATTTAAAATAATCCTCCAACATACTTGGCCAAAAGTATCCTGCTCTCCTCATCATCCATCTCATGTTATGAGCCGATTGATGGGCTCCACAAATGCCTTCATGCACCTCACTCATCACCAATGCAGCTTCTTCGGCACCCAAGCCTCTTAAAAGCACCCCATCAATGGATCGATAATATAATTCTTCATCAAGTAGAATGTACTTTAATAGCCTTGTACCGAAACTTTTTGGAAACCAATCTTGATGGATTTTGCAAATACTGAATAATTTTCCATCTCCAATCATCGGATTCCATACGGCTCTCAATATCGGCTATCTCGATTTCCACTCTACTGTTCAGCCGATACCCCGAAGCGGTCTGAGCAAGATCATTGGCCTCCACGTTTTGCTCCCTAGGAATATAATCTAATGTCACTATCTTGAAATCCTTTAATAATTGTTGATATTTTTCATAATATGACTTCAAAACTTCATCCTTGCATTCATATTCCCTAGATAGTTGTTTGATCACCAACAAAGAATCCCCAATTACCTCTATCGTATCGGCTCCAACTTCCCTCAGCAGCTGAAGTCCCTTGAGTACCGCTTCATATTCTGCTTGATTATTTCTACTATACGGCTTGATTGTGAAAGCGAACTCAAAACTTGCCCCCCGAGGCGAAATGATCACCAAGCCGATACCAGATCCATGCTTGTAAACCGATCCATCAAAGAATAACGTCCATGGGATCGGCTCCACATAATTCTCTTGGACTCCTCTATGCTGTACAATAAAATCAGCTACCGCTTGTCCCTTGATTGCCTTAGCCGACTCATACCTCAGATCGAACTCCATCAGAGCAAATATCCATTTACCAACCTGCCCCCTCAGGACTGGAGTCGATAGCGTGTATTTAATCACATTGGCTTTGCAAAGCACCGTATACTCAGCCAATAGAAGACAATGCCTTAACTTTGTACATGAGAAATATAAACATAGGTATAACTTTTCTACAGCAAGATACCTGGTCTCAGCATCCAGAAGTCGTCGGCTCAAATAGAATACTACTTGTTCTTTTGATTCAAACTCTTGTACAAGCACCGAGCTGATTGATTTCTCATCGGCTGACAAATATAATTTAAACGGTACCCCTTTCTGCGGTGAATTAATACTGGTGGAGAATTCAAGTATTCCTTGATATGATCGAAGGCTTTTTGCTGCTCAACACCCCATATAAATTCTTGATCAGCTTGTAACCTTAATAAAGGAGTGAACGACTCAATTCTTCCCGATAAGTTTGAGATAAACCTCCTTATAAAATTGAGTTTACCGATCAAGGACTGCAACTGTAGTTTGTTGCTTGGTGGCTCGGTGGTCTGGATAGCTCTAATGCTTCGTTGACTAACTTTAATTTCTCATTCATGCACCATGAAACCCAAAAATTGCCCAGCCGATACGCCAAAAGCACACTTGTGAGGATTCATTTTGAGTACATATTTCTTCGTCCTTTCTAGCACTTTTCGTAGATCGGCTATATGTTCTTCAATACCTTTGGATTTCACCACCATGTCATCAATATATATCTCCACCAGCTGTGCAATAAGATCATGGAACATGTAGTTCATGGCTCTTTGATAGGTAGCGTCGGTATTCTTCAATTCGAAAGTCATGACTACCCACTCGTACAAACCAATAGCTCTAGGACATCTAAATGCAGTCTTGTGGATATCTTCTTCCGCCATAAAGATTTGATTGTAGCCTGCATTTCCATCCATAAAGCTAATGATTTTGTGACTCGATGCAGCGTCAATTAATAAATCTGCCTTTGGCATTGGATACTCGTCTTTAGGGGTTGCCCGGTTCAAATCCTGGAAGTCGATGCATATCCTTAACTTTCCGTTTTTCTTCTTCATTGGGACAATATTGGACACCCATTCAGCATATCGGCATGGTCTGATGAAATTTACATCGTATAACATTGTGATCTCTGCCTTGATTTCATCATGCCACTCTACTTTGAATCTTCTCTGTGGCTACTTAAATGGATGATATCCCGGTCTAATAGGAAGCCGATATTCAATAATCGATCGGCTTAATCCCGGCATCTCATGGTAATCCCAAGCAAAACATTCCCAAAATTCCTTTAATAATTTTATCAACTTTCCTCGGGATTCAACACATAGATTTTTACTAATGTACGTCAGCCTTGGCTTATCTCCTGAACCTATATCTATTTGCTCTAACTCATCGGCTGACGTAAAACCTTGCCCTAACTTTCCTTCGAAGTCCTCTATAGTTCCCATGGGAACAATGGATCCAAGCCGACTTGCTGAATTGGCTTTATCCCCTTATCAGTCACCTCAAGGAAATTACACACCCATGTTTGTCCAGATAGGCAGTTGAACCCATCAGCTTCCCAGAATGGCATATCGGTTGTTGCAACACTGGTCGACTGATCGGCCATGATCACCTCAACTCTGTCTCCTTGCCACTGTATGAGGCTTTGATGTATTGTTGAAGAAACACAACAATTGGCATGAATCCAATCCCTACCAAGTAGTAGACTATACGACCCCTTACTATCGATGACAAAAAATGTGGTAGGCAATGTCTTGCTTCCAACTGTTAACTCCACATTCAGCACCCCCTTAGTTTCTGATGGATTTCCTCCAAAGTCTTTCAAAACCATATTTGTTTTAACCAAGTCTTCAACTGTCTTACCCAATTTGCAGTATGTAGAATCCGGCATCAAATTGACGGCTGCACCTCTGTCAACTAACATCTTTGCCATCGGCTTCCCATCAACATACCCGTTGATATACAATGGTTTTAGGTGCTGATGCTTGGATTCTTCTGGCTTGTCAAATATGGCTTCACTTGGTTCCAATATTAATTGGGCAAAATCTTCTTCTTGACCTTCTTCATCGGATACACATGCTTTATATTCCATTGATAAGAAGAAAACCATGTTTGCCTGAGCCGATGTGCCAGCCTCATTCTCGTTTTGCTTTACTTTCCATACTTTTTTAATTTTCTGGCTCCGATCAGCTTCCTCATGGTCCTGACGTTGTCTTTTATGTTGCTCTCTATGCCACAGACTTTGTGCCCTCCTCTTCTGATTTTTTGTAAAAATCCCGGACGGACACCACTGATCTTTCATGTGGTACGATCCTTTGTTTAACTCCTTGTCCTTAGCTGCCCTTTGACCATACTCTTCGTTGATCGGCCCTAATCGGCTATGCGCCGATGCCCTCGTGTTGGAAGGCCGATCATACAACGTTCTGCTCTGGTCAAAGTACTGAGATCCTGGTTTGTTACACTCAGGACAGTCTTCGATTGAAGGCAACCTCATATTCTTATCCCAACAGTACTGAAAAAATGGACAACCCTAATGTGATTATACCTTTCTTGTTGCGTTGTGGCTCGTTTTTCTTCATATTGTATTTTAGAATATTTTTTGATTAGGTCCAATGAGGTAACCTTCAACCTCTTCCAGCGCCTTTTTTCATCGGACCAATCTCCTGAGGTCCCTGCAAACACCATATTCACAGGGAAAGGATGCCCGTCAACCTTCATCGGCTTTTTGTCCTCGAACTTGATTCTTCCTTGTTTAACAGCCGATTGTAACTGTTGCCGAAAAACCTCGCACTCATTCGTATGGTGAGATATTTAATTGTGCCACTTGCAATACTTCTTCTTTTTGAGTTCTTTGGCAGATGAGATTACATGGTTCAGCGGTAACTGAATCTGCTTTTCTTGGAGGAGAAGATCAAATATCTTGTCAGCTTTGTTGATATCAAAATCATATATTCCTCCTTTATTGGCATTCTTAATCCATGAACATGATACAGGTTTCTTATTCCTAGTCCATTCCGCCAAACCCACCACTACATCGGATTCCACATCATCTGAGTCCGATGCGTACACCTGTAGCTGAGCGGCTTTCTGATGGAACCTCTCTTTCTTGGTATCAGTAAATTGGATTTTGTGAGCCGATACTCTCTAGAGTAGGTGAGACAAACTTTTGAACTCTTGTAAAGAGAAACGTTCCCTAAGTAGAGCCAGCAATCCTTGGAAAGCCAAGTCGGCTAGTTGTCCATCACTTAAAATGAGACTGTAACATCGGCTTCTGACATCCCAAAAACGCTGGATGAATTCTGGAACTGATTCATCGTGCTTCTATCTAACCGATGTTAAGTCTGACAACCTCAACTCTTGAATTCCAGTAAAGAAATATTTATGGAATTGTTTCTCCAAATTGGCCCATCCCCTGATTGAGTTTGGAGGTCCAGATAAAGACCAAGAGAAGGCTAGTCCAGATAAAGACAATGGAAATAATTGGACCCTTAGAGCTTCATCAGCCGATGCTTCATCACATTGAGCCAAGAATCGGCTAATAAGTTCCATTGTAGATACGCTATCTTGCCCTGAGAACCTAGAGAAATCCAGAATCTTCAATCGGTGCAGTAGCGGAACTCTATCGAACGACTCTGGGTAAGTGTGCCGATACATGAAAGTTTGTTCTTTAGGCTTAATGCTGAATTGCTCCCTTATAACTTTCGCAATTCTGGCAGACCATTCTTCTTCCTTTGGATTCTCTTTCTGGTACTGTGGAATCGAAGTTGGTACTTGACATGATCCATAATGATCTCCTTGATAATTATTACTAGGATATTCTTGCTTATACCCCCTGTAATAGGCTATCCGATGATACCCTGGCATCATGTCCTCATGTTACCCCCCAATCCGCTCTTGTACTGGTGGAAACATATTTATCGATATATCCCTTCTAGATCCATAAGAAACCTGTGGTTGTCCTGTTCTCATCAGCAAATACACCGGCCCTTGATCAGGTTCTTTAACAATAGATCCATCCACGGTTTTCTTAATTAAGTTGTACAAAGTATTCACCAGTACACCCGATTGGTTAATGAGCGCATGGTGAATTGCTTCGTCAACCATCTCTTGTAGCAGCTTCTGAGGACAAATGGGTAGCGATCGGCTCAATTCTCCTTCCAAAACTGGCTTTGGCATCTTTGATTTTTGAATCGGCCCTTGTCAGGTCATGCTGAAGGACTTCAGACAGAGCATCTGAAAATTAGCTATGTTCTGCTCCACCTGGTATCTCTGCTCCTTAGTCAAATCCTTCATCGTCACTGAGATTACGTTGTCTGTGTTGATTTCTTTACCCGCCATTAGATCACAGTTGATGAAGGACCTTCAACTGATGAAAAAGGTCTTCCCGTCCCACCGGGTGTGCCAAAAAGCGTGCTCACCGTCGAAAATCCCACAACGGCGGTTTGGTCACGCCAAGGCCTAGGAGGTCTGCTTAGCTCCAGTATAAGTCCTTAAGCCTCGAGGTTCGTGAGCGCGCTAGTTAATTTGACCCTATAATTGACAAGGAAAAGGGGATAAGAAGTGTTCGTCGGTCAGCCGGAAGGCCTGCCCTACTCTCCCTATCGGCTGATGGGCGATAGATATTAGAATGCTAGCGCATCGGCTGAAAAGCCGATGGAGGTACGGGAGATAGACACGTGTAATACGCTAAAAGGTCTATCAACCAAAGAGCCGATGGCGCTACCCGCATCCGATACGCTGAGCGGGAGCCGATCCCCCGCGAGACCATGTGGGCGAGTGACAACAGTAACGGCGTCGTTAGGGCCAGCCTCGATAGATCGGACCTAACCAAGATAATATGAGGCCGATGGCTAACGACACCGAGATGGCGGGGGCTTGGACCGAACATGACGACGAGGAAGGATAGATGCCATTGGCTTTCTATCGGCCACACGACGATGGGGACCTACGTTTAGGATAACTCATTGGCTACTCACTCCGATGAGACGCCATAGAGAGACGTATAGACCTAAAACTCAACCCTCCGTCGGTAAACCCGTAGGTCGGACCTAACCGATGCAGCACGAGACCGACGACGGTGGAAGGAGTCTGATAGGCTGATAGATCCTGTACGGACATGATGCGGTACACCTAATCTGACTAATAGTTCGAACCTAAATGATGCAGCCTTAGACAATACAAAGTATATCAGGATAGTAGCGAGACTTACCCCTTCGCCAGAGATTGGACTTAACCGATGCAGCCCCGCGTCGTGAGCCAGAACCCGCCGGTAAACACCTTGATGAACTAGGGTGGCGATGCGCCGAGTTTGTATATGATCGAGAGATATATTACATGTCTCTAGGGGGTCTATATTTATACCCTGAATTTACAGACAGAGTCCAACGCGACTACGACCATCGGATATTATTTCCTAATAAGAACAAAGGAAAATATTCTTAAAGAAATTAACTAACCAGCTAAACCTTCCTAATTAAGTAAGCTTACAATTTACAGAGACAAACATCCTACCATAGAGTCCACAGCTTTTCTGCAAATCTGGTTTCATCTGAATAATCATCCAATTTGGAGCCGAGTCTTCCTTCGATACTACCCGATAGACTTCTTCACTATAGCAATCGGACCTCTTTTTATCAAGCCGATCCTTTTCCTATCTTTTCTCGGGCTTCTCGCACCTGACCCCGATTGGATAATTCCCTGTCTTCAAGCCGATCCAATTTTCTACTAATCTGATCGGCTTCTCTATAGTTCCCATCGGCTTTGTCTTCGAAGCTGACTAGTATCTCTATCAGCTGATGACTGAATCAAACTCTCCATTGGACATCTCTCAGCCGATCGGTTTTAGCACCATTGGATTGTCTAGATTTTGGCGTTAACAGAGTAACAAATAAATGGATAAATAACATTGATGCGTAAATATAGTTTTATACTAAGTTCAGAAGGGAACCTCTTAGAGGGCTGACATAGTTTTTGACAATTAGGTTAACTAAGTAGCACTTGGAAGAAAACAACACATCCTTCTGCATTCATATATTGGGATTTCTTAAACAAACTCTGAAACCAATTCAAAAATAGAAGGGGCATAAAACTTTCAAGTCTTCTTTCATTCTGTCAATACGTTGTATGTAAAACTTTAAAGCTTAGATAATTGCAAGATCAGAAAATTTGCCTCATGAAAACATGTCCCTCAAATCAATACATTTTAGGGCCGTGCATTTGTACAACCTCACTAAATTGTAAGCCCACTTGAGTCTTAATTAATATTTTCCTCATGATATACTTTGTAATTTCAGTCAATTAATTATAAATCCACTTGAACATCACTATCTACTAACAATACGATGGTAATGCTGGTAGGAAGGCTGCAACAACTTGATATGAACTTAATTGGAGCATGGGATTATCTTCCTTGGTTTGTAACAACTTTCCAGTTGGCAATCCATGGTTGTACTGCAATAAGAAGCTCAAGGAACAAAGCTCTTGTCCTTAGGAAAGCACAACTAAGAACATGTTAAAGCTTTCTATTTGAGATGTTCTTCCTGCTGCTTTCAGTTTGCTGTTATCCCAGTTTATATCAGCATCAATTATTTAATTTTCCAATGCTGCAGCCGTGCAACGCCTGTTGATCCAAAATAAAATAGGCTCCGAATGAAGCATTCAATCCATTCTTTCCAGTCAAGATGTCTTCAATAATGTCGATGTAAATAACTTCCAGAAAAATAAACTAAAGAATATGAGCTAGGAAGGCCGGTATGCTTGTTTGTCTAAAATCAAATGGGCATTATAACTCCAAATGCGTAAAGAAAGTGAAATTGGACTCAAGAGATTTCTCAAAATTAACATACAAACAGAAACAGGTCCAGTAAACTATTTTGCAAGCAACATATTTTGACTAACTGATACTATGTGATGCAAACCGGTTAAACTAAATAATCATTTAGTTCCATTTGTCGTTTGATCAACCTAAAATATTCTCCTATCCAATATTTAGAATTTGTAGCATCGAAACAAGAACCAAACCTACTGAATGAATGAATAGTAAGATTAGCAAAAACTAAATCTTTTTTAATAAAAGAAAATCTTTGACCTGATGTACTACCATATACAACCAGTCTCACTAGTCCGATCGTCGTGTTGTTGGCACTCCGACCACCTTGATGCCACCGGTCCCCGTTCACCGTCTTGCCACTGATCTAACTGCTCACGAATAAAGAATATAACTCAACAAAACTATTAAAACTATTAAAAGTAAATTAACTTTATTACATAAAAATCTATCTACAAAATACATGCAAAGCATTTCTCTCTCTCAAAACTAAACTCTACCTTAAAAAGATATGTGTCTAGGATCTCAACACCTTATCTATTTATAGCTAAAAACTCCTTCACGAACTAGAAGTAAAACTCCTCCTACTTACAGTGAAAACCTCAAATTCTAAGATTATCTAGCTGTAGGACTCCTATTCTTAATAGAACTCAACTTCTAATATTCTAAACCTTTTACAATTTTCTAATTTAATGTTTCTCTTTCTTCTCAGTTTCATTTCAAATTTATTTATAATTTCTCCGATGTTTGTACACATAATTTGTAAAGCCTGTTGCGAACACCTCCCCACACGGTATTCATCCATTGTGTGCTATTGTGTCCAACTTTATCACCTAACATTTTTGATCGTTTTAGATCTCGGATCTTCCTGAGTGTAGTTCCAATCTTGCTGTTGACCAATGTTAACTCCAAGACCTCCTAACCTTGGTCCGACCTTGTCACATGATATTCTGATTGCACTTGATCTTGACTTTTCGCTAAGCATAGTTCTGATTCTCACCATTAATTAAGATTGAGCTCAAGTCACCTGCACACAAATAGATAAAATAATATTTTTTAAATATAGATATCATGACTTGATTCATATTAGTTACATACAAACTCACACCAATAGCATAAATATTTCTAAACTATTTTTTATTAATTAAATATTCATTATAAAATATTAATCATAGCATTGATTTTATAGAATTTATATCTAATTACAATATCAATTTAATACACATAATTTAGCCAGATAAATTATTACATATCATTTAGCCCTTAGCAAAAGCATATTATGTATACTGCTGAAATCCTCTCCATGAAACAAATAATTTTCAATTTAGTCATAAATGAAGACAGTAATCCACTCTCCATGAACATATTATTAATGTAATTCAGCATTGGTGACTTCAGCTATATATGTATCTGTTAGTCAGATTTGCTCTTAGGATCATTGTTGTAAAGTAAGACTAACTACAATGGAATAATATGAGTCATCCGGACCTATATATATATAATAAATATTCAAACAATGCTAACTGTTTGGTCCCTCTGAAGCTATGGCTTGTTCTTTTTTTCTTTTGGTGTGTTGTTGTCATTCATGAACATGACATCAGACACAACACAAAGATTTAGATAAACTTCAAAACATCATCTGTTGTGAGCTGCATTAGAGAATCATTTATTTTGATTATAAGTAAACAGATCTACATTCTACAAAATATTTTTACTTACTGATAGTTGCAATTCTACTCATTGCCCCAAGCTTGATTTTCTCAATTGTAACCCTCCAGCCAATCATGGAGCCTAAATTTTGATTTTTGAGTTTATGTAATAAAGGCAAATCAAGTTTAACATTGGTAGCCAGATTGAAATCAATTAGTAGTATTCAGAAGGCTTAAGTCTAAATCAATAGCCATATAAGGAAGATGGAGGAGACTGAGAAATAGATAATAGGGAATAGAGAAGAGAGTGACCTTGACAATTCTGCTCTGGAAATCGTACCGCCTAATGGAGACAAGACATTTGAGTAGCACCGTGGGGTGAGCATCTAGGGATGGATGATACTGGCATGGCCCTGCTGATCCGGTGGAGTAGGCGTTGAGGCGGCTCCCATGAATCTCCCTCCTCCTTGCCATTGCTATGCATTTGCAATTCCCTTTCTCCTCTTCTTCTAGGCAGCGGGGGACTATAAATGGATTTGGAGCGGTGGTGGAGAGAGGAGGAGTTACCGTCGGTGTTAGTGAAAACAAAGCCAAGGCCCCTATCCCCCAAGGATCGGGACACAGTGTGGCTACATATCACCACATTCAGGGCCTTGGGGCCACCGCAAGTTTGCACCCGGCGGGATGTATCACCCCTAGGTTTTGTGGACGGTGGGCCCATGCCATGAGCTCAGGGATCCCTAACCGACTCTAGCCCAGGCCTTTGCCACATAACTTATATAGGATCAAGGAGGGTGAATAGACTGTTTTTAAAAACTTTTGGCTAAAACAAGTTTTATATGTGGAAGCATAAATCAAAACAGTTTTACTCAATTCAAAACCTAAATCGACTAGTCTTAACTAAGTGCATAAGAAACTAGCCTATGTTAAGATTTACAAGCCTAAAGTGATATTAGTACAAATGATCTCTAGTATGTAAACTTGCTCAACGTAAATACAATAAAGTAAATGAGGCAAGTGACAAATGATTTTTTACTTGAGATTGAAAAACTTTAGTTTTCTAATCTCCATTGAGGTGAGCCCAACTTCACCACTCAAACAACTGAGCCTCTAAATCTCCTTGTCAAGAGATGGGCAAGATAGGAGCCAATCCTGAAGTGATCTACACAAGTCTTGATGACTAGGGTTCTTCCTCCACTTTGGATATGGCAAATACTAAGCCACTCACACTCAACCAATGGGCCTCTTTCACAATCTCCTTTAGAGAGTTCACCAGATAAACTCCTCTAAGTTATTTAGGAGATGACAACCTCCAAGAGTAACAAGTCTAGAATACTTATTGAGGATGATCAAGTGTTACACTAGTTCTAACAATAAAGCAATGTATCTGGTTTAGCTCAACTCACTCTCCAACACCTCACTAAATAATCTAAGTGCTCAAGGGTGTGAGAGTTCTTGCAAAGTCTCAGGATAATGCAATGAAGTGCCAAAACCTATGTCCTTACTACTGATGAGGGTGTATTTATATACCCCAAGCCAAACTAGCCATTGGGGGTGAAATCCCTACTCATAATGGTCTGCTGATCAGACTGCCAAGGGTGGCTCGATTGACCACCATGCCAATGGCTAAAAAACTAGCCGTTACCAGTCATATCCGCTTCTAACAGTCAGACAGCCATGGAGGACCAGTCGGACCGTCCTCAGCTCCAGTCAGATTGCTAGAGGCTCAGTCTAACCAGGGTCAGCTCCAGTAGCTCTATATCTCCAAAGGAAACAACTCTATATGCCCTTGGTTATACCATCGATAGCCAAATCATAGTTTACCGAGCGGTTAGACCGCCAATCACTTTTTAGCATGATTGATAGTCAGTAAAATAATGATATATTATAACTCGGGTGTCGGAATTCAATGTTCTTAAACTCGATGGAAAGCTTATTAAAAGGGCTATCCAACCCATGATCAATTCATCTAAGAATCACTACTTTTCTCAAGGAGAAAGGGCTCAAAATCTAAAGGACACTCGAGTGGACACAGCCATAAGAGATCACTCATTTCTATTGAATATGCACACCTCTCTCTTTGCATGGGACTTGAGAAAAGGCTCTCTCTTTGCACACCACACTTGGCTATACACTCTCACTACGTGCAAGTGAACTAACATGGTACAAGATTATCTATATGCTCACTTCATAGACTGCTCTTGATAGTACAATGCTTATCTAGCATTTAGTCTTTTCATCAAACACTAAGACTGGCAAAACACTAACAAAAACATTATTAGTTTCATTATACCTTTGCCTTGCGCCATCCACATCAGGGCCAATGTTATTGATATACGCATAACTAAAGGTAAACAAATGTGGTTTTATCCTATACATATATAGAATACATGTGGCATTGATATAGATAAATATAGATACATACCTTGATGATCTCTATGTTCTCAATGTAAAAGGGTTTAAATAAGATAAGACTTCAATAAACATTAATCTCACATGCATATATCAAGGACATAGAAAATATATACAATAACATACTAACATATATATGGAGATAGAAAATGAGACATATCACTTGATCTCCATGTATCTCATTCTTGTTGTGACATAGATCCATCACCAAAGAATGCATGGCTATCGTATCTCATCACTAGGAAAAATCTAGTTAACAACTTATGAAAAATAAATGGTTAATCCCATAAAAATCGATTTATCATCTATCACCAAAACAATAATTACATATTGATTGATCCAGAATCTTCTAATCTTTTCTCTCTTTGGCAATGGATGATAATCCAATATAAACTATATAGAGATGAGATGAAAGATTATTCTATTTCAAGATATATATATATACACACACATAGAAAGGAAAATTTCATTAACTATATATATGAAACAAAATATAGAATGAACTCCCCCTAAAGGTGTGCATACATATAAATATAAAGAAACAAATGTGTACATGATCAATTAAGATAAATGAGTGGATTCGCTCTATTTTAGATCCATAAGAGAGATCAAATCAGAACACAATGATTTTAGTACATGCCTCCCGTTATTTTTAATTCCATATCCAAATGAGACTTAGTCAAAGAAAAGCTAATAAAAACATTAGTCTTATATAATTAGACTTATCATTAATTACCAAAACTAAATTATTAGCACTTGAACTTACAGCTTACTAGTAGAAAGGTCTTGGATAAACCTTGCCTGAGCATGGGACGCCGATGCGTGGCTAGTGCCTAGGCCCCTGAGCAGGGTCAACTCAAGCTTGGGAGACCATGCCCAAACTCGGAGAATCACGCCTAAGCTTAGAAAGCTAAAGCATGGCTACCCATACCGCTCATGCATTTAATGTGACAGGACGAGGCAAGATCTCTTGCCTCGCCCATTCCATGCCCTTTCCATTTAAAGGTGATGTGACATATATCTAACCGTTGAAGCACCCAACAAGGAGACAAGATGGTGACCGCTCCACCTATCGTCTATCTTGTTCCTGCACTATACCACCTGACTTCCACATCCGGCGACATGGGATGGTAGGTGGCACGTTCGATAGTTGTACCAACCATCGAGGCCCATGGCTCCTTGCCTGCATCAATGGCTCATTGATAGGTGGGCCCAATGATGACACATGTGAGAGGACACCAGCCACGATGGTCCCCTCTCCATCTATGAGCGGAGCAAGCAAGGGGAAAAAGTTGTTGACTGGATATTGTATATCAACCATGTGTGCATGGGTTACACTAGGCCCACATCCTTCATGACTAGCCATGTGGCATCCCCCAGTCATATATAAGGGAAGGACTAGGGCTATGAAAGGGGATTGAACCCTAATGACCTTGAAAGAACTAAGTGTTGTAATATTCTCAACCATCAAAGAACAAAAATACATAGGAGTAGAGCGTTATGCCCTGTGCAGCCCGAACCTACCTAATTTCCTCATGTTTCACTCCCGCGTAGATCTCCCCGCAAGCGTAGATGACTAAGCCCCCCGACTAAACTCAAGAAGGGGTCCCGCAAGATCCCTGCTCCTAGCATCCTACTACTAATAGCCGGTGATAGAGATGGAGAGGAGGAGGAGGTAGGATGTGGGGATGAACAGAAAGAGGCGAGAGGGAGAGCAGGTTAGGGATAGTAGAGGGGGAGGTGGTGGTGGTGCAGAATGAGAGGAAGCATGCGGTGGTCAGGCCTTAGGAGAAGAGGAGGTCTAACGATGAGAAGAGGAGAGCAGTTGCTATTTTTTTACCATAGGGAAGTGGGAGGACCTTCTTACGACAAAAGGATCAAGAAGATATTTTGCCAACCAAAGGATCTAATAGGCTAAAATGTTCGAATCATAAATTGGCACTGCATATCTATTTCGAGAAAGATTAGTTCTTTCACTACTTTAGATTTGACTAGCTGTTTGCGAGGAGATATAATTGAGCTAGGAGGGGAGGGTGAGTGCCTGACTAGTGGTGAGTGCCTGACTAGTGGGGCCCATTATCAGGTCAGTGGTGTTGGCATACTCACATCCACCACCACTTGCATCTTTTAGGCATTGTTTAGAAAACAAACCCTATGGGGATTGGGTTGATCTCCCTCCGCACACCCAATACCCCTGTAGCAATCCACTTCTGGATAGAGGTAGATAGGAGGGAGTTGGTTTTATTCCAAATTCTAGAGAAGGGAACACACTAATCGATGGAACCATACTCCAACATTATGGTAAATTTCAGAAAATTCCAAAAACAGAGCCAAAAATTCATGAAAAAATCACCAGAAAATAAAAAAAATAAGAAACATGGGAAAGTAGCTAAAAATCAAGAAAGTTTCTGGTAATTCATAAAAAGTCAACATGACAGACTTGTAACCTTCCATAAATAATAAAATACACCCAATTATCTGCATGATCTATGCATATACTAATTTAATCCATGAACACATCAAAAGCGTCTAAAAATTTATGTTTGCACTATCCATTTAATTTACAAGTATACACCTATTCAAAACTTTCATCCAACCTACACCCATTGGTTTCCCCTCACTATGCTGAGCAGGCTATCTATGATGGGCCTATACCACTTATGACAGGTTTGACTGACATCATAGATAAGACGTCACTCATGACTTCATGTCGTGTGTGACTATTAACACTAAAATTTAGACAGCTTGATGATGGATTGGAAAAAGCCGATCGGCTGAAGAGGCGTCCGATCGCTATAGGGAAGAAGCCGATCGGATTAAAGCAATGGAAAACTCGGTCCTGGAATAGAAGACTACCTAGATAAGACCGAGTTTACGGAGGAGCCGTAGAACCCACAGCAGGGTATTTTTATCTTTTGTAAATCCTATCTTATATGGATAGAAAAATTTAGTTAGTTAGTTAACTTCTTTAGAGATATTTTCCTTTATTTTTGTTAGGAAATAACGTCCGATGCTTGTTAAAAATGTGTTGAACTATGTAAACCCGAGGTATAAATATAGACCCTTGGAGAAATATAAAAAAATCAATCCTTCGATCAATACAACCTCGGCACATCACCACCCTAGTTTATCTAAGTTTCTACCGGTAGGGTATGGCTCTCGACGCGGGGCTACATCGGTTAGGTCCGATCTCCGGTGAAGGGGTAAGTCCTGCTATTATCTCGATATGTCTCGTTCTGTCTAAGGCTGCATCGATTAGGTTCGACCTCTTAGGCCGATAGGATGTATCGCATCACGTCTGTGCAGTATCTATCGGTCTATCAAGCTCTCTCCGCCGTTGTTGGTCTTGTGCTGCATCGGTTAGGTTCGACCTACGAGGCAGCCGATGGTAGAATGAGCTTTAGGCCTATAAATCTCTGTATGGCGTTTCATCGGAGTGCTAGCCGATGAGTTATCTATACGTGGAGCATCACGCCCAGCGTATCGGCTCCTCAGCCGATACGCGCCAGGTCTTCAGAGACTTTCTCTGGAATGCCACACCAAGCGCGTCAGCCTTTCAGCCGATGCATGCCTGTCTTCAGAGAGACATCCTATCATTGGCTTAGCTAGCCGATGGGTTCGCTTCGCCCTCACTTCATCACGTCTGATCCGGTGTCCACCGTCTTGTCGCCTTTGGCCCCGTTTTCGTACTGTCTCGGTTAGGTCCGATCTTTTAGATTCGGTGCTAGCGGCATTGTCACGGCGGGTGATGGGTCTCATGCTGCCATCGTATCCCTCGTCGACACCTACCCACGCCCTCATCGGCTACCCAGCCGATGGAAGGGCGCCCTGCTTCCTATCGGCTATCCGCCAATAGCAAGAGCCATCAAGACACGACCGAAGACCAACCCGATCCTATCGGCAGCCAGCTGATAGCGAGCGCTCGTATCGGCCCATCGTCCGACTGACCCATTTGCCTCACTTCCTTGTCAATTACAGGGTCAAATTGACTGGCCCGCATGCACCCGCACTGTTGTGCCGGAGTCGATCGAAACCCATGACCCCTGGCGCGCGTACCTTGAGCCACGGAGAGAAGCCGACCGACCTGCACTGGAGCTAAGCAAACCTCCCAGGCGTCGGCATGCTCGCTCTGGGATCTGGCACGAATAGTGACAGGTAAAGGCCTATCTGAAAGTACCTTAAGTCGCATAGAGGGGGGTGAATGAGCAAACTTCTAATTCTGAAATGTGCTAACAATGGAAAATAGTCTTCTCATCGGAGTCTTCGGTCCTAGAGTTCAAAGTATCCAGACCAATTTTTCTATCGAATAGACAAGCTAGTCTAGAGTCTTCGATAGTATGGTTAAGAGAGTCCAGACCTCCTTCAAGATGTTTAGAGGATAATTAAAAGAGGTGAACACAAAGGGTTGGGAACTAACTATGGTAGCAAAATTACAGTAAATATAAAAGGTAGAAATAAGCGGAAACAAAATAATTTTTTACCGAAGTTCGAATTAATCGATCTTACGTCTCCATTGAGGTACTCCAAGGAGCCGGATCCCTTTCGATACCTTACCTCACCAAGTTCAATCCTAGCAATCAGTTTGGTCTTCAAGCTCTCATAAAGCATAGCACTTAGTCAAAGCTGATCACCAAGGTCTCCACTAGGACATTTACTCCCACTTATAATGAAGCTTACTCTACCAAATCAATCTCGAAGAAGAGCTTGGGAAATCACTACAATAGCTCTTTCCTTATGGAGGTGAGGAAAACCTTCACAAAATTTTGAATGATTCACAAATTGAATACTCATGGGCAACACCTAGTCATCTAGGAGATGGATCTCCAGGAGTAACAAGCTTAAGTTTTTCACTAGCATTGATCCACAAGTGCTCACACAAATCACAAGGTTTGACTTCTCCTAAATCAACCAAAAAGCACTCTCAAAGTGTGAGTTTAGCTCAAGATTCAAGAGAGTGGAGTGGAAGATCTCTAAAAAATCATTGGGAGTGAGATTGCAATGAATGAGCAGCCCTGATTTCAAAATGGGGGTTGGTGCGATTAAATACACACCTATCTAAAAACTAGTCGTTACTTAGAAAATTAAAACTCCAGAGTATCCAGTAGGAGTGTCCGGAGACTCCGGCGAGGCCTTTCATCCTGAATAGAGACTCCAGTCTAGAAAATCTAGCAAAACAATCCGAAGACTCTAAATAGGCTTTTTAGCCTGGATAGAGACCTCAATCTGGATACTTCAGTAAGTGATTCAGAGTATGTAGACCATACTTAGCTTGGAGAGGGAAGGTTCTGGAGTGTCCAGTCTAAACTTTCGAATACTCCTAGCAGGTCTCTCTGCCAGGCAAAGAATTGGGTCTGGAGACTCTGGTCAAACAGTCTAGAGTCTTCGGACAGGTTTTTCTGTTTGACAGAGAAACTTGTCCAAAAGTTTCCACAAGGGCTAAATGCGAACATCCAAAATGCGGAGGATAAAAAAACCAAAACCCCAAGGTGTACGTGGTGCAAGTATTCGCTCATCTAGTCTTGGACATTTTAGAGCTCTTGTTTCTCAAATCGATTAAACTTGAGCTTATCTTAATAGTACTATTTGTCATAAAAACTCAAGATAAAACTGAAAAACTCCTCTTGTTCATTCCATGCCTTGTTTTCTTTTCTCCATGTGGGATCTTCTTTGAAACAAAGCACTCTTCCTTTGATGAATTACTGCGAGATTCTTGATTATAAAACGTTAGATCCCTAATTTCTTGTCATTTATCACTCAAAACCCACTAGGTGGCCTAGATGTACTTTCAATCTCTCCTTTTTAGTGATTAATGGCAATACTCAAAGGGTTTATAAGAGAGAAATCAAAGAAGTTTTGATTGAAAGAAGATGGAAAAAGCTCCCCCTAAATGTTTGCATAAACATAAGTGAGATTTATCTTTATGCACATATTAAGGAACACATGAGAGCTCCCCCTTTTCGTGGCAACCGTGGGGTGCACGTGTAGAAGTGTAAACAAACATGGAAAGCTATGATGCATATGATATGATATTACACAAACAACCAAAATTAAGCAAGCACCATTCAACCAAGCATCTCAATCATAATGCAATAAAATTTAAAGATGAAAGAAAGGAGAAACAACTAGTCAATATAGCACACATAAATATTTTAGATATTACTTGTCAAACTCATGGAATGGAGTATGCAAACTCCAAAAGAGAAAAAAAAACTGAAGGAGCAGCCCATACTACTACCCCCCCTTTGTCATCAAAGCACAAAAAGAGAGTAAGTTGCGGGTAGAGTCAACTAGATGCCTCATCTCCCTTATCGATGTTGGCATCATCACTGTCATCTTCATACTTGTCCTTAGAATCTATCGTCCCAAGTGGTGAACTAGAGTGATGGCTGGCACGACTGATGTTGGATGTCTTTGTGAGCGGCTGCACTAGAGCACCCTACGTGGCTGCGAGGCGTCGTCGTCCTCTCCAAAAGGGTTGATGTTGACCGAAGTCACATGATCCGGTGAGACATCGATGTCCTGGGAGAGAAGAAAAGACTTTTGACGTTGCTATATGCAATGGACGATGTCGGCAATAGTGGAGTAGATGGAGAAGAGGGCTTTGATTGCCTTCTTCAATGTTGACTCAGGTTTAGCAGCTGGAGCAAGTGGATGATGAGTGGAGGAAGAACTAGACCGTGGAGATATAGGAGGGTCATAGGAAGAGTACAGAAGGTGCCTCACCTCCTTGATGAAGTGAAGTCCTGATGTAGCTTCAATCAGCTTCATAATGTACAGAGAGTAAGTAGGAGGCATGGAGATGGCATACATCTCTTCCCACAAGAATTTTACCACACTAAATCTTGGCTTGGTGGAGCAAGAATTGGCAAGGAGGTCAATGGCTATAGACTGGATGGTGGAAGCATCTCCCACCTTGGGATTGACTGTAAGATGGAAGAGCTTGTTTAGTGTGTCATAATGAGGTAGAAGCCCATTAGTAGTCTTGATGATTCCATTTGGTCCATATATAAAAGTAGACTCATTGGGAACGATATGGTGCTGGTTGTGGAGGATTGTATAGGTGAGGTCAAGAGGATCCATTTCTAGGACTTGAGCAAAAGTCTAGATAAAAGCCTAGAACTGGCAACCATTAGTCATCTAATTGATGGAGTTTTCTCCATCCTCAGTGGTGGTAAAGAACACAACTATCCAAAACTGGGCAATCACTTCCTCAGACCAGTCGTGCTCAAGACCCATAAGCTCATACAATCATCTCTCCTTGCAGATCCTAATCACGTCATTAAAGATGGGATTCTCTTTTTCCTCCATTAAGCTCTTGTTTATCTAGTGGATGTCAATAAAGGGCTTTGCTCTTCCCAAGATAACACTATTGTAATAATCTTGCTGGAACCAAGTTTGAAACTGGGATTTAGTGATGCCAGGACAAATAATTTAATTTGAATCCTCTTTCTTGTTCTTCATGCACTCATGAAGCTTCCTCTTATGATCATGCATAGGTCATCCCAATCCACTCGAAGGGAGATTGAGAGGGGACTTCTATAGGAAAGTCGAATGGCATGGATTTTCCTCCTAGATCCATGAAAGGGGTGTGGGTCAAGATAATTGCCTAGGACCCCAATAAAATCTCTAGGGTGTTGAGCTATGCTGATGTTTGCGGCAGTCGGAGGTAAAGAGGGAGCACCACCACGTTTGACTATCTTTTTAGACACATTACAAGAGGGATCTGCCTTTACTTTGCCCTTGACCCCGCGAGGAGCCTGGGATGGATTTCTAGGTGACCCCTAGAGAGGCATCGCCTCCAGATGCTCCTATACTATTGCTAGAGGAGATGCTTGGAGTTTGTGTATGCTTCTTCTCATGACCCATTGAGTAAAACTTGAGACCAATGAGTAAGATAGGAATTGAGGATAAGACAAGATGAAATGACTAGGGTTGACAGCAGGCTAGAGTATTCGGACATAATATCCAGAGTCTCCAGTCAGCACTCTCTGCCAGGCAGAGGTGCTAGTCCACAGACTCTGTCTATTCTAGCCAGAGACTCTAATCCTATGAAGGGGACCATGGAATCTATCCAAAAGCAATGGGATAAGATTGGGTTTTAAGGAGTAAAAGGGAGCAACCCTAGCAAGAGGTTTCTAACCCTAGGTGAGGGATTTCAGAGATTAAACCTAAAAATAGAAGAAACACAACTTAGGGTTGAGATTACCTTGAAGGGATTTGAAGAACAAAGGATGAATGCAAAGTTCTTCCACAAGGGGGATCAAAAATCCTTCAGGAAACAATGGTAGATGGAGGAGTTCATCGAGAGTCAAATTTTTGCCGTGTATGGGAGAGGAGGATGAAAAAAAGGAATGAGGGTAGAGATCTTGATGGCGCCTAGTTATTTATACTGTAGGTCTAGAGACTCTGGACTCTGGAGGTTCCAGAGAATTAAACTTGAAAAATAGACAGAGAAGCAAGACCGGAGACTTTGGTATGGAGAACCGGATATTCTAGATACTTTTGAGCTAGAGATATAGAAGGTCGAGCGAAACTCCAAGTCAAGGGTCTGATGATTCTGGTCAACTAAAACAGGGAAGGCTTGGACAAGTAATGTTTATGGAAACCTTGGCGTAATCAACAAACACACAACATTACAAAGCAATGATTACACCGAGATTCCCTAATAATAGATACCAATTTTTAAAAACAAAATAGGCAATCAAAACTTTTGCTAATGAATTTTAATTTTGAAAAAGTTGGAATGTTTAAGCTCTTAATTGTGGGTCAAGACCTAACTTAGCAAAGTAAGATCTCTAGACCCAAGAGCTCATGATTTGTTAGGCATTTTAGGACTTTTGCTAATTTCTTTGTTAAATAAGCATTTTAAATCCCATATGTGCTCGTCCTCAAGAGATGCTTTGAGAATCAAGGACATTTAGCTTATTTCCTAGCTCCACAAACTATCGCTCATCTAGAGTCTTGGTAAAGATGTCGACAAGTTGTCTATCGGTTGACACATGGCTTAAGTAAATATTTCCCTTGGCTTCATGGTCTCTCAAGAAGTGGTGGCGAATGTCGATGTATTTTGTTCTTGAGCATTGAATGGGATTAGTTACTATTTTGATGGCACTCTCATTGTCACAAAGGAGTGGAATGTGTGTCATGTTGTACCTATAGTCACGAAAAGTTTGTTTCATCCAAAGGAGTTGAGCACAACAAATTTTGGTAGCTATGTATTCAACTTCGGCTGTGGGTAATGCTATGGAGTTTAGCTTCTTGGATGACTAAGAAACAAGGGATCTACCAAGAAATAGGCAAGTCTTGGAGGTGTTTTTCCTATCTACTTTGCAACCGGCATAGCTAAATCGGAATTGCAAATTAGATCAAAGCTTGAGCCTTTCGGGTACCATGACTATAGGTTTGGAGTATGAACTAGATATCTCAATATATGCTTTATAGCGATTAAATAACATTCTCTTGGGGAGGCTTGGAAATGAGCACACATGCACCCACTTAGTATAATATCGGGTCTAGATGCACAAAGGTAAAATAATGAACCTATCATTAAGTGATAGAGTTTTTGATCAATTAGTTTAACTTTCTCTCTTAGATTGAGATGTTTGTTTAATGGCATTGGCATCTTGATAGGTTTGGCTCTCTCCATCTCAAACTACTTTAAGACATCATTGAGATATTTTGTTTGTGAGATGAACCTTCCTTCTTTTAATTATTTGATCTGAAATCCAAGGAAGAATTTGAGCTTACCCATCATCGACATCTCAAATCTCTTGGTCATCATCCTATTAAACTCATCACTAAAATTTTTGTTAGTAGACCCATATATTATGTCATTGACATATATATGGCATACAAATAAATCATTCTTGAACTTTTTTGTGAAGAGAGTGGTGTCCACCTTTTCTATTTCAATGTGTTTTTTGAGAAGGAGATGGCGGAGGTATTCATACCATGCTCTAAGGGTTTGCTTGAGCCCATACAGTGCCATATGAAGCTTACATACATGGCGAGGGTGCTTAGATCTTCGAAGCCCAGCAATTGTTCCCCATACACGAGTTCCTCAATTGGCCCATTTAGGAATGCACTCTTGACATCCACTTGATATAGCTTAAAATTATTATTAGTAGCAAAAGCTAATAATATATGAATGGACTCAAGACATGTGACTGGTGCAAAGGTTTCACCGAAGTCGAGACCTTCAACTTGAGTGAATCTCTTTACTACTAATTGTGCTTTATTTTGGGTGACGACCCCATGTTCGTCTTGCTTGTTGTGAAACACCCATTTTGTTCCAATTATGTTGGTGTTTGGTCTTTCTACTAATGTCCAAACACGGTTGTGGGTGAAATTATTTAACTCTTCTTGTATAACCATCACCCAATCTGCGTCCGCAAGTACCTCTTCAACCTTCAAAGGTTCTAACAAAGAGGCGAATGAGGAACATCCATAAAAATTAGCAATATGAGAGTGAGTCGTTACTCTCTTTCTTATGCTACCAAGAATGTTGTCAATGTGATGGTCTCATTGTATACTTTGATAGACCCATGGATGATGCACCAGGGAGCCTTGGGCTTGGTCAGTGTCTCTTTCTCCATAGTGCCCTCGGCATGAATCCCATCCACATGTGTATTGTTTTCATGCATAGCATCACCAAGAAATGTCTCTATAACTTGTGTACTTGTAGAAGGGTGTTGATCAAGTACCCCATTGTATTTGCTTGAAACATCATGAGGTATCACATCACCAATCAACTTATTCATTATTGCTTGAGTAGATATTTCTTTACCTATAATACAATCACCAACTTGCTCCTTTTGGAAGCCATTAGATTCATTAAATATCACATCTCTCATGACCTCAACAATATCAAAAGTGTTGTTGAAGACTCGATAGGCATGAGCATTTGACTCATAGTTGAGTAAGAAACTCTTGTCAACTTTAGGGGAGAATTTTGAGGAACGAGGTCTCTTGCTCAAGATGTAGCATTTGCTCCCAAAAATACAAAAGTGTGATACATTTGGCTTTTTACCGATGAGAAGCTCGTAAGCAGTCTTGTTCAAAGCTTCGGGAGGTAAAGACGATTGATGGAGTGACATGCGGTGTTGACGGCCTCCACTCAATAAGTGTCTAGTTCCTTCTCTCCATTATTCCATTTTGGGAAGGATCGTATGGAGCAGAGAATTTGTGCTTGATCCCTTCTTCATCGAGGAATTCTTCCGCTTGAGTGTTCTTGAACTCACTATCATTGTCACTTCTTACTCTTTTAATTTTTAAATCAAACTTGTTTTGTTCTTGGCATACAAACTTCTTGAAGGTAGCTTGTGCTTTGCTTTTTTTTTGGAAAAAGAATACCCAAGAGCACCATGAATAATCATCAATAATAACAAAGCCATACTTGTTATGATTTGTAGTCGTATGATTTGTATATATACTTCTTTCTCTAGTCGTATGATTTGTATATCCTCTATCCATGACCTAACTTGATACACCAGAGGAGTATTTCTACAAGATAAATTTATGTTTAGGATTTAGGTACCCAAAGTTGTCAAAGTTTGGGTCCTAGCACGTTAGCGAAAGGTGTCTTGGGTATCCATAGACATTTCTCTCGTTTTTCATTGCGAGAACCAACAAAGTGAGCTACGACTTTACTACAGTGGTCTTGCTTATGTATGTAAGAAGCATAGAATAGGCATTGAGGCATATGCTTCTTTTCTTAGACTTGTGCTCTCTCTCCACGTCTCAAAAATTTGATGGGGTTGTTGTACTTCACATTGTTTTGCTTTGATGGCTTACTTTTGTTTGGGTGGAAGTCGAGTCCAAAGTGGTGCTTGTTGTTGTGAGTGGAGAGAGTCTTGTAGAGCACATCCTTGGATTGAGATCTCTTCATACATCCATATTTAACCAAGGTGCCAAGTCTAATATTCTCCTTCTTGAGCTCATCTAGTGCTTGCATGTTAGTTGAATAAGAGTTCACATTAACATTAAAGCATCTAGCACATGCATTGCTTGTGGAGAAGATTGTGCACTTGAGGGCTTGTGTTGAGAGGGAGTTGCTGTCCGAAAAAGCCTCAAACTTCACTTTAAGAGATTTGTGAGTTTCTCTTAAACTCTCAAATTTCTCTCCAAGTACATCATTGGAGCTCATTAGGATATCCATTGATTCATTGACTACACTTAAAGTTTTGGTCAATTCATCAACCTTCTCTATCTCCTTAGCCAAGGACTTTCTAAGAGCAAGGTTTCTCTTCTTCTCAAGGATTAGCAAGTCCTTTTGCTTTTCGAGAGTCTCCTTCTTGCTCTCTACTGCCTTAACAAGCTTGGCCATTTGGATTAGTGTGCCTTTGTTGAGGTCCTCATAATTGAGTTCATCAACATCATCATCACTGTTGTCATCATCTCTATCTAGAGGCTTGGAAGAAGATAGTACCTTGCACCCCGATGCCATGAGACAAACAGGAGCGTAATAGTTATCATTGTTGCTCATGTTGTTAAAGAGTGTCTATTTTAGCAACGAAGACTTGATGGCAATTGTCACCACCCTCTTCTCATCTTCGAAGCTAGACTCACATTGGGAGTTCCACTCCTCTCTAATATGAGCGTACCCTGACCTCTTCTTCTTACGGTACTTGCCCTTATCGCCTTGATCGTTCTTCTTCTTGGGACAATCGGTGATGAAATACCCATACTCGCCACATTCGTAGCAAGCTCTCTTGGAATGATGAGTCTTGGACTTGTCCACGTCCTTCTTTCCATACTCGCCACTTCACAGAAACTTTTTGAACTTTCTGACAACGAGAGCAAAGTTCTCATCATCGCTTGTGTTACCCTTGCTTTTTGCCTTTGCCTTCAAAGCAACCTCCTTGTTCTTGGTGATGGTAGCATTTTTGGCAAGTGCCTTAACATGTTTGGCATCTTCTTCCAACAACTCGTGTGAGATAATTCTCAAGATAACATCGCTTTAGCTGAGCCTTTTGTAGTTCTTATTTTCTCGGATAAGTGTCACCAAGGTTGATTTCTTTGGCATGAAGACTCAAAGAAGCTTCTTAACTACTACATGGTTGGTCATGTGTTTGCCTCTGAGGCCACATATTTTGTTGACAATGACCTTCATGTGGTCATATATTTGTTGTAGTGTCTCATCGTCTTCCCTCATGAATTGGCTGAGTTGTCCCTCCAATAGCTCGATTCGTGACTCTCATAGCCTGGATGATCCTTCGTGCACCAATTGAAGAGTCTCCCAAATCTCATATCCTCTTCAGGCTAGTCTACCTTATTGAACTCTTCGGGGCTTAAAGACCTAAGAATCACGCTAGCAACTAGCGCATTATGATGGACAAGTGCCTCTTGAGTGGGAGTGAACTCAATGTCCTCTTGCAGAATGTCAAGACCTGTAAATACAATTTTCCACACGCTAGGATGCAAAGACATTAGATACAACTTCAGCTTATGCTTCCAGGTGGCATAGTGTATCTTATCGAAATGAAAAACATCCTCGGAAGGCACAGAGACAAAGTTAGTGGATGAGTTGGAATTCAGCTTATCATACTTAAGGAGAATAGACACTCTCTTTTTGTAGGAACTTTTTCATGCAGAGTTATTTTCATTGTCTATGCTTAGGTCAATTGATTACTCTCGTAAGTATGATATATCTTTGAGCGGTTAAGCCTTATACGAAGATCTTGCTCAGATACTAATTCAAAGGACCATGGGTTGTACAGAGGGAGGTGAATATGCAAACTTCTAAATCTAAAATGCACTGATAGCAAAAATTAGTCTTCCCTCCGGAGTCTTCGGTCCTCGAGTCTATAGTATCCAGACCAATTATTTTGTCAAATAGAGAAGCAAGTCCAGAGTCTCTGGTAGTATGGTCTAGAGATTCTGGACCTCCTTCAAGATGTCTAAGTGACACTTAAAGGAGGTGAACCCAATAGGTTGGAAAGTGAGTAAGATAGCAAAATCACAGTAAATAATAAAAGGTAGAAATAAGCTAGGACAAAATGATTTTTTATCGAATTTCAAATCAATTGAACATATGTCTCTATTGAGGTACTCCAATAAGTCGAATCCCTTTCGATCCCTTTCCTCACCATGTTCAGTCTTAGAAATCAATTTGTCCTTCAAGCTCTAATAAAGCGTGGCACTTAGTCAAAGGTGACCACCAAGTTATCCATTAGGACATATGCTCCCACTTACTATGGAGTTTGCTTTACCAAATCAATCTCTAAGAAAGAGCTCAGGAAATCACTAGAATACTTCTTTTCTTGCAAAGATGAGGGAAGCCTTTAGAAACTTCCCAGACGATTCACAAGTTGATTCCTAGCAAGCAACACCTAGTCCTCTAGGAGATGGATCTCCAAGAGTAACAAGCTTGAGTTTTTCACTGGTGTTAATCCACAATTGCTCACACAAATCACAAGGTTTAACTTCTCCCAAATCCACCAAAAAAGCACTCTCAAAGTGTGAGTTCAGCTCATGATTTAATAGAGTGGAATAGAGGATCCCTAGAATGCCTTTGGGAGTTAGATTGCAATGAATGAGCAACCCTGATCTCAAAATGGGGGTTGGTGGGATTAAATAACCACATTTCTCAAATCTAGCTGTTACTTAGAAAATTCAAACTTTGGAGTATCTGGTAGGAATATCTAGAGGCTTCGGAGTGGCCTTTCAACCTAAACAAAGACTCTAATCCAGAGACTTTTGTTTAAACTTTGGCTAAACAATCTAGAGACTCTAGAAAACCTTTTTGGCCTAGATAGATACCTCAGTCCAGATACTATGGCTAGTGGTTCAGAGTATCCAAACCACAATTAGCCTAGAGAGGGGAAATGTTCTAGAGTGTCTAGTCTAAACTTGTGGATACTCCGGACAGGTCTCTCTGCTAGGCAGAGAACTTGGTCTGAAGACTCTGGTCAAATAGTCTGAAGACTCCGATCCAACAATCCGAAGACTCCAAATAGGTTTCTCTGTTTGACAAAGAAACTTGTCCATAAGTTTTCACAAGGGCTAGACGTGATCATATAAAAATGCGAAGGATAAAAGAAACAAAAACACCAAGGTGTATATGGTGTGAGTGTTCACTCATCTAGTCTTAGACATTTTTAGAGCACTTGTTTTTCAAACTGGTTAAACTTAAGCTCCTCTTAATAGTACGATTTGTCCTAAGAACTTAAGATAAAACAGAAAAAATTTCCTTTTTCATTCCCTATCTCCTTTTTTTTTCTTTTCTCTGTGGGGGATCTTCTTTGAAACAAAGCATTCTTCCTTTGATGAATTGCTATGAGATTCTTGGTTATAAAACGTTAGCTTCCTAATTTCTTGTCATTTATCACTCAAAATCCACTAGAGGGTCTAGATGTGTTTTCACTGTCAAAGGTAATACCTCCTATGACAGGCTGAAATAAGAACCCGTCATAGGTTAGGTAGGTCCAACATTAGTTTCCTATTATACCACCCGTCATAGGTAACTTATCTCTGACAGGGTATTATATAGACACGTCAAAGGTGACCTAAACACCTTTGACTTGGTATCTTACCACTTATTATAGGTAAGCTTTTCTGATGGGTCGTGCTTATAACCTATCATTGGTAGGGCTTACCTATGAAGGCTTTCTATTAAAACCTAATACTGATGTATTAAATATGAAAAAAAATATTTTTGGCTAACTTCAGGAATTGCTAACCGTAACCTCTAAAATACAAATAACAAATATATTTCTAGATCCTAGTTCTCCTCAGCCACAAATAAATAGCTGAATCCATAATTAACCATAAAGTCACATACTCACAATCACATATGTATCAACAAGCTCACACATATAAACATACATTTCTCACATGTTTTTAAAATCCACTAACAGACATGTAGAGCTATCATGTCAATTGATATTTGGGGCCACAACTTTAAAAAAATTATATACTCACTGCTTATGTGTGTGAGCGTAAACTCCTGCAAAATACGACTAGTCATTTTATTAAATTAGAAATAATAATTGAGTATCATAGTGTATGGCATACTTTAGAATTGCTAAGTCAAGATACATCTTTTTAGTGATCTTAGCTATAGAAAAATTTGTAATAATTTGATGAACTATTGGAATATTGCCAAAAAATGACATAATTTTAGGTCAACAACATCCCAAGCTTTCTTATATGGTTAGTATACTAATATGACCAAACCAGCTTAGGACTCTTCTCACCCAATATTATGTTATAATTTGACAATCAATTCTTGGTAGTACGGAGACTAGTTTAAATTGAGTTAATGGGATGATTTAGCTTGAATACATCCATCCACAACACATAGATAGAAATAGACATAATTATTAATTTGTAACATAAGATCCAATATTAATTGTATGTTACAACTCTCAATTAAATAAACAACAATGTGTTGTTGAAATAGATGCATTCTTAATTTCTACTTTGGACGAAATATTCCTTTTGAGCTTAAGATTTCATGGAAGATGAAGCCAACGATTTGTCCTCTAATCTACACTTGGTCAATTTGCTGAAAGTTCTAGCTCTTCGTCTGTACTAGAGATTATAGTTAGTTTGTGACAACGAATACTATCAGCAATGACAAAGAAGATGCATTTTTGGGAACAAACCTCAGGATCCAAGTCTATCACATGTTTCATCAAGGTAGATATGTTGTGCTATACGTGGAAACCACATTAATCCCTGACCTGTTGCACATATTTGAAGTCTATGTTATGATAGAGGGATTCATTGTTGTATTTGTGCTTACCTTTATTCTAGAGGTACAATGCCCACGCAATGTCTATTGCAGCCACAAGAGGCAAGAAATCATATGGACTGTTAAGGTTGGTTTTAAGGTAGTAAACCCTATTCTATTTTGGTATGACCAAAAGAATCTAATGGTTCCTGTGTAATAGATGTGTAGCTGTAATAAGTTTGAGTTCTACATAAATAATAGTATGGAAATTTGAAAGTGGTTCCAGTAGTATTGATTGTGTGCTAGCATTATGTATTTCTTGCCTTGGTAGGCCCACATGCAATGGTTCATGTGATCAATGACTTTATCTAACTTGTTATTTAGGTTGGTCTCATTAAACATTGATGGATCAAGAAAACCAACCAGATTTGTCGACCTCTAGGACTCCTTCCAACAAAACCTATAATCGTGTAGATATTATTTAGAAATATTCAAACATGGCTACTTAGGACATAAAGTAGATCTATGTGCACTTATAAGGAGAACCATTTCAAAAGGCACGTATTCACCACTCTCACCCTACATAGATTGAAAAGATTGTCGAAGCCAACAACAATAAAAGATGGATTGGAATGGAATGGCTCTTGAATGTGATGTCCATCGATCGAGGACACCCTATGCTTCCACTTGGAGTTGTTGACTTTCATGTAGTATATGTGTCGTTCTCGATAACAAGTACCCTTTTTTTTCTAACATGGGTCCTCCACCAATGGTATGCCTAACACATACTAACTTGCTTGTAACTATTGAGGGGCCAACAACACCTTCTCCTTGTTCTTCTCCTTTCCCTTTCATTTGCCCCTTGCACATTGGGTTTGGTTCTGCATTGGGGAATATCGGACTTGGGAGGGATCTTTACCGTAGTCACAACATTGGGTATGTAATCGTAATCCATAATATTGGCCCAAAGGTCTACAGGTTCTGTCATAGTAAGACCACGATGAGTCTCGATCACTGAATGAGTATGTTGAGATAGAGGAGACGGATTGACTAGCTAAGATGAACAGGGAGTTATCTTGACCACTATATCTATCTTGGTCCATTATATGAAGGTTTGTTTTGCAACCCTAAGAGTCATAATCTCATTGTTCAGCAGTATTGGTAGTAGATATTTTGTCCAATTGTCCTTGACTTGATCTACATTTACTTTTGCATAACCAGCGAACAAGTCTATGAGTGTAACTTTTGTCTTGGCGATGGTTTATGAACCATGCTCTCAGCGGTGTCAATGCAAAATGTGGGAGTGACCCTAACTTGTAGGACACAACTAGTTGCATTCTAGATGTTGATTGAAGTATGTTAGCTTATGCAATCTTGAAATACGATGGAAAGGAAGTAATATTGCATTATTACATCTAACACATAGATAAGGGGGTGATAACAAAATCTACCATCACAATGATAGCTTTGATTACCACATGATAAAAGTCAGAGATCACCAACAGCAAGATACCGATGGAAACCTACTTGGGGTGGCTCGATCTTCACGATAGTAGGTTGGAAATCATAAGATAACTTGCTATAAATATTAGAGGATAACTATTTTTATACCTACCAAGGTTGGATGCGACCAAGCGACGGGGAGAGAGGCACCGAAACCGCGAAGACTTCGACTCGATCTCTGAACGACCGTAGAACAACAAACCGGGACTAATACACACAAAATGGTACAGCCGTACTGGAAACTATAGAGCACAAATTAGGGGAACCCAGAGGGTTCTCTTCACAAGTCTAGGAAGAACAAGGAAGAATAATGATGTGCAAGGCACTCAGCAGCTCGCTGCAAAACCATACAGGTTATGTGTTCATTCAAAATGATCAAAAATTATCTTTTGTAGTAGTACATAGGGGTATTTATACTAGTAACAAGTCTCTAAGATAAGTATGAATTGAAGTCTCCATGTTGGAAAGGTGGAAGGCCAACAGGTGAAGCACTTTCGAGATGGTCTTTAATTCCCGCACGTCTCGGGGTCTTCTGTGCAGTCTTCACGATAATGGTCATTACTCCTAGCTCAAAAGTCCAAATGATGTGCCATTAGTTGCGTAGGAAACTAGACTTGAAGCACTTTCCAACCATATATATTATGACCCCCATCTCTTCCCGAGATGGTACAGTTTTGCCTTAGAAGTTGGAGCAGTTGCTGTGTAACACTGGGTCTTGGCACGTAACCCATTCTCCTCGGGAGCAGCTACCTTGGTGTTCTTGGCGTAACCCTCAGCATCCTCGATGTAACCCGATATTGTTGACTCTTGTGTAAACCTAAGTAACATAAGAGTACATGATTTAGGCTGTATATAATTCTCATCAATATCAAGGTGTAACCGAGAGAGGAAAGTATGAACCTCTTGTTGGAGTAACTTTGCACAGCTGCATGTAATGGGTCCTTCATAGGTTGAGTGCGTGTATCCATGGCTTTGCTTGGTGTAACCGGTGTTGCACTTGTCTCTTAAAGTTCAACCTTAGTTGGACTTGGTGTAACTTGTGGCGTAACCGATGGTGTAAGTGACACAGCCGACGTAACCGATGCACTTGGATTATGGCTGGCTGGGATGTCCTCATCACACATACCTCTATGTAGTCTATTACGCATGGAAGAGGAACTAGTTCATGTGCCATCTCCATCGACATACAACTACCCCGTCGTTGCAGCAGGCTAGCGTCCACATGAGCATGTACAAGCATATGAGGTTCTTGAGTTGCAGGCACTTGACCTATTTGCATCTCTAGCCTCAGGTGTGACACCTACTATTGAATTCTGGCATAGAATTCCTAACCAAGTTCTTTCTTTACTTCCTCCTTTAGCTAGTCCTTGAGGATGGCTTCCTTCTCTGCTTTGGATATGTGACTTTTCTTTTATTGGGCACTATATTGCAACAACATGTACTTTTAAGGTACTTCCACACCTATACCTCTTTTCTAGCTAGAATGTTTAGCGTTTCCTAGCACTTATATGAGAACATTATCCTCATGCCAGTATGGGACTGACTCAACCTCGCTTTGAGAATATTGTTCAGCCAATTCCATCTAAATGCAAAAAACGAAAAGAAGGGTAAAACACCGAAGGTAAATGAAGCAAAAAGGCCATGGAAAATTAATGAGTTATAATGCTCACAAGTCTTTGATGGACCACTCTATCCACTAGGTTGGAAAAGAAGATGGTATCATCTGGGTTGACCTTGGCCTGTGCTCGAGCGTAGTTACAAGCGCGTACTTCGAGGATGTCAACAAATGGAATAGGGATATTAGCCGCTATTGCCACTGCATCCTCATTAGCCTAGACCTTTGACTTCCAATGTATCTAGCTATCCCTAGCTAGTGCAGGTACTTATTCTGAGCTTGCAACAGACAATGGGCCTCGCTTGTTAACAAAAACTCCATAGAAGACTTTAGAGTGCAGAACTCCTTCTGTACTGTCTTAGTTATCTGAGGGTACTTTGCGTATGGGGTGCAATTGTCCGATGGGAAGACATACTCTGAGATGAGCTTTCACTTTAAGTTCTTCTAGGTTTTACCCATATTTGATAATGCACATCACTTTAGCCTACGCTCTACTTCCTCGGGATAACCAAACTTTTCCTTCAATCTTTCCCAAGCTTCCTCCTCCTTGCTTTCAGGGGCGTGCAGGATGTCTTTGTGAAGATGCTAAAGTACCTTCTCGCCACCACACTGCAACTGTTCCCAAAGGAGCCTATGACACTCCATGGCTTTGTAGGTCTTCTAGAAGCATCAACCTTGATGATCGTCTACCTATGTTTAGGCAGTTGGTTTTGTGTCCTAAGGTTTCGACCAAAGGTCGCTCCGCTAGTTCCAACCAGCGTTTTCGCATCTTGATTGTCGAACATTCTAGCTTCCAACTTACCATAAACTAACACATATCAATTCTAAAATTCCAAATTACTACAACATGTTAATTCTAAAATTCCTAAATACTAACATGTGGCAATTCTAAAATTCCAAATTATTACAACTTGATAATTGTAAAATTCCTAAAAACTAACATGTGTCACTTCTAAAATTCATAAATACTAACACATGTCAATTCTAAAATTCTTAGCATGTGGCAATTCTAAAATTTCTAAATACTAACACATGGCAATTGTAAAATTCCTAAATAATAATATGTGGCAATTCTAAAATTCTTAAATACTAACACGTGGCAATTATAAAATTCTTAAATACTAGCATGTGGTAATTCTAAAATTTCTAAATACTAACACATGGCAATTGTAAAATTCCTAAATAATAATATGTGGCAATTCTAAAATTCCTAAATACTAACACGTGGCAATTCTAAAATTCCTAAATAGGCACACATGGGAATTCTAAAATTCCTAAACATGAAACTATGGGATAAGTGAAAACAAGACCTAGAGCTCGAAGGTGGTGGAGCTCCAGCCAGGGATGTGGTGGAGGTTAGGGCAGCAGCAGTGTTGATGGAGATCGGCTAGGGATACGGTGGCAATGATGGCGATGGACCTCAAGGACGTGGCGGCACTGGTGGTGATGGCAGATCTAGAACGCAGTGGCATGGTGGCAGTGGACCTTGGGGACGCACCGATGATGGTGGCGGTAGACTTGGGGACGTGGTGGCACATGAACTAGAGCTCGAGGTGGCAATGATGGATCTAGACAATGCAGTGACTTGGTTTGAATCCCTCAGTCACCACACTACAAGGGCAATCAAACATACTAGTGACAAGCCATAGCTCTAGACCTATCACAGGTAAGTTATGGCCCATCACAGGTAACTTACAAATGCCCCTCACTAGGGTATGCTCTTATCTTCCTGTTAAATCTAGTGATGCACTGCCCCTTTCCATCTTACCATTGAAGTATTCCTTCATTTTTTCTATATAGGTGATATAGTGGGAGGAATCTCCTTTAGCCTATGTAGACCATCTTGCGTGAATTCTTCATCCACCAGCTACATGATTCCTTTATATAGTCCGAACAAACATTCTTTCCTTTTATAGTCTGACCAGAAAGGTTATCAAGTATAGAGTAGTCGTTAATGGTACAGAATAATAGAGCATGAATTCTAAAGCTCTCCTAGTCGTAAGCATCCCAAGTTTGAGACCCCCTCATGCTATAGTGTTTCCAAGTAATCAACCAAAGGTTCTAAATACACATCAATATCATTACTAGGTTGTTTCCTTTTAAAGCACAACCAAGATGGAAGGTTGAAGTTCATGAGATACACTAGCCAAGTAATGTGACAACTACTCATGTCACTAAGAGGATTCATACCGTTTGTACTCAAACTGAACCTAATGTTCCTAATATCTTCCTCAAATCTAGGATAATCCCTATCGATATTTCTCCACTACGCTGAATCGGTCAGGTGCCTTAGCATACCGTATTCCTTTCTATTTATGGCATGCCAACGAACTAACTTAGCTTCCTTAGAATTGACAAACATTCACTTGATGTGGTTGAGAATAGGGAGGTTGTGGGAACACCTCTCTTGGACTTCCTCTCCTCAAGACTACTATTGTTTTTCTTGTATTGAGAAGCTTTGCATTTAGAGCACATGTCCAAGTTGACGTATTCTTTGTAATACAAGATGTAGTTGTTTCAATAAGTATGAATTCTTCTAACCTTTAACCCTAAGCACTCTTTTTACTTCACATGTTGTTTTCAGCATTTTGTTACCCTCGGGTAGCAAATCCTTTAGAAAATCAAGCAAATTCTGACGAACTGTTGCCTGCCTTACGCTTCATTAGATCTGACTAAGAAATGTAAGGTGCCTCCTAAGAGGCAGCTTCAATAACAGATTCCTAGATCTCACTAACATTTATGGGCCTTGCTCTGGAGAACTTAGGACTGATTTGTTAATTGGATGATAGTCTAGATATTGATTTGGATTGCAATTGGATCTTCATGGCTGATTGTGCTTTCTATAGATCTTTGGAGGATAGAAATTTGTCAGGAGGGGACATGAATGATGTTACCATTTTTAATGAAATAATTAGCAATATTGGGCTAGTAGATTTGCCTCTTTCAGCGAGATCTTATACATGGAGCAATATGCAGGATCAACCTCTTCTTAAAAAGTTGGACTGGTTTTTCACCTCCCCTGCTTGGACAGTCAATTTCCCTCACACCTCAGTTATGGCTTTGAGAAAATATATCTCTGATCATGCACCTGTAAGATTAGTATAGAAACCTCTATTCCAAAATCTAAAATATTCGGATTTAAAAATTATTGGGTGGACATACCGAACTTCCTCCAAGTGGTCACTCACTTTTGGGCCATTCCTGTTAATGCAAGCAATAAGGCCATAGCTTTGAATGCAAAACTCAAAAATTTGAGAAGATGTCTAAAGAATTGGAGTAGAAGGATTTCAAACTTGAATACTTTGATTATCAATTCTTCTGATGTAATTTGCTGTTTAGACTCACTAGAAGAAGAAAGGAGGCCCCAGTTTATCCATGAGTGGAATTTCATGAATATTGTAAAGGATCACATTTTAAAGTTGTTTCACAACAAAAATATTTTCTGGAAAACAAGATGCACTATTAGGTGGGTTAAATTTGGAGATGAGAACACTTCTTTCTTTCATGCCGCAGCAACTGATAGGATGAGGAATAACAAAATTGCACAGCTTGTACTAGAAGATGGGATGACAGTGTCTTTACATGAGGAAAAAGCATAGGCTCTATATGCATCATACAAAAACAGAATGGATTTTTCTTCTGATATTACCATGCATTTTAACTTGCCTAAATTAATTGAGAGGGTTGAAGGGCTAGATCATCTCTTGATGCCAACAAAGGAAGAAATGGACAAGGTGGTAAGGTTAATGCCAATTTATAAAGCCCATGGTCCTCATGGATATAATGGTTTATTTATAAAAAGATGTTGGCCTATAATATCATAGGATTTCTATAACTTAGTGCTCACCGCCGAAAATCCCGCGACCGGGGAAGGACGGCGGCTTGTTCACGCGAAGGCATAAGAGGTCTGCTTAACTCCAGTGCAGGTCCTTAAGCCTCGAGGTTTATGGGCATGCCAGTCAATTTGACCCTACAATTGATAAGAAAAAGGGGATAAGACATGTTCGTCGGACGGCCGAAAGGCCTGCCCGACTCTTCCTACCTGCTAATTGCCGATAGAGATGAGAATGCTAGCACATAGGCTGAAAAGCCGATGGAGGTACAAGAGATAGACACGTGTAACGCACTAAAAGACCTATCAACCAAAGAGCCGATGGCGCTATCCGCATCCGATACGTGGAGCGGGAGCCGATCCCCCGCGAGGCCATGCGGGTGAGCGACAGCAGTAACGGCGCCGTTAGGGCCAGCCTTGATAGATCGGACCTAACCAAGATAGTATGAGGCCGGAGGCTAACGACACCGAGACGGTGGGGGCTCGGACCGAACATGATGACGAGGTAGGAGGGATGCCATCGGCTACCTATAGGCCTAACGCCTAAGCCCATCGGCCGCACGACGATGTGGACCTACGTTTAGGATAACTCATCGGCTACTCACTCCGATGAGATGCCGTAGAGAGACGTATAGACCTAAAACTCAATCCTTCGTCAGTAGACCCGTAGGTCAGACCTAACTGATGCAGCACGAGACCAACGACGGCGGAAGAAGTTTGATAGGCCGATAGATCTTGCACGGACGTGATATGGTACATCTGATCTGACTAAGAGATCGAACCTAAACGATGCAGCCTTAGATAGTATAAAGTATACCAGGATAGTGGCAGGACTTACCCCTTCGTCAGAGATCGGACTTAACCGATGCAGCCCTGCGTCGAGAGCCAGAACCCACCGATAAACACCTAGATGAACTAGGGTGGCGATGCGCCGAGATTGTATTGATCGAGAGATATCCTACATGACTCAAGGGGGTCTATATTTATACCCTAGATTTACAGACAGAGTCCGACGCGTTTACAACCATCGGACATTATTTCCTAACAAAAACAAAGGAAAATATCTCTAAAGAAGTTAACTAACTAGCTAAACCTTCCTAATTAAATAAGGTTACAATTTACAAAGACAAACATCCTGCCGTGGAGTCCACAGCTCTTCCGCAAACTCGGTTTCATCTAAATAATCTTTGAATTTGGAACCGAGTCTTCCTTCGCTACAACCCGATCGGCTTCTCCACTGTAGCAATCGGACCTTCTTTTTACTCAAGCCGATCCTTTTCTAACCTCTCCTCGGGCTTCTTGGACCTGACCCCGATCGGATAATTCCCTGTCTTCAAACCAATCCAATCTTCTACTAATTTGATTGACTTCTCTACAGTTCTGATTGGCTTTGTCTCACGAGCCGACCAGTATCTTCATCGGCCGATCCTATTTACAGGCTGAATCAAATTCTGGCGTTAACACATGCCCTCCAATTTCGGAGTTTGCCAACAGACTACGAAATTTTGAGTGTTGGAAGTCTCCGCAAACTAGGATGATTCATTAAAACCCACAGATTAATCGGCTTAGATTTCGGCCTAGGTCATTCCGCCTCTATAAAATATCTCTTCGCCTCAGCCTTCTTCCGCACACTTCTTCCCATCAGAACCCCCAAACCTCGATGAGCTCCAAAGGTGAACTTCCGCAAATCACCTCATCGGCTGCTACTCCTTCTTCCTCCATGCGATGGCTTCTACAAACGTAATCACTGAGGTAACTATCATCTACTCTTCTATCCAATATCTCACACAAATCTCCCCCATCCCGTCTTAGTAGTCGGGTTCTTGTTTATTGTAAGATCTCAAGAGTCGGATTACCATCCTAGTTTCTGACCGTCCTGGTCACTTTTATCTTGGCCTTATGGGTAGCGAAGATCTGACTGATTTCATAAACTCTGAAACAGAAAGGAACCTGTTCAAAAACTCATCTATGGCCATTATCAATTGGGCTAACAGCTTCAGATCTTGGCCTAGCAAACTTCCGGGATGGAGGAATTGGTATCTCAGGGTTTTTGCCTCCAAAAAGTCTTTTTGGGAAGACTTAGAGATAGATCGTTGTATCAATCCCTCCTTAGCCGATATGGAAAAGAACAAATCTTTACTTGCATCGGCTTCTTAATTTTGGTCGGATATCCTGAATGCCTTCATGTTCGGGCATGGACCGATGACCCCCACTCTGATGGACGTTACCATGTTGACTTGCCTCAACACCACCCACTACATAGATCCGTTCTTCCTCAAATTCAAACCCACTCATCGACTGAACACCAAGAACGTCGGAGTTTGGACTAAATATATTTCTCTGCACAAAAAGTCCTCCGGCCAAGTCGATGCGCGTGAACACGTAGCATTCTTGAATCTCTGATTGGAGCGGTTCGTCTTTGGTGGTTCAACTCTTGGTCCAACAACCAACATGCAGTGCCTGGCAGAGCTCTTGGCTGATCAACGCCATATTCCACTGGGGCAATATCTTCTTGGAGCTACTTATCAACTACTCCATCAAGTGGCAACCAAGCTGTCAACAGGCCAACCAGTCGAACATATTGGTGGTTTCTGGTGGTTCATACAACTCTGGTTGAATATCTACACCTCCAGAGTCATTGCTAGGTCCCCTTTTTCTTCCATGACATATTCGACTAACTACCCAGAGGAAAATGAGGCCAGCCGACGCCGATGTATATCTCTGGGTGAAGCTTCATCAGCTCTTCCTGGAAGCAAAATGACCACCCTCGGACTCAGCCAGTGATTCAAATGTTTCTACTATGGCTTTACTAAAGAGGTCACCATCTAGTTCACGTATGAGGATAACTCGTCTTTTGAAATGCCTTTCAGGTTTTACTCGAAGAACGCCTTAGCCGATGAAGAATCGAAGACAATCTTCTTATCATCCATAACTCCTAATCTTCTACCGACTGGATTTTCACTGGGCCAATCCGAACACCCATCATACAAGTTCTACCATCCTTCGGTTGGTGCTCGTCAGTTGGGCTTCGGCCAACTCCCCATCGGCTTGTTCTTCATCGGCAAGCTCCAACCCTGAGGAGAAGTAAAAAGTGGCTTGGAGTATGATCGGCTTAGGTTGATGGCAAGTGGTCGACCGATTATTTATCAACCTCCATCGGCCAGATCCCTCCTTGGATACCGTGCTCCACCTCCATCGGCTCTCCTCTGAGTGTCACAAACACTAGGGCTAAAGTGCAAGAAACCGGCTACTCGGATGGTTTCTAAGAAGCAAAAACTCGGCGCCGATATCGCCATCATCACATCAGCCTCGTGAAGCCCTTCTCCCGTGGCAATCCTGACTTCTGCATCTCCATTGGTATGTGTTAGCATCAATTCTTCTCTGTTGCTTTCGCCTTTATCTTGACACCTTTACTTTACAGCCTAAACCATCGACTTCTGAAGTCCAACCGCTCGACACTGTTACCCGGGCTGAGCCGATGGTATCCTTAGAAGTCATGGCATCTACACCTCAAACTGCCCCACATCAAGCTGATACCCGCATAATCGCTCAAATTGCTCCCACTGTATCCTAGGTACATCCATCCTACATGTTATTTTCTTGACTTATGATCCCCATATTTACTAATGTTATCGTGTAGTCATTAGCCAATCTGTTATCCTTCGACATCGGTAAATACTTGGAAGTAGAGGAAGATTCAGCCACCAGCGCAGCGATTGAACCATCTTTACCAGCCGATGCACATGAGCAGTTGTCAGATATTATGCATCGGCTAGAAGTTCCGATCGACTCGCTAGTGGAAGATTGCAGGCTGATCCGGGGAAGACTTGCTGAAATCGAACATCTTCTGCCTAAGGAGCTGACAGATGCACTCACGCCTACCGTCTACCTAGAATTCCAAAGGACCCAGCTGATCACATAAAGACGACGCATAGCCGATCGCGTTGAGCAAAGCAATCTAGCTCACAACGATCGGCTAACTGCCCAAAACGAAAAAAAAGGCTTGATGAACTGACAGCTGACCTTCAACGTACCAACGCCAATCTTGGCCTCTTGAAGAAACGAGAAACCGATTTGATGGCGAAACTCGACAAGGTTCGTGACGACATCAACTCCACTGACTCCCACCTCATCGGCCTACCAAAATCAATCCAAGATCAAGAGGCCAAGGTAGCAGACCAAGTGCAGCTTGCAGTTTGTCGGCACAGAAACTTGAAGACTATCTCCAAATCAAATGAGGATGACATCCGCGCCATCAATGAAATAGATCAAATCTGTCTGTGCGCGATTGAGGCCATTAAGAAATTATTGTACAATTTTATCCTTAGAAAAACCCCAGATGTCATCCTCAATAAAAGTTGTATATATATATTTTCTAAAGACAATATCTCAAAGATATCGGCTATCTGTAACCGATACGATCATATCGGCTTTTGTACGTTATAAATCGGCTATGCCTTAACCGATTACATGAACAAATATCATCTGCTAATACCACCTTCAAGATCTCATCCATCTTGATAAGAAAAAATCGGCTATGCTCAGCTGATTTAGGCGACTACCCACACGCTATGATAATACTTCTTCAAATATTTTCCATTAAACGCTTTGTCAAATTTCTCCCCTTCAAGACTCTCTAACATATAAGCATTGCCAGGCACACACCGATTAATCCGATAGGGTCCTTCCCAATTAGGTGACCATTTTCCAAACTTATTATCCCTAGATCTAATCGGTAAAATTAACTTCCAAACGAGATCTCCTTCAAAAAAAGATTTGATCATCACTCTTTTATTACAATGCCTAGCAACCTTAGCCTTATTTTTCTTGATCCTCTCAAACGCTTCTAACCGACTCTGAGTCAAATCATCGAGCTCATCGGTCATCAACGTGTAATAATCATCGGCTGTCAATTGATCCTATAGAGACACCCTCTTAGAGCCAATGTCAACTTTCCATAAAAGAATTGCTTCATGACCGTATACCAACTGATATGGCGGTACTTGAGTAGATCCATGACATGCCATCCAATAAGCCCACAATGAATCATTCAATGTAATATTCCATCTCAGTAGTTGTTCATCAATCTTACGCTTGATCAACTTTATTAAACTTTTATTGGAAGCTTCGGCCTATCCATTAGCTTGAGCATAATATGGTGATGAATTCAGCAACTTAATCCCCATACTAGCAGCAAACTTTTGAAACTCCTCAAACACGAAGATAGAACCTTGATCGGTAGTAATCGTTTGTGGAATTCCAAACTGATATATGATATGTTCCTTGATAAACTCAATTGCATCCCTAGAAGTAACATTCTTCAAAAGAATAGCTTCTACCCATTTTATAAAATAGCCTGTTGCCACCAATATAAACTTACTCCCTTTACTTGATGAAGGATAAATCTGGCCGATCATGTCAATTCCCCAACTTCTAAAAGGCCATGGCTTAACTATCGGATTCATAACTGACGCTGGAGCTCACTGCATGTTTCCAAATCTCTGACAATCT
Source organism: Oryza coarctata (assembly GCA_030770085.1). Classification (NCBI taxonomy): domain Eukaryota; kingdom Viridiplantae; phylum Streptophyta; class Magnoliopsida; order Poales; family Poaceae; genus Oryza; species Oryza coarctata. The sequence goes on from CM061479.1 coordinate 3,594,010, forward strand.
TGGCAGCCTTTGTAATATTTGAAACAATCCTCCAACATCCTTGGCCAAAAGTATCTAGCTCTCCTCATCATCCACCTCATGTTATGAGCCGATTGATGGGCTCCACAAATGCCTTCGTGTACTTCGCTCATCACCAATGCAGCTTTCTCAGCACCCAAGCATCTTAACAGCACCCCATCAATGGACCAATAATATAATTCTTCATCAAGTAGTATGTACTTAATAGCCTTGTACCGAAACTTCTTGGAAACCAATTTTGATGGATTTTGCAAATACTGAATAATTTTCCATCTCCAATCATCGACTTCCATATGACTCTCAATATCTGCTATCTCGACTTCCACTCTACTGTTTAGCCGATATCTCGAAGCAGTCTGAGCAAGATCATTGGCCTCCACGTTTTGCTCCCTAAGAATATGATCCAACATCACCATCTTGAAATACTTTAATAATTGTTGACATTTTTCATAATATGACTTCAAAACTTCATCTTTGCATTTATATTCCCTAGATAGTTGTTTGATCACCAACAAGGAATCTTCAATGACCTTTATCGTATCAGCTCTAATTTCTCTCAGCAGCTGAAGTCCCTTAAGTACCGCTTCATACTCTGCTTGGTTATTTGTACTATAAGGCTTGATTGTGAAAGCAAACTCAAAACTTGCCCTCCGAGGCGATATGATCACCAAGCAGATACCAGATCCATGCTTGCAAACCGATCCATCAAAGAATAACGTCCATAGGATCGGCTCCATAAAATTCTCTTGGACTCCTCTATGCCATACAATAAAATCGTCTATCGCTTGTCCCTTGATTGCCTTAGCCGATTCATACCTCAGATCGAACTTCATCAGAACAAATATCCATTTACCAATCCGTCCCCTAAGGACTGGAGCCGATAGCATGTATTTAATCACATCAACTTTACAAAGCACTGTACACTCAGCTGATAGAAGATAATGCCTTATCTTTGTACACGAGAAGTACAAACATAGGCATAACTTTTCTACCGCAGGATACCTGGTCTCAGCATCCAAAAGTTATCGGCTCAAATAGAATACCACTTGTTCTTTTGATTCAAACTCTTATACAAGCACCAATCCGATTGACTTCTCATCGGCTGACAAATACAATTTAAACGGTACCACTTTTTGCGGCAGAATCAATACTGGTGGAGAATTCAGGTATTCCTTGATAAGATCTAAGGATTTTTGCTGCTCAATACCCCATACAAATTCCTGATCGGCTCGCAACCTCAATAAAGGAGTGAACGACTCAATTCTTCCCGATAAGTTTGAGATAAACCTCCTTATAAAATTGAGTTTACCGATCAAGGACTACAACTGTAGTTTGTTGTTTGGTGGCTCGATAGTCTAGATAGCTCTAATGCTTCATTGAATAACTTTAATCCCTCTCTCATGCACCACGAAACCCAAAAATTGCCTAGCCGATACGCCAAAAGCACATTTGTGAGGATTCATCTTGAGTCCATATTTCTTCATCCTCTCTAGCACTTTTCGCAGATCGGCTATATGGTCTTCAATACCTTTGGATTTCACCACCACGTCATCAATATATATCTCCACAGCTATCCAATAAGATCATGAAACATGTAGTTCATGGCTCTCTGATAGGTAGCACCGGCATTCTTCAATCTGAAAGTCATGACTACCCACTCGTACAAACCAATAGCTTCAGGACATCTAAATGCAGTCTTGTGGATATCTTCTTCCACCATCAAAATCTGATTGTAACCTGCATTTTCATCCATAAAGCTAATGATCTTGTGACCCGATGCAGCGTCAATTAACAAATATGCCATCGGCATCGGATACTCGTCTTTAGGGGTTGCCCTATTCAAATCTCGGAAGTCGATGCATATCCTCAACTTTCCATTTTTCTTCTTCACTAGGACGATATTGGACACCCGTTCAGCATATCAACATGGTCTAATGAAATTTGCATCATATAACTTCACGATTTCAGCCTTGATTTTATCATCCAAAATTCCTTTAATAATTTTATCAACACTTCTCAGGATTCAGTACATAGATTTTTACTAATGTATGTCGGCCTTGGCTTATCTCCTAAACCTATATCTATTTACTCTAACTTATTGACCGACGTAAAACCTTGCCCTAACTTTCCTTCGGAGTCTTCTATAGTTCCCATAGGAACAATAGATCCGAGCCAACTTGTTGAATCGGCTTTATCCCCTTATCGGTCACCTCAAGGAAATCGCCCACCCATGTTTTTCTAGACAAGCAATTGAACCCATCAGCTTCCTAGAATGGCATATCGGTTGTTGCAACACTGGTCGACTGATCGGCCGCGATCACCTTAACTCTGTCTCCTTGCCACTGTATGAGGCTTTGATGTATTATTGAAGGAACACAACAGTTGGCATGAATCCAATCCCTGCCAAGGAGTAGACTATACGACCCCTTACTATCGATGACAACAAATGTGGTGGGCAATGTCTTGCATCCAACTGTTAGCTTCACATTCAGCACCCTCTTAGTTTCTGATAGATTTCCTCCAAAGTCTTTCAAAACCATATTTGTTTTAACTAAGTCTTCAACCGTCTTACCCAACTTGCGGTACGTAGCATACAGCATCAAATTGAGAGCTGCGCCTCCATCAACTAACATCTTTGTCATCGGCTTTCCATCAACATACCCCTTGATATACAATGGTTTTAGGTGCCGATGCTTGGATTCTTCTAGTTTGTCAAATATGGCTTGACTTGGTTCTAATGTCAATTGGGCAAAATCTTCTTCTTGATCTTCTTCATCGGATACACATGCTTTATATTCCAAAGGTAAGAAGAATACCATGTTGGCCTGAGCTGATATGCCAGCATCATCCTCTTTTTGATTTACTCTCCATACTTTTTTAATTTTTTGGCTCCGATCAGCTTCCTCATGGTCTTGACGCCGCCTTTTGTGCTGCTCTCTATGCCGCAGCCTTTGTGCCCTTTTCTTCTAATTTTTTGTAAAAATCCCGGACGGACACCACTGATCTTTCGTGTGGTACGATCTTTCATGTAACTCCATGTCCTCGGTTGACCATTGACCATATTCTTCGTTGATTGGCCCTAATCGGCTATGTGCCGATGCACGCGTGATGGAAGGCCGATCATACGACGTCCAGCTCTAGTCAATGTACCGAGATCCTAGTTTGTTACACTCAGGACAATCTTCAATTGACAGCAACCTCATATTTTGATTCCAACAGTACTGAAAAAAGGGATAACCCCAATGTGGATTATACCTTTCTTGTTGCGTTGCGGCTCGTCTCTCTTCGTCTTGTATTCTAGAATATTTTTTGATTAGGTCCAATGAGCTAACCTTTGACCTCTTCCAGCGCCTTTTTTCATCGGACCGATCTCCTGAGGATCCTGCAAACACCATATTCACAGGAAAAGGATGCCCGCCAACCTTCATCGGCTTTTTGTCCTCGAACTTGATTCTCTCCTGTTTGACAGCCGATTGTAACTGTTGCCGAAAAACCTTACACTCGTTGGTATGGTAAGATATTGAATTATGCCACTTGCAATATTTCTTCTTTTTGAGTTCTTCGGCAGATGGGATTACATGGTTTTGCGGTAATTGAATCTGTTTTTCTTGGAGGAGAAGATAAAATATCTTATCGGCTTTGTTGATATCAAAATCATATCTTTCCCCCTTATTGGCATTCTTAATCCGTGGACACGATACAAGTTTCTTATTCCTAGTCCATTCCACCAAACCCACTTCTGCATCGGATTCCTCATCATCTAAGTCTGATGCGTACACCTGTAGCTGAGCGGCTTTCCAATGGAACCTCTCTTTCTTGGTATCAGCAAATCGGCTTTCGTGAGCCGATACCCTCTAGAGTAGGTGTGACAAGCTCTCGAACTCTTGTGAAGAGAACCATTCCCTAATCACAGCTAGCAACCCTTGAAAAGCCAAGTTGGCTAGTTGTCCATCACTTAAAATGAGACTGTAACATCGGCTTCTGACATCCCGAAAACACTGGATGAATTCCGAAACTGATTCATTATGCTTGTCTAACCGATGTCAAGTCTGACAACCTCAACTCTTGAATCCAAACAAAGAAATATTTATGGAATTGTTTCTCCAAATTGGCCCATCCCCTGATTGAGTTTGGAGGCAACGAGGAAAACCAAGAGAAGGTCAATCCAGATAAAGACAATGGAAATAAGTGGACCCTCAGAGCTTCATCAGCCAATGCTTCCCCACATTGAGCCAAGAATCGGCTAATATGTTCCATCGTAGATACGCTATCTTGCCCTGAGAACCTGGAGAAATCCGGAATCTTTTATCGGTCGGCAGCGGAACTCTGTCAAACCACTCCGGGTAAGGGTGCTGATACATAAAGGTTTGTTCTTTACGCTTAATGCCGAATTGCTCCCTAACGACTTCCGCAATTCTAGCAGACCAATTCTCTTCCTTTGGATTCTCTCTCTGGTACTGTGGAATCGAAGTTGGCACTTGACATGGTTCATAATGATCTCCTTGATAATTATTACTAGGATATTATTGCCTATATCCCTCGTAATAGGCTGTCTGATGATATCCTGGCATCATGTCCTCGTGTTGCCCCCCAATCCGCTCTTGTACTGGTGGAAACATATTTGCCGATACGTCCCTTCTGGATCCGTAAGTAACCTATGGTTGTCCTGTTCTCATTGGCAAATATACTGACCCCTGATCAGGTTCTTTAACGATAGACCCATCCACAGTTTTCTTAATCAAGTTGTGCAAAGTATTCACCAGTACACCCGATTAGTTAATGAGTGCATGGTGAATAGCTTCGTCAACCATCTCTTATAACGGCTTTTGAGAACTAATGGGCGGCGATCGGCTTGAATCTCATTCCAAAACTAGCTTTGGCAGCTGGGATTTTTGAATCGGCCCTTGTTGAATCATACTGAAGGACTCCAGACAAAGCTTCTGAAAATTAGTTGTATTCTGCTCCACCTGGTACCTCTGCTCTTCAATCAAATCCTTCATCGTCACTAGGATTACGTTGTTTGCGTTGATCTCTTTACCTACCATTAGATCACAGCTGATGAAGGATCTTCAACGGATGAAAAAGGTCTTTTGGTCCCACCAGGCGTGCCAAAAAGCGTGCTCACCACCGAAAATCCCGCGACCGAGGAAGGACGGCGGCTTGGTCACGCGAAGGCCTAGGAGGTCTACTTAACTCCAGTGCAGGTCCTTAAGCCTCGAGGTTCGCGGGCGTGCAAGTCAATTTGACCATACAATTGACAAGAAAAAGGGGATAAGACATGTTCGTCGGTCGGCCGGAAGGCTTGCCCAACTCTCCCTATCGGCTAATTGCCGATAGAGATGAGAATGCTAGCGCATCGGCTGAAAAGCTGATGGAGGTATGAGAGATAGACACGTGTAACACACTAAAAGGCCTATCAACCAAAGAGCCGATAGCGCTACCCACATCCGATACGCGGAGCGGGAGCCGATCCCCCGCGAGGCCATGCGGGCGAGCGAGAGCAGTAACGGCGTCGTTAGGGCTAGCCTCAATAGATCGGAGCTAACCGAGACAGTATGAGGCCGGAGGCTAACGACACCGAGACGGCGGGGGCTCGGACCGACCATGATGACGATGTAGGAGGGATGCCATTGGCTACCTATAGGCCTAACGCCTGAGCCCATCGGCCGCACGACGATGGGGACCTACGTTTAGGATAACTCATCGGCTACTCACTCTAATGAGACGCTGTAGAGAGACGTATAGACCTAAAACTCAATCCTCCGTCGGTAGACCCGTAGGTCGGACCTAACCGATGCAGCACGAGACCGATGACGGCGGAAGAAGTTTGATAGGCCGATAGATCTTGCACGGATGTGATGTGGTACACCTGATCTGACTAAGACATCAAACCTAAACGATGCAGCCTTAGACAGTACAAAGTATACCAAGATAGTGGCAGGACTTACACCTTCATCGGAGATCGGACTTAACCGATGCAGCCCCGCGTCGAGAGCCAGAACCCGCCGGTAAACACCTAGATGAACTAGGGTGGTGATGCGCCGAGATTGTATTGATCGAGAGATATCCTACATGACTCCAGAGGGTCTATATTTATACCCTGGATTTACAGACAGAGTCCGACGCGTTTACAACCATCGGACATTATTTACTAACAAAAACAAAGGAAAATATCTCTAAAGAAGTTAACTAACGAGCTAAACCTTCCTAATTAAATAAGGTTATAATTTACAAAGACAAACATCCTGCCGTGGAGTCCATGGCTCTTCCACAAACTCGGTTTCATCTGAATAATCTTCGAATTTGGAACCGAGTCTTCCTTCGCTACAACCCGATCGGCTTCTCCACTGTAGCAATCAGACCTTCTTTTTACTCAAGCCAATCCTTTTCCAACCTCTCCTCGGGCTTCTTAGGCCTAACCCCGATCGGATAATTCTCTGTCTTCAAACTGATCCAATCTTCTACTAATTTGATCGGCTTATCTGTAGTTCCGATCGGCTTTGTCTCATGAGCCGACCAGTATCTTCATCAGCCGATCTTGTTTATAGGCTGAATCAAATTCTGGTGTTAACACTTAGCTAGTGAATTCTTCAGTTCTACCATTTCCATCTCAAACCTAAATCAGTCTTTTATTACCCTAGTACCCAACAAATATAATCGTGAAACTCCAAACAATTACAAGCCTATCCCTAATGAGCTCCCTTCTTAAGGCTTTTGACCAAAATCATGGCAGAAAGATCGCAAACAATAATCCTCAAAGTAGTTCATGAAAACCAATATGAGTTTATTAAGAAAAGAACAATCCAAGATTGTCTGGCTTGGACCGTGGAATATTTGCACCAATGTCATCAAACCAGGAGGAAGATCATTATTCTGAAAATTGATTTTGAAAAGGTTTTTGACATTCTACAATAATAGAAATGATAAAATATAAAGGTTTTCTAGGAAATTGGTTAAAATGGACACAAGAGGTTTTATCATCTGCTTCTACTGCAGCTATGCTAAATGGGGTTCCAGGGACACAATTTCGTTGTAAGAGGGGGTGAGACAAGGTGACCCCTTATCCCCTCTTCGTTTTGTTTTAGTAGCTGATCTCCTACAATCAATAATCAATGAGTCTAAAGCAAGGGGATACTTTCACTCCATATTTCCTAATGTAAGTGAGAAAAACTTATATTGGATAATCAAAGATTATAGGATTATAGGAAGTTACAAATATATATAGGCAGAGGAGTTCAAGGGTTTAAGGTGTGAACACTAAACTAGGAAGTCTCAGGCCTAATTAACACACACTAAATAGCATAAGTGCCTAGGCCAGCGCATGGCTGCAGCCAGAGCCCAAGGCACAGGTACAAGAGTCTAGGAGACAAACATAACTTGTTGCACAAGAGTCTAGGAGATAAAGAGCAGACACAAGAGTCTAGGAGACAAACATAACTTGTTACATAAGAGTCTAGGAGACAAACATAACTTGCTAACACCCCCATTGTCTGAGCATCGGTGCAGCAGACATTTAGACTGGTTCTAAAATCAGTGAAGAGCGAAGATGGTAGTCCTTTGATGAAGATGTCGGTATACTAAGAGGTTGTTAGAACATGGAGAACACGAACAGCACCAAGAGCAATATGCTCCCAGACAAAGTGGAGGTCAATCTCGATGTGTTTGGTGCGTTGATGCTAGACCGGATTGGCGGACATGTAGACGGCGCTGATGTTGTCGCAGTAGACCAATGTAGCGCGCTGCAAGGGGGACTGTAACTCACTAAGAAGCTGACGCAGCCAGGAAGCCTCAGCAATGGTGTTGGCAACGGCTCGATATTCAGCTTCGGCACTGGATCGGGACACAGTGTGCTAGCGCTTGGAGGACCAGGAGATGAGATTGTCACCAAGGAAGACCGCATAGCCAGAAGTGGACTTGCAAGAGTCCAAGCAACCGGCCCAGTTGGTATCAGAGTAGGCAACCAGTTCATGCTATGCTATGGGATGGAGCACCAGACCCAAATAAAGAGTACCACGAACATACCGAAGGATCCGCTTGAGTCCAGCCAAGTGAGGTTCCCATGGGTCATGCATGTGGAGACAAACTTGCTGAACAGCATAAGCAATATCCGGACGAGTAAAAGTGAGGTACTGAAGGGCACCGGTCAGGCTGTGAAAATCAGAGGGATCCTAAACTGGGTCACCAGTGACTGTAGAGATCTTCGAATTGGTGTCGATTGAAGTAGAGCAGGGTTTGTAGTCAGCCATACCAGCCTGATCAAGAATCTCCATCATGTATTGTTGCTGAGACAAGAAAAGGCATCCATCATGGTGCTGAACTTGCATTCCAAGAAAATGGTGCAACTGGCCAAGATCCTTCATGTTGAACTCATGCTGTAGAGCAGAGATGATGCGACAGAGGACAGCCGTGGATGAGACAATGAGCACGATGTCGTCCACATAAAGTAGTAAGTATGTTATGTCGACGACAAGATGGTAGACAAATAGGGAGGTGTCTGCCTTTGCATTCATAAAGCCAAGTGAAAGAATAAAGGTGACAAAGCAACTGTACCATGCCCGAGGAGCCTGTTTGAGGCCATAGAGAGACTTGTTGAGGTGACAGATATATCCGGGATGAGTGGGATCCTCAAAACTAGCAGGCTATTATAGCAGCAAGGGAAGCTAGGGTGCCGGGGGCTGCAGCAGCAGTAGTGGCAGGCGGAGTGCCTGGAGCTGCAGTAGCAGCAGGCGTAGAGGGAGTGTCCTGCTAGGTGCCTGGCCGGACTGGAGAGATTGGTGTAGGGGCTGTGCCAAGTACCGGAGTGACAACCTCTGTCTCGATGGCCGCGCCCACACTGGATGCCACACGAGGATAGCCTGCGCTAGGTGCTAGTGGCGTGCCGATAGTCGGGGCCACACATGGCTGTGCAGGAACACCAACAGGAGCACCTGTAGGAAATAAAGGTAGAGATGCACTGATAGAACTGGGCACGGGATTTTCATCATTAGTTAAAAAATCAAGAGCTACCGAACTGGTAGGAGATGACTATTGTGAGAAAGGGAAAGAGTGTTCATCAAACATGACGTGTCGAGAGATGAGAACACGATTGGACTAGAGGTCAAGGCAGCGGTATCCTTTATGATGGAAGGAGTAGCCAAGAAAAATGCACAAGGAGGATCGTGGTGCAAGTTTGTGAATGGCTGTGGCAGAGAGGTTTGGATAACAGGCGCAGCCAAAAACACGAAGATGGTTGTATTTAGGCTGGACACCAAACAGGACAGAGTGAGATGTGGAGGATTGAAGAGTTTTGGTGGGCAGGATGTTGAGAACATGTGTGGCAACATGTAAGGCCCTAACCTAGTACGAAGGGGGCATGCAGGCCTGAAAGAGAAGGGAGCGAACCGCATTGTTGATGGTGTGGATCATGCGCTCAGCCCGTCCATTCTAAGATGAGGTATATGGGTAGGACATGTAGAGGTGTATGTCGTGGGTGAGGAAGAAGGAGTGGGAGGTAGAGTTATCAAACTCCCGACCATTGTCGCACTAGATGGCTTTTATAGCGACGCTATACTAAGTGTGAACATAGGCAAAGAAATGAGTCAGAGTGGCAAACGTGTCAGATTTGAGACGAAGAGGGAACGTCCAAACATAGTGTGAGTAATTATCAAGTATAATTAAGTAGTATTTGAAGCCGGAAACACTGGCAACTGGAGAGGTCCACAAATCACAGTGAATAAGCTCAAATAAACTAGATGCCCGAGATGAAGATGACTGAAAAGGAAAGCGAGTATGGCATCCTAACTGACACGCATGATAGAAAGAATCAATTTCTTTAGTATAACCAGGGATAACAGAGGCGACTTTGGACAAGGTGTCGCGACTAGGGTGGCCGAGCCGGTGATGCTAGAGTGAAGGCGAAGAATCAGCGATGAGAGTGGTGGCGCTAGGAAGGTGCAATGGGTAGAGGGGCCTAGAGCTATTGTACTTGATGATCGCCTTCTGAGACTCCAGATCCTTCACAGAACAGCTAGCAGGGTCAAATTCAATAGTACAATTGTTGTCAGTAGTGAACTGGTGCATAGAAATGAGATTCCTAATAAGTCATGGGGAAACAAGAACATTATTAAGGAATAGAGAGTTTGTGAGAGTGGTGGCTCCAGTGGCGGTGACAAGGAATAAGGAGCCATCACCAATAACAATAAAGAAAGGAGAATGATACCGTGAAGAGGTAGGGTGTGAAAGAGTGCGAGAATCAGAGATCATGTGGGAGGTGGCACCTGAGTCAAAGTACCATTCGTTATTTGGCGGCTGCTGAAGGGTCATGGTGCTGAAAGTTGAAGGAAGGGATGTTGATCCCAGGCCACCGAAAGACCGGTCTGCGGGTTGTAGAAGCCGGGAGGAGCCGAGGCGCTGAGGGAAGGTAGAGGGGCACCCTACTGACCGTAGTAGGTAGCAGGAGTGGCCTGCTGTAGGTACTACTGAAATGGCGTCGGTGGGAGTTAGTACGAGGCCAGGAAGGCCCCCTGTTGGGCCAGTAACGCCTGCTGGTGTGGTGGCTGGGCGGGCAAAGTGTGAGGCGGGGGAAGCGGCCCGGGGATGATGAGCCACGGGTTGTCAGACTTTGGCCAAGGCCCACTCACCCCCTGGTTGGGTGGAGCAGACGTGCCCGAGCTACCTCCTTTGCCGCTGTTAACGCCAAAATCTGGACGATCCGATGGCGCTAAAGCCGATTGGCTAGGAGATCCGATGGGGCTAAAGCCGATCGGCTGAGAGGTTCGATAGAGGGTTTAATGCAGTCATCGGTCGATGGAGATACTGAGACAAAGCCGATGGAGAACTATAGAAAAGTCGATCAGATTAGTAGAAGATTGGATCGACTTGAAGACAGGGGATTGTCCAATCGGGATCAGGTCCGAAAAGCCCGAGGGAAAGAAGGAAAAGGATCGGCTTGGCTAAAAGAAGGTCCGATAGCTATAGTGGAGAAGCCGATCAGGTTGCAGCAAAGGAAGACCCGGTTACAAATTGGAAGATTATTGAGATGAAACCGGGTTTGCGGAAGAGCCATGGACTCCACGGTAGGGTGTTTATTTTTGTAAATTGTAATCTTACTCAATTGGGGAGGTTTAGCTGGTTAGTTAACTGCTTTAGGAATATTTTCCTTTGTTCTTACTAGAAAATAATGTCCGATGGTCGTAGACGCGTCGAACTCTGTCTGTAAATCTAGGGTATAAATATAGACCCCCTGGAAATATGTAACATATCTCTCGATCATATACAAATTTGGCGCATCGCCATCCTAGTTCATCTAGGTTTTATCAGCGGGTTCTGGCTCTCGACGCGGGGCTGCATCGGTTAAGTCCGATCTCCGGTGAAGGGATAAGTCCCGCCACCATCCCGATATGTCTTGCTCTGTCTGAGGCTGCATCGGTTAGGTCCGACCTCTTAGGTCGATCGGATGTATCGCATCACGTCCGTGCTGGACCTATCGACCCGTTAAGCTCCCTCTGCCGTCGTCAGTCTCGTGCTGCATCGGTTAGGTCCGACCTACGGGGCTGCCGATAGAAGATCGAGCTTCAGGCCTATAGGCTTCTGCACAGCGTATCAACGGAGTGCTAGCCGATGAGTTATCCATGCTCTGTGCTTCACGCCCAGCGCATCGGCCCCTCGGCCGATACGCATCAGCCTTTAGAGGCATCCCACGACGCGTAACACCAAACGTATCGGTCCCCCAGCCGATACGCACCCACCTTTAGAGAGGCGTCCCCTCATCAGCTCAGCTAGTCGATGGGTTTGTTCCTATCCTTGCTACTGCATAGCCGATCCGGCGTCCTCCGTATCATCGCCACTAGCCCAGGCCTCGTACTGTCTCGGTTAGGTCCGATCTTCGAGGTTCGGTGTTGATGGCGCTGCCACAGCGGGCGACGGGTCTCTTGCTGTCATATTCGGAGTGGCATCGGCTTTGCAGCCTGTGCCTTCTTGCGCTAATCATTGCCTAGGCCGCATGCGCCTTCATCGGTTTTTCCAGCCGATGAATCACTGTTCGGTTGTCCGGAGGGATCCCATGCATCTCGCCATCCTCTGAGCTCACCCTGGTTCCTCCATCGGCTCTGCGGTCGATCGCTCGTCGACACCTATACACATCGGCTCCCCAGCCGATCGAACAGCATCCCGATCCTATCGGTAGCCAGCCGATAGCGAGCGCCTGTATCGGACCCGCTCGTCTCACTTCCTTGTCAATTGCAGGGTCTAATTGACTGGTACGCCCGTAAACCTCGATGCTTAAGGACCTGCACTGAAGATAAGTAGACCTCCCAGGCCTTCACGTGACTGAGCCGTCGTCCCTCCCCGGTCGCGGGATTTTTTGGCGACGAGCAGCCGCCCCTGTGGCCACCTTTGCTGCCTCTACCACGGGCGCCGCGACTATTGCCTTTGCCACCAAGACCGCCCCCTTTACCACCCTCGGGCTGGTGGTGGGATGCCCAGAGAGCTGCTAGGAGGCGAGGCGAGAGGACGAGGAGCCACTACCTGTGCCGATGACGAGAGCTGTAGGGGAAGACGGGGTCGGGGGCACCATGGTAAGCTCCTCGAGGATGAGCTCATCACAGGCCTCCAAGAAGGGAAGGGACGACCACGTTGGTGATGGTGACCAACGGAGGCAAACCGCTCGTTCAAGCCTCGGATGAGGTTGAGGACGAGAGAGTGGTCGCTAACTGGTTCACCAAGATCGGTGAGGTTGTTGGCGGTGGTCTTGAGAAGCTTGCAGTAGACGGTGATAGAGAGGTCTCCTTGGACGAACGTATGAAATTTGGCGTCCAGGATGAGGGCCCGTGCCTCCCAGTTGCCAAGAAATCGGCTCTCGATGGCAAGCCAAGTGGTACACGCAGTGACGCCTTGGTCGCCGCGGCTCCTAACAATGTCGAGGAGGTTGTCGGAGAGGGTGTCGTAGAGCCAAGAACGGACGACATAATCCATACGCTCCTAGTTAGGCGAGTTCAGGGGACGATCATCGTGAAGGACATGGCCTTGAAGAGAATACTTGCCCAGGGTGAGTAAGAATTGCTCGTGCCACCAAGCAAAGCTATTAGAGTTGACGTCGAGAACGACATGGACAAGGCTACGGATGTTTTAAATGGCCACAGCTTGGACGTGGAGGTTTAGAACCGCGGCGGCCTCCTAAAGAATCATGGCGGTGTGAACTGAGAGATGAGGGCCATCGGAGAGGGAAGACGCGACCTCGTCAGTGTTTTCTGATGGGTCTTCAGGGGGGAGGTGCAGCGGCGGCACGCTCCTAGGCGGCACGTTCCAGGACGGCGCAGACACGCGCGGCGGCGGCGTCGTGCTCGATGGCCACGGCAGCGGCCTCAGCCTCGGCCTCCTCCGCGTGGGTGAGGGCGCCACGACGGCACAGGCATCCTCCATCCGCTTGCGCTCGGCATCATTGCCAACAGCAGAGGGGTGGAGAGAGCCGGCCATAGAGGGAAGAGAGGGGTGGCACAGGGCAACAGGCCGAAGAAGGTGGCGCTAGAAGCAGCACACCAGAGATATGGAAGAAAAAGAAGAATCAAGTGGAACCCAGGCTCTGATACCATGTAAGTGAGAAAGACTCTGTATTGTATATTGGATAATCATAGATTACAGGAGGTTACAAATTTATATAGACAGGGGAGTTCAAGGGTTTAAGATGTGAACACTAAACTAGGAAGTCTCAGGCCTAATTAACACACACTAAGCAGCACAAGTGCCTGAGCTAGCACATGGCTGTAACCAAAGCCCAAGGCACAGGCATAAGAGTCTAGGAGACAAACATAACTTGCTACATAAGAGTCTAGGAGACAAAACGTAAGCACAGGAGTCTAGGAGACAAATATAACTTGCTACACAAGAATTTAGGAGACAAACATAACTTGCTAACACCTAAAAAGATTTTTTTTCCAATTGTTCCATATGTAGATGACACCATCATTATAATGAAGGCTTGTCAAAGGGAGGTTTTTCTGTATTAAATGTTTGTTGCAGTCCTATGCTCAGTCCACTGGCTTAAGAATTAGACAGAATATCCTATGTACCATTGACTTTGGCCTAGTTTCACGATTTGCCAATATGCCATCAACATTTGCTTAACTTCTACGTTTACCAGGGTCTGTTAGTACTGTACAATTTTGTACTAATGGCTAAAATACCCTTGGGATGAAAACTTTCAAAATTTAACCAAAAATTCGAAAATATCATATTATAAACATCAAATTGTAAACATGATTGTGGTAAATTGTGGAACTGGGCAAAGTCAGTGGTACATAGTAGATTCTCTCTAAGAATTAACTTTAGCAAATCATATGTAATACCTATCATTGTGGAAGAAGGGAGGATGAATCATATAGCAAGAATTCTATGCTGCAAAATTGGACCTTTCCTTTCACTTATTTAGGTCTTTCAGTTGGCACAACAAAACTAATGGTGGTTGATTTTGCTCCTCTTATGGATAGAATCGATACGAGACTCTCATCTATAGCAATTTATCTTTTACATGATCAAAGACTCACAATGGTAAACTCAGTTTTCTCAGCCTTGCCAACATTCTATATATGTACTCTAAAATTGCCAAGAAGGTCAGTGAGCATATAGATAGAGCAAGGAGGCATTGTTTATAGAGAAAATAAAATGACATCCAGATTAGAACCAATTCTTTGGCAGCCTGGGATAAGGTTTGTAAACCTTAATAGAAGTGAGGCTTAGGAATTATTAATTTGGAATTTCACAATATTGCTTTGCTGATGAAATATCTGGATAAATTCTACAATAAAAGCAATCTCCCCTGGGTCAAACTGTTGTGAATAGCACATTATCAAAATCAATACCCACCTCATGCAGCCATAGAAAAAGGGTCCATTTGGTGGAAAGATATTCTTATGTTATTACCTTATTACAAAGCAATTTTAAAAATCACAATTGGGACAGAGGATTTAGCCTTATTCTGGAAAAATAATATGGAAGAAGAGTTTCCTATTCTTTTCGCCTATAATATAAATGAAGACATTTCACTAAGAGACTTCATGCAATATTCAAACACCATTAGTCTTTTTACTTCACTTCTATCAGTGCAGGCTATGCATCAGCTTCTGTAACTAATTTTGGTTCTTCAAGACACAATTCTTTCTCCAAGTAATGATAACTAATTCAGGTTTGGAATAATGGTCAATACAGTGCTAAGAAAGTTTACAACTTATTCTTGCAACACTACAATCCACCTCGGATTCTTAAATTGATTTGAAAAAGCAAGTGCACAATGAACTTGAAAGTGTTTATGTGGCTTCTTTTGATGGATAGATTAAACAGCAAAGATATGTTGCAACGAAGGCAATTCAATGTAAAGGGGGCACATGTTGTGTGTTATGTACTCACGATATTTTGGAGGATGTCTATCACCTCTTCTTTTTCTGTGATTTTGCTCAACAATGCTAGCAATTCGTGGGGATAGAATGGCACGAAGGGGTGAATTTTATGAATATGGTTGTTCAGGTAGGAAGACAATTTGCTTTTTTTTTTGTTGAGGTTGCAGCTATTACAGCTTGGAATGTCTGGATCATAACAAATGATTATTTCTTTAATGGAACTGTTCCTTCATGGGTCTTTGGAAGTCTAATTTCAAAAAGGATTTTACTCTACATATGCACTGAATAAAAGAAGCTAATAAACACCTTTAAAGATCATGGATACAAATGTTATATTAAACACCACATAAATTCTTGTTTTCCCCTTGTAAATACGCAGTAGGACTTTCTCAAGCTATTTTCATGAAAAGAAAGCTTCATTGGATCAAGTTTCGTGTACTTCTGCTTGCATCTAGAATACATACATGTCTCTAAATCAGACACCAAATCAAAAAACTTTTTATAATCCCTCTTGTTGTAGGCTAACTTTTCAAAACATCACGAAAGATCAAGATCGACATCAATGATATTATCACGCAATGGAGAAGGGGCAAACATATCATCTCTATCCTTTTATTTCTCATTATATTCATCATTTACTTTATCAACTATAATATTTGGTAGCTCTTGCTCATCATGCTTACTCCAGCGACTATAATCATTCGTAAAAACTCTCCGTATCATATTGTAAATACACTCTATCTCCAAATATCTTCTCATTTCTATAATCTAAGCACGGACAAGCCACATATTCATTGCTCTTTCTCTTATCATCCTCCGCTGTATTCAAAAATTTAACAACTCTATTTCTATACTCCTGTCTCAAGCGGTTAGTTTTGCAACCATAGTCCATCTATAATAATAGAAAATCATATAATAAAATTAGCTGTGATAAAACAAATTATAAATACTATAACAGATTTTAGCTTATTTTTTACCCTTAAGCCAAATTTAGAAAAAAAAATCGCTCCCTTGATCTCTCATCCAAATTGTGTAAAGTACATAAGCTGGGATGGCAATACAATACATCAATAGAGATAAATATAAAAATATACATCTTTATCGGTTAGCATGAACCTATCCAAGTCACCTCTGATGATTTATGAAGACATACACGTCAAAAATACTTGATCACGTATGACAAATGATATTCTAAACCCGTCATAGGTGCCAGACCCTTATCTACCATGGGTTTTGAATCATAACCTGTTATAGGTGACCGAACACCTATGGTGGTCTAGCTTCTAGACCTATCAGAGGTAAGGGGTTGGGTTCAGAGGATTATTCATTATAGGTAAAACCTCATATACGACAATTAAAGCTACTCAGCCTCATCTATCTGTTACACCCCGCTAGAGGTGAGACTATTATTTATAATGAGGCACTAAAGCATGAGCTGTCCCAATTGGTTGGATTTTTGGCAGTGCCTAGATATGCCGAGCAAAATCAAGAGTCAAGCATAAACCTAAACACTGGACAAATCATGCTCATGTGGTTGAAACAATTTAAAAAAAATGCCTTCTCGTAGTTCAGGTGAACAAACACATGCCTGAGACAATGTCTAGTTCGCACATATGCCTTCAGATGATGTCCACTGTCCCTGCTCCAGAAAACACTTGTTAGCAAACCATCAAAATTGCATCTGGTTAAGCTAGTGATAAAAATAGTGCAAAAGCAGCAGCAAACATCTTAGCTTTTTTTTTCAGAAATCCCAACATCAATCACAATCTTTTTCTTCTCAGAATATCCTGGACAGAATTCCTAGAAATATTTGTCCTTAACCCTAGATAAGAAGGTTACATCAAATTTGTCAATTAGTTTCAGAAAAATTAACATTTGAAAATTTGTTTCAAATTACACTCCTATACATGATAGAAAATCCTCATCATATATAATAAAAAAAAGAAAATGGTAATGCAAACCACAAGAAATCACCTTCCCTAGCTACTTCAGGATATGACAAATTAGCAAATGCCTAGTACAACAAACTAGAAATGTTGTTGTACTCGTAAAGAATCCCAAGCTATCAAGTCATGCCAAATAACCTTCAAAGTTTTTATTACATAGGTATAGCACCAAAATCATGTCAAACTTATAAAAGTATGAAGTACCTAGAAAGACAATATCTTAGTGGTCTCAAAATATTTTTTTTGAAGATTGGCGATCACAAATCAAGATGTTTGTAAAATACTAAAAATAAACTTGCACAATTATTTCATGTCAATCAGAGGAACAATTTGCCTTCCATCAACTCATTTTCATGGATAGTTGAACAGAACGAATGATTAATACATTTGAGCTCTCATTTTGCTCCAACAGTGTCTGCTTGTTTTTTTTACCGGAAAGTTCAATCCGGTAGTCTTTGTTTGGTGTTGATAGGACAACAGGAAATGTTAAAAGAAATACATGTAGTGCTACTTGTTTGATTGGGTTCATGCTGTCAATATAGTTGTTGTTATATCATTTTGATCTAGGTTCGACTTGTTCTATTGATGATGGTTGAGTTTTATGTGAATAGATCTTTTTTGTAAATTTTCCTAATTTTCTGTAAATTTACATATTTTCTGTGAATTTTCCTTGTTTTTTTACTAATTTCTGTTTTTTATGTTTTGGAAGTTTTTATCGTCCTCCTAAATTTTTTTAATGTTTATTTTAAATTCTCTTGTTTTCTTATACACGTTTTATATTTTTGTTGTTTTTTCAAGCTCGGGAATTCTTTGTCCTACCGTTTCTTGGCAACACCCAAAAATACGTAGGTTTTTTTCTTTTTTTTTCCCATAGGGAGTAGGCTCCCTAGGTGGAGGGATTGAAGTGTCACTGGGAAAATCCCCGTAGGGAAATATTTCCCAGGGTTCATTTTCCCTAGCTTCCAAACTACCCCTCTTAGTGGCAGGGAGGAAAAACAATACGGAGCCGATCTGGCCAATGCCATACCCCGGACAGTGAACGAAGACTTTGGATGTCGTTGTGTGATGTGAGTCGGACGACGACGACGGACAGAAACGGGCATGCCTGTGCCGTAGCGAGACCAAGCGGATGCAACGATGAACCAAAGGACATAAGTACTTTTCGTTTTTTAAAAGACTATGGTATATGTAATAGTATAATGGATATTTAAATGTTGTTCTGGCATGTCCACATGATATTTTTAGTGGGTCAATGACTAGAATAAGCCATGGGACAATGTTTGGACAACATGAACTGGTATTCTAATGCGTTATTAGGATACTTGAGCCTACCCGCTTAGTAAGCTGTCTTTGGTATTTGCTTGTGAATTTATTTTTGGTTCTTTCATTTTTTTTCTTTCTTTATTGTTGTTTGTAAGATCTAGCAACGAGACCCACACTCCTTGTTGTAAAGCGAACTATCCTTTGTTGCTTTTATCTTCGATTTGTTTTTAACTTGTTTTGGGACTATAGTAACAAACCGATAAGTCAATTTGACTAAAAGAATAAATCCTATGGTTTGACTGGCTCGGAAAGAGTAGTCAGAGGCAAAGCTATTTATATCGGCTTTCTTTTCTAACTTTAAAAAAAAGAAAAGATAGACTTTAAATCCCATTTTATCTATGTCAATGTTGATGAAATTACCGCTCAACTACAAGATGCTTAAAACTATGAAAGTAATATTGATTATTCACCTGAATGAAATCAAATTGTTTACACAAGCCTAATAGAAATCATTTTTTCCTTGCAACAAAAATCATTATTTTTAATATCAGCATACACAAATGGTGAAAAATCATGTTAACATGACATTATTATACATATTGTTGGGACCCTACACCTCTTTTACATGTGGTTTTTGAATTTTGACTTGGCATAAAAGTGAAATCATATGAAACTAGCTTTTTTTAAAAAAAAAAAAGAAATCGTCAACCCCTACTAAAAATAGGAAAAGCTCCTACTAATGTTTGGTAGCCGTCCTCAGGTGGCCCGTCCGTCCGTCTCCAGATCCGACAGGCCACTGCATGTAGGCCCCACCAGCCGGCGAGCCGAAACCCCACCCCGCAACCGCTAAACACCAAAGCACTTCACGCCGCCACGCCTCTCCCCACCATTTCGCCGCCGCCGCCGCCGCCTCGGCTCCTCCGCATTCTCCTCCATCCCTCCTCCTCAACTGGTCCCGCGGACCTTCGCATCTGGCCCGCGAAGCCGCCGCTCTCCGAAAGGCCTCCCCAGATCCCGAGCTGCTTGATCCCCACCTTCGATCCACACGCCTCTCCCGCTCAAATCTCGGAGCGGACTCCGCAGCCGCATGCGGGGATTGGCGCGAGAGTGCTGATCTCGGTACTTCCCGCCATGGGCGGATTCGGCGGCATCTGCTGGGTGGCGACGGTTCTCGTCTTCACCACCTGGATCGCGCTCACGGCGCTCAACCGACTGGTCAGGCCGGTGCCGAACGGATGCGTCATGACCTACATGTACCCGACCTACATCCCCATCTCCACGCCCAAGAACGTCTCCTCCGACAGGTACGGCCTCTTCCTCTACCACGAGGGCTGGAAGCAGATCGACTTCGACAAGCACGTCAGGAATCTCAACGGCGTGCCCGTGCTCTTCATCCCAGGCAATGGCGGCAGCTACAAGCAGGTGTGAACTCTTTTGCTTGTCCATCTCCTATGGTCATGTTTGTACGGCTCCCTTCATTCTTGAAATTCATTTTGAAATTAAGCATGCTACTTGCAGTCTTGCGCATAAGAAAGGGGTGCTAGTAAAATTCTGGACATCACACTATGTTAATGCAATTCACTAATGATTGGATCATGTCTGTTGATGCACTGTTGTACTAGAATCATGAAAAGAGCGGCCAGTCGTGTGCTATTGTACTGCATTAGCACACATGCTGCTGATGGATTATAGGATAGAAGGAAGCCGCTAGCCGCATATTCTTACTTGTTTTATTTACACCCTTGTTTATCCTTAGTTCCTGACCTCACCTCTGGATAGGTAACGCTGCACATTTTAGTGTGAAGAACATGGATTCAGCCTTTTGTGGCATGCACACAACATGACACTGCTACGGGGATTCATCATCTTCCAAAAAGTATTGACATGTTTTAGTAAAATAATAGGACATCTGCATTACTTTCAGTTTTCAAAATGTTTTGTCACTGAAAGCATTGCAAGCTGTAAGCTATGAAATGTATCTCAAAGATTATCCTTGTCTCTTCACATGTTCAACAGTTCAATGTTCAATTATATTTGTTTATTCAAACAATTCTCCATATGCTCCAGAATTCGATTAACCTGGAAAAAGAAATAACATGATCAGATTTCAGTCAATTGTAGCACCAGTGCACAAATTGTTAATCCTAGGTTAATGATCAATCTCATATTAGCATCACGTAATCATGCATGTTCTGGCCATAATGATAATTAGCAAGGATATGGCAGCTGAATACTTAGCAAATGCTGAGTGATGCCTGCCATTAGCGAGTAACATGTTAATGGATTATGTTTTTGCTTATTTTGTTGTGAATGTGTAGTACTAGTGTTACTGATGCTGTGATTATTTCTTCTCCTATTGTAATGTTGTGTATCTAGGTCCGATCTCTGGCTGCAGAATCCTTTCGAGCATACCAAAATGGTCCACTTGAGCCCACCTTTTATCGGGAAGCATCCAGTGCATTTTTAGTAAATGAACTGGAAGGTTTTTCAGTCCCATCAAGATATGGCCGTATGCTGGATTGGTTTGCTGTTGATCTTGAAGGCGAACACTCTGCAATGGATGACCGCATACTTGAGGAACATACTGAATATGTTGTTTACACCATTCACAGGGTAACCAATCCTAACTTTAAAGATTACATCTTAGCATATGCTGTACTTGCTCCTCTGTTCATAACTGTGTCTATTTGAACTTCTGTTATCATCCCAACCAAGAAGGATTGTTTTCTGCTCAGTTGGATATAAAAGCTGCTATTATCAAATGTAGGTTTAGTTCCCAACTTCCTGTGCATACAAATGCTTAATATTTTCATATAGGTTACGCTGAATACACTTGAATATGATTTGTTTCAATCGGCTTAATCTGTATCTTGTTTATGCTTTGTAGATTCTTGATCATACAAAGAATCTCATTTAGCACGAAAGGGTCATGTTCAATCCTCTGACAATTTGCCATCCAGTATAATTCTAGTTGGACATTCCATGGGTGGTTTTGTGGCTCGAGCAGCTCTTGTCCATCCAGGCTTGAGGAAATCAGCTGTGGAAACCATACTGACACTCTCCAGTCCACATCAGTACTCCCCCCCCCCTGTGTGTGTGTGTGGGCACGCACACATGTTTTGGTACCTGGGTAGCTGCATCATGCTTTTCTTACAATTGGATAGTTGTGTACAATGTTGTCACAATAGAGAATAATTTGCCTGTCCAGGTACCCTCCAATTGCACTGCAGCCATCTCTGGGTCAGTTTTTTTCCCATGTCAATGAAGAATGGAGAAATGAATACAAGACAGGATTATCACGCACAAGCAATGCAAAACTCTCAAATGTTGTTGTTGTCTCTGTAGCTGGAGGCATCCATGATTATCAGGTATCCTTTTTGCTGATAAGATATTTTCATTTCATATAACAAATCCTTGCAGATCTTGTCACGTGCATGCTCTGTAAATTTGCATCTATGACTGTATGTTTGCCAATATGCCATCCACCCACAGCAATGGAAATTCCCAAAGGAGCTAGGGAAAAAAATACTGCACCAGAAAAAGTAGATCATGTATCATATACTGGATCTAGATTATAAAACTTATTCAGCCCCCTGTAACTTATTATGTAGCTGCTACATCTCTAAGAAAAAAAGCAAATGAAGGTATCTCTTAATCTATTGCAACTGTCTGAGCTACCATTTTGGAGGTATAAAGTTATTTCATTCTATTTTAAAATTTACATATTCCAGAGGAAGATTTACAACACTTAGGGTTATGGAATTTCATATGATTTACGATGATTGATTCAATATCATAATGGTTATTGCATGAGATTTTGGATCCTTGAATCCTTGATGTATGCCTGCATTCAGTTCTTGACTTTCAGTATTGACTGATTAGTGCGTGATATTACTATGGTTGTTCCTAAAAGGCCAGTTGAATCTTGAGTTTCTGTTCATTTTGATTCAGGTTAGGTCAAAGTTAGCTTCCTTGGATGGAATTGTACCTTCTACTCATGGTTTTATGGTAGGGAGCTCCAGCATGAAGAATGTTTGGTTATCCATGGAGCATCAGTCTATCCTCTGGTGCAATCAGTTAGTTGTTCAGGTCAAAACTGTATATTCATATCAAATTATCTGTGTTGTTCAATATGTTTCAACAGTTTACTTATGTTGATTTAACTTTGTTCAGGCTGCATACACACTTCTTAGCATGGTAGATCCTTTGAATGGACAGCCATTTTTGAGTTCACAAAAAAGAGTTTTTGTGTTTGCAAAAATGCTCCAAAGTGCAGTTCCACAATCTTTGCGATGCATGGCTCCTGTTTCAGGTGTTAAGTCTTCAAATTTCATTGCAAGTGGTAGCAAGGATGCTAGTGGTACAGCTCATTCTTTCCTTGTTACATCCTTTGCACAATTGCAAATTGATTGCTTAGAAGATGATATATTTATGTTTGATATGTCACCTTTTTTATGATCATATCACACTTAGTTGGGTATGTGAAATCTAGGTAAAATTATTTGTTTCTAAGTAATAAAATATGATAAGATTTTGAAAAATATCCTTGTCACCTTTTGCATGTATTGAAAGTTCAAATATCATTTCTCATGAAATAATTTTTCTGCCTGCAAAATTCTATTGTGCTGTTGAGACAATTCAGATTTATAACCATGGAATATTAAATTAGCAATTGTCCATGTTCTCTTTACAATTTAATAAACTAATTTTCTCTTCACAACTTACAAAATGAGCGCTTGCATACCTCTCAGATCATAGCAGTAAAGACAGATTAAATGAAACAGTTTTTTTTCTAAATAAGATCAATGAAAATACTGAATTATAATCATGATCAAAGAGATCTACTTAGTAAGTTTCTGTAATCTCTATACATTATTCATCCTAATGTAACATTTAACCCAGGTAGTTGTAGAACATTATCAAAATCTAATGGTTCACTTGTTCAAAAAAAATCTAATGGTGTCAAAATCTCATGCATTTCTTGTTATCTCAACATAACATATTATATTTATTATAGACTTGCAGAAAAAGGATTCACTTTCCTGCCCTCCATCTGTTCAATGGACAAGTGATGGCCTCGAAAGGGACTTGCATATTCAGTCAAATTCAGTTTCTGTTTTAGCAATGGATGGCAAGAGAAGATGGTTAGATATTACAAAACTGGTAGGTGGAACTGGCTTACTAGTGTATATCCAGTCATTTATTTTGCTGGTTCTATTAAGTTAATTAAGGGAGCTTATATAATGTTTTTTTTACGTAGTCCTATTTTAGATGCAGCAGCTTTGTGAATGAACAAGCTTAAGTTGACTGCTTTATTTTTTCTTGTTCAAGGGACCAAATGGCAGAGGACACTTTGGTTTTGTAACTAATCTTGCTCCATGTTCTGGAGTGAGGATTCATTTGTGGCCAGAAAAGGATCATTCAACCAAACGAAATTCAGTACCTGCCAGCAAAAGGATAGTGGACGTTACATCAAAGATGGTCCAAATACCTGCAGGGCCTGCACCAAAACAGGTATTTATAGTTCATAACCACTCTTCCTACTAATTGGTATTTTCCTTCTCTGATTCATGTTCATTTGTTTCTTTGTTTCTTCTGCTTAAAACAATTGATGGCCCAACACCACTGCTATCTTAAACTATTAACTGCGATATCTATATCTTATTTTCCTAAATTATGTTAGGGTATTGTGAAAGCAAATGGTAGTAATTCCGTTCACAGACCACAGATGATCTAGTGGTCAACTTTCTATAGTTTGTGCTTATATTTTGTGTTGTCCACACTGTACAGTTCCTCCTTCCCCTTGTCTTATCTGTGTGTATAGTGCACTTGTATATTTATGTGGCAGTAATTGTTACAAGAGGAACTTTTTAAATTTTCTCATTCTTTTGCTTTTAATGATGCCAATATAACACAAATTATAGCGTAACTCGATTTATTACTATAGTTGATTTGCACTGCTTCATTTCAAAGACCATTTGCTTTCTTGCACATTGCCGACATGGTTGTGACAATTGCATGCTATGCTTTTAAGCAGGTTGAACCTGGGAGCCAAACTGAGCAACCACCTCCTACTGCATTTCTTCTGCTTAGTCCAGAAGAAATGAGTGGTTTCCGCTTCATGACTATCTCGGTGGCACCTCGACCGGTATTTCCTTGTACCATTCCTGTTTCCTTTTATAATGTTTTGCACAATCAATTGTTTTTGTGTGCTTCTTTTTGCAAGCCAACCTTTTGGTGACAGTGTCTTGAACTTTTTTCCGTCATAATCTGCTATAAGAAAACGTGTCTTGAATTTCTTCCATCATAATCTGCTATAAGAAAACTTGACTTGAATTTCTTCCATCATATATTCAAATTGGGATGTGACTTCCGTTGGGTTTCATTTTTAGCCTATCCTAATTTGTTTGGGACTAAAAGGATTTGTTGTTGTTGACTTAGGATAGAAATTTTGAAATATCATAATATTTTCTCTTTATTATATGATTACTTTCACTGTGCATTTATCAATGATTAACATACTGTGTACTTTTTATTGGCAATGTTGATCCTTTTAGTCAGACACAATATGATTTTTGAAAGGTTTCCTATTGGAAATTAATTTGTTTTCTTGAGAAAGAAGAAGTCAAATTGGATTTGACTAGTGTGAAGATGCATGGTAAAGAAAGAAAAGTTAAAATTGGACTTCATTTGTTCCTTGAACTATGCTTAGTTAGCATTTACTAGTAAAGATGAATTTGAATAGTTGAAATTTCTAGTTAGCACTTAGGTTATGTTGTTGTTATCCCATGAGTTGTAAAGGACATGTTGCATATAGAGAATTAGCTATAATTAGGTTGTTGCTTAGTTGTATAAGTGAATTAGGAATTGACTACTAGCTAGTGTGAGTTATCTTCTATGTATGACGGTTTGCAAGGTCCTTTGTAAGGACATGCACCCCTAATATATAAATATGCTTTTGAGGTTAATGAAAATGTAGCTCCTTTGCTATAGTTTATTCTCTTGCTCTTTGTTCTATGCCATGAGTGATTTAGATCCTAGTGCTCGAGAGCCAACATTTCCTACATCTTTCTCCGTGGTCACAACTTTCACCAATAATATGACATCTTTCTCCATGGTTTCCGATGTAACATATTCCTTTCAATTTTTCCACACATGCAAACAGAATTATTATTATTTGTTATCTATATTCATGTCTACTTTTGATAACAGAAGGATAAAAATTGTTCTGTGTGAGAACAATAGCAATATGTGTTTGTATAGCATGTTGATCCATCCATTGTAATAGAATGAAGCGAATATAAAGTCATTAACAGAATAATAGTAATATTTATATAATGTTGGAGTTATAAAAAGGAGTAATTCTCTTTGTTATTAATCTTTGGGTTTACTCATCTGCATTCTCTTTTCATTTCATCTGTTGGTTATGGAAGTACCAAGAAGCAATGTTCTTTAATCTTGGAAAGGGGATATAGGATTTTTGTTTTTGCATGGGAACTGGCCACGTTCTTCTTCTCATTCATGTTTGTTTGCTGTGGTGACAAACCATACTGCCATAAAAATTTTAAAATCAAAGGGGTTAATTGGAATGTTATGGATTCATCATCTTCTCTAACTTTGATATATAATCATGACTGTATAGATTTCAAACTAGTCTGCATCTGGTCAGTACATTGCGACGCTACACATCAATGCATTAATGCCCATTTCTACAATTTGGTTGCAAACTCTTTTGATATCCATCTTGCGGATGTTCAATATTTCATCATGTTTTGTGGATATAACTTTTATCAACGGAAATACATTCTAAATGTTTACCTTGCTGAATGTAGTATCAATAGTTGATGTTATTCTGATCTTCTGTATCCAGACAATTTCAGGCAGACCACCTCCAGCAGCATCTATGGCGGTAGGACAGTTCTTCAATCCAGAGGAAGGGACAAGTTCACTTTCTGCTGCCCGAATTATTGGCTCCAGCTATATTCCTGAAGTAATTATTGCTTGCCAGAATATGGATTATGACATTTATCAACTGTACTATATGGAATGTGTTGAAACTTAAATCTCTTGATCTTAGGAAATATTTTTGGAGGATCACCCACTGGCTTTAAACTTGTCATTTTCTGTGAGCCTTGGTCTTCTACCAGTTATATTATCTCTTAAAACTGCTGGATGTGGAGTAAAAACTACCAGTGACCAACTGGAAGCTGAGAAAAATAGTGAGCTATTTCTTCTCTTTAACTCTGCATATACTGAGCTTAGCAATACCTTTTGTAGTGTTTTGCTAGTCTTTTGATGGTAATTTTGTGGTAGTACTAACAACAAATAACAGAAAAGTGTACATTTTATTCCTGATATATGGTCTTTGCCATGCAACAATTTGTATACTTGTACCAGACTTCAAGTAAGTCGTACATTATAATTTTTTGTATTTTGGTATGAATTGTAGAACTTTGTAAGTTGTGGTGCTTCCCACCTGTCGCTTTGGCTTGGGACCCTGTATCAGGTCTGCACATTATTCCAAACATTTACTCCGAGACTCTAGTGGTTGATTCATCACCTGCCTTTTGGGATTCACATCAAGGGACTGAGAAAACTACTGCTCTTATCCTGGTAAGTTTATCTGCTGCTATATTGGTTTTTTGACATGAGAGCATTCAGTAGTGTAGAGAGAGACTGCAAAAAATAATGGAACACCCTAAATTTTTGTAACATGCAAGGAATTAGCCATTTATTGTCCCAGCTTATATTTTTTTCACTTAGAAATTGCCATTTTGATTTTTCCATGTTGCTTTAATCCCAGCATATTGTGACTTTATTACCTGCCATTGCCACCTCCCAGAAGCATATGCTGTTCCCACATGTGCCAACAAGTTAACTTGCTTGAGTTGCTGATGGTCTTACTCTAGTTGTCAATCACTACTGTGTATTCACCTAGTTTCTAAGCTACTAGTATTCATGTTTGGTGCTTGCAGTACTGGTAACCATCGAGGGCTGCTAGCTACTAAGCCTGCATTTTCTGCAATGCCATTAAGCCAACCAGCCGTGAACATATCAGCTCATAAAAAACCTCTCCAAAATTCAGAATTCAAAAAATTTAGGGTGTCCATTTGAACATTTCCTATTTTCCACTGATCTGTCCATCAAATTATTTTTATCTACTGTTAAACAAACTAAAATACTAATTTTTCAACTGTGTATTTACTTCATAAGGTGGCTTCCTATTCTTGTAGGCTGACCCGCATTGTTCATACGAAGTGAGTCTTCGTGTTTCACTTAGTGCTGCAGCAAACAGATTCTTTTTGCTGTACTCATCACAGGTAATCTTGTTGTGCATACATGCATAATTATGCTGCTGTCCTTATCGCTGAATTTGATTCATAGTTAGAGGATGGTATTGTCATGTGAATATCTTCTTATTTACATGAATCACTTGGCCAGATAACTTATCAAACTGTATTTTTTTAACATTTGCAGATTCTTGGTTTCATGTTTGCTGTAATGTTTTTTGGACTGATATTGCAATCATCAGCATGGGAGCATGATTCTTCTGTGCCATCTATTTCGTCAGCTATAGAGTCTAATCTGAGGCTGCCAAGAGCATTCATGTTCCTGTGCTTCATACCAGTTGTTCTGTTTCTTGCCTTTCTAATTTTCACCAGAGCACAAAATCCTCCATTTGGAACCTTCTTGTCTGTTACCATGATGTGCTACATAGTTGCTAATGGCTTCACAATTTTATTGATACTAAATTCAAAATTGATTCTTTATGGCTCGGCCATTCTACATGTCTTCATCAAGAGGCGGTTAGTACATACTAAATACCTTGTTTTGCAACAAGTATTTTTTTTTATGAGTAAGATGTAATCACTGACTACTGGTACTGTGAAAGATCTAGGAATCTTAAAATGCTATTTATCTTTGTGATGGAGATGGTCCATTTAATTATTGCATTATTGGAGTTCTGCTTCTATCTTAAGTACATTACCTTTATTTGGAGGATCATTGTCGAGTAATAAGATGGCAGTCCTCAGCATTATCTTTTTGACACTTCTGTTGTGTGTGTGCTGATTCATGTGTCCTGAATTAGTACTGTTATCATATCGGCATACTATTTTCCTTTTCAATTAACTACGAGAACTTCTATGAACAACACAAAGATGAACATTTTAATTTCCACAGTTCCTAGGCTTGTTGAGCAAAGGAGTAGTTACTACTTTCCCCATCCTGCGATAAAAGTCAATTGTTGTGGGATGTGTTAGAATTAATTGCTATTTACTGTAGTGTCCTAGTTACTTGTGTAATCTCCTAGCTATTTAATCTCCTAGCTAGCTGTGCCGAGTTAATATCCAGCTGGTCTCTTAGGATTCGGTTAGCTCCTTGGGACTTGGCTTGCTCCTTGGGACTCGGCTGGTCCCTTGGGTTACTCTCCTTCAAACTATTTATATGTAACACCTCTGTAATCTCATCATCAAGTAATCTAAGCCTGTTAGGCTATTGTCTATCATGGTATCAGACTAAACAACGATTCATTTGCTTCCGCTCCTATCCCACCCTGACCCCGACCGTCACGCGCACTCCTTCCTGCTGCTGCGCGTGCCCATGGCCGTCTTCGGCTCCTCCACCATGACGAAGCCCTCTCTGCTGCTAAGCGCCTAGAGGACGAGGCCTCCTCTCTACGCACCACCAACACAGAGCACAGCCAGCAGCTCGAGGAGGAAGCTGCTCTTCTCAAGTCCGCCACCGCCGTCTAGGAGCGTGTCCGTGCCGCCGCTGACGCTCTTGACAAAGAGCGCGCATAGGCTGATGCCCTAGAGCAGCAGGCCACGGCCCTCTGGGATCGCCTCCGCATCGAGTTTTAGGACAACGACAACGTTCCTGAGGATGACGACGTCTACTCTGCTTCCTCTGAAGCCGTGGCCATCGCCCACCTCTACAGTCAAGCTGCTGCCGTCCAGAACATCAAGAACTTAATTCCAATAGTTCTTGATCTTCAATCCTCCAACTACTCCAAGTGGCGCGGCTACGTCCTCCTCATCCTCGGTCGCTTCACCTTGAAAGATCACGTCCTCAGCAATGACTCCCGCCCCTACGATCCGGTGTGGTTGCGCATGGACTGTGTCGTCCTCTCCTGGCTCTTCAACACCATCTCTGCCGACCTTCTGGATGTCATCCACGAGCACGACGGCCTCACCGCTCGGGTAGCATGGCTCGGAATCAAACAATAGTTCCTCAACAATCGCGAGTCCCACGCCATGCTCCTCGACACCAAGTTCCGCACTCTCTGCCAATGTGCCCTCTCCATCAACGACTACTGTCGCAAGATGAAGAGCATGGCAGATGCCCTTGCCAACCTCAGCAAACCCATCCAGGACCGAACTCTAGTGTTGAACATTCTGCGGGGTCTCAATGAACGTTTCCAGTTCATGTCCCAGCTTGTCACCCGCCAGAGGCCGTTCCCGTCCTTCGTTGATGTTCGTGCTGACCTCTGTTTGGCCGAGCTCAACATAGAGACGCCCTCTGCCTCTCCTTTGGCTCTTGTCGCCGCGCCGTCCACCAAGCTGCCCACTCCACCATCACCTGCACCTGTGCCTCCACGCCCTCATCATGCTGCTGCTGGATAGCCTTTCAGTGGCAACCGCGGCGGGCGTGGCTTTGGCATCTCCTATGGTAGTCCATAGAGCAGTACCCCCGATGCTGCACCAGCCACACCGCAGTGGCCGTCACTTCTCAACCCGTGGACCGGCTCTATCCACATGTGGCCAGGGTCCACCGCTGACGGAGCTCGTGGTCCTCCACCACGCAGTCCAGCCTGCATCTCCGCAGCAGGCTCTGGTGGCCAGCGTGCCACCTGCGTACTTCGCTCCACCGCTGGCTTCCAGGACCTACTACCCGCAGCCACCTCAAGCACCTCCTGCTTGGGCGCCATGGACGCCCGAGGGCCTCGCTAGCGCCTTCAGCACCGTCTCTCTCACCACGCCACCGAGTTCCTCGGATTGGGTGATCGACTCGGGTGCCTCCTCCCACATCACCACCAACCCTGGTATGGTCACCGCATCACCATCCTCTTCATTTCCTTCCTCCATTGTCGTGCCACTCTTCCTGTCATTGGCACCGGTTACTCTGTCCTTCATAGACCCTTTCGCCTCAATAATGTCCTTGTCGCCCCTGACATCATCAGAAATCTTCTTTCTGTCAGAAAATTTACTACTGACAATTTCATTTCTGTTGAGTTTGACCTTCTTGGTGTTTTTGTGAAGGATCTTCGTACCCGGAACACCCTTCTTAGATGTAACAGCACGGGGCCACTCTACACCCTACAGTTGCCTTCATCCACCACTGGCTCCTACGCCCTTGTCGCCACTCCTCCCCCGACTACCTGGCACAAGCGCCTTGGTCACCCCGGCAAGGCCACTCTTCAGAACCTCGCTCAGTCCTCCTCCATTGTCTATAGCAAGCCTAAAGATAACTCCCTCTGCCACGCCTGTCAGCTTGGGTATCATATTTGTCTTCCTTTTACTACTTCCCTATCTAGAGCATCCAAGAATTTTGATTTAATCCATTGTGACCTATGGACATCTCCTGTTGGCAGTGTCTCTGGTTTCAAATATTATTTAGTTATTCTTGATGATTGCTCCCATTTTCTCTAGACTTTTCCCCTTCACGTTAAGTCCGATATATTCCTCACGATTTCTAATTTCTTCACTCATGTGTCTACTCAATTCGACTGCACCATCAAATCAGTCCAATATGACAACGGTCGAGAGTTTGACAACTCCACCTCTCGTGCTTTCTTTCTTGCTCACGGCACCACCCTCCGCATGCCGTGCCCCTATACCTCCTAGCAAAATGGAAAAGCCGAGCGCATGATCCGCACCGTCAACAACGTCACATGAACCCTCCGCTTCCAGGCTTCCATGCCCCCTTCTTACTAGACTGATGCTCTAGCCACTACCACCTATCTCATCAATCACCTCCCTACCAAAACACTAAACATGAGCACTCATTTCTTCGTCCTCCATGGCACCCTCCCTTCCTATCATGATCTTCGAGCTTTCGGGTACACCTGCTATCCCAACCTCTGCCACCACTCCTCACAAGCTTGCCCCCTGCTCCACTCTCTATGCGTTTCTTGGTTACTCACCAGATCACAAGGGCTACCAGTGTGCCTCGACCTACACACCAACCGCGTCATCATTTCCTGCCACATCTTCGACAAGACAACGTTCCCTTTTTCCCACAGCCGGCCATCCCCACCCCCGTAGGAACTTGATTTTCTAACTGACGATGACACTATTCTAGTGTCCCCTCTTCCTACAGGTACACTCGGATCTATTGGCCCCTTGCCACCCCCTTCCCCGACGCGTGCTCCCTCCTAGCCGGTGCCTCTGGTACCATCGCTGGCCCATGTGGGCACGCTGGCGTCGAGGGCTCCTCCTGGCTTCCCCACCTCTCCGGCGTTGCCTACAGTACCTCCGGTGCTGTCGGCGCCCTCTACTCTAGCGTCGTCGGCCATGTCCAGGGGGTCCCCGACGTCCTCTGAACAGGCACCCCCTGTACAGGCGCCCCCTATACCAGTCTTCTCGGCTCCACCCGTCATCCACGTCTACAGCAGGCGCGCTCCCCCCTGGTGATTGCGCCCTAGAAACCACCCATTATTCACGTCTACAGCAAGCGTGCCCCTGCCCCTGCTCCTGCCCCGCCACTCGAGTGCCTGGCAGGGCCCCTCCTTGATGCTCCAACATGGTCCCCTCTCCACCTCGCTATGTCAAGAGCGATCTTCCGGTTCCTGCTGGTGCTGTTTTCATTTCGTCGGTCGCCAACTCCCATGGCATGGCGACCCGTGGAAAGACAGGGTACTGGCAGCCTCGCCTCGCCTTGCATACTGAGGCATTGTCTCCACTATCGCGGTCCTGCCGTGATGCTCTTGCTGATCCTCATTGCCGCCAGGCTATGGAAGAGGAATATGCAACCCTTTAGGACAACCACACTTAGGACCTTGTCCCCTACCCTGCCAAGGCTAACGTGGTTACTGGTAAATGGATTTTCAAACACAAGTTCCATGCCGATGGCTCATTGGAGAGATACAAGGCTCGTTGGGTACTTCGTGGGTTCACTCAACGTCCCGGTGTTAATTATGATGAAACCTTCAGCCCGGTTGTCAAGCCAGCCACTGTTCGCACAGTCATCACAGTGGCACACTCTAGGGATTGGCCGATACATCAGCTGGATGTGAAGAACGCTTTCCTACACGGAACACTTTCAGAGACAAGTATACTGCTCTCAGCCTACTGGGTTCGCTGATCCTGCTCTCCCTGATCATGTCTGCAGACTCAACAAATTCCTCTATGACTTGAAGCAAGCCCTATGGGCCTGGTACAGCCGATTTGTCTCCTTTCTGATCTCATTGGGATTCACTGAAGCCAAGTCAGACACATCTCTCTTCATATATAGCCGCGGCACTGAGACAATCTACTTGCTCTTATATGTGGATGACATTGTCCTTACGGCTTCGTCTCAGCAGCTCCTTCACCATGTCATTGTTGCATTGAAAAAGGAGTTCGCCATGAAGGATTTTAGACCCCTGCATCACTTTCTCGGCATTGCAGTTCAGCGCCACTGGGATTCTATTCTCCTTTCACAGCGTCAGTACACACTGGATATACTTGCTCGCCATGGTATGAGTGACTGCAAGCCTTGCTCCACTCCAATTGACACTTGTGCAAAAGTACCAGCTGATGCCGGCCTGTCTGTTGCTGATCCCACTGCTTATCGCAGCCTTGTGGGTGCCCTCCAGTACCTTACCTTCACTAGGCCTGACATTGCCTATGTTGTCCAACAAGTGTGCCTTCATATGCATGATCCGTGAGAAACTCATCTTGTCACTGCCAAGAGGATCCTTCGCTATCTTCAGGGTACCCTCAGTCATGGTCTGGTCATTCCCCGAACAGCCTCAACACAGCTCCGTGTGTACACCGACGCTGATTGGACAGGCTGTCCGGGCACCCGCCGCTCCACCTCTGGCTACACCGTCTTCCTCGGGGGCAGCATGATCTCCTGGTCATCCAAGCGGCAGCCCACTGTCTCCTGGTCTAGTGTCGAGGCAGAATATCGGGCTGTTGCTAACGGCGTCGCTGAAGCCTCTTGGCTACGGCAATTGCTTCAGGAACTTCACCATCCCCTAGACTCTGCCTATCTCATCTACTGCGACAATGTCAGCGCCGTCTACCTCTCTACCAACCCCGTTCAACATCAGCGCACCAAACACGTGGAAATCGACCTTCACTTCGTCCGTGAACGAGTCGCCATGGGTGCAGTCCAGGTTCATGTGTCCACCACGTCGTAGCTCGCCGATGTCTTCACCAAGGGGCTTCCTTCCTTCCTGTGTCTTCATGGATCTTCATGGATTATTTTTTATAGAAAATAATCTGTTAATATCCTTAGACATATCTCCTATATCTGAATAAAATATTTTTAAAAATATCACAAATCTATATATGAATAAATGTATATTACTCTCAATAGTAATTGTAAGTTATATTTGTAAAAGGAAAATATTGGTATAAATATAATAGCAAGAGGCATTGAATCAATTTTCAAGCCATAAAGCCACTAGCTAAAGATTCGAGTAGATACCTCATTATTACTAAGTCATCAATTACATCTCACCGTATAAATCACCACATATTAGTTTTTACTGTGTAGTCTAAATTATCGAATATATATAAATAGAAGTAAAATCGAAATATATATTTTTCTTTCTAATATTATATCTTAGCATCAATTAAACCCTACGTCTAGGTCAACTATTACTCATTGACAATTCAATTCCTTCAATTTTTCTTTGAAAATTCTCTAGATTGAATAGGCCATAAAGGAAATGGTAGATACATGTGGTATAAATGGTGAACATGAACATTTTCTTGATTGGTGAGCTATGCTAGATTGTATGATTATAGCCACTTATTATCCCCCTCCATTTAATTACAAAATCTACCTCGCCTCTCTCAACCATAATTGCCCTCACATCTCCCACCAAAAAAGGGATGCACTGAAATCAAAATGGAGAAGAAAATTAAAAAAGAATATCAAAATGAAGAAGAAAATAAAAAACAAAAAAATCAAGAATCACAAGTATCAACAAATTTCAAGCAAGAATTTCATCCTTTATCGATCATCGGCGACCACCATTTATTACTTGTTCCTCATCCTGCTCCCCCTCCTCTCCTCCGCCGTCCTCTCCTTCGTCATTGGCGCCGCGGCGCCGGCGCCGGCCGTCTTGGTCGACGCCGAAAGGGATCTCGTCATTGCTGCGCGGTCGGCCCGGGCGCGCTCGCCGTGGTCGCTGCGGGGCCGGTGCACGTCCGACTTGTGGTCGGCGGCCGGGGCGGATGGCTCGTCCTCCTTCTCCTTGTTTCTCGCGGCGAGCATGGCGATGGCGTCGACGGAGGCCCTGTCGGGCACGACGGCGCTGTGGCTGCCGCCCGCGCCGCCGCCGCCCATGGCCCTCTCCTGCTCGACGAAGAGCAGCTGCACGATGGTGCGCAGCGGCATCCGGTCGTTGGATATCGCCTGCGCCCGCACGTCTGGCGACAGCTTCCGGCAGTCGATCATCCGGCATACCCGCTTCTTGTCCGTCTTGCTCAGCTCCGGGTGTTCCTGCACACTCGCGCGCCATTGTTGATCAAACGATAGGTTAATTTGCAGCTTTTAATTCGTTAGGATTTTGAGCTGTGATTAATTTTCTGACCTTGAGATAGGTGTCAATGGTGATTAATTTTCTGACCTTGAGATAGGTGTCAATGGCGTAGTAGAGGCCATCGTGGTCGTTCCGGGCGATGTCCGGCAAACACTCGGCGAGGTCGACGAACTTGCCGACGGGGAGGTCGCCGTCGAGCGCGATGGTGCGGAGGTACTCGTCGAAGATCCTGGCCACCTTCTCCATGGCGGCGCTCATCCGCCGACGCTCATCGGGCGCCGCCGGCTGCTGGAACTGCGTCAGGAAGTGCTCCAGCACGGCCTCCGCCGCGCCGAATTCGTACGACTGCGGGTCCGACGGCATCGGGATGAGCAGGTCGGACGCCTTCACCTCGTCGAGCTGCGACCCGGCCTGCCGGATCAGCTGCGCGCGCGTCGACGACGACGCGCCGATGTAGTTCGCCACGCGGAGCAGCCGGAGCAGGAACCTGCCGGTGACTGCGCCGGCGTCGCCGGGGATCATGCTGACGATGGTCTCCAGAACGCGCCGCTGCTTCGCCACGGTCTCCTCGGCCGCCGTCGCTGCTGAGCTCTGCGTGTGGAGGCCGCCGTTGGAGGCCACGGCGGCGCCGGCGCTGCCGCTGCAGCCCCCGCCGTACTTGAGCGGGTCCAGCAGGTGCTTGCAGGCGTAGACGTGGAGCGCCTCGCCGATGAGCGGCGGCGGGAGGAGGCGCGCGGCGCGCACGGTGGAGATGACGGAGCGGAACACCTCGATGTCCAGCTCCGACACGTCCTCCGTCCACCAGTCCTTGGGCACTGACTGGTGGGCCTTCTTCGAGTACCCCAGCCTCGTGTACGTGTACGACCACGTCACCTGCAGAAGTTTTATATTTAGATAAAACAAGCTGATTGCCCTGAGTTATAACTCTAAAATTTATCACTGAATATGAAAATATATTTGAATTTCATATACAACTTTTAGCTTATGTTGTATGAATTTCATATATAACTGTTAGATTTTATTTTTGTAGTTTTAAATTTCATATACAACTCTAATTATATTTTTACATATAACTATATCAAACAAATTTATATCATTATACGGAATGACTTTATATAATAGATTTGGTTAGACTTTTATGGCAATCAACAATTTATTAACTACGGTTAAAAACAATATAAAATTTTAAAAGTTTGATTCTATCCTAGACATCAAATATTTTTTTATTAAAATTGAGCTAAATTTGACTTTTTTAAAAGAAGATAATGATAGTGATAGTAAATCTTCCGCCCCACCTATTCTAATTGTAATTTTTGCAAATATTAAGAAATAATCAAATTGAATCAAATTTAAGTGGGTAGCAACATAAATTTAAATTAATGTGAATATTTCCTATAGATAAAAGAGGTGTAACATATTTCATGTGAAAATATTTTTACTTATTTTAGACAATATCATAATTTTTTTATCTGTAGCAAAACATCTAGTCTCAAAATAAATCAAACAGGGTTGGATTCAAACAAATCAAGCAAGGAACTGAAAAAAGGCCCAGGATTTCAAAATTTTGGCGCGAAGACAGCCGACTAGCCAAAGGAGAAAGGACAGTCACAGAGAGAGTTGTGTGACCTTAGATGGGGGCATGAGGATCTTCTCGACGATGGCGTTGATGCAAGGCTGGACGATGCGGTTCTCCGACCAGCCGGAGACACGCCACGCTCCCTGGAGGGCGGCAATGGGGTCCTTCCACCCCTGGAGGATGCAGGACTCGAAGAATGAGTCGAGCTTGGCGACGAGGTTGCCCTTGGCGACGGACTCCGTCATCCGGAGGAACCTGGCGGCGAGCGCAGCCGGCACGAAGTTGTTGGCGCTGATGTTGATGGAGATACCGTAGCAGAACTTGGCGCACAGCTCGAAGGCCTCCTCGCCGCCGGGGATGTCGTGCAGCGCCACCGGCACCGGCTCGTAGTCGTCGTCAGTGTCGGAGCAGAGGCGCTGCAAAAGGCCGCACTTGAGGAGGAGGGGGAACTACAGGATAAAAACACCTGAAATCAATCAACAGGTTGGGCATTGGAAAACGGAAAACGACTAACATTTAATCTCTGCCCTATTTGTTTGTTTCTAATTTTGTAGTTCTATTCTTTATTTTCTTCAATAGAATTCCTCTAGCTATGTGCCAAACAGTGGTGGAGGAAGGGGGACCAGCAGGCACCATGGCTCCCCCAACATTTTATTTTATTTTTTAATCACTCTAGAATTAGCGGTTTTACTTGATTATACTACTACAAATACCAAATAAGACATCACCTCTAATTTAAAAAAACAAAATCTAAGTATGCAAACTA
Organism: Oryza coarctata; assembly: GCA_030770085.1. NCBI lineage: Eukaryota > Viridiplantae > Streptophyta > Magnoliopsida > Poales > Poaceae > Oryza > Oryza coarctata. The sequence continues at coordinate 3,631,646 of CM061479.1, forward strand.
CTATTCGTAATGAAATTGCAGATAAAATATTTTGTTTGATGGTTGATGAATCAAGAGATAAATCTAAAAGATAGCATATGACGCTTATTGTCTGCTTTATTGATAAACATAATTTCATTACAACTTATGACCTAAAATGAGATTATTGATAAACTAATATTACAATGAAATTTACAATTGATATAACCATAGATGATTTTTATGCAGTAGATTCAAGTTGTTGATAAGCATGATTAAAGTAAAAATTATTTGATTGCTTCATTATTCTAAAACAGTCTTTAGTTTATATATGTGTATTTTATATCTATTATAAATGACATTTTGTCACCACTTTCTATTAATATAGTCACATGGGTATGAAAAATTCTTTAGTTCTTACCTTTTCAGCACCTCTATGTTTTTTTTTTGGCTCCACCGGTGCCAAACTCAGCATCTCCCTGTTTTTAATGTGTTATAAAATTTCACTTTTCCGGATATGTGGAGTTTGAATTGGCAGCAAAGCATATCCAATCTGAACTGTAGGCAATAGTTACCAGATTTTTTGTCCTTAAACTATGATTATTAGCTTTTAACTTCTATAATTCAATTTATCTCAAAGAGGGATGTGTTATCAGAATGCTTATCAGAATGCTTATTTTGTTCCATTCACTCTTGTTTTGCTCTGAACCAAGCAGTGTACTTTGTTATGGTACTGCACATTGTTATGAAAAGCCAGTGCTGTAGATAATTGCTTGCATACTTGATAATGCGGATTGCAACCGGTGCCTTCTGTAGCAACATTTTCATAGTGGGAACAGAATTTTAGCTGCAAGTACTGTATAGAACAGAAAGTACAACAATTCAGATTTCAGACTTCAGAGTTATCTTGAATTTCCAACCTAAAAACACAATCTTTTTTATGAAAGCATAAGTGATGTAGCACTTCTGTCCATGCAAAAATAGTTTCTCTCAGCCTTATTTTCTTTAATGTCCATGCAAAATGCACATCACTGAATCAGAAGCTTGGTCATGGAAGCATAAATCAGTAAGACTGTATGTACACATTTGGCCTATTATCTTTTCAAAATCATGAATCAATGAGAAGATCTTAAAAAAGAACATAACCAACGTACTACTGCAAAAACTTAAAATAACAGCTTAAGCTTCGGTTTTATTTAAAAAAAACTTCAATTTTACCACTTGATTACTTTACATTTTCCCCAGAAAACTACTTCCATCAGTGGATCTGGACTAAAAGAGAACTTTGCATTCTATTCCCGCAACTTTCCTAACATGTTTTTTGTGATGTTCAGAAGATGCTTTTGAGGCGTGGATAAGAAAAGGGCATTACAAGCAATTTTTAACTCTTCCTTTGATGTTTGTACCATGACAATCTTGGCAAAGCAGATCTTCAGGTCTATGAACCTAAACTAATGTAGGTTCGTCATTCAGAAAGGATGACTAAACAAAGATAGAGTTGGTTTGAGACCATCATTAGGCTTTGATGTATGCTAATCATTGCGAGCCACGACTTAGTAAAGGCGCCTTAGTACACAACTTCACATCATCATTAGGCCTGTGGCATTGCTTAAAGAATGTAATGTAGCATTGAGGAACATGTGACATGATAAACTATCAAAGAAAGATGGATCTGATTCAGCGCTTCCTATCATATTCTATATTTCTATGTATGTCCGTCTTAATAAATCAGTGATTTGCAAAGGTAGTGTGGCTATCAGATTTGAATACTTTGATAAGGGTGCAACTGGAGTTGATGGCCAAGAGCATCTTTTCAATCAGCTTTGCCTTTCAGTATGGAACAAAATCTTTTCAGGGGAGATGTTCCTCAGATTGGATTAGGTCGCCAAGGTATTTTGATTGACTATCGAATTCATATACTATTTTTTAGTAGATAAGTCTATGATCAATATGTATATGTTAAATCATTAAAAATAAAGGGTACGCAATGTCATCAGCAATGCGAGGAATGTAATAATAAAGATAATTTTGCGTCAATGAGCAAAACCAGCACCTTATGTAGCTGATACATTGTGTTGTTGACATGTATGATGAGATCGGCAGGAACATCTGACAGTACCGACCTGTAACGCAACCAATCAAAATAATTACAAATATTCATTGAAACGACAAAGGGAAAATACTTCATGACATTTACCTGACAGCTTCTTCGGTGTAGAATGTGTCAGTCTTTGTCCCAAGCTTCATGTACTTCATTGTGAAGAACTTCTTGATGTCCCGCAAAGGATGCTCTGGTTAATTGACTCAACTCATCATTATCTTAAGAAACAATATAACTGAAATATTGCTAATAGGTAGTAGCAATACATCTGAGTAACATAGTAGAAGTGTATGCAGTAACTAAGACCCGAGTGTATATAAGGAGAGGTCGGGTCTATATATATAACTTAGGTCAGTGTCTAACACCCCCCACAGTCGCAGCGGGAGGGGAACGGACGTAGAGACTGGACCGAAAACTAGTGCACCGATGATATATGAAGCATCCGAACCTGTCCTAATACAACCTTATCACATACAAAATAGATATCGATCACGATGTGCTTGGTGCGTCGATGATGAACCGGGTTGGCGGTCATGTAGACGGCACTGACATTGTCGCAGTAGACGACGGTCGCGGAGGAGAGGGATGCACGGAGCTCCTGAAGAAGCTGGCGAAGCCAGCAGCACTCGGCGACGGCGTGAGCGATGGCACGGTACTCGGCTTCGGTGCTAAACCGGAACACTATAGTCTGGCGTTTTGAAGACCAGGATACTAGAGTGTCACCTAGGAAAACACAGTAGCCAGACATAGAGCGTCGAGAGTCGAGGCAGCCTACCTAGTCTGCGTCGGAGTACGCGATGAGGGAGTCGATGGGGCTGGAGCTAAGATGCAGCCCGCTGGAGAGCATGCCCTTCATGTAGCGTAGGATGTGCTTGAGCAGCGCGAGGTGAGATTCGCGTGGAGCGTGCATGAAGAGGCACACTTGCTGAACAGCGTACGTGAGGTCGGACCATGTGAGGGTGAGGTATTGGAGAGCCTCGGCAAGACTCTGATACTGAGAGCAATCGGCAACGAGTATGCCATCGGCAGCGGAAAATTTGGCTCGAGTGTCGACCGGGGTGGCCGTGGGGTGACAATCGGCCATGCCCGCATGCTGGAGAAGGTCAATGGCGTACTGGCGCTGGGAAAGAAAAAGCCCATGAGAGGAGTGGGTGACGGAGATGCCAAGAAAGTGGTAGAGAGAACCAAGATCGGTTATGATGAACTTAGAGTGGAGTCGGGTCATGATCTGATCGAGGAGAGATGTCAAAGACACTGTAAAGGCAATGTCGTCGATATATAGAAGGAGATAGGCAGTGGCGGAGCCGATATGAAGAGTGAACAGGGAGCTATCGGACGTAGAGGCCACGAAGCCGATGTGACAAAGATAGGCAGCAAAATGCTGGTACCAGGCACGAGGGGCTTGTTTGAGGTCGTAGAGGGACCGTTGAAGAAGGCAGACGTCGTTATGACGAGAAAGGTCGACAAAGCCTGGGGTCTGCTGGCAATAAACCGTTTCCGTCAAATGACCATGAAGAAAAGCGTTCTTTACATCAAGCTGATGGATCGGCCAGGAATGTGAGACAGCCAAAGTGAGGACGACCTGGATGGTGGCGGGTTTGACGACAGGACTGAAGGTCTCGTCATAATCCATACCGGGTCGTTGGGAGAAACCCCGAACTACCTAACGAGCCTTGTGACAGGCAAGGGAGCCATCGGCGTGAAATTTGTGTATAAAAAATCACTTACCAGTCACAATGTTAGCACCGAGAGGACAGGGGATGAGGCGCCAGGTCTCATTGTCCATTAGTGCCTTGTACTCGTCAATCATGGTCGCGCGCCACTGAGGGTCGGCCAGGGCAAAGCAAGATATCGTCGGGATGGGTGAGATAGAGCTGTGGACGGCGGAGAGGCCATAGCGCTTGGTGGGGCAGAGAGACCCAGTCTGTGAGCGAGTGACCATATGAGAGGTGAAGGGAACTGGAGCCGATGGAAGTGTGGTAAAGATAGGAGGAACTAGTCGGGTGGGGGCATCATCAGCTCCAGATTAGCGGCTGTAGGTGAGAGGAAAGGAGGGAACTAGATCGGCCTGAGCCGATGGAGTCGAATGGGCCGATTGGTCCGATCAATCCGATGGAGATGGAGCAGTCGATGGGGTGGTGGGAGCTGATGGAGGCTGAGGAGCCGATGGATGTGGGGTGTCCGATGGAAAAAGGACAGGATCGGCTGAAGCCAATGAGAGAGGGGGCCGGCCAGCCGATGGGGAGTGGTTGGCCGATGTAGAGTGGGCAACGGAGTAGGTGAGAAAAAGGTGGTGGTAGAGTAGGTGGGTCAGAGAGTAGTTGGGTCACGGACGTGCGAGGATTCATGTCCGTGAAGGGAAGATTCACGTCCGTAGACTCGTGGAGGCCAAGGAGTGGAGCGGACGCAAAAAAGGCGGAGAGTGGCTAGACGCGAAGAGAATATGTTCGCGTCCGGGAGGCAAGGATTCGTGTCCGTGGACACGTGGACACGTTAGATTGGCTCGGACATAAGGGGAGAAGGTTCGCGTCCGAGAACCGTTGAGTGTGTCAGAAAAGGCAAGAATCGAGGGCGGGTTCTAACCGATGGAGGGATGGACAAGTCCAGCCGATAGGAGGGCGGACGAGTTCAGCTGATGGAGACGACGAGCACGGAGGTGCACCGGCGTTGAAGAAGAAAAGATGCACGAAGCAAGAAAAAGGACAGAAACGGGTGTGAGGCGAGACGAGGAGGCGAATGGAGACCATCGCCTTGTCGCGCGGAGGTGGAACGGACAAAAGAGGGTGACTGTGGGAGAGACGGGGAGAAGAAAGAAATGGATACGAGAGAGCGAGGAGAGTACCAGGAAGAGGGTTGGCGATGGGAAGAAGACGTCAACGACGAAGAGGAAAAAGGTGACTCGTCGGAGGGAGAAAGCTATCGCACCGGAGATATCTAGATTCGCTCTGATACCATATAGAAATGTGTATAGACCCGAGTGTATATAAGGAGAGATCGTAGGTCAGTGGTCTAACAGTAACATTATTCTTTACTGAAACTGAAACTGACAAAAACCTTGCTGGTTCTGTCTAATTTCCAGCAAAACAGAGCAAAATCACCAAATTGGGTGTTTGTTCAAGAATTTCATAACATGGCATAAATTTCCCATAACTCGGTAGAACAATAATCCTGAACAGAACTAGATAAACCGCTCTGATCTTCTATCTAGTATTGCCAACAGCAAGCTGTTAGTATGCTGTTGGCTGGTTATTTTTCAGAATCATTGCTCGAACAGAACAAGCAAGTGTTTGAGGAAAAAAAAACTAGAAAGTGCTGATGAAATTGAAGAGTTCGATTCTAAGAAACAAAAAAATCAGGGGTATAAAAATATATCATCAAAATAATAATAGATTGGTCAAAACTTTTAAGAAAAGCTCCATCCAGGCAAAACAGATGCAATGCATCATGCTCAAGTGGATCCATACCTTGATGAATTAAAGAGAAACTTCTGAAGCCTTAAGATCTGCCAGCTAAAAAGCTGAAGCTTAAGCTCATGGCAAATGTGAGGGGACTAAGATGTTTGCGGCCCTTCTCTCCCTTTAGAGAAAAGGCATAATCAGTCTTGCTAATATATGTACTCCAAGGGAGAGGAGCTTTCAGGACCACTCCTACAATTGTATGAGTGTGTGTGTGTGTGTTCACTGTTCATAGCTAATTTTCTGTGAGCCCCATGCTATAGCTCTCTATGGCCTTTCACCTTCAGAGAGTATCCCTGATGATGAAAAAAGTGTGTATATTATTGATGTGTTTTTTGTATGCATTTCCTTTGTGTTTATGCAAGCATGACTTCACAGTGAGGGTCACAGATAACACAAACACTAGGTGGCGTTTTAGGGGTCCTGTTGATTTTATTAGGATGACTCTAGCTAAGCTAGCTCGATGGTGTGTGCTTGATGTGACTTGTGCCCAAACCACACAACACACTCATCATCCAATACAAAGACAGGGTGCTGGCCACATTACTGACAAAAATGTAGAGTTGGATCTCGATCGCCTCATTAGCGACATCTTTTTAAGGAAGCAAGAAATCCAGGATAAATTAATCAAGATTTTCCTAAGGAAGAGAAGAGAATAAATAATTAAATCCAAGATGACTTTTTCAGTGTTAGGAATAACCCAAAAGAAGTGGATTTTTTTTCTGGGAGTTGAGGAATCCATGAAACCTGGGTGTGTTAAATTAGTTTGTGTTTGTGTACGTAGCATTTTTCTTCAATGCCCAAAGCATCAAGGCATTAAGAAAGACATATGGGGCCTCCATGCAACTCATGTCCTTGTATCCTCATCATGCACCAACCTCCAGCTTGTAGCATAAACATACTAGCTCTTCGTACATAGAGAGAGAAAGAGAAGTGTGTGTGTGTGCGCGCCTCCAAAAAATAAAAGGATGGTAGGATAACAAACAGTTGTGATTGCACTAATGCTCTGTGCTGCTTTCAGATGGAACAGTGCTCACCTCAAGCAGCAGCAGCAGCGCCACAAGGCCCCATCATCATATAGCTTATAGGCATGGCTTGTTACTTGCTCTTCTCCTTTTGCACAAGATGTTGGCAACTTGGTCTCATCCCTCTGTCCATTTATGTAGACTGGCCTCAGGGTTCAAATGAAGGTTTGCCATGATCATTTAGTACCTATATATATTGAGTTTGATATATAATTGAGCACATGATAGATATTGATGGACACATTTTTATTTGGCGTGTTTTCGAAAACCACATGCGCATAGTAGTTGCGAGTTTTCGGACTGCGACGCGCTTCCGTTTTCCATAATTCTGAATGAACTCACTAACTAGTGGGATGTGGACTGAAGCAAGTGCAGCTAGAATGAAATCTACAGCACGTGCCAAATTCAATGAAGAGTGGGGGTTGGTGCCTCTGCAAGATTGCATGATGGAAAAGGACCATACAACACAAGGATTTAATGTTTGCAGCTGGTGCCTTGCTAAATTAGTACAACTAGTATTCAATGTGTTTATAGCTAATCGTTGAGCAAACAAGTACAAAGAAAAACGTTTTTCATGAATGAATAGGAAATATATGCAAAAAAAACCACACAAACACAAAGAAGGAGGTAGTTACTAGATGTGAGTGACAAGTAAACATGATTGCACTTTTTGCAACATGGGTGTGAAGTACAAATCCCCTTGAATTTTTTTTATATCTCAAAATGACCAAAAGAAAGCAGCATGTGCCTTGGATTGTGCCCATGCACAATAAAGGCTCCAATAAAACCAAACCACCACAAAATTAATTTTAAAAAAATATGTTTCACTAGAAATTAGGATTATGGAAGAAGTGAAGAACTCTATGACACAAGGGAACAACGAACTGCGCTGCAGTATAAAGCTTGATGGAAAGCATATATGCTCATACAGTTCAATTAACTTCACTGACTGATGAAGACTTAGCTTCCATGCAAACGGTGATAATCAGACGTTCAAGGGATCAGAGAGAGAAAAATCACCTTAATTAGAAGCTCTCATGCATGCAGCTATCTGAGGGTCCTGAAATCTTTCTCCAGATGATCGATTCAGGGGTTCTTGGAAACTCTTCCTTTGCCGATCGCGAGAGAGAGGAGGGTGGTGTTGTTGAAGAAGTATGAGTGGTGGTGCAGAGTGGCTTGGTGCGTTAGGCCTCCATGTGTTGAGGAAGGTTGTATCAAGGGAAGAAAGGGAGGGGATGCTAACCATCAGTAGATATCCTCCTCCCTCAAATGCCTCTCCATCTCTCAGGTGTCCTATACACAAAAGATTCACTACTTATTAGGTGAAATCATCACACATGCGCGCGCGCACACACACACACACACACACAGAGGGCAGGATCTTGTTGCCCCCACAACTCGGCGGAGAATTGTGTATTATTGCCATCACTAGGAAGGACCTCACCTCACCTCCCTATAGCTGAAAGAAAAGCAGCATCATGAGTTTGTAAGAAAACCGCAGGAAAAAGGTGTGTTGTGGGGAGTAGTGTTGGTCAGAATGGTTGGCCCATTTAATTCATCTATTCTCTGTGTTTAGAAAACATGCATACGTACAATTCTGTCTCTATATAAATCTTTTTATGGCTTGACTATGGCCCATTTGGATAACTAGCTAGCCAAAACTCAATAAAAGAATTAAATGGTTTTTTAGAGTATAAGTTTAACCTACAAACTCAACTTATTGGCTTCTCAAACCATTCATGTACACGCATGTGCAACTATACCCCCTACAGACATGGACAAACCCAACGCCAGGTGTCCGGACTCGTTGACGCTCTTATACGCATCTCAAACCATTCATGTACACTGCGTCACTGGCATTTGATAATACTGATGGCCAATCTTAGTAGGGTTTTCTTATGATCTAGAAATTTTATGGGTCTGACACTGACTACAGATTTGGGGATTTTTTTTTTAAAGTATGAGGTTTTTTCTATGAAGTATATAGAAAATATAGCAAGTAAATAGAAAAATAACTTAATGTTAATGGCACTGATTTTTAAGCTATTGATGGCACAGTCTTTACTGCTTGATGGCATTACACCGATGTCTTTAATGATGGTAACATAGTTGAGCGCTATATATCGGCAGTTCGGCACTTCAGAGGTTTGTAACCTTGAAAAGCTAAACTGCTGAGTAATTAAATGCATGCATGTTATCACTGCCAGGGCCAGGGCCACTGTAGGCACTGCACTGCTACAGAACACTATCTTGTAAAGTGACCCATAAGAACTACGGGCACACGCATTATTTAAGATAGGTGTTACAGAAAAACACTATAGCTACCCTCTTTTCTCTTTTGTCGTATGTCTTCATGCTAGCTTCAAATTATATAGTAGTTTTATAAATCTACATTACGGCCTATTCGTAGGGCTGCAACCTCTTCGAGTTGGGCATCTCTAGATAGCTCCAAAAATAAATTCTTTGAGCTGGGCCTGCTGAAAAAATAAGGTTGGCTAGACATGTCATTTTGTTCACATTTTTTATTAAAGTTAGAGCCTTAAATCAATTTATTTTATCCTGCAAATTGTATATCTATACCTCTATACATATACTAATTGGATACTTATCATGAATTTCCACATTAATTATATAACCTATATAACATACATGTGACAACCAGTTCTAAGAAAACCTTATGAGTTGGAGCTTTACCAAACTTCCTTATCATATATATTTCAAGAATTTTGTTTTGATTTCCTAGTGTTCAGCAAATCAAATCCCACCTAGATCAAAATCTATATATCTCAAATTTTCTATTTATTTTAAATTTTAGTAATAAACAAAAAGTATTTTATTTTTAGAATTTACAGTGCAACGTAATGAAATTAAAGTACGTACAGCATGCAAATTTTCACTTGCATAATGCACCTTTTTGTTATATGTTTTTTCTCTTCACATACTAGTATTTTATAAATTATTATAATGTACAGAAAGAAAACATCTAATGTAGGATACTTTGCTACAGAATTAAATTTGCTACTCAAATATATTTTTTTCTATCACGGGCCGCTATACCACACTTCAATCACGACGTAAAACATTCCATTATGTGCATATTAAGAGCCAAATTAATTTATTTTGATCGACCGTGCTAACTAGAAAACTAGAGCACGTAGCTTCCACTTTTGCTGTGCCACGTACTGTATCCACACACTTTTTGAAGAGGTCACAAATTAACACATCATTTGGCTGCTTGCTGAGAACTTAGCTTGGGACAGATAGGGATGCACCACCTCCTAACTCAATCAAATCATGCACACACACCGCATCATTCTTCATTCCATTCATTCACGGCAGCGAGCCCTCTAGAACAGTCCGTTTTCATTGTGCACAACAAAAGGCTCTCATTATTAGCGTCTATTCTCTATTGTCGCCCAAAAAAAATTGTGCTTTCTTGACATTTAAACTAGGTTACAAAGGCAACAGAACAAAATACAAGTCATGAATGTTTACTGTCAATGTTACTAAGTAACCATTTCTTTTGAACTCCCCAACCTAACATTGGTCAAGATCACACTGAAACCATGCTCCAATATGATACGCTTATTTTAGTGAATAAATCAAGGGAGGCCAAGCCGGCAGCCTACAATAATTTTGTGCCTATAGTCAAACTACGTGTCATCTCGGTAGTTTGCCATAATTTCTGATCAAACTTCTCTCGTCATTATTGAGTCTTTATTTACCATCCGACTTGGGGCCTATATATCAATAAAAATGTATAATCGTATCTCCTCTGTTACCTTCTTATTTTTTAACTCCTGTTCTTGTTTAACTCATAGGTGATGTCTTGCCGGACTAGCCGCTGGGCACCAGGTCATCCACTAGCCATGGTCTCTTCTAGCCACTGTTTTTTTAATGAAAATACCGTAGGAGAATTTCTAACCATGGTTGTTGGAGTAGGAATAAATTACCGTCTTTGCTTAAGTTTTTGGGTAAATTGGTCAGTGCATATAGCTCAATATGTATCTAGAGTTCTCAGTTTAAATCCTAATTAATATTTAATTAAATAAAAATTTACCGCCTAAGCCTAAAAGAGCTTGCATGGAGTATAAATGATGAATTGTTCGACTTTCCTTATCAGCTTAGTCTTCTACATCCCTGCTCATCATGGATAAGATGTTAATGCAAGTGAACAATTGAGAACGGTTTGAACTCTCAAGGTTTTCCATGTCTTCAACAGTCCACCACCAGTTCAATATTTGAATGAACCTTGACCTAAAAAATTGGTACAAATACTAATTTTTCATTCCTTCTCTCTCTTTCACCAACCTTCACTTATATACCGGCCTATTAACTCCTTCCCATCCCTTGTGTCTAACTTTAAAAGTCGATGTTTCTCACTCCTCACTCCCTCTCTCCTCCACAGCAACATTGATCCTAGATGGTAGCGGGATGGACTAGTCAACTTACCGAGTGTGTTTTTATATGTACGTACGGTAACAAACCAAATGTTACAGAGTGTAGAGTGCTTAAGCCACCGTTCCATTGGGGAAGTCCGCATGCACACGGGAAGTTTAAATGTCCCGTGTGTCTTGGCGCACTCGATGTCTTTCTTGCCATCTCGTGTGTGTTTTCATGTGAACTCCCAAGAAAAGTAATCGGTAAAATGATTAAGCTGCCGTGTGTTTATTACCATGTGCTGGCAATCGGGAAATTTGTTCCCGTGTGTGTTTGGCCTGTTCCCGAGTGTTTTTTTACACTAGAGACTTCCGATCCCTGGCAGTCCAGTTCATTTATCGTTGCTATACATACATGCCCTAATCTTTGTGCACGACTCCTGGATTGGCTACACAATTCCCTTATTGTTGGCCTAGCAGAGAGATAGCCACTTGAGGATGGGATGCCGTTAATAGTTTGAAAGAATTGCGTTTATGCTCTTAACTTTAACCTTAATTGTAAAGGTGTCCTCACTTTTTATGATTTGTGACTTTACCCCTATCTTTTTAAATGAAGTCATCGTTTACTGCTGCTATGGATAGCAATTAGATGGGTCCCACAATTTCAAGTTAAATAAATAGAAATGGAAAAGGAAAAAACGATTTAGGAAATACGAAATTACCATTGTAGCCCTGAGTAAACCTATTTGGTCAGATTTGTTCTCCCCCACCATTCTCATCCCCAAACTGACGAGATAGGGCAGGCGGCGACGGCTCCGGCGAGCTAGCGCAGTGACGCGAGCAGTAGGCCGTGGTGGCTGGTCCTCAGCGCGAGCACCATAAGACGGGCGGCGGCCACGCGAGCAGTAGGCCGTGGTGGCTGGTCCTCGGCGTGAGCACCAGGCGGCGGTGGCAGCTCCTTGGCAAGGCAATGCGAGCAGCAGGCCGTGGGGGCCGGTCCTCGGCACTAGCACCAGGCGGCGGCGCTGGTGGAGAAGCTCTGGTCGATGGCGGTGGCGGCTCCTTGGTGCGGCGCGAGATTAGCAGGTCGCGATGGAGTACAACGCGCTCGAGATGGACTGACTGAGTTCTTTGTTAATTTGCTTCTGTATCAGTGGCATCAGTATCTTGCTGCTACTGAATGACTGTGGTTGGATGCTTGCTGCTAAGGAATAGCTTTCATCGGTGATCGGTCCCTAGTAGTAATGAATCAACCAGCAGCAGATATGAATGAATCTAGTGATCAATTATCTGGATTTATATGATATGCACGCATGCTTTGGTTGATCTATCATGTTTCTTTCATTTTTTTCCTTTTTAGTAAAATCCGATGATTTGACGTGATGTTCGTTTGCCACTTTGATTATGCACTCATACTTTGGTTGTTCTCTTGTTTGCCGTTTTCTATTAAATTTCAGTGAAAATTCTGCCATAATTTTATTCAAATCCAGTCAAAATTATCATATTTGTCAAAGTTTGTCAAAAATCAGCTCAGATTTGTATTATTTCACAAAAATTCAGTTCAAAACAGTTGCAGGTTTCATGCACATAATAGGGTAAAAACACAAGTACAGTCTAAAAGTAGGGGCAAATATGTAATAGCAAGTAAGGGTATAAATGTTTTTTCACGTTCGACTTAACACTGTTAAAATGAACATATAAACCAAGGACAAATCTATGCTTCGTTTAAAAAAATAGAGGCAAAAATGTAAACCTAAAAATTAAGGGCAAAACTATAATTGGGCTACTCAATAGCCCCTAATAGTTTTAGGTAATATATTTTCTATTCCCTTGTATTTTAACCAAAACAAGGGTGCATGCTTGCCGTTGGTTTGGTTGCTCCAGGACGATATGCACTGGAGATGGCATATATAATTAATTGAACCTACCCATCTAAACTCAATGATCGAGAATTCTATAGAAGCTTGGATGAAGCCCTGGATCTTTCTTGTGGCAGAACCCAATGGACTACGTACCGCTGTTAACTATTGATTTGTAAATTTCCGCAACACATATATATTGGACATCAAACTAATGAACCTCTAGTTCATATGCTCGTATTATACCAACAATCTATCAAAATATAAAAAATTACCCACAATACTTATGTGTTGTCTTCATTGATACTGTAATATCGCTATTAACTATTCAAATTATCTACTTGCTACTTTAAATCTTAACTAATATATGTTTATGACATTGATTTATAGCATAAACATAACTATGACTTGCTTGCCCTCATGATATGTCCAAGGCTCCATTCTAATAATTCTGTTTTAAAGATTTTTTCGATGTTATGATAGTATCAATATCATTTTCGTTTCCAGTACCGCTGTTCCGATTCTTTTTCCAAGAGAAAAATACGGTAACAGAAATGTTTTGAGCATTTTTCAACCATTTTCATCCTAGTCAACACGCTTGCTGCAGCATGTTTTTTTTATCACAGTAGAGACTAGTCTTCCAATAAAGGTAGTCATTCACTAATAAGGATGAATTAATTTAAAACTTCGTATAGTTTCCACAATCTATATTAACTTCTACATTAAATAGTATATTGCGGAGACAGTTCGCTAATGCATTTGTATATATACAGTACTCTCTCTTTTTTAAAATATAAATATTTTTATAACACTATTTACTTTCTATTCATTTTTCCATCTTATTGCTAACCACCCTCCCATCTATAACCATCCCATATTTAATTAGGGTACGAAAGTCTTTTCTTCTCAATTTTAATTTCTACTAAACGATATAAAAATACTTATACTTTTTATTGGTTTTCTTATAAAGTTGGATCGGTCTCTGGTCGATGTTTGATTAAAGAAATATATATACATCAGCATTTAGTTTAGGACTTATATAAAGAAGCTACTGAACAAATGGATGCAAGACGCGTCTATATATTCGGGCCCACTAATTTGGACAAGAGGATTGACAAAATAACCCACAGGAACAAGCATCTATATATTCTTGCTAATTAAGTCCATGTGAACTTCCTGCGTCTGAGACAAGAATTGCTAAAGCTGAAGTGATCATAACTTGCCGGCAATTATACATCTTCTTAGTTCTTAATGTCACTAGTAACCATGATGGGCATTGATTCATCGTGCAGAAACGTTCTATTTGTTGACAATTACAAGCTTGATTTGAAAATGGTTCTCTTTCATCTAATGTGAGAAGCACGTTCAGATGCAGGCCAATCAGATCTGACTATGGTTTGCTGGGTGCATGTCCAGTCACGGAGTGATGATTCGCATGTGGGCTAGTAGCTAGCTAGTGGTGAGTTCAAGTTCAACTTCAACATCGACTGAGGTTGACTGGTTTAATTTCTTTCAATGACATTTTTTTACATGGCAATTTCACAATTAATGCAAAAAAAAGATGACCTCAGTACATCTTTTTATTTCTTATTATTATTCATTCACTTTTTGCGGTTACTCCTTGGCATTTGACTTTATATGTTAGTAAAACTCTTGCTGAGCTAGGATGTGGTACTACCTACTATGCACTCATGTACACACTTTAATTCCACGGACTACAATTCGGCTCTATCCACCCTGGTTTGGTTATCTCATGCACCCATCCTCAAAATAACCTGATGTTTCATATAACATTCCCACGCTAGGGAAAAACACTAGGAAACCACTCTTTGCACATGATTGTGGGTTCAATGCCAACAAATATTTTGAAACCCTAAATAGAATCAGCCTAGGAGGAACTTAGGTGACTTTGTATTAAGAAAATAGAAACCCAAATTCGTCTCAATGAGGACTTGAGTTTGGGTGATGTAAACATATATCCACACCATCAACTAACTAAGCTAGTCTCAGTTCCTAAAGCCGACAAATATGCCATTTCACGTTGCAATTCATTTCTCCACTACATCATTATTGATTGCAATAGCCTGAGGCTCTATTTAGTATTGAGGTGGATTAAAATAATATGGTTTGATGCAACTACTTTATACTCTCATTTGAAGATAAATCTAGCCATATCATTTTCAAAAGTTGAATCAAAATCATTCAAAAAGATATTGATGGTCAAAGTTTAAACAAGTTGTGTGCACAGATTGCAAAACGTCACTTGTGACTGCAGGGAGTTTGCTTTGGTTTTTGGGAAACAATTTTCATTTTTAACCTATGTTGTAATTAATGATAACATTACTGTATTACAAAAACATGGGATGGAGATGGACATGATAAGTAAATAAAATATTTTTATCTAACCTTTATTTAATTTGTAAAACAAAATATAATAATTATTAAAACTTTAAATTTCTATGGCAAAAGCACAATACACAGCCTACCATAGTTACCCAAATTGAGCCTAATTGGCTAAGGCTCTTGATATAAATTTTGCAGGAGTTTCATACTAAACAATTAAAGAGAATAAAAAATTACAATAGCCTAAAGTTCTAGAATATATATCTTCCACAGATTATTTGAAGTGCCCAGACCCAGCCCGCCCAAACCAACCCACCACATTAATAGGTAGCCTAATGTTGGCCATGTGTGCTGGTGACATTGTACCTGATCAAAGTCGGGTGTTTATGTTTAGATAGGCTGTGTGTTCGACGTTGTTGTTGGTTTAGTTTTAAACCAGAGCACATAGTCGATTAACGCACAATTAATTAAGTATTAGCTAAATTAATATATTTTTAAAGCAACTTTTATATATAATTTTTAGAAAAATGCATCGTTTAGCGGTTAAAAAAGTGCATGTGAAAAAGTTGAGGTTGGAAAGAGGAGAAAATGAACGCAGGCATAGACACACGTCCAGCTAATGAAACAACCAGCCACAGAAAGCAAGTTATCTTCCTAGTGCCAAGGATATATTAACTTGTCAAAGAAGCTCCTCTCTCATAGGAAAGTAATCATGATCATACACCACCACCTCTCACAAAAGTTGCAATGTGCCTTATGCAACCAGCTAGTCTGCAGTTCCAAGGATCAAGCAAGCATTCATGGACAGGAAGGCATCCTATCACCATGGAACCATGGCCAAAAATAAGAGTGGCTATCATTGATTCCCTATACCAGGAACTACCCCATGCAAGGGAAGGGAAGCTTAATTCAAGCCAGCAGATCATGCAAGCTGCAGATTCGTCTCTGCAGTGGTAGTGCTCACCTTTCACCAGCTATGGTGGGAGACATCACTGCCCCACCCCATCAGCTGATCAGCTCCACCACCAACACCACTGCCACTACCACTGCAGCTAGCACCAAATGGTCAGGGATATTCCATGTCCCTTTCCACATCCCCAGGGGCTCCCGTCTAGCACCCCGATCGTGCTGTCGGCGACACCAGGAATGCAGGTCAAACAATGGCGACAGCGATGGGGCATTGCATATTTCTCCGGTTTGATGTTGCCCCCCGTATGCTAGCTAGGTAGCCAGCCCTTTCCTCTACCTCCACTCTCTCATTTCCCACACTTCTGCATAAACTTGATGTGTCACCGGAAAGGAGGCTTTGCCAATATCTTGTCCTAGGTTGAAAAGGGATATTACTGGTTTGTAGGGTTGGACTTAGACCAGTGTAGGCTACGATGCATTGATGATGGGTAATAAAGTTGGTTATCAGATTAATTTTGGCCTTGAGAAAACATTGAAAGATTGTGATAAGTGTGACTAACTTTAGATTTCAGGCATATATATCTAAAAGTTGAAGGTGAGCCAAGTATAAGATCAAGTACAAGATTTGCCATGGATGAAAGTGATGAATTCCATGTAGACTGATGTATCTTATCACAATTTGAGAAGAACTTTTTCCGTGTGAGAAATGTTCAGGCTGTCAACTAGCTCTCCACTAGCCAGGTAGCTAGGGCCACTTGAGCAAATTGACAGAGAGAAGCATGATCACGCAGTCTGTGTGATATTATGCTGTTGCTGCATACAATTGGATTTGACAGTGCATTTCTAACGTTTTATATTTTCAGAAAGCTGCAATTACACGCATGTAAACAAGGAATAGGAAGTTTTTTTTTTATTTTAGCAATTTTTTTTCTTTTTCTTCATAAAGGACTTAAAGTTGTTTCACTTATGCATTCTATTTCTAATATATCTGAAATTTCGAATTCATTTCTATCGTTGTGTAAAAAAATAAGAGTAAATTATACATTGCACAGGGTAAAACGCATATAATTTTATTTTACATCAGGTTTAATACATACTTTCACAGGTTGTATTTAAATAAGTTTTACTTAGCACTAGGATACATCATCAAATCTATAGGAATTTTATCAACATTTACAAAATTTGGATGAAACTTTATGAAATATGGTCTAAATTTAAAAAGTTTCATTAGTTTACATGTATTCTATAAGATTTTTTCTTCAATTATATGACACAATCTAGTGCAAAATAAAACGTATATAACATAATATAGGATACACTAGTGCAAAGTACAATTTATTTTAAAAAATAAATATTATAAACTGAAAATATGTTGAGATATATGTAAGAAAGGAACCACTGTAATAATTGCTAGAACCATTTGGTCCGAGTGATCTATACTCGTTTGAAAAGAAAAAAAGGAGTAGTGATGGTGGTGAATCTACCGTCACCCACCACCACTGCCTTATGGGCCCATTCGCGTGTGGTCGGTGCCCCTCACAGGAGTGCTGTGTTCGCTCTCCGGGCCAACCAGTGGGATGGGCGTTGGTGAGGCTAGACTAGAGGGGATGCTACGGTCACCGCCACGGCACCGCCGCAGTCGGCTGAGGCGACCACCGCGCAGAGCGTTGTCGGGTAAGGAACCAAGGCGCCGTCGCACGGAGTCGCAGCCAGTGGAGGCTCCGAGGCCCCATGGTGCGACGGAGGAGAGGGGAGCGAGTTGACGCTGCAGCCGACGGAGAGGCGTCGGCATAGCTCTCGCCGCCGCCACTTTTCCATCTTCTTCCGTCGCCGGCGGAGGGCGGAGGCTCCCAGCTGCGAAGCTTTGACGCCATCTTCAGCTGTCGCATGTGGCCGCCGCCATCGACAAACCGCCGCCGTCCTCTTCAGCCATTGCACGTGGCCGTCGCCCGCCGCCGCCGACAACAACCCAAGCTGTCCGCCGCCACTGCCTCCTCCTCCGATTCGGCACGCAGCCAAGCCCCTCACCCATGGCGTTCTCCAGCCAAGCCTCCACGCTCTTCGCACGCCGCCGTCACCGCTACAGCTGTGCGCCGCTGAGCTGCAGCTGCAAGCTGCTGGGAGCGGGACGAGCGAAGGTGGCTCCGAGTCCTGACTGCTGAAGCGCTGCGGATGCAGATCTTGGACTCCTGAGCGGAGAAAGGAGAGGAGAAGCCAGACTGGTCTCATCGATTGAGGGGATTTGGTCTCTACAACTATCCATGAAAATTGAGGAATTTGGATAAGAGAAAGCCACGCAATCTGTCTATCCTCCGCCCCTCCAGTTCATGTGCACTATCTATAGGGTACAGACACAAGCTACTGGATGGCATCTGCATTTCACTGTGTATGCCAAGATGAAGGTTCTGTTTCTTCCTGTGTGCATGCTCCTGATGCTGTGATGCATAACGTTTAGCACGGCACTTTGAAAATCATAATTTTTAGAGTTGATTTTAGAGTCTTTTGATCGTAGTTTCTTTTTTAACATTTACTTTTTAAACTGCTACATCATATATATATATATATATATATAATTATCTATATTTTTTTTTTCATTTATAAGCTGTTCTACGGCTTATCAGCCGTACATGAATTATTATTATAGGTTTACTGTTGATATTACTAACCTTAAGTGATATTATGATTATCAATATCCACTACGCATTTTGAAGAGCATGGTTAGAATTGTTCACTGTTTTGCTGGATAATCACTTCTTTTGTTTTTAAATATCATTTGGAGTATTTGAACATATGCTATATATCAATTATGTGTTAAACTTCAAGGCTAATATCTTGATTAAAAAATCCTATATTCAACCCCCCTCTTCCAAAAAAAGGACTATTTTTACAAAGTGAGATTATATTGCGGATATTAATTCTAACCATAAAAGTTTGTTTTATCTCTTAAAACAATGGTTGTAACTCACGGTTATTTGATAAATTGAAAGTTACTAGTCTTTTTTTACTTACTAATTAATGTCTTTTTAAGATAATGCAAAGAATTTATTGAAGCATGACCAGAACTATCACTATGCAATCTGCGATGGCTCCAAACCATCATCTATAATGAGTTTGGCCCTCGTCACAAATGAGTGGTCAGTAATGACTTCATATCACCTATAACAGATTAAGACCCGTTAGAGCTAAGATTACCTATGATGTACTACAAGAAAAACCTATCATAAATAAGGTAGTACCATAAGCTGATTACACTTACGACGTATCAAAGATAATATAGCTCTGATGGTCACTTTAACGACCTATCACAGATGAGTTACCCTAGACATATGATTGCGCTTATGAATCGCTAGAGGTAGTCTATCTCTAACGGGCATGTCTTATAATCTATCAGAGATGACTCAGTCACCTGTGGCAGTATAGATTAACACCTATCACAGGTAGTCACATAAGACCGATTTTGTTTGAAATCCATCACGTGTTTACCTATGACGTGTTTTACTTGAAACCCGATAGTGGCATGTTTATTCAAAAAATCTAAATTTATTTTTTGGTTAGTCTAAGGAATTGCTAGCCATGTCTTCTAAAAACAAATAGCACATATATTTCCAAACCCTCCCAGTTCCTAACAACAATATTAATCTAAAATTTTATCAAAGTGATATATTGATATTGACATATCAACAAGCTCACACATACATACATATATATATATATATAAAAAATTATCACATATTCACTGTCAGATATTTATCAATATATACATACATTAATTTCTAAATATCATATATATGTATAATTTTTATTTGAATCCACAAAATTAACCATAGCCATGTACGTGCTGCTCGTGCATTTTCAAAGATGAACCACAACTATCTATGAAGTTAAAAACTAGGAAAAAAGAATTGAATAATATATTGTGAATTTTTTAAGTCGGGCGACATCTTTTTTAATATAACTTATAGAATTTTTTTGATAAATAGTATATTCTGTGATCATTTAACAACCAAGGACATACATACACAAGCATATACATAGATAAATACATAAATACTAATATAAAATATATGGTACAATTGTCAAATAGATAACCTTGGTCATTGTATAAGACGCATTCACTTTCATTCTACTTGGACCAGAACATCCCTTTTGGTTAAATGATTTTTTGGAGAATGAAAGCAGCTATTTGTCCTATAATGTGTGCTAGGTCATTCTAACGGATGTTCCACCTATTTGTCTGTATAGTGAAGCTATAATTAGTTCATGACAATGAAAAGTATAAACGACGTACACGTGTAAGCACAAACATTGGGATCGCAGTCAGTCACCTGTCTCATCAAAGTAGCCATGGTGTGGCAAACATAAAAGCCGCATTGATTGTCGACCTGTTGCGCACATTAGAAATCCTTGTGGTGATGGAGGGTTTGCTTCTTCTCAATGTGCCTACCTCTTTTCTACACGTAAGGTGCTTACGCATCGTCTATTGTGGTAGTCAAAGGCTTAAAATGAAGTTAGGTAGTAAATTTATTCTATTTTGGCACTATTACCAAGAGAACCCAATGCCACATGCATGATAGTGTATCTGTAAGGAACTTGAGGTCTATGAAAATACTAGTACAATGTAATGAAAAAGGAAAAACTTAAGATTGCAAGACCCTTATTATTGATTATGTGCCAACATTATGTATCCTTGTCTTTGTGGACCTAGAAGCAATGGTTTATGTACTCGATGATATCACCGGTGTTGGTATTCAGGTTGGTCTCATTAATCACTGATAGATCTAGGAAACCAACCTGGTACCCTGACCTATGGGTTTCTTTCTAACATAACATATAACCGTGCTTGTACTAGTTAGAACAATTTAAACATGATTATGTGTGCAATAAAGTAGGTTTGTGTGCACTTATAACGAGTAGCACTTTAGAAGACCTGTGTCCACAGCTCATAGCCTATAAAGATCGAAGAGACCATTGAAGCCCACAATAATATAAGTTGCACTGGATAGGAACAGCTCAAAACCATGATGTCAAATGATTAAGCTATCCCATTGTTTTCTCTTGGGGTTGGTCATCTCCATATCGTATTTGTGTAGTTCTCTGCAGGTACTACCCATTTGTCATAACAAATTGTTCTCCACTAAGGGCATGTCTGATACAAATTGAGTTAGTTGAAGTTGTCGAGGGGCAAAGGACTCCTTTTGCTTGCCCTTTCCATTTCTTCTTCTACATTGGCTTCTTTTCTGTGCTGGAGAAATATTAGACTTAGGAGGAATCTTAATCAGAGACAGGCCAGCTAGTATATCATTCAAGTCCATTATGGTGGTCTAAACATATGCTAGTTCCGTCATTGCATGACCACGTAGAGGCTATATCCAAAGTTGAGTCTTCTTAGATGGAGGAGATGTATCGATGAGCTGAGCTTGATGAGGAGTTAACTTGACTATAATATCTCTCTTAGGCTATTGGATGAAGGTTTTTCTTGTAGCACTAACAGTCAAAAATCTCATCATTTTGCGGGATTGAAAGTGGATATTGCTCCTAAGTATTCTTGACTTGGTCGACATTGACTTTGGTATAACCATCGACCAAGTCTGCACCGTGTACTTTTTGTGTTTGTGATGGTTTATGAACAATTCCCTCGACAACATCAACGTAGAACGTTGGAGTGACCCTAACTTGGAGGACGTACCTAGTTGTATCCTGCATGTTGATCGTGGAATATTAGCATATACGTCCTTCAAATATGAACCTACTTAAGTAGTACTGCCTTATTACATCTATATGGTCAACTGCACATGGAGTTAGACACTCATGTGATAGCTCTATTGATGCACAACTGCTACATCATTGAGTTGGGCTAGCGTTCACATGAGCTAAATTGGTCAGATGCAGTGCTTGAGGTGTTCCCGCCTAATTCACCTGCATCTCAATCCTTAGACATTCCATCTCTTTTTGAAGCTTAGCGTCGAACTCCTTGCCAAGCTTGACCTTCACCTCCTCCTTCAGCTGTTCCTTGAGACAGGCCTCCTTCTCTTCCTTCGATACCCGTCGTTTCTTGTATTACGCACTGTATTAGGGAAACCATACTTCCAAGGCACTTATGCGCCTATATCTTTGGTTCGCCCTAGATGTTCAGGGTTGCCAAGCGCTTGGGTAAGGACGTTGTCCTCACGCTTCCATAGGGCCGACTTAACCTTGCTTTGCGAAGATTGTGAACCAATAAACTCCATTTACATGGCAAAAATAACAAGAGTTAGAGAAAAGTTTTTAACGAAGCAAAAAGTTTGTTCGAGATTCATGAGTAATAATACTCATGAGTCTCTAGTACACTACTCCATCAGCTTCATTGAGAAAGGAGACAGACCTATTGAGGTCAACCCTGCCCTGTGCTTGAGCGCAGTTCCTAGTGCGTTCTTCTGAGATATCAGCAAACGGGGGAGGGATGTTTGTTGCTATTGCAGCTTCGTCCTCCTTGGCCCAAATATGTGCCCTCCTGATGTATCCCGCCATCCTGAGTAGATGCAGGTGCTCGTTCCTATCCTACAACTGCCGATGAGCATCGCTTGTTGCTTGGAACTTCTCAAAGGTCTTCAGAGCACAGAATTATTTCCACATTGTCTTAGTTATGTGTGGGTACTACGTGGATGGTGTGAGGTTTCCTAGGGATGACAAACTCATTGATGAGCTTGGACTTAAAGTTCTTCCATACTCGGTCCATCTTCGATAGCTCGCTTCACTTGAGTCTTGCCTCTGCTTCCTCCAGATGGACGAACTTTTCCTTGAGTCAAGCCTAAGGTTCCTCTTTCTCATTCTCGATGACCTTCTTGATGTCTGCATGAACAATGCCTAAGTACTGTCATGTAACGACTCCGTAACTATTCCCAAATGGGTCAATCACACTTTGTGGCCCTATTGATTTTTCAGAAGCATCCACCTCGGTGATTGTCAATCTATGTTTAGGTTATTGGTTCTAAGTTCTAGGATTTTGACCTAAGGTCATTGTGGAGGTTTCGACTGAGGTTTTGGTTTCGTGGACATTCTCAGACATTTTCGCTTCTTATATTTCAACTTATGCCTTAAAATCGTTGACTACATTAGTTCAGTAAATACAAAATTAGACTAGTTAATTAACTAAGAAATCACCAAAAATAGAAGGTAATTAATTAACAAAAAAACCTAAAATCACCAGCGGTTGTATAGCTAAGAAATTCACTAAAAAATCACATTAGTTAATAAACTAAAAAAATCACAAAGAGCATAAAAATTTTGCAATGAACTTTATATGGTAGGAAAAAAGTGAAGCTAAATTATCGATAATTCAATTGTAATGGTGCTTGGGGATGACGGCAATGGTGGTGCAATTGTAGACTTTGGGAGGTCGAGGACAACACTCGAGCACAGTGGCAATGGTGACTGCGTAGTAGCGGGCTTGGGGAGCTTGGGGATACTATGGCTGTGCTAGGGGTCGACGATGACGGCAGCATAGTGGCAAGCTCTCAGATAACGAGAGTGCTTGGGGGTCGATGGCGATGACAGTGCAGTGGCGGGCTTGGGGAACTCAGGGACGTTGAGAGGACACGACGGCAGTGGTGATGGCAGCGCGGGTAGGGATCGAGCTCTAGGACAAGGATGTTGGTGATTTAGATCTTCATGTAAGTGACTTTACTTGAATTGAGATACTTCCAAAAAAAGTCTTTTGAATTATTGTGCAATAAAATTCATCATAGATAACTTACCTATGATGAGTCATGTAATAAACCCGTCATAGGATTTTGACCTATGATGGGCCGTGCAATATAACTCATTACAGGTAATTTATCTATGAAGAGCCATACAATAAAACATATCATAGGTAACTTATCTACAACAGACCGTACAATAAAACCCATCATAGAAGTTACTTGTGATAGGCCCTTCACTAAAACCATTATAGGTAACTTTGAATAGAAGTCTACCAAATTTATTTCTTATTTACAAGTATGAATGGTACTAATTTTGATCGGACATTGACCACAGTATATTTGTAATTCCTGTAATCTCATTGAAATTTAAATTCATTTTAAATCACATGAAAAGCCATATATTTCACATAACATTAAATTGACTCTTCGGACCTAACATGTACATTACATGTACATATTGTTACATAAGAATTCCTTTATCATAGTCCACACGTGCGTACACGGTCTTTTCATCTCGTTGAACTTCTTTAAGAGCAGCTTCTTAGCCAACGGAGTGGACATACTTGTTGTAATTATCCTCATCAATAACATTGTCAATAGCGTGAATGTACTTGTTGTAATCATCCTCATCCACATAACATTACTAGACCACCCCTCTTTGACTTCATACCCTCCATACTATTATTCTTTCATTTGTATTGAGAAGCTTCACATGTAGGGCACATATCTAAGTTGATATATTCTTTGTAGTATAAGATACAATCGTTCGGATACGCATGAATTTTTCTAACCTCCAATCCCAAGTGAAATAACTCTTGCTTTGCTTCATATGTTGTCTTCAGTATTTTGTTCCTATCGGGCTACAAGTCTTTTAAAAAATCAAGCTTATCCGTGAAAGTCTTGTCCAACCAACTATTACTTGCTTTAAGCTTCATTAAATCAAGAACAACAGATAGCTTCGTGTGATTTGGATTATATCTAGGTTATATAGGTGTCTCTAAATCCATCACCAAAGCTGAGAACTTCTTATAATCCTTCTCGTTGTATTATGCCTTCTTAACATCACGAAGCATCTGAGAAAAATTATGGTCGATATCAATGGTATCATCGCCAAATGGAGAAAGGACATACATATCATCTTAGTTTTCTTGTTCCTCCTGGTGTTTATCGTCCACTTCTTCAATAGAAATATTCGGCTCATCTTACTCCCCGTGTTTACTCCAACAATTATAACCCTTCATAAAACCTCTACATATAAAATGAGATTGTAACTGTGCTCTATCTACAAACATCTTCTCATTTCTACAGTCTATGCATATAGACAAACCATATATTCCTTGCTTATCCTTATCTTATCATCCTCCACAGCATTTAGAAATTTAACTACTCTATTTCTAAACTCCTGAATTAAGCGGTTAGTATTGTACATCTAACTACGATCCATCTATACATATATAATAAAATTAGTTTGGATAAATAAATTATAATACTACTAAGCCTAAATTTAGTTCATTTTTTATTTAACCGACAATAATTCGCCTCTCTTACCCTCCCACATAAAATATAAATAGTATATAAGGCGGATTGGCCTACAAATACATTTGTCGAAATATATATATAGGTAGCAAACCTTCGTCGGTTGTCAATATACTCGCTGTCAGATATGTGGTAAAGACATTTGTGATGGGACGCACATCATAGGGCAAACCACATCTCTGATAGCCTATACTAAGAAACCATTATTCTATGATTGGTTTATCCTCCATAATCATTATGGATGAGGGCTTACCTATGATTATTTATCTACTGAACTCGTCAGAGATAAACTAATCTCATCTCTATCAGTTTTATACAACGGCCAGATATGGTCTCACATGTGATAAATCCAATCACTCAGTCTCACTTCCAATAGATCTTAGATCTAGCTCGTCAAAAGTAAGTGATGAGACATTAAAATATGAGCTGTTTAGGATGAAAGGTTTTGTGCTAAGTATATATCTGTGGTCTCCGGCCTGCACAGAAACATGCAACCATACTTTAGAGTTAAAAGACAGAACGGAGTA
Source organism: Oryza coarctata (assembly GCA_030770085.1). Classification (NCBI taxonomy): domain Eukaryota; kingdom Viridiplantae; phylum Streptophyta; class Magnoliopsida; order Poales; family Poaceae; genus Oryza; species Oryza coarctata. Next base: position 3,657,417 of record CM061479.1, read on the forward strand.
GGTGATGAAACAAACCCTCGTAATGCTAAGCCTTACCTAGTTCGCCAGCAAATTGGGTGAAGATTATCCTGATTAACAATTCCAAGCGTATGACTCCATTGGTAAAATTCTGTTGGACCTTCTGTCGTTGCATGATTGTCCAAATACGCAGCCAATTGACAAACATGAAAACAAAACTACAGGGGTTAGAAATTCGTTTATGATCAAAAACCACATACTAAGTAATGCTCTGGTTCATCTAAAAAGAAGTTCTTGGTCGAAACTGCGAACCATATACGGTTTAAAAAAATACCATACGTATAGGCTTTATCGCTGGTAAAACGATAAACAAATATCAACATTTTCGGTTATCTATTATTCTTTATTATAAAATTACTCTCTCCATTTTTTATATAACGTTGGTTAGTTTAATTGTGAACATCTATCTAGAGAAAAAAAAGAATAAATTCTGCAGAAAAGAGACCATTCTTTTGCTCCGGGAACGGGCCAGAGGTCCAGGGCACACAAGAAATATTGCTGCGCGAATAGGTTAAATCAATGATGTAACTAAACGTTTTTTCATCCCCGGCTTTCCTGAACCAATCTGGTGTGTGGTTGGTTGTGCGCTTTGGAGGCCCATATGCTGTACATGTTTGTCACTGTCTTTTGGGACAGTTGCAGAAAGCTTGTGTACGATGGGTTAAGAGATAGTGGAACTTCTTGAGACAGTGAGAAACGATATGCTCCCTTACTGGGCTTACAAACTGTATCCAAGCTTTTGCTGTCGATCAATCGATGGAATCTGAAATTTTTTGCATGCCCTCATTTGCTTTTTTTTTCTTCTGTAGCTTGGTGATATATGTATGGCTTGATGTCCTCTATTCCCCTTGTCTCTGAGCATTTTGTGTCTGTTCAGAAAAATATGATCGGGAAACGGACAGGAGACGAGCATATATGCACGGGATTGTTGGCGTTTATTGACCTATAGGTTAGACCATGTAGAGTGTGACCTGCAAGTGTTTTCTTCCGTATATAATAATATGTATATGAAGATTGAAGTTTGCTCAGGTGCCTAGCTGACAGCATGCTGCCCTGTTTTTTTCCATACTAATTCATCCGATTATTTTCTTTACATCTCTAAAAATATGTTTTTATTTTAAAAAACCTTTTTTATCACTTGTTTTAAGCTATTTATTAAGTTTATTTCTTAAAATATTTATAATCTATGCTACCAATCTGATCAATAATCTATCTCAAACGGGCTCAACAAAGGAATTTTGTACAGGTTAATTACTGTAACATTCCTACGATATACCTCTCCCTTCCCCATGTTCTTTTTAGGATCGGGATCAAGTAATTAAATGTAAATAAGAAATTTTACGGCTAATAAGAGGTATAAAAATTTTGGTACCTCCTACCACTGAGATATTGAGAAATATTAAATTGTATACTACATTAATGTGGTGCATCCCAGTATTTTCTTAACTACACCCTATAATCACTCTTAATAAATACCAAAGTCTGGTTACTTCAAGGCAAGAGATTTCTTGGATTAGGGGGATATGTACTGGTGATGTATACGCATGGGTGTGTGCGCGTCTTAGATGCATTTATCTAAATATACATCTTTATTGTTTCTACACAATTCAAATCAAATGAAAACTGTAATAAGGTTCAAAAAAGCAATAATGTTTATGATATTTACTTGAGGGAAAAATATAAGCTAATTCTTTTCAGCTAAATGGACGAACGGATGACAAAGTATCTGATTTTATGATAATATTTAAGATCTACACGAATGAATTAACTATTACAAACTTAAAAAATTGTTTTAAAAAGTATTACAACTTATATGTAGAAAAAAATTGTAAAAAATTGTAAGAGCTTGCAAAGTGTGCATAATCTGTAAAATGAAAAAAGCAGGACACTAAGGTAAAAAAAACAGAACATATCTCGAAATTTGTTGCAGATCAAATAATTCAAAATTCCTACGCATACTTCACTTCCTCAATACAAACGGGGGGCAATGGTGCCGTTTTTCTTTATCCAATTATTCTTTTTGCAGGTAAGATGAATCTACGCAAACTCACCCCTATAATTATCAGAGGATTCGAGGTCGTGCTGGATTGATTTTTATTATTGAAAAAAATTGTTTAAATCTGCTCTCTTATTTCATGCAATTAAGGATCGTTTGCATGAACACTTTTGCCTCGATCATTTACGCCCTCCGGCAAGTCAGTTGTTCGATCCTACGACCACAAACGGTGCAGAAAGCAACTGGTTCCTTCTGGAGTTGTAGTATCAAAACAAACTTGCATATAATGTGATTGGGCAAGATCTAAAAAGCTGCAGTGAAACATAATTTTAAATTCACGAAACGCTTCTGACCGATCATACGTACGACTAAACACACATCCGGATGAAAACTAAAGCAGAATCTTGAACGGTGCACTATAAAAAAAATATCAGCCAAGCATGAAACATATCTATTCAGATATTTTCGTACTTTTATATTAGTTTCATGGACCGCTCTTTTACCCTGGTTCACGAACAAACAGAAGATAATTTAAAGGAGAATATTACTTTTGGAATCGAATCCATTCGATGGACGGGTAGCCCACATTTTGACCAGTGATCGAAAAGAAAAAAGATAAAAATCTAATCTCCTACTTTGGGCCGCTTGAGCAAAAGGAAGTTTGGATTCCAGAGAAAAGCTAATAGCGGCCGGTGAGGAACATATCTCATTACATCTGCTAGAGCCAGCCTGCCTATATTTGCTTTCAGTTATTTGGAGCTCTTCTGTTTCTTCACGTTCTCCGTTGCAACCATTCGTTCATTCCCTGCATCACGCGAATTCCCTCGGTCTCAAAATATCTAGAATTTAAATTTGTTTCAAAATACAGTTACTTCTCTCCATGTAGCTACCCATCTAAACCAATCACAACATTCTTCTATTTAATTTTTTCACATATTTTTTTCTCTCAACCAATCATAATTATTTTTTATCCCATTTCTTAATTAAAAAAGTGATATTTTGAGACAAAGAGAGAGTACATTTTAACAATTAAACAGGGTGCGCTAGAGTTTGTGCTGCCTCCACATTTAGAAAGTAACAATTAAAAAGCTATCACAAGTTTTTTTACATGGAACTATAATATAATTATAATAATATAGTAACTTTATATGTCAATATAAGTTATACTTAAGTATTAAAAACACATGCGGTACGATTTTTTTCATCCTCCCAACAAAATCTCAACACGATAAAATCTCAACACACTTTTCCCTTCTTCCCTCTATGCAATCTGATTGTCTAAAAATTAAAATTTCAATGTGATTACAATATAGTCGTAGTGTAAATATACTGCAATTATATTATATAGTTATATTTAAAAAAAATCATCCACAAAACTTGCCATGGCTTTTTAGCAATTCCGGTTTAGAAATATGACTAAATATATGTAGTTTACCTTTTTTACATTCACTTAAGTAGGGGCAGTCTGGACAATTCCCTCAACTCACAAACAGTTTGAAACAACACTTCACAAGGGAAAAAGGACAAACATAGTGAAACTGGGAAATTTAAATAGGCTATGATAATAAACCAATCGGAAGACTAAATTCTACTTGAAATAATGTAACACTTTCCAACAAACAATATAAGTCAGTAGACTAAGGTGCATTAGATCTAAGAAAATGATATAGGACCATACACCGCTCCTAATTAAAAAGGCATACTACAACTAATTTACTACTTCAACAGCATTAAATTAAGGGCATGTAGTAGAAATATTGCAAAAGGTACACGCATGATTTCAGCAATGGACTTAATAGTATCAAACACACATCCCATGAGGAAAATAGCTGTATTTAATTGAAAAGGAAAACAGTAGTAAGCTAATAAGTTGACAATACTAATCCAGGACACACGAGTCCGCACACTGCACAAAAGTGTCAAAAAAAATGATGCTGGGCACTGCTATATTATTACTCAACAACGATCCTCCAAGTAAATGTATGCACTTAAGCGCTAGTAGCAAGGAACTCTGATGATCAAATGAACCATCTCCATCACAAAGATAAATAGCATTTTAAGATTCCTAGGTCTTTCACAGTACCAATCAAAAAGTCAATGACTTCATCTTACACATAAAAACATTACTCACTGAAAAAAAGTACTTAGTTTGTACTAACCTTCTCTTGATGAAGACATGTAGAACGACAGCAACATAAAGAATCAATTTTGAACTTAGTATCAATAATATTGTGAAACCATTAGCAACTATGTAGCACATCATGGTAACAATTAGGAAGGTTCCAAATGGAGGATTTTGCTCTCTGGTGAAAAATAGGAAGGCACTGGTATGAAGCAAAGGAACATGAATATGCTCTTGGCAGCCTCATATTAGACTCTATAGCTGATAAAATAGATGGCAAGAAAAATCATGCTCCCATGCTGATGACTGCCGCATCTGGGCAAAAAACATTACAGCAATCATGAAACCAATAATCTGCAAAACGTAAGAAAAAAATACAGTTTCTGGCCAAGTGATTCATGTAAATAAGATGGCATTCATATAACAATACCATCCTCAAATTAAGCAATAAGGACAGAGGTCCATAATTACCTGTGATGAGTACAGCAAAAAGAATCTGCTTGCTGCAGCACTAAGTGGAACGCGAAGAGACACTTCGTATGAGCACTGCAGCTCAGCCTGCAAGAATAGAAAACCACCTTATATAGTAAGTACACAGTTGAGAAATTAGTATTTTAGTTTGTCTAGCAGTAAATAAAAACAATTTGATGGATAACTCAGTGAAACACTGACAGTTCGAAAATGGATAATGTGCAAATGGACACCCTGATTTTTTTTTTTTTTGAATTCTGAATTTTGGAGAGAAGCTTATTTATGTATCAGCTAATATGCTCACAGCTGGTGGACTTAGTGGCATTGTCGAAAATGCAGTATTAGTAACTGACAACAATAATTGGGTTACCAGTACTGAAAGCGCCAAACATGAAGACTGGTAGCTTAGAAACTATGTGACTACACAGTAGTGATTGACAACTAGAGTGAGACCGTCAGCAACTCAAGCAGGACAACTTGTTGGCACATGTGGGAGCAGTATATGTTGCTAGGAGGTGGCAATGGCAGATGGTACATCCGTGCATGGCAGGTAATGAAGTCATTAATAAGCTGGGATTAAAGCAGTATGCAAAAATCAAAATGACAATTTATAAGTTACAAAAAAATATAAGCCAGAGTCTCGGAGTAAATATTTGGAATAATGTGCAATCCTGATACAGGGTCCCAAGCCAAAGCAACAGGTGGAAGCACCTTAATTTACAAAGTTCTAACGAACATACAAAAAAATATAATGTATTAACAGCGCAGAAGCAAGGTTCCTCAAACTCTACGAATTATTGGTAATCTGGTACAACAAGTATGATGTATGGTAAACACCTTACATCAGGATAGAATGTAGTCTGTTATTTCATATTTGTTGTTACTACTACCACCAAATTACCATCAAAAGACTTGGAAAACAGTACAGATGGTGTTGCTATCAAGAATCTCGGTATATGCAGGGTTAGAAATGGCTCACTATTTTTCTCAGTTTCCAATTGGTCACCAGTGAATTTTACTCCACATCCAGCAGTTTTCAGAGATAGTATAACTGGTAGAAGACCCAGGCTCACAGAAAACAACAAATTTAAAGCCAGTGGGTGATCCTCCTTCAAAAATATTTCCTAAGATCAAGAAATTTAAGTTTCAACACATTGCATATCATACAGTTGACAAATATCATAATCGGCAAGCAATTATTACTTACTTCAGGAATATAGCTTAATGACACAAACTTCAATTTTGCAAGGTGCTTGGGTAAAACTAAAAACATGTGCCTGGAAGGTGAGGTCAAGTATTGCTTGGCTGTATGGGAATTTGGAAAGAAAAGGAGAACTGCTGTTTGACTGTATGCAAATATTAGTTTGTGGAAACAAGTAAAATTTTACAGACTATAATGATCCTTACAAGCAGCACCTTGTCTTTCCGACTATCCGTCTGGGTCTGGGACCCAACAATAAAGACACCAGCTGGGAAAATTTCAAGCTTATTATTTAAGCCATGATAGGAATAACTGTTTCCACACATTTTCTCAACGACCTTCAGAAATAGGATCAGAGGACCATGCTGACTTTCTTCAGAAGCCCTGTTGATTGTAGTGAACCGATGTATCTCACCCTATCTCCTGAAAAAAAATCATCAGAAAGTATTGCTATGCGGTTTTCTTATCATCACAAATATTCTGAAGAAGTTACTACAATCTCCTGCACACTTTATAACAGCATGGACAAATTTAAGGTCACCATGCTCAATACAATGGTTTTCCACTTCATAAGAATAAATAATGACAAACAGTAGTCACTACACACTGAGTCTGTGTGTATATCAGTACCAGCAAACTGAAGTACTGTTGTGCAAACAAAAATATATATTTGCCATAGTGAACCAATTGCGTGAGTTGTAACAATTCCATGTACTCTGTACTCTGAAACGAGCTCTGCACAGCCAATTTGTACTCCCGCAGATGCTCTGAATCAAACCATGTAGATCTAGGTGGTTAAGTAACAAGCTGAGCATTGAGCAATCCACTTATAAGCATTTCTGCGTTTGTCCCTCAGCCGTGTTTCTGCTGAGAGACAACTTGTCTGATCCACTACACGATCATACATCAAAAGCTGAGTAACATATAGACTTAATGTTGGAATTCATTTCGGCTGGTACAACTTACACTGCTTCCCCAACACAACTTAATTTGTTTGTTGTTCCTTTTTTGCACAAACCTCTCAGCCTCGTGTATGCTCCCCTTCTTGATGTACCCATCAATCATAACATTGTAGGTTACCAGACTTGGTTTTGCCCCATTTCCTGCCATCTCTCAAAACAGCCTTCTTGCCTCAACCATGTCACCTTCATTGCAATGGATGCTGATCAACGTAGTTTAGCTTACATGGTTTGGTCTGACACCCTTCTCAATCATAATATGCAATAGGTTCTTAGCCTCATCCATTCTACTTTCCCTGTGAAGTCCACATGCTAGTGTGTTGTATGTATACACATCCAGCTCGATGCCCATCTTCTCCATGACCATCTTTACCTCATGTGCCATGTCCACCATACTTGTACAACAGTACCCGTCAATCATTGTATTGAAAACAATTTGTTTAATTCCTACCCCTCGAACTTGCATATCTGCCACCAACATCTCTGCAGCCTCCATCTGGCCTATCTTGCAGAACCCATTGATCAATGCTCCATATGTACGCTCATTTGGCTGAATGACATTCCCAACACATTCATCAATTACCTCTGCCATTCCCAACACATTCATCAAATATCTCCAACGCCCTCTGCATATTCCCTGCACAGCAGTATGTGTTAATGACTGCGGTATAGAAACACACATCCCCTAAGATATTATTCCTCTTCATATCATCAAACACAGCCTCAACCTTGCTGATATCTCAGGCTGCTGATGAACCATCGACGAGGATTGTGTATGTCCCAACTCCCAACTGCGGGCTCAATGCCTTCATTTTCCGTCAACTTTAGCACCTCCACTACCTGTTCGTCTTTTTTCTGGCGCGTGTATGTATCGAGCAGCGAGTTATACTTTAGCACAAGGCATTAAGCTTCACACCATGTCGAGGCATTTGGTCGAGCAGCTGGCGGGCGTAGGTGACGTGGCCAGACTTGCAGAATCCGTCGACGACGATAGACGCGGAGAGAAGCGTGATGGAGTCGGTACAAGAAATGGCAGCCTGTTTGAGGAGGTCAGCGGCGGCGTCGAGATGGCCTGTTCGTCGGAGGGAGAGGAGGGAGGATGTGAGGGAGAGGGGGTCAAGGCCTCAGAGGCGGGATATGGTTTGCTCCAAGGCCTCGACCGCGCAAGCGGGGGCGCCCGAGTCTGCGTAGGCGCGGAAGAGCATGTCGTAGAAGGCGGTGATGGCGTGCCCGCGGCGCGGCTCTAGGGAGGGAGGAGGCGGCGAGGTCAGCGAAGGGGACAGCGAGCAAGCGGGGCGTGGTGATGAGGGAGGCGAGTAGCGACTTGGCGGCGGCGAAACGGCGCGCGGCGAGGAGCGACACGAACCCGGCGAGCGGCGCGGCCGGAAGCGAATCGGAGGCGGACGCCATCGGCGGGAGAGAAGTGGAGACCTCCGTCACCGAGAACCGGCTGGGAGAGATTCACCCAAGCCCAGCCCCGGCCCTGGCCCCCGGGCTGTTCACCATCGGGCTCCAAGATGGTTCGGGTTTCACCGAGAGGGCGGACTGGCGGCAGAGGCCCAAGCTGGTGCGCACGACGAGACTGCTATGGATGTGCAGGGAATATCGACGACCGTACTTTGAGCCAGCCCTCGACTTTTCAAGGGTTATCGTCTATTTTGAACGTTGGACCGAGTTTATCAAGGTTAAATTATTTTGATGTTGATTGAGGTTATAGAAAAATAAATCAATATCTACGGTATTAATTTTATTAAATTCACCATAAAATATATTTATTATTATTGTAAATGCTAGCTATATTTTTTAAAATTTTGATCAAAGTTAAATAAATTGACTTATAACAAAAAGCTAAAACACATAAGTGAACTCAAACATCTAGCGGCGTCGCCTCAATAATAAAAATATCCATCCCAGGCTAATGGAGAGCATGTTGATGCTATGCATGTCATTGCTAGCGCTAGAATGAGATATCTACCAACAATCTTCTTAGTATGTCAACGAATATTGATATGAAGGACGACAATCTGTTGATGCTAGGGAGGACAACAAGGTAGTGGGACGGAGCTCACAAAAGTAGCATATGGTATGTCCTTATGCATGCAGCACATCGCCACTAAGTGGGGAGCCGCTGGCACCTTGATCCATGGTGGAATGTGCATCACCATCGAGCCATAAGCCCTAAAGTCGTCGTCATCGTAGCATGAGCAAGTGCTTGATGCCTTGTCAATCCATAGGTACCCTAAGACCAACTGTCTAAATATATTATTCTATTCACCTCTTAAACCTTTCGACGCTAAATATTTAGGGTTGGCTCGCAAACTTAACAGGCCGTCCTGCCTCCTTTACAATATGACTAGTGAGGGATTTTTTATTTATAAATTTTTTATTAAAATATTTATAAAAATATATCTCTGTTTGGAAAATTTACAGATATATACCATTAACTTCCTCTCAGAGGACATCAAATCTGGCGTGGCAAATATTTGTTGGCCCCTGTTAACGGCATATCAGTGCTAGAAAATTTGTAGATGGCCCTCTTGCCACCATAACCAAGTGTGTTTTTTCTAGTCCTATGAGGCAGCTTACAAAATGCCAGAGTAGGACGTGTGAGGAAGGAGGGTAAATGACAGGAAGCCCCCTTACGCTCTCTGCTAGGGCATTTTTTTTCCCTTAGGGGACCATCTACAAAATTACCAAACCTGCTTGTGGGAGAGTAGGGCCTGGCAATTTTACAGGTGGCCTTCTACCGTCCTCTATTTGAGCATTTTTTGAGTGGTTGCTTATATGATCCATCTTAACCTCCCAAAAATCCACTTTATTAAAAATCAAAAAAAAGATAAGAGAGGGTTGAGCGGAGACAAAGGAAAGCGATGAAGCCCTGCTACCTTGTGGATTCATATGGAGGTAAAAGATTTATACCCTTTGTAATATTTATTCTGAGTGCTAAAACAAAGTAGTATATGCAGTATTATTCTATATTTGTAAATAGTTTTGTTATTAGATCTATACATAGTTTCGTCATAATGTTTGAAAATATATAGTGTTAAAATATCAACTCTACATTACTGTATGTGATGATTAATTTTTTACTTACTCTAATTCTATTTTTTTCATGAACAAATAAAGTGGTATTTTAGTTATATCACAATCAAGAGAATGTTATGTATAGTCTATATAGTGTAGCTCTATTAAAGCTCGGCTTAACTCTTAAGGGCATTAAAAGGCTAGTTGAGAGAATATTTCTAACCGTTAATGTGAAGCTTCCGAGTCATCCTCCAATTTAATGCAATAACCATATATATCATCGTAAGCCAAACAACCAAATGTTTTTTCTAAAAATTGATGCCGATAGATTCCACTGTCACTTAGAGATGGTATATGAAAAATGAAGTGCAACAAGATTGACCACCTAGTATTCTTGTGTCAATGTAAAAAAGACAACACTGGTCCAATGGCCATGCAAGACAAAAAAGATCTAAATATGATGAAAGGTGATGCTAAAACAATAGAGGGAAATGAGTCAGAGAACCAAAAAAAAGAGGCGGAAGAGGAGGAGAAGACAGGAAACCTAGAGAATTGGCAAACGAGGGAGAGAGAAATAGCACAATCGTAGAGGTAATGGATAGGGAAGATTCTAATAACTAGTATATAGAGGATGATGAATCGTCGGACAAGGGGAGCAGTAATGTAAATTTCTCGTAATGGTTCAACAAGGACTTCTTTTATCACTAAGGGGTATCACATGCCATGGGAGTACGTAAAAAATGAGGTCATTCAAGGGGGTTAAGTATATATAAAAAAAGAATTGATAGAGGCAGTTAAGCATTGGGCAATATCATTTTGGAGGGAGTTCTGGGTCACAAAGTCAAACAAATCGGTCTACGAAGTGAAGTGTATGAACTCAAGTTATGGGTGTTAATGAAGGGTGCATGCATTCAACAGTAAATGGAATGATTACTAAAAGGTTTCAATCATTATCGAATATAATTGTCACTTACATGTCACTTACAAGAGATCAAGAAATACTATAGAAATATGATGTTTGTATTTTTTATAACAGAGATATACTATGATGTTATGAACAACCTAGGGCATGAACCAAGATCAATTATCAAGCACATTGAGGATAAATTCAAGTATACAATTATCTATACGAAGACATGGAGAGCGAAAGAGAAGATTGTGAAGATCAGATTTGGCACATTCAAAACTTCATACGATGATTTGCTTCGTGTTCTAGCTAGCATTCTTCGAAGCAATCTGGGACGCCACTATGATTTCAAATTACTCCCATCACTTGACCATCCTCAGCAGAGTGTGTTTCAATAGGCCTTCCCTATATTAAGTGTATGAATTGACGTATTTGTGCATTGTCATTTTATCTTTGTATCGACAAGATATTCCTGACTAAAAATTATAGAGGGTAGATATTGACAACAATTAGAGTTGATAGAAACAATAAAATATTACATATGTCTTTTACTTTTGTTAAGAGCGAGAATACTGAAAGATAATACTAGTTTCTGAAGCAGGTAAATGATGTAGTTGTGCGTATGAGGCTAAGTATATGCCTTATATATGATCGTTACACCTGCCTTCTATGGGCTATTGAGTATTTAATAGATGATAATATAGAGAAGGGATATGTATAAGAGTGGCCAAATATTCATAGTAGATCATACACGCATCATATATGTGCTAATTTCTATAAACAGTTCAAGAACAAATACCTTATGGATCCTTTCAACAGACTCTGTGGCCAGAATCAATATAAGAAATTCAATGAGATTTGGAGGAAATTGGACAAGCATATAACAAAATAAACAGATGAGCATTTCAGAAGTCCAACACCTATAGGTGAAGAGGATCTAGAAGCTCTATGACCACTCTTTAGTGATAATCATAATATGAGAAAGAGGTCAATATCTTATGTTAGAAAATTTTTACACTAGATTGAGAATGAGTCGAAGTAGAAATGAGCCTTATTGTATGATGATGGTGACGCTATATTTGACATAATGACTACCAATTTGGCTGAGATTTACAACTAGAACATATGTGGTATAAGAGGACTACCACTTGTTGCCATTATTGAGTTTATTATGCATGGCACATGTAAATATTTTAGAGGTCGATACAAAGTAGCTAGACCCTCTATGAAATACAATGGTATTTTCTTCGGCACAGTGATGACAAGGTACTTAAGATATACAACATCATAGATTCAAAATCTTATGTACTGATAAGGCCAACCATAGAATATAAGAGAGTTGTGCAGGAGTATGTCTTGAAAGATGACAGGATCTGTTTGTGCTCATGCGAAAAACCAAGACTATACCACAAGCCATGTTTCCATGTTATTGTCATGAGCTCGTAGTATGTAATACTAGACTGTTATTTTGTGTCACCTTATTTTAGGAAGAAAACTATCTTGCATACCTGAAGTGGCGAGGTATTTGGCTTCGGTATTACGAGGTCTTTCATAGCTCAACAACCCTATGAAGGTTGATCAGCTTCACCCTGAGGCCGATGACTACTCGGTGTGATGAAGGTTCAAGGCATACCAGTTGTAGTTCTTTGGTTGGATGATATTCACCAGCATGGCGGCCCATGTTATGGACAAAGGGCTTATCCACTATGCTCAGCTGATCACTAATGCTGAGGAAGGAAGCGTGCCTTAGTGGAGCTAGGGATCGGCTATCCTTGCGGCGACATATCAGATTCTTTGTGACATGTGCACAAAGACCGACCCATGTTCGTTGATCACCAATTGTCCACTACTTCTATAGCTCTAGGCGATCGAGCGGTTCACGATCAGCCAACTAGTGGTGGACCACAACGCGCTACTACAATGACATGTACACATAGAGACCGCTTGAGAACTTCCCCACGATGGGGACAATGTTGTGTCATCAACATGTAGTAATGTGTTAATTCATTATTTGTACCTAATAAATAACTAGTTGACACTTCCTCTTGTGCTTTGCAGCGACGATGGGTCCACTTACAGGTTATGAGGTCTTACTCGGATTTCGTGCTAGAGATCGATTAGCTATAGTCAAATGACATCGGCTGGGACCCATATAGCCCTACAGGCTCATGCACTATTTGGACTTTTGACTCTGAGCATATGTGACCAGCCTACTAGTTGATGAATCAGCCAATGGTGTTCGACGTCTTTGTTTAGCCACACTATCCGCAATGCGTGTTGCGACAATTTGGTCTACATCAGCAATACCCTTTATTAGTCATGTCGGCATTCACCGTTAAATATATATATATATAATTGAACATATAATTGTATGCTTCCTACATATTTTAACACCGTATTGGTAATTAGGTATAATCGATAAGAATAGGTAGCCGACACTTTGTGGGTTCTGTCTCTAGAAGTACGTCGATGACTGGTTGCTGGAGACCAAGGAAGTCATCGAGGAGTAGTGCCAGTACAGAGAGGTGACGCACCTAGCCTACCTCAATTGGTAATAGCCTCGTACCCACACACACGTGACGTTCACTCCCGATACTCTGTAGCCACACGTCGTCAGTGTGTGAGACGCATACCGCAGGCACCACGACCAAGACTTCTTTTCGCGCCATGAGTTAGTCAATTTTACATATCTTACTTAAATGTGCTATGCCTCTTACGTATGACATATCATTTCAAATAGGTCGATGCTGCGTGACAAGTTGATGGCGAGCTTGAGGCTATGTGCCAATAGTTGGAGGTCGGGGTTGTGTTGACAGAGGACGAGCAGAGGATTACTTTCGGTAGAATACGCAACACGATGCACAATATCCTCCATGCTCTCACCTATCATGGCGTCGATGTGGTTCCTCTCATAGTGGTGCCTATAGCAGGAGTCTGCCCTCCAGCAACACAACCCACAAGTAATTTTCGCTATCCACCACTAAAATACATTGTTTCCTTTTTACCATGCAACGCTGCTATCAATAAAGTATACTCTTTATAGTTTTCACTACGTCATACCTTGCTTCATCTGTAGCGGAGACATTAACACAGGGAATGGGGACGTCAACACAAGGACCGCATGCTCTTCACTTCATCCTAGGAGAATTTTTAGATTTATCTCATGGTACATATTTTCATTTAGTCTACGAAATTCTAATTTGCATTGCCCAATGATTTTTCTCATAGAGTTCTAGGCTCCACCGCCGTAGATGCCCGTAGTCATGGATAGATCTAGGTAGGGCATCTCTGGATAGACACACAACTTCTTCGACCATGATGACATAACGGCAAGTCAGGACATGCTTGGTTATTCCTAGCTTATAGAAGCTCTGCTACCACACACATAGAAACTACTTGCTTTGACTCTTATATAGCAAGTTCGTGCTAGTCGTGGCATCCTAATAGACCACCTTACTTACTCCTAGGGTCACGTGCGAGTGCAAGGGAGATGGATGAAGAGGGGTAGAGGCTAGGCTCTAAGCTAAGAGTTCGTTGTGCCAATTATACATACTGTTTATGTTACTTTCTATTTACTGTTTTGACTCTACGTATATATATATATCATTTACTATATGTTAATGCTACACCATTTTCACTCTTTAGTATGTGCGCATGACTATCGTTACATACGGCAACAAGCTTTCAGCGCCTTCACTCTTTACTACGCGCGCATGACTATAGAGTCACAATCAATGCTGAGTGATTCCAGTCAACTTTCGGCGCGTGACCATTATGTTAATTTCAACACAACCCAACAGTCAAAGGATCTTTGCAAGTCAAGGCACTTTCCTCATGTGAATGTCACATTGTTTTCAATGTTTTCAATCTTGTTTTCCACTCCTAACATAACCCACGCTATATAAAGCCTCTGTATACATAATGAACCTCAAGTTTTTCGTCCGTTGATACTCTTGCAAATCCTACACCATTTATTTGCTCTATCTTATATAGCATCAAAAAAATTGCTACTAAATGTGTTTTCATTGAGGATCTGAACTGAAGAAGAGATATTTTTGGATTGGTTAATTTCAACTTGGTGTGACCGTTCGTTCTATATATGTGGTGATCGATGCCAGCTTATGACATCTTGAGACCCCAACACTCGTGGGAGGAGATTTTTTCACATTCAAACTATTCTCATGAAGTATGAATTGTATGCCCCTATTTTTTTTTTCAATTGCTCCTTGTCACAACATTTTTTTAACTAATACTTTCTTTATCCACGGAAGTATGTGTAACTTCATTCAGTGAGTCGATACAGAAAATCCAGTATTTGACCCCAACCATTGGTTCTCTGATGGTCGTTTGTTTTCCCCTTAGATGCAAACGAATAGTACATGAAAAGGAATAAGGCATACAAACAACGTCGACGAGTTGAATGGTTAGACTAGAGGATGCAACCTCTTACACTATCTCTATGGTGAGAACATCCTAAGTACACTTGTGATGATTGTTGTCAGGTGGTGAGGTTAAAAAGTAATGATACTTTTGGTAGAAGGTATTATGTTTTTCCAAGTATTCTTGACGGCCATTTTGTTATAAGTTCGCTATACATCTTTCTAATTTGCTTTAATTTTTTTATCATCCTAATTACAATAGCTATTTATGCATTTTTTTGAAAACCCTACTAACGATGTTGGGACATAAATATATATATATTTTTTCACACAAAAATATATTTTTATAAATATTTTAATAAAAAACATATAAATAAAAAAATTCACTAGGGAGGATGAGAAGCTATGGGGCAGAGCATCTAACGGTCACTGTCTATCGGTGCTAGGGCTAACTGCCGGGTAGATAGATAAAGGGATTGCTTTTAAGAAAAATATTTAACTAGAGGCTACTGTTTATTAGGACCCATCGGTAATTTGGAAACTTTGGGAGTTTCGGAAATTTCGTCCTGAAAATGCAAACCCTGGTGGCAACATGCAAAAGATGTGTTTTCTTGCCATGCCGATGAATCGCTGGC
Source organism: Oryza coarctata (assembly GCA_030770085.1). NCBI lineage: Eukaryota > Viridiplantae > Streptophyta > Magnoliopsida > Poales > Poaceae > Oryza > Oryza coarctata. Next base: position 3,673,129 of record CM061479.1, read on the forward strand.
CTGCCCGCCCGCTGTTAGGCTGCTTTGGGCATTGCTGGTTGAAGTGTGGTTCAAGTAAAATGAGTCAATTAGCACGTAATTAATTAACTATTAACTTAAAAACTTTAAAAATAGATTAATATAAAATTACAAGTAAATTATAGTAAATTTTTATTTAAAAAATACATCATTTAAAAAAAACGTATGCGTTAAAAAGAGAGTGAGGTTGGGAAAAAGAGACTAAGGCAACCTTAGAAGTTTTTATGCCATTGCGGGCTGACCTATGTCTACCTCTCACGGCCTCACGCTGATTCAACTTATTTATGCTTATATGCAAATATCCCATTCTGTAGGATAACTATATATTTTGCTTTTAGATGCATAAATTAAAGGTTTTAGGACTATTATAGCACCAAATTAAGAAAACACTTTCTAATCAAAAGATGTGTCTGCATATAACTTCAACCAGGGGAATTTAATTTGGACCTTTTTTTACAGTGTTTATAACTTCAACAAAGGAATTTAATTTGGAACCATTTTTACTACAGTGTTTACAGTACAAACATACGTTCTGTGTGTATTCCTTCCTCCTCCACAACTCCACTGAACAGCAAAGTTAATCAATAATCAGTTGATCAATCAGGAGTAATTAGTTACTAGTGTGTATGAACCCAGCTCTCGATTATACAAGTAGCAAATAAATTAAATTAATGAAGGCACATCGGGCGATCAAAACTCTACGTTGGCCTGGTACGTGGCCGACTTGATGGTGGGCTTCTTCTTGGGCGAGATGCTGTCGACGACGAGCGCGCAGTGCACATTCACCTTCACCTCCCGGATGTCGAGGCTCCCGAACCGCAGCGACACCGGCACGCTGACGAACACGTCGAGCGGCACGTTGCCCTCCTTCTCGCTCTCCTCGAGGGCGCTCTGGAGCCCCGACCCGAAGCCATGGCGCCCCTCCATGGAAATCTCCATTACGGTCACGTTCTTGTACCCCTGGAAGAAGGTCGGGAGGTGGCCGGAGCACAGCGGCGTGCCGCGGTAGGAGACGACGGTGTGGGAGCCGTCGCCGTACTTGATGCCGATCATCTCGTTGGGGTTCTCGGCGCGGACGGTGGCCACCAGCTTGGTGTACAGCGTCAGGTCGTTGGAGTTGAAGTCGAACTGCGACACCGACATGTTGCTCACCGAGTAGGACGGCGCCTTGGGCTTGTAGATGAAGAAGGCGTACGCCGCCGCGCCGGCGATCGCCGCGATGATCAGCACCAGGATGCAACAGCACCACCCGAGCACGCCGCAACAGCCGCCGCCCCCGCCGTCGTCGTCGGGGTAGCGGGGCACGTTGCGTTTCCCCATTATTTTTTTCTAGCTAATTAAGCTGAGCTAGCTCTAGCTAGAGAGATAATGCGTACGTACTTTGTCCCTCCGGCCGCCGCGGCGCGCTCCGAGCGAGATGCCGGCGACGGGTGGCGGAGGAGCGCTACGGTGGGGTGGGTAGGCCGTGTATGGAGGGAATGAGAGCGTAGGTAGGATATATATGGGGAGGTTTCCCTGGTTGGCTAGGAGCTAGAGGATAGGAGGAAAACGCGCGGGAACTTGATTATATTGTAGGGAAGAAGATCAATTAACACGAGGGAACAGGTTTTTGCATTACTTAGTTTGCTAAATATGTCTTTAGTCCATGATTGGTCAGAGAGAAGAAAGCCTTTGTGGCTATTTTTAGTCCTCCAGAAGTTAATTAGCTTCCCGTTACATTGACTAGCTTGATTAGTTCTCATCATAATAATTGACAAATAAATAGTAATTCAGGTTTTCTTCAGACCAGTTTTGTGGGTGGTACTATCTTAAAAAAAGCTTTCTAGGTGATATTTTGGTTTTTTCCCTCTATCTTATTTTCCACATCCAAAGACTATAGATGAAATTATTTTTGATTGAGGGAGTGCTTATTAACGGCTTGGATTAGTGAGTTGCATCGTAAATAGGAACCCTTTATCTACGACGGACTATAATTCATATATGTGACATTACATCTGTATACTTATCACCGATCACTAATCTACATTAGGGGGCAAGAAAAAAATCATTTTACATGTTATATTATTATTGCTCGTTCGTCATCACGTTCAACACACTAAATGAAAATTAATAATTTGAATATCAGAGTAACAATGATCTTAGGCAAAGGAGAGTAGAAGAGAAGACCTTGGGCGTCGTCCACCTGCCGGAACGCCGCTGAGATGAAGAGCAGCATGTCTAGGTTCAACGATGACACTGCCATGACGCTCATGCTTGCCTCGCTTCCTCTTCTCTTCCTTCTCCGTGCAGATCAAATAATGCGGATCAGAAACACCCAAAAGAGTAACAAAAACCGTAGGAACGCAAAGCAAGCAAATTAAACTTTTTTCACAGATTACCAGCCAACACTCAGGATTGCACAGATCTGAGCAGTATAGCGGTGAGGCTTTCGCTCCCCTTTTCTCCTTGGGCGATAGCGTTGGGAGAGGAGCAGAGAGAGATATCCATGGAATCTAGGGACTGCAGAGAGTGGGTGCAAGGCAAGCTATAGGAGGGGCCAGTGAGGGCCAACACCCCCATCTAATTTGGGCCAAGACGCCCTCCACCTCTTACTTGTGTACAACCATCAAGTCCAGTAGAAAGAGTCTAGTCCAAGGTATGCACACACGAGAGAATTAACGAGATAGAGACGACACAATTACAGATGCCGATGCCTCAGCTTCTTTGTTAAGCCTCATCTGATACTCTGAGTCTCCGATTGTCCTATTGCTTCAGCTTTGCATCGCACGATAGTGAAAATCGGCGATGACACGTGTTGCATGTGGCAAGTCTCACCACTACTCTGCCCTTTGATCAACGATCGTATGTCGGCATGCCATGTGCGTCTCACCATTAAGCATGCCGGACACCACATTGCTGCCATCGAATATAGCTCAGATTGGAGGTGAGTTGCTTCTTTATTCTCCTCCAATACTACACCTTTAGTTTTCTCCCTTATTTACTAGTCTGGTAGTCACCAATCCCCCTATTTGCATTGATTGTTATCGACTTTGGCCTTGTGGCTTACCCCCCAACCTTAGATCCTAGCTTTACCCCCGAGTAGGTAAGTCATTGAACTAATAGGTAGTGGAAGAAGTGGACATTAGATTTATAGAAGAGAAGTGAATAGCAGAGTTGTAGTGCTACCTTGTGCCTCACCACTACATAAGATAGCTACCACCCTCCACTATCGAGCCAGCTAGAGCGCAATCTAGATGTTAGTGGAGCAGATGACTTCTCCATGCTGGATCCAGCCAACGGAGTCAAAAAGAAAGGCAGGGAAGTGGTTTGGGAGAGCACTGACATGATCTTTCTTTGACAAGCGACAACGAGAGCCTTTTTCTCTCCGATCTCCATGCCATTATAGACACCTTGCTGTCACCGTCGCCTCTCTCACATCTCCTTGCAACCATCTCTGAATCCCACTATGGCCTTCACTAGCTTGGTCCTCCTTGCTCCGGCCTCTCGTATCCGATAGAGTAGTGAGATGGGAGATGGTGTTTTGGTGGGCACGAACTTGGGATCTTCACAACAATAGAGAGATAGAGTGCAAAAGGAGTTTGAGAAAGATACTTTAGAGGGGAGGGAGAGGAGTGGGTAGAAATAAGCGTACAAAGTCAACATCAGTGACGAGTCTAAAAGGTAAAGATAAGTTTATTCATGCTTATCCATAAAAGATGTCTCATCAAAGCTTTTGTGGCTATTTTTAATCCTCCAAAAATTAATTAGCTTCTTGTTATGTTGTTACATTGACTAGCTGATTAGTTCTCATCCTAATAATTGACTAATAAATAGTATTTCAGGTTTTCATCAGATCAGGTTTGTGGGTGATACCATATAAAAAAAGAGCTTTGTGGGTGATATTTTGGTTTTTTTCCAATATCTTGTTTTCGGCATTTAAGATTAAAGATGAAGTTATTTTTTAATGGAGTTAGTACTTATTAACAGTTTGGATTAGTGAGTTAGAGAGACATTAATGCTTCGAAGATTTAGAATACATATAGTTGCACCGAAGCCAACCATTAAACACAATACAATAAGCCCACGTATCAGTACGACCACCAAAGGACGGTGACTATTTGCTCAATATGTTTCACTTTTTTTTCTCGGTTCGTGGATCCTCAGCAATGCTACACAGTACTACAGCATGCAAAGTCACGTTTGATGTCACCTCTCTCACACTATAAAAAAGTGTTTTAACAAGCGCGGAAAAAAACAATTTTTTACAGGCGAACCAGCGGCCCACCTGCAACCAAAGTCATATAAAATCAACTATGCAATCGTTTTATTCTTCTATAAAAATTAATTTTTACAGACATCACCCTTTGTCTGCCTATATAAATTTTTTGAAAAAAAATCTAGATCTCACAACCTATATAATCACAAAATCATAATTTCAAATCCAATCACTACCTGCAACACAATCACAAAATTCCCTAAAATCAAAAAAATCAAGTCCCTCAAATCCAATTATAGATTGCAGCACAATCACAAAATTCCCCGAACTCCAAAAAAATCCAATCACAATAAAACCACTACCATCAATGTCTCCATTGAGCAGTTGTTGTCGAGCAACCCTCTCTATGGCAGTCGCCGTCACCAAGCCTAAGACAGCTAGCACTCATCACGACCTGCAGCACAATCATAAAATTCCCTAAAATCCAAAACAAAATCACAAGTCCCTCAAATCATAGATTACAACACAATCACACTTCAAAAAAAAACATCCAATCAAAATGAAACCGCTATCATTAATGCCCCATTTAGCAATTGTTGTTGAGCAACCCTCCTTGTGACGGTTGCTATCGCCAAGCCTAAGATAGCTCGCACTCATCACGATCATCATCCATCGAGGCCCACCACAGGCGGCTTTGATGTCCCGGAGTACCACCACCACTGGATCTAGCAGTCCCAAGACCCACCACGGCCAAATCTAGTGGTCCCAAGACCACCCTCCATTGTTTTGCTCCTCCTCATTGTTGAAATCCCGTATCAGGTTCGCCTCCTCCGCCACCACCCTTCTCGTGGAGCACCATCATCGGATCCAACGGTCCAGAGCACCACCACTACTAGATCCAATGCCACTTAGCACCACCGCGCTTAATCCGCCTCCACCGATGCTTCCCCCTCCCCTTCGCCTCCACCCCTGTTGAATCTGGCATACCCAATGATCACAGAAGTAGGCAATGACAGCAACCGTCGGGCACCCACGGCGAGACCTGGGAAAGGGAGGTAAGGAAGGCGATGGTAGCAGGAACTGGGGACGGGAGGAAGGAGGGTGGTGGTGAACATTGGGAAAGGGAGGGTGTTGGTAGCAAATAGCGCTAGCATGCTAGTCACCTAAAGATTTATAGTGTTAGAGAGTTATCAACCACCTTGACCTATATTAAGATGGGTTTCAAAGATAGAAATCAACTAGCGGAGTTGATTTAGAGATCAAAACTAGCATTTAGGCCAATTTAAATCGATATGAGGATAAACACCCATCTTGTGAGCGAATCGAAAGGTTTACAGGACAAACCTATGAAGGGATATCACACTCTCACAGCGAAAGCAAATGATTTATAGCGCAAATTGATAAAGATTTATGAACTAGATACTAGATAAAAGGTAAAATGGAAGATATGGCTAAAAAGTAGAAAAGTAGAACGATTGGTTTGGTTATCGTTGTTCCAATTAAATCAAGCTTAGCCCCTCTTTCACATCCTATTTGCCTAAAAGATCAAGTAGGACTAAAAAAATCTTAAGCCTAAGCAAGGAAACCAAAACATGACTTAAATGAACTCAGACAGGAAAGCTCCAATACATTTCAAATCTCGCCCAAACTTGCTATAAATTTATTCTAGTGTCATCAACATAGTACAGTAGTGGTACACACTAGGAAGAGATAGTAGCACCGACGAGAGATAGGAGAGGGTGGTAAGAGAGAGGGCGACATTGGTATAGGAAGGGAGGGAGATAGCCATGAGTGAGGTGGGAGAGAGGTGATGGATATGTGAGGGCTCATGCATTTTGTCCGACGTCAAGCGAATAGGTATTGTGATTTTCACATACATGGCTTTTAAAAGGACTGTCGAAAACAGAGATATTTTCATATATAGACCTATTAAAGGGCTTGTCTATAAAAATAATAATTTTTATATGTTATTTTTTACAACCATGAAATAACTCATTTTTATAGACGATTGTGACTAAGATCTCTTGGTGTATTTTCATAAACATATCTCTTTTTTTCTCCCATAAAAATAAAATAGAGATGTTTGCAAAAATAGTTTTTCTACCGGTTTCATTACTTTCTAAATTAGTACTATAGTTCCGCTAGATATGCGTAAAATACTTGGACTGATACTGCACGAACATAGATCGACCAATATTCGGACTTTTTTCTAATATATTTATCTGATTATGATACAGAAATCAGAGGGTCAAGTTGGTTGGAATCATGTAATTAATGTCAAAATTAAACACTGACCTGGAGTGGAAGCCGCGACGCCACAGAACACGAGATAGCTCACGACGTCCCTCGCCTCGCGCATGTATGGGTCGGAGTTGGAGCGCGACGAGTCAGTGGCAAAGCACAGCCTCGACGGTCAGATCACGCGCTCCTGTAAACGATCCCGAGTTTACCGTTCGTACTTTCGCACGCACAGGTTCCTCCTCCAGGACCTCACCCTAACGCGGCCTCGCCGTGACCCTCGCGAAGCGATCTTCGCGCACGTTTGAATATATATATATATATATATATATATATTCTTCCTCAACTATCATCTTATCCTAATTTTGCTCCCTTAACCAAATACAATATCTATCTACTTTAACTATTAATAGGTTTAATTTAGCTTTGATTGGTTTTAATGGCTGTTTTATTTTATACAACGTTTATGTAACTCAGAAAAAAATAAATATAGTGGACCCACTTACAAGGGAGCACTCCATCCCGCAACGAGAGCAAGCACGAGGGACAGGCTAAGGGCCGCTAGCCAATGTCTGACTGTAAGGAGATGGTGTGGATTATGATCGGAGGTGACATAAATATAAAGGGTTGGTTTGCTTATTTACACTATGAAAGTTTTGGTAGTGCTAAAATTTGGTAGCTTAGAAATGACTATATGTTGATTTGGTTTGACACTAAATTGTTTTAATTCGATAGAAATATATATTTATACTAGCTGAATTCTCATAGTTTATTACAAATAAAAATATTATAATATTATCAAATAAATAAAAAATATTTTTAATGAAATGGGTTACACAACTTTCTTATATGAAAATTTCACCCTAACCATTTATATTTAATTATTTTGTAATATTAAAAAGTTCCAGATATAATTTATAAAATTTTACAATGAGCTGGGCTGATAAATTTATTGTCAGCCACCATCGTCATCTTTTAAATTAGTATAGATGGCTAAAATTTCAGCAATTTTTGTTTGACGTTATCAAATTCAGTACAGCAGCAAATATAACTAGCCCAAAGGCTGTCCAACTTTTCAAAAATGAAACATATAAACAGAATCATCGTCAGAAACTCGAAAACAAACAGGGCGGCGGCCCCATGATTGCAGCCAGCAAGAAACTTTGGAATGCACACTATCGAGCAGCAGTCTCAGATCGCCTTTGTCCCACGTCACCAACCGGCCGGTTCACTTCCCTAGTCAACTTCAACTCAACCCACCCCACCTACCTCGCAAAAACTATTCAATTTTCAAATTTCCTCCTCCTCTTCCTCAAACCCTCCACCCAAGCCGGCCATCCCCAAACCCTAAATCCGCCGGACCTCCCATTCCTCCCGCCGTCGCCCGCCGCCGCCGTTGCCGCATTCGGGCTCCGATGGGATTCGTGGATCCGTCGGCGCCGCTGCTGGCCACGTGCGGCGGCGACACCGTCAAGCTGTTCGACGTCACGGTCGAGTCCGGCGACCCCTGCGTCCTCGCCTACGCCCCCGCGCCCTCCCACCCCGTCAACGCCGTCCGCTGGAACCACACCAGTGAGTACCCCAGCCTCGCTCGCTACCCCCGCCTCCGCTCTCGCTCCCTCCCAGATCTCCCGAGTTTGGTGTGCCTTTTGCGTCGATTGCTCGCGAGGATCTCTCGCTGCGCAGCCGGAGCTCCGGGTCATTGGGATCCGTACCGGCGGGGTGATTCGGGTTGGGACGTCCGCCGCCTTGCGTAATTGCACGATGCCCCTGCCTCGTTGTTATGAAATAGCGGAACGAGTGACCTTATTTTCAGCATTGCAATCTACTACTGGCCTATTGTGGAGTGGGGTTGTGCCGATAGACTGTAGGCTAGGAGTGTTGCCTTGTTCCAGTGTCTATAGCGTTCTTCCTGAGTTCTGAAATTGCTGCTGTTCCATCTCATGATATAAGCAACAAAATAGTTGTGCTTAAGTAGTATTATCTTAAAAGTGCACATTCTATCTGTTGCTTCTACAATATGTTTCGGGTGACGTATAAAGTAGTTATTTCTGTTGGGGTGGAGTCTGAGCTGGTAAGCAGTTTCATGTCGCATCTGCTTGCTTTTGCATTACTGTACACATGCATTTGGGTTGTGTTCATGGTTCCTTAGACATTCTTAGGTCCTTTTTGGGGGTGTTTAGAAACCTTATAAACCCAAGAAACCACTACATCCTGTTTAGAGGAGCTTTAGCTTCTGTTGGATTTATCTTAGTTTGGAGGTCCCTCAAACAGGGTAGATTATTCTTTGTTCCTTCATCCTTAGCAAATCTAACCAAGGCGATGTATATGGCAAGTTATCTTGTTAACTTCTGCACTTGCAATATAGCATTCAACAATCAAACCAAATGCCTTAAAGGTTAACTTCCTGTCTACTGATGAACAACACTAGTCATCTCTTTCTTCACATTCTGTGGACAGGCAACAATTACTGCCTCTTCTTGATGCAATTAAACTCAACACCTTGAAGAAATGGTTCAATAATGCCATTGATTGCATAATGCCACTATAAGTAATAGCACTAACTTACGTTTAATGTTTCAAACCTGCAGATCTGATTGTAGCAAGTGCTGGGGATGATAAAAAGATCTCATTGTGGCATAAAAAGGGTCAGAATGTAGGACAGCTACCAACATCAACTATTGATTGTGGGGATTACATAGAGGTAGCAGTGCGCTCTTGTAATATTTGTGCTCACGGCTTTCTCCTGATAGCCATGCATGGTACTCATTTCTATGTATTATTCTATCATGAATTCATATAGCATCTTTTGAAGAGTATATGTTGTCTAGGGTAGGTTAGCATTTTCAATCATTTTCTGCTGATGCTGTTGCACCCACTATCAATTTATGTTTTTTATTTGTTTTAGCATTATAATCATTAGCAATATGAAATGTTAAATTTAGACTAAGTACTGGACTCCTGAATTATATTACCACTTAAATGATTGGTTTGAGGACACAACTACATGATTTACTTATACAACCCATAACAGATGATATGCAGCTTTTTAAAATTGTATTCTGGATTTAGAAACTATGGTGGTTTTGTTTTCTGTATTATCAATGATTCAATTCTGAACCCAAAGTATATTTTTACATTTTTTAGTTTTATATTATACCTTCATGTTTTTTTTAATTCCCTCTGTCATTTCAATATTGGACGAACATTGAAGCTATTACTCCCTCCGTTCCAAGATATAAATATTTCTAGGATTCAAAATTTATACCACAATATAAGTATTTCTGCGATTATTTCCATGATTCTCATCATCTAATTATTCCAAGGACAATCAGGTGCTTCTTAGAAAAGGAATCTAAGCAATTCGAAATTCAAAAATTGACCACTGAAGTGGCTAAAAGGGAATCTTTTGACCTAACCTTAGTATTTGTTAAAACTCAGGAATACTTATATTTTAGAACAGAGGGAGTATTCGCTAATTATGACTTGTGAGCCTGTAGCTTAACTGAATAAATTATATCTTTTCAGGAGTGCATATATTCTATCAGTTTTAGCAACAAGGGTTCACGATATCTTTGCTCTGGTGGTAGTGGCCACATTGTTAGAATATGGGATTTGCAGCGGAAGAGGTGCATCAAATGGCTAAGTGGTCACACTGACACCATTACGGGTGTAATGTATAATTGCAAAGATGAACATTTGGCTTCAATCAGCATGAAGGGGGATCTTATTCTTCATAATCTTGCTTCTGGAGCACGTGCTGCTGAACTTAGTGACCCAAATGGGCAGGTGAATAGCTTTTACTTTCTGTTTTAGGCAGGTGAATAGCTTTTACTTTCTATTTTCCTATGTAACATGGTGATACTATTGTGTCTTGCTGTGGATTTTATGATCTTGAGAACTCTTGATCTTTTTTCCTTTTGATTTAGCTTTCTCACTTTTATGCAACTCCAGGTGTTGAGAGTGCTAGATTATTCACGTAATAGTAGGCATATATTGGTGACAGCAGGAGATGATGGTTCTGTGCATCTTTGGGATACAACTGCAAGAACTCCAAAGGTACCTAAAGTACATGGATGCTGCTTAGTTGGACATCTTCTATGCTTCATCTTAAAATAAGAGTTATGGCATCTTATATAGTAGCTTGCATAAAAGATAGAATACAGCCTCGAAGGTAGCATGTTATGTAGGTGATAAGGAAATCTAAATTTAGTAATTGCAAAAGATGATTCTTCACTATCTGTTGCTAGTAGTTAGAAGCTTGGAAATATAATTTAATTGGTTGATAAATAAATTTCGGGCCATTGCATCCTTAGTGGCGTACCACATCGATGTTCAGGTGTGGTGAAAAATGAGCAAGAGTCTTCACACCTGACTCGGCAGGTGTGAATAGTAAGGAAGCTAGTTGAGCCAATTAGGATTCATTTAGATAGTTGGAATGTAGGGTCCCTTATGGATAAGTTAAGAGAGCTAGTTGAGACAACGGTTATGAGACGTGTAAATATATTATGCGTTCAAAAGACTAAATGGAAGGGTTAGAAGGCGAAGGAGGTGGACAGTACTGACTTCAAGCTCTAGTACACATGGACAATTTTAAATAGAAATAGAATATGAATTCTGAATGATAAGAGTCTCAAGGATGGTGTGGTGGAGATAAGAAGGCAAGGGTATATGATATCTTAATTAAACCTGTTATTAGTTATATAGTCTTAAACATAATTAGTACGTATGCCTCTCAACTAGGTCAGGATAAGAGTAGTAAGACTTTTTTAGGAAAACTTAGATGGTTTGGTTAGAGCTGTATCTAGTAGCGAGAAGCTTTTTATAGGAGAGGATCTTAATGACCATGTAGGTGCAACATGTACAAGTTTCGAGGCGGCATATGGAGGTTTCAGGTATAGTGGTAGGAATCAGAAGAGAGGAAATCTTTAACTTTGCTATATCTTTTGATCTGATGATAGCTAACATTTTCTTTAGTAAGAGACAATCCCATTTAGTGACTTTTTAGTAGTGGCTAATACTCTAACCAGATTGATTTTGTCTTTATAAGAAGAGATGGTAAACGAGCATGTGTGGACTGTAAGGTGATACCTGAAGAATGTGTGGTTTCTCAACATAGGCTGGTGGAGGCTGACTTCTGCTTTCTGGTGCATGGTCGTAGGGATAAATATGCCAAAATTATAAGAACCAAGTGGTACAAGTTAGAAGAGAAGACATCAAATGTCTTTAAGGAAAGAGTTATTGAAGATGGCTTTTCGAAGGAAGAAGACGATGCAAATAACATATGGGAGAAGATGTCAACATGCATTCGGAAGATTGTTTCAGAGATGTTTGGATTGACCAAAGGGAGTGGATGCGAAACTAAAAACACTTGGTAGTGGAACGAAGACGTGCAAAGAGCTATTAAGAAGAAATAATGCTATAAGCGCTTGCACCATGATAAGAGTACGAACAACATGAAGAAGTACAAGGTGACAAAGAAGACCACAAAATGAGCTGTAAGTGAGGTAAAGTGGCAGGCTTTTGAGGATCTTTGTCAACGTTTGAGTATGATGGAAAGAGAGGACATCTATAGAATGGCTAGGGCTCGTGATAGGAAGACGAGGGATTTTAACCAAGTTAAGTGTATTAAGGATGAGAGAGAACAACTCTTGATGAACGATGATGTGATTAGACATAGATGGAAATAGTATGTTGATAATTTGTTCAATAGTGGGAACGAGACACTACCGTCCAATTGGATGACTCATTAGATGACACCAATAGACGCTTTGTGCGGAGGATCCAAGAATCTGAGGCCAGAGAATTTTGAAAAGGATGAAAATGGTAATACGATAGGCCCTGATGGTATTCCAATCAAGGTGTGGAGATGTCTCAAAGATATAACTATAGTATGACTAACCAAGTTGTTTAACAATATTTTTCTTAATAAGGCAAGTTATGGAGTTGTTTAGAGAGTAGAAGAATGACCTACATATGATTTTCATTGATTTGAAGAAAATTTATGACAAGATATTAAGAAATGTTATATGGTGGGTTTTGAACAAACATAAAGTTTCAACAAATTATATTGCTCTCATTAAAGACATGTATAACAATGTTATGACTAGTGTTTGAACAAATGATAGTAACACATGTTATTTTCTGATTAAAATAGGACTATATCAGGGATCGACCTTGAGCCTGTATTTCTTTGCCTTTGTAATGGATGGAGTTATAAGAAAAATATAAGTGGATATCTCTTGGTATATGCTCTTCGTAGATAATGTAGTGTTAGTTGATGAAAGTCGGTTGGAAGTAAATATAAAACTAGAGTTGTGATGGTAGACTCTTGAGTCCAAATGCTTTAGAGTAAGCAGAACTAAGACTGAATACTTGAGATTTGACTTTGGTACCATTACACACGAGTAGGGAGATGTGAGTTTAGGAGGTCAAGTAGTGCCTAGGAAGGATACCTTTTGATATTTGGTATCGATGTTATAAATGGATGAGGGTATTGATGCATATGTAGTAGGGTGGATGAAGTGGCGTCAAACATTTGACATTCTTTGTGATAAGAGGGTACCATAGAAATTAAAAAATAAGTTTTCTAGAACGGTAATTAGACCTGTTATGTTGTATGTGACATAATGTTAGTTTAAAAAAGACGATATATTCAATAGTTAAGTATTGCAGAAATATACATGTTACATTAAATTTATGGTCATATAAGAATAGATCGAGTTTAGAACGATAATATACGTGATCGGCTAGGGGTAGCTCTAATTGAAGAAAAACTTGTCCAATATCGGTTGATCATGTCCAAAGAAAACTCTCAAAGGCACTAGTACATTGTGGAATCTTAAGTTAAAGATAATAATGTGAGGAGAGATATGAAAATAACGAAATTGAAATGGGATGATGCAATAAAAAGAGAATTAAAAGATTAGGATATATCTAAAGATTTGTATTTAAATAGAAGTTCCAAATATTGACATATTTAAACCGTGATTTATGATTCATATTGGTTTTTAACTCTATCTACGCTAACTTGCTTGGGATTGAAAGGATTTGCTGCTGCTGTTGTTGGTTGAGAAAGAACTTTTAATCTTCAATGCAAGTGCTGGTTCAGACTATTATTTCAGAAAATAATGAAAATTTCAGATCAGTGATTTGAATAGTCCTATTCTCTCTGGTCAACAATCTTAGTAATCCCAATGTCAAATATTATTGACTGGAGGGTGTATCTTTTTAATGAGATTTGATGTGATTCAGTGATCGCTACGTTTACATTGTTTTATGCTTTCTCTAATGCTATTATCTAACTAATTAATTCATTGCGCAGGTCTCATGGCTGAAGCAACATTCTGCACCCATAAGTGGTGTCTGTATCTCACCCTCCAGCGATAAGGTATTGTACTAGTAAATATGTTTGTTGTTTATTGTCTGAATGAATGATATATTGGTAATAAGAATGTTTATAATTTATTTTGTAGATAATTGCTACAGTTGGCCTGGACAAGAAGTTATACATGCTCGATTCAGGGTCAAGAAGACCAACGCACGCTATTCCTCATGAGGCCCCTTTCTCATCATTGGCATACAATGACGATGGTACAATATTGGCTGCAGGCACAAATAATGGTTGTGTGATATTCTATGATGTTCGAGGAAAACCTCAGCCGCTGACCATTCTTCGTGCATACAATAGCTCAGAGGTGGAGTAGTACATTTCTCTTTTCTCTCATTGCTGTCTGCAAATTATTGCCTGACCTACAAAAAACAACTATTCTGTTCTCTGTGGACGTTTGAATAGCGATTTTTCACATATATTGGTAAAAATTTCCATTATTATTGTTGGTTTTCTTCTAATGGAGCTTGAGCACATTTCTACTTATAACTGTAGTCGTTCAAGTATATTACTGAACCCTTACTCAATTTTGTGTAGTATTGTCTGTTGTTATGATGTCAAAAGTTCATTCTGTTTTAGAAATTACATCACTAGCGCATTTCAATACTATGTTGTGACACCACATTCAAATATCAAATAATCACTCCTCTCAGGAAAAAAAAACAGTCAAAGATGGAATTTTATTTAACTGAGTGGTCGGGAGTTTGTTACTATAGTCAAATTTCTTGTACTTATAATGAGCAATTTAGTTTTTAAACCTACTCCTTAGTTCAAATTTCAAAACTCCATACTAATATTATTTCATTCACCTCTTCCTTCTGCAAAAGGGGGAAAAAGACCACTATTTTATTGCATGTGGAACATGTTTTGCAGACTAAGTTTGTGTTATTGTATTCTAGAGTATTGCATGCTGATAGTAATTTTTGAGGTTCAGAAAATTGCAATGGGGTTAATGTCTGCATTACCAATTTGTTGGCTGTCAGTTTGTGCAGACCATTTGTTCTTTTTTATTCTGAACTGTGGCCGTGCCAACATAGTAAGTGACAACTAATCTCTTATAAGACAAATATGGTTCAATTAACTGATATGGATCTGATGTAATTTTTTTACTGAAGGAAAATTTCTTCAGAAATATTACTGTATTCTTTTGAGTGCTTTAATAACATTTCTTAATTCACATTTTTTAATCAGGCTGTGACAGGTTTATGTTGGCAACGCTCAAAGCCTGTCATTGTTAATGGGAATAGTTCTTCTGAGGTTGCTCTTCTGGGTGGAAGCAGTGAAGAATATGTTCTCATGCCAGATCCCTTGCCTTCAGCAAGATCAGCTTTTCATTCTGGAGCTGCCATCCCAAATCATCGTTCTTCTTTGACAGCAAACCTGAGTGGATTTCTTTCTACCTCAACCTTTTCCACTGTAGAGGAAACTCTATATAGGACACGGCCGTTGTCTAGTGGACCATTATTGAAGCTACAGGCTCCTTGTTGTAACTTCAGTCTAAAGGATGATATGGATGTATTCTCTCCACTTGTTGACGTTCAACCTTTCACACCGTCCAGTGGTAGCCTGTGGGATGACCATGGGAGTGCTGAAACAAAAAAAGATGATAAACTTGGAGAGAAGAAATTGTCAACAACTAGGAAGTTCCCATATATTGAAGACAATAATGAGCCACACCCAATCTCAGATTGGAGGTCCATTTCCAATTCAAGACAGGTCCCTTGATTTATTCTGGTCCCCTCTTAAAAAACTTATTTATCATTGTTTGTCTTGACATACCTGAGTAATGAAAAGATGGAAGCCTTCCTAATTTTGTTCCACATGTCTCTATTCTACAGGATGATGCCTCATCTACGTCCACTACTTCCATGCCATCATGGAAGAGGGAACTATCTATCACTTCACCTGAGACAGCAACTGGAAATGCATTACCAGATAGGCTGACTCACCGTCAACAAGTCTCACGCTTTGGGGCTTCAGCCTTTCAGAATGGTAGCTTTGCATTTGCAGGCTTACAAGATTTAGCTTCAGCAACTGGTAACTCATTGAAAGGTTCTCCAACAAGTAATATATTAATGAACATACAAAACAAGGGTGTCTTGAGCAATGCACGCCCTTCCCTGGACACATCAACTTCTAGCCTTCAGAGTTCACTGTCCTCAGGTTTTATGACCAAGACCATCCCACCAGTAAACCCTGACCAGCCAGGAGCGGTACAATCCAGTTCTCAATGGAAACCCTCAGCTTATACTGATAGAATGAGCACATCGTCTGTTTTTAGTGAAGGATTAGCATCAGCCTTTGGTTCACCAAAATCAAAGAAGACTGGGGCAGAAACAAAAGATGAACTGCTGAGTAGTCTTCTATCAAGACAAGAAGCAGCAGGTGCCTCTTCATCTCCAAGCCTTGTAGCAAACAATGTAAGAATCACCCTTTTACTCATGTGACATATATGTCTGAATAAGATGATTTACTAACGGGATGACTATGTGCTATATTATTAGGGGGTAGTGCCACCACAATTGCCCACCTCAGGTTTGTCAGCTGATCAACAAGGAGCTTCTTCCTTCTCACTTCAATATGTGCAGCGCATGCTTGAAGAATCTCTAGGGTCTGTTCAGAAGTCCATCCATGAGGATGTGAGAAATCTGCACATTGAACTTCTAAGACAGTTTCACATGCAAGAGGTAAGAAAATTCTTGGGTGCGTCTCACTGTTGTTTGCTTTGCTTATAGTGTTCATTACCTCTCTGCTTCCCGCACTAGATAACACTGAATTGAGTTCTAGTCTGTCAGCAACCTTGGTTTTCAATGACAGTGTCCTATATAATGATACGGGGCCATGCAAAACCTACTGAAATATGTTTGGTGTCTGGAGAACTCATGTAGATGATGTTAAAAGGAGCACTGGCATCATGAGCCATTTTGAAGTCTGCAGACATCTTTTTTGAAAAAAAAAGCATATTAGTTAATCCCTCAGTTCCTAATACTTGACACTTCAACTCATCCTTAGCATATATCAAGTTAATGGTATTTTGAACAAAATACTACTAATACAACAACAATATAATAGTCTTTCAGTTTCAAACAAGTTGATAGACTTATTTTAAACAAAATATGATAAAAAAACTCCGTAATGGTATCTCATGCATGAGAAATGAGGCAAAGAAGAGTGAGATGAGATGAACGGTGAGCCTAGTTAATTGGGGTAGTTTAAGAGAACTTCATCAGCCGGGATGCATAAAGTGTGTAATATCTGGGGAACAAAAGAAGTCCCCAAGTACTTAGAAACAGACGATTGTGGTTGGTAGCTTCCATCTGTTCTGATGTCTTCATGCTTTTGCACCTGCTATGACATTTTCTTTTGGGTAGTTCAATATATGATTTGAGGGCTTGGTATTTATCATAGGTTTAATACCTTCCCTGTCCACTTAATTAACCTACCTGCAGCAGATGGAAATGTCAGGCGTGATGAACCTGGTCCTAGAGAAGTTGGAAGGCCTTACAAAGGAAGTGCAGCAGCTAAGAAGGGAGAACCAACAGCTCCGGCAGCAGCTCCTCTAATTTGTATATTCTTTTAGGGGTTAGTTTTGACATTGCTGTGCTTCGCTGGAGCGTACAATGGCTACAATCCCCGATTGATATTTGATTATCTGTTTGTTTAGTCCGGTTGGCGAATAGGAAATCCATGTTTGACACGGCTGTACATAGCACCCTAACCAATCTAGGAGCATGTTGATTTATTTTACCTGTTTGATCAGATTGTTTGATTTTCTTCTTTTTTCTCCTTTTTTTGTGCCATGTTTGGAAATTGGATGTAGTACTGTTCGTGTCTTCTTGGCTTGTGTGAAACTGCTAACAAGGTAAAATGTTTATAATGTAGCAATCATTTGTTTGTAATCTTGATCTCATCAATGATTTTACAAAAAAGCTGTTGATTTTTAGATAATCTTGAGGTGTACCACAAGGGGCCTTGTAAGAACCAGACTTGCTAGAAATTGAAGACATCTGATTATATTATTGCTACAAAAACAATAAGTAAAACTTTTCAATGAAAGAGTTTATTTTTTGGCCATCAACTCTGCTTCAGTTTAGCTTTTAGTATCTCTCAATTATAAAAACTAGGTCAGAATTATCTCCCAACTGAGGATGTCTCATCACCTAGATCAAAAGCATTGCCACACTGTAAAAAGATGAGATTTATCTATTTTCAAGGTGTGTTTTTTTCTCATAGGATTTTTTAATTGCCTAGATTATCTGATATTATAATAGCTATTTAATTAAAAAGTATAAACAACTATAAAATTAAAATTGTTTTAGAAAGATAAAATAAAAAAATTATATAGAATTTTTTTATATAAAACGTATAGTTTAGAAGATTGGAAAATATGTCCCTAATAATCTATAATCGATAATAAAAAAGAACATGACCTAAATTGACGAACAGAGTACACCTAGTTCTTCGGTTGGACGAAATTTAAAGCAAGTAAACATGCAAAATTTAAACTACATTTTCTAGTTTTTTTTTATCCCGGGGAGTGGCACAGCAAAGAGTATCTTAGCCGAGGCCGATTGCTTCGCGTGGTTATCTTCCTCCCTCCCGCGCCGTGTCCCGTGCACACCACGCGGTGGCCTGCCTGTAAGGCTGTAACACGTAGCCTCCAACTCCGAGTCGAGTCGAGTCGGCTCCCAGCTCGTTTCCGTGCCATTTCCCCATCTTCTTCACCATCCTATTTGGGCTCTATTGCGGCCTGCCCCCCAATCAAAACGAACGACCTGAACCGACGGAAACCCCAACCCAACCAATCCGCCGCCGCGTCGTCGCTTCCACCACCAGAAACCCGCGATTCCCCTCCATCGCCTCGTCGAATCCAGCCCGCGCGCCGGCGAATCAGGTGAGCGTCCCCCCCCCGCCCCCCCATCTCCTCCGTCCTCCCGCCAGATCCGTGGCGCACGATCTTCTAGCGGGACTCATCTCATCGATTTGACTTGACGGCGCCGCGGGATCGCGCCGTTCCTTCTCCGCCTACTAGGTCCATTCGCTTCCTAGGTTAGTGGCAGGGGCGGAGCTAGAGCAAGAGGAGGGGGGGGGGGTGCCTGCGCGGGTGGTGAGCCGTCGAGGTCCAGCCGTTTCTGGGTTGCCGTCGTGCTGTCTGACAAGTGCCAAGGTGGCGATAAAAGGGCAGAACCGCAGAAGCTCAGTTAGCCCTAGCCGAAGCTGGCCATGCAATGCGAACGGCGAAATTGGGAGCGGTAGGAGCAAAATCACCAAATTGGGAGGGCTGACCTTGGGTCATGGCGTCTCGGTGAAGCGAATCAGGCAGCTCGACATGGTGAGTCGTTGGCAACGACGGAGAGAGTGAAGTGTGGATGGCGGACTTGGCGAGAGAAGAGGAGCTGTGGAAGACGAAAAGATGCCACTTGCCATGTTGACTGCGATGCAAGCAAGGATTCTAGGGCAAGCTTCGACTTGGTTCTCCGGCTCCCTTTGCTGTAGTCCTGTCGTGTTGTTGCTTGTTGGCTTTGTCCAGCAGTTCGGCCTTATGGGCTCATAGCTCCTGTCTGCGTAAGTTTGCTGCTAGACACCGGGGCCTCATCGATTTGGGCCAGCCGAGGGAGGGGGTGCCCATATGGTGGATATATGGGGGTAAGCATAAATTTTTGATTTTGGGATGGTGCCTAGGCACCCCCAAGCCCAATGTGGCTTCGCTTCTGGTTAGTGGGCCACAGCTCTGCTCGGATTGCCAGTGCTCTGGCGGGTGGCACTGGTGTGGTCTCGTTGTTTTGGTACCCTAGAGTTCTCCCCGTAGTTAGTTCTACAGGGTTGGACACTGTTGCGGGACTCAGCTGCTTGCGACTGTTTCGCTACGTGAGATTTTGCTATAAGTGGAGAGCAATGAGGCTGTTCTTGTACAGTCTAGCTGTTTGATGTCTTTACTCTTTAGCTCACTTTCTCAGAGATTCCAATTGGATGTTTGATATCTTTACTCTTTAGTCCACTGTCTAAGAGATTTCAATTGGATTCTGCTAATGTTTGTTTAGACTTATAGATTGCATCATTGCGTGGCTGCTGGTTGCAAAACGTTACCTGCAGCTGTAAACCTTTGTGGGTAGTGTAGGTATGTTATTATTGGGAGCATTGCTTCTTGTATCAGGGTTCCATACTGGGAGTAGGAGTTAGCTCGTAGTTGTTTCTTCAGTCTAATGCTGCTTTTTATGTTTTTCACATTTGATTGCCTGTAAATGACAGTATCTTCTACGATTAACCCTGCAGGGTATTGAGTTAATATTACAAGTGAAGCCATGTTTAACAGGATCTTTGGTAAGCCCAAGGAGCAGGCCAATGCCAGTGCATTGGCCACGCTTGATAAGTTAAATGAGGTAGCACATTAGTTCTTATTCCCCTCCAGTAAATCCTGGCCTTGAGCTGCTCTTGTGCTTCTGTGTGTTCTTATGGTCTTATTTAGGTAGCCTGAATAATTTGATGATTACTTTATACATATGCTCTATAATGAAAAAACCATAGAATGAAAAATCCTAGAGCTTAAGCAGTATAATTCATTATTCCTTTCCATCTGCTGTCCCAAGGTACTTGCAATATATCAAAGCTGAAATCTTGTTTCATTTGTTTTAGACTCTTGACATGCTGGAGAAGAAGGAGAAAGTCCTGGAGAAAAAGGCAGCCGCAGAACTGGAGAGAGCCAAAGAGTTCTCAAAAGCTAAGAATAAAAGAGGTGTGGTTTATCTCCATAGTGCAACTTGTATTATATGTTTTTTCTTGCTTTTGATATGAACTGGAGTAATGCATAACAATTTTAATCTGAACTGGAGTAAATCAGAACTGTGCTAATATATCTTGTCAATAAAATCTGTTCATCAGCGGCTATCCAATCTTTGAAGAGAAAAAAGCTTTATGAGCAACAAATCGAGCAGCTTGGGAATTTTCAGTTGAGAATTCATGATCAGGTTTGTTCCTACTTAAATGTATGCACATTTCTTTCACATTTTAGGAGTCTTTATCATATATGGTAATCTTGAAAAATATAGATGATTATGTTAGAAGCTGCGAAAGCTACGACAGAGACCGTTGATGCATTGAGGACTGGAGCTGCAGCTATGAAAGCAATGCAAAAAGCGACGTGAGTATTGTTTGAATCATTATTTAGTTTGGGTTTAGTCTTTAATTCTTTCAAGTAAATGATGTCTCAAAATGACTATTTATTGTGTTAATGCAGAAATATTGATGATGTTGATAAGACTATGGATGAAATTAATGAACAGACTGAAAACATGAAACAAATACAAGATGCTTTGTCAGCACCTATTGGAGCTTCTGCTGATTTTGACGAGGTAACTCACTGTAGACATTTACAATGTGTAATCTCTTCTTGATGTCTATTATGTTTGCGATGCACTTGATTTCCTAATGTACCCTAAAAACCTGACAGGATGAACTAGAGGCGGAACTGGAAGAACTGGAGGGAGCAGAATTGGAATCTCAGCTTCTTGAGCCTGTTGCAGCTCCACCTGTGCATCCAGTGCATGTCCCGGCCAGACCAAATCGCCCTGCTTCACAGAAAGCATCAGCTGAGGAGGATGAGCTTGCAGCCCTGCAAGCTGAAATGGCATTATGATAAGGTTATTGATTTATCCTGTGTTTGTACTTTGATTAGTCTGTACCGTACCTATGCATTGAGCATCAAAATTGCAATGAAAAAAAAAGGTGCTTATGCTATGTGCAGTGTAATCAAACCATGCGATGCCAATTGTTCAATGGAATATTAGGATGATTGGAATGAAAATTAACAATAAGTTTTGCTGGCATAACTAGACCCAGAAAAGTAGGAGGCAGTGTCAACCACGTGAAACCAATTTGTAATATGCTCATGAACTGAGCTGCTTTAGCATTCTTCATCGTTTCATTCTGAACTTATTTGCTAGATAGGTTTTCTAGATAAAGAAGTATCTCATGGTGCAACAACAAATCAGTGTCACCAGACACTGGCTGCTGGTGGGCTAGGTCCTGGGCCTAGTGAGCTGTGCTCAATTATTTCTCCTTCAGGATTTATTAGTACATGTAGCTACATAATTGGGCCATCAACCCAGAATAATTATTGAGGCTGTGTCCCATGTTGTGAACTATCATCCCAAAAGGCACAACTCCATTTCTGTCCACGCTTTTAGCCAACTTGTGACCCTGGCCACCTGGTTGCCACAGGTTCAGCTTTTGCAGGGACGGTAGTTTTCTAATTGGACTAGTAAGGTGCCCGTGCTTTGTAACGGGTTATTAGGTTATGATGGGCATAAGCTATTTTATGGGCCCACTGGTAATAGACTGGGATTGGGTTTTTGAGTATAAAGCAGTGGGTGGTTTTTTGTTTGACACTGCATGCGCGACGTGGAGGAAGGGTGCACGAGTAAGTGAGAGGGAGGATAGACGACTGCGCTTTTCAATATTAGAGAATATCTGTGAATATGCTAAATCATGGATCTTCACTTCCACTCATCTCAGATAAACCTGGGTTATATTTTCATTTAGGCCAAACTGTGACTGCAAACCTTTGTTACACCCCCATTGTAGCTCTCCCTCATTCTTTTTTAACTATTAAGCAACATTAATTTGTTTTGAAATTTTCATTAGTTTATGCTTTTATTTATCGTCTGATTGAACAAAAGTGTGGCTGTTCAGAATAAATGACAATGGAAGATTGACCGATTTATGCAAAAATGCTATCAATTAAACTTCCGTATACTTTTATATCCTTGTTAAGATATTTGTTTGTCTCATTCATCTGTAACCCTAATTGACAACCTGCAGGTTCACAATGAAGAGATTTAAATGTACAAATGATTGGCTGTACTCTACGAAATTGCTACGAGTCTAGGCTACAATATATTTTCTGATGTGTACAATCTTTGGGGATAGTCGGCAAACAAAGAGAGATGCTGTTTCAGTCCAGTACTCCAGGGTTTGTCTTAGTGGCTTGGGGGCGTCTGTTTTTCCTTTGGATGGGATTTCAGTTTATCGGGCACAATTAGCTCCAAGCTAATCCATAATATCATGCAATGTGCATTGTTGCCACACAATATTTTTCGTTGTCCATTATCTGGAGTCATGTAAAAAGGCTGAACATACACCCCAGGGTGTCGCGAATGATACGTTTTCTTCGTTCTTCTATTTTGACGACTAAATGAGCTCTTTTCATTAATCAGATGCCCCTGATATAGGAGTTAAATCTGCCTGAATACAACGTTTTTCAATGGGATTGGGAGGGAAAGGAGGAGCCCAGAGTGCA
The DNA here is from genome assembly GCA_030770085.1 of Oryza coarctata. NCBI lineage: Eukaryota > Viridiplantae > Streptophyta > Magnoliopsida > Poales > Poaceae > Oryza > Oryza coarctata. The sequence goes on from CM061479.1 coordinate 3,696,265, forward strand.
CATCAAACAGAAAGGGCCAGAGCGCAGGTGCTATGCATGTTGGCCAGCCCATACTTGATTCCAAACTCGAATCCATTTTATCCCAACGTGTTCCTAACTCGAATTCATTTCAGCCCAACATGTTCGGCCCAACTGGCCGTCCCCTACCTCCGCACCGCACCGCTGCATCGGCACGGAGCGGAACTTCCCCATCACAGTCGACGGCGAGGCAGAGATGGGGGAGAAGGGACCTTCTCCCGATGGGCAACCAGCTTGCCCGACTCCCTGATACTCTCGTCGCCTCTGCCGCCATCTCGAAGGTATCGCGTGCTTGCTTCGGATCTCAGGGTGTGGTGGAGTTGTTCCAGACTCGGGGCTCTCTTGTTTACTGCCAATGCAAGTTGAATATCTGCTGCTGCTGCAACAGCGAGCAATTTTCTGCGGGTGCTCCTCGCAGGAAAGAATAATTTCTACTGCTGTTAGTAGTGGTGGTGGTGCTTGTGTGATTTCCTTTACTTGACGTGGTATGCAGTACTGCGGTTCACTGTTCACCTGGTTCGCACTCTCTGTTTGGATGGAGACTTACTTAGTCTTGATGGTTATCTGTAGCTGTCTTAGGTGTAATTGATTCAAAGCTAACAGTCTGCATACCAAGTTACCAACAAACACATTAGTCTTGTCGTTTGGGTTTTATTTTTACTACTTTTTATTGCACTTAGCCACCTGACATGACACCAATTGTGTTGAAGCTTCGTCATAAAAATAGCTAGTGACATGGGTGAAGTTTGTCTGCTAGTTGACTGACTTACTAGCGTTTATTTCAACATCACTAAAAAAATGACCTATGCTGGTCTGGTCAAGTCTCTGGTTTTCTGCTACACATACCAGCAGCCTACTTTAGAGATATAATCAAGTCTTTTGTTCACATTGTAGTGAGTGAGATAGCAAGCCAATTCTGACTACAAATTTCATATATTCTGACATAACTATGTATCTTCATATGTGACGTGGAAAAAAGGAACAACCGTTATGGACATAATATAAGCATGGAATGAGCTAGGAAACTACTAGCTGAAATTCAGGTGCAGAGCTATTCTGAGTCTGCTGATTGGCCCATATTTCAGTCCTACCATACACATATGTGAGTTCCTGCTTTATTGTAAACGCGACTGCATGATTCTACCATTCTATCACCAGTCTCGACGATCTTCAGGAGTTTGTTCAGTTCAGGTATGCATGATTTTGGTCATCTTTTTTCTCTTGTGACAGTACATGTATAATTTCATGATGAAAATCTTGATCACGTTGCATTATGTTCAATGACTATGAAACTTAGTCTTGTACTGCTTCATTTGGGCCTGATTGATTTGTTGCATGCAAATCATTGATGCTATCAAAACTAGTCTTCTAAAGGGACCTACTTCCTCCTCATGGTCATGCAGCATTGTAGATATAAGGTTAAAACATTATGCCTATTGAACTTATATTAAGTACTTTTCATACTACATTTCACATGTAAATTAGCGATCATTTGAATTATGTTTGATTGGCTTGCAAATAATTCCTTATGGGTTACGCTAGTTATATGTCTAATGGTTTCTTCAAATAACATCATGATTTGTTAACTGCATAAGTCCTAAGTGCATCAAACCATTGTTAACTGACAAATTTTGTTAAATACTCTATGGTATAAGAATGGCAGAAGCCTTGGTTTTTATTGTTCTTCAGAAGATTACTGCTGCTTTAGGGAGAGAAGCACTCAATGTAAGCTCAGTTACGAAAACAAGCTTCAACTTTGCTGGAAGTTGAGAATAACATGAGGCACCTTAAAATCGAGTTTAATGTCATGAAAGCTTTCCTCATTCAACAATAGATACATATGTCACAAGATACAGCCTATGATGCCTGGCTTGATGAAGTAAAGAATGTTGCACATGACACAGAGGATGTGATTGATGAGTACGTGTATCTAGTTGGGCAAACACCTGAAGAAAGAAGCAAACTAAGTAAATTGTTCTTTTGCTCCAAAAATATTAATGGGTGGCGCAATATTGCAACACAACTTTTGCAAATTAAATCTCGCCTTCAAAACCTCACAAGCATGAAGGCTCGTCATGGAATCTCAACTGGTGAAAACGAAGATGGTAGAACTTCGAGTCACAAGAGCCTTCAGGAGCTTACATCTGATTCAGCATGTTTTCATACTGACGATGACACGGTCGGTAATGAAGAAGAATCAGAAAACCTTGTACGACTATTGATACATGGTGAAGAAACTCGCACTGTCATTTCCACATATGGAACGGGTGGGCTAGGCAAAACAACTCTTGTCCGGGGCCATCTATAAAAATACCGAGGTTAAAACAAAGTTCGATTGTTTTTCATGGACCACAATCCCCCAGAGCTACAAGATAGAAGATTCGTTTAGAGCTGCTGAAGGATTTGCTGTGTCAACGCTTCGGTGGGCATGGTGTAGCATGCACCCTGTGGTTGGGGCAACGCCGGCCATACAGTTGTGGCGTGCAGCCCACGACACAACTTCCTAGAATCCATGGGGTATGCGTGCTTGGGCACGGTCCTGTCGAACAGCAAGAAAACAATGCACGTCCATGGCTGGCTGCTAGGTCTGCTACCTGCCGTAAGAATAAGCATGGCCTTTGCCTCCCTACTGGAGGAGCTTGGTCCTTAGTCCTATCGCTGCCTATTGAACACCCAATGACCTGTGGACCTACGTATTGGTGCGGGCCCACCTTTCAGTGTAATCTAGCTCCCACGGAGCGTGTTACTCTGCCGGGTGCTTGCTGCCTGACCAATATCGACAGTGCTCCCCAGAGTTCACTGTAGGCAGCTCCATCAATGCCGTCGAGCTCCTCTCTTCTCTCCTCTCCGGCTGCCCCCCTCCCCTTGGACCAGTGGGATCGAAGTTCGCTGCGTCGGTGTCCATCTGGCGGCCTCGCAAGCGAAGCGACAGTAATCCCACCGCGTCTTGATGTTGCAACTTTCAACTGGGCAAGCAGCTGTGCTGTTGGCAATAGCTAAAAAAATCTAACCCTTTCATTCTGGATCCGTTCATGACTGATCTGCTTTCCGTTCTCTGTCCGCCCCCGGCCTGCCCTGCTTTTCTCATGTGAGTACAACCTTTCCTCCGTTCTCAATTGCTTTCCCGTGGTCGTCAGCTGGTTCTGATTGCCCGCCACCATCTTAGCCGCGTGCTATCTATGTATCTATATATGGTTGGTGGTCAAAGATTTTGCATTCTTATTAGTTATTGTAAAAAAGTAACGTTATGGCCTATGTAAATATCTACCAGGACTCTTGCACCTATTCTGCCGTGTTCAGGGATTCTGCATTTTGGAACAGTAAAACTGTAGAACTAGAGATCAGTGCAAAGTATGCTTCTTTGAAACAAAATAGTTCTTCCCGTTTCTTTCTCAGCTGAAATTTTATATACGTTATGTGTAAGTTACATTAGGGGAGCTGGCTGCCTGGGACCGCAAGGAGGCAGCGGTGGCAGGCAGGCCAATGTACTTTGAAGCTGTGATCTGCTTTCTGTCAACCCATGAGCAGTTGGAGGTTTGGTTTTCCTCTGTAAGGACGAATTGATTTTGAGGAGCTAGAAACTCATCTGAGTTTGGCAAATCCCATTTTATTGTTCTGATTTTGCATCTGATTTTGTGGTAAAGTCCGCTAAGGTTTCCCTACTGAAGGTTCCATGTCGATAAGGAAGGCTCCAAAATTTAGTTTTCTACAACTGCAAAGCATTAATTTAAGAGTAAATTTTACAAGACCGTATGTATTATGATCTAAGTTATATAAAACTACATGGTTTTAACACATGCCATTTAATCTTAGGTATTATGTTCTAAAAGTTTCACAAAACCTACCAAATAGCAAAATAAGATGATTATGTTATGATGTGTCAGAATTTATATATCTGATATAATTATATATATAATTTTATGTCAAAAGTATGGTTTTATAAAACTATATGACTATAATACCTGTGGTTATTTGCCATATATTAAAAACGTTTTTTGAAACTTGGTCCATAATATCTGTGGATTTATGAAATTTACGCTTAATTTAATACTGAACAGGAAGATGCATGTGCCTTTTTTCTAAAGGTATATCATGTGAGATCATTTTTTTTACTATATAATAGTACAAAATCAGCTCGCCAAAAGTTCAGTTCTTCATGGACCATTTTCTACTTCTCTTTTATTTTTTTTTCTTTCATAACCTGCTCCATAATTTTGAGTTTGGGTGCTATTTGCAATTTAAGGGTGCTAATGTTGCATTCATGTATCATTTCTACTATGTCCATACGAACTAACGTGCAGGTTAGCATATCAGCAGATGGGTAGAGTATACAAAGATGTACTATTGCTATGAATAAAATAAGGTATACTCTAACTTTTCAGTGGAAGCTATTGGTGCATGAACTAGATTATTCAACAGTAATAGATATAAATACCTTTTTTCCCTGGTCAATATTATTATTAGAGAAATCACCCATGGTTTACTAATTTACTTGAACAAAAAGGGCATACTACATTTTCTATTGAGATAGCCACATAGGTCATATTATTTATGAAAATTTTCTCCCACGAGCCTTTTGGTCATAGTAATTGAGAAGAATCTTTACTTCGCCGATTAACCAGTTAGTTGGTTTTGTTTGTATATTGCAATACCAGTCGAAGCCTAGCTGGTCTATGCTGTATTATAATCCTGAGTCTGGATTGAAAGATTGAGAAAGTTCAGTACAAAGGATGTTCATCTGTGGCACCTCAAGCATGTCATTTTGTTGACGTTTTGCCCCATTCGTTCATTTTGTTCATATTTTGAATCTTTGGACTATATATATATATACATATATATATATATATCCGACAGTAGGTTTTAGTCTCACTGTACTCTATATTACTATATGGTATCAGAACAGGTCTAGACATTCTCGGCGCGCTAGTATTCTCTTGTCGGCGAGCCGATGCTTCCTTCCCGTCGTAGACTTCTTTCCCGGATTTCCTCCTCTGCCTTCTCGTCTCGACTCTCTCCTTCCCGTCTCCTTCGCAGATGGCTTTCTCCTCCTCCACCGCCCTCTCCTCTCTCTTTTCCACCACGTGACAAGGCGACGGCCTTCATCTGCCTCCTCGTCTCATTTCAGACTCGCTTTAGCTCTTCCCTTGCTTCGGCGCACCTTCCTCTCCTCCGACGCTGGCACAACTCTGCGCTTGTCGTCTCCATCGGCTGGACCCATCCGTCCTCCATCGGCTGGACTCGTCCGTCCTATATGGGCTAGAATTCTCTCGGTTCCCGTTTTTCCGACACGCTCACCTGCTCCCGGACATAAAACTTCTTCACTCGCGTCCGAGCTACTCCGACGTATCCACGGACACGAATTTCTACCTCCCGGATGCGAACCTCCTTTCTTCGTGTCTGCACCTTCTCCGATTTTTCGTGTTCACTCCACTCCGTTGTGTTTACGAGTCCACGGATGTGAAACTTCTCTTCATGGATGCAAACCTTCTCACACCCGTGACCCACCTACTCTCTCCTACTCATGACCTATCTACTCTGTCACCCACTACTCACTCAACTACTCCATTGCCTACTCTCATCGGCTAACCACTCTCCTCATCGGCCACCTACTCCTATCGGCCTACTCTCATTGGCCACCTAATTTCCCATCGGCCACCTATTTTTCCATCGACCACCTATTTCTCATCGGCCCTTATTCTCATCGGCTTATCGCGCCCGTTACCCTCTCATCATGACCACCGAGTCGGCTCTTAGCTCTGGTACTCTTTCAGTCGCCAAATCTCTTCCGGCCATCAGCGCTCCTGACCATACCTCGGGCACCACTTCGACAATCTTCTCAGCACCTTACGCTGCGGTCAACGTGAAATCTCATGTTCCAATCTCCCTTATCTCAATGCCAACTATTCTAAGTGGGTATTTTCCTTTAAATCTCTATGTGGAAAGTTTGACCTTCGTTCCCACATCGATGGCTCCGCTCCACCTCGACTCGATGATCCTCAGTGGGACATCGCCGAGTGTTGCGTGCGTAGCTAGCTGCTTGGCTCGGTCGATGACTCCGTCCTCGACCTTGCAATGGACGACACCGACCCCATCGAGCGGATCTTTCTCGCCAACAAACAGTCGCGCGCCATCTTCCTCCTAAATGAATTTCACTCCATGGTACAAGGAGAATCATCTATCCCCTCGTACTGCCAATGCCTAAAGGTCAAGGCTGCTACCCTTCGTGATGTCGGTCACCTTGTGGTCGACTCATAACTCGTACTTGTAGATCCCCGCTTTTCCAATTCCGCCAACGACATCGCCAACTCCACACCCACGTTCGCCCGGGCCCACGACATGCTAGTTCTCAAGCTGCTCACGTTGCTCAAGCGTATTCCTCGCTACGTGAAGGGCACACTCTCTATCGGTTTACATCTTAGCTCTAGCTCCATCGACTCTCTCACCACGTACTCCGACGCTGACTGGGCGGGCTGCCCCGACTCTCGACGCTCCACATCCGGCTACTGCATCTTCCTCAACGACACTCTAGTCTCTTGGTCCTTAAAACGCCAGACTACAGTGTCTCGGTCCAGCGCCGAAGCCGAGTATCGCGCCGTTACCCACGCCGTTGTATAGTTTTGTTGGCTTCACCAGCTTCTTCAGGAGCTCCGTGCACCTATCCCTTCTACGACCATCATCTACTGCGACAACGTCAGCGCTGTCTACATGACCGCCAACCTGATTCATCACGCACGAAGCATATAGAGATAGACATTCACTTCGTACGCGATAAGGTCGTGCTAGGATAGGTTCAGGTGCTTTATGTACCATCGACGCACCAGCTCGCCGACATTATGACCAAAGGTCTACCTGCGTCTTTGTTCACCAGTTTTTAATTCAGTCTTTGTGTCCGTTCCCCTCCTGCTGCTATTGCGGGAGGGTTTTAGACCGCCTGTATAGAGTTGGGGTCTTAGTCTCACTATACACCACATTCCTATAGCCCATTCTGTTGCGATATCCAGAAATCATTTAGTTTATTAGAGATTGTTTTAGGGGAAAGATAATCTATAAATCCCTTTCTGCTTCATTCACATTAGCAGATGCTTCTACCTTAGTATTTATGTTTCCAGCTACATGGTCTGGAACATATGGGATTACTTGGTGCATAATATAACTGAAGTAGCTTGGTGATTTTATATTAGAGCATTTTTTATATTTACTTACTAGGTGATTTTATCTTGCAGAATTCATGTTGTATTTCTGATCCTCACCTATGTGACAGTTTTTAGAACAAAGACCTTCAAATGTAAGCATTTACTAATGTAAGTACTCAGTTAACGCTATGACTTGTGACACTTATACCGATAACTAAAGTGATTATACAATCTATCGATTGACCTTTGTTGTCTTTGGATTTGAGCCGATTTTGAATAGGATATTAAAAAGTTATCATGTTTCGGTATGATTGTTTGACGACAAAACTATGTAAATTGTAAATTGTAGATTGTGATAGTTTTTTGTGTTTTACCTACTGGCCAAGTGCCAATGTCAAAATTTTCATCCCAACAACCCTAAGATGTGAAATTATTATTTTGATTTAAAAATTTGTAATGAACAATTGGCTTAAGATTTAATTAAATTGATTTTAAATAAAGTGTTTTTTCTACACGCGGTCGGACCGAACCTAAATGCCGATCGGATCTGGTGCGTGCATGAGTCCAAAATGATTCTATATGAACGTGATCGGATCGAGTTATGGTGTTTGTTTGGATCATAGGCATGAACGCGGTCAGATCGAGCCAGGTAAGCCTATCGGATATGGGTGCAGTTGGATCGGCTAGTTTGACGTTCTAACTAGCAGACTTTGAATAGGAGTCGGTTGAGGTGGTCCAATGGCTCGCATAACTCAACTATTGTCATGTATGAAAATTAATTGTAGTTAAGGTGGCCTAATGGGCTTGGAAGAATCGTTAGTTTGGACATTGGACAACTCTAACGCCCACATCGCCCTGGGAGGTGACTCAAACAGCTCCTGACTAGTCTGCTCCCTCCTCTCTCCCTTCTCGCTCTTGTCAGAGCTAGTTGTCAAAATCTGTGCAGCGACAATGCCACTCTCTCTTTGTGGTGGGGTGGCGATGGCTCTTGAGTGTGGAACTGGCATCTAGGGGTTTGATGTTACGACGCACCAGAGCTCTTACGACAGCGACCCTTTGTGGAGTAAGCGGCAGTAGGCGGCAGCTCATATGGCATCTTGGTGGCCGATGGTGGTAGGAGGTTGGATCTAGTACCCATGGCTAGATCCTATCCCCCCTTGGCCAGAACTAGACTAGCCACTGACACAGTAAGGTGTGGCTGGTTGTGGTGTGGTGATGGCAAAGTGTCGCCGAGGAGTTGGGACAAGTGTTGGTAGCGGTAGTCTATTGGTAGTGGGGCGTTGGCAGTAGAGTGTAGGTGTGGCAGATGATGGTGTTGATGTAGGGAGGCATCGATGCAAAGAGGTGATGGTTTAGTGTGACTATCGAATAAGCGTTGTCGTAGTCGCCATAGGAATGGGTAGGCGGTGACGCAGCACGACGCCAGAGGTGATGGTTTAGTGTGACTATCGAAGAAGCGTTGTCGTAGTCACCATAGGAATGGGTAGGCGGTGATGCAGCACGGCACCAGCAAAAGGAGGTTGTTGGAGGGGCGAAGTTGGAGCTGCCTTAAGGGTTGGGTTGTGTTGTTGCGGGTAGTGCTAGTGCATGGAAACTGCCAAAGGAGTGGAGTCAGCGCAGTGGATTGTCGCGTAGAGTGGCTGGTGTTTGCTGACTGTAAGGCTGCATAGTGGCTTGGATAGCGAGGACATGGTGGGCATCAGTGCAGATGCCAGCTCAAAGGATAATGAGTGGAGCTCACATTCGATTAGTACGCCACCACCCTCACCCTAGAGGTCCTTCCTCTCTAATGACCGGTTTTCTTCTAGTCTCTAGTTGCGGGGAGCTCCATGGTAAGAGGGGGTGGTGGTTTTGGATGAGTAGGGTTGTGCACAATGGACAATGGGTGGCGTTTGGCATCAACAACACTTTCATAAAGCTTGCGGTATCAAGTACCCCCGTGCAGGGTGGTTCTATATGGGGGAGGTGGTGTAGGAGGTTACTACTATGCTGCTTTGCGTTTGTGAGTTGCGATAGAGTCAAAGTTGGTTGGCTAAGTGTGATAAGCGTAGCAACAATAACCCTCGATTACTTGGAGGCTTCACTTAGAAGATGCTGCGTTATAGTTGGGTGCTTCATAGTTCGGTGGTTCAAGTGGTCGAGACAGTTGTGCATAACAGGAAGTTGTAGCTGCCTATCCGTTTTGCAACAAGCTTAACAACGATAACCTGTGTTGTGTCAGGTCTTAATAGTGGTTTTGCCGTAGGTTTTTTTACTCTCTACGTGGATTTTGTTGGTTTCTTTAAATAGGCATGCAGGTGTAAGGTTTTTGGACTGTTTCTCTTATAAACTGGGTTAACTTATTTTTCTTCTTAATATAAAACAAACAGCAACTCTATATTCTCTATATCGAGGTTTACCTTAGAAAATGTAGTTTTTTTATAGTGTAGTAAGTGATTTACTTATGTTGCTTTTTAAAAAAAACCTAATATGCGGACTGTCAAGCAATTAAAATTTATGTTCATTAGGCTGATAACTAAGGCAAATAATACCGGAACTCCGTACAATAAAATACAATGCAGTTGTATACATATATCCATAGATACTACTTGAAGGAAAAAGATACTACTTGAATTTTGATTTATCATAATTACCAAATAATTAAATTAAACGGTTGAGAATTTGTTAGTAAGTGATCAGTAAGAATTTTTTAAGTATGTATAGCACTGTTGTTGAGCCTACTTGAATTATCCAAAAGGACCAATGTGAAGTAGAAAGTAGCAACTGATTTGCCTAAAATTTCAGGTAAATTAATCTGGTCATCCCCACTTTAGGAGCAGCAGAGGGAACAAAGATAGATTGCAGCGCAGGGGTAAAACTGAACTCAGCACACGTAATTAGCTAGCTTGGAAGATCATACACGACGTGTGAGGTATCGACGAGGAAGACACCGGGGCGCCGGCTCTCCATTCCCGTCGTCGGCAGAGCAGCTCTTTGGCATGCATGGAGAGACATCTATCTTTCCTCTGTTGAACATTTACGAGAGAAAAAAAAAGAGAAAATAACCCACTACAAATCTTCTCTCTCAAGTTCCCGGTTAAGACATTAAACTTCATCGACACCAATATGTGTTATTTCCCTCAACTGTCTCCGGGCGTCATCAACTTCTTAATGAATCCCTTTGTTAGCTTCAACAAAACATATAAGTAATCATATAATATATTACACACAGAAGGTGCAGTATGCACTATGCAGTGTTTCAATGTCAAATTTGTATTCCCTACAGTTGCTCGCAAGTAGAGTGATCAGCTTTTGATGAAGTAAGATTTAGACATAGATTGTAAGAGTATTTTAATAATTTATTTAATGATGTGAACGAGTACATTACCGCTCAGTTAACGACCTATTGGATAATAACAATAGGTATTTTATGCGGAGGATATAAGAATTTAAGGTTAGAGAAGTTTTAAAAATAATAAAAAGGGTAAGGCCATGAATCCTGATGGTATTTCAATTAAAGTGTCGAGATGTGTCGGGGATATAGCTATCATATGGCTAACCAAGTTATTTAACAATATTTTTCAATTAAACACGATTGCTGAGTAGTGGAGGAGAAGTATATTGGTATCAATCTACAAGAATAAAGGAAATATCTCAAATTATACTAATTACTAAGGAATTAAGTTGATGAGTCACACTATAAATTTATAAGAGAGAGTATCTAGCACCGTTTGATTTTATAAACCAATTTAATTTTATATCCGAAAGATCAACTATAAAAATAATTTTCTTAGTAAGATAAGTTATTAAACGATTTAGAGAGCAGAAGAAACATCTACACATGGTTTTCATTGATTTAGAGAAGGCTTATGACAGTATACTTATTAGGTGAATTTTGGACAAATATAAAGTCCTAACTATGTTGCCCTTATCAAGGACATGTATAATAATATTATAACCAGTGTTCGAACAAATGATGATAACATATGCTATTTTTCAATTAAAATATGACTATATTAGAGATCAATATTGATCCTGTATCTTTTTTCGTTAATAATGGATGAGGTTACAAGAAATATACAAGATAATATCTCTTGGTGTATGTTCTTCGCAGATGATTTAGTGTTAGTTGATAAGAGTCGGTCAGGAATAAATAGAAAACTAGAGTTGTAATGATAGACTTTTAAGTTCAAAGGTTTTAAAGTAAACATAACTAATACTAAATACTTATGGTGTGACTTTAGCACTATTATACACAAGGAGAGATGTGAGTTTAGGAGATGAAGTAATACCTAAGAAGGATACTTTTCGATATCTGAAATCGATGCTATAAATGGATGGAGATATTGATGCTGAAGTTAAGTGGATAAAGTGGTGTCAAGTATCTGATATTCTTTATGATAAGAGAGTACCACTGAAGTTAAAAGATATTTTATAGAATGTCGATTAGACCTGCTATGCTGTATGGGATAAAATGTTGTCTATAAAAAGACGATATATTTAATAGCTGAGTATTACAAAAATATATATGTTACGTTGAATTTATACTCATATAAGAATGGATCGAGTCCAAAACGATAATATACATGATCGGCTAGAGATAATATCAATTAAGAAAAAAAATTTTATTTAACATTGGTTAAGATGGTTTGATTATATCTAAAGACGATCCCAAAGACAACATTATATTATAGAATTTTAAGTTAAGATAATAATATAAAAAGAAATACGATAATACTAAAATTAATATAGAGAGATAATAAAATACGACTTGAAATAAGAATATAGCTAAAGATTTATAATTGAAGAGGAGTATTTAAAAAATATTTATTGATGTGACTGAACGGCACATATTGAGTTTTAAATCTAGCCTATATTGCTTGAGAATTAAAGGCTTTACTACTGTTGTTATATAACTTTTATTAAAAAGATGAAAAGTACATGAGTTATGGTGAACTTGTTTGGAGAAAGTGAGTTTACTTCCTTGGAGAAAGTGAGTTTATAATGTTGATGTTGACACAAGAAGGGGAATAACAAATATATGTTTAAGACATTTCCTTCTCCTTGGTGAACTAACCGGGTATCTTCTGGCTTCTCTTGATAATTTATCCGCAACTTCATTAAGTTTCGTTGGTATCCATTTGATATTTAAAGATTGGCCCTGTAAATGAAGATTAAATCTGGAAAGCATTGGGTCTTCGTGACCAATGACCAGGCGTAGAGAGAAGATCATTTTTGTTGAAGACTTGAACTAAGGCAGAACAATCATAGAGGAAGATGATGTAGCCTATTTGAAGAGCTTTGCAGATAATGAACGCCACCCATATTCCTGCTAATTCAGCCTGCAAGGGAGTAGAAAACATAGCACTGCAAGCTTTCAAAAACAAGGAGGTATGATTGGTCAGGTTATGAGTAAATATGCCAATTCGTGTTAAACTGTCTTTCCAAGAGGAGTCCACATAGCATCTTATTCCTGAAAGAATTCTATAAGAAAGGACATTTTGTTGCCTGTCTTCTTCTACTTCGTCCAGTTGGATCTCCTTAGCATAAGCTGCAACTATTGCTTGAGCTGTATGACATACCTATAATGGTTCCCAACTTTTTGAGTTAAAGGTGTAATAATTTCAGTTGCCAGAGCATAATTGTGAGTGTGGGAAGGACGTCTTCCGAGTGAGCGCCTGCTAGAATGTAAGTCAAAATATCCTACAACATAAGATCTGGACTAAAATTTTCTGTTTTGATATTAAATTTGGAAATAAACCAGACCAACTTGTTGAAATTGCATTTAAAGAAGAGATGGTTTTCATTTTCCCTTTCATCACATCTCGCACAATTTTCCAAAATATTCGGAATTCTATAGTTTAGATTGACATAATTGGGAAGAGCATTTCTGAGCAGTTTCCAAGTAAAAGTTTTGACTTTAGCAGGAATGAGTTTATGCTTCTAGGTTTTTTTTATGAATGTTGATGGTTAAAGTTACATATTCTTTCAAATGATGTCCGATTTAAAGAACTGAACTTCAAAAGGCTGATTTGGGAATATTTGTTGGAGCTTTCCAAAAGGAAGTATCCTGAAAATATTGACTTTAAAATCTTAGATAAAAGGTCCTCTGGATTGGTGATGATTCTCGAGGCTGCTTGAATAAGAAGGCTTTGATTTACTGCATGGATATCTCTTACTTCAAGTCCTCCTTCATGAGTCGGCTTGCAGATGTCCTCCCAGGATATGATTCATATGCCTTTTTTGTTATTGCCTTCTTGATTTACTCCCACCCACCAATATTTTCTGATGATTGAGGTGATCTTCGAAAGTAGGCTTTTGGAAAGGGGGATGGAGGACATGTAGTAGACTGGAATAGAAGAAAAGACTGATCAGATGAGAGTGAGTCTAAGAGCTTGTTGGCCTTTAAGGTGGTGAGTTTTGTCTTAAATTTCTAGAGGAAATTATAAACTGCTAATCTGGCCTTGGAGTTTATGATCAAAGGATGGCCTAAGTGTTTGGTGTTGTTGGACATTAGAGGAACATGGAAGATTTTGGAAATGATCTATCTGACTTGAGGAGTGTTGGCACTGAAAAAAAATTGAAGACTTATCCCAATTAGGCATTTGTCCTGACTTGGAACTTAAGGAAAGAATGATTTTGGATATCCTTGTGGCTTCTTCTTATGTAGTCTGTCCTGCAATAATGAGATCGTTTGCATACATCATAGAATGAATTTGTGGGCTCTGACGGGTAAGTTTAATACTTGCAATCTAGCTTTGTTGCATTGCCTCTGCTAGCTGGTCAGAAAGTTCATTGTTCGCAAGAACAAAAAGGTAAGGAGACAAAGGACAACCTTCCCTGATTGCTCGTTGCGCCAAAAAGTTTCTGTATAACTGACCATTAATGATAATTGAAAAGGAAGCGAAGTTAATGCATGCAAGGGCAAGATTAATAAAATTACCATAAAACTCTTTATATCAAAGCACATCCGCTATAAAAAGACCATTCTATCCTGTCAAAAGCTTTAGAAAGATCAATTTTGAAAATGAAGACGTTAATTTAAAAGATTTGAGAGTAAAGGAATGTTTGATTTCTTGAGTGATGATAATGTTATTAGCAATGCGTCTACCCTTGATAAAAGCATGTTGGGTTTGGGCTATGATTTCTGAAAGCTTTTCCCTGATGTGCTCTCCTAAGGTCTTGGCAATTGACTTACAAGAAACATTATAACAAACATTGCAGAGACTAATAAGTCTGAAGTCAGAAGGGTTTAGAGGACTTACCTTTTTAGGAATGAGAACAATGTTAGTTCTATTCATAGCGGGTGGAAAGGTAGCTGCCAAATATAATCGTATCAGTTACGTGATATTCTGACTGATCCATGGCCAGGCTGCTCTGTAAAAGGAACATTTAAAACATCTGTCCTGGTGATGCATCCTTCCTCATTTGCTTCAGTATCTGCCAGACTTGTTCTGATGGAGGCTCTGGCATTGTATGTGCATTAGATGTATCCTGTATGTGTATTTGTTGATCTGCATTCAAAGAAGAGAAAAGATTTTGAAAATAAGTTATAAAACTAGAAGCAATTTCATCTGGATTAGTGGTCAGGTGATTATTGTGTATAATGCTTGCAATACGATTTTTTGTTCCTCTTTTGAATAGCTTGCTAGAAGAAAGAGGAGTTCCTGCCTCCGTTTTGAATCCAATGTTTTTCTTTTGCTCTTTGCCTGTTGAACTCATTTAGTTTGGTCCTGAGGTTCTCATGCTTTTGCATAAGGTTCTTTTCCTGGTCTGATAGTTGAGGCCTATTTGGAGAGGATTGAATTTGGAGAAGATCACTTTGTGTTCTGTTCCTGCATAGGCTTCTTTTTCTTGCTCCACTTCAACAGAGAACTTCCGAGCAGATTAGCTCTTTTTTGAAAATTGAACCCATTGTTTGGTTGCCAGGCCTTTTGAGCTTCTTCCTGAAAATCTTCTTCTAGCAACCACCAGTTTTCAAAATTTAAGTTACTTCTTGGTTTTCTAGATTTTGCTTCAAGAATGGCTATGACTGGAGCAGGATTACTGTAAAGCATAGATGGGTGATAAACTGTAGTATTTGGAAAGCAGACATACCATTCAATGTTATCCAGACATCTATCAATCCTCTGGAGAATCAAATCCTTAGCTTGTCTTTTGTTAGACCAAATGTAGGCGGGACCATTGTAGACAAGATAAATCAAATCAGGATTTTTAATATAATGACGAATAATAGCAATACGAACATGATCAGGATTAGTACCATATATTTTATTGTCGTTCATGATATCATTAAGATCACTTATACATACAAAAGGTAGGCCTACGATTTCTATTTACAATAAAAGATGAGACATCATTACAAATGGCTAAGGTGTCTTTGATGATTAGGACCATATATACAAAGAAATTAAAAGCATTAGTTACGACTAGTTGTGTTAAATAATAATAAAAAAATAGTTTAAGCAAAATTGGTAAAATAGTTTAGGTTGAAATTAGAAAAAATAGTTTATATTAAAATTATTATTATTTAATTGGTTTTTATTTAAAATTATTTATAAAAAATATATGACGAGGGTGTGTTTTAACATAGGTCAGATTGAAAAATTTATATCGAAAATATTTTTTTATTTATGTGCAGGAATTAAATTTAAAAAATAGATGAAAAATTGTTAAAAAATATTAGAGAAATTTCAGACAAAATTTGAGAAAACAATTTTTTGAATTTGGAATATTAACGGGCTAAATTTTTAGCGGTTCAAACGCATAGTAACAGATATGACCTAACAAAAACAGTACGCGCAGATGGCCCAACAGGCTACAGCATGGCGATAGCCTAGCAGAAGTGGTGAGATTGATAAGTAGGACCAGACTGTCAGCGGGAGCGAGCGCGCGCATGGCGGCGGTGTAGAGGCTGATGGGCGGGATCAGGTTGTTAGCGAGCGTGGGCATAGAGAGGCGCTATGACTAACAAGTATGCTAGGCCTATTAGCGAGTCCAGGTGCAGGTGCAATCGAGACTCGGTGACTGACAGATAGGCTGGTAGGGGTGACATGTTGCAAGCAGAAGAGCGTGCGTATGCGGCCACAGGAGATTTAGATATGACATGGCAAGTTTTGATTGCAATGGAGGCGTTGAAATAGTAACCGAGCCTGATTATTTTTGGATACAAGTCAGACTTTATAGGCTTCCCTAACTAATGACGTGGCGTAATCTGGAGCGTCTATTTTAGATTGGAATCTGGTAGATTTTTGGTTATAAATAGATGATAAGATATTAGGGATTGAGATGGAAAGTTGAGAGAGTTTTTTTTTAATTTTTATAAGCACAATTCTGAGAATAATGGTAAAGTTTATCGAAGATTTGTGTAAGAATTATTCTATCTTTTTGTGCATATCTAGCGCATGATTTTAGATTAATTTAGTTGATATCTTTAGGGTGTTTTTTAGATTTCGTATTGTTAATTAATTAGTGTTATTTAATAATGATTAACCGTTTAGTAATTTTGTTTCGTTAATATGTCGACATACAAAATTTAGGTGATTTTAATTGGGTTTATTTATAAATTTTGTTTAGTTTTTTTTATAAAATTTTCAAGTCAATTTATATAATCTGTTTAGTAATGAGTAATCTGTTATTCGAATAACAATTTTTAGGTTTTGTGATTAAAAAAATTGTTAAAATTTTATTTTGTCTTACGCAATCATGACTCCGTCTGATTTTGCTTTCTTAAAGTAAGTGAATCGATTCTACAGGTTGAGTCCATCTGTGTGGTCACATTAACCAAAGGCTACCATAAGCTTGGACAGTAGCGATAACAAAAGCTTTAGGAAAAGCATCAACAAGATCCGCAGAAGTAACAAAGCATTTTTTATTTCAGAAATGAAGTTTACCTGAGATTGCGGGGAGAAGATTAGCCGGTGCAGGTGTTACATTTTTGAACTGTCACTGCACCGACATATGCCCTGATAGTTCCAGCTGAGGGGACTCATGGCGCCTGGTGCCAAAGCCCATTGAGTATCAATTCCATAAACCTCTCTAATTGCAGCATTAGAGACATCAGAACATTCAGTGCGATGAGTTTTGAGGTGATGCTCTCCCCCAGCTTGATCAACAGATACATTACAAGCCCAACTAGTATTTCCGCCCATAGCAAGATGTGCAGCAGAAGATTTATGATCAATAGTACTGGCTTGAACATCCAAACCTTGCACTGTGGCAACGTGGCTACCTCTAATGTTCTCATCCATTGCAGGCTCGTTGGAACACAGACCTGTCGCCAAAGGACTTCTAGGAATCCCCCCAGAAGCAACATCGCTATTGCTCAGCATTGGTACTTTGGAGATGCTTGGCCGATCGGCTTTCCCTGGTAACATATGGAAGGCCTGTTTCTAGATTGTGGAGAGGCGTTGGCTGCGCCTGCTCAGGACGATGGCGGTGGTCAACGCTGTTGCGAGGAAACTGTGGATCACATTGGAGAAGAAGCTCTAGCAGCAGCAGCATGACTAGCTTGATGTGGGGAGTAGGCTCTTCGTTTTGAGGAGGAAGAAGACGAGTAATCCTGGGCAGCCCCTGGTCTCTTGAATCCTTGGCCTGATTTAATGCCTTCTGCTGCTGTGACCGCGTAGAGATTGCTTTGATTAATTGGCCTCCGCATTTCTTGCTGCATTGATCTAATTTGCTGGTTGTTCTGCAGACTGAAAGTGGCTTTCACTGACTTCACCTGTTGTTGGGAAGGCTCTATTGTTCTTTGCCAATTTGTTTGCATTGCTGTTTGGTAGTCACTAAAAAGCCTTCTTCTAACTTGAGTCCCTCCTTACAAAAACTTCTCCTGGTCCAGGTTTGCCTGATGTATTGTACTGTTTAAGGTCAAATGTCTATTTTGCTGTTGAGCATGTTGCGCATATATGCTTTGTACCGGGGCTGTGTTCCACCGTGTGCTGTCAGTATGAGCCAGGGTGGTGGGAGCGTTCACCTTGGTCAATGCGTTTACATCTAGCTCCATCCATATTACCTCTTTTTCTATGTGTATGTCATGATGTGTGTGGCCCACCTCCATTAATTCATGTTCCTAAGAGTTCTTCCACTATTCCTTCCCACTACCTCTGGGTGAAGAATTGCTTGGAGACAATGCAAAGTGCTCTTTGAATCTGGCAATGAAAGAATTCTTCTCCTGTACTTCTGCATCAACCAAGGCTTCCACTGGGAGATTTGCAACCATTTTGCCAAATCTTTCTTTCAGGATATTTTCTTCAGTTTCTTCAGCATCCTGAAGTTGCATAGCCAGAATTTGTCTGGTTTGGCAAGACTAAATATCGTGGAAGAGCATGTCACAACAAGCGCAAATTCCTTAGATCCTCTCATAATGTAGAAAAACCTTCTTGATGGATTTGTCTGGCAGTACTAGATTTGCTGTGTCTAGAACTGGTTGATCAACAAGAATTTTAACCCTTACAGGAACATACTTGGCTGCCACCTTAATGGATTCTTCATCTATTGGGTGAGCTAAAGAAGTTTGATCTATTCCTTTGGCAACTAACCTTACATTCCCAACAGATGTGAGTCTAGATGGGATGCCATATATTCTAACCCAGATAGTACTAGTAGGTAGATATAGGCTTGAATTTTTCATCTACAACATGCTCAAAAATGAAATTTTCACTACCAAAGGACCAGGGTTGCTTATGATCTTCATAGCTTCTGAAGTGTGCGATGAAAATGTTTGCATCTAGCTCAGTGATGTCTATGTTAGTGATATACTCTATAAATAACATGGAGATGTTATATATATATTATATACTGTATATTAAATTGTAGACATTATTATTATTGATTAATGAGCATATGATTTATTAATGAGACTGAAGTTGCTATTTCTAAATGATTTCTAATCATATATCATATGAGAAACAAATATAATTGTAAGATTAATATATGTATTAATTGATGATCATATTTCATGTGTCGTAATATAAAAATACCAAATCGATAATATAGACATATGTTAGTGTAGAGATTTTATGTATCATCAGTTAATCTCAAGTAGTGTTTATATGGAGTCGTTAGACTTAAGATCATCATAATTTCCAACATATGTACTATTTTATTTTGAGATTACTAAATATTACTCTATAATAGATAGTTATAAAAATAGTTTTTAGGTTTGCCATGAAATATACAATAGAATATAAGTGATCAAGATAGTATTTGTCTCTCCGAGAGATATCTCTAGGCCCCTAGATGTAATGGATTATGAAAGCGCATGACCATACCAAGGTGATTGAGGAGTCAATCATAAATTTATAATTTATCATAGGATCAAGAGAGTGATTGAGCTATTAAGAGGATGACACAAGTCTCACCTTGAGCTCGATTGATATCGTAAGGCAAAGAGATTCATACATGAAAACATAATAAGTTTAGCCGATACGTCTTGCTAAAGATTGCCATTAATAGAGTAACCGAAAAGACGTTTATGGGTTACGACTAAATATACATGAACCTATAAGGTCATACGCTTAACGGGTTGAAATGCTTATAAGAATGTGATTCAGATAAGGACTCAATTCGGATAGAGATCCGAGTAGACTCCTATTAGGCCACGGTCCTCTAGGTCTAAGTGAGGAAGCCTATATATAGGGAGCCGGGGAGGTCGAGGAGAGATACCTCTGTTCATCTTGAGTAAGAATCTTAGCCACCACCTCCCGAACCAAACCCTAGCCGCTTGTAAGTGCTAGTACACCTGTAATCGGTGTTCCAGGTGAGTGCTAGTACATCTGCAATCGGCGTTCCAGCCTTAGATGTGTGGATATCGGTGGAGGTGCTACTCGTTGCGACGTTGATTGGCATTAGAATCACAGCGATCAACTACTTTATCTACCATCTCGACGCGTGTGTGGTTGGATCGGCTTCTCTATCCCTACTTCCGCTGCACTATACGTCTTGTGGTAACAGTACATGATTCTTTTTTTGCATGATGTCCTGGTGTACGCGGTAGAAAAAAATTATTTTATGCTATCATAGCCTACGCCTTCCTCTTTAGTGGTATTAGAGCTGTCTTGCGTAGTTTGCGATTTGGATCATCGCATATGTTGATATGTGGTAGTAATAGATTGAATATATTACAATCTAAATCAGTCGGGTCATGTGATGGATCGATGATAGCATGGGTTGATGAGATCAATTGGCGAATAGGGATTAGATGAGGTATGGATCATAGCATTAGTAACATTCTTGAGAGCGTTTCGGATCGACATAAGCTTGTTATGCCAAGTACTAGTAAGTTATGGATCTATAGCCTTGGGTCATTAGAACTAGTAATGTTCTTGAGAGTGTCTCGGACTAGCGTAAGGTTGTTATGCCGAGTACTAGTAGGTTATGAATCTATAGTCTCAGATCATTAAAAATAGTAATATCCTTGAGAGTGTCTCGGACTGGCATAAGGTTGTTATGCTGAGAACTAGTAGGTTATGGATCAGGTCAATGAAATTACTATTGCTAGTATCCTTGAGATTGTCTCAGATCGACATAAAGTTGTTATGCTGAATAGTAGTAGATTATGAATCCGATTGCCATGGGTTAGTGGAAAACTAGTATCCTTGAGAGTGTCTCGGATCAGCATAAGGTGGTTGTGCTATATAGTTTTTCTATAGCGATTTCATAGATTAGATCTATGAATTTCATAGGGTATTGGGTTTACATCGTTAGGTAGAATACGATTCTACGCCTAACTTATTTTTGCTAGGAATGATGTGAATAGTATTGCCCTATAGCGTATTTGGAATGTATGAGATGTATGAAATGCATGTAACATTCATTCATAGCCTACGTGCCATGATTATTTTAGCTACTATTAGCTGTCTCTATTGTATTTAACAACCTGCGTGTCAACTATAGTTGTTGAATCTATTTTTGTAATATTCAATTTCTAGCTATAAGTTATAAGTTTTTAAGCATGGTGACAAAAGGAAAGATGTGGAAGGTTGAGATCATCTATATAGAGATGGAGATCACCATTCTTTTAGGCAATACTATTTTCACAGTTGAATATGTTTATTTATAATATTTTAAAAAATTATGTGTTTGTGCCCTTCCATATGTTGCACGTAAGGAGAATGATCACCATACAGTAGACCTAATAAAGTAGGGTATAGTAGATTTTGGATATCTATATGTGGAAGCATTTGGTTTAATTAACAAGGTTATCAAAATAGTTTTGGACCTTGGGGCACAGGTTGGGGCCGGAGCATATTGATGTCACCCCACAAACAAGAATCATATAGCTATGTGATTAGCAAAATATTACTTAACCATGTCACTAGTTTTCTAGCCGTGATACTAAAACTCACTAGGAATTAGCAAGATGAGAATCTTGATCCACTATGTCACTTAGAGAAAGTTTTGTTGTAAAACACATAGTGAGAGTCTTTCATTAAATAGCTTAATGAAGGATGTTACTAAATTTTGCATATTCTTATGTTGTAGATCATGTCAGCTAACACCGTAATCGGTTCTTTTAATTTGCGATATATTTTTGAGAAAGAAAAGTTAAATGGTACAAATTTTATGGATTGTTATCACATCTTGAGAATTGTTCTCAAGTAAGAGCACAAGGAATATGTCCTTAGACTCCTTAACCTGGTAACTTGCTTGATAATGCTACTGTGGCTGCACGGAGAGCTCATAAGAAACACACAAATGATTCTCTTGATGTGAACTGTCTCATGCTTGCCACAATATCCTTTAAGCTTTAGAAATAATATAAGAACACGAATGCTTACAATATAATTGTAGGGTTATATAGTATGCTTGAGAAACAAGTAAGGGTTGAGAGGTTCAATACTTCAAAGTCCTTGTTTACGTGTAGGCTTGCGGAAGGGAATCCTGTTAGCTCTCATGTGATTAAGATGATTGGCTACATTGAGAGTTTGGAAAAGTTTGGTTTTCCCCTTAGACAAGAGTTGTTTATTTATGTGATTCTCTAGTCACTCCCATTGAACATTGAGCCATTCATATTGAACTATCACATGAACAATTGGACAAAACCTTGACCGAGTTGCATGTGAAGCTAAAATCTACCGAGGACAGCATTAAGAAAAGCAATAATCATATGATGATGATACAGAAAGGAAAGGGTAAGCCCAATGTCAAGAAAATCGTGGTCAGGAGAAAGTTGACTCCCGATCAGATCATGAGCAACTCTCAGGTCGCTATCGGAGACAAGAAGGGTGCTACTCTTGATGCAGCTTGTTTTTATTGTAAGGGATCAGGACACTAGAAGAGAAACTATCCAAAGTACTTAGAGGATCTCAAGAACAAGAGAAGTACAACTTCTGCTTGAAGTAGAAATGTTATTGAGATCATTATTGCTATTTCATCTACTAATTTTTGGATATTTGATATCGGATTGGTTGCTCACATATGCAAATCATTACAGTGGCTAATAAGAAGTAGAAGTGAGAAGGAGCAAAGTGGATCTTTGCATTGGTAATAGAGTAAGAGTTGCTACGGTGGCTATTAGCACCATGTCATTGTCTTTACCTTTAGGATTAGTTTTAGAATTAAATAATTATTATTGTATTCCATCGCCAATGTTATTTTAGCTTTTTATTTGCAAAAAAGAAGGTTATGACTTTAGATGTGGACAATGTTTGTTCTCTTTATTTTAATATTTGTTCTTTTTATTTTAAAGATATATTCTATTTTCATACTCCATTGGTGAATGGATTATATGTTCTAAATCTTAAAGGGACACCGGTATATAACATTAATATAAAGAAGTAACGTTCTAATGATTTGAATTGCACATTCATATGTCATTGTCGCTTGGGCCATATAAATGAGAAACGCATGAAAAGGTTCCATAGATATGGTCTTCTACACTCATTTGATCTTAAATCATTTGGGATGTGCAAATCTTGTTTACTTGACAAGATGACTGGGTTACCTTTCACCAGTCAAGGTGAAAGGGCAAGTGACTTATTGGCACTCATGTATACTGATGTATGTGGACCAATGAGCTCTATAGTCAGAGGTGGGTTTTAATATTTCATAACTTTTACTGATGACTTTAGTAGATATGAGTACATCTACCTAATGAAGTATAAGTATGAATCCTTTGTAAAGTTCAATGAATTCCAAAATGAAGTATAATCATTTAGGAAAAACAATCAGTTTCTACAATTTGATTATGGAGGCGAGTATTTGAGTGATGTGTTTGGCAATCATGTGAAGGATTGTGGAATTGTTCCACAGTTGACTCCACCAGTTACAACTCAATAGAATAGGGTATCTGAAAATCTCACCTTATTAGACATGGTGCAGTTCATGATGAGCCAAAGTGATCTTCCATTGTACTTCTAAGGATATGCTCTTAAAAAGACACCATATGAGATATGGACGGGATAATGTCCTAGCTTGTTTTCCCTTAAGATTTGGGGATGTGAGGCTTATGTAAAACGCTTACAATTTGATAAGCTGCTTCTAAGTCTGACAAATGTTTCTTTATCAGGTATCCTATGGAGACAAGGGATATTACTTCTATAATCAAGGAGAAGGTAAAGTGTTTGTCGCCTGATATGGTGTTTTCTTAGAGAAAGGATTTCTCTCAAGAAAGGAAAATGGGAGAATAGTGAAACTCGAAAAAATTTGAGAAACACCTAAAAATGTTTTAGCTCCTACACAACCATAATAGGTTAAACAATGTGTTGAAGAACCTATTGTACACACACCAACACCACATAGGTAAGAGAGGTTACGTCGTGCACTTGAGAGGTATATGCTCTTGACTATTCATCAAAGAGACATATTGTTGTTAGACAACAATAAGTCTAAGACCTATGAAGAAGGGATGGTAAGACCAGACTCTGCGAAATGGCTTAAAGCCATAAGATCCTGAGAAATGGCTTGAAGCCATGAGATCCAAAATTGAATCTATGCATAGTAATCAAGTTTGGAACTTAGTTGATCCCCTGATGGTGTTAAAACCATTGAATGCAAATGGGTTTTCAAGAAAAACATAGATATGGATGGAAATGCTCACATCTATAAGGCATGATTAGTGGCTAAAGGTTTCAAACAAATTCAATGTGTTGATTATGGTAAAACTTTTTCACCTATCACAATGCTGAAGTTTATTTGGATCATTCTAGCAATTGCTGCATATTTTAACTATGAGATATGACAAATGGATATCAAAATAGATTTCCTTAATGAAAATCTAAGTGAGGATGTGTACATGACATAACCCATTGGTTTTATCAATCTGCAATTGGCTGAAAAGATATGAAGTTGCAAAAATCGATTTATGGATTAAAGTAGGCATCTTGAAGTTGGAATATTTGTCTGAAGTGATCAAAAGATTTGGTTTTATCGAGAACTAATAAGAGCCTTATGTTTAAAAGAAGGCTAGTGGGAGTGCACTTATATTTCTGGTCTTATATGTGAATGACATATTATTGATCAAAAATGACATTACTATGCTCAAATTTGTTAAGTCTTCATTGAAATGTAGTTTATCTATGAAAGAGTTCAGAGAGGCGGCATATATTCTAGGCATCAAGATCTATAGAGATAGATCAAGAAGGTTAATATGATTATGCCAAGATACATACATTGATAAGGTGTTGAAAATGTTCAACATACAGTACTCCAAGAAAGATTTTCTACCTATATCACATAGTATAAATCTTAGCAAGAGTCAGTGTTCTAGTACACCTAATGAGCGGGATTAGATGAATGTGATTTCATATGCTTTGACAATTGGGTCGATTATGTATACCATGCTTTGTACATGTCTAGATATCTCGTATATTTGAAGTGCTACGAGTAGATACCAATCAGATTCAGGTGAAGATCACTAGATTGTTGTAAAGAACATTTTGAAGTACTTAAGAAAAACTAAAGATATCTTTCTAGTTTATGTAGGTGAGAAAATCTCGTTGTAAATGGTTGCACCGATGCTAGCTTCCAAACTAACAAAGACGATTTTAGATCACAATCTGGATTTGTGTTCTATCTAAATGATGGAATGGTGAGCTAAAAGAGTTTCAAACAGGATACAGTTCCTGATTTTACAACGGAAGTTGAGTGTATTGTAGCTTCTGAAGCTGCTAAAGAGGCTGTTTGGATCAAGAAATTTATTTCTGAACTTAGTGTGATGACTAGTGCCATTAGTCCAATGGACCTCTACTGTGATAATAGTGGGGCCATTGCGCAAGACAAGGAGACTAGATCGCACCAGAAGTCTAAGCACATTCTATAGTATTTTCACCTCATTCGTGAGATAGTGGAGAGAGACAATATAAAGATATGCAAAGTAGAAATGGATTTGAACATTGTAGATCCATTTACAAAGCCACTTCTCTAGCCAAAGTATGAGGCCTATGTTAGTGCAATGGGTATTAGCCAAAGTATGGGAGATTGTTAGTGATATGCCCTTGAGGTAACATGGACATATTGTGTATATCCATACTATGATATATTGATTTGTTTCTTAAAATATACATTATCATTATTGATCAATGAGTATGTAACTTATTTATAAGACTCATAATGTCCAATATTGCTATTTTTAAATGATCTCTGATCATATATTATGTGAGAATCAAATATGATTGTAAGATCAACATATGTATTGATTGATGATCATATACCATGGATCATAGTATAAAGATACCAAATCAATAATATGGACATATGTTAGTGAACATATATTGGATAGACCCACTATGAGATACTGCAGAGATTTTATGTATCATCGATTAATCGCAAGTAGTATTTATGTGGAGTACTTAGACGTGAGATCACTATAGTTCCCAACATATGTAGTAACTTTTTTTGAGACTACCAAACATTACTTTGTAATAGGGTAGTAGTATTTGGGTTTACTATATAATATGCGGTGGAATGCGAGTGATCAAGATAGAATTTGCCTCTCCTATGAAAGATATATTTATGGGCTCCTCGATGTAATGGATTATGGAAGTGTATGGCCATACCAAGGTGATTGAGTAGTCAATCATAAGTTTATAATCTATCACAGGATCGAAAAACTGATTAAGCTATTAAGAGAATGACATAAGTCTCATCTTGAGCTGGATTAATATCATAAGACAAAGAGATTAATACATGAAAATATTATAGGTTTAGTCGATTTGATTTTTACGTATACTTTTGGTTTAATATGTCTTGTTAGAGACCGCTATTAACAGGGTGACCTGAAATATACATCTTGCCAAATATATGTAAACCTATAAGATCGCACGGTTAACGGGTTGAAATATTTATTCAAATGTGATTCAAATAAGACTCAATTCGGATAAAGATTTAAGTGGACTCCTATTGGGCCATAGTCCCCTAAGCCCAAGTGAGGATGCCTATATATAGGGAGACGAAGAGGTTAAGAAAAAATATCTTTGTTTATCTTGAGCAAAAACCATAACCATTACCTCCCGAGCTAAACCCTAGGTATTTGCGAGTGCTAGTACACTCACAGTTGGCGTTTTAACCCCGGACGTGTAGATACTAGTGGAGACACTGCTCGCTGTGGCTTTGATCAGCATCAGGATAACTGCGATCAACTGCTTCATCTGCCACCTCGACGTGCGCGTGGTTGGATTTACTTCTACAACCTTACTTTCGCTGCACTGTGTGTCTCATAGTAACAGTTTATAATTCTTTCTTCGCATGATGTTCTGGTATGCATGGTAAATTTTTTTTATTTTTATACTATCATAGCCAGAAGCATCTTAATCTGCTTCGACACGATTCTGTCTTTGCTACCCTCTAAAAAGCCTACTTTATGAGAAGATTGTGCTTTCCTTGTTATTGTGCTACCTCGGTGACCGCTAGATATGTATGGAGATTTCTCTCTTTAGGGTTAGACTCATGTATTATAAGGATTTGGTGATTTCTGGAACCAGTGGAGAGCTCCCCCTACTTCTTTCCCCTTGGACTAGAAGCATTCCATGGGAAGAAGCAGCTGAAACTTGGAAAAAGCTATTGAAGGAAGAAGGCAGAGGAAGATTGGGAGAAGATTTCAAAGAGGTTGGAAAGATTGGTAAAGACATATGGAGAAAGGAGAAGTGGTGGTGAGAGCGGTAATGCGATGGCTACAGTAACAACTGACTACGACATAGTGTCGACTCCAAGTGGACCTATTCCAGACTTTGGTTTCATTCTTCGATTACCGCTCGCAAGTCACATGCAGGACTCTTTGCTCATTGATGGAAACCCTCTACCAGAAGGAAATTGATTAAGCTGAGCAGTTGCTTGACTAATTGACTTATTTACTTTGTGTGTCACCATGTTTCTGTAAACAAGCAGTCATGTCTTGGTCATGACAAGCTCAGTATCTGCTGGTCCTGACCAAGTAGATGCAGAATATTATGATCCTACTATTTTGGTGAATAGGTCTGGCCGGGAAAAACAATTGGAATAGATATATTTTACTGCCCTCAATTATTGTTGCTAGTATAACGTGCAACTTGTACCTATGAAACAGGTAAGAAAACCCTTGGCTGTGGATACCACCCGATCTACTCCAGAGTCTGAAACTTTTTGTAGGCTTTGTATTTCTATGTGGAATCCAATTTTCTTGGTCCAATCTAGTTTTGATGTTCAGTTGAACAGATACATTTGATTTTTCAGTTTGTGTCGCATGTTTGAGAGATTATGGATCTAAGATGAATTATGAGATCTCATATAAAATTCATTATAATTGTTTTAGACAAAGGAATTTATTTGCTATAAATAATCTAGTATTTAGTAAAACTAGTTTCAAGAACAAGTAAATACCACATAAAACTTGGAGAAGAAATGATGGTTGATATTGCTACGTTATTTTATAAACTTAATTAAATTTAAAAAATGGTTTGATTTAAGAAAAAGTAAAAATATCTTATAGCATGAAATGAAGGGAGTGAGTAGTATCTGAAAAATGCATGTCTTTTTTTTACCTACTTTCTTATTTCAAACAATCATAACTATCTCTTATATTTTTTAAAAAACTCAGAAGTACAGTTTGTTGGTGTTGCTAAAATGTCACATAGTCCAATGTCAATATGCTCTTTTGCCACACAACACTATGAAATATAAAAAATGAAAACTGTGCTTCACATGCCTCGCCTCTTCTCTATGTCCAGAAACCCCTCACAAAGGCTCTAGCCGCTGGCAGCCGGTACACCGGAGGTCAGTTCTGCTGCCGCTTGCAGCTCCAGTTGCCAACAACCCCAGCATGCACATTCAACTTCACTATCCCCTGCATCAGTTCTAGCCATCGCACGCTTGAGTTTTGCGCTCCTCCTCGTGCGGGCTGTAGCCACCAGTGGCCCTATGGCCCCCGTGAACGAGTTTAGTCATCCCCTTATGCTGTCACCGGCGGCCCCTAAGCTGAGCTTCAGTGTGCTTGAGCTGCTGATTCGCACTTACGGATGGGACTCTAAAATAAAGATGAATGAAGATGCTTGATAAAAACAATACATATAATATCATATTTATATATAAAATATACAATATACTCAATAAATTAAAACAACAGATATAAAATAGAGTTTAATTTTAAAGTCGTTTAGCCCTACGCTATATCATAAGCTATAGGATAAATCAGTAGAGGCACAACTACACGCCTATAAACCCATATATAGTATAGCTCTAATAAATATAGACTAATGATAGCATTAATATATATAGTAAAATGGACGAGAGTTGAGTGAATAAGGATAGAAGCTGAGGACGAAGGGATGGGTAGTAACTAAATTGGAGGTAGATTTTCTTATGCCGGCGTCTTATGTTGGTGGGTGATGACTAATGGGGTGGCCCAGTACTAGAAAAAATATTAAATTCTACTGTGCATTTGGGCCTCCTTTATCTTTCATTCTCTACCAGCAAGCAGGCCCGCTCCTCTCTCTCTCCTCCCATTCCCTTCGCATGGGCTTCGGACTGATCGGCCAAATCACTACCAAATTGTAGTCGTTATGTAGTCATTTGTTTCTAATTGGGTTTACAATCAAAAATTTTCGAGATAATGGATGATACAATACCATATATTTTTGAAAAGTTTTTGAAATTCTCCAGAACTATTTGTATGTGTTCCGTAGGTAGGGAGCAGGATCACCACCATTGGCTCTTCTAAGCAATAGCGCTTCTGTGATCATATACTGTTAAATGTTCCAAAAGTTAAACAAACTTTTATTGAGGGCCGTGTTGCCTAGGCTATGAAATTTTCTTCTCTAAATTTCCATCATCATTCCCTATCTTCTTTTCTAAAACATCAGCACTCGTCATAGGTGCCAAATTAGGAGTGCCGTGCCATGACCCCATCAGAGTCGCTGATTCATATATGAGAAATGAACCATATCATATGAAATTATTACATTTCAATGAATGGCTAAATTCATTATTAGTCAAAATTGCTAGTTTTGATTAATGTTTCGCACGTACCGTCTATTTAGTCAGTGTTTTTATTAATCACGACGAAGTAAGAATTAATATGTTTATACTTTCGCGTGTACTGCATTAATTGAACCAAGAGTTGATCAATTACTTTTTTTTAGAAAAGAGTTGTCGTCACTCTCCTAAATTATTTTAGCAGAATGTTCAACAATTTTAAATTATTTATGCTCAGTATACGGAATCTTGTTTTAAAACTAGCTTACCTGCCTCTGAAATGTTGTCATAGGTAACATTACACTCTATTTTACGAAATATTCTTAAATTTTTTATGACTATCTGCATGTCTTTTCACATCTTAGGATTAAATGGTATTAATCTGGTGCTTCCAACGTAGATACTTTATCATAGAAAAAAAAATTAGCATAGAAACTCTTATCCTGAACGGCCTCTGCCTCATTATGAATAGGCTTATCTTTAATGGGTCATATCGAGACCCATGAGACAAAGCAGCTAGACCTATCATAGGTGACATCATAAAGCACCGTATAAAACTGATAGAAATGAAGTCAGCTCATCTCTGACAATTTCACTAGACAAACGGTCATAGGTAAGCCCTCATCTATCATGGTTATCTAGTCTTAATCTGTCATAGATAAGCATTTACTATTTGTAACAGTTTCTTAGTACAACTCGTCAGAGTTAAGGGTTGTCCAGTGACATGCGTTCACCTCTACGGCCCGTCATAGGTATCTTGACCACACATTTGATGGTTAGTGTGTTGATAAACGACAAATGTTGGTTATGTTATATATATACCTCCACAGATATATTTGTTGGCCAACCTACCTTTAACATTGTTTACATTTTAGGTGAGAGGGTAAGGGAGTGAATCTTTATCCTAATATTGAGAGGTTAAATACAAAATGAGCTAAATTTGGACATAGTAATATTATAGTTTGTTCATCCAAACTAATTTTATTATATATGTGCAGATGAATCGTAGTTGGATGTACAATACTAATTGCTTGAGCTAGGAGTTTAGAAATGGAGTAGTTGAAATCCTAAATACCGCGGAGGATGATAAGGAGGAATATGTGGTCTATCCATGCATAGACTACAGAAATAAGTAGATATTTTTAGATAGAGCGTAGTTACAGTCTTATCTTACATGTAAAGGTTTTATGAAGCTAACATAGAAGGAGAAATGGAAAGGGCAAGTAAAAGGAGTCATTGGCCCTGAAAACTTTAGCTAAGTCAATTTGTGTCATGTATGTCCTTAGCGGAGGACAATTTATTATGACAAATGTGTAGTGCCTACTAAGAAGAACTATACAAATACATGGAGATGACCAACCCCGAGAGAAAGCAACGGGAGAACTCAATTGTTGGATATCATGGTCCTGAGCCATTCCTGTCCAGTGCAACTTAGTTATTGTGGGCTTTAATGATCTTTTTGATCTTTATAGGCTACGAGTGGTGGACACGGGCCTTCTAAAGTGCTACTCATTGTAAGTGCACACAAACCTATTTTGTTGCACAAATACTCATGTTCAAATTGTTCTAACTAATACGAGCACGGTTATAGGTTTTGTTGGAAAGAAGCTCATAGGTCAAGGTACTAGGTTGGTTTCCTTGATCCATCAGTGATCAATGAGACCATCCTAAATACCAACATATGTGATGTCATCGAGTCCTTAAGCCGTTGCTTTTAGGCCTACCAAAACAAGAAATACATAATGGTAGGGCACAATCAATTGTAAGGGCCTTGCTATAATATGTTTTTCCTTTTTTATTACATTGTACTAGTATTTTTTAGATCACGAGTTCCTTATAGATACACAGCTCATGCAGGCCGCATTGATTTCTCTTGGTAATAGTGCCAAATGGAACAAGGTTTACTAACTTCAATTGTAGTGAACAATACAATTTTAAGCCTCTAATTGTCACAATAGATGCCGCTTGGGCACCTTACATATAGAAAGAAGGCAGGCACATGGAGAAGAAACAAACCCTCCATCATCATAAGAACTTCTAATGTGCACTATAGGTCGATGATCAATGTGGTTTTCATGTCTGCCACAACATGCCTACTTTGATGGGATAGGTGATCGACTATGATTCCGAGATTTGTGCTTACACTTGTATGTCATTTGTTCTTTTCATGGTTATGAACTAATAGTATCACTATACAGATAAATATGTGAAACATCCATCAAATTGATCCAATGCATATTATAGGATAAATAGCCACTTTCATCATTCAAGAAATCATTCACTCCAAAAGATGTTCTGGCCTAAGTAGAATAAAAATAAATACGTGTTATACAATGACCAATATTACCTATTCAATAATTGTATTATATATTTTATATTGGTTTTTATGTATTTGTTTATGTATGTGCTTGTGCATATATGTCCTTGATTGTTAAATGATCACATAATATATCATTTATCAAAAAAGTTTGATATTTTATATTAAAAAAGATGTCACCTCACTTATAAAAATCCACAATATATTATTCGATTCTTTTTTAGGTGATCGTGTTTCTTTTTCAAAAATGCACGGGTGGCATGCATATAGCTATAGATAAGTTTGTGGATTCAAATGAAAATTATAGATATATATGATTCCCAAAAATTAATGTATATGCATGTTCATAAATATTCGACAATGATTATGAAATTTTGGATGCTTAATTATGTCAATGTTGCTGTTGGGAACTAAGAGGTTATAAGAATATATGTACTATCTATTTTTGAAAGGCATGGCTAGCAATTCCTTAGGCTAGCCAAAAAATAAATTTAATTTTTTTAATAACCATGTCACTATCGGGTTTGAAGCAAAACCCAGGTGAATACTACATGTAATGGGTTTCAAATAAATCCGGTTATAGGTAACTACCTGTGACGGTTGCTAATCTACACCATCACTCATAACTGACGGATTATGAAACTGGCCCATCACATATAGACTATATCTAATAGGTTATAAGCGTAATCATACATTTGGAGTATCTTATTTGTGATGGGTTATTAAAGCGAATGTTGGGTCGTAAGTGCAATTAGTTTACAGTGCTAATGACGGATCTTCTTTACATGTATTATAGGTAATCTTAGTTCTAATAGATCTTAACCCATCATAGGTGATGTGAAGTCATCACTTACTACTTATCTATAACAAGGATTAAACCCATAACAGATAAAGGTTTAGAGTTATGAGTTGATTTAGCGTAGTGATGCCTTCTTTACAAACAGAAACCAAAAATACAAATGTCACTAAGGTGTACTGTAACCTAGTTTTAAAGTAGCATAGTTTTAATATATCTAGAGAGTTAAACATCGAGGGGGAGTGCAATGGACTTCTGTGCATGCACTCCCAAACCGAACTGTCTCGCCTTTGTGATATTTCTAGTTGAATGATCCATGATTCAGGGCTCACTGACTTACAGCGACAGTGTGGGGCTGGAAAACACCTGATCCCCAAAAGTCCAAATCCCAAAAACTTACCTCAAAATGGATTTGAGATAAATGTAAAGATTTTGTGGACATACAAAAAATGGGGAAATTAATGCTAATGTAAAAATATCAAGTTCTCGTGATATTTGCAACCGTAAACTTGCGCCTGCCGGAGCTTACCTCGCAATCAGGATCTTTTCTGTTCAGATTGAACATAATTAGAAAAGTTTTGAGCATGACCGATGAATAAATCTTAGTGGGGAATGAAATTGAAAACTTCCTCTCAATCATAAAAACTAAAAAAAACAATGTTTGCACAATCTAGATAATCTCAAAATATTAACAAAATAAAATTATTGGACAGAAGGTTGACAAAAATTAATTAAATCCTAATTAATTTACGTGAGATGCGAAAATAATTAACCACTAAAAACACTATAGCTAGATTTTAGATTAAAGAAACCGATCTAAATCTCATAGAAAAATAAATCAATATAAAATCGATCGACATCAAACAGGAAGAAGAGTGATTAATTATCACATTAATATTTCATAAATTTTACATTTATTAGTAAGATTTCGCTTATCGATTATGCCTCCAAAGCATCCAAAATTTTTCCAAAAAATCTCCCAAACTCTAGATTAGATCTCTAATCTATTATCTAATCCATTCTCTCCAAGATTCTGCCAAAATAAACCTTTTTAATTTTACAATAATAGTTACAGATCATAGCCAGACTAGGACATCTACTATATACGTCACCAGCCCGCCAATAACTTAGGCCACATCTACGTCATCGGCTAGCTCCCACCCACGTGCCTAACGGCCCATCATGGTCCCGCGCTGTGTTCTAGGCTGACTTGCCACGTCAGCCTGTTCTGCCTCTGTGTAGGTGCCATCGTTGCTCCTCTAGGTCTCGTCTACCACATGCATTGTTTTATCTCCGTGCATCAGTTGTTGGGCCACCACTCGCTAGCCAACTGTGCCCCTCGGCCTACACGTGCCTCCTCATGCTACTTACCTGGGCCTATACACCGCGCGTGTTAACTTCATGGTCCTACACTCGTTTCATGTCGTAGCCTGCGCACCCGACTTGTTCGCTCATGTGCCTCAGGTCAGTTCGCTACTCTTGTGCTGTGCCGGACTACTATAGCCAATATAAAAAAACTCCAATAGTATCTAATTTTCCTCTGAATTTTTTTTTCTGATTTTCTTTCAAATTTTAAGCAACTTTCAAAGTTTTAGTACGTGCACATATACAAATAAAAATATTTTTTAGATACAGATTATCATAATGGAGGGAAAGAGGATTTCAACGTTTAGAAGCTTTGTGTGGAGGATCCAAGAATCCGCGATTAGAGAAGTTTTGAAAAGGACGAAAGGGGTAAGGTGGTGAGCCCTGATGGTATTCCAATCAAGGTGTGGAGATGTCTCGAGGATATAGCTATAGGTTGGTTAACCAAATTGTTCAACAATATTGGTACTAATCTATTAGAATAAGAGAGATATCTAGAGTTATACTAATTATCGGGGAATTAAGTTGATGAGCCACACTATGAAGTTATAGGAGAGAGTTATCGAACACCATTTGAGAGGAATGACACAAATCTCTATGAATCAATTTGGTTTTATGCCCAGAAGATTAACCATAGAAACAATTTTCTTAATAAGATAAGTTATGGAGCGGTTTAGAGAGTAGAAGAAAGACCTACCTATGTTTTTTATTGACATGAAAAAGACTTATCATAAGATACCAAGAAATATTATGTGGTGGGCTTTGGACAAATATAAAGTCCCAATAAAGTATATCTCCCTTATAAAGGATATGCACAACAATGCTATGACTAGTGTTCGAACAAATGATGGTAACATAGATTACTTTTTGATTAAAATAAGACTATATCAGGATCAATATTAAGCCCTTATGTTTTTGCATTGGTAATGGACAAGGTTATGATAAACATACAAGAAAATATTACTTAGTGTATGCTTTTTACAGATGATGTAGTGTTAATTGACGAGAGTTACGCAGGAGTAAGCCAATGCTTACTTTTCTAAGCCTATGGTTTGTACAATTACAAGCTTAATAACAGGGTTTGGGTCATACACAACTCCTTTCAAGATCAAACCAAAGTGTAATAGTAAGCAATCTTGAAAAGAAGAAATACGATAATGCATATTTTCTTGATCTTTCTCACATTTTTATAGCACATAATTTTGATCATTCTCATATCTTTTTTTAAGCATATTAGCACATTTAAAATAAGGTTAAAATAAATAAGAAAGTTCAACCATATTAAGATTTAGTTCATGTTGTCGTTCTATTTAGCTATTCATGCAAAGACCAACATCATATATATGGAAAGATGAAAGCAAACATGACTGCAAATAATACAATTATATGTAGTGCTCATTATTTTCTAATATAATTTTTTACTTTTCAAATAAAGAACCCAACAAAATATGTTACAAATGGTTGATGCTCCTCTCAAAATAACCCCATAGAATGAATAACCCTAGATTTTCCTCAAAAATGAGTAAAACAAAAAGAATATAATGGTTTTATAAAAATATCTATCAATTGATGTCTAGTTCCACATGGTGAAGTGCTATATTTTCTTTTTTAGCATGATCTGTAAGAAAATAAAATCTAATATCAAAATGATTTGTCTGAGTGATATACTGGGTTCTTAGCAATACAAATGATACTTGTGTTATCACATAAAAGTGGAACATTTTCTAAAATAACATCATAATCTTTAAGTGTAGCTACTATCTAAAGTATTTCGGAACAACAACTATCAATAACTACATATTCAGATTTAACAGTTGATTGTGCTATGGAAAATTGTTTTCTGGATGAGCAAGCAACAAGTGAATTAGCTAAGAAGAAAATAGCACTAGAATTACTTTTTTTAACAAGTCGACACCCTCCAAAATCATTATTAGAAAAATCTCTTAAACTAATACATTAGCATATAGATAGCAATATGTCAAAATCTTTATTTCTATAAGTATACTTGAGAATTCGCTTAATTACTTGAAGATGTAAAGCACATGGGAAAGCTTGAAATCGTGCACATAAACATACTGTAAATTGTATATTTAGTCTTGAAGCTACAAGATATAAAAGTGAACCTATCATACTCCAATATTTCTTTTGGTCATCCGGCTTACCATCTTCGTCAAGATCAAGTGTAGATATTGCTCCTATGAGTGTTATCATGGGTTTGCAATTGTCCATTCCAAAGTTACGTAGAAGGTCCTTTATATACTTACTTTGATGTATAAGTATACCTTCTTTTGTTTGTTTGATTTGCAATCTAAAAAATACATCAACTTGCCCATTATACCCACCTCAAATTTCTTGCTCAGTTTCTAAAAACTGAAACAACAAATCATGAGAAGAACAACCAAATATGATATCATCTATTTAAATCTAAACGAATAATTGATCATTATCTTGCTTAAGAACAAAAAGGGTTTTGTCTACGATACCTTGCTCTTGGGGCTTATTTTAAATTTAGATAGTTTAAAAACATGATTAGGATATTTAGCATTTTCAAAACCATATGATTGCCTGACATAAACTTTCTCATTGATAATGACATTTATAAAAACACTTTTTACATCTATTTAATAAAGTCTAAAATATTTACATGCATCAAAGGCTAACAAAATTCTAATGACTTCAAATCTAGCAATAGGAGCAAATAATTTATTAAAATTCTGTTGTTCTATTTGTATAAAACTTTGAGCTACCAACCTAATTTTGTTTCTAATAACTACACCATCCTTACTATGTTTATTTTTAAAAGCCCATTTAGTTATAATTATAGAATGATTAAGAGGTGGTGGTACAAATTTCTAAACTTTGTTACATTTAGTATTTTCTAACTCTTCATGCATTGCATTGATATAAGATTAGTCAATTAATTTGTGTGATATATGTTTGAGTTCAAAAGACACTACGAAAGCTAAATGAACATGAGAGTTTCAATCATGAAACCTAGAACATGTTACCCTTTAATGAAGATTACCGATAATTTGTTAAGGTGGATATTTTCTTTGAACGTACAAGGATCAGTAGCTTTAGAAACTTTATCTTTTTCAATTTGATCTTCTACTTGCACAGATGATGTTGAACCTTAAGGATATTCAGTTGTTGGTGATGTTATGGTAGGTGCTGGAACAGTTTCAATGGATTGCGTGGGAGGAGCCAAAGCTTTATCTTCATCATCCTTATCATCTTTATCAATAAAGATGTTCTCCCTCTAAATGTATGTACCTATACCTACAACACTTGGACTAGTACCTGGGCTAGTCTTATCAAAAGTAACCTTATATGTTTATATTATTTTTTTAGTTTCCAAAACTAGAACATGATAAGTAGTAAATGACTAGAGTAACCAAGAAGCATGCCATCAACTGATCTAGCCTCAAATTTATTCAAATTACTAGATTTTAGCACAAAACATTTACATCTAAAAATTCAAAAGTGAGAAACACTAGGCCTATGATCAGATCATAGCTCATAAGAAGTTTTACCAAGCTTTGATCTCCAAAACACATGATTTGAAACATAGCATGCAGTAGATATAGATTCAGCCCAAAATTTTCTAGGAGTAGAGAATTCATCTAGCATAGTCCTAGCCATCTCAACCAAAGTTTTATTTTTCTTTTCAACTACACTATTTTGTTGTGGTACTCAAGATGAAGAAAATTGATGATCAAGACCTCTTTTATCACAAAAGTGATCAAAAGAAGAATTTTTAAATTCGATCTTTTATCACTTCTAATTGTTCTAATAGCTCCTACGAGATCGATAGATAATCTAAGGGCAAGATGTCTAAAATGACTAAAAGCCTTATCTTTGGATGCCATAAAATAAACCCAAAAGTATCTATAGTAATTATCAACTATCACCAGCATGTCCCACTTCCCTCTAAAAGATTTAACTCATGATGGTCTTACAATATCAAGGTGTAGAAGTTGTTCCGATGCACTTATCACTACCATAGTAAGAGGTGAATGTGAACCTGTATGTATCTTACCATGTGTATACTATATTGTTATCATCCTTAAGCTTAGGTAGACCATGAATAATATCCAAACCACTAACACATGTTAGATGATCAAAACCAACATAACCAAGTCTATGGTGCCAAAAAAATAAGTCTATGGTAACTAGACACCTATACTTAGTAGAAGATGATACATCAAAATTAGCTTTAAACACTCTTTCAAAATGTGTAATATTAAAGATAAGATCTCCTGAAGCATCTAACACTCAGCGTATATCTTTCTTAAAGCACACTTCAAGATCTTCATCAATCATTTGTGAAACAGAAAGCAAGTTATATTTCAAGTTCTCAATAAGAGCCACGTCTTTGAACATAAATTTATCACTAACTGTTACTATACATTTAGTCACAACTATAGAAGTAGAAGCATCTTCAAAAGTTATCTTTTTAGAATGCGATGCTTCTATGAGATAGGAGAACCAATTCTTGTTACCAGACATGTGGCGTAAGCATTTGGAATCCACTAGTTAAATGTTTTACTTCCTCATGTGAAGTGTCTACATAGAAGAAAATAGTATTGAGATCTCAGTAACAGAGTTAGTAATATAACTTTTAGGATTTCAGTACTGGGACACACTATGCACACCAGTAGACATAACACCAATATTTTTATGCAAAAGATTAGATTTAGCATTACTTATATTATTAGAACCAAAAGGGCATGTCTTTCTTGAATTAGACCATGTCTTAGCCTTTTATCTTCTCTATTGCTTATCAAGGCTCAAACAAAATTCTACTTTATGTCAATCTCTACCATAGTGAGTGCTAGTGTTCTTAAATTTATATTTACTTTTAGAAGTAGAAGCTATATATGTACTAGTTGTGCTCAAAGATGATATGATACTACCAGATTTGAAGATTGTATTTTAGGTTCATCAACTATCTCAATTATACTACTACGAAGAGATTTAATAATAGTTAGAGAATGAGTCTTAGAATAATCATGAGGATCATTATCCAAACTAGTTTTAATCTTTTAATAAATAGGCTTTTAATTTAAAATTTGATTCAAGCTTTTAGTTCTTTCCTTGTAATTAATTAATACGCTTTAAAAGAGTGGCACGATTTTTATGAGAGACATGCTAAAATTTATCATTTTACTATAAATAGGGCATGAAAGAACATTATTTGTAGAAAGATAATTTTTTAGTTGAGCAATTTTAGCATCAATATCTTTTAAATTGAACTTAATTGAATTGCAATTATTAAAAGAAGCATGTTTATCAAATACATAGACATATTTATTATTTTTCTTCTTTTCAAGCTTAAGTTTCTTTAAGATAGAATCATGCATAGCCCTTAGAGAAGTAAATTTAGCATATACTAAGTCAATAGGAATCAAAGTTTTAAGTCTTACAATTTTAGCATTGAACTTTTCAATCAAAGCACTATGTTTCTTAATCTTTTTCATTTCTATTCTTTAATAAAGTATCAAGTTTTTTAATAGCAAAGCTAAATCATCATCAGAAGGTTCTAACTCATTGTCTTTGTCGTTGTTAATGTCACTATTGTTTACGTTTTTACTACTTATCATCATACATAGACCAGTCATAATTTTCTTGCCTTTGGAAGTAGTATTGTTATCACTCTCGGTACCCACATGCTTAAATTTACCTGTTCAAGAGTGAAAAGAACACAATACCCTACCTTCTTGTTCAAATACCCCTTCTTCTTGGTGCTCTTGAGTGTGCGCTTTTTGTCACTCTCTACCTTGTCTTCTTTCTCATCTTCATCCCTAATATTTTTGCTATAAATTTAAGACATTTAAAATGAAAGTGATTAAGCGAGCTGCACTCAAAACATCTTCAAGGCTTTCCACTATTTGCTCTTTTTATAGATCGAATAATTTACAAAGCTCTTATGAAGCATGTGGAGTAGAGTGCCAAATCATCTTCAGGAAGTTATTCTAGCTATTCATCAGTTAGTGAAGACAAACATGACAACATAGATAGATGAAGAGTAATCACAAGTAGAGTTGCTAGTTTGTGAAGCTAATGTAATTGATTTATTATCCGTATTTTTTCTAGAAAAATATCTAGTTCATGAGTCTTCAATTTAAAATACAGCACATATAATATGTGTACTTATGGTAGTAGATTCTCTAATTGATGTTATCTTTATCTCCCAAATAGTTATATCTAAAGTTTTTATCAATTGGAGATAATTTTTAGTCTTAGTATATATAACATTAATAGACTATAAGTTACTAATAATAGAGTAAAGAAATCATCAAAAGATTCACTAGTTTTCATCTCAAAACACATGTATTACTTTTTATACATATCCTAAAGTACCTCTTTTTCTATGTTTGACCCTTTGTGATAATCACAAAATGCTTTTTATACATCATGTGCTGACTTGAAATGCACCACATAGTTACAGTTACTTCTTCCAAGCCCTTGAATAATCAAATTCCCCACCTTGCTGTTAGCCTCCATCTGTGGTATGTTCATTGCTGTCACTGCACCATTTTCGAGAACATGATGTGGCTTGTAGATCTTCTCCCATATCACAATGCCTTGAGCTTGAACATATACCTCTATCTTAGCCTTCTAATACTGAAAATCAACACCATCAAAACACAAGGTTTTGTGAAATATCTATGCATCGACATAATTTCTAATCACCAGTTAAGATCTATAAAAAAAGATAATAAGATAAATAACCTCCTTCTAATACCACTTATATGATTGATTCACAATAATATAGACAATCAGAGGGGGCTTGAATGATTGGAGAAGTCAAAAATAAAATTTAGAACTTCCCACCAATCACAAAACCTAAAAAACCGTGTTTTCACAATCTGGATATAACACTATTTCACCATTAAATAGATTGTAGCCATATATTTGTAACTCCAATCAACTTGAAACTTTATGAGAATAAATTTGATAAAAATTTCAAATAAACTAAATTGGAATCACATCAATCGGTCTTCTGGATCTCAATGTATCAATGAAACAAAATTACTTGACAAAAGGTTGATAGAAATTAATTAAAACATAATTAATTAATTATGCAAGATCCAAAAATAATTAACCAACCAAACTTTTCAAAACACTAGAAAAACACCATAGCTAGATTTCACATCGAATAAACCAATCCAAATCTAAGAGAAAAACAAGTCAATACAAATTGGATCACTAGGTATGTACAAAAGTGAATGAGGAAGAGAGGGATTATTTACCGCACCATTCTTACATACATTTTACATTTATTACCAAGATTATGTTTACATAACGCGTCTCCAAAACATGCAAAATTTTCACCACAAAATCCCTGAAACCCTAGATTAGATATCTTATCTATTACCTAATATGTCCTCTCCAAAATCCTGACAAAAAAAAGTAACAGCCCGTAGCCCATTGTAATCGACTAGGACATTTACTGTGTATGCCGCTAGCTTACCGTTGACTTGGGCCACGTCCGTGCTCTCGGTCAGCTTCCTTGTGCACGCCCATTGGTTCATCACGCTCCCGCGCGCTCTGTTTCGGGCTGACCTACCACACTAGCCCACTCTACTACTTTGTGCTAGCTAGGCCTACACACTGCGTACGCTGTCTATTAACAGCAAAAATTAGCACAAACCAATGTATCGACATGGTAGCTTTGGTGTGTTTGATAAAAACCAATGGTACTTGACAAAGGTAGATGGTGATGGATCGGCTAGAGCTGATGATTGATGAATTGGCTGATGCCAATGGTTGATAGATAGGCTAATATGTTTGAGTTTGGGTCCGGTTGTATCAATTGGCCCGTGAATGATTGAGCCTAGGCCGGTTTGTGGAAGACAAAGAAAGTTATCTTTAGGGTTATCTATTGTAATTAGATAAGATTGAATCGTAATTAGGAATATTTGTTAGTTTCTGTTTTATATGTAAGTGTTTGTTTCATGAATGCCGTGGATATTGTAACCATTTAGGACTCATGTAATGCTAGTTGATGAATTTACTCACCTATATCATTTTATATGTATCTCTATGCCTATATTAGTCTTGTCACTACTGCACAATTGCTATCATTTCCATCGGCCATAGGGTGATGGAACAAGCTCGTATGGGCTATTAGGCCGATTGGCTCAAGGTTTTATTTTTTCTTCATATTTCTTGTTAATTATAGGATCAAATTGACTGGTACGTCCTCAATAAACCAAGCTAAGACCTACACATCTTCTAGACTGTTGTGTGCAACGCAAGGGTTTTGACGATTTTTATGTCAACACGCTTTTGACATGCCCAGTGGGATCCTTTCCTCCATGTGTGTCGACACGGGCCATCATGAGATTTTTGTGCCAACAACAACTTTGTGGTCTTACACTCCCTCCACGTGCCATCCTCCTTCGCGATGCGCCTTAGCTCAGCTCGCTACTATTGTTGTCGTGCTGAACAACTATTGCCATTTTAAAAAACTCCAATTTCATTCAACTTTCCTCCGAATTTTCTCTGAAT
The DNA here is from genome assembly GCA_030770085.1 of Oryza coarctata. NCBI lineage: Eukaryota > Viridiplantae > Streptophyta > Magnoliopsida > Poales > Poaceae > Oryza > Oryza coarctata. Next base: position 3,738,776 of record CM061479.1, read on the forward strand.
TTCTTTCAAATTTTTAGCAACTTACAGAGTTTAATACCTACACATATATAAATAAAAAAATATTTTCCAAACATATATTGCCATAACTTGACTCACGTCTGTGAAAATACACACTTGTCGTAATTTACTATGATAATTTTAATATAACTAAATTATGTACTAACAATTTTAATATACACCAATTTTTCATCATTTTGATTTTACAACACGGATGAATATTGATTTGTCTAAGTAAACTTTGATCGAGTGGCCATAATTTATTTTTTTCTAGTTTATCCTTTGTTGTATGTTTGATCTGACCTTTCAGCAGTTATCCCACATAATTATATAGATTTACAAAATGAAATGCAAATGTAATATAAAATAAATTTATGACATAATATAAATAAATAGGAAAATAGGAGTTGGATTTGTACAAGAACTCAATTTCAAGATACAAATGTGTCAAGATGAAACTAACATAAGTAACAGATTCACAATGGAAAAAACATAAGCAATTCGGTAAAAGGACTCTTTTTAATAATTTCAGTCTATTTGTACTAATAAAAATTCAGCACTGTCAGTAAATTGGCATGCCAATTGTCAAAATAAATCATAGCAGTTTAGAATAAAAGATGAGTTCATGTAAGCATAATATGAATTAAACAAAATTCATAATGAAAAAATAAAATAGAAATTTGTAAAAGAATGCACTTCCACATTACAAAAAATTGAAAATTTCGATATAAAATATGACATAACTTAGCAACCTAGATAAACAACACCTCATACACATTACAAGTTAGTAATTTTCAATTCTTCCAAACATTTTGGTTGCTAGGTAGAAACGATAAATCTGAATTTCGTTATATAAGCACTCGTTATGTTGTACATTTCGGTAGCTAGCAATTCCTAGGTTTATGACGTATACGATAAGTGAATTTCTGAATAAAAATGAAAGACAAATAGGACCTGGATCTATACATTTCAACAGCAATTTTGCTCTCTGACATAGTAATGCATCCCCATGTGAGCGTAAACCGGAGATAACTCCTTCACGCGAGCAAGCCAACGTCCTCGCTGCCATCGGAGGGGAGTGCCGGAGACGGCCCTTGTGGAACGCGGTTGGCGGGTTTTTCTTGGCCAGATCCAGTACCTGGGCAATGACTGGGATCCATTTTCAGTGACCAAGACGGCGACAGTGGCACGGCCAGCAGCAGGCTCAAGCATGATCCGGCGATGGTGGCAACGGACGCGGGGTCTGTGGTGGCATGACCATGACAAGGGAAACGGCGTGTGGACGTGGGCTCTGGTCGGGGATCACCTCGTACGATCCAGCGGCTACATTGTCTCGTCATCGCTTGCTGGATGTCATCCTTGGTGCGTCATCACACCCGGCCATTGTTGGTCCCTGCTCGTCGTCCACAGATCATCATCGTCGTGGCATGCTGGGGCTCACGCTGATGGCCGTGGTGGGCGTGAGAACGTCGGCTAAGGCTAGATCGGGAGACCAGTGGAGAAATTCTGATGAAGTGAGGCTGGGTACCGTGAGGAGGTGGGGTGCCATAAACCAGTGCACCATGAGGAGGCGACAGCCATGCGTGCGGTATGCCCTACTCGGTTTGGTGCTTGGTGAAACATAGGGTGGCCGATGAGCTAGCACGGCACCGGAGACGGATCCAAGAGATGGGCTAGCTAGTGGAGGAATGTCGAGTGTGAGCGTGATGTGTTTGCATGGTGGCATAGAGATCAGAATGGGGTGCTGCAGGTGAAAGCCTAGCCTGACTTCTTCAGGCTAGCAACGATGATGCCTTTAGACACTGTGTTTCCTCTATGGGGTATTGTTGAGCCGTCATCCCCTTCTTTCTGGTAGTACTGTCTGGTAAAAAACCTGTCTAAGTTTCTTTTGAAAAGCAATGTCGACGTTTTTGAAGCCAAGACCTCTCTGGAGACATCGTCTAGGAGGCTCATTTTTTCGCCTTTACTGCCTTTCTTTTGCACTGTCTTTGGAGTTCTATCGCTTGTTTTCATCAGTTTTGGGACACGGTCTACTCAGTTGATATCTTTGGTGAACCCAGTGCTGGACCAGCCCTTACTCCATTTGACACTTGTTGGGAGACGATGTGTTGATGAATGTCTCCATCATTGAACCCTATTACAGAGGTGCGAGAAAGATAAAAACAAAATAGATCTTGCAAACTGGAGTTTCATAGAAACAATGGTCATACAACCATGGATGGTGGTTTTATAATAGAATATGTACCTGATGAAATGCGTTTGTTTGTATGGTGTTTAGGATTTTGACTTCTTATCATATCTTGATTTGTTATTCACAGTCTTATATACTGACAATTGGTTTTAACTTTTATTAAAGTTAAACCGGAATTAAATTCTATTATTAAGGAAATCTGACTGAAAAGGAGGGGGGAGTGATAGCACCTCAAGCACTATATTGTTGATCTATATTTAAATGTAAAAATAAGTAAACTTTAATTTGCATAACTTTTGCAATACTTATTTGATTCAACATATAAACGGGCATTATTTCCTTCTAAGATGCACAGACCTATCTTGCTCCATACACTTGTATAAACTTGTTTCACAACAAAGTAAACATGCCAGTGTGCGTGCAGAAACACGTACGTATTGGTGTTCTTTTATAATGCACCAAGAGCCACCTAGTCCTTAGTAGACGTTTGTTCATTTATGGGCACTGGACGCTCGTACTAATTAAAGGGAGAGAACAGCGAATTAAGGCCCTTAAAATTAGTCATTATATACTAATTGTTCTTTTTTTTTTTGTTAGAATCAACAATCATATATATATATATATATATGCCATAAAAGATGGGATGAAGTCTATTTTGCCCCTCAATTATTGAGCTCGCCTATAAATCACCTCTCAACTCTAATATAGGTTATAATGATCCCCTCAATTATTCAAATCGTCTAATTTATCCCTAATCTAAACCACTGTTATTTTTACCTACTTAGCAGTTCAGCCAGCAATAAAATATTGAAAAATTGATGGGACCACCTGTCATCTCCCTCACCTTATTCCTCCCATCTATACCCAATGTGCCAGTGGCCAGGGGAATATGAGCTCGGAACAAGAGGCTGAGCTCCTCCGCCGGTGCGTCAAGTTCCAGTTTCGCAGGCAAGCGAGCAATCTGGCCGGGTAGTAGGAGGTGAAGCTGAGCGAACTGCATGTTGTTTAGTCCAAGCATCGATGGACATGGCCATGGCATAGCTCAGATCGACGTATGCGTCGTCCTTGCAGAGCTCAGTAGATCGATGTCTGCCTTGTCCTTGCAACGGATGCTGCGTATGTGGAGAGAGCTTTTGTCTAGCTCGCTCCCTCCGATGTCCACGCCCAAGGTGAAGGACACAACGCGAGGGTGCGAGCTGCTCCGATGTCAGCGCGCGCCGGCAACTGCATGTTCTCTTCACCGCACCTCGGGTGTTTCTATCAGTTCAAGGTGGAGCTTTAGCTCGATCTCGCATGCAGAAGAGGAGGAGGATGCGGTGGGGCTGGAGCTCGAGATCCTCGCGACTGCCTCGCCCGGGGAGAGAGGGGCAAGGGATGGAGGGGAAAGTAGGAATAAGTGATTAGTCTTAGATGGGCCCTAATCTAAAAGTAGTTCATTTTTCCGTTGACAGTAACCAAGTAGTGGCACGAGGTTGCGGTGTCGAGGCCGGCCGATGGTGATAATCTCTGTTATAAACTCCTTCATTCCTTGTTTTGAGGAGATTTTCTTCACGGCAACCTCCAATTTAGACGTCTCAAGGACTCCTTTATAGACTTCCCAAAATCCACCTACTCCATTCAAGTTTTTGTTCTTAAATCCTTGAGTGGCATGGAACAGGTCCATGTATGAAAACCGTTGAGGCCCAAAATCAATCTCCCAATCTTCTTGCAGCTCAGCATACCGTAGTTGCTTCCGCATAAGCAGAATGACAATGGTGCCTACAATGATGATGAACATGGCACTGGCTATTGGGAGCACGATTTCCAAGACATTGGAACGTGCCTTGGTGCCAACACGAGGTAGCTTTGGCAGTTTGGTGATATCAATGGCTGGAGCTGGAACACCCATGCCGAAGCTCCAGCCAAGCACGATATGTCGTGTACTAGCTAGGCCAGTTGCAGCGGAAAAACCAATGTACACAGGGTCTGTGAGCACAGTCGAGAGATTATAGGTGCCAGAGAGCAATGGCCTCTTTGGTTTTGGTGTATCAATGGGAGCCATGGTCACGCTGATCTGTGTGTCCTCTTCGCTGTATTCCAACCAGACTTGCATGGCCCGACCACTATTCAGAGTCAAGTTTCTGAAAATCCCGTTATTGTCATCATAGAAGCCAGCAAAGGAGGACTGCACGGAGCGGACGTCGTTGATATCAACGCCAACAAGGCTGTTGCTGATATCCCCACTCACTGTTCTGAAAGGTATCGAGTTCGACTGCGAAGATGTGGTTACTTGAATTTCCTCTGTTGCTGATGTTGAAGAGATCTTTCGTTGGGGCTACCAAGAATGCCATGCCATCGTAGCTTCTGTCGGAGTAGAAGGAATGGATGCCGAACACGAAGTTCACCGAGAAGGACTGCACCGTGCTGCTGGGTGATCTGCGGAAGTGCAGAGGTGTTGGGAAGAATGCATGGCCGTTGAGATCATTCTTGTCACTAGTCAGCTCAAGGAGACCTTCCGGTGTGATTTTGGTAGTGCCATCGATAGTGAGGTTTTTGCCGGTGAAACCATGGTAGATGATTTGGTTTTGACCGGCACAGAAGGCCACAAGGGTAAAGCCAAGCGATACAAGCAGAAGCAGGAGAAAGGGAGGATGCTCCATGTCAGGTGTAGAACTTCAGGGAAGCTGCAAGAGCATGTAGCGTATGTTTTGTGGTTCGTGCGCGCACGATGGTTCAATAATCGTGCTTGCAGCTATAGGTAAGCATCTTATAGATATTTTGGAAGGCAGATCTCCTGAGACCACAGCCACGCTGGACTACTATGTCATATACCATCCCCATTTTTCCACAAGCCTCCCTATCTGAATGTAACAGCTAAGAGATAATTTTTATGGTCTTTAAGGAAGTAATGATTTAGAGATATTCAGGTGCAACATTTTTTCGCGGAGAATATTCGGGTGTCAATTTTGGTACCTGTATGTGTACTTCTTTGGTGTGTAAGTAGCAGTAATTAAGGTTAAAAAATTAACCTAAAAATTATGGTACCTTGCCAGATATGACATCAAATATCATAAAACCATTCAACAATGAAGGTCAAGAAAATTATATTAGCTTTTTTTTCGCCAGATCTTGTATAAAAAATATCCTAATATTAATTTTACAATGAAAAATGATTGACAGCTGCTATGGAGAAAGGATAATAGCTCCATAGAAAATCAAGTCAACAGGAGAAAATCAAGTAAAACAAAAATTTGGCGATTATCTAAATGGCACCAGATTATACCGGTTACATCTTGGTAATTGTCAACTTTGCATTTAAGAATTAGTAAATTAGGAAGATAATCAAAATTGTGTCAAATCAATGTTGAGCGTTCGTGCTATACAGATCATCGTGTTTCTTCTTGGCATTTGATTAGTATGGACTATGAACATAAACGGATTTAGATTTTTAAACGCCACAACTACATAGTCAAAAATTGCTAGAAGAAGTACCTATCATATAATTTGATTTGTATCTATCTGTAGAACATTGTTTGGCCTTTCTCATAGTTTTGGTCTCATGTTCTCACTATATATTATTGCTTGATTCGCGTCTCCTTAGTCAACATGCTTAGGTCGCCCGCGGTAGAAAACGAGAGCGAGATGATTTGGGATATGGTGTGTTAATCAATCAACATACTATGTTTTTATGCAGTGGTGGATGCAGAAAACTTCCAGGCCCCTGGCAAATATCACCATATCAAGTGTTTGCTTTGAAAACTTTACCTCCAATTAAAAACAAACAATCAAATTCTATTAGTCACCGACGAAAGATCCGCCCCTATTTTCAAGGGTTCAGTGTCCATATTCTAGGACTAAACAAGTGATTAGCTAGATGTTTTTCTTCGCAGGGGCCTTTGACAAATTTCAAAGCGTCAAAATTTCCAATGCACTAGCACCCATCAATTAATAAAGATAAATAACAGTCTGAAAGTGCCATGTTTGGCCAGTAGGGTTACCTGTTGCCGGATGGCAAAGCAGTCTACATTTGTTTCCTCCCACAACAAGTAACAATGACTTCGATGTTACAGCGTTCATATTATTAAATGCAATTAGTATCTTCGCTATCTTTGTGATGATTTATGCTTCCCTTTTCACATAAAAAACTGCACTTATAGATTATTTGAACTGTTTAATCATCAAACATAGATATTACCAGTACGGAAGGGCATGATGTTTAATTTAAAATTTATAAATTTATGTGATAGCGTGATTTGTATGTTTGATTCAAACAAAAAAGGCACAGGTAGAAATAATCACTTCGAGAACTGTATTTCACACTAAATAGGGCAAAAATTAGTATCCAACAAGAGTTCGGTGTGTCAATTTGGATTTGAATACATATTTGACATGTCCACTATTATATATTATCAATAATCTATTATACACAAAGAAAAATGTATTTCAAATCCCTAGCTTTCTTTTATAATTATTGGACATTACAAATTTTAACTATAGAAAATATTTAACATTTGCTTTCAAAACCTATATCACATTAATCAGAGAAAACGAGAATGTATTAGTGTCGCTCAAACTACAACAATTTAATACTGCCGAGAAAAGAGTCCACATCAAATGCAATTCATGAATAACTGGAATTCAGATTTTTAAAAAAATCTGAAAACACTAGTCAATGTCAAATTCAATAGAAGAAAGGAAATGAAAATTGGAAAAGAAATTAATAAAATATATTTCCATAGAAAAACTTAAAAAGTAAAGAGTCCACGTAAAATAGAATTCATGAATAACTGGAATGCATATTAAGAAAAAAGATCGTAAAAGAAGAATCCATGTCAAATTCAGTAGAAGAAAATGAAATTTGAAAAAAAAAATAGTAAAATAGAAATTCGATTTCCATATAAATTCTTAAAGGAAATCATATAAAAGGACATATATAATCTGTAATAAAGAAACAAGACAACGATAAAAGCCATGGAGAGTGGTTAGACGTTGCATACCTTGTCTCCACTACTGGACGTTATAAACTCGGTGCAGGCTTCAACCCAGGCCACTGCCCAAAATCACCTCCTGACTTTTCGGTCTCCCTCCTTGCCTCGTATAGTCATGGCCTCCATGAAGCCCATTTTATTACTTCTAAAGATATTGCTCCTCGGCCTTGAACTAGTAAACTTTGCATATGGGGAATATTCCTTCATCTACTCTGGCTTCGCCCACAATAGCATTACCCTTATGGTGCAGCCATGGTGACGGGCAATGGCCTCCTCGACTTGACTAATGGTTCTATTAGGCTCAATGAGCATGCATTTTATCCAACTCCACTGCGCTTCCGCAAGTTCTCCAATGGCATGGTGCAATCGTTTTCCACATCGTTTGTATTTGGTGTGCAATCTACCTACCCTAGCCAAGGCTTTGCATTCTTCATTGCACCATGAAAGAATTTTTCATCTGCGTTGGCAGTACAATTCCTGGGCCTCTTTAACAACCAGAACAACGGCGACACTGAAAACCAAATCTTTGCTGTCGAGTTTGACAGCATCAAAAATATTGAGTTCCAAGATATCAACAACAACCATGTCGGGATTGACATCCATAGTCTCATCTCCGTGGACTCCTACCCTGCTGGTTTCTACGATGATAAAGATGGTACCTTCAATAATTTGACCATAATTAGTAGTGAAGCAATGCAAGTCTGGGTTGATTATAATGGAGATATTGCACAAATCAGTGTCACAATGGCTCCCATGGGTATGGCAAAACCCTTAAAATCTCTAGGATCAACCATCCATAATCTCTCATTAGTTCTTTGTGAGATGGCATATGTTGGCTTTTCATCTGCTGGAGGCAGGGACAACACTCGGCACTACATTCTGGGGTTGAGTTTTGGTGTAAGTAGTCCTGCTCCAAGTATCGACATCACCAATCTGCCGAGGATGCCTCGTTTGGCCCAAAACTAGATCAAAGGTCCTAGAAATCATTTTACCAATAGCAACGGCTGTGTCTGTCCTTTCCATTGGCACCGTCATCTTTTTTACTTATACGAAAGCATCTAAGATATTCAGAGATACGGGAAGATTGGGAAATTGAGTTTGGACCACATAGATTCTGTTTTAGGGATTTGTTTCATGCCACAGAAGGATTCAAGAACAAGAACATATTGGGAATTGGAAGATTTGGAAGGGTATACAAAGGAGTCCTTCCAGCATCAAAACTAGATATAGCTGCGAAAATAGTGTCACATGATTCAAAGCAAGGCATGAAGGAATTCGTTGCAGAAGTTGTCATCATGGGCCGCCTCCAACACCATAACATTGTGCAGTTACTTTGTTATTGTCGATGAAAATGTGAACTATTTTTGTGTATGATTACATGACTCCTTGATGTCCAGATAAATGGTAGACTTGGTTACTTTGGCCTTGCAAGGTTGTACCATCATGGTGTTGATGCACAAACAACACGTGTGGTTGGCACCATAGGATACCTAGCTCCTGAACTAGCATCTCTCACCGATGTATTTTCCTTTGGTATATTTGTTCTTGAAGTCACATGTGGGCAAAGGCCCGTTAAGGACATAAGTGGAAACGCAATCATGCTGGTGGATTGGGTGCTAGAGCATTGACAAAAGGGATCACTTACTGCTACAGTGGATATTAGGCTCCAAGATGACTACGATGTTGGCGAGGCAAGCATGGCACTAAAGCTAGGACTGTTGTGCTCCCACCCATTTGCAGATGCTAGACCAAAAATGCAGCAAGTCATTCAATATCTTGAAGGAAAGGTTCCAATACCTGAGGATATGCCACCTCATTTGAGCTTTGAGATGCCACCACTGATGCAGAACGAAGGGTTTGACTCATATGTTATGTCTTATCCTTCATCAATAACAAATCATTCAGCTGCCATCCATAGCTCACTAATGTCCGCTCTCTCCGGAGGAATGTGACAACAATCATGGTCGATATGATTTCCGAAAATATCTTAGCTCATTTGAAATTTTTTATATTGTGTGCTATCCAATGTATGCACTAAAGCAAATTAGCTTATAGGATAGACTGTCGCTTTTTAGTCATTGAGGGAAGTATGATGGTCAAGGATCGAAAAAAGCTCTAGACACTATTTTTCTTTAATTTGGGTAATAAGGCTGCATTCATACTTTATTTTTTTTTTATAATAGAGCACGATAGAAAATAAGAATAAAAGATGACGGCTACATAAAAAATACAAAACTACTATATTTTTGTGAACAGATTTGTTAGAAAAAAACTTTCAAATTTTGAGCCATTGGATTTGCTCCGAGCATTGTGTAGAGGGAGAAGTTGGGAAAAAAATGCTTCCATCGGGAGGGCAGGAGTTGATCCCACATGTAAATTATATTATAGTTATATGTGAGTTACAATGTAATTACAACATAGTTATATTTATAGTTTGTCGACGGATGATAGCTGACTATATTATTTATATGCATATGGTTTAGTTGATGCTAAGTTATCTACGAGACGGTAATGAGAAGACAACATAGAGGGATTTTTATATAGATTTGGGTTTTCGATGTGAGTAATAACCTTACATTTATTTATATGTATTCAGTGAGGCGAATCATACAGAGTATGCATAAGCAATCTACTCCATCTAGCATATCCAACTAATATATGACAACCTAGACGGTGAGATGCAGTCAGTGGCTAGCAGCGAGATGGCTCCATAGATCTTGGCTCAATATGACGTGTGTTTTTTCTGATATTAGATGCTCTCTCCCTAAGAGGAGATTATTATATTTATACCGGTAGATGATTCCTTCTCTAAATAGAACTAGGAGAACTCCTTAGGTAACATGGCCTAACAAGTTGATTTGTTTTCGGATTCGACTCCACAATCTTGTCTTATTTGAATCAGTTTCCTTACTTAGTCATGTACACTTCTATTTTTAAAGGCACCTATCCGTATGTGTATAGGTATGCGGTATTCCTAGAGATTCTTATTTTAAGTATGGAAGGTACGTCATATCTAAGATACTGATAATAGCCCCTAACCACTATACAAATTCCCTTATAACATTTTCATCCCAAATACCTCAAAAGTCATGTTATCAGAACTATAAATGTTGTCAAAAAATGTTTCCAATTAAGTTTAGATCCAAAAACGTTGTTACACCATATGAGTATGATGATGGTGTTGTCAAAATTTTGAATTTGGATGGAAATTAAAAATTCTAAACGCTCTCTAGAATTCCGCCAGTAATAACGACACTTTTCTCGAAATACAAACTACTACTGTGTGTCCATAAATTCTAGTGGTGAGATTTACTTAGGTTCCGTTTGCCCATTCAAACTTCACCCCTTTGTCTTCCTAGTGCCCAAATATGTCAATCAACAAACCCTAGATTTCTCATAGTCTTCTTTACCACAACCTCTATGGATCTCCAATGCTTATACATGGATGCGGCAGCGACGAAGAAGCTATAGGTGGAGGGGTCGATTCACGACAAGGTTACCATGGGCTAGGAAGAAGGAGGTAGACGTCCCAAACCTCTTGTTGGCTTCATCTTGACTCTAACCACTTTCTGCTAGTGCAGATTCATCACTCCTCCCATTGAATTTTTGTCAAATGTCTTTGATTTTTATGAGATCAAGCTTTTGCATCTGAACCCCAACTCCATAGCTTTCCTTAGAATTTTCACCCATCTATGTGAAGCATACATAGGCATCAACCCCATCTTGGATTTTTGGAGGCATTTCTATGAGATTCGAGTTATGTAGTGAACGAGAACCACAGGTCACTATAGCTTCTAAATTCGTGATGGCCCTAGGGAGCATTATATTCCAATCACCCCCATACTTCCAAGAAGAATTGCCATCAGAGTTGTTTCTATTTCTAAATCTGATAACCTAGACATCTCCACTAACGAACCAATGAAGATAGTTTCTTGCAATAAACCTGTAGCCCAATCTCTCTCCCCTCAAAACCTTCATTGATGAGAACTATTAGTTAAGAGTTCAAGGCTTAATGGCGTACAAAGTTGTTGAAGACTTTGTGCACTATTGCATTCAGCCTTTGCAACATCATTCTCACCCTGCGTACATGTACTCAGCAATGAGGTCACATCCCGCATGTCACATCGGGGTATGTAGTATAAGTATTTTCTTCCATGATATGTACTTGTTTATGATGAGACATAAGTTCTTATTTTCCAACACCTATGATGTAGAACTTGGTGACACAAAAGTCCAAGACCACATCAAGAAGGTGGTGACAAACCTAGTGAGTGAACCCGAGAATGCCCCATGCTTGTCTGCAACCTCCTAGACACTGAGTGGGACAAGGTTGTCAATGTAATGGACCTCCCAAACACTGAGCGGGACTAAGTTGTTAATGTAAGTCCTCCCTTATCAATTCACAAGTCCTTTTTTCTTTTACTATTATCGGCAATATAGAACATAGGTACTAATATTATTAGAACATTCCACTAACTGAGGTCGTTGGACCCCTCGTAGATCACTAGCTTGCTAACGATGACAAAGCAGCTATAGTGCATAGGGAGGCCAAAGCAGCCGAATTGGCAAAGTCTGCCCTGAGCACTATTGCTAGTGGCCGCAGTGCTTGGAAGAGAAAAGCGTAAGCATCGTCTGGTGGTGTAGGTAAAGCTGCTTGCCAGACAATGGTAAGGATAACCTTATCTCGTAAAACATGCCTTGAGTAGGAATTTTTATCTTATTAGAACAGTGGATGTGACTTGTCTTTCTTGTAAATGACTTCAATCCTCCACTCTAGCCTAGGGATGCTGCAAGCTACTTTGCCCTAGGGGCAAAACCCATATTAGATGTATCCGATTGCACTAATTTTGAGTACTTGTCATCTTTAAGTCTTTTGACATTAATATTTTTTTATAGCTCCACTCCTACCATCTTAGACCAGTAGTCTAAGAGGGAGTAGGGGACATGCTCTGAGGCCCCTATCTCCCTTGCGCCGAAGTCTCCTACTCCCGTCTCAATCTCCCCTTGGACATCCACCTTTGCCACCAATCTCTAGATGATTGGGACTAGCACCATTTATCTACAGGAGAACATGGTGTCCCTTTGTCAAGAAATGGCAGTCCAAGCCAATGCCACCGACAAAGAAATTGCAAGTCTCCAAGGTGATCTAGCCAATACGCGGAAGCATGTTAATGAGTTTGAAGGGGATCTAGTGGCAGCGGCCAGTGACAACACAACCCTCCTACTCCTAGTGCAAGACAATAAAGAAAGTTGCAAGTCAGGGGTGAAGGCACTGAAGGAAGAGGAGAAGAAGGAGAACCTCTATGAAGGGCTAAGGGTGCATTACTCATCATTGAGTGATGCGACCCATAAACTGGGGCACCAAGTATCACTAACTGGTCATGCCGAAAATGTCTCGTGCGACCACGTTGATGCCTAGGAGATCTGCTTAGTTTCAATACAGGCCGGTCGGCTTCTCTCTATGGCTCGAGGTTCGCTCGGCTCCAGCATGACGATGCGGGTGCGGGCGTGCCAGTCAATTTGACCCTGTAATTGACAAGGAGGTCAGACAAACGGGTCAATCGGATGATGGGCCGATACGAGCTCTCGCTATCGGCTGGCCACCGATAGAATCGTGGTGGTCATCGGCCGTGTTCGGATGGCTCCTGCTATCGGTAGGTCGTCGATAGGTATTGGGACGCTCTTCCATCAATTGGGAGACGATGAAGGTGTGGATAGATGTTGATGAAGGACGTGATGACTCCTGGTGTAGTGAAAGCGATATCCTAATCCATCGGCCGCAGAGCCGATGGAGGCACCAAAGGGTATTTAGAGAACAACAAAGCACGTGGGATATCTTTTGGTTGCAGATGGAAGTTGTACCGCTTGTTCATCAGTTGGAAAGCCGATGAAGGCATATGCGAACTGGTAAGGAATTGTATAAAAGACACCGGCTGCAAAACCGATGCCGCTCTGTATATGGCAGCATGAGACCCATCGCTTGCTGTGATGATGCCGCTAGCACCGAATCTCAATGATCGGACCTAACCGAGATAGTACGAGATCAAGGCCAACGGCAACGAGACGGTGGACGCCGGATCGATTGTGCTAAAGTAAGGGCGAAGCGAACCCATCGGCTAGCTGAGCCGATGAGAGGACGTCTTTCTAAAGACAGGCGCGCATCGGCCAGCCGATGCGCTTGGCGTGGCGCTCAAGGAAAGTCTCTGAAGACTGGTGTGTATCAGCCAAGGAGCTGATACGCTAGGCATGGTGCTTAGGGTATAAATAACTCATCAGCTAACACTCCGATGAAGCGTCGTATAGAGACCTATAGGCCTACAGTTCAATCTACCGTCGGTAACCTTGTAGGTCGAATCTAACCGATGCAGCACGAGACCAATGACGACAGAGAGAGCTTGATAGACCGATAAACTTTGCCCGAACGTGATGCGGTACATTTAATCTGCCTAAGAGGTCGAACCTAACCGATGTAGCCTTAGACAAAGCAAGACATACCGGGATAGTGGCGGGACTTACTCCTTCGCCGGCGATTGAACTTAGTTGATGCAGCCCCGCGTCGAGAGCCAAAACCCACCGGTAAAAACCTAGATAAACTAATGTGGCGATGTGCCGAAGTTGTATTGATCGAAGGATATGTTGATGATTTACAGGCTCCTAGGGGGTCTATATTTATACCCTGATATTACAGAGTCTAACACATTTACAACAACCATCGGATGTTATTTCCTAACAAAGATAAAAGGAAAATATCTCTAAGTTAACTAAACTAACTAAACCTTCCTATTTTTTGGGTAGAGACCATCAATACGACGTGTAATGTCATCAATCGCCTTTACCTCCACAAGCTCTTGAACAATAACGCCTACGAGCATCTCACTTGGAAAAAGCCAAATGTTTCATACTTTCACGTTTTTGGGAGTAGGTGCTTCATCTTGAGCAAGACACCTCATTCATCAAAATTGTCCCCAAAAGTTGATGAATGTTTCTTGTTTGGCTATGAGTCAAATGTTTATGCCTATCAAATCTTCAACAATATTGCTAGCATTATCAAAGTCATGAGAAACATGATGTTTGATAAATATAACGGCTTTCAAGAGGAGCAAGTTGGTGATTGTGTTATAGGTGAAGAAATTTTAATTTAAGCAATTGTGAACAAGCCAATTGGTGATGTGAAACCTCATAATGTATCTAGTGAACAAGATGGGGTACTTGATCAACCTCCTCTAGAAGTGCGCGAGTTTCGAAGACATCTCATGGTGATGTTGTGCAAGAAGGTCATGCAAATGTAGGTGTGATTGATGCTGAGGGCACTATGGAGCTAAGAGACACTGACCAAGCTCAAATCCCCTCGGTGCATCATCCACTGGTCCATCAAAGTATACAACAAGATTATTCTATCAACAATATTCTTGGTGACATAACAAAAGGGGTAACAACTTGTTCTCGTGTTACTAATTTTTGTGGATGCTACTCGTTTATCTCTTCTTTGGATCCTTTAAAGGTTGAGGAGACACTTGCAAACATGGATTGGGTGATGGCTATGCAAGGAGAACTCAATAATTTCACTTGCAACGGTGTTTGAACTTTAGTGTAAAGACCCGACACCAACATCATTGTAACAAAATGGGTATTCCATAACGAGCAATACGAACATGGTGTCATCACTCAAAAAAAAGAATGAATAGTGGTAAAGGGATTCACAGAAGTTGAAGGTCTCGATTTTGGTGAAACCTTTGCACTGGTCACATGTCTTGAGTCCATTCATATTCTATTAGCTTTTTGGCACTAATCACAATTTCAGGCTATATTAAATAGATGTCAAGAGTGTGTTTCTCAATAGGCCAATCGAGTAGCTTGTGTATGTGGAGCAACCATCAGGCTTTGAAGACCTAAAACACCCTCACCATGTGTACAAGCTTTACAAGGTGCTCTTTGGGCTCAAGCAAGCCCCTAGAGCCTGGTATGAATGCCTCCGTGATTCCCTTCTTAAAAACGACTTTGAGTTGGGAAAGACCAATACTACTCTCATCACTATGAAATTCAACAATGATTTATTTATGTGCCAAATATATGTCAATGATATAATATTTGGCTTTACTAACAAAGAATTTGGTGATGAGTTTAGTAGTATAATGGCCAAAAGATGTGAGATGTTGATGATGGTTGAGCTCAAATTCTTTATTGAATTTTAAATAAAGCAACTAAAGAAAGGAACCTTTATTTCTCAAACAAAATACCTTAATGATCAAACGGACATATTGATCTATGTGAGGATGGTAAACTCATTGACAATAAACTTTATCATTCCATGATAGGTACATTGCTTTACCTTTATACATCTAAACCCAATATTATGCTTAGTGTGTGCATGGGCGCTCACTTTCAAGCATCTCTAAGAGAAGGTCATTTAGTAGCTAAAAAATGAATCTTAAGATATCTAGTTCATACTCCAAACCTAGGGTTGTGGTATCCAAAAAGCTCAAACTTTGATTTAGTTGGCTATTTCAACTTGGGCTATGCTAGTTACAAAGTGGATAGGAAAATCACCTCCAGTACTTGCCAAATTTTTTTGGAGATCCCTTATCTCTTTGGTCATCAAAGAAGCAAAACTTCATAGCCTTATCCACGGCTGAAGTTGAATACATAGCCACCAGAAGTTGTTATGCCCAACTCCTTTGGATAAAACAAACCCTTCATGACTATGGGTATAATATGACACATATTCCACTCCTATGTGATAATAAAAATGCCATCAAAATAGCAAATAATCTTGTCTAACACTCAAAAACCAAGCACATCGACATCCGCCACCACATCTTGATAGACCATAAAGCCAAAAGAGATATTTGACTAAACCATGTCTCAATCGACAAATAACTCATCAACATCTTTACTAAGTCTTTAGATGAGCGATGGTTTGTAGAGTTAAGAAATGAGCTAAATATTCTTGATACTTGAAACGCATGTTGAGGAGCACATGTAGGAGTTAAATAATTATTTAATCAATAAATAAGTATGAATCTTAAAATATCAAAAAAATCATGAGTTCTTGTATCCAAAGACATCACTTTACTAAGTGTAGGCCTTGACCCCAAATTAAGAGCCCAATCATTCTAATTTTTTTCTCAAAAATCAAAAAATTTGTGAAAAAATTTGTGCCTATTTTGATTTTCAAAAACTTGAGTCTTACCCTAGGGAATCTAAGTGTAATCATTGTTTTGTAGGGTTGTATGCTTGTTGATTACACCGGGGTTCCCATATATTGCTCGTCCAAGTCTTCCTTGATCCAGAAGACTGAAGTCTCCGAATCCTTGTCCCAAGTCTCCACTCGGCCTTCTCTATCTCTAGCTTAAAATTGTTTGGATGATCTAGTCCCCCTGTCCGAAGTCTCTGGTCCTATATATCTATCTCGGAGTCAAATTCATCTGTAGTCTCCATTTGAAACCTCTGGAATCTCCATAGGAAATCATCGGAGTCTCTAGACCTAAGGGTAAAAATACCAGTAACTTTCAGTTTTTACCCTCTCCTTCACTTTTTACCATCTCCTCCTCTCTCCACGGTGCATGAGCACTCCCTCTAGTGATCTCCCTCATCCACCAACGTTTCCTGAAGACTCATCACTCCTCTTGCTCTCCGGTGCAAAGAGACTCTAAATCCATCCTCCATTCCTTGATCTTCACTAAAGATAATCTCAATCCTATGGGTTTCTCTCTGTTTTCTTGGTTGATCTATCAATTCTTAAACCTAGGGTTATAGACCTTATGCTAGGATGGTTCCTTCTTACTCGTAGAAACCCAATCTCGAACCAAATTGCAAATCCATGGCCAGATCCTATGGTCCACTTCACAAGACCAGAGTCTCTGAACTAGCTTCTTTGTCTGATAGAGAGGGTTGACTGGAGAATTCAAACATTATATTCGGATACTCTAGCCCTCTGTCCCCTCTAGCTATCTCATCTTGCCTCAGCAAACGCTTATTTTGTTCACAGATCTTAGGTCTCTCTCTGTGGGTTGTGAGAAGAAGTGCATTTGTAATCCAAGCGGTGGTCTTGAAGCTCCTCAAGGTGGTGCTCATCAGGGGCCACCTCCCATGTGAACTCTCCTTGGGGCTCTCAGGAGGACAAAGGCAAAGACAAGGCTGCCCTACCTAGTGCAAGAACCAAGAAGATAGTAAAATGTGGTGGTGTACCATCTTCACCACCATCTGTTGTCAATGTCAATGTGGATCCACACCCTAGAGACTTCATCGGCACCACATAACTGCAAAAGAAAATTGCATCAGTGTGTGAAAGACAGAAAGAAGGATCCTAGCTCTATTAGCTATCTTGGTAACTCTAATCCTTTATTCCAGACCTGGTTTCAACGGGACTATTACAACAACATCATCTTGGAGAAAGCTAAGTCTTTTGTTGACATGCATTGGCTCAATTGGGTTTCAATATAGGAAAAGTGAATCTTATCTTCAATGACGTGATTCAAAATTGCAAGGAGAGAGGGCTCTATGAACTCATGGGACTTGAGCAAAATTGGTGTGAGAAGGTGATAGTTCAGTTCTGGGCTACTGTGTTCTTCAACTATACTGAGGATGGTGAGCACTCGATTAAATGATGACAAATGGATGCAATTTTGGGCCACCATTAGACTTTTGCCCAAGTCTTGGAGCTAGAACCCTTAATCTCATCTATCCTAGTCTCCACCATTAGTAGCACATCCTTCCTCACGAGTCTACCCTCTTGTACGGTCCAAATGGGACCATGAAGACAACTCATAGGTTGCTTTCTTACTATGATATCTTGAACAAGCTCTTCCACCTCTCCATCAATTCCAAGGTAGGAGATGCTTCTACTATTCAGTCCATTGCCATTGGCCTACTTGCCAACTCTCGCTCCACTAGGCCATGGTTCAGTGTCATGAAGCTTTTGTGGGAAAAGATGTATGCTATCTCCATGGATCCACGTCGCTCTCCCACGTACTCTCCTACATCATTAAGCTGATTGAGGCAGTATCAGGACTATGTTTCATCAAGGAGGTGCGGTATCTTCCGTATTGTCCTCATGCTCCTCCTTCTGTTCCTTCAGGGTCCGATGCCTCCTCCTCTCATCATCGGTCTCCTCCATCTATCAAGCCTTAGTTGACATTGAAGAAGGCTATAAAAGCCATCTTTTCAATTTGCTTCACCACTGCCGACAGTGTTCATCGCTTAGAACAACGCCAAAAGGCCTATCTTTGATCTCAAGGTGTTGATGTCTCACCTGATCATGAGCCACCTATCTATATCAACACCTTTGGAGAAGAGGATGACATTCCAACAACCACGTAAGGTGCCCCATTGTAGCTTTTTGCCAAGACTTTCAACATTAGTCATACCAGCCATCACTCTAGGTCACCTCTTAGGACGACTACTTTTGAGGATGAGGACAACATTAACGATGGAGACACCAACGACGATGATGAATATGGGGCATCTAGCTGATTCTCCCAATAGTCCCTCCCTTTTTGCGCTTTTCGATGACAAAAGGGAAGTAGTACGGGCTCCTATTTTTAGTTTCTTATTTTGGTTAATTCAGCTATTCAGAGTTTGCGTACTCTTGTCCTCGCTTTGGACAAATAATAACTAAAACATTTATATGTATTGTAATAACTGTTAGTTTATCATTATCACACTTTAAATTTCTTGCAATGTGTTGAGTTGCTGCTTTGAATGGTGCTTGTATTGTTTTTTTCCCTATTTGTGCAATAACATGTCACATGCATCTCAATTAGCTATGTTGTTTACTTGTACACATTGCATCCTACGGTTGTAAGGAAATAGGGGGAGCTCCAACGATTTTCTTAAAATGTGCATAAGATTAAACTTTACTTATGTGTATGCACACATTTAGGGGGAGCTTCTTCTATCTTCTTTCAATCAAAACATCTTTTTATCTTTCTTGTGTGCCCTATAAGTGTTGTCATCAATCACAAAAAAGAAAAGATTGAAAGTATATCTAGGCCCCAGTGGGTTTTGAGTGATAGATAATAAGAAATTATAGCACTAATATGTTATGATTAAAAATCTCACAGTAATTTTCCTAGTCAAAGGTTGTTTTGTTTAAAAGAAGACCCCCATGAGGGATGGAAAAGAAAAGAAAAAAGAAAGGGACATGAAGCGATGAAAATGTAATTTTATTATTTGTTGAGTTCTAAGACAAGTCAAACTATTAAGAGGGCTCTAAGTTTAATCGATTCAAAAAATAAGTACTCAATAAAACTTCCAAGTCTAGATGAGAAAATACTCGCACCATATACATCTTGGGATTTTAGTTTTTCTCTTTTAGTGTTTTGAATGTTTATGTCTAGGCTTTTTAAAAACTTATGGACAGGTTTCTCTGTCAAATAGGAAAATCTGCATGGAGTATCTGGACATTTTGGCCAGAGTCTCTAGACTAAGCTCTATATCTAGCAGATAGACATATCCGGAGTTTTCAGAAGTTTAGACCGAGCACTCCAAACCTCCTTTTCTTCTCGAAACTAAGTGTTGTTTGGAGTCTCCATATCATTTAACCGGAGTCTTCGGACTAAGCTCTTTCTCTAGACCAAAAGGTATATCCGAAGTCTCTGGAAATTCTATTCGGATACTACGGATTTTGAATTTTATGAGTAATGGCTAGCTTCAAGAGGGGTAAGTATTTAACCCCATCAATACCTTTTTGAGGAGGTGGCTGCTTATTTATTTGTAGACCACTTCCAAGAGCTTTCTAGCGGTTCCCCACTTTACTCTCTTTGATCTCGAGTTTAATTCACCATTTAACTGTGTTTTTTGGTGATTTGTAAGAGATTGGATCTTGTTATTTGAGTGAGCACTTGTGGATCAACACTGGTGAAGACTTAGGCTTATTACTCTTAGAGTACCATATCCTAGACAACTAGGCATTGATCATAAAGATTCAACATGTGAATCGTCCAAGACTTTTGTGAAGGTCTTCCTTACCTCCGCAAGAAAATAAGCATATTAGTGAATCCTCGAGTTATTTCTTAAAAGTTCGTTTGGTATAGCAAGAAGCGGGAATACTATGTCCTAGTGGAGATCTTAATGATGGTCCTAAACTAAGTGCTTGAAGGCCAAACTAGTTTTTAGATTTAAACTTAGTGAGAAAATAGATCGAATGAGATTTAGCTCTTTAGAGCTCCTCAATGGAGACGTATGATCAGTTGATCCAAACTTCGGTAAAAAATTGCTTGTCTTCTAGTATCCTATTACCTATTATATTCTCTGTGATTTTGTTTGCTTCCTTTTTCCTTAACCCTTAGATATTCTTTTTGTTTAAGTGTCCTTAAATATTTTAATGAAGTCCAAAATCTCTAGACCGTTAGAATTGGTAGCTACATCTCAGATTTGGTCACAATCCGCACAAGTTTCAGTCCTTCGCCAGATGAACTATATGCATAAGTGACAAGCTACCACCTATCAACTTGCTCTCACCTCAGGATGAAGCAGAATTGCTTTGAGGCACATCAGATTTGTCGATTTTGCCTCAAAAATAGCTTTGAGGCCATTCCTATCGTGTTAGACCTGAATAATCGTAGTCACATCTACTACAATTACCTGCACAAACAATTCTGCAATCCATGGTTGACATTGGTAGTATGTTTTAAGAAGGTCGGCTTCACGGAGTGATGCTGAAATACCGAGAACAAATTTAGAAGCTTACTTGATCAATAACTGATGCAGAGTTTTGTAGCACTAATTTGTCGCATAGCTGATTTGTACTTGACCTTAGTTAAAGTGTTTAGTTGTAAATCAAGTGAAATTGAGCAATGAAGGCTTCGATGCTGGGGTGATCGATAGTGTCCTAGATGATTGGGAAGGAGTGGGAATATTCCAAGGGACCTCCCGTGGTCAGGCAAGAATGGAGGATGTCATGGAATGTAGTGGGGATGTTTTCTCTAGAGAGTTCCCGAGTACTAAAAGCCCTGTGCAGCTGCCCTGTGATCCTTTAATTTTCGTTTTCGCTACAAGAGCCTAGGCTCAATTTGATTGGCCTTGGCTGGGGTGTTTCTTGACAAAAGTGTTATCGACTTTGTTTGGTTCCCCTTCCGCTTCATTAAATTTCTGTTGGCATCTCTTCACCAGCCTGGCGAAAAGAAGTTGTAAATCAACTTCACACTTCTCCACAATTATTCTCTAGTTTTTTTTTTGAATGCTGAGTTTCTCCACACCTTTGTTTTAATGATGCGTTTCTATTTTAGCTGCTGGCCAAAAATTTTTTAGTACCACATTTTGGCTGATGGGACAATGGAACCCCATAGTATCATAATTTTGAGAGCTCATCCACTACTCTCCTTTCTGCTAACAACTTTATTTTTAAGAAAGAAACAAGTATGTGGACGAGGGATTAGAGATTTTCTCAATTGAGTTCAAACCACATTTATCTCTGCATTCAGTTGGTAGAACAGCCCGGATTACAAATATGTGCTTTGGCCTGCCAAAATTTCCAAATCAGCACCTAATGCTTTCCATGTGCTTCTTGTTACAAATCTGTTCGAAATGGACTGGAAAAATATGAAGGTCAGCAACAAACTCACACAACCAGTTATCCATTTTGCATTTGAGGATTTCATTCCCAGGTCTTGGTTAAAAGCTGGACAAGTTCATTTCTTCATGATCCATATTGACTACTGCAAGTTTTGTTCAGGTTGCACAGGTTTCTGGTCATTTCCAGCTTCAAATACGACAGCTAATCAATACGTGCACAGGCAAGCTAGCTTGAGAAACAACCACACATGCTAGCTGAGCCATGATAGAACAGACAGTTATTACATTCTAAGCTCGAAACAGAGGAACGTCTACACATCCAGCCAGCCAGCATAGTACTTTTAAGTAAATTGAAGTAGACTAGAGTTAAAACCTTATATCAAAAGTTATTTTTTAAGTATTTCTATTTAAGTACAAATCTTTAGATATATCGTAATCTTATCTATTTTTATTGTCATTCTTCATAGTAGTTTCGGTCTTCCTCTACCTCTCAAATTATTATCTTCATTTAGAATTTTATAATATACTGGTATCTCAAGTAGTCTAATTTGAACATATCCAAACCATCTCAACTGATGTTAGATAAACTTTTTATCAATTGGTGCTACCTCTAACTGATCACGTATATTATCGTTTTAGACTCAGCTCATATAACCATAAATCCAGCATAACATACGTATTTCTGCAATACTTAGCTGTTGAACAAGTTGTTTTTTTATAGTCTAATATTCTACCATATACAACAAAGTAGGTATAATCGTCATTCTATAGAACTTATGTTTTAGGTTGTACGGTACCCTCTTATCATAGATAATGCCAAATGCTTAATGTCACTTCATACACTTCGCTTTGATTCTATGGCTAATGGCTACATCAATATCATCATCCATCTATAGCATCGATCTAAGATATCGAAAGGTATCCTTTCTAGGCATTACTTAACCTTCTAAACTCACATCTCTTCCCTCATGTGTAATGTTTTCAAAGTCACATCTCAATTATTCAATCATATTTTTGCTTACTCTAAAATTTTTGGAATCGAGAATCTACCATCACAACTCTAATTTTTATTTGCTTTTGTCTAATTCTCATCAATTAACACTACATTATCTACAAAGAGAATACACTAAAAAATATCCCCTTGTATATTCCTTATAACCTCACCAATTACATCAATTACTAACACAAAGAGATATAGTCTTAAGGTTGATCCCTGATGTAGTCCTATTTTAATTGGAAAATAATATGTATTATCATCATTTATTTGAATACTAGTCACAATTTTGTTGTATATGTTCTTGATGATGGTAATATACTTTGTTTGAACTTTATGTTTATCTAAATCCCATCACATAACCTTCTTATTATCTTGTCATAAGCCTTCTCCAAGTCAATGAAACCATGTGTAGGCTTTTCTTCTACTCTCTAGACCTCTGCATAATTTGTCTTATTAAGAAAATTACTTCTATGGTTGACTTTTCGGCCATAAAGCCAAATTAGTTCATGAAGATCTATGTAATTTCTCTCAAACAATACTCAATAACTCTCTCCCATAACTTCATAGTGTGGCTCATCCACTTAATTCCTCAGTAATTAATATAACTTTGGATATATCTCTTATTCTTGTAGATTGGTACCAATATACTTCTCCACTCCTCAGGCATCGTATTCGATTGAAAAATATTGTTAGATCTCCGAAACATCTCCACACCTTAATTGAAATAACATCAAGGCCCATCACATTATCCCCTTTCATCATTTTTAAAGTTTCTCTAATCTCAGATTCTTAGATCCTCTACATAAAGCACCTATTAGTATCATCCGACGAGTCATCCAACTGGACTGTGGTGTCCTTATTCCCACCATTAAATAAATTGTTAAAATACTCTCACCACCTATGTCTAATATTATTTTCTTTTACTAAGAGCCGCTCCCTCTCATTCTTAATACACTTAACTTATTAAAATCTCTCGTCTTCCTATTACGAACCCTAGCCATTCTATAGATATCCTTATCTTCTTCCTTCATACTTAGACGTTGATAAAGATCATCAGAAGCCCGCCCTTCAGCCTTACTCACAACTCATTTTATGGTCTTCTTTACCACCTTGTACTTCTTGCTGTTGTCCTCACTCCTATCATGATACAAGCGTCTATAATATTCTTTCTTCTCCTTAATAGCTCTTTACACGTGTTTTTCTACCACCAAGTGTCTTTAGTTTTGCATACACTCTCTTCAGTTACTCCAAACACCTCTAAAGCAATCTTCCAAATGTATGTTACAATCTTCTCCCATATGTGTATTTGCATCGTCTTTTTTCTTCTAAGAGTACTCTTCAATAACCATTTCCTTGAAGACATTTGATGTCTCTCTTTTTAACTTTCACTATTTGGTTCTTATAATTTTGGTTCGTTTATCTATACAAGCATGCACTAGAAAACGAAAGTTGGCTACCACCAATCTATGTTAAGAAACCATGCATTCTACATATATCACCTTACAATCTACATATATTTGTTTATCCTCTTTTCTTACGAAGTTAATTTGGCTATAGTGTTGTCCATTACTAAAAGTCACTAAATAAAATTATCTCTTTCTAAAAAAAAGTGTTGGCAATTATTAAATCAAAAGATATAATAAAGTCTAATATTTTTCTTTCCTTCCTAATTCTTACCACCATACCCAAAACCTTCATATACTATCTCAAAACTTATACCTGTTACATCTACCATTAAGATCTCTTCCTATAAAAAACTTCTCGTTATTAGATACAGTTTTAACCAAACCATCTAGTTTAAAACTATACCACTAATGATAAATTTAACTACAATAATTCTATCATCTTACTTTCTTAGCTTCACTACACTATCATCGATCGATACTCTTATCAATTAGAATATTTACTTTATTTCTATTTAAAGTTGTCTCTATGTACCAGAGCTTAAAGCCGATATTATTCACCTCATTCGTCTTCTGATCTTTCCATTTAGTTTTTTCAACACACAAGACAAGACAATTACATGCCTCCTAACCACTTATCTGGACTATCTCTTTTAACTTAGCTACTATATTCCAACAATAATATTACATGAAGTATAAACAATGGCAGGAGTCACTGCTTATACATTCAGGAATGAAGCAGCAGTACAACGGGGAAACCCAAGCCATTAGGTAATAAGGACAAACTGACAGCAAACAAACAGGATTGCACCAAATTAAAAAAAATCAATAAACACCTCAACGTAGAATCAAATTATGAGATGAACGCTAAAGCTTTTGGTCGCAATCCATACTCCTGGATTTGGCCAAGCAGTCGGTACACTGGAGTACTATTGCTAAAACAAACAGAGAATCTCTATGCTTTCAACCATTACGACACGGGTAGACGAAAACTGCATTAAAATCTGGCTTCTGACAGTGAAACAGATACTCATCACTCCAGAAGGGACTGAGAACTGAAACTAGAAACTGCCAAACTAGCAGTAAGCAAGAGAAGCCTGACCCACATGCTAATTTATGTTGACAGGCTACAATCTCCAGCAACAAACTATGGTTGTAACAAGATCCATCTTCTAGTCAGACTCTGTGATAAACGTGCCTCACACCTTATGGAAGTTTATAACCAGGAATCCTAATTTACTCTTATCAATGTTGATCACAACAAAGCCTACCTAGTTCAACTGCAAGTACTGTTTATGCTGCTCCAATTAAACTTGTGAAGTTTTATCTCAGCAGATAATTTTGATCATGCTAAAAGTGGAACATAAATGATATAAAAGTTTGTCATAATCTGGAGGGATAAAAGACTAATTATTAGAGTCAAAACTTGAAGAATTCCTCGAACTAGATTGTGGGGCACGACTTCAGCCTCTCACTTGTTGGACAGTACAACTAGTTATCGTGACTTTGAAACTCACAGATAAGCACAATTAATTGTATATTTAGCACATAAATTATATATGTTCTGTAAAACATACACGAATTAAAAATGTCGACAAAGAAGAATGGTAAATGTTTGCAATTTTGAATATGAAAATTCACTGCAAACAAGGTATATTTGACAGAACATTATCAGTGAAGATATCCAAGCTTTGCAGAGAACTATTTCTATCCAAGCATTTCAACCTGCTTTAACTTTTGTACAACATAGAACTTGCAGCATACAGAACACTATATATTACATAAGTCATTAAGCATTCCAGCTAGCTGTTAACTCCAATACATCTACACTGTATCCTCTCGGCTCCTGGCATTCAAATATTCAAAACTCATACAGTGAAAACTAATGGACTGATATACTATAAATATGTAGATTTCAGTATGCAAAACTGCTCTTTTTCTTGGTAGAAATTCCTGCTTTAATCTCCATATTGCTAAAGAAAAAAAAAACATCAAAACAGTAAGGTGAGCAAAGAAGATGTGCCCAGTAGAATTTCATGAATATTAATGGAGAACTTTTAATAACACTTCATTTAACAAAAAGTGCAAGCGACCAATCATGCATTTGAAACCTACGTGAAGAATTCAAGCCCATTTTGATACATTGTTATGCTATGACCTATGACCTATGTGAGCCGAATTCATAATCTGAATAATTACACATGCTTGATGATTTGTCAGGTGGGACAAGAATTAATAGGGTAGATTAGTAGAGTTTATTGAAAGGTAACGACAGCCAAATCCCATTTTGAGGATAGAAGTTGCAAAACCTGGTCCGTTAGCCATACATGTCAGCTCAACAAAACGAGCCATTGTTTCTTCTTACTCTGGCATGACAAAATTCATGGGTGCCTCTGGCTCTCTGATATGATATTACGGCACTAATTATTAAAGTAGGAAGACAATATTATCACAACTGAGGAGCTTTAATCTTTCAAAATCTACAGTGTATCCAAAAGAACTAAATCTTACAAAGATAACAGAACCAAAATGCATCTATGGTGTCTTTGTTAACTGTAGATGCAATCGTGCAGATATCTAGACTTCGGATGGAGTCTTTGCAGTAATGGAAAGTGCATGCAAGCCACTGTTGAGCTCGTCCTGCAGGAGATCATACACAGCCCTGTGCCTCTTGAGCAGGCTCTTCCCTTCAAACGCTTCTGACACCACCCGAACATTGAAATGTGTCTCGCCATTGCTCCTTGACACCCCAGCATGACCCTTATGGATGTGCGATATGTCCTCGATCTCGAGCTCCAGTGGAGAAAGTCCCCGCTCAAGGCTCTCCCTTATCCTTTCCTGCCTCCCACCCCCCAGACCACCATTTCCTTCAACCACTTCAGCTGGCACCTCCTCCAATTGTTCCTCCTCATGGCTATGCACCACTGAATCCGCTTGCTCTCGTGCAGCAAAAGCCGCAAACTCGGGTTCCTTCTCCTTCACAGCAGGCGGCTTAGCAACCTCTTGGACCACTTCTTGGCTGCCAATTTCCTCAGTGCTTGCCTCACCGGTGGCTATCTCCAGCGCCTTGCGCTTCATGAGGCTGAGCATGTTGAGCAGGCCACTATTCCTGGACGGTGAGAGGCTCTGTCTGATCCCGAGAAGCTCGATGAACTCGATGGGCACCATGGCAACATCCCGCGCCGGCGCGTCAGAGAGGCCGAGCACGAGCAACGCGGCGAGGCCCTTGGTAAGCTGCGCGTCGGAGTCGGCCTGGAAGCGGACCCTGTCGGGCGCGCCCTCCTCCGGCGCGGCGTGCACCCAGACCTGGGAGACGCATCCCCGGAGGCGGTTGGCGTCGGTCTTGAGCGTCGGGTCCATGGGAGGCAGCCGGGCGGCGTAGGCGAGGAGCTGCTTGTACCGGGCGCGCGGGTCGGGCACGGACTGGAAGAGCGCCACGATGTCGCGCAGCGCCGGGGGAAGCTGCGCCGGATCGACCCCGGAGCCCGAGGCCGAGGCGGCGGCGGAGGAGGTCGGGGACGCGCTGGACCTGGCGACGAGGCGCTGGAAGGACACCGGGGCGCAGAGCGTGAGGAGGTGGGGCTTGGAGAGGAGGGGCTTGGGGGGCTTGGAGAGGAGGCGTAGGGACGCCGACGAGGAGGTGACGGCGGCGGACGGCGGCATGGATGGAGGGGGACGTCTCGCCGGAGCTGCAGACGAATGCGGCGACCAGCTTTGAGCTCGGCAGGGAAGAGGAAGCGAATCGGGAGGGAGGGGGTGGCCGGGCCGGCGGGGCTCACCGGCGCGTTGGAGGCAGCGGGCGGCGCAGATCGGGAGACACCGAGGTCCTCGAGTGGCGGCGGCTCAGGAAGAGGGGAGGGATAAGGTTTGTTTCCTTGCACGAATCTTAAGGCGATCACCGCCGTTGGAAATCGACGGAGTAGCAGTATTTCGCTTGGATACGGCAACGGCTCCGCTGTGCTGTGCAGGAGTTCGAGAATGTTCATTTCGGACTATTGAATCCTAAAACCGTTTACAAACCTCATTCACGAGCGCTCCTTGTCACACGTTTTTCTTTTTTTTTCGGTTATATAGAAGCCTCATGTTTGCCTTTTTTGCGATACTATCGTATGAAAAGACGAGCGTTACCCTAGTTGTTAGGCTTGAGGGATAGCCGGTATCATGTTCTTGGGCCAATTTTTTAATTTTTAGCTTTTTACCAATTTGACTAATTTTTCTAATTCTACTCTATTTTTTTCTAGTAGAGTTTCAACTTAAATTTTAAACTTCCAACTGAAATTTTAAAAATTTCTGCAAAAATTTTAAAAATCTCTACTCAAAATTTCAACTTTCAACTCTAATTTTGAAACTTTCAATTCTAATTTTAAAACTTGCTGCCAAAATAATTATTAAAATTTTCAACAATTCAAAGTTTCTTTTTTTTCTTTTGACATAAACAACATGTGAAAAGAACGCAGAAGCACGTGAATCGGGTGAAGGGAACAGGCACAGCAAGCACATGCAAAAAGGGCACGGGCAATGACAGAATTGGAGTTCAACTCCATGCATCTGAGTTAGGCCATGTTTGGTATAACTTCTGTTTCAAGATCCTTGGCATGTGGAGACGAAACTATCCTAAACAACTTTTAGATACTAGATAATAGGGAGTAAAGCTATTGGATCGCTGTGACAAAATACACTAGGTGAATGGAGTAGCATTTTTGTCGCTTTTCAACCTTAATCCGAGGGTAGATCCAGAGCCTATTAAACGGGGCCTTAATCTGGACTAGTCAATCCAAAAACACACCAATTGAAGGAACATCGGCATGATCTAATGTATAAAAAACATAGAAACTTTAAAAGTTAATATCAAAATTTTCCAAAATTTGGTCCCTGAACTAAGTTTTGGTTGGTTTTCATTCTTCAAATTGCAATTGGTCTCTCAGCCCTAAAACCATTCACATTTCATCTTTGGGTTTAAACAAGGATGATTTTTGATGATATAGCATCGCGTGACATCAAGTTAGCAAATCACAATAAAAAAATAAAATAAATAGAGAGAGGTGAAATAAAGAGAAGAAAAAGGATATTCTCTTGTTTTTCTTAATTGTTTTCTTTATTTTTGTTGTATCGATGCTGTGATGTCATCACCAATTGCTCATGTAGACATATCATCAAATATCACCCTTCTTCAAGTCTAGCGATTAAATGTAAATGATTTAGTATGAGAGACTAATAGCAACCAGTTTTATAGTTTAGGGACGAAGAGTAAACATGTAATGCTATGTCAACATAACAAATTGTTAATTCAATTTGCCTGGCAGCGTGTAAAATTCACATAGATATTTATACCTAAAAAAATATTATTTTTCCCTATCAATGTTTGATATTAGGGTACATACACACTGATCTGATAGTATGACCATTCCATAAACACAGAGCAGTAAAAACTATAATTTTCCCATCCAAATTAAGTAAAATTCAGTTATTTGTATTGTGTTTGTTAAACAGACCACTGGTCTGGGTTGTATATATAAAGACCCGACCCCTCCTTATATACATTCGGGATCTTAGTCACTGTACATATTTCTATATGATACTAGAGCAAGTCTAGACATTCTCGGCACGCAAGCTTCTCCCTCCGGTGAGCCGACCCTTTCCTCCTCCTCGTCGATGTCTTCTTCCCGTCGCTGACCCTCTTCCCGGTACTCTCCTCCTAGCACTCTCCTTGCTCTCTCGTCTCTATTTCTTCTTCTCCCCGTCTCTCCCGTAGTCACCTTCTTTTCTCCGTTCCACCTCCGCGCGACAAGGCGACGGTCTCGATCCGCCTTCTCGTCTCGCTTCGCACCCGTCTCCGTTCTTCTTCTTGTTCGTGCATCTCTCCTTCTCTGACGCCGGCACACCTCCGCACTCATCGTTTCCATCGACTGAACTCATCCGCCCTCCCTCGGTTCTCGCCTTTTCCGACACACTCAACGGCTCTCGGACGCAAACTTTCTCCCCTCACATCCGAGCCAGTCAAACGTGTCCACGTGTCCACGGATACGAATCCCTACCTCTTGGACGCGAACATATTCTCTTCGCAACCAGCCACTCTTCGCCTTTTTCGCGTCCGCCCCACTCCTTGGCCTTCACGAGTCCACGGACGTGAATCTTCGCACGTCCGTGACCCAACTACTCTCTGACCCACCCACTCTGCCACCACCTTTTCCTCACCTACTCCACTGCCTACTCCCCATCGGCCAACCATTCCTCATCGGTTGGCCGGCCCACTCCCCATCGGCTTCTCACATCCTTGATCGGCCGATCCGTCCTCTCATCGGCTTCTCCTTCCCATCAGCTTCTTCCTCCCATCAGCTATTTGTCCCCGATCTCCTTCTATCATGGCCACCGAGTCCGTCCTCAGCTCCGGCACTCTCCCAGTCGCCGAGTCTGCTCCGGCCCTCGGTGCCTCAGACCATACTTCAGGCACCACCTCACCGATCTTCTCCCCTCTCTACACTGCTGTGAACATGAAATCTCACGTTCCTATCTCTCTGGACCTTAACACCAACTATTCTATGTAGGTTTTCTTCTTCAAATCCCTCTGTGGAAAATTCGGCCTCCGGTCCCATATTAATGTCTTCGCTCCACCTCGCCCCGATGATCCTCAGTAGGACATCGCCGAGTGTTACGTGCGTAGTTAGTTGCTCGGCTCGGTCGACGACTCTGTCCTTGACCTCGCCATGGACGATACCGACCCCACCGCCCGGGATCTCTAGGTGGCCATCGAGCAGATCTTCCTTGCCAACAAGCAGCCTCGTGCCATCTTCCTCCGCAACGAGTTTCACTCCATGGTACAAGGAGACTTCTCTGTCTTCTCGTACTGTCAGCGCCTCAAGGTCAAGACTGCTGCTCTCCGGGACGTCGGCCACCCTATAGCCGACTCTCAACTCGTCCTCGCCCTTCTACGAGGCCTCAACCCCCGCTTCTCAAACACCACCGATGACATCGCCAACACCACACCTCTTCCATCGTTCATCCGGGCCCATGACATGTTAGTTCTTAAAGAACTCCGTGTGGCCAACGATGAGAAGACAGTGGCCTACACCACTCTCCTTGCCGCAGCCGATAATGGCTACCAAGCATCCTGCGCTGCCACTTCCTCGCGCGGCTCTGGTGGCCATGGCTCCAGCCATGGTAACACAGCCCACACTGGGAAAGGCAAGGGCAAAGGCAAAGGCAGGAACTAGCAGGGTCCGATGCAATCACGACCTGCCTCGATCCCTGCCCAACCTGTCGGTCCCACGGGTCTATGGCTCTGCTACAATCCATAGGCACCCCAGCCACACAGCCCCATCGGTTAGCAACCCGGGGTTCTCGGCGCTCTTCCCCAGGCTCACCTGGTATCGACTCCCATTCTGCCGCCTCAGCCAATGCTACCGACCCCACCCATCCAGTCGGTTCCCTATTAGAACCAAGCTAGCCTCGTCGCTGCCCTCAACTAGATGACGCTCCAACCATAGCATCGTTGGGTGCTGGACTCTGGGGCGTCTTCATGCATGGCGTCATCGGCCGTTATACCTCGTTCTTATCACCCCTCTTTCCCCACTTTGTCACCATCGGTAATGGCCACTCTCTTCCTGTCCAATGCCGAGGTGACTCCTCTCTGTCTACATCCACCACTAACCCCCCTTTGCAATGTTCTTATCGTACCTTCGTTTATTCACAATCTTATATCTGTTCGCCAATTCACAAGAGACAACAACTGCTACATCGAATTTGACGCGTTTGGTTTCTCTGTGAAGGATATCCCAACCCAGCGACAGATCCTTCGCTGCAATAGTGGCGAAGACCACTACACCATTCCCGCTGCGCCATTCACTCCACACGCCAGCGTCGTCCTCTCCACCAACCTTTGGCATCTTCGCCTCGGCCACCCTGGCCCCGACGCTGTCACCACCCTCCGTGTAGCACCTCCATCCGATGTACCCACAGTAGCTCCACAGTTTGCCACTCGTGTCAACTTGGTAAACATATGCGTCTGCCTTTTTCTAATTCTCTCTCCTATACCTCGCGTCCAGTTGAACCTATACATTATGATGTATGTACATCTCCAGTTAAAAGTGTCTCCGGTAATCAGTATTACCTCGCTATACTTGACGATTACACACACTATTGCTAGACCTTTCCGCTCATCAGCAAATTCGAGGTCGCCTCTCACCTCACTCACTTCGTCACATACGTGTCCACTCAGTTCAACCTCCCCATCAAGGCTCTACAAGCCGATAACGGTACGGAATTCGTTAACCCTACCGTTACAACCTTTCTCATCTCGCAGGGCATCCATCTATGGCTCTCCTACCCCTACACCTTTCCTCAGAACGGCAAAGCCGAGCGCCTCCTTCGCACCCTCAACAACATCAATCGCACTATGCTACTTTATGCCCACTTATCTGCCACTTATTGGACAGAAGCTCTAGCTACTGCGACGTATCTTCTCAATTGGCGCCCATACTCCTCCGTTCAAAACAACGTTCCCTATGCCCTTCTCTACCGCACGGCGCCCGACTACTCCCACCTTCGCGGTTTCGGGTGCCTCTGCTACCCAAACCTCACCTCCAAAGCTTCCCAAAAACTCGCTCCCCATTCCACCGCCTGCATTCTCCTCAGCTATCCCTCCTCTCACAAGGGATACCGATGTCTTGACCTTTCCACCTGACGGGTCATCATCTCTCGTCACATCATTTTTGACGAGACATGCTTTCCCTTCGGTCTACTTCATCCGAGATCCTCCACTAGTGATCTCGACTTTCTCCTCACTAACACTGTCTCCTCCACTGTCCCCTCCATCGGCCCTCTCATCAACCACTGCTGAGGACTTACCTTTCACTTATCCCACCACTATTCCATCCGATGTCCCAACAATCGAACCCCCATCAGCCCCACCTCTCTCATCAGCTTTAGCCGATACCATTCCTTTTCCATTGGACACCCCACTTCCATCGGCTCCTCAGCTTCCATCGGCTCCCCCCACCCCATCGGCTGATCCATCTCTATCGGACCGATCGGACCACTCGGCCCACCTGACTCTATCAGCTTAGGCCGATCTAGTTCCCTCTTTTCCTTTCATCTACAGTCGCCGATCCGAAGCCGATGATGCCCCTACCCGACCAGTTCTTCCCATACTTCCGCACCCCCATCGGCTCCAGTTCCCTCCACCTCTCATATGGTCACCTGCTCCCAGACCGGGTCTCTCCGCCCCACCAAGAGCTACGAGCTCTCTGCCGTTTACAGCTCTATCTCGCCCATCCCGGTGACATCTCGCTCCACCTGGCCGACCCTCAGTGGCGCGCGGCCATGCCCGACAAGTACAAGGCCCTAATGGACAACAAGACCTGGCGTCTCGTCCCCCGTCCTTTCGGCACCAACATTGTGACTGGTAAGTAGATTTTTAAACACAAATTCCATGCCAATGGCTCCCTTGCTCGTCACAAGGCTCGCTGGGTAGTCCGGGGTTTCTCCCAATGACTCGGTGTCAATTACGACGAGACCTTCAGTCCTGTCATCAAACCCGTCGCCATCCGGGTCGTCCTCACTTTGGCTGCCTCGCGTTCCTGGCCGATCCATCAGCTAGACATGAAGAACGCTTTTCTTCACGGCCATCTGACGGAAACGGTCTACTATCAGCAGCCCCCAGGCTTCATCAACCCTTCTCGTCCCAACGACGTCTGCCTTCTTCAACGTTCCCCTCTATAACCTCAAACAAGCCCCTCGTGCCTGGTACCAGCGCTTTGCTACCTATCTTCGGCACATCGGCTTCGTGGCCTTTGTGTCCGATAGTTCCTGTTCATTTTTCATATCAGCTCCGTTACTGCCTATCTACTTCTATATGTCGACGACATTGTCCTTACAGCGTCTTTGACATCTCTCCTCGATCAAATAATGGCCCGACTCCACTCTGATTTCGCCATGACCGATCTTGGTCATCTCCACTATTTTCTTGGCATTTCTATCACCCGGTCCTCTCACGGGCTCTTTCTTTCCCAGCGCCGGTACGCTATCGACCTCTTACAACGTACGGGCATGGCCGATATTCACCCCACGGCCACCCTGGTCGACACTCGAGCTAAACTCTCCACTGCCGATGACGCACTCGTTGCCGATCCCTCTCACTATCGGAGTCTTGTCGAGGCTCTCCAATACCTCACCCTTACCCGGCCCGACCTCACGTACGTTGTCCAGCAAGTGTGCCTCTTCATGCACGCTCCGCATGAACCTCATCTCGCGCTGCTCAAACGAATCCTACGCTACATGAAGGGCACGCTCTCCAGCAGGCTGCATCTCAGCTCTAGTCCCATTGACTCCCTCACCGCGTACTCCGACGCGGACTGGGCAAGCTGCCTTGACTCTCGACGCTCTATGTCCGGCTACTGTGTTTATCTCGGTGACACTCTCGTATCTTGGTTCTCAAAACGCCAGACTATAGTGTCCCGGTTTAGCGCCGAAGCCGAGTACCGCGCCATCGCCCACACCGTCGCCGAGTGCTGCTGGCTTTGCCAGCTTCTCCAGGAGCTCCGTGCACCCCTCTCCACCGTGACCGTCATCTACTGCGACAATGTCAGTACCGTCTACATGACTGCCAACCCGGTTCATCATCAACGCACCAAGCATATTAAGATCGATATCCATTTTGTTTGTGATAATGTTGCATTAGGACAGATTCAGGTGCTCTATGTACCATTAGCACATCAGTTTGTCGATATAATAACCAAAGGCCTGCCTACGCCTTTGTTCACCAGTTTTCGGTCCAGTCTCTGCGTCCGTTCCCCTCCCATTACGACTGCGAGGGTGTTAGACAAACCACTGACCTAGGTTGTATATATATAGATCCGATCCCCCTTGTATACACTCGGGTCTTAGTCACTGTATACATTTCTACAGTGTTGAAAAAGAATAAGGAAAAGTAAAGCGATATCGGACAGAAAACTAACTTATTTAGATCTCCTTAATTATATATGTATGAATTGTGCAGCATAGTTGATAAAAAAATATCCAAAAATACTCCACAATACACACATAGTGATTTCATACAATATATCTACATCTGGCAGCATGATGAACTGGTCTCGTCGATAATGTGCACAGGATACGGCATATGAATAATCTTGGGGTTGTTTTTCTCTTCTTCCTTCTTCTCCTTCTCCTTCTCCTTTTCCTTTTCCTCCTCCTTCTCATCAACCGTGTCGATGATGACATGGGTATGCCGCTGCTTCCTCAGCACCATGGTCATACATGTGACGTCCATGCTTTCATTGCCAACTATCGTAACCTTATCTTTCTCCCTATCAGTTGTAATCGACAAGATTCCTGCGTCCAAGACAATGATACGCCTAATTAATGAACTAATATTCGTTTACTAAGAATAATTTTACAGTGGAGGTTAGCAGGTTAACTATTTAGGTAATATGTTGTCTCAAATTTCACAGTTGCATTCTCTCTCGGAGAGACAAAAACGCTGATTAAACAAAAAAAAACCCATTCATCTTAATTCATCAGCTACTGTATACTACTTTTGTTTTTATTTAAATGACGTTGAGTTTAAAAATAAACTAACCAAATATAAATATATAAATATAACGTGGAGGGAGTATTTTGCAGGTTAAGCAGAATGAGAACAAATATAAATATATACAAACATTGATGCATGGTATTATATATAGAAATTATTTCAATATGTGATTGAGGTATTACCACTCTGTTTAGCAATTATTTGCATAACCTTGGACTTCTTCTTTTCGTCCACCATTGTCACCTTTATCTCCACCTTTTGCTACACTCACATGAAAAATAAATAAATAAATAAAATCTTGCTACACTATTTGATGGCATGATAAAACTGACACGATTAATTGTTCATTTATTAGCTCCATATGTAAAAACCTAAATATGAAATATGAGGTGACAAGGACTGAAAGACCATGCATGTGTGCGTTCCATTGCAGAATGTTGATGAAGCAAGTGGATATTTCTCATAATTTTTCTGGCAGGGACTAGTACATAAAAAAAAAGCTCAAAGTTGGGGCTAACACGGGTGTGGAGTTAGCAAAACTTAGGACTTCTTCATAATATAGAAATTTTATAGAATTTTTATATGAATTGATTCAATTTCTCTAATTTTATTTTGAAAATCCTCTGACCCGAAAAGTCCTAGGCGTTCTTTTTTAATAAACATGGTGTTTTTAGATGGTAATCGCATGATTTGCCACACTTCTGGTACATAAGTTCAACTCATTTAGGCTAGTGTTTACTTTACTACTATTTTATCCCTACATCCCACTTTTCAATTATTAGTTGATTTGAATGATTGAAAAATTGCTGCACAATTAAGGATTAAGTAGAGATAAGCTCGGTTCAACCCGACATAGGCCCGGCCCGGCACGGCCAAGCTAGGCTCTACTACAGGCTATATTGGCTAGCATGTTGAGATGGCGGGTAAGACACGACTCAGCCAAAGTTTAGACGGGCGGCGGCCTGATTAGTTCATGAAAACATAAAAATAAATAAATATTTTTTAAAAAAACAAGATAGAAAAAATATAGAAAATTAAGGAAAATGTAGAAAATATAGAATAAATAAGGAAATTTATTAAAAAAAATTAAAATTTCTAAAAGGATTGAACTGGGCTAACTGGGCTAGCCTGGCGGGCTGGGCAGGCCCATCTAGAGGTCATGCTATATTTAGGCCGGGCCAATAGTAACTGCCTCAGGATGATCCAGTTCAAAGCACATGGTTTAATTTAATATATATAGTGGGAGTTAGGGACCACTTCTAATGTTTGAGATAGAGAATTAACTGCAAACATGAGGCAAGTTTAGAGTAGTCTTAGTCTTTAATGGTAGTGGCAGATGAGGGAGGGGAGTTGGCCAAACTTGATGTACCAATTAACCGGCAATGCAGTAGGGAAGGTTTCACTATCCATGAGTAGGGATGTCAAGTTATCAGGATTATATATATAGACAGATCTTGCCGATCCCTGTTAACAGCCGCTAACATCTACATATAGGATTAGAAAATTATCTTAGACAAAGTTTTAAAGGTCGGCATAACTTAAATATAGTGATTTATACAATTTAGGCTCCTTTTGCTTTAGAACATAGCCTCGATTTCTTTAAACATGATTTTAGTTGAACTTCACAAAATAATACGTTTGTTTGCCGCACAAAAATATTTTAACATATAAAATAGAAGACACCAAAACCATGGACTATGTAACTTCATAATAAATAAAACAAAACAAGAGACAATACCTTCCCCATGTTATCTCCGAGTGTACTTCTGGCACAAGCAAAAAATGCGCTCACAACCAGCTTAATTTCCTCACCAAAGGAAGATAACCAGATATCTAGAAACGGTTTTTTAATATGCGAGCATGCGCTGCAGAATGGTTGTGAATTTATAGAACCCTCGTCATCACAGTCATGACTTACTCACGGAATGTAATTATTTCAGCTAGAAGCATAACATCATGGATTGCCAACTTGATTTTGTATGGACCAAATCGATTAGACTGTCAACCACGGCAATACATTGCTTTGAGCTAGGTGGATCGACAGTCTCATACGGGAAGGCGACATCCCAAGGGTGTTGTCGCCCCCTTGCATGTGTAATTGACTTCATCTCCTTGACTTGGTTAATGCCAAAAAAATTTTACTAGGGACATAATGTTTGTGTTACTATAAGATTACGATTGTGGTTGTTGTATATAGCATGGGGTTGTCTATTCAGTTGCCTACAAATAGAAGAAAAATTAGTTAAATTTTCAACGGCTAAGAGCATTTTAAGATTTGTGCCATGCCCTCCCCAACCCTATCCTTCTTCTGTTCTTCCCCTTACTCCTAATGCTGCCATTGACGTGACTCATGTGGTTCCTCCCTCCCAATCCCCCATGCCACCATAAGCACATAGCGCTAGGCCTCATATGTGTCAATGGTATTGGTAAGGCTTGTTGGGCATCTGCATACCCCTCATTTCTTCTGCTCCACTAGTCCTGTCGGGCTCTTTTTTCTTCAGCATAATTCCTATGCCTTATCTTTCTTTCCTCACCGTTGTGGTTTCTGCCTCTACTTCCATCTACCGCATATATATTCCCTCTGTTTGAAAATATGACTACCTTTAGTATTTAAAATTTATCTAAAATATAACTACTTCTCTACATACTATTTTATCTCAACCAATTACAACCATCTCTCATTTAATTTCTTTATCTATTTTCTTATTTTAACCAATCATAAAATTCTCTCATCTAACTTTATACGTCTACTTAATCCATAAAAAAGCTTAAATGTAGCTATATTTTAGGATCGAGAGGATAGTATACTTAGTACTCCCTCCCCACCAAACTTGTCCACCACCCTTTTCCAATCTTATGGATTCAGCACTGTAGCAGTGCTGTTTACCATCAAAGTAGTCTCTTCAGCCATCCCTCCTCTAACTCTGTGAAAATTCTCACTTCTCATTCGCCAAAGCTTGCCACTCTGAGCTCAACCCTCGGACTTGACTTGTGCGTGCTGTCACCGTTTTTAGGCCATCACCACAGAAGAAGAGGTGCTCTCTAGATTCGATTGAAACCTCTAGAAAATTTTAGGTGATTGAAATGTAACAATCCTAATATGATATATATGGTGCGTATGAAGACAGATGGGGGTTGCGAAATTAAAATTGTTTGAGTACAAATTTGTCCGATGGTTTCCTTTGTAAAAACTCTAAACACCATTAATAGTATCGTTGTGGGATGACCAATTATAATTCATTCACAATACCAAATGGATACATGCACGGAGCGACATTGTCTACCTCGAATTTGCTTCCAGCACAGCATGATTGGAATCTTTAGGATCCTCGAGAGTAATCTGATGACGTATACTTCTCACCCATATTTGTAAGTTATTCTATTTAATTATCAATCAACCTAATACATTTTTATCCGCCAGACACATAAATTTGCAACGCATAGCTTAAAGTTGGTCGATACAGAAAAACTCAACTTAAGCTAAATTTTCAGTAACTTTTAGTTTGCATTGTTTCTTTCTTGCAAATAGTATTTTTTAAAAAAATTAATTAAGCTACAACATTCTTTTTTCTTTCACCCCAAGAAAGAACATATAAATTGGTTCAATGGTCAAAACAGCTGTGGCGACTGATACATGAAGAAAAATCGTTCCAGAAACAAAGCAGATGGTGCGTTTTTCATTCATCAAATCAAGTACACAGTGAAGCGTAGTACCTTAAGTCAAAATTTTGTTTGACTATGAACAACCAACTGATGTTGGCTGCCGAGAAATCATCACGCATGCATGGAAGAACTGGGTGATCTGCACTTGGCAGTCTGAAGATCGACTTCCGCTAAAATACGCCTGAAAAAATTCATTTCGTTTTTGCTGATGTGCAGTGCACGCTAGCTAGGCAGCTTCATTCTCTGCTCCCACAGCAAGGCATGAAGATTTTGCCGATGGGAACAATTAATTTGTTATGCTCGGAGAAGATTTGAAGTACTTCACGAGCACCAAAAATTGGGTGCTAACATAGCTCAGAAAACATCCAATAGCTGTTTAGGCAACATTGAACCTAACCACCAACATTTAACATGGATATTTATATAATATCCGTAAATATCGGTCTAATCTATAAAAATATTTATAAGGGTAGAATGTACAAGTGTGTTTTAAGAATAAGGATGAGTGTGCACACATGTTTGAAAGTATGCGTTTCTAATGTGTTTCGCAAAAAACATCCAAATGATTATTAAGGATTCAATAACAATTTAAAAAGTCAAAACTAAAATCTAATTCAGTATACATATACGTTTATAAACTAAAGAAAAACAAATCCCAATAAAAATAATATCACAAAAAAAATTATGCATTAAAATTTGTCTTCTCAATTTTAATCAAAGTTGTTTACCTACACTCATTTAATAGGGAGCAATGTTGGTGGTGAATGGTGAATCTAGCACCAAGCACCTCACCACCAACTCTCCCAAATTATGTTACTGGATCACTCATCCCTATAAACATATTCTATTTAACTATATAATTAAGCTCTAAAATTTAACACATATTTTCTGTTTGCAATATTGTGATGTGATTTTTTATTCCGTAACAATGTACAAATATTTTGCTAATTTATTTAAAATTTGCAGTGTAATGGATGAATGTCACTATTACGTATGACAAAAGATTAATTTGGAATTCTTAGAAGCAACAACGTTGGCAATGACAATATATTGTTTTGTCATTCATTCACATGTCGCCATCATTTGCGTCCTTTGTCTTCGCTTTTGTGAGTTTTGGCCATTGACGATCCACACAAACAAAGATGATGATCGATACTGGTGCAAAAGATAGCTAAGACGTCTCGCTCATGGCCTCATGGGTATACGCTGCACAACGAATTGACTATTACTACGATTGAGTTGTGCCGTTATTTACCGGGCGCACACACGAGCCGCACAGACGGGTCCGGTTGACCTCTACATGACGAACAGGGGCCGTGCTAGAAACGGCACGACTTTCTTCACTTACGTTTTACGTATCATTTTACGTATTAAAAGTATTTTTTTATTGTCTGTTTGTTCACTCCAGTGATAAGTTCTAACCAACGGTACTAGAGAAATTTGTGATGGTGCTGTTCTCAAAAGTGGGCTTTGCCAAATGACATTCCACATAGGAGATTTGGTCCCTAAATCACGCTAGAATGTTATTTGCTCCCTAAATAGATGGCAGTGCCCTTCCCTATACTTGTCTTCCAATGTTGGCAGCAAATGGTGTCTTCCATCGTTGGCAGCAAATGGTGGCAATGGTGAGGTTAATGGTTAGCAAGCTGCGACGAGGAGCTGATGGCGACAACGACCTCTTTCAGCACCTGTACCACCAGCCTCTTCTAAGCTCCCACATCGTTGGAAAATTGCATAGAGCATAAGGCCGGAAACCGCTGCTGCCTCTCTGCTCATGTTAACACCAATCTTAGGTCCATGGAGTTGTCAGTAGTGGCCTCAAGGAGGAAAGAAGATGATTGAAGGAAACGAGAAAAGATTTGGTTCAATTATAGAACACTATCTAAATGAGGCTGAGTCTGAGAAGGAACCGTAGAACTCATGGCAGGATAATTTTTCTACGTAAATCGTATCTTGATAAAAAGATTTAGTAATTTCAGTTTATTTCCTTAGAGATATTTTTCTATTATATTTTTTAGGAAGTAACGTCCGATGGTTATTATAACCACGTCAAATTCTATAATGTCAGGGTATAAATATAGACCCTCTAAAAGCCTGTAAATCATCCTTTGATCAATACAACTTCGGCGCATCGCCACCCTACTGTATCTAGGTTTTTACCGGTGAGTTATGGCTCTCGACGCATGGCTACATCGGTTAAGTTCGATCTTCGACGAAGGGGTAAGTCCAGCCACTATCCTAATAAATCTTGCTCTGTCTAAGACTACATCGGTTAGGTTCAATCTCTTAGACCGATCGGATGTATCGCATCATATCCATACAGGGTTTATCGGCCTATCAAGCTCTCTCCGTCGTCATTGGTCTCATGCTGCATCGGTTAGGTTCGACCTACGAGGCTGCCGATGGTAGATTGAGCTTTAGGCCTATAGGTTTCTACACAGTGTTTCATCAGAGTGTTAGTCGATGAGTTATCTATATATTGAGTACCACGCCCAGTATATCGGTTCCTTGGCCAATACGCACCAGTCTTCAGAGACTCCCCTCGTGCGCCATGCCAAGCGCATCGGCCGTCCAGACGATGCACGCCAATCTTCAGAGAGACGCCCTCTTATTAGCACAGTTGATCGATAGGTTTGCTTCGTCCTTGCAAATCTGGAGCGGCATCGGCTTTGCAGCTGATGTGTGTTTTATACGATTCCTTACCATGTCACATATGCCTTTATCAGCTTTTCAGCCGATGAACGACCGCTACAGCTTCTGTTGACTACCAGGAGAAATCCTGCGTGCTTTGCTTTTAATACCCTTTGATGCCTCCATTAGCCCTATGGCCAATGGATCAGGATCTCGATTTCATCACTCTCGAAGCCATCACATCCTTCGTCGGTATCTGTCTATGCCTTTATTGGCTTTCTAGCTGATGGAGAAGCGTCCCGATCCCTATTGGCGACCAGTCGATAGCAGGAGCCATTCGAACGCGGCAAATGACCACCTTGATCCTATCGGTGGCCAGTCGATAGCGAGAGCTCGTATCGGTCCATCGTCTGACTGACCCATTCGCCTCACCTCCTTGTCAATTGCAGGATCAAATTGGTTGGCATGCCTATACCCGCACCGTCACGCCAGTGCCGAGTAAACCTCACAAGCCCCGGCGCACGTACCTTGAACCACGAAGAGAAGTCGATCGGCCTGCATTGGAGCTAAGCAGACCTCCCAGGCGTCGACGTGGTCACCC
Source organism: Oryza coarctata (assembly GCA_030770085.1). Lineage (NCBI taxonomy): Eukaryota > Viridiplantae > Streptophyta > Magnoliopsida > Poales > Poaceae > Oryza > Oryza coarctata. Next base: position 3,781,270 of record CM061479.1, read on the forward strand.
GAGATGTTTTTGAGCGTGACCAACGACCGATCTGGCATCCGTGGTCCTGTTGCCGTTGGCCCCGATCTCTTACTATCTCTGTTAAGTCCGATCTTCGAGATCGGTGCTAGCGGCGTCATCATAGTGGGCGACGGGTCTCGTGCTATGGGAGGAGTAGGCCCTGCTCCTTGTTCATCTCCCACCATATCTGGAGCGGCATCGGCTTTGTAGCTGGCATCTTTTATAAGATTTCTTGCCAATTCACATATGCCTTCATCGGCTTTCCTATCGATGAACAAGTGGTACAGCTTCCGTCAGCAACCAGAAGAGATCCTATGTGCTTTGCTATTCTCTGAATACCCTTTGGTGCCTCTATCGGCTTTGCGGCCAATGGATCATGATCTCGCTTTCGCTATACTCGGAGTCATCACGTCCTTCGTCGATATCTGTCCACGCCTTCATCGGCTTCCCAGTCGATGGAAAAGCGTTCCAATCCCTATCGGCGATCAGTCGATAGTTGGATCCATCTAGGATGTAATTGATGACCAACTCGATCCTATCGGCGGCTAGCTGATAGCAAGAGCTCGTATCAGTGTATCGTCCGACTGACCCGTTTGCCTCATCTCCTTGTCAATTGTAGGATCAAATTAACTGGCACGCCCGCACCTACACCATCACGACAAAGAGCGAGCCTAGGTACCCGTGTCGAAGCTAAGCGGACCTCCTAGGCCTCGGTGTGCATATCTCGAGTCATAGAAAGAAACCGACGTACTTGCACTGAAGCTAAGTAGACCTTCCAAGCTTTGATATGATCGTGCCGCGTGCATGAGATCCGCCGCGTGCACGAGATCTGCCACGAATACTAGGATCACACTATCTTAGGTTGGGGAGAAAAAGAGGTTGGTGGAGTAGCTTTGTGCAGAGCGTGGGAGTCAACAGTGGCGGAATGAGTGTTCGGGACCATAGGCGGCTATGAGCCGATGACAAGCACAAGCCACCATGGTGACTTCCAGTGGAAATAGTCAATTGTGGCAGTGGTCCGAGGACAAGGAGAAGGCACTAGAGGCTAGTGTAACGGCGAGGCTCCCTAGTTCCCACTATGGAAGAAGGATTTAATTAGCGATTTTGTCCAAAATAGAAAGCTAGCTTACAAAAGTGACAGACAAAGCTAGTTTGTTTCCGTGTATTAAATAATGAGATATTGATGGATCACATCATCTAAACCCCTTAATTAATTTTATTGATTAATAACCACATAATTTTGTTTGGATGAATGTTTCGAGGTTAACTCCATATCACATTAAGAAAGTTCAAATTGTGATTTGAGAGTGAAAATGAGATCCAAGCAAATGGTATAAAATTGTACTCCTTGTGATTTCTTTTGGTTAGGATGTCAAACTATAAAGAGGGTTAACACACTTGTATAATTGAATTAGGTCTAGTACTCATTGATAAATTTTTGGAAATCTTTATTGTTTTGGATCGGAATATCCAACCTAGAAGTCACACTATCCGATCCCTTAGAATTTCCAAGATATTGGGTAATCTCTGGACAACCTTTTAATTCCATTGAAATTTTTGAATCATCACAATGTTTGGTATCTTACCTGACTTTATTTAATTCTTTCATCAGAATTTTCGATCCCTAGTCGGAATTTTTTGGAATATCCGAGATTTTATATAACTCAGTTCACTGTCTTGTTTTATTTTCTAGATCGGAATTTCTGATATTCCCACTATCATAGTGATGTATGATTGTTTGAAATTGTTAGTTAGGAGTAAGATTCCCTCCTAATGAGCAGATTTTGGAGTAACTATTTAAACCCTCCACTAACTCTTTTCTAAGTTTAGCCATTCATTTCACTCTCAGTCAAGTTTTTGCTAGAAATTTGTGCTTCTTATGCTTTTGATTCTTGACATCATTCTCTCCATCAATTTCCCTCTCTAGCTTTGTGTGATTCATTCAGATTTCATGTGAGTTGATGGATTTCCTGTTGTTTTCTCTCAGATCTTGACCACTAGGGTTGATTTCAAAGGTGGTGTGGCATTTATTATTTTTGGTGGTTGAGGACTCGTAGATGGTTAGATGTCATTCCCAAGCTAGTAATTTAATTGTGGTGAGCTGGAAAAAATTTATGAAGGGTGGTTCTCTTCTCCGCAAGTAAAGTTAAACCACTAGTAAAAGAAGAAGTGCTTTTGTATATCCTCAAGAGGATAGGGTTAGAAAATACGTGGCTCCTTGTAAGTTTCTTAATGGAGACTAAAACCCTCTCAAGGATTTAAACTCTAGAAAATATATCATCATGTAATATTGGTGAAAGCGCTGTATCTCTCTAGTTAGTTTGCTTTGCTTCTCATTGCTGCTTATAGATAGTTGCAGTTTGAGGTTTACACATGCTATTGAGTGTTTGAAATAGCACTGTTAGGCTGTGGCTTACTTGATTGTGCTTGTGAGCATTGGAATTTCCAATAGGCACTAGAACATTCAATTTACATCGGAATATCCAATTGGCTTCCGCTTTATACTTTCATATCAATTTGTAATTTGGCATATTCATCCCCCTCTAGCCTCAAACAATCTTTTCACACTTAACCCAAGTTTCTGTCAAATACATACACAAATGAATATATTTTCAAGTAGTGATGATCAAGATATACTAAAATCTGAAAAAAGACAATTTCAACCTTTCAAGCATGTGCAATCATACGATCACTCCCTCAGCAGCATTTAATCAAACATCTACCGAGCATAATAGAATATGTGCACCGATTGATCATTCAAGCTACAATCAAATAGCACCAGCAAAAGGAGTGATCTGGAGAGGAGAGATTTAATCGAACGGCTGTTTCACAATGCCAGACGTTTCCCTTGGCGAGGTACACGGAGGCCATAGAGTCGTCGGGTGTGGCGGAGGTCAGGACATAGAGAGGCAATATTCCATGGTGAAAGGGAAGACCGCGAGGACACACCAAGCCAGAGGAAGGTCATGGAACTGCAGCAAGGTTGAGCGCGCGCGGCCATCAGGGACGGCAATGCGGTGGATGAAGATGGTGGGATGCATGATGCGCGAGGTGGAAGACTTTCGCAAGGCGGATGAGGGATGCATGGGCATGTTGTGCGACGAATCACAGGATGGACCTGGGCCATTGGATTTCATGAATCAGATGGTCAAGATATCACGTTTCTATCCAAGTTGTTCGATTATAGTATAATACGTGATTATACCGATTAAAGGAAAGAGCAAATGTGTGCATTAGGGGTCACGATCTGTGCTAGTACAGTTAGTAAGAAAAACCCGAAGAGCAGCTAAGAAAAAAAGTGGGATGGAGCAATATGTTGCCGAGGGTTTTTACAGCACCATGACAATATGGGTCAGCAACTAGTACGGAACAGAATAATTAAATTTCAAAAAATACCGGTCCTAGCATATTTTTACATCCATATATGTAGAAATTGAACAATGTCACAGGCGAACAATTTGACAGTATAAATTTGATGGTGTTGTATAGTTGTAATGCAGAATGGTGTGTGAAATTGTTTTCATGTTGTACGAACCTATGTGCACTAGATTTCATATGGGGTGTCAACACATGACATCAAATTAAATTTTAAAATATATTTTCTTCATTGTGTCCTCTCTCTCCGTGTGACACTGTGTTGCCGCACCGGCTTCGTGTCGCATTCTTCTGTGCTACGTTAGTACATTTTTGTAAAAAGTTTAAAATATAGTATATCGATGACAAAAGATTATGGGAATAGTATAGTTTCAATTTTTTTTTCCATAATAGAGGGGGGCTATGGAGGCAACAATTTTTTTTCAAGGTGCTGGATTTCGGTTTATTTGAAAATATATAATTGCTTGGCTGTTTTCTTGCTGTTTTAGTTTTGTGCTGCATATTTCGTGCATATTTGTGTCCACATCTATCCCATTGAATGATGTCACGATCCATGAATTCCTCCATCTAGCATCCCCTGTAAATCTAGAGTTTTGTTGCACTGTTTATTTGTAGAAATTAAGAGTTATGTAAAATTTCTGGACTGGGCCGAAGGATATGAAAACATGTATCATTTTACAATGTTGTTTTCTTTTGAGAGTAAAATCATATGTTCTGGTTAAAGTGACGAGGTTTTTTGCGGGGAGATTTAAGTGACATCATGACTGCACTTTTCTGCTGTCTTCAATAGTTATGTTTGTTTATGTTTATTCAGACAAGATAGATAAAAGGAAGACTAATTACTAGAGTATTAGAATTTTTCTACATATCATAGAGTTATACCAGGCATCATCTTTAACCTGGTTGTTTATTACCGGTAGACAAGAACAATACATATGAAGGGACATTCTTAAGTGAAGTTAGCCCTTCTTTGCAAGAAGTACTATGGATTGTATCATTCGAATCTAGCATTCAGATGTTTCAGTATTGCAAATAAAATAGCGGGATTTTTTTAAGGGAGGTAATAGGTGCTGGCATCTGATGGAAATTCTCCTTGCAACTGTGAGTGCATCAAGATTCTGCAACAAAAAAGACTGTCTTCTGCATCTGAGGTTTGAGATCAAGGGTAATGTATCTACCGTATGGAGAGGATAAAATATCTACACTCTCCTGACAAGAAATAAACCATACATCTATCTTTTGAAAATCCTTGGCCAAACCATTTGCACAAAGCAACATCCTTTTTGCCTTGTTTTCGTTGAGGTTACTTCTATCTTCTGTTAGAAACAACTGACATGCTAGTTGTAATTAAGAATCGATGTTTTGGAATTTTCATGAAAATATACCCCTAAAATTCAAAAATGCTAAAGCCACCAACCTATTATAATTTTTGGTATTTTTTAAGACCTATAGGTTTTTATTTTAAAATCATCTTTTTTTAGAAGGATTTCTTATCTTGAGAAATTATACTAAATTCTTGCAGACAGACCACGAATTAGGACGAAGTTAAGCCCAAAAATCCAAAGAATAAGATAAAGGGAAAAAAAAAGGAAAGTACGCGTACGTTACGTTCTCCGTCCGTTTACTTTATACCTGTGTATACGTATTAAATACTGTATGCGTACGCTTTTGTTCTCTTCTTCTGATCGCAATCCTAATCCCCTTCTTCCCCTCTCTTTCGCGATTCGCCAAATCCTCCCGCCGCCATGGCCGCTGCCGCTGCCGAGGTCTCCGACGACAGCGACCACGCCGTCCTCCGCGACGACGAGCGGGGGATCCCTCGATCCCTTCCCCTCCTCGCCGCGCTCGTGGAGACCGACGCCCTCCGCCACGCCGCCGCCGCTTCCCGGCCCGCCGAGTCCGAGCTCGTCCGCGCCTTCCGTGGCGGCGCGACGCCCTCCGTCCAGATCGGCGAGTTGCTGGAGCGGATCCATACCTACATCCAGCTGGAGAGCGTCCGCCGCGTGATCCAGCTATGGGGCAGGTGCTACGTGCTCGCCGGGATCTACCTGACACGATTCATGCGCAGCGCCGCCGCGCAGTAGGCGGGGATCGACGTCGACCCGTCCACCGCGCACCGCCTCGTGGCCGTCGCGCTCTTCTTGGGCGCCATGTTCGGCGGCCCCGACGATCGGCTCCCCACGAGGTGGACCGTCGTTGTTCGAGACCATCTCGGACGGAGCGATCCGCGCCAAGAAGATGGCCGTCCTCGAGAAGCTCTTACTGAGTGCCGTCGATTTCCGCCTGTTCCTCCACGGCGAGGAGCTCGATTGGTTCTGCGGGGTCCTGGATAAAGCGCCAAGCGTGAGCGGTGGCGGCAGCAGGAAGAGGACGGCAGCGGAAGCTGCAGAGGGAGAAGGAGAAGATGATCATAGATATTTACTCCGTATTATAATTTTGTGTAGTATGGCATTGTAATAATCATATAATAGCTGCTTTACATTTGCTCGTAGCTACATGCCATTTCTTTTTATTGTTTAACAGAAGAAGCTAGATATTCATTTGTTTAGTGCACGCTTTAAGGAGCTTAATATTGGAGATGTTTCTGGAGCACGTGCAGAATATCGGCATCTTTACTAAGAACTGTTATGCCTTTGAACAAACAACCATCTTGTTCTTTCTTAAAAATGTTCAAGATTTCGTTTTCTATGTCTCTTTTTGTATAAAGATAAAGAATCATTTTATTCAGTTTATGAGATGGCCATCACTTATGGAAAGGAAAAAGGGACAGAACAAGGTCTTGCCAATTATTTGTTCTGTACTCTCATTTCTTATGTTTGCTAGGTTTCTATCACATTTTTTAGACAATCAAAATGTGAAAAAAAAATTCATGCTTTTTTTTCTTTTGTAATTACTTATGCCTTTCAAGGAGATAAATGCGGTTACAAGTACTGAAACTTGAATGCACAAATTCCAGAACTTTGGGAGATAAAGTGTGAAACTGTAAATACCAAAAAGGGATTGGTGAAATCAATAAACATTATAGGATTTTATTCAAAAAAAGTGCTCGATACGTTGAATTGGGCTAAACATCCAGCTCATTCAAAACCGTTGGCTCTACGGAGTGTCGTTTCCGTTTTTCGATTACCATTTACTCGGAATTAGAGTTTTTCACCAATAATCCCTCCTGTAGAATGTGTACAGTGACTATAAATCCCCCGAGCGTATACAAGAGGGATCGGATCTATATATATACAACCCAGGTGAGTGGTCTGTCTAACACCTCTGCAATCGCAGCGAAAGGGAAACGAACGCAGAGACTGGACCGAAAACTGGTGAACAAAGACGTGGACAGGCCTTGGTCATTATATCGGCAAACTGATGTGCTGATGGTATATGGAGCACCCAAACATGTCTTAATGCAACATTGTCACGGACAAAATGGATATCGATCTCGATGTGCTTGGTGCGTCAGTAATGGACCGGGTTGGCGGTCATGTAGACGGCACTGACATTGTCGCAGTAGACGACGGTCGCAGTGGAGAGGGGGTGCACGGAGCTCATGGAGAAGCTGGCGAAGCCAGCAACACTTGACGACGACGTGGGCGACGGTGCGGTACTCGGCTTCAGCGCTAGAGCGGGACACTGTAGTCTGGCGTTTTGAGGACCAGGATACGAGAGTGTCACCGAGGTAAACGTAGTAGCCGGACGTAGAGCGTCGAGAGTCAGGGCAGCCTGCCCAGTCCGCGTCGAAGTACGTGGTGAGGGAGTCGATGGGGCTAGAGCTGAGATGCAGCCCGCTGGAGAGGGTGCCCTTCACGTAGCGTAGGATGCGCTTGAGCAGCGCGAGATGAGGTTCGCGCGGAGCGTGCATGAAGAGGCACACTTGCTAGACAGCGTACGTGAGGTCGGGTCAGGTGAGTGTGAGGTATTGGAGAGCCCCGGCAAGACTCCGAAAGTGAGAGGGATCGGCAACGAGGGCGCCATCAGCAGCGGAGAGTTTGGCTCGAGTGTCAACTGGGGTGGCTGTGGGGTGACAGTCGGCCATGCCCGCACGCTGGAGGAGGTCGATGACGTACTGGCGTTGGGAAAGGAAGAGCCCGTGGATGGAACGGGTTACGAAGATGCTAAGGAAATGGTGGAGAGGACCAAGATCGGTCATGGCGAACTTAGAGTGGAGTCGGGCCATGATCTAGTCGAGGAGAGATATAGAAAACGCTGTGAGGACAATGTCATCGACATAGAGAAGTAGATAGGCAGTGGCGGAGCCGATATGGAAAGTGAACAGGGAACTATCAGACGCAGAGGCCATGAAGCCGATGTGCCGAAGATAGGCAGCAAAGCGCTGGTACCAGGCACGAGGGGCTTGTTTGAGGCCATAGAGAGAGTGTTGAAGGAGATAGACGTCGTCGGGCCGAGAAGGGTCGACGAAGCCTAGGGGTTGCTGGCAGTAGACTGTTTGCGTCAGGTGGCTGTGAAGAAAGGCGTTCTTCACGTCTAGTTGATGGATCGGCCAGGAGCGAGAGGCAGCCAAGGTGAGGACGACTTGGATGGTGGTGGGTTTGACAACGGGACTAAAGGTCTCGTCGTAGTCGACATTGGGTCGTTGGGAGAAACCCCGGACTATCTAGCGAGCCTTGTGACGGGCAAGGGAGCCATCGGCGTGGAATTTATGTTTAAAAATCCACTTAACGGTCACAATGTTGGCACCGGGAGATCGGGGAACGAGGCGCTAGGTCTCGTTGTCCATTAGGGCCTTGTACTCGTCGGCCATGGCTGCGCGCCACTGAGGGTCGACCAGGGCTGAGCGAGAAGTCGCCAGGATAGGCGAGATAGAGCTGTGGACGGCGGAGAGATCGTAGCGCGGAGTGGGGCGGAGAGACCCGGTCTGGGAGCGGGTGACCATGTGAGAGGTGGAGGGAACTGGAGCCGATGGGGGTGCGGGAGTAATGGGAAGAACTGATCGAGTGAGGGCGTCATTAGCTCTGAGTCAACGACTGTAGACAAGAGGAAAAGAAGAAATTAGATCGGCTTGAGCCGATGAGGTCGGGTGGGCCGAGTATTTTGATCGGTCCGATAGGGTGGGGGGAGCCGATGGAAAGTGAGGAGCCGATGGAAGTGGAGTGTCCGATGGAGAGGGAACGGTATCAGCTGAAGGATAAATAGGATCGGTATCGGCCGATGGAGGTGGGTCTGATGGGGTCCGATGGTGGGGACATGAGACCGAAGGGAAAACAAGTCTCGTTAAAAATGACGTGATGAGAAACGAGGACCCGTCGGGTGGAAAGGTCGAGGCATCGGTATCCCTTGTGAGAGGTGGAATAGCCGAGGAGAATACAGGCGGTGGAGCGGGGAGCGAGTTTGTGGGAAGCTGTGGCGGTGAGATTTGGGTAGCAGAGGCACCCGAAAATGCGAAGGTGGGAGTAGTCGGGCGCCGTGCGGTAGAGAAGGGCATAGGGAACGTTGTTATGAATGGAGGAGCATGGGCGCGATTGAGAACGTACGTCGCAGTAGCGAGAGCTTCGGCCCAATAAGTGACGGGTAAGATGGTGTGAAGTAGCATGGTGCGACTGATGTTGTTGAGGATGCGGAGGAGGCGCTCGGATTTGCCGTTCTGAGGAGAGGTGTAGGGGCAGGAGAGCCAGAGATGGATGTCCTGCGAGGTGAGGAGGTTTGTAACGGTATGGTTGACGAATTCCGTACCATTATCGGCTTGTAAAGCCTTGATGGGGAGGTTGAACTGAGTAGATACGTATGTGACGAAGTGAGTGAGGTGAGAGGCAACCTCAGATTTGTGGATGAGCGGGAAGGTCCAGCAATAGTGTGTGTAATCGTCAAGTATAGCGAGATAATACTGATTACCGGAGACATTTTTAACTGGGGCCGTCCATACATCACAATGTATAAGTTCAAATGGACGCGAGGTATAGGAGAGAGAACTAGAAAAGGGCAGACGTATATGTTTGCCAAGTTGACATGAGTGGCAAACTGTGGAGCTGCTGTGAGTACATTGGATGGAGGCGCTGCGACGGAGGCTGGCGACAGCGTCGGGACCGGGATGGCCGAGACGAAGGTGCCAAAGGTTGGTGGAAAGGGCGACGCTGGCGTGTGGGGTGGACGGTGCAGCGGGAATGGTGTAGAGGTCTCCGCCGGGTTGGGATATCCTTCACAGAGAAGCCGATGGGAGAAAGAAGCCGATGGGAGGGGGAAGCCGATGAGAGGACGGATCGGGTGATCAAGGATGTGAGAAGCCGATGGGAAGTGGGCCGGCCAGCCGATGAGGAGTGGTTGGCCGATGGGGAGTAGGCAGCGGAGTAGGTGAGGAGTGGCCAGCCAATGATGAGTGGTTGGCCGATGGGGAGTAGGTAAGGACAGAGTGGATGGGTCAAAGAGTGGTTGGGTCACGGACGTGAAGAGAAGATTCACGTCCGTGGACTCGTGGAGGCCAAAGAGTGGGGCGGACACGAAAAAGGTAAGGAGTGGCCGAACGTGAAGAGAATATGTTCGCGTCCGGGAGGCAGGGATTCGTGTCCGTGGACACGTGGACATGTTGGACTGGCTCGGACGTGAGGGGAGAAGGTTCGCGTCGGAGAGCCGTTGAGCGTGTCGAAAAGGGCGAGAACCGAGGGAGGTTTCCAGCCGATGGAGGGCTGGACAAGTCCAGCCGATGGAGACGATGAGAACGGAGGTGTGCTGGCGTCAAAGAAGGAGAGATGCACGAAACAAGAGGAAGAGCGGAGACGGGTGCGAGGCGGAACGAGGAGGTGGATCGAGACCGTTGCCTGGTCGCGTGGAGGTGGGGCGGAGAAAAGAAGGTGACTGCAGGAGAGACGGGGAGAAGAAGAAATGGAGACGAGAGAGCGAGGAGAGTACCGAGAAGAGAGTCGGCGACGGGAAGAAGACGTTGACGACGAGGAGGAAAGGGTCGGCTCGTTGGAGGGAGAAGCTAGTGCGTCGGAATGTCTAGACTTGCTTTGATACCATGTAGAATGCGTACAGGGACTATAAATCTCCCGAGCATATATAAGGGTGTCGGGTCTATATATATATACAGCCCAGGCCAGTGGTCTGTCTAACATCTCCCATTTGCCATTGAACCTGCACCACCTCTCCGCCTCAGTTCCCTCTCTTCCATGTTTTCAGATTGCATGCATCGCAACTACTAACTCATTGAGTTTGATTTTGGCAGCCATGAAGATCTTCTAAGCGATCACTACAGAGGGCCTCATGCTGCTATCTCGACCTTGATAATGTCCTCTTCGGCCACCGCTGTACATCTTGATGCTCGTTGTGCATCATTGCTTAAAAGTGTTTAATAAGACGTCCAACATCTACTACCTCAGTGTAGGCAGCAACGATGTGCTCCCCTTTGGCGATTTCTTTATGGTGGTGGCAACCAACTACCTTCACATCGTAGGCAAATTAGTGTAACATGGCCGACTACAAGATGGGTCTGTCACCACATGTTGCCTATGGCCCCCATTGATCTAGATTATCTAAGCCTGACGCTTAAGCATTTTATTACTACTTGCCTAAGTACACTCACAAGCAAAGCAATTAAGATAAATAAAGCAATAACATTATAAAAATTAACTAAGAACCCACAAACATGCAATAAGTAAAACCACTCAACGGGAGGAAGATACAAGTTATCCAACCAAAAAGACGAAAACAGTTACGCCGATTGGAGTTTAATCACCAACAGATCGGAGTTCCGTCGCCGAATGATCAAAAAAAAATTAACTACGAACCCACAAACATGCAATAAGTAGAACAACTCAACGGGAGGAAGATACATGTTACCCAACCAAAAAGACGAAAACAATTACTCCGATTGGAGTTTAATCACCAACAGATCGGAGTTCCGTCGCCGAATGATCAAAAATTCACCGCCAATTGTCAAGCGGACAAAAGCCGACATTCTCCGATTTCCTTCACGCCAAGAGTCGAGTTGGACAAAAGCTGGCAATCCTGAGTTTCCTTTAAACCCCACTCCCCCCACCCACACCTCTTTCTCTTCTTGTGGACAGCATTACACATGAGAAAATTTCCGATGTGCCCCAGATAATTTACTCATTTCCTTATATGTTCCTGAATTTTATTCCTTATATGTTCCTTAATTTTATCTTATCCTATACGTTCCTGAGTTTTTATTTTAATCCCCTATATACCTATTTTACCATTATTTTATTTTCAAATTACTATATAGCCCATCTCTCATTGTTAGCATGGTGATAAAAACACGATTCTCATGTGAAAGATAGATTCATTTGTAAGAAACAAAGGGTATAAAATTATTTGACCACAAATTTAAAAAATGAAACTTAAAATTTTGAAATAAATATCAAATCAACTTTGATGAAATCCATACCACATTTTAAACAAAATTTAAACCCAAATAATAAACTGTTTTGGTTCTCAATTTATAACTGAAACTCTTATATTGATTTAATAAAAAATTAAATTAATTTTTTTATTAAATTTTGCATCAAATAATTCCATCCCATTTGATTTTATTATAAATTAAAATTTTTACATTGAGATTTATAAAGTAGATAACACAAAAGTACGAGAGATGGAAATGAAAACTCAGAGGCATGTAAGAAATAAAGAAAATTTAGAAGCATTGAGAAATTTCTTAAGGGCATATAGGGAATTTTCTCACACACTAATTTGGACTTCAATGCTTAGCTACTCCACCCCAACTGCTGTAGACGGCCCAATTTATAGCACACTAGCAAGAGGAGGGGTATTCATAGGCAATAGGGGATAAGTTGGTGGCTGACCAGCTCCATTATGGTCATGTGACCAGCCAACCCAACTAGTGTGACCTCCTTCGGAAGGTGATTAGAAGGTAAGTTGATAGGTCAGTCCGTGTGACCGAGGATCGGCTGGCTACTCAAGGGCGAAGCCAGGATTTTGATATTGGGGTGCAGATATTTCTCGAGAGATTCAACATGTGGTGTGATAGCGACAACAAGAGGCTTCTGGTTTAAAAGAGCTATTTTATTAAAAAAAAGTATTACAAGTGACATCTAATATGCCATTGAATTGAAAATCCAATGGAGTATGTGACATCTAATATGCCATTAAATTGAAGCTCCATTGAGAGAGAGACTTTTGGTTTACAGGAGCTATTTATTAAAAAATATTACACATGACAAAAAATTATTACATGTGACATCTAATATACCATTAAATTGATGATCCAATGTAGTTAAAAGAAAAAAAGAAAGAAGAAAGAAGATCAAATGGAGTTTAAAAAGAAAGAAAAGAAGGGATTGGTATTTAACCAGTACAAACTAACCAACTAACTACAGGATGTTGTCTGATTTACATGTACATTGTTGTATGAAACAATGTTAACCAAAGGAAGGGGGTGGGGGTGGGGGGTTGTTTACATGAGGGCTGCCAGGCCCACTCTGGCAACCCCTTGGCTTTGTCATTGCATCCACTCATTAACACGGATTAGGCATTGGGTGGCCAAGATTTCTTCCATGATGATGGTTGAAGAGGCGGTGCAAAAGTATTGAAAGCTATATTCAGTGTCATGGAATTAATGGAATACATTATATTATTAGTAGGAAAACTATTTGTAGGTATGTAAGGCTTAAATTTTTTTATTTTCATATGAAACACTGGTTATGTGCTAATAAGTTGATAAGGTCAACAATTCAATCATAATGACACTTACAAGTGGCATACAATAATTAAAGCAAGAGTAAATCACATAAAAACATAGGTATTATGATCCAAGTTATAAAACGTGACACATAACCATGATTATTATGGGACTAGTGTTTCTCAAAACCACAATTAATCAATTTAACTCAAATTTGATATGTGTGCTCATGAGTTCTTTCAGCTACCATACTTATATGACGTATAAGAGTTTCATCACATGTGTCACATTATATAAAAGTTTCATCCCACACATGTCAGTTTTATGTAGAGTTTATCAACTATGTGGTTTTATGAAACACTTAGTTTCATAATATCTCGGATTATATGTCACGTATCAAAACTTTTATAGTTTTGTGTAAACCTAGACTACAATACTCAGGGTTTTGTAGAATTTTCTTAAACCAATTATTTATTATTCTTTCAACTTCTCATATAATCTGTAATAATTAATCATACAGGGTGATCCTAGAGACGGATGCCTCCATGTTGGGCCGTGCACTCATGACACAGGAGCTGGATCGAAGCCTAGAAGACGTCTTTTTCAAGCAAATCAGACAATTTATGGTTGATCATTTTAGCTCTTGTATTGTCTCTGTGTGTTTCAGATCATGTAACAAAGTGGCTGATTGTTTAGCTGCCCATGGGGCAAAAACGGTGCCTGTTGGCTCGCAGGTGTTCTGGGTCAAAGCACCGAATTTTGTCACCGTTTTGGTCTCCGGTAATAAGGATAATGTTAATGTCAAAATTTGATAAGCCTATAGATAAATTGGAAAGACGATCAATTTAGTGAAGAAAAGTTCAATTACTACAGGGAAGAAATCGATCGAACGAAGCGAGACAGGGTTCGGTCCAATTATAGAAGACTATCCAAATGAGACCGAGTCTAAGGAGGTGCCGTAGAAATCACGACAGAGTAAATTATTTATGTAAATCATATCTTATATTGATAGAAATGTTTAATTAGTTCAGTTTACTTAGAGATATTTTCCTTTTATATTTTTAAAAAATAATAATCACGTCAGACTCTATACCAGGGTATAAATATAGACTACCTAGAAGCTTATAAATCATTTCTCGATCAATACAAATTCAGCATATCGCCATCCTAATTTATCTAGGTTTTTATCGGTGGGTTCTGGCTATCGATGCAGGGCTGTATCGGTTAAGTTCGTCCTCTAGCAAAGGAGTAAGTCCCACCACTATCTCGATATATCTTGCTCTGTCTAAGGCTGTATCGGTTAGGTTTAATCTCTTAGTTAGATCGAGTGTACCTTATCACGTCCATATGAGATCAGCACTCGCTGCCGTCATCCGTGTCATGCTATATCAGTTAGGTTCGACCTACGAGACTGCTGATAGTAGATTTGAGTCGTAGGCCTGTAGGTCTCTATTCGGCGTTTCATTGGAGTGGTTAGCTGATGAATTATCTATATCTTGAGCAACACACTCACTATATCGGCTCCTTAGCTGATATGCACCTGTCTTTAGAAGATTTCCATCGACCGTCACGTCAAGTACATCGGCCTTCTGGTCCATGCATGCATACCTTCAGAAATTTCTTCTTACTGTACGCTCTGCTCCGTCTAAGGCTACATCAGTTAAGTTCGACCTCTTAATCGGATAGAGCTTACCTCATCATGTTTGCGCAAGGCACACCAGCGCGTTGGTCTCCCTCCTCCGTTAACAATCTTGTGTTGCATCGCTTAGGTTCGACCTACGAGAACGGTGGTGGTAGTTCGAGCCGGCACCCGACGGGTCTTCACGCGACATCTCATTGGAGTGAGTAGCTGACGAGTTATCCTCAACACAGGCGCTACATCCGTCTCGCTTATCATCTAACGATCGATCCTTTAGAGGTCGATCCAAACACGTCGAACACTTCCTAGTAGTGTCTCGGTTCGGTCCGACCTTCCAATGCTCACGTCTGATGTGGCCGGTGTTAAGATCAAGCGGGTCTCATTCTTCATCGGCTCGTGCGACCGATAGGTTTAGGTGTAGGCCTGTGTCGGATGTTCGGCTGGTAGGTAGCCGATGACCTCGCCTCTTTCATCCCCTATCGTTATATTCGGTCTAAGCCTACGTTGTCTCCGTGTCATTAGTCCCCAGCCTTATACTGTTTCGGTTCAGTCCGATCTATCGAGATTGGTCCTAATGGTGCTATTACCGCGGTCGTTGGTCATCGTGGCTTCGCAGGGGATCGGCCCCGCTCCACGAGTAGGATGCCACGGAGCGTTATTGGCTTTTTAGCCGATAGGTCCTCTAATCCGTTCCACGCGTCTATCTCTCACGTCTCCATCGACTGTTCAGCTAATGCTCGAGCGCTATAACTTCTGTCGGCAAACAAGAGAAATCTCACGTGCTTTGCTATTCTTTGAATACCTTTGATGCCCCTATCGGCTTTGCGGCTGATGGATTTAGATCTCGCTTTTACTATATCTAGAGCCATCATATTCTTTGTCGACATCTATCTACGTCTTTATCGAAGAGTCGATGGAAGAGCATCCCAATCACTATCGGTGATCAGTCGATAGTAGGAGACATTTGAACGTGGCCGATGACCAACTCAATCCTATCGGTGGCTAGCCGATAGCGAGAGTTCGTATTGGCTCATTGTCTGACTAACCCATTCGTCTCACCTTATTGTCAATTGCAAGATCAAATTAACTGACACATCCTCAAATCTTGAATCTTAAGGACTTACATTAGAGCTAAATAGATCTTCTAGGTATTTGCATGACCGAGCCATCGTCTTTTCTCAGTTGGACCTCCGTTCGGTTCGGTCGGACCTTTCCCACGAGGTTTGATGGCGAGCAGCTAGAGATAATGGTTAATGGAATGCATCTGCTTTGAAAAAAAATAACGTATCATATTATTAATACCATTTAAAATAGGGTTCATGTACTGGATTTGACCCATGACACAGGCAAAACCAAAACTTCCTCATCTGAGTTAACTAGAATTCTGTTCTCCAGACTTGTGTTGAGAAGGAGAAATGAAACAAAGCAGCAGGAAAACTTACAACTTGTTTTGATCTCATTAATTATTATTTATGTATGGACTCTCCAGCATAGACGACCGTAATCTTTTTTTACTCGAAATCAACGGGAAAGGCTCCTACTGTGATGATCGAAATCTTCCCAAGAGGTAGCGATATATATGCATATCCAAATCTCCCAAAATCGATTATCTTCAATGCGCACATCCATACTGATTGCAATATATATCTACATCTGGCAGCATTGACCAGATGATGTCTGATCACCGACCGCGTACAGAGGATACGGGTACAGAGGATGCTGCTGATAAATAGTGTTGTGCCAATAAAGATTTCTGCACTCCTCTTCCATCTTCTTCCTCTCCTTCTCCTCCTTCTCCTTCTTCTCATCAACCTGCGTGACCGTGTCGACGATGACATGGGTATGCAGCTGCTTCCTCAGCACCGTGGTCAGACATGTGACGTCCATGTTTTCATTGCCAACCACCGTAACCTTATCTTTGTCCCTATCGACCGTGATGGACAAGATTCCTGTCCCAAGACCATGATCAGATGATGCCTTTGTAGTACTGATGTAATTATTTAATCAATATGTTATCTCAAATATTCCAGAGTTTTTTTTAGAAATGGATTAAAACTCAGCCTCTACATCCAACATGATGTACGCAGCCAATGGTATATGCCACAGTTGTCTCTTAAAAAGACAAAATTAACTCAACTTCATCAACAACTTAATTTACAGTTTGCAGGTTAAGTGGTGTTAGAACAAATATAAACATCAGGACGAATGTATGTATAAGATGCAAGATATAGTACGAGGATGTGTTTGCAGTACATTACCACTCTGTTTAGCAATTATTTGCATGACTTTGGACTTCTTCCTTTCGTCCAACATAGGCACCTTTATCTCCAACTTTTGCTATAGCCACATGTAAATAAGTAAATAAATAAAATCTCAGTGCACTGCTTGATCGCATGATTAAATTGTTAGACAGATTTGCGTATATTCAATATAACATGCATTCACTGACTTGTTTTAATTGTTCTTTTACCTCCAGAAGTAAAAATAATGAATTTTGAGATAAGGACTGAAGGACCATGTGTGCCTTTAATTTCAGAATGTTGATGGAACAAGTGGATATTTCTCATAATTTTTCTGATAGAATGTGTGGTACCTTCTCAAGGACTAAAAAAGCCCAAAGGTAGGAAATTTGACAATAAGGTCATACAAGAGTGTTAAATTTTAGGGTGGCAGCTCACATGTGAGAGGCGTTAGCAAAACCCGACGGATTTAATTTACCCTTCTTTAGAATGATGACCTATTTATTACTCTCTCCGTCCACAATTGATTTTCATATAAGATCTGTGCGTCAAGACCAAGAATAATTTAAATCGCATCGATCAAAGTGGCATGCACAGCATGTACAACAGCTTCTTTGACATGCACACGTCATCCTGTGATGCATTGATTTCACTTCGACGAAATCCATGCCCACACTGCTACACGCATATCAATTTTGGATTTTTTTTCATTATGCAAAGCTCAATTATAGTCCCTTATTTACCTATGATGTCTCACTGGTCCATAATCTAAAATAATGATTTCTCACTGATATGTGTACCCTATTGTCATTGAGAAAACAAGGAGAAAAATATGGCATCGGGTCAACTTTGGGAGGCAAATAAGGCAACTTACATGGGAGAGGAGTCAGCAAAACTTTAAGTATTTTATCCTTATGTTCTAGATAAATTTGGTAGTATTTCGTTGGTAGCCACAATTTTTGCCACACTTCTGGTATGCAAGTTCGACTCATTTAGCTAGGCTTGTGTTTGGTTTATATCAACATTTGTGCCATGTCACACATTTTGTCCGTATAAACCACTTCTGAAAGAGAAACTCTGTCAAAATTTGCCAGATGTACAGTTAAGGTTTGGTTCAAAGGTGACCTGACGATGCATGGTTTTATTTATATGGAGACTATATATACTTCTGGATATTGGGACATAATTGGCTATAAAACGCAGTAGGAAACTGTATGCGTTGTTGCCAATGGTGGCAGTGGATGAGAGAGAGGAGTTAGCCAAGCCTGGGGTAAAACGGCAAAAGCAACAGAGAGGTTGCACTATATGAGTAGGGATGTCAAGTTATCAGGAATATGATCTTCCCATCCAATTCCCACAATGCTGATATCACCAATAAGAAATTAAGATCTCCATGGGATGAGACAATTTTTGAAAGTCTGTACCGATGCAACTTACATTTAATTAAAAGATTTCACAACTTAGGTACTGATCGTTTCAAAACATAGCCTGAACTTTTAAGGACATGGTTTTATTACTGCTACCCCTAGCAATTAAGTGATTGCAGTGGCATGCAGGAAGCACATGAGAGAGATACTAATAAGTGGATCTATGTGCAAGCAAATTCTATCTGAGAAAATTTTGCTAAGACATCTGCAACCATGGACAGTAAGTGGTTAACTTGGTAATAAGAGAAACAATAGAAGACTAACGTGGACATGATACCTTTCCCATATCTTCTCCAAAGTAAGTCGGAGCCGGCAAAAAAAAAATGAGTTGCCAACTTAATTTTTCCCCCCAAGGAAGCTAGTTATCTAAAAGTGATCTGCTATTGTGTACAAGCATGCACTAAACTGAAGAATGGTACTGAATTTATAAACCCCTCATCTTAGAGGGAGGTCAACACTCAGCATGCATGACTTAGTCATAGTAGATGTAATTAATGCATATTAGTAGTAAGCTAGAAGCTTACATATAAATTGTCAGCTTAATTTTGTATGGATCAAATCGATTGGAACATCAAGCGACGCCGCAAGGGTTCGTTTTATGGTCTTCGTGGTTACACTGGTCTGAACATCTGAACCAGTCTAGCAGCATGCGTTCTCTGGGTCCAGAAGTCTACCTCTAGCAGAGACAGCTTGACAAGATGATTGAGACTGCCTGTTGTCACAGTCTTCCTCTCTAGCTACAAACTTCGCGTAGACGACCACCATAGTCAACCAGTGTATAAATACCGAGATACCATTAGGAATAACTCCCATTTTTCAGTTTGAAATGTATATGTGAAACTGACACTTTGAAAAAAAAATTCATGATTTCCTTACTGTCTGCCATGTCTTGACTTAATTAAAGCCAAAAATACAACCCCAAAGAATAAATATTTGGTAATAACATCATCTATATAGATGGGACTCTGAAATGATTGCAAGTGTTTGTTTGAATAACAAAATTTGTCGTTAGGTGAAGATATTCAACTATTTTCTTCTGTTTTTTTCCTAAAGAGGATGGTGTTAGTTTTTAGGATTCTTTAAATGCAAATTGTAAATCGAGCAATGATCATAATTCGCTGTAATGCCAAATGGGTCCTACGTGGAGTAACATTGCCGCTCTGCAATTTGCTTCTGCTCGCAATAATTGTAAATCTTTTGGACGTTCAGTAGTAATCAACATGGAACATTCAAAACCTCGGTATCGTGGATAATATTATCTCTGCTGACTCCGCAGAACGTTCAAAACCAACATTTCTCCATTCAAGAATGAGCCAACGAATTCCATGGAATGTTCAGCAGGACTAATTTAACCCTTGATGCTTATCTTTCTACATGTTTTACTATTTATCTGTTGTCTAATATTTTTTCTTATTTATCAGTCAACTAAATTTACATTACATAGAGCTTAAACCTACTCAAATATAATTTACAACACGTAGCTTCAACCTGCTCAAATATTTTGTTAAAAAATGGTGATTTTAGTTAAAGTTTAATGCAACTTTTAGTTTGATTTGTTTTCTTCCTGGAATTATTTTTTTCATTTGAAGTTACAACATTATTTGCTTTAAAAAGGATACTTTTACGTGAGAAAAAAATCATGGAATAAATGTTTTCATTTATCAGTCAATCAGTCAGCGCGCGCGGGTGCACACTCAGTCAAAATTTTGTTTGTCCACAAGAACATTCCATCGATCTGATGTTGGCTGCCGAGGAATCATTTGAGATTCTTGTTGTTTCCTTCTGGGAATTGACTCTGCACACTCCAGTCTGAAAATCGATCGATTTGTGCCAAGATGATATACCGGAAAATCAATTTAATTATTTCTGCCCATGTGCACTGCAAGCTAGGCAGCTTTTCTGCTCACACAGCATTGTACCAGGATTTTGCTCAACATTTGTTGCCATGCTTGGAAAAGATTTGAGTAATTCACGAACACGTACCTAATTAAGGTTGTGTGCTAGCTCAAAAAACATCCATGGTTATGAAAAATTTCATAACAATTTAGTAACATAAGGAGTAATTCGTAACTCAAAATCTATATAAGCACGCGCTCTGCTCGGTTGTGCTGGCTGCTGGCTACAGCCCAGCAAGCAGTGGCTTCTTGCAGCAACTGGTGCAGCTACAGCCAGTGCAACCAAGCGCATCGATAATTCGGTATACGCATTCTTCTGCAAGAGAAAAACAAATCCAAATAAAAAAATGTCACAACTAAAATAGTTGGTGTCGTACTTAAGACGAAATTAATCATTTCTTTCTATATAGTTACAACAGACTAAGCAATAATTGATACAAAGAAACCTCCATGTTAAGCCACATTATCAATGTATTTCAGCTGTTGGATCAATATGTCTCTTAAGCATTCACCGTTAGATTATCAGGCTTGTAGATAATTTTGAAGATAGCTACTTGGATATGATCTAATACTGTCGAGCCCAAATGCAGTCGTGCAGACCATTTAGACGTGTGTACCCAGTCTCCCGGTCCAATCTAGCCCAGACTTGCCAGCAAGCCATCTTGAAGAAAAAATGTGCATTAACTAACTGCCGAGTCTGATTTACGTTACTTAACAATAAAACTCTTCGTCTATCCAAAACGGTTCATTTTACCTCTGCTAACAGTTTGAACAGCTGTTTCATTATATATGATGTTTACTGACACATTAATCTAATTTTTTATCTAACATGAAGTCTACATTATAGTCAATAAAAATCATAAAAAATAAAAATAGGTGTAAGTCTCTTAAAAAAACATTAAAAATACAATGGGTCATCTCTCTTCTCTCTTTTTTGTCCCACTCTCTCAATGTTTTCTTCCGACGAGAAAAATTTATTAGATTAGGAACACATCAGAAGGCGATGCCTCGGGCGCATGCACTCTCATCTACATGTGGAGACCCCATAGGCACCTGGCCCCAATCTGCACGCACATTCCCTACAAGCATTGGCTTGGGTCAACAAGCAAAATCAAATTCTTCAATATCTTTCACCTAAAGTTAAGGAGATCAATAAAATAAAGAGGGTGAGTAATTTTATACTCGTAAGACATAAAGAAACGTGAGTATGCAAACTGTAAAGGAAAATTAAATTTATTTTGTAAATCTTTTGTTTGAAAAAATGATTTGCAACTTCCAAATGTGAGTTTCAAAACTCATTTGAAAATAGATTTATTGTTTTCGATCCGATGCGAATTGTTTTATAACATAAGTTTTAGTTTTACTAATAGTTCTTTTTATTTTCTATCTCTTCAACAAAATACCGTTTCTTTAAGTGGATACAACATTTATCTCGCTCCATCCGGAGCTAAACCAACATCTTTCTTTCTGTTGGTTCCTTCTTAAAACCACGCCTAAGCTTTAGTTTCTTCTCTCTCTTAAAAAGCCAACTCCATGACACCCTTACAGCATCTCGGGTCATGCAGACCAGTTCTCGACCACTAAGATAATTTTATCAGTCATCAAGACTGACTCTGATAACGGTTCTCATTCCCCACAAAATATTTTTCATAAAATACTGGCAAATAAATCTATGTTAGTATAATCACTGTATATTTACCCTTAATCGTAAACATGGCTATTCGAATAGATTAAACTCTACAGACTTTATATGCTTTTCCCACATGACTGAAACTAACACTGGATACTCATTAGCACCAAAAGTTTATGACAAGACCTTTTCTAAATTAACTCATGAGCATCTCATGTTACATAGTTGGAGTGAATATCTCAAAATCAAGTATTATACAAATCTCATGACTTCATCTACTCATGACAAACTGAGGATGTCTCCTATATGGCCTTAAAAGAGGCTAGAAGAACACCTATCTCAAGCAATAAAGATCTACAATCCTATCTTCTCATCCTTAGCATTTCACAACTATTGATATATAAAATTTTTATATGCTAGCTAATTATTCAACTAAGAGTATCTCATAAATAGTCTTATGATTATACTGTAAGATGCTTAGATATAATTTCCCGAGGAATTGATCCTTGCATTTAATTACAAAACCAAGCCATATAGGTGAGGTTCCGCATCACGGGTTTTCGCAAACTTTTTTTCTTTTCAAACCCACCAACTCCACGAGTTGGGTTTTCGCAAAAGATTTCACAACTCAATATTTTTATACCAACAAACATCAGTGTGAAATGGGACAATGGTATTCTCGCTTAAAAAGTGAGAATTTCTAAGCACCATTATGGTATAGTTACATAAACAGGATTTAACAACAACCTATAAAAAAGTAATATAACTATTAGTTTTTTCTATCGGTTGTGCCGAAATCAAAACCAACCATATTAACTATATATACTAATCATATAACTTTGTAAACAATCATATTTTATAAATTAGGAGTAACATAATTAAGGGTGACTTGCCTCTATATTTAGTCGACAAGAGGTTCTTCAATCAGCATTCGAGAATTTTATAGCGACTATCTATGAAATGAGAGAAAATCCCAATAAAACTCTAAAAGATAATAAAATACTAAATAGTGCTTAGATAAATCTTATTTTTTAAAAAAATCTAGAAGTTGAACAAGTCGATCAAAGTTACAATAAAAAAGAAATGAATTTTGAAGTTTTATTAAATTTTTAGAAATAAAAAGGATTAATGATTTTCTGGAAGAAAAAAAGAAAGAATAGAGTCCGATCGGATAGAGGGAGGTCAAATGCACTTTGGTTTACAGAAGAAGGGAGAAATGGCTTGGTGGACTTCAGCTTGACCAGGGTAGTCCACGTACTATGGCCCAACAGTAAGAGGGAGACTAGACTTCATTGTATTGTCCTCAGTTGAGAAGGTTATGAACTGATTCAGTTGGGCTGTTCACGCCAAATCTACGTTGACGGCTAGAAGGTCTGCTTAGCTCTAGTGTAGATCGGTCGGCTTCTCTCCGTGGCTTGAGGTACGTGCACTAGGGCCCGTGAGGTTCGCTCGGCTCCGACGCAATAGTGCAGGTACGGACGTGCTAGTCAATTTAACCCTGTAATTGACAAAAAGGTGTGGCGAATATGTCGGTTGGACGATGGGCCGATACGAGCGCTTGCTATCCACTAGCCACCAATAGAATAGGCTGGTCATTGGCCGCGTCCAGATGGCTCCTGCTATCGGCTGGTTGCCGATAGGAATCGGGACGCTCTTCTATCGGCTGGAAAGCCGATGAAGGCATAGACAGATGTCGACGAAAGATATGATGCCTCCGGATGTGGTGAAAGCAAGATCTTGATCTATCGGCCGCAGAGCCGATGGAGTCACCGAAGGGTATTAAAAGCAAAACGCACAGTATCTTTCCTTGTAGTCGATGAAAGCTGTAGTAGCCGTTCATCAGCTGGAAAGACGATGAAGGTATATGTGAAGTGGCAAGAAATTGTATAAAAGACACACCGGCTGCAAAGCCGATGCCGCTCCGGATATAATAAGGGCGAAACGAATCCATCGGCTAGCTGAGCCGATGAGAGAACGTCTATCTGTAGACAGGTGCACATTGGCTGAAAGACCGATGCGCTAGGCGTGGTGCACGAGGAGAGTCTCTGAAGACTGGTGCAACTTGGCCAATACGTTGGACGTGTTGCTCAATGTATAGATAACTCATCGGCTAATACTCCGATGAAACACCGTACAGAGACCTATAGGCCTAAAGCTCAATCTATCGTCGGCAATCTCGTAGGTCAAACCTAACAGATGCAGCACGAGACCGACTACGGCGGAGAGAGCTTGATAGGCCGATAGACCCTTCACGGACGTGATGCGATACATCTGATCGGCCTAAGAGGTCAAACCTAAACGATGCAGCCTTAGATAGAGTGAGACATATCGAGATAGTGGCAGGACTTACCCCTTCGTCGGAGATCAAAGTTAACTGTTGTAGCCCCGCGTCGAGAGCTAGACCCAGCCGGTAGAAATCTAGATGAACTAGGGTGGCGATACGTCGAAGTAGTATTAATTGAAAGATGTGTTGATTTCTTTTACAAGTATCCAGGGGTCTAGATTTATACCCTGGCATTACAGAGCCTGACATGGTTATAACAACCATCGGACGTTATCTTCTAAAAATATAAAAAGAAAATATCTCTAAGGAAGTTAACTAAACTAACTAAAAATTTCTATATAAGATACAATTTACATAGATAAAATACCCTGTTATGAGTAGTACGGCTCCTCCTCAAACTTGGTCTCATCTAGATAATCTTCTATTTTTTGACCGAATCCTCCTTGCTTGACCCGATCGGCTTTCTCCTTGTAGCAACCGGACTCTTCTTTTACTTTAGCCGATCTTTTCCAACCTTTTCCTAGGCTTTCCAAATTTTGATGTTAACAGCTTGACAGGCCGGTCAACAGCTTTCAGCCCAAGAGTGGAAAGGGCTAGGGTGAAGGATGGAGGTGGCCTGGGCCAAGTGGGAGCGGCCTAATACGAGACGGCCATGGTAACCCATAGCCTTTTTAGGAAAGTGTTGATTGAAGGGGAGATCGATGGCTAATGGCAACCAATGGCGGTGGCAGTTGATTTCAGCGTCCGGTGGCAATCCGAGATGGCGGCTCTAGTTGATAGGTAGCGGGAGTTCACACCGAAACTTGTGGGGACCGATCGGGCCGGGCAGAACCAACGAAGGCCCAATCGGATGAGAACATGTGAACACGCCGAGCCCTAGTAGGTTTGCTTAGCAATAGTGTAGGTCATTCGGCTTTGTTAGATGGTGTGCTCTCCCGATTGTCCTTTGGCTTTGTTGATTGGTTCGAGAGTGCGCGAGGTCCTTCGGCTTCATTGTACCTTGTCGGGACGATGAAGATGCAGATATGTCAGTTAATTTGACTATGTAATTGACAAGAAGATAAAGATAATGGGTCAGTCAGATGATAGGCCAAAACGAACTCTTACTATTGGTTGCCTGTCGATAGGGTTGAGATAGTCATCGGACGCGCTCCTACTATCGACTGATTGTTGATAAGCACTGGAACACTCTTCTATCGACTAGAAAGCCAATGAAGGCATAAGCAAATGGCGACGAAGGGAATGAAAGATACATTGCCTGTAGAGCCGATGGTGCTCTGGATATAACGAAGGCGTAACATTGGTCCATCAACTGCAAAGCAGATGAAGTCATAAAAGGATATTCAAATAATACGATAATATTTCATCGGCTTTGCAGCCGATGGTATTCTAGAATAGGATATTCAAAGAATAGCATACGGGATTCTCCTATCAACTGCTTGCCAATGGAGGTTATAGTGCTCGTTCATTGGCTGGAAAGCCGATGAAGCCATATGTAGTTTAGTAATGAAAAATATAAAAGATCCATCAGTTGTAAAGCCGATGACGCTCTGAATATAATATGTGAGGAATAAGAAAGGGCAAGACCTAATCCTTTAAAAGTATGAGACCCAATTACCACCATGATGGTATCATTGGAGTCAGTCTCGATAGATCAGACTGAATCGAGATGGTATGAGACGGAAGGAAAGGAGAGATGAGAGATGAGAGATGATCTTTGAAGATATATGTGTATTGACTAAAAGGCTGATACACTTGGCATGAGATTCAAGAGAAGTCACTAAAGACGTATGTATATCAGCTGAGAAGCTGATACACTAGGCGTGATGCTTAATATGTGGATAACTCATTGGCAAGCTATTCCAATGAAACGCCAAGCAATGATCCATTAGTTTATGGCTCAATCTATAATCAATAGTTTAATAGGTTAAATCTAACTGATACAGCATGAGACGGTAAATAGAGCTTGATAAGCCATTAGATCCCACGCAAATGTGATGTGGTATATTCGATCGAACTAAGAGATTGGACCTAACTAATCAACCTTAAACAGAGTGAATACACCAGGATAATGGTAGAACTTACCTCTTCGCTAGAGTTTGGACCTAACTAATACAGTCCTACGTCAAGAGCTAGAACCCACTAGTAAAAAACCTAGATAAACTAGAGTGGCGATGCGTCAAAGATGTATTTAATCGAAAAATAAATTATAAGCTTCCAGGGGGTCTATATTTATATTCTGGGATTACAAGAGTCTGACACAATTATAACAACCATTATACATTATTTCCTAAACACATAAATGTAAAATATCTCAAAGAAAGTTAACAAAACTAACTAAACATGACTATCTTTATAAGATATCTACTATACAAATAAAGTACCCTACCACGACTTCCACGGCTCCTATTCGGTCCCACGTGAATAATCTTATATTTTTAACTCAACCTAATCCTCCCTCGATCTATCATATCGGCTTTTTTCCTATATCAATCGGACTCTTCCCACTAGGCCTATCGGCTCTTCAATCTATCCATAGGGCTTGCCAAATTTTTGAGCAAATAGTGGGGGAGGCAAGAGAGCTATTGAACAGCTTGGATAGGCCAGGGAAGGGCCAATGGTGACTGGCGACAAGGCCTCGAGGGCAGCGACAAGGGAAAGAAGCGTCACTCGGTGGCGAGCAGTATGTTGTCACCAACGACGGCTTGGGAGGAATTGAAGGGATGAGAGAGAGGTTTGGGTGCTCAGAATTTGGGTGGGAAAGGGATGAAAAGGGGGTTCTATTAGTGATATGCCCTAGAGGCAGCATGAAGATGTTGTACATATCGCATACTATGTTTATGATATATTGATTAGTTACTTGAAATAGATATTATCATTATTGATCAATGAGTATGTGACTTATTCATGAGACTTCGAATGTCAGATATCGCTATTTCTAAATAATCATTGATCATATATTATATGAGAAAGAAATACAATTGTAAGATCAACATATGTATTGATTGATAATCTTGTCTTCTAGATTATGGTATGAAGATAGTAAATCGATAATATGGGCATATGTTAGTAAACATATATTGGATAGATTCACTATGAAATACTATAGAGATTTTTTGTGTCATTAGTTAATCTCAAGTAGAATTTATGTGAAATTCTTAAACTTGAGATCATTATGATTCCGAACATACATAGTAGCTTATTTTAAGACTACCAAACACTATTTGGTAACAAGATAGTCATAAAAGTGGTCTTTAGATTTGCTATAAAATATATAGTAAGATGTGAGTGATTAAGATAAAATTTGTCTCTTCTATGGTAGAGATTTCTCTGGGTCCCTCAATATAATGAATTATAGATGTGTATGGCTATGCCAAGGTGATCGAGGAGTCAATCAAGAGATTATAATCCATCACTAGATCAACTATTAAGAGGGTGACATAAGTCTCGTCTTGAGCTCAATCGATATCGTAAGGTAAAGGGATTCATATATTAAAATATTATAGGTTCAGCCGATATGATCTTTACATATACTTTAGGGTTAATATGCCTTATTAGAGACTGTTGTTAATAGGGTGGCTAGAAAAGTGTTTCTGGGTCATGACGAAATATGCGTGAACCTACAGGGTCGCACGCTTAATGAGTTGAAATGCTTATTCGAATGTCATTTAGATAAGGGCTCAATTCGGATAAAGATCCGAGTAGACTCCTATAGAGTCACGGTCCCCTAGACCCAAGTGAGGAAGCCCGTATATAGGGAGATAGGGAGGTTGAGGAGATACACCTCTATTCACCTTGAGCAAAAAACCTAGCTGCCACCTCCCGAGCCAAACGCTAGCCGCTTGTGAGTGCTAGTATAGCTGCAATGGGTGTTCCAGCCCCAGACATGTGGATACCGATAGAGACGCTGCTCATTGTGGCATTGATTGGCATTAGGATAAGAGCGATCAATTGCTTCATCTACCACCTCGATGCACGCATGGTTGGATTAGCTTCTCTAACCCTACTTCCGCTGCATTGCGTGTCTCGTGGTAACATTCCATGACCACTTCTTCTCATGATGTCCTAGTGTACGCAGTAGAAAAAAATTATTTTATACTGTCGTAGCCTACGCCTTTCCCTTTAGTGGTATTAGAGCTAGGTTGCATAGTGTACTATCTGGATCATCGCATATGTTGATATGCGGTAGTAATAGATTGGATCTATTACAATCTAGATCAGTCGGTTCATGTGATAGATCGATGGTAGCATGGGTTAATGAGATCAATCGACGAATAGAGATTAAATGAGCCATGGATCATAGCACTAGCAACAGCCTTGAGAGTGTTTCAAATCGATGTATGGTTGTTATGCTAAGTACTAGTAGGTTATGAATCTATACCCTCGGATCATTAGAACTAGTAATGTCCTTGAGAGTATCTCAGATGAGTATAAGGTTGTTATGCCGAGTACTAGTAGGTTATAGATTGGGTCAATAAAACTACTAGTATCATTAAAATTGTCTCTTATCAGTATTAGATTGTTATGCTAAATAGTAGTAGATTGTGGAAAACTAGTATTCTTGAGAGTGTCGGATTAGCATGAGGTGCTTATGCCATATAGTTTTTCCATAGTGATTTTATATATTGGATCTATGAATTTCGTAGGGTGTTGGGGTGTGGCCCTGCAACTCATGGGGGTGGCTCCCCCCCAACCCCCCACCCACTAACCGGCTAGTGGGACCACCGTACTACCCCCTTTATAGCGTTTTGGATTTACATCGTTAGATAGAATACGATTTTATGCCTAACTTGTTTTTTTTGCAGAGAATGATGTGAACAGTATGTTTTCTATAGCTTATTTGGAATGTATGAGATGTATGTAATATTCATTCATAACATACATGTCATGATTATTTTAACTACTGTTAGTTGTCTCTATTATATTTAACGACCTGCGTGTCGACCATAGTACATGAATCTATCTTTACAATCTTCAATTTCTAGCTATTATAGGTAGTAGCCTAGACTAGAAGTTACCAGTTTTCAAGCATAGTGATCCAAAGGAAAGATGTGGAGGATGGAGATCATCTATATAGAGATAGAGATCACTATTCTTTTGAGCCATACTATTTCACAGTTGAATATGTTTATCTGTCATATTTTCTATCTTACTTTTATACAATAATATTTGTGAATTGTTGCTATGGTAGAATAGAGTCCCTCATAGTAAAAATTATGTATTTGTGCCCCTCCATATGTTGCACCTAAAGAGAATAATCACCATACATTAGGCCTATCAAAGTAGGGTATAGTTGGTTATCATCAGTACTTAGGGTAAATATCAAACATCTACATACAAAAGTAATTGGTTTACTTAATAAGGTTATCAAAATAATTTTGGACCTTAGGGCACAGGTTAGGGCCAGGGCATATTGATGCCACCCAACAGACAAGAATCACACAGGGCATGATTAGCAAAGTGTTGCTTACCCATATCACTAGTTTTTTAGACGTGATGCCAAAGCTCACTAGGAATTAGTGAGATAAGGATTTTGACCACTATGTCACTTAGAGGGTGTTTTGTTGCAAAACACATAGTGGGAGTCTTTTGTTAAATAGTTCAATAAAAGATTTAGTGTTAAACTTTATATATTCTTATGTTGTAGATCATGTCAGCTAATGCCGTAACCAATTCTTCTTATTTGCGATCTTTTCTTGAGAAAGAAAAGCTAAATGCAACAAATTTTATAGATTGGTATCGCAACTTGAAAATTGTTCTTAAGCAAAAGCGCAAGAAGTATGTTCTTGAGATTTCTTTACTTGGTAACTTGCTTGATAATGCTACTATGGCTACACAGAGAGCTCATGAGAAACACACGAATGATTGCCTTGATGTGAGGTGTCTCATGCTTGCCACAATGTCCTGTGAGCTTTAGAAGCAATATGAGTACACTAATGCCTACAATATAATTGTGGGGTTACTTGGTATGTTTAAGAACTAAGAAGGGCTAAGAGGTTCAACATGTCAAATTCCTTGTTTGTATGTAGGCTTGCAAAAGAAAATCTCGTCAGTCCTCTTGTGATTAAGATGATTGGCTACATTGAGAGTCTAGAAAAGGTTATTTTTCCCTTTAGCCAAGAGTTGGCTACTAATGTGATTCTCCTGTCACTCCCTTCATGTTTTGAGCCATTCATATTGAACTATCACATGAACAATATGGATAAAACCTTGGTTGAGTTGTATAGGATGCTAAAATCTCCCAAAGACAACATTAAGAAAGTGTAATGATGATGCAGAAAGGCAAGGGCAAGCCCAATATTAAGAAAATCGCGGTCTTGACTTCCAATTAGTTCGCGAGCAACTCCCAATCCACTAAGCGAGACAAGAAAGGCGGTGCTTCTAATGCAATTTGTAAGATATCAGTACATTAGAAAAGGAACTGTCTAAAGTAATTGGAGGATCTCAAGAAGGGAAGTACAACTTCTGCTTTAGGTATAAATGTTATAGAGATCAATCTTGCTACTTCATTTGCTGATTTTTGGATATTTGATATCGGATTAGTAGCTCACATATGTAAATCGTTGTAGAGGCTAACAATAAGTAGAAGTTTGAGAAGGAGCGAAGTGGATCTTCGCGTTGGCAATGGAGCAAGAATTGTTGCGGTGGTTGTTGGCTCCATACCATTGTCTTTAACTTTAGGATTAGTTTTAGAATTAAATAATTATTATTGTATTCCATCTCTATCTAGAAATGTTATTTCTGCTTCTTGTTTGTAAGAAGAAGGTTATGACATTAGATCTATGGATAATGTTTTATGACATTAGATCTATGGATAATGTTTTTTCTCTTTATTTTAGAGATATGTTCTATTATCATACTCTATTGATGAATGGATTATATGTTCTAAATCTTGAAGTGACACCGGTCTACAACATTAATACAAAGTGCCAACATCTTAATGATTTGAATCATATGTTCATATGGCATTGTCACTTAGGCCACATAAATGAGAAACACATGGAGAGACTCTATAGAAATGGTCTTCTACACTTATTTGATTTTGAATCATTTGAGACATGTGAATGTTGTTTACTTGGCAAGATGACAAGGGTACCTTTCATCGGTAAAGGTGAAAGGGTAAGTGACTTATTAGCACTCATGCATACTTCTCTTTTATATGCAAATGATTTAATCATAACAGGTTCAGCCACAAAAGAGGAAGCTAGGCAAATAAAAAGTATCATTTATGATTTCTGTCAAAACACTAGATAGACTCCAAATTGGGAAAATTCATCCCTTTTCAATAATGTAACTCCTTTTCATATTCAAAATTCATTCAATCAAATATTTCCTATTTGTTTAGGCAGAATTGGTCTATCGTGTTCGTCGATGGAGATTCAATATGATATGCCTAAACACGCGAAGGCCTAGGACATCTATTTAGCTCCAATGCAGCTCCTTGGCATCTTTAGATTGTTGGGGTTCAGGGCGTGCCAGTTAATTTGATCTCTAATTGACAAAAAAACATATAGGGTTAGATCATTGAGTCAATCGGCCGATAGTCCAATACGGACTTCTGCTATCGGTTAGATGTGCCGATAGAGTTGAGATAGTCATCGACTGTAAGTCCAATACACTCCTGCTATTGCCTAGTTGCCGATAGGGGTTGTAGCACTTATACATCCGCTAGAAAGCCGATGACAACATAAACAAATAGTGAGGAATAAAATAAAGGACATATCAGCCGTAGAATCGATGGCGCTCTGAATAAAATATACAATAAGCAATAAAGAGCGAAGTTCGGTTTTCCAAAAAGACGAGACCTAGCCTTGATAGATCAAACCGAACCGAGATAGTATAAGTCTTAGGCTAACAGCACCGAAACGGCGAAAGTTAGATCGGCCATGCCGACGGAAGGAACAGGTAAACCCATCGACTGCTATCGGCTGTGAGTCTGATACAGGCATATAAATAAACTTATCAGCTAGCTGAGCCGATAGGGGAAATGAAATCCGCTAAATGTCAATGCCAACCCTATTAGACATAGTCTTGATAGATTAGACTAACTAAGACAGTATAAAACTAGATCTAACAGAATCAGATCGATCGCTAGCGGATTAATCATTGAGGATATATGTATATCGGCTAAAAAACCAATATGTTAGATGTGAATCTCAGTGTAAAGATAACTCATTGGCTGGCTGCTTCAATGAAATGTCATGTAAAGACCTACCGACTTTAGATTCAATCTACTATCAGCAGTATAGAAGGTTTACCTAACCAATATAGTATGAGACTAAAAAAATTTTGATAAGCCAATAGATCCTATGCGAATATGATGTGATATATTCGATCGGACTAAGAGATAGTACATAACCGATACAGTCTTACGCAAAGCAGATACACCAGAATAATGACATGACTTAACTCTTTGCTAGAGTTCAGACCTAACTAATGCAGCATTACGTCGATAGCAAGAAATCATCGAAAAAACCTAGATAAACTAGACTGGTGATGTGCCAAAATTATATTGATCTGTAGAGATGACATATAAATCTTCAGAAAGTCTATATTTATATCTTGGGGTTACATAAATCCCACACGAATATAGAATAAACTTTTTTAATGATAAAATAGAATCTGGACTTCCTCTTTTTGTCTCAAACAGGAATAAAGCTTCAGTGTACATTGTGGATAAATTCAAAGCTAACAATCTTAAAGCTAACAAACTGGAAGATTGGCTCTCATTAAATCAGTTTTTGCTTCTTTGACCATTTATTATATGCTACCACAATTCTTCCCAAGAAGATTACTGCTAAGTTAACTACGATGATCAGAACATTTTGGTGGTCAGGTGTGCAGGAAGGACAAGACAAGAACAAACTATGCTTGAAATCATAGGACATTTTTAGACCTGCTCAAGAAGGGGGACTGGGAATCAGAGACGTGCAGGCTGTGAATAAAAGTTTAATTCTGAATTCAGCTTGGAGGTTAGTAACAAGGCCTGAAGATGAAGTTTTCAAAATTCTCAATGATAAGTACTTTCATAATACTTCCTTTTGGAAAGCTCCTATCAATATTTCTAAATCTGTCTTTTGGTGCTTTATGCTTAATGTAAGGAAGATCCTAAATGACTGTCACTTAGCAGCTAGCTGAAGGTAAAATTTCCATTTGGAGCCAACCTTGTGATATTGATGCAGATATTCATGATTACATTAAATTAGATTATATTCCTGATTAAATGTCTTCTGTTGTTGCTGACCTTTGGACCTCTAAAAAAACCTGGGACATCTCTAAACTGAATTCAATCTTTTATGATCAGGCGGTCAGTAAAATTTTGCAGGTACAAAAAATACAAGGGAAAACAAGCTCTGTTGGAAACACACCTCAAATGGAGTTTGCAGTACAAAAAGTGCTTAGAAGGAGTGATCAGAAGAGATATTCAGACTCCTAATCAGGTAAACACTCAAACGCTGGCTCTAATCAAACAAATTTGGAAAATTAAACTGATTGCTCCTATGGTCAAGACCTTCATCCCAAAGTCTCAACTTAAGAATAGATGATATTTCTCCTAATTGTTGCAGATGTGGGCAGATGGAAACAGATCATCATCTTCTTTTCTCTTGTCCTTTTAGTAAACTTGTGTGGATAATTTCTGAAGCTAACATTTCAACTGGCATTTTTCCTAAAAATGTTTCTGTTGCTCATATTATTTCTTACATGATTAACAATTGTTCACATCATGCCACTCTGAATAGAGTTCTCATTATGCTGTGGCATTTGTGGAAAGCCAGAAATGATATCAAATTTTATGGCAAGATCAGAGAACCAACTCAAGTTTGTGTAGGATTGAAATAAGAACCAAACCTATCAAGAGGTGAATGATAGAATTATTAAAAATCAAATTTTTTTAGGGAATAAAAAAAATCTCGAACATACACTTTCATATATCACCAGTCTGATTGCTTACCTGTCACTAGTTCGATCATTGTGCTATCGACACTACAATGTCTTGATACCGCCAGTTTGTTCGCCGTCTTACCACTGATTTAACTAATCATGAATAAAAAATACAACTCGATAAAACTATTAAAATTAAATTAATTTTATTGCATCGAGATGTATTTACAAAGTACATATAAAGCATTTCTCTCTCTTACAAAAGTTATATCTCTAGCATCAATTCCTCATTTATTTATACATAAAAACTCATCCACCAACTAAAAGTAGAACTCCTACTACTACTTAGAGTTAAGCTCTCAAATTTTAAGATTAACTATGTGTAGAACTCCTATTCATAATAACACTCAATCTCTAATATTACAAACCTTTTTATGATTTTCTAATTTAATTTTTCTCTTTCTTCTCCGTCCCAATTTAAATTTATTCATGATTTCTTCGATACCTGTACACATAACTTATAATAAATATCTCCACACAGAGTATTCATCCAGACAACTTCTATCTAACCCTTATTACTCAGCATTCTTTACCATTCTAAATCTCGACTCTTCCTAAGCATAGTCTTAATACCTTCTAATTATAGTCCCATCTTGTCACATGGTATTCTAGCCGCGCTATACTCGGCTCATCCCTAAGCGTAGTCTCGATCCTCACAGTTGACTAATCTTAAATCATCTACATACAAATAGGCATAATATCTAGTTACATATAGTATAACCCATACACCAACACTATAAATATTTTGAATTAATTTTTATCAATTAAATTATTTGTAAAACTAATTATTTATTATAAAATATTAATCATTACAACTGGGTGAATGGATTTGCAAGAATAGAAATTTTTTTCATATGTCAAACGGACATAATGCTCTGTTTCTAAAAGCTACTAGTCTAGTGGCTCAATCCTCTTTACAGGCAGAATTAATGGCTCTTCAGCTGGAGATGGAAGTGACAAACTTTCTTGATTTTGCAGGAACTTATCTTTCTCACAGATAATGAGACCGTTGCAAATATCATGAAGAGAAGACACTCCGAAGTAGAACCAGGGCATTGGAGTCTTAGGCCTTTGCTCAGCCAAATTCAAGCAAACATCCCTGAGAATTTGTTGCAGGTCAGGTGGATTCCCAGAGAAGTCAATCGTCTAGCGGACAAGCTGGCGAAAGATGTCAGAGATCAACAACTTAAAAATCCAGCTTATGTTTGTCACCATATCTCGCACCTAGCCTACCCCGCTAGAAGGTGCTATGCGAAAGATCTGCAGGAACATTTCAGTTCTATGAATTTTATGATAAACCATGTAATAGGTTTCTGAAATGGAATAAAGCCTGTGACTTCTCAAAAAAAAAAAGTATGAGCCGATTTTTTGGGCTCCGAAACGACCACTGGGAGTTTCTGACGTAGTTTGATGCGATCGGAGATAGCAAAATTGGGGGGGCTCCGGACCGGGAGCAGGACAGTGAGTTACTTTGTTTATCTGCTCCCCTACTGACGCAAGCGCTGAAACATTTTCTACGCACCGCAGAAAAAAGATGTGCAGCCGCCGTTTGTTCTGCCAGTTTTGACATACTTTTCAAGAGTTAACTAACTGAGAAAATTAATAAATAAAACGAGATCCATAAAAGAAAGGTGAAGTAAGTACGAGGCCCATGCCCATTGGTGTCTGCTTCTCTATCCAGGAGGCAGCAAGCAAATCAATAGGCACAAACCCGTGGCTCCAATCCAAGCGTACTCATCTTCGATTAATAAAAAATAAGATAAAATCCAGAAGCAGATCAAGATGACATCAGATGTCCCAAGTTAATCTACTGCACTGCTCTCACACTACGGCTAAAGTTAAAAAAGAACATTACCAAAACACCATTTTTGCTGTTATGGGATCACCTTCCTGTACTTTGGATTTGCAGCCCTTTCTCCTTTTGTGTTTTCCTGAATTATGGACATTTTACTGTTCGTTTGATGTATGGTACTTTGACGAACTGTAATGTACAAAATATATAAGGAAACTGTGGAAATTCACTACCATACCTTAGTTTTGTACTGATACTGACGAAAGATAACATTTCCAAATGAACTAGGAGAAAAAGCACAAGATACTAGTATTTCTTAACATAATGAAATCATTCAACATATCTGTTCTCTTATCTCTGTTTTACTTACATTGTTTCAGCATTTTTGCATGTTAGAATTTGTTGCAGCTTAGTATGGCTGCTTGTTATCATATATTGAGATCTAATACCTCCTTTGGAATGGAGGAATTTTGAAGGGTTTCCAAAGAAATAGAACTAACATAGGAGTAAATTCTATGAAAATCTTGTAAAATTCATGTGTTCTAGAGAAACCCTAAAAAGGCATCCTTCGCTATTAAAAATATTAACAAAATGGTTTCTCATATTTTCCTTCCAATCTCTTAACATATTCTCATTCTGCACTAAATTTATTGTTTTAAATTGGTGAATTTTGCTACAATACATTTAAAGTTTATGTAAATTGCTTATGGACATCGCAAAAATATGCCATGACCGAAAGACATTTCTAAAAATCGGTAATTTGCTATAGGATATTGTAGTCATTATTTTATTATTTTGGACCAATTAGAGAAAAAAAAATTGCGTTAAAATGTTGAATTTGGCTCTCACCATCACATATTACTTGGCTTAGCTTGATCACTGAACTAGATAATCTCTTCCCTGATCCTCTTCAAAATTCTAGAGCTACAGCTATAATACATTCTACGACTTTTTTAAAAAAAATAATTTTTTTAATTTGTTTAATTTTTTTAATTATACATTATGTAACTCAATATATCATCACCCTAAATACATTGCTACCATACATCATATTCTATCTTCTTTTTAGCTTATGGCATGAGGACATTCTCAATTTTTTTTTCAATTAGATTGAAAATAATAAAATAATGTCTATAGTGTTTTCTGTCAAATTACCGGTTTTAGAGGTGTCTTTAGCCGTGGCATGTTTTTATAATAACTATTAGCAAATTACACAATTTTTTAAGTACTGTAGTAAAATTTGCCTTTTAGATTAGATGTGCTGGGTTTATTCCCTGATGCTAGCGTGGGAACATTGTATCTAAATTTAAAAGAAAAGGACGCTGTTGAATCAGGTTTCGATTTACCACCGAAGAAGTTTTTTTTTCTGTACATGAAAGACACAGATATAAATAAAAATAAATAATGTTTCATAGAGCAAGGGTGAAGACAGCATGAGGTCCACTCGTCTCTCTGCATATCTATCCACACAACATCGATGAAATCCATAACCAGAAAGCCCTCTTGCTCCAAACTTCCAATCACAATATACACGAGATGACACGAGAAATCTCAAATCTTCAGAATTTCTCCGGATAAAATTCAGAGAAAAACTGAGTACATAATGTACATATGCTCTTTATTTCTCCCTCTGTTTCGGATAAAAACACTAAAACTCACAGTAAAAAACATAAAACATTACTACTCCTTTAGTTTAAAAAAAAGGACATGAACAGAAAGCTACTACTTCAGCGGCATCATGCGACATAATTTTGCTTTTTTCACCACCTTTGCTGATCAGATCGATGATTCACACCTGTACACGCTCTTCTCATCAAGCTCGTACACACCTCTTGGATCATCTTGGCCTGACCATGCATGATCAACTCAAGCCTTGTACCTTGGCCTGATTTCAAACTCAACCTCGATAATCTCCATAGTTTTTGCATAGTTTAGCTCCTCCTATTGATCTGCACTCTCATAGTTCAGTTACATTATGCTGCAGCTAGGGTCCTGTTCTTGCTGCGGGTAGCCAGGGTAGGAGGGGTAGGACGGCACGGCGTTGTACTGCTGGTACTCCGGCACCGCCGGGTACGGCGGCATCGGCGCCATTGCGTGCTGCTGCTGATGCTGTTGGTGGTGGTGGTGGACACCGTCGACGATGACCTTGCCACCGCCGCCGCCTTCTTTGCCTTCTTTGCCGCCGCCGAAACCCATTCCCATGCCGCTGCCGAACCCCATGGCGCCCATGCCCATGCCGCCGTGGCCGCCGCCCATCATCCTCTTGTCGTCGCCGGAGGAGACGCTGAGCAGCTCGGCGTGGCCGAGGCCGCGCCGGAGCATCGTCGTCAGCGCGATGGGGTCGACGCCGTCGCCGATGACGATGAGCCTGTCGCCATCCAACGAGGCGGATGTCACGCCTGCAGAAGAAAGAGCTCAGATAAGTTCAGTTCAACATCTCATCTTGTCATGATTAACGAAGTATTTTAGATAATGGAGATTTCATTCATGATTAAGGAAGTGATTAACAGAAATCATATATCTTGGTACCATGATGATGATGAAGATAATTAGGATGCAATTAGTGAGCTGCTAATTATGATGACTGATTTGCTCATACCTGTCATGCCAACTGCAGCCTTGAAGGCCTTCCTCTTCTTCCTCTCAGTATCCAGAGGCATCTTCAGAACAATCTTTTGCTGCAGCAAGAAAACCACACAAAGAACAAACAAATTTCAGATAAACAATAATACACAAGCCAAGAAATTGTACCAAGCATTATTCCTAGGACAAACAGACCTTCAATTCACAGCTAACACTAACCTTAGCCATCTTGTTTGCACAAAAATCTCTCACAAGCTCTTGCCTTTCTTGGCTTGACACAGTACAGTACTTTGGTACTTTCCTTTGCAGCTCTGATGGTACAAGCTAAGCTGAGCCACCCTGCTTTCAGTGCCTACATTTATATAGGCAGGCAAAAAAGAGAGAAATTAGAGAGAGAGGAAGCTGCAAGAAAGAAGGGTCTAGAGAGAGAAAATAATAAGACAAGCCAAAATGGAACAAACAAACCAATCATCGAACAGTGCAGCACACTTAATGTGTGCTTTATAGTGATGGAAAATAGAACATGAAAGATTATTTAATTTTTAATATCTATTTAATGATATACACAATAAAATTAATGACAATAATGTTAAAAAATCTATGAGTGACTTCTATATAAAAACTTATAAAAAAACTGTTCTAAAAATATACGTGTAAAAACAGAGAAAACCATCGCTAAGAAACGCGGCTGTACAAAACGCACAACTCATGATGGAGGTGGCTGCTGCTGCTGAATGCTCAACATCGAGGCCAGCTGAGTGGCTGGTAGGGTCTGGTCGGTGGTATTGTGGAAGAAGTTTCCGCAAGTCTGAATTTGTTAGTTTTATTTTTGTCACAACACAGGTCAAGCCACTCACGCACACACTTATCTGTTTTTCTTGCTCTAAGATGATGATAAGTATCCATCAGCCTAATCTTGGAATCTTGCGACTTATTTTTTGGTTCAGCAGTGGTTTGTTTGTTTTCGACATAATTTTATTTCTAATATATTTTTTAGAGTCTGAGGGAGGCGAGAGTTTATCAAATCATCTACTCTTTTTTTACTTCTATCTAAATATGTTTTCACCGTATGCCCCTGGGATAGAATTCAAGGAAACTATATATCTCGTGCTTTAATAAAATATCTCCTTTTATCTTTAAAAAAGGTAAATTAGCAGCAGAGCCAAAAATGCTAAAAACAAAATTTGTTGAATGGGGCTAATTGTGTTACGTTTTCAAAAACTGCTAAAAGTTACAGTTATGTGCAAAATTTGAATACATGGGGTGGCCAGACCCTGCTCATCTCCCCTTTTCTGCCGTTGAGTAAAATAAAAGAAAACCATACTGTTATAATGTGTAAGCTAGAGAAATCAAGGCAGTGAACTGAATGAAGAGGGAGAGGTAAACTTAACAGCAGTATTTGGTAAATGATCATGCTTAAAGAGTGTCGATCATGGTGTGAAATATTTTCCAGAAAATTTTGGTTGAAAGTGTCGAGATCATGAAGTTAAAGTTATTGAGATTGAGAGATGGGAAAAGAAAAGATCTTCTTGATGGGTGAAAGTTGTCGAAGTTGGAGCTAGCTATCAGCTGATCATGAGATTACTATTAGTTAGAATTGTTGATATTTATCCCAAAAATAATTAGTTAAGCCTTTCATTGAAAGAGACTTCATATTGAAATTTCTTCATCTTGTCACTAACACAAATTATTTTGATAGTAATACAGCAACAATCATGTAGGGCGGGATTTGTTGTCAATAGATTTTTATCCTATATATCGTCCCGTTCAAATAGATATAAAAGGGTCATGATTGAGGAATTAATGTAAAATATTGTATGTAGGAGTACTTAAGAAAATGAGACTCATGGAACTTTTCTTTATGGTAATTGTAACGTACGAATTATCTTTGATACCTCCTCACCCAAGTGAAAACCGTTGACCTGACCTTCGTTGATTGAACGCGACTACGATTATGTAAGTATTATTTCTTTTTTTAAGGCGTGAAGGACTTACCATTGTTGATACTAATGGTAGTGTGATGCTTTTTTGCATCTAATTAATACAAAAACGGGAGTTGTATTTTCATATCTAAATAGTTCTGATCAAATTAATTAACTATT
Source organism: Oryza coarctata (assembly GCA_030770085.1). Taxonomy (NCBI): domain Eukaryota; kingdom Viridiplantae; phylum Streptophyta; class Magnoliopsida; order Poales; family Poaceae; genus Oryza; species Oryza coarctata. The sequence continues at coordinate 3,821,780 of CM061479.1, forward strand.
GGTAGATGAACAAAACCATTTTGCAGAATTAGGCATGGTCGTCCCAAAATAATCATCACGTTATATATATAGGCAATAAGAAAAACCTTTCTTAATTAAGATGATGATTTGGTGTGTAGAATTGTTAAGACCAGTAATCCAAAAATCCCTGGTTCAATCAATTTGGTCAACATTTCTCCATTAACAAAAGTAGTTCAATTGATGATGTCCTACCCGGGCAGTTATATTGATGATGTCTCCCTGTAAATATTTAGAAGCATTTCACTTTCAAATCAATGCGAACTATTGGCTGATATAATTGGAAGATACCCTTAAACACATGCATTGATAAGCACCAATAGGTGCAGTTTACTTGAGAGGTTAACTCATACAGTCAACTTAAAGTACAACTGGTAAATTGCTGTAGTCAATTGATGCAAACTTCAACTTGATGGACCGTAAAGTAAGTGATAGCAATGTACAGATTGATATTGTTTTTTTTTAATGACAACTCGATGCATGGATAGGTACAGTTTTATACGGAATAGTTTATCTTGCTGAACAAAATAGATATATTGAAAACATTAAAAGAAAATTATATGCACTCACGCACACATACCCCACTCACGTCTATGCACATCTTTATAGGTGCGTTCTAGCATGCGTCTAAATAAATAAACACAAGATTAGGGTGACAACCTCTATGCAAATTGAAAATTCTTTCCGTTTTAGGTGACAAATCAGAGTATTCCATTAGAACACATTTGGGCATCTGGCTCGCAGCTAATTCAACGAGGAACAGAAGTGCTATTTTGCTACCCTCATAAATTGTTAGTTTGCTACTAACTTGAGGTGGAGTAAGTGTTTTTCGTCGTCAAGTTAGCACTGCATCATCATCAGTGACTCTGATAATTTTCTGGACACCATGATTTGCTTCTTTGTCCTGCCCAGCCGGCCTAGCCTGTCGGTACCGTGCTAGCTCTGAATTTCTGCCGTGCCAGCATTGGAGACGGCACGAGGACCACACCGACAGCTACTACCTTATCTTTCCCGTTTCACCATCATAGCTACAGTAAAACCTAGTTCTTTGCAGCCACTCTTCCTCTTTTTCTCCAGCGGCTTGCAGCCGATAGAAGGAGGAAGAAGGGTCTATTGCCGTCGCTCTTCAAGTAGTAGCATTGTTAGTCAGGTTTTTCTATTAGATCGGTGTTTCTTCACCATAACCCTAATTCTTTTGGTGTCTAAGATGGTTGATAGTGTCAACCACTCTCATCTTAGAGCCTAGAAGACATTCGTCAATCTCATCTCTAGCATTGTGTTGTCTTATAGCCAAGCCTTCCTCAAGCGCCATCATTAGGGACTCCTCTAATTCTAGATCAATTCCCTTTAGATCTAAGACTTTGTAGTAGCGTCGCTCTTCAACTTCATCTCCGATGAGCTTCTCTTAAGGTTGGAGAGCATCTTCTCAATGTCCAATGGCGCACTTTCTCAAGGCAACTAAGGATCCCACAATATGCTAAGACAGCTACAACCTCGTTCTCTCGGAGGCTCCAATCGGGTATGCCCCTCAATATCTTCTGTAGTACGTAGTATTTTTCTGGTAATCGTCATTGTTAGAGTGGATTTCTCTACCTCCAAACCTAGGAAAACCATCTTCTTGTTGGCTCTTTTCATCTCCTCCGGTGAAAATCTTCTGAGATGGCGCTGATTTTCTCCAATCTTCGTCACCGCATTAACCTCCTTGCTAGCAAGGCCCATTAGGGATTGTGCAATGGATCAATCTCTTGCAGCCCATCTAGTTTCATCCCCCACTAGAGCTATAGTTCTTGTCGCTGGCGTGGAAGATGGGTTTGGGAGGACCCAATTGTCTTTTCTCATTAATCTTAGGTCCTTTCCTGCAAAATGTAGCTCAAATGTGCTTTCTGCCCGGTCTTCAAGCACTGTACTAAATCATGTATTTGCTACATATCTTAATTAATAAATTATGCATGAGTTTTTTTTTTAAAAAGACCACACTGTACACACACCATTGTTGTGGTGGTCTCACATCTTCCATCAGCCACAGGAACGGGTGACAGCTGACGGCCAACAACGTGTGATACTTGAGTAATTCAATTTTGGCACGATCGAACTAGCCCGAAATGGGTTAAACAAAACTGTAAAGTCCCATTAATTTGTTTTCATGAATATTTCACTTTTTTATACAAATTTAGACAGGGAAGCCTTTTTAGACGTAGGTAGTACCATTCTTAAATAATTTTATTTTCTTGCCAGCTCATTATTACACTAAGACTTCATCTATAGAACAAATGAGAGATTAAAAATAAGAAATAATTGCATTAGAGTTTATTAAAATAGATGGCATTATAGTTTGCATTGATATGTATAAGATGGATAAAAATGAAGTTTTTTGGATGGTGGTAGTATCACAATACTTCATCATTAATATTTTAGTCTTGTTTGTTTGGTACTCACAAAGTTTCCTTTGATTTAGTTTCCTTGAAGCAAACATTACTTCTTTGGTAGTGTGCATCTAATGAGGAAATTAAAAGTTAAGGAAACGTGTTATTGTCAAACATTTTTTGAGGAAAGTTATTGTCAAACATTGTAGCTCTTTTTGAAATTTTTTTTTGTGGCAATAAAGTTGAAAGCCACATTTTGAAGTATATTTATCAAACTTTGCTATTGTAATACTCCCATATGTCATAGACTCATCAATTTGCTAGGTTCTGCCGCATGCCTAATTTTTTTTTATCATCATAAGAACTTTTACAGTAAAAAGGAGGATTTTTGGAGGAATCTCATGCTTCATGGGGATTGAATTGATTCATATCATGTGAAAATCCTTTAAAATTACTATGTTCTAAAGGAGCCCAATTTTAGTATTTATCATTCCATTCGAGTTTGCATGCGCATTTAAGGCTAATTTTTCATTTGATTCTCTGGGTAATTAGAATCTTCTTGGAAAGGGCATGAATGTTGTTGGTTTATTAATCAAATATCCACAAAATTCCTTCAAACTTCCTCCGTTCCAAATAGAGGCCTCAGTCGGCGTAGTAGACAAATATTGTCACATGGCCACACGAACACTAATGCTGTCAGAATTTGCTCAAATCACGAGATTTTAAGGAGAGAATATGGTGACTTCTTGACATTCTTGTGTGGATCTCACTTGCTTACGTTGCGTCCGAAAAGTTGTTTTCTTGGCTAGCAAGGTTGTTGACCGGTGTTTTGACAATTTGCAAAGAAGGTTGTTCATGTTAGTGAGACGCTATCCATGGTGGGATTCTTTTGATTATGTTATTGAAGGGTGCACATTTATAACTCTTAGTGCATAGATGTAACATAATTTTCTATGTTAATTATATAGGCAATATATCATATTTGAGTAAGTGACCTGTGACTAGATGCTCCTTATATTTTGTAGTTAATTTGTACCATCTGAAAAAGGATTTAGTTGCAATTAAACCCACTGACAATATGACACATAGGAGGACTCAAAACATCATATTTGACATAAATTCTGCCTATGCTCAGTTATTTTTAATTTCCAGAAAATTTCGTTCGGGTTCACTGTTTGTTCCTTTATGTTGCATGTATATTCTTTTGTGTGCATCACATGATTTCCAAAATCTGGCAACTTCTTGCGGGCCACTTCATGGATTGGGTGCTATCCTATTTCATAAGTTTATATTTTAATATTAAGAAGAAAAAAATTAAGAATATATGGCACGGTAGAAGTAGTTCTGAACTACTCATACATGCCCATAATTTCGTAATTCAATCATACTAATATAGCTCCAAGGAATATTTGAAATGGATAGCTCTGAGAAATATGAAAAACAATGAAGCACGAACAGGAAAAAAAATACTGACGACTTCCCAGACAGGTGTTGAATATCATAATTACACGAAATTAACCACCCCACTTGAATATAACTTTGGAGTTTGGAAGGAAATTAGAAAGTTGGCATGGGAGGGTGCAGTACAACTGCAAGGCTCAAGAGTAACAATTGGGGTTCATGTAAATAGTCCTCAAATTTCCGTCTTAATATATCACCTGCAATTTCTAGCTCGGGTTCAAAAAAAAGTAACATTGGGTATATAAACCTCTCCATACCTAAGGACTAGAAAAGTCCCACTGTTGTCAATCATACATGTGTTTTCTAATCAGTTCAACCTATTTAATTTTTCTACCACTCAAATAATAGAAATATATATACCTCTTTAAGAATGGGAGAAAACTGGCTCATTCTCAACGTGAAAGATGTACATTCTGTTTTTTTTTTTGAGACAAGGATATACCTTCTGGTGATCTGCTCAGTTTGGTGCTCGGTTTCAACATTACTTGAATGGGACTGGTCTTTCTAGCCCAACAACGTTAAAGCATAGCGCACCCAACTAGCCCAATTAGCTCCCTTCTATTTACTTCATCAGTAGAAGGTGCACACTTGTCAGTGGCACAAAGAAGCTTCATGTATTTTGTACGCCCTGATTGGCTATAGCTTATAATACGAGACACGTAACCCACGAAAACAATTCTAGGATAAGTTTTTCATACATATACTTTGATGGTTCTTAGTCAACGATGCAAAATAGAAAGCAATGAAAATAATACTTTGATTCCAAGTTTAAATTTGGCTACTGCCGGTAGGGTGTGACACTCCATCCGTTTTAAATTATTTATTTTTCTAGAATTTAGTGTTTTTTCATATACTTATATTCTTATCGCCAAAGTATTTCTAAATATGCCTTTTATCTCTCTCATGAGATTTTAGATTTTCTAGATATCTATTTACTACAAAGTTGAAAAATAATTCTAGAAAAGTTAGATGAAAAACTTACACACAACACACGGTTTTATAGTTTGAAAACATACACATGATAATCCATAATTAATAATGATAAAGGACAGTGACTTTATCAATATATTGGGATTGTGTTGGTTAAAAATAAATATTGTAGATTTGTGTAACCTAATATAACTATATGGTTGGCTTCTATGCTACCTCGTTATCTAAATATACATCTGTACACGATACAAAATATAATTGATCATTCTGATCTCATATGGTATTAGAATCATCTCATATGATATTAGAGCGGTTATAATTTGCTAAAATTTCGTTACACCACATCGCCAGTGACACCCAAGTGTAACACGGCCGACGTCGTCCACCACGCCCCGCTGACTTCGTCGTCATCCCATCGCCACCCCTGTCGTCGTGTGCATCGCTGACTCAATCACCAGCACGTCCCTGACTTTGACTCCGTCGCCAGGCACGTCACCGACGCCGTCGCCACCTCGTCCCTGACTCCGCTCCGATCTAGTCACCATGCACGTTGCTGACTCCGTCACCATGCACGTCGCCTACTCCATCGACGGGCGCATCGCCGGCCGACTCACCGCCCACGTCGCCTACTCCGTCACCGAGCACAACGTCGACTGCATTGCCACCTGGTCGTGTCGTCAAATCCGTTGCCGGGTGTGTCACCGCCTACGTCGCTAACTCCACCATCAGGACTCGCCACCTCGTCGTATCGCTAAATCCGTCGACACCAATGGTAGACGCTGTCGAAGACCACCACTCAGAGAAGACTGCAGCCGATGCCACCCACCGCACCGAGAAGACCACGGCCGACACCGAGGCCGCCCACTGTGCCACCGCCACCACCAACGTAGAGGCCGCCCACCACGCCGCCGCTTTGGACAAGTACGAAGCCGTCCACAAATCTCTCTAGGCACAGGCCACCATCGTCATCAACATCTGTGTCCTCATTCCTGTTGTGCTTAACTAGGCTGCTAACAACTACAGCAAGTTGCGTGGCCTGTTCCTTATCGTTCTCGGTGAATATGGTCTCACTCGCCACGTACTTGAGGACGAGTCCTTTCCCTCGCGCCCAGCATGGGTGCAGACAGACTGCATCGTCCTAACATGGATCTATAGCACTATCTCCAACGACCTACAACAATCACTAATGTTGTGACAATTCCTCGCTCGTGGTGCCTGGTGCTTTCTCACGGATGAGTTCCTTGGTCAGAAAGAGTTCTATGTGCTCCTCCTAGAGACACAATTTTGTTATGTCCGCTAAGGCTCCTTGAGCATCACTAACTATTGTCACCGCCTTGAGTCAATGGCCACCTGCCTTACCGAGTTCGGCGACCTTATCGGTGACCAGCAGATGGTTCTCACGCTCCTCTGTGGATTGAACGACCAGTTCCGCCACATGGTGTTTATCCTTAAGATGCATTGCCCATTCCCGACCTTTACGGAGGCTCGAACGCATCTCCTATAGGAGGAGGTAGAGATCGAGGCCCAGTCACCATCGCCGCCCTCTGCTCTTGTTGCCATAGCACCCTGACTGGCAGCGCATAGGACTGTAGCACCTTCACGCCTGGGGACGCTTCCACCTCCCCCGAGCGACCTTTTGGTTTCTCATCCGCACCCAACCCTGGCGCTAGTCGATAGCACAATGGTCTCCAGGACGGCTATGGTGGTTGCGGTGGCTCCCCTACACCCACTGGTGGCGTGCCGCTAGGTCTGCACCCAGCCTTCACACATCCGTGAGTGGCTACTATCCAAATGAGGTCATATGACCAGTCTGTCTACCCTCCGATGACTCCTCCGACTTTCACTGATGTGTCCCAATACAGTGGCAACGTCGGCAACATCCTCGGCGGCGGCGTCTATGGCGACACCTATGACCCTCCCCAATACAGCTCGTACTACAGGGGAGCCTTGCTTTCATCACCTGTGTTGCCTCTCTCGACCTACGAGGGACCTTCGCCAGCCTTCCAGGGACCCTCGCCAGCTTTCTAGGCCCCCTTGGTAGTGCCCTGGTCCACACCACCCACACCCTAGAACCCTATCCACGGTGGTTCGTAGAATCAAGACTCCCTAGTACACTCATTCAACACCATGACGCTCGACCTGCTGGCACCCTACTCTGAATGTTATGTTGATTAATGCGTCGGTTCTCATATGACCACGGATGTTGGTAAACTATCCACCATTTCCCTACCATCCTCATTTACTCTTTTATCTATCATTATGAGTAATAACTTCCTGTCACTATCACTGGATCACATACCTTTTCTTTAACACATCGTAATCTTGTTCTTAACAATGTCTTAGTCTCTCCCAACATTATTAAGAATCTAATTTTCATTCATCATTTTACCACCGATAATAATTGTTCCATTAAGTTTAATCATTTTGGTCTTTCTATGAAGGATTTGCACACTAGGAACGTAATCGCCAGGTACAATAGCTCTGTGGACCTCTACCCATTCTACCCACTCTCCACCAGCACCTCTACATTTATCGCTGCATCCACTTCTTTTTGGCATCATTGTCTTGGGCATCTTGTATGTGAAGCTCTGTCCAAACTTATCAGTTCCAATCTCATTTCCTGTCATAAAGATAATCTTGATCATATTTGCCATACATGCCAACTTAGTCATCATATCCGTCTCCCATTCAGATCATCCAACTCTAGAATTCTTCTTAATTTTGATTTAATACATTGTGATCTTTAGACATCTCCTATTGTTAGTATGTCTAGATACAAGTACTATCTTGTTATTCTTGATGATTACTCATACTACATTTGGACATTTCCTTTTCACCTCAAATTCGAGACTTTTTCTGCTCTTTCTAATATTCGCACGCAATTTGGCACCACTATCAAGAGCGTCTAGTGCGATAATGGTCATAAATTTGATAATTCCTAGTCCCGCACGTTCTTTCTCTCCCACGATGTTGTACTCTATATGTCTTGTCCATATACCTCCCAACAAAAGGGGATAGCAGAACGTTCCCTTCATACCATTAATAGCATTCTACGTTTTCTTTTGTTTCAAGCGAGTCTCCCTCCGGTTTACTGAGTTGAGGCCCTTCACAATATAACCTATCTTGTGAACCAGCTCCCCACTAAAACTCTCACTTTCTTGACACCATACACTTCCCTCTATTCCACCCAACCCTCCTATGCCCACCTTTAAGTTTTTGGGTGTGCCTGCTATCCCAACATGTCCTCCACAGCACCCCACAAACTCACTCCCCTCTCCTCCTTGTATTTTCCTTGGTTACTCCTTGAAACACAAGGGCTATCGGTGTCTTGAGCTCCAGTCAACCCACATTCTCATCTCCTGCTATGTCGGTTTTGATGAATCCTTTTTCCCTTTCTCTAACATATCCACCACGCCCATGGCACCTTCTACCTTGGACTTTTTGACTGATGAGCATGATCTTACCACTCCACCCTCTAGAGCCCGTCATGTGTGTGCAGGTCCTCCACCAATCACCCTAGCTGCTTCAGAGTCAATGCCCCACATGCTATGCACAACCCTGTGCCCTTCCATGGGCCCATTGCTACACCCAAGCATGCCTCTACACCACCCTCCCTAGGGTCGTGGTTGCCAAAGCCATCGTCACCCGGGTCCTTCGTACCACTCGGTGTTGTTGCCCCTATGCATCTAGCACAGGCCGCTGCCAGTAGCGCCGCCGCCTCGTCCTCCACAACGCCCACCCGTATTGCTGGTATCACTGCCCCTGTTGCTCCCCACAAGCTGTTGCCAGTGGCATCGACCATACCACTGCTACTAAACCACTCTCCATTATTTTGGTCACCAATGCGCACTCCATGCACATGCGCGGCAAAGCTGACATCACGCAGCCCGTGGATCGTCTTAACCTCCACGTTGTGCGCATGTCGCCCCTGCTGCACTTTGTTCGTGATGCTTTGTCAGACCCCAATTGGTGCTCCACTATGCAAGCTGAGTATGATGCACTTCTCGCTAATGACACCTAGAGCCTTGTTCCTTGGCCTCCTGGAATCAATCTGGTGATCAACAGGTGGATTTATCGTCACAAGCTGCTTACAGATGGTTCGCTTGATTGCTACAAGGCTTGCTAGGTTCTGTGGGGTTTTACATAGTGATCGAATGTTGATTATGATGAGACTTTCAGTCCAGTAGTCAAGCCAACGATAGTTCCAGAGGTGCTATCTTTGGCTCTATCTCACAACTAGCCTATTCATCAGCTGGATGTTAAGAATGTGTTCTTACATGACACTCTGATAGAGATGGTCCACTGTGTACAACCCTTTGGTTTTGTTGACTCATCACGACCTAGATTTTGTCTGTCGACTTAATAAGTCTCTCTATGGATTGAAGCAGGCTCCCCGTGCTTAGCACAACAGGTTTGCCACTCACCTCCTGTCCCTCGGTTTTGTTAAGGCAAAGTCAGATACTTCGTTATTTACATATTATCAGGAATCCGACACTGCCTATCTGCTGTTGTATGTGGATAAGATTGTTCTTACCGCCTTGTTAGCTAGGCTTCTTCAACACATTATTTGTGCTCTCTAACATGAGTTTGCTATGACAGACATGGGTCAGCTTCATCATTTTTTAGGCATCTCCGTCATGTATTGCGATGATACCTTACTTCTCTCACAGCGGCAATATATTCTGGACATTTTGGAGCGCGTCAGGATTAGTGCTTGCAAGCCTTGTAGCACCCATATCGACATACACTCCAAATTGTCTGCAGACGGTTCTCTAGTTGTCGACTCCACACAGTACCGTAGCTTGGCTGGTGCATTACAGTACCTAACATTCACTCGTCTAGACATTGTCTATGCCGTCTAGCAGATTTGCCTCTACATGCATGATTCTCGCAAGCCACACCTTGCTGTTCTCAAGAGGATACTACGCTACTTATAGGGTACCTTTTCTCTCGGCTTAGACTCTGCGCTGTTCTACACCTACTGAGCTTGTTGTTTGCACTGATGCCGACTGGGTCGGTTGTCCCGATACTCGTCGATCGACCTCTGGTTATGTAGTGTTCCTCGAGAATAATTTGGTGTCCTAGTCCTCTAAGCGTCAGCATACAGTCTCCCGATCAAGTAGAGCCTAAATATCAAGCTGTGGCCAATGTGTCGCTGAACCTACTTGGCTATACCAACTACTCATGGAGGTTTGCCACTTACATCACTGTGCCACCTTGGTCTACGGTGATAATATTAGTATTGTTTATCTCTTCAGTAACCCCGTCCAGCATCAGCATACGAAGCATGTTGAGATTGATATCTATTTTGTTCAGGAGTAGATCGTTCTCGGTCACGTTCGGGTACTTCATGTTCCCACGACATTCCAGTACGCCGACGTCTTTATCAAGTATCTTACTATCTCTGTATTTTAGGAGTTTCGATCCAGCCTGAATGTTCGTCGAGCTCTTGGTTAGACTGCGGGAGAGTATTAGTATATACAGTAGGTTTTTCTAATTATGCGGAATCTAGTAAAACTATGCGATTGACTTATATGTCAGTATAATGTAATTATAGTATATTTGTTTAGATATATAGTCTCTAATTGTGTGAAACTTAGTAGTGGTTGTGGTTGGATTCTATGGTATCCTGATGTCTGATGTCTATATATACACCTATATCGAATATAATAAATCATTTCAATCTTACATTGATAATTTAGAAATATCAATAGTTTCAGTGCAAGTTTATTTTAGAATTGGCCGTTTCTACATTTTTATCTTTGTGTAGTTATGTGCTGCTGAGTAATTAGCCTATGAATTTTATACAGGTACTTTGCCGTGGGAAATGAACCGTTCTTGACGAGCTACCAGGGTCAATTCCAGTCATATGTTGTTCCGGCAATGACAAACATTCAGCAATCGCTGGTGAAAGCTAATCTTGTTAGCTATGTGAAGTTTGTTGTCCCATGAAAGGAAAATAATAATTTGATTCCAAGTTTAAATTTGGCTACTGTGATAGGGTGACAAGTCTGGAAGAATGACACTCCCCTCTGTTTCAAATTATTTCTTCTATCGAGAATTTAATTTTTTAAATTAATATGCTTATACTCTTTACCCAAGCTTTTCCTTTTTATTTGTACCTTGGGTTCTTGTTAGATTTTTAAATTATCTAATTTTATAATAGCTATTCATTAAAAAATTGTTTTAGAAAAGTTTAACGAGAAAATTTTATATAAATTTTTTTAGAACACACAGTTTAGCAGTTAACCGTGCCTGCATCCGTGCCTCAGCTAATGTTGTTCGGAAGATTGTTAAGATATATTTAATGAGAGTAATAATGTAATTTATCACAATGATGAGTCATGAATAATGTCCCTGAGTGCCATCTTTTCCGCTGGAAAGTTATTCTCAACAATAAAAACAGTATAAACACGAAAACTCGTGAACCGCTTGCTTTTTCCCCTGCAAATGAAACAGAGGAAGGGGACATTTTTCGGCAGACTGGAGCCCTTGACCGTACTCCTCGATTCTGCAACCCAACGGGTCTTGCATTTACCCGACTGTTGCAGCAGTCGGTAGCACACCCTGATGAGAAAGCGACGACCTTTTTACCAGACTATCCCTCCTACACTCCACTTCGATCCACTCGACTCGCCATTTGGGAAAGCTTCGAGGCTTGGAGCTCACACTAACCAGCTTCTACTTCTACTGGTTCACTCTCAACACACTCTCCTCTTCCTCCCTTTCTACCCGCTCACCAACTCCCCGAATCCCACCCAAAGATACAATCTTCTTGCACCCAAGAAAGCAAAAATCCACCCCGCCGGCGTCCAGCTCCGATCCGGCGATGGGCGCCTGCGCGGTGCTCCTGACCATCCTGCTGGCCCTGGGCGCGCAAGGGTTGCAGCCGGCCGAGGCGGCGGTCGGGGTGAACTGGGGCACCCTCTCGTCGCACCGCGTCCCGCCGCCGGTGGTGGTGGACCTGCTGCGCGCCAACCGGATCGGTAAGGTCAAGCTCTTCGACGCCGACCCGGCCGTGCTGCGCGCGCTCGCCGGCAGCGGCATCCAGGTCATGGTCGGCATCACCAACGGGGAGCTCGCCGCCATCGCGGGCTCCCCCGCCGCCGCCGACGCCTGGGTCGCGCAGAACGTGTCGCGCTACGTCGGCCGCGGCGGCGTCGACATCCGGTGAGTTACCCCATTTCAGGTCTTGAGATGTTCTGCTGTCATTCACTGTAGATCAGGGTATTTATTGGTTCTTGTTTGGGGTTTATTGCTCTTGAGGTGGCCAATGTAGGATTTTTGGACTTCATTTGGTTACAAATGCTTAAATTAGATTTGAACAATGTTCCTGGATCTCTTTAGCTTTACTTAAATAGTTTACTTTTGCTTGCTTTAGCTTATTTTGATGGCTTTACGTCGAATATCTCATTCTTCTTTTGGTACACATGAAGATTGATCAGTAGTACTTTTTTTCTTCAATAATTAGACTGCAACTTCAATATGGGATTGTGTGGAAATCTGTGTCCTCATGATTTAGTTTAGTTGTAATTGCCCATAGACTTATTGGTTACCCTCGCAAAAAAAAAGATATGTTGGTTAAAAAATATTGATACATTGATAATTTAGAAATATCAATCGTTTCAGTTTGTTATTGGCAAGGTTATTTTGGAATTGGCTATTACTACATTTTTATCTTGTGTAGTTATGTGCTGCTGAGTAATTAGCCTATGAATTTTATACAGATACATTGCCGTGGGAAATGAGCCGTTCTTGACGAGCTACCAGGGTCAATTCCAGACATATGTTATTCCAGCAATGACAAACATTCAGCAATCGCTGGTGAAAGCTAATCTTGCTAGCTATGTGAAGCTTGTTGTCCCATGCAATGCTGATGCTTATCAGAGTGCTTCTGTCCCATCACAAGGAGTTTTTAGGACTGAACTGACTCAGATAATGACCCAGCTTGCCGCTTTTCTTAGTTCTAGTGGAGCGCCATTTGTGGTCAATATATACCCATTCCTCAGTCTTTATCAGAGCTCTGACTTTCCACAAGATTATGCCTTCTTTGAGGGATCTACCCACCCAGTTGTAGATGGTCCTAACACGTACTACAATGCTTTTGATGGCAACTTCGACACATTAGTTGCTGCACTGGGTAAAATCGGCTATGGACAACTACCGATTGCAATTGGTGAAGTTGGCTGGCCAACTGAAGGAGCACCTAGTGCAAACTTAACAGCAGCAAGGGCATTCAACCAAGGGCTTATGAATCATGTTATGAACAACAAAGGAACTCCACTCCGCCCTGGTCTACCTCCAGCTGATGTCTATCTTTTCAGCCTTTTTGATGAAGAGCAAAAGAGCATACTACCTGGAAATTTTGAGAGGCACTGGGGGATCTTCTCATTTGATGGACAAGCCAAGTACCCGTTCAATCTTGGTTTAGGCAATACAGTACTTAAGAATGCTAAAGATGTGCCATATCTTCCATCACGGTGGTGCATCGCAAACCCTGCTCAGAATCTTGATAACGTTGCAAATCACTTAAGGCTTGCTTGCTCTATGGCTGATTGCACCACACTCAACTATGGAGGGTCATGCTATGGCATTGGAGAGAAGGCCAACGTTTCTTATGCTTTCAACAGCTACTATCAGCAACAGAAGCAGGATGCCATGAGCTGTGACTTCGATGGGCTTGGGATGATAACTTACCTTGATCCATCCATGGGCGAGTGCCGCTTTCTTGTTGGAATTGATGATAGTAGAAGCTCTGCAGTTGCCAACTGTGGCTGCGGTTGTGGGGTTTGTTGTGGGGTATGGGTTTTATTTTTCTCGGTGTTCATGTACCTTAGAATGATGGGTTCTGTCTGATGTCCAAAATGATCTGTTAGGACACGTAGGCATACTTTGTGTGTCCTTGTGATATAGAAGGTACTCTTCACTAATAGATTTAGGAAAGCACGGCATTCTAGCCATATATGAAAATTATATTGTTGTGAGATTAGGAAAAAAGGCATTCTAGCCATATATATATATGTGCTGAATTTTCTCTCAATTCTTACGAAACATGTTTTTGCCACCAGTTTAACGATCTTATTTTTCTGGGTGTTCATGTACATTAGAATGTTAGGTTCTGCCTGATGTTGAAAATTATCCGGAATGATATATGTGCGACCTTGCGAATAGAAAGTATTGTTGACTACTAGTTTTAGGAAAGCAAGGCATTCTAACCGTATATGAAAATTAGATTGTTGTGTGATGTATTAAAATTGATCTGGTGTCGAAATTTCTCATTTGCAATCCTGAAGCAATATGTATTTGCCACCAGTTTAAAGAAGGCGATATCTTACAGCCTTGACCTCTTGATGTAGCATCTTAATAAGCTGTTCTGAAGGTGTTTCATTGGTGAATTATCAATATACCAGGACACACTACATGTTATGGGCATTCGGCGCAGTGCCCAGAGACTAAGGCTCAACCCAAGGTAAACAGTACCCATAAACAGTAATCACGTGGTACTGTAACTGCGATTAGGTTTATGGTTAGTAGAGGCAATGTTAGATTGAGTTTCTTAAGGGTTGAATTGTTATATCCATATATGGATTATATCTCTATCAAGAAATCAAACAATAAATCTTAATTAGTTTAATCTCCTTAAAGTCACCTCTCCAATTTTCTCTTATTCCAATCAAGCCAATGCCGCTCGAACTATATTTTGTCAGCAGTATTTACCTCAATAGATTGTACTCTGAAGAGCAGCTGAGTACAACATTATTCTAGTAGACTTTATTTCATATTTCATATTACTGACTAACAAGCCTGAGGCATATTTGTTTCATTCAGCGTGATGATGGAGGTGGAGTAGGTGGGCTACAGTTTTCGCCACAGCAGGTGTGGCCACAGGTCACCTTTGGATGCTGCAACAGCCAGCAGCACGTGCATGCTGAAAAGAAATGATTCCGAGATGAAGTTCACAACGAAGGACATGAAATGATGCTAACATGCTAACTGCAGAGGAGCATGACTGACTAACTGCTGGCTAGGCTGCAATTTTCCCCAAAAGAATCAAACTTCCAATGAAGTGATCACCTAACTGACATTATGATTAACATGTTAAGATTTCAGGAAATCCAAAGACTAGATGAATGAACAGGCAATTTCTTGATATATGACATAAGTGATGAAGTGGTGATGATGATGAAGAGTGTAAGCAGCATGAGCCAGGACATAAGGACAAGAATAGTCTTCCTCATGTTTCTTGTTCTCTGTCGATGAGTCTCTCTCTCTTCCCTCTCTTATTTTTCACGCGTATATTTTTTAAATGATATTTTTTAAAAAAAACATATTAATCTATATTTTAAATTTTTTTATTAATATTTAATTAATTATATGTTAATATCTTGCTCTATTTTACGCGTTCTTTTCTCAACTCTAACAAACGAACAGTCCTATATATATATATAGTGACGTGCCATACCTAAATCTTGCGATACAATTCAATTCGAACCTGTGAAAGATAATTTCAGCAATCACATTTCACAGTGTAGCTACAAATGGATCTCATATTAGAAAACATTTTGCATTTACAGGCAACGCATATACTTGCAACTTAGCCATGTCCATCGAAAGTAGGCCTTCTCTTCTACCCAGTAGCTGCTAAATACATCAAATAAAAATTAAGTATTACCACCATTTCCAAATATCTGATGTTGGTTAGTTCAAACAAAAAAAGTGGAGAGATTATATGCTTCCAACAACTCATGTACTTAGAGAGAAGGAAAAAAATCAAAATCAGCGGCTGCCTGCTATATCCATTTAACTGACTATATCCATTTAACTGACTATCACTTGTAGTCAGTATGTTAGTAATGGAGCCACGGAGATCTATCTTCAAGCAGCAACAATAATATACTCTAACCGGTCACAGTTTTCCAGTGAATCTCACGCCTCAAGTGATCCGTATAAGTAGAACCACCATGATGAACATACAGGTCATTACAAAAAGCAGAAACCACTGAAAACAAGTCGTCTTGGATGTTAACGAATGCACCTCCACTGCTCGTGCATTTGCACGGCCAGTGCCTGCCAAGCTATTTACCACAGCCCTTTCAGATGAGTCAAGTGCCTGTAACAAGAGTGAACAAACATTTCGATAAGCATTGAGCAAGCAATAGGAGAAAATTCACATTTATGAAGTTATACAAGTTTCAATCATTTGATGATAATAAATTTTTAGTCCATGATCCTTTTACACCACAATGTGACAAGTTGTATACACAGACCATACTAATAGCTGTCATGTAATAAACTTCACCTACATACAATTATACAAGTCATACATGTGATCCAAATATCTCCCAACATAAAATGGATTTTTTATTCAATTGGTGGCCTCAATTACATTCTAAATATTAGAATGGATGCTGAAGAGAATAAGCATGAAAGAAAGAGGTTGCTGGGAGGGTGGTATACAGTTGAGTCTATGACAAAGTGTCAAAGACTATCTATATTTCACTTATCTAGTGGTAAACTGGATAAGAGATGCAAAAATGTATGTAATTCAGTTACCAATACTTTTCCTCGAAATGTATGTAATTAGGTAGTTTCACATTTTGTTGATAAAAAAAACACATAATCTGTTGCTATAAATTGATGCAGCATTATCACTTATCAGCAGGTGGGAAATTAATTCAAATCTACATAGTAACAATGTGTAAATTAAGTTTCATACGTCTAATATTTCTAAATTAGAACAGAATATGGCTAATATTGTTTTTTAGCTTGTATAGTAAAAATAGTTCTTGTAAAATGCATCATGTACTTGTTACAATTGTACAAGTGGTGAAAAGAGTTGAATGTTTACTAAGTTATAAAAACATCAAAACCTGTCAGTCCAAACAAATTGTAATAGGTTAAAAATAAAACCTAACAGAATATCAAGTTTTAGGTACGAATATAGCTGTTTTTCATACATAAAACTTTAAAAATATTTCAACAAGTCTCTTTTTATTGCCATTTTCTATGTGAATTTCGAAATTCTCCTATCTCTTCTTAAATTATTATCACGACTTACGATTCCATTATGCATGGGTATCTTTGGAGGTCGGTGTTGAATAAGATTTTCTTTAATTGGCGTTATCTCTAACTTATTAGATATAACATCGTTTTGAACTTTATTCTTGTATGCCTATAAATCCAATACAATATTTGCAACACTTAATTGTTAAATATATCATCTTTTTTAAAATTAATATTCTGCACCATACAACATCATAGGTCTAATCAATATTTTATAAAGCTTGTCGTTTCGCTTTTAAGATGCCCGATGTTTTTCACCATTTTATTCAGTCTACTTTAATTCTATGTCTAATATATTTATTAATATATCTATCTATCTATAGCATTAATTCTAAATAGCGAAATATATCAATTTTGATATTACTTGTTGTATTAGTGCCGAAGTCACATATCATATATTCAGTTTTAGTTTTACTGAGCTAAAATCTTTTGACTCTAGAATCTGCCACCGCAACTTCAACTTTCTATTTACTCCCTCTCGACTTTTATCGACTAATACTACATCATAGCTAAACCAAAAAATAAGTATGCCTTCTCTGTTGCTTGCACAGACTGGTTCATCATAAGACTGATATCCTTCAGCTGGTGTGCTAATTCAACAATTTCATCTGTTAAATCTTCTTGCAGCTTCCTGCCAAGACGATGAAACCAATAAAAGTACAATCAGTATATTCGTTGATTTATGCTAACCTAAATCCCTCATGGGAAGTGTTCGTAAAGGAATAGAAAAGGACAACATATTAATCAAGTAACAGTTGAACCAAGATAGCTCCTGGTTTGTGCAACCAGCTAAAAGGGATGGAAAATGGTTACTGGTAATGAGTAAAGGAGAGTTTAATAATTTTGAACGTACCTATGTTTCTCAATGCGAGCCTGAGCTGCTGTATCTTATCTAAGAGGTTCTCCAACATTTCTTTCTTTTGCAAGGATATGTCCTTCAGCTTCTACCTGAGCTCTGCTTAACCATAACAATTAGAAGAATTAACAAAAAAAAGGAGAGCCCCATAACCAGTCTAGTGCACGCAAGGGAACAGAACTAACTTACGTCAATCACCTCCTCAACCCAAAGGATACGGCTATTGGACTTCTAATTTGTTCTGCTTTGAGGTAGCTTTCTTCTTTTCTGGTGGCTCCAACAGTCTTTTCATCACCAAGCTGAACCAGCACAAACATAGTTAGAGACAGTGCCTACATACATGCTATATGGTCACAAATAGCATATTGCATTCTGGTAACTGAACACCTAATAAGGCTAGATTTATACAGGGTAAATAAACATGCAACAAAATTTAAAATTGCTTGTATTGGAACTTCGAATTAAAAAAGTAGAGATTGAAAAGAAAACATTAATTTGACATTGTTTTGCATGTCAGGCAGGGTTGATTTACACTAAAAGCCATTTTGTTTGATGGATGATTTGTAAAAAAATTCTAGGCCATTGTAAACATTGCTAAGTAACTTATAGTCTAGTCTATTTAAATGTTATACATAGTACATCAGATGGTCAGTAGTAATCCATATACACTGAAAAAGATACAGGTTGATAGATTATATAGTAGCGAAGACAATATTTTGAAGAACGAAATCAAAAGAAACAGCAGACTAAAATCTAGTAGTTGCCCAAAGAGGAGCTGAACAACACAATACGTACCACTTGAGAAGCAAGCCTCGCGGCAAGTTCTTCAATCCTGTCTGAATACTCATTTATCTTTCCTTTTGCAATACTGAATCAATAGGAAGTTGTTCATGAATGAAATATAACAGTCATATAGATACAGAAGATAGTAGAGGTAAACGTATGGAGGAATGATTCTTCAAAAAATACAATAGAAAATTTAAACCACACAAAGCATACAATTAAAATGAAGAAACAAAAAAAAATTCTAGACATTGCTACAAGAAACTTGTCTTGCAGAAAGAGTATGAAAATTGCAGTAAACAGAAAAGTAACATCTAATTTATAAACTATTAAAGATAATGAACAGAAGTGCAATTTAAAGGTTGCAGTGAAAAAATGGTTCTCCATATATATGTAAAGCCTATTTTAATTAGGTATTCATTATTAAAACTGGTCCCTATCACTATTCCTGCAAGTAGCCTTACATGAATTATCTGTGTGAGGCCTGGCGGGAAAAAAAGAATTATCTGCATGTTGAACCAACCGGAGTACATCGCTTCATTCAACAGTTCGAGAAAGATAATTATTTTGAATACACCATCTATAAAAGTAAGAAGTCAAAGTTGGTCATATTTAAAAATAGTGAGTCCCATAGTACCTTCAGCTAAAAAACACACACACACAGGAGTATATAAATCAAAGTTGGTGGTCATGCATTCAGTAGGTGAATTCTTACTAGCTAGGGACAGACCAAAACAGAATGGATAACAATTAACAGCTACACAACATGGTACAAACAATACAGACCAGAGTTTAATCACTATGTGGGGTGTAATAACAAGCAATTCAGGACTCGGACAAGCAATTCATGGCATTAAGTCCAAATTGTAAAATAAATAAATTATGTCTGTTTTTCCAAGAAAGTATGCAGCTAAATGTAGTGTTTCAACTTTTGAATCAGACAACAGTTAGTAATGCCAATTATATCTGTTTTTGTTGTTCCTGTGACTCATAGTCCTCAATTCACAGCAAATCAAAGTACTGACTACTAAATCTGGCTAAATGATCTAGTGCCACCAATACTAACATTCTGGGACATCAAGGAACACGAGCTTAGGAGTAGATCGTAGGCTATGCCATTCTGTTTTTATTATTCCAAAATGTTATCAGCGCAACATTATGATAAAAGAAAAATGACAGATACCTTGATATCCCTTCTGACGTAGTTTCGGCTGCCAGCTTCTCCAACAGCTCCCTCGAAGTGGTGACATACTACAATTGAAAGCTACATATGCTAAGAGAAAATTTCAAATTTTCTCAAAAGGAGAGAATGAAACTGAAATTCCTAATAAAAAATTGAAACTGAACTGTGTATGTTGGAGTCTAACAACATAATTCACTTAGCCAACATGATCACCTCTGCTAGTTTGCGCAATAAATTGCCTATCTCCTTCTCTTCTCACTTCTGGTTTTGTCAGTGTAAGGAGTAGCAGTCGTTGGCTTCTGCTAGAGGTTGCCGATGGTTCATTGGTGGATGGTGTCTTCCCTTAGGGCACCAGTGACATTAGCCGAGGATCACCACACGAACCCCTTCTAGTGCGGTGGTCAGACTGTCGGTAACCAGGCGGTTAGACCAGCGACAAGGAGACGGTCCAACTGACGGCAAGGAGGCCGTCAGACCAGTGGCATCTAGAGAGCTCGCTAATACTTCATGTAGATCAAAGGTATCTTTTTATTCCGTGAAAAGATTTGGCTTTTGTTAAACCTACCATTCATTCACCCCCCTCCCTCGCCTGGTAGGCTTGATTCTTGTGTTACGATACTTCAAGCATATCTCTTATCTCTTTCTTTCTTGTTTGGGAAGAAAACTGTTGGAAATTTTCTCCATCCCAATTGTATCGACCTTTTGCTGATATGACCAACCAACATTCTTCCCTTGATCGTGAGACTAACTGATGAGTCCACTAAGAAAAATAGCTCCGCAAGGCAATGTGTCACAACTCACAACAATATCATGTATCATTGAAACAATAGTACCTATAGTTTCATGTAGTACTTAAATAAACTCTAGCTTAGTTTAGTGGGTGTGGATTGAAACTTAGGCCTCCTATATCTAGGATCCTAGTCCAAGGCAATAACTTACCCCCATGCTAGCTACACATTCTTTAAATAAGTTAAGGGGTAAGCCTTTGGTTACCAGATACGTGAGCATGAACTTGTCATGATATATTCAATCTTAATGGTCTGATCCTGGACTCTTATCTTTCACAATATGACACCTGATGTAAATTTGTTTGGTAGCTTAACATAACTTCTTGTTACTCTATAGAGAATTACACTTCATTATTGCATTATATTGTAAGTGGTCAATCAATGTAGCCTGCTCCGTTGCATGATTGTTTGGAGCTTTTCCATGAAATTCCTCCTTTTGCAAGTGTGCAAACAATCATTGACCACATCATCGATGATGCATGCAGCATTTGTGCATGTTATAATGAAACAAAGTAGGTTGTATGGCTTAAGAATTTTATCCTACGATTGAAAGTGGTAGACAACATTGATAGACCACTTACAATATACTACGACAATGAAGTCCAGTGTTCGATAATAGTAACAACAAGCAAAGTGAAGCTATCAAACACATTGACATCAAGCATTATATTGTGAAAGGTACAGTCCAGGATTAAACCATTAAGATTGAATATATTAGGACTAAGCTCATTCTCGTGAATCTGCTAGCGAAAGGCTTACCTTAACTTATTTAAAGAACGTGTAGCCTGCATAGGGATGAGTAATTGACTTTAACTAAACTAAGCTAGTGTTTATTTAAGTACTATAGGGAACTATAGATTCCCTATAGATACTGTTGTCTCAATAATGCGTGGTGTTGTAGTGACACATTGTCTTGGGGAGCTTAATTAGCTTCACGATCAAGGAGAGAATGTTGGTTGATCGTATTGGCAAACTACTGATACAATTGGATAGGAGATAAATTTCATCGGTTTTCTTCCCAAACAAGAGAAGAGACACGAGATATGCCGTGATCGATGACATAACAGCTTAGATTCCTAGTCAGATTAGCCCCCAAGCCCTACCAATGCAAATATAAGAGTAGTAATCGGCAAAGGAGATGCCTAAAACTTGTCACTAATTCCCAAACCCTAAAGAGCCCGGTTGATCTATTTCACTAGAATTGGTTCATGTGGCAAGTGTCGCTAGCATCCTAAAGGAAGAAGCCATCCACTGGCGAACTACCAGTGACCTCTAGCAGAAGCTGACAACTCTAGTACTCCTACAACGAAAAACCAAAAGTGAGAAGGGAAAGACAGGCAATTTCAATGGCTTCACTGGACGGTCAATAGATTATTTGCTCTGCATTAGCAAAGTTGATCATGTTGGCTAAGTGGATTATGTAATTAGACTCCACCAAATTGTGCTGACAGGACATCCATTAAGTCATGTAATGTTTCATGGGCATTTTGCTAAGGGCCAAGGCAGCCGAGTACTGATACAGGGAACGGTACCATCACTCTACATATTACGGTAGCATGGTTGGTTAGAGTCGGTTGGATTAGATTGGGTCCTTCTTTGATCTATATAAGGATTGATTGTATTGTCATTTGGATTAAGCAATGAATCAGAGTTAAGTTTAATCTCTCTCTGATGTTCTTTTCCCTAACCAAAGTCTACCTCTCATCCTTAGCAGCCACTGTCGCCTGGCTATCCTCTGGCAGTGTTTATCACATTACAGCCTTGGGTCATGACATAATGTTACACAAGAACTAAATAAAATACAAGAAAAGCTGGTTGATCGCCAAATAAATTAGATAATGATTTGACAGCAAAAGATTAATTTATACTATTCTGTTTCCTCTAAAATTGGTTGCACGCTATTTAGGTTACATACTACAAATCTGAGTGCATACCAAAGTTAAATTAGGGGGGAAAGATCTACTTGGTTGAGAAAATTGGTAGGGATCTGTGGACATATATGCTTACATGAAGGAGCTTAGCCTGGTTCTGCTGCCGCGGAGCGGAGTCAAGCAACCTCAGCAGATTCACTTCAGTCCTGCTGATGCCCATTGTGGGGTGGATATCTGATCAAACACAATACCAACATCAATTACGGGCTAGCAAGCTTAACAATAGAAGCAAAAAAATGCACTAACTCCTTTTCCAGAAATATGAACGCGAAATCGCACTCCAGAGTCCAGATTAAAAGAAGAAACTCTATGAACGGCCTTTTCCCTAATGGGAAGGGGGGAAATTGAATTTTATTGGCTCACGCGTCCAATTGATGGACAGTTCGTACGAATCGAAACAAGATACAATGGGCGGGTTGAGATTAAAGGATTCGAGGCAGGACAATTGAACAGAAGAATCATATTACAGGACAAAAAATCCCCCCAGATTGCAAGATTCAAGTGGTAGAAAGGTTCGAGGGGGCAACCTCGTCAGCTAGTTGGCCTCGCTGAGAATACAAGGCGACCCGGGGGGGGGGGGGGGGGAGGGGCGCACGGACCAGAGGTTCTCGCCGGCTGCCGATGTCGCCGCACGGGTTACGGCTGCCAGCCGGCGGGCGGCGGCGGCGGAGACGGCACGTAGGCCGCCACGAGACGAAACGTGCTGTGCTTGTGCGCTGCTCATGTAGCAAACAGCACGGCTGCTGGTTGTTGGGCCTAAATACCTAATGGGCCAAGAAGGCAACTAACAGCCGTACGATGAGATTGGACGGTGGATATGGTAGAAACTGCAGACTTCCCATGTGGCGATGGAATTATCTAACATGGATAAACAATACCACCACGCCATCAGCAATGAGCATTAGAGTGTTATTCTCCCACTCTAAATTCCTTACACACTGAGTCTAACGGCACATGGCAGCGTCGATTGACATGGTTTAAATGTTTATATATAAAAATAAGTTTTAGGACGGTATGTTTTTAAAAATTAAAAAAATAAAAAAGTTTAAAAAGTAAAAAGAAAATGGTGACTATGTGCAAATGTGTTCACCAAGCTATGTAACAAATTTGATAATTATTAAAAAATTTAATCATAGTTTTTTCTAAAAGAAATCTAGAATAAAGTCCATTTAACTCATGCTCATGGTGTGCTACTCTAAATTACCAAAAGACTATCTCTATTGACTGTTGAACTCTAAATTACTTAAATTGGGTGACTTCAGCACCATTGCATGAGATGGATATACATATATGTCCATGACTATGTGTAATATAACTTTTTTTCTAAATATAAAAATGTTATCCTCTTAAAAAAATGTAGCCTACTTTTGTCATTTGTCAAGCATCCTACTACAAATTTTGAAGTAGAGAATTACCAATGGAGAGGTAGACAAGCGGTTGGAAAATGATAGTGGGAGAAGACTATAATCCTATTTGGTGAATCTTTAGATTTGAAAAACAGGTGATGAGAAGTTAGCTAATGAGAATCTTAAAAAGCTGAGTTTCTCAACTTTTGACTTATTTTCTAGATTTTACAACTTTGGAAGAGTCTGATAGCTGAAGATTTTAGAAAAAGCTATAGCTACTAGAAGCAAGTAGAGAATCAGGGTAGAGTAGCAATTGCAATGGGCTACAGTAACTGATATTGGTACCAGTTTTGGCCATCCTATTAGTGGCATGCCAACACATTCTATTTTATAGTTTTGAAAAAAGATAACCTACAATTTCGAAACCCAACGCCAAGGGATGTACACCCAATTAATTGCTTCATCCCTCTTAGCACATTGCTGACTTCCTGCCTACTAAATTTGATCTCCTAGTGCACTTCACCAAACCAAAGCACAGAACCAACATGGCTTGGCTAGCCATGGAGATGCACTAGCACTACCATGCCATGTCCTCATAGAGTCAAAACTCTAATCCTTTCATCATTGTCTCTTTTGCCACATGCACAAACTTTGAGACAGAAATTCCAACTTTGTGGTCGCATGATCTTGCCCTCAACCATGACACCCACTCCTTTTGTCGAACTTTTGCATGTGATACAATGGATTGGAATATTTGCTCCTCCATATAAATGAGTGAGAGTATACCAAAGCTAAAGCATCACACAAAGTGCTAGTTGTTGATCACTTCTGAAGCGGAGCAAGGTTGAGATGCTTGGGAAATGAGATGAAGAGGAACACCATCCTTGCCCTCTTCATCTCGGTCATGGTTGCGGTGATCTTTGCCGTGGCGGCGCCAACAATGGCAATGTGAGGAGGGGATCCATCCTCAAGGTTAGTCTTGTCATTTTACTCTCATACTGTTTTGTATACTTATTTAGTGATTTGCTAATTTTTCGTGCAAACCGTGCAATATACAAAAATGCATGAAGTGATCAGAAGTTTTCAGTTTTCATGTTTATGTGCAACTAATTAAGCAATTGTTCTTCTGCAATGCATTGATCACAGGATGCAGATGCTGCTACTTCAGGCTTAGGCCGATCATCCAGTGTGCCAAGGCTTGCTGTGGCTCCGATGAAGAGAACTGCTGCCTTGGGAGCAACTAGTTTCGTTCCATCTCAGGAATAATAAACCGAATCGGTCTTGGACCTTCGGTTAATTTCCTTGTGTTTCAACGATCTCGCTGAACAATGCAACTATCCGAAATGAAATCCAGCTCTTGCTTTTGATACCTACATGTGTGTCTTAATTTCCATGATAATTAATGTATGCGTCTGGTACTAATTAAGAACTCTATTGCATGGTTAGGGCCTACTATTTCCTACAGACTGCGTACCATGACCATTAGTAGGTTATTTGTAAAAGAAGTAAGCATAATCCAAAGTACATTCTTTAGTCTAGGTAAGTTGGTCTAGTTGAAGAAGCAACGGGGCCGTTTGTGAAGTGCACTGCTTTCGAATTGGACAGCCAGTGCCGCGTGCCGTAGGAGGCACACTTCTTCATGTGGCACATGTCATAAGCCAGCCAGCCCAATTAAGAAACGAGAATTTCTAACTAATGCTATTGACAACCAACTAATTCTATGTTTTAACGTCAATGAATATAATAAGTGCAAGTTTTTTAAAAATACCATTATATAAATGATTTTATCTCTCTCGGCCTTGCCACACCCAACTGAGATTGGGCCAATCTAATTTGTCCATATCTTTGTTTGGGATCAGCGTATGTAGAGGTTTAGATAAAAACATCCATCAATTTTTCTTAACACATTGGATAAAAACCGAAAGAAATAAATTAATAGGCGTTAGGACTTGAGATCAGAATTGTGCAAGGAAAAAAAGGTTCTTGCACATAAGCAAGAAAAAGAACTCAGTAGTACCTTTGCCACGGAATATATATGTTTGTTAGGTGAGTATTAATTGTACCATTGCTATGGTAACTACTATTACCACTGGTTAAAGTTACAATAAGGGTATGATAAACCCATCAAATTTAAAATAGATTAAAAAAACTAAAATTAATAATAAGGACTCAATAACCTACCAGGTTCAAAATAAATTTAAACAAAAACTAAAATTTGAGGTAAATTTCTTTCGGTTTTTCTACTGTTCATCAGATAATCGTACATTTAGATTGTGTTCCTAACCTACTTCTTTTAAATTTTTTCTCTATTTTTATAAACATGCTTTCTGAACTTTTATAAAAAGTTTTTATATGGAAGGTTGGCATAGATTTTTAAAGTTAATTTTATCGTTTATACCATTAAATGATTAGAAAAAAATCAGATAATTTTTCATCTTCTAATTATCGAAAACACAAACTTATCAGGCTTATTGCCAGATGTGTTAACCACTCCTCTTCCAATAAGGTAAACCATTCGGCAGTAGTACAACATAGCCATATAAGATGGCAAGAACATCAGAACAGCACACTGCAATTGGAGAAGGAAAACAATATTTCTGATCTGATTTTAGTTCTGTCTTTCATGGGTGACTCGAAGACCCATTTACTCCAGGGGAAAAAAAGGGAAAATGGACGCATAACGCACGCTCATGTTACTGATCACAAAAAATTGAACCCTATAATTATACACCCTTTGCCGCGCATACAAGAGCCCAAATTAAAAATAGAATTAGGCTGCAAGCTGCATTTGTCTACAATCTAATGTAAGTTCCTTCTCAAAATCTACATTCTGAGACCTGACCATCCTCTCTTGCTGAAAATCCTTTGGATATATGAACACCGAGTCGATGCACAGACCACCTTTTTGTGTGAGTGCAATCGATCTGCGCCATCGAGAACTTCAGCTTGATTGTGTGGTCAGGCTTTGAGGCCACAAAATCACCTTCATGGTAAAGTACCCAGCTTCCTGGCTCATTGATGGAGCACTGTGATAATGAGTGCTGACCATCAGAGGTGAAGAGCTGGAAGCTGACAGGCTTCTTGTCCCAACCATGGACATGTTCAGTGCTACAGACTCGGCGTCCAAACCGCTTATAAAACTTCCCGAGATGAATCCTGAAGAATAAGTTGTAGGTTCCCACGGGGAAGCAGAAATCAATTTCTCCAATCACTTCAAACCACCAGATTTGCTGAATGTATGCCACAGAGTGAAATCTGCACGATCAAAGTGTATGACATCCTCAATCCTAATTGAGTATGAATAGGTGAATACATTTGCATGATGTATCCACAGTCAATATCTTCCACTGTGGGACAGAGTAGATACATACTTATGCCATCACTTGGAAAGACTGCAGCTACATTACAATTTCTAAATGGAACGAGACAAGGTTGCTAACAGGAGTCAGGAGTGCTACTTATCTTGGTCTTAAAACTTTGTAAATTGTTTACATACAAAACAATGTCTCGATGGCAAGCAGTAGTTCCTGATTTGATTTACTGCTGGAGTTGTACAATATACATGAATTACTGGTTCAATGCTTCTTGTTATGGTGTGGGGACAAGTGGAGCTATGCAATGTGGGAAGGCTCAATGTGTACTCTGCAAGGTTACTCCATAATCCTGAAGAAGTGACAATTAGTAATGGTTTTCAGGTAGCTCATTAATTCAGACGTAGAATAGAAACATATCTGAACTTCTGAAGCGACGTGGTGTAATACATGCAGTTCGTTAGTGTGCTTCTGTTGGTTGAGAAAATTTGGATGGAGAAATCCAACTAGGCAAAAATGGCGCTCCAAGCGGAGTCTGAACCTAAACAAAGCTAATCTCAGACACAACAAGCTGATGACTAGAGCTGAGGGATTGAGCTGACATGAGGTGCGGTAGGATAAGCCGGAGAAGGAGCCAGCCTCTTCCCCCTATCCTTCTTGGCCGACATGGTCTCTTTGGAAAGATGGAGATGAGAAGGGGATGGCAATAGAAAGGGCAGTGGGCTGGATCTATGTCGCCACCGACACTTGAGGAGCCTTGTTGGTATGCCACCACTGAGCTTGAGGAGAGAGGCAACAGCGTCATTGGAGCTCATTGCTGCCATTGAACTCCTTCCCCATACTTGTGTGCGACCACTGAGCTTCAAGCCCCTATCTAGCGACAACAAGGAGGGAACGGCAATGAAGAGGATGGCGGGCTAGATTTGGGCTATCGCTGCCGCTCAAGGAACCTCATTGCTATGCCACCATTGAGCTTGGGGGCGCTAGGGCAGCACGCCAATGCGTGAGATGTGAGAGAGGAGGAGGAGGAGGGATCAGGGATTGAGCATGCAAAAAGCCCTCAAACTTCATTTATTTACAACAAGGTCCACCGTAGTGATTTATCACTATCGATCCACGATCCAATAGTTTTGAGAAGGGAACGAATGTTGGAATCAGGCCGAGACATGCAGTGGGGCTAGCATGAGGAGAAGATGCCAACGAATTCATAGTAAGAAAATGTGCAAAAATTATTCTGCCCCTATGATTGCTCATTGCCAATATTCCTGATACATGGTCGTTCACTGAGGAAAACCCTTTGATTTCCCCCTTTAATACCTAGATTTACACTTTCACAACAAATCCATACGAGGAGGCCCAACAACCCAACTAGATGAGATATCACTAGTGCCGAGCCCGTCAAAGACTCAGAGCCTCAAAGGGGAACTGAGTGGCGGCACCATGTGTCTTCGATTCAATCCCAAGTCAGCCCCATCCCCCTATCTCTGGCTAGGCCAAGGCTCTAGATCTACCACTGGCCGTCATGCATGCTGCCACTCCTTCTCACAAAGCGCTTGGTTTCTGGAGGGTGCACTGAATGGCCTGCTGTGGGTTACACTCCCTAGGAGATGCTACAACTACAGCCCACGTCATTATCATTGCCTGCATCACCTCGATGCGGGGAAACCGCCACTGTCGCCTAGGAGACATGCAGATCTATGATCTTTTTTCCTTTTGCGTATGATCTGTCTCCTAGGGATAATGGCAGTTTGGTTATTTCGACAAAATCCATAGTGGCTAGTATTTCTTATACAAAACTATTTTTAACTTTGTATGATAGTATTTTTATAGACTTAATCATACACATGTCGATGGTATATATACGTGCTTGCAAATACAATCAACGGATTCTCGTAAGGGCCAACATTTGCACAAAACATAACTTACAAAAACTCTAACTTATGGCAGATTAATATTTTATTTGGTCGTCAATTAAAAATTTCTTAATGACGGGCTTCATACTCACACCAATTCACACACTCGTTTGACTATTTGGTATATATAGTACCCTGTATCAGCTATACAAGATAAACCAAACCTACTAGAGTTGAGGTGAATAGTAACAGAAGAAAAAAACAAATCTCATAGAATAAAAATTCACCCCAAAATAAAAGAAAAAAAAGAGAGAACTCTTTACTATTGTTCTAGCATGGTTATAAAAAGATCAAATAAAATCAAACAAAAACATAGTACTAGCAAAGCACACACAACTAATGACAAGGTGTCCGAACTTGCATAGTTATATATGAACATAGTTAAGTTACCCATTTCATGGGTTCATCACATCCCATGCATAAGGCACCACGTCGATCTTCTTCAACTCACGGTGAGGACGATCGTTAGTTGAAATCGCTGCCGAAATGAAGCTTGTTACCAAGGGCCAAAACACCATTGCTGATCGGAGGATGAGAATACGTGCAAAGATAACCAATGCCTGATTCCCCATTCTAGCATATAATGCTCTTGCTACAGCACGGCCTCGCAAAGGATCCATGAATCCGCACAGAGATACAATGGATGCCACCACGCAGATTGCAGTTGCAGTCATATAAGCAACAGGAGCCAGAGTCAAGTACAAGCCTAGGGCAAAGGCTGTACCCAAGCTTGTGACTGAGCCAAAGGCGAAGAACATCGCTATGTCGAAGTGCCAAATGCGCAATGGCACATCAACAATAGCAGTTCCCGAGTACATGAGGTTGATGGTAGCCATACCAGCGCAAGCGAATGCCAATGAGTTGGCCGCGATGAATGCATCAAAAACATACCTCCCAGAGAGTGATAATCTCCAGGTAGAGCGAAACTTGCAGCAAATGCCACACTCGCCATTAGCACTGAGCCAAGGCCTACCGTCTGTGTTGGCTTTGTCAATTTATCTGATTCTTCCTCTATATCCATAGGTTGAATGTACTGTTCTTCAAAGTGACCCAACCGACGATTGCCATGCTTTGCGCCACCGTACTTTAACTCGACATTTATCAAGAATCTGGGGTTCTGCAAAGGAATATAGGAACTTATTAATTTCAGTCATATGGGATCACTTTTGTATTTGTTATATTATTTGCCTTTGAGGGAAGGAAGTGTATATATATTACCCATGAACAAAAAGACCCGGCACAAATCTTACTCTCCGACAAGTCTAGTGGAGTTTCCCCATTGTTGTTAGTTATATTTAATTGCACCTCCAGATTCTCAAGAAGTAAACAAAATATGTCCTGAAGTCCAAGTTTTACAGCTAGGTGCAGGGCAGTGTTTCCATCATTGTCTTGCATGTTCCAAATCCATGACAATGTCGGAGTTCTGCAAGCATGCGAGACTACATGCCATCGCTTCTTTTCGACTGCGATATGAAGAAAGGTTCTTCCCTTAATGTCGCGCAAACCAGCAATTCTGGGGCACTTCTCTAGAAATTCGACGACGCCCTTGTTAGCTCCAATGCACGCAGCGATGTGTACAGGTAATAACCCTTTGTCGTCTGACTGGCACATTGTCATTAGATTAGCTTGCAGCACTTGCTTGAATGGCATGTCAGAATGTCAAAGACCACGATTCCAAGGCAACCACGGGAACCGTGGGCTGTGGATCCAGCAGTGTATACCTCTTTGTCGTAGCACTGATGCTGCGAAGTGAAGAGCCGTGCTCCCGTTTTCATCGCCTTGCGTTGTAAGGCCAATGTTCCATCTCAGTATCATTTCAGTTAATACCTCTGCAAATTGACACACTTTATGTTCACAGCCTAAATCATATTTATAAAAATCCATGCCCTTAAAAATAGTAAGTTCGTAACTATGCAAACAAGAATATATACTACATCAATATCTATAAATAGAAACTATTTCTTATAGTTCTCCATCAATTGGAAAAGTCGAGTGCCAAACCGGACTAGTTTCTTTTGCTTTAATTATGCGTTCACTAGTATAGAAAGACACAGAGACGAGATATCATACATGTGCTTCAACACATGTAGAATGTGAAACATAGTTTTCTGGATGCCCCTAAATCATATCTGGTCCGCCCATGGTTGTTGTACGACGATCTGATCGAGATTTATTTATTTATAAAGGAACTGTTGGGGCCCATCGATTAGAATGGTTAGACATTCATTCGAGGGATGTGGATTTGAAGAATGTTTAGTAAAATTTCAATCACCGGGTGAATAAACAAAATCGTAATTCTTAATTACAGACTTGAAATATAAATTTTAATGTACAAGAAGCCAATGAGTTATGTTTTGGTAATATCTGCTCTAGAACACTCTCGATTCGTGTCATTTACTCTAAAACACTAATTTTATGGCTTGGTTAAAATAAACTCTAGTTTTATGGATGTTTGCTAAAAGATACTCTGAACGTTATTTTAATATATATGTGAAATCGTTATTTTAATTT
Organism: Oryza coarctata; assembly: GCA_030770085.1. Taxonomy (NCBI): domain Eukaryota; kingdom Viridiplantae; phylum Streptophyta; class Magnoliopsida; order Poales; family Poaceae; genus Oryza; species Oryza coarctata. The sequence continues at coordinate 3,853,237 of CM061479.1, forward strand.
TAGTTTTTTTAATGAACAATTGGCATAATAAATTGATCTTCTGAATGTACAAAATCAGTTAAAAGTAACATGAATAGAGTTGGTGAGCGGTGATAGTCTAAATGGGTGAACAGTATCGGTTAACCCAACGGTCGGACCAAAAATGACTAGAGAGGTTTCGGTTTTGGGATAATTTTGTGTTTCTCAAGAATTCTTGAGGATTAAGACTTATAGGTTTATATATGTATGATATATTGTTTATGTATTAATATAAGATAAGTTAAAAAAGAACCTGTGTTTGGATATAGTTTTTTATTTATCTATATGTATGTGTGTCTTAAGGCTTTATGAGTATTACCGATGATAGATTGGAAGTTAACTTAAGAGAAGTTAATGTCTAGATGATTAAAGAGATTTAAAAAAAATATAAGTGAAAGTAAAAATTTTATATGCCATACAAGAGGAATTGTATACGTATTAAAAGAGAAGTCGAATTTAGATAGAGTTCTTGTTTGGGAAGATTGAGTTTAATTGTGTGTACAGATAAGTTCTATATCATGAGGGGTTTCTAATGGATTAGAATTTATATTCTTGTAAGATTTGGGGCTTTTGTACAAAATATAATTAGAGATACGGTCTATGTATCGCTCCTATACCACTTTGGTGAGAGAAAAAGTTAGAACTTAGACTTAATACAATAAAGTTGATCTTTTTGCTGAGTTATGTTTTTCTATCTTCGGACGGACTGTTGAACCGGCGGTTGTATGACAGTTAGAACAGCAAGATGGTTGGACTAGAGACAAGGTAGTGGTTGAACCGGCATCGGAAGAGTCGTCAGACCAGCGATAAGTAGATATGCACCACAACTTCATCCAGATCAGAGATATATTTTTATTTTATAAAATAATTTAATCCTTTTGTAATTCTACCATTCACCTGATAGGCTTGATTTCTGTGTTTAATACTACAATATCTCTTCAAATAGACAACTTACAAAATTTAAATTTAAACAAAAAATTTGGCTAAATTTATTCTAAATTGTAATTATTCTCTAAATTTTAAAATGATTTTCCTAATTCAGGAAATATTTTTTCAAAATTTAAATTCAGGAACACCCTGTAATGTTATTGGTTTTTGAATAAGATGAACTTTGTAAAATATGTTTAAATTTAAATTTTGCTAGTTGGCAAGGTAAATTCATCTTTTGCAATGTTTTATCTCTCCATTTGAATAGGAGCGTCTTTTAACAATATAAACACAAAATTGGAGTATCCTAGGGCAAAGCCATAAATTTAGACTGTTCTAAGCAAATACCATAAATCTAAAATGTCCTTAAGCCAATTTATCTTTTTTCTTTTCTGTCCCTCCATATTTTACAGTTTATTAATTACTAGTGATATATTGGAAAATTACTCCTACCCTCTAGTCCCAAAGATGCACCTCTATATGTCCTAGTCAATTTTTAGAGCTCAATCATTGATATTTAAAAAAAGAACTAATGATTTTTTGAAATTTTATTACATATAAGGACATAATCTTGTAACCTTTTTGAACTGGATAGCAACAGAGTAATGCTATATTTATGCTGACAATATAGAATATCCTGATGTTCCTAAATAGCAGATTTTTTCTAAAACGCTTTATTTACCAATTGAAAAAGTATAGATATATCAAAGAAATAAATTGCAATTCCATATAAGTTGTAAATGTTAAGCTATAAAAATTTGTACCCTGGCCTCGAAGAACGGCAGCATGCAATGCATTTTGACCATTTGGTCCAGCATAAGAAAGATTCCCACCACTCATAGCATAGAGTGAATGCGCAATGTCGACACGTTGTAGCAAGATGGCTACATACAACGGTGACATGCCTTGTCTACGAATGAATAAAAGCTAGAGATAATATATTCATATTTTAACAATCGGTTTATGAAAACAATGACCTAAAACATTAGGAGAAAAGTCAAATGTGATCAACATTGTGACTTACTTTACAGGTCACGTGTAAATATAGTCTAACACCCCTATAGTTTGAATGTCGTAACTAGCTATAGGGACAGACGTTTAGACTAGCCCTTGGTGAAGATATCAGTATACTGAGATGACATCGATACCTGGAGAACACAGACAGCTCCGATGATGACCTTGTCACGGATAAAGTGCAGATTAATCTTAATATGCTTCGTGCGCTAATACTGTGTAGGATTAGAAGAGAGGTAGACTGCACTGATGTTATCATAATAGACAGCTGTAGCATGCCGAACAGAATGATGAAGCTCTCCCAGTAACTGGCGTAACTATGTAGTCTTAGCAACTGTGGCCTGATGTTTGGAGTACTAGGAGATAAGATTATTACCCAGAAAAACTACATTACTTAAAGTGGAGCATCGAGTCTCTGGACAGCTGGCTCAGTCAGCATTAGAGTAAGTCGCAAGATTAGCTAAAGGAGAGTGATAAATCCAAAGCCCATAATTTAGAGTGCCTTTGACATAGCGCATAATGAGCTTGATCAAGGTCAAATGTGGCTCACGTAGATTGTGCATAAAAAGACAGATCTATTGGACGACATATACAATGTCTGGACAGGTGAACATGAGGTATGGCAAAGCACCAGTCAAGCCATGAAATTGAGTCGCATTAGCCACTGGAGTACCATCTGGAGACAACTTAGCATTAGTGTCAATAGAAGTCGTGCACGATTTGCAATTAGAATGCCAGCACGGTTAAAAATCTCAAGCATGTAGTGACGTTGAGACAAGTGTAAACCCTCTGCACTATGTATCACATACCTCCCTAGAAAATGACCTTATGAAGAAGTGATGTAGAAGAGATAGTGAGAGCAATATCATCTACATACAACAATAAATAAATTGTGTCAGAGGTACAATGAAACACAAATAGAGAAGTGTTAGACTTGGCACTAATGAAGTCTAAAGACTGAATATAAGTAACAAATTGATTGTACCAAACACGCAGAGCCTGCTTCAGATTATATAAAGATTTGTTTAGCCAACAAATATGATAAGGGCAAGAGGAGTCTACATATTCAAATGGCTGTGCATAATAAACTATCTCTGATAGAGTTTCATAGATAAACGTGTTCTTCACATCGAGTTGATGGATGGGCTAGTCCTATGAAACAGCAAATAACAACACAACATGAATAGTAGCTGGTTTGACAACTAGACTAAAAGTCTTACAAAAATTAATACTAGGTCACTATGTAAAACCATGAAGAACCCAGCGTGCTTTGTAGTGCCATCGGGGTGAAGCTTATGGCGGTAGATCCATTTATCAAAGGAAATATTGACACCAGGCGGAGAAGGCATGAGATCTCAAGTCTGATTTGCTTGAAGAGCGGAGAATTCCTCAATCATAGCATCACGCCAATTGGGATTCGAGAGAGCACCACGATATGTCTTTGGTATGGGCGATAGAGAGGTTGCCTTAAGTTCAAATGTCTTTTTCGGCTGTCGGAAGCCATCTTTACCATGGGTGCGCATTAAATGCGCATTATCCATAGAACGAACATGAACAACACCAGCAAAGGGTACAACAGCAGCCAGGGGTGGCGCGGAGAAGTCAAGCGGTGGTCCACGGGCTGCAGTTGATGGGGCCACACCAGGCCCACATGGGGGTGAGGTGGCCGTGGGAGATCCGGCCCAGCAATAGAGGACGAAGGAGCCATACCAGGCTTGGGGCCGGTGAGGCTGCCAAAAGTGCTCCGGGAGATGGCTGCCCAATGCTGGCAACAATCCAAGGCGAGATGAGGGTAGCATCAGGCATGGCATCACCGGTGGCCATGCTAGCCTCGATGGCAGCAACCTATGGGGAGGCAGGGGCAGCGGGGCTAACATGGGGAGGACCTATAGGTGTACTTGAAAAAAAAGGGTGGCCAACTTGAAGAGGCCCGTTAGTTTCATTAGAATCAGGAAATTCAAAGTGGGATGAAGGTAGTGCCGAGCCAGGTTTGGTGAAAGGAAATGAGGACTCATCAAATACAATGTGATGAGAGATGATGATGCAGTTTGTGGCTAAATCAAGGCATCGATATCCTTTGTGTTCAAACGGATGTTCAATGAAAAGACAAAAATGACATGCGCAAGGTATCTCCCTTGGTAAGACAAAAATGACGCGAGGTCAAGTTGTTAAACTCTCTTACATTGTCGCATTGGACATTTTTTATAGTGGTGCCAAACTGTGTAGCAACATAAGTAAAAAATATGTGAGACGGTTTGAAAGATGTCTGATTTTAGTTGAAGGGGAAAAGTCCATGTAAAATATGAGTAGTTGTCAAGAATGATGAGATAATATTTATAGTCAGAAATACTAGGCACAGGTGATGTTCACAAAATCACAATGTATTAAATGAAAGTTTTTGACGGCACGCGTATTGGATGTAGCAAAAAGTGATCATACATGGCAACCAAGTTGACATGCATGAAACAATGGATCTAGCTCGCGTTTATTGCATGGAACTAAATGAAATAAAGTTTTGACACCTAAATGACCAATACGCCGATACCAAAGGGTGCTAGGAGTGGTGGTAGCCAAGAGAGCATGAGGCGGGACATGGAAGGAGTAGAGCTGTCTCAAGCTGTTACAATAGACTATTTTATTCTTGGTTGCCAAATCCTTCACAGAGAGGCCAAAGTGATCAAACTCGATAGAACAAAAATTCTCAGTAGTAAATTATCGAATGGATATGAGATTTTTAATAATGTTAGGAGAAACAAGAACATTATAAAGATATAAAGGGTGCTTGGCAGAAAAAAATAGTATGGCCAGTGGAGATAACGGGCAGTAGTAACCCGTTACCAAAAATAATATTAGGAGGACAATTCGATGAAGGGGGAGAAGAGGAGGAGATGTTACCAGACGAAGACATTAAGTGGGCATTGGCCCCAGAGTCTATGTGTACCACTCATTGAATGACATAGGAGTAAGTGTCATAGTGCTAAAGGAATTAGCAAGTGTCTGTTGATCCTAGCATAGAGCAGGTAGGGAAGGCATCTAAGCACCAAAGCCATGGGTCGGCACGCCTGACACGCCATAGCTAGGGAGGTGCACCCAAAAGACTGAAGGCGGGTATAACACCGTGTGTGCCCTGTGTAGTCAGCGTATGACTAGTGGGAGCATCGGCATTGGGGAGCGAAAACAGTGGGGTAGGAGCGCCGACACCAGGGGCACGTGGACGAGTGCTGAGAATGCCTGAGCTGTAGCTAGGCTACACGTAGAATGTCCCAGTCATTGGGTTGAAGATGGTGGGCCATGCCAACCATCCGCAATCGTGCCCCTTACCGTGGCCACGACCCTTGCCACGAGGGGTCACGCCGCCAGAGGGAGACGCTGTGGAAGGTAAGGTAGTAGTAGTAGCAGTCGAAGGGGGTATCGTCATCTGTGGAGGGGTGGCAGCGATAAGGGCTTGTGAGGGCGCCTTGGACAACATGTTGATCTCCTCCAGCTTGAGATCAGAGCACAGTGTAATGAAGGATGGGAACGGGGGCTAGCGTTTGATGAGGGCCGCCATGTACTCAAAGATCTTATTCAAACCACGAAGAATGGAGAGAACAAGGGTGCGATCCTTCACCGGGTACTTGAGATCAGTCAATCCATTCACCATACTTTTGAGTTTGTAGCAATACTCGGTGATGGTGAGAGTGCTCTATACAAAAGTATGAAACTGGCTATTGAACACAAGGACGCGCATCTCCTTATTGCCGATGAATTGTTCCTCGATGTTCCGCTACATCTCATGGGTAGACAGCATGCCGGTGTGTACGACCTCCATCAATTCTGACATGATGGTGCTAAAAATCCAGGATTTCACCGTGCAATTCATACGCACCCAATATGGATCGGCGGCAGTGGCATCATCAATCTCAACCAAGACGTGATCGATCAGCTCATATTTATCAAGAGTGTTGAGGAAACAGGACCTTCCACTTGTTATAGTTTGTCGAGACGAGATTGAGAACGAAGGGGATCGCAGCCTTGATGTTGGACACAGCCACCGCCTAGGAATGGAACGCAGTGGTAGCGGCTTACGCCTGGGCTGCCGCATATGCTGGGACGGCCATGGTTTGGGCGGCTTTCAAGTTGGCGTCGAGCTATGTCTAGGTAGCGCGGAGATCTTCCAGGCCTTTGATGGAGTCAAGGCCGTCTTGATGAGGGCAACGTCCATCTTGGTGGCCTGGAGATGGATGAGATCGGTGCGCGCCGCCTTGGTGACAACGTTTTCCACGGTGGCGGTATGAGATGGCCCCTGGAGAGAAGAAGAGAGAGCACGTTGGAAGAGAGAGGGGCAGCGGCGGTAGGGACGCACACATGGTGTGAGACCGGTGGCGATTGTCAGAGGTACGGAAATGAGGGTCACAAGAACAAGAAAGAAACATGCTTTTATACCATGAAAGCGAGAGATAATTCACACCAAGTTGATTTACCAAAGGGCTAAACTCTTACATATCTTAATAACCGACTTATGAAAATAATGAGTGAGAATATTAGAAGAGATCCTAACATGATCAACGTTATAACTCTGCAGATCATGTTTAAATATAGGTCTAACAAGTAAAGCTAGCCAGCTCCGAATCAGCCTCCATAAGACGCTCGATCATATGCTTGCTACCAAGGCGGACAGCTTCATGCAAGGCTGTCTCCTAGCACCCATTCTCCTTTCTCACAGCTTCCTTGCACAGCTCTCCGCCACTGGCCTCTGCTGTGGCTAGATCAATGAGACGAGAGACCATTCTGGGTCTCCCAGAACGGGCGGCACAATGCAGGGGAGTGTCACCCTTGCGGTTTTGTGCGACCAGGAGGTGTTTGACCTTGCGGTAGACTAGCTCAGCGCTCCTCAAGAAGTTGTCGCCGTCTCCGCAGGTCGCCAGTACGTGTAGCACGGTGTCCCCGTCAATGGTGACGCCCTGCAAAAGTGGTGCGACGGCGGGCAGTGGCAGGGTCTGATCGCCGCCTTCTTCAACGTCGGGGGCCTCCAGCCGCTGTGTCGTCAGGATTGAGTTGGTGTCGGCGGCGGTCTCGAGCAAGTCTAGGAATGCTTGGGCTGGCACGGCCTGAGCCTGCCCTTCTTCCCTGTTGAGAAGAAAGCTCAGCGCTCGCCAACAGCCAAAGCATGCTGATGCTAGCAGCAGGCGATTCAGGGTACACATCGCGGTGGCCTTCGATATTTCTGCTCCAGTGGGTGAACTTGCTAGGATCGATGTTAATGTTTACTATGTTAGCGGACTCCTTATGTACATATAATAAGAGAATCTATGTTTTGAGTTCATTTCAGTCGAACGATTTGTTATTGAAATTATCTATTTTTATAATATACTAATGTTTTATAATATCTTGCTGGATTGTTTTTAAAAAAATATCTAAAATACGGACATAACACATTAAAAATTGATTTATCTCATTAAAAGTTTTAAAAAAATTATGAAATTTATTTAGCCTCCTTATATAACATGGAAGTGTATGTATAAATTTAAAGATTTATTTATTTTTATGTGGTACTCTCTCTATCAACCATATAATTAAAATATTTATTTTAATTAAATACTATATTTATTTTTTAGTAAAGTTATTTTTATATGGTATTCACTCCATCTTAAAATATTTGTATGTACTGTTTTATTATTTTATTATATTATGGGACAGAGATGAAGTATATGAGATAGAAATTACTTACACAAAAGAAAAGATAATAGTATAAAAATATTTTTGTAGCATATGAAAGATGATTTTCGTTAATAACAACAACACAAAAAGTATATAATGGATAAATTATATTTTATAGAAAAAAATAAATATAAAAATCTTTAAACTGTTATACAAACTTTATATTGCGTAAGAAGGCTAAAAAAATTATAAATTTTTAAAAATTTCCAATGGGATAAATTTTTAATTATTAACATTGTATGTATTTTTGGTATTTAAACAAAGGCTTAGCCCAATAATAATGTACTCACTGGTATAGTATAGATATGGATAATATCGGTAGCAAATTATTGAATTTAAATATACTCAGCGTCGTATGTAATATTAATGTACATGTGCCGACTTACCTAGGTACACTTGAATATAGGTCCCACTCCCACCCCCACACATAGTGAGAAAACTGACTAAGCACATGCGATATATTTTCTATAGGTTATGTTATAATAACTTATAAGTGACAGATGGAGTAGCAGGACAAACTTTTAAGGGTGCTAATATAATAAAGAGACAAATTCAATAGACATGTATAAATATTAATATATGTGAGTATCTATTTGTAAAAAATGGGGAAAAACTAATTGTCTTTCAACTATTCATCATTTTTTCTTCAATGTAGAAGTATTATTTCTATAGAACAGAACAATATATAAAGGATTTGGCCAGCTGAAAAAGACAGGGGTGTTGGCCCAACTTGTCCCCTGTGGTGTAGAATGCATATTTACTGTACATTTCTTCGGTTATAGGTTTATTATGATCTAGAGAAAACCTCGCACGTTTTCCGTGGGAAGTTTGTATGACATAAGTAAACAACATGAGGTGCAAGCTGTTGTTAAACGATTTAATAATTTAAACCATCCATATATCATCCAATACTAACATATCTTTATAAGAGATTAAATGATAGATATGATGCGTTAAAAATGTTAGAAATAAATAAGATGATGTATATAGCTAAATAATTTATTCTTATATATGAATAATCTAAAGGCTATAAACAATTAGGATGATAGATATAGTTTTATAAGAGAAGAGATAATTGACATTAACTATATTTAGTGGAGATAAACTTTATAAGTATATATATTATTATTTATTGGATTTTTGTCGAGCATGAATTTGTTTTCACATAGATGAAATGTACAAATTCCACTAGAAATATATAACCACCTCTTCGTCCTGCCCCACACGAGAAAACTAAAGGAACAGGAACATATTAATATGCATTCACAAATAATACTTGGGAATGTGGATAATCTTGTACCACCGTATGAATGTTTCCTTTCTTTTTTTCGAATGCCACTAGCTAGCTGATTTGACTTCTATAATGAAAATTATCCAATTTCATTAAGCACGACGTAGCTAGGATATAACCACCGACATGTGCAGTCGTTGCATGCACAATTGCAGGCGTGCAGCTACCTATTATTCCTTTTTATCTTTTCTTTACTTACATTGTATATATAACTCATGCATGAGTTCGATTTTCTCAAATTTGACTACCAACGTGATTGAAACAACATAATTTATCAGTAGATTTTTAGGATTTTAGAACAAATGCTAAAACATATGTGAAAAAAGAACAGGAGTGCATACAGATTATTCGGTAGTATCTTTTACCTGATTTCTCCTTCTGTTTTGAACTAATTTTATAAATGAATTGAACTATGAGGTCTCTTTTCTGCATATTACACTCAACTTGTCAAGTTAAAGAAAGACATTAGGGTTTTTGTTCCACATCTTGTGCATTTCTCCTTACCCAAGACAAATCGAACTTCTTTTGAGCTGTAGTTTCGTGCTTAAACTTTTTTTTATAAAGCTGGTGTATTTAAACTTTTTTAGAAAATGGAATATAATTCCATCCTTGTCCTCGAGAGCTTCTAACCACAAACTATTAAAAGGTTCATCATTCAAGCTGCAACGTGTGATGGTAGACAACTAACCCATAAAAGGCAACAAGGTTTGGATGGAAGTTATAGAAAGCAAAATCTATTGCTCAATCTCTTCGCGAATATTTTTGCCACCATAGTCTCAAGAGTGCGGTATGCCTTGCGCACCATCTGTATATCTTCATCACACTTTGCAGCTATGCCCAAAAGCAGAGCCTGTGTGCATATAATTTTTATTTTAAACATTGATTTATGAAAAGCAATATCATTTTCACAAAGCTCCATAAACAGCGTAAGCTTTCTCTTGTTGCTGGTCTGAATCGCGCGTGCTTTATTTCTCCTCACCCAGACATATCGAACCCCTCTTTTGAGGTTTTTTATGTTGGCGCTTAAACTTTTCTTTTATACAAAGTCCCTGTAGCGTGTTGTGCCAAAGATCACTGAAATCTGAGTCCAGACCCTAATTAGGGGGCAAAATATACTAGGACGACAAAACTAGTAGGATTGTGAGATACAACTATACGTACATGAATGAGCTTAGCCTAGTTCTGCTGCCGTGGAGCAGAGTCAAGCAACCTTAGCACATTCACTTTCGGTGTTGCCGATGCCCATTGTGGGATATCTCATCAGACATTGCACTAGCATCAACGATCGATTAGTGGTAAGCAAGCAGGCCGAATAATATAAGTGGCATAACAAAACATAGGGGAAATTGTGAACGGCCTTTTTTCCCCGTATGGAAAGGAAAAAAACTGAACTTTGTTTGCACATCTTTTTTATACTGACCAGATGATATTCCACATGTTACTTTGGAAAATTGTACGAAGCAAATTAGTATTTAACTTGTGCAAATGGCTATTACCCCAGTTCTAAGACATTTCATAGCTGTGAATTTAGACAAATCAGAAATTCTTATATTTTAAAATAAAATTATAATAAGAGGGAACCTACGAGATTAAATGTATATGTCATGGTGTGACACCCCGGAAAAATAAATTGGAAAAGAATAACAGCTACTACTGATGGGCTGTGTTGACATCCATATTTTATATAAAGATTTAATCAAACTTAAAAACAGGCCTAAGTCTACTATGTAAGATCGGTTTGACCGGTGGCGTAGTGACGGTCGAACTGATTAGCCTGATGATTGGACTGACAAAGCCCGAGATTAAGTCCAATTGAGATCTTTTGCGTGTTTTTTTTAGATATTCATGAGGTTTCTCAAGTGTTATGTGATGATGAGATTTGATAGGATGTGGAGAAGATTCAATAGAGACAAACCCCAACCATTTTATGCTAAGGCCAGTTCAACTAAAAAACCAACAATACAATCAACACAAACATCCAATTAATTTTAACCCTAATTCATCCATCTAAACCATCAATGACGGGTGTTTATTTTTTCATAGGTTTGTTTTAAAAAACTTTCGTAGGCATGAGACATGTTTATACTTTTTGTAGATTTCTCTTAAAAATCTTCTGTTCTACCCATAAGATGGTGGTTGGTCTAATCTATTGGAACTGGCTCCACAAATTAGTTTTGATCTTCTAAATCCATTCTAGGTTGAGTTAATTGATGACTCCTTAACAATCTGAAGCTTTAGATGGTGTTCGTGAGGAGCAGCAACAGCAGCAATTCGGTCGGCAGCCAAGTAGCAGCATGCCAGCCTGTAGCTAAAAAAATAGCAGCTCCGGTAGTTGAGAGGAGTAATTTATAAGTGATGGAAGCTATATGTGATGCTAGTTCTTAACTGCTTATAAGCTTATTTATGATGAGACCAACTATTCTTCAGATAAAATGTGCTGCCCACATGTAACATCGTTTTCTTAATGCACACAGTAGGTACTTGATTTTGATCTTACACACACAAATGTAGAAAAACTCATAACGTATTACGTGCTAGCTTAATTAGTGTCAAGACTACTCTATAACAATTTTTCCGAAGAGTAAGATTGATTTAATTAGTGATTAAATTAACTGATACTGTAGTTCACCTTTCATACTCTAATTCGACGATTCCAAATTTCCAAGGCCAACTCAGTCTAACCTTGGACTTGCTTATTAATGCTTTTACCTACTGTATTTTAACGTCTCACTTTTTTCTTAATATATATATTTCAAACAAATTACAGAGCCGAAAATTATATTAACATTCGGATTACTTCTTCCATGTCATACACTCTCCCAGTTGAATTAAACAAGCCTTATAAAAACTTGTATAAAAGCACAAACGTGATGCAGTAGAAAACTAGAAAGCAAAAGCAACATCTACCACAATTCACAAGCCTTACTGCGATAAACTTGGAAGAAGACATGAGGAGGAACACATTGCTCATTGTCTTCATCTGGGCCATGGTAGCGGTGCTCGCCATGGCCATGTATGCAAAAGCAGGTGAATATACCTCTGATATTCTATCGCACATTTCTATTTAATTACCTTCCCGTTTATACTTTTATCCGCAATTTAACCAATAATTACGAAGTTCATTTAGTAGTTAACAAACAAATCGGTTCTTTTTTCTCTATATCCGTTTATCAAGATAAGCTAAAGTTACATACATCTTGATGTAGAAGTCAGATTGATTTCTCTTATCAAAGAACCTCTTAACACCAGTCACCAAGGGGAAAAAATGGAGTTAATTAGACTGGGCTAAGACTAATTAAAACCTCTGTGGAGTAATAAGAATAATACTATCTGGAGTTGACGATCCTGTTTTTTTTTTCAGCTGAGTGGTGCCGGGCTTGCCCAGATTAGCGTCCCGAATTCCCTGGTTGCAGATGGTTCTGCTGTGCACGGAGGGGAGTAAGATCCTCCTGATAAAACAACAAATGCAAAGAAAAATTCAGCTGTCTCGTGTCCTACTCACACAAGCGAACCAAAATTCTGATGCATGTATTCTTTGTCTATGGTTTCTCTTTTCCTTGCGTATATAACATAGATTCATGACCTCATAAATGTGGTTGGTGTGTCGACGTTTATTTTTATCAAGAATTTAGCGAGTTTAATGATATGCTGCTGATTTTATCTTTCTTCTTATGTGTTAGAAGACGTATTCATCGTCGTTAGCGTGATGTTGTATATTTAGTGATGTGTTCATATGTGTCTACCATATAATCACAAAACAAAATCAATTATCCTCCTGATTTTTCTTTTTAATAAAACCGCATAGCCGTTCCTCTCCACGCATGGACACTCACCTCTTAACTTATTCAAACAGATAAAATATATACATATGTTAAAAAGATTGATTTTAGCACTATTATTTTTTTTCTGGACAATGCCTATTTCATTACGCAGGTGGGCATAATTGTGCTTGATGACCCATAGAGCTAACAACCCACCTGTGATATAACGTATTATCGCAGGTGGCTGGGTTAGCGGATTTTTTTAGGCGGGCAGTAAGGCCGGCCGCCAGTTTAATATGATTTTATTGCCCTGCCTGTGAAAATCATCTTATAAATAGTCTTTTTTCTTCTCGGGCTGTCAATTCTATCCCGATGTTTCTCTCTAAAAAAATATTTTAGGAGATTTTGACCTCGAATTCTTTGACAGAGTTGATATTTTGAGGTTAGAGGTATGTTTGGCACTGTTTTTGAAGTTTACCTTTATAGAATTATGCGTTCAAATACGAAGGATTATTAGTAAACTAGCTAGTTAAAAGCTAGATATAGAAATTCTAAATTGTAACTTGTAGTTCATATTAGACCAAAGTTTCTTGATATTCTTTATGCAATGATATGCTCTCTTGTAGCAATCATAAAATTTAGGGACTTTAAATGGATAAATTTATATATACATCTCAATATATCCATATAGATCTAGTTTGGAGAGACAAGAGATAAATGCTCCAATTTATTTTTTAATCTAGGTTATTTCATAATTTTATTTAGGCTAATTCTCATAATGCTTTTTAATCTATATGCATTTGCTTATTTTTATGCAAATTTTTTTAGTGTAGTAATTATTTTTTGGTGTATTTAAAATATATATGGTTCATTTATATGTAAATTAAAATTTTAAAACTATATAAATAACCTTTAATGTAATTATAGATGGAGATAGTATGGATGTACGATACAAAAGATTTCTTACGCCATGTGTCAAAGGAGTAAATTTATTGAAGCCGCCAAGTCTTACACTTTGAATAAGAAGACAAAGTTAAAACATTGTCTATACATCAACTGTAAAAACCAAAAGTATAGGACAATCACGACGTAATCAAATCACACTTGGTAACACATGGATTTGTTAATAACTACACTGCTTGGTCCTGCCACGGTGAGAAAAACCTATCTTAAACCTGAAGTGGATGAATTTGATAATAAAGCTAATGCTGCAATGGATGGTGCTGATTTTTCTAGTGAAGATTATGTTGTGATGGATGGAGCTGATAGTTCTAATGGTAATGATATTGAGTTCGAGGAGATGCTACACCATATTGAATTAGAAGTGATAATGGGGTCGGCGAAAGGATTAGACAAGTTTGAGTTGTTATAGAAGGCATCTAAGAAATTTCTGTATAATGAGACAAAGGGATGTGATAAGAAGTTCATAGTATTATGTCTGGTGCTTTACCTTTTTAGATTAAAGGCCAGTAATGGTTGGTTCGATAAGAGTTTTGACAATTTGTTGAGTCTTTTGATAAAGTTGCTTCCATAACCTAATTCATTGCTAACAAACACTTAGTAAGCGAAGAAGTTTATCTATCTTTTATCACCGGGTGTGCAAAAGATATACGCTTGTGTCAACTACTGCATGCTATACCGTAAAAAGTATGCACTATTGGATAAGTGCCCAACTTGCGGCACTAGCTGGTATAAAATAGGTAATGACTGTTTAGAAGACATTGTTGTTGATGACAAGGAGGAATCAACTTCATGCAGGCAAAAAGAGAGGAAAATTCCTCAACTGGTGATATGGTACCTGCTAGTTAAAGATCGCTTGAAGCATTTGTTCTCGAATCCTAGGGATGCTAAACTTACGCATAGGCATTATGAGAGCTGCAAGAAACATGGGATGCTTCAACACCCCGACGATGTTCTCTAGTGGTAAAACTTTGTTGCAATGTATTTAGAATTTGTGCATGATTCAAGAAATGTCTGATCTGCATTGAGTATAGATGGAATCAATCCATCTGGTGACTTGCGCAGCTCACACAACACTTGGTTAGTACTTCTAATAATATAAAATTGTACTACTTGGCTTTGTCAAAAGCGAAAGTTTGTATTATTGACAATCTTTATACAAGGACAACCTTTCTCTTCCTTTCTCTTCCATGTGTGCATGTGTGCGTCGATCCCCCTGGTCCCTACCTTTCTCTTCCTTCCTCTCTCCCTCTCTGGCCATGTCCTGATCTCTCTCCCTATAGCTCTCTCATGGCTAGATGGAAGTGAATTTGGACGAATTTGTGGATTGGTGGTGAATTTCCTAAATTTGAGAACTTGATTGGAATTAAATTTGTAATAGGAAATTTGTGAATTAGGCGTGAATTTGGGATGGAGAAATTTGTGAATTAATTTCCACAATTCGTGTACTTGATGGGAATTAAATTTATTAATTTGTGAATTAGGTGTGAATTTGGAGAAATTTGGGTGAATTTGTGATGAATCAATTTGTGGATTTTGGTGTGAATTAATTTGTGATGGAGAAATTTGGGGTGTGATGGATAAATTTGTGGATTGGGGTGAATTAGGGTAAATTTGGGTGAATCTGTTATGGATAAATTTGTGGATTGGGGTGATGTATAGTGATGGATAAATTTTCTCAACTTTGTGTGGATGGATGAATATATAATGATTGATAAATTGATATGATTTTTAGGAATTAAAGTGAATTACATATATATTTTTCTCAATTTTGTATGGATGGATGTATGTGATGGATAAATTGATATGATTTTTTGAATTACATTTGAATTAAAGTGATTTTCTCAACTTTGTATGGATGGATGTATAGTGATAGATAAATTGATATAATTTTTAGGAATTAATGTGAATTACATATATGACTTCATAGTAATTAATGCATACATGGCCTAATAATTTCAGTTAGCATGTAATTAATTATGATGGCCCATTCCACTCAAGCACAATAACCAATAGGACAAACAATTGTGGGCATTGAAGTTGAACAAAAATCCGAGATAACGTTAGATTGGGATCAGCAAGTATATCTGAGCTATAGGTAAGCCAACCTCTACCAGACAAGGACAAAACTGCCTCCATTATCATTAGTTGCTGATGAATTCAATTCAGTGTAGGGTCTTATCATTCCCCTTCTAATCCTAGTCCAAGTCCTGCTGGAAGATAGAAAACAACTAATGACAATGACTCGAACTTCAACTTACCTGTGAAGGAAGTACGTTTCTAAAATTCATTAATTGTTTGTAAATTTAATGCATATGCATGTATTTATTCATTACGGTGTTTGTACTATGCAATTAAAGGCACTGTGAAGTTCTCAACGTAAAGTAAAAATAGTGCCAGAAGCAAATGTTGAGCGGGAGGAAGCTAGAACTGTGTTGAAACCAATTCCCTTCGAATTGATATGCACCACTATGGCCGATTCTAGTCAACCTAAGCGTAGAAGGGGAGAACGAAGTAGAAACAATCTTTCAAACAAGCAGCATGCCCTAACTTGGATCGGTCCCAAAGGGGAGCCCCTGTTGCTATAACAATCATGTGCTAAATACAGTAACCAATGTGAGGCCATAGTTAGGGATCACGTTCCAATCACAATTAAAGAATGGGGTAAAGTTTTCAAGACCTTAGACAATTCCTATGGGCAAAGTTGAAGAAAATGATCCAATTTCCCAAAGGGGCAGGTGATTTCCCCATGGCATATGCGATGAAGACAATGGGAAAGGTTTGGATGGGATGGAAATCTAAGCTTAATCTGAAATATGTGTGGAAGGGCTTGTCCCCTTTTTCAAAATTCAAAAAAATAACAAAGGCCAATGAGACATGTTTGTCGCTTCAAAGATCTCACCGGAAGAAATGATGAAGAGTAAGAAAATGTCTAAACTAGCAAAGAAAAATCTATATGCCCACCACTTGGACTCGACTGGGTACACCCCTAAAAATAAAAAGTGGAGAAAGATGGAAGAAGAGAAACACGTCCCAATGGAGAATCATGATGAATGATGCAAGAACTGCGTACATGTAAAAACCCCATAGTTCACTGATGAGGGCTAGGTGGTGTTCAAAAACCCTAAGCTATAGGAGGTAGCCAAGTCATTGGACCACATTGCCAAGCATAAAAGAAGGGAGAATTCCAATCCAGCCGAGAGAATGAGCACGTGACTAGCGCATTAGGCAATCCAGAGCACTCCCACCGCGTTCGAGGAATCTCCTTGAAGCTCAGCTAGAAAGATGAGTTCAAAATGACACAAATAGGTACATGAAGTGAGATAGATACAAAGAATCCTTAGAAGACGATATTAGAAGGGAGATCGTAGGGAAATTCAAACAGTTTATGTTCAACATGCTAGACTGACTCTCATGCAATAAGACCAAATGTAATGTCTTTAGATCCTATCGTTATGGAGTCAGAAGCACGGCACCAAGAACCCAATCAGAGGTTGTACCCAAAATGACATATCTTGCCGATGATGTAAAAGCTTCAACTCCTTATAGTTTGTATATCCTTGAGAAGAACTGGTAGGACAAAGGAGGTTGCCAAGGGCGTGGTGATTCTAGGCCACAAGTTTCATTATAAAGATATTTTGGCTGACTATGCAAAGGTCAAGGTACTACGCGTGCATAATGATTACAGGATGTATGAGATAGGCATTCCTATGCTTAAGGGCATCGTGCATTTTGGTGACACCATCAAATAGTTCATATTGTGAACCTAAAGGGATATTATATTGATGGGTGAAGCGGATCCTTTACCCAAGCTGCCATTGAGAAAATCACCGGATCTAGCACCTTCTCCATCCCTTGCTTCACATGATCCGAAAGAGGCCCACATGTACAACAAGCCACCTTCGCTCAAGGAACTTTTGACTACACGTCAACATTCATCACCCTCTCCTAGGGCATATGAACCTGAGGTCCCACATAATGCGCTTTCACTGAGACAGCTATCATTGCCATCAGCGCTAAATGTTTCAATCATGTCTATCGAGGTGAGCACATGACACCAAGGCTCGAGATGCCACATCAGTAAAGTGGATGAAATAGATATTCAAGAGCAGAGAAATGCAAGACATGTGACGATGATACTATTAGAAGGAAAGGCATAGAGAAAATCATATCAGAGTAGTCAGAATTATTGCCGATAAATGATGTTTTGGCCGAACTATAGAATGGCAAATTGTTCACACCCAGCTATATTCTAATAGAAGGGCATGACAAATAAAAAGATGGCCCGTGTCAACAGACCACATATAAAAATATGTCTTACAATCCACTAATATTGCAGCTAGTCGGGCTGCCTGTGAATCCTGATTTTACAGACCTTTACTCATAGGTGGGACTACCAGCCGCCTACAAAAATCTATTTTAGCTGTCTGTGATTACCATTTTTCTAGTAGTAGTGTAGCCCATCCTACGTTCTGTCATTGGTTAGAGTTTGTCCACTCCAACACAGCGTGGTACGTAGGACAGCCTCATCCTTCCCGCTGCCTCAGCTTGCTCGTTCGAGTCGTCGATCCTCTCGGAGATCAGTAAGGGCGCCGGGGACATGCACGGTTGTCGTGACCGCGCTAGTTTGTCCTGTTCTTCCTCTCGAAGCATCACACCTCCCTCCCAACGAAGAAGATGGAGGTCACTGTTGCTGCTGCCATCGTGCGGAGCGAGCTGGACGAAACATATGGCACTAGCCTTCCCATGGTGCCAGATCAAAGTAAATACTCCCTATGTTCTAAAATATCCTGGTGTGCTTCAGACGTTCAGTCGTTATAGATGCATACGGTATTAACAAATACACAAATAGTGTAAGGTAAACATATCTAGTCAACTATAGGATTCACACACCGTGTTACACAATATCCTCTTAAATACATGCATTATTTTGGTTGCAATAATGTACGTAAGAACACGAAGAGCAAGCGATTTCAGAGCAGACTCCTAAACCTAGACTCCATACTAAACAGTAATTAATTATTACCTACCCATCTAATTCTCACTAAATTCTAAAAACTAAACTCATCCTCTGCGGATCTCTTCCTCCTCTGGCGTAAAGTCGTTTGCGATCCCAAACGTCTGCCTCATTTGCTCCGGTGTCTTGCCCTTGAGCAAGTCCGCCACGCGCTGGCAGCCAAGTTCACCAGCCATCGACGCCCCTGTCTTTTGCTGCCCTGATCAAGTCGAACATCACCAGATTGTTGATGTCTTCGATGAACTTGTCGTCGAAAGTTCTTTAGCTCTTCCTCCATGCTCATTTTTATGACATCGGCGACATCCGAGGAGGAGGATCCGTCGGTCTCTGAGTTCACAGCGGCATGCTTGGTGCAGTACTCGATCACCTTGGCGAGGATGTTGGCTGTGACGTTTGCTAGGGAGAGGGATCCCATTAGCAGCGCTGTTGTTCTTTTTGATCATCACGTCTAACACCTTTTGCGACAGCTTTGCTACCGCCACGGGCAAACTCGAAGCGCTCTCCGTACGAGCTGATCAGCATGATCATCCTGCAGCTGTCGGTCACTGCCGCCATTGATTTGGCCTCAATTCTCCTTGAACCTGCTAGAGAAAATACGTAGCTAATCGATGTAGATGGCGAAGCTTATACTCCTGGAAGTATCCTTTGTGATTGACAAACATGTCGTTGGAGGTCTGTATTTATTTCATGGGGCCGGCCGGCCGGAATACTCCTAGACAGAATCCAATTAGCCGACAAAAATATTTTTTCTACCGACGATCAGTTCGATTGTAACACGTATGGCTCGTTGCAAGTTATCTGCTTGTACTTAGCGATTTCTTCATCTGCCCCAGTTTCGCACGTGATGTGATCGAGTCCAAATCGTCACCAATCTGGATGAAGAGCGTCTATCGTATGGCCAGCCTGATCCGCTGGCGAAGTCCAGTCTTGTTCCGGTCGCGATCCCACCAAAATCGTTTAAATAAAACTTCTATTCGAGAGGACTCTTTAGTTTTGATTTTAATAATTTAAAATTTCGAAATTAATAAATATGAGGTTCTATATGTTGGACTCTCAATATAATGGGGACTCTTTAGTTTTGATTTTAATAATTTTAAATTTTGTTTCCGGTTTCTATTTCTGCCTCGCGCGCGTTGTGCGCTCGACGCGAGACGCGCGATCGCCACGGCACGATGCGAATGTAATGGAGGCTGGCCACACGGAGCGTGCTAACTTATGACTGGATGTTTGATCGAACACGAATACGATTTGCCCCATGTACGAGTAAACCACCGGTCAAAAAATAAAACACCAAAGCAAAACTTTTAACCTCCTTCCACAAAACAACAGAGAAAAAAATTATCCTCCCGTAGTCACAGTAAAAATTTTATCCTCTTAAATATGCTAGATTAGTATCACCGTACACAAATATAATCGGATTAGTTTTTAAAATTACAGTAGAATATACGTGTATACGTTTATATACTATAAGTGTCTATGTTTTACTGTATTTCGCACACATACGTATGATAGGCTACCATTATGCGTGTGGTTTTTTTTATTGCACTAGTGTTGCAAAAATTATTTTTTTTTCCATGGCATCGTTTCGTACGTCGTCTGCATGTTCGCCTACGTCCAATTCTAGTGTACATCATCTCGTCGTCCATATCCTATTGCGCTTCCACTGTCGTATGCTTGCAGAGCGCAAGCCGCATTCCAAGCCCATGTTGGCTTGGTGATCGTTACTGATCTGGTTTGCATGACGTCATCTTATGTTTACATTGCAAAACGCAACTACGCAACGCAACACCACATAAGGGTCCAATTTCACTATACAACATTCACTAATTTTTTGGGTGAAAAAAATTCAAATATAACTATATACTATAATTATAATACAATTATATTGTAACTATAATATAATTACAAACTTATATGTAACTTGTGTATAAAAGTCTAGAAATCCAACTGGTGCAGCTAGCTATTGATGCGCGCTCTTGTGTATGGGGTCCCCGGTTCAATCCTCCGCACCCGCGCGAGCGAATTTATTTTTCTCCCTTCGTAGCACGAATCTCAAAGCGTATCTAACGGTGAGGATGTGCTCTAACGGCAGGTGACGCTGCGACGACGTTCGTCTCACCGGCAAGAGAAGCAATGGCAGCTGTTACCTCTTAGCTTATGCATGGCTGCTCTCCTGTACTGACGGCTTAGCTTTTGCTCTCTCCTATACCATTTCAACTCTGCCATAGCGACCCATCAAGCAGCAGCAGAGACAAAGTATTGTGGCGTACCGGGGCGGTAGAGGGCGGCAGGAGCTTCGGGGGATGGCAGGGCAGAAGGGTGGCAGGTGTGATGGGAAAAAATGGCCGCGGTGGCTCGCTGCTGTCTATAGGAGCGGCGGTGGGACCGTTCGGTGTGGGTAGAAAGCGGCAGAGTGGCAAGGCTAGATGGCGAAGGTGGCAGAGGACAGCATAGGGAGGGGTTCACTCCTCATCAGTCTGAATTGGAGCTCGGCATCGACACATGCTCCGAGCTAGCGGTCCTTTGGCCGCCTCAGTGTGCAGCTGTGGTTGGCGATGGTGATGGGGCAAGGGCAGGTGCCATCGGCATGCGTGAGAGGGCGGATGGAATATGGTGACCTAGACAAGGATGGAGATGGTAGCACAAGGTGGATGATGTAGGCCACAGTGCTCACCAATGCTAAAACTAGGCAAGGAAGGCGACTTGATAGGACGGGGCATAGGTATGTAGCATGGCGTGAGGTCTAGGCGTCTGGCGCAATAGAGGTGGGCACAGCGTGGATAAAGGGGACTAGTGTGGACATATGGAGAGGTGGAGAGATGGGGACAATTGGACAGTGTCTATAGACACAAAAGAATGGTTCACAGGACAGCCGGCATGAATCGCGAGGTTGGGGAGTTGCGTCACGTCGGTGAGGTGGCAGCGGTGATGCCTTAGCTCAGCGAGGCATGTTGCTATGAGGTTCTGCGTGGCATCCGATTTGACATCTGGTCGAGTAGGTGGCGTGTGAAGTGAGAAGAGGAAGGTGAGTACTGAGATGCATAGGAAAGGTCAGGCATCAGGTTGGGTTAGCGTGGGCCCTAGTTGGCAGTGGAAGAAAGTAACAGAGTAGATGTCCATGTGGGCAATATGGTGATTGGGTGCATGTATCCTGAGCTAAGTGGGGCATGGGCCGTTTTGGCCACCTTAGGAGTGATGGCAAGGCCACTGTGGAGGAGTGGGGGAAAAGAGTTGACCTAGGTAGGAGTTAAGGAAATAGTAGAGGTCGCAACAGAAGGGACATGGCCGGGTTAGGTTGAAACATTTATGCCTCTCCCTTGAATCAAAAACTAGGATGAGGGGATGACCCCAATCTCCATGCCCACTGAATCCCCGCACACCCATCGGGGCTCTGTACTTGAGCACCTTTTGTGTCGATGTTGATGTGCGTGATTCGCTGGCAATGTTCGGCGTGAAATATCTCGACTTCCTGAGCCTCCACTGACAAGAAGCATGGTCCCACTCTATGGCCAACAAGTTGAGGAGCATTGAGAGAGGAAGGTGGAGAGGAGATAGCGACACCAAGGGTAGGAGGGATGGTGGTGGTAGCACGTTGTGGCTATGTAGAACTACAGGAGCAAAGAGCAGGTGTGGCGGAAGATGGGGATGTGCGAGAATGGGAATGCCAAGTTGCTGGGAGGATCGCCGAGTTACTTAGAAGGATGAATGACTAGACGGCGCGTGAGGTGGAGGACAGGAGTGGGATTGGATAGGGTTATTATTTGTTAGATTGTTGTGATACTTCTATAGGGTCTTTTGAGCTACAAATTAGATGGTTTATTTGTTCATATTTTCCTATTTTTGGGCCCATGGCCCCTTGAGGATGGATATTGATCCCCACACCCACCCCACATCATGGTGGGTCCCCACCCTGTTGGATACTACAGGGGCAAAATTTTCCCTATATCCAGCCCATAGAGGCAGATCCCTAGTGGATACATGTCCTCGATATGAAAATTGCCACCCTTAGGTAGGAGAGGAGGGATTAGGCCGGTTGAGCCATCTTTGCTGTGACCAAAATGGAAGGAGATCAGTAAGTGAATGAAAGGGATGGCAGCCCAGTGAGCATAGTAATGCTTAACATTTTTTTATGAATTTGTTTGAGGGGTGATTTTGGAGGTTTGGATAAGAGGTTCAAATTTAGTTTGATATTTGAACTAGAAAAATAATGAGGAACTCATAAATTTGTTGTGAGGATTTAGATAGATTTAGGGAAAGATAACAAATTCAAGGAAATTCAAAGGAGTATTTGGAATTGGGGTTTGAATTTAAAATTGGTATTTGAATTTATAGAAAATTTAAGGTACTCAAGGGATGGGAATTTGTCTTAGATTTTTTGTCTTTTGAAGTGAAGTTTGAATTTATGAATGAATTTGTAGAGGGAAAAGAGTGCAAAAGGGAATCTTCAAAATATTAGAAGTGAGAACCACCCTTAGGTTTTTTAAGCTGAGGTTTTAAGTTCGTCTTTAGAGAACTTTTGGTAATGGTTTGGAAAGGAGATCTGGATTATAAAATTTGAGCATGAGGTTTTTATTTGGGAAGAGAGTTTTAGTTACAATTACTGATTTAATTTGAGGTCTTAGCACTAATCACAGATGAACTAAAATTTTGATGTTAGGATTTATTAAAATAATTTTCATCGGCTATACGAAAATCACGAAGTTACATCATGTTTACACAAGACCACCTCCCTTTTAACTATTGGGGCCATGGCTAATTGCAAATGACCAGTCAAAATCAAACTACTACCCTACTTTATTTTTTTTATCCCTTGTCCTATACTTTTCTAACCCTGTTTTTTTTCCTCTCATCTATATGTCGTTAGAGGACATTCTAACTGGTTAGAATAAACCATCACGTGTTTATCTTGACTGGGTCGCTTCTGATGATCATTCGACGGTATTTATCGCATGTGGTGCGTTACACACAAGGTGCTTGTGTGTGTTGGCGTGATTTAAACAAGAAGGTTAATTGGACTCCTGTTTCTACGTGTCATTGTAAGCAGATATCCCCAACGTGAACTCCTTTTGCTTTCAAATTAAAAGCAGGCCCTCCGGATCTTTTTTTCCCCTAAAACTTAGGACGACACATGAGGACGTCCTAGTTGACCGTAGAGTAACGCATGGCAATTGAATAGACAAAAAAAATGTGAATTGAGAACAGATAATAATCAGTATTTTGATCAGTATTGATTGTCCTATTTTCTTCTTCAAGCTGGAAATGTGACGAGCCCTAGCCAAAAGCACTGTGGGTTCATAAATAAAATTAATTAATTAATCTGTATACAAATAAACGTGCATATACAAATTTTATTTGTATATGCATATATATATATATATATCCATTTGCCTGTATCAGATCCGTATAAAAAGCAAGTTAATTATTCTGCATTCTGCTCCGTTGGGATCTAAGGCATCGACATGACCTCATATTAAATAAAGAAAGAAATTTTGTTGAGCATATGAATGCAGGATGGTTTAGGAAACTTTTTCCAATACCTCAAATGCATGCATTATTCATGTTGCAACATTGTACTTAGACACAGAAAGATAAAGCGAGGTTAGTCTAGACTAAATCCAAACTCCATGCTAAGTACTAACTAGTAATCAACACCTAATTACAGAGCTAATAGTAATCAACACATGGCACATATACTAAAGTTGCTCACTTAAAGGCCCAGGTATTGTCCTGTTCGTGCATCTCCTCTTGCAAGTTGTCTGCGATTCCGAGCATCTGCCTTAGCTGCTCAACCGTCTTGCCATTGATCATGTCCGCCACGCGCTGGCAACCAAGATGCACCAGGTTCTCGACACCCATGTCTTTAGCCGCCATCATCAAGCCAACCAACATCGCATTGTCGACTTCGATGAACTTGTCATCAAAGTTCCTTAGGTCTTCCTCCTTGCTTGCTTTTGCAGCGTCAGCGGCGTCCGTGGAGGATGACGAGCCGTCGGCCTCAGAGTTGATGGCAGCATGCTTGGTGCAGTGCTCGATCACCTTGGCGAGGACGTCGGCGGCAACGTTGGGGAGAGGGATCCCGTTGTCGATGTAATTGTCGTCCTGGTTCATCTTGTCGAGCACCGTCTGTGATAGCCTCGCCACCGCCTCCGGCAGCTCGAAGCGCTTTCCATCCGAGCTGATCAAGACGATCATCTTGCCGCTGTCGATTGCCTCCGGTGCTGCTGCCATTTGATCGCTGGAGAAGCTAGATCCTGGAAGTAACGTCTGGTGACTGCAGCAATACTGTTAATTGGTAGTCCGACAAGATAACACCTAAGCGGAATCGAATTTCAATATTTAATTTTCCGTTAATTAGTTATTTCTATATCTCCTGTGTGAATTTGCCGTCAACGAGAGATTTTTCTCTCCAACACACGGTTCAACAAAAAAAAAAAGGGAAGATCTGCACCGTCTTTTTCGTTTTTACACTTGCTTTATGGCTCGGATTAAATGGAAACAGCATTTGCATGAAGAAACGTTGCATGCATCTAACGTATTTTTTATCGGACTCAGCACAGAATTGAACCTGGTTTACTACTGGGAAGAGGAAATAGAGAATTGACATGCGACAGAGCAATAAATTCAAACAATATTTACTACAGTGATCCCTTAAATATTAATTCAAGCAAGGGGGAATATGACTTGCGTGCATGCACAAACCTCAATGCACCGTTCAAGTCATCAGTTAAAAAAATGCATAGATGTTTTAAAAAACATTCAACATTTATAATACACAGATGTTATCATATTTTTCAATGAATATGACTTAAAAAATTCAAAACATTTCATAATATGAAATGGCGTGTATGCTTCAATAAGCTCTCTATGTCCTATAGTACAGTATTTTAGGTGCCCTCTACCTAATATATATGCATACATTAAAAAATTAAAGGAAGTAAAATGTGACAATAACAAAATCTAGGCATTTGTCGTACTAAAAGAAACATCTTGGAAGTAAGTAGATTTGTTGTATGGGTAATTAATGTTGCACGTACTTCCTCTTGTCATGAAAACACGTCGTTTTATATGAAGTGGGAAATTTTGGCAAGTAACTGAGGAGTTTTATTAAGGCTGGTGACTTGTACAAACAGATAAGATTTAGATAATGGCTACATATAGAAACATATATGCGGATGTTGAAAGATCAAAATACAACAACCAAATCTATCAAAATAGGTTAAATGTTAGGAAAAACCAAACAACCAGATATTTTTGGACTAACAGATTGCCCTTCTGCCGGCAAACAAAATAAAAACATAACTTATTGTATTAAAATGTGGTGGTAAAGTGCTCACAAAGGCCTTCTCTCTAAATCCTAATTTTTATCTCTTACATCAGTTATAGAAGTCATTCTTTTCTATCTAAAAATTTTAGGAGTAGACTCTTATTTCAACTATGACCAACTCTTCAATTCGAAATCTAATTCTATTTAATTCTTCTTTCCTTCTCAATTCATAGGCATCCACGGAGAATCCCAGTCGGACACCTTCAGCATACGCCAACCCGACGGCGACACGTTTACCAGCACCATACGGAATCCCGCACGCATGCGCTGTTGTACACGAGACCGATTCCACATCTATCTCCCTTGGCCAGCTTTTTTTATTATTATTTTGAGAGGCTGACGTGGCCAGCTGGGCTGCCTTTTTCCACGTGGGCTGGCCCAACTGCCAACCGAGCCGCTGCTCCTTGCTGCCATTTGCACTGCCTCCTTACCTCTCCGAAGCCTACTAGATGAGCAGCCCAATATAATACGTTCGCATATATTCGGGATCAAGTATGTATTGTCATAGTTGAATTTTTTTTTATCGAATTTTAACGTGATTTTTTAGAGTGATAAATGCCACTGTATTATAAAATATTTTCAGATATTTTTACGAATAAAAATATACAGGAGGGGACATCCCATTAGAATCCATCCCCACCCCACTTCTTCGTGGTTTATTGGAATGATAAGAATTTCGAGTCCCAAGGTCACGGCTAGGTAAGAGCGTATATTTCTGAATTCTGATGCATATTTGTGATTCAAATCCAAGTCCAACCTCAACCATCAGTCTATTCTGACGGCGGCCACGCCCTCCGCCAATAGCCCCGCTGATACAGGCTCGCCGCGTCGACGCGCGAGATGCCGTGGCCGCACGTTCGGACGGTGCCGGTTGCGAATTCGGCAGCGCATCAAGGCCGGCGCCGCGCTGGGAGCGTACTGCTGACTACTCCGTCATCACCGTCCAGAACACCACCGTCGTCCAGGTAGGGTACCTGATCTTTTCTCTCTTTAAATTGCTCTCTTTGACTGATCGACATCGACTCCTGTGAGCATCTGGGGTCAGGAAAAGAAGAAATGCCTTCTAGGTGCTCGATAAATTCCTAGCAGCAAATCTATGTTTATGTCAGCTAACTTCTACATAAATAGCTTCTCACTTATAGTGACAGAATATATTGATTTGGTTAGTACATCTGTTAGGATGTCGCTGAGTTTGTCTGAAGCATTCTATGAAAATGATATGCTTTCTGTGGACAATCTGTGAGACGTGTCTGCACAGCTGAATACATCTCATAGGGGGCTTTCGTCAGAAGATGCTGCAGAACGCTTGCAGCTTGTTGTTGCAAACAGATTGGACGACAGGTGTGTAAGTTGACTGCCTTTTCTGATCATCGTTTACCTGAAACACATTCTTGTCATGAACTCCTGATATTTTTACTTCTTTTTTGAAGGATTACAATATCATGAAGTTCCTCAGGTTTATGTTGAACCCTTTGTCCTCGGTAATGGAGGCAGCAGCAGTTAACATTGGTCTTACCAAATGGTGGTGTGAATGATTGGATTTGCATTGTTTGAATATATACATCGATGGTTGTTACAGAAAAGACAAAATGCAACGAAAGCAACCCATAATGGTTTCTTCAGTATTCACTTATATATATTTTTTTTCTCAGAGCCAAGGTCCTGACTGGGAAGATTTTCTGGGAATTGTCTGCTTCCTGATTGTCAATTCAACAATCAGTTTCATCGAGGAAAACAATACAGGCGATGCTGCTGCTGCACTCATTGCCGGGTTGGTGCTAAAAACAAAGGTTAGTTTGCAATATCATACAAATTATTTGTTTCAGGTCATGTCTGAAGTTTGCATGGAGGAGTCTAGGGAAGACAGGTTCACACTTCAACCCAAGCAGTGATCTGTTCCAACCAAATGAGAAAATGTGATAGCATCAACTGCTGTTGTTTACTGCTGATTCTACAATTTCTGTTTGGTTGAGGTAATTTGCTTCCATATCTTACATAACGATCAAGCGGATTTTCTGTTTGTGTCGCTTGCCAGTGGGCATTCTTGGGAAAGCTTAACGCTGCTCTACAGCGTGCATTAATAGATTTCCTTGCATGTTGCTGCCCAGGGAGGACACATGATATGTAAAATATAAATTATTTTCCTATGGTGCTAGAAAACATCTGAAGTGGAGTGTTTTCTCTATGGCACTAGAAAACATCTGAATTATATCATCACAAAAAAGAAAACATCTGAATTAGTTGGATTTCAGCACAATTGTAAAAAAAACTGATTAGGGAGATAAAAATAGCTAAAGCAAGTTATTCATATTGCAATAGCTAATTTCAATAGGAAAATGTCCATGACTGCCTTATTGGGCTGGCTCCACTGATAACGTCGTTGTCAACCTGTTGTCAGCATATACTCATGGTACTTGACAAAACACCACTGAAAAGTGAATATCTCCTTTGCTTTACTGAAATTTGATAAGAGTACAAATTCCAGAACTAACCTGCAATGTTTTAATTATCTTAGCTTGGAGCTCACACTAAATTCCCAACTCTTGGTGCATTTGTGCTCTGGTCTTGATTTGGCATATTGATATGAATTTGGTACTAATGAAAGTCTTGGACAATGGGTTTTCTGTCAAATAGGTCAAGGTTCTTTCCTATTGCTGGGCGGCTTGGCTGGTATGTAAGTTCGATCAACTCCTGTTGATATATGGTAGACTGTAATTTGTATGTGGGTAAATATGCGTCAATTTTATTTGATTTCCCTAGAACATTTGATATTTTGATTCCCTATTTTTGTTACATTGTTCTCCACTGCAAGTTATAACAAGCCTTTAAATATGATACAGATCTATATGTGGGTATATATGCTAATTGTGTAACTTGGAAGAGATTGGACGGAGCTAAATTCAAGCGAGTTGATTTGTTTTCTCAAACAAGCTTCAGCGGTTCTTAATTTTATTTTCCCTATTTGCAGCGCAAGTGAAGCTAGAAATTCAAATTTGGAATACAATAGAGTGCATATTGCGTTACATCCGGAGCCTGCTATCGCTGCACATGTAGCTGTTGAGCTTATATTTCACTCTAAATACTTCAAGGAGTCTTTTAAATATTTTTTATGGTGAAATCGATGAATCATCCGCCCTGTGGTTAAGCTTGCAAAGGATTATATTATTCTGAAGCATAAATTGGATGTCAAGTGCTGAACGAGTTTAACGATAGGAGCCTAGATGAGTCGAATATATTTACAGTGAACCATCTCTGGATGGGGCTCCATGTGAAGTTTATGTCCTAATGCAGGCACTTATTCAATTAGTTGCTTGGCAGGATCAGGTCTATTGCTAGCTAAGCTGTCAGCTGCCAGTTGTGTCAATAAGTTTTTGTATATTTATTTTAGTTTTACCGTTAGATTTATATATATAGGCCTGACCCCTTATAGTAAACAGGGTTTTAGTCTTACTGTCTGTATACTTCACTTCTATATGCTATCAGAGCGAGGTTCAAACATCCCTGTGCGCTGGCAACCTTCTCGCCGGCGAGCTGACGTCTCCTCTCCATCGTAGGCGTCTCCTTCTCCTCCGAAACCCCCCTCCACCACATGCTTCCCTTCCACCTCTTCCTCTGGTGTTTTGTTTGCTTCTTCGCCTTGGTCTTTCATCCCCATCGTCTCCTCTGCATGCAGTCTACTCCTCACTGCGAGCTCAACCCCCCATGCGGTTTTCTCTACTGCGGGCTTACCTTTGCTCACCACTTCCATCGCGTGATGAGGAGACGGTCTTCATCCGACTCCTGGTCCCGTCCACCTCCACCTTTCCTTGCATTCTCACATCATTCTCTCTTCGAAGTTACGTCGGCGCCCCTCCACGCTCGCGCTCTCCATCGGCTAGAACATCCTTTGGGTTTCTGCCATTCCGACACATTCACCTATCCGCGAACGAGAAACTTGCCTCCCAGACGTGAATTTTGTCCCCTCCCATCCACGACCTTTCTCGCTTTTGGGTCCACGCCACTCCGTCGCGTCCTTGTGTCCACGGACATGAAACTCTGTCTCTTGGACACGAATTTTTTTTCCTTCGCGCCCATGGTTTCTCCCTTTTTCAAGTCCGTGTCAACCTGACTCACCCACATGTCCGTAGACGCAAAACTCTGCTTCCCGGACATGAACTTTTCCTTCTCGCGTCCATGACTCCCCTCATTGCGTCCATCGGCTCCACACACGTGTCTATCGGCTTTGCCCTACCCTCATCGGCCTCGCGCTCGCCTACACTCATCGCCCTCACGCCCGCCTACACTTATCGGCCTCGCGCCTGCCTCCATCGGCTTGCTCATCAATCGGACGCGTACGTGTGTCTACCGACGCAACATCTATCTCTCGGATGCACACCTTTCTTCTCGCGCCTGCATCACTTTCATCGGCTTCTCACCCCTCTCTCATCGGCTCCTCTCTCTCACCCATTCCCATCAGCTTCTACCCATTCCAATCGGCTTCTTTTCCATCTGCTTCTCACGCACTCTAGCTTATCCGCATGTGATTCCCTCACATCGCATCTAACCTCACCATGACTACTGAGTCAGCCCTTGGTCCCGACACTCTCTTTTCCGACCATCGGCGCTCTCGACACTGCCTCAATTACTCCAATATTCTCCCCACCCTACGCCGCCATCAACATGAAATCCTACGTTTCGATTTCACTCGACCTAAACACCAACTTTCCAAGTAGGTTTTCTTCTTCAAATCCTTATGTGACAAGTTTGGTCTTCACTCCCACATCGACGGCTCTGCCCTCCTCACCCCAATGACCCCCAGTGTGACATCGCCGAGTGCTGCATCCGCAGTTGGCTGCTCGGCTCTATTGACGACTCTGTTCTCGACCTTGTCATGAAAGACACCAATCCTACCACCCGCGACCTCTAGGTGGCTATTGAACGGCTCTTCCAAACCAACAAGCAACCTCATGCCATCTTACTCCTAAACAAGTTCCATTCCATAGTATAAGGGGACTCCTTTGTCTCCTTATACTGCCAATACCTCAAGGCCAAGGCCACCGCCCTCCATGATGTCAGCCACCTTATGGCCGACTTCCAATTCGTCCTCGCCCTCTTACGCGGACTTAACCCTCGCTTCTCAAACATCGCCATTGACATCGCCAACTCCACCACTCTTCCCACATTCGCCTGGGCTCATGACATGCTGGTTCTCAAGGAACTTCGCCTGGTTAACGATGAGAAGACTGTCGCCCACACCGCTCTTATCGCCGTAGCTCAACCCTAGCGGCTGCCACCCCACGTGCACTGTCGCCTCCTCTTGCGGCCCCGGCGGTTCCTTCGGTAGCCATGGCTTTGGCCATGGCAATAGGGTCCGAGCTGGCGGCAGCGGTAAAGGTAAAAGGAAGGGCAAGGGTAAGAGTTGAAGTGGCCCTATGCAGCCGCGCCCCACTACTGCCCCTACCCCGCCAGCTGACCCCATGGGTCCGTGGCTCTGCTACAACCCCTAGGCGCGCCTCAACCCTAGCCACGCAGCTACATCGGCCAGCAGCCTAGGGTCCTCAGCGCTCACCCCTAGGCCCACCTGGCGTCCGTCCCAGTGCAACCACTCCTGCCTCCCGCACCCTCGCAAGCCTCCCAGTTGGCTCCTCTATGGAACCAGGTTGGCCTCATCGCCGCCCTCAACCAAATGATGCTCAAGACCCAGCACCCTTGGGCGCTAGAATCTGGTGTATCAACACATGGCTTCATCGGACGGTATACTTTTTTTCTACCATCCTCCTCCTCCCCTTTCGTCACTGTCGGCAATAGGCAATCTCTCCCAATCACATACCGTGGTGACTCAATCCTGCCTACACCCACATCCAACTTCCCTCTCCACAATGTCTTAATTGTTCCCTCTCTCATACACAATCTCCTATCTATCCATCAATTCACTAGAGATAACAATTGCTCTATTGAATTTGACGCATCTGGTTTCTCTATGAAGGATATCCTAATCCGACGCGAGATGCTTTGATGCAATATTGGTGGCGACCTCTAGACCATTCCTGCTGCGCCATCCACTCCTCAGACCAGTATCGCCATCTCTACCAACCTTTGGTATCTCTGCCTCGGCCACCTCAGTCTTGAGGCCGTCGCCACTCTTCATCGTAGCGCCTCCATCCAGTGCACTAGCAACAACCCCACTGTATGCCACTGCTGTCAACTTAGCAAACATGTGTGGTTGCCATTCTCCTCCTCTACCTCTTATACCTCTTGACCTTTTAAACTTATTCACTGTTATATGTGGACTTCTCTAATTAAAAGTATTTCGGGCTACCAATATTATTTTACTTTACTTGACGATTACACACATTACTGCTAGACTTTCCCTCTCTCTCGTAGGTCTGAGGTCACTACCCACTTAATCAATTTTTCCAACTATATTTCGACTCAATTTAACCTTACTATCAAAGCCATATAGGCTGACAATGGGACGGAGTTTGTCAACCGTACGTACTATCCAAGCCTTCCTTACCTCCCGTGACATCCACCTTCGCCTCTCCTATCCTTACACCTCTCCCCAAAACGGTAAGACCGAGCGCCTCATTCGTACACTCAACAATATTAGTCGCACCATGCTTCTCCACGTCCACCTACCCACATCCTACTAGGCTAAAGCACTTACCACAGCAACCTATCTACTGAATCGGCGCCCTTGCTCCTCCATCCGCCACAATATTCCCTACACTCTTCTGTATCACAAGACTCCCGACTACTCCCACTTACGTATTTTCGGGTGTCTTTGCTACCCTAATTTGACAGCCACTACCCCTCACAAACTCGCCCCACGCTCCACCGCCTGCTTCTTCCTTGGCTATCCCTCCTTCCACAAGGGATACCGCTGTCTTGATCTCTCCACTCATCGCATCATCATCTCTTGACATGTCGTCTTTAACAAGTCCTGCTTCCCTTTCGAGTTAATCAACCCTGGACCTTCGTCTGGTGACCTCGACTTCTTCCTCACCAACACTGTTCCTACCCGCCCCTTACCAACCACCACACCTTCGCAGCCCACTCCGATGGTTCTTGAGGATCGACTGAATAACTCCACTATCCTTTTACGTGCCCCTGCCATGCCGAACGTACCTCCATCGGCTTCCCCACCTTCGACCATCACAACACTAGTCGTCGCTCCGGCTGACCTAGTCCAGCCCTTCATCCAGACCTACAACCGCCAACCTTGCCCTCTATCACCTCTACTCCTGTCCACTCCGCCACACGACCGATGTTGCCATCGGATTGTGCAACCACCCCTGTCCCGACCACCTCTCACATGATCACCCATTCTCAGACCAGGTCCCATTGTACACCTCAGCGCTATGGGTTCTTCGTAGTCCACTGTAACGTCTTACACATCCCGACGAATCAACGTTTTGCTCTGGCCGACCCTTCATGGCGCGCAGCCATGGCTGACGAGTACAAGGCACTCATGGACAACGAGACCTGATGCCTCGTACCTCGTCCTCCTAGCGCTAACATTGTGACTGGCAAGTGGATCTTCAAACATAGATTTCACTCCGATGGATCCCTTGCTTGTCACAAGGCATGTTGGGTAGTTCGAGGCTTCTTCCAACGCCCCGGCATAGACTACGACGAGACTTTCAATCCCATCGTCAAGCCCGCCACTATTTGGGTCGTTCTTACCCTCGCTTCCTCATGCTCCTGGACAATCCACCAGCTTGACGTGAAGAACGCTTTTCTTCATGGTCATCTAGCGGAGACCATCTATTGCCAGCAGCCTTTAGACTTCGTCAACCCAGCTTGTCCCGATGCCATCTGTCTCTCCCAGTGCTCTCTCTATGGCCTCAAATAGGCCCCTCGGACTTGGTACCAGCGTTTTACCACCTACCTTCGATAACTCGATTTTGTGGCCTCTATTTCCGATATATCTCTTTTCGTATTTCACACCGGGGATGCCACCGCCTACCTACTTCTATATGTCAATGACATCATTCTTACAACATCCTCGCCCGTCACCCTACAACACATCATAGCATGACTCCAATCAGAGTTTGCCATAACCGATCTTGGTCCCCTGTACCACTTTCTTGGCATTTCCGTTACGCTCTCTCCCCACGGATTATTTCTCTCCCAGTGCCAGTATACCATGGATTTTCTCCAGCGTACAGGCATGGCCGAGTGTCACTCTACCGCAACTCCGGTCGACACGCGTGCTAAGCTCTCCGCCACCGATGGCTCTCTCGTCACTGACCCTTCCCAGTACCGGAGCCTCAGTACTTGACGCTCACATGGCCTAACCTCATCTCACATTGCTCAAGCGTATCCTTCGCTACTTGAAGGGCACACTGGCCACTGGCCTCCACCTTAGCTTCAGCCCCATCGACTCTCTCACCGCGTATTCTGATGTGGACTGGGCGGATTGTTCTGACTCCCGATGCTCCACATCCGGTTACTGCGTTTTTCTCGGTGACACCTTGGTCTCTTGGTCCTCCAAGTGCCAAACCACGGTGTCCCGGTCGAGCGCAGAAGCCAAGTATCGCGCCGTTGCTCATGCCGTCGTCGAGTGATGTTGGATTCGCTAACTTCTTCAAAAACTCCATACACCCATCACCTCTATGACAGTTGTCTACTATGACAATATGAGTGCTGTCTACATGACTATCAACCCGGTTCACCATCGTCGTACGAAACACATCAAGATCGATATTCATTTCATCTATGATAAGATCGCTTTAGGACTCGTTTGAGTGCTTAATGTACCATCGATACATCAGTTCACCGATATCATAATCAAAGGCCTGCTTGCGTCTTTGTTTATCAGTTTTTATCCAGTCTTTACGTCTGTGTCCCTCCTACTATGACTGTAGGGGGTGTTAGGCTATTAGACTTGTATATATAGGTCTAACCCTTACAGTAAATAGGGTCTCAGTATCACTATCTGTACACTTCACTTTTACACTCTGAAATTTCAGCCTCTTCCTGTCGTTGTAAATTCGTGGCTCTTCTGTTACCATGATACTGGTATCTAAACAATTATGTTTGTTCAGTATATATATCAGCGTATGGTCAAATGCTATTGTTGAATTATTTTAAGATAATACTGTTGGTTGTGATTTTGTACAGTTGGTTCAATGAAGCTTTTGGTTTGTCTATTTCTGTTGCTTCAAATAAAGAGAGTTTCAATTGAACGTCACACTATTTGTCTTTGTGTAGGCAAATATGTTTGATTTAATCCAACTATTTGTCTTTGTGTAGGCAAATATGTTTGATTTAATCCAATAATTGGCCACTACGCGTGTTGTACATGCACGATTACTAGTCTTTAATTAATGGAGAAAAAATCTTAAACAGGTTAGCTTACAAAACTGGCTAGTGAATGCAACATTGAAACCCACCCACTGTAATCATTGAGCCATCCTTTCGGATTACTTGAGAACCCATCTGAGATAACGGTTAAAAACTTCTGGTGAGATAACTGTTAAGAATTGTTTGCGATCACTTCTCTTGCATGTAGCAATGATATTTATCTTCTTATTGCCAAACGCTCAATCAAATCCATGAAGAGCAAACAAACAAATCCAGGACAAGCGAGTTCGCAGTTTGAACCAAGACTTAGCAAAGTAAAAATTGAATTATGAGTAGCAACTGTTACAAACCAAGCAATTAATGTTGCAAGTGATGAAGCATGAACCACCTAATAAAACGGCTAAAATTACTGAGCTAAATAGCAGGTATTAAATCCTAACTACTAAATTTGATGATCTAGATCTGGAAGGCCCATGGATTCTCTCTACGGATCTCCTCCTCCTCTGGGGTGAAGTCGTTGGTAAGCCCAAAGGTCTGCCTGCTCCACTGTCTTGTCCTTGATCATGACCTTCGCATGTTGGCAGGACAAATCTAGCAGGCATTGTATACTCAAGAAGTTGCGGCCAAGATCAGGTCAAACAACAGCGTGTTGCCGACATCGATGAACTCGGCGTCGAGGCTCTTCATCTCCTTCTCCCTGATAGCTTTTGCAGCGGCGTGCTTCTTGCAGTACTCGACTACCTTGGCGAGGACGTCGGAGGTGACGTTGGGGAGAGGAACGCCGTTCTCCGTGCAGCCGTCCTCGAACATGTTACTCGCCACGTTCGATAGGCTCGCCGCCACCTCTGGTATCTCGAAGCGCTTCCCGTCCGAGCTTATCAGTAGGATCATCTTTTCGCCGTCGTTGGCACCTCCCGACGTCACCGCCATCAGTCCATTGCTGGCTTGCTTGTCGATCGAACGTTGGTGCGAAATTTTCGAACCAATCCGACGATGATCAAACACTAAGCTGCCTTTTGCTCTGATGTAATCAGAATCTTACTCGGACAAGGATCTTTTAACTCCGATGAAATTCTATTGTTATTTCGATCCGGAATCAAACAATTAGTTAGGATGATGATTTTGCTGCTATCTCGTCTTCCTCGCCACCACCTGAAGCTGTCTTCAACTTGGGTTCGTGCCACGGGTTACGGCAGGGCATGCACCATCGCCGCCGCGACCAGCGATCGAACACTCTCGTCCGTGCCGAGCTCGAAGCAATTGGCCCATTGGCATTCATGCCATTTTGGTACCTGTTTTCCTCAGTCCGAAATTGACATAGCATCTGCTGAAAATTTCCAGTTAATTAAGACAAATGCAACCGTTCAGTAGTATTTGGGGCACCTGTTTATGGTGTTGTTGGATGCGACTACAGCAACGCGGAGATGTGGCGAAGCACCAGTACCTGTGCAAATCAGCAATTTCCACTGGCTCAAAATCAACCACCTGTGAAAACAAGTTACATAGGCAGCATACTTTAGGAACCACCCATATATATAAAGTTTTCACAAGCAGAGCTAGGGATAGATAATGAGCTAGCTCGATTCATTACCTCAACGAGCTAGCTCGAGGGAGGCGAAGCATTGTATGAGCTTTGGCCCATGGATGAGATTGTTAGTACAGATTAAGTTGTATATATATAGACCTAATCTCTTTATATACTCGGGGTCTTAGTCACTGTACATATTTCTACAAGGTATCAGAGTGAGTCTAAACATCCTCGGCGCGCTAGCTTCTTCCTCCGCTGAGCCGACCCTTTCCACCTCGTCGTCGACGTCTTCTTTCCGTCGCCGACCCTCTTCCCGGTACTCTCCTCCCGGCACTCTCCTCGCTTTCTCGTCTCCGTTTCTTCTTCTTCCCGTCTCTCCCGCAGTCATTTTTTTTTCGTTCCACCTCCACGCGACAAGGCAACAGTCTTGATCCGCCACCTCGTCTCACCTCGCACCCGTCTCTATTCTTCTTCTTGCTTCGTGCATCTCTCCTTCTCTGACGCCGACGCACCTCGCGCTCATCGTCATCCATCAGCTGAACTCGTCCACCCTCTCATCGGCTGGACTTGTCCATCCCTCCATCGGCTGGAACTCTCCCTCGGTTCTCGCCTTTTCCAACACGCTCAATGGCTCTCGGACGCAAACTTTCTCCCCTCACGTCCGAGCCAGTCAAATGTGTCCATATGTCCACGGACACGAATCCATGCCTCCCTGACGCGAACATATTCTCTTCGCGTCCGGCCACTCTTCGCCTTTTTTGCATCCGCCCTACTCCTTGACCTCCACGAGTCCACGGACGTGAATCTTCTCTTTACGGACATGAATCTTCGCACGTCCGTGACCCAACTACTCTCTGACCCACCCACTCTGCTACCACCTTTTCCTCACCTACCCCGCTGCCTACTTCCCATCGTCCAACCACTCCTCATCAGCTGGCCGGCCCACTCCCTATCGGCTTCTCACATCCTTGATCGACCGACCCGTCCTCTCATCGGCTTCTCCTTCCCATTGGCTTCTTCTTTCCATCGGCTATTTGTCCCCGTTCTCCCGTCATGGCCACCGAGTCCGCCCTTAGCTCCGGCACTCTTCCAGTCGCCGAGTCTGCTCCGGCCCTTGGTGCCTCAGACCACACTTCGGGCACCACCTTGCTGATCTAATCCCCTTCCTACGCTGCTGTGAACGTGAAATCTCACGTTCCTATCTCTCTTGACCTTAACGCCAACTATTCCAAGTGGGTTTTCTTCTTCAAATCCCTCTATGGAAAATTCGACCTCCGGTCCCATATTGATGGCTCCGCTCCACCTCGCCTCGATGATCCTCAGTGGGACATCGCCGAGTGCTACGTGCGCAGCTGGCTGTTCGGCTCGATCGACGATTCTGTCCTCGACCTCGCCATAAACGATACTGACCCCACCGCCCGGGATATCTAGGTGGCCATCGAGTGGATCTTCCTCACCAACAAGCAGCCTCGCGCCAT
This sequence comes from Oryza coarctata, assembly GCA_030770085.1. Classification (NCBI taxonomy): domain Eukaryota; kingdom Viridiplantae; phylum Streptophyta; class Magnoliopsida; order Poales; family Poaceae; genus Oryza; species Oryza coarctata. Next base: position 3,891,543 of record CM061479.1, read on the forward strand.
CTTCCTCCTCAACGAGTTCCACTCCATGGTACAAGGAGACTCCTCTGTCTCCTCGTACTGTCAGCGCCTCAAGGTCAAGGCTGCTGCTTTTCAGGACGTTGGCCACCCTATGGCCGACTCTGAACTCGTCCTCGCCCTTCTGCGAGGCCTCAACCCCCGCTTCTCAAACACTGTCGATGATATCGCCAATGCCACACCTCTTCCATCGTTCGGCGGAGCCCATGACATGTTAGTTCTTAAAGAACTCTGTCTGACCAACGATTAGAAGACAGTGGCCCACACCGCTCTCCTTGCCGTAGACGATAATGGCTGCCGAGCATCCTGTGCTGCCACTTCCTCCCGCGGCTCTAGTGGCCATGGCTCCAGCCATGGCAACACAGCCCGCACCGGGAAAGACAAGGGCAAAGGCAAAGGCAGGAACTGGCAGGGTCCGATGCAATCACAACCTGCCTCGGTCCTTGCCCAACCTGCCGGTCCCATGGGTCCATGGCTCTGCTACAACCCCTGGCCACTCCAACCCCAGCCACGCAGTCCCATCGGCTGGCAACCCGGGGTTCTCGGCGCCCATCCCCAGGTTCACCTGGCATCAACTCCCGTTCTGCCGCCTCAACCAATGCTACCGACCCTATCCACCCAGTCGGTTCCCTCCTGGAACCAGGCTGGTCTCGTCGCTGCCCTCAACCAGATGACGCTCCAACCACAGCACCCTTGGGTGCTGGACTCTAGGGCGTCTTCACACATGGTGTCATCGGCCGGTATACTTCGTTCTTGTCACCCTCTTCCTCTCCCTTTGTCACCATTGGCAATAGTCACTCTCTTCCTGTCCAATGCCGAGGTGACTCCTCTCTGTCTACATCCACCACTAACCTCCCCCTTCGCATTGTTCTTATCGTACCTTCTCTTATTCACAATCTTATATTTATTCGCCAATTCACAAGAGACAACAACTGCTCCATCGAATTTGACGCGTCTGGTTTCTCTGTGAAGGATATCCCAACCCGGCGGTAAATCCTTCGCTGCAATAGTGGTGGAGACCTCTACACCATTCCCGCTGCGCCGTCCACTCCACACGCCAGCGTCGCCCTCTCCACCAACCTTTGGCATCTTTACCTCGGCCATCCCGGCCCCGACGCTGTCATCACCCTCTGTCGCAGCGCCTCCATCCGATGTACCCATAGCAGCTCCACAGTTTGCCACTCGTGTCAACTTGGCAAACATGTGCGTCTGCCTTTTTCTAGTTCTCTCTCTTGTACCTCGCGTCCATTTGAACTTATACATTATGATGTATGGACATCTCTAGTTAAAAGTGTCTCCGGTAATCAGTATTACCTCACTATACTTGATGATTACACACACTATTGCTGGACCTTTCCGCTCATCAGCAAATCCGAGGTTGCCTCTCACCTCACTCACTTCGTCACATACGTGTCCACTCAGTTCAACCTCCCCATCAAGGCTCTACAAGCTGATAACGGTACAAAATTCGTTAACCATACCGTTACAACCTTCCTTACCTCGTAGGGCATCCATCTACGGCTCTCCTGCCCCTACACCTCTCCTCAGAACGGCAAAGCCGAGCGCCTCCTTCGCACCCTCAATAACATCAGTCACACTATGCTACTTCACGCCCACTTACCTGTCACTTATTAGGCAGAAGCTCTTGCTATTGCGACGTATCTTCTCAATCGACGCCCATGCTCCTCCATTCAAAACAATGTTTCCTATGCCCTTCTCTACCACACAGTGCCCGACTACTCCCACCTTCGCGTTTTCGGGTGCCTCTGCTACCTAAACCTCACCACCACAGCTTTCCACAAACTCGCTCCCCGCTCCACCGCCTGCATTCTCCTCTCACCATTTCCTTGGCATCTCTATCACCCATTCCTCTCACGGGCTCTTTCTTTCCCAGCGCCAGTATGCCATCGACCTCCTCCGGCGTACAGGTATGGCCGATTGTCACCCCATGGCCACCCTAGTCGATACTCGCGCCAAACTCAACGCTGCCGATGGTGCACTCATTGCCGATCCCTCTCACTATCAGAGTCTTGCCGGGGCTCTCCAATACCTCACCCTCACCCGGCCCGACCTCACGTACGCTGTCCAGCAAGTGTGCCTCTTCATGCACGCTCCGCGTGAACTTCACCTCAAGCTACTCAAGCGAATCCTACGCTATGTGAAGGGCACCCTCTCCAGTAGGCTACATCTCAGCTCCAGCCCCATCGACTCCCTCACCACGTACTCCAACGCGGATTAGGCAGGCTGCCCTGACTCTCGACGCTCTATGTCCGGCTACTGCGTTTTCGTCGGTGACACTCTCGTATCCTGATTCTCAAAACGCCAGACTACAGTGTCCTGGTCTAGCACCGAAGCCGAGTACCACGCTGTCGCCCATGCCGTCGCCGAGTGCTGCTGGTTTCGCCAGCTTCTCCAGGAGCTCCGTGCACCCCTCTCCACCGCGACCGTCGTCTACTGCGACAATGTCAGTGCCGTCTACATGACCGCCAACCCAGTTCATCATCGACGCAACAAGCATATCGAGATCGATATCCATTTTGTCTGTGACAAGGTTGCATTAGGACAGGTTCGGATGCTCCATGTACCATCGGCACATCAGTTTGTACCAAAGGCCTGTCCACGTCTTTGTTCACCAGTTTTCGGTCAAGTCTCTGTATCCGTTTCCCTCCCACTGTGACTGCGGAGGGTGTTAGACAGACCACTAGCAGTTTGTATATATATAGGCTCGACCCCTCTTTATACACAGGGATATTACTCACTGTTCATATTTCTACAATGATTTAGGCTTTTGCATGACTGCCAGAGGGAGTCTTGAACGAGTTTAGATCAAAAGAGAGTCGATCTTGAAGGACAGAGAGTGGTAAGGGGATCAAAGGGCTTCAACTTGACGACGAAAAAGAGCAGCAGCTTTTAAAAAATTCCTATATTTTTAGTATAGTGCACCCTGCTCGACGAATAAGACTAAATGTGCCTGGTCTTGACTCTCTGGGAATGGGGAAATTGCCTCCAATAATAACCACAGAGGTCTTTGGAGATTATGCAAAAGAAATATGGAGATAAAATGGCCTAGTCATCCACACTTCACTACTTTAAAAAACTTAAGAAAGGGCCGGTGAGCTGTTCTTTTTTAAATAAATAAATTTTAGATTAGACCAGAGTTAAAAAAAGCACATGTATTATCACTTTGTGGCATATAACCACATGGTTTATTGTCTAATTGCTTCATAAAACCTCACCTTTAGTTAAATCTTAATTAAGTTTAGCATATCTAAAGCAATATTTTTCAAAATAATGAAAAGCTAAGGTAACAACCTTAATTAAAAAATAATTAATTAAAAATTTCATAAACACTCTATATTTTAAATTTTCAAGTAACCATGTGCTATATATATATATATATATGGTGTGGTTTTGTGAAACTTTAATTAGAAGCACAATTCTTGGGGTTATGCACAACCAATCAGGATACTTTGGTTTTATATAGCTTTGATAATATCATTCTGAAATTTGCTATGAAATTATAGTTGAGAGGCTACGTTGTATATGTGGGCAAAGAAAGAAGATAATTAAAATGAGCATGTATGCATGCTTACACTTCACAATTCGAGTGAAACACTACATCTGCATGCTTTAAAACAGAAACGGATGTGGTAAGTATACACATCCCACGGCTCTCCTTAATTCGTCATTGATGGACATATTGTTGCAATATCTTTGAAAAGAACAGGTAATTTTATTTCTCCTTGTTAGTTTTTCAACTTATAGTTTCTTGTTTTCTCCAACCAACAATTAATCTATGTTAGTTTACTAAATCAAGTGTTCCATGATTCCACACATAATTGTACAACAAAGAACAGTATATATATATATATATATATATATATGAGATTAACCTGCTTTATATAATTGGTGCTGCTTGATTGTTAATACTCTAAAATATTTATACCTAGTAACTGTAAAGGTTTCGCGTCATGAGAGAGTTATATATTTTGCCTATAATATATTCTATCCATCTTTAGATTAGATACAATCTAATAAGATGGTGCATATTTTAAGTTGGAGGAAGATACGACAACAAACATCACATGATCTATGCATAGCAATGCATGTAGACCAGGCATTGCTCGCATTACAATTGAAACTTGAAAGCCAGGAAGGAAACTAAGATATAAAAAAAACATGGTCCAGCAGGAAAGCACGCTAGCTCGCAAGGGAGTACTTATCTACTGATCCATGCATCCATCGGCTAAGCACGCTACTCACGAGATATATATTGGCTGGAAGTTGATTGTAAGTAGCAGTAACCACGATTATCATTAAATAAAGTAATTAAAAGTAAAACAAACTCCTACATCTTCTATTTCAAATTATATTCTCAGTCAAACATTTTAATTTTTAACCATTAATTTCTATAATTATATAGTTTAATATCATAAAATTTATATTTTTAGATTCACGTGAGATATTTTTATAACATATACTATAATTCTTTTAAAAATTAATGATCAAATAAAGATATATTGCTGCAGAGCTGTCATGATGAGACTGACAGTGGAGGCAGCACTCAACGCTTAGGCTCTGAGAGAGGTGAGGAAGAAGAAGCTCGCTCAGGGAGGTGTCTCAGTTTGCAATACATCCAAGGAAAATGGTATCAGACGGGATGCACATTCCCGTCGTCATTGTTGGACATGGAGGTTTCGGCCAGTGCTGGACGATATCGAACATTCACCGACGCTGAGCAAGACGACGGCATTCTTATTCTGACCAGGGTGCCAACTTGATTGGGGTTTTGGAGAGTAATTAAGGTGTAGGAAGCGAGTTTACAGTCGAGACTAAAAAGAGACTTCATAAGCAAATTAGTACAAACTGGATTTGAACTGTTACAAAGTAATTAAGCAATGCAGGTGAGTTTATTCTGCATGAATCACCTAAATCATACCAATGCTTAGTAAGTAGGAATTAACACAATGATGTCTAAATTGCCTAAATTTCGATAGACGATCTAGACCTCGAAGGCCCAGGCGTTCTCCCTGCGGATCTCCGCCTCCTCCTCCGGCGTGAAGTCGTTCTCGATATTGAATAGCTCCCTGATCTGCTCCGGCATCATGTCTTTGATGAACTCCGCCGCCTGCTGGCAGGCCAGATCCAGCAAACACGGCACATTCAAGAAGTTTGCGGCCAGAATCAGGTCGAACAACATCTTTTTGTCGACGTTGACGAACTCGGCATCGAACCTCCTGAGCTCCTCCACCCTGCTAACTTTCGCGGTGGCGGCCTCGGCGGCGGTGGTGGCAGCGGGGGCCTCGGAGCGGACGACGGTGTGCCTGTTGCAGTACTCGACAACCTTGAAAAGGACATCGGCTGTGATGTTGACGAGAGGGATCCCGTCGGCGGTGCAGTCGTCCTCGATCATGTGGCCCAATGTCTTTGACAGACTCGCCGCCGCTTCCGATATCTCCAAGCGTTGACCGTCCGAGCTGATTAGCAGAATCATCTTGGCACCGTCCACTGCTGCTGCTGCCGCCATCGATCGATCGGTGGCTTGCTCGTCGAAAACCAGAACGAACTGTCTGTTTGATCTGACCCTTAATTGATCGCTAGTTAATCTGTTGGTCCTGCACGAAACTAGAAAAACGTTTGGTAATAGCTTGGTAATCAGGTGGCTGTATGTATTTATTGCGTGAAGCGAGCCCATAATCCAGTCCGAGTCGGACTCTTTTTTTTTTATTTTACCAAAGTCCAAGTCAGATAGCCTGTAATACTATCACGGTTATTCTCCTGTTTCAATCCGGAAAGCAACTAGTATTAATTATGATATGGGTTTGCTCTTAGCTAAATACGACTACGGTTTGGAACTTTTTTATTTTTTAATAAGCAAGATGAATTAAAAAGAGATCAAAAAGAAGGAGTGTTTCTTTTGCTCCACATAATTTTCGTAACCAAATATGACTACAGTTAGCAACTGTCTTTTATTGAACTTCTTTATAAAAATTAAGAAGATGAATCTTTATCTTTGCCTATCTATTATTATATCTTAATCTTTATATCTTATCTTAACATACTTAAGGTGCTTTCATTGTATCGGAAGTTATCTGTTACTTGATGGCATCTAGGTGCCAGCAGTTAGTGAAATAGAAATAGGATCCCACCCAAATGGCCGAGAGTAGATAAAATGGTGGTTGAGAATAGTAGCATCCTAAATAGTTATGGCACGCAAGCATCTATGCTATAGCATTGGCTGCCCTGAGCTAGTGTTAGCAAACTAGTGCCCTAGTATGCCCTTAGTGACACACCTGGCGTGTGCTAGATGGTCCAATCTAGCTTGCCCAACTTAGTAGCTCGAGCTGGCTAGGCTATAGGCTAACGACTCTAGGTTGTCTTACCCGGACTCATGAACTTCATGACAGAAAATGCCCCTGAGAAGGTGGTTCTAGATTGATGTCTTTGAGCTCATGCATTTTCTAGAAACAAGGGGGGCACAAGAGCTCGGGGGCTATATGCATATAAGTAGCGCAACCACTATATTCAACGTGGTAGGTTATAGTGCTTAACTTGGTGTGTCACCCGTGTACCTGTGGTAATCAGAACAATAAAATGGTTATCTACTCAATCGATCGTACAATATGTGATGAGACGTATATTGCTCCTAGGTGATCATAGCTATATTCAACATATCCATTATGCCCTAACCTTTTACCACATAAAGAGGTTGGATGTAGACTAGCTATGGTCAGCAACGATAAGAGGACGGTGTGGCGTGGGCTACGAGCACTATGGCTCTTATAGCGATTAGATTAACTATACCTTATCTCTGTTTGCTGAAACCCATGGTTCTACTTTATACACTCAATTCCTCTTTCGATATGTGTAGTACCTCCTAAAAATATATAAGGGAAACGTTGTAACTAAGAAGGGTGGATGCAAACTAGGAAAGCACCATTATAACACATTAAGAATAAAAAAAATACTAAAGGGTATAGTCAAAATCTGTGTCCACTTCATCAAATGCATGGGCAAAAAAACAAAGAAGGCCAACTCGAGCCCGTTCTCACCGTACTATCGTTAACATGCACATCTTAAGTGCAGGCCATCTTGCGCGAACAGGGCAAGCTAAAGTGCATAAGCGTGGACCGTAGGATATGATTCAGAAACAATTCATGCCTTGTTGGCTTTTCTATTTCGGAGCCCATGTGTACTGCTCATGTTACCTTTAGGCCATTCTCAGCCCGCACGTCTTTTCCCAACATGTAGTATTTTGGTCCAAAAAAATTTTTATGCGTAGCAACTTTATATACATAAACTTTTTACATACATACTTTATATATACAAATTCTATATATTTATATTTGTACATAGATACTTTGAACATAATAACTTTGTGCATAGATGTTTTGTTCGTATAAATTTTATGTGTACAAACTTTGTATGTATAAACTTTAAACCTATAAAATTTGTATGTATAAACTTTGTACGTGTAAATTTGAAACGGATTTAAAAATAATTTTAAAAAATAAAACAAAACGTGCATGTGGGTTTGGACGCTCGCCACTCCGATTTGGCCTATTCTGGAAAGGAAACAGAATGGACCAAGCCGAAAAATGAAAACGGTCCAGGCTCGTGCGGCGTACACGCAAAACGAACCAGGCTTAAAATGGAAAGGCTATTGATTATCGAAGCCCGCTCGTGGAAACGGACAATGCTGGAAAGAGAAACGGGGCCGATTCGCGCGATCCGCTAGAGCGCGAACGTTCACCGGCCAGCCAGAAAAACGTCCGCGCGAGGTGGAGAGAGAGAGAGAGATTGTTGCATTTTGGATTCTCTTCATATATCCATATTCTTTTACCGAAATTTTTGGGTACAACGACAGGGATAATAGCTGAAATATTACTGTTTAGACTTCTGTTGTAATTAGTGGTTCTTGAATCTTTAGACTCTGTGATGTACAACAGACTCAACAGAGCATTGGTTAACATCATGCATTCCAGTTTGAGTATAAAACCAACATGTTGTGAAAGCACATTTAAGTACTTATGACTTTTACGCAATAATAAACTTGTAGTTTAATTAACTGCTGGTCAAAATCTTCAAGGGTTGACTATATATATACAAAATCAAGGTATGAGCTATAAAAATGAATAGGTGTAGTACTGTTTCTCATAATTTTAATTTTTCCCACTGCAATGTGACTTATAAAAAACTGATCTCGATCCTCTGTCCGCGTCCCCAAGCGCTTCGGCTGCTTCGTAGTTGGGTTTCACACGCGTTTAATTTTGGAGTTGGTTACGGCAAGAGCAAAATAGAGATGGGCCGCGTTGGGCCTAGGGAGGGACATGCCGCCTAGCTCGCAGCGCACACAGATGGGGCATGCGTACGTGCACGCCGTACTGGATTGGAATATTGGTTTCGGCCGAGCGCCGAACCGCCAAATCCGACCCCTAATATCACTACAGCAGTAGCTAATTACTCTTCTCGATAGATATTCAATCCTTGATCAGCCAAGCTAGCAACGTCACGCCACATCCCTCCTCTAAAGTATACTTCCAATAATCCTAAAACTGAAAGAACAGATTACTTCTGCACGCATCCGCCCTACTCCCCAACTCGCTCTGCGGCCTCGTCATCGGTCCCAACCTACGTTATCTGCAGCACTTCTTTGCCTGCCCCTCGCTGGTAGGCCCACTATCTCAGATTCTCAATTTGGACCACCTTGACACCGATACCGAGCACTATCCCCCACTGTTCAACATTGTAACATCCTTCTCTCCCTCTTCCCTTGTCATTAACTCGGCTATGCGTTGGTGGAGACGCCTGCTCTCGATCCTGCATGGCATGTCGTCCAGTAGGATCGCCCTATTGTATGACCCTTTTGTATGATCGCCCTACAAGGATTTCATGATGTCTCGCTTGCTGGAACGAACTGCTGTTGAACTCCTGACCTAGGCGATGGACCAGTGGCCGCAGTCGTCCTTGGTTCTACATGTGCCTTACTACAGGTGCATAATCAGATGTGTGCTCTTTTCGGAACATAGATAGTAATGTTTATCATAATTTTAGTTTTTTCTTTTACACCGTACGGACATATTTTTTTCAGTCTTACCTACTTAAAAAAGAACATATTCCAATCATTTGCCCGGCGCTTTCGTTAGTCCATCGCTTGGGTCATCGCGGCGCACTCCCGCGTTGTGCGCGCTAGCACAGTAGGGAATCTGATTTCTTTCTACCTCATCCATCATTGGAAGTCTGATCGTCACAGCAGTGTTTTGTTGCCAGAGTTCTTAGCCTGTGTATGCGCTCGTGCAGGGTGTAAATGGTATGAAAATTTCCAATCCGTTTTTATAAAAATAATATCTTTTCTTATTATTTTCGTTTCTAAAAATGATATAAAAAATTTCTAACCGTTTCTATAAAAATAATATTATTTCCTATTATTTTCATCACTAGCACATGCCTGTGCGGCACGTCATCTTGTGGGCAGTGACCAAGCTCTGATTCCTTCGTCTGTCATCCTGCAGACACGATCCTGCATGACTCATTCAGATAAATCCCACAATGCAACACCAATGCGGATCCGATTCCAATGGCCGCTTGGGGGGAACAACACCAATGCTAGACAGCACCAGAAGCGCAAGATCCATGCTACGGAGAAGGAGGGTGTATCTTCATTGCTCCAAAACTGGTGCCATTGTCGAGTGTGGATCCGATTCCAATGGTCGCGTGGGGAAACAACACCAATGCAATACGGCACCAAAAGCGCAAGATCCATGCTACAGAGGAAGGGTGTATCTTCATCGCTCCGAAACCGGTGCCATTGTCGAGCTAGCTCCTATGGGGGCTTGCTTAGGAGGATAGTGGGGTTGGAGTTCTCATTATAATTTGGTTGTCTCAAGGGTGAATTGGAGTTTTTGAGAAGAGGGCACTGGGCAAGAGAGGAGGGAGATGTGAGGTGATATATGGCTCGCCTGTTTCAATGATTTGAACCTTCCAGTCTAGATGCCAATGAGTTCACCTAGGATAGTAATGTATAGATTGGCAGCGAGCACCTGTCTCCGCTAGCTGAGACACGCTGACATCGTCTTCTCCTGTTCTTGGCCAACCACCATGTTAGGCAAAAAAAAAATTAACCTAGAAAATTTATTTAATGTAGAGAAGAAAAAAATTCACAAAAGATAAAATCAAATAATAATGATACGTTACTTCTACAAGGTGGTCTATAACCTATATTTATAACCATATATTATGCTAAGACTATTATTAGAATAGATACTCAAACCTTGCATTGACTTTGATGTGTTTGAACATAGTATTTGAGAGTGCCTTAGAGGTTGATTTGTTTGAACATAGTATTTGAGAGTGCCTTAGTAAGTATATATCTGTGGGATCGTCTTTAGTACGTATCTTTTCAATAATAACTTGTTCTCGAGTAATAATATCATGAATAAAATGGTACTTGATATCAATATGCTTGATATCAATATGCTTGGTCGTAGCATGAAACATATTATTCTTAGTCAAAAAATAGCATTATGTCTATCACAATAAATAGTATTTATATCTTACTAAATAGCAAGTTTACCAAGTTTAGAAATAAGACATCGCAAACAAATAGCTTTCTCAACATCTATAGTTGTAGAAATATATTCAACTTTAGTAGTAAAAATAGACTAAAGCTTTTTGAACCACACAAAACAGAAGATATATGTAGAAATAGACCTTGTTTTATCAATATCTCTAGCATAATGAAAATCATCAAAACGAACAACATTATTTATCTTCGCTTTATTCTTAAAAAATATCAAACAAAAATTAGAATTACTTTTCAAATAACAAACAAGAATCTACCTCATGTCATTCCAATGTTCTTCGCTAGGATTATGTATAAATCTGCTAACCACACTAACTGCATGAGGTAGTTGAGCGTAAATTATAGCATACGTGAGATTGCTAATGACACTAGCATAAGGAACACATAACATATATTCTTTGTTATCTTCATTAATAAAATATTGACTTAAAGATAACTTAAATTGTGAAGCAAAAATTCTAGAAAAAGGCTTGAAATTACCAACATTAAATTTGCCAACTAACTTCTCAATTTAACTTTTTTTGAGATAGAAATAGTTTACTAGCCTTTCGATCACGCTAAATTTCCATACCAAGAATTTTCTTTATAGGACCAAGATCTTTCATCTCAAATTCATGACTAAGCTGAGTCTTCAACTCATCAATTAGTGACTATCATGAGAAAGAATGAGTATACCATCGACATAAAACAACAAATAGATAAAAGATCCATTGAAAAATTGTTTGAAATAAACACAATTGTCATAATTGCTTCGTGAATATTGTTATACAATTATAAAAGAATCAAACCTTTTATATCATTGCCTAAGAGCTTGTTTTAGACAATAAATAGATTTCATTAGATAAGAAACTAAATGCTCTTTTTTAGGAGTAGCAAAACCTTTAGGTTGTATCATAAAAATCTCTTCTAAATCTCCATGGAGGAAATAAGTTTTAACATTAAATTGTTCTAATTCCAAGTCAAATAAAATAACAAAAGCAAACATCACTCGAATAAAAGAATAACTTATAACACAAGAAAAAACTTTGTTGAAGTTAATAAATTTCCTTTGGTCATAACCTTTTACCACTAAACGGACTTTCAATCTTGCAAATTCAACTCCAGAAATACATTTATAAATCTAGTTACATTTTAATAGCTTTTTACTTATTGTAAGCTTTGCCAAATCCCAACTATAATTTTTATTTAGGCTCTCAATTTCTTCATTTATAGTTATCAACCACTTAAAAGAATTTTTATATGAGATAGCTTCAGAATAAGAAAAGGTTCAACAATATCACTGATATTTTGTGCAACAAAAAGAGCATAACAAGCCATATCATTAGTGTCATGATATCTAATTGGCAATTGAATATTTTTTCTAGTTTTATCTCAAGCATTGATCATTATTATCAGAAGACGATGAAATAGAAACTTGTTGTGTACTAGTAGTAACTTACTATATAGCAGGAGTAAATAAAGAATTCGAATCAACAGTAGCCAAAACTATCTCAAACACTACACTCTTTGCAACAACTTCATTAATTTTAGATTCGATTGTGGATAAATTGACACTACTTGAAGAGAGAAAAATATCTTCATGATAAGTGACATCATGACTAATGATCAATTTGTGAGTATCAAAACACCATAAGCAATATGAATTATAACCAATAAATAGGTATTTTCTTTCTCTACATACTTCAATTTTCTATTGCTAATATGAGCATAAGCAAGATATCTAAAAATTCTCAAATTAGAATAATTAATTAGTTTATGTGACCAAACTTCTTTTAGAATCTAAAAATAAATAGCATAATTTGAAGAGCAATTGATTAAATAACAAGCTGTCATAATAATTTCTGCCCATAAAGTACGCTTATTCCGTAGGCCTGTATTTGAAAGCATATAACAAGTTAGGAGATTCTAGAACAGTCAAATGTCCTGCAAAACCATAATTACATAGAAATTATCAAACTCACCAATGCAAAATTCCAATCCATTATTGGTTTATTTTTCTGTCAGTTTGTTTTTCCACTAAAATTTTATACTTCTAAAACACCGAAAGAGCTTTAAGTTTCAATAAATAAACCTAAACTTTGCGAGAAAAAAATCATTTATGAATACTATGAAGTATTCACATCCACCAGAAACTTATACTTGCTCTAAAAATTAGAATTAATATAATCAAGAATTCCTTCGGTGTCATGAGTAGCAGTAGTAATATAATCAAGACTACCTTTTAAAATCTTAGGAACACCATTGTCACCAACATATTTATATCCCAAGAATTCAATAATACCTAAAGAAATCAGATTTCTTTTCATTCTAGAAATATGGCGAACATTTGAAAGAGAACTAACAATGCCATCATATGTCTTGATTTGAATAGATCCAATTCTAATAATTTCAAGTGAAAAGTCATCACCAATAACAACTTCACCAGTATCAATAGATTCATAAGTAGAAAACCACTCTTTATATTGACATATAGGAAAGGTGCAAGCCGAGTTAATAATCTAAGTAGTTTGATTATCTATACTAGTAGTGCTAATTACAATATTTTTATTAGAATCACTAGCAACAAAACTGGACTCATTAGATTTTTTCTTTAGAGTTTTACTCCTATCTTCCTTTCTTTTCAATTTGAAGGAATCAGAAATATCATGATTTGTTTTCTTACAATAATGGCAAAATAATCTGGATTTATTATCTCTTGATTTATATTTGGACTTTGATATATAAGATTCATCTTTCTTTTTGTTGATTTTACTCTAACTATTAAACCCTTAGCCATAACATCAGAATCAGAATCAACATCAAATTTCTTCTTGAACAATAAATTTGATTTAACATTCTTAAAATTAAGAGAATTATAATTACCACAAAGCATAATTTCTTGAAAGTGTTTAAAGATATTAGGCAAAGTAACAACAAGTAATATAGCATTAAACTCAATAATGAGTAAATTAAACTCATTAATATGAGACTAGATAGAGATAGTTTCTGTCATCAGAATTGTGTATAGATGTTCTATGAGGCATAATTTATTTGTGAGTCTTTTATTCATGTATAACATTTCTAATTTTGTTCACAATAAAGACACATATGTTTCATTAATAACTTCACGTAAAACATCTTGGGTTGTATAGTAGAAAACATTTTTTTATCTAATTTCTCTTATTTATCATCTATCATCCATATTAGTTTAGCACCCAATGCCTTGTGAACACCAACTTGTGTAAGAATAGTTTTTATCTAAACCTGCCATACGCTAAAATTGATCTTTCCATCGAACTTCTCGATGTTAAATTTAGTGGACGACGTGTTGAAGAATAAATTACAGTTAAAAAATATAATACGTAAGCTATTTGGTGCGCTTGTTTATGGACGTAGCATAAAACCAAAGGTGAATCTGAATTCACGTAAAGGAGTGATGATGAGAAACTTCTGGTATGTTGACTTGGGTGTGGTTAGCAATTTTCGTCGAAAAATTTTCCTTGCCTCATAAACCATGCCTATAGTTGATGGCCGTGGATATTGCTCGGTCTGCTGCGCTTTGATGGGATAGGAAAAGCTCTACTGCTATCTTGTTTTTTCTCTCGTGCACATAGGCAAGAGAGACCGACTTAGATTAAAAGCAACTCCGCGTCGGATTTCGTAATTTTGATTTCGTTGAAAATTAATCTCACCACTTTGTTGACAAAGACAAAAACACTGACGGCTACGTAAGATAAATCTCTAATGCTCTGATACCACTTATTATATAAAAAATAGTAAATTTTAAAGTGAAAAATATCTCTAATATGGAGAGAAAAAACCACAAAAAATAAAATCAACTAATAACGGTATTAGGTTAGACGTAGCATATATTTTATAGGTATATATTACACTAAAACTAATATTAAAAAAGAATAGCATTTAAGTCATAATCTAACACACCGGATTTGAGACAAATCTCCTGCACCACCTCCCAGCCATCTCCGTGGCTTACTTCCCGGATGACCCTCGTATGGCCTCCTAGCAGCAGCAGATGTTGTTTCCACTCCCAGCACCATCAACAACAGCAACAGATGGCCTCCGTCGAGGGTCTCCAACGCATCGTCAGGTGCACCAGGATTGAGCACCTCAAGGTGAGAGAATTAGCTATAAGCCTATAATGTCCTTTCTACCCCGCAAATAAAATGCCATTTATATCATCTGCAGCTCATTTTCTAAAACTAGCAATATACTCATGCATTGCATTAAACCATGCAATTCCCAGAAGTGTGCATATAGCATAATATCTTGAAAGTTGGCTCTTATGTGTCATGATTAATGATAATATAACTATCAGAATTAAAACAGGATTAGAGTTCCGATGATAATGATTAATATATTAGCAATGAAACAGATTCATAGAGTCGTGAAAATGTATTTAAGGTGTTAGATGAATACAATAGATATATCTTTTTATATTTAAAAAGACTGCAGCTTGATATTATTAAAGTATTAGAGTTTAGATGTGGTGCAATCTATTTTGTAAAAAATAAGTGCTAATTATTTTAGAGTAAAATTTCTTGTTTTTAGATGGTTGTTTGTTCTAAAATAAATGTGGCTAAGATAGTTCGGGTGTTATTGGACGTGGTATTGGATTGTTCGACTATAAACAAGTTTGGCTGATTTTGCACAACAGTCACAAATAGCAAGTAATCTTTTTTTTGCCTATAAACACCTAATCACTTCGTCTCTCTGGCGTCTTTTAAAACCCATTGTAGCTAGTATAACTTTGTGGAAGTCTAAAAGTCCATTTGTGCTAATTTGTTTCATCCTCTCTCAAGCTTCGTGATTGCTTATGAGTCTCTAGTAGCTAAGTGTGAATCCACCAAAAATCTTATGCTTACTTCAAGTGAAGGAGCATCTCTTGTTAATTTTGGTATCTCAGAATGACTAAACAACTTCAGAGGCATTCCTAGTGATGTCTCGAAAGAAAGATGGTGTGAAATCTAGTGATGTTTTGGGTTCACCTTCCAAAGTGAAAAAATTACGCAAATGAGAGTGACTTTAGCTTCTAGAGACAAATTGAAAAAATAATGGACGACGAATGAAAACACTTCAAAAAAAAATTGAAGTATGTAAAAACTTTTAGCATAAAATCTACTACCTCTATATTGTATTTTAAATTTGTTTCAAAATAAACTTAGTACTACTTCTCTCACCTACCATCTCTTATTTAAAATTTTCTTTATCCTATCCACAACCACCCTCTTGAAACCTCTAATTTAATGAGATAAATTGATTATTTTTCTCTCCTTTGTCACTCTCTTTTAAAATAGTAACTTATTTTACGACTTTTTCTTGGATTTTTTTCACGATACAGCAGGGGCACGAAGCTGTTTCTCCAAAATTTTCAAATTTTTGCGAATTTAGTCAAGGCTTGATCAATTTTTTCAAAAAAAAATCGTTCAGAAAAAACGACTGTCATCTAACATCCATTGGTTGTTACATCTTATAGCCCTGAAGAACAAACGACTGTCATCTGCAAAACTGATTACGGCGGACAACGGTTCTTTGTGATTTAAAGCTCTTATTGAAAATAGTTAAAGCGTACAAATAGAAATATAGTTTTTTTTAAGTCAACAGAAAAAGACATAGTATGCAGGGCTAATTTGTTTTTTGCAATTATGCGGGATACGCACGTGCATTTAAAAGACTGAAATCTTTTGTGACATTCGCTTCTGTTTAAAACTAATTTTTGAACAAAATTTGAATCTTATTGGAATTTCGTTTGACAGTGCCACTAAGATCACAATCCATCCTTCTAGAAATTCCCCTTCAAATTTAGATATAATGCAAATTTAAATTTGGAACTCAAGCTCAGTTATAATTTCCTCCAAATATCAACACTAAAATTTCCCAAGAAATTGAGAAATATCACTGTTCACATGGCCTACTATTTACACTTCACTCCTTATGCCTTTTTCTCTCTAGTTGCTCTCATCCCTTCTCCCATCACCATCAGGTCAGCCTAGATTCATCTCATGCCCTAGCTTTCTCTCCCTTTCTCTCTCATTTTTCCTGCCCATCTTTCTATACTATCTTCGCTACTCTGACTAGCCTAAGAAACTAGAGAGCCCATACTAAACCGGCCACTACCTAGCCAACCACGACATGATGACCACGCTGCACTAGAGGCCGGATATGGCCATGCTCGCTCCTACCGAGCCATGCCACTCACCTTAACACAACCATGTCGTACACCCCACAAACCACACCGAGGCATGTCCTTACCCGACCGTGCGGTGTAGCATTGGTGCACGTCCTTGTAGCCCTACAGTGCCCACACGCAGATGAGCATGCCCATCCGCCCTGCTACTCTTGCCACAGCGTCCATGCCTAGCTTATCCTTCTCCCTATCCTCATAGACATCTAGCTCTACCAATCGCCACTTGTGTCACACACTAATATGTCTCATGCATAGATTCCACTTGCCACGCTGTTGCAACATGTCATGATGATCATCGCCGTCTTCGGTTTGACACCTTGTCTTGCCCTAGTGACTGGATTTGGTAGATGACGCTTAGGGTTGATAGTGATGCCATCTCCCTCATCAGTGGAGGGGCAGCCGGTGGCCCTTCATGCAGCACGAGGCGGTCGATAGGGTCTTTGGTTAATAGATCGAAAGCAGCCCTGATCATTGAGAGCTGCGACGACCGTGTCCACGAATCTATACTAGCCATGTAAGAAAAGGGACATAGATCTATACGAGGGGAGGTCTCGTCACCTCACTTTTAACGTCGGGTCTGTCCCCTTCAACCACCATGCAGTTCCTTAGCATTGCCTCCTCCTCGTCCTTGGTGTTGCATTCTCGCCGTAGGGAAGAAGAAGAGCAGCAATGTTTTCTAGGTGGGAGATGGTGTTCACACCAAAATTTGGTAAGCCCCGTAGATAGGATCGGTGAGCCGATCGGCTTATGGAAAGAGAACGATTAATATAGCGAAAGAGTCAATCGGATGGATGATGATAGATTCAGTTTAGTCAAAGATAGAAGATTATCTAGTTGAGACTGGATCTGAGGATGACTCGTGTAAGTCATGGTAGGGCGTTTGTATTTTTGTAAAATATATCTTATAAGATGGACAAGTTTGGTTAGATTTTGAACTTGTTAGAGACTGTTTCATTTTCTGTTTAGTAAATAACGTCCAGAGGTTGTTTATAACCATATCGGACTCATGTATCCCTAGTTTTGTTAGCTTGTTAGAGAGAGTATCATTTTCTATTTAGTAAATAATGTTTATAGGTTGTTTGTAAGCATATCGGACTCGTGTAACCCCAGGGTATAAGTATAGACCCCCTAGAAGCCTGTAAATTATCTATACAGATCAATTCAATCACGGTACATTGTCACCCTATTTCATCTAGGTTTTTACTAGCAGGCTCTAGCTCTCGACACGGAGCTGTATTAGTTAAATTTCGCTCTTCGATAAAGAGATAAGTCCCACTATTATCCTAGTATATCTGCTCAATCTAAGTCTGCATTGGTTAAGTTCGATCTCTTAGTCTAATTGGATATATCACATCATGTTTATGTGGGTTCTATCGGTTTATCGAGCTCCTTCTATTATCATCGGTCTTATGCTATATTGGTTAGCTTTGACTTACTAGATTGCTACTAGTTGATTGAACCATAAGTCGATAGATGTTTATGTGACGTTTCATTGGAACGGCTAGCCGATGAGTTATCCATACGCTGAGCTTCATGCCTACTATATTGGTTTTTTAACCGGTATACATATATCTTGCCCAGCGATTAATCTGTTAGCGATTGATTTGGTTCTTTTACATCTGGCATTATGATCTAGTGGGTTTTGTTCCCCCATCACCTCAGCTAGCCAATGAGTTTACTAATATGCCTGTATCAGACCTGTAGCCAATAGCAGTCGATAGGTTTACCCGGTCCCTTCATCGTTACGTCCGATCTAGCTCCCGCCATTTCACTGCCGTTAGCCATAGACTTATAATGTCTCGGTTTGGTCCGATCTATTAAGGCTGACTCTAATAGTACCATCATCGGTGGTCGTTGGGTCTCATCCCTTCAAGAGATAAGACCTTGCGTTCTAGCGGTTATCATATATTTTGTTCAGAGCGAGTCTTTTATTTTATTCCTCACTATTTGCCTATGCCATCATCGACCTTCTAGCCGATGTATGAGGGCTATAGTTTCTATCAGCAACCAGTCGATCGTAGTGGTAGATGTGACTCATAGCTGATAGTTATCTTAACCCTATCGACACATTCAGCCAATAGCAAGAATTCGTATAGACCTATCGGTCGCTTGGCTCGATGATATAACTATATCTGTCTTCTTTGTCAATTAAACGTCAAATTGACTGGCACACCCGCACTTACAACAACTCAAAGACTCTAAAGAGTCGAATGAATTGTACTGAAGCTAAGCAGATCTCTTAGGACTTCGTATGTTTGCACGATTACATCAGATCTATATCAGCTCACACTCCCTCACCCTCTCGGTACGCCTCTCTGCCTAATTTGATCATCTCACGCGTCAACACGTTTTATGGTATGCCCGGTGGGACTATTGGAACACTCCAACAAATTTCGAAACCAAAGAATCTATACAAGTGTTAAACAGTTCTCTTAGTTCTTTGCATGATTGTGTAATCTCATCAGATCTGTATCATGCTCACTCGTCCTCTCGACGCGTCTCTCCGTCTGATCCGATCCACTCGCAAATCAACAGATGGGCTGACCGCAGGTTCAGATTCAGCAGGGTAAGAGCAACTGACGCCATGGGAGCTAGATTGCCGGCTGTCTCCCAGCCATCTGCCTACTTTTTTAAAAAAGTTTTAAACGATTTGTGGCAAAATATCTGTGTGTAATTTCTTTGCTGACCTTTGGTATGATTCAATGCTTACGCTCTCTTTTTGTCCCTGTTACCAATACTGCCACATAAAGCATAAAAATAACTAGGAGTAAAAAAACCTCCTGAAGACAAAGAGGAAAAGTACCAGTAGTTAAAAAAAACACGAGTGAAATTATCACTGTGACGTACTATCGATGGTAACGTGCATTACCAGAGGGTAGTTTTTTTAACTTGCATACTGGTTGAGTGGAGGGTGAAAGCCGTCTTTAGAAATTTGAGGCTGCGGTATGAGATGCAAAATGGGGCTCTAAAATTGAAAATTTCATATAACCAAAGCATACTTCCACTTAACTATACAACTTCAATACATTATACAAGTTATTTGTTACAATGCTAAAAGAATAAAGATACTACTCAGGTAATAATGAACTAACCTCATGTATTTTTGACAATTTCATTACACGTTCGTGTATTAGGCTAAGA
Source organism: Oryza coarctata (assembly GCA_030770085.1). Lineage (NCBI taxonomy): Eukaryota > Viridiplantae > Streptophyta > Magnoliopsida > Poales > Poaceae > Oryza > Oryza coarctata. The sequence goes on from CM061479.1 coordinate 3,911,465, forward strand.
TAGGCTTTGTTCCTAATTAAGTATAACACTTAAATAACTGGATATTAGAATTCGGTCACATCGTAATCGACGGCCTTGCTCTTTAGGAGTGGTTGTAATTTTTTTACTCTTAGATAACAGAGGATGATAATAATAACTGTTTAAGTGGAAAAATTCAGGGAGGGCGAACAGGGCGCTTCCCTCTGAGTCGTACTATAACGTTATCGCTCTCTATTAACGGTAGTTAGGAAAATTAGGTAGCTATGAGGCATAAACAGGGAAGCGATTGCGAGGCTCGCCGGCGGCGAGGCAGTTGGTCAGAACATGTCGTCGGTATCGCCGGATTGACGGGTGAACGTGCCAGCTGAGGACACCCGGTTAATCAGTACGTACGCGCAGTCATGTTTCTCGTCTAGCAGCAACTGTTCACAGCTGGCACGTGCCAGGAACAAGCAAACTATTCAGAGTAAACGGACACTTCATATATTGCAAAGGGGTAATATAAGCAATGCTTGCGACTAATAATTAAGCAAAAGTAATGCAATCTATTCCTAATATCAATGGTTCTGAACTACTATACTAATAATAGAGTAGTAGCACATGGCATAATTAGCATCCATTTTTCCCAATGACTAACTACTCAGTTCTGGAAGGCCCACTCATTCTCCTTGCGGATAGCCGCCTCCTCCTCCGGCGTGAAATCGTTCTTGATGTTGAACTCCTTCCTGATCTGCTCTGGTGACTTCCCCCTGAGCAAGTCGGCCACGCGCCGGGTTGCAAGATCCAGCAGGCTCTTGATGTTCATGAAGTTGGCCGCCATAAGCAAGTCAAACAGCATCACCTTTTCCACGTCGATGAACTTGGCGTCGAAGCTTTTCAGCTTCTCCTTCACGTTGGTGGCCTGAGCGGTGGCGTTGTCGGAGGAGGAGGAGGCCCCGTCGGTCTCCGAGCTGACGGCAGCATGCATCTTACAGTACTCGACGATCTTTGCGAGAACGTTGGACGTGACGTTAGGAAGAGGGATCCCGTTCTCCGTGCTGTCATCCTCGATCATGTTACTCACCACGCTTGATAGGCTCGCCACTGCCATGGGCACCTCAAAGCGCTCCCCATCCGAGCTAATCAGGAGGATCATGTCGCCGGCGTCGGCCCCCTCGTTTGCTGCCGCCATTGATCTTTTCTATAGTTTCTCGTCGAATACGCACGCGCGTGAACTGGTGTCCAAAACCCGGATGAACTCGCTGATCGATCGGTTGTGAAGCTGAACTCTTGGAACGTTTGATGCTTAGCGATCAGCTCTTGGTGGTCTGTATTTATTTCGTGAACCGGGCACAACGATTCCGACGCGGAGTCCAATCCAATTTCAATTAACTGTAGGTTATATCTGCATTAGTTTCTCATGAACGAGAGGCTTTTCGCTTAGAGACAGTGCAACACGGCTCTGCACGGTTGTTCGGTTTAACTGGATTTGGTTTCGAAACGGAAGCGATTAGTTCTTTTTTCCGGATATTACAGAACTAACATGAGATTGAAAAAGGCTCCGCCTCGAACTTCATCTCCCGCTGGTTCAGGCAAAGACCCGATTAGCGATCACCAATCGTTTCGGAGCAAAACAGATCGATTAACTCGGAATCGATTAGCATCAGAGCGATCGACAGTTCCATCGATGGCGGCTGCTCCTCATCCAGTTCGCCAGCCCCTCCACCCGGCCAGTTTCCTTCTTAATCTGCATTCTCGCGCCAACTAATTATCATCTTCCTGCTGACAATGCTGATTCATGCATACCACAATTGATTTTTTTTACACTGCTTCAAGTGTGTTTTAGACCGTGCATGCCGATCCGATGGCTACTATTTCCCAAAAATGCTCTGGGACGGGCGCCCGATGCCGCCCCAAATATTGGGTGTCCCTTCATCGCAGCTACGCGCACGCTACCAGACGCCTGAACTTCTGCATGCATGCATCACTGGTAATTAGCAGCATCACTCCCTCCCTTTTGTTTTCTGGTCTAATAGATGTCACGAAGTAAACTTTAAATAATTTTTTCTTTTAAATTACTAATTTAATCTACGATTCGATTATATTGTTGTATTCGTCCCTATTAAATCTTTACAACATGATTTCACATGATTATATTTTTAAGTTAGAATGGATCAATTTTTAAATATTGCATGTGGCTTCTTTGGATGTTTTAAAAGTACAATTGCAAATGTTGCACTCAGTGTTCTTTGATGTTTCAGCGAGTATTCTGTAACAATTCAACATTTATAACCTGATGTTTCATATGTGATATAAAAAATATTTCATATGATTTTTTTCAATGTTTCACTCATTGAGACGAAGTGCTTCATGCACTTTTTTTGGATGATACAGTCAATATTTTTTGAATGTTGCATCGCCTTGACATAAGTCACGAAATGATTTGAAACATTTGACGAAGTGATAAAATGATTTTTTATAAATGATGAAATGACGTTCAAATTTTTGGTACATATATATTTTTTATCAAAATATAACCATGTGACATATTATTGTAAATATTTAATTCCAACTAATACAACAGTGTAATCCAATTGTAGATCGGATGAGCAAGAGCAAAAATCATTTCAACAAGAAAATATCCTACGTGACTATATTCCAACAAATAATAGTTTTTTATAATTTTATTTGGTTGTTTTAATAAATATTTTCTGATGTTTCACCGGTTCATTTGTAAATGTTGCCTACGGTGTTCTTAAAGAAATTAAAACTGTAACCCTAAATGACGCTAAGCCATAAACATTGCTTTTTTTTATCATATACAATAGGGTATCTCACGTCGCCTCAGGATGGAAGATTCGAAATTAGACGTGTCATGCCTCGCCTTCTTTGATAGACGAATGAAAAAAAAAAGATGACGAATGGAAGCACTTAAAAAAATTTAAGTACGTAAAAACCTATTGCTTTTATTTTCATATATATAATTGTTTATAATATAAGTATATCGATAAAATATATACCGTTACTCATCACAGTAGTATAAATCTTTTTCAACCGCTTTTAATCTCTATTACTTGAAATATTCCAACGGCATCCATTGTCTATGGCCCGTACACCGCTTGTATATGCGCAGGATCTAGCATGAGATGACGCACGATGGGTTGCGGAGGATCGCGAAAGCCTGTGCCTTATACATGAGGTGTACGTGCGATGGACAACGCAAGGCTTAGAAATATTTTAAGAAGTAGCGATACAGATTAGAAAGATGAATTAAATAAAAGAAGAGGGCCATTGATTGCTCGAAATAATTTCGTATCGGGAGCGGGGATGATCACGGATGGCCACCCCCGTTCAAAGACAGAATGAGCCCTCAATGTTCACCTTCACCTAGCAAGCATTTTGCCTCTGTCTCCTCCCAGGCCTTGCATGAGCATTCCTCGCTTCCAGAAATATCCCACCAAACACAAACTTCCTCACACTATCAATGACTACAGGTCTATAGCTTGCCTTTCTTGTTGCATTCCGGTTGTTGGGTAAAAAACAGTGAGTCCCAGTAGCTGCGGCAGTTTTTGCAATTTCAGTCCGAAATTTCAGTAACTTTTAACACTCCCCCCCAATCAACGGGGCACAAACCTTCAAATTTTTGTGAATTTAGTTAAGGTTTGATCATTTTTTTTTAAAAAATAATTCCGAAGAAACGATTGTCATCTAACATCCATTTCTTGTTACATCTTAGCCCAGAAGAATAAACGACTGTCATCTACGAAGAGAAGTTGTGAAACACTAGCACTTTACACAATTTTATCCCTCAGATTTGGCCGTTGTGTACTGCCGAGGAAATTGAGAAACATCACTGTTCTCTCCCTGTAGCCTAGCTTTTCTCTCCTTTTCCTCTTATCCGTCAGCCCAGCTTCGTCCGAAGTCCATCGCTGTCCTAGGCTGGCCCATCCCCACTGACGTGACTAGCCCAAGAAACCATAGAGCTGTAATGCCGCTCTCTTTTACCTGCTTCACTCATGTCAGTCCTATAAATTCAATTGCTACTAACAGTATATTGGTGGATCATATCAAACCTGTTTATTAGATAGAGTCTACTTACAAATGTGTAGTAGCCTTAAATAGAACCCCGAATATACAATGAGTCAACAAGCATAAGCAAACCCACAAACAACTTAAGATGTAGACCAAAACACTAACAATCTTCATCAACGGATTGCACTTGAAGAAACTTGGCAACGGTTGAATCTTTATTTTCATATATTTCTGAAGGAGAAAAAATGGATAAGAATAAGTATACAAGGTACTCAGAGAGGAGAGAGGAGAAAGGAGTGACGGCGAGCTGATGGGTCGAGGGACGTGGTCATGTAGCTTTGATTTCTACACTAAGTTGGTAGGAAATATCTTGCCGCCTATGACACTACGGTATGGACAGGTACAGCCTCACCAGGAGTAGGCTGAGAGAGAGCGTGAGAGTTTGAGAGAGAGAAGAAGTGGGCAGAGGAGGAAGATGACGAGAGAAGTCAGACATCGATAGGCGAGGCTGATATGTGGAAAGAGAGGCAATCTAGGGCGAGGAGTTGGGTTGGGACGCAATGGCCTACTAGGGTGTGGTTGGGCCACATGCATGCATGAGAAAGGGAGGAAGCGGCCGCACAGGCGGGGAGGAGAGAAAGAGATGGAAGCAGCCTAAGAAAATATTAACCTTTGATAATTTTTTAAAGATGTTTGAGGAGGAAATTAAAGATCTTGAATTTAAATTTGTAATTAAAATTGATTTTTTAGATCTAGAAAATAAAAGAAAATTTTGGGAGTGGGTCTAGGGTTGAAATGAGAGAAAATTGAGATCCATGTATGGCACAAACTTCAGGAATTCAAATAAGAGCTAAATTTCATAAATATATTTTTAATCAAAATATTTTTTCCTCTACAGGGGAAAATACGGGCGTTACAAAATACTATACTAATCTAGCCACTACCTACCTGACCATGACACACTGACTACGCCACAATGAGTTGGATATAGCCATGCGTGCTCCTACCAAGCTGTGCTACTCAGCTTGATACACACCCATGCACTATGCCCCTCAAATAGCACTGAGGCCTATCCTCTTACAGTGCAGCACTTGCACATGCTCTATAGCCCTACAGTGTGCCATGTGCAGGTGAGCACGCCTACCCACCTTGCTACTCTCGCGACAGCACTTGTCCTCCTTCCTATCCTGATAGACATCTTGCTGTGCCAACCACCACATGTCACACTCTGATGTGTTGTGTGCACACATGCTGCTTGCCGTCCTATTGCAACAAGTCATGATGATCATCACTACTCTTCCTCCGATACCCCATCCTGTCCTATCCTAGTGACTAGATTTGGTAGTGGCAGATGATGCTTAGGGTCGACATTGGAGCCATTGTTCTCATCGGCGAAGGGGCAGCCAGTGGCCCTCCATGCGGTAGGAGGTGGCTGACGGGATGTTTGGCTACCAGATCCAAAGTAGCCTTAGGTATGGCTGCCAGATCCAAAGCATGCCTAAGCATTGAGCGTAATGATAAACAGTGTCCACAGATCTATACTAGGAGGGACATAGTCTAAAGGAGGGGAGGTATCATCACCTCCCTGTCGACCTCGAATCCATCCCCTTCAACCACCACATGGCTTCTTGGCATTGCCTCCTCCTACTTGATGTCATCTTAGAGCAGTGACGTATTCTAGGTGGGAGATGGATTGAAAGTAGATTTGGCAAGAGAGGAGAAACTAACGCTATAGGTGCGAGGTTGCAGTAGACTCCTAGCAGTCTACCTACTTTTTTTTTCTAATTATTAAACGATTTGTCGTGAAATATCTGTGAGTAATTTTTTTCCTGACTTTTGGTATGGTTCTATGCAACCATTCCCATAGTAAAAGATTTACTCTCTCTTTTTGTCAAAAGTAAATATGTTAACAATACTGCCGCATATAGCATAAAAATAACTATGAGAAAAAAAAACCTCCCGAAGAGAAAAAGGAAAAATACCAGGAGTAAAAAAAATACACAAGTGACATTATCACAGTAACGTACTGCCGGTGGTAACGTGCATTACCAGAGGGTAGGTTTTAATTGGCGTACTGGGTGAGTGGGGGTGTAAGCCGTATTTAGAAATTTGAGGCTGCCGTATGAAATGAAAAATGTGGCTCTAAAATTGAAATTTTGATATAACCAAAGCATACTTCCATTTAACTAACAACTTCAATACATTATACATGCTATTTTTTATTACATAAATGCTAAAAGAATAAAAGAATAAAGGTAGTACTAAGGTAATAATGAACTAACCTTATGTATTTTTTCAGTTTCATTACGTGTTCGTGTATTAGGCTAAGATAGGGTTTCTTCCTAATAAAGTATAGCAGTTAAGTAACTGGATTAGAATTCGGCCACCTCGGAATCGACAGTCCTGCTCTTAGGAGTGGTTGTAATTTTTTCACTCTTTGGGCTTGGTCGGTAACTAGGGACAGTTTCACAGGGGTAAAACATCCAAGGGTGGATTGAGTTAATCCAACTGCCTCCACCAAATCTCCTTCTCCCTTGGATTAATCCCCACCCCAGCCGTGAGCTTGTTTGGATCAGGTTTGGTAGGACGGAGAGGATTAGCATCTAGCAGGGATTAACGTATATGTACACTACACGAGCTAGAGATTTGAAAAAAAAACCAATTCACAAGTTCTGAAATAAGTAAACAAAAAATAAAACTGAAAATACCATCAAATCAAAATAAATATAAAAACTAAGTGAGACATTCTCGGGGCTGACCTATTCACAGCAGTTAAAATCACAATTAAAATTAAATGTTAGAGTACAAGACCTATTCACAGCAGTTGACTAAAAATACGATCAAATCAATTGTTGATGTCATCTCCTAGTTTCTTTTGATAGAACTTATACCGTAGGCAACAAAGCCAATTATTACAGTACAACCAACAGTTTCACAAAAACAAAGTTTTACATCCTGGGTATGAATAGATAACTTGCATTACATCTTGCAAGCTTGGATTGCTCCAGCTTTTTTGAATCACATATATTGCTAATGCCCTCAAGCTCTCCTTTTCACATTTGCATCCAGCAACACCAAAACTTCATCTTTGCATCAAGGTAACTGTCACCAGAAGGATAGTTGCATCAGAAAATTAGCAAAACCAAAGCTTTATTGAAAATGAGTAATGGTTAGATAACTGAAATCTCTAGGTTCTAGACCAAACTAGTTGGAATATATAGAATAAGCTAATAGTATAGACACCCGAAAAGAGACATTTGGAATAGGCAATAGTATATATAAAAAATTAGCCTTTGGAATATGCAAGGGACATGCTTGGATTTTTTTTAAACCATAGCAGAAGCCAAAAGAGCTTCTTTAGAAACCATGAAAGTGGAAACTGTTTTTTAAAAAGGAACCAAAACCTAAATGCACCACTAAGAATGACTTTTAAATGTATAAAACAAACAGAAAAACAGAAATTAATGGCAAGCTAATAGTCCACGTTTATTATTTTTTAGCTGAATCGACTAACTCAAATGTGATAACATTTGATAACAGCTTGCTGCTCCATGATACATATACCCCATTGAGCTATTTACCACGAAAAAAAGTAAAATGCACCCTATTTAAATAAAAAAATAATTTTGCATAAATCTATAATCATAATAATGGGAATTTAATCAATGGAATAGAAAATGATTAAGTATTTAAATGAATAAAGGATAAAGTGTCTGTAACTTTAGGGGCTACTAAGGCAAAAAGGGCTAATAAGATCATCTTGCCTAAGCTCTCTGTTTGCTATAAAAAATCAGTTTTAAGTAGGCAATTTTTGTGTGGGCTTTAGTATTAAAATCACAAAATCCATGGAATAATTAATTTGACTTGCATTATCCGAGGGTTTAGTTTTTTCTACACAGATACATACAGTTCAGAAGCTATTGTCATAAACGCTAAAGCACACAAGGCATTCTGAAGAAAACTACAAAAGAGTACAAACATTGTCACATATTTAAGAAGTCATGTAACAAATATTCATAACTTCGGAATCTGTGCTGGTTAAAATATTTGAATATTACAACATATTGAGAGAGTTCTGTAAGTGTTATCATTTAAGTAGCTTCTCAGATTTCAACATAACAACTCGTTTACTTGTTCAAGAGCAAGATGGTATTTTTTTGGGTTCAAAATCCTGATTAGAGCTCCAAACTTCTGTCATGAACTTGTCTAAATCAGTTATATAGTTGAGACATAAGAAACATGCATCATTATTAAGGTTGGCTCACTGACAGATAACATGCTGACCCTATTTTTTATTAACTATTTTCATAGCCTCAAAGCATTGGATAAAAAAAACATTAACATGTACTAAAGCCATTGTAAGTGTACCAAAAAAACAAGCGTTCTTCACTGGAAATATTCTAGGAGCACATTTAAATCTATTTAACTTTAGAACAATTGAATTTCATAATTTCATAAATTGTAGCAGCAGCAAAAACATGACATTTTCGTATGCTAATTAATTAGTCTCAGCGACCATGAATAAAATGTGCAAAGCATATATAGACCAGGCACATTACCTAGATCTTAGGGGCTGGCAAGAACATGTTCTCTTCTTCCTCCTCACTCCCACTCTCATCCTACTCCCACTTAGCGGAATCTAGAAGTAAGAGATTAAACCCTAACGACCTTAACCTTAGTAGGAGGCTAAGGAGAAAATGTGGACTAACTGGGTTCATACCTAAAAAGGTGAGGTGATGAGAGTGACAGTGCAACAGCGAGGAGTCATACTGGTATTACGAGCAAGCCAACGAGGAGAAAGAAGAGAACTTTAACTAATCTAAGAGAATGGGTAGAGAGGATGGGGGTGAAGAGCAGCAGCCACTGCTAGGGTTGGAGGAATAAAGCAGCGATGTGAAAATAAGACCACTATTGACATAATAATAAAAACAAAATAATAATAATAATAATATATACAAAATGATGGTGTTAATTATTTCAAACTTAAAAAATAGATTAATATGATTTTTTAAAACAATTTTTCTATAGAATTTTTTTACGAAAATATATAGTTTAGAAAACGTGTTTATGAAAAAGGAGAGACTTTCTGACTCTATATCTTGCCGTCAAATGGTGGCCTAAGTTTTGCCTAAGTGGGAATTCTTTTCTCCCGGGGGATAGGTGTGGGTCAGGCGGAGTAGGTATCCCACCACGGCTAAACTGAACGCACATATCGGCCGCCGAAGGAAATCAGCGCCGGCCGGGTTGTCCCACAGGGATTGGTCTGCAATCTCGCCCAATCCACCTCTAAACCAAAGGCCCTAGGGTAAGAGAGGATGATAATAATAATTGTTTTAGTGGAAAAATCCAGGGGGGGGCGAACCTGGGCGCTTCCCTCTGAGTCGCTCTCTATTAACGGTAGTTAGGAAAATTATTAGGAGGCCCATCGGTAAATTAGAAAAATAATTTCATACTATTAACGCTATCGCTCTCTTTCACGCATTAATCATGGGAGCGGTTGCCAGGTTCGCCGGCGGTGAGGTTCACGGGTGCACGTGCCAGCTGTGGACGCCTGGTTAATCCCTACGTAGGTGCAGTCATGTTTCTCCTCTTGTTGCAACTATCAATGTGCTAGGAACAAGCAAACTGTTTTGAGTAAACTGAAACTTTATATATTGCAAGGGGTAATATAAGCAATGCTTGCGACTGACAATTAAGCAGAAGTCATCCAATCTATTCCTAATTTCAATGGTTCTGAACTACTATACTAATAATACTGAGTAGGAGCACATGGTATAACTATTAGCATCTACTTTAACCCAGAAATATCATATACGCAATTGCAAATCCGGCGTTGTATCACAGCTTGTCGAAAAATGTTTGGTCGCTTCGTCAAAAATGGTTGAAACTACCAAAAATGACGAGACATTGTCGAATCACAATTGAGATATTTGAATCTCACATGCCAAGCATCGAATTTCATCCGTCAAAACAACAACAGATAAAAATATAAAACCCATTAAAAACATTAAAATATATTAACCAAAATATTAAAAAATTATCAAATGCATCATTGCTACATATCCACCCCGAGACAATGCAAATCCCGTCTACTCCAACGAGACAAAGCACCCGCTGTTTCCTTTATGAACCTCGGTAAAAAAAATCCACTTTACAGTCATGTTTTATTCGTGTCGTATAGAACGTTATCTAACTATTGAAACTAACATAAATCAAATCGCTCGACTGTTTTATCCAGTATCCATATAGCAGCTGATCGTCTCACATGATGCTTATATAACACTAAAAAAATAAAAAACTCAATAGACCACATGTCAATCTGTAAAAAAAACTAAAAACTTATAGACCCATGTGTCAGTTAGCCTCTCTCCCTTTATCATGTCTCTCTATCCGTCTCTCCTCTTCTCTCTCCTCTATCTCCTTGGTCTTAGATCCTAGCAAAGAGATGATGACCGCGTCGGATCTGCTAGAGGCGAGCTACATCGTACCCTCAGTGACGGCGAGCTTCTTCCTGTCTCCAGTGTGGGAGAAGTTCCTAGCTGGCAGTAGCCTAGGCGGAGGTGTCGATGACGCACCAATCGTGGAGAGGGCTCGGGCGGCTCCCCAATAGCGAGCGGGCAAAAGGCAGCGACGGGAGCGTGGAGGCACAACTCGAACTATTGGTCCAATTCGCTAGAGGCCAAGACGCACACTTCCACCCACCGCCTACATCTACAATATGGAGCTCAAGCTACCTAGCATCTCGAGTTGAGCCCATTGATAGGATGGAAAATCGATGAGGGACACAATGAGCGCCGCGACACAAGGTGGTACGGCAAGGGAGATGGTTCGAGCTCACTCGTCCTCTTTCCCATTCCTCTGTCCCCATCCGTCGGGTGGGGAAACCTAGCATTATGAGTAGAGCTCCATTGTTGTAGCATCCTGCCCTTGAGAAAAGAGCCCATCGGTCACATGGAAGCTTGTCGCTGTAACTAGGCTCAGGCTTGCCTTCCTTCTTTTCACTATGTCTTCCATCCCCATCCATCGGGTGGAGGAATCTAGTGTCATGGGTAGAGCTCTGCCGTCGTAGCACAAGTTCGCCCGCCCTCCTCTCCCGATGTCCTTTGTCCCTCTTCATCGGTTTGGTATGTAATAAGTTTTTCTAATTGATATGTACTAAGTTTTTTAACTGTTTTTAATTTTATTCTAGTGTTATATAAGCATCACGTAAAACGAAAATAAGTCATATCATGTGGATATCATGTGAAACGAAACCATCGTCTAAACGACTTAATTTATATCAGTTTTGATAATCAGGATATTGTAAACTCGATTTTATGGTCGTAGGACGTGAAAAAAAAACTCTATTTAAGAGACGTAAAATGAAAATTTTCCTTTACCGGGTCCCAGGCCTTGGCTACAGCATTGTCACCCCTCCGGCAAACAGAAGCCATGCCACTTGCGCTCGGACTTGTGGTGTGCCGATGTCCACGGGACCCTGCCGAAGAGCCGCATGAGGAGGACGCCCCATGCTGCTCACGGCGGACATGGCCAGACTGTGTCAACGAAAGCGAGCAGCACCGCGCGCTGAGCCACGAGGTCTTGCGTGAGCGAGAGAGAAGAGAGAGGGGGATGGCCACGGGATGTGAAATGGGTAGCTGGGAGTGCGCCGGATATTTCGTTATCCATCTGGCACGACAAGGAGAGCATTCTCCAAGTATTATTCGTACTTGTTTTAGAAAATAGTGTTGCCAGCCAGCTTTATTACAAAGTACATCAAGTTTGTTTAATACAACTATACAAGGCCAGCTGGGTATACCAGCTTAAACATAACTGAAAATAACGTGGATTGTTAGGCAATATGACTAGAAATTACCTAGTAAAACTATAACTGTAAATTAATTAAAATTGCAACACCATTTATATTGTATGGCTAGAACGATCAACACAGCATTAAACAAAACGTATGTAAGCCAGAAGGAAGGGGCCAGCAATCTACACATCCTCAACAAAAAACAAAATAGTTGCCAGAAAATATATATTCCATTATCTACGTGACAGTAGGGAAAAAAACCCCATGCATTCATCAATGAAATGAGGTATCACATTATATATTCCAACTGAAAAATATCATGGGACACATTACATAAACATACCTTGATTTATTCCAGACAGTAGAAAGGGATGTACTGCTCATTCATGCTATGAACTTTCTCTCTGGTATATATATATATATATATAATTTGCAACAAACTAGCAACAAACAGTAACTTTTGAGTTTTGACTAGCGTTTTGCCCGCATACGCCAAAACACTTGCTTTCACTATCCTTTACATGTAGTATTCATCTGAATGTAACTATAAGCTTTATAGAGATTTTTCCAGCATGTAGTAAAGCACTTCAATTTTTCCAGCATCGAAACAATGTTATCAGGGGAATCCGTAAACTGAACTGATGGAGTTTGCTTTTTTCCCTGTCATCGAAGTTAGTCCTGGACTGAATTTCCTCGTACGAACTAAATTACCAATCCTATGACATTCAACCAGCCTAATGTTAATTTAGTCGTTAGAACCTAGCAAGGTAGCAGAAAAAGTCCGATATGTCTCTTCATTTTATCTTTGAACGGGACATTTTCTTCTAATATTGATCGTGTTATGCGCAAATCGATGGTTTGTCTCTTGGACAAACGCTACTTCAAATATCAAATGAAGTGTACCAATAGCTTTGCACTCCATGCTCTATTATTCAAAAGCTGTCTTATACTGTTAGTGGATTTTCTACAGCGTCAATCGGCCCCTGTTGGAGAATAAAGTTTTCTTAATTTGCGGTTAATTTTTAACTACTTTGATTCCACGTCGCAAATTCTGTGTTGATTTTGAGTCCCCTGATGTTTTGCCGATCTCCTCGGCGTGATACCTTAAAAGGATATGCTTTAGCCGCAACTTCTAGTATGGCTATCTTGTTAATGGTTCGCTTTAGTCGTAAGTCTAGCCTTAGACATCTTCGTCCCTATATGGTTATAGTTAATGGTAATTACTCCAAACATATAGCCAGCCGCTATAACGCAGCAGGTTTTGTATACCAGACCTGGGAAAGGATGCGCCACCGGTGTGGATAACCCCTAATTATTAGCTGTTCATACTTCATGTAAACAATATGTTATCTTGGAATTCATACCGAGGATGAGTTTTTGGAGTTAACTTATCATCATGATTTAAATATAATACAACATAAAAAGTGGTTATATTGTATCATGCATTCAAGAAGAATATCGACATTTATTTCCCATACACATTTATTTATTTCAATATTTGTTCGGTCGGATTGCAAGTTGATACGTTCATTCATACGTGAGTATAGAAATAATATTTTCCCGCATGCGTAATTCAAATATAAAGTTAATTTCTAATCATATAACTACATAAGTACACAGAATACTTGTGGTATAACATTTTTTGTTGCTTAAAAACCAAAAAAGTTTAATGAAGATGAGATTGCAGAAAACGACACACTATGAATCCCGACAAATTAGCTAATTAAACTAGATAATTAGATAGTAATTAAATCATTGGCTGAGTGGTTGATATGCACTCACACACACGTACGTTGCCATTGCCGTTCCAACGTCAACTATCTTGGCACTGGCCCAAATTAGCAAAGGACAGGGACGAGAGTAAATACGTTTGTAACACTAAAAACAACGGCAAGATGGTCTTTAATGTCGGATCTAAAGACTGTAACATTATTAGCATTGGTTGTAACCCAAACCAGTATTAATATAGTCAAACATCCTTAATGACTGTACAATACAATCTCTAGTTGATAACACAGTATCGCTTATTGTTATTGACCGGTATTAATAATACCGAATACATTAGCACTAGATACCAACCGATAATATCCGTTGATGTTTTTAACCGATAAGATAAAAGATAAAAGAGGAGTGAGTACAAGGCATCTGCTACTAAAAGCGATCTTATATATATACATTATCCTCTCTAAAATATATAAAAATATATGAGAAAAAATAAAAATTTAAAGAAAATAAGGGTATATGTAAAAATAGTAATAACAAGAGTATTTCATAATATCAAAACTACTTTAAACACACAGGTTAAAAAAAGATAAAACAAAGAAAAAATATAGAAAAATGGAGGAAAAAATAGAAAATTAGAACCAAAATTTTACCCTCAAAGTTTTTAAAATTAATTATTCTATTTTTCTTTTTTCATAAATTTATTTATCCTGTATTTTTCTGGTTTTTAAAATTATTTTTCATAATTTTCTTATTTTTAAATTGTGTATCATATTTAAAACCGATACTAGCTAAGTCGAAAAACTAGTACCAGTTATTAATACCAACCAAGACTAAACATATTTTAGCTGAGTAAAAAAACTCTTAACCGTACATAAAGAATAAAAAATGCATCTTTAATTTTAGTTGTTAATACTAGGTGATATATATATATATATACCATTTCCTTGTCTTCTCTTATATAAATTCTCATATTATGTTCTTGTTGCATCTTCACGCTACTGTCCTCCACATTGATGTCATCTACACCGACGTCACTATGCGCTTTTCTTCCCATCATTGACGACGCTCTCCATGGCGCCGCCATCTCCATCTCTACCGTCGACGACGTCACACGCCCGCCTATCGATGATGCCAATGCCGACGTCGTCGTCATCCCCAACATAAGAACTCCCGACGGATTACATAATAACTATTCAGGAAAACTCATTGGATTTATTTTGAACGACATTATTAATCATATATATATACATAAATATATATATATATATGTATATATAATACAGTAATAAACCAACACTATAGTAAAATTTTACTATACATAGTAAAAAACAGTATAGAAAAAAAACCAATCGAGAACCGGTTGATGTAAAGGTTTACTATTGGCTAATTAAACCAGGACTAAAATACTAATATCTAGTTTCGGATTGCTAGTACTTACACACCCAAAACCACTGTGACATTGCTTATTACTCCACGGGAAACTTGTAAGTTACATATGCAATTATTCCTTTACTTTCACATGGTCATCAATTCTTCCCATTGAAAAAGAAAATTAATTCTTTCATTTTTTTTGCGAGGAATTTAATTCTTTCGTCTTGTTGGGCGTATACAGGTTTAATATTTGAGGGCTTTTACGATTGTCAATGCCGTTGATTTAAAAAGAGAGAATGGTATTTTTGCCTTCTACAAATTTATCCTATTTCTTTCATATGAAATCCGATTAGGTTGCGAGATTACTTGATGCAATCCAAGTATCTGTCTCAGCACCTTGGCGTCCGACCATTGTCTAGTATGATGCTTCTGTGTCAAACATTTCATATATTCCTGTAATTTGCCTTAATTTTTCCATTCAAACAACTTTATAATAGTCAGAACTGCGCGAGCAATTAAATTACACGTACAAATCAACTACTAAACGAGAAATTCTCACGCATCTGGAGATTAAATCAATACCACACGTACTTATACTAGAGGCAGTTCAAGATACAAATACATGTATAGTATCTAGCTACTAGCTAGATGGAGATACGCACACCTTGCTAATGCAATAATGCATGCATATTACAACTTATTATCTTTAGTTTGGTTGCGCTAAGAGCAACACGCAACGGCAGCGTGCATTCATGGCACTAGTTGGCAGAGACGACCGGGACGAATGGAGTGGCGCACAGCATCAACGGCGAGCGGCGGCGCACTCCGAGCCCTGGCGCTTCCTCCATTTCCACCTCATTGACACCCTCTGGGAGCGACCAATCAAAGTGGTAGAGCAGACCGGCAAATGTGAGCTCCATGCTCGCAAGGCCATAGTTAAAACCGGGGCACATCCTCCGCCCAGAGCCAAAGGGGATGAACTCATAGTTGCTGCCCAAGAAGTCGATAGTTCCATCCTCGAAACGCTCAGGCTTGAACTCCTCGGCATTGTCCCAGTATCTCCGGTCACGACCTATCGCCCATGCGTTGATGATGACACGCGACTTGGCTGGGATGGTATACCCTCCGAGCTCACACACGTCGATGCTCTCCCGTGGCACCAGCAGAGGCGCTGGTGGGTGCAGCCGGAGCGCCTCCCTGATCGCCATCTTCAAGTAACGGAGGTTGCTTGCCTGCAGGTCAGCCTCCGACACTGTTTCCTTCCACTGGAACGCATCTCGGATCTGCGTCTGCAGTTTCTTCATCACAGAGGGGTGGCGCATCAGCTCTGACATCCCCCACTCCATTGCCGACGCCGATGTCCCTGTCCCACCGGCGAACATGTCCTGCATAAATAAATAAATTTCATCATATATGTCACTGATAAAAACACGTGTACGTTTGATAAATTGATGGACATGCATGATGCGTACGTACTAGTGTAATGGCCTTGATTTTATTGTTGTCGAGGTGGAAGCCAAAGCCACCTTTCTCCTGCAAGCCGATGAGCACATCGACGAGGTTCTCGTCGACGTTCTCGGCACCGTTCCTGATCTTCTCCTCACGGATGCGCTTCCTCTCCTCGATGATCTCGTCGAGGACGCCGTCCACCGTCTTGTTGATTTTCCGGAGGCTACGTTTCATGCCGGTGACCGTCGCGAGCACGCTGGTCCACGTCGGGAAGAGGTCGGGGATGTTGAAACCGCTGGCCAGCCCGACGCCGGACTTGATAGCCGCCATGAACTCCGGCGCGTTCTTCCTCTTCTTCCCGAACGCCGCCCGCGACACGATGCTGTTGGTCACGCTGTGGAACATCACGCTCAGGTTAACCGGCGTCATTGGGCCCACCGCGCGGATCTCGTTAACACGCATCATCACCTACAATTAAATATAATTTATAGGAAAATAATTAATAATATGCTTTCATAGACCGATAATTAATCTTACAGTTTGTTTTAAATCAATCAGTTAATGTTACTCCTCTAGCTTATGGAGGAGCATATGCACAAATTAACATGCAAATTGACCATTTGGTGTCAACTTTTTTCTTGCCGATGATAGTACTCCGTACCATGTACTAGTTGATAGTACTATCTTCAATATAGCTGACGTTATTTTGGCACCTGGGAGTGGGAGTCATTTTCAAACAAGAGGAGTATATATTCGTTTATTTCCCTTATAATAAATCCAGAAATTAATAGGTATCTAGGTCGTCTTGGAACTTTGTCTGAAAAAGGTATTAATTATGTCTAGGTTTTTTAAATCATGAGTAATCGATATACTCAGTTGTTAACGTTAATCATATGGTTGCACGCTGTGCGAATCCCAAACACCAACCTCGTCCTCCCTGATGTGACGGAAGGAGAGCACGCGCTTGGGGCTGAGGATCTCAGCGGCGCAGAGCTGGCGGAGCTTGCGCCAGTAGTCGCCGGAGGGGGAGAAGAGGATGTCCACCCATTCGTAGCCGACGATCTCGCCGGCGAGCAGCTTGGGCCGCGTCGCGAAGTTGGTATCGTGCGTCTTGAGCACCTCGCGCGCCATCTCCCTGGAGGAGGCCACAACCAGGGGCGTCTCCCCCAGCTGCAGCATCATCAGCGGGCCGTACACGGCGGCGAGGTCGCGCAGCTTGCGGTGGGGCAGCACGTTTACCAGGTGGTGCATGCTGCCGATCACCGGCAGCTTCCACGGACCCGGCGGCGAGCGCATACGCTGCACCAGGAGCATCTTCAGCAACTGCAGCACCGTGACGGCGACTACGGAGAGCAGCAGCGACTGGTAGAAGAGTTCGTCCATGGTGACCGATCGATCAGCTAGCTAGCTGTGTGTGCACACTAAGCTGATTCCACAGCACGTGCATGCACAAATTAGGTTTTACTCGGTTATGTATGCGAGTTAAGTTGCTCTTGCTCCGCTTGGGCAGTGGGGTATTTATAGTGGGAGATGGCGAACCAACAGGAGTACTGGCCCCGGTGACGATGGTACTTTGTGACGCTTAACTGCTGCCTTGCCACGGGTGCCCGCTTGGTGGGTTTTTGTATGAGCTCTCTATCTACGTTAGGCTGCAGACTATAGATTGTGATTGGTTTTGGTACGAGCTCTACGTTAGGCTACCCAACTGTACAAAATCTGTGTAGGATGGAATTAGTTTAAGACAATCAAATTTAATAAATTCTAAACACAACACTGTTTCGTTACAGATTATAACCAAAGGTCCCTAACTAATTTCAGTTGATCTAAAAAATTTACAGAATAAGATAGATAAAATTTACAAACAAACCCAACCAACATCACTTAATCGGACTTCTGAATCTAAAGATATTAATAAAACAAAATTACCAAATAGTTGACTAAAATTAATTAAACACTAATTAGTTAAAAATAGAAGATATAAAAATAATTAATCAATCAAACTTATCGCAAAACTAGAAAAATACCCTAACTAAATTTTGGATGAAATAAATCAAATCAAAATCCAGAGAAAATAATTTAATCCAAAATTAAATGCTAAGTATGCATGAAAAAGAGAGAATAATTTCCACACAAATTTTTGACAAACTTTACCTTTATTTATAAAATTATACTTACAAAAATTAGAAAAAACTCTTGATGTATGACAATCCCTAACATCTTACCCTCTATTTATTAAAAAAATCTCAAATAAAATGACCTAAATACCTCTAATATATCATAACCACTACGCTATTTATTTTTAGCTATCCGATCTGAAAAGGACGCTCCAATTAGCGCCACGTCACCCTTCATATGGAAGGCTACATAGTCCGACTTAATTTCGTTGAAAATCTGACTCAGTTACTATTACAGTGACTCCGCTCCAATTAGAACACGCATGTTGCCTCCAGATATTCTATGGCTTGCCCCACGCATGCTCTTGCACGTGACACGTCACTCCTCATAGCCCCACCTATCAATTGTCGAGACTTCACCATACCTGCACTCACGCTCGTTGATAGACTTGACCCACTTGTCAGTCACAATGCCTCCACGCCCGCATCTACGTTCGCTGACAGGCATAGCCCGCCTATTAGCCTCTACGTTATCACTGCGCGCGCGCCCACTCTCGTTGATAGCTCGGTCCTACCTATCAGTCTCTACGCCACCGCCACACACCAGCTCTTGCTGACAGCTTGGTCCTACCTGTCAATCTGACGTTGTTGCTGAGCATCGCCGTATAGCTCAATGTTTCTCCGGGCTATACCCATTACTATTTCACTAGGCCATCAAAAATCAACCCGTTACTATTATAAATTTAGAAAATTCTTTTATCAACTTTCGTTCGAAATTCCTTCGAATTTTTTTAACAATTTTCTTTATATTTCTCAAATTTAATTTCTACATACAAATAAAGAAAAAACATTATTCGACACAGATTTTTTAACCTGAGCTATATCAATACATACGTTCACCATATATTTTTAATAAATAATTTAAAATAAAACCAATTAATTAATGCTAATTTTAATATAAAATAATTTTACTAATTTTAATATAAACTATTTTATCAATTTTACTTAAATTTATTTTTTCATCATTATTATCTGATAATCTGATATGACAAGCTATGCCTTTTTCAACTTTTTTAGAAATCTTACTTCCTCTTCCACTCTTCCTCCTTCAGCAGACAACCTCCCTCAATTCAAATACCTACCACCTTTTTAATAATAAAAATTAATCCAACAGAAAGATATTTCCGGTCAGGTGCTACGGGTTTGTTTTTTTCTATGCACCAACTAGGATGCACTAATGTTGCCAATTTCATTTGGTGTCAAAATGCGAGCGCTTGCTAGATGACGGATTTTTGAAATTTTCCAAAATGGGTTGGTTTGGAGAAACTCCAAATTCTGGCAGAAAAAATTCAATGAAACTCAAAAGAATAGAATGAAATACCATGGGATGCACACAAACTCTAATGGATAGAATTATGCACTTACAACGTGACGTACCTCATCAATGGTGCTTCCAATAATAGACAAAGAACATATGTCCTTTGCACCGGCTTATCAGAAAAATACACAATCATTCAAATCTGATATTAGAATTTAAACCCTAATGATATAGCTTTGATAATTCCCACTGCACGTTAGTGATGTGTCCTCTAAGATAGCTTGTACTTATTCGACCAACGTATTGCATGATAGCCAACAATTTATTTGTGGGGAAAAAAGTAGGGTATTTGGTCCTTAGAACATGTCCAACATAAGAAAAGCTTTAGTTCTTTTCTATCTCACTACTGAGTAAGTAATATGGTTTTTCTTTTATGGATTAACCTCTCTTAATTTACAAGGTACAGTCATAGATTTATTTTTTTTATTAATGTCTACAAGCCCTATGCTTGATTTGATTGGAGATAGGCCGGTATGCTTTGATTTGACTAGAGGTAGAGGCATAGATTTATATATTTGGACCCCATTCTCAAATCTCCACCACATGATTCAACTACGCGTGATTTAATGGCTTATCTCTTGGTCACGCGTGCTAAATTAGAACTTCTTAGCCTTTCTAAACAATTATAACACCATACGTGAAAAATCAACATTAATCGGCCTAGCCTAGCTAATCCCAAGAGCTAGTTGACTTACACTTTTATTCCTTCGTACGAAAAGGTTAACCCACCAACCAAAATCACATCTAGTCCACATGATCAATAACAACCACCGCTAACATGCTTCTAATGGCTAATAGCATCAACAGCTCACAACACAACATATATAGTAGATGCCCATACCTAAGTCTACCTCTTCTGAGGCACCTCATCACACACAGTAGGTTACTCTCTTCGCATAAAAAGTTAACCGGAAGATATAATGGCTAGAGAGTCGAGGCTTATAAACCGGCCATCACCAATCTAATTGACTTTCCATGGTGGTACTATAATCCCATGAAGTACAACCGAAACAGGGCCACATGGGCTTGGGTATTACAATACGTTATACATACCTTGAATGGTTATAATTAATGGGAAGACCGATTCAAAAAACAAAGAATCGTTTAACATAATTATAGCATACGAGAAGACGCAAAAAATGTTTTAAATGTGAGAATTGAATGCTGCTCAATGTGATAAACATAATTTTTCCTATCAAGAAGAAAAAAATTATAGTAATTTCTATATATACCTCCACACCGTCTTGTCAAGCCAAAAGTTTGTTCTAAAATTGAGTTAATGTTAACAAATAAGCTAAAATCTGTTATACTATTTATAATTAATTTGTTTTATCGCAATTAATTTACAGTGAGAGAGAGAGAGCGGATTGAGGAGAGAAGAGCAAAGGGGAAGAAAGAGGGTGGTGAGGGAGGGAGGTTGGCTGGATCGGTCAACCCACTTATAATCTTGCATGATTTTTTTAGGTGGTACTATGTTTTCTCATTGACCGTTTGTAGAATGCTAATTTTAATAAGTTATTTTATAAAATAGATTATTTTTATATATGGATACCCTAAATGATGGTTTCTATTACTGTAGATGAACCATAATTATATATACAAAATTAATTGCCTGAGTTAGAACTATAGAAATAGAGTTGTTGAATTCTTGAATGCCACGACAGATGATAAGAGAATAAATAATAAATATGTGGCTTGTCCATGCATATACTATAGAAATAATAAGATGATAGTAGATAGAGTGTAATTATAATCTTATGTGATATGATGAGGTTGTATGAAGATTTATAGTTGCTAGAGTAAGTATAGTGAGCAAGAGCTGCCAAATATTCCAGTTAATAAAGTCGACAATGAACAAAACGATGTATAAGAAGATGGAGATATCATGTTCGTTCCTTTTCTATTGGGCGGTGATATCATTGCTGTCGATCCTGATCTTTCTCATATGCTTTGTAATGTTGAGAAACCAACCTATAACAAGAGGGATTATTAGAAGTTCTTCGCTTTGGTGCCTGACTCAGAGACGCCTATATATCCTGGATACGAGCAGAAGCACACAAAACTATATATATTGTCCTCATGTTGATGAAGTTTAAGTCAAAAAATTTATGTATCTCCTTGATTTTCTCAAGGACTTGCTGTCCAAGGGGAACAAAATACCAAAAATAACACATGAAGCAAAGTGAGCGTTATGTCCATTGGGGTTAAGTGCTTAGAAGAATTCACGCATGTCAAAATGACTGATCTTATATTATGAATAATACACCAATTTGGGTGCGTGCTCTACATGCAAAACTTCTCGATACAAGTGAAAGAAGAGTAGTCTTGAGAGGAGGAAGTCCAAAAGGGGTGGTTCCACAAAGGTTTTGTAGTATCTCGCTATTGCTAAATGCATTAATCGATTGTTTAACTAACCTAAGGAAGCTATGTTAGTTAGTTGGCATGCAAAAAATAGAAAGGATGACAGTATGCTAAGACATCTGGCTGACTCAGTGTAGTGGAGGAATATCGTTTGGGATTACCACAAATTTGCAGAAGATCCGATGAACATCAAGGTTGGTTTAAGTACGGACAACATGAATCCGTTTGGGACCTAAGCAGTTGTTATAGCACTTGCTCAATTCTTCTCATGAACTTTAACCTACCGTATTGATTGTGTTTTAAAAGAAAGTATATTATGATTTACATATTAGTGCAAGGCCTAAGACAGGCTGGCAACTATATTGATGTGTACTTAGAAACTTTAGATGATGACTTGAAAATGTTATGCCATTAAGGGTCTCAAACATGGGATGCTTATAGACAGGAGAACTTCAGAATTCATGCTCCATTGTTCTACGCCATTAACAACTACCCTTCACTTAGTAACATTGTTGGTCAGACTCTAAATGGAAAGAATGCTTATTTGGACTATGTAGAGGGAACACATAGCAGGTGGATGAATAATTCATGCAAAATGGTCTATATGGCCTATAGGAGATTCCTCCCACTATATCACCCATATAGAAAAATGAAGAAATACTTCATCAGTAAGAAAGAAAGTTGTTTTGTATTGGTGGATTTAACAAGAAAATAGGTGCATACCTTAGTGAGGGACATCCGTAATGATTTTAGAAAGAAGAAGAAAACTGCCAACCCAAAGTTGCAGAGTATGTAGAAGAAGAAGTTAATATTCTAGTGGCTACTGTATTAGGAACATCTAAAAGTCTACCGTTTTATTAATCTGATGCATATAGAGAAGAATGTTTGTGAGTCTTATTAGGTTACTACTTAATATACCAAGTAAGACAATGGACGAGCTAAATGCACGACGAGATTTACAAGGTATGAAACTCTATAAGGAACTACAACCAACAACCTCTAAGTTACGAAGGTTGTACCTCCTTCTAGCTTTCCACACTCTATCGAAGGAGAAAAAAATATAGGTTAGCATGTTTATAGAGTATTAAGATTTTATTTGACTACTCATCACGGCCATATAAGTGGGTTTCGATGGATGACTTCAAGATGATTGGGATGAAGTCCCACAACTATCATGTCCTAATTAAATAGCTTCTATCAGTTTCCATTAGGAACATTCTATCGCTAAAAGTGTGGCACATGATAATGCGTTTATACTCCTTCTTCAACATAATAGGCCAGAAGATCATCGACCTAGAGGGACTAGATGACTTATTGGTCAATGTCATAAAAATCCTATCATCTCGAGATATACTTCTCACCTACGTTCTTCGATATCATGATATATCTCATTGTCCACCTGGTTAAGCAAACAAAAGCATGTGGTCTTGTGTTCATGAGGAAGATGTACCCATTTAAAAGATACAAGGGAATTTTAAAATGTTACATATGGAATAGGTTCCATCCTGAGGGAAGCATTATTGAAGGGTATAGCACTGAGGAAGTCATTGTATTCTATGTAGACTACATGGCTGAGATTAGGGCAATTCTAATTCTGTGGTCAAGACATGAGGGTGGGCTAGAAGGGGTAGGGACCATCAGACGGAAAACTAAAATGCTAGATCACACCCAATATGATAAAGTCCATTTCACCATGTTGCAACATATGACTGAGGTAGTGTCGTACTTAAAGGAATATGAAGCAAAGATCTAAGAAGACAATGTTAACCGATTAGCTAATTGGGTCTGAATAAAACACGTTGCAAGTTTCAATGAATGGTTTGGTTCAATGATCATATTTCCAAGTTGGCCAACATCACAAGTGAGACCTTGAAATGATTAGCATGAGGGCTTGGATGGGATGGTCTAACTTGGTAAGAATATGATATTAATAGATATATCTTCTACACGAAGCAAGCAAGATGACAAAAGCATGGTGTAGAACAGTGGTATACATATAGAGGCAGTTAATAACCAACTTGTCAATCGTGATCAATACTATGACTGGATAGAGGAAATATTAGATATGAGTTATGTGAAATTCAAAATGGTGTTGTTGTAGTATAGTTTGGTTGATCTAAAGGAAGTTAAGGTTGATAAAGAGGGATTCATGGTTGTAAATCTATAGTCGAATGGATATAAGGATAAACTATTTGTACTCGTCAAACAACTTGTCCAAATTTTCCACATAACCGATCCGGCAAATAAGAGGTTTCATATAGTTCGTGAAGGCAAAAGAAGAATTATTAGGGTCGACAATATTATAGATGATGATGTTTACAATAAGTTCATCTATGGTGTTAGCCAAGAGTCTCTTCTTGGAGACATGCAACGAGAAGATGGAATCATGTATGCATGTGCAGACTATGAAGAAGGAATTCTTATGTAATGTAAGCATATGAAATGTTCAAAGTTACCTATGGCAAATATGTATTTGAACATGATTTGATAAATGCATGGCCTTTAAGAAATATTATTACTTATGTCTATTTGTATATATGTGCTTGTGGATAAATGTATTTAAGTGTAGTTGAGAAATGGCTTTAGATTATAATTTGAATGCTTTTTAAAAATATACTAAATAAATCTCAAACACACATGAGCGTTACTATCACAGGTAACTTATTTATGATGGGGCATAGCAGTAGACCCATCAGAGGTATGTTACCGGTGATGGGTCTATAGCAATGGCCCATCATAGATGTGATTGATCAGTCTGTAGTGCGGTGACTTTGGGCTTCAATCCTAAGTCACTACACATCCACATTCACATCCGTTGCAACCGCAACCTCAATCTTCATAGCCACCACCGATGCCATACCACCCCGAGCTCCACCGTCGCCACTAGTGCCATGCCTTCCCGAGCTCCACTACCCCTATGAGCGGTGTTAGTACAATTTTATAATTAACATATGTTAGTATTTAGGAATTTAATAATTGGCATGTGTTAGTATTTAGAAATTGTATAAATTGCCATGTGTTAGTATTTAGGAATTTTATTATTGACATGCGTTAAAATTTAGGAAAATTATCGCCAACACAAAAGGTGCAGAGCGTAGACTTGGTTGCCAAATATACAAAAGTAAATGTGAACCAAGTCAAGAATAATTGGTTTGGATATCTACTACTAATATTGCCAAACGATGAGATTATGACTCATAAGTCTATAAAACAAACCTTCAGACAATGGACTAAGACAAATGTAGAGATCAAGATAACTCGTCTATTTCAGCTGGCTAACCCGTCTCCTCCATCTCAACACACTCATCCGGTGATCAAGACTCCTTGTGATCCCACTATGATAGAACCAGTAGATCTTGGGTCCAATATTATGGATTGGGATTACATACCCGATAATGTAACTTTGGTAAAGATCCCTCTCAGGTATGATATTTTCCCAACGCACAACATAATGCAATGTGTAAAGGGCAAGTGAAAGTGAAAGGGGAAGGGAAGGAGAAGACATCTTTGGCCCCTAAACATTTCCAAGCCAGTATGTGCTAGGTATGCCCTTGGTAGATGACCCTATTTTAGAAAAAAAATAGATACTTGTTGACAAGAACTTAACAGATACTACATGCAAGTCAGCAACTACAAGAGGAAGCACAGTGAGTCCTCCATCATTGGACATCATGATCAAGAGCCATTCCTTTCTAGTCCAACCTTTATCGTTGTCGGATTTGAAGATCTATTTGATCTATATAGGGTGAGAGTGGTGGATATGAGCTTTTTGAAATACTTCTCCTTGTAAGTGCACATAGACCTACTTTATGTGCTAAGTACTCATTTTCCAATATTCCTAAGTAATATCTGCATAGTTATAGGTTATATTGGAAGGAGTCCCAAGGTTGACTAACCAGGTTGGTTTCCTTAATGCATCAATGGTCCATGAGACCAACTTGAATAACAAGTTAGATGAAGTTGGACATTGTATTAACCATTGCATGTGGGACCATTAAGACAAGGAATACATAATACTAGTATATAATCAATAATAAGAGACTTTAGATTTTAAGTTTATCACTTTTAAATTTTTGTACTATTATTTATGTAGAACTCAAACTTATGACGGCTACATGTCTATAATATAGGAAAGATTGGATTCTTTTGATCATAGTACTAATAAAATAGGGTTTACTTCCTTAACTCCAACCTCAACGGTCAATATGATTTCTCGCCTCTTGCTGCTGCAATAGACATTGCATGGGTATCGTACATCCATAATAGTGGCAAGCACAAAGGCAATAATGAATCTCTCCATCATAACATGGACTTAAAATGCATGCAACATGTTAAGGATGATGTGTGCCATAACATGGCTACATAGATAAAACAGGTGACCAACTTTGATCCTGAGGTTTCTGCCTAAAAACGCATCTTATTTGTACTTACTGATAGTATTAGTAGTTATAAACTAACTAAAATCTTTATGTGCAGACAAAAAGCTATAACTTCTGACCAATCGACCAAGCGTAGATTAGAGTACATATCATCGGCTTTATCCTCTTAGAAATCTTAAGATGTAAAGGAATGTTTCATTTGAAGTAGAAATTATAAATGTGTCTGATTCCATAAAACATTGTTATTTATTTAATTGATAGTTGTAACATACAATTAATATTGAATTTTGGGTTACAAATTAATAATTATGTTTATTTGTATCTATGTGTTGTGGATGGATGTATTTAGGCTAAATCGTCTCGTTAGCTTTGTTTATACTAGGGTTACATAGTTATAAGAATTGGTTATTAAATTATCATAGAATAGCAGATGAGCAAAGTCCCAAGTTGGTTTGGTTAGATTAGTGTATATACTAGCTAACGAAGAAAGCTTGGGATGTCGTTCACCTAGAATTCTATTATTTTTTACAATATTCCATCTATAAGTAAAAAGATGCCTCATAACTTACCAATTCTAAGTTATATTATACACTTTGGTACTTAAATCTTCTTTAAAATAAGAGGTTGCATTTTATAGGAGTTCATACGCACACGGATGGCAAGTATATATTTTTTAATAAGTTTGTGTCCCTCAATATCAAATGACATGACAGCTCTATATAAGCAGATTTTAATTACATGTGAGAAATATATCTTTTGTATGTATGACATTGTTAATACATATTGTGAATATGGTATGTGTAAGCTTGTTGATACATATATGATTGTAAATATGTGATTTGTAGTTAATTATGGATTATGCTATATGTTTGTGGCTAGAGAGCACTACGATCTAGGAATGTATATGTTTCATAAAACAAAAAAATAAATTTAATTTTTTTTCACATGTCTGGTTTTAATAGAAAGTAGTGACAAGTAAACCCTACCAGTGACGTAATATAAGTATAATCCACCAGAGAATGTAATATAATATAAGTCACCTCTGATGGGCAATAATAACAATGTCGGACATACCTATGACGCATTCGAATTGACAAGTTGAAATGGTAGAGTAGACCAGCAAACATTACCTCCGTGCTAGGAAGACCATTGTTGAAACCGGGGCACATCCTTTGGCCGGAGCCAAAGAGAATGAACTCGTAGTTGCTACCTATAAAGTCGACAATACCATCCTCGAAGCGCTCTGGCTTAAACTCCTTGGCATCATCCCAGTACCTAGCGTCACGGGCTATCGCCCATGTGTTGATGATGACAGGGGACTTGGCTGGGATTGTACACCCATTGAGCTCTCACACGTTGATGCTCTCCCTTGGCACAAGCAGGGGCGCTGGTGGGTGCAGCCAGAGTGCCTCCCTCATCACCATCTTCAAACGAAGGTTGCTTGCTTGCAAGTCAGCCTCCGTCACCGTTTCATCACAGCAGGGTTTCGCAACAGCTGCGACATCCCCCACTCCATCGCCGACGCCGATGTTCCAGTCCCTCCCGCGAACATATCCTGCATATACAAATAAATTTCATCATATGGCTGAAAATAAAGGGTAAAAAACGACATGTGTATGTTTGTTGCCTTGGTTGACATGGATGTTTCGTACGTACCAGTGTAATGGCCTTGATTTTACTGTTGTCGGGGTGGAAGCCAATGCCAACTTTCTCCGGCAAGCCGATGAGCACATCGACGAGGTTCTCGTCGACGGTCTCAGCACCGCTCCTGATCTTCTCGTTACGGATGCCCTTCCTCTCCTCGATGATCTCCTAGAGGATGCCGTCCACCGTCTTGTAGATTTTCCGGAGGCTGCGCTTCATGCCGGTGACCGTCGCGAGCATGCTGGTCCACGTCGGGAAGAGGTCAGTGATGTTGAAACCGCTGGCCAGCCCGTCGCCGGACTTGATGGCCGCCATGAACTCCGGCGCGTTCTTCCTCTTCTTCCCGAACGCCGCTCGCGATACGACGCCGTTGGTCACGCTGAGGTTCACGGGCGTTGATGGCCCCGCCGCGCGGATCTCGATAACACGCATCACCACCTACAATTAAATATAATTAATTTTATGCTTTCATCTACAGTCAATTAACGATTTAGTGGCAACTTTCTTCTGTGCGAGGATAGTACACCGTACCATGTACTACTTGATAGCATTACCTTCAATATAGCTGACGTTATTTTGGCACGTGGGAGTACTAAAGTCAGAAATTAATAGGTATCTAGGCGTTCTAAAAAAAGATGGGTACGTAGGTTTTAATTATGCCTTTGCGATACTATAAAATAAAATCTCTTAAAATTCTTTTAAAATTAACTATAGCATATTTATTATATAATTACATTATAACTATAGTATCGTAATTAAAATATAACTTATTTATAACTTATCCTTATAAATAAAAATATACCAGCGGTGCACTCGATAGTATAACGTGCTTGCAACCACGACGTCCTGAGAACCCCTGCCTCGCACCGGCGTTAAAACTTTTTCTCCCCGTTCAGCACAAATCTTAAAGCGCATTCAACGGTCGAAAAATCAAAAGTTTGCCCACCTGATTTTCCTTCGACAGTTCTTTAGCGTTTCCGTTTTTGTAATCATGAGCAATCGATATACTCAGTCGTTGTTAACGTTAATCATATGGTTGCACGCTATGCGAATCCCAAACACCAACCCCGTCCTCCCTGATGTGGCGGAAGGAGAGCACGCGCGTGGGGCTGAGGATCTCGGCGGCGTAGTGCTGGCGGAGCTTGCGCCATTAGTCGCCGAAGGGGGAGAAGAGGATGTCGGCCCACTCGTAGCCGACGATCTCGCCGGCGAGCAGCTTGGGCTCCGTGAAGTTGGTGTCGTGCGTCTTGACCACCTCGCGCGCCATCTCCTTAGAGGAAGCCACCACCAGCGGTGTTTCTCCCAGCTGCAGTATCATCAGCGGGCCGTGCCCGGCTGCGAGGTCCTGAAGCGTGCGGTTCGGCAGCACGTTCACCAGGTGGTGCATGCTACCGATCACCGGCAGTTTCCACGGCCCCGGCGCCGTGAGGGGACGCCACGAGGAGCATCTTCAGGAGCTGCAGCACCGTGACGACGACCACGGAGAGCAGCAGGAACTGGTGGAAGAGATCGTCCATGGCGATCGATCGATCAGTTAGCCATAGCTACGTGTCAGCTAATTAGCTGATTTCACAGCGTGCACAAGTACTAGGTGTTACTCGGTTTTGCATGCGAGTGAACTTGCTGCGTCTCCCCTGGGCAGTGGGGTATTTATAGGAAGAGATGGCCAGGCGACACGCTTAAGACTGGCCCAGGTGACGATATGGTGTTACTGGTTGAGTGTCGCTCACGATAAAACCGTGCAGACTGTGGCTGTTTGTACGATCACTATTATATAAAATGATCCTTGATAGAACAAAAACAAAATGTAAATATACCGATGACTAAAACACCAAACATAATATTTAGTATTGGGTAAAAACTCATTGCCACTATAGTATCATTAATATTAGTACTACCGGTACTATTACTAATGTTTTTTTATCACTAGTTGTAATAGTCAGACGTCCTTAATAATCATACACCATTTTTAGTACCGATTAACAATATCAAGTGTACTAAAGATTTATACATTAGTTTTGGTATTACCAACTGATACTAATATTATTGAACATATTTGCACCAGTTAAAAACACTAACCGATACTAATATATAGTCATTAATATTGGTTAGTATTTACAATAGGTATCTCTCTCTTTAAACGTTTCTTTTTCTCTTAGCCCAATAAATTTATAAACAGAGAATAATGTCATGATGATTTGGGAGGAATGAAGTTGCTGCAAAAAAAATTCATGAATATATTTTTTTGATGATTTCACTTATCCAAAGGCTTTAAAATGATAGAAACTTTATCCTCTATTAAGATATTGTATTTCTAGTTTATATATTTGTATACCCATTCTCTCAAAAAATATAAAAATGGATGAGAAAGAATAAAATTTTTTACAAAATAAGAATATGTCTTGATTGTAAAGGTAATCTAATAATAAGAGTATTTCATAATAGTAAAAATACAAAAAAACATGTGAAAAAATGTTAAAAAAGAGTAAACAAAAGAAGATTATAGAAAATAGAGGAAAACGAATAGAACATTAGGTAAGATAGAAAAATTAGTGAATGTCTTGGACATCTAAAATTAATAAGAGTATGGGCTACTAGAAAAGAAAATGGAAAAATACGATAAGTATGAAAAAAAATGGGGAATAAGAAAAATATAGAAAAATAGAGGAAAAAGTATTAAGGGTTAGAAATATATGAAAAACAAGAAACTGTGTTAATACTAAAAATAACCCAGGAGTAATAACATTATATCGTATTAGATATTTTTACAAGGAACTCTATCGATTCATGGCGTTGCCTTCATAGAGAGGTGCAGCAAGATTTGTCCACATATTTTTATAGATTCTACTGATCGAAGTGCTTTATACAAAGGTTTGCAATACTCTTTTATTCACTCACCTTTTAAGATCCGGATGTTTAAAATTATTAATTTTCATAACTAATTCTTTACTTGTAATGTAGATGAACCGATAATGGATGTACAATGCGAACTGACGGTCAAAAGAGTTCATTGATGGCATGCATTATTTTCTCAGGGTGGCCGATGTCCACAAGATTAAGGGTTTCATATGTTGTCCATGTAAAAACTATAAGTATCGAAAAGAGTACTCTTCCTCAAGGATTCTTCATTTGCACTTCTTACCCTCAGGATTCATGCCTACCTATAATTATTGGACCAAACATGGAGAGAGAGGGGTTGCAATAGAAAATGATGTAGAAGAAGACAACATTCTTTACTGGGCTTGATACGGTGGCTTTAGAGATACTACAATGGGCGAGGTGGAAGGAGGGGATGTAAAAGATGACAGTGCAGATGATCTTGGTCAGATGTTGCATGATGCAAAGAAAGACTGCGAGAGTGAAAAAGAGCTAAATAAATTGGAGAGTATGTTAGTAGACCACAAAACGTTGTTGTACCTAGATTGCAAATAGGGGCACAAAAAGTTGGGTACCACACTAGACTTCTTTCAATGAAAGGCAACAAATGGTGTGACTGAAAAGGCATTTGAGTTGTTATTGAAACTTGTAAAGAATATTCTTCTAGAGGGTAATGAATTGCCCGCAACAACATATGAAGCAAAATAGCTAGTCTGTCCTTAAGGATTAGAAGTTGAGAAGATACATGCATGTCCCAATGATTGTATCCTTTATCGCGGTGAGGAGTACGAGAACCTAGATGCATGCCTAGTTTGTAAGGTATTGTGATACAAGATCAAATGAGATGATCAAAGTAATGTTGAGGGACAACCTTTGAAGAGACACACCGCTAAAGTGATGTGATATTTCCCTAGAATACCACATCTAAAGCAATTGTTTAGGAACAAAGTGCTTGCTAAAATGATGTGCTGGCATGTAGAAGAACGTAAACATGACACGATGTTGAAACACCCTGCTGGTGGGTCCTAGTGGCGAAAACTCAACAGAACATTCCAAGACTTTAGAAATGACGCAAGGAATATAAGGTTTGGTTTAAGTATAGATGGCATGAATGCTTTTGGGGAGATGAGTAGTGGTCGTAGCACTTGCCTATGACTCTATATATCTATACCTTCCTCCTTGGTTGTGCATGAAATGAAAGTATATCATGATGCTGGTGCTTTTTTAAGGCCTAAATCAACCTGGTAATGACATTGATATGTATCTAAGACCATTGGTTGAAGAACTGCTACTATTGTGAAATGAAGAAGGTGTCTCTATGTGGGATGAGGACAAATAGGAGCAATTTAACCTATGAGTATTACTGTTCATAACCATCAACGATTGGCCTACATTAGGCAACCTATCAGTACTAACAAAAAAGGGGTATAGAGTTTGCACCCACTGTTTAGATTAAATTGACAGTATGTATTTGATACATTGTAGGAAGGTTGTATACATGCGCCATCATCGATTTCTTATTGCCAACCATCCTGTATGAAAAGAAAGGCAAGCATTTCAAAGAGAAAGTGTACCATCGTACTAAGCCTATGCACCATAATGGGAAAATTGTATCTGCTGCGGTAAAAGATCTAAAAGTAGTATTTTGAAAGGGACCTAGCAGCCAACCTGTTCTAAGTAAGATGGTCACATGACGATGTGGAAGAAGTTTGTTTTTTTGAGAATTAGCTTATTGGGAAGTCTTAGAGATCTGCAATGCAATCGATGTGATGCACCTCACTAAGAACCTTTGAATGAACCTGCTAGCCTTCCTAGGTATATATGGGAAGTCCAAAGATACACTTGAGGCACAACACGATCTGAAACATATGAAACAACATGAAGACCTTCATCCAGAAAAGAGACAAAAAGGAAGGCATTATTTACATCCTACTAGCTAAAATCTCAGAAAGGAAGAGAAGAAAAACATGTTCGAATGTCTAGACAACATCAAGATCCTATCCAAATACTTGTCGAATATAAAGGGAATAATAAACATGAAAGAGAAGAAATTCACAAACTTAAAGTCTCATAACAGTCACGTGTTGATGACATAATTGCTTCATGTTGTATTTAGGGGTATTCATCCTATTAATGTCTGGACAGCAATAATAAAGCTTTATGTATTTCTCAACTCAATTTCTCAGATGGTCATCGATTAAGACATTTTAATAAGCCTATAGACTGTCGTAGTCTAATATCTTGTTAGCTTTGAGATGATTTTTCCACCATCCTTCTTCATTATCATGACGCATCTTCTCACTCACCTTGTCAAAGAGATCGATATTCTTGGTCTTATGTACCTACACAGTATGCTCCCTTTTGAGAGGTACATGGGCATTCTAAAGAAGTATATTTATAATCGTTATTGTCTGGAAGGATGCATCGCCCAGGGTTATGGAACAGAGGAGGTCATTGAGTTTTGCATAGACTTAATTGATGACCTTAGTCTAATCGAGGTCTCCGAATCAAGCCACGAGGAAATATTAAGGGGAAAGAGCACACTTGAAAGAAAACCAATAATGACTGTAGATAATGATTTATTCCGTAGTGCACATTTCACGGTTTTACAACAATCCTCGTTGGTGGCTCCATACGTTGAAGAGCACATGACAATTGTATGCTCCAAAAACCAGAGGAAGTCCACTGCCTAGGTTACACATCATCACATTTATAATTTTGCTGCTTGGTTGTGAGAACATCTCATGGGTAACAGATCGATTGATGAACAACTAGCCTGGTTGGTGAGAGGACCATCATGCTCAGTCTTGACATTCTAAGGATACAAGAAAAATGGGTATATATTTTTCACAGGAGCCCAAGACAAAAAGAGCAATAGCTAAACCAGTGTTGTCCATATAGATGCCATGGACAACAATGGGACAAATAACACGTACTATGGTGTCATTGAGGAGATATGGGAACCCGAGTATGGTCCTTTGAAGGTCCCTATCTATTGGTACTAATGGGTGAGGCTGACTGGTAGAGACGTAATGTTTGATGAGTTTGGGATGACAACAATTGACCTTAACAAGATTAGGTACTTAGATGAACCATTCGTCCTAGCCAATGATGTGACTTAAGTTTTATATGTGAAGGACAAGTCTAGCAAAGCAAAAAAGGGCATATCTAAGCAAACAAGTAAAGTGCTTGATGAGCTAAAGCGCCATGTGGTTCTCATAGGAAAAATAAAAATCGTTAGAGTTGAGGGCAAGACAGATGAGATTATGATCAGTTTGACGAGCAACCTCTGTTCATAGTGGCAGTTGACTTAAGCCTCCTCCTTGCAAATACTCCATACTTACCCCAAGATCATAGCCAAGGGACATTCGTAAAAAAAGTTTGTTGCCTCTGCAATCATGTCATGAGATTGAATATATATCATCTACATGTATTGTCTTTTTTTAATATTTACAACATCCTATTTTTACTATAATATTTAATGGATGGAGTACACTATAATATTTTTTTTAAGTTACAAATAAAAAATTTTATCGACCTTATTTATATCAAAATCATATGTTTCTTCTTTTCCATATCTTTTCCATATGCTATTGTTTTCTTATTTTTTTGTCTATTCTACTAAACCGATCTCAATATTAGAATCTTCCTCTTGTGCTAAATCCAATAAAAATCCATGTACTTGTGCAATTATCAGATGGAACTTTTCTTACTTTGCGTCTTAGAATTGACTTTCAGAACCAATGTATAGGGATTTTCTATACTTCTAGCACTAAGCTCTCAAACTCTTGGGAGGAAAATTTCTCCTTGATGGAAGCTAGCAATCCTTGGAAAGCTAGTTCAGCCAATTATCCATCACTTCAATTTAAACTATAGCATAGTTGCACACATCAAGGATTCTTTAAATATATTTTGGGACCGATTCTTCCGTCCTTTGACACATCAATTTAAGATATATTAACCACATTTCATTAACTCTAGGAAAGTATTTGTAAAATTTTTTTTTGCAGATTGGCCCAACCTCTGATTGAATTTGATAGTAAAGACAAAAACCATGTAAAAGTTGATCTAGATAATGACAACGGGAACAACCTAACCCTCAAAGCTTCCTCCACCGATGCCACTCCACATTGTACTAAGAATTGGCTGATGTGTTCTACCGTAGATATATCATCTTGCCCTAAGAATTTTAAAAAAACTTGCACCCTGTATTGATGAGGCAACAGAAGCTTATCAAACCAATTAAGGTATGGACGCTGATACATGAATGTCTGTTCATTCAATTTTAAACCAAACTATTCCCTCGTTATGTTGACTATCCTTATTGTCCATTTATTGTCTCGTGCATTATCTATCGGATACTGCTGTAAAGGCAATGGTATTAGCCCTTGTGCCTAGTGATCTCTTAGTGCTTGATTCCAACCAAGGATCCACCATGTTGATTCTAGTGTCCTCCATAATAGGTGGTCTAATGATATCTCGGAGGAATTCCATTACACTATCCTTCAAACTGTATTTGCCCAAAAGGAATCAATCTGGGAATCATATCTCTCTCTAGTCCATAAGTTACTTTAGGAACCTCTGATGTTATTGTCACTTTTGCACTAGTGACAACATGTGCCGATGTCCTTTCTGGAAGATAAACAAGGCCTTGGTAAGGTTCTTAAGCAATTGATCTATCTACTATATTTCTAATCAGATTCTATAGTGTGTTCACTAACACAGTGAATTGATTTATCAATGCATGGTTCACCAAATCTTGGAAAGATTTATACGGACTACTAGATTATTGTTGACTTAAATCCCCAACCAGAACCGGTTTTGGGAATTGTGTTATTTGGATTTGTCCTTGTCATGTCATACTGAACGACTATAACCACAACTTTTAAGAATCCTTTACAAATTGCTACAACTGTTGTCTCGGTGCTTCCATTAGGTTCTACAAGACCACTGAAATCACGTTGTTGTTTTTGACTTCCTTTTCAGACATGTTGGTTTGAAAAACATTGTCCCACTAGAAATGCCAAAGAAGTGTATTGACACAAAAATCGTCCAATGTCCACGCCGATGCATCAAACGCACGAAGGCCTAGGTCTGTTTAGTTTTAGTGTAGGTCCTTAAATTCTTGAGTTTTAAAGTGTACCAATCAATTTGATATGTAATTAATAAGGAAGATAGAAAAATTAGACCAATGAGTAAATTGGCCAATAGGTCGATACACACACAAATTATCAGTTGTCTAGCCAATAGATATTTGTTGGAAGCCAATCGACCAATAGGCTATTGACTGTGTAACCAATATAGATTAAGATAGAACCTACTAGGTCACATTACTAACTTTATTAAAGAATTAGACTAATGAGCTAATTGACCAATAGGCCGATACGGAATCAAGCTATCAGCTATCTAGTCGACAAAAATTAGTTGGAAGCCAACCAACCAATAGGGACTCAATCTACCAGTTGTCTAGCTAATTTCATTAAAGATAATCTTGATATATCAGACTAAACCAAGACAGTATAAGATTATACCTAATAAGGTTAGACACGATTGATAGCAGATTGAATGCGATATAAAAAGTATATTAGATAATGATGTGATATAGATGAAAGTGAAAACACAGTATAAAGATAATCCATCGACTAGAACTCAGATGGAACGTTGAATAAAACATATCAACTTATCAAGATTTATCTTGTTAAAAGCAATCTAATAGATTAAATCTAACCGAGATAGTATAAGATTGCGAATAATAAGATAAATCTAATGAGTCAATAAACTCTATGTTAGTGTGATAGATACACTAGATCGGAATAAGAGATTGAATTAATATATCCTTATTCAGAACCAAATATATTAAGATAACCAGCAAACGTATAAGCTTAGCTAAGATATTAGACCGAACCGAGAAAGTCTTATCTAAGCTAATATATTTACTATATGATGAGACTTATCTCTTGATGTAGATCTAACTTAACCGATGCAGCCTAACTTGATGTAAGATCTCGTCAAGAACTATGTTACTTCTACTACTAAAGGTGGTGATGCACCAAATTTAATTGTAGTGATCTGTTTTTGAATCTTTATAAGACTCATGGGTGTACATATTTATGCCCTTGGGTTTATATAAGTCCAAAACGAACGAGTGATAATATTTCCTAAAGAAAAAAAGAAAAGAAAACTACTCATACCTATTTACAGAAGATTTTTACAGACAAGATTGCCTCGCTCAGAAACTCATATCGGCATCAAGACTTATATCATTATTGGAGTTGGCATGTATCTATACCGGATGCGAAGTTGTCTTATTGAACTTGGCTTATGTTTAAATCGGACGCTTTCTATTATTGATCGAATCATATTGGTGGTGGTGATTTTCTAAGGTCAACAATAGTGTTGGTAATTAGAGTAGTTTATCTTTTTCCTTGGTTTATGGAGGTCAACATAGTACGAAATGCCCTGCAAACACAAAAGGGAATATAGTTTCTCTAGCGAATGATTCACATAGATCTTAGTGAATTTTTTGCTTGATTGATGTCATGTCTAACATGGTCTTCGAATATATCTCGATCTAAACAAAGTGACTTCTTTTTTATCATTTGGGAGTTGACATCTTTTTTCACAAATAGGGAAACTTCAATAACACGTGGGAACAAGCTTAACAAGGTAAGGGTCTTGTGTAATGGGAGCACCAACAAGTATCCCCAGGTATGTGAAGTGCTTACTCCTGGTTTACTCAGGTTTGAGTACAAATCTATGCACTAACTATTATTGCTTGTATTTCCATTTGCACGAAGCTCCAACTTATATTAATTAATTAAGAAGAGTTATGTTATCAACACTAGTGTCATAATTCTTTTTAGTTAGCTATAGCCAACTTTTTCTGGTCAATGAAAATATAACTTCCCACCTAATTTGTAAAGTAAGCATACACATGACTTTATTTATGGACAACACGATTTAAAACTAGACAAGGTGGAATCATGTAACCATCACTCCATAACTATGCTGCTAATAGTGGTTCCCCATTCAACTCACCTCTCATATTGCCTGATCTGTCATATCTCTCGTCTCTGACTTTATAGATTAGTTGTTCTTACACTGTAAATAATCAATCAATATTAGATTTTATAAATAATGGTGTTGGCTCATTGACATCAACAACACCAATAAGTCTTTCTATGAACTTCATAATTATCAGAATACTGTAAAACCTTAGCCGTATATGTTCCTTGTTTAATTAAGACATCAGCAGACTCATCAACAAAACACATCACCTATTTCTTAGATGATACATTTCACTATGGCCTGCAAATAACTCATTATAGATCATTCTTGAGAGTTCATAAATTATTTGTGAAACTAAATAAAAATAAACAAACTACTACATATCATCTATGCAACACATTTAAAATTTTTTCCTGAATTGCTCGAGCCAACTATAGATGATTTTCATGAGCATTTCTTAACGGCATGGTTTACGTCTTCAATATGCACAAATCTAACAGGAGACTGAAATTTCAAATATTTTAGGATATTTTAGACCGTCAAAAGGATTTCAATAAATTTTGCTGTGGTCTGAAATTTCAGAAATTTCAAACCCAACCATGCTTAGAATAACCATCTCTTTTTTTTTCATCTTGCTCTGCTAAAAGCTTTACCAACTCAAGAAAATTCTACTGTTTCTAGACTGCTCTGACTCTTCATGACCATAAAAACAAAACATTGGAACAAGAATTATGGGAGTTCTTAGTTGAGTGAAATACTCCTCTTTTGCAGCATCACCCTGCTTGTTGAGAGGAAAAACAATTGATTGGATATTACCCCTACTACGTTATCAAAGCCAATTAACCTACTTGTATTTTTTTTCCAAAAAGAAACTTTTGTTAAGTAGGCATACGTGGTGTGGTGATAGGGTTGTGGGTAGATGACTCTCAGGGTTTTTAATACACAGTGAGTGGGTTTTTAATAGGAATTTAATGAGATTAGAGATGTGTTGCTAGTTTCAGTCTCTTTGAGGATGTGTAAGAAGGTATATTTATGGGTGTGTGAGTATGATGTTGTATGTGTAGTAATGTGTATGTGCATGTCTATTTTGTTTCATTGCAAATGCATCATCTTTAGCTTGTGCCCTTCAATTCAATCTTTGAACAAGTGGCAGTGCTATAAGAAACAAAACTTTATTCATTAAATCTGGTGAAGTTCATCTAAATTTGATGAATATATAGTAACATTGATGTTTGATTCATCTTTCATCACTAAAACATTGGTGAAATTAATGTACTAGCGAGTAATTTCATT
Source organism: Oryza coarctata (assembly GCA_030770085.1). NCBI lineage: Eukaryota > Viridiplantae > Streptophyta > Magnoliopsida > Poales > Poaceae > Oryza > Oryza coarctata. The sequence continues at coordinate 3,950,846 of CM061479.1, forward strand.
TTCAAGAGTTAATTCATGGTATCCGTTCTACTTCCATTGTTGAAATTAAATTGCAAACAACTAAAACTAAAACAAAGCACATGGACACAACTATAAATATGAGCACCACTAATTTTCTTACCTAAACCTGACAACATAGGACACATGCATAAGGGTACAGATCCTGATGATCACAAATATTACATGCGTGTAAATAGACTTTCAACTGAAATTTAGCAATATCATGAATGTGCCTCTAGACGCTAATTTCCGTCTCTTTGAGTGTGTATTAAGGAGTATATAGCGTATGATTATGGCATTGTGTGTGTAGTGATAAGTGAGCATGCGTCTGTCCTTTAATAAAAAAACATGCGACCTAGGCAGCCGGCAAACCTTGGCTTCGTGGATGGAGTGCATGAAGCCCAACCATAAGTGACTAAATTCAAATGGAGGTTTAATTAAAGATTAAATAGATTGGACCCGTATGTCAGAGAGGATGGGAAGGGATTAGAGCATGCTTACTTTGCACTAACGATCGAGTAGAAGTCTGACTGGTGGGCCTAGACTGTCAGCCTCTCCACTTCTTTTCCTCTTCTCTTCTTTTCCCCTTTTTTGCCCATGTTCATCCTACGGGCAATATAAGGTGCGACATGGTGGGCGTAACTCTAGCAAAGGATGGCGGCAAGCGTTGGGGCTTCGAGAAGAGAGTTTTCAGCCGTTGTAGACTGACAACAGACAAGAGGCACATGCCAGGACAACTTGGCTTGGCACGGTGGCTGCCTCATTTAGGCAAATGAGATGGCAAAGCTCTAGTGATGTCTCAGGGAGAGCAAAGGCAGTGGTGGCTCTGCCTCATCGAAGAGATGTAGCCTTTCAATCTATTGATAAGGAATGAGCTCAGGTCACTCGAACACAGTGATTGGAAGACAAGATAAAAATAGACATGACGAAGGAGCTATGGTGAGGAGCATGGCCAACATGGTCAAGGGCATAACTTCTGGGGCATGAAGATAGGTGGCGGCAAGCCAGTTTCTAGAGAGGCAGTTTGATGGAGATCATTTGGTTGGCGTGTCTGTGGTGGTGGAAAAGGGCGAGTGGTGGGTGCAGAAAGGATGGCAAAGGGTGTGCTGGCCTTTTTAGTTCGATGAGGAGGGCATGAGGTCATCACCGTATTCAATGACGCTATGGATGTCAATAATTAGAGAATTTCAAGGGATTTTGATAGGATAACAATGGAATTGCCTATTTGCTTTAAAATTTTCAAACTGATTTTGAGGAAACTTTTGGAAATATTAGAAGGAAGGATTTTCCTTGTTTTGAGCTGAGATTGTAGGTACAAGTTTAGAGGTATTTTGGGAGTGGTTTAGAAGGAAGATTTGAATTTGATATCAATCTTCCGGTTGAAGAAATTTTGGGAAGGCTGATAGAATGGATTTGGGAATTTTTAGATCAATGTTTTGGGGTTACAGGGAATCACCTAATTGAGATCTTGGATGTCTAATTTTGAAACTAGTATTTTATTTAAAATAGTTTTAACAGCTACCTACAAATCAAGGCGTCACAAATTGCTAATTAAAAATGACTAAATTTTACTTTATACTATGTACATCAATTAAAATTACACAACAGACCAAGGCTCATTTTTTGACTTAATACCAAGTATTTTACAATCCGTTGGAGGGTCTCTACTCTACCTAAATACATTTTACTCGATATGCTGGCGAAGCTAGCGATCAATCTAATATGCTTCTCTCCAACTATGCTTCTCTCCATCTATGCCTTGCTATCAGACGAGCAACAATTTTGCTCAACCAACTGCTGGAGCTATATCAAGGAAATTGACCTGCTGATTAGCCATCTAAGTAAAAATCTAGAAAGAAAATTAGATGTAATTCAGTTTTTGTTACTAAGGAAAAAAAGAAGAAATCTTCGGTGACTGCACGTTCACGCCGTGTTCATGAGTTACAATGCTTTGAGGGGGACATAATTATCATTAAACACTTGTCAAAGCCAAGAAAAACAAGCCTGTTCTAACCACTAGAGGAGAAAGAGAGAAACTTAAACAAATGGAATAAACAGATCCAAAAACATGTTAAAACACAATGGCTTGGATTGAAACATAAAATTTTGAAACCCAAAATTTTTTAGGTCCCTACACGATCGCCCATTCTGCACATGCTAATATATGGACCCGTTGGTATCAATTTTGATTTTCTTCACAAAACAGACATGTGCCAGTTTGCAGGATGCAACAAAATACAGTCGTTTATTATGCCCCACTACTCATCGGCTTATCACGTCCCACAACTCTCTCACCCTCTACTGCGTCTAACCATGACCACCGAAACGGCTCTGGGTTCTGGCACTCATTCAATCGTCGGATCCCTTCCGGCAATCGGCGCTCTTGACAATATCTCGGACACCCCTCCACCGATGTTCTTACCACCCTACGCCGCCATCAACGTGAAATCTCACGTTCCTATTTCTCTCGGCTTCAACATCAACTATTCCAAGTGTGTTTTCTTCTTCAAATCTTTATGTGAAAAGTTCGGCCTACGCTCCTATATCGATGGTTCCGCTCCATCTCGACCCGATGACCTCTAGTGGGACATTGCCGAGTGTTGCGCGTGCAACTGGCTGCTCGGCTCGGTTGATAACTCTATTCTCGACATTGCCATGGACGACACCGATCCAACCGCCCGCGATCTCTAGGTGGCCATCGAGCGGCTCTTTCAAGCAAATAAGCAGTCGTGTGCCATCTTTCTTCTCGACGAGTTTCACTCCATAGTATAAGAGGACTCCTTTGTCTTCTCATACTGCCAACACCTTAAGGTCAAGGCCACCGTCCTTTATGATGTTGGCCACCCTGTGGCCAACTCACAACTCATCCTTACCCTCTTGCGAGGACTCAACCCTCGCTTCTCCAATACCATCGAAGACATTGCCAAATCCACCCCTCTTTCCACGTTCGCCTAGGCCCACGACATGATAGTTCTCAAGGAACTTCGCCTAGCCAACGATGAGAAGACTGTGGCCCACACTGCTCTTCTCGCCGCAGCTGATCATCGCTGCCACAACCCTATCGGCTGCCGCCCACCGTGCGTTGCTACCACCTCTCGTGGCTCCGGTAGACATGGATTTGTCCACGGCAATAAAGCCCGCGCCGGTGGCAACGGCAAAGGCAATGGAAAGGGCAAGGGCAAGAACTGGAGCGGTACGATGCAACCGTGCCCTGCTCCTGTCCCTACCCCGTCCGCTAGTCCCATGAGTCTATGGCTTTGCTACAATCCCTAGGCACCCCAACCCCAGCTACGTAGCCCTATCGGCTGGCAGCCTAGGGTCCTCGGTGCACACCCCCATTTCAACCTAGCGTCCGCTCCTGTCCAACCACCTCAGCCAATTACACTCTCACCAACCAACCAGTCGGCTCTCTTGTGGAACCAGGCTGACCTTATCGTCGCCCTCAACTAGATGACGCTCTAACCTTAGCACCCCTGGGTGCTAGACTATGGTGCATCATCCCACATGGTTTCATCGGACGGTATACTATTCTCTCACCATCCTTCCTCCTCCCCTTTCGTTACCATCGGCAATGGGCAATCTCTCCCTATCACATGTCGCGGAGACTCCATCCTGTCTACACCCACATCCAATTTTCCACTCCATAATGTCCTCATAGTTCCTTCACTCGTCCACAATCCACTTTCTGTCCGCCAATTCACCGGAGATAACAATTGCTCAATTGAATTTGACGCTTCTGGATTCTCTATAAAGGATTTTCTGACCCAGCGCGAGATGTTTCGATGCAATAGTGGCGGCGACCTCTACACCATCCCTGTTGCGCCGTCCACTCCCCACACTAGTCTAGCCATCTCCACCACCTTATGGCATCTTCGTCTTGGTCACCTCAGCCCCGATGTTGTCGCCACTCTCCATCGCAGTGCTTCCATACGGTGCAACCACAACGACTCCAATGTCTGCCACTCTTGTCAACTTGGCAAATATGTGTGGCTGTCATTCTTCCCCTCTATGTCTTGTACCTCTAGACCTTTTAAACTAATTCACTGTGATGTGTGGACTTTTCCAGTTAAAAGTGCTTCTGATATCAGTACTATCTTGCACTACTTGATGATTATAAACACTACTACTAGACTTTTCCCCTCACAAGCAGGTCTAAGGTTACCTCTCATCTTATCAATTTGACCAATTATATTTCAACCCAATTCAACCTCTTCATCCAAGCTATACGGACCGACAATGGCACAGAGTTTGTAAACTGCACCATCCAAGCCTTTCTCACCTCCTGTGGCATTCTTCTTTGCCTCTCCTGCCCCTACACCTCTCCCCAAAACGGCAAGGCTGAATGCCTTCTTCAAACCCTAAACAACATCAGTCGCACTATGCTTCTTCACGCCCATCTATCTACACCCTAATAGGCTAAAGCACTCACCACTACGACCTACCTACTAAATCGGTGCCCTTGCTCTTCCATTCATCACAACGTTCCCTATACCCTTCTGTATCACAAGATACCCAACTACTCTCACTTACATGTCTTTGGGTGTCTCTGCTACCCTAATCTAACATCCACCGCCCCTCATAAACTCACACCATGCTCCACCACCTAAATCTTTCTTGGCTATCCATCTTCCCACGAGGGATATCACTATCTTGATTTCTCCACCCATCGGATCATCATCTCCCGCCATGTAGTTTTTGATGAGTCATGCTTCCCCTTCGGTTTACTTCACTGTGGACCTTCGTCTGGTGACCTCAACTTCCTTCTCACCCACTCTGTACCATCCCGATATTCTCCACCAACCACACCTCCACACTCCACACCGGTCGTTCCTGAGGATCACCTGAACGACTACCCCATTCTTCTCTTCTCCATTGTCACACCAATCGGACCTCCATCGGCACCACAACCTACATCAGCTCCACAACCCTCATCATCTCGCCACCCCCATTGACCCCACCAACTCCATCGGCTCATCAACCTCCATCGGCTCACCAACCTCCATCGGCCCCCCAACCTCCATCGGCTCAGGCTGACCTCATCTATACCCTTCTCCGAACCTACAGTCGTCGATCCCGAGCCAATGCTACCCTTCCCCCTTCCGACCCTACCCCACCACCGATGTTACCATCAGACCATGCGGCCTCTGCTGTCTCCACCTCCTCTCATATGATCACACAATCCCAAATTGGGTCCCTCTGCCCTCCTTAGCTCTACGGATTCTCAGCAATCCATTGTACCGTCTCACCCATCCCGGCAACTCACTGTTCTACCTTGGCCGATCCTCAGTGGCGCACGGCTATGGCCGATGAGTACAAGGCCCTCATGGACAACGAGACCTGGCGCCTTGTCCCTCGTCCTCTCGGTGCCAATATTGTGACCGGCAAGTGGATCTTTAAACACAAGTTTCACTTCGATGGCTCGCTTGCTCGTCATAAGACGCCCTAGGTAGTTCGCGGTTTCTCTCAACATTCCGGCGTCAACTACTATGAGACCTTCAGTCCCGTCGTCAAGCCTGCCACCATTCGGGTTGTGCTTACTCTCGCCGCCTCGCGTTCTTAGCTGATCATCAGCTCGACATGAAGAATGTTTTCCTTCATGGCCATCTAACAAAGACGGTCTACTGCCAGCAGCCTGCAGGCTTCATTGACCCATCCCATCCCGACGATGTCTGTCTCCTTCAGTGCTCTCTCTATAGCCTCCAACAGGCCCCTCGGGCTCGGTACCAGCGCTTTGCTGCCTATCTTCGGTAACTTGGTTTTGTGGCATCCGTCTCCTATACGTCCCTCTTCGTACTTCACACCAGAGATACCACCGCCTACCTCCTTCTCTATGTCGACGACATCATCCTTATGACGTCCTCAATAACCACCCTACAGCTCATCATGGCCCGACTCCACTCGAAGTTTGCCATGATCGATCTAGGCACTCTACATTACTTTCTTGTCATCTCTATTACGCGCTCTTCCCACGGGTTATTCCTCTCCTAGCCCTAGTATGCCTGCACGCTGCCAAAAAATCCTGTGACCGGGGAGGGACGGCGGCTCGGTCACGCGAAGGCCTGGGAGGTCTGCTTATCTCTAGTGCAGGTCCTTAAGCCTTGAGGTTCGCGAGCGTGCCAGTCAATTTGACCCTGCAATTGACAAGGAAGTGAGACGAGCGAATCCAATATAGACGCTCGCTATCGGTCAGCTGCCGATAGGATCGAGATGCTCTTCGATCGGCTAGGGAGCCGATGTGGATAGGTGTCGATGAGGGGTTGACCGCAGAGCCGATGGAGGAACCAGGGTGTGCTCAGAGGATGGCGAGACGCACGGGATCCCTCCAGACAGCCGAACAGTGATTCATCGGCTGGAAAAACCAATAAGTGCGTATGCGGCCTAGGCAATGATTAGCACAAGAAGGCATGGGCTGCAAAGCCGATGCCGTTCCGGATATGACAGCACGAGACCCATCGCCTGCCGTGGCAGCGCCATCAACACCAAACCTCAAAGATCGGACCTAACCGAGACAGTACGAGGCCGGGGCCAGCGGCGATGATATGGAGAACGCCGGATCGACTATGCCATAGCAAAGATAGGAGCGAACCCATCGGCTAACGGAGCTGATGAGGGGACGCCTCTAAAGGCTGATGCGTATCAGCCGAGGGGCTGATGCCCTGTGAAGCTCAGAGTATGGATAACTCATCAGCTACTCACTCCGATGAGACACCGTGCAGAAGACTATAGCCCTGAAGCTTGATCTACCGTCGGCAGCCCCGTAGGTCGGACCTAACCGATGCAGCATAAGAATGACGATGGCAGAGGGAGCTTAACAGGCCGATAGGCCCTGCACGGACGTGATGCGGTACACATGATCTGACTAAGAGTTCAAACCTAAACGATAAAGCCTTAGAAAGTACAAAGCATATCAGGATAGTGGCGGGACTTACCCCTTCACCGGAGATCGGACATAACCGATGCAGCCCCACGTCGAGAGCCAGAACCCGTCGGTAAACACCTAGATGAACTAGGGTGGTGATGCGATGAATTTGTATATGATCAAGAGATATCTTACATGTTTCCAGGGGGTCTATATTTATACCCTGGTTTTACAGACAGAGTCCGACGCGTGTACAACCATCGGACATTATTTCCTAGTAAGAACAAAGGAAAATATTCCTAAAGAAGTTAACTAACCAGCTAAACCTCCCTAATTGAGTAAGATTATAATTTACAAAAATAAGCACCCTACCGTGGAGTCCACGGCTCTTCCGCAAACCCGGTTTCATCTGAATAATCTTTCAATTTGTAACCGAGTCTTCCTTTGCTGCAACCTGATCGGCTTCTCCACTGTAGCTATCGGACCTTCTTTTAGTCAAGCCGATCCTTCTCCTTGCTTCCCTCGGGCTTCTCGGACCTGATCCCGATTGGACAATCCCCTGTCTTCAATCCCATCCAATCTTCTACTAATCTGATCGGCTTTTCTACAGTTCTCCATTGGCTTTGTCTCAGTATCTCCATCGGCCGATGACTGCATTAAACCCTTCATCAGACCTCTCAGCCAATCGGCTTTAGCGCCATCGGATCATCCAGATTTTGGTGTTAACAATGCCATGGATCTTCTCCAGCGTGCGGGCATGGCCAAATGTCACTCCACCGCCACTTCGGTCGACACTCGCGCCAAGCTCTCCGCCACTGATGGCTCTCTCATCGCTGACCCCTCCTAGTATCGGAGTCTTGCTGGTGCTCTCCAGTACCTAACACTCACACGGCCTGATCTTACCTATGCCATTCAACAAGTGTGCCTCTTCATGCATGCTCCGCGCGAACCTCACCTCGCACTGCTCAAGCGTATCGTTCGCTACGTGAAGGGCACGTATCTACTAGCCTACATCTCAGCTCTAGCCCTATCGATTCTCTCACTACGTATTCTAATGTGGACTGGGTGGGTTGTCCCGACTCTCGACGCTCCACATCTGGCTACTGCGTTTTTCTTAGCGACACTCTAGTCTCTTGGTCCTCCAAGTACCAGACTACAGTGTCTCGGTCAAGCGCCGAAGCCGAGTGCTGCTGGATTCGCTAGCTTCTCTAGGAGCTCCGTACACCCATCGCTTCTACGACCGTTGTCTAATGCGACAACATTAGTGCCGTCTATATAACCGCCAACCCGATTCATCATCGACGCACGAAGCACATTGAAATTGACATTCACTTCGTCCATCGACACATCAGTTCATCGACATCATGACCAAAGGCCTACCTGCGTATTTATTCACCAGTTTTTACTCCACTCTCTACGTTCGTACCCCTCCCGTTATGACTGCGAAATGTGCTAGACCACTAGACTTATATATATTTATATATATAGACTCAATCCTCTTAGAAAAATAAAATCTCAGTCAGTGCAGTAACTAATCAACATCTTTCCTTCGAGGGTTGCTCCATCCTGCAGTTTTAAGTCAGAATTTAATAGTTGCACTATGTGGTCACCTACCATGACAAACCTAGTATAAAAATATTATATTAGACCAATGGCTCACGACAGAGAGAGACCTACCGAGGCAGAGAGAGAGAGAGGCGCTCACGACAGAATAGTGGACCTGGGTTCTGTTCACTGAAAGACCTTGTCTCAAACAGCCAACTTGTAGGGTTTATTGAGGCAAAAACCCAAAAACTGAATTCCTTGAAATGCAATTTCGTGATCTGGCTCTTTAATTGTTGGAAACTTCTATCGATGAACTCCCTGGTTCGTATGTTTGCTTTGAGGCAGTGCTAATTGCCTCAAAATTTAGGCTTTTATGAAATTTACTCTATATAATTTGATAGCATATCACCCATATATATCTTAAGAAGTTTCTCCTATAAATTATTATCCAAAAAATGGAGAATCTTGTCATAAAAATGTGGGATTCATTGCTACAATAGAACAATAGAGGAAGAATATTTTGTTTGTACCCCGGCCCTTTGACAATATAGCCTAACCAAATCCTGAGCGTAGACCAAGGCGGCACCAAAGTTAAGAAATAGTAAATAGCATTGGACCGTACAAGTCGTTATTGAAGGACAAAGTAGAACAAATCAAGCTACTGTAGCATTTAAGCAGCAGTAGTGTGGTTCAGAGCTAAAATTGTGCATGCAAAATCCATGCTTTTGTTTAACTCAATAGACTTGCATTTTGAAACAACATTTTGCTACAAATGAATATACATTGCAAATGGAGGTCGTATGATAAAGAAGCACCTTAGAGGCTCAATGAGTGACAACGAATAAGCGAAGTAGCAGGATAAACCTCACTTCATCAGGAATATTTGCATCAGCGCCAGCTTCCAATAAACACTTTATGCAGTCTGCCAGGCCATCATTTGCAGCTACTACTAACGGAGTTTCAGGCTTACCAGCATTGACATCAGCACCAGCCTTCAATATTACTCAAGACGGAAATGCTTCAAGTTTTGTAAGGATGAAGTGATCGCTCATCTGAGGAAGGATGAAATCAAAATTGTTCTGTTCCATTGGAAAAGACATATATGGTGTGAGTAGCACACTAGCAGCTCTAAGCATTAAAAGGAAGAAGACAAAAGAGTGCACTTGATAAGAAGCTCCAATGAACAAGAGAAGATTGCCACTATCATTGGTGTACAGAGTAACTACACAACTTTGTTAGGCTGTAGAAAAGGAAAAAAAAACATTACATGTAGACAAAAACTAACATAAGGGCTACTAATAAAAGAATTTATGTGTCATGCAATTATTAGAAGTGAAAAATATTATCAAAAATAATAGCAGAGTAAATTGCACCTTGGGAACCTATTTCTACCACTCTTGCAGCTTGGACCAGGGTAAACCAACATTTTCATTTTGGACCAGGTATGTTCACAGAACGTTTTGCTTTGGACATGTTCTTCCTCCAGCTCCCTCTCTCCTCTCTCTTCCCAGCACACCACCGGAGGAACCACCGGGGAGCAGGTGAAGCAGCCACCGCTGACGCCCACGCTCATGCCCAAGCTCTACCTGCAGCCCAGCACCGACGCCTGCAGCACGTGCTTGAGCTGGTGCTCTCCCCAGTCCCCACACCCAGCTCGCACTTGATCTCTGAATGAAAGAAGAAAGACAAAAAAAAAATCGCCATTTCTTCTCCCTCGCTCTCACCAACAGTGGTGGTAGCGATCTGGAGACAGGAGCTCAGTTCTGCGGCACATGATCCAAATACTTGGGTGGACCATCATAATGGTGGTCAATGGCGGCCAGCCGTCACCACCTCGGCAGCACTGGCAGACAAACTCTTTGTTGATGCACAAGCGAGCTGCTCCCTTCCTTAATTTGCTCGGTTGGGAGGTCGACATCGAGCTCGAGTGTGAAGCACGGTGCCAGCGAACGTCAAGGTTGAGTGCCGTGCTGGCGGAAGTCCATGTCAATCGCGGCAGCAGAGGTCAAACTAGAGCTCATTACCAGCGGTGCCCCTGGCGCTACGAAAGAGAGAGAGAGGGGGAATGCTATAGCAAAACAGGTCCAACTTGAGATCATTTGTAAAGATAGCCAGCCCAAAGTGAAAAAGGATGGTTCACCCTGGTCCAAACTATAATAGCAGTAATGAAAGGTGCAATAGTGTGCAATTTACCCAAAAAGTAGTGTTTTGCTACTTCAATTAAATTTCAAAGGTGCAAAACAGAGTCCACAATGCTGAGAACGAGGATTAAATGCACATCGAGAAACTAAAATGTACCACATACGCAGTTGTTAGTAAATAAAAAAGATTATCAAATATAGTGTTTGAGCACTCCTATTTTATTTTTAAAGATGTAATCACAAATCAACAATGCAGGTATAAATTTAAGCTGAGATGTCTGCAACAAATTTTGGATACCGGTATCGTCAAAATACCAGTACCCCTGCAACCTTTTTTTACCGGACAAATGTTCAGACATGAAATTTTTTTACTTCAAAAATCCAGCTACCTGGTAAATGGCCAAAAAGTTTTAGAATGACTAAAGCTTTTTTTTCATAGATATGACATACATAATACATTAATACATCACAAATAGACATAAATCAAAATAATCATATTACAATCATCATCAATAGGAACATGCATCACAAGATGTATACTATCCAACCTCTCAAAATTCCAACATGTTGGACTACTATTTGTTCCCTCTCCTAACCAAACCATAGACAAACCCTAGAGCTTTCAAACATTATCATCCTTACACACTAATAATAATAATTAGAGTGTTTTTAATGGGAGTGAAAACTTGGCACCAAAAAACTCTAATTAATTCTAAAATAAAGCTCTAAAATTAAAAATAGATTCTCTTGTCAATGTGATTTTTTTTAATTCCGTAACAACGTACGGGCATTTTGCTATTATAATATAAATATTCTATGAAGCAACAATTAATACAATATTAAAATCGAATGTGACTCTTCTTTCCCACTTTTTTTTCCCCTTTTGGCATGTAGCAAGAAATAGCTTTTTAAGAGAATATAGAGTTGATACAATTTAAATGAGTAAATTTCTAAAAACTATATATATTGAAAGCGTAGATGCATTTATTGATTAGTTACACTTTAATTTATACATGGCTGACAGTGCAGGTGCAAGCTGAGGCACAGGCGACCATCATAAGTCTGTACGAACTGAGGATACATGGAGAACAGGCATGCCATCACGCATTAGAAATGGACTAAACTGGCACTTGTTCCCGCTATGCCAGACCTTAGGATAGAGATGCAGGAGAACTACAGTTTACTACAATGTTACCACCTTGCACAGAACCACCGATAATTTAATATATTTAAGCAGAGGGACAGACAAAAAGGCCTGTGAATGATTAAATAAAAAAGAACTTAAAGATATTTGAGGCAGTTAATAAACATAGATCAAACTCAGCCCAGTAAAGAAGTAAAAATAGCATTCAAACTACTCTTTCTGCACCAAGTATTGGATCAGAGTTGGAAAGGATTTCAGTAAAAAGACAGATAAAAGTATTTCTATGCCCTACCGAATTCATCCAGCAATTTTAGCTCAGCTATAGTGAATTGACTACAATGAACAATCTTCACTAATGAAAAATAGCAAACTAAAGCTGGAGAGAGCAATACTATTACATCTGCCCGATGCTGCAACAACAATTCCATCATTCTTGCATTTCCATCTTTAGCAGCAATGTGTAGTGGAGCCCCTTTTTCACATATAGGGTCAACATATGCTCCTCTTGATAACAACAACACTGTTATTTCATACATATCTGGACGAAATGCATGAATATGCTCACTTGCATTACTACCAAGGATACATTAAAAGAAATGTGTCTTTCATTAATAAAATAACACAACCATGGTCAAGAGTTTGATATGTGTAAAAATAGATCTGTAAGGTATTTCTGTAAACTTGCAATCTAAGTTTTAAAAAAGGCATATGCAAAAGATGCAATGCAGTGAGCAAAGTGGGTAAACATTAAAAATTAAGGGCTCAAAAAATTATTTCCAGCAGCTGAGGAACAAAGATGGACCTATCTAGCCATACCAATGTTGTGTAGGAAATACAACACAAGATTTGTTTGCCAGCCCTATCAAAACCAGCTTAACCAAACAATTGTTGCCTGGAAAAGAAAAGGTTTGGTCTTCACCAGTGGATGCAGAGTCATCAATTTCAATTTTTCATACCTCCACTAATGCTCACCTAGTGTCTAGGCACAGGTATTACCTAGTCCAATTCTGGCTCAAGCTTAGTGTTTATCTTGTTCAATAGAAAATATGAGGTTTAAGGCATCAAATGTTCATAACTTTTTTGGAATAGATATCCAAAGATTGAACCCATTTTGTAACAACTGTTTCTATTGGCTCCAAGATTGATGAAACAGAATATGAGCCCCAAAATTGAACCACAGCTAGGACATTTCTCTTACCATTTTTTACTCACTAAGAAACTACAACGTGCAAACAAAGCATAGAGAAGAGCTCAAATCAAAGGCTAGAAATTACAGAATAGTTTAGAATTAAATTTAAGATAGAGTCCTTTTAATGTATGTAGTGGCGTACATGCAATTTCTATTTTCCTGAATGTAGAAATGTGTACAGTGAAACTAAAACCCTAAGTGTATACAAGGAGGATCGGGTATATATATATATATATATAACTCAGTGGTCCAGTGGTCTAACATCCCCTCGCAGTCGCAGCGGGAGGGAAACGGACACAGAGATTGAACCGAAAACTGGTGAACAAAGGCGTGGGTAGGTCTTTGGTCATTATATCGGTGAACTAGTGCGCCGATGGTACATAAAGCATCCGAACCTGTCCTAATGCAATCTTGTTACGGACAAAATGGATATCGATCTCAACGTGCTTGGTACGTCGATGATGAACCGGGTTGGTGGTCATGTAGACAGTACTGACATTGTCGCAGTAGACGATGGTCGCAGAGGAAGGGTGCACGGAGCTCCTAGAGAAGCTGGTGAAGCTAGCAACACTCGACGACGGTGCAGTACTCGGTTTCGACGCTAGACCGTGACACTGTAGTCTGGCGTTTTGAGAACCAGGAGACTAGAGTGTCGCCAAGGAAGACACAGTAGCCAGACGTAGAGCGTCGAGAGTCGGGACAGCTTACCCAGTCCGTGTCAGAGTACGCGGTGAGGGAGTCGATGGGGCTGGAGCTGAGATGCAACCTACTAGAGAGCGTGCCCTTCACGTAGCACAGAATGTGCTTGAGCAGCGTGAGGTGAGGTTTGCATGGAGTGTGCATGAAGAGGCACACTTGCTGGATAACGTACGTGAGATCGGGTCGTATGAGGGTGAGGTATTGGAGAGCCCCGGCAAGACTCCAATACTAAGAGAGATCGGCAATGAGTGTGCCATCGGCAGCGGAGAGTTTGGCGCGAGTATCGACCGGGGTGGCCGTGGGGTAACAATCGACCATGCTCGCACGCTGGAGAAGGTTGATGGTGTACTGGCACTAGGAAAGAAAGAGCCCATAAGAGGAACGGGTGACGGATATGCTAAGAAAGTGATGGAAAGGACCAATATCGGTCATGGTGAACTCAGAGTGGAGTCGGACCATGATCTGGTCGAGCAGAGATGTTGAAGACGCTGTAAGGACAATGTCGTCGACATATAGAAGGAGATAGGTAGTAGCGGAGCCGATATGGAGAGTGAACAGGGAGCTATCGGACGCAGAGGCCACGAAGCCGATGTGCCGAAGATAGGCAGCAAAGCGCTGGTACCAGGCACGAGGGGCTTGTTTGAGGCTATACAGGGAACGTTGAAGAAGGCAGACATCGTCGGGACTAGAGGGTCGACGAAGCCTGGGGGCTACTCGTAGTAGACCGTTTCCGTCAGATGACCGTGAAGAAAGACGTTCTTCACGTCAAGCTGATGGATTGGCCAGGAGTGCGAGGCAGCCAAAGTGAGGACGACCCGGATGGTGGTGGGTTTGACGACAGGACTGAAAGTCTCGTCGTAATCGACATCGGGGCGTTGGAAGAAACCTCGGACTACCTAACGTGCCTTGTGATAGGCAAGAGAGCCATCGGTGTGGAACTTATGTTTAAAAATCCACTTGTCGGTCACAATGTTGGTGCCGGGAGGACGGGAGATGAGGCACCAGGTCTCATTGTCCATTAGAGCCTTGTACTCGTCAGCCATGGCTGCGCACCACTGAGGATCGGCCAGGACGAAGCAAGAGGTCACCGGGATGGGCGAGATAGAGTTGTGGACGGTGGAGAGCCCGTAGCACTTGGTGGGGCGGAGAGACCCAGTCTGTGAGCGAGTAACCATATAAGAGGTGGAGGGAACGAGAGCCGATGGGAGTGTGGTAGAGGTGGGAAGAACTGGTTGGGTGGGGGCGTCATCAGCTCTGGATCGGTGGCTGTAGGTGAGAGGAAAGAGGGGAACTAGATCGACCTGAGCCGATGGAGCCGGATGGGCCGATTGATCCGGTCGGTCCGATGGAGATGGAGCAGCCGATAGGGAGGGGGGAGCCGATGGAGGCTGAGGTGCCGATGGAAGTAGGGTGTCCGATGGAAAAAGGACGGGATCGGCTAAAGACGATGAGAGTGGTGGGGCCGATGGATGGGACATTGGATCGAATAGTAGTAGGATAGGTGGAAGGTAAGTCCTCAGCAGCGGTCGATGAGGGGGCCGATGGGGAGAACGGTGGAGGAGACTGGGTCGGCACGGTGTTGGTGAGGAGGAAGTCGAAATCACTAAAGGAGGATCTCGGATGAAGCAGACCGAAGGAAAAGCATGTCTCGTCAAAAATGATATGACGAGAGACGATGACCTGTCGAGTGGAAAGGTCGAGACATCGATATCCCTTGTGAGAGGAGGGATAGCCAAGGAGAATGCAGGCGGTGGAGCAGGGAGCGAGTTTGTGGGAAGCAGTGGCGGTGAGTTTGTGAGTAGCAGAGGCACCCAAAGACACGAAGGTGGGAGTAGTCGGGCGCCGTGCGGTAAAGAAGGGCATATGGAATGTTGTTTTGAACGGAGGAGCACGGGCGCCGATTAAGGAGATAAGTTGCAGTGGCCAGAGCTTCTGCCCAGTAAGTGGCAAGTAAGTGGGTGTGAAGTAGCATAGTGCGACTTATGTTATTGAGGGTGCGAAGGAGACACTCGGTTTTGCCGTTCTGGGGAGAGGTGTAGGGGCAGGATAGTCGTAGATGGATGCCCTGCGAGGTGAGGAAGGTTGTAACGGTATGGTTAACGAACTCCGTACCATTATTGCCTTGTAGAGCCTTGATAGGAAGGTTGAACTGAGTAGAAACGTATGTGGCGAAGTCCTGATGAGCAGAAAAGTCCAGCAATAGTGTGTGTAATCGTCAAGTATGGCAAGGTAATCCTGATTACTGGAGACACTTTTAATTGGAGATGTCCATACATCATAATGTATAAGTTCAAACAGGCGCGAGGTACAAGAAAAAGAACTAGAAAAAGTTAGATGCACATGTTTGCAAAGTTGACATGAGTGGCAAACTGTGGAGCTGTTGTGGGTAGGATGGAGGCGCTGCGATGGAGGGTGGCGACAGCGTCGGGGTCAGGGTGGCCGAAGCGAAGATGCTAGAGGTTGGTGGAGAGGGTGATGCTGGCGTGTGGAGTGGACGGCACAACAGGAATGGTGTAGAGGTCTCTGCCACTATTGCAGCAAAGGATCTGTCGCCGGGTTGAAATATCCTTCACAGAGAAACCAGAAGCGTCAAATTCGATTGAGCAGTTGTTGTCTCGTGTGAATTGGCGAACATATACAAGATTGTGAATAAGGGAAGGTACGATAAGAACATTGGAAAGGGGGAGGTTAGTGGTGGGTGTAGACAGAGAGGAGTCACCTCGGTATTGGACAGGAAGAGAGTGGTCATTGCTGATAGTGACAAAGGGGGAGGAAGAGGGGTGACAAGAACAGAGGATACCAGTCGATGATGCCATGTGGGAGGACACCCCAGAGTCCAGCACCCAAGGGTGCTGTGGATGGAGCGTCATCTAGTTGAGGGCAGCGACGAGGCCAGCCTAGTTCCAGGAGGGAACCGACTGGGTGGATGGTGTCGGTAGCATCGGCTAAGGCAATAGAATGGGAGTCGATGCCAGGTGAGCCTAAGGATGGGCACCGAGAACCCATTGTTGCCATCCGATGGGGCTGCGTGACTGGAGCTGGGGTGCCTAGGGGTTGTAGTAGAGCCACGGACCTGTGGGACCGGCAGGTTAGGCAGGGACTGAGGGAGATCGCGATTGTATCGGACCCTGCCAGTTCTTGCCTTTGCCTTTGCCCTTACCTTTCCCAGTGCGGGCTGTGTTGCCATGTTTAGAGCCATAGCCGCTAGAGCCACGGGAGGGAGCAGCAACGCAGGATGCTCGACAGCCATTATCGGCTGCGGCGAGGAGAGTTGTGTGGGCCACTATCTTCTCGTCGTTGGCCAGACGGAGTTCTTTAAGAACTAACATATCATGGGCCTGGGCAAATGATGGAAGGGGTGTGGCGTTGGCGATGTCGTCGATGGTGTTTGAGAAGCAGGGGTTGAGGCCTCGCAGAAGGGCGAGAACGAGTTGAGAGTCGGTCATAGGGTGGCCGACATCCCAAAGAGCAGCAGCCTTAACCTTAAGACGCTGGCAGTACGAGGAGACAGAGGAGTCTCCTTGTACCATGGAATGGAACTCGTTGAGGAGAAAGATGGCGCGGGACTGCTTGTTCGTGAGGAAGATCCGCTCGATGGCCACCTAGAGATCCAGGGCGATGGGGTCGGTATCGTCCATTATGAGGTCGAGAACAGAGTCGCCGACCAAGCCGAGCAGCCAGCTGCGCACACAGCACTCGGCGATGTCCCACTGGGGGTCATCGGGGTGAGGTGGAGCGGAGCCATCGATATGTGACCGTAGGCCGAACTTTCCACAGAGGGATTTGAAGAAGAAAACCCATTTGAAATAGTTGACGTTAAGGTCAAGAGAGATAGGAACATGATATTTCACATTCACAGCAACGTAGGGAGGGAGAAGATCGGTGAGGTGGTGCCCAAAGTATGGTCTGGGGCATCGAGAGTCGGAGCAGACTCGGCGACTGGGAGAGTGCCGGAGCTGAGGGCGGACTCGGTGGCTATGACGAAAGAAGGACAGGGACAAGTAGTCGATGGGAGGAAGAAGCCGATGGGAAGAAGAAGCCGATTGGAGGAAGAAGCCAATGGGAGGAAGGATCGGCCGATCAGAGAGATGAGAAACCGCTAGAGAGTGGGCAAGTTAGCCGATGGGGAGTGGTTGGCCAATGTGGAGTATAGCGGAGTAGGTGAGGAAAAGGTGGTGGCAGAGTAGGTAGGTCAGAGAGTGGTTGGGTCACAGACGTGCGAGGATTCACGTCCGTGAAGAGGAAGATTTATGTTCGTGGACTCATGGAGGCCAAGGATTGGAGCGGAGAGAGGCCGGACGCAAAGAGAAGATGTTCGCGTCCGGGAGGCAGGGATTCGTGTTTGTGGACATGTGGACACATCAGATTGGCTCGGACGTGAGTGAAGAATGTTCGCGTTCGAGAGCCATTGAGCGTGTCGAAAAAGCGGGAACCGAGGGAGGGTTCCAGTCGATGGAGGGTGGACATCCAGCCAATGAGAGGGCGGACAAGTTCAGCCGATGGAAACGATGAGCGTAGAGGTGCACCGGAGTCAAAGGAGAAAGGATGCACGAAGCAAGAAGAAGGGCGGAGACGGGTGCGAGGTAAGACAAGGAGGTGGATGGAGGCCGTTGCCTGATCGCGCGGAGGTGGAACGGAGAAAAGGAAGTGATTGTGGGAAAGACGGGGAGAAGAAAGAAACGGAGACGAGAGAGCGAGGAGAGTACTGGAAAGAAGGTCGGCGATGGGGAGAAAACGTCGACAATGAGGAGGAAAAGATCGGCTCGTCGGTGGGAGAAAGCTAGAGCGCCGGAGATGTCTAGACTTGCTCTAATATTATGTAGAAATATGTAAGACTAAGACCCCGAGTGTATATAAAGGAAGTCAGGTATATATATATATATAATCCAGTGGTCCAATAACTAAAAAAATAAAATACAGAACATATATGGAATGGTAAGCCCAAAATAGCTAAGAATCCAAAGAACAGAAACGCAGGGACAAAGAGAACCTCCATTCGTTGCAGCATGGAGTGGAGTAAGCCCATAGCGATCTGCTTTATTTAGATCAGCACCAAGATCAAGAAGAAGCCTTACAACAGCTATACATCCATAACCTTGTATTGCAAATTGCAGAGGTGCCACACCTAGCAAGAGAATAACAAATGAAAAAGGTTCATCAAAATAATCAGTGGTTATTGCTTGAGAACAAATAAAGTGATCGTGTCCAGATGGATTGAAAGGATGGGTCCCGCCGCAAGAGGATTGAACCGGTAGCACGAGGTCCACATCGACGAAGCAACCGGCAGATGCCGTGGCAAACTGTCGTCGAATTGAAAGAGGAGCTAGGAAAAACAACACAATCTGTTGGGCGACCTGCTAAAGCGGTGACCGGTTCTGAAACTCACGAGTGAGAAACCAAAGAGGAACACGTGTTAGAACGAGAGACCACTACGAAAGGGCGCAAAGCAACCAGAGAGTAGGAACCCTAACGGAGACCAATATCTATATATACGAGGCTGGATGCCTGAAAGGGTGCAAGGCCCAGCTCGCCCGGCCCAAATTTTTCGTCAGTCCATGTATGGTTTGAGTGGATGTAAGGTCTGCCACTTGAAAAGGTAATGGGTGTTCAAGGGATATGTACACTTGTCTTCCTCTAAGTACTGCACTGCACTTGCAGACTTCATCTTCTAAGCGACTTATTCCTCATCATCGACGTTTAAACATCGCAAGTGAGAAAAAACAAAACAAGGAAAATACAAGCTAAGTAAAATCAAATGAAATAACAAACCATACATAAAAGAAGAGTTCAGACAACCACATCTATAAGTTTGAATTCAGAGAAACTCTAAGAAAAAATGAAAAAAAATTCTTAGGAATATTACCTAGGTTTTGAATTTCAAAAATAGAATTATTTTAAAAGGAAAATAATAGGTGGGGTCTATTAGTGAGATAGTATAGGTAGACTAGGTCCATATAGAGATAGGATGGTAGGTGGTGGATCGGCTGACATGGAGACCATGTGGCAAAAATGTGTGCTCGAAGAGGATGATGCGGCGGTGATGTGGCGATGACGTGGCTCGGTGATGTGGTGGGACGGAGGGATTATATAGATTGGATGACAGGGATTCATCCGGATGATTGGACGACCGAGATTCACTGGGCACTATTCATGTGGGACCCGCATCAGTCAATGGGGAGGTCAATAGAGGGCCCACATGTTGGTGACCGAGAGGAGGCAATGCCCGTCCACCACGCCGGCTCACCGGACGGCAGTGGCGCGGGTGTGCGGCAGCAAGGGATCAACGGCGACGGCGAGCAGCAGCAACAGCGGGCGGCGGCACCGATTGGAGGGGACGAAGACGACGGCAACGGCGAACACTGGCGATGGAAGAAGGAGGTCAGGCGAGGCCGGCGGCAAGCGGTGGCGCCGGTTAGAGAAAGAGGGCGGAGCCGGGGATGGAGACGTCCGGTGATGGCGGAGTCTCACAGCGGAACGACCTCCTGACGTGGCACCATGGCGCCTAGCCGTTCTCCCGAGCGTGACGACGGCTTGAGCTCTTGGTGGCGCCATCTAGGAGATGTAGGACGGCGGCGGCGGTTCTGCTTGCAGGTGGAGGTGACAGCAATTGGGGCTCGGAAAAAGGCAAGAAGGCGGCGGAATTAGGGGGTTTATAGGGGGATAGGGAGGATAAGGCGGCGGTGGATTTGGCGTGGTAGCGGCGTACTCTGCCCGGATTTGACGGTGGCCATTGCGGGCGAGACGGGGCGTAGCGGCTCGGGCTAGCGGTAGCGCTAGTCAGGCTGGGACGAGGTGGTGTCGCGGAGGAGAGGGATAGGCCGAGGGGCAGCGGCTTGGGCTGGCGGCTGGGCCAAGGGGTGGAGCAGGTGTCGGCCAGGGAACCCTGCTGCTTCCAGAGTCTAGAGGAAGAAGAAGAGGAACAAGGCGAAAGGAGGAGGAGATTAAAAGGAAAAAAAGAGAAAGAGAAAAGAAAGGACCGGAAAAATAGAGACATGGAGGGGGTTTTCTGGAAAGGATGCATATTCTGTAGAATTTGGGACTCTGGGGAACTTTGCGAGTTTGAAATAACCTGGAAATTTGCATATTTATAGGAATTTAAGATTTGGGAATTAAATTAGGAATTGAGCTCTATTTCAAAGATACCCAAATAAAATCCAAATAAACTTCAAATAGCAAGCATCCAAGTAGAATGGTTGTATAATTATTTTATTTATTTAAATTAAATCCTTTTGATTGTGAAATTTTTATTAAACTAATTTACGCGAATAAACTGAAGGTGATTTTTTTTATAATTAAGCCCCTAAAAGAAAGCGAAAAATTGAAACGTGACACAGCCCACCTCCAATTAGACAGATGATGCACCATTACGAGAGATAACAAAATAGGGCAACCGGCCGGGTTCTGCCGTCAGCAACTTTCTACGTGCTACATTGCGCTTTGCCCTAACACAGTGATGACTTGATCAGATGTTGGCTTTCGTTTTAGAAATTGGAACTGCATAGGTGGTGAGATTTCTCCACGGTTCAAGTCTAAGGATCATCGAAATCATAATATGTGCTAACATTAATCTTCATTTGTTTTGCATAGTTGTGGTGCATCAGCTTAACAGAGGAGAAAAAACTATCACAATCTAGACGGACGTCTAGAACTATATGTGATATGTTATTTTGCATTTACAAATCACTTTAACATATGTTTTTCTTTGCGTAATCCGAAAATTACAAGCTTGGAAACCTAAACAATTGCTATATGCTGACAGAGAAGAGAGTTAATGCCACTGTGGGCTGCTGAGTTTTGCGTGTAGCTAACAGGCAACAAAAATCCCATTAATCTCTTGGACAATTAATTAAACAAACAGACCATGTATTTTTGTGGGGCATCAGGTCAACCGAATTGACGTGGTCTCTGTGCAACTGCTCTATAATAATGCACAACTCATGGCTTATTCATTATGAGACAAATCTAACAACCTGAAACACCCCAAGATGAAAGGAATGTCTTAGATCTTCTTATTTGAACATTTCCCAATTACTCTCCCTAATTCCACCATCTTCTTATCCGGACATTTCCCAATTACTCCCCTTAATTCCACCACTCTCCCTCTCCAAAAATCTCATGCCCCATGGATTGCTCCCCCCCCCCCCACAATCCCCTCTACTCTCCCCCATAGGCCACAGCCACCACCTTTAACCCCTGTCTTGTCTCTGTCATCAACTCCCTTCTCCCCCACCACAGTCCATCATAGATACCCATCTCATAGTGGTGGCCTTGCCATATTCGCTGAATCATAGTGATTCTATTCCTGTGCAACCATGATCTCCTCTCCTCTCCTCTTTAGCCATCACCACTGACCCATGCGTCCACGGCCTATTATATTTTTTGCCCAACACTAGATGAGGATTGGTATCGTCCACCCTTCATCGATCGGCAGGCCCGCGCGTCATCTACAAGCCCCACCACGCACCGCCACCGATCGTCCATGCTATGAATATTGTTGGCGTTACTCGCCTCCGCTGTAAGAGACCTGCAACAGCACCCGCCACAAGCACATGAATATCACAGTGCTCATATCCAAAATTCAATCTGCATTGCCACATTTCAATCAACTAATTCCCTGTTGCAGTTTCACCTCTTGCTTGTTATCAATTACAGTTAGCTCATAATTTTTGCTATATAAAGTATTAGCATCGCAATGTATAAATTTACTTCTTTGGCACGCTCTTTGGCTAACAAAACGAATCTTTGGGGTAACAGGAAGACCAAGTGAAGCACCATATGCAGCAAAGTTCTGCATGGAGAACCTGCTCAGATCAAACACCTCTTTGTCGTTCTGGAGGTACATCGACTTGAGATAGGTGACAAAGCCCTTTTAACCAGTTGCTGCAAATTGGGATATTGAACCAGCACTGATGCTATATGCTAAGATATCTTCTGCAATTGTTCTGTATTTGTCTAGAAAAGAAATTTGAACAAGCAATAAACAGGAAATGAATACATGAAGTATTTGCTAGCTCTAAATGCACAAGTTGTACATTTGTGGTAAAATCACCTGTTAACACTACTACTTTGTCATCAAGAATAGATTTGCCATTTTAAAAACTAATTTCAAAATGAACTGACATAGATTAACCATAAAAATAAATTTTTCACTAAAATGAGCGGTCATAGTAGAGAAAAGATTACGGCTAGCCTTTCTAATATGTATATGTATTTTACTTTCGGTTGCCTATAATTTTTCAAGCATGAGGAGGCCAAGGGGTGGCGAGGCATGCAGAGCTGCATGATCCCTTCTCTTAAGATTGAGCTCTTGATGACATGTCCGATAACCCTAACATCTTATTTCTTATAATATATTTGTGGAAATTCTCAATATTACCTAAAAGCAACAATTATCTTGTTGCTTTTAGTTAAATTTATTGGAATCACAAATATGAATAGTCATTAGCCACTATTTATATCGCAACATTATCTGGATGAGTTACCATGAAGTGTCATTGTCGGCCATTGTACTTTGAGAGTGGGACCTAGGCCAGCCCCCTTCATGTTAGTTCTAAGGGTGATGTAGCATACGATAAGCTCAATGAGATGGACATAAAAGATTTTAAATAGATTTAAGCCACTTAGGAGAATAATACCATACTTCTATATTCTTTCTTGTTCTTAATATGCTACAGTAGTGCTTTTCTAACTTGCCTCTTCCCCTCTTAGCAACAAACTACTTTTATATATTCATCGAGGGTGTCGCACATATCAAGAGAAGAAAGGAGTGTCCAAAGATAGGGTATGTGGGTCTCAGAAAACAGAGGTTAGGTATGGTTAATCCAATCACTACAAAAGTTTTGGTGACCATCGCCGATGACGCACTGTCCTCTACCCATTGCTAACCACAACGGTCCTATTTGTTAGCTTCTCCACACGGATAGGCAAAATGCTAGACCACAGTGATTGGGTTGACCATAGCCATGATCACCTATGTGATCATGTGGAGCATTATATGTCTTCTCGTATGTCATTTATGGATAGAGTAAATAACTATTTTGTCGCTCTGATCAACGCAAACGCACGGGCACCATACCAAGCATTCCAACATATCATATTGAATACGGTGGTTAGGATAGTTAGATGCATATGACTCCCAAGCTCTCATGCACCCGTGTTCCTGAGGAACAAGGTTTATGTGTTCAGGCAAGATAGCTAGGGTTATTAGTCCATGACCTAGCCAACTCAAACTGCTAGATCAGGTAAGCTAGCTTAAGCAATCCCGTGTGTACCAAGTGTCTCACTATAGGTATCTCAGTGCATTAGTCCGAGGATGCTAGCCTAGGACTACCAACGTCATGGTATAAATGTTTGTTGGCCATGACTCTCTTGGATGTTCCACATGTCTGTCTTACGGCTGTTTGAGTGGACCCCTGGTTTCACTTCATCGACGGTCATTTTTCTGTTTTTTTTTCAATATAAACATAGGAAGTCACATTGTTAATGTTACTGTAGTGTTAGCACGGACATGAATAGTGTTGTTTAGAAATAGACTTTCGAACAGTGCATGCTCACCTTTGTAATTAAAGGGTTGCATGTTCTTAGATACCAAAAAATCGAGCTTAGAGCGGAAAAGAGACCGAGGTAAGCCGCGGCCTATCCTTCAGTCATTGGCTCGTCCATCTATTATTAGAATCCAACATACAGATCGAGGAGCTCCAGAGCCTGATTTGGGATTTTCTTTATCTTTTTTTTCCTGCAGGGGATTTGGGGATTTTTGTTGCCTCTGGTCGCTATTAATTTGGGCAGTATCAACATCATGCACCTGTGCCATTGTTGATGTCGGAATTTTTTTTGTGCGTATTGAACCACCAGTCCATGTGCGCAGTAGGATTGCTTATGTCATTCAGTAGACATGTAGTGCAGTGAAAGGGAAAAGGAAGTGAGCTACATGTGACTATTTCTTATTTTCCATCGTTAGGTCCCTGCCATGCTGAGTGCTATTTTCCGTGAATTTGGATTATCTTTCGTTTTTAAAGATATCCTTGATTACTAAATGCATGACCATGTTTTAAATAACATTACGTTCTTTTTTCAATGTTGCGAGCTCACGGACTCCCCAAACATGCTGCAAATGTCCGATGAGATTCTTAAATGATGATTTATCGACCTAATGGGCAGTAACAGGGAGATATTGCACTCTTCATACTACTTCTGTTCATGAAGGTAACATCTCCATGTCATTAATTTTTCCAATGTCAAGTGGTTTGCTTTATTTCTTCAACCACAATCACCTTAGAAAACAGCTCTACATTTGCCGTTCTTTTCGTCTTTGACAACTAAAAGTGTTTGCTACTGTTTAGATAAAAGGATTGGATATGTAGCAATGTAGTATTTTGTCAGTAAATAAATGTGTCCTATTGGTGTCTGTCTGTGCTGCACTTTTGACACATTTTATTTAATTTAAAAGGCTTGCCAGCTACCTAATGGAAGGCCTTGAGTATTCGGCAAGATATAGAGAGTGAATTGAAAATCTCAGCTTCATTACATCCGCCTGTCCTTCTACTCATGTTTTTAATTACTGGGTACTTGCCTCTCTAATCTAATTGAGTAAAACAAAAATTACCAAATGGCGGATTGATTCTGTTATTCCCAACTTTATGTGGTGCTAATATTGGCATCATTTCCTTTAGTGTAGTTTTTCTTGATCTTCAGTTTGTGCCAAATTAATTATTATCTCTATATATTCTATTATACTTACTGATTACATTGTTTATTTTTGGAGAGAATGGCATTGTTAAATGTCCAAGTGGCCTGTTAGTATCTGATACACAAGCTTTTGATCTATACGCATGCCATGCTTACCATTATCTGTAGCCATATTGAATTTATCACGATACTTATATCACAGGATTGAAAATGCATTTTAATATGAAGGACTTATGATGATTTAGAATTTTCTAATTACATCTAGTAAACCATGGCATAATAATATAGTATTTCAAGGTTTTCATTTAGTTGCATTGCATAAGAACGAGTTTGAGTGATTTGGTTGGTGCTCTAGATAAGTTACTATCATTTATGGACATCGGGTTAATATTTAAGGCTTAATATGGGAAGCCATATACATCCTGCTCTATATTTTGAACACCTTGGAAACTAAGTCTAACAAGTGAGATTTATGTTTTTCAACCTTTGGTTAAATAATGATTGTTTTGTCCCGGCATTACTATTGTTGGCCTTTTTGAACATATAATCAATCTGCCTTTTGCATCATCTTTTCTCTTTGGCATATGGCTATGACACCCTCCTAACCGTCTAAAAATATAATGTAATAAAAAAAGAAAAAAAGAGAATATAGGGTTGAGGGAAGTGAAGGGAAACGACAAAGTCATGTTAGCTTGTGATTTATATTCCTTTTAGTATTTATTTATAGTGATAAAATAAAGTAGTATGTATAGTATTATTCTATATTCGTGAATAGTTTTGTTTCAAGATTTGTAAGATAGTTTTGCTCGTAATGTTTGAAAACATATCGGAGTTCAAATATCAAATGCATATTACTAGATGTGACAATTAATTTCGTACTTAGTTCAATTCTATTTTTTCGTGAACAGATATGTCAAATAAAATAGTATTTTAGTTATATCACAGTCGAGTGAATGTTAGGTATGGTATAAATCTATTAAAACTTGGCTTCAGATCATTAAAAGGAAAACTGAGAGAAGTTTTTGAGCACTATATAACTAGTTAATGCGAGGCTTCAGAATCAACTCTAGATCAACACAATAACTATGTATGTCATAGTGAGTTGGATAATCGAATATTTTTTGTGAGAATTGATGCTGGTGGATTTCACTGTCACTAGAAAATGGTACATGAAAAATGCATTGCAATGAGATTAGCCATATAGCATTCTTGTGTCAATATACAAGAAAGGTAACACTATTTTAATGGTCGTACAAGATGAAGAGAGTCTAAGTATGATGAGAGGTGATACTAAAACAGTAGAGAGAAATGTGTCAGAATACTAAGAAGAAGAAGGAGAAGGAGAAGATAGGAGCCTAGAGGATTAACGGAAGAGGCAGAGATAAATAGCACCATCATTTAGCTAATGAATATAAATATTCTGATAACGAGCATGCACAGGATGATGAATCATCAGACGAGGAGGGCAGTAATATAAATCTCTCGCAATGGTCCAACGAGGACTTCTTCGGACTTATTATCTCTAAGAAGCATCACATACCATGAGAGTACAAAGAGAATTAGGTCATACAGGGGGATAGGTATGTATATAAAGATGAATTGATGGAGGTAGTTAAGAACTAAGCGGTATCAATTTAGAGAGTGTTCTAGGTCATGAAGTCAAGCAAGTTGGTATATGAAGTAAAGTGCATGTACTCAAGTTATATGTGTCTATGGAGGGTGTATGCATTCAAGCATAAATAGAAAGATTAATGAAAGGTGTCAATCATCACCGAACATAATTGTTACTTATAAGGTGTCGAGAAATAGCATAGAAACATGACATCTGCATTTATTATAATAGAGATATACTCTAATGTTATACACAATCTGGGGTATGAACCAAGATCAATTATTAGGTACATTGAGCATAAATTCAAGTACACAATTACTCATGAGAAGGCATGGAGGATGAAACAAAAGACTATGAAGATGAGTTCTAGCACATTCAAAACTTGATACGATAATTTATCTTATCTTTGAACTTTCATTCTTTAGAGTAATTCGAAGAGCTACTAAAACCTTAAATCTCTCTCATCATTTGATCAACCTCATCAAAGTATGCTTTAATGGGCTTTCTTCGTATTAAGTGAGTCCATTCACACATTTATGTATTGTTGTCCCATACTCTGTATCAACGGGACATTCCTGACTTGAAAATACATATGGCAGATATTAATAATAGTTGGAGTTAATGGAAACAATAGTGTTACCTGTGGCTTTCTCTTTTGTTGAGAGTGAGAACACTAGAAGCTATTATTGATTTCTAAAATGAGTGAAGGATGTAATAGTGTGTATAAGGCCACGTCAGCCTTCTGTGCGCTATTGAGTATTCGAAGGATGATAACGTGGAAAAGGGGTATGCATAAGAGTGGCTAGATGTTCATAGTAAATGGTACATACATCACATAGGTGCTAATTTTTACAAGCAGTTTAAAAATAAAGACCATATGAATCTTTTCAAGAGGCTCTATGTCTAGAATCAATAGAAAAAATTCAATAAGCTTTAGAGGATGATGGACGAGCTAACAATGAAACAAACAGAACAGCAGTCCAGAAGGCCAACACCTATAAGTGACGAGACTTATCAAACTCTAGGACCACTCTCTAGTGATGATCATACTATAAGAAAGAGATCGACATCCTAGGTTAGAAAATTTTCGCACTATGTTGAGAATGAGCCTATGGGAAATATGTCTTATTGTATGATAATGTGGTTATAGGTTTAGCATAATGACCACCAATTTAGCTGAGGTTTACAACTGAGTAATTTATGGTGTAAGAGAGCTACTGCTTATTACCATTGTTGAGTTTATCATGCATGGCACATGCATATAGTTTAAAAATCGGTACAAAGCAGCTGAGCCCTCTTTAGCAGATAATGGTATTTTCTATGGCATAGTAATGATGAAGTACATGAAAAAAACATAAAAAGGCCAAAGAGCATCGAGTTATACCTTAAGATACAAGTCAGCATAGATTTAAAATCTTATGTGCTAACAAACACAAGCGTAAAATCTACCGTAAGAGAGTTTTGCAGGAGTACGTCCTAAAGTACAATGGGACCTGCTTATGCTTGTGCCAAAAACTAAGGTTGTACAACAAACCATGTTCTCATGTTATTACAATGAGCTCGAAGTGTGGAATACTGGACCGTCATTTTGTGTTACCTTATTTTAGAATGGAAGCTATGTTGCATAGCTGGAGTGTTGAGATACTTGGCTTTGATATTGCGGGGTTTTTCAGAGCTCAACAACCTTAAATTTTTTACATTTCGGACCCAATAAATATTGGAGCAACTGTACAGTCCTGCTGGTTGATGAATGGTCTTCAAGTTTCTGCAACCGATGAATGAAACCTTCAGTCCCCCACCGGCTAATGAATGAAGATTTCTACCCCACCAGCTGATGAATGAAGTACGAGTCCTATTGGCCGATGAATGAAATCTTCGATCCCACCAAGCGTGCCAAAAAATATGTTCGCGCTAGATCTCGCGCGCGCGGTGCGAACACGCCGACGCCTACGAGGTTTGCTTAGCTCTAGTGTAGGCCGGTCGGCTTCTCTCCGTGGCTCGAGGTACGCTCGCCAGGGCCCATGATGTTCGCCCGGCTCCGGCACAACGGTGCGGGTGTGGGCGTGCCAGTCAATTTGACCATACAATTGACAAGGAGGTTAGGCGAATGGGTCAGTCAGACGATGGGCCGATACGAGCTCTCGGTGGTCATCGGTCGTGTCTGGATAGCTCCTACTATCGGCTGGTCGCTGATAGGGATCGAGAGGCTCTTCCATCGGCTAGGGAGCTGATGGAGGCGTGGACAGATGTCGACGAAGGATATGATGGCTTCGGGTGTAGCGAAAGTGAGATTCCTGATCCATCGGCCGTAGAGCCGATGGAGGCACCGAAGGGTATTAAAAGCAAAGCACGCAGGATCCCTCCTGTTAGTCGACGGAAGCCGTAGTAATCGTTCATTGGCTAGAAAGCCGATGAAGAAATATGTGAAGTGGTGAGGAATCGTATAAAAGACACACTGGCTGCAAAGTCGATGCCGCTCCGGATATGGCAAGGGCGAAGCGAACCTATCGGCTAACTGAGCCGATGAGAGGACATCTCTTTGAAGATAGATGGGCATCGGCTAGAAGACCGATGCACTTGGAGTGACGCTCGAGAGGAGCCTCTAAAGACTGGTGCGTATTGGCCGAGGAGCCGATATGATGGGTGTGGTGCTCCATGTATAGAGAACTCATCGGCTAACACTCCGATGAAACGCCGCATAGAGACTTATAGGCCTAAACCTCAATCTACCATCGGCACCCTTGTAGGTCGAACCTAACCGATGCAGCACGAAACCGATGACGGCAAAGAGAGCTTGATAGGCCGATAGACCCTGCACGAACGTGATGCGATACATCCGATCGGCCTAAAAGGTCGAACCTAACCAATGCAGCCTTAGACAAAGCAAGACATATCGGAATAGTGGCGAGACTTACCCCTTCGCCAGAGTTCGAAGTTAACTGATGCAACCCCGCGTCGAGAGCTAGACCCCGCCGGTAGAAACCTAGATGAACTAGGGTGGTGATGCGCCGAAATTGTATTGATTGAAAGATGTGTTGATTCTTTACAACT
Source organism: Oryza coarctata (assembly GCA_030770085.1). Lineage (NCBI taxonomy): Eukaryota > Viridiplantae > Streptophyta > Magnoliopsida > Poales > Poaceae > Oryza > Oryza coarctata. The sequence continues at coordinate 3,980,774 of CM061479.1, forward strand.
TTCCAGGGGTCTATATTTATATCTTGGAATTATAGAATACTACGTGGTAAAAAACAACTATCGGACGTTATCTCGTAAAAATATAAAAAGAAAATATCTCTAAGGAAGTTAACTAAACTAACTAAACCTTCCTATATAAAATACGATTTATATAGATAAAATATCGTACCGTGAGTGTCACGGCTCCTCCTCAAACTCGGTCTCATCTGGATAATCTTCTATTCTTAGACTGAATCTCTCCTTGCTTCATCCGATCGGTTTCCTCCCTGTAGCAACCAGACTCTTCTTTTACTTTAGCCGATCTTTTTCTAACATTTTCCTGGTCTTTCCAAATTTTGGCGTTAATAGGTATACTTACAAGAAGTGTCCAAAAGATACAAAGGTTCTTACTAAAGCAAAAGCTTCTCCATCAAGAACAGGGGCTGATGTAAGATGCCCCACAGGGAAAGGCACCACACCAAGGCTAACCTAGCCTAGGCATTCTCATACACCTAGTAGTTCAGTTGTATAGTACAAGTGTATGCATTATTATAAGAGTGGATGTGTAACTTAAGTTCTCATAATTTAGAGAGTCATGAATATTTTTCTCTAAGTTGTATGAACTATATGTGTTGTAATATTGTTTACTTTGGGCGTTGCAGTAATGGTAACTATTATTTGTTTTCTCTGATAAAAAATTGTCATAAATTGTCTAAATTATATATTATGTTTTTATTTTTGATAATCATGCTAACTTTTTTTAATGCAGGTATGCCATAACAGACATTAGAGCTACTAGACCGTTGCCTCGATCGATCATACCGCTCCTACCTCTCAGCGGTCGAGAACACCATGCCAACCACCCTCTGTCCATGCCATTTCATGACACTTATTGCCTATGAACCCCCCATTTCATACTAGATAAAAGATATCCATTCGCTGTACCTTTAAATATAATTTCTAATCAATAATACATATACTATCTTTTTATAGAATAAATGAGGATAGCCTCCTTCTGTGTAGGCTAATCAAGGCCGTATCACATGAGAAGGACCCAACGAAGTAGTGGTTTATAGACGGGTCTCTTCACGTAGCACTTCTGGACCGCTCCAGGCCAGAGACGCACACGCTCCACCTACCATGCAGGGAGATGGCCCCTATGCTATAGCACCCCAGTTTTAGCTTACCGTTAAAAGATATTCTAATAAAAATCGTAATTTTAAAAACTTTGGTTCTTCGTGTGTATTATACGTCAAAGATCTATGTCCAAAAATTGAATTTTGAGGTTCAACTTTTAAATCAACCTCTTTACTGAAAATTTCTTCCGATACCTCTTAGTCCGACCAACGGATTTAAATCCGATCCGAATATCAACTCTACTTTAGAATCCTCTCAAATAAATCTCCTTAAATCCCTCCCACAAACTCTCCAAGAAAATTTTGAGTGCAAATTCAAACTTATTTAAAATTTTAACCAAAAATTCAATTCTAGAAATCTCTAGAAAAAGTGAAAATTCTCTTGTTCATTTGGGTCGCCTTTCCTCGAGCCTATTCTCTCTCTCCCTTTCTTTCTTCTCTCTCTTGGTCTCAACTCTGTGGCTCAACCGTCCCGCTGGCCCAACTTCTCCCATGCCTCTTTTCTCCTTTTCCCCACATGGGCCACGCCCACCGGCCCATCTTTCCTCACACGCGGTCGCCTGTCGCACCCCAACACTTGCTCACTGCTCAACTCCTTGCCCAAGCCTGCTTGTTAGCCACCATATCTCTGCCGTGCACGCCCACTCTGCCCGTGCCCACACGCTCGTCCCCTTCCCCTCACTGCTCCAGTGCGCGCAAGCTGTTTGGTTAAATGCTAAACCACTAGCCAACACGTCGACGCCTATTTCTATACGCCCCGACCATGTCCTACGAGTTGCACTCCTACCGTGGTCCTCCTCCTCAGTGCCAAGCAACATGTTGCGCCATGCTGTGACAAGGCTATGAATGCTATCGCTGAGCACTTTGCGCTGTGCCGTGTCGTAGCAAGACCAGCCCTACGCTGAGAATATCGCTGCTGAGCACTCCACACCGCACTGCACCTCTACCACTGCCTAGCCCCACACTCCAGCATCCCATTCGCCAGCCTCGTACCCCTCTTCCTTATCTTGTCCATGCCACACCCGGCCACCTATAAAAGGCACCATTGAGCCTCTCTCCCCAACTTGTGCCTCGTCTCTCTCACCCTTCTCTACCTTTATCCCTCTTGAGCCCTCTCCACGCAGCCACATCCATGAACTCATGGCGATGCCCGATCCTCCTAGCACTGGCCGCAACAGCCGCGCCACCTGGCCCCACAGTCACACCCACCTCCTGACGACCGATGCAAGCGCCTAAGCCTCCTAGTGTCATTGCCTACCTCTACCCTGCTATTGGGTGCTGCTTCTCCCATCGCTAGCATTGTCGCCATCGCCACCCCCACCTAGCCTCCTCTGCGCAGTGAAGGCTGAAGAGCGAACAGATAGAAGGAACGCGAAAGAAGAGACGAAGAGGGAGAAGAAAAAAAATTGCTCGCATGCCACTAACATGTAGGGCCCACATCGGCTAATGAGGTGAAGCCACATGCCCCAACTCCCTTTCTAACTTGTGGACCAGCCCTATCCCTCTCTTCCTCCCACTAACATATAGGCCCCGTTTCCTAAACCTCAGATTGGGCCGTCGGCCAAGCCACATTGGTCGAGGCCCGTTGTGGCCTACCAGTTTCCTAAGATCCATTTTACCTCCCTCATATAATCTCTTTCTGATATGTGGGACCTACTCTAGAGAATATTTTAGGATAATAATCCTCATAATTTTTTGGTCATTATTTCTTTTTGAAAAATTCTAGAAATTTAAATAATCTTTCAAAATCCATATATTTTCAATCGTAACTTCGATTGACTCCGTTCAACTTCTATAATTTTTCTAAAAATAAGATCCATCCAATGAAACTATTACTTAATCGGTATTGTATTGTCTTTTTGGGTTTTGTTGAGATCTCTCTAATTTCACGCATAGTTTGCCATCAAAAAATTCTCGGACATTGATTCCGAATAATTTCTTGTCAACAAGAGCAAGACAAGTCATTCTTGATCATATTACTTATAATTTATAGAATATGATTGTTTGCAAAGGTTCATGCTTAGCGTACATAGTTAAATTTATGGACATCGGTTTGTGCATAACCGATAGACCAACCTAGTAGTTGTATTACTTTTCATAGGTTGTTTCTCAATCCTATCTTATAGCTCCACATGATGGTGCCTAGAAGTTCTCGCTCCTTGAGTGAGAATAGCCCCATCTTAAACTATTGTTTGTCGTTATGTAAAAAATGGGTTGTGAAACTTTTTGCGAATACTCGACTCTTGGAATCCGTGGGTTTGAAAAGGAAAAAAAAGGTTTATGAAAACCCACGATGCGGAACCTCACCTGTGTGGTTTGATTTTATAATTGTATGTAAGGATTAATTCCTTAGAGAATTATATCTGAGCATCTTACAGTATAACCACATAAGTATTTATGGGATGCTCCTAGTTGAGTAAATAGCTAGCACATAGAAATCTTATATGTCAATAGTTGTAGAACGTTAGGAATGAGAAGACGGATCGTGAATCTTTACTGCCTAGGATAAGTGTTATTCTAGCCACCTGTGAGGTGATTGGATAGGAGTAGAGGACATCCCCAATGTGTTCTAAATAGATAAAGACATGATACTTGTTTAATACTCGATTTTGAGAGACTCGACCCAACAGTGTGACATGGGAAATTTATGGGTGAGCTTTAGAAAGGCCTTGTCGTAAACTTTTGGTGTTGATAGATATTTGATATTAATTTTGTGTCGTGTGGGTATAGCAGACACACTGTGCAGGATTTAGACTATTCGAATAGCCATACCCATAGTTAAGGGTGAATGTAAGGTGATTCTCCTAGCGTAGTTTTGCTTGCTAGTGTTTTATGGAAAATATTTGAGGGAATGGGAATTGTTACCAGAGTCAGTCTTGATGACTGACGGATGACCTTAGTGGTCGAGAACGGATTTGTGTAACCCGAGATGTCATGATAGCATTATAGAGTAGGCTTTCTGAGAGAAAACAAAAAGTAAACCTTGGGTGGCTATGAGAAGAAGCCAATGGAAAGAAAGATGTTGTTTCAGCTCCGGATGGAGTAAGATAAAAGTTACATGCATGGCTTGGAAAATGAGGTTTGTTGAAGAGATAGAAAATGAAAAGAAACTATTAATGAAACTAAAACATTGTTCTTATGTTTGGATTGTTGCAAAACAACTCGCATCGGATCGAGACACTAGGTATCATTCCAAATGAATTGTGAAACTTACACTGAGAGGTTACGAAACGTTTTCAAACAAAAGATTTGCAAAATAATCCTAGCCCTCCTTAGCAGCTTGCATACTCACGTGTCACGTGACTTGCGAGTACGAAAGTACTCATCCTCTCTATTTTATTGTTTTTCCTCCTCTCCCTTAAGTTCAGGTGGAAGATGCTGAAGAATTTGGTTTCGTCTCTATACCCAAGCCATTGCCTGTGGATTAGCATGCTAGTCATGCTAGGCTCCGCTATCACCATTTTTCTTGGGAGTTACTAGCCAAGGGTCTACTCGGCATGGTAACAACATATAATGTATTCTTTTAGTTTTGCAATGATTATTGTTTTGTTACCATGGATGCTAGCTTGGAATCCTAGAACTGGCATCGACTCAGCGGTTGCGCTAGGGATTGTTCTCGTCCTCAGTGGCACACCCTATCTGGCACTAAATTTCTGATGGTGTCAAATTAGGGTGTCACAAGATGGTATCAAAGCATTATATGGACAGGTGTCGACGAGGGGTCGATCGCAGAGCTGATGGAGGAACCAGAGTGTGCTCAGAGGATGGCGAGACGCACGGGATCCCTCCGGACAGCCGAACATTGATTCATCGGCTGGAAAAACCGATGAGTGCGCATGCGGCCTAGGCAAGGATTAGCAGAAGAAGGCACGGGCTGCAAAGCCGATGCCACTCCGGATATAACAGCACGAGACCCGTCGCCCACCGTGGCAGCGCCGTCAACACCGAACCTCGAAGATTGGACCGAACCGAGACAGTACGAGGCCAGGGCCAGCAGTGATAATACGGAGGACGCCGGATCGGCTATGCCGTAGCAAGGATAGGAGCGAACCCATCAGCTAGCTGAGCCGATGAGGGGACGCCTCTAAAGGCTGATACGTATCGGCCAAGGGGTCGATGCCCTGTGAAGCTTAGAGTATGGATAACTCATCGGCTACTCACTCTGATAAGATGCCATGCAGAAGACTATAGGCCTGAAGCTCGATCTACCATTGGCAACCCCGTAGGTCGGACCTAACCGATGCAGCACGAGAGTGATGATGGCAAAGGGAGCTTAACAGGCCGATAGGCCCTTCACGGACGTGATGCGGTACACCTGATCTGACTAAGAGTTCAAACCTAAACGATGTAGCCTTAGATAGTATAAAGCATAACAGGATAGTGGCGGGACTTACCTCTTCACCGGAGATCAGACTTAACCGATGCAGCCCCGCGCCAAGAGCCAGAACCCGCCGGTAAACACATAGATGAACTAGGGTGGCGATGAGCCGAATTTGTATATGATCGAGAGATATTTTACATGTTTCCAGGGGGTATATATTTATACCCTGGATTTACAGACAGAGTCCGACGCGTCTACGACCATCGGACATTATTATTTCCTAGTAAGAACAAAGGAAAATATTCCTAAACCATCTAAACCTCCCTAATTAAGTAAGGTTATAATTTACAAATATAAGCACCCTGCCGTGGAGTCCACGGCTCTTCCGCAAACCCGGTTTCATCTGAATAATCTTTCAATTTGTAACCGAGTCTTCCTTTGCTGCAACCTGATTGGCTTCTCCATTGTAGCTATCGGACCATCTTTTAGCCAAGCCGATCCTTTTCCTTCCTTCCCTCGGGCTTCTCGGACCTGATCCCGATTGGACAATCCCCTGTCTTCAAGCCGATCCAATCTTCTACTAATCTAATCGGCTTTTCTACAGTTCTCCATCGGCTTTGTCTAATTATCTCTATCGGCCGATGTCTGCATTAAACCCTCCATCGGACCTCTCAGCCGATCGGCTTTAGCACCATCGGATCTCCCAACTGATCGGCTTTAGCGCCATCGGATCGTTCAGATTTTAGCGTTAACACATGCCCCCCAATTTTGGAGTTTGCCAACAGACTATGAAATTTCGAGCTGTTAGAAACCTCCGCAAACCAGGATGACCTGTTAAAACCCGCATTAATCAGCTCAGATCTCTGCCTAGGTCGTTCCGCCTCTATAAAATATATCCCCTCCTTAGCCTTCTTCCACACACTTCTTCTCATCAAAAACCCCCAAACCTCGACGAGCTCCACAGGCATCCACAAATTTCCGCGAATCTCGACGAGCTCAGAAGACTGAAGGCGAGCTCTCACAGATTTCATCGGCTGCTACTCCTTCATTTGCGCAATGGCTTCCACACATGTCATCCCTGAGATAACCATTATCTGCTCTTTCATCCTATGTTTTACATGATTCTTCCCCATCCTGATTTCTCATCCGTAGTCGGGTTCTGGTTTCTGTAGGATCTTAAGAGCCAGATCGCTATTCAAATCTCTGACCGCCCCAGTCACTTCTTTCTTGGCCCTATGGATAGTGAGGATCCATCTGATTTCATCAACTCAGAAACAGAAAGGATCACGTTTAAGCACTCATCCATGGCCATCACTGATTGGGCTCATAGCTTCAGATCTTGGCCTAGCAAACTCTCAGAATGGAGGAACTGGTATCTTAGAGTTTCTGCCTCCAAAAAGTCTTTATGGGAGTATTAGAAATAGACCATTGCATCAACCTTTCATTAGCCGATATGGAAAGGAACAAGCCTCTACTTGCATCAGCTTCTTACTTCTGGTCGGACATTTTGAATGCCTTCATATTTGGTCATGGGCCGATGACCTCCACCTTGATGGATGTTACTATGTTGACCTGCCTTAATATCACCCACTACATAAATCTGTTCGCCTCAGATTCAAACATAAGAAACGACTAAACACCAAGAACGTCGGAGGTTGGACTAAGTATATTTCCTTGCATAAAAAATCCTCCGACCCAGTCGATGGACGTGAACATGCAGCGTTCTTCAATCTTTGGCTGAAACGATTCTTCTTTGGTGGTTCGACTCTTGGTCCAACAACGAACATGCAATGTCTGATAGAGCTCCTGGCCGATCACCATCAAATTCCCCTAGGGCATTATCTTCTTGGAGCAACTTATCATATGCTCCATCAAGTTGCGACCAAGCTGTCAACAGGCCAACCAGTCAGACATATCGGCGGATCTTGGTGGTTTATACAACTTTGGCTGAACGTCTACACCTCCAAAGTCATTGCCAGGCCCCCCTTCTCTTCCATGACATTCCCGACTGACTAGTTAGAAGAAGATAAGGCTAGCCGACGCCGATGTATTTCTTTGGGTGAGACTTCATCGGCTCTTCCTGGAAGCAAAATAACCCCCCTCGGACTCAGCCGGTGGTTCAAGTGTTTCTACTACGACTTTACCAAAGAGGTCACCATCTGGTTTACGTATGAGGATGACTCATCCTTTGAAATGCCTTCCAGGTTTCATCCGATGAATGCCTTAGCCGATGAAGAATCGAAGACCATCTTTCTATCCTCCATAACTCCTTGTCTTCTGCCGATCAGATTTTCAATGGCCCAATCCTAACATCCATCATATGAGTTCTACCATCATTCGGTTAGCGCTCGTCAGTTGGGCTTCGGCCAACTCCCCATCGGCTTGTTCTTCATCGGCAAGCTCCGAGCCCGCGGAGAAGTGAAAAGCGACTTGGAGTACGACCGACTTAGTTCGATGACATCGAACTTGTCCTTAGGGACTATCACCACTTTCGAGCCCTGCATATCCAATACCAAAATCTTCACTCGATGGTGGTCAGAATGGGGAAGGCACTTATATAGTCTATCGGCTGAACATTATTACCTTTACCTCAATCCTGACTACGTGGAATCCGATGAAGAGGTAATCCTTCTTCTTTTACTATTATTTCTTCATCGTATTGAATTTCAACTATCTTGATTCCCGTAATTTCACAAGTTGGCGACAAAGATGCACCTTTGACCAGCGCAAGTGGTCGACCGATTATCTATCAATCTCTATCGGCCAGATCCCTTCTTGGGCAAAGCGGCCCACCTCCATCGGCTCTCCTCCGAGTGTCGCAAGTGTCAGGGCCAAAGCACAAGAAACCGGCTACTCGGACGGTTTCTAAGAAACGGAAAACTGACGCCGATGTTGTCATCGTTGCATCAGCTTTGCGAAGCCCTTCTCCTGCGGCAATTTTAACTTCTTTCGCATCTCCGTAGATAGGTGTCAGTGTCAATTCTTTGTTGCATTTGTTTTATCCTAACACCTTCGCTTTGCAGCCTGAACCATCGGCTCCTGAGGTCCAAACGCCAGACCCTGTTACTAGGGCTGAGCCGATGGTATCCTCAGACATTTTGGTACCTACTCACACTACCCCACATCAAGCTGACACCCGCATAAGAACTGCTCCCACTGTTTTTTAGGTACGTTCATTATACATGTCATTTCTTTTGCCTCATGATCTCCATATTTGCTAATGTTATTATGCAGTCATTGGCCGATCTATTCTCCTTCGACATCGGTAAATACCTGGAAGCAGAGGAAGACTTAGCCACCAGCACAACGATCAAACCATTTTTGCCAGCCGATGCACGTGAGCAGTTGTCAGATATTATGCATCGGCTGGAGGTTCCGATTGACTCGCTGGTGGAAGATTGCGGGTCAATCTGGGGAAGACTTATAGAAATTCAACACCTCCTGCCTACGGAACTATCGGATGCACTTACGCCTGCTAACCGGCTAACCGCATCAAGACGACGCATAGCCGATCGTACTGAGCAAAGCCACCTGGCTCACAACGATCGGCTGATTGCCCATGATGAAAAGAAGAAACTTGATGAAATGTCAGCTGGCCTTCAACACGCCAACACCAAGCTTGGCCTCTTGAAGAAACAAGAAGCCGATTTGATGGCAGAACTCAATAAGGTTCGTGAAGACATCAATTCCACCGAGTCCTATCTCATCGGCCTACCAAAATTGATCCAAAATCAGGAGGCCAAGGTAGCAGACAAAGTGCGGCTAGCAGTTCACCGGCATAAGAACTTGAAAACTATCCCCGGATGAGACGAGGATGACATCCGCGCCATCAACGATATAGATCACATCCGTCTGCACGCGATTGAGGCCATTAAGAAATTCTTGTAAAACTTTAGCCTCGGAGAAATCCAGATGTCATCTTGAACATTAACTTTTGCGATAAACTTCCATCGGCTTGATCAATGAAAGTTATGTATATAAATTTTCTAAAGGCGATATCTCTACGATATCGGCTGTATGTAACCGATACAAACTATATCAGCTTCCGTACATTGTCCATCGGCCATGCCCCAACTGATCATACGGATGGTACCGTCAGCTGGTACTACCCCTAAAACCTTATCTGTCTTGAATCGGCTATGCTCAGCCGATTTAGGCGCCTACCCACATGCTAGGATAATACTTTTTTAAATAGTTTTTATTAAATGCTTTGGTAAACTTCTCTCCTTCAAGACTTTCCAATATGTAAGCATTGTCAGGCACACACCGATTGATCCGATAAGGTCCTTCCCAATTCGGTGACCATTTTCCAAACTTATTATCCCTAGATCCAATCGGCAAAATTAACTTTCAAACGAGATCTCCTTCAGAAAAGGATTTGGTCACTACTTTTTTGTTATAATGCCTAGCGACCTTAGCCTTGTTTTTCTTGATCTTTTTAAATGCTTCTAACCAACTCTGAGTCAAATCATCAAGCTCATCGATCATCAACGTGTAATAATCATCGGCTGTCAACTGATCCTGTAAAGACACCCTACTGGAGCTGATGTTAACTTCCCACAGAGGAACTGCTTCATGACCGTATACCAACTGATATGGTGGCACCTGGGTAGATCCATGATATGTCATCCGATAGGCCCACAACGCATCGTTCAAAGTGACATGCCACCTCCGTGGTTGTTCATCGATTTTACGCTTGATCAATTTTATTAAACTCTAGTTAGAAGCTTCCGCCTGTCCAATAGCTTGAGCATAATATGGTGACAAATTTAGCAACTTAATCCCTATACTGGCAGCAAACCTTTGAAACTCCTCTAACATAAAGATAAAACCTTGATTGGTGGTAATTGTCTGTGGAATTCCAAATTGATGTATGATATGTTCCTTGATGAACTCAAGCGCGTCCTTAGAAGTAACTTTCTTCAAGGAAATAGCTTCTACCCACTTTGTAAAGTAGTCTGTTGCCGCCAATATGAACTTATGCCCTTTACTAGATGAAGGATAAATCTGGCCGATCATGTCAATTCCCCAACCTCTAAACGGCCATGCCTTGACTATCGGATTCATAACCGACGCTGGAGCTTGCTGCACATTCCTAAACTTCTGACAATCTTGGCAGCCCTTATAGTATTTAAAACAATCCTCCAACATACTCGGCTAAAAGTATTCAGCCCTCCTCATCATCCATCTCATGTTATGAGCCGATTGATGGGCTCCACAGATGCCTCCATGCACCTCGCTCATCACCAACGTAGCTTCTTCAGTACCCAAACATCTTAAGAGCACCCCATCGACTAATCGATAATACAATTCTTCATCAAGTAGAATGTACTTAATAGCCTTGTACCGAAGTTTCTTGGAAACCAATCTTGATGTATTCTGCAAATACTGAACAATTTCCCATCTTTAATCATCAGCTTCCATACGGCTCTCGATATCGGCTATCTCAATTTCCACTCTACTGTTTAGCAGATACCCTGAAGCAGTCTGAGCAAGATCATTGGCCTTCGCGTTTTGCTCTCTAGAAATATGATCCAATATCACTATCTTGAAATCCTTTAACAACTGTTGACATTTTTTATAGTATGACTTCAGAATTTCATCCTTGCATTCATATTCCCCAGATAATTGTTTGATTACCAACAAAGAATCCCCAATGTCCTCTATCGTATCGGCTCTAATTTCTCTCAGCAGCTGAAGTCTCTTGAGTACTGCCTCATATTCTGCTTGATTATTTGTACTATATGGTTTGATTGTGAAGGCAAACTTAAAACTTGCCCCCCGAGGCAAAATAATCACCAAACCGATACCAGATCCATGCTTACAAACCGATCCATCAAATAATAACATCCACGGGATCGGCTCCACATAATTCTCTTGGACTCCTCTATACTGTACAATAAAATCGGCTACCGCTTGTCCCTTGACTGCCTTAGCCGATTCAGAGCTCAGATCGAACTCCATCAGAGCGAATATTTATTTACCAACCCGCCCCTTCAAGACTGGAACCGATAGCATATATTTGATCACATCGGCTTTGCAAAGCATTGTGCACTCAGCCGATAGAAGATAATGGCTTAACTTTGTACATGAGAAATACAAACATAGGCATAACTTTTCCACAGCAGGATACCTAGTCTCAGCATCCAGAATTCGTCGGCTCAAGTAAAATACTACTCATTCTTTTGACTCAAACTCTTGTACAAGCACCAATCCGATTGACTTCTCATCGGCTGACAAATATAATTTGAACGGTATTCCCTTTTGCGGCGGAATCAGCACTAGTAGAGAATTCAAGTATTCCTTAATATGATCAAAGGTTTTTTGCTAGTCATCACCCCACGCAGACTCTTGATCAGCTCATAACCTTAATAAAGGAGTGAACAACTCAATTCTTCCTGATAAGTTTGAGATAAATCTCCTTATAAAACTAACTTTACCGATCAAGGACTACAGCTGTAGTTTGTTGCTGGGTGGCTCGGTGGTCTGGATGGCCCTGATGCTTCGTTGACTGACTTCAATTCCTCTCTCATGCACCATGAAACCCAAAAATTGTCCAGCCGATAAGCCAAAAGCACACTTGTGAGCATTCATTTTGAGTCCATATTTCTTCGTCCTCTTAACCACTTTTCGTAGATCGGCTATATGTTCTTCAATACCTTTGGATTTCACCACTACGTCATCAATATATATCTCCACCAGCTGTCTGATAAGATCATGGAACATATAGTTCATGGCTCTTTGATAGGTAGCACCGGCATTCTTCAATCCGAAAGTCATGACTACCTACTCGTATAAACCAATAGCCCCAGGACACCTAAATGAAGTCTTGTGGATATCTTCTTCGGCCATAAAAAATTGATTGTAGCCTGCATTTCCATCCATAAAGTTAATAATCTTGTGACCCAATGCAACGTCAATTAATAAATCTGCCATCGGCATCGGGTACTCGTCTTTAGGGGTTGCCCTGTTCAAATCCCGGAAATCGATGCATATTCTTAACTTTCCGTTTTTTCTTCTTCACTGGGACAATATTGAACACCCATTCAGCATATCAGCATGGTCTGATGAAATTTGTATCGTATAACTTTGTGATCTCCACCTTGATTTCATTATGCCACTTTGCTTTGAATCTCCTCTGTGGCTGCCTAAATGGCCGATATCCCGGTCTGATAGGAAGCCGATGTTACACAATCGATCAGCTTAATCCCGGCATCTCATGGTAATCCCAAGCAAAGCATTCCCAGAATTCCTTTAATAAATTTATCAGCTTTTCTCGGAATTCAACACATAGAATTTTACTAATGTTCGTCAGCCTCGGCTAGTCTCCTGATCCTATATCTATTTGTTCCAACTCATCGGCCGATGTAAAACCTTGCCCTAACTTTCCTTCAGAGTCTTCTAAAGTTCCCATGGAAACAATGGATCCAAGCCGACTTGCTGAATCGGCTTAATTCCTTTATCAGTCACCTCTAGGAAATTTCCCACACATGTTTGTCCGGATAGGCAGTTGAATCCATCAGCTTTCCAGAATGGCACATCAGTTGTTGCCACGCTAGTCGACTGATCGACCGTGATCACTTCAACTCTATCTCCCTGCCACTCTATGAGGCTTTGATGTATTGTTGAAGCAATACAACAGTTGGCATAAATACAATCCCTGCCAAGGAGTAGGCTATACGACCACTTACTATCGATGATAAAAAATGTGGTAGGCAATGTCTTACTTTCAACCATTAGCTCCACATTCAATACTCCTTTGGTTTCTGATGGATTGCCTCTAAAGTCTTTCAACACCATATTCGTCTTAACTAAGTCTCCAGCCGTCTTACCCAATTTGCGGTATGTAGAATACGGCATCAAATTGACGGCTGCGCCTCCGTCAACTAGTATCTTTGCCATCGGCTTACCATCGACATATCCGTTGATATACAATGGCTTTAGGTGCCGATGCTTAGATTCTTCTGGTTTGTTAAATATGGCTTGACTCGGTTTCAATATTAATTAGGCAAAATCTTCTTCTTGACTTTCTTCATTAGATACATATGCTTTATATTCCATTGGCAAGAAGAATACCATGTTAGCCTGAGCCGATGTACCAGCCTCTTCCTCTTTTTGCTTTACTTTCTATAGTTTTTAATTTTCTGGTGCCGATCGGCTTCTTCATGGTCCTGCCGTTGTCTTTTATGCTGCTCTCTATGTCGCAGCCTTTGTGCCCTCCTTTTCTGATTCTTCGTAAAAATCCCGGACGGATACAACTGATCCTTCATGGAGTATGATCCTTTGTTTAACTCCTGGTCCTTAACTGTCCTTTGACCATGCCCTTCGTTGATCGACCCTAATCGGCTATGTGCCGATGCCCTAGTGATGGAAGGCTGATCATACAATGTTCGGCTCTAGTCACAGTACCGAAATCCTGGTTTGTTGCATTCAGGACAGTCCTCGATTGACGGTAACCTCATGTTTTGATCCCAACAGTACTAAAAAAAGGGGCAACCCTAGTGTGAATTATACCTTTCTTGTTGAGTTGTGGCTCGTCTTTCTTCGTCCTGTAGTCTAGAATATTTTTTAATTAAGTCCGATGAAGTAACCTTCGACCTCTTCCAGCGTCTTTTTTCATCGGACCGATCTCCTGAGGTTCCTGCAATCACCATATTCACCGGGAAAGGATGTCCGTCAACCTTCATCGGCCTTTTGTCCTCGAACTTGATTCTCTCCTGTTCGATAGCCGATTGTAACTGTTGCCGGAAGACCTTGCAATCATTGGTATGATGAGATATTGAATTATGCCACTTGCAATACATCTTTTTTCTGAATTCTTCGGCAGACGGGATTACATGGTTCGGTGGCAACTGGATCTACTTCTCTTGGGGGAGGAGATCAAATAACTTGTCAGCTTTGTTAATATCAAAATCATATCTTTCTTCTTTATTTGCTTTCTTGATCCATGGACATGATACGGGTTTTTTATTCCTGGTCCATTCTGCCAGTCCCACCTCCACATCAGATCCCTCAATATCCGAGTCCGATGCGTATACCTGTAGCTGATCAGCTTTTCGATGAAACCTTTCTTTCTTGGCACCTGCAAATCGGCTTTTGTGAGCCGATACTCTCTGGAGTAGATGAGACAAACTTTTGAATTCTTGTGAAGAGAAACGCTCTCGAATCGGAGCCAACAATCCTTGGAAAGCCAAATTGGCTAGTTGTCCGTCACTTAAAATGAGACTGTAGCATCGGCTTCTGACGTCCCGGAAACGCTGGATGAATTCCGGGACTGATTCATCGTGCCTTTGTCTAACCGATGTTAAGTCTGATAACCTCAACTCTTGAATTCCGGCAAAGAAATACTTATGGAACTGTTTCTCCAAATCAGCCCATCCCCTGATTGAATTTGGAGGTAACGAAGAAAACCAAGAGAAGGCTGGTCCAGATAAAGACAATGGAAATAATCGGACCCTCAGAGCTTCATCAACCGATGCCTCCCAGCATTGAGCCAGGAATCGGCTAATATGTTCCATCGTAGATACGTTATCTTGCCCTAAGAACCTGGAGAAATTTGGAATTTTGAATCGGTGCAGCAGTGGAATTCAGTCGAACCACTCTGGGTAAGGGTGTCGATACATGAAAGTTTGTTCTTTAGGCTTGATGTCGAATTGCTCCCTTACAACTTTCGCAATTCTAGCAGTCCAATCTTCTTCCTTTAGATTCTCCTTTTGGTACTGCGGGATCGAAGTTAGTATCTGACATGATCCACAATGATCTTCTTGATAGCTATTACCAGAATATTCTTGTTTATATCCCCCGTAATAGGTCATCGAATGATACCCTGGCATCACGTCTTCATGCTGCCCCCCAATCCGCTCTTGCACTGGCGGAAACATATTTACCGATATATCCCTTCTAGATCCGTAAGTAACTTATGGTTGTTCTGTTCTCATCGGCAAATACACCGGCCCTTGATCAGGTTCTTTAACAATAGATCCATCCACAGTTTTCTTGATTAAGTTGTGCAAAGTATTCACCAGTACACCCGATTGGTTAATGAGCGCATGGTGAATAGCTTCGTCAACTATCTCTTGTAGCGGCTTCTGAGGACTGATGGGCGGCGATTGGCTCGATTCTCCTTCTAAAACTGGCTTTGTCATTTTGGACTTTTGAATCGGCCCTTGTCGGGTCATACTAAAGGACTCCAGACAGAGCTTTTAAAAATTAGCTGTGTTCTGCTCCACCTGGTATCTCTGCTCCTCAATTAAATCCTTCATCGTTACTGGGATTATGTTGTTTGCGTTGATTTCTTTACCCTCCATTTGAGCACCGTTGATTGAAGGACTTTTAACTGATGAAAAAGGTCTTCTTGTCTCACTGGGCGTGCCAAGAAGCATGCTCGCCGCCAAAAAATCCCACGATCGGGGAGGGACGGCGACTCGATCACGCGAAGGCCTTGGAGGTCTGCTTATCTCCAGTGTAGGTCCTTAAGCCTCGAGGTTCACGAGCGTACCAATCAATTTGACCCTGCAATTGATAAGGAAGTGAGACGAGCGAATCCGATACAGGCACTCGCTATCGGTCAGTTACCGATAGGATCGGGATACTCTTCGATCGGCTGAGGAGCCGATGTGGACAGGTGTCGACGAGGGGTCGATCGCATAGCCGATGGAGGAACTAGGGTGTGCTCAGAGGATGGCGAGACACACGGGATCCCTCCGAATAGCCGAACAGTGATTCATCGGCTAGAAAAACCGATGAGTGCGCATACGGACTAGGCAAGTATTAGCATAAGAAGGCACGGACTGCAAAGCCGATGCTGCTCTAGATATGACAGCACGAGACCCATCGCCCGCCGTGACAGCGCTATCAACACTGAGCCTCAAAGATCGGATCTAACCGAGACAGTACGAGGCCGGGGCCAGCGGTGATGATACGGAGGACGTCGGATCGGCTATGCCGTAGCAAGGATAGGAGCGAACCCATCGGCTAGCTGAGCCGATGAGGCGATTCCTCTAAAGGCTGATGCGTATCGGCCGAGGGGCCAATGCCCTATGAAGCTCAGAGTATGGATAACTCATCGGCTACTCACTCCGATGAGACGCCGTGCAGAAGACTATAGGCCTGAAGCTCGATCTACCGTCGGCAGCCCCGTAGGTCGGACCTAACCGATGCAGCACAAGAGTGACGACGGCAGAGGGAGCTTAACAGGTCGATAGGCCCTGCACGGACGTGATGCGGTACACCTGATCTGACTAAGAGTTCGAACCTAAACGATGCAGCCTTAGACAGTACAAAGCATAACAGGATAGTGGCGGGACTTACCCATTTGCCGGAGATCGGACCTAGCTGATGCAGCCCCGCGTCGAGAGCCAGAACCCGCCAGTAAACACCTAGATAAACTAGGGTGGCGATGCGCCGAATTTATATATGATCGAGAAATATTTTACATGTTTTCAGGGGGTCTATATTTATACCCTGGATTTACAAACAGAGTCCGACGCGTCTACGACCATCGAACATTATTTTCTAGTAAGAACAAAGGAAAATATTCCTAAACCAGCTAAACCTAAGGTTATAATTTACAAAAATAAGGACCCTGGTCCACGGCTCTTCCGCAAACCTGTTTTCATCTGAATAATCTTTTAATTTATAACCGAGTCTTCCTTTGCTGCAACCTGATCAACTTCTCCAATATAGCTATCGTACCTTCTTTTAGCCAAGCCAATTATTTTCCTTCCTTCACTCGGGGTTCTCGGACCTGATCCCGATTGGACAATCCCCTATCTTCAAGCTGATCCAATCTTCTATTAATCTGATCGACTTTTCTATAGTTTTTCATCGGCTTTGTCTCACTATCTTCATCGACTGATGACTGCATTAAACCCTCCATCGGATCTCTCAGCCGATCGGCTTTAGCACCATCGGATCTCCCAAACGATTGGCTTTAGCGCCATTGGATCATCGAGATTTTGACGTTAACACCGTGCCGCCATGGTGAACTACTATCTTGCTATCAGACAGGCTCGAGAAGATGGGAATAATCATAGATTGAGCCGTCGGGGAGGTCGCCGGCGTTCGTTTGTAGGACTTTTGGGAAGCGGATCTAGACTCCCTGTATCGGGCTTCTACGCTTCCTGATTTTGATGGTCAGATAACAGCCACATATCTTACCAGCCAATGTCCTGGCTTTGCTGGTGAAGATGGAGTTGACCGATGTAGACGAGGCTTTGCTGGTGCTGCTCCATCCATCCTGGACCCTTTCCCCCTCACTATTGCTACACTGACGTACTATATGATTGTCGCTTGGAGAGGTGCAGCACAAAGGCTATGGAAAATTCACCCACCCTGGTTATTTAACACCTGTTCTAGGCTTGTAGCTCACAGGATTTAGTACTTAATAGTATTGCATAGAGGATAAAGTTAACAAAAATAGGGCATATATTCACTGTTAATATATCCTGTTAGCCCAATTTTCCATCCCTTGAGAAATAAATTGCCAATCTATAGCTTAATTATTACTTCATTTACCTTTATGATAACGATATTCTTATCTAAAGAGACTCGTTCCCTTTTCAATTATGCCTGCAGTGGTGAATTAGGTTTCCAATTTAATGCCTTCATGCTGGAAAAATCAATCAGTATAATGGAAAGAGAGCAGAATATTAGTGTGACAACTCTGCATCAAGGTTTGATCTCTACACTATGGGTTACAATCTCTTTTCCTAGATCATGCCTTTCATTTGATTTGCAGGTAGTTCAGAACTGGTTGTTTGACCAGAATATATTTTCCTTATCACATTCTGCTCCATTGACTGACTTTGCAATTTCTTACTTCTATACGTATAGCTCAATACTTTTAGCATATTTGTTTTGCTCTCAATCAAAACCGAGAGCTATTCTTCTCTTTGTTATATGTGCTGCCAAGGCAATCAACAACATGAACGCCTGCTGATTGTTTTGTATTTAGCATGCACAATGGTTGCTTGAGAGCTGCTTCACCTCCTCACCAATATGAAGAGATTGTTGCTGGCTTCAGCTTCTTTCTCTCTGCCAATAGGTAAATGCACTACACCAACAAGTAGACATCAATACTTTAACTCTTGATTTAGAATTTCATTATTGTATCTAAGTGGCTAAGTGTGACATAACATTCAAAATAGAGTGATAATTTTCCAGATTTTGATTATTGTATCTATGCAGTAAATAACAAAAACAATGTTTCGCCCTGTTTTGACAAACATTCACTTCTGAATGATTTTTGTGTTTGTCTCCTGCAGATTCAACAAAGGTACCTTCATTGCTCTAAGTGGCAAAGAAAAGAGGTTGGCTTACATATGCTAATATGCTATAGTCTCTATCTTGCCTCACCACAGATGCTATATATATGGTCTCAGTTCTTGGATTACGATCTAACAGTTTATCAAATCGATTCATTGTTAATAATACATTTGGTTTCGTTTTGTACCATATTGGTAGTTGTGTTACTAGCCACTTGATTAGGAACATGTAAAAAATTGGTGACTAAATAAATGAAGCTGCCACTGACAGCATAGCCCTGTAAAGGGAGAAAGGTGACTAAATAACGTGATCCGATTAATTAGTAAATAATTAATTAAGTATTAGTTATTATAAATTTAAAAATATATTAAAATGATTTTTAAAGCAACTATTAGATATAAATATTTCTATTAAAAATATAGTAAATATAGTAGTTTAAAAAACGTGCTTATGAGAAACAAGTGGAGAGGCTGTCTAGTCTGTATTTGAGATAGGCTGTATTGGAGGTGAGTGAAGATGAAGATAGCTATATAAAACGAGAATGATCATTAATAAATAATTAATTAAGTATTAGTTATTAAACATTAAAAAAATAAATTAATATAATTTTTAAATTAAAATTTAAATACAATTATATATATATCGTTTATAGTTTAGAAAAATACATAGAAGCAACTAGCACTGTGCATCTTCGTTTGCATCTAGTCGGCCGACATGGTGTTTCCAGGGGCTTCCATCCCCATGGGGAAAGCGATCCACAGGGTCCCGATCTTCTCCCCCATCTCCGCTCCTCCGATGTCCTCCTCGGTTGCCCTTCCTCTCCTTCGTGGCCTCCACCTCGACAGCTCGGCGGCCGGCGCCACGGCCTCCGGCTCGGCCACCGCCTCGACGTCCTCCTCTGCTCGTCGGTCGGCATCTTGCTGCTTTCTGGCCTCCACCTTCGGTCGACAGGTTCGCACATCCAGCTCTGTTGCTGCCCAGATCTCCTCTACCCTAGGCCATCACCTCGACAGCTGGGCATTGAGCTCCTCCTCACCTTCGGCTCAGTCGCGTTCTCACCAGCACGTGGTCTGGCTCCTCGAGGGCATCCGCTGCCGCCGTACCTTGTCACCCCCAAACTCGCCGCTGGGACACTCGAGAGGTCCCTGCGTGGAGACGTCAGGGAGGTTGCAGGTGTCTATTGTGCAGCCCATTCAGATTTTGGGAAGAGGATCTGGACCACTAGCAATTTTGACCCAAGTTTGGGAATTTTGGCATCTCCACTCTGCGTTTACACATAAACTTGATGTGTTTTTTTGGTTCCTTTCACTCAATGTCTATTCCTCCCTTCTTGCCGTAAAATCATCGCTTGCTCTGGTTGTTTGACGAATGTTTGATTATTGTTGTAGCAGTATCACTCATTAGACCTATTGCCTTATGCTCAATGTCGACCATTTGGCTAAGGTAGCAATCAGTTCTCTCCACAAACATATGTTTATTGTCATGTTCGATTCCTCTACTTGCACATGTTTATTTTCATGCTCGATTTCTCTATTTGGGTTATGCCATGCAGCGTACTTGACCAAGAGCAAGCTGGTTGACGTGATCTTCTATATGTGCAAGTGCTCTTTGAAAAGTAATGGTTGTGGGATGAAGCTATTGCGATTGGTCCTTCATTGATTTAGAGATTATTGATCAGTCCTTCATTGCCGATGTTCAGGTAACTCAATTCATCTGCTACCTAAATGTTTAAATCCATGTTAGTAATCCCCAACCAGGGTAGATCATATCCATTGGATTCATTGTGATCTTCTGACTGAAATTAGTGTATTGGACGTTTAGCTGAAATTAATTCTGACTGATCATATAATTATCAGTTGAGGTTGCAAGCTTCCTTATTTGCCTGAAATTTTTACCTTTCCAAGCTGAATCCAGTAAACAGAAGAAATAAACATTTTACAATGACGCAGATGATCCATTAGACTTAGTTTTCTGCAGACCATTATTTCCTTTCCTTAAATTTGCTGAGAATTTCGAGTTTCCTTGTATGCTCCTGTTTCGTTGGGGTCTTCATTGGGTTTTTTTTTTTTTTTTGCCAGAAGTGAGGTGCTTTCTAGGAATCAGTCAGTTAGCCTTTCTTGATTCTGCTTCCATAGCCTAGACGTCTGTTCAGGCTTGGCACGTAGGGTTGCTTCAACAGCATACTGGTATGTCATCTGTCCATCCATATATTTCATGATTTCTCTCCAATCATTTCATCAGCACCTTTGTTTGATTCAGTTCACCAACCTACAGAGATTTTTGCTTTATCAGGCTTTACTTTTGATCTATAGGATCGTAGGAAAATCGTGATACATCCCAGTTTAATCATCAGACTCTTTATTTCTGCATCATCTCTACTTACCAATGCCCTGTTTGGCTTTTTAGTTTCGGAATTGTGACTGATTTATAAAAAAATTGAAATTTTATGGTTGCAGCAGCCTACAAATGTATGTTGTCTTAGGTTACCCTTCTCCTTAGTTCCTTAGTTTACTTCACAAATATGTTTGGTTCCAAATTACTCTGCTTCGGTGGATTTCAGGTTGCAGGTTTCAGATTTGCACTCATCTCTCTGTAAGTACAAGCATTGGGAGAAATAACTACTGAGTTGACTACTTATCAATAGCCTTTCAGTGTACACTCATTTTGAATATTTCAATGAACACTTGTAATCGTATGAATATGAAATAAAAATCTACAGCGCAAGTCATAGATTAGCTGTCCAGTTGTTTAGGCAACAAAAGTTACAAAACACTATAATTGTTCATGTTCTTTGCATCTGTGGCACATTTTCTGATGATAATGTATATCCTGCTTCTTTCAAGCTTTTCCCGAGCCCCCGCAGCAACACGCAGGGTCCCGCTAGTTTATTTTAAACTTGTTGGATTTCCATTGCATCTGGAAAAACCAAGACATGTTTTGTAGGATTTGATCTAAAACTAGTTTTTAAAAAATCATGTACATCAAACTACAAAAGGACTAATAGCAGTTCTCTTAATGCTTAAGACCTATTGCTTTATGCCTTTACTTGCATCTTGTAATAGCAATCTATAAGCTCAGCTGGGGTCAGCCTGCAGGTTGAAGACGACATATGAACTAACTGAAGACAAGTTCTGCTGTAGAAATCAGACTACAGGCTTCACATCGTTTGCTTGTTCATCATGTGTGATACTTTGTAAGGTATTATGCCCTCTCGGCTTCACATCGTTTTGCTGTTTTTTGGGGCAAGAATTCTCTATACTGTTTTCTACTTTGATTATTTTCTATTAGCAGCATTGAGCAATAGCCGATGGATTTCATATCTGCATTCATTTACGAGTTGTTTGCTTGTTTCTAGTAGACTAACAACTTGTTTCAAGTAAATGCACAAGCAAAAGGCATAATTTTGAAAGGACTGTGTTTTGTTCTCTAGTATCTTTTTACGTTACACAATGGAGTCGGATGTCTATAGGGAATTGAATTATTTTTAGCCTTTTTGTTTGGATTATTTTGTAGACCAAAATTATTGGTTTCAAGTAAATGCAACATAAACTTTCAAAGGCTCACATGATTATGAGAGGGGATGCTCATGTTATCAAACATAAGCTGAATGCTACGGATAAAAGAAAATTATAATATTATCTAAATTAAATAAATATATATTTTCCGTTAAATGTGCCACATATTTTTTCTGTAGAGAATATTCACCTTAATTTGATTATGCGACTATCTATTTAAATTTAATTGTTTTTTAATAGTAAGAAGTTTAAAGGGGTATAAATTAAAATGAGATTAGGTGGGGTGGTAAATTCAGTATATAATTTGTAATGGTACAATACAATAACACTGCATAGATGTATCCTTGCTGTTTTGCAAATCCTGGAGCTTGTTTCTTCTGTTAGCCAACATGCATTGAAGGCATGAGTATCCATTAACTTAGCAAACAAAAGCAACACGAAAGTTAGCTCCACATCTGGATATTTTACATGGTCAGGATGTTAAAATTTCTACAAAACAGCATTCTCATTCCCCAACATAAGGATACTAGACCTAGAACTAAGTTCAGAATAAATTTCAGTGGTAAGATCGTACAACAGGCAGGCTTCTGACGGAATTATGTATGCATGTTCCAGCAGTTTGCTTACACGGCATCAGCGCCTCCAACCATGTGACCACGATCAACAGCCATAGCGTCAGCATAGTTTGCTTGATGCTGCTTCCCAGCATATGGCGCGTTCCTTCGAACACGATTGTGTTCATCTGCTTCCAACAAAAAGGAGCTTGTCACATATATATATGACAGAATGCCTTACAAAGCTAAAAGATGTATTTGTAATGCTTGATTCCATGGTTATCATGACATGATGCCCTAATATGCTTGTTGCACATGTACAGGATGCCATAATTTGTAGCCATTAGGCCTTTAAAGAAATACTACCGATGTGACGGGCGACTGCAAAACATATTCATGTTTTGGCTGATGATAATTCTGACAAACTGTTCGTTGAGAAATACCACCAATGTGAAGGGCGACTGCAAAACATAATTCTGAAAAACTGTTCGTTGAGTTACATGGATCCTACCCCCGGGGAAAAAATAAATACAACATATACAAGATACGAAGCAACTGGTGTACAGCCATGGCAGTTGAAACTGCTATCCCTATTAGGGATTTAGAGCAACCTTCCTAAACTAGATACAGAAATAAATGTTTTCTGCAACATCAGAACGTCCATATCCTTATGGTCAAGGAACGAATAGATTAGTATTTACCACTTTCACCATCAGATGCCTCAGCAAGCCTGGCTATGGCATCAATCAACGATTGCTCTTGGTCCTGCAAACATTGCTTGTTAATTAAAATGAAATGTTCAAACAATATGCATAAAAATTGTCTTACCTTAAGCGCTTTCTTTGCCTTCTCTACCTCCAGGGGATCAGGATTATTAACACTAAAAACCCTCTCCACCTGTATGAGAAGACAATAATTTACACAAGGCTTGTGGTTATTAATAACCAAAAAATGTTACCAGACTAACCTCTTTTATAAGGCTCTCGGTATGAAGTATATCGATGTCATCAGAACTTCTCTTTCCTACTCCATTTTGTGAAGGCGGAAAATCCTTCCGGGACCCATGCTTTGGGAATCCCCTCCCCCTTCCTGCACCTGGTGTTGGCCCACCTCGACTAGATGATTTCTTACCTCCACTACCTGGAACATCTCGGCCTCCCCGATATATCCCAGGGTCATCACCTTGCCATCTTATGTCTTCAGGTCCCATCTGTAATTTAGAGGCCCAAGCAATAAGAACAAGTCCAAAGAGATGATTTTGATGTACATAAGTAACTCATGCCCCTGAGAACAATAAAAGTGAGATATTCAAAGCATAAACAAAATAGAAACGAGAGAAATGATGAAATTGGACATCTACTCCGCTTACATTCTCAGCAAGAATGAAAAATGCATATGATCAGGCAAGTGATTCAGTCGGTTCACATGTCATCCTCAGGGAGTACCTTGGGTTCACGCATACAACGTAATTTACCCTGACACTGACATTTGTCACAGTTTTCGGATTCGCTTGTCTAATTCAGCTTACAAAAATTCAAACTAGTAAAATAATACACAGCTTCCAGCTGTCATTTGGGGGACGTACAATTCAGCAAAAGAAAAATAATGACACAGACGTACAAGCTATGTGTCACAACAAAGGGTTTTCAGTTGAATCTTTGCAAGATGCTCGATTACGTCCTGAGTTTGTCACTCATGTAACCAAATTGATTGCAGCGAAAATTCCTCGCAATCCAATAATGGAAGACTGTTGGGAATGAGATAGACTGATTTTTTCCTTTTCTGTCAGGCCATGTTTTGTTACTAAACTTACCAGCTGCAAAATGGTTGTACATTTTAGGGAAAATGAGAGTCTACGAATTGAGTAACAAAAACTCAAAACATATAAAATTAGAAAAAAAAACTAATGCAAACCAAATTTTAAGTGCTACAGCTTATCACATTTGAGGATCAACCCATCACAACCACTATCAACCTTTCACCTTTGAATCCCTGGCAAACCGAATGTTCTCTTCAGAACTTTGCAAACTAAATCTAGGCTTGCTTAGCAGGGAGGCATTTGGTAGAAGGATGTTTTGTTGGACAATCTTGCCTATAATGCCAAAGAAAATTTGCCCAAAGTGGAGAGCCAAATTGGCTCACGTCGTTGGCAAAGGAAGCAGTTTGTGCTTATAAACTGAGCATCTTGATTGTCCATCCAACCGAGTCTAAGGTCCTAAGGCTATATATAGGCTTTCGTCAGCTGACTTTATTGGCCAAATAGCCACGCACTCAGACTCTTCCCTGTGTTACTCCTAATCCTACAAGAGGTATTTGCACAGCTGGGCTAGCTTATCCTCACAGGGATAAGAAAAAAAAATCCAAATGCACACCCAAGTATCCAGCCTCACATTTGTATAGGTAATCCTGAGGCTTCCTCACAAATCCATTTTGCAAGATTTTCACAGGAATTAGTTCAATTCCTGCTGGAGTTCTCCAAAATTTCTATGTTGCAAAAGAGGCCTGAACAAATCTCACAGATTCTACATTTTTACCAAAATTCTCAGTGCCAAATGTTTATGTGACATAACTTCGAAAACAAATCAATGGACTGCAATTGGCTAGAAAATGAAGTGAAATTGCTGGTGTGAATGTACTTTGATACAGACCAAACAAAATATACCCAAAACAAACTGGCAGTACAAACAAGGGCACAGTATATGGATTCGTCTGGAAGATTAGTCAACAATTATCTTCAATTTTCACATGCATGTTAGACAAGAATAAGTATAAAGCTAAACAAATAGGCTAGTTTTGTTTATGTTAGTTTAACAGTACATGGATGTTGATACAAGAATGCTTCTTCTAATCAGTAAAAAAAATGTCTTGATTCAAATAAAAAGGTGAACCAAAAGCATGATTTACTTGCCCCTAGCAACTGTTTCAAAAGTTAATCCTGCAGTACTGACAACCACAAAACCTTAATCTATACCATGCTCATCTTTAAGCATCTACAATTCAAAAGCAATTTCAGTACAATGCCCCCCAGAAAACAATGAAAACCTGAAGTGAAGA
The DNA here is from genome assembly GCA_030770085.1 of Oryza coarctata. Lineage (NCBI taxonomy): Eukaryota > Viridiplantae > Streptophyta > Magnoliopsida > Poales > Poaceae > Oryza > Oryza coarctata. Next base: position 4,006,599 of record CM061479.1, read on the forward strand.
ATTTTTTGAATGCTCACAGGAAAAAAAAAGGTTGCAAACCTGTTTAAGATCAACCCACTCCCATGATTCATTAGCTGTATTAATGTCATAGGCCAACGCATAAAGGTCCTGCAATGGAATCCCTTAGAAAAGCCCAAAAGCCTCAATCGACAGAACTGTAGCAATAATGCAATAAGAACACACCGTTTCTGGATTATAATCAGTTATAGTTGCTTCATAAAAACTGTTATCTTCAGGCCACCGACTCATAACTTTACGGTTAATTAATGGATTGATATGCAGAGCTTCAGAAGGTTCAAAAGAAGCAAGGCCAACAGGAAAGTTTCTATTCATATGTGGTCCCCTTCCGCTAGGACCTTCTGAAGGTGTCATGGCCTTGACTGAAGGGCCCCCTGGCACCTTCTGACCCTGGAAGCACATGAAACTCCATCAAAGAAACCCAACTTCTTTTTTAAGAAGCCATCAGAATTATGTGCTTACTGGTTTTGTCTTTTTGCCTTTAGGTCCTGACGAAGCTCCTTTTTTTGCTGCTGAAGATGATGGTGGTGCTTGTAAAGCCAGCTGTTGTGAATGCATAACAGGAGGCGGGGCAAGCAGGGCTGGAAAGGATTGAGATGTCTTTTGCCTCTTACGGCCAGAGGTGGAAGGGCTAGGCACCAGATCATGTATAGGCTGAGGATTATTGGGTAACATTGCTTGAGGCCCTCCTCCTGATCTCCATTCCCTTGATTACAAGGAAGAAAGAAACTCAGAATGTTGAAAACAGAACACAGATGAACATTTCTTTATATATTCTACCTTATGCTACGGATAATATCATCACTGTTGACCCGATTTAGTAGTTCCCTGTGGTCTTCGTCGGATACCCTTAGCTCTTTCCGAAGTTCTGTTATGAGACCTTCTTTCTCCTGAAAATGAAAAACAGCTTTGAGACATAATGTATAAGGTGAATAGCAAAAAGACCCAGAAAATAAAACCATAGTTTAATGGTCAGCAACCCATGTAATGGCGTCAGACTGGGCTTTAAATGCACGAAGAACCGAGCAATATGCTTCTTGTTCAAGATGATGGATTTGCGTTGCCATATCAGCATGGACTCTAGTGTATGAACCGGCAGCAACAATAGCTCTTCCATTACCGCTGACACGTCCACTGCCTCTAATACCCCTACTGTTTGGATATGGTGGTGGAAGATCATCAGCAGTTCCTGCAACCAACATGTTTTGGAAAAACAGCATTGAGGGAAAGTTGTATAGCAGTGACCACAGTAGCTTTGCAACAGAATTTCCTACATTGCTACCGGACTAGAAGAAAAACAGCTCATATTGTTCTTGTACTTAAGAGTAACATAAAATACAACTTAAAAAGACAAGCAGCATATTCATCAAAACCATATAAGTTTATAGACATACTAATCACTATTGCAGGAGAAAGTATGAAGCATTCATGCGTCATCTGTGTAGCAAATCATGCTTTGTTATAATTAACACCAGATACTATCACAATTCCCACTATCAAGGAACGCATGTCAATTATACTGCAGTTCAGCAGAATAAATACTCCTGGATTGGTACAATATTGAAGGAGTAAAGCTTGTTGCCATCAATTCATCACATGTCCAACCAGTGGAGAAGTTAGAAATTTCCCAGGTCACATAAAGTGAGCACTATTTTTTACAAACACCATGACCTGCCAAAAGAAGTCTAAAAACTGTTTTTTTATATTATTTTTGTGTCACAATTGAGCTCATAGCTAGATGAGTTCACACGAAAAATCCTTTTGTTTAACAAGAAAAGCGATGTTATTTAAGACACCTAAGAAAATTGCATATGGCTTAAAAACTAAAATCATGTTAAGCCCAAAGCAGAAATCATTTCATATCAAAAGCTCCAAAACATAACAAAAAAATAAATCACATTTCACCAGCATATCAGCTACAGAAAGAAAAGGAAAAACTTCCTAGCTCAATAACAGAAGGGTAAGCCAGGTATGGCATATCCCCTGAACCACATAAGGAACTTTTCAAGTCAACTCCCATTGCGAGCTGCTCGAAGGCTATGACAGAAGGTTCAACAAGACAGGTGCCCATCTAAATTATTATGTCCAACCCATGCCAATCAAATTCACACCTGAAGACTCAACGTTCTCCAGACAATTTAAGAAAACCTAACTCCCAACAAAAGACTAGCTTGCGAGAAACGGCACAAATACCCTAAATCCAATTGAATTGCAGTAATTTTTCACGAGTTTCACAAGTTCCCACTGTGCACCTGCACGGACAAACACATCCCAGTGAAACAAATTAAGCCATAATTCGCTGATAAGCCACACACCCCGCAACGTATCATTATTTTCCCCAGGCTAATTTCACGAGACCCCTTAACCCAAAACCCCCTACAGGCAAGCTCAAACCCTAGGACCTCAACCCTCGAAGCTCGCAATAATGCGAGACGCCCAAGAAAACCCTAGTAGCCACGCGTAATGCGAGACGCCGAGACCTTGCACAGCAATCAGGATACCACGAGCCATAGTCATGCGCAAGAAGCTGGAGCAATCAAGAACGAGCAAACCCTAGAATCCCCAAACGGGGAGGGACCGAGGCCCTAGCCCTCTCTACCAATAACTCACCACTGCTGTCGGAGGGCTCCCCGCCGCATTCCACGGACTGCGGCGGGCCCCCGCCGGGGAGACGCGCCCGTGTCCCGGCCAGAGCTGCACCTGAAACCACACCCCGGTTGGGGGGGGGGGGGTGGGGGGGGCGGGGGAGAGCACGCGGTCAGCGTCAAAGCGTGCGGAGAGAGAGATCCCTCGGAACCGGATCGGCGCGCGGCTCACCTACGGAGAAAGCGAGCGAGGGGAAGGGCTCGCCGCGGCGGAATCCGGCGAGATTTGGGAGGTGGCGAGGCGGGGGAAGCGAGCTGATCGACGAGAGAGAGAAGAAGGGAGAGAACGCACCGCGGAGAAGGGTCAAAGCGGTGACTGGACCAAACGACGAGCAAGATCTATTTTTATTTGTTTTCGTTTTATTCAAGAATTTTTTTCGGACGCGAGTACGCGACTTTCATTTAACTAATTTACTCACAGAGTGAGATAAGTAATTAGTATGTAATTAATTATATTTTTTAATATTTTATATAGGAAAGTTGCTTTAAAATAATAAATAAACCGATTTTTCAAGTTTAAAAAATAATTAATTCGTTATTAATCATGCCCTAATAATTTATCTCATTTACGTAAACAAATTAATCTTGTCTAAACTAGTAGTATCGAACTCGCCTTTATATATGGTCAAATGGATGGCACAGCTAAACAGACACTGCTAGACACTTTGCCTAATAAAACATATGCCGATGGCACAATCCATTAAGAAACAGGCAATGTCGGATGCGGCTAGGAATAATAGTTGTCTATGGTGGGATCCATCCCATAAATTAAAAATATGTGGTAAAAAATAAAGAATAGTGTGAAAAAGAGAAAATAAAAGAGAAAAATGAAAAATATAGGGAAAATTGTCGAAAAATAAAGTAGAATAAAAAATATGAGAAAAATTAGGAAAAAGAGAGAAATAGAAAAATTATGGAAAAATAGGTGAGCCGATAGGGTTATACTAATTCTTAGCTTATGATATGTTAGCTGCGGTTAAATATGGTATAAGCTATGACCGAGTTGTATCTATGGCTTTATTTTGTGATCAATTAAAAAATGTTTCCCTACTAGCTCTAATATATTTTAAACTATCAAAATAATGAAGCACAGTCAAATTATGATTAAAATATTTTACTCTCACACGTAAAACATCAAACTTTAATTGGCAAAATATCAACAGTCTACCATAATCGAAGACAAAAAATATAAAACACATAAACTTGGTGCAACAATTCGATTTAAAAGAGTAAAGATTAAGATACTTTAGCTGAAACATTAAAATATCATTAAAAATACTGGTTTACATCTAACTTCTTTGAAAGCCAAATCTCTAGCTTCTTCCCATTCAGTCATCCAACAATGCCAACGAGTCAGCCTCTTCCCTCCGCCATTGGAGCAAAGTGGCATGCTCCAACTAGTGACACCATTGTCTATAACTTGCGCCATTCTTGATGCATCGTTGTTTCTTTCATCCTCCTGGTAAACAAGATTAAGGACACCATTCTTGACATAGATGGATTGGGAGCAGCATGCTAAGGAGGCTTCCATGGCCATGAAGAGGGGAAGAGAGAGGAGAAGAGGAAGTAGCAGCATGCCAACGCCTCACCTTCCTTTTGTCCAGTGGGATTTAGAGAGATATAAAGTTGGATAAGTGAATGATGATAAAGATAAGACTGTGGACCTCGAGAGTAAATTGGAGAGGACAGAGCGCCCAATCTTTTTTCGTGCTTTACGATCCTGAGTCCGAGCATTCTCCAATTTTTCGTCGGAGTAAATCATAAGCACACAGCGCATCAACTTATACATTGAGTGTAAAATAGGGGCAACAAACCCAGATTAAAATAGATATATAGCGAAATTAGCGTTGCCGTTGATGTTTTGATTGATGCAAGGATTTCAATACGTAGTTAAGGCAATTTCTGACCAACTATGAGCCTAGCCCATGTTGTCCTACAAAAGCAATTTAGCACAAGACAGAGGAGTAATAGGAGAGAAGCAACAATCAGGCTGTTTTGTGCAAAAGGCTATTTCCATGCATAATCTACACTCCGAAGCTTGTCATGGCATTCTCACCAACATAAACATTGCCGATTTACTTGTTTGGCCTTTTTTAGCCCCAGTTTACACTAGGTAAAGTTATTTCATTGGAACAAATGCTTTATAAGTTGTTGCGTTTAATTGTGCCCCCGCCACAAAAGTTCATGCAGTTACATTTACTCGCTCCTGGCTCCATTGCAACGATGAATCCATATCATTTTTAAATTCTAGTGAAAGTACATGTTCATATGTGTAACAGTAAGTATCAGGATTTGATCCCTACTTAGGTTATGCACCCACAAATTACACCATTTTGCAAGATTTCCATGGATTGTAGAGTGATCAAAAAATTTCATGTATTCTTAAGGGGGCATAAATGAATGCGGATGTGTTTGCTACAAATAAAATAAAAATAAACTATACACTATTAATACTGCTTAAAAAAACAAATTGTACACTTCTTTTCTAAAAGTAGGTTTGGTGGTGTTTGCAGGCCGTACAGTACATACACACATATATACTCTCTTATCATAAAAGTTTAATGTTTTAGAAAAAAATAAACAAAATTTTAAAACTTTGACTGACTTCTCAAGTTTAGTCTAAAAACATAAAAAAATGCTATACATGTATTTGCCTTGAAAAGGCACGATCATAATACACAAACTTATTTCACGTAAATAAATATAAAATATTATGACCAATGTAACAAACTATTATTTTTTTGATCTTCAGTTAAATTGTGCTGTTATAAGATTGAATAAGTAAAACGACTTATCTACGTTCATAGTGCAATATTAAAGAAATGCAAGGAGACGTTGTAAAAGATGAATACATAACTCTTCTTCGTGTTGGAGAAAATGACTTTGTAAAAAACTTTGTATGGGGATATGTGATTAGTGGGACAGTAGAGTCACACCATCGTCTTCTTTTAAAGGAGCATATAAATTCAGGCGCTATGCAGCTATCCCCGGTGTCCCTCCATTTTGACGGACCAAACAACCGCATCATCGTAAGTAGGAACTAGATTGCCACCCTCCATGCCTGTGAGATATTAGGTTGGTGAACAAGTTATCTTTCTTGTCATAGCAGCTGGCCAAAAAATTAGAGATACATTTGCAAGATACAGATATATAATATGCACTAACTTTTGTTATGGCAATAGATGTTAGAAATATTAGCAATTTTTTATACATAAATAACTAAATCATGACGATGATATAAGTCATAGAAGATAAATTACTCTTAATCAATGAAACAAATAGAATATACCATTGGAAAATATGAGAAATGAGCAACAAATTAATCAAAACTTTAATTGTGAAGATGAAGAAAACATCTAGCACAGCTACAGCAAAAGTAGAAGCAGAACCACCACTAATATTATAGTTTCCTCTTCTAGAGCTGTTACATTGTCATTGTCATTTTCACCTCTAAAACTATTGTTGTTCCTGTTGTTGCCGTAAGTCATGATATATATAGTTGAAGCAGTCGTTAATGTGAGTAGTCATGCGATACGCTTCCAGAAACATGATTCACTCTCGATATAAGATCTAAGGTTCTATAGGCCTACTCTCTTAGCGCTCATGCACGCAACTGAAGTAAAATATTTGTTTCTTTGTTCTGTTAGGTATAGGAGATAAAATCCATTCTTCTTTTTATACGAGAAAGGAAAGATAAAGAGAGAGACTCATTGAGGAGAAAAAGGAAGAAAGTAGAGTAATTGATTATAATTAACCAACCATAAACCTTATACACTACTTTACCATTAATTAGTAATTGATATTGGTTATTATTTTATAATCAATACTTAAATTAATTCTTAAAAACTCTTTACATTTCCCCATATTACCATGAGGTATTGAACATGTAGCTTATAGCATAACCCTTTAAAATTTATTTGATTTAATTAATTTAAATAAATTAATTACCCAATTAAATCTAACATTAGAGGCTGCTAGCCTTCCACTCCTTAGTTCTTTCCCTTATCGTCGTCACCGCCACCGGCGACAACCACTACGGCAAGGTTGGTATTAGCGGCAGCAAGGAGAGATGCCCTAGAGAATGCATCTGCGACCTTTGTTAGTCTTTTGTATTTTTTTTAATTTCTATGATTGTAGCCTTTCTGAAACTCTCAATCTCAAAAATTTTGATCTATTTCACATAATAATTTGGAATTGACAGTTTGAGTAGGAGTGGTAGTTGCCATGATCAGATCAATGTCTGAAATCTTAACGTTCATCAGTTTCAGAAGGAGCAATGCCATTTAACTTCACTGGTCAGTTTTATCACCTTCAAATTTCCAACAAGCTTTTAGGTGATCATATATACACCAAGATTAAGATTAAGTTTATACAAATAAATTTGCTAACACACATCATATGCAACATAATCACGAAGGTGCGGGAGGGCTTCCGTGTTGACCACCCGCCTGTGCCTCACCAGTGGCGAGACTAAGACTGCTGGATCTGGTGTCCTAGATGAAGAAAGGCTCTCCCACCTCATGCACGACGTCGAGGAACACGGCGTGCACATGGGATACTGGCAAAGTCAAGTTAAGTTGTTGCAAGAGTAAACCCTAGGTGCTATCAACACCAGTTTTTGGAGGTTCATACACCGGTGCTGATAATGTTCAAGTATCACAGCCGGTTCTAAATTCGCGGTGGTGCCAATATGATACCAGCAATGATCGGTGTTGGAAAAGCCATTTTGCACCTTAAGGGGATGCACACCCATTCATTTCATCTCATGAAAATGCTTAAGAAGAATTTTGGAAATATTTGATAGCATAGATAATTGTGTCATATATCTCTCTATCAATATTTAAATTTAAATCGATAAGTTAAAACAAAAATAACACATCTTAGTACTTTTGTAAAAAAAAAAGGGTGTAATGTGTTTTTAGATAAAATTTGAATTTAATTTTTTTCAGGATAATAGATAACTAATGTAGCAATATTGTCAAACTTTTCAGATTTTTCTATAGCTACTTGGTTGGTATTTGAGACTAAGACATCTCTCCAAGATGGCGTTGCCACCGGGACGACGATTTCCGACTTCGGGGATGACGTCCTCGACGAGATTATAGTCCGCATGTCGTCTCACGCGAGCCTCCCCGTCGCCACGGCCGTGAGAAGGACCTGGGCGCGCGTCTGCACCGGCCCGGGCTTCCTCCGCCGCTACCGCCGCCGCCACACGAGATCCCACCGCTCCTCGGCTTGATCCACACCCCGGCTCGCGTCGCCGACCTCCGCGTGATCGCCGACGACGGCGCCCGCCCCCGCGGCGACCTGGCCCCCTGCCTCGCCAGCCTCGACGACGCCGTGAGGGATCTCAGGCGGTTCAGGTCCTACCTCGACCACCGCGGCGGCCGCCTCCTCCTCAAGCCGCGCCCGTACAACATGCTCTACGTCCACGACATGACGCTCGGGCCGCGCCGCGCCTTCGTCGAGGTCAGGTGGCCGGAGCCCGAGGTGTTCAAGCATGACGTGGCCGGCTTCCTGCTCGACGGCGGCGACGTCCTGTCCGTCCGGAAGCCCGCGCGGGATCTGCGCCCGATCTACTGCGACCACTGCCGCTACTACTCAGCCACCACCAAGGAGTGGCGGCTGGTGATGCCTCTGTGCCGTGACGCCGAGTCGCCGACGCCGCCAGGTACAAGCAGTGCAGGTACAACATCGTCTTTACGAAGCACGCCGGCGACGCACTGGCCGGCGGAGCACTGCCGGACCCTGGTGGCGCTGGACACGAGGACCATGGAGCGATCCCTCGTGGAGCTGCCCAGGTATTTGCGGCCATCAAAGGTGTATAACAAAGAACGTCGAAGCCTCACCATCATGGAGATGGCGCGCGATGCCGGCGGGATTGGGCTGGTCGCTGTACGCGACAGACGCCTCATCCTCCGTGTCTGGACGCTGTCTGTACGCGACAGCGGCAGCGGCGACGACGGTGAGGACTGGACGCTGCACCGGAAGGTGATGCTGAGGGAGCTGGCAAGGCAGATCACCCACCAGTACCTGGTCGGCACGAAGGTGGTCGAGGCGCTCCGCGGCATGCTGCACCTAAGGTTAGAGGCGGTGTCGCCGCCGGTGGTGGCGGAGGAGCGGCGCAACGTCTCCTTCTTCGCGTCGCTGGACCTGGAATCTATGAGCTTCTCCAACGTCCAGTAGGAGGATGGGGTGGTGACGGCGGACGACAGGTTCTTTCTCTACACCCTGCCATGGCGATGGCGTCCGCCTTTTCTTCCTTCTCCGGATCATGAGGAAGACAGTAACAGTGCAGCTTAATTAGTGATCTAATCCACAGTGAGCGAGCTGGCATTGTAACAATGTTTTTTTGTTTGTTTGGAAACAAACCGCACTGAAAGGATTCATATTGATATACTTTAAAAAAAATTATAAAACTATAGCCCCGAGAGATTATAATTAGAAGAAAGGAAAAAAACATATCACGCCATATGCCTACGACAAAGAACCCATTATTGATACACAAAATTGTAGCTGCACTTGACTTCATCCACATCTTTTGGTTGGAGAGAACGAAGGCGAGAGAGCAGAATGGATGCCTTCTTCACCGCATAGAATTACCAGCGTGGTCTTCTTGTGATGGACACAAGCGCTGCCACAAAGAGGATAGATCATCTGAAGAAGAGTTTAACACAAAAAGAGCATTCAAAGGACGTCTTCAGAGAGGTTGCGATACTAAGGACGTTGCTATCGCCCATCCTAGTAGACTAAGGACATGGTTTTCATCCGAAAAAATTCTCGAGGATAGAAGAAGAGATGCCACGACAACGCCTTAAAGTGAGTTACGATGCCTAGAGGCGTCACCGCTACTGGCTCTAAATTGGGCTAGGCCTTTGCTCGAAAATCTTCCTTCCCTCCCATGTTGTTGTGTCCTCATTGTTGCCATCAACCACCACCATCCAAACACCATCAGCGCGGGACCATTACACCAACGCCCTATCGCCGATAGGCTATCAAGCAGGAGGCCCCTTCCCGAGAAGGAGACGGTGCCTCACATGCCACCAACTTCACTGAGCTATCAACATGCCTACTACCGCTAAAGGGTCACACACATCCATGAACAACCCTACACGTAGTATCATTATTGCCTCCTACCATTGTTGTCGTCTCAAAGCACTCGACCCCACCTCATGGTTATCGAAGTGTTAGATCTACCCTCGTCGGGTCTAGCCTTCACCTCACGGCATTGCCACTTGCCATCTCCCATCTCCTCTCACCGTTTGTAGCATCGACGCCGCCTTGTGCCATAAACCCACGATGTCACCTCCTTGTAGCAAGCCGACACACCCCGCAATACACCATTGTCTCTCAACCTCTTAGCCACCTCCACCATCCTCGGGAAGACCAAGGAGGCCCCTTGCCACACCAGCTTGGTCGGCACCAAGAGTTTTAGTCATTGCGTCCTAGTGCCACCACCTCTACATCTCCATTGCTCGCATCTGGTGCGCCATCGGGATTTTGCTTTGCCGCTGTCGTCCTTGCTCACCTTACGGCTTTCCACCAGCTTGCTCTGGTAGTGGTGAGGTAGAGGATAAGGGTTTTTTTTTCTTCTGTCCAAGTCACCTACGCGGGGTCTCTATGTTCGTCAATATTATAACAATGTTATGGGCAAAAACATGTATATTCATCAAGATGTTTTGGTTTAGTTTAGACCTTTACTTAAATTGTGATATTAGAAGGTTGAATAAGTAAAACAACTTCATATCTAACATTCCTAGTGCAATATTAAAGAAATGCAAGGAGACTTTGTGATGGATATGTAACACTCTTGCATGTTTAAGAAAAAACTTTGTAAAGATACGTTATGGGGATAAGTGATTATTATTATAGGGCAGTAGTGTCACACCATCATTTTCTTTTAAAGGGCTATATAAATTCAGGCTTATGTGTGTAATTTGATCTATTTCACATACTCCAATTTGGAATTGCCCGTTTGAATGGTAGCTGCAATGGTCATATCCATGTCTGAAGTGGCTTTTGGCAGTTTGTGTTTTTTTTTCTGTGTATTTTTTTTCTTTTTTTCTAGTGGGGCCAAAAGCCTCTTTGAACTAGCTAATCAACTAGCCCAAATTGGTTCATTATGATTTTCCTCAATATCAAAAAATTGAACTGTTGTTTAACTCATTGAGTGTTTTTTTTCAGTTTCCACTGGAGGACAAACGAGGACACAAACCAGTAAGTCCAGATATCCTTATTATCCTTACCAGCCTTAGTAAGGTTAACTCATGTAATTTATCATCAGTCACCACAAATTCAGTAAACTAATTTGACAAACCAGTAAGTAATTTGCCTGATGATGTGAACTATCTAAACTCAACATGAATAAAGTTCAAACAAAGTTTACACATGCCCTAAGTTACTTAGGCGCCGTTTGAGGAAGTTAAGATTTTGAGAATTCTAGTTTCTAAATTTTAGTTCATTTTCTAAATTCAAGAAGCTGTAGCTGTCAGAAGGAGATTATGGGAAAAGCTGTAGGTGCCAAAAGGTTTCCCAAACAGGGCATTGACATGAATTAAGATGTAGTGGCTTTCTAGTTTTTCTCAAACATGACAATGGATTTCTAAAAGAATGTAATACAACAAACACTCAACAACAGGGGGGGAAATTCTGACTTTGTATATCTGATATCTGGCAAGTGCTGTTCAACTTGACCCATGTTTTAGTAAATATTTGCAAGTTACAACATACACGTGCCCTAAGTTACACATCGATGCTTTTGCGATGCAAATTCAGCACCAAAACAATTAAATAGAAGCATCGCAGAAATACCTACATGGCTACATGCCTACATCAGTTCTGGCATTCCTGGGTTGGGCACTTCATCATGCTTCGTCAATATACCACCATATATGTACCAACTCATCTTGATCCTAGTCCCTCACTAATGTATATGATTATGATACATTCGACCATCTTTCCCTAACTTTTCTGGCATACAATATCACTGTATCTTTGACAGCAGCACATTAAAACCCAGTCCATCCAGCCGGTTGGTAGGATGCATCTTGCTTTGGTTCCGCCTTTAGAACATTGAGAAACTGAGAGCCATTACCCAAATTTGACATCTTGGAAGACTGAGAACCATTCCCTAAATTTGACTTCTTGGAAGGTACGGCTCGAGAAGGAGCAGCTTTAAAGTTATCTTGACTGAAAGAAAATGGGTCAGCACCAGAGTTTGCGTTTGATTGTCCAAGGGAGATGGCTTTATTGCTATTTGATGCCCGCAGTGTGTGGACTGACCTTGGATGGGCACTCTTCACAGTCACAGCTGCTTGAGCTTTCGGCTCTTCAGGAAAAGCTGACCATGGCTTTGGATCAGGGTTTGGTGTCCCTGGGCTTGATGTAAATATGCCTTGACGGAGCTCTGGAGGAGTACCTTCAATCTTCTCTCTTGGCTGTGATAAGTATATACATTTCTATATCAGTACACTAGCTTCCGATATAAATATAACTGATACTGCTAGTAGGGATACATGATTCTAGCAGTCATGAGCACTACCTCCATCCTAAAATAAAATATAAGGGATTTTGGCAATACAAATGCATAGCTAAAATGTATTTCTAAATCAAGATAATAATATAAAGAGAAATAGAAAAAGATTGGTGATAGGCAATAAAAAGAGATTTAAAAGATTAAAAAATTGATATGTAATTGAATATAAGTGTTTAGAAAACAACTATTGACGTACTTGAATTATGATTTAAGTCTTATGTTAAATTTCAATTCCAACATATCCTAACTTGCTTAGGATTGAAAGATTGTTGTTCCAAGTTAGGATTGAGAGATTGTTGTTGTTGTTATAAATGTATAGCTAAAATACCATTTATTTTGGGATGGAGGTAGTAATAAGCAATATCAAATGAGAAAACTGGTATATCATCATAGGTTAAACCATAAAGATTTGTCCAAAATCAGCCAGTTTCAATTATTTCTGTGATGATTTTACATGCTTGAGTCAGTTAACAGGAGAAATGAAAAGTAGAACCATTGATGATGGAGTATAGTGAAAAGCATAGTTCATGCATGGAGGAGTAACCATACCGGAGCATCAAGGCTTGTACCGGGCAGGGAGAGTTCAACCTGTGAATTTTCTCTGAACTCCTTCACTGACGGAGTAGCAGAAGCGGTAGCTAGGGCTTGTTTAAATTCTTGTATCTCTCTCCTCTGAGAAGAGCACATGGCAGACAGTTTATCAAATTTCAATGAAATTTCTTCCTTCTCTAAGTTTGCTATCTTCAATTGTTCCTTGAGTAAAGTTACTTCAGCCTCCAGCTGCTGCTCTTTCAATCTACGAGTTGCATTTAAACTACTTACATTGTTTTGCAAATTCAATTTAGCATTATCAAAGTCTGCCACAAAGGAGTTAAAAGTGGAAGACTGTACAGTGGTTTTATTTTCTGTTTTTGTTTCTTTGGTCTTCTCTAGTCCATATTCTGAGCCATTAGGAGAAAACCTAATTTCAAAATCTCCAGGAGAACTATCAACTGAGGCAGAGAGAGACTGTCGATATGTATTATGCAATGGAGTGTTATGGTTCTTTGCTTGTGATTGTGTTGAGCTGACTTGATGTACAGGCTCTTGATCAAAAGCTGACCCTTTGTCATCCACAAAAGCAAGTTCTTGGGCATGCTTAGTTGACCAAAACGCACCCATAGAACCCTTACTCTCAGTGGCCTTTGAAGGACCTTGCGACCTCAAATTGGAAGAATCCTCAGGAGATGTGCTCCCCATGTTGCCCCTTGATGGTGAAATGGTTGGTCAACTTGGTGCTGAAAACATGGTTTTTATTATTAAATAAGCAAAGAAAATGAAATGTTTTTTTCTTTGCACAACAAATGAAATGTTTTTCATGCAAAGTAACATTACAACCTAGAGATGAAAGAGCTAAGTAATTAGCCAACTACTAGAATAATTGCCTTCTGCATTGCAATATTTAATTTTAGTAGATTAAATTTTGCAACACAACATTTCTTAAATATCCTAATCCCTCTATATATGAGTAACCAAGTATACCAAAGTAGTTCCAATAATTTGAGAAATGAAAATACAAAATTTATGGAAACAAACCTTCATCCTCAGTAGTATGCAACTCAAATGCTGATCCAGATGGAGATCCATCAGGCAAATCCTTTTGAAGCTCCAACGGAAGTAATTCATTAACACGGAATCACACCTATAATGGTACATGAAATAAAATTAGAGAAACATAAGATCTTTTACATTTCACATTTATGGAGCATGAACTAATTAAGACTAACCTAAATTCATTGAAGTGAATGGCCAATCAAGCAAAGTCTAGCATCTGGAGAAGATTGCAGCATGTCTTTGATCAGACTTGTAATGGGAGAACTGTACTTTGGTAACTCTGGGATACGATAGTTCCCATTAAGTATCTGGAGCTTCGATTCTCCGTCAAATGCTGATTTTAAGTAGCAGATTCTATACAGGAGACATCCAAGAGCCTGCAAATAATAGCACATTAATTCATGAAATCATTAATTAGTAGTCAGATACAACTACATATAATAATTATAATTCAAGAAAGGGGTAAATTTAAATTTTAGTACCATCCAATGCACTTTCAATCAAAAGCATAAAATTGAAGTGCAATTAGTACAGGGATGATTTACCCATATATCTACTTTCTCGCTGATAAGCTCTCTCCGGTACAAGTCCCACATCTGCAATCAGTAAACATGTTACCAATACGTAAATAAGAACAAATTCCTGAAAAAGAGCCCAAAATAATTATGTACAATCTAAGCCTCAGGAGCTCTATATGCAGGAGTTGTGTGCTTTCGAATATTATCCTCTTCAATGCCCATCTCTTCAGGTTTATCAAAGCACTTATGGTTGGTTGATACACTACCAAAGTCACATAGTTTCCAGGCCCCATCACCACCAAGAAGAACATTTTCAACCTTCAGGTCCCTGTGCAGGGATTGTGCTTGCTGTGATGTCTCCAAAACAAAAATCAACACAGCAGTTTTTTGTTTTTATTTTTTGTGTTTGTGTGTGGTAAATAGAGCTTGTGATAATGATACCAGATATGAAGCTAAGCAAATGGAAAAGCCAAATTTAACAGCATGAATAATTTGTAAGATTAAGCATGGAACTATAGATGTGAGTAACAAGGTACCTATCTGTGTTCAGTTTGCAAGGCTGTGAAGGGCATAGTAGTATGGTAGTATGATACAAATGCAATGCTATGCTTAAGATAATAGAGCGACAGATATAACTTTTCAGTTGTTTCATTGCTTGTTAGTGAACTAGATTTGAATCTAACAGAGCAAGCATAATCGTAAAGATAAATCAATTTAAATGCACAAAAAAAGGAACTCAAGACAGAATTGCTTGATGCAAACTATTTGCATAGGGAGCTGATAGGTCGGAACATGGAGGGCACACCTGTGAGCAATAGGTGGTGTTTGGCAGTGCATTGCAAATACAGCATTGCAAACATCCCGGAAGATGAGAGCCACCTGCTGTTCATCAAAATGGCCAGCGCCTAAACTCTCCAAGGCAGCGACCAACGATTTCTCACAAAACTCCATCACTAACAACGCCTCCCTTGCACAGCCACCCATATCCAGTATGGTGTGCGCGACAAGCGTGACCACATTGGGATGTCCCTTGAGCGACCTCATCACCGTTATCTCCTTCTGGACGAGGTCAAGCGACTCCTCATCCTGGATCACGACATGCTTAAGTGCATACTGCTTCACTGGGTTGACCACATCCCAGGTGAGGTAAACGCAGGAGAAACCGCCCTCGGCAATGGCTTCCCGGACATGCACCCTGACATTGCCGACATCGACTGTGCGTCCCTTAAGCCCGGATGATTGCTCCCTGGGCATGAACTGCTTCAACCTCCACATGATGGTTGACTGAATCCCCACAGAACAACCCGGCTGCCGCAGTTGACGGACAACCACAACAGCAGACTACGGTTGTTAACCGATCTAACAAATAGCTACGACTAACGCATTAACACACGGCAACAGCAGTAGGATCGAACAAGAAGCAGTAGAGCATCAACACGGAGGCGCCTATTTCTTCGGTTGGTCAAGCTGGTGACAAGAATCGAGCTTGACCTCGGGATAACAAAACGTCTCCTCCTCTTCACTAAGATCTGCCTAGGAAGCTAAGCTCACCACCTCGGTATTGGAGCCAAAATAACCAGAGCCGAACCAGCAATGGCGAGCCAACCAACCAGACGATCGGGGGTCAAGAATGGATCTTGGTCGGCCAAGAAACCAATCACCAAATCACCAGTCCGTTGGAAAGAGCCTCACCGTGGGCTCGGGGGATTCAGGTAGCTGGGTCCGATCCGGAAAGGGCCTCACCGTGGGATCTGGGAGGCCACAGCGACGCAAGCGGCCGCGGCCGGGAGCGGAGGTGGGGAGGAGGAAGGGGAAATGTTTTGGGTGCGGCTGCGGCGGCAGCGGCACGGCGGCGGGGGTGGGGGTTTTGCTTGGTCGTCCACCTCGGCCTCCGTGTCTCCCACGTTTCGGTCGGCTCGGTTCGTTTGGTTGCCTTCCTACGGCCGCCGTGAGAGACAAGCGCCAGCCAACGGATTGAGACGGGGATGGGAGTTGTTAGGCTACCTTTGGCACTTTAGATGCGTTTCCCTTTCCCTTTTTAATAATATCATCTATTTATTTACCAATGTGATTATGTATAACTATTTATCAATGAAAGATTGTATTAAAGACTCTCTAATAAAACCTAGCTCTACTTTGAGTTCATTATTTTCTATATTTTAGATTTTATGAGTAATTGTAGTCTTACAACAAAAATATATATATATATAACTTTAAGTATCGAAAAATACAAACCCTAGCCACCACTATATCCCTTCCTCCTCCTAGCCTCCACATCATCACCATCGTTAGGGCCATGGCGGTAGTGGAGCCTTAATCACCCTCAACTCCATAGTCTCAGGGATGCGGTGGAGGTATCCACACTAGGTGATGAAGCTACAACAACACTGTGCATTATCTCCCTCCCTCTTCCCATAGGAAATCAGCATATTTCGATATCAAGCTGGTTCCCAGGTGTAACGGAAATGAGCAGCTAGCGCCTCTCTCCCTTCCTATGCTAGTTATCCATAGACGACGGTGGCGATGGGCCAGTTCCAGTGCTAGACGGAAGAAAGGTCAACCACAACTTATATTTGACGTACAGGTGATGTGCTCTAGTGATGGCTTGGAGATCTCAGCGCTTGGTCGGTAAGGCAGTAGGGTTGATTCAACTTTGATTTGGCCGCAAGACGAAGCACATGGCTACAGTGCTTGTGATGGTTGAGGCCTCGGAGCACGCATGCTTGATGATATCATGGCTTGATTGCCCGTCTCCTTTTGATGCAAAGGTCGTTTGGCCTATCTGCACTTGTGTTCAGCAAGGTCACAAGATAAGACTCACACAGATTGGCTAGGCCATGGTGATGCTCAGCACCCTCTGATTTGGGTGATGGCTGATCGGTATAGCTCCTTAATGTTCGTCAACTCAGGGCCTCTCCATTTGCCGGTGGCAAATCGGTAGCGAGGGTGACATTTTAAGCCAAGTGGTAATGGTCCACTCTCTACTTCAACATGCGAATCTAGAACCCTGTCATTCTCCTTGTTAAGAGATTGTTTGCTGCTTTTCTTGCTAGAGCTTTAAGCTAATGGCAATCAAGTAGAAGGAGCTACATGGGTAGTGTCCTCTATTTTGATTGGAAAGATTAGTCGATGGCAGCTTAAGGTGGCTCGGTGGCCATGACTTATCATGTGCGGTGTTTATGTTCATGGCTTGGTGGCATGATGTTCTTATGGCAATTATCTCCAAGGTGAAAGCTCTCACTTGTTTGGCAATGTTAGCATTTGTTTGTCATTTCCTTGCTAAAGGGGTTGTCTTAGAGTAATTTATGAATGAAAGTTCACCACTAACCATTGGATTGGTAGGCGACATCGGTGGGGATAAATGTCGGTTCCTTGTTGAAAACGTTGTTTTGGAGATTGTTATAGTCTTTGTGTTGCTCTTTGAATTGTAGGAGAGTAAGCTACCACAAGACATAATGATGTGTTCCTATTGTCTTGGTTTTTTCCTCTTTTTTTTTGACTGTGTGAATCCTCCATAGGTGTAGAGGCCAAATGTAATTTCATTAATTAATGAAATATCCATTATTAAAAAAAGGTGTGGATATAGATTACTCATTACCCTTCACAGTGGTAGACCTAATCCCTCCCTAATCCCTAATCCCTATTCCCACCGGCTTACTACCTGCCAAAGCCCTCCCTAATCCCTAATCCCCATTCCCACCAGCCTACTACCAGCCTGACTCCCGGCTTCCTTTGGGCAGCTGCATAAGCATGCCGCCATACATGGACTCTTCGTCTCTCCATCCTCCTCTTCTCTCTCTTCTCTCTACTCTATTGGCAAACTTCAAAATAATTTTTCTTCTAAATTACTTATTCTATCTACGATCCAATTAACCTTTACATAAAGGTCTCACATCATTATATTTCAATGAAAATATATACATATGTTTCAACCATTGAAATTCGATATTTCACATATGAGAAGTGATTGTTTTAATTGGAATTTAAGATTTTGTGTTACAATGGATGTTTTTAACGTTGCACGTGGTGTTATTTGGATGTTTTATTAAGTATTTTATAATATTTCACTAGTTCATTTGTAAATATTGCATGTGATGTTCTTTAGATGTTTCAGTAAATATTTTATAATATTTCAACAGTTAAAATTTGATATTTCATATATGATATAAACTGTTTTAACTAGGAATGTAATCATATATTTTTCATCAGAGTATAATTATGTATATTTAATTCAACGAACATAATGGTGTAATGGAATTATATATCTAGTAAGTAATTTTAGTAGAAAATATGTTTAAAGCTCAATTACATGCATTCACAGGAGACACATGAGGTGCTTGCATGTACGTAAACTGCGTGGCGACATGCAGTCATTGCAGAGAGAGCTTAGTCTATACACATCCATGAGCGCAGGAGAGGTAGAGAGGGCTCGGTCACGTCTGCAACGCCGGCCAGCGTTGTCCGCGCGGGTCTCACACCCCAAAGATAAGGGCCGACGAAACCACCGATGCGCGGGGGTCCCATGCATACATACAGCCAGCACAGGGTGGTGCCCTGTAGTACGTACCCACCGGGTTTTCTTACCTCACACACCCACACACACATCTGACGAAAAATTTTCTGCTCCACATCCACATCCGCTCGTGGGTGTAAGATTCTCTACATATTTATACCCACCACACTAACTTAGAGTGCCTATAATTTTACATAACGATCGGATAATTATAGCAGTTATCCATCAACATCATATCTGATTTTAACATTAGCGTTCATAAGCAATCAAACAGCCACGTTCAAAAATCAAAAAATTAGATGATAATTTCGTACAACCGGACTAAAACAGAGATTGAGATGTGAAATAAGTCATATGCTAAAATTTGTTAGTTATTAGTTTTTTTTAAAAAAAATAAACATATATCCATGTACTAACGGATAAGGATTTTTATTCACTAGATTATATATAGCTAGTAAAAACCCATTAGATGTTGGGTCACGGGTTCATTGCCATCTGAGGTAGAGATGGAGATAGAGAGAACTTGGTCTATACACAGCCATGCAGTCAGTGCATAGAGAAAAGAGAGTGCATTGCTCTATGCACGGTGAGAGATGGAGATAGGGTGGCAAATAGCATGCAGCACATGTGCTTCCGATTTTTTGCCATCTATCGGGCGTTCGATACGTACCTACGTTCCAAAAATTTTCATGCTACTATGATATTTAAAGTCTTCACTAGAAAGTAGATGATTTTTTTAAAATTCAGTATGACATTGACTATATATATATATGTAAAATGCATGTCTTCTCTAGTTTCGAATAAAGCTATGTATTCCAAATTAGTCTTGATGTTGCCCTTTAAAATTTTAAAAAACCTATAGAATTAATAGTGTGTTTCACAACTCCTACAACAACCCTCGATCGGGAGGATTAGATGGAGAGGACAGTAGCAACGTTAGTTGTCCATGATTTCAACTAGTGTAACCCATCTTAGATGTTACTACTTAATATTGGTTTTCCTAGCTAGTCGTTTTTTGCTTTAATCTGTAATAAATCCACCTGCAAACACTAATTTCTCTCCTGCTTAATATAATCAAGCAGAGCTCCTGCCTCGTTTTTGAAAAAATAAAATGTTTTAAACAAGCTTTGGTTAGGTCAAACCCTCTTTAATCCCCTGTACTTAACTAAAACTTGACCTATAAGTGGTGGGAGAACTTAACCCACCACTTGTTATACTACCAACCCACCATTTGTTATATACCACTAACCTAGATATCCCACCTAAATCTAGCAAAACACAAATTTTGTGTTAAAGCTACTTAGCTATGTTAAGGATAGCTAACCCATAGTTCTTTTAACCCAAACCATACACAACCTTACCATTTATTGGAGTTAGAATGTACTATTTATTGGAATTGGAATGATTTAGCCGTTAAGCTATATTATCTATATGGTGGTGTGATCCTAAAGTCTCCTTCAGAAAGACTAGTGGCAGAATTTTGACAGGCTATGTTAAGCTGGATTTTATAGAAAGAGGCAAGACCTTCGACGTTTTATGCAAGATGTGATTCCATGCTTTTAGTTACTAGTTACTAATGTTTCTAGTTAAATGTTCAGGTCCATATGTGTGGGCAGTCTCGAGCAGTTGTCCCAACAACTCTGTTGTACACCTTTGTAAGGGAGGGATGTGATGATTTGTGTCACTCTTTAGATTAGGGATTTGATGATGTGCCATCATTGACTTAGATGGTTCTACGTTTCATTGTCACGTGGTGGCAAGTGATAATATAAATAGTGGAAATCGTCAAATTTGCACAATGGATGATCATTGCTCTCTATCTTAATAAATTTTGGCCAGTAATCTTCTGCAGGCCATGGCGAAATAAAAAGGATAAAATGTTTTAACAGCTTAAACTTATGGTTGAACCCTTCTATCTATTAATAACATTTAACATTTCTGTACATTTTTTCTTAAATTTAACCACGTAACTGAAGGGGTGAGGGATATGTATGCCCTAATTACTCGTTATATACGATTACGAGGGCCCAATTCTGTCAAAGTTCACATGCACATTAGCCTTGTCTTGTGGAGAATTTAGCTACTGACATCGTGTTACTACCATATGTGTTCAGTTGCCGTTTGACCCCGCTTTTGTGGTAATGATCTGCTAATATCGGCAGCTAATGACTGCGTGACCAACTTTTTTTTGCTCAGGATCTTGCTGATTTAGCTAGGTTTCTGTGTGTGTATATCGTTACGGTGAAACTGACAGGGAATAATAATACAATGATTAGTGAACTTCCAAAGCTATGTTCCAAGATTGCCTCAAAAGATGCAAAAGCAAAGTTGCAGAATGTCTAGGGAGGGTATCAAGAGACAAGAGGGTCCAAGAATAGTTGCAGACTAAAATCTGACATATCAGAGCACATAGCAGTCACTGAGCAGAGGCATATAGAACATTGCAGTAATGAACAAATTGACAGCAACAGAAATTTCTCAATTTATTTTAGAACCTGTAGAAATGTAAATTGATCTGGAAACATGAATGACTAACCCCAAGGCCAACTAATCCTAGGAGAAAACAAGTTACATGCACAGATCCATGGATTAAGAATTAAGGAACCCTTAATCCTGAACTCAAAGACCAAGAACAAAAACAACGACTCCTCAAGGAAAGAAATTTCAACATCCCATGAGCTCTTACAGTTAAGCCATAATTAATTAGCTACTTCCACATGAGCAAAATGTAAACAAAATAATTTCTAATCAAAATTAAATTAAACCACCAAATTAAAGAATTTGAGCTGTGGCTACAAGCTCCTGGCCAGCATCTCGTGGAACCTCCTGTAGGACTCCTGCTTCTCCAGCATGAACCTCTCATGGTATCTGGCTATGAAATTGTCTGCAAGCCTGTACATCTCATTCTGTCCATCCGCTTCCTCCTCATCCTCTCCCTGATCGTCGTCGTCGTCCTCCTCCTCCTGCTCAGGCCAGCTGAGGTAGCCGCTGATCGGCCGCAGCAGCTGCTCCTCCGCGGGGATCATCGTGTTCCACGACGAGTCGTAGTAGGCCAGCTCGACGTCGAACCGCTCACCGACGGCGGTCTCCGAGGATGACAGAGGCAATGGCGATGCTGCGGCAGGAAGCAGTAGCTTGAGGCGCATTGCCGTCATGTCGCCGTCGTCGCCGCGGCGGCACCGTGGTTTCTTGGTCGTCTTCTTCTTCCTCCTCCTGATCTTGTTCCTCAGCCTGACGCTGCCCCGGGCAATGAGGCCGGTCTCCACGTTGAGGAGGTCGAGGAGCAGCGCCTTTGCGCCGCCGAGAGCGACGGCGAGGCGGCCGCCGTGCTTGAGGACGAAGGCGTGGAGGAGATGCTTGATATTGATGAGCTTGAGGTCACCGGAGGGAGGAGGAGGAGAAGGGAAGGGCTTGACATGGAGTAGGTGACCCATGCAGACATGCACCTACTAGCGTTGGTAAATTCAGTTGCTTGTCTACTAGCTACTAGCTGTAGCACATATGTATATGTGTTCTAGCTAGCTAGGAATTGGCCCCCACCGACAAAGGTTCAACTCATTGGTTTAGTAGAAAAGTTTGCTGTTGGTTTAAGATAATGGAAAAACCCGCCCTTTGCTTTAACAGAAAGAAAACGCAGCAAATTATTACAAGGTTTCAACACATCTGGCTGCATATAACCAGTAACGAGGTAACAAGAAGATCATAAAAATCAACAAACAGGATAGAAAAACATTATTCAGGAAGTAATCACATCTTCATCCATGTTTGACGAAAATTTATTCCAAACTCCAACATGCAAATTTCATTAATTCTTGAAGGGAGCAAAGGAAATTAGTAAGTATACAAGTTCTATACTTTGTTTGAGTTTTATAGAATTTATAAACATTTAAAGTTGTTGATTGTTGATGTCCTTCTGAAGTTCTGATTTTGTAGTTCTGTGAACTTTTTATTATGATAATATGTGATGGACCAATGAGAATACCAGGCTAACTTCTTACTGTACTTGCAAAATCAACTTACTAGAAATAAGAGATGTGTGATTTGTTTGTCATGCCATCCAGGTGCGGAAACTACCCTGTTCATGAGTTCTCTGATGGTTGTTTCACATGTTTCTTTAACTTTGAACTGATTTGTAAATAACCAAATGATGCCAAAAAAATACATGACATGCCATTGTTTTTTTCTTTCCTGTCTTCCTCACTTCTCAACTGCTTTTGCTTTCAGTTTGGTAATACAAAATCTGAAGATTCCATTCTTCAACCAAGGAGTTTACTCACTGTGCCTTTAACATAAAAAGGAACAAAAGAAGATCACAGGGACATCGTGGTCCCTAATCCCAATGGATCAATCAACTCACAGGCAATTCGTCTTGTCCTTGGCCAACAAACCATGATTAGATTTGACTGCAAGTCTGCATAGCTACAGTGAAACCGAGACCCCGTTTCCTATATAGAGGTCGGGTCTATATATATACAAGTCCAGTGGTTTAATACCCCCCACAGTCGTAGCGGGAGGGAAACGGGCGTAAAGATTAGAGCGAAAACTGGTACACAAAGACGCGGGAAGGCCTTTGGTCATGATGTCAACGAACTGGTGAGTCGACGGTACATAAAGCACTAAAACGTGTCCTAAAGCGATCTTATCATGTACGAAGTAAATGTCAATCTCAATATGTTTTATGCATCAATGATGAACCAGGTTGGCGGTCATGTAGATGGCACTGACGTTGTCACAGTAGACAACAGTCGTAAAAGCGATTGGTGTACGGAGCTCCTAGAGAAGCTAGCGAATCCATCAGCACTCGATGACGACGTGGACGACGAGACGATACTCGGCTTCGGCACTGGACCAAGACACTATAGTCTGGTGCTTAGAGTACAAGAGACTAGAGTGTCGCCGAGGAAGACATCGTAGCCAAAGGTGGAGCATCGGGAGTTGAGGCAACCCGCCCAGTCCGCGTCAAAATACGCGGTGAGAGAGTCGATGGGGCCGGAGCTGAGATATAGGCCGATGGATAGTGTGCCCTTTACGTAGCGAAGGATATGATTGAGCAGCGTGAGGTGAGGTTCGCGCGGGGCATGCATAAAGAGACACACTTGCTGTACGGCATAGATGAGATCAGGTCGTGTAAGTGTGAGGTACTGGAGAGCACTAGTAAGACTCCGGTACTGGGTGGGGTTGGCGAGAAGAGAGCCGTCGGTGGCGGAGAGCTTGGCACGAGTGTCGACCGGAGTGACGGTAGGGTGACATTCGGCAATGCCCACACGTTGAAGAAGATCCATGGCATACTGGCGCTGGCAGAGGAATAGCCCATGGGAAGAGCACGTAACAGAGATGCCAAGGAAGTGATGGAGAGGATCTAGATCGGTCATGGCAAACTATGAGTGGAGTCGGGCTATGATGTGCTGTAGGGTGGTTGTCGAGGACGCCGTAAGAATGATGTCATCGACATAGAGAAGGAGATAGGCAGTGGTGTCTCCAGTGTGAAGGACGAAGAGGGACGAATTAGAGACGGAGGCCACAAAGCCAAGCTACCGGAGATAGGCAGCAAAGTGCTGGTACTAGGCCCGAGGGGCCTGTTTGAGACCATAGAGAGAACGCTGAAGGAGGTAGATACCGTCGGGACGAGATGGGTCGACGAAGCCTGGAGGCTGCTGGTAGTAGAACGTTTCCATCAGATGACCGTGAAGAAAGGCATTATTCATGTCAAGCTGATGGATCGGCCAGGAACGCGAGGCAGCGAGAGTGAGCACAACCCAAATGGCAGCGGGCTTGACGACGGGGCTAAAAGTCTCGTTGTAGTTAACGCCGGGACATTGAGAGAAGTCGCGGACTACCCAGCGTACCTTGTGATGAACAAGTGAGCCATCGGAGTGGAACTTGTGTTTAAAGATTCACTTGTCGGTCACAATGTTGGCACCGGGAGGACGAGGGATGAGGCGTCAGGTATCGTTGTCTATGAGGGCCTTATACTCATTGGCCATAGCCGCGCACCATTGAGGATTGGCCATGGCAGAATGATGAGTAGCCGGGATGGGTGAGACGGCACAATGGACTACGGAGAACCCGCAGCGTTAGGTAGGGCGGAGGGATCCGATTTGGGTTCGGGTGACCATATGAGAGGAGGTGGAGGCAGCAGGGGCCACGCGGTCCGATGGTAGCATTGGTGGTGGGGCAGGGTCGAAAGGGGGATGGGTGGTATCGGCTCGGGATCGGCGACTGTACGCTTGGAGAAAGGATTGGACAAGGCCAGCCTGAGCCGATGGAGGGTGGAGGGCTAATAGGGGTTGATGAGCCGATAAAGGTTGATGAGCCAATGGAGTGTGGGGGACCGATGGGGGTTGTGGAGCTGATGGAGGTTCGATGTGGGTGACAGCGGAGTGGAGAAGAGTGGGATAGTCATTCAGAGGATCCTCAGGAACGACCGATGGAGAGTGTGGGGTTGTGGTGGGTGGAGAATGTCGGGATGGTACCGTGTTGGTTAGAAGAAAGTTGAGGTCGCCAGACGAGAGTTCATGGTGAAGTAAATCGAAAGGGAAGTAGGACTCGTCAAAGATTACATGGCGAAAGATGATGATCCGTCGGGTGGAGAGATCAAGATAGCGGTATCCCTTGTGGGAAGAGGGATAGCCAAGGAAGATGTAAGCGGTGGAGTGTGGTGCGAGTTTATGAGGGGCAGTGGCTATTAGGTTGGGATAGCAGAGACACCTAAAGACACGTAAGTGAGAATAGTTGACGCCTTGTGGTATAGAAGGGTGTAGTGAACGTTGTTACGAATGGAAGAGCAAGGACGCCGATTTAGTAAGTAGGTCGCATTGGTTAGCGCTTCAGTCCAGTAGGGTACAGGTAGATGGGCGTGAAGAAGCATAGTGCGACTGATGTTGTTTATAGTTCGAAGAAGGTGTTCAGACTTGCCGTTTTGGGGAGAGGTGTAGGGGCAGGAGAGGCAAAGGTGAGTACCATGGGAGGTGAGAAAGGCTTGGATGGTACATTTTACAAATTCCGTACCATTGTTGGCCTAGATGGCTTGGATGAAGAGATCGAATTGGGTGGAAACGTAGTTTGTGAAGTTGATGAGGTGAGAGGCAACCTTGGACCTGCTTGTGAGGGGAAACGTCTAGCAGTAGTATGTATAATCATTAAGTAATGTAAAATAGTACTGATAACCCGAGACACTCTTAACTGGAGAAGTCCACACATCATAGTGAATTAATTTAAAGGGTCTAGAGGTATAAGACATAGAGGGAAGAAAGACAGCTGCACATGTTTGCCAAGTTGACAAGAGTGGCAAACAGTGGAGCTGTTGTGGTTGCACTGTATGGAGGTGCTGCGACGGAGAGTGGCGACAGCGTTGAGGCTGAGGTGACCAAGGCGGAGATGCCACAAGCTAGTGGAGATGGCTAGGCTAGTGTGAGGAGTGGACGGCGTAGCGGGGATGGTGTAGAGGTCGCCGCCACTATTACATCTGAGCATCTCGCGCCGGGTCGGAATATCCTTCACAGAGAAACCAGAAGCGTCAAACTCAATTGAGCAATTATTATCTCTAGTGAATTGGCAGACAGAAAGTAGATTATGGACGAGTGAAGGAACTATAAGGACATTATGGAGTGAGAAATTGGTTGTGGGTGTAGGTAGGATAGAGTCACCGTGGCATGTGATAGGGAGAGATTGCCCATTACCGACAGTGACGAAAGAGGATGAGGAAGGGTGACGAGAGAGTAATATACCATCCGATGAAACCATATGGGATAACGCACTAGAGTCCAGCACCCAGGGGTGCTTGGGTTGGAGCGTCATCTGGTTGAGGGCGGAGATGAGGCCAGTTTGGTTCCACGAGGGAGCCGATTGGGTGGTCAGTGTGATTTGCTGATGCGGTTGGACGGGAGTAGACGCCAGATATGCCTGAGGGTATGTGCCGAGGACCCTAGGCTGCCAGCCGATGGAGCTACGCAGTTAGGGTTGGGGTGCCTAAGGGTTGTAGCAAAGCCACGAACCCATGGGGCTGGCGGACGGGGTAGGGACAGGAGCAGGGCGTGGTTGCATCGGACCGCTCCAGCTCTTGCCCTTACCCTTCCCTTTGCCTTTGCTGTTACCACCGGCGCGGGCTTTGTTGCCATGGCCAAAGCCATGGCTACCAGAGCCACGAGAGGTGGTAGCAGCGCAAGGTGGGCGGCAGCCGATGGGGTTGGAGCAGCCATGACCGGCTACAGCGAGGAGAGCGGTGTGGGCCACAGTCTTCTCATCATTGACCAAGTGAAGTTCCTTTAGAACTAACATGTCATGGGCCTGGGCGAACGTGGAAAGATGTGTGGAGTTGGCGATGCCATCGGCGGTATTAGAAAAACGAGAGTTGAGGCCTTGCAGGAGGGTAAGAACGAGTTGTGAGTTGGCCACAAAGTGGCCAACATCACGAAGGACGGTGGCCTTGACCTTTAGGCGTTGGTAGTACGAGAAAACAGAGGAGTCCTTTTGTACCCTAGAGTGGAATTCATTAAGGAGGAAGATGGCGCGCGACTGCTTTTTGGCGTGGAAGATCCGCTCGATGGCCACCTAGAAATCCCGGGTGGTGGGGTCGGTGTTGTCCATTGCAAGATCGAGAACGGAGTCATCGACCGAGCCAAGCAGCCAGCTGCGCATGTAGCACTCGGTAATGTCTCACTGAGGATCATTGAGTTGGGGTAGAGCAGAGCCATTGATGTGGGAGTGAAGGCCAAACTTTCCACATAAGGATTTGAAGAAGAATACACACTTGAAATAGTTGGCATTAAGGTCAAGAGAGATGAAAATGTGAAATTTCACGTTGACGGCGGCGTAGGGTGGTGAGAACATCGACGGAGTGATGCCCGAGTTATGGTCAAGAGCGCCGATGGCCAGAAGGGATCCGGCGACTGGAAGAGTGTCGGAACTAAGAGCCGATTCAGTGGTCATGACGAGAGAGTAGCGGGGCGTGATAAGCTGATGAAGGTAGTGAGCCGATAGGGAGAGGCGTGTGTCCGATGGGGAGAGCCAACGTGGGAATGTGTAGCCGATGAGAATAGGTGGCCGATAAGAATAGGTGGCCGATGAGAGTAGGTGTCGGAGTAGGTGGCCAAGGAGTGGGTGGCAGGGTAGGTGGGTCATGGGCGCGAGAGGGGGTTTCGCGTCCATGAAGTGAGGTTTCGCGTCTGTGGACACGTAGATGCAACGGAGTGGGGTAGACCCAAAAAGCCGGAGAAGTCACGGGCGCGAAGAAAGGAGATTCGCGTCCAGGAAACAGAAATTCGCGTCTGTGGACACGTGGACACGTCGGAGTGGCGCAGACGCGAGTAGAGAAGTTTCATGTCCGGGAACAGGTGAGCGTGTCAGAAAAGCAAAAACTGAGAGAATGTTCTAGCCGATGGAGGGTGGATAGGTCTAGCCGATGATGGGCGGACGGGTCCAGCCAATGGAGACGGTGAGCACAGAGGTGTGCCTGCGTCGAAAGAAGTAAAGGTGCGCCGAAGTAAGAGGAAAGCTAAGGTGGGTCTGAACGAGACGAGGAGGCGGATGTAGGCCGTCTTCTTGTCACGTGGTGGAAAGAGGAGAGTAGGCGGTGGAGGAGGAGAAAGACCGTCTGTAGAGGAGACGGAGAGGATGAGAACTGAGGCAAAATGGCAGAGGAGGAATACCGGAAGAGAAGATCTACGACATGACGAAGCGTCGGCTCGCCGGCGAGAGGATTGCTAGAGTGTTGGGGATGTCTAAACCTGCTCTGATACCATACAGAAGTATAATATACAGTGAGACTGAGACCCCATTTTCTATAAGGGGTTCGGGTCTATATATATATAAATTCAGTAGTCTAACAAGCTACTAAATGTAATCTTGTTCATGTCTAGATGCAATCTGGAACTTCAGACTTTTTGTGGTCATGCAAGCATATCCCCTGCATAGAAAGAAATGAAATCTCCTGTGTGACTTTGTCAAGATTAGCTGCATGAAGATGATTGCTTGTTTAGAAACATGTAAGTTAGGTGATTGTGAGTCTCTGTTCTCCATGACAGCCCTATTCTTTTCGGATTATTCATTGATGATTGACTCTACTCTTTCATAAAATATTTTCTTTTACTGTATTGTTTAGATCATTTATTTCAAACTATGTATTAAATTTATTTTTTAAAATATTTAATTTATCTCATAAATCAATTGGGGCTAAAAGTCAACACACAGCAGGAGCTATGGATAAGGTATTAATCAGCAGCAGTAGATGAGCTAGATCTACGGCCTAACTTCATTGGTATCAAATAGCATGAAAGTTAGTTAGTAGTGACCACTTACATACTCATTCTTCAGACTTTGTAGCTTTCATGAAGAATGTAGTACAGACATCACAGGAGCTTTATTCCATTGCAGTGTACTGGCCTGGTTTCTTCCTTTTGCAGTCAAAATATTGTACCAAAAGTGGCCAATCATGTATATAGAGCAGAGATTATTCTGTATGCCATTATAAATTATTTCTTTTAATGAAGTAGTAAGGTTGCCTTTGAGCTTCTATCTCTCTCTGCCTTGAATGAAAATGTCACCTTCGAGCTTACATAAGGTGACATTACGGGTAGTAGAGGCACAAGTATAGTTGGAGATGGTGAAAGGCTAAAGGAGGTTAGGAGGTGAGATAGTGGCTTAAAAGGTGTGAAGGTATTAAACTTTGTGAAATTTAGTAAATTATTTGACAAATGAGAACAAAGCATATAATGGATGAATGGTAAATGAGCAGTTTTATGAAACTAAAAGGCAAAGTGTTAGCTACTTGGACCTTGATGACTTGGGCTTCATTTCTACTTGGGCCATCCAGCTGGAGAAAGGCAATAAAAAAGAGGCAAGAAACAACCACTATTATCCATCGAAGAAATCAATTGGCGAGCTGAGGCTTTTAGTGATGGTGGCGACCTAGGTGGCTGGTGGGAACCCTTATAGATCTCTCCCTACCTCCCTTCTTCCCAACTTGTTTGAGAAGCTTCTGGCACCTTCTATCACTTGTATCTCTCTAGCTTCCCTCCTCCAATTCTCCTGTATGTATTAGAGATTGGTGCTACTTGAATTTGATGCTTTCTAATTGAGTTGGTGTTGGAATTGGAGAGAAGGGTTGCTAACAAACTAATATCAGAGCAAGGATGTGATAGGGAAGAACTGCAGTGACCTCACATGCAAGAAACTGTCAGAATTGCACAAGGATGGTGATCATGCCACCGACGCCCACCACTTGTTCTGTGGAATGCCTAGTCAGTTTTAAGGTGTTTAAGGAAGATATTCTTCTTGTTATATGCGAGGAGAAGATTAGCTAGGATGAAGCATTGTATTTGTTACAAGATGAATGGATGGAGGCCAAGCGTAGGCATAAGGAAAAACTCAATGAGATGCTAGAGAAGTTGGAAGCAATGGTAGCTAATAGGAGCGAAGTTTGCAAGGACACAACCGCCATCATCGATGCAAGCACGAACATCTTCGAGGCCACATTGTCTCCTTCCTGAGCACCATATTCTCCAACACCCACCAAGTGTTTGACAATGTGCCTTGACCTTGCCACCACTTGTTTTGACAATTGCCTTTGAGCTAGGAGATAGTGAGGACAAGGCCCATGCATCCTTCATCGACACCACTAACCATTCCAAGGCTAGGACGGATGAATCCAAGGGTGTTCCTACCTCCATTCAATTCATAGACCCCTTCTCATTAGACACGATCGCCGATATCAAGCAGGACACACACATGCCTGCTATGTGTTTGGTGAAATGCCCTAAGTCTAATAGCTCTCAGGCTGTGGCTCTATTGCCTTCCTTGAGCACCCTAGTGTTAACGAATTCATTTGGAGGGCATCTATTGGTTCCACAGAAACTATCGATGCAACAACTTGAAGTTGATATTTGGCCACCTCCAACCATAAAGACATTGAAACTAAGTAGATGGGAGTTGCGAGTAGCACCCTAGCCAAAATTCAATTACTATTGGCTTGAAGAATATGTATTGTCGCCTTAGCCACCACCGATTAAAGTAAGTTGCATTGGTGTTTCCTAAACTTGGAGTACCTCCTATTGATATGATGGATAAGGTGTTGCATTGGGCTAGAGTTAAAACCATGGACTCCACCTCTAGAGAATGTCTATGTGCACCTTCTGATCAATGCACATGCAAGTGCCAACTTAACGAAAATATGTTTGGCTAAGGCAAGAGAAGATGAGATTTTATCACTC
Organism: Oryza coarctata; assembly: GCA_030770085.1. Classification (NCBI taxonomy): domain Eukaryota; kingdom Viridiplantae; phylum Streptophyta; class Magnoliopsida; order Poales; family Poaceae; genus Oryza; species Oryza coarctata. The sequence goes on from CM061479.1 coordinate 4,037,627, forward strand.
ACTGACCTATGTGAGCTTTTCTTTCATTCTATTCATAGAATCAAGCAGTACATGCATAGGTACTCTATTGAAATTCATTTGCAAGGCCTTGCTGAGTGGTACCTTGGTTGTGCAATTATCATTAATGGAAATGTTGGAGACTTGATTTGTTTCAGTTCTTAATGTTCAAGAAGTGGCTAGAACTTGTGCTACGTAAAAAGTGCTACAGAAGGGCTGAATTGAAGCTGTTGATTGATTGTGATCCAAAATGCATCACCAACTTGATTCTAGAGTTACTGGAAGGTAATTAGAATGATTTTATTGATTATTGTTTAGGGAGGATGGTTTAGAATTACGGTTTTCAAGCATTCTAATTTTGTGGAGTTGCTGGAATTCACATATGACAAGCTAGTGTCAGTGACATGGTCTCTGGGTGAAGGCAATAATTCCTTTGGTATAATTTTGGTGATTTGTTGGTGTCTACTGCATTGCAATCAATTTAGTCATGATATTGCCTTAGCAAATCCTAAAACTTTTAGCATTCTATTCAGTTTTGAAATTGCTAAGGTTTAGTGGAATGAGAAGAAGAATATGACTACAGTGCTAGGATAGCAAGGCTTTGTAGCTTGCTTAAATTGTGTACAGGAAGGGGCTACCTGCTAAGAGTCATAGCTAATTGTCATCAATGTTGGCCTCCCAGGAAGTTGATTGTGGTGACAAAGAATGCCCACAATATATATTAGAAGATAATCCAAATATTTGCCAACATGTGTTACCATTCTCTTTTTCGAGATTGTTGGTTGCAAGAAATCGGAGTGCCAACATACTATCTTGAGGTTGGTCAGACCTTTGATTTTTATGGAAGAAAATTTAGCAGTCAATTGGCTCACTTGTTTATGTGGGCCGTTGCAACATAGTATGCAATTATTGAAGCTGATGTTATCACAACCCATGTCATAGTAATGTTGGGTTCAGTAGATCAGTTTATTGTCTACACATACCATCTACAACCAACAAAGGGGTATGCTTCTTGCATGATAGCACTATATGCAAAGGAAAAGAGGGTTTTGCATGTCATGAACTATCCAGGAGATACGAAACTTGTCATTTTAGTTGTCCTTGTGCTCAATTTGATTAGGAAAGCGGTGGAAAAGGTGGTTCTTGAGTTGCCAATCAATGTCATGATTTATGTTAGAAGGACAAGAATACTGCATTCATTAGAGAAGAAATTAAATGCACATATTCTCATGCAATTATAGTTTCTTGAGGCATTCCAGAATGAGTATGCTATTTGTACCAAAGAAGTTTGGACACCCTAGGATCCTGGTGGTCTTGGTAATATTTTACATTGGCTTGGGGATAAGCTGAATGTTAAGGAGGGAAGATTGGTAGCTACTTGGGCCTTGATGACTTGGGCTTCATTTTCATTTGGCCCATCCAATTGGAGAAAGGCAATACAAAAGAAGGCAAGCAACAACCAATGTTATCCATCAAACAGATTAATTAGCAAGCTGAGGCTCTCGAGAGTAGTGGTGACCTAGGTGGCTGGTGGGCACCCTTGTCGATATCTCCCAACCTCCCTTCTTCCCAACTTGTTCTAGAAGCTTTTGGTACCTTCTACCACTTGTATCTCCCTAGTTTCCCTCCTAAAATTGCCCTCTATGTATTAGAGATTGATGCTACTTGAATCTGATGCATACTAATTGAGTTGGTGTTGGGATTGGGGAGAAGTGTTGCTAAGGAAAAGGTAGCTCAACTTTTAACAATAACAATTTAAATTTTTGCCACACTTGCCTCTACCATCTCTATCTTTATTCATTTGTATGTTCATTTAAAAAATCTCTATTGTGTTTCTGAAGACATGAAGGGTATTCTCCATAGGCCCATTCCTTGCACGCTGATGACCTAGCCATAAGTAAGGCACGGTGTAAACCTCCTCACTCTCTGACCACCCGCACTACCTTCTTTCTATGTGGTCTTTCCATCGTTTACCCTTTCATGTTATAAGCCACAAAAATAAATTTTAAAACTTAATTTTTGAGTTAATTTTAGGATTTTTTTGTCACGGTTTATTTTGTGACATTTGCTTTTAAATCGCTAAGTACATATACATAAAAAGTTTTACCTATAAAATATTATTTAGTTACGACTTATAATCAGTATAAGTGAAATGATGAGCCAATATGACTAGCTAGCAAACATCTCAACTTGAATTGAGTTGAAGTTGGTTTAATTAAGCTATTCTTGAAGTTTAAGGGATTATGTGGTTGCATTATTTGGCAAAATTTGCTATTCGACATCCAGACTTTGTGGAATTAGGTGGAGGACACCGCAAAAGTGAAGTTTTGGAGGAACAAACTCTCAAAGTTAAGATATTTATTGTGGACACCGAGCACCTTATTTTATTATTTTTAGCCTTGTCTAGAAAGATAGAAGGATTTGAATGACAAAAATGCCCCTTAATTGGGTTGAGCTAGAAATAGGATTGGGTTGAATCAGATAAATGTTTACTGTGACATCAACGTGGTTTACTCAGTTGCAATCAACACAGGAGGTTTAAGCATAATTAAGCATGCAGGTATGTGACAAATAACGAATGAAGCATCCACACATTTTGAATAGAAATAAGTGAGAAATAAATATTGCTTTCAAGAAGTAAGCATTCACCCACAAGATTAATAGATGATGTACGAACATATAGATGCATAATTAGTGGGTTCACCACTAGTTCATGCTAATCAAATGATAACGTTCATCCATGACTGTTCATAGTTGGCCGAGAATACAATAGTAAAAATGATAAATGAATCATAAAACATAAATAAACATACCTACCATGTTCTTCCATCTTGCAACATAGATCTTCCATTCGCACATCTTTGTCTTGCATTATACCCTATACCTTGTGGCCTCGTAGGGAACTACAAGTTCAACCTTCTTTCAAAACAACATAGTGCATCGTATGCCTTTTAAAGCAAAACCCATCTTTAAAAGTAACACCAACTTATATTCTTAGATTTTCTACATCTATTACATATATAAAAGGCTCACAATCTTTGTTATCATTGATTACTAAATCATCTGCTGTATCATTATCATCACCCTCATCCTCATTAGCACCATCAGGGGTATAATATTTGGATCATTGGCCTCATCATCTGACACTAGATCATTATAGTTCTCCTCATCGCTAACTTCATATTCAATCTCATCAAACTCACCCCATGGATCTATATTTGGTGTGCTTTTATCATTGGTTATGTCTTTGGCGTTTGCTGGATTGTGCATGGTCTATATTAGCTATATCAAAAGTTACCGCCTACTTCACTTGACTTTCTTGTGTGGGTAAAAATCCACACATAATGGATAAGGCATTGTTATATCTTGCTCCACTATTCAAGTTTCTTCCACACAAGAAACAATTTGAGTACTCGCTCGACCTTGACTTGTAGTAACTTCCAAAGGAAGTTTTCTAGCATTCTAGTATTGGTCAAATGCATCTAATAAGGCAGAATCCGAAGCAATCTTCACACACCTACTAACCCTTTTGTCCCAAAAAAAAACTCATTGTCAGATCCTATGCACTACCACATTTGATCTATGTCCTTCATCAAATATCTAAAGCATGCCATATTCTTGTCTAAAACCTAGTTAATATAATTTAAAACATGATAATCTTCACTGCCATTATTCATATACTCAATATAAGCAACAACCCTAATGGTAGCTCGACATGTAGAACTTGGATCGATCTAAAATGCAATGGAAATGACAACACATAACGAATCCAACAAAACATATCAGCATATGCCATTCATCTCAATCAAAAAAAAAAGAAGGGGAAAGAGCTTAATCTTACCATTTTGGCACCCATTTTGAATTCAACAATTTCACATAGTCCATTGCCTACATGCGCTACGGACTAGCCATCGATATACGTCAGGGCGGTGTGGACATTAGCTAGGATGGAGAGGAGTCTTGAGACCTAGAGCAGCAAGTATACTGAAGCCATTGAGCTATGGGCTAGTGAGTGTGGCGAGCTAGCAATGCTATCGTGCAAGGGGCGCAGCAGGCTAGAGGACTTATCAAGTGGTGTTTCCATAGACCGTCCAACGACGGCGTAGCTTGGTCGACCAATGCCACCACAACTAGTGGGTTGTTGAGTAGTAGCCTAGGGCTAGCAGCGTCATCAAACACTGTCACTGTGAGCACATGGTACTAGGGTTTGACCCTAACTTAACCCTGTTTCTAGCTCAACACAACCGAGGGGTTTTTTATCATTTAAATCATTCTCTATCTATAGATAAAGCTAAAAATAATAAAATAAGGTGGATGATGTACACCAGTAAATATTTTAACTTTAGAAGTGTGTTCCTCTAAGACTTCACTTCACTCTAGTTCTGAAAATGCATCTAGCCTGGTGCCCGATTTGAGCCCAAAAATAGGGCGCCTGTGCCTGCCTTACTGTGGGTCGTTTGATACAACATTTTAGCCTAATGGCTAGGATGTGCCCCTTTTGACTGCTCCATGGAAGAGAGAAGGGAGTGGGGTTTTCGGTGACGGCGGAGGTGAAGAGGGGGCTGGAGGCTGCTGCATGAGTCTACTCCCGGTGTCGGTGCCGCTGGCGTGTTTCAGCTGCCACCGAGGATTTGAGACAGGGAGAGAAATTGAGTGTTTTCCAAAAAAAAAATGATGCTTACTGTGTATGCATGAATGTCTACTTGGATTCTAATAATCGATTATGCTTTCATGTTTTTTTGAGATTTTCTGCCTGGCTATGCAAGCAGGTGTGTGAGATTGTTGATTAGAAATTGGTTGCGTGAAATTTTTCGGCTGCTCCGTACCCACACCAAACAACATTGTAAGTTATTTGTATTTCTCTTTTTATTTTTTTGCTTGGATGCCATGAGTCATTTTTAATTGTTTTTTGCGGGTTTGATGTTGGCTACTTTTGCATGAATACATGGAGAACTGAGAAGGCACTAAAATGAAATATTTCAGTAACATGCCAATGCAGACTTACAGGATATTGACCACCAGTCAATTGTGCACCACCTCGGCACTGTGGACTATAGTTAGTTTGTTAATGCATAGTAATTTAGGGCAAGCATACATGGACATGCTAGATAATGTGGGATGTTTTAGTGATTAGTTTCAGGGGCAAGCAGCATGACTTTTTTTTTCTTATATAAAGGTGGCACTGGTCTACTTTGTGTAAATGCTGGAAAAATATGCGCCACACTTTTCTGCTTTTTTGATGAAACTCTTATTTGTGAACATATGGGGAGTAATGGATTTGTCATGTTTGCTCTTTTGTTTGGAAATATATTTCAAGCAACCTGAATTATTGTACTATTCCCCTGTTATTGCCCACCTGATTTGTTGCAACACATTTAGTACAATGTTTCAATGCGTGCACAAAAGTGTTTCACCTAAAACAATCACCATGTTGCAAGTAAGAACAATGTTAGTATATATTATAGTGTTTCAGGTCACAAAGAATGATGTTTTGAGCTACATATCACAGTGTTTCAGGTCATTAAGAATATTGTTTCAGATCACAGAGAAAATACATATTATATTGTACAGCATAGCAAAAAAAAAGGTTTCGATCCATCAGAGATTAGTTTCAATTAATCATTGCTAACTGTTTCACCATAATATCATAGCAACATAATGGCACGTATGCAAAGAAGAGCAAGAGCAAGAAAAGTCCTATAAGCACAATCGCTGTAAAGAGAACTCTCTTTACATTCTCCACGGTATCAAATTCCATCCCTACAAAGGGAAGTATTAGGGGAGAGCAAACTACATCTTCTTCTGATTCCTCTCATGTTGTTCATCGTCGTCTGGCTCATCTACATCAAAATAAGGGGAGAGCAGTAGCATCTTTGTCCTGGGCACCACCTCCTGTACAATATGTTTCACCTAGTTTTAAACAATGGTTCGCTACAATTTCAACTAATGTTGTAATGCAGAAGGTGTGTATGTTGCAAGCTGTACAGTACTGGCTGAAGGGTTCTAACTCATATCTTGAATATCTGCATTGTAGATGACAAACGACGCGTCACCGGCTAGCGGAAACGAAGACGGATGCGAGATGCGATCGGACGGCAGCGGACAGCGCCTGATGTATTGCGTAGTCGGGGCCCGCCATTTCGGCCGGGCCGTAGTCCATTTAGGCCGCGGTTGGATACGGGCCCAGGTATATAAAGCCCGTACCGCACTCCCGCCATCGGGCCACGGCTCTCGTCGCGACTTCTCCCGCCCGCCGCCGCATCCTCCTCGCCGGTGAGCACCCCCGTACGCGCATCCTCTTTCCCATCCCTCTCTACCCTCACTTTTTTTTTTCTAGATCAGGAGGCTTCTCTCTTTGCCTTAACCCTAGTACCAATAGCGGTTTGTTTCCAAAAATTTTGAGGCCTTCAGATGAGATGAACATCCGTGCCCCCGCGCGTTAGGTCCCGCTTCTGTTTAATACTACTGTTCTGCGCAATGTCTGCCTGCCGCGCCGAAATTTGCTCCATCTGTTGCTCGCGATCGCCTTGTCGATCGTTTCCGTGCGCATAGGGTTGATGCGATTTGCAGTAGTCACATTTGCATGGGCTAAGAACGCGATTACGCGATTGCGTTCTATTTCTGTAATTTTGCGAATAGACGCTGCATTTGTGGACATGGTATGGATGCAATAGCATATCAGGACTAGATGCATTGATCGGCCAATGTCATCCCATCCTTTGTCTTGTGGAATTAATTTGTTCTTCATGACTTGATGCTTGATTTCACATGTACTTATCATAGATGACATGCTGTTTCTGTACCTTTTTCTGTTGCTGTATTCAAGCATCTGGGATTGTTCGCATCAGGAGACAGAATGTTACTCCAAAACAAGCTGGATTATTGTTTGCTGGAGCATGATGTGACTTTTTTTTAGTAGCATCTGTACTTCTGTAGAATTTATCTATTGGTGAGTCAAGTTTATTTGCCAATTGCCCGAGCCTGACTTCTAGCAGAATTAGGCACCTTACAACTAGTATCATTTTGTGTATAAGAGCTATCGTTGGTTTACAGTGTCAATCATTTGACAGTTTCTTTTAAATGCAGAACTGAAAGGTTGTAGACACCAGCATTACCTGTAAACTGTAAATCATGATTATTGAATTATTGGTACGGTCATGTTCTGTGTACTGTAAGAGGCCATTTTTGAACAATTTGTGTGTGTGAGCACATGGTACGCATGCTGGTAAGTGTTCAGGTGCTAGAACTTATATTTATTTCGATTAAATATATACATCATTCACATGATCTGCACCCTGCTCTCAATATTCTTTTGCTTAGTCCCTGAGAACCTTTCGTAACTTTAGTGGTATTTACAAACCATATTATCATTATCATATATAGAGATTGCAATTTAACATATCATTTAGATTCAGCGTTAACATATGTCATTCAGTTTGTCCTTCAACTGAACGACTTAGTTCTAAAAGCCACATTACTGCACCCAAAAAAAAGCTAAAATCAAGTTTCTCAGGTTCATATTGCTTCTGGTTGCTGTCATAGTTTTTTTTTGACAAAAATTGCTGTCAGTTTTGTAAGACTTGTGCATTGCCAACCTTTTAATGCATTTCTTGGTTGTCCTTATGTTGTAATTTTAATCCATTATGGTTGTAAGACTCCGTGGGTCGGACCTATATATACAAATCTAACAGTCTACACCCCTGCAGTCGTAACGGGATGGTCACGGAAGCATAGATTGAAACGAAAACTATGGAACAAAGGCGCGGGTAGGCCTTTGGTCATGATATCGGTGAATTGATGTGCCTGGAGCATCCGAACGAGTCCAAGAGCGACCTTGTCACGAACGAAATGGATGTCGATCTCGATGTGCATCGTGCGACGATGATGAACTGAATTGGTGGTCATATAAACGGTACTCATATTGTCGCAGTAGACAACTGTCGCGGAGACGATGGGTGTATGAAGTTCCTGTAGAAGCTGACGGATCTAACAGCACTCGGCGACGGTATGAGCAATGACGCGGTACTCGGCTTCTGTGCTCGACCGGGACACCGTGATTTGGCACTTGGAGGACCAAGATACCAAGGTGTCACCGAGAAAAACGAGTAACCGGATGTGGAGCATCGGAAGTCGGGACAACCCGCCCAGTCTACGTTAGAGTATGCAGTAAGAGAGTCAATGGGGCTAGAGCTGAGGTGGAGGCTATTGGTCAGTGTGCCCTTCACGTAGCGAAGGATACACTTGAGTAGCGCAAGATGAGGTTCACGGGAAGCATGCGTGAAGAGACACACTTGCTGAACTGCATAAGTGAAATCAGATCGTGTGAGAGTCAAGTACTGTAGAGCACCAGCAAGGCTCCGGTACTAAAAGGGATCAGCGACGAGAGAGCCATCGGTGACGGAGAGTTTAGCACGAGTGTCTATGGGAGTTGTGGTGGGATGACACTCGGCTATGCCCGCACACTGGAGGAGATCGATGGTATACTGGCACTGGAATAATAATAATCCGTGAGGAGAGCACGTGACGGAGATGCCAAGAAAATGGTGCAGGGGACCGAGATCGGTCATGGCAAACTCCGAGTGGAGTCATGCCATGATGCGTTGTAGGATGACGGGCGAGGAGTCCATGAGAATGATGTCGTCAACATAAAGAAGGAGGTAGGCGGTGGCATCCCTAGTATGAAGAATGAAAATGGATGTATCGGAAGTGGAGGCCACAAAGCCGAGTTGCCGAAGATAGGTGGCAAAACGCTAGTACCAGGCCCGACGGGTCTGTTTGAGGCCATAGAGAGAGCGCTGGAGGAGATAGACATCGTCGGGACGAGCTGGGTCGACGAAGCCTGGAGGCTGCTAGCAATAGACGGTCTCAGTTAGATACCCATGAAGAAAGACGTTCTTCATGTCAACCTGGTGGATTGGCCAGGAGTGTGATGCAGTGAGGGTAAGGACGATCCGAATAGTGGCGGGCTTGACAACGAGACTGAAAGTCTCGTCATAGTCTATACCGGGGCATTGAGAAAAGCCTCGAACGACCCAGCGCGCTTGTGACAAGCAAGAGATCCATCGAAGTGAAATTTGTGTTTGAAGATCCACTTGCCGGTGACAATGTTGGCATCGAGAGGACAAGGGATAAGGCGCCAAGTCTCATTATCCATAAGTGCCTTGTATTTGTCAGCCATGGCCACGCGCCACTGAGAGTCGGCTAGAGCAGAACGGGGATTCATCGGAATGGGCAAGACGGCATAGTGGATTGTAGAAAACCCATAGCGTTGAGTGGGGTGAAGGGATCCGGTCTGAGAACAGGTGACCATGTGAGAATTGGTTGGGACAGGAGTGGTCACGCGGTCCAATGGCAACATCGGCCATGTGGTGGAGTGGACAAAGGTGGAGGGGAGACCGGGACGAGGTTGATGGCTATAGGTCCAGAGGGGGGGCTGTACTTGGTCAGCTGGGGCAACGACTGGCGCTAGGGTGTTGGGAGGTGATGGAGCTGATGGAGATCCGATCGGCACTGTAGGGGCACGTAAAGGAGTGATGGAAGGTGAGTGAGCCGATGGATGTCCGATCGGCATGGCAGGGACACGTAAAGGAATGGTGGAAGGTGAGTGAGCTGATGGAGGCCCGATCGGCATGGCGGGGGCACATAGAAGGATGGAGTCATTGAGTGGATCCTCGGGAACCACTAGAGTGGGCTGCGAAGATGTGGTGGATTGGGAGAGGTGGGAGGGTACAATGTTGGTGAGAAGAAAGTCAAGCTCACCAGAAGAGGCTCTAGGGTTGATTAACCCGAAGGGAAAACAAGACTCCTCAAAGACAACATATCGAGAAATGATGATACGATGAGTTGAGAGATTAAGACAACGATATCCCTTGTGGGAGGAGGGATAGCTAAGAAAAATACAGGCGATGGAGCGTGGGGCGAGTTTGTGGGAGGTAGTTGCTATCAGATTAGGGTAGCAAAGGCACCCGAAAACACATAAGTGAGAGTAGTCGGGAGTTGTGTGATAGAGAAGAGTGTAGGAAATTGTTAACGCCAAAATCTGGACGATCTGATAGGTGCTAAAGCCAATCGGCTGAGAGGTTCGATGGAGAGTTTAATGTAGTCATCAGCCGATGGAGATACTGAGACAAAGCCGATGGAGAACTGTAGAAAAGCCAATTAGATTAGTAGAAGATTGGATCGGCTTGAAAACAGGGGATTGTCCAATCGAGATTAGGTCCAAGAATCCCGAGGAAAGGAAGGAAAAGGATCGACTTGACTAAAAGAAGGTCCGATAGTTACAGTGAAGAAGCCGATCAGGTTGAAGCAAAGAAAGACTCGGTTATAAATTGGAAGATTATTCAGATGAAACCGGGTTTGCGGAAGAGCCGTGGACTCCACGGCAGGGTGCTTATTTTTGTAAATTGTAACCCTACTTAATTAGGGAGGTTTAGCTGGTTAGTTAACTTCTTTAGAAATATTGTCCTTTGTTCTTACTAGGAAATAATATCCGATGGTCGTAGACGCGTTAGACTCTGTCTGTAAATCCAGGGTATAAATATAGACCCGCTGGAAACATGTAAGATATCTCTCGATCATATAGAAATTCGGCGCATTGCCACCCTAGTTCATCTAGGTTTTACCAGCGGGTTCTAACTCTCGATGCGGGGCTGCATCGGTTAAGTCCGATCTCCGGCGAAGGGGTAAGTCCCGCCACCATCCCGATATGTCCTGCTCTGTCTGAGGCTACATCGGTTAGGTCCGACCTCTTAGGCCGATCAGACGTATCGCATCACGTCCGTGCTGGACCTATCGGTCCGTTAAGCTCCCTCTGTCGTCGTTAGTTTAAGGACCTATGCTGGAGCTGAGCAGACCTCCTAGGCATTTACGTGACCGAGCTGCCGTCCCTCCCCGGTCGCGGGATTTTTGGCGGTGACATGCATTTTGGCACGCCCGGTGGGACCGAAGGTTTCATTCATCGGCCAATAAGGACCGTACTTTATTCATCGGTCAATCGGGTAGAAATCTTCATTCATTAGCTGATTAGACTAGATTCATCGGCTGGAGAAACCTGAAGACCGTTTATCAACTGAAGACCTTCATCGGCTGGTGATATGATTCCATTCATCAACCAGTGGGACTCTACAAGTACCTGATTGAAAGTCAGATTTTTCTTATCAACCCGGAGGGCATCTTGTTGTCAATATATCTAAAGAAAAGGTGGATTCCAAGACATATTCATCTAAAGATGAAGCCGATGAGGAAATAACAATTCCAGTTACCATGGAAGATTTGAATGAAGACCAGAGGCGGCATATAGAGCAAAATATGGAAACTTTTAGAAGCTCTGTTTGAATCCTTCAGTATGACTAAACAAAGGCCGATTCAAAAAGCACAATTACCAAAATGTGTTTTGATAAAGGAATCAGGCCATTTAACACCTGTGAATTTTTCCAAACCATTGCAAGAAATATTCAACAAATCATTTTATCAAGCATTCAGTAATCTATCAGGAGTATGGATGGATATACTACAGGATATGATCAAGAAGGTGATACAAGAGTCATCGGCTCAAGAGACCGATCAGGATCACGTGCCTTTGCCGATAAAGACGAAGGAAAACAAGGACCTATCGGCAAATATGTATCCACCAATACAAGATCGACTCGGGAGGCAACGGCAGGAGGTACCTCTAGAATTTTTTCAGAGAAATCATTATGGAGAATATCACAAGCAGAATCGGGTACCATATCCACCTCCACATGATCAAGAAGACACTTTAAGAGAGAAGAATTGGTTAACCAGGATTGTGGACACAATGGAAGAGCAATTTGGTATCAAACCCAAAGATCAAACAGTAATGTATCAGCACCCATATCCAGAATGTTTTAACAGAGTTCCACTACCTCGCCGATACACGATACCAGATTTCTCAATATTCTCAGGACAAGATAGCATATCTACATTAGAATACATTAGCCGATTCTTAGCATAGTGTAGGGAAGCATCGGCTGAGGAAGATCTCAGAGTCCGTTTCTTTCCTTTATCCCTCTCTGGATCGGCCTTCGTATGGTTTTCTTCGTTACCATCGAACTCGATTGAAGGATGGGTTGATCTGGAGCAACAGTTCCATAGACATTTCTGTATTGGGATTCAAGAAACGAGACTGTCAGATTTGATATCGGTTAAACAGAGGCCTAATGAGTTAGTTCTAGAATACATCCAACGTTTCCAGGGCATCAAAAGCCGATGCTATGGTCTTGTTCTAAGTGATGAACAATTAGCCGATTTGGCCTTCTAGGGGTTATCAAGTCGCATCAGGTGAAAATTTTCTGTCCAAGAGTTCAACAGTTTAACACAACTGATACATGTGATATTGGCTTACGAGAGATGATTATTGAGAAAAGAGGAGATGCCGATACATTGGAAGTTACCGATTGGGTCTTGGGAACGGTCACCCGATTGGGAAGACATCTAAATCGGCTGAGCATAGCTGATTTCTCCTTTTCAAGATGGACGGGTTCTCAGAATTGGTATCGGCTAGTGATACTGTTTAAATCGGCTGAGGCATAGCTGATTCTTAATGTACGGAAGCTGATATGATTATATCGGTTACAGATGGCCGATATCGTTTAAGACATCGTCATCAGAAAATTTATATACACAACTTTTATTGATCAAGCTGATAGAAGTTTATTGCAAAAGTTAATGTTCAAGATGACATCTGGATTTCTCCGAGGCTAAAGTTTTACAAGAATTTCTTAATGGCCTTAATCGCGCGGAGACGGATTTGATCTATATCGTTGATGGCGCGGATGTCATCCTTGTCTGATCTAGGGATAGTCTTCAGGTTCCTATGCCAGCGAACTGCGAGCCGCACTTTGTTTGCTACCTTGGCCTCTTGGTTTTGGATCAATTTTGGTAGGCCGATGAGATGGGACTCGATGGAGTTGATGTCTTCACGAACCTTGTCGAGTTCCGCCATCAAATTGGCTTCTCGTTTCTTCAAGAGGCCAAGCTTGGTGTTAGCGTGTTGAAGGTCAGCTGACATTTTATTAAGTTTCTTCTTTTCATCAAGGGCAGTCAGCCGATCGTTGTGAGCCAGGTGGCTTTGCTCAGCGCGATCGGCTATGTGTCATCTTGATGCAGTTAGCTGGGTCCTTTGGAATTCTAAGCAGCAGGCATGAGTGCGTCTGACAGTTCCGTAGGCAGGAGGTGTTGAATATCTGCAAGTCTTCCCTAGATCGACCCGCAATCTTCCACCAGCGAGTCAATCGGAACCTCCAACCGATGCATAATATCTGACAACTGCTCACGTGCATCGGCTGGCAAAAATGGTTCGATCGCTGTGCTGGTGGCTGAGTCTTCCTCTGCTTCCAGGTATTTGCTGATGTCGAAGGAGAATAGATCGACTAATGACTGTATAACAATATTAGCAAATATAGAGATCATAAGTCAAGAGAAATGACATGTATGATGGACGTACCTGAGAGAGAGTGGGAGCAGTTCTTATGCGGGAGTCAGCTTGATGTGGGACGGTTTAAGTGGATACCAAAACTTCGAAGGATACCATCGGCTCAGCCCTAGTAACAGGGTTCGGCGTTTGGACCTCAAGAGCCGATGGTTCAAGCTGCAAAGCGGAGGTGTCAGGATAAAACAAAGGCAACGAAGAATTGATGCTGACGCATACCAACAGAGATGTTGACACATACCCGACTACTGATGAGAAATTGGGATGGAGAAGAATTGTGCAAAACATAGGATGAAAGAGCAGATAATGGTTATCTCAGGGATTACATGTGTAGAAGCCATTGCACAAATGAAGGAGTAGCAGCCGATGAAGAAATCTTCGAGAGCTCGCCTTCAGTCTTCTGAGCCCGTCGAGATTCATGGAAATTTACGGATGCCTATGGAGCTCGTCGAGGTTTGGGGGTTTTTGATGAGAAGAAGTGTGTGGAAGAAGGTTGAGGTGGAGATATATTTTATAGAGGCGGAGCAACCTAGACAGAGATCTGAGCCGATTAATGTGGGTTTTAACGGGTCATCCTGGTTTGTGGAGGTTTCTAACGGCTCAAAATTTCGTAGTCTGTTGGCAAACTCTAAAATTGGGGGGCATGTGTTAACGCCAAAATCTGGACGATCCAATAGGTGTTAAAGCCGATCGACTGAGAAATCCGATGGTGCTAAAGCCGATCGGCTGAGAGGTCCGATGGAGAGTTTAATGCAGTCATCGACCGATGGAGATACTGAGACAAAGCCGATGGAGAACTGTAGAAAAGTCGATTAGATTAGTAGAAGATTGGATCGGCTTGAAGACAGGGGATTGTCCAATCAGGATCAGGTCCGAGAAGCCCGAGGGAAGGAAGGAAAAAGATCGGCTTGACTAAAAGAAGGTCCGATAGCTATAGTGAAGAAGCCGATCAGGTTGCAGCAAAAAAAGACTCGGTTACAAATTGGAAGATTATTCAGATGAAACCGGGTTTGCGGAAGAGCTGTGGACTCCACAGTAGGGTGCTTGTTTTTGTAAATTGTAACCCTACTTAATTAGGGAGGTTTAGCTGGTTAGTTAACTTCTTTACGAATATTTTCCTTTGTTCTTACTAGAAAATAATGTCGGATGGTCGTAGATGTGTCAGACTCTGTCTATAAATCCAGGGCATAAATATAGACCCCCTGGAAACATGTAAGATATATCTCGATCATATACAAATTCGACACATCGCCACCCTAGTTCATCTAGGTTTTACCAGCGGGTTCTGGCTCTCAACGCGGGGCTGCATCGGTTAAGTCTGATCTCTGGCGAAGGGGTAAGTCCCACCACCATCCCGATATGTGCTGCTCTGTCTAAGACCGTATCGGTTAGGTCCAACATCTTAGGCCAATCAGACGTATCGCATCACGTCCGTGCTGGACCTATTAGCCCGTTAAGCTCCCTCTGCCATTGTCAGTTTCGTGCTGCATCGGTTAGGTCCGACCTACGAAGCTACCAATGGTAGATCGAGCTTTAGGCCTATAGTCTTCTGTACGACGTATCATCAGAGTGCTAGCCGATGAGTTATCCATACTCTGAGCTTCACACCCAGTGCATCGGCCCCTCGGCCGATACACATCAACCTTTAGAGACGTCCCACAACGCGTAATGGACAGGAAAGGCAAAGGTAGATGCCACAGGAGGTGAGGAAGGCTTGGATGGTATGGTTGATAAACTCCATGCCATTGTTGGCCTATATGGCTTGGATAGTGAGGTTAAACTGAGTGGAAACGTAGTTGGAGAAGTTGATTAGATGAGTAGTGACCTCAGACCTGTGAGAGAGAGGGAAAGTCCAACAGTAATGTGTGTAATTGTTAAGTAAAGAAAGGTAATATTGGTAACCCGAAATGCTTTTAACTGAAGATGTCCATACATCACAATGAATAATTTCAAAAGGTCTAGAGGTATAAGAGGTAGAGGGGGAGAATGACAGCTGCACATGTTTGCCAAGTTGATAGGGATGACATACAGTGGGGCTGGTGCTGGTGCAGGGGATGGAGGCACGACGACGAAGAGTGGAGACTGCGTTAGGACTAGGATGGCTGAGGCGAAGATGCCAGATATTGGTGGAGGTGGAAATATTGGCGTGAGGAGTGGATGGCGCAGTAGGAATGGTGTATAGATCACCACCACAATTGCATTGAAGCATCTCGCGTTGGGTCTGGATATCCTTCACAGAGAAACCGGATGCATCAAATTCAATGGAGCAATTGTTATCTCTGGCGAGATTGTGGACGAGGGAGTGAACAATTAAGATGTGTAGTAGGAAGTTTGATATGGGTATGGGCAGAATGGAGTCACCGCGGCATGTGATTGGGAGAGATTGCCCATTACCGATAGTGACGAAAGGAGAGGAGGAAGGGTGGCGGGAAAAGAGTATACCGTCCGATAAAGCCATGTGTGAGGACGCACCAGAGTACAGCACCTATGGGTGCTGAGGCTAGAGCGTCATCTAGTTGAGAGCGGCGATGAGGCCAGCCTAGTTCCACAGAGGAGCTGGCTAGGAGGCTTGCGAGGGTGCAGGCGGAAGAAGCAATTGCATGGGAGAGGACTCCAGGTAGGCCTAGGGATGAGCACCGAGGACCCCGGGCTACCAGCCAAGGTGGCTGCGCGGCTGGAGCTGAGGCACCCAGAGGTTGTAGCAAAGCCACGGACCCATGGGCTAGCCGGTGGGATAGTGGCGGCAGCGGGTCGCTGCTACATAGGGCCACTCCAGCTTTTGCTCTTGCCCTTTCCTTTGCCTTTGCCGCTGCCGCTGGCTCAGGTCCTGTTACCATGGCCAAACCCATGTCCACCGGAGGAAGTGCCGGGGGTGCGAAAGGAGACAGCAACACACGGGAGGCAGCACCCGCTAGGGTTGGTGCAGCCAGAACCGGCTGTGGCGATGAGAGCGGTGTGAGCGATGGTCTTTTCATCATTCGCCATCATTCGTCATAAGCCCGGGCGAATGTGGGAAGAGAGGTGGATTTGGCAATGTCATCAGCAGTGTTGGAGAATCGGGGGTTAAGTCCACGTAAGAGAGCGAGGACGAGTTGGGAGTCGATCACAGGATGCCCGACATCATGGAGAGCGGCGGCCTTGACCTTGAGGCGTTGGCAGTACGAGGAGCCAGAGCTATCCCCTTGTACCATGGAGTGAAACTGGTTTAGGAGGAAGATGGTACGAGGCTGCTTGTTTGCTTGGAAGAGCCGCTCAATAGCCACCCATAGGTCACAGGCAGTAGGATCGGTGTCTTCCATGGCAAGGTCGAGAACGAAGTCATCAACTGAACCGAATAGCCAGCTACGGACGCAGCATTTGGCGATGTCCCACTGGGGGTCATCGGGACAAGGGGGAGTGGATCCATCGATGTGGAAACAAAGGCCAAACTTGCCGCACAAAGATTTGAAAAAGAAGACCCACTTTGAGTAGTTGGCATTTAGGTTAGGTGAAATCGGAACATGAGCTTTCACGTTGACTGTGGCGTAGGGTGGCGAGAACATTGGCGTGGTCGAGACAGTGTCGAGGGTGCCGATGGTCGGAAGAGAATTGAACTCGGTGACTGGGAGAGTGCCTGAACCAAGAGCTGACTCAGTGGTCATGGTGAGGATAGACACGGCGTGAGGGAATCACGTGCGGGTAAGCCAATGGAATGGGTAAAAGCCAATGAGGATGGGAGGAGGGGAAGCCAATGAGAAACAAGTGGATAAGAAGCTGATGCGCGACCGGGAGATAGGATGTTGCTGTGGTGGACACACGTACGCGTCGGATTAAGTGGCAAGCCGATGAGGAGATGCGAGGCCAATGATGGGAGGGCAAAGCCGATGGACGCATGTGTGGAGCCTATGAAGCAACGATGGGGTCACGGGTACGAGAAGAAATAAGTTCGCTTCTGGGAAACAGTTTTACGTCCGTGGACACGTGGACGCGTTGGGTTCGCGCGAACTCGAAAGCGAGAAAAGATGTGGACGCGAAAAGGAAAAGTTCACGTTCAGAAGACAAGGGTTCGCGTTCGTGGACATGTGGACGTGGCGGAGTGACACAAACCCGGAGACGAGATAGGTTGCGGACGTGAAAGGAGAAGGTTCGCGTCCGAAAAGCAGGTTTCACGTCCGCGAATAGTTGAGTGTGTCGAAAAAGGAGAAGCTGGAAGAATGTTCCAGCCGATGGAGAGCGCGAGTGCGGAGGAGCGTCGATGCAACTTCGGAGGGAGTATGAGGTGAGAATGCAGGGGTAGGTGAAGGTGGACGAGACTAGGAGGCGGATGAAGACCGTCTCCTCTTCACGGATAGAGGTGGGGAGGAGTAAACCACCTGTGGAGGAGACGATGGGGATGAAAGCCAAGACGAAAAGGAAACAAAAGGAGAAAACACCAGAGAAGAAGTGAAAGGGAAAACGTGTGGAGGAGATGATTAGGGTCTCGGAGGCGTTAGCTCGCCTGCTGGGAGAGAAGAAGATGCCTACGATGAAGAGGAGGCATTAGCTCGCCGACGAGAAGGTTGATAGCGTACGGAGACCTTATTTATTGTAAGAGGGTCGGGCCTATATATACTACTTCTTACTTTAATGCTATCCTGACTCCTTGCAGGCTTTTTTTTATTTTTGTCAGTTTTTGGTTGACAGAGAACATGCAGGTGTCCAATTTGAGAAATATGGTAGATGAGGAAGTTGTCATGAAGACGAGAAGGCTGCAGGCATTGGTTTAGCTGCTGGCACTGTGTGGGGTGGGCTGGTTTCGATGCTTATTGATGGACCTCAGGTTGGCAGTAATGTCAAGTATCCTGAACTGATCAGAACTGGCAAGGTCTGTGGAAATTATGCAGCAAGCTTTGCACTTCTTGGAGCTACGTATGTAGGAATCGAGCAGTCCCTTGAAAACTACAGGAAGAAGGACTACATCAATGGTGCTGTAGCTGGTTTTGCCGCTGGTGCAACTGTCCTGTGTTTCAGAGGTACTGTAAAACATATTCAGCTTACTTGAACTGCTATACCTGATCTGAAAAAAGTTCAAAGTCAACCGTACAGGCATCCTTATGAAATTTGCTTATGTTGTTTGATTGAATGTTCCCACAGCTAAGTCTAACATCAACAAATTCCTTCATGTTATTAGCCTTGTGAACTGTATTGATCTTTCTTACCTAATAGTAGGCCACATTTATATGAACTGATGGTGTTGAATATTTTTCTGTTTCTACAGTAATCTGTTCTGATCACATAGTCATTGTAATGCAGTTGGTACTATCACAGCTGTAGCATATATGTTTCTTGTGCCCCAGCCGTAGAATTAGAAATAGGCACTCAGCCAAAACTATAGCTTCGAGGAATTTATTTCTCTGCCCAGTTATTTAGTTACCTTTATGGAAAAATATCATGCCGAATTATATCTACGGCTGTTTGGCACATGGCCGCAACCCAGATTAAACACAGCAAGAGAAGCACAACAAAATTTCATCATGAATCATTTGGCAAATTTTCACACTAACATTGATATGGTTAATCTTTGACCAGCTTACCTGGGTCTTAAGCGTCATGGATGTGGATCTTCATTTTTTTGTCCTCTTTCCCCTATTATGGTTTTAATTCATGGTCATAGGATAATCTTTCTTCTTGCATGACTATCTTGCTCAATGAATTGGATACTTTTGCTGCCAAATTGACATTATTAGCCTTGTATTTACAGTCAGGAGTCTCACAACAGCTGTCCTCTCAGACTCTGCGCTTGCTTTGACTTCTGTACTGCTGGATGTCACTGGGATGAAAGATTGAAAACAGAGGAAACGGAAACAAAAAAGGAGCATCAGTCATGTAATTATGTAGAAGAGCTGTACCTACGAATTTACAACTGCCGTTCAGAGAATTACCTTTCTTATTCCAGAGATGCTAGTAGCCATCTGCAATACAAGAGGAGTTTCTTTTCTATCATATATAAGCATGCTAAGGTAGTTTGTTCATATCACAGATAGTAGCCTAGTAGGGTATATATGCAACGTAGCAGTCCTGATGAGCAAAATACACTCTTGCAAGTTGCAAAGTACTTTCGGCATTTTTCATCTGCACCTGGAAATTTTTGAAGTTCGAGTGTAAATGGAACTCGTGGTCAGTTGCTCAAATACAATCTTGCACGAAATGTGCGTCATCACTTTTGGAGAAGTGGTGGATGTTCACTTTTGTCTGTGTTAAACCGGTGTTGACTGTTGTTGGCTCTTGCCTTTTTGTGTGAGCTATATTCCAGTTTGTGTTTACTATTGAGATGAGCTGTGGAGCGCTGGAAAGTGCAAAACTGCAAACTGATTAATACATTTAGCATATTCTATTGCATCCTTGAAGGCTATGTTTTTTTTAACAAAAACAACTGGTGGTTGATCTTGATTTCACAGCTCCAATTGGCCGTGTTCCTTGATGCTTATAGCACCTTTATTTTTCGTAATTGTAACAAAAAAAATGATTATGCCATGTTGACAAGCTAGTGTTGTTCTTCAGTTTGAACTGAACTTTTGGTTCATTCACCAACCAAACAAATTCTGCACGCTGAATTTGGTGGCCTTCCATCAGAAATGGCGAACAAGTCCAGGAATCAGCATAAAACAAAGGCATAGAAAATCCATATTCTCTGCTCCTGGGCCCCAAACTCTGCCTCCCTCTTCCTCTCCACCATGGATCCAACGTGGCACAATCCAATTGGTCCCCCAGATTTCCCTCCTCTTCTTGCAGCAAATCCATTGCTGTGTGCAGCAGCCTGCACTTCTCCCCCTCTGCAAAACCATCGCAAAATCACCCAAAAAATCCAGTCATACCAACAAAAAAAATCTTTTACAAATGTTCTTGGCTTATCTACTGCCTTCTCTCCTCCCAGGCGAGCAAATATTTCTCTGCCTTCTCTGTTCTGATTTCTGTCTGAAGAAGAATTATCCATCTCTGTCTATCTTGTTTCAGAGGTTCTTGGATAGCTGTAAGGATCAGGCATGGCGCAAGGGAGCAACCTGTCCCTGAGGAGGAGGACGAAAGCTGGCGGTGGCTCCATTGCCGTCCGAGGTCAGCTTCGTCAACGGCGGTGAGGCGAAGCGGCTGGTTGCCGAGGAGGGGTACACGGCGCTGGACATCCGGGACCGGACGCATCACTAGAGGGCACACTTTAAGAACTTCACACATATGACTCTTTATTTTGGTATAGTATTTTTTATACTTGGCGAGTGAAAATGTATAGTAGGCATCCAATCATCTTTCATTCTTTATAATCCTTTCCGGTTATTCATAGCTAGGGGTGAAATCTAGCCCGTGCAGTTTATGTGTGAGCTAAGCCATTCTCTTCTCTCTCATTATGTTTATAAGATATTAGAGCGGGATTGATCCCCCATCTACCTTTCTTCTTTTCTCTTCCACTGCTTCCATGGCGTCTCCTTAGTTCACCACCTTCGACGGCTCTCCTCTCCCTAACATCATCGCTAGACCTGAGACAGCAGCCACCAATCAAAACGCCTCCTCGCTGCCCTCACCCAGGCATAGGTGGCGTAAGATGTCCTCGTGGCATCCTCCATGGCGCGCGCGCCGGGCGCCTCCTCGGCCCTGGCCATCCCACCACCCACGCAAGACACCGTATTCCTAGTGTCTTTTCCGCTCGCTGAAGCGACACCAATGCTCTCCTCCTCGACCATCGATGCTCTCAGCATTCCCAACGTACAAACGCACATGCTCATTGTCATCGACATGAAGACATCGAACTACACTGAGTGGAGGACCTTCTTTATCGCCTTCCCTAGGAAGTTTAGCATGCTCAGCCATGTTCTTGACCCTCCTCCTCCAAACAACACCATCGGCTTATGGGCGTAAGAGGACTTCGCTGTTCTCATTGCTCTAGTGCCGATACTAAATACAAAGCCATTGCTCACGTCGTGGCTGAGACTTGTTGGCTCTGCCAACTTCTTAGGAAACTACACATCCTTCTCCCCTCTACCACGGTGGTCTTCTACGATAACATCAGCGCCATCTACTTGTCAACCAATCCCATGCAACATAAGCACATAAAACATATTGAGATCGATATCCACTTTGTTTGTGAAAAGGTAATCCTTAGACAACTTTGTGTTCTTCACGTGCCATCTTCGCACCAGTTTATCGATATCACGACCAAGGAATTACTAGCTCAGCTTTTTAAGGATTTTTGGTCCAGTCTCTACGTTTGCGCATCTCCCATTGTGACTATGGAGGTTGTTAAAGATAGTATGTATACTCTATTTTTAACATAGTATTTTCTATATTTGGTGAGTGGAAATGTATAGTTGTTCGTGCTAGATCTCACGCGCGTGGCGCGACCATACTGAAGCCTAAGAGGTCTACTTAGCTCCAGTGCAAGTCTGTCGGTTTCTCTCTATGGCTTGAGGTACGTATATCGAGGTCTGGGAGGTTCGCTTAGCTCTGGCGCGGTTACCTCGACTCTCTTTTTGTTGTGACGGTGTAGGTGCGGGAGTGCTAGTCAATTTGACCCTGCAATTAACAAGGAGGTGAGGCGAATGGGTCAATTGAACGATGGGCCGATACGAGTTCTCGCTATCGGCTGGCCGCCGATAGGATCGAGTTGGTCATTGGTCGCGTTCGGATGGCTCCTACTATCGGCTAGTCGTCGATAGGGATTGTGGCGCTCTTCCATCGACTGGGGAGCTAATAAAGACGTGAATAGATGTCGACAAAGACGTGATAACTCCGAGTGTAGCAATAGCAAAATCCTGATCCATCGGCCACAGAGCCAATGGAGGCGCTAAAGGATATTCAGAGAATAACAAAGCATGCGGGATCTCTTCTGGTTACCAACGGAAGCTGTATCGCTCGTTCATCGGTTGGAAAGCCAATGAAGGCATATGCGAACTGGCAATGAATCGTATAAAAGACATCGGCTGTAAAATCGATGCCACTCCGGATATGGTGGGCAATGAACAAGGAGCGGGGCCTACTCCTCCCCCAGCATGAGACCCGTCGCCCACCGTGACGACGCCACTTGTACCGATCTCAAAGATCGGACCTAACCGAGACAGTAAGAGACCGAGGCCAACGCAACAGGACGGTGGACGCCAAATAGTCGTGTTGAAGGAAGGACGGAGCGAACCCATCAACTAGCTGAGCCGATGAGAGGACATCTCTGAAGATATGCATGCATCGATTGAAAAGGCTGATGCACTAGGCGTGACGTTAGATAAAGTCTATGAAGACGGGTGTGTATTGGCTGAGGAACCGATACACTAGGCGTGTTGCTTAAAGTATAGATAATTCATTAGCTAAACACTCCGATGAAACATTAGGTAAAGACCTACAAGTTTACGGCTCAATCTACTATCGACAACCTCGTAGGTCAAACATAATCGATGCAGCATGGGATCGATGATGGTAAGGAGAGCTTAGTAAACCGATAGATCTCGCACGGACGTGATGCAGTACAATTGATCTGACTAAGAGATCGAATCTAACTGATGCAGTTTTAGACAGAGCAAGTTATATTGGGATAGTGGCGGGACTTACCGCTTTACCGGAGATCAAACTTAATTGATGCGGTTCCACGTCGAGAGTCAGAACCCACCGATAAAAACCTAGATAAACTAAGGTGGTAATGCGCTGAAATTGTATGAATTGAGAGATATCTTACAGCCTTTCAGAGGGTCTATATTTATACTCTGACATTACAAAGTCCAGAGTCCGATGTGGACAACAATCATTGAACGTTACTTCCTAAAAAAATATCTCTAAAGTAAACTGAACTAACTAAACCTTACATATGATTTATATAGATAGAGTTTCATGGCTGCTACTTAGACTCAGCTTTTATAATTAGACCGAATTCTTCTCGCTTAATGTAATAAGCTTTTTTTTTAAACAATCAAATTTTTCTTTACTAAACCAATCGTCTTACTATACGTTAACAGGCATCCAATCACCTTCCATTCTTTATAATCCTTTCCAGTCATAGGAGTTATTTAATTGAAATCCGGTCCGTACAGGTTGTGTGAACTAAGCCATTCCCTTCACTCCCGTTATGTATGCACTCTCTTCGAGAACAAGGATAGCCACATTGGTAAAACACCACTCCTTTCTCTCTCAGTTGATTTATGTTGATTTTAAAAGTTCAAACATCGTAGACTTTGAAAAAAAAATCATTATGAGAAAATTTTACTGTATAAAAATTGTGCATATAGTTTAATACTCTTTCTTTCTCTGCTTTTTAACAGACGACGCTGTCATCAAATTTAGACGTATTTTTGAACATTTATCTTATTTAAAATAACTAACTAATTATTATTTATTTTGTTACAACTTATTTTATTATTATAGATATTTTAATTATGACTTATATTTTTTATATTTGTATGAAACTTTCAAATAAAACAAATAGTCAAGCATATCTCTAAACGCTAAATGGTAGGGAGTAGTTTAAAACATTTTTTGAATATGTTTATGAAGACTAATAGTCAAAGTTTAATCACAAATATTTTTTTCAAAATATACTACATCCTACGAGAATCACCAGAGGTAGTACTATGCAGTAGACATCGTCACATCGTTTTTTGGTTGAAAGAATTGTTTTTCTTTTTTGTCGGAATTTATAGCGCTGGCGGTCCTTACACTGATTGGCCATTTTTTTTTAATTTTCTAGGAACTATTGTGTAGCGAACGGTGAACAACAACTTCGCCGCCCTGTTCTTCGGGCTACCGTTCACCAAGACAGTGAAGGAGAAGTTTTCGCCGGATAGCAAGCTGCTGGTGGTCTGCCAGGAAGGGCTCAGGTTGGTGGACAATTGAATGGCATGCCTCTTTTCTTGAATGATCAGTAGTTTTCTCAGATCAAATTTGGGTTCATTTACTTAAGTTCAGTTAGTCTTGAATATTCCAACACTAATGAAATTATAACTTAAGAAAACAGAATACATTTTTACTTAAGTTCAGTTAGTCTTCAATATTCCAACACTAATGCAATTATAACGCAGAATACATTTTTAGTGTCAGCAGCTTATTGGTCTTACCCTCTTCAACTATGCTGAAGGTCAACAGGAGCTGCAGATGCATTGGAGAGAGAAGGCTTCCAAAATCTGGCATGCATCACATCAGGTCTTCAGACATTGAAGCCAGGTACAAATAAGCTGAAACTCTCTCTGTAATTCACAGAGTTTGTTTCATGAAAAGCATTTCGTATTATGATATAATGCTTTGTGTTTTGCAGGAATATTTGAATATGTTGGCAAAAGTGAGCTGCAAAACTCAGGGAAAGTAGGACTTGTGACGGTGCAAGGGAAGATTTCAGCTGTTCTTGGAACTGTGTTGATAAGTAAGATGACTGAACTATTTTATATTTGAGATAAGTACATGAGATCACCAAATTGTCTTATGGGAATTTCATCTGCAGGTGCCTACCTTTTCATAACATTTTGCCCCAACCAGGCTGAAAAGCTTTTTGACTTGGCTGGAATCAAATTGTGATCAGAATTGTATCTCTTTTCATGCATTTGGTACTCCTCTTGGGGATTCATGTTCCCATTGCAAGGTATGGAATTCTTCATGATTTCAAGCTCAATGTGCTCATGTGATTTTTTCCATTCTGCATATCTAGGGATTGGGGATGCCATTGTGCCCAAAGCAGAGAGGTTATCGTGAGTACTGATGAATTGATTTGCAGCTTTCACTCTGAAGTTTCCTCTTTCAGTCTTTCTTTTCTGTTTCTGAGATCTTTTCTGAAGTTTAATAAAGTTACCTTTCTTGAGAAAAAAAAACATGTTACTATTTGATTCATTTATAACATTTTCTACTCTCATTCATGGTTATAGCATTTTGTTTGACTGCAAAAGTGGAAAAGCCTGAAGCATATTGAAATTGTGAATTTTTCGCTGATCTTCTTATCACGATCATCTCACTGATAATTTTTCAGATCAACTATGATATCCATAGATATGAAAACATAGTAAGATAAATTAATTGATATAGAATGAACTTAATATTTTAGCAAGCAAGCCAAAAGACCTGTCTATGTTTTGATTTCGACCCATAGAAATCCATTCTCCTATAAAAACCTTAATTAGCTGCATGCAAACTAATTTCCTGATTTTCTGTTTATCTGCAGGTTAACTTATCAGTAGGTTGACTCGGGGAGATCTTTCATGATGAAAACAAAATTAGGCTCAATGTGTAATATGTAGGGAATTGTTGACATTTCCGAATGTGTTTCCTCTTAAAAACATTCTTTTTTCTTGCATGGATCGTCTCCTTCTCCAATTGTATGCTTGGCTCATCAAATTTTTTGAAATTCCTAGAAATGTTAGTCTTGGGCAGAGTAATGGTTCAGGATTTCAAGCAGATAATAGAAAGTTGAATAAAAAATATTGTGTCGTCTGTAGAATATGATACCAGTTGCAGCTAAAAATGACAAACTATACAATTGAACTTTGTGTGTGTGTGATATAAATACGACATGGGTGTCGAAATCCAACTCGGACTCAGGCGTACCATTCGGCAAAAAAATTTAGACACAGGTGTCTAGGTAATACTGTTCCTAACATCTAAATGAACCATGGGAAGCAACAACTAGAGTAACTTTTTTTTAAAAGAAAATGATATTAGCTCAGCAAGAAAATAGGAACACAAACATCGGCAAAAAATGTTCCCTTTTTTGGATGCAGACAGTTCCTCTGAAGCCAACACTATTAAATGGATAGGGAACATTAACATTCGATGACCAAAAAATTTGTTTGTGAAACCCATGACGTTCGCTGAATGCATTTGGAGAAGCATCGCATCTGGAAAATGTGAAAGAAAAAAAAAGTGAACCAAACCATAAAACAATATCACTGAGATGACTGCCAAGTATACATTCAATTCAACCGAGCAAATATGTTACACAACTAATCGAGCAAAACTATGCTGGTATGATAGTAAACAATATATGCTTTATATGAACAACAATAAAATTTCTTCACATATGCTGTTATTATACAAAATTTGTTTAGTTGCACAGTGAAATTGCAATCAAAGGTCTTCCCACTTTGTTAAAAATATCTAGCCACAACGTTCCCCTCAGTCTACAGGTGTTCACAAATTTCCTTCAGCCTCAGAGGTACCCCGCTTTGCCATCAACCTGTTCCGAAATATCTGCTAGATCACTATGCTTTATTCACACGGATGGGTTGTCCTTCCAATTCCTGAAATCACATTCATTTACAAATAAATTGCAAGCATGCATCAATCTGAAGTTTTAGATTGAGTCATACAAAAATCATTTTAAGGTATACTGGAAGACTTCAAGTTTGGTAATCAAAGAGAATGCATATGTACTAGCTCACTCCTTAGGAGTTGGCCATCACAATTCAGCCTGGAAAATGCAGCAGATTTCTTTTCTTCTCTTGATATGGAATGTAGAAGAAATTTTTTGAACACCAATTTTGTGATAATCCATGCAATGAAATACCAAATTAGAAAACCGGACTAAAATGCATAGGACATTAGAAATAAGATTGGTTCTGTATGACACACTTCAAACATTATGGCATTAGTGAATGTACATAAGGTCATTTGATGCTAGTTTATCTAAACATGTAACACTGACCAAGTTTAATTTTGATCGTCATAAGAAAGATATGTTATAAGTTTAAAGTTACAACACTGCACTATGCTTTTGATTGGCGAGTGTGATATACTATAAGCAGAAAGAAACTGGGGCACTGACAGAAATGTTAATAGATACACAAAAGAAGCTTACCACATTGTTGAAAGTAGAAACTGCAGCCTCAACTTCTTCGTCTGAAGAAAAGGTAACAAAACCATATCCCTTGGACTTTGAGGTTCCTGGAATCCGGGACACGGTCGCACTGAGAACCTCTCCCTTTTCAGAGAAGAAGTTTTTAAGCATCTCTGTCGTCACGCTCTTTGCTAGATTACCAACATAAACTTTGTACTGACTGTCCACAAAAACAGGCTCTGGTTCTGGCGCAGACCGATCTATGTTTGGCAAGAAGCTCTCTGTCACATTAACTTTAATTTTTCTGCCGCCAACCTCCTGGTAAAAATCAAATCAATCAGATACGTGTCCTCGAACAAGAATTGCAAAGGACAACAGGATCAACGCAAATGATTGAAGCTTACAGTCTCGTTCAAGCTCTCAATTGCCGTGTTAGCCTCCTCTGCGGTGCTCATTGTGACAAACCCAAAGCGCCGACTACGACCAGTGTACTTGTCATACAGAACCTGCCCAAAAATCATTGCCAGCTGAAAGCTGAGTAATTTAGCTTCTAGCATAGAGCAGCAAGTTATGGCAATGTAGTTCTGTTTCTCTTTCGGTGCGAACTTTTTGATAAGTTGTACTCATCCATTTCGACATCAATCAATGCATTAAGCTAATAAAGTTACACACTAAACCTCCCGAAAAAAACGTATAGTATTCAGAAGAATATAGAAAAAGAAGTACAGCAGTTTACAGAAAAAAAATCTTTCAAAATTATTGAAGGGGGGAAATATAAAAGAAACGGGCATTCGAGAAACAAATGAACGGGATTACGCAGAGCGGGCTCAGGCTCACAACCTCGGCGCGCTCGACGGTGCCGTGGTCGGCAAACAGGGCGGTGAGCTCGTCGTTGGTGACTGTCCTGGGGATGTTCCCTACGTAGAGCTTCCGCGCCGCCACCTCCTCGGGCGCCTCGAGCGCCGACGAGGAAGCGACCACCCGCGCCACCGACGGCCGGCGCCTCGCCCGCACGGCCGTGCGTGACGGCAGCGGCGAGGCCCCGACGGAGAGGCGGGAGGGGCACCGGCAGCAGTGGCGGCGGTGGTGGAGGGCCCGGGCAGGAGGGGCTATCAGGGACGACGAAATGGTGGTGGTCGCCATTGGAGAGGTGCGGCGAGGGAGAAGGTGGACGTTATCCGGACCGTTGTTTGGTGATAAAACCCCGTGACTCCACTGCAGTCCTGCGGTGCATGCCGATATTTTTGCCCCATAAGAAATTATTACTAGTGACTTTCTTTCTCCTTAAGAACGAAAGAACGTTACACGATTCTTTTTACAGGTATTTGTTTAAATACGACGAAATTAATATGGATTTCCTCTATTTCGGACAAGGCCATGCTTAGAAATCCGACGAAATTCTTAAATGTCCTCACGCTTGAGAGGTGATATGAAGCTTTTTGCATGCTCTAGTGCGTAGCACTGCTCAGATACCGCAAATTGAGAATTATATAGTGAAACATCCTAAGAAAATAGTTTGGCTAATTTGTGGGCTCAGTGTTTAATGCACCGGCTTCGGTGCAACTACATGCATTGGTTTTATAATCTTTTCTCCAAACATCAATTGCCCTACTGTGATGGAATTGACTCTAGGCACTTGATTTTTTTTTAAAAAAATATATGGTTTTCCTTATTTTTTTCACAAGTATTTTGAAAAGAGCTGTGCACAAATATGTGCCCGTCGCCGACGACACAATATGTTGCCACTACTAGCGGTGCCAAGCAACAGCAACGGCGCATCGGTCACCCTCCTCCGTCCATAGTCTCGTGCTACATCGATTAGATTCGAGCTACGAGATCGGTGGTGGTGGTTCGAGCTGGCGCCCTGACGGTCTTCACACGGCGTCTCGTCAGAGTGAGTAGCCGACGATTTATCCTCAATGCAAGCCGCACATCTATCTCACGTATCGTCTAACGATCGATCCGCTAGATATCAATCTGGATACGTCAGACGCTTCCTGGTACTATATCGGTTCAGTTTGATCTTCTAGGGCTCACATCTGACGTGGCCGACGTTGAAATCTAGCGGGTCTCGTTCCCCATTGGCTCGTGCGGCCGATGGGTTTAGGTGTAGGCCTATATCGGGCATTCAACCATTAGGTAGCCGATGACCTTGTCTCTTTCTTTTCTCGTTATTACGTTTGGTTTAAGTCTCTGTCGTCTCCGTATCATTAGTCTTCGGCCTTATACTATCTTGGTTTGGTTCGATCTATCAAAGCAGGTCATAACAACATTGTTACCACGGTCGGTGGCCCTTATGACTTCGCGAGGGATTGGGCCCCGCTCCGCGCTTCGAATACCGTGAAGCATCATCGGCTCTTTGGTCAATAGGTCCTCTAATCCGTTTCACACGTCTCTCTCACATCTTCATTGGCTGTTTAGCCGATGCTTGAGTGCTATAGCTTCCGTCGGTAACCAGCAGGGATCCCACATGTTTTGCTATCTTTTGAATTCCCTTTTGTGTCCCTATCGACTCTGCGGCTGATGGATTAGGATCTCGTTTTCGCTACACCTAGAGCCATCGCATTCGTTAACATCTGCCTACGCTTTCATTGGTTTTCCAGCCGATGAAAGGATATCCCAATCCCTATTGGCGACTAACGGATAGCAGGAGCCATCCAGACGCGGCCGATGACCAACTCAATCCTATCGGCGGTCAGCCGATAGCAAGGTTAAATTGACTAGCACGCTCTTAAAACTCAAAGTTTAAGGACCTACACTAGAGCTAAATAGATCTTTCAAGCATTCGCGTGAACGAGCCATCGTCTCTCCCCGATCGGACCTCCACTTGATCTAGTCGGACCTTTCCCACGAGATTTAGCGGCAATCACCCACATGTTTTCAAATAGTAAAGGTGTTATATAACCTACATCTTTCATGCATATTAAAAATCTAAATCCACATTCAACTTTAAAAAATCTACATGATGTAGGATGTAAAATTATAAGACTTATATAAGTAAAAGACAAGGCTATATATAGAGGGAGGTGGTGTTGATGATTAAGATAATATAAGGTAGGCAATAAAATAATTTGGTGTTGCAAACTTTAATGGTTGATCAAGCGTAACTGAGTTTGTTAACCGATTAATTTTCACTCTCAACTTTTTTATAACAATCAAATAAAATTTTGAACCATATTCTAAGTCGTTTTGATATGACAATGACTGTTTGTTTTAATGGTACTACTATTAATTACTTTTGCCACACCAATGAAAATCAGTTATTATAAGTGTACGAAAACCAAAGCATGTTGAATAAGTTTTAATGTTTTTCTTGGGTTTTGTTGTTTTAAAAAATAGCCGAATTTTTAGTTCAGGATGAACATAGAAAAAGTTGAGAGGAAAAATAAATGTACTTCACTTAAAAAGAACTGGTTTAACCAAAATGATGTTCTTTTTCCTTATTTCCACCGCGAATTATGTGGACCGTCCATCTTTAGATGGACCGGCCTGATCTGCCCTCCGGGAGGCTGTGAGCAGTACACTTGTTCATCGGCTTCGACCTGCCGCTAATCAGAGCTCAATCATCTCTCAAATCCGCCCAAACCCAAAACCCTAGCCTCGTCCGAATTTCCGATCCCGCGCCACCCCCTTCGCCATGGAAGACGACGGTGAAGGCGCCCCTAGCGGCGGGACCAAGAGGAAGGCTCCCGCGGCGGCGGCGGCCGGCAAGGGGAAGGCGGCGGGGAAAGGGAAGGCCGCCTCCAAGGCGGCGTCGGCCACGGCCAAGGAGAGCAGCCTCCTCAAGCAGAGTAAGCCCCGGTCTAGTGCAACCTCCGTAACTTCGCTTCTTTCGAGGAGTTGGTTCATGTTTTGGCTCGTTTGTTTGACGATTCTGGGGGTTTCCCCCTCCCTTTTTCCGGTGCTGTGATGCAGAATCGCCCGCTGAATTCTTCGCGGAGAACAAGAACATCGCGGGGTTTGACAATGTGAGCTGTTTATCTCCTGCTAATTGCTAGTCTAGTCGGGTGAAATGGTTAATACTGATGCATTAGTCTAGTCAGGTTAAATGGTTGAAATGTTAAATTTATATTGGCCATGCCCATTTATTTGATCCTAGCTTCAGGATGATGTTACTTAGTAGCTAACATGGAATGCACTGGTATGCAGTTGGCGAGAGCAGAAAATATCAGTTCCTTGATTTTATCGCTAGGTAGCATGAACCATAAAGTAGTCGTAGGAGGAAATCTTGTACCATCAGACTAGAAGATTTTGACTGACATAAAAATTGCTGGTCAGCCTGGAAAGTCCCTGTACACGACGATGCGGGAGCTAGTTGAGAATGCCCTTGATTCAGCTGAGTCCATCTCTGAGCTCCCTGATATAGAAATCACAATGTAAGTTGTTATCAAGGGCATGGTTTTTGGAGTTTTTCTCTGGAAATGTAGGTTATCACCCTAACAACCTTTATGTTATACTTTGATAGAGAAGAGATTACAAAGAGCAAGTTCAACACAATGATAGGACTAGTTGATCGAGAGCGTATTGATGAAGAGCTCTATGATGATTTTGAATCGGCTAAGGCTCGTGAGGTAATATTATGACCTAAAATTTTATTACTTGAAATAATGTTAGCTGATTAAGTTCTTATTTTAATGATAACCTTTCTATATGAAGATTGGCTACTTATCTCTCTGGATCATCCATCTTTTCTCTTCTGACAGTACTGTATAATTTTCATGACATGTAGAAACGCCTTGCCAAAGAAGCACGCTTCCAAGAAACACAAGCAAAAAATGCTGCTCTTGGGAAGAAGGTTAAGGAGGCTCCAGCTGCTCGAGGGAAAGGTCGGGGAGAGGCTGCATTTTTTAGGGTGACTTGCAAGGTATTCCATGATGACTTAGTTTTTATTATGAAAATCTATATTACTAGCTTATAATCTCAAATACTTTTGTGGACTCAGGATAATGGTCGAGGTATGCCACATGATGATATCCCAAATATGCTTGGTAGAGGTATGTTTTCAATGTGATTTTGATCAAAATTAATGGAACAGATAAGCATAACAATTTTACTAAACTAAGGATATCAAAATGCTGTATGATATCACTGAATCTGTTTAAATTTGGTGCAGTGTTATCGGGCACAAAGTATGGTTTGAGGCAAACACGTGGAAAATTTGGACTTGGGGCTAAAATGGTAAATTTTCTGCACACAGACTATTAAGTTTTCTACACCCTAAATTTCTGGCAACTGTCCTTTTAGCAATAGTATATAGCATCCATGTTTTCTAAAAGAAAGCAAGGAATGCAATTAATTATCTGATTTTTCCCTTCCTTTCATAGAATTTTGGACATGCTTTCATTGTTTTGGTTCATAGCTGAATGTTCTATTGGTTGGGTAGTGCAAGTGAGCATCCGTGCCATACTGCATGGAAGCATCGATCATCGTGTGCTATTCTTCATGATGTTTCCTATTTTTATCCTAAGTATTCATGTTAGAGAGATAACAGTAAGAAGCTAATGTTTGACTCGCAGTCAAGGTTATTGCTAGCGTCGCCATGTTGTCCTGGTGAACTGTGGCACTCACCAGGGGCTTTTGCCTAGGCTAGTCAATGACTGGGAGGGGAGGGGAGGGCATTTGAGAATTGGAGGGCTTCCTGGTGGACCTAGACACAAATTCTCCAGTCATTGCCATCCTTCCTTTCTGCCACCGCTGTTAACTGTCACCCCTCTGTTCCACTGCCGTGTCCCCTATACAGTTGGTAGTAATCTGGAGAAGAGATGTGACAAGGGGAGGGGGAACAAGAAGATGGAGGGTGGGGATATGAAGTTCACTTAAATTGAGGATTCCATGGAGCAGCAGCAGAGGTGCCGCCATGGGAGTCGAGGCATGGGGGAACAGTCTAGTGCTAGGGCACAAGATGATTTTAGAGGTTTTGCTTAGATGGAATTTTGGGCTTAAGTTGAATAGGCAGTGGGCTGAGTGGGACTCTGGCCTATCTATCATCTAGCCCATTCTCTTTACTATGTGTGGACATGTGTGCTAATTTGTTTAATTTAAACCACCTCTAACTCTCATTATGGCTAGTGTCATGGGCTTGTGGGAGTGCCATGACAACATTGGTCACAATGATGAAAAAAATCTATTTACTTTAAGCTCTACCATATATATATGATACTTAGGCCTTAGGTAATTTTGCCTGTAACGAAGATAGCTGCTGGAAGCTGACTGAAGACAAGGTGCACAACTAACACCACGACGGATTTTTTTTTGTTCTGTTACTCAGTAGTTGTCATTGGCTATTCGTTCTGTCCACTTTAATTTCATTGCAGTTCACTTGTGAATTCCAGTGAATTTAATGTGAATTAATCAATTAATTAAACAGGCACTTATATGGTCAAAGATGAGCACAGGCCTTCCTATTGACATTAAGTCAGCGATGAAAGGCCAGAATTTTATTTCATTTTGTCGCCTTGATATCGATATTCATAAGTAAGTACATCTTGTTGGGTTCTCCACTCAACACAGGAGCTGATTGATTGGTCAATACCTTTCTGTATTGTAAACATATACAGTTTATCATGACTACATTGAAATCCCACAATTTAGGAATGTCCCTCATGTTCATTTGCATGAGAAAAGGGAGAATAAAGATCTCTGGCATGGAGCAGAGCTTCAAGTTATAATTGAGGGAAATTGGACAACTCATCGTGTGAGAATCATTTTTTTGAAACTGAATTATGAACTACACTGTGGAGAAAATCACAATTTATCTTTTGCAGTCGAAGATACTACATTACATGCAGCAGATGGCTGTCATCACACCATACGCTCAATTCCTTTTTAGATTTCTCTCAGATTCAGCCGAGTATGCATCTTCACCTATGTTTTTTTGAGTTCTACTAAATTGGTGATCTTCTAATTCCTATTGTTGTGGCTTTGGTTTTACAGCAAAAATTTGACAATACAATTTGCACGAAGGACAGATGTTATGCCTCCTATTCCTCTTCAAACAAAGCATCATCCCTCTTCTGTTGATTTACTGCTGATAAAGCGCTTAATCTCAGAGACTACAAAACAAAACCTTTTGCAGTTCCTCCAACATGAGTTTGTGAATATTAGCAAATCACATGCTGAACGCTTAATTGGTGAGATGCATGATATGCAGCTTGGATTTTGGGGTAGTCAGGGTGAAAATTAATAACATAAGCAATATAGCTTCTTTGACAACAATAGACATTACTTAGTGACTGTGATATAAATTGCCTCTGGCAAGTGGCAAGTTCATGTTTATCTTTCTTTATAAACATATTAACTTGTTAAGTTTGACTTGTGTTTCATTTTTTTTTCCATTTGAAATATACATGAGTGTATACTGAAACCATATATGCTATTTGGAACCTAGTTAGTGACCTGAAAATCCATTGCATTCTTTTGTTTTTACCTAAACCTGTTGTCTGCGTTATTACTTCTATCTTTTCATATTACATATTTTTCAAATAAACAGGGGAGATGGGGCCTGATTTCAGTGCAAAGATGACAGTTAAGAGCCTTACATCACAGCAATTAGTTCGGATACATCAGTTATTTCGGCAGGCTAAGTTTGATGATCCTAGTGGCAACGTATGTACCCTTTCCACCTTGATTTGTCTATCATCTGTTTATTTCCTACTTCTTTCACAAATAAAAACCAACCAATTTTGTAGTGTCTTAGTCCTGCAGGTGAATACAATTTACGTCTAGGTATCATAAAAGAGTTGCACCCTGATCTTGTTGCTACACATGCAAGCAGGTATAACATTTGACTATACACTGTGTGTTGACTACATATTGAATACCCTTATGACACATTGCTATTCTCTAGCCCGCAGGTTTTTGAAGGGCATCCATTCATTGTTGAAGCTGGAATAAGCATTGGTGGAAAAGATGTTAAACATGTGAGAGAAACATTATGCATTTTAGAATAATCCATTTACCCACCTCTATTGTTAAAATTTGGGTTCCAACACTTAATTGCAAAACCCAGTGTTTGACATCCCTCAACTCCCATGGCAGTAAATCCGCCTTGGTTGACATGGGATCTACTTGGACAACTAACATGGGATCATGCAAACATTTAAAGTTTACTTGCACTAAATCATTTATTCACCACCTTGTTAGTTGTACATACATCATAATGAATTGGAAAATAGTTATCGTCCATCATCCCTCTCTCTCTCTCCTCTTGTCCTATTTGCTGACATGGCATCTACTTGGAAATGTTTACTCATATACAAGCACTTAATCATCTCCTTGTTAGCTACTACATGCCATACATTTATGAAAAATTAGTAGTTGTCCATCCTAGGTAGCCTAAGACTAGTGTATGAAGCTGTTGGCATGTATGATTATATGGCTGCTCAATTCTCTTTTTAGAGCACTTGAGCAATCTTTTCTGTTTCTCTTATATTGTACTCAAATTTTGATGTTCAATATCTGGATTAGCCTCTCTACCCAATTATTGCACCAAACTCCTCTAAGGGTCTGGTATTCATCAAATAATGAAATTTTTTTATAATGAAAAATGAAGACCACTTTGGAATGAAAAATTTAGGACAGTGTGAAGTTGCAGTGAGCAACAAACTTTTTTTTTTGGTTTGGAAAGCATTTACCAAATTCAACTGCCTTGAAAATGTAAACATGAGAAAAATCAATCCTGGCTATTATCTGAAATTTGGGTGACTTAGGTTAGACAGTTAAAGTTACCTGCATTTCTAATATCCCCAGAGTTCCATTTTACTGATTCAGGTGATGAATATTTGGCCATATGAGCAAACCTGTTTTTTTTATTAATATCATGCACTAAATCCCAATTATGAGGGATTGCATTTCTATGTCCTGCATTTTCCTTGCTGACAAGCATACCAATGATTACAATTCTCATATCTGTTGTATTCAGGGTCTAAACATTTTTAGATATGCAAACCGAATCCCACTTCTCTTTGAACAAGGTGCTGATGTCATCACAAGAACTGCTTTAAAAAGAATCAAGTAAGATTTGTTTTGTAACAACAGATTCACTTCAAGTTTAGTTACAGATGTTGGCTCTGTTTTATAACTCTGGCCTTTTCTTGTCATTTAGTTGGAGCAGCTACAAAATAAATCAACAGCAAGACAAGATTGGTGTCTTTGTTAGCATTGTAAGTACAAAGATACCTTTTAAAGGAACTGGAAAGGAGTACATTGGGGATGACATAACCGAAATATCATCTGCTGTTCAGGTAGATCCAAACATAGCATATTTATTCTCTGTGAGGTCATGTAATAATTATCCTTTTTCCCCTTCAGTCAGCCCTTAAGCAGTGTTGTCTTCAACTGAAGTCAAAGATAGTAAAGAAACTGCAGGCTCGTGAACGGCAGGACAGGAAAAGGAACCTGAACAGGTGATTTCTCCACCCTAGTATCATGCTGGAATGTTTGAGATATGGTAATGCCTTTTATTAGCATGGGTTCAAATTGTTGGTATTTTGATGTTGTTCTGAATCTGTAAATTTGCTTAAGGACATGTTCAATTGTTGATGTTGGGTAATACTTGGTGGTGTCATTGAGACCAGGCTCACAATGGACAGTGGGGGCAAAAATTAGCTTTCTGTAACCTTGGCAGTATTAGGCTAGATTTTTTGGTATATGCATGTGCGTTTCTGCAGTGACAGCACTCATGGTTATTCAAAGATTTAATTTTTGGACAAATATTAATTCTGCATGCTTTATCACATTGACACGAAGTACTATGTATATGATATATTTATGTGATCTCTTTTCCATTTGCAGATACATTCCTGATGTTGCGAGGGCAATTATGGAGACTCTGGGAGAAATTGCAGATGAGTCTCCTCCAAAGAGGCCACGTTATGACAAGGAAGATGAGGAGCTCCTTGAGAAAGTAAATTCTCAGGAGGTTACAGAGATGACTTTTAAGGATTGCTTAACACAGCATGTTGAACAGGTAAGGAAAATTATCTCTGAAAAAAATGCAGAGCAATACCCATGTTTTAATTTAGTGTCAAATAGCAAAGCATGTCTTGTTCTGGTCAATAGCAAGGCCTGTAGTCTTTCACCTTTCTTTTGCGAACTAGCAGCAGCACTGCTCTGTCTGAGACATTTGGTTCAAAATGACTTCATTTCTGAAATGCATTGTGGCATCTCAATGGTTCAAATCCTAGAACCCTGATGACATTTCAATTGTTAGTTCTGTTTCGAGTTGCAATGGGGATTAAGCCATGAATCCTGATAGAAACTAGGTCCCAAATGCCCTTCTACAATCTATGGTTTTTAAGCTTTGTTGTTACGCTGATTTTTTATGGTTTTAACAACAGGTTGATTATGAAATGGCATTGGAGTACGCCATGCAGAGTGGAGTTAGCGAGGAACCTCGAGAAGCATTCTTTTTGAACTCCCTTGAAGGATCTTACAAGTTTATTGACTTCCAGAGCCCTGTTTTCGTGTTTAGATTTATTCCTTGAGAGTGCAACTTACATGTCCATCTGTTGCCAGGTTGATTAACATTACTTCTCATTATACTGCAGATGTTTTATGAACCTTTCGCTGATTCAGCAGTCATGACTGCAAATTTGTAACTTACACATTATAGATTGTTAGGGAAGTAGTTTAGGTCCATGATATGCTTGTATGTTGCATTCATGGAGATATTCATTATAATTTTCTTTAACATATGGGAGTTTACACACTTCTACCCATTCATTTTTTAGGAATAGGAAGCACTAGTGTGTGTGTGTGTGTTTAAGGACAGGATTTCCCTGGTATGTTTGTTGGTATGATTGTAACTTTGTAACTTATACATAATAATGTGTTAAGTGGTTTAGATCCAAGATATGCTTGCAGATTGCGTTCACTTTAGGACTGTTTTTTTAAACAGATGATGAACGCTTCATTAAAGAGGATAACAGCTGTTTGTTTTCTAAAATATCAAAATTTCCCTTTGTATGCTTGTGTGGTGATGTACAAGCTGCTTTTAAGATGTTTTTAGTAGATCGATTGATCTAAACAGATGTGATCACTGATAAGTACTTGCAGACTTTTTTTTGGGGAAAACAAAGTGCTTGCGGACTCTTAATTAGGAAAAAACTAAACAAAGTGATTTAGGCTTAGTTTGAAAGTAAGTGGAGAAGATAAAGTTGATGACGTAAAATGAGATATCTTAGTGAATAATTAATTAATTATTAAGCTAAATAGATTAATATAATTTTTAAAGTAACTTTTAGATACAAAAAATTTTATATAAAAAAATACAGTTTGTAAAACGTATTGATAAAAAGGAAGAGGTTTTCATCCTATCTTGCACATCGGAACAGTCTGAGAAGATGTGGAGCACTGAGAGAATAGTGCCAAGATAAGGTTGTGAATTTAGGCGACTAGTTTGCAAAGGTTATCTGCCGTTTCCTCTCCCTCAGATGGTTAGGTTAAACCTAATCTAACCCCTAGCAGCGACAGAGGCGTTGAAGAACTTCTTGGTGAGCTATATGGATTCCCTAATGTTGATAAAACAATAATCAGATATCGACTTAGTGAAGGGAAAGCAAGTTGTAGACAAGACAAGCATCTGTCAGAAGAAAGCTTCTAGCCACGCACCAAGTACTGATTTGTTGCCGCGCTGGAACCGACCTGTGAATGGGTGGGCAAAACTGAATGATGATGGATCATTTAATACTCAAGATGAAAGTGGACAGTATTGGCAATGCAATATTCACAGTGTGCAAGGCCTTTCACCACTGTT
This sequence comes from Oryza coarctata, assembly GCA_030770085.1. Lineage (NCBI taxonomy): Eukaryota > Viridiplantae > Streptophyta > Magnoliopsida > Poales > Poaceae > Oryza > Oryza coarctata. Next base: position 4,076,573 of record CM061479.1, read on the forward strand.
TTGATGTCCCAAGGCAGAATTGCTGGCATGCAAGGAAGGATTGTCCCCGGCACTGCATTGGACTATGCTCCCAATTATGGCCGAAACTGATTGTGAATTGGTGATAAGGGCTCTGCTAGCCAAGGAAGATGACCTCTCCAGAGGAGCTTTCTTGATAAAAGAGACAAAGTCTTTAGTCTCTGGAGGAAGGACCATGGAACCAGAAAATTAGTTGCTATCAGAATAGAATTAGTCATGGGCTAACATAGTTAGGGAGATTAGGTGTGCAATCAGGTTTTTGGTTTGGCCATGAAAGCACCTGCATCTCCCAGCTGATCTATGAAGAATGTACTAGTTCTGAAATTGATTAATGAATTCCTCTTTCCCCCTAAAAAAGCTTAACCCAATCTCTTCCATACTGGCCGTGGTCTGTATTATAGTGCTTACCATGCTTCCCTCTAAATTCAGATGGTCATTGAAGCTCGAGATATACTACTGCATTGAGACATTATAGGTCTATTTAGTTGGAGTCACATTTTGTATTCACAACTAAGACGTGCAAAAACTTTTTTATTGTTTAGTCCTACTTATCGTAGACTTCTTCCAATAAAAGAGGTTGGAAAGAAAGAAAACAACGAAGCAAGTCAGGAGAGAGGCGAGTCCATCCAAATGGACCAAATGTGTGTGGGGGTGAGGATGCTAAAAGAAAAATCTTGTCATAAAATTTAAGAGCTTTCTTATTTATGTAGCTAATCCTCTGTTTTTTCTATCAATGACCACGTTGAGATGATGTTCGGCTATTTGTACTATTTTAAAAAAATCAAGTATTGTTGTGATTTAGATTATTTTTAATATTTACACTAAAATATTAAATATGATAAATAGTAAAAATAAAATAGAAATGTTATGACAAAATTTAACAACTGTCATATTGAAAAACGAGGAAGTACTGACAATGAAATCTTAAATAGAAAATTCCCTTGGAGTAAACCCCACGCAGCGTCGCAAGCACAAGCCCGCAAGCGTGAGGAGGACGAACGAGTGCGTGAGATTTGTGGCCGCGCACGCATTTTGGCCTCATCGATCAGATCTGAGGATTCCACTTGTTCAGCACGGCAGTCGTGAGCGCCAACCAGCCGCAATGGCGGGCGACGGGCTTCCCCGGATCGCGGTGGTCGGCGCCGGCATCTTCGCCCGCACCCAGTACATCCCCAGGCTCCGTGAGATCGCCCATCTCGTCGTCCTCAAGGCCATCTGGAGCCGCACACAGGTGACAGACACCACCGCCTGCTCCCCTCTGTCTCCGTCTATCTCTCCGGTCGCTGGGCCTGACCATTCCCGGCACCGCACCGCCGCCGTTGCAGGAATCCGCGGAGGCCGCCGCGGAGCTCGCCAGGGACTTTGCACCCGAGATCGAGTGTAGATGGGGCGACGCCGGGCTGGAGGAGATCATGGGAGACGCTTCTATCGCGGGCGTCGCCGTGGTGCTTGCTGGCCAAGTGCAGGTCCGGTTTCTCGAACAATTCCCATGGATTGGATTGACTTGCTTGCTGCCACCATTTACTGGCTACATACCAGAGCTATGCTAGTTTTTTTTTTTTCGGGGAAGAGAACTACGCATAGTTTGATCCTACATCAAGTAGCTGTCGTAGGATTTCGGTTGAAGCCGTGCTGTTTTTGGTTCTGACTGCAACACGGTCAATTGGTCTTAGATTGAGATTAAGTTGTAAGCATGTCAAGGGAGAAAAGTGAATGTGCAGAAGCTTGTTATGTTGCTAGCTACAGTACTGTATCCCTCTTTCTTTTTGGCACTAGCAATTATTTCAGAAGAGTTTGGACAAAAATGAAAGGAATATGATCTAGTTTATATCCCAAATTTGACTGAAGAAAGAACTTTAATTTACTTATAACGCAAATTTACCTGAAAGAAGGGAAACTGTCCTGTCCTTATTAGAGCTGTAGGGCTTCACGTTCAATCGAAGAATTGAATCTTGTAGCCTCTGACTTACTAACGGCTGCACCACACTATTGATTTTATGTCTTTGCCATTTACTCTAGATCACCATTATAAAAATGGAAATGCGATGCATTATTATTGTTCATGACCCTCACATAGGCACATGTACATGCACTACTGTTTTATTTTCTCTAATTGTTCTTCTTTTAGTAACCTATAGTTCAGTGTTTCACCAAATGTTCCCTTGCCTTAATTATTTCACCTCTATGACTACAGTTCCAAGAAAATTATACCTAATCTATGTGCAGGAATTTCTCACATATTGTTGGAAATATACAGGTTGAGCTCTCCTTAAAAATGCTCAAGGCAGGAAAGCATGTGATTCAAGGTAAAATAAAGTATATCTTGGCGTTGTGATTTGTGCTAGAGGACTTGTACACAAAATAATTAGGATTTCCTTCTCTTAGTTAGACAAGTTCTTGTTTCTTTGGATTTTCTAATTTGTTCATCACATGTTTGCATAATTTGTTCATCGTATGGCTTGAAGAGAAACCTGCTTCTGGATGTAAGTACTTCAATTTGTTTGTTTCTTGATCTTGCATGAGTATCACAATCAGCAAGTGAATGTATAAGTGACCATCTTTCTCATAAAAATTCAGCTACAATGGAAGCAGAAACAGCATTGTCAGTTTACAATTCATTTCCAAACCAATTCCCATATAAACCAATTTGGGCTCTGGCAGAAAACTACAGATTTGAACCTGCATTTGTGGAGGTACACATTCTCAATCTTATAATTTGTTTTTTTTCTTGCTAGATTACATTGGTAATATCATGACTCTTATCTTCAGTCAAGGAAGTTGATGAGTGATATTGGTGATATGATGAACATCCAAGTTATTATTGAAGGATCGATGAACAGTTCAAATCCATACTTCAATAGCTCCTGGAGAAGAAATTTTGTGGTATGAATCAAGTAGTGAATTACTGTTTTCCTGTCTTATGTTCTTTATCTGCATGTTTTCATATTATGCACACCATTTCGCTTCAAAACTTGATACTACATTTCTGTTACTAGATAATGGTTATGAATGTTTAAGTTTAAACTTGCAAAATTAGCACATATGGGTAATGTATAGTTCTTTGGGTTATACTAATTAGTTACTAGGTTTACTAAATATTAATCTTTCGAATTTCCATACCAAAACTTTAGTTTTTATGCACATCTTGTCAATCAATGTTCTTTTATCCTAAGTTAATGCAATATTTTAATCAGTTGATTGGTGTTTTATCATTGTCAATTGAGCAATTTATCTTTCTTGTCAACAATTTTTTTAACTATTTCTATACCTCCGCAAAAGTTTGCCTTGCTTTTTTACATAGATAATTCAAATACATGAGGTGTTGCTATCATACATTGTTAACTTTTAAAATAACAAATCTAGTTATATAAACTTTTGTATCTTTATTTTCACTTTGAACAGCAATTTCATTTCGATTGATTGCAATAACTAGGTCATTCAGCTTCTGCAGCTCTGAAGTATTCAAACCTTTGCAACTATATTTTGGTCAATTTCTTTCTGTTAATTCATGCAAATGAGTAGTCACTGCAAATCAATGACTTATGTCTTCTTTTTTACAAACATTACAATATAATGGACTTGAGATGTGTGCTGTTTCTCCTTATTCTGATAACTTGACATTGCAGGGTGGTTTTATACTGGATATGGGTGTACATTTCATTGCAGGACTAAGAATGGTATGTTAGTCGTGTTATTTTTGGATTGTGGCCCAGTTATGGCTTATGTTAATGTCTGTAACACTGTGGAGTTAATAAATATTATTATATTATGAGGATTTGACTCTACAATCTACATCGACATAGGACTATAGGAAATATATTCTTAGAAATACACAACTGTTTATATGAACATAAGGTAAATGAGCTCAGATGTGCTAATTAAGTGCACCATTGATGACATGTGGAGACTAATTCATGCATACAAGTGTCTTGCCAAGTCATCTACTTATGAAATTAATATTTTATCTACAGTCAGATTTAAAACCTAGGATCCTGGCTGTGCTTGCTACCAGTAACTGTTTTTTTTCCTTCCAAAGAGATGGTTTTAGGCTTAAAGCTGGGATGTCTGGACCACCTGAGGTTCTCAGGTTTCTGTCACTTTTCATGAATATTGAAATAACAATTAACAAACAACACACAAATGATTACTAGCTAAAACAGTCAAAGAAGCGCACCAAAACAACATATCAATACTTATAGCTAAAGTGCTATAGCCAGTTAACACTGATTTTTTTAATAAATTGCTGCTTAAGATCATTAATGTGCCCATCTATTTTTCACTCCTAACATTTTTTGATGAGCTCTTTCTGTAACAGCTTGTTGGTTCAGAAATAGCAACTGTATCATCTATCTCCCGTCATGTGGATAAGGCTTTACCACCACCTGATAACATATGTTCTCTTTTGTAAGTTTCTTAATACCAATTGTATTTTGTAATAAGAAGTTTTCAGATCTTACAGAATTTTGATGTGTTGATGCAGCCAACTAGAAAATGGATGCGCTGGGATCCTTGTTTTTGCAGTCAACTCAAGATTACCCAAGGTTAACTTAAACATTGTTTGACAGTTTTATTGCAAACACAAAATGCTATTATCTGTAATTTCTAGGACAAAAGTTAACAACATTCTATTTTTCTCCTTCCATTTTTGGTTTTGTTTGGATGTTTATAGGTATTATGGCGGGTGGATGGAACTAAAGGAACAGTGCAAATAGAACGTGAAATTGCTAGTGGGAAGCATGGGTACCAGGTAAAATCTCTTTCTAAAATCAACAACTTAGTGTCATTGAGCAATATTAATGCAGTGAGTTTTCAAAAAATAATTATGTCTGTTCAAGCAAGATGCTCCTTAAGCACAAATGAACATCTTAAGTATGAACCACATTATGCATTTCAGGTTTTATTCTCCAGTGAAAATGGGCAGTGCCAGACGACATTTTATCCATTCTGTGGCGTGAATGAAGAACTGAAGGCTTTTGTTCATGACATCGTGCAGACTAACAAAGTATTACTATTAATACTGATAAATTTCTATTTTTCTTTTTTCTTCATTGCATCATGAAATAGTGATTTTGGTATCTTGGGATTTCTTGAGAACAGAGAAATATTATGATATCATATAGCCAACTTGCTCATGGGCTGTTGTTCCATTTAGATCCTGTAGTCCAGGCTCCAGAGAGTTGACATTGTGTGACTTCCCTCTTAAAACTTATATATAGTCTTGAATGGTTTAGAGTACATCCATAGAACATCTCTAACCTTGTACCAGATGCAATTTATATCAAACCCCTCAGAATGTTAAATAATCAATGCATATTTCCTTCATATTCCATTCAATTATTAGATATGCTAGGATTTCGACGCACAGCTGCTGACTTGCTCTGACTGCTTGGTCATGCAGGATGGGCATCACAAGGCTGAGCCCCGCAGTTCTTATGTTGAAGGCGCTCGTGATGTCGCTATTCTAGAAGCCATGCTTGAATCTAGTGCGAAGCAAGGAGCAACAGTCCAAGTTAAGAAATTCTAACCTCCATAAAGTTGCTCAAAAGAAAACAAAGGGAAATATTCTTCTGCAGGTTGATACAGCAATTAGGATTGCACTATTTTGTGGTTTTACATAAAAGGAACATCTGTTCCAAGTTCATACCATTGAGAGAGTAGTGAATCAATGTTTCTATATAATGAATGGCTCTTTTTTGGAACTCAAATCTAACACAGTGCAAATGGCACTTGATTTTTTAATTACCCGTAGATTTTCCCTTTAGCTAGGATAAACAATGCACTCTTTGCTTCTTGTTTTGCAACTGCATAGGCAAGTTAAGTAGTCCCATGCGAAAATTCAGTCTTTGCAGCTGTCAGCCTGATGGTCCTTGTGTTTTAGAGGAGTGGCAGTCATAGTCGTATTTGCAATTAAATTCACAAGTACATGAGCTTATTATGTCACAAATAAATATGTTATTTATGTCATGTTAAATCATTGGCTGTGTTGTGTACATCCAAGTTATCTAAAAAAGAAAAATCTCACGTTAGACCAACACACAGATTGCATTCATAGGCACATATATATTTCAAATTTACAATATTTTCTTACACGGCACTTGCTATCCACTGTCTGATATTCAATCTGTTGTCACTCTGCTATCTCCGTTATTTAGTAATCCCTCTGTCTCATAGTATAAGTCTCATAATAAAAGAATTTTGCCTCTTAAGTTTATCCTAACTAACATATAGAAGGTTTTATGATTTCGAGACAATACTTTATTTTCCAATTTTTGCACTACTAAGTTATTCTCTACCTATTAACTTTTCTATTACTTTATTTCTTACCAACTAACTTTTGTACTATATTATTTTTTAAACTTTAACTTTTTATGACATTACTTGTATTTTTGCTATTTTCTATTTTTTTTAAAAAAATAAGACAAAGACAGTGACTTAGTTGAGACTCAGACTGGGTTCTTCGACATTTCTTTAGAACAGCAGGAAGACCAAAGATCAGTACGTAGGGCCATGATTTCGACAAGGCACCAATCACAACCTCCACCCCCACGGTGGACCACATCTTCGCGAGAACTATCATCGGCATCAGTCCGGTGTTCGCGTACACCAAGATAGTCGACGCGAACACGCACGTCGCCATCGCCGTCGTCCGAGCAACCGGCGACAAGCTCGACCATTATGTCCCAAACCTTTCAATCCGATTTCAAAAATGGCAACTCAAAACCTTAGAAGGTTCTACTTGAACAGTTGAAAGTATCCATCCGGATTTCATAAATTTCAACTCAAAATCTTTGACGGACATTCTACTCAAATCTTCCAATCCAGATTTCAGAAATTTCTACCGGAATCTGAAAACTTCTGATAAAAAATTCAAAAAATTTCCGCTAAATCTTGAAACTTCCCACTCGAATATCAAAAGTTCCAATCCAAATGTTAGATCTTTAACTAAAATTTTCAAAACTTTCTATCCAAAACCAAACATTCATCTTCTATCTCAAACTTTTTATTCGAATATAGAGATTTCAACTGAAACCAACAACTTTGTACCTGAACCTTTTTGAGCTTAAAAAAATTGAGTTGGGCATAACTTTGGCAGTAGTACCAACACCGGTTTTCCAAACAATCCTATATAGTTACCGCAGTTATCAATGTTTACCGACAGTAGGGTTTGATGCATTTTATTTGAATTCAAATTAAAAAAATCCTAAAAAATCTTAGAAGTGGCACATAATTTATAATGATATATAGTGATAAAATTTTGCAAAAAAAAAGCTAAGTTTATGACAACAAGGTGATATGACTTTAAAATCAAGATTTGATGCTCGTGAATGACCAATATAAAACTCATATTCGGTTATTTTTATTGTTTTTAAATGTGAGGTCGTAATTTTTTCTATGGTTTTCTTTACTTAAGTTAAAGACCACATTTATAGCACAGTGCTATGTGGTTACCATAGCCTATTATGCGGTAACCGCGGGTTACTTATAGTAACCGTTTTACCGGGGGTGGTAACCTCTCTAAATGGTAAGAGAAACCTTAGGCAACAGACGTAAGTGAAAATCTTCCTAGACAACACATGTGAAAATAGAAACTCACATGGGAGGATTGTGAATTCTTAGGTTTGCTCAAACCCAAAGTCATTATATGCGTCCAAATTTGTTAGATCTGTTGTCGAGAAGGGGCAACTCCAACCCTAACTGCATTATTATTGAGGATGGCAATTCTCCAATCTACTTACTAGCTTTCTAGATCTAAAATCTAGGGAAGAAGCTAGCGATGTGAGGATGAAGGGGCATAGCAAGGAAGATGGAAATATAAGGAGGGGACAAGAGGAATGGGAAAGCTAGTCGCACATGTCTTTTCTCTCCGATAAACCACAACATGTTGTTGATTGAGGATCCATTTGAAAGTGCTGATAGATAAAACTTAGTTTATAATAATTAACAACACAAATAAACGAATTAAATATTCGATAGCTAGTAAGTTTGCTTTTAAAAAAGTTTGCTAAGAAGTACTGATGAATATAGTATGGCCATGATAATTCATTTGCCGTAATTAGAAAAAAATGAGCCCTAAAACAAACTTTGGAAGAATAATGGGGAAGGAAGAAGAGGAATACGAAGCTAGGCTGAACTATCGAAGGCTTGGTCTAGAGACAGAAGGGAAGGGAATTTGCTAATTAGCACACTTCATGGAATAGGAGGCCATGTCCTTCACCCCCGGTAGGATGTTCTTTCAGCTGAAAAAATGTTTTTTTTCTAATTTAATAAAGGTTACCAAATTCAGTCAAAATTTGCTCAAATTTTGATACCTCTCAATGACCTCTGGTATATTTTCAAGGAAAATTTTCTCTCAACTAATAGAGTAATACAATGACGAAGCAGAATTTGAGCTTTATAATAAGTTAATTAATTCGAGAGTTGAGTTCCTAATTACATGAGTAATAAAGCCCGGGAGGGATGCCAATCTCTTGCGAGATGTCGGGGAGTCTGCCACTTCTTGTCAGCCAAATTCAGGCGAACCTTCTGGTTCATCGTCAGGCAACTCGCAAGCTTCGAATCTCCAAGCTGGACAGCGAGATGTATCGCAGTGTTGTCGTCGTTGTCCTGCATGTTCAGGATTGGATCCAAGAGACCTCCTGGCATGCTGCAGGCGTAAGAGGCGATGCGATATCTTCTCTTCTGGACAGCGATGTGAAGGAAGGTCCTTTCCTTGGCGTCCTGCAGCCTGTCTGTCCCTGGACATTTCTTGAGCAGAATGATGATGGCCTTGAGCCTGCCTGCAGATGCAGCAACATGGATTGGGAACAGACCTCTGTTGTCAGGTTGATATGCTGCATCCAGGTTGATCTCCAGGAACTGGGAAGTAACGCAATTTTGGTCGGGATACATGAAACGGACAGTCAGCAACTGAACAATTTCTTTACATGGTCCTTCCAGTGAAGCAGCAAAGTTGAGAGCTGTACTCCCATGGTTCTCCTCTTTGCATCAAGTAAAAGTTGCATGACATATGATGGATGGTAATGCCTAGCTTCTGGTTCAGTTCCATCAGCATTTTTGTCATGCCTGCAGGTGATCATTATTCTTTTTGTCATCGAATGTGAAAAAATATTCAAAACTACACTTCAAACTCTGAAAGAATGGCAAAATCCATCATACAGAGATACTGCACTCTTGTTAAGGTTAAAATTACTGAGTAAGTTTCTCGAATTGCTAAATGATATATTTCATGTAAAATATATATAGAAGTTTTTTTAAAAAATTAAATAATTCTATCGTCTAAGTTTGTACTCTCTCCTTCCATAATTCTTGTCATTTTGGAGAAGGGTATGATCAAACTTTTAAAATTTTAACAATTAATAAATTTTAAAATATTTAATTTAAATACACTAGGACTATATATATATATATGAGTTTAAAAGGCACTTTAATAAAAGTAAACATGTATTTATTTATTTTATATATTTTAATAGAAAAATCATAGTTAAAGATATATTTTAAAGACCGTGCCGTTGAAAATGATATAAATTATTAAACGAAGAAAGTAATAAGTTAATATTTAATTAATTATACACTAAAAACTTGTCTCGCTTCCTATGCCAGAATTAGCCCACCCAGCTCAGCCAAAAGGCCTTATACACATAGGTCTAAATGCGTCCCACTTGCATTGTACCGTGAAAAAAATACATACCCTGCAGATTGCACCTCTATAAGTCGACTTTTTTCTATGCTAAGATTTAGACAAGTCAATCTTTTTTTTGTTGGCATTGACATTCTCAGTATCTTCCCTCCTATACGTCAAACTTTGAGAATAAAATTATCTTGTTTCATTATAACTGAAAACAACGTAAACATACTCATGCACATCATGGTCATTAAGATCTGAAGGTGAGAGGGTGATGATTTTCCCACTTGCTTTGTAAGAAATACAACAATATAAACAGAGGCATCAGTGACATTTGTCCAAGACATTTAATTATTATGCTATACGGATAAGCTTCTGAGAGGAAAGAGATTAAAAACAAGAATAGGAACGTCATTTGTCTGACAAACTTCATGAGCTTTGTAGTATTATACAACGCCAGCTACGGTTTTTGTGAAGCGTTCAAAACCGGATATGACCGACCTTAATTAGTTGTGCATGCATGCATCCCGGGAAACGACTATGGCGAGTTAAGTTTCAAACGGTTCGTTCAAAACAGGGAATATATAAACGGCCCTATGGTGTACTACTATATAAGATTGACATGAGGTTTGTAGTAAAGGTCAACGACAAAATTAGAAAGATTATTAATTCCAAATATACATAATAAGTCAATATATGCATGGTATCAACTACCAACAAAGTTAAATGAAAAGTTATAGCACAAGTCGAAGTTACTAACAAAGATGATTAATATGTCTAGCCGTCTAGCGGTGTTAAACGAACCGACTTGGGGAGCAGCTTTAGTGTGGTGTGGAGACGTGGAGTTATAGACTACAGGCACTAAAGTTTAAATCTTCCAACCATTATTAGTAGATACTCCCACTGTTTCTAAATGGCCTTATTTTTAGACTGAAACATTTGACTCACAAAGAGCTTATTTTTAGACGCTGGATCATCTAGCTCTTTTTATTATCTCCGTTTTCTCTCTCTTGGTTAGAAACCACCGCCCTCCGCCTCAAAGCATGAAAGCCTAGGAGAAGTATGCAATCTTAATGAATAGCATATTCGTCTGTGCACATTCATACTAATCTGAGGCTAGCTAAAAATTAGACCTTTTAGCGACGGAGGGAGTACTCTATGAGACTCATAAATTCATCTTTTATCATATGACTAGCTAGTTAAGTGCATTAATTAAGGGGGGCACACTCAGTTTGTGTGATGCCTGTTTTTGTTATTTTCCTTGTGACTTATTTGTAGTAGGAAATCAAAACAATACTTTAATTTTCATGAGACTAGAAAAAAAAATTCATCATAATAATACTAACCAGTGTAAGGTTAGATATTTGGATGCATGACACACAATATGATGTTAGGAGCCTCTTGGAACGTAGGAATTTTCATGAATTAGTTCAATCCCCACAAAATTTCCCCCGTTTACAATAGAAGGCTTAAGGGCGTACCTTGGCCGCGGAGAACAGCGCATGCATGGCAGTTTGGCCGTCCGGGCCAGAGAACGATAGTTGCTTGGAAGCTGCCGATGTAGCAATAGTGTGTATCTGCTTTACAATCTGGTCGCGCCCTAATAGGACGGCGAGGTACACCGGCGACGTGCCGCTGCCGCTGCGCGGGACGCAGACCAGCTCAGGGTCCTCTTCCAAGAGCTCTCGGAACATTTCGACGCTGTCGAAGCGGATCGCCTCGTGCAACGCCGTCTCTCCGCTCTTGTTTTCAGTTCTCAGCATCGCCGCCGTTGCCGATCCATCGGCGTCTTTGCTCAGATCGACGAGTTTCTTCGCCATCGCCATGTTCCCGGCCCTCGCGGCGGAGTGCAGCGGCGTGTCGCCGTCCCAGTTCGGCGTGCCGAGGAGCCCCTTGGCCCTGCCGCAGATGATCGCCACCCTTTTCAGGAAGTTTTTACCGTTAGAGAAATGATTTTTAAGTATCGGTTTTAAGGCTTCCGCTTCAATTGACCAGTATATCTTCGTACACGTGACGTGAGATCCCGATACTAAAGTATTTATTTTACTACAGTAATTATTTGCCATTTTCTTTATTACACGTATATATATTATACATATATATTTATTTAGATATATATATAATTAATGACCTCTTTTATAATTAATTATTTTTAATAGCCATTATCTAATTTATTAGAAAAAGTTCTTACTTGAGAACGCAATGACATAGCAGGCACACGGTGTGAAGGGCGGCGTTACTAGTGGGAAGGTGGGTGCGCGACAGCATCGGTGCGAATAGAGTCGACATGGAGAAAGATGGTGTGAAGAGGCAAAAAAATGTAATCTAAAGACTTAGATCGAAAAATACAAGAAAATGGTATACACCCTCTTATTTTCTATTATCGGCTAATACTGCTTTTTAAAATATTTTTAGTCCTGATCGATAATAATGACCAACACTAAAAATACATTATTAGTGGTTAACAACCAACACTAAAGAATTATTCTGATCATCCAAAATATCTTTAGTAATGGTTATAAATATGATATAAAATTTAGAAAATAGGAAAAGTATAAAAATATTTTTAAAAACAAAAAAATTATAGGATAAATAAATTTAAGAAAAAAGAAAACTAGAATAATTAATTTTAAAAACATTGAGGTAAAAACCTGGCTCTAATTTTTTATTTTTTTCTCCATTTTTTTCTTTTTAAAACTTTTTTCCTTATGAAATACTTGATTACCTCTATTTTTATAATTAAATGTACTTTTGCTTTCTTAAATTTTTTTTCTTATTCATTTTTATATATTTTTAAGAGGATGGGTTATATATATATAGCTACGAAATCACTAAATAAAAAACTTTCGCAACAAATTTTGGCAGCACTATTTTCTCCTTCTACCGGTTGTTTGACAATAATTATAACGGCTAGTAACACTGGTACGGGAGCAGCTTCAACGGCGACTCGTGCATGTCGCCCAGAAGTGAGGCCTCGCCGGCGCTGACGGTGGAGGTGACGACTGGTGTTGGGTTGCCCCGTCCCCTCTTCCCTGCCCAGAAGACAGTCGAGCTCTACGCAATCGCCGGTGCGTGAGGCCTTCAGCAGCGAGCAACACATGGACACCGGCGGCCTCGGCTCGCCGCGGTGGGCCTCTGCTAATATTTTCAGCTCGGGATGCATATTGGCGTCATTCTCGTCTGAAGCGGCAGCGGCAGTCAGGTTGGAAGCAGGTTTGTGTTCGTTCCCTGATGCCATCGCCATTTCCGGCTAGCAAGTAGCAACCCTAGCTTTCACCGTCATGATATATATGGATGGCTGACTGTGGCGCACAGTCTGGGTTGGATATATTTCAAAGCTCATGAAGTCATGATAGATAGTCGTCGATCGTTTCAATCTACTTCTTAATTTATATATCTTATTAATTCATGTACATGTGTGCGACCTATTAAGCAGTCGAAAAGTTGTAATATAATTAATGTTATTATGCTTAAGAGATGATTATTCTAACCAAAGCAGTAAGGAAGAAGATAGTTACTCTATCAATCAATTCTTAATTTATTCTATTGATCTGTCTGTCTAGAATTCCAGCGACAATACAACCTTCTTGTTGACACAGAGATTGACACGGCCGAGGCGTGATTTTACCAACATAGTCTTTTATATGATGTAACTATCAATTAAATTCAAATAGCTAGGCACAGGGAGATTTATATAGTTAGCTCCGTCTTGCTCTCGATTTATATACTTAGGCTCTACCGACAGCAAGGATATATAGAGAGAAAGGTCGCTTGTATTTCACACGCACGTTTAAAAAAATCACTTATAATTGAACTATACAGTGCACTATTGAGGTGAGAGGGCTAAGGAACTTTTGCTCTAAAATGAAGGTGAAAAAATATTTTCATATCCAATTTCTAAAATTAGTGTTGCATATTTTTTATGTAAGTTACATATTTTTTTTGTCGTATATGTGTATTATTCTAATTAGTATTCAGATGGATATAAACTGGATATATACTAGCAATCTTGAGCCAGGAGCATAGAGTTAGAGTTATTTAATTTTTAAATGTTGCAGAGGAAAGTTTAGAAGGGGCAAAAAAAATTTATGGGATGCCATGTGTGAATTGCAAGAATCAAAAGATATTTACAGAAAGAATTCAACTATAGTCTCACTTAATATGTAGATGATTTATAAATGGTTACACTTGCTGGTCCAAACAAGATGAGGAAGAACATCTCATGGCTACATTGGTGGAAGTATCGGGTGATTAGTATGATGACGATGACATATTCTTCCTTCTCTGTTGGGTAGGAAAATATTTTGGCGTCGACGATGATGCTCTTGGTTAGATGTTGCGGGATGTCGAGACTCTAGCGTATAATGAAAGAGACTATGAAAAGTTCATGCGCTTAGTAATGGATTTCGAGACTCCTATCTTCCATAGGTGCAAGTCAATGTACATGAAGCTATCGATAGTATTTGAACTTATAAAGCTTAAGCCAAGTAATATGTGGTCGGATAAGAGTTTCATAGAGCTCCTTGATTTGCTGAAAGATTTGCTCTTTAAGTCAAACACTTTGCCAAGGACAATGTACGAAGCAAATAAGGTGTTGTGTCCTTTGGGGTTAGAGATCAAAAGGATTCACGCATGTCCGAATGACTATATATTATACTATAATAAGTATGTAGATTTAGATTCGTACCCTATGTAACATGCTTCCCGATACAAGAACAATTCTGCAAAGGATAAGAAGTTAAAGAAGGGTGGTCCTGCAAATGTCATGTGATACTTACCTATTGTAGATCGTTTCAGACGATTATTTATGAATGAGGAGGCTGAGTCATTTCGTTGGCATGACACCTACCGAAAAAAGATGATTTGCTTAGGCAAATTCGATGGAATGGATAAATATCAACAGAATATACCCATAATTCGTAAAAGACTCAAGAAACATACGACTCGCTTTGAGTACAGATGAAATGAATCCTTTTGAAAATATGAGCAATCATCATAACACGTAGCCAGTCCTACTTGTGAACTATAATATACCATATTGGTTGTGCTTCAAGATAAAGTATATTATGTTGTACATGCTGGTGTAAGGATCAAGACAACCTAGCAATAACATAGATGTATTCCTGAAACCATTGTATGATGATTTTTTGATGCTGTTTAAAAAAGGTGAAGAGACATGGGATGTATCTGGGTGAGAGAACTTTATCCTCTGTGTGTAATTGTTCAGTATGATTAACGACTATCTTGTACTCGACAACCTATCAGGGCAAACTATAAAAGACAAGAAGGCATGCTCAGACTGCATGGAAGAAACACTATGCTTTTTAGAAATTGGATAATTTATGGAAGAACTTCAAGTCGAAGCTCGTCAACGAGTTTGTCTTCAACCCAAATAGGTGAACTCCATTCGAAAAGTGGCTGTAGATAAAGGAGACAATCTAGGAAGAATTTATGGCCGAGAAGGACACGTTGGAGTTTCGAACCATTAGTGAGGCATATTGGCTCCTCCAAGCGAGGAATGTGCACCCACACATGCTCTACAAAGGTTGATACCTATCCAAAGAGGCAAGATAGGCAGAGGAGGATGAAGCTGCAAGAGCGGCTAACATCCCTACTCCATTTGATGATATCCCAGAGACATGAGCTAGTAATTGGGCTCGAGCTCGAGCAATGGTGCTTTCTGATGGGATGGTCATCTTTAAGAACCCTATTGACGCCAAAGTGCACTGCCAACTCGTGAGTATCTTCACACAAATTATTTTGTATACATTTCCTTCTAGAGCAATATGACATTTTTGCAAACAACCTAATTACCTCATTGTAGCTTGCTTTGGGCAAGCAACAGGTCTCGCAAAGCGAGGTCGAATCAATGTGGTGGGAGGATGACATATTGACAAAAGTGCTTAGAAACCCTAATCATCCTAGTTGTACTCAGGGAATGGGCTCAACTGTACCTTGGAAGATTGGTTTATCCAAGTACAATGCCCATTATAGGAAGTATAAAGTCCAAAGGGTAGAGAAACAATCGTTCCTAAAGGAAGTCGTCAAAGAGGAGGTCAATAAGGAGGTGAAGTTTGAGATAACTTAGATCTTCAAAGAAAAGTTTCAACATGAATTAAAGAGGATAAGGGCTAAATATGAGCAAGCGCACCAATAGCACAGATCGGCATTCACATTTAAGCAAGCCCCATGGCTCGACCAAGTAGTTATGCATCAATAGGGGCTAATCAACAACCCTCCAACCCTGTATCATATGTGGTCGATAATATGACTGATATAATATTTACAATATTACTGTGACATATTGTGAGATCTTAATTATGTTTGTATCTAAATTCCTAAAATTATGCCACAAGATATCTCCAAGTACATCCTCATGGTGAGGGTTACACCGAACTTTAGTTCTAAAGCGGCCGATGGTCTATGCTTCAAATTGAGCACTACAACTAAGGTGCATAGGGCTAACTTGATGGCCGGTTATGTGAGGGTACAAGTAGATCAATTGAGAGATAACTAGGTGAGCTATCGCCTTGAGATCCCTCCAAATGACGAGATTATGACACTGGTGGCTACACGGGGTACACATATTCAATGGCCCAAGGCAAATAGTCTTTAGGGTGAAAGCTCAATCGAATTATCCACCCTCTACCCCATGTTGACCAGGCATTTATCAAGCTACATTTTGGTGGTGCTGATGTAGAGCTCGACCTACCTCTTGATGATCTGCCTCCATTGAAAATACGTAAAAAGGTACATACTTCATCAATATAGCCATCCAAGTAAGCGCAGAAGGCCAGCAGAGCCAACAAAAGGAAGGTTAAAGCAAAGCCATTAGCACCAGTTCATTCATGCAAAGCAAACTCCTGGTCGACGATAATAAACTAAGGGCAATGGATCCTACGTGCCAAGAGTTGTACGTGTGGTACATGGATATGACCAATGCCAAGTAGACCAATAAGGACCAATACTTCATTGGTAACCATGACCAACAATCATTTCTATCGTCTCCATCAATATTTGTCATCGGATTCAACGTCCTGTGGGACTTATTCAGGCTTAGACAGCTAGACACATGATTGTTGAAATCTTACTCTTTGTAAGTGATTTACACTTTACTACCATTAGAAACATACTCTTCATATTCTAAACAATAATGCAATCATTGTAGGCTTTGCTAGCTCTTTGCCCAAAAAACCGGAACCCGATTGGTTTTCTAGATCAAACTATAACCAACGAGACCAATTTAAAATGCGCACCGGACAATGTCATCAAATACATAGGACAATGTTTATATACCCACCAAGATAAGGATTATCTGATGTTTGCCCATATTTAAGAGTAAGTGACCTTATTTTCTTACTAAATTCACGAATTACAGAATAGTAAAGCAACAAACAACTAAATCAACTTTTTTTATAGTCGCCATTAGGTCCTTATGGTCATAGTTACCAAATGGAGCATGGTATACTATCTCATCTCCAATCTGGCCAAGAAATACGACTTCACACCTTTAGATGCTGCAATAGACAGGCCTAGGGACCATGTATATAAAAAGGTGGCTAGCATCGGATAACTACGCCATCTCTTTAGCACAAGTATGACTTTTGTGGTGCCCTAAACTTCTGCTAGTCGTAATGCACAAGCTAACATAGGCTAGGAGTCAACTTAATTACCTGTGAAAATTGTACCAATCGAAGGATACATAGGCTGGTACATAGAATAATAGTGGATTCACAAATAACTAGCCTTTATTACATCATTAGGAGTAGTCATTACATAAGTTGTCATCATCGACAATCTTCAGATGGACAACACAACACAAAAAGCAAAAGCAACAAACAATGATTAAGTTGAAGCTACAGCAGAAAGCAACATAAGCGGTGAAGCACTAGGCACAATACCTAGGCAACTAATTTATTCTATAGGAACTACTTAGGAATTAGACCTGAAACCCTAGAAGTATACTCGGTTTGCTGCTAGAGGAACTGCTTGGTAGACGGGTTTGCGTCATCTTCTTCAAACTCTAGAGGAGAGGATGATATGTTTTGGCTTAACAAGAGAGGCAAATGTTTTCATTTGCAAAAGTAGCTTTTTCTGAGTTATTTTGCCTAACACTATTAAATCAAAATTTTAATTGTTGGAAGGAGGCTCACACCTCGATCCATTCCACAAGTTGCTTTGCAATTAGCTTTTTTTCACTTTCTCAATACTTAACAATTAATTAAATATTATTTCTTAACTATTTCTTATAGTTAATAGGATTTCACCCCAGGTAACACTTAACACTTTTTTCCCAACACTTAACATTTTTTTTGCACAAGTTCGCATTCTCGGCACTATGGCACTGGTGCCATAAGACACTCTAGATCACACCGACCTGTTTATGTCGACCATCTATTACACATGCGAACTCTGGAAATGATTCTCATCTCAACAATCATGTTCATCAACCTTTTGTAAAAAAAAACTACATTATGAGAAACACTTTACATCCTTTCAAAACTACAACCATGACAGTTTAAATAGTTCAGCTAAACTCTATAAAGATTATACGCTTTACCCACATGTTATAAACTTCTCTCTTTACACAACACGTGCTGATTAAACATGATTGGCAAAGGAGGGTTCACTACATGATTTTTTCAAAACTAATCCTTAAATATCTCATGTCACATAGCTGGGTTGAATATCTCAGAACGGAGTATTAGGCAAGTCTCATACTCTCATCTACTTAGGACATATCGGATATGTCTCCTGTACCTATCCAAATGCCTTAGAAGAAGCTAGATCAACACTCATCTTGGGTAGTACGATCCATAACACCATCTCCTCATCCCTAGCGTTTTATAACTATTGACATATAAGATTTCTATGTGATAGCTAATTACTTAGCGAGGGACATTCCATAACACTTGTGTAGTCACATTGTAATATGATTGGATGAATTTTTTAAAGAAATCAATCCTTAATGATAATATGTAGCCAAGCCATGAATGCACTAACTCCACATCATCTAGTTAATACAAAACCATTTTTATTTTACAAACATATTGACATCACATTGGATTTTCAATTAAAGCCTAAAAGTTTCATGTTTTCCACACATCACAGTTGTAAGCAGGTTAAACAACTACCTTGGTAATCGTATCCAAGGGATAGAGATACCGATGGATATTAAGTGGAGTTTGGAATGATGGAGGTTATCAATGTCCTATATAATATAAGTGTGATTACTAGGAATGGTCGTCAATTTCACATAAACCAAGGACAACATGATTAAAGTGTAACCGAAACATTTCAATTTTACAAACAAAATAATTTGCAAATATAGATTTAAAATGCTCAAAGAATGGCTTATCTTGCTCTAGAAGCGGATCTTCTTCCTTAAAAGGCATCCAGATCTTGTGCAAACCGGGGGCTTACACACGGAAAGTAAACAAAAAAAATAAAATTCAAAATAAAATATTAGAATTAGAAATACAATTGTGACAATGTGTAGATCTCATTTTTAGAAAAAAAGGAGACTTTAGTCAGGTCAAACGGAGTGTGAATAAAAAGAAATGAATTTTTGAAGTTCTTGATAGGTGAGAAGATCTGACTGACCAGGCAGAGACGCGCGCTGAGAGAGAGCGCGTGCTAGCTGATGGAGGTCTGATGCGATGCATCTGCACACGTGAAGGACTGAGAAATCTGTTTAGCTCTAGTGCAGATCCTTAACTTTAAGGTTCGCAGGCGTGCCAAAAGATATGTTCGAACACGCGGAGATCGGTCCACCGGGTTGGCCGATGAAGGTCCGATACAATCGTTCTCGAACACGCGAAGGCCTAGGAGATGTGCTTAACTCCAGTGCAGGTCCATCGGCTCTTTGGAGTCTTTGGGTTATTAGAGCTGAGAGCATGCTAGTTAATTTGACCTCTAATTGATAAGGAAGATAAATATGGTTAGATCATTGAGCCAATCTATTGATAGGCTGATACAAACTCTTGTTATCGACTGGATGTGTCGATAGAGTTAACATAGTCATCGATTGTGAGTTCAATGCACTCCTGCTATTGAGTGGTTGTCGATAGGGGTTGTAGCGCTTATACATTGGTTAGAAAGCTAATGATGGTATAGATAAATAGCGAGAAATAAAACAAAAGACTCATCGGCTGTAGAACTGATGATGCTCTGAATAGAATATTTAATAAGCAAGAAAGAGCGAGGTCCAATCTCCCAAAGGGATGAGACTTAACGATCACCGATGATGGTACCGTTAAAGGTAGTCTTGATAGATTGGATTGAACCGAGACAGTATAAGGCTGAAGCTAACGACACCGAAACGGCAGGAACTAGATCAAACATATCGACAGATGGAACGGGTGAACCCACCACCTATTATTGGCTGTGGGTTCGATGCAGGCATATGAATAAACTCATCGACTAGCTGAGTCGATAGGAGGGACGAAACCTGCTAGATTTTGATGCCAGCCCTATTAGATACAACATTGATAGATCAGACCGAACCGAGATAGTATAAGGTCGGATCTAATAGAACTAGATCGATCGCTAGCAGATTAATCGTTGAGAAGGATATATGTACATCGATTGAAAAGCCAATACACTAGGCGTGAAGCTCCGTGTAGAGATAACTCATCAGTTGGCTACTCTGATGAAACACCGAGTAAAGATCCATTAGCTTAAGGCTAAATCTACTATCAGCAATCTAGTAGGTCAGAGCTAACCGATGCAGAATGAGACTGATGACAGTAAAAGGAGTTTGATAAGCTGATAGATCCCACATGAATATGATACGATATATTCGATCGGACTAAGATATCATACCTAACCGATGCAGTCTTAGACAGAATGAATATACTAAGATAATAGTGGGACTTACCCTTTCGTCGAAGTTTAGACATAATCAATGCAGCCCCACGTCGAGAGCTAGAACCCGTTAGTAAAAACCCAGATAAATTAGGGTGGTCATGCACCAATATTGTATTGATTTGATGGATGATTTATAAGTCTACAGGGGTCTATATTTATACCTTACGGCTACACGATTTCGATGTGGATACAAATAACCTCCAGACGTTAATTCCTAAATAGAAAATAAAACTCTCTCTAAGAAGTTAATAAACTAACTAAACTTATCTATCTTATAAGATATATTTTACAAAGATACAACCATCCTACCATAGCTTTCATGATTTCTCCTCAAATCTAGTCTCATATGGATAAACTTCTATTTTCGACTGAACCAAATCCATCTTCAACCTTTTGATTGGATCTTTCTCTATATCAATCGGACTTTTTTCATAAGCCGATCGGTTCTCCGATCCTGTTTGCATGGGCATACTAAAATTTGGTGTTAAAAGAAGTTTAAAGGATTTTCTGGAAAATAAAAAAATTCTAAAAAGAATATTTCTAATAATATTCCTTGGACTGACTTGTGGGGCCAGACTTTAGTGAGAGGAGAGAGATGGGTCTATGGTAGACCAGGTCTCTCGAGATGGCTAGAAAGGGGTACGGTCCATGTGGGTCTCATTCCTCTTCTAATTTCTTTTTTTTCTTTCTTCCTTCTCCTTCTAGTTCTCTTTCACTAGTTTCTTTGCCTCATGTGCGAGTATGTTTGGAGGTGGTCGGTAGTGGCGCCTGAAGACAGCTGGCGTGGGCAGTGGTCTCGGCGGTAGTGCCTAGAGGCTTGGGCACATACGGTAGACCCAAGAGGCGAGTTCAGCTATGCCGAAGGGCACTATGGTGGTGACTTGGGTGGGGAAGGAGAGAAGGGTGAAGGTTAGGGGGAGTGAGATAAGGAACGGTGCACGGTTTTAGGGAAGAGGCTCACCAACACATTTTATAGGTGGTTGGGCGTGGCACGAAGGGGATGAGGGGCAAGGAAGTGGGATTGGTGGGGGTAGATATGACTACACAAGAAGGTGGGAAAGACACCCAATGAGGTTCATGACAACAAGGGATGAACTTAGCATAACATGATATGTCGACCGAATTCGCGCTGGGTAGGGATGAGCTTAGCGCGGTATGATTCATGGAGGCAGGGGCCATGCTTGGAACAACACAGTGTGGCGATGTGACCGCACAAAGAACCAAAATTTTTGAAATTATAATTTTTATTAAAATAACTTTTAATAGTTAAACTAAAATCGGGATGTTATACCTTTTCGATGAAACAACAAGTCATCGATACTTGCATTTTTCATGGTTGCCGTCACTTAAAAACCGTGATAACATGGATGACTACGTTTGACTCGGAGGTTAGAACCTAATCGAAAAGGATTCCTTATAAATCTAGATCCATTAAATCCCACATCTTACAAACTGGATTCATAGAAAAATAATTTGAGGCCAAGTTAGATTATCTAATAAGCATTAGAGAGTACCTAGCCACTTCTAGTTCAAGTGTACTTTTCCACTAAAGTTAGATCATGGAGCTCATTATAAATAGGCTTTTTTCTATTTTAATTAGTTAATTTGGTTGTGGTGAAACAATAAATATTTTTTTAAAAAATATTTAGTTAATATACAAAACTGGTCCTTATAATTGTGATTTTACAGTTATTATACGGCTTTATTCAATTTATTCTAATTATTATGTATTTAATATAATCGTTTACTATTTCATATTTTAAAAAACTTTATGGGTGTTTTATGATGTGAATGTTTAACTTGATGATGGATAATGTGAAATATGTAAATATAAATGCTATGTGAATTATGTGTACGTGAATATGGATATAAAATATGCATATATGTATGCCGTGTAAATAGAAGGTGTGGTTAGTAATTAGATGAGACTAACCAATATATTTATTTTTTATCAAAATTGATCATCTTAACGGGTAATAACTAAAAAAAACCTGTTATGTATCCATCATCGAATGGTATTTTCTAACTATAATGTATCAGTGACGGGTGCTAAAATACTGTCCATCATCGAATGTAAGAGGCGGTCCCTAGGCTATTTTTTTTCCGTAACATGTATTAATATTGGTGATAGAATGTTCACTCGTCATACTATAGATATGATTTTTTAGTGATTTTTTATGAGTGACCAATACGGTTTTCACCACAAGGTTTGGATCCACCACCAATAAAGTAATCCGTTATAGTGCCTCTGGCGTAGAAGTAGGACGCCATGTAGAGGTCAACTAGACCGCTGCCACTCCCGTTCCACACACGCGTTGAAGATGCACTTCCTGCCCTTGTCGGATGGATTCCCCAAGCGACGGAGAGGTCAGGCCGTGAGACGCCACGATGATGAAGGTGACCTCAGCGTTTCTTTGTTATTTGACTATTTTCTACAAGCCGTAAAGCAACGCTCTGTTTTTTTTTATTTGCAGTCGCATCCTCTTTCCGGTAACATCGGCATTTTCCACCTCTCTTTTCCGTACATTTCTGATTGCACTGTACATCATCCATCCTAGCCAAAACTGAACCAAGTACACAATTTTTAGGTACATTTTAAAAACCGATATGAAATCTTTTCTCGATATATTTCTAAATTTGACTTTAAAACAAGACAGAACACGTATATTTTTAAATTTGACTTTAAAAACCTGACCTAGTTGTCGACAACATATTTCTGCTGTGACAATAGTAACAGAGTTTATTAATTTTGTAAAAGCAAAACACGTATGGATAATAGTTTTATAACAAAATATATAGTTAAAATAGAAAAATTGTCCACATTTGGTCCTGACCTAGATCAATTTTAGTTTCTCAAATGTAAAACCGTTTTGTTACTCAACTGCCAAAACCATCTACTTTTCTTTCTCAATGTGGTTTTTACTAACATAGCGCCCTATGACATGTGATTTTTATTAACATAGCGCCATATGACATTCTAGGATTTTAAAATTTATAATATAGAAAGAGGAAAACAAGGTGAGATTTACATGTACTAGATTGTAGTATTTTCTTCAATTTTTTCTTTCTTTTGATGTTATTTATAATTGATTGGCATATTGATGTCACTGCTATTCATCTATATGGATTCCACGTAGGCGCTATATTATTGAAAACTTTAGATCCAGAGATGAAATATAGACAATTAAAGAGTGGAAATACCAAAAGTAAACAATTTTATAGCTGAGGTATCAACATCAAATCAATGCCATAGTTGAAAAGCTTCTTTCTTCAACATTAGGATCAATGTTATCGAGAAGTAGTTGTTTTTTTAGTTGGACCTTCGTTGAAATGTTGAATTTTCTTAAGCTATAAATGATGAATAAACATTAAATAAGCTTCAAGAGAGAAAAAGTTTAAAACAATATTACAATATTTATCATATTCAGGTAGATTATTTTCTTTTATAAATTTCAGAATAAGGGAATCAATTGATTTTGACTTTGTATGCAAAAACTATTAGCATTTGAAACTTGGTAGGGCTACGAATTGGAAAATATAAGGTGCACTGCAACCTATTCTATTTCAACTTTTAAACTGAAATCATCTTCAAAACTATTCACTGATACTTATGGAGCTCCAATACTGGGTTTTGAATTAGGCCTGGCTAGGAAATTGCAGAGACGAAGAAGGAACGACTATCGTGCTGTATTTTGCCAGCCTACAAAATGGGCTTCGACTATGTGCCATCATATTAATTCCACATGTTATTGACTTAGATGGTCCTTCTTGTTGGTAACATAATCAAACTGGCAACCTTTGAGGCTGCAAATCATCAATTTTCACACTGATATTGACACGTACGACAATGGGCATAGCTCAAGGTTACTTGTGATTAACAACTAGCTAGTTAATTTCCAAGAATTGGGATCTCAGCAAAATTGCCAAATTTCTAACAAATTCTGTTTTTTTTAAGCACAAGCTGAGGCTGATAGTACAGCAAGGTTTGCAGAAAAGCCCTCTAAAGATGGATAAATTATACTTTGAGAATACACAATGGAAAGTAAAAGAAATAGAAAAGCAATCCTCGCATTCTTCACGGTAACAGCAGCTAGATCTACATGAACATTGACGATGGAAGCGACGAATCCATGGCAAACTGCACAAAGAAGAGGCTAGGTGCAAACCCAAATAGGGCCTCATGTATTTGGAGGTTGAAGCAACCATGGCCAACAGTGACTACATCAACTGCACCTGAGAGATCTATCATTAAGGACGAAGAAGAAATATACTGCTATCGTGGTTGGGTCACTTAGGGAAGAGCAGCTGGCGCCACCTTCCATACGTCAGGTTGAAGAGAAACTTTGCCGTGCTCCTAGTTCAGGGCACCAAGGGAGAACCAGAGGCTACCAATAGAGAGTCTGTCGCATGAGAAAGCTCCAAAGTTAGTCACCATGGTAAGCCAAATTGCGACCAGGGGAAAGGATGCCGGAAACCCCTTAAGCTATACAAGAAAGAGGAAGAATCTACAATAGGAATAACCTCAGTACGAAAAGGACTCGACGGCTCCCGAGGCCCTTCCCCTCACCGACGATCGACAGCCACCGAAGACAAGGAAAAAGAGATCAAACGTGAGAACTGTTCTGTTCTTCTAGAGTCACCTCTCAGAGTTGAGAGAGAGAGAAGCAGTAGCACAAATTCAGGTGATGGATCCCTACATGGCACTGGCTTCCCTTTGTGTTGCTTTATTTATTTTTCTCGGATGTATAAAATACGTAGCTCATTTCATACGGGGTATATTTACTAAATTTGACACGTTTCACAGGTGAGATCGATCTACTAGGCATTGTCTCAAATTTATCATATCTCATATGAATCGAGCTACTGTTTATTCAAGGGAGAGTCGGAGACGGTTCAAGGACGACTTGGATTGAGATTGAACTGGAAAGCATGAAATGGTACAAAACTAGCTTGAACTCAAACATGCACAGAGGTTGAGAGGCAATTAAATAGCTGACAAATATGGGTAACCATTACTGAATCATGCCAAACTGGAACTTTTTTATTATTTAAACCTTTTTATTTTTAAAATTTAAAACTAAACTGATTGAAAACTTATTTTTAAATAGGTAACTTTTCGCCATGACATTCCATGGCGTGGCAGCATTCTTTGGCTATCACATAAATCTAATTAGTGTGGTACAATAACTCAATTCTATTCGTAATAATAGAGTGGCGTGGTTAAATTTAAAAATAAGTTTTTTTCTAATTTTAAAAACAAAAAATATAAAGGTTTAAATGAAAAAAAATTTCGCCGCCGCTCTATCTTAATGTAACTATTTCAGCTGGCTGACAGAGGACCTATTGATCACTGGTCAGCGTCTTTTATCGTTGAAAAGAAAAAACGATATATAATTAAAAAACAATCTGTGAGTAAAATTTATATATATGTGTGCTTTATGATTAAAAATAAGTGCTATAAAATAAAGGAAAAAACCACGAAATCAACACCAAAATTAAGTTTTAAAATTAAAAATTTGGCTTAAAAAGAAACGAAACTGTTGGAGCCTCATAGCTAGCGCGGCTGAGCTGGGCGATGCAGAGCGCGAAGGGCGCAGGCGCCACCTCGCCAGCGGCCGCACCACCGTCGATCGGGCGGTGCAGCTGGCCGGCTCGGGGCAGGGGGGAGGGAGTGTGCGACGCTACCGGAGGCAGCACAGGATGGAGTTGGGCGGCGCAGCAGGACGTCCATCCATGGCGACGGCGACGCCAAAAGGAACGGGCCTTCCGTCGAGTTCCGTGCGGGGAGGCCGGCTTGGTTGGTTGGCTTCGCTTCGAGGCGCGCATCCTCTGGTCCTGTGGCGTGGGCCGGTGCGGTTCTTGGATTCAATAGCCAACCAAACTCCACCATGCCAATTGCCAAATAATTGGTAATGCACCCCCCCCCCCAAAAAAAAATGTCAACCATTTAGTTCGAAAAAAAAACTGCATCACCAAAATATTTGTCAGCCTTTGATAGCTATACAAATTTGAGCTTAGTCGATCTTGCAAATAAAATTTGGCAACAAAACAAATGGCAACTTTGCCAAAATTTTTGTAATGGCCAAATCTTTCCATTGGCAAACTTTAAATTATATTACATTGGTCCTGGCCAAATTTTGGCTTAGCTAATAATATTCTGTATTGTTGAAAACTTTAAATGCATGCATAATTTTCTTTCGTAATATTTCTTGTATGTGATTTCAATATTGGATATTTACTTTGTTCCGGAGTTTGTGAAAAGTTGTCGTATTTATTATCTGTTGCATGATCTGACCGGTACTGTTTGCCTCTGGGTAAATGGTGCCTATATATTCCTTTGAACGTATTTTCTCCTTGCATTCTCAGTTCAGCTAGGAAAATATGTTTGCACTGTCTTGTGATATAGATAATGTATACTTCATTCATTTCCTAGCAAAATACAATGTTTGTGGTGTATATTGTAGCACTTGAAGCAAATTATTCACTTGAATATAGGAGGGATAAATTAAATATTTTAAGAAATAAATACTTCCTCCTCCACAAATATAAGCATTCTTACATTATTTTGAATGGATTGAGATAAGAAAACAATCATTTAATAAGAGATGGTTAGAGGTAAGATAGTAAGAAATTAGAATAGAAAGTGATCGATGAGACAAGTAGCTTAGAGATTCTTATATTTATAGATAAATTTTAAATAATAATACAATAGAATAGATTTTTTTTAAATAAAATAAGTTTTTAGAAGTGAGAAACAAATAATCAACAGAAATAACCCAGTGAATGCCAACTACTATTAGCTTTAACTCTCCTATAAAACACAAAATTGTCAAAACACAGAAATAGAAAAAACGCAGCAATAAAATGCTATGCTTATTAGGATTCCTATAGGATTTCAAATTACATGAAAGTTTAGAACTGTTGTTGATTTACACACAACAGGAACTCAAAGATATATGAAGAAGAAAACATATATAGGATAGCTCATTCCAAAGGATTATTTCTTATAGGATATAAATCCTATATTTTGCCTTTGTTCCAAAGGGCCTTAGATGTTGTTGCCCTTGTATGTTTGGCTCATGATCTATATTGTGGTGAAATCGTTTTTTACATCTTCGTATATGTGAGATTCTTTATCTCCTACATAACTTGTTGCCAAATTATGTAGACTGCAAATAACTATTACAATCTGTAGAGTTAGGGATTGTTTGAGATATGAATGAAACTATAGCCTTTGACAAACTTTTTTTTTTGGGTTTTAGTGTACATAATAATATCATCAAAGTAACATCAAGACAAGAATTACTGTTAGAAGCAACAGATTTATTATGCTTTAATTAATATATGCTGCGCAAGATGTGCAACTAGTGCAAGTAGAAGCTCTGAGTGAAATCGACACCAAAGGCTAATTTAAGAAAAATGTCTACTGCTATTTGACTTTGAACCTTATTTACTTGATTATTTGTGCTGGAGAGGGACATCGAGTTTTTATTCCTGTGCTATTGTATCTGAGGAGTCAATGTCTAAGATTATTTTATTCTTGGGCACCCCTTTTGCTGTCATAATGTCAAAGGGTGATAAAAAACCAAGTGATGAAATGCTTTGGAAGGATATAAAGTTGCTTTTATTTAAATGATAAATGAACTGTAGAGAGATCAAGTTAAACCTATTTCTTGTATAATTCTAATTCACTTGCCTCAGTTTTATGAACTTCTTAATTGGGTATGTCCAATACTTGCGTCAGTTTTATACACATTTTTTTTATATATGGACCTGTGACTTTCTGACTTCAATTCTTCAATTTTGTTTTTCTCAGTTTTTTTGAAATATATTTTCTATTTTATTTATATTTTAAGCGTAAGCTCACTGAAGAAGGGAACTTCCACATGGAGAAAAGAGATATTCGGTGGAATCTCTCAAACATATGTCAGGTGTGTACGAGGAGACCTATTGTGAGAGCAGCTAGCTGCCAGTAAAATGCTAAAATGTATACACACTTTTTATGGTCAGTATATAATTTAGAAAGACCTATTTACATGAGTTTGCAGTAAAAGTTTGTGTACACTTAATAGTCACCAACACCCTTACATCTAAAACTATTACAGATTAATTGCAAAAGTAGTTTATGCTAGCTGAATTATTCAAGTTAACTACTTCCCAGCAGAACTGTCGAGTGATAAAATTTAGTACTTAGTTACCATGAAACTTAAAGCTGAACTCATTAGACTGCAAAACAATGGATGGAAGGCCTTGTCATTACGAGGAAATTGGTGCTCTGTTTGGGATTGACATAGGCAAGAATAAGTGATATGAAAATCTCCTCTTATGTTTTACAGTTACACAGTGCACATACAACACCTTAGAGCTTGCTTGATCTTCATCTCGACTACTGCCTAGCATTATGACACAAGAGGCAAGCAATTAAAGCAAGGTACTCTGCATTCTGCAACTGTTCCTTAAAAAAATGTACCTTGAAAATGCTGTCCATTTATTGGATTCAGTACTCAAATGCACATATGCTAAATCAGCTACAGCTTTGAGTATACAAATTTGACATATACTAAATCAGCTACACTTTACATATACAAATCTGATATACAAATGCGCATATACTAAAAAGAAGACACTTTGGTCTGTTTAATTTTTCTAGAGACAGTTTTAAATCAGCTGCATTGACCAGATTCTTCATGAAATTAATGCTTCTAACCCATCTTTTCAACACCAGTTACATACATACAAACACAGCATAAATGGCATGCAAGTTGACTGATTTTTACAACAGGACAATTCAGCTGATTTATAGCTCTCTCTGACGCTAAAAAGATATCCAAAAAGTCAGAGTGTCATGTCTGCATCAATGCAAAAGATATTTTCTCATGCATCCACACCGTATATTCATCAAAAGTAGTACAAAACCTTGTACACATATCTAACAGCAAAATAGCCGATAAATCGATTGAACTGTAAGAAGGCAATATCTAGTTTGGAAACCCTTAGATTAAAGTGTGCTTGGTATCACTTTTACTAATAATCTTACATTGCTAACTCTCCTATGTCTTGCGTATGATTAGTTAGCAGCATCCTCTGCTGTCTCGATCTGTTTAATTTCTAGAATTCCTACAGAGACCATTTCAAGTTGATTTTATCTCTTGTAAATGTTGGTAAGTTGAGGAATTATGCCATGAACCATGTATTTAGATTATATTATATACTTTTTTATAATTTGACACTATATGGATATTTGGACAGTCACATTACCAAGAATACTTCATGGCTTCTATGTACCTGTATTATCAACACATATAACTAATTGCACAGATTAAGTTCCGTCTAACTTTTACAGTCAAAGTATCATTTTTAGCAAACATTAGCTTGTAATAAAGATGTCAATAACCATATATTACCATGTCCATTTTCATATCTTTTGTTCATGGCAAGGCACAAAGAGGACACATGTGACAAAGAAATATTGATGCATATTGATACTAGTATCAATTAATTGTATCAGATATTCACATAATTACATTTATGTAAATATGCCATAAATGATACTACCTACATAGATATCTCTATATCTGAAGTAATTACGACTCAGGCGTATTTTTGAGATACAAGTCATAATTCGTGAAGCGCGTGCAGCAAGCGAGACAAAAAATCACGCTTAACACGACCCCATAGCAAAAAAATAGCCTCCCAACTTCATAGGAACGGAGACGCTGAACTTTGGGGCCCAGTTTGTTTAGCATTGTCTATAGTGAGAGATATGGCCAGGTGAGTGGGCTTACCTTCCCACAAGCTTCCAAATGATACATAGACGTGGTATTTA
This sequence comes from Oryza coarctata, assembly GCA_030770085.1. NCBI lineage: Eukaryota > Viridiplantae > Streptophyta > Magnoliopsida > Poales > Poaceae > Oryza > Oryza coarctata. Next base: position 4,106,908 of record CM061479.1, read on the forward strand.
TCACACTTCTCACCTTTCTTTATCTCTCTCTCCCTCTTCTCTTAAAAGTCTCCTTTCAAGTTCTTGGTCAAAAGTTGAGGGGCGAAGGGGACGAGATTTTAGGTGACATCCAAACGAAAAGCTTCAGCTCCCCTTTATAGCTTTTTGTTACAAGTATAAAAACAAGGGTGCAAACAGAAGTCAGTTTTGCCATTAATATCTGATTTTGTATCTTCTGACAGCAAGAGATGTGCACAGTGTGAAGAGAGAGGTACAGAAAAGAGGAGTAGAGGTGTGCTGCAGGAGGATGGTCAAGGCCTTCATAAGGGCTTCATGGGGGGCTCCAGAGAGGAAGATCGGCAGCACCACAATCATCACCTCCCTTCTGAGCTCCCCCTCGGCTTCGGGAGCACCTCACCGACGACGATGATCGCCTCCTCCTCCATGTAAGACAGGATGATTGTTTGCTTATGCTAGGATGCTAGCTAGTCATGAAGATTCAGAGTTTAAATTCTCGTTTTTTTTCCAGTTTTTCCAGAGCTCTTCTGGTGTTTTCCATCAGTTTGTTTCTTGTTCCTACTTTCTGTTGATTGGGAAATTTTTTTCGAAAGAAGTGTTGATTGGGAATTTGGCAAGTCCAAACTGATTTTATGGTTTTCTCTCACACTTTTGGTTGCCTGTGTAAGAGGAACTAAAAGTTGAACATCTTGTTGACTAATTTTCTCTGCTACTGCAAAGAGATTGAATTTTGAATCCTTCTGCTGTATAGGTTTTTCCATTGATTCTTCTTCTGCCGTAGAAGTTTTCCCATCAGTAGCTTGCATCTTGTCAAGTTTGGATTTTTAATTGTTTTCTAAAATTCAACCATGGACGTGGGGAGAATTTGAGAAAGACACGCACAAGCCCCATCATGGATCACCGCATAAGATAGTTTATTGGTTATATTGGTTAGTTAGGGATCATGGAAATAGTTTAGCTAGGGGCTGAAATAGGGACAGAAGCTAGACAACAATTTACCAAATACTAGGATATATTTCTTTTCTTTGCATCTTTCAACAAGTAGCTAGATCAGAGAAGGTTTTTAATGGTCTTCATATACCGGCTCTTCTATCTGCTCCAATAAACAAACGTTGTACTCCTTTCAATATATATACTTACTGATTCTTGCTTATTTCACCTTCCAATTTCCTTTCTAGGAGCAAGGAATCGAGCAGCTACGACATGGCCGATTTTGATCAAGCTTCGCTTTTTCTCTACCTAGACAGTCATGATCAACAATCCATCCAAGAACAACGACGTACGTTACCGCGAAAACCTAATCATTTTTCCTAGCTTTTGTCCTCTCAAAATACACTGATGATGTATATGTCTATGTATGTGAGTAATTCTTTTTTTCATTTTTGTACACCATAAGAATGTTTTGTTCCCTTTCCATGGATATATGTGTGTTTGCCACACATGTATGTATATACTGTCTAATTGTTTTTTTTCCTATTCATGTGTTTTGTTCTGATACTGTGTTTTTTTCTCTTTTTCTTGGGATTTGGTATTTCTTCCTGTGTGAGGAGTGTGACATGTAACAGACTCTCTGACGATGACCCTCTCTCTCTGCAAGAACTTGATCTAAAAGAAGCTATAAATATTCCTTCTTTCCATTTCTCCCCCATTCCTTTCCATTTGCAGCTTCTCTTCTACTCTCCCCAGATGCATCCCCCCAACTGTTGCTATACCAGTACTGCCTGCCTGCTGTGCTGTGTCCCTTCTCTCACCATGCATGTCATACAGACATCTAGAGAGAGATAAAGAGATTGATTTTGTACACATGTAATTAATTAGCAGTTTTACTCAAGCAAGAGTACCATAGACTGAACTGCTTTCCAGAAGCTTCTTAAAAGTACTGAACTAGTCTCTGAATTCTTACATATAGGACACTGCTTGCTAATCGCATGCTTTAATTTTCAGAAACTCTGAACATCTTCCCTTCCCAACCCATGCATGTCGCGGACCCAGCTCATGAAGGAAAGGTACGTAGATGCGTGCATGCATGCAATTGCAAATTCTTGGATCTCACCATGCATGTGCAGTAGTACTACATGTTACTGTATTCTGAATTTCTGATATGCATGTGTGTATATATATATATATATGCAGAGTGCTGGGGTAGCCATGGCCATGCTTCCTAATGGAAACCAGCTGCAGGTTCTGCCTTCTTCCAACAAGAGGCCTGATCAGCAAGGTGGTCAAAAGATTACCAGTGCCCATACTAAACCTTCTAGCCCTAATTTGCCCTTGCCTAACTCTGCCAAGGATAACAAAACTAGCCTCATTAAGGTATTCATCTCTCTCTCTCTCTCTCTCTCTAGAGTTTTCACTTGATAGTATCTTTTTCTCTCTGACTTCTGAAGTAGCCAAAAAAATGTGGCTTGCAGAAGGAAGGAACCAGCAGTGGGAAGGGTGCAACATCTAGTGATCCAGAGAGAGAAGGAAGGAGGACACTAGACCCTAAGGTGAGTGAGTGATCCATCCATCTATCCATCCTTGATACATTAGATCTCTACAAAATTTCAACAGCACACAAGTTAAGTGTATAAGAAAGTAATTAAGAGGTTGAACAGTCACTGTCTGAAGGCTATAGGCCTACATATTTTATGACTTTTTTTAGCCTGATAACTTGTGTGTGTATATATGTGTGTATATGTGTATTTGCACATGCTGCAGACATTGAGGAGGCTTGCACAGAATAGAGAGGCAGCCAGGAAAAGTAGGCTTAGGAAGAAGGTGAGTGGGTCAACCAAGAAACTCAACAGTTTATAATTAATTGTAGCTAGAAAGGAATATCTCATACATGCATGTGTTTGTATTTTGTGTGTGTGTGTTTGTGTATGTTTGCACAAACGTACAATACTTTAGGAAAAGTACAAACAAATCTCTTGAGTATAATAATAATGTTAATATAGATGATATACATGTTGTTCACGCAAGTGTTGCATATGTATTTGCTTTTTTTCTTTGCTTTATTTTGTTTGCTACATGGAGTGTCTCTGTGTCTGGTGGATTTAATGAACTAACTTTGTGATGTAGCTGTTTTTGGCTCTTCCTTTGGGACTTATGTGCTGAAGGATATAATTATTTTTACTAGCTTTATCGTGAATTTGACTGGCCAACCAATGCAAGAACAGTATCAATTTTCATATGTACATTTCCAATTCCGTCATGTACTCAGGTGTGAATTATTATGATGCTGTTGGCTATTTCAAACATGAGTCTTATCTTGAGAACACCCAATGATTTTTTATGTTCCAAGTATCAATTAAATTAATACTAGCGAAATATGTCTGTATTATTTAATTAAGTTATAGTTTTTATCAGTTAACTCGATCTTTAATACACTAGTTTAAGGATACGCGTACAAATCCGTAAAAATTGACTGTTCATTTATATCATTTGTTTTGATGAATATATGCACTGTTCTGCTTGTATATTCTTCAGGCGTACATTCAACAGTTGGAGTCGAGTAGGATTAGGCTAAGCCAGCTTGAACAACAAGTTCACGCGGCAACAGTACAGGTAAAAAGGCTTGAAAATGTCTGATTATTAATATTAAATATCCCAGCATTATTTTGGTGGGAAGTTAATTCTTTAGTTTCTTCTGGTAAAAAATATTTCTTGGCTTCTACGTAGGCAAGTTCTGACAGATTATTTAACCACTATAATATGTTCAGGGTGCTCTTTTGGGTACTGGAGATCAGGGCCTTCCTTCCGGCCCTTCAGCTGGTAACGAGACACTCAAATCTATCTTATTTTTTATCAGTCACTCAATTGCATTTCAATTAAGGATATGCCTCTAATTTAAACAGTATTTTAGCAACACAAAGCCAGTGTTTTTTTTCTCTCTCTTCGTAATATTTTCTCCTACTTAGTTCTCCTGCTGGTTCGTTTTTTTAAAAAATAAAGAATAACTATCTCATATGATCAGCAGCTTCTTTGTTTGACCTGGAGTATGGGAGATGGGTCGAAGAGCACAGCAAGCTGATATTCCAGCTTAGGGCTGCCTTGAACGAGCAGATGCCGGACAACCAGCTCCAGGTGTTCGTCCATGGCGCGATCGCGCAGCATGACGAGCTGCTGAGCCTCAAGGGCGCCATTGCTAGAGCTGACATCTTCCATCTCTTGTGTGGAGTGTGGGCCAGCCCTGCTGAACGCTGCTTCCTTTGGTTGGGTGGATTTAGACCCTCAGAGGCTATCAAGGTATGTAAATTGCTGGATTAATTGACATACTGTTTATGTAGTAAGTGTAGCATCCTAAACAGATAGAGTAGAAGATTTATGTTCTTTTTTGCATTGCTACTGATAAATCAGCAATTTTATATAAAAAAGAACAATTTAACTAACCTGGTCAAATCGACTTTCTGAATAAGTTTTGTTATATATTACCATGATATATATACAACAGTACATATTGTGGGCTCCAGTGTAAAAAGAAGTTCACAAACATTTGTGTTTTTGAGAGACAAACATTTGTATTGTTTTTGAGAGACAAACATTTGTATTGTTTTTGAGAGACAAACATTTGTATTTACATACCTTTGTATATGCAGATTTCACATCCGTATGTATATGTCGGAATGTTTTAAAATGTGGAATTATACGAGAATAAAGAAGGGTGCATCGATTAGTAAACATTCTTGCACTGCTGGCATGCATGGAAACTATGATATATTTGGTTGGTCCTCATAGTACCTATCCATGAAAAAATATCCTACCTTGTATGAAAATATAGTCGGCCTTTCAAGATTATGAGGCCAAGCTTCTAGCTTTCATGCAAGCTAGTCATTGTTTAGTGGAAACTTATTCAAGAGCTCAACTAATCCTATCCATGCAGTCTATGCAAGCAAACCAGGCTGTGCATACATTGATATTATCCCTATAGTTTTAGATATCTAACTTATTACCTTTCCTTTCATTGCGTACTCGACGAACATATCAGTCCAAATTATATAGTCAAAAGTTTCCAACATACTTCCAGCTCTGGGATGACTTCTCATTTTCCTTACTCTAGATAATAATACTGATTTTTTTATTAAAAATATATTGTTTTCATGAAGTTTCTGGATAATCAGTTATGTAGTTAATTAATTAACCAAAGGTTTTAATATATTCACGAACTCTCCCTTGAATAATAAATGTCATTTCTTCCAGGTTTCCCCTAAGGAATCCGTGCAATAATTAATTGCATATGTATATATATGGTAGGTTAAGTGCCTTAGTAAAACTAATGCCAAGTGTCAAATTAAGTAACTTAATTCCAACTCGTTTCCATCTGATTGAACTTTCAATGCCCCCTTAGCTTGTTTTGGTTTGCTGTTGTAGTCTCTACCAACTACAAGCTTTGAAAAGTTTGAATGCTTGACCAAAACAACTTTTTTTCCCCATTTTACTTGATCAAACAATTAGACAGCAGGTCCTTTAATTGATTCCATAATCGATAGAGATTTGAAAAGGTTGGCTGATGTGGTAGGCGGTCCAAGTACTATATGGATGGAAATAGTTAATATTTGGATCGATATGATGCATTTGCTGGGACAGAAAGTACTATTGATTGGGGAGTAGGTAATTGGACAGAAACAAGTGTGGGAGAGGTTAGATGTGTGATGCGGATGGTTTCCAAATAATAAGATGATCCTGGGCGTTTGGCCCTTCTTCCATTGGCTTAATTCTGGCATGCAATAATTCATTACCTTGATCTAGCTTCTAGAAAGAATATGCCTCATGCCGTCCTGCATTTGTATATGAACATTAGAGATGAATAAAATGGGTTCTATATTATGGCACACTTTTTAGTTGTATAAAAGTACTTCAATTACTCCTGTATGTCCTTAATTAAGTTTTCATTTGTTATGTGGAGTTAATACTCTGCCATGAAAATTTCTCTAATCTTGAATTATGTGCATATGCTCCCTTCACTTCTTGCTCGGTTTAATTTAATTTTTACGCCCATAAACATCAATACCGTTTAGAAACTCCTGCATGATGAATAGTTTTGGGGCTGGTTTTGGGTGATGTGGCATCCTACATGCATGGTGCATGGGCTGAACACGGTGTAATGATTTATCCAAATAAGAAATTAAGTTGTTTGAGATATTTCCAATTGATGTTGTGTGTCGATGTCTTCTGTAAAAAAAAAGTGATGATTATGTGGCACCCACATAATTAAAAACAACTCTAGCAGTTTGCAGTAGTGATTTTAACAATTCATAGATGGAAACTAAATGGCATTACATGGAATGAAGTTAAAGGGGTGTAAATTTAACTCGCTTAATTTGGGTTATTCTGGGGACTTGAATTCCTCTTTTATCTTTACCACATATATTCTGCGTTACTAATCAATTGCTTTGACCATCTAGACGGCATCTCCTTGATATGCTCATAATTTGATGTTAGAAGATCACCTGCAACAATATTCTTCTCATAAATAAAACATCCATAAAATTTATGTGTCTTTTCATGCGGACTTTTCATCACATGTATGTTTTCAACTACTTTAGTACCCATTTCCGATGGAATGTACAAATCACTGATTAAATACTGTTTCCCACAAACATTTCTCTTAGGCTTATCTATATAGTGTATGGACAATTTTACGTAGTAAGTGTACCAAATTTCTTGTAAACAACAAGATAGCTATAGTACCATAATAAAAAAATATTCCCTTAATTGTTTTTTTAATTTAGACCTACTATTAATTGACAATATCTATCTATGATCATTTTTTATCCTTTTTATTTTGCATTTTTGGTGACAAGTTATTATTTTGCAATTTTCACTGTACACTATTTAATTTGTTTACTAGCAGTCCTAGATTGTATCTTGTTCCGATTAATCTCATTATTCATGTGTGAAAATAATTTGAGATGGATTAATTGAACTGCATTATTCTTGGCATATGGCGATCGTCGTTCAGGTGATGCTCAAGCAGGTGGAACCGCTGTCGGAGGGTCAGCTGATGACCATCTACGAGCTTCAGCAATCGGTGAAGGGGACGGAGGATGCCCTCAGCCACGCCATGGACAGCCTCCAGCAATCACTCTCCAACACCGTCGCCGCCCCCGACGTCGCCGCCGCCGGTGGCTTCATGGGACACTTGTCCCTCGCCATGAACAAGATCTCCGCCATGGAGGACATCGTCAGGCAGGTACGTAGTTAATTACAATGTTTTCGTATTTATATATAGCAACCAAGCAGGGTTCTATATATCGGTTTTCACATTTCTTTTGGCGGATCGATAGGAACAGAATTTCAGAAATTACAGAAATTTTGGACCAAAATAAGTTGAAACTTAAACAAAATTTGGTTACATTTAAATAAAATCTTCTAAATTGAGATAAATTCGAATATTTCAGCTATACAATATCCTATATCGGAGGGGCCAAGTTCCGGAATATTGAGCCATGCTACTAAATAGTGTCTTATACACGATTACAAAACTGTATTAATTATACATACATTTGGCTAAAAAATGTTTTCTTGTGATCTATATATATGCTATTGGGTGGTTGTAGCTACAGGGTTGCATTTGAGATCAATTAATAATAAGAGAACGTTTTGTGTACGATCCAATTATATGAACAGACTACTCATCTATTGATCATCGCAAAGTCATCATCTCGTCATCATATGGTTGTTGAGTGTCTATACAAATAGTCAATTCACCTCCTATATATTAGACGTACACAACATTGCAGCTGTCAAGTCAAAAGCATGCAAGCACACTGCGTATATTATATATCCGTATACACAAACCAAACAGTGAAGAAAATATATTCGATCTGTCAAATAAACAAATATCGTCTTGTATTCTGGGGCACCAATTAATTATCAGAGGAGAGCTAGAATAGAATGTATGTGCATGATTGTTGGTTACACATGCACAAATTATTCTCCAATAGTCGTATATGTGGATAAAAATACAAATTAATTTAGTGTAACAAAATATGATTAGAATTTCGTAAGAACTAGTAAGAATAAGCATATAAAAACTTGGCAACGAAACAACTTTTCTATTATTTAATACTATGCATGCATGTAGATACTTAATTCGGTGCATATGTTAAATTTGTAATGGCAAATATCGAAAATATTTTTAAACATTTAAAACAACAATTTACCTATTTTATGCGAGGAACACAATTAATTTTTTAGTTTACTTCAACAAAAGAAATACATACTAAAAAATATCCAACCTGCTAGGAAAATAATCATATGAGACTATGTATGTATAAAGACTTTTCAAAACACTAACTCATCCCAAAATAACTAGAAATATATATACCATAATAATTCTGATTTTGAATTCAAGTAGAAAAGCTCTGCTAATCCCTTCTTATTTTATTTGATAAGCCAATTAAATTTGTCCTTTTTGGAGCACCCTTCACAAAATTGAACTGTATTCTCCCGTGATTGTTAATTAGCACTATTTATCCTAATTTTAAAAATTAAACATGTACATAGTAGTTATTAATTGATAATCAGCAGTCCATAAGTTCCCTATATTAATTGATTATTGAGAGCAGGTGCAACCGCTTCTCGTTTCTCCCTTTGGTTGAAACATTACTTTCATTTCAACAACATCAGCTTGTGAACCTGAGTTGTTTCTCAAAATATTTTGTCAATAAGTACTCACCTTTTGTGCAATTGTCTCTTGTGTTGTACTGCAGGCAGATGGCCTGAGGCAGCAGACCCTGCACAAGTTGCAACAAATGCTGAACATCCGGCAAGCCGCCAGGTGCTTCGTGGCGATCTCCGACTACTTCCACCGCCTCCGCGCACTAAGCACATTGTGGGTTGCAAGGCCAAGGCAGGAGGACAGGCCGCCTATGTAGAATAATAAGTGTCTCGGGGAAGAAGAGGGACACCAACAACAATGCATGGCAAAATTTAACCTGGTTAAAAATTAGGTAGTTAGCTGCATGCAGTGAATTGAACTAGGGAGCACATTGGAACAGAGGTGTATGTGAGAGTAATGCTCTCTCAGATGTGTAACTTGCAACTTTGTAAGGTGTACATAGCTTCTTAGGGGTTAGGGAAGAATAGAAGTAGGGAATAGTGGGAACTTAATTTGAACTTCTTTTCTTTTTATTCCTGACTTCTTTTACTTCTTTGCCAATTAGATTTAAGTTCACCTGGAGCTGGCATCATTGATTTGGATAGTGTTTAATACTTGCTGGTAACAAAATTATCAGATAATTTAATGCAAGTTGTTTGGTTAACTTTGATGGATGATTAATTGCTCTAAAGGGAAAAGCTTGTAGAATCTTATATTCCCCCTCTTAAAATTGTTCGATGCCATCATGATTTTGTGTGGCACTTTCTATTCAATCTAATGTATTATTCAAAAGCTTTTCATCAGAGTTCAATTCAAGTTTAACAGACATTGTTTGCTTCAAGTTTAACAGAAATTGGGGACCAACAGTGACCTTGTAGTTGGAGGATGTTTAACAAATAACATCCATCCTAGCTTATTAGGTTTAGTTCTTAGGATTGCCCTGTGTGTCCATCTCCTTTATTATTCTCTACTAAAACCTTTTCTAATTGCTCTAGTCTTCAAAATAATGGTAATCAAACTGATTCAATTGATTAACACTAGTATTACTTTTAGAATCATTTGTATATATATATACTAATATACTAGAATATCAATGTAGCTACTTTAAAATTAAAATTAGTTAATAACTATAATCATCGTTGTTGTGCCACACATTAGATCAAAAAACCTCTATCGTTAAAAATGTTACTCTAGTCTAAGATACCTATATTTGGTCCATCCAGCCTCTCAGAGATTTAAGCATAAATAGTTATCGATATGATCGTAATGTGCATATTTTAAAAATTGTTATTTTTCATCCTAAACTGCGTTAACATGATATCCTTTGTTAGACAGTATCCCCCATCCCCTCATACAAACGAAGCACACCATGTGACAGTTAGAGTAATTAGAGGGCATCCGACAAGCCTCTGATCAAGGAGAAATTTAAAATTAAAGAAAATAAATATTTCAATAAACGAATACCACCTAGTATTGGAGGGTCGTCTCAGAGAGGAATCTAGGAACCCTAGCATATGTCCATAGATATCAGGAACCGTATTTGGCAGGTCTAAAGTATGGCCCGCCAAGATTTACCTTAGGATCATGGTGTACTATATCACTACTTAAAAATAATTTTTATATATGAGATTAAAATATTTATGTAGAAGGCTGAGAGCTTGCAGATACTGCCCAGACTCAAAGAATGCATGCCACCTACAAAAATATATTTTTACAAGCGGCCAAATACACGCTATCTGCAAAAAAAAATAGATCTTTAGGCAACCGTGCCATCAACCGCATTTTTACAAGCGGGCTATGCTATCAACTGGATGTAAAGATGTATTTTTTGGTCGACACACCTTACGGGTCACCTGTAAAGAACTATTTGCTCTGCTATATAACTTCTTTCTCCTCCAGCCTTCCTCATTTTAGGTCTCATCTCCCTCGGAGAAAAAGGAAAAATAGGGGAGAGGTTTTGATCTATAATCTTTTGATAGATTTTATTCTCTAAGATTAGTGCATCATCTTTCTATTTTAAGCATTTGTTTGAAAGGAATAAAAATAGTATTTTTAATAGGTTTATCAATTTAGATTGTAATTTTAGGATAGCTTAGGACAAATTTTTTTGCAAATCCTTCTTTAGTGCTATTTTCTCACCTAATTATTATAAATTCTATTGTAATTAGTGCTTCTAATGGTAGATTAAGGTGGGTGGGTCTATCTCTAGTTTTTTTTCAAATAATATTACTCTTTGTTTCCTTAATTTCCTTCTTTTAGAATCTTTAGTGTGTAAAATAATAAAAAGGTTGATTATTTGGAAAATATTATATTTACAAATTTAAAAAAGTAATTCATAATTAGAATAAAGGAAAATTGTTATTTAAATTATTTGTAAAGTGCATATTATATTATATTGTGGTTTGTATTTACAGATGGACATGCAGAAATAGACCTATGAGGCCAAGATTTTAACAATAGTTTCTCAACGAGTTGTCTAAAATCATCAAAGCTATGGAGAAGCATGCTCTGAGTAAGACAACAAATGGAATATATTGTCTATATTTGGATTGTAAAAACAAGAAAACATGGACAAAAATAGATGTTATAAAGTCTCACTTGGTTTAGCGCAGATTTGATGTGTGCTATACAATTTGGTCAAAATATAGTGAGATGGTCGAAGGCAAAAGTAGCGTCGTAGAAAAACTTATATCTATCTAGAGGGTGGTATTCATGATTTCATTCATGATGGTTCTGCTATTATGATGGATAAAGATTACTATATAATAATGGATGATACTAGCATAAAACTAGAGGAGGTGCTACAGCACGCTAAACTAAAAGTTATAATGGAGTCAGTGGGAGACCTAGATAATTTCGAGACATTGTAGAAGGCATTGAAGCAATTATATAGGCAATTGACACAAATATACAGAAGAACACTTATTATGGGTTTATAGAAGAAATTTGAGAGCTAGACTATGGACTAAGTATGTAGATCCTATTGTTCTAATGCTAAGGGGTGAAACACCCACAGGGCATGTTCATTAATAACTTCGGTCTAACAATTATTGACTTCGACAATGTGGGTCATAAAGATGACCAATGGGTATTTGCTAATCGTGTTGCATAGGCTTATATCGAAGAATTATATCAAAATATAAATTTATTGTATGTAGTACAATTAAAAGAGAAAAAATTATAGTGGGCATTTTCACAGGCGGTGTGTAACTTTGGTTGCGTGTGAAAACTATTTTCATAGGAAGCACATGGAGTCCCCCACCTATCAAAATTTCTCCCCTATAAGGCATACAGGAGCAAAAAATTTTCTAAGTCCTATGCGCCGAAGCCTAGTAATGCATCGTCAAGTTGCCAAAATTTAAACCCCTGGCCTCCATCACCGCCATGCACGCTGGCCTCTGCCATTAGTCTTATCACCCCTACCGCCCTTAGCCTCCTCGCCCCCATCACCCTTGGCCTCCCCTCCACCACCACTCGGCCTTGTCGCCCCCACCGCCGTTAGCCTCCTCACCCCTACTCCTCGACCTCCCTTGCTTCGACCTTGAAGGGATCAAGGTGATCATACCATTCCTTCAAGGCTTATGTTTATGTTTAATTTCCTAAAAAATATTTGTATGTTTAATACATGGAATTTTTTTAACAAACCTTATTTATGTGAGTGTGCTCCGATAGGTGTTGAATCTAATGCAATATGTAAGTAGGGAAGGGTCTTGCTTTTATTCTCAATACATATTCAGAATGGATAGGCAGATTAGTTTTGCATTAGTACATCTACTACCGACCATTGCTAATCACGTCTCTAAAGATATACACAACATTCCCTAATTAGAATCATTGAGTATTATTTTTAAACCTTGCAATCTTATATATGATTTGCTAATTAATATGTCATAAAATTTGTCAATCAACTTGTTTCAAAGGGTGAGGGTCCTAATCTTTACCTTTGTCACATAGTAGGGATCATAGGGTTAAATATTACATTTAATGGATGCATTATTGTTAAATATTACGTACAAATAGTGAGATCTAGTTAAAAATTTATGTAATTAACTTAGATATGATGGACACCGGTGATAGACTCAAATAGACTATAGAAGAGTCACGATAGGAGGTGACATTACCTACCAAACCCACATCATCTGACAATAACCCTCAAAGTGAAAGGTCGTTTGACTCCCACAGCAATCCACATCCTAGCCTACAATGTGAAAAGAAAGCTGTGGATACCACTAACTATGTCCTAAAGGTAGTAAGTTCTTTGTACACTCGACTTTGTCGAGTTCACTATACGTATTTATTTTTATATAGCACCAATTATTCTATTTCATGCATAGATGAAGATTGCTCCATGAAGATCCACATGTCATAGAGTTCCATCAAAGCGACCACAATAGCTAGTAAGTTCAATATTTAGTATAGTCATTGTATATAAAAACCAATTACTAACATTAATTTTTGTGTAGAGATCATTATATCTGTTTTATAATATATCCTTAGGACTACAATGTTAATGTGTTAGACCCAATGGATATCCCATAAGAGTGATATCAGGCTTTTATCGATGTTTTAGATTAGTAAGTCATTAATTAATTCCTTCGATACTAATGAACACCGGTTCTTATAATACATATAGATTATTTTCTCTATCAGTACTTTCTAGTACTACCATAAGAATGATAGAGTAGTCGAGACATAGAGGAAAAAGTTCCTGATGATAAATAACTGATCGGTACAATACGATGCATATTTTTTTATAAATATAAGTCTAACATATATTATTTTTATTTTATTTATAAAGTGCCACAAGCAACTACCATATAATGTATTATTTGGTTATTATGTCTACCACTACCCTAAATCCAACGGGCGGTAATACAATAACCTGTGTACTAAGATGTCTAGAATCAATGACATGTGTTTACAGTGCGTGTATATATATGTGTATAATAATTTACTTATATCTATTAATTAAATTAAGTTTTTTAATATAATATATATATATAATCTAACCCACTATTTTGATAGATGCATGGATCAATAATTTAAAATAAATTTTATATGAAATTTAGGATGAATTTTAGATGTGAAATTTAGTTGATAAATGTATTTTTTTAGGCGGTAACCCTATGTGTTGCATAAGCCACATGTAAAATAGCCCATTATCACATGTGTTTAATCGCAGGTGACTTCTCTGGCAGCCAAAAAGAGTTCTTGACTAGTGTAAAAAGCAGTTGCCACACTCTGTGTATGACCTCACCATTCTGCTCAAGAACCAGGTCTAAAATCCCTTCACCCAAAGAAACTTAGACTCAAAACCATGTTCTCTTGTGCCTAGTTTCGTTCCTACAACATTCTCAATATTGCTTATTTCAACAAATACTAACATTCAAAAGAGTTAATTATCTATATCCAGTTCATGAATAACCATCTTTATTACAGACATACTTTATACAGATACAATTTTATAAAAGCCCGTAGAAGTAGTCTAAAAGAAGTAAATAGTCGTTTCATAAAAATTAAAAACCTGCAGCATAATTAAAACTAACCGAATAGCTCGGTTACAATGTGGACAATCCGACTATGGAGGAGTCAGACAGTCTGGCACCTGTTAGACAATCCGGTAGTAAGAGAAAAATAAGAGGCTCAAATTATTCAGCTATGACAGGACAATCCAACCAATATAGAGAACAAGACTTACACAAAAGTCATGATGTAAACTAGAGGGGCTACTCAAACATATTTTCAACTAGAGCAAGTGAGGATAAAAATAGATAACAAGCTAGTAAAAAAAACATAACATATAGAGGAGATACCGATTTGTTTTATGAATGTTTGAAACCAATTGTTCCTACTCTCAGTTGAGAAAACTCCTAATAATGCTAGGTTTCTTTCAACAACTTTTCTTTTCAAGCAACCACCTTTGGTGAAACTGTGTCTCCAAGCTACCAACAAAAACAATCTCATGCTCTAAGCGACCACCAAGGCCCAAACTCAAATGTCATATGACTCCCCTTGATCGGTCAAGCTTGCTCTACCAAGCAACTAACAAGATATAGCTTGGCTTACACTCAATTCATCTCTTCTCTTCTAGAGACAAGGTTGGACATTCATAAGGGTTCTCGAATAATCACACCCTTTAATTGCTTCGAGATTATAATTCTTCTCTTCCACACACTCTCAACTAAACACGCTAACCGCACACAAGCTTTATATCACATAGAATTTAACCTTCTAAACAATATAAGAACACTCAAGGCTAAACCATATTATCAAAGATCTTCAATTAGCTCTTCAAGACTTGTGAATACTTAACTTATTAGGATGAAAGGGTGTCTAAAAGTCTCTAAACAGCTCCATTGCACTGGCCATATATAGCCCTAATTCCTCCAACTAGCTATTTATAGCCGTTGCAAAAGTACGCTAGAATTGTACTAGACTAGACAGTTGGCTACCTCATCGGATTGTCTAACTATACACAACTTTTGTAATAGTCACTGACAACTAACCATTAAACCATAAATAATTAGATACTCCAGCACCAATGTTAAATTGTCCGACCGTGTACTATCTGGTTTTCATCGAATTGTCTAGTTAATTTAACATCATTGTCCAGCTGTGCAATCATCCAACCACTCCAAGTGTGGGTTGGATAGTTCGATACCACACCGGATTTTCTAACATGGTCTGTCCGACATCTCTCAAATAAATCTATCCACTTGAGCTTCTCACATCCACCTTCTTTCAGATTATCCGACGTCTCTTGAACCGTTCAATCTCTACTTGACCCGAACTATCCGATACTATATACGACAATCCAACTCTTTATAATTTTAGACTCTTTATAATTTTAGAATAACTTGATCTTCTATCTTCTAAATGTTAACCAAATTGCTTCCACTTCAACTCTAAGAGTTATCTTTATCCACTTTACAACTTCAAAGGCCTAATGATTGCTTATCACTCATCAAACGCATTAGTTCCTTACCAAAACCAACTTAGGGTGACCTGCATTTTCATTGCACACTGAGTTTTTTTCTCCAAAATTCTTAACATTTTTTTAAGATAAAAGAAAGCTTCACTGATCTCAGACCATTACAGCAAAGTGATACAGTAAATCTAAAACCACTTCTGCCCTCTACATAGTTAGTATGCATACAATCTAAAATTATTGTTAAAAAAAGAAGAAGAACGACATGATAACAAATATCATGACGCAGCGAACTACAGCGGCAGACGATTTATATCTTCATTCACCACTGTAGCAACACTTGACATCGAGCGTATGTTCTAGGGCAATTTTAATAAAGTTTATTTTTTATCCTCTATGTACACACACATGACACACAAGCCCATCCCTCCTTTCCAATCACTCCCTGGTCCCCATGCTTATCTGTTCTCCCAGCCATTGCATTTCAATTGTTCCCCACCCCTTTCACTATCAGAAGAAACTTTGCTAGATTGATTCAAGATGAAAAGGTGCATATATTCGTTTGAGATAGTGAATATAGTGCTTTCCAATATTTTTCATTGATGTCCTTATTTTGTAGCCAGGCCCAATGTTCTACGGAAAACTTTAGGCCTTATCTATGATAGAGAGTTCAGAAAATAGAAATAACTAGCTAAAAAGTTTGTCTTTACCCATTACGCAGATTAGTTAAACACATTTGCAATTTAAATGTCATATGCTGTTGCTGCTGCTACTAATACTAATACTGGTAATGATAATATTAATATTAAAAGTAGATGGTTTCATGCAGTTCAATCTGGTTTCATAATTTCATTAGCTGGATCTAGCAGCATCGGTAATTGTTGGTTGATTCCTTGGAGGTATTGTCTTGGATCGAGCTAAGGATCTAGGGTGAGAAATATGGAATGGCCTTAACTGGTGCTGGACAATATTGGCAGAAAACATTATTTCCTTTTTGGCGTTGTGACGGAGAGCCGATCTCTAGAATTCATGTCCTCCGTCTGCCTCTATGCGTTGATCAACTTTGGAGATGGCAATACGATCTTACTTTCATTTTTATTGGTTGGACTAACCGATACTTCTCAGGCAATTTCGATGTCTTGAATTTTTCACTGTGTTAAACCTCATACATTGCCCCTTTGTTCTTGGAAAGCAAGCAGTTGCATGGTGGCGTATGTTTTCCTAGTCGATGCTTCTGTCCGTCCCTTGATTTATCACCCTTCGGTCTTTTGTTGGTCATTGATTTATAGATGGGAGAATAAGTACACTGGCTCAAGTCCAGATACCGATTCAGCCTGATACCCTTATTTGTCACATTGATTTACACTCTCCGTTCTCATTTACTTGTTACCATTGACCACTAATGCTTTAACTTTAGCCATTAATTATTTTTTAAGAGATTAATTTATAATTAATACTACTTGCATAATTTTATTTATGTCACAACTCACAACACACATTGCCATATGGCATATTTATAAGCACATATAAACTTTTTGCAAAAAAGTCAAGCGGTTAAACTTCGCAAGTGAATAGTAACTAGTGACAAGTATTTTGAACTAGAGGAAATATGTTTTTGCCTTTTCCTTCTTTTTTCTCTGATTTGGGTACTGTAAGGACTTTACGCCTTCAGGGTTGGTGCAGAAGCTAGAAGTTTCCACTTACATTGTCTTAAAAAACAAACCAGATTATACACTAAGTAGATATTGTCTCATCTCTTATATGCCCTTAATATCTCACTAACACGTGAGGACCATTTCCGCTTTGTCAGTCTGAAAGATGAATTTTATAAATCCCCAATGTCATATAAGCATGCGGTCAATTCCTTGTTACTGAAAATATCAAACTTTACAGGTTAACCACCTCTGCAAGAAAGAAATGTTTCCACGCGATAATTTACGCTTGTTTCAACAGTAAAAAAATCTATGTTTCAATAATATCGGTGCTATTTTCAGGTCTGAACTCTTCGAATGTTCTCCTAGAACAAATTTCAAGCCTATGAATATTAAGGAATGGCATTCTGACACGGTCTTGCAGATGTGCTTCAAAACTATTGCAAGGTAATTGCGTGGTACTGTCCATTGATCGTAATGTTCGCTGTTTCTGACAACGTTTTATAAGCGGGTTAAGCTTTGTGCTTAATTAATTATCAAGTTGCATTATATCTGAAAACAAGACGTAAAGAGATGATGCCATCGCAGAAGACATTTGAGGCACATCTTAGGAGAAAGCCCGTTTCTATTTCCCAACATCTGCTACAAATATTGAAGAGACTGGGCCAGGGTAAGCCTTGCTAACCACATCCTTAGCTATGTGCCATTCTCCAGGCAATGCAAATAATGCAAAGATTAAAGATAACAACTTGATAATCTTACTGATTAACGTCTAATCGGATGGATGTCAGTGGTACATCCATGTTTTTCACTTTTTTTTCCTCAAGGTGGGTATCTACTCCGATGGTCAGGAAATTTGCTGTTGCAATTTCTTTTCAGTCATGCAATTCTGTTCTTCCTAGTTGTGGCATCTTCGGTTAAAATGAGTTATCAATATCTAATATGCATATACCAAATCCATCCGATATCTCATCTGTTAGTGTTCTGTCATCATAGAGAACTTTCTTCCTGACAACATTGGATAGATACCTTATTTACATAGCAGAAAATGTGGAGCATATTGGGATCATTTACTGCAAGATTGCTAACATGGATACGAATAAACTTCTACAGATTCCAGGTGAACTATTCTAGATTTGCTGAGTTGGCTTACATACGGTTCTGTAACAGGGCAATCAGGCTCTTATGGATTACTGCGGATATTCAAAGTCTTCAGCTATACCCACCTGAAATTTCACAAGAGTAAATCAGAACAGAGGAAACTTTGAGAAGGGAAAAACGTCTTGTTAGGCAGAGGTATGGATCCTTTCATTCAGTCAAAGGCTACTAGTGTGAAGGGAAAGCATTGGGGATGCCCAAAAAACCAGCAGCTTACAGTTAATACTAGATAATCACACTGGATGTGAAACTTTAGTTGTTCTAATGTGGACAAAGCTAAACTATTGGATCATTACTCACAGACATTTCAATATTTTTAGAACAAGCAAATAGGAGAATGACAAGCCTTTGAGTCCTCATATGGAATGTGATTAGGCTGGGGCATGACATTTTCCCTTTTTTCTTTACTATTTAATTCTAAATTTAATTACTGATCACTCAAGCCAGACACATGCAGTGTAGAAGTGTTCTACAGGGCAATGGCTTTGCTCCCTTGCAATTTAATGACCACTCAAGCCAAGGAAGTTTGAAGGATATGCTTATTGAGGTTGCTTAGCTTAATTTGCAACATGTATAAATATTGGACTAATGTGAATATTATAACCAATCCCACAAGTAGTGAGAATAACAAGTTTGGTATGATAGCTAAGACAAGACAGATAGCACCAAGAACTAATTAAAACAGATGGACATGGTTTAGGCTTATCAGTATGATTACTATAGAGTCCAAACAGCAAACAAGTGCAAGCTTTTGATATAACATCGTCAGCATGGCCTCCAATTGCTCATACCCTTAACAAACAGCATTATTAAAAAAGAAGGTTCAAAAGAGCAATATGTAAGTTCTTGACAAACTGAAACAGAGCCTAACATAAATACTGAAAAGAATATACATGATAAAATGCTTAATGCAATTAACGAGGCTGTTTGAAGTTCAAAGATCCTTAAAATATTTTTCTTACCCATTACAGGACCATAAAAATTCACTAATTAGTGACCATGTCCATGCAGCAGTTTACTAACAACTGATTCACCAAAGCTCAACAGATACCTATGAATCATTAGTTCTCTACTATGTGAACCCAAGAGTTGAAGTTACAAAATGCTATCACTGCTTCTCTCTAATTTCAACATCCTCTGTTATGTATGACAGAATTTAAGCTATTTTTACATATGATCTTGTCTAAAGTTACAAGTACTCAGATGGCCAGGCTAACTGATGTCCAGGTGTGACTTGTCATGCATGACTTGATGCCTGACCTGGATGGCCTGCTGTCAGGTTTGAACAGGACAGATTGTTGAAGACTTTATCAAACTCTAGAAGATCAACTTATCATCTGAATTTTTATGTACGGAACAGAATCTTCTGTTATTATCACCTAAGAAAGAAAAAAATGAATGGATAAGAAGACAGAACCTACCTCCCTATACCTGTGTTCGAGTTGTTCTTTTGCTTGGGGAAAGTGGTTGAACACCATTGTTGCACAGTGAAGATGTTGTCTGAAGTTACATTCAAAATTTCATTAGCCCGTTTTGATCATATACAAGCCACAGACATAAATTTATAGGGAAGTTGACTAGCAGGGCCACCGATACCTATCCATCTATTTGCTGCCACATGAGCAACCTCAATAGCATCATCTGCAATCACCATTTTACATTAGTAGTTAAATTGTCGAACAATTTTATTCAGAATATTCTAAGCAAAGTTCAGTTAAGTTACTGCTAAACTTGAATGAAAAAGAGATGTTGCATGGAAAACAATTCACAATTTCACATGATTGGATCAAATAACAGAGATGCAAAGGCCTGAATAGAAATAAAAAAAAGGAGCACCAACCTCATTGCCTCTAGTGCTGCTGGATCACTATCAGCATAAGCAGCCAATTCTTCCTGAAAAACAGTGCAAAACTGTTGAGTTGTAGATACCTAGATGGCAAAGCTAAATCAAATAAAAGACAGAATGTGAATACACCTTTAGCTTCTTGTGGTGTTCATCTACAGCCTTCAGCTCCTCCAAAGCAGCTTCTCTCTAATCCTAGATCAGTGCATATGAATTGGACTTGCATGCTTGTCATAACGGTGTACAAAAATACACAATTACTTACAGAGTCCTGTCTGCCTCTTTTCAAATTCTCTCTGCTCTTGCTTATTAGGGCTTGAAAGATCAGATTCCAACTTGCTGTAAGTAGTCCTCAGCTATAAACAGATCCAAAGATGGATAAGTTATGACAGGTAATGACCAATGAAGGTATGAATGTGCACTACAAGTTGCAATAAGAAATATTTAACTAGTTTCCATGTTTATCCAAGTGATCCACAAAATGGCAAAAATCCCGCTTTTGCCTAACTCTATTCAATCTCGATGAGAGGAAACAAAAGTTCTTACCTGGATCCCCCTTAATGTATCTTACCCTGATTCCAAAACCATTAGCTGCACTAGTAGGAATGATTAACGTCAATTGATACTCTCTTCTGCAAAGCTTCCAAAGCTATAACTAGCGTGTGATACTGATATGCGGAACCAGCACCACACTATATGCTAAGAAAATTAACATCCACAGTATTTCGTGCTTCACAATTCTGTAAGAAGAATTTAAAGAACTGAATGTGTCTTCTAGCTTGCTAACTTTACTCATGTAAAAAAAATCACACATGATACATCCAAGGTTAAAGGGGTGGTAATGTTATCAAACAATACCTGATTTCCAGCAAAGCTGGGAAGACTCCAAAAATACACCTGCAAGGAAACTACTCAGTTTGGGGGCTAAATGCAAAAGGCGCGTGGGTGAGGAAACATGCAGAATGCACAGTTGTAGTTACATGAACTCATCCACATGTTCTTGAAGAATACACAAAAGAAACCCTTATTCAGTTGCAGATGAATCAACTTTGATGAAAAATCCAATATGAAAAGGCTGCACTACTGAGAAAGCAGTTCAACTAATCTTTGGTTCATGCCACAATTTACTGATGAGAGCTACACTTACTGAGGTCCCTATTTTATCTTTCAAAACAAGATCATCATCCACCAGGTTTTGCACAACATCCTTCACTGACTGACTGATCACTCCCTTTTTAGGACCGAACTTCTCGAGCTCTTTAAGCTGAAAGCAGAAGCACATACAAAAATACAGTTTACATGAAGACACCTAGCAGAACAGCGCTTAAAATAGCAATGTACGACATGGGCAAATAATAGAAATTCATTACTATGAACGACATGAAAATCTGAACCTAAACTTATAGTACCAGAAATACAAATGCATCAAAACCTCAACCTGGTGGTGCTGGCACTAATATACATGTACATAATGCTTGCACTACTATACATAGTTGCATAATTGTATCTCCAAGGATTACTACTGAAAATTGAAGATTAACTAATTTTACTACAAAATGGAACAGATAGCGACTTTCCCTGCAAACATATAATGCAGCATTGCCATGCCAACTTTACAGATGAAAATCAAAATAGCAAGAAACTGGAAATGATTTACAGTACGAGATTGGCACTTGGGTGCCGATTGGTTTCATTTATCAACATAATAAAGCAGCAGCAGAAAGGGGTAAAAAGGCTACTGGGACATCTACCAACTAGTGCCTCCACACTAGCAGAAGAAAGAACACAACCCTTGACTTTGTTACAGATGACTTGCAAACAGCTAATCCAGCAATCCTCAGGCAAATATCATCTTGGAAGAAAAACTTACCAGATAGAAATCCTGACTGTCATAAAATATTTGTAGCATCTGCTCCTGCTTCTCCTCCAATGAAAGACCCCTCTTCTTCGACTAAGCGCCATATGGAAAATAACAGTCAGACATTACCCAATTGAGAAACAAAGGTGGTAGCTAGATAGTAATAGTCTAATAGAAGAAAACGGCTGTGCTTCTGGACCAAAATAACTTAATGGAACTATCAGTTAGCAAGATGCAGCATTGTGAGCATTAAACATCTTAAAATTAGTTATATTTCTTATAGTTGTTTCTTAAATCAGACATTTGCAGTAGATGGCAATATGGCATTAGGTAAAACATATTCCAATGGTGAAACTTGCAAGAAAAATGAAGTAACGCATAATGTGATTCCCACATTTCAACAGCATTGTAAAGATCCGTCAACTAGCATTTCAACAGACACCTGACGCGCATCAAGACCGAGGCCCATGAAACCCTGGTTCCTCCTTAACAAAATACCTCACTAGTATTTGCAACATGCATACATTTATGTGCCCATCTAGTCACATAAGCATAAACTTTACAGATTACTCAATCCTCCATCTGGAAATCAGATTTTTGGCGAATCCCGCATATCTTCAACCCAATCCGGCAATCCATCACCATTCCTAGTTCGGCAGCAGGGCGTGACGCAACCCCACCTACACAACTACCCTTGCAATCGCAGAAGAAATATAAAGAATACCCGCGTCAAGAAGAGGCAACCCACGAACACCCCATGGTTGAAGACCGCAGCAGCGGCCACGGAAAATCTTCTGGCGACGACGACGAGGGACGAGGAGAGCAGCGGAAGCGGGGGAGGGGGGGGGGGGCGGGCTTACCATCCCGGCGACGGCGAGGGCGAGGCGGCGCGGGTGTGGCGTGGTGCTGTGTTTTTCTTTCTTTTTTTTTTTTGTTTCTGCAGAAGATTTATGCGTTTCAACCTTGGGCCGGAGAAAAACATGGGCCATTACCAGAAAAAAAATGACGAATGAATCCTAGTGTACTTGTGGGCTGTGGCAGGGGTCTGTATGGTATGCCTTGAATTTTTTTATTTTCATATATATTTATTTTAATATTTACAAAATAATTATAGATCCATCCTCCAACGCTCTCTAAGAAGTTTTTTTAACACTCTTGACATTGCTGAACGCCAACCAGAAAAATAACAAAACTAATGGACTACTAGCCCTGAAGGACTTTTGGGCAAATATAGTGGCAATGTAAATACAGTGACCGTTGCCAGTTATCACGTTATCACCATAAGATGTTCATGGGATGAGATGTTTTCTTTGTGCAGACAACGATTTCGTTGTAACTTCTACCCATTATATTATTTCATCGCTCGCCCATATCATATTTTTAATTACACCATTAAAACTATGTTTCGGTACACAGCGAGATCTAAAAATATGTTCATTTACTAAGTGGATTGACTTCAAAAGACCACAAACGCAAGTTCAAACAAAGTCACAATACATGCATGCTAAGAAAAAACATGAGTAATGAGTAGAGTTTGTTAGTTTAGACTAGTTGTCTAAGATGGTCTAAGCATCCAAAATACGTGTTTTTCGTACAAGAGACTCATAGGAGAGATATTTTATTTGCCAAAAATAAATGATGACTTCATTATACTTCTCACTCGTAATTTTCTATCATATTACTTCAACACGCTGATATGTAATTATAGGACAAGCCAAAGATTTTGTGTGTTTAGCTTGAGATCGATACGGTGCAACCTAACAATGAAAGTGCAAAAGTCCTAGAAGCTAAAACCCTTTCAGAATACAGAGAAAGGATGAAGAATGTCAAAGCCAAGAAAACATCCTTAGCAATCTAGCAACTACAGTTTATCAAATATTGTGGATAAGTAATTGTATTTTGATTATCTTATCAATCATCTACTATGACACACGAACTATACGTATGTATGTTTGATTTGTTTAATTTTCCTTTTCTATTGTATTTTCTATTTGGTTATAAAAATTTTAAACATTATGTAGGTTTTTTTAAAAAACCATAGAGAGAGGCAAGAGTATATTTTTATAAATTGTTCATAAAAATATTTTTTAAAATATTATTAAATAAATATTTTTTTCTGGTCTAAGTAAAAGTTAGTTAACCATTAAGTTTACAACAAAATATTGTTATACCTTTAGATGTTTCCCAAATAAAATACTGCTTCATGTTTTAGCAAATATCATAAAATATTATGAAAACAAAATTCTTAACACTTAATATATTAATTTTTCTATAAAGACAAATTATGATTTATTATCATCAAACATAACACACAAACATACCGTTACCGTTGTGCTCGCGTCGGACTGGGAGGTCTGCTTACCTCCAGTGCAGACCGATTGGTTTCTCTCCATGGCTCGAGGTACACGCGCCGAGGGTCATGAGGTTCGATCGGCTCTGACGCGACGGTGCGGATGCGGGTATGCCAGTTAATTTAACCCTGTAATTGATAAGGAGATGAGACGAACTGGTCAGTCGGACGATAGGCCAATACGGGCCCTCACTATCAGCTGGTTGCCAATAGGATCGGGTTGATCATCAGCCATGTCCGGAAGACACTTCGCTATCGGCTATTTGCCAATAGGAATCGAGACGGTCTTCAATCAGCTGAAGAGCCGATGAAGACATGGACAGGTGTCGATGAGGGATTAGCCGTAAAGCCGATGGAGGCACCGGAGTGTATTCAGAGGATAGCAAAGCGCACAAGATTCCTCCTGATAGTCGACGAAAGCTGTAGCGGTCGTTTATCGGCTGAAAAGCCAATGAAGCTATATACGAAATAGCAAGGAATCGTATAAAAGGTACGGATTGTAAAACTGATGCCACTCCGGATATTGCAGCTTGAGACCCGTCGCCCGCTATGATGACGTCGCTAACGCCGAACCTCGAAAATCAAACCTAACCGAGACAGTACAAGACCAAGGCTAGCAACAACGAGACGGTAGACGTTGGATCGGACATGCTGAAGTAAGAGCGAAGCGAACCCATCGGCTAGCTGAACCGATAAGTTGACATATCTTTGAAGACAGGCGCGTATCGGCTGGAAGGCCGATACACTTAGCGTGGCGCTCGGGGAAGTCTCTTAAGACTAGTACGTATCGGCCGAAGAACCGATACGCTGAGTATGACGCTCAACATATGGATAACTCATCGGCTGGCACTCCGATGAAACACCGTACAAAGACCTATAGGCCTAAAGCTCATTCCACCATCAGCGGCCTCGTAGGTCGAACCTAACCGATACAGCACGAGACCGACGATGATGGAAAGAGCTTGATAGACCGATAGACCCTACAAGGATATGATGCGATACATCCGATCGGCCTAAGAGGTTGAATCTAACCGATGCAGCCTTAGACAAAGTGAGACATATCGGAATAGTGGCGGAGCTTACCCCTTCGCCGGAAATCGGACCTAACGATGCAGCCCTGCATTGAGAACCAAACCCCCAATAAAAGACCTAGATGAACTAGAGTGGCGATGTGTCGAGATTGTACTGATCTAGAGATCTTTTACATGTCTCTAGGGATCTATATTTATACTCTAGGTTTAGAGAGTCCAACGCGTTTTTAACCATCGGACGTTATTTTCTAATAAAAATAAAGAAAAATTTCTCTAAAGAAATTAACTAACTAAATTTTCATATCCATATAAGATAAGATTTACAAAAGATAAAATACTCTGTCCTGAGTTTTAGGACTTCTCCATAAACTTAGTCTTATCTAGATAATCTTCTATTTTGGATCGAGTCTTCTATTCCTTTAATCTAATCGGTTTCTTCCCTATAGCTATCAGATACTTCTTCAGCTGATCGGCTTCTTCCATTTCATGATCAGTCTGTCCAAAATTTAGCGTTACCACGTTGACCTCATGAACAAGGATAAACCGTCCTCTAAAAGATTGCAAGGACCTATGTGAAATTGTAGATGTCCTCTCCTCCCTTCTACGGTTGGGCATACCCGTTTTGCAGGCGTTCTCTTTACCAACTAAAAAACATCCTCTATAGAAGAGAGCTGCCTATTATAGACGGCACGTGACAGTTAAGTGCCACCTCACTAAAAACTCTCTGGGAGAGAGCATTTTAAAAAAAATCCTCTTACCTTGGGTGTAGTTCTGTAATTATCTGAAACAAAAATATAGTTTATAAATATTTAAATAAATAAATGTAAAAATTAAAAGAAAATCATCTGCCTTCGGCCTTCAAGGCAAACTTTGCTATTGCTTCATCTAAGCCAACCGTTCAGCTTGTCCCCACAGATATTTTTATTATTTTTTGAAACCTTTTTATTTTTAAATTTTACAATTAAATCCTCTCAAATTTTATTTTTAAATTCATATTAGCCGTCTGATGTGCTGAAACAATACTAACATGTTATGTGCTATCGGTGTGAAGTTATTTTTTTATCACGCTAGTCTAGAGATAATATAGCGTAACCAAGCGTCTAGAGTGGATTGGTCACCCTAATCCAGATTAAAAATAAGTTTTAGGAGGATCTAATTTTAAAAATAAAAAGGTTTTTCTATGCGATCAAAAACGATTTTCTGCTGTTGCAGGTTAGTCCCATGGGCATCAAAGCAACCAGCATTGATCTGATGGACGGCTTCGATTGCAGCCAAGGCAATCTTTACCGTTGGGACCAAAGGCAGAGGAAACTGATCCCGCGGTTCCGCGAGCGGTCAAACCTTGCTCTGTCGTTTACCTCTACCTAGATCAGACGGCCCAGCTGTTGCATGGCTTGCATCTGTTTGACTGGGTAGCTCGTACAGAGAGAGAATGACAATGTAGTCCTTCTTCCCAAAACATAACAATTTAACATTAAAACATATTTTATTTTATAACTATGAAAAACCTAATACTATATTAAATACATCCTGATACTATAAATCTATTATATTTTAGGACGCGGAAAGTTTAACTCGGCTCTTCATTAATTAATTAGTTTGATGATAGTATTTTTTTATACCTAGAAATAACTTTTTACAAGCAATATTATATTTGATATATTGAAAGCAAGATGTTCTATCAAAATTAACCTAACTTTTTTGTTAAAAAGTTAAGCTATATACCCAAATCATGACTTTCTGCACAAAATATGAAGCTTTCAATACAAAACAGCTGAATCTTTCTACACGAAATACCACCGGCACATAATCTGTTTTGCCGGCAACTAGTATAATCTGTTTATACATATGTTTATTGAGCCGCTTATAGTCTAATTCCCACTGAAATCACTATTTATAAAGGTGAAGAACAATATGTGAAAAAAACTTTACATTAAGGAACCTCATGCGAAAAAACTTCATGAAATGTATGGTATAGTTGGAAGCTGTGTTGGGAGCCCACCATTGCAGCCCAGCCAACTGCACCAGACCTCCAACAATTGATATCATGGCCATGTGATTAACTTCAAAAAAAAAAAGCAACCCATTGCCGCCGTTGAGCCACCACACTGCCTGATATGGGTGTGGATGTCCTAGATTCGGTAGTTGTCACCCTTAGCGCCATGTAACACCCTACAGTTGTCACCCTTAGCGACAATATAATATTATGTCTTAAAAATCCGTATTAGTCTTATCTAAGACCATGTACGTACGTATAGTACTATATTTATATTTTCGTCCTCACGTACTTATAAAAGAATTAATTCGTAAGTACCATGGTTAGAGCATAAAGACTTATAATTAGACGCTCGTCCATCTAAACTTCTAAGTAATAAATCACCAACTACTATGAAAACCACTTTTGAGCTACTTGAGCCTAAACCATACACCACACCACATGCTACAAACGAGTTGAGGTGTTATTTATAGCCACAACTATCATTGTCCATGAGCTGAGTAGAATTGTCCTCGTGGCTAGGGAGATGCCTCTATCACCGTTGCCACCCACGAAATAGGGAAAACCTCCTTGTTGATGCCATCCGTGAAGGGAGAAGCCCGTCACTACCACTATTCATACCACTACGTGGCCAGATATAGAAGCAAAGATCCTAGATCTAATAGCTACTCCCCATGCCTACACTTGGTGAGGAGCCAGCAAAAAACCCTACCACTACTGTCCTTACCGCTATGCAGTCATCCGACAGCTGGCTCAACCAGCGACAAGATAGCAGATGAGAGGGGGTAATGATGTGACACATCGAGTTGCCACCCAAGTTATCCCACTAGCACAGAACACCTTTTTAGTGCTGGTTGATAATCCTATGTAGGTGCCGGATTAAGCCGGCACCCTAAAAGCAGCATAGATGAGGAGGTCTCGTCAGTGCCAAGCATGATTTGAAAAACAAGGATAAGAGTTAGCTCGACTCAATTCAAGACAATGCTTTGAATAAAAAAATATGACAAAATCAATCCCAAATTGTTCTTCATTAATCATGAATTGTTCTTCAACATCACAAATCACATAAACAAAATCACAAATTTTGGCACAAATGCATGAGGCATAACTCCTCCAATCAGAATCCATCTATCCATATACACAAGTCATTTGCATGCATCATTTTCAAATCAAAGGGAGAAGAATAGATCAGAACACAACAAGAAAAAAACCACAAATCCCCAAATCCGCATGCCTGGGCGATGGTGGTTGCCTTTGTCATCATGGTCCCATCCTTGCCCCTACTCGCCATGGGTGAAGTCCCCAAACTACCTCACACGTAGATTTGGCTCCAAGCTCACGAAGGCCAGATTCGAGCCCATGGTGACCCCAACATAGCATCGTGGGCCACCGTCATGATGACACCACCATTGCCCATGTCTACCACCAACACGACGTTGCCATCCAACATTGGAAGAAGGGGAGGGAGGAAGGGGCCATCATGATGAGTTGAGAAGGCTAGAAGGGCTAGAAAAGGGAGGGAGGAGGGGGAGTCACTTCTCGCCAGCTAGGGAGAGAGGAAGGGCACACTGCTCGCTCAATTTGAGGTGCCTAAGGTGGAGAGAAGAGAAGGAGGCGGAGAGGAGAGGAGGGGTGAGGGTGGTCGGGCGAAGACTCTTATTGGTCTCAATCGATGGGCTTGGTATTTGGTGGCTGTTACTTATAAACCAATACATAATATATGTCACTACCATAGAAATGGGCTTTAGTGTTGGTTACAAAGAGGCTTCAGTGTTGGTTCTGGAACCGGCTTATCTTTAGGGGCACTGATGACCCTAGCTGCAACGAGAAAAAGACTGAGCCTACCTGATTTGAGCTGCCTTAGTCCAAATCAAATAAAAATCAATACTAATATGCACGCGATAGGGAAATAGGCATGAACAATTTTTATGCCCAATCTTCATGGCGAATCAAAATCGTTGAGATAATTGTCACCACGTGACTTGACGATGAGGTAGTGCACCACGAGATTTTGCACACGTGGTGAACTATCAAGACAGCCGCCCTTCCATGTCCCGACAAAACATGCCCATGCAATCACGTAGTATAGACATAAAGTCATGAATGGGATGAGCCATAGTTTGGCATTCTACAACTCCGTCAAGAATTGAAAAAACAAAGGTTGTAAGCCCCTCAAGACTCACTAGAATTCATATGATCACAAGTCTATAGTTCTGAAATTAGAATGCCAAAAGTCCTTGTTGCTGGTATGTACATATGCATCTATAAAGCTATCTCTAGATGCTAAGTAGAGAAACTAAAATATTAAAATTGAAAGAGAAAACTGAAATCTTTAATTCCCTCATAAATTTAATTGTTGGATGAGCTCCTCTCAAATCCTTGCATGTAGGTGTTTGGACAATGGTGTGTTAAAAAGCTATGTAGTTTCATTACTGCTAATTGCATGCATGCACTAGTTTTTCTTCATGACGTTTTCCTCTATCCAATATTCCAATTCCTTGTGTGTTAATCAAGAGCCTGGAGTATTTGAACACAAGTATAATTATTCTTCCTTGAGAAATATTAATAGAAAAATTAGGCATAGCATTTACCTTTTATTTCCATCTGAGCATATCCTGAAAATAGTAAAAGAAACACATGAAATGAAATGAAAGGACATTGTAATCTGAAATATTAAAGTAATTAAAGTAAGGTTTATGTCCACCTGTAATTGTATTTCTTTCTCTAGTTTATTTTCTCTGCTTCTAGTAATGGGACCCACATTGTCAAACACATTCATTTTGGGATTAACAAAAATATCAACATTAGGATGTCCCCATCAAATACACACATCATCACTATTAGAATATATAACAAAATAATCTACATTATAACGTCCCAATACATAGATCAAGAGCTAATGGAGGACAAATCACAGCGCTCATTGAGTCGATTCATAAATCAACCACTCACAAATCCAAATCAACATCACATACCAAGAACTCATCGATGGATGCACCACCACATATGCAAAACTCACTGCTGACACCGTCTCTGTCACCAAGATGTGGCCGTCCTTGATCTCCCTCAAGCTGCCTCCATCTCTCACCTCCTTGGTCTAGGGATATGTAAGTTGAGTGTGATTAATGATAAATTTAATTATACGAGAGTAATATTTTTTAAGTTTTTCTTGTCTAGTCTTATTTGGATATGGAAATAAAAAATGATGAGAGGTATGTATTAAAATCCACATATCCTAAATTGGTGTCTCTTGTGAACCCAAAATATAGAGTAAACTCTCTCATTGATCTTAATAAATTATGTGCTTGTGTGTTTCTTTATATCCATGTGTGTGCACATCTTTAGGAGGAGCTTATTTTATATTTTGTTTCATATATAGTTGATTGAGTTTTTTCTTTCATACATGTATGAGACGTCTATCTTGAAAAGAAATAAGCTTTCATCTCATCTCTACATGGTTTATATTGGGTTATCATCCAATACCAAAGAGATAAAATATTAAAAGTTTTTGGGTCAAATAATTTGTGTGATTATTGCTTTGGTGATTGATGATAAACCAAATTTTATGGCCACCAACATATGATATGATAGCTAACGACTAGTTTTCTAGCCATTGGCATGGTGGCCGATCCTACTGGGCCACCCTTGGTGGCCTAATCAACAAGCCACTATGAGTTGGAAATTTCTCTCCTAATAGCTAGTTTGGCTCTGTGTGTATAAATGCACCCTCAGCAGTAATAAGGGTAAGGTTTTAGCATTTTATTGCATTATCTTGAACCCTTGAAAGTACTCACATGCCCTTGTGCAGTTAGATTATCTAGTAAAGTGTTGAAGAGTGAGTTGAGCGAAGCCAAGTGCATTGTTTTATTGTTAGAGCTAGCATGGCACTTAATAATCCTTAGGAAACATCCTAGACTTGTCACTATTGGAGGTTACCACCTCCTAGATGGCCTGGATGAGTTTATCTGGTGACCTCTCTATAGGGATTGTGGAGAAAGCCTTGTGGTTGATTATGAGTTGCTCGATGTTCTCCATCTCCGGATTGGAGTAAGAATGAACCCTTATGATTGAGGCTTATATAGACCACTTAAGGATAGGCTCTCATCTTGTTCATCACTTGTCGAGGAGATTCGGAGACTTGGTAGTTTGAGCGGTGAAGTTTTTGAATCTTGGGTGAAAAATCATTTGTCCCTTACCTCATTTATTTTGTTGTATTTACTTTGAGTAAATTTACATACTATAGATTATTTGTGCTAATATCATTCTAGGATTACAAATCTCAACATATGCTAGCTTGTTTGTGTGCTTAGTTAAGACTAGTTGATTTAGGCCTTGAGTTGTGCAAAACCATTTTGATTTACTCTTCTAGGTTTATAACATAGTTTAGCCAAAATATTTTAAAATTACCTATTCATCCTCTCTACTTGGCCTCCTTGATTGTACAGGTTGATGGATCCACAAGCAAGGGTGTTGGGATCCCTCAACTTGACCTCCATGCCATCTAACCCTTTCCTTCCTTGTCCAGAGCCACCACCGTGCTAAGGGAGGGGGAGAAAGATGCCCTTAGTCACCGTGTAGCCGAATCAAATCTAGAAGCTCCATAGCAACTCTAGCATGCCCCTAGTCACCCTGCTATTAGAGTTGAGTGGGGGTGGAGAGAAGGCCACCACCCTTTGCCACTGCTGGAGAAGAGGGTTGTTGGTGACTAAGGCGTGATGACCTTACCCTTACCCCTATCACCTCCTCCTCCTAAGCCGCCTCATCAGACATGGTGCCATCGAACATCTGATTCATACACAACGATGAGGAAGGAGAGAAGAGAGGAGGGCAGCAACCTACTTCCTTACTTCGGCTAGCCAAATCTACTAGTGGGCAGGCCAAGGTTGCTAGATCCAGCGTCGCTAGTCTCCTCGCTAGCTGATGTGGAAGAGGCGGCATGGTGCTTGTGAGAGGGAGGGTAAGGCATTGCTAGAGGGTAGAAACGGTGTCATGTCTCTCGTGAGGTGGAAGGGCGATGCGAGGAGGAAGGGCGGCGGACACCTGTGGATTTGGAGACAAGGAGGGAGACGAGGGAGATATAGGATATAAGGGCAAGATGCTACTAGATTGGAAGAAATGGAAAAGAGACTTAGATTTACTTCCATGCCTACTCGATTGGATCAGCTCCACTCATTCGGCTTGGCTCATCCAGGTTATTTTTTATGTCAGGCCACATATATAACCAACACTAGGAGATATTTTTTAGTGATTGATTGGTCTAAAAACTGGCCCTAATGACCCGTGAGTGCTGATTTTTTTACTTCCAAGACACGTGCGGTCTAGTATATTTAAAACCCTCTATCAGTGTCGGTTTTTAGCTAACCGGCATTGATGTAGCGTCAAGTAGTGTGCATAGAAAGGATCTACTGTTTTTCATGAAGAACCACAGCTCCCCAAGGCTCCCGTGTTGCTCTCGGACGCTACTACAGAACACCAACTAGTGACGCCTAAACCAGCACATATGACAAGAGGGTCAAAATTAAGAACCGATATATATATATATATAGTAATAATCAACTGAACAACCCTCTGTCAACCACAATCAGCCAAGCACAAGGATTAATGGACATATCCAAACATCATTGATGCCATAGGGGTGCATGCGTTCACACGACTTCCTGACATGCGCCGGGGCATCCCCATGCAAGGTTCCGACAGCCTACCATCACATGCACACTCCTTTTTGTGGTTTTCTTTCATTTTTTTTACTCTAACTTCCTTAATCAAGAATAAAATATCATAATAATAAATTACAACCCAAAATTTACTATGCTTGTGCTTATTACTCATTGCTGTGTAATTATCTAAATATCAAGAAGCATTTCCCATGTTGGACCAGCTGATGCTTCTTGCTTTTGCCATTCTTCAGTGTTGATCCTTTGCCTTTCTTCTGCATTAAACCTGCTCATGTCCAATTCATTTCACATTTCTCAGCGTCCATACATCCTCCAGACAAAGGCAAACGTGTTGGCATGATTGAGATTCCGGAAGAAATATTTAAGGTGCAAATTCTGCTGGACGCTATAAAGATCAGTCGAGATGAATAAGATCGGCAGGTGATTAGTAACCATGGATTTCTCGTCGAAATTTTTTTTCATAAACTCTCATCGTGCATCATGCATATGCTTTGCACAATGTAATGTTCTCTTTTTTTTAATAATAGAAATGGGTTACATCTCCAGACTCTGTTGACATGCATAGCCAATAATTATAAGTGTTT
The DNA here is from genome assembly GCA_030770085.1 of Oryza coarctata. NCBI lineage: Eukaryota > Viridiplantae > Streptophyta > Magnoliopsida > Poales > Poaceae > Oryza > Oryza coarctata. The sequence continues at coordinate 4,140,564 of CM061479.1, forward strand.
AATAAAAAAGAACAATAGGACAAATCCCCAACTCCTCTTAATAAACCAGCTGAATTAAAAGCTAAGACAACACATATAAATTCTAACAATTAATTATGTAGGTACTACGCCATTCAAAGTGGAACAAAAGACCCTAGTTACCAATTCCCAAAGTGTAGCATCACAGCTCGTAGTATCCTGCTCCTCATGAAGACCAAGTATTGAGCTAGTAGTATGAAGATAACCTACATTGGATTAGCCAATTTTTATTATCAAAAATTATATCATTTCGACAATGCCAAATTGATCAATATATAGCATTGGCCCTAAACAAAACTAATTTTTTTGGACTTGGGCACCCCATGAGCCAATTTCCAAATATATCTTTGGCACTACGGATATTGGAAGCAAAGAAAGTACATCACAAAACAAATTGAGCTATGTGACAGTCAAAAAAATGCTGAATTGTCTCTTGTGCATTAAAAAACAACAATGCTTATTACCTTGCCAATTTCTCTTTACAAGGTTATTCCTTTTTATGATTACTTTCTCATGGAAGAACCACATAAATACTTTGATTTTAGAGGCACCTTCAACTCCCACAAGATCCTTTTACAGATCGAGTTTATGATCACGTTATACATTGAGTGAATCAAAAATTAGCTATTTTTATGTAGCAAGTGAAGTAATCCTTTTCATTTGATAGAGTTATATTAGATAGTCAGTATATCAAATTATCCCACTTGACTAGCTTGGGGCCAATAATTGCTAGACTAATAGATACATTTAGAGGTGTTGTACTTATAACTTCTACCCAGAGCAGTGTTTCTTTTGAGCCATGTTATATAGAGAAGAGTATTGGTCTTTGAGAGGACATGTTCCCAACCTCATATCTTTCCAAAATCTTATATTTGTCCCATTGCCATATCTAAAAGACCCAAAAAAAACTAATCTTTCTTTCGCATTAAACCAGCCCAAAACTAGGATATCCTGGGTTTATAAGATATATGGGTGAGAGGTTTTCCTTCAAATATTTGTTTCGCAAAAGATTCTGCCATAGGCCTTCATCATTGACCAGCTGAAATAACCATTTGCCTAGCAATTATTTATCCTTGATATTAAGGTTCTGGACACCTGATCCACCTTGGTTTTTTTGTCAACATATCCTTTTCCATTTGGTCAATCTGTATTTTTTTTGTTATCACTACTCTAGAAAAACCATGATCTATAAAAGTAAAGTCTTTGAAGTACCTTCATGGAATTTCAAAGAATGACAACATAAACATTAGAAGACTCAAAAGAACTAAGTTTAGAAGTACCAATTTTCCACCATAAGAGATGCTTTTGTCCAACCAAGTGCAAAGCTTTCTCTCAATCCCATCCTCCACTCCTTTACAATCAATATGACGAAGCTTCCAATAGTGAATAGGCATGCCGAGGTATCTAAAAGGAAAGGATTCTAATTACATCCAAACAGTTGTATATACTTCTCCTCAACATCATTGGCTCTCCCAAAGTAGAAAATTGCATTTATGTGAAAGTTAATTTTCAGTCCAAAGAGTTGTTCAAAGACATAGAATGGCCTTCATGTTTTTAGCCTACTCAAAGTTATGATCTAGAAAGATAACCATGTCATTAGCATATTGGAGTATGGACAAACTACCATCCACCAAATGTGGAATCACTCCTCTAATCTAACCATCAACTTTGGCTCTCCCTATAAGGATTGCAAGCATATTAGTGACTATGTTAAATAGAATCGAGGACATTGTGTCCCCTTGTCGCAATCCTTTTCAAGTCTGGAAGTTAGGGCCCAATAAATCACGGACATTAATGCTAAAACTTCCCCCTTCAACCCATTGGAAAATCCAGTTACACCGAAAATCCCTTCATATGCGGTGTTTGTTCGAGAAACTAACATTTGACTTTATCATAAGCCTTTTTAAAGTTAATTTAAAGAATGATCCCATTCATCTTTTTTTCTGTACAATTTATGGGTAGTCTCATATAAAATTAGCACACCCTCCATTATATTTCTGCCCGATAGAAATGTTGTTTGGATTGGATGAATAACTTTATGGGCAACCAATGTAAGCCTATTAGTGCCAACTTTTGTAAAAAGTTTGAAGTTGACATTTAGCATGCAAATAGGCATGTATTGTTGGATTTTTTCGCTTCAGCTTTCTTGGTAGTTGCACAATAGTCCCAAAGTTCAATCTAAAAGGGGAAGATCCCCTTGATGAAATTCCCTAAAAAGAGTCATAGGGTCATCCTTAATGACCTCTTAGAAAACTTGATAGAAATATCAAAAAACCGATCTGGACCTAGGGTAGAATTATGTTCTATTTGGACTATTACCTTTGTCTTTTTCTGAAAACTCAGTAGTGAGGATGTCATTTTCAAGATCCGACACTTGTGAGATATCATCATTTTGTTTCTCCGTTATGAACACATTATTTGTTTCTGGAGGTCCAAATAAAACTTCGTAATAATTGGTGATATAATATTTAAGATTGTTGTCACCAATTATTATTCCATCCTCCTATTCCAACTAGAAAATCATCTGCTTACAATGCTTATGGTTCGCTATTAGGTGATAATATTTGGTGTTATTTTCTCCCTGAGATAGGTGTTTTTCTTTGGATCGTTGATATCAGTATAGTTTTTCCTCCCTTAGCAGTTTTGCCATATCATTTTTGGCTTGCTTCAGTGAAGCTACTTATGCAGAAGAGAGCATAGTATGTTCTGCTTTTTTTTCTAGCACATTAATTGAATCTAAAAGCCTCAATTTTTCTTTCTTGCATGTGCCATTCTTGCTTCGAGAAACTAATATTTGACTTTATCAAGAGCCTTTTTAAAGTTAATTTTAAGAATTATCTAATTCATTTTTTTTTCAACTCATGGATAGTCTCATATAAAATTACCACACCCTCCATTATATTTCTGTCTGAAAGTGTTTGGGTTCAGCAAATAACTTTATGGGCAACCAATGTAAGCCTATTAGTGTCAACTTTTGTAAAAAGTTTGAAGCTGACATTTAGCACACAAATAGGCTTATATTGCTAGATTTGTTTCGCATTGGCTTTCTTGGTAGCACAATAGTCTCAAAGTTCAATCTAAAAAGGGGATTATTCCCTTTATGAAATTCCCTAAATGACCTACTAGAAACCTTGATAGAACTATGCAGAAAACCCATTCAGGCCTGGGGCAGAATTATGTTCTATTTAGAATATTACCTCTTTGACTTCTTTTGCTGAAAAAGATGTCATTTTCAAGATCCGAGATATTATCATTTTGTTTTCGTTATGAACACATTATTTATTTCTGGAGGTCCAAATAAAACTTTAAGATTGTTATTGGTGATATAATCTTTAAGATTGTTGTCACCAATTATAATTCCATCCTCCTATTCCAACTAGAAAATCATCTACCTACGATGCTTACTATTGGCTATTAGGTAATAATATTTAGTGTTATTGTCTTCTTGAAGTAGCTACTTTTGTTTGGATCATTGGTGCCAATATAGTTGTTCCTCCCTTAGCAGTTTTGCCACATTATTTTTGGTTTGCTTCAGTGAAGCTACTTATGCAGAAGAGAGGATAGTATGTTCTGCTTTTTTTCTTTTTTTCTTTTTTGCCTAGCACATCAATTGAATCTGAAAGCCTCAATTTTTCTTTCTTGTATGTGCCACTCTTGCTTTGTGCCCACCGTCATAAATATAGTCTGAGGTGTAATCTTGTGTTTTCAACATTACATGGGGTTATTTCCTTTATTTGTATTCTGCCATTCATTAGTAACAATCTCATAGAATCTATCGTTCTCAAGCCTTCACAATTCAAAATTGAATAGTGGCTGGTTGCCCAAATAACTATGTGATATGGAACTAAGTATTATTGGTGAGTGGTCCGGAATGGCTCATGGTAGGGCTTGACACCTGACTAATAGGAATTTATGTTCTAGTCAGTGTTCATTATTACTCTATCTAACTTTTCTTAAGTTGAATTATCGAGGTTATTAGCCCATGTGAATTGTCTCCCTAAGAATTTATGTTCCCAGTCAGTGTTCATTAATACTCTTAAATTGAGACTATTGATAATCGCATTAAAAAGAAAAGGCCATCAGGGTCAAAGGAATTATTGTTGTTTTCTTCTTGTGACCCAACAATACTGAAATTTCCCCGGGCAGCACCATATGCTGCCATTAAAATCTAAGGCAAAACAAATAAATTGTAGCAATTAATTCTGTATGTACTACGCTATCCAAAGTAGAACAAAAGACCTCTAGCAACCAATTTCAAAAGTGTAGTATCACTGTGCATAGTATCATGCTACTCCTGTGATGGCATCAAAGACCAAAGTATGAAGTCTGCTGTAGATATCTAAGATAATCTGTATTGAATTGGCTAATTTTTTATTATAAAAAACTAATCATTAGGATAATGCCAAATTGAGCACTGGCTCCAAATAAAACTACCTATAAGCCAATCTCCAAATATATATTTGGCACTAGGGGTTGTCAATGCAAAAATTGGTCCCGCAAAAGACACGCCAAGAGAGCATTTTCGTTGATAGAGGTCCGATACAATGTGTCTACACACGCAAAGGTTTAAGATATCTTTAGCATCTTTGGGTTATTGAGGTTTAGGACATACTAGTTAATTTGGCCTCCAATTGATAAGGAAAATAGATAGAGTTAGATCGATTAGCCAATCGACTGATCGGTTGGTTAATGGCATAAGCATATAGCGAGGAATAAAACCGCAGACACATCGGCTATAGAGCCGATGGCGCTCTGAATAAAATAGACAATAAACAGTAAAGAGTAAAATCCGGTCTTTTGAAGAGACAAGACCTAGCAACCATCGATGACCGTACTGTTAAAACTAGCCTTGATAGATTGGTTGAACCGAGATAGTGCTAAAGCTAATAGCATCTGATCAGTAGAAACTAAATCAGTTGTGCTAATAGTATAAGTGAGCCAATCAGTCAATAAACCGATATAGACTCCTGCTATCGGTTGCGAATCCAATATAGGCATAGAAATACAATATAAATAGGGAAACTCATTGGTTATCTAAGCCAATGAAAGAAACGAAACCTACTAGATAACAATACTAGCCTTATTAAATACAATATTGATAGATCGGACCTAACCAACACGTTATAAAGCTAGATCTAATAAAGTCAGATCGATCACTAGCTTATTAATCGTGGGCAATCTATGTATATCAGCTAAAAAGCCGATACGTTAAGCATGAAGCTCAATGTAAATGTAACTCATTGGCTAGCTAATCCGATGAAACGTCGAGTTAACACTCACCAACTTAGGGCTTAATTTATTATCAGCAGTCTAGAAAGTCAGACTTAACAGATGCAGCATGAGACTGATGACGATAAAAGAAGCTCGATATGTCGATAGATCTCATATGAATGTGATGTGATATATCCAATCAGACTAAGAGGTCAAACCCAATCGATACAGCCTTAGATAGAACATATATACTAGGATAATGATGGGACTTACCCCTTTACCAAAAATTAGACTTAACCGACGCAGCCCTGCGTCGAGAGCCAGAACCCACCAGAAAAAACCTAGATGAACTAGGGTAGCGATGTGCCAATATTGTATTGATCTATGAAGATGATTTACAAGGTCTCTATGGGTTTGTATTTATACCTCGAGATTACACAAGTCCGAGATAGTTACAAACAACCTCCGGATATTATTTCTAAAGCAGAAAAGGAAACTATCTCTAAGAAAATAATAAAATTAACTACTCCTACCTAATTACAAGAGATATATTATAAATACAAAACTACTATACTGTGGTTTCTATGTTTTCTTTCTAGATTTAGTCTTATCTGGATAATCTTCTATCTTTAATTGATCATCCAATTCGATCAGCTCTTTCCTTATTCGAGACCATCAACATTTTGGTCACACTAGATCTCACGCACGTGGCGCAATCACGCCAACACCTAGGAGGCCTGCTTAGCTCCAGTGAAGGTCTATCAGCTTCTCTCTGTGGCTCGAGGTACGTGCGCCAAGACCTGGGAGGTCCGCTTAACTCCGGTGCGGGTTCCTCAACTAGCTTTCTGGTCTATCCATCGTGACGTGTAGGCATGGGTGTGCCTGTCAATTTGACACTGTAATTGACAAGGAGGTGAGGTGAACGGGTCAGTCGGATGATGGGCCGATATAAGCTCTCGCTATCGGCTGGCCACAGATAGGATCAAGTTGGTCATTGGCCATGTCCGGATGGCTCATGCTATCGGCTGGCCATCAATAGCAATTGGGACACTCTTCCATCGGCTGGGGAGCCGATAAAGGCGTAGACGGATGTTGACGAAGGATGTGATGGCTCCAGGTGTAGCGAAAGCAAAATCCTGATCCATCGGTCGCAGAATCAATGGAGGCACCAAAGGGTATTCAAAGAATAGCAAAGTATGCAAAATCTCTCCTAGTTGCTGACGGAAGCTGTAGCGCTTGTTCATCGGCTAGAAAGCCGATGAAGCCATATATGAACTAGCAAGGAATTGTATAAAAAACACATCGGCTACAAAGTCTATGCCATTCCGGATATGATGGATGATGAACAAGGAGCAGGGCCCGATCCTTCCATAGCATAAGACCCGTCGCCCACCGTGACGACGCCGCTAGCAACAATCTCGATAGATTGGACCTAACCAAGATAGTAAGAGACCGAGACCAACGGTAAAGGGACGGCGAACGCTAGATCAGTCGTGCTGAAAGAAGGGCAGAGCGAACCCATCGGCTAGTTGAGCTGATGAGAGGACATTTATGAAGATATGCGTATATCGACCGGAAGGCCGATGCATTATGCATGACGTTCGATGGAAGTCTCTGAAGATGGGTGCGTATCGGCTGAGGAGCCGATACACTAGATGTGATGCACTATACATCGGCTAACCACTTTGATGAAATGCCGGGTAGAAACATACATGGCTACGGCTCAATCTACTATCGGCAGGCTCGTAGGTCGAATCTAACCGATGCAGCATGAGACCGACGATAACAGAGAGAGCTTGGTAAACTGATAGATCTCGTACGGACGTGATGCGGTACACTCGATCTGACTAAGAGGTCGAACTTAACCAATACAACCTTAGACAAAACAAGATATACTGGGATAGTGGCGGGACTTACCCTTTCACCAGAGATCGAACTTTACCGATACAGCCTCGCATCTAGAGCCAGAACCCGTTAGTAAAAACCTAGATAAACTAGGGTGGCGATGTGCCAAAACTGTATTGATCGAAGGATGTCTTACAAGGCTTATACGGGGTCTATATTTATACCATGTTATTACAGAGTCCGACACAGTTACAACAATCATTGGACATTATTTTCTAAAAATATAAAAAGAAAATATTTCTAAGAAAGTTAACTAAACTAACTAAATCTTCCTAAAGATAGATATGATTTACATAGATAAATTATTCTATCATGAGTTCCATAGCTCTTTAGACTCATCCTTATTTGGATAGTCTTCTATAATTGGACCAAATATTTCCTTGCTTCGTTCGATCGGCTTCTTTCCGGTAGCAATCGAACTCTTCTGATTGTCTTTTCAATGTATTCCTAGGCTTATCAAATTTTGGCGTTAACACATTTCGTCCGATCGGTTTCTTCATCTATCAATCGGGCTCTTTCTATGAGCCGAGATTCTTAACCGAATTTGTTTGCAAACTTATCAAATTTTAGTGTTAAGAGATATATAAAAAGCAAAAAAAACACATTATCAAGCAAATCTAGCTATGTGACGGTCAAAAAAAAGATGTTATGTGATGTTCTCTTGACAGATACAAACCTTGATTCGAACTCAGAAGCTTAATTACTCAGGATGCAGTGAGTCATTTGAAAAAACAAGCATATGATGACAGGCTTTGATCACGAAATGAAATACAAGTATGCAGTATCTTAATTCGTGTTCAACTCTGAATACAAGCATTGGTGATGATGCTTCGATTCTGAATTTATCGCCACAGACACAGCACTAAATCCTCCAGATTTGCATGTTACACATTAAAAGTAAGACAGCGGTCTTGTCTTCTTGCCTTTCATCAGACTCAACTTCTGATAATTTGTTGTTTGTATTTGGTAGCTCGCATCCACAGTCCCCTCCGTATGCAGCCGCCTCTCTCGTCTACCGCCGCGGCCGCTGAGATTCCACCCGCCTGGAGCTGAGTAGAGCTTGCCGTTGGATCAGTAACCTATCCGTGCATCGGGCATCCTGATCGGGGCTGCACAACCAGGTGTTTGTATGCGGTATTCACCAATTTTTTTTCCCTCCCACTGCCCCACGTCGCGTGCATAGTGAGCGCACTCAACAGAAAACCAAAAAAAAAAAATCATACCCCCTCCGAGAGAAAATTGAAAAAAAACAACAACTTTATACTCACCCTAGCCAATTTATCATGGGCTATGCCCATTCCCAATAGACCATAAAATAAAATAGACCTATCATAAATCAAAATTCCTACGGACACTTTACTAGTTTTATATAAAAACATAGAAAGAGTAATTTTGTAGAAAAACTTTAATATTGAGACCTAATAATTTTCTTCTAGAGATAAAAAAAAGTGTACCTTGAGTCTTGAGATAAAAATGTTAATCAAGAAAACTAAAAATTTATTTTTTAGAAAAAAAAACATGGGCAAACCGAAAATGTTTTCTCAAGGAGAGAAGAGAGTATCCCACATATTTTCTTGGTACAAAGGATCGTGCTGCAGCAAAAGTAACCTGGGTGCCACCTATATGTGGACTTTTGGGGATGGAAAAGAGACGCCAACTCATGAACCATGGCGTTTTAGGAACAAGTTGGTACAATAAGTAAATACTCCTATATAAAGGATAAATACTCGTATATAAAGGCCAGGAGGGACGATGAGCAATAGGCAAGCCAGCGAGCGATAGATCGACACCGCATTCCACTCCGTACGTGTGCTGTGGCTGTGGCTGCGTGTGATGGAGGTGGCCCGCACGGTGATCGGCACGCTCCAAGGCGCCATGCAAGGGTGAGCTTGAGATGATGCAGGCCTTCGTCAACGCCGCCGATGAGGAGCGCGGCCGGCCAAGGCGTGGGCGAAGCAGGCCAGGGACGTGGCGCACGACATCGACTACTCCCTCAACCGCTTCGACGTCCGCCTGGCGCGGTCGTTCGTGGCCAAGGAGATGAAGGAGCTGAAAACCATGTTCCAGGACGTGATCGACAGGAACACGCGCTACAACCAATTCATCGACGTTCTTGCATGGATCAAGATACCTGTACCTTTCGATGCAAAATTCTTCTTCCACAGCACGACAACACAGTTGGAAGCAAATGGTACCCCCATCGGCTTTTTTATTTTTTTAAACGAGGCCCATTAACATGAGTTAAAAAATAATTTGCATGAGTGATTTGCCATTTTATTTCCATTATTTCTATGCAGTATTTTTTTTTTTGCATGAACCATGTATTATAAAATTCAAATGTTAAGTCAACTAGTAAGGTACCCCGGGCGAATACACGGGCATGCATATTAACTGCTCTCTTTTTGTTAACAAATCTCAAAAAAAATTATTGCTAATAAATGTATTTTATTTGTAGAATCATGCTAGCCCTTCCTCTAATTGTTTCATATGCTTATAATTTATTATATACTTACATGTGAATCAATAAAGATGGAGAAAAAATACATATCCAAACCAAGACACTAACTCTATGATATATATAGGATGCATATGTTTTTTTAAAAAATATCTATGATACGTGGGACTTGTATGGTATTTTTTTAAGAAAAAAACTTAGTCAAGATGACTCTTAAAATGTAAATGTAATAGGAAGAAAGTTATAAACAAATCATGACATTAAAGGTTGCCAACTTAATCAGTGGCTTATACATATAGAAACTTATTGTGTTAATGGATTTATCATTGCCTTTGTCTCTCGACGGGTGTGAATGCAAAAATACATATCATGTGAAAAAATATACAAATAAAAATAAAATTTAAAAATATCATTAGAATGTAAAATTTAATGAGTTATTTTCTAGGGTTAAGTGCCCATCAAAATAGTTCTACGAGTAAAAGCATTATAATGAGCATAATTGCTCAAATGATTTAAAAGTTAGGTAAATGGTTTAGAATTATCATTGTACATTTGGTAGTCCGTATGTGAAATAATGATATGTACAAATCTATGTACCCATATGAATCATTTGTTAACATTTGATACATCATGATAGGTTTCTTCCTACGTAGTAAAACTAGCTGGATATTTTATAACTCATTGTGACCTTTGCTGCGAATGCACCTACTCTTTCCTTTTCTCAAATTACTGGATTTCTCATTGTTTATTAAGGGATGCATTTGGTGGGATGTGAGGGATATGCTAAATATAGGCTCGTGGATTCCAAATCGATTGTGTCGTGTGGTAGACAGCCCATTATGATAATGTTTTGTGCCAAGTGGCTAAAATAATTGTGCACGCATCATTATTTTTGGAACGTGGATTTTTTAATTATTGTCATAACGATTTAGATATTTTTCTATACAATTTATAATTAAATGTTAAGAATTCATATATTCCAAATCAATCATTCTTTGTAATTTTTTTTGTTTAGCTAGAGTGCAGTGGGCATGAATTAAGTACAGTTAGATTACATAATCTTTAATGCAAAGCCTAAAATGCCTACCTTACTCTTCGTCGTGTGAAAGAATCATTTTTACAATCTAGGTAATTTTTTGCTATAATTATGTTATATTATGTGTAAATCCCTTGAAAATCTTTATGTTTAAAGCACTAAATGATTTTTTACTTTGTTGTGTCCAACATGTTTAATTTTCATGTGTCTAGCATGAAAATTTTGGTGGCTATGCTTCTGTTGCAACTCTTAGAAAATGTGCCTAAATAGCTACAAAAGTAAGCCTATCTAAGATTGTTGCGCCTTCTAGCACTTCCTGCCCACCACCCCTATTGATGCATTATTCATTGCTCATCAAGATGTTCTATTCACTCCACCCCTCTCTCTCTCTCTCTCTCTTGCACGCGTGCTTACGTGGGGGAAAATCTTTGTGTTACAAAGACCAAACAAATTTAGTCTCTTGCAATGCCTAGTCACTATATATATAGCCCATGGCTGCAAATGTGTCACAAATGTGTCAAAGTTGCCACATAATCCAGCTTAGTGTTGTTTATGTCTTGAAGTAGTTATTCTAGAATTTATTCATATTTTGATATATAGTAAAATCTAATGGATTCAAAGTTAGTATGTTCATAAATTGTTAATGCTCATATATAGGGTTATTCACGCTTTTTAATGTTACGTGCATAAAAAATAGGCAAATTTATCTTCATACATGAAAGGTATGGAAGCCCATAGCAATATTTATGTGTATCAATCTATGATACACTAAGAGTTTATTAAACGCTTTCCAAAGATCACAAAAGATCAATTGATTTAGTTGGTCCGGTCATTTGAGCGTACAAGTGAAGGTGACAACTTGTTTCCTAATTACTGTGAAGTTATTCATAGTGAATTTGTTCTTTTAACCTAGATATTGCATATCTAACTTGGCTAAGTATATTTGCAAAATAATGTATGATTATGTAATCTATGTTGTCAAATTATTTCATAATTTGGTATCGCAATTTAGATAACCTGTAATGTAAAGTATAGGAGTACAGTCCTAGATAAATTTTTCTTTTGTATGAAAAATTATTTGAGGTTTAATTTCTAATTTATTTGTGCATGTTTATAGAATGATTTAACATATGTTATCAAACTTTTAATAATATTTCATTGCTATCTAAGTAGCCATACAAAGGGTAGGGTCTATGTCCAAATGGCATACTTTTTACATGTAGTATGGATATTAAATTATTTGTTTAATTATAAATAAAACAACAGTTGAAATGAATTAAAAATCAGGCAAGTAACTTATGAATTATGATCGTTTAGTTGTTTTTATATTGAGTTGTTAGCTAGAAAATAGGATAAAAGCAAATAGATAGGGGAGAGGAGAGGAGAGTCAGAGAGGGAAAGGAGTACATATAGCGTGCACGTACGTACGGGATAGGAGGGGGGAAGAGGAAGTCTGGCTTTGTTTTATTTAAGATGGATGTAATAGTTAAAAATAATGTTTTTTTCTTAAAATTTTTAGTATTTTTTACTAATTTATTATAGATAATACTTGGCAGCTTAAGAGCGCTCTAGAGGATATTTAATAGATATTTAGTATATAATAAATACTTTCTCCATTTGGAATTAGTTATCCTTCTAGGTTTTGTACTGAGTCAAACATGTACCATTAATTTTTAAAAATCTATATAGTTTAACAAGTATATTATAAAAATATTTCTAATGGTGAATCTAAAATATAAATATTATGATTTTAAACCATATAAGTTTATAAAAATTGATGGTCAATAGACATTAAGATGCTGTAATTTTATGGTTTTGTCGGACACTTTAGTTTTACGGTTATTTGCCAAAAGGCAATTTGACCATTATTTCAATATATTTTCTTAAAATGAGAAATAAAACTTCACAAAAGACAATTTTTAGCCTTGGGGCACCTTGCAAGATTTAAATATAAACAAATATTAATTGAATTTAAACATATTTCACAAAATTCAAAACTTATTGCAAATTACAGAAATAAAAAATATTTTACAAAAAGTTTTTTAAATTCAGATAATATTATTTTCAAATTTTTATTTTTGAATTTTTTGTCAATTCTCATTTCTGCAATTTAGGACAAATTTTGAATGTTTCAAAATCTGTTAAAATTTAGCCAAAATATTTTCAATCAAATCTTGTATGGTGGTATAATCGTCTTTTAACAATATTTTATCTTGACTAGAAGAGAATATATTAAAATAATAGTTGGAGGGTTTTTTAATAAAGAACGATAAAGTTTCATGTAGTAAATGCAATGTAGTGTCCTAGAACAAAATTTGCCAAGATTAAAATGTTTGACTTAGTTCAAATATACAACAAATAATTTGAACGGAGGAGTAGATGGTAGATCAAATATAATAAATATCAATATTATGGACAAAGAAGAGTAATTTGACATCCTTTGGAAATACCATCAGACCCACAGCAACACGCAGGTGGTAATCCTAGTATCAATGAAATTTCAGTTCAAATGGAAAGGACTGAGATCTACTAAAAGGAGTGGGGTTTTCCAAAAGAATTCTGGTACTGAATTGTTTGGTGAATTTTGGTTATGTAATTATATTTTGTGTTGATTTGATCCGCATACACAATTATATATCAGGAAAGGGCTTAACCAGTTTTCTTATATGTACATACAGGATCCTGAATTCATTGGCTCCAATTTGGTTCGAACTATAAGCGTAGAGACCATTGTTGGATGGATATCTTCCGGATCTGATGTAGATTTTAAGAATGATCTGAAACATTTAGAAATGAGTATGGCTGCAGCTACCTCTGGCTACGATGCTCCGAAGCTTGTTGGGAGGGAAATTGAAATGGGTAAACTACTTGAGATGCTCGTTTCCGTGGATGGGCAAAATCAAAGTGATCTCCTTGTGGGGAGCGCACGGTGTTGGGAAGACGGCAATTGCACTTGCTGCTATCAGAAGTGATAACTTTAAACTGCGGCCGTTCGACATTCGTGTCCTTGTTAAAATGAATCATTCAATGGGTCCCAGTGATTTCTTCCGCTACCTCGTTGAGAATATCAGCAGCGACAATGGAGGCGAAGGCACTTCATCAATTACGATGCCGATCACTGGGAATGATGAGACCATATGCAAAGTTTGACCGAGCTCATGTACAAGAATAGCTACGTCATTGCTGTGGATGGCTTCATGTCCATCGAGCAATGGGACGCGATTATGCGGAACTGGCATGCTGTTCGGTCCTCTAAGGGATGTAGATGCACTCTCTCTCTCTCTTCCATGGTACGTACTTGAAACCTTGGTTATCAGAACCAGCTTTGAGTCCGTCTATGGCTCATCCGCACATCACTACTAGAAATGCTCTTCAATTTCTTTTAATTTTGGTTGTACACGAGTAATCTATTTAGTTTCGGATTAATTGAACAGTTTTAAAAACCTAGTACTGGTTGGTGCTAAAGTGTTTATCTTATACTGTTTTTTTCTATTTATTTTGCCATTTGTTGGTTTCTTTATTGCTGTATTACTTGATTTACATATATATATATACATATGTGTATATATATATGATTAATGACCTTGTTAATAATACGTTCAATGATTCATTGAGTTGTTTTTAATAACTATTATATAATTCAATAAGTTGTTTTTAATAGCCGAAGGAGTTAGGATGATGACAGCGTTGGCGGTGGGCGAGCGCATGGCAGCGTTGACGATAGAGATAGAGACGACAGTGACATGGAGGAAGGCATTGTCAGTGGCAAGACATGCGTGCGGTGCGGAGAGTGGCGCTATCGATGGAAAGGTGGGCATACAGTAGCATTGGTGTGGATAGCGTCAACATAGAAAAAGACAACATAAAGAGACAATAAGAACACAATCTATAGATATTTAGATAACAGAATATGATAGGTGTATATATATACCTATATATCATCTTATCTTTAGTACCGATTGTTCTGTATAACTAATATAAATTTTTTACTTGGTCAAAATATTTTTAAAATCGGTTGTTTTGTATAACAGGCAAAAAAAAGAATCTTAAGTTAAAATATGGTATAAAATTTAGAAAATAGAAAAAACATAAAAAATAATTTGAAAAACCAAAAAATTGTAGGATAAATAAATTTAAGAAAAAAGAAGATTAGAATAATTAAATTTAAAAACTTTGATGATAAAAATCTTCTAGATCTTGCAGTTTTTACCTAAACAACACATAAAACTCTTAGGTTTGTGTGTGGATATCCACCACCCTAAGAAAATAATACACGCTATCGATAAACTCCTTCGATCATCTGTCCATTAATATATCCAAACACTATTTCTTTAATAATGCATGCAAGTTATGCACGGGTACGTGGTAGAATTATATACCACCTTGCTACTAGTTGAGTAAAAAGTTGCACTACTATATAAACCAATATGTTCTAAACATAGCAATTTCGGTTTGACCCTTGTATGCAAATCAGGATGAAAAATGTAAGTGAGGTCCATTACGACGCTAGCACACAAGGGGCATTCCAAGTTCCAACAGAGGTCAATGTAGTAGTGATGCAAACCCCCAAAAAACATTGATATTATTTTTATCAATATCGGTTGTTTTGTATAATAGGCAAAAAAGATTCTTAAGTTAAAATATGGTATAAAATTTAGAAAATAGAAAAAACATAAAAAAATAATTTGAAAAACCAAAAAAATTGTAGGATAAATAATTTTAAGAAAAAAGAAGATTAGAATAATTAAATTTAAAAACTTTGATGATAAAAATCTTCTATATCTTGCAGTTTTTACCTAAACAACACATGGAACTCTTAGGTTTGTAGATATCCACCGCCCTAAAAAAATAATACACGCTATCGATAAACCCCTTCGATCATTGGTCCATTAATTAAGAAAATTAATAATTTTAAACATCCTATTTTTTTCTAATCCTTTATACTTTTTCCTCTATTTTCTTATATTTTTTATATCTTATTCTTATTAGACCATATTTTTTATATTAAGACATGCACCAACTTTTCTATTTTACCTAATTTTCTATTCTTTTTCCTCGATTTTTTATAATTTTCGTTTGTTTCCTCTTTTCTTATATTTTTGTTATTATAAAATACTCTTATTATTGCTAGAATACCTTATTTTTACAATTAAAATATACTCTTATTTTCTTAAAAAAATTATTTTTTTCTTATTTATTTTTATATATTTTTTGAGAGAATGATATATATATATAGCTGAAAATACAATATATTAAAAGGATGAAGTTACTAATCTTTTAAAAAAAATTTGGCAACACCTCACTTATACTTTTAGGAATCTTTGATATCATTGATGTCTTCAGCTGATATTAATGTGCTCAACAATATTAATATTGGTTGACGTTACTAACCACGTCTAATCGTTATAACTGTTACTAAAAAATATTAATTATCAATCAGTACCAATGATTCTAGATTTTCTGTCAACCAAACCAAACACTGTTTCTTTAATAATGCATGCAAGCTATGCACGGGTACGTGGTAGAATTATATACCACCTTGCTACTAGTTGAGTAAAAAGTTGCACTACTATATAAACCAATATGTTCTAAACATAGCAATTTCGGTTTGACCCATGTATGCAAATCAGGATGAAAAATGTAAGTGAGGTCCATTACGACGCTAGCACACAAGGGGCATTCCAAGTTCCAACAGAGGTCAATGTAGTAGTGATGCAAACCCCCAAAAAACATTCAAACCCCAAAAAAGAAATTATTACAAAAATAAATTATTCCTAGTAAATCAACAGATCAACAATAATGATACAGCTACAACAACTCGTCATCATTGATTATCAACTCCAGATCAACAACAACAATCATCCAACAGATCAACAACTCATAATCCAACTCAAGAATCACAAGTATCGTGCCAGAATCAAGAAATCAATAATCATAACTGGACAGTCTGACCTCCTAGAGGAGAGGACAGACACAAACATGAAACGCATGATTGATACAATCCGTATTAAATTTAGCAACCCCTGCCTCTCCATCGGCAGTCTGGCCTCCTAGAGGAGAGGACCATTAGATCCAGCACTGCATCGAGCAAACGGGCCAGCCAGTCGGATCCACTAGGCAGGAGGCTGGGGTCATCACACACGGTGGGCTCGGCTTCCTTGATGGCTGATGCAATTGCCCTATGCCTTTGGTGGTGTTTGGATCCTCACAATTTTAACACTGTATAGTATTTATGTGATCTTATTGGAAGTTCATGTTGAAGAGAGATTGGCAATTTTTAACTCTCAAATGTATGCATGCAAATGCTTCTATGAATGTAAGAAAATCCAAAAATAGGCAAAAGTAAATTTATAACTAGGGGACTTCCCTGTGCAATTTTATGTGGGGCTAGTTAAATTGGATTTGATATACTTTTGATTATATATACGCAATTATATTATGTATACAATAGATATTAAATATAGACCTTTTACGTACATTACGTGTTTTTATAAAATTAATACAAACATGAAATGCATGACTGATACAATCCATATTAAATATCCTTTCATTTTTTTGTTGGAGGTCCCGCATAGAATAGTATTCATATATGATATATGACTTATTACATATTTTATGTAATTACCCTGTACTATTTTATTCTTGACGTTGCCAGTAATTGAAATGCGCCAAAAAAATTGACAGGTAGAAGTAAGTCCACAGGATGCTGAACTATTAGCTGAGGAAGCGAAGCATATCGTACAATGTATCGGTGGAATCCCTTTTTCAATTCTCGCTGTGGGTTACTACTTGTCAGCCGGACCAAAAACTAGGGCCAGATGGAGACAATTGATTGATTATTTGAGCTCCCTAGAGTATATAAATTCAAAGGAGTTCCTTGATTTGAGCTATGATGGTTTGACTTACCAGCAAAGGACATGTTTGGTGTACCTGTCAATTTTTCCTGAAGAGAAAGGCATTCGGCAGGCACGTCTAGTGAGGCGATGGATTGCCGAGGGTTACTCAAAGCATATGCCTCCAACTGCGACTGCAGCAAAAATTGTGGAGCAAAACATTGTCGAGCTTGAAGGCAGGGGCATGATCTGGCAATCAAACACCATGTCTGCTGATGATGGCTCTATCTATGAGTACAAGAGAAATCCATGGAAGAGAACTTCCTTCTTGCCCCGGACGGCACCTGCAACAGCTTCCAAAACAAATGGACTGTGCGGCACCTCACTGTCAGGAGGTCAGGAGCAACTGGAAAAGGGAGAAGAATGAGCTGGTTAGCATTGTGGACTTGTCTCTCTTGCAATCATTGATGGTTTTTGGAGAGTGGAAACCGTTCTTCCTATCGACCAAGATGAGGTCACTCGTAGTACTTGATTTGGAAGATACTTCAGGACTAAAAAACAAGGACCTGCAGATGATTGACGTGCTTATTCATCTCAAATACCTCTCCTTACGGGGCTGTGGCAAGATTTCTCGTCTCCCTTTTTCAGTGGGTCACCTGAGGCATCTCCAGACGCTGGATGTAAAATACACACGCATAACCAAGCTGCCGAGATCGATTTTCAAGCTTGAGTCACTTCGGTGTCTCCATGCTGGTGGCTTTGATGCTGGCGTCATAATATCAATTTGTTTAAGCCTGTTAATCTCCCTTCAAACCCTTGGTGCTGTGGAACTCAATCACAAGTAAAATATATTATCAAAGACATCAGCGAGCTGAGTAGATTGAGAAAATTGAAATTAGTGGATTCACACCACTTCACCACAGGAAATGTGTGGAACTTCCTTGAATCGGCTGTCACTCATATCAACCCACTGCAGTCTCTGATCTTTCGATCATGCTATCATGGCAATTTTATATCCTCGCCCTCATCCTCAACACGGCTGGAGAGTCTCAAGCTGCAGACATGGTGCTGATGGGTAATTATTTACTGCAATGGATCGGACAGCTTCAGAATCTTAAGAAGTCGACCCTATCAATGACCAAATTGCACCATACAGACATAGAAACACTTGAGGGTTTACAGAAGCTGGTTGTACTACGTACTCGCAGGTGTTTGTATCGTGGTACATATCTCCTTTTCAGTGCCAACTCTTTTCCAAACCTCACAAACCTTTATCTAAACATCATAAACATCGAGCACATAGAATTCAAATCAGTAGCATTGCCCAACCTTGAGCATTTGTTGGTTGATATCACCCAGCAGGAGATACAATTCCTTGGAATTAAATACCTCCAGAAACTTTACCATATTATACTCCGGATCTGAATGAAGCAACACGGGACAATGTGGTGGCCCAACTCGCTGAGAATCCAACATGCCGCCCCCATCTTGAAGTGCATGTGAGAGACCCACAAATCTCGCGTGATGACCCTGAGACTGAAGCAAACTGAAATGAACATAACCAACACAAGATCCTGAAGCTGCCATCTCCCTTGATTGTTATTGGTCCCCAGGTAACTGATCAAGCCCACTATGAAGAGTAAAGTAAAGTTGTGTCATTGGTTGCCTGTTGGTATGCACGCCATTTCTGCAAAATTTGTTAGGCACTGTTCTTTGCCCTGCTTAATTTTTTTTTTTTATTTGTAGAAAATGTACAATGACTATGAATCCCCCGTGTATACGAGGGGGTCGGGTCTATATATATACAGCCTAGGCGGCTAATGGTCTGTCTAACATCCCCCGTAGTCACAGTGAGAGGGGAACGGACACAGAGACTGGACCGAAAACTAGTGAACAAAGGCGTGGGCAGGCATTTAGTCATTATGTCGGCAAACTGATGTGCCGATGGTATATGGAGCACCCGAACCTGTCCTAATGCAACCTTGTCACGGATAAAATGAATATCGATCTCGATGTGCTTGGTGCGTCGGTGATGGACCGGGTTGGCGGTCATGTAGACGGCACTGACATTGTCACAGTAGACGACGGTCGTGGTGGAGAGGGGTGCACGGAGCTCCTGGAGAAGCTGGCAAAACCAGCAGCACTCGGTGATGGCGTGGGCGACGGCGCGGTACTCGGCTTCAGCGCTGGAGCGGGACACTGTAGTTTGGTGTTTTGAGGACCAGGATACGAGAGTGTCACCGAGGTAGACGCAGTAGCCGGACGTAGAGCGTCGAGAGTCGGGGCAGCCTGCCCAGTCCGCGTCGGAGTACGTGATGAGGGAGTCGATGGGGCTGGAGCTGAGATACAGCCCGCTAGAGAGGGTGCCCTTCACATAGCGTAGGCTGGAAACCTCACTCGGTTCTTGCCCTTTCCGACACGCTCAACGGCTCTCGGACGCGAACCTTTTCCCCTCACGTCCGAGCCAGTCCAACGTGTCTACGTGTCCACGGACACGAATCCCTGCCTCTCGGACACGAACATATTCTCTTCGCGTCCGGCCACTCCCTGCCTTTTTCGCGTCCGCTCTACTCCTTGGCCTCCACGAGTCCACGGACGTGAATCTTCTCTTCACGGACGTGAATCCTCGCACGTCCGTGACCCAACCACTCTCACCTACTCCGCTGTCTACTTCCCATCGGCTTCTCACATCCTTGATCGCCCAATCTGTCCTCTCATCGGCTTCCCCCTCCCATCGGCTTCTTTCTCCCATCGGCTCTTTGCTCCCGTTCTCCCGTCATGGTCACCGAGTCCGCCCTCAGCTCCGGCACTCTCCCAGTCGCCGAATCTGCTCCGGCCCTTGGTGCCACAGACCATACCTCGGGCACCACCTCGTCGATCTTCTCCCCTCCAAACGCTGCTGTGAACGTGAAATCTCACATTCCTATCCCCCTTGACCTTAACGCCAATTATTCCAAGTGGGTTTTCTTCTTCAAATCCCTCTATGAAAAATTCGGCCTCCGGTCCCATATTGATGGCTCCGCTCCACCTCGCCCCGATGATCCTCAGTGGGACATCGCTGAGTGTTGTGTGCGCAGCTGGCTGCTCGGCTCGGTCGATGACTCTGTCCTCGACCTCGCCATGGACAATACCGACCCCACCGCCTAGGACCTCTGGGTAGCCATCGAGCGGATCTTCCTGGCCAACAAGCAGCCTCGCGCCATCTTCCACCTCAACGAGTTCCACTCCATGGTACAAGGCGACTCCTCTGTCTCCTCATACTATCAGCGCCTCAAAGTCAAGGCTGCTGCTCTCCGGGACGTCGGCCACCCTGTGGCCAACTCTCAACTCGTCCTCGCCCTTCTGTGAGGCCTCAATCCCCGCTTCTCCAACACCGCCGATGACATCACCAACGCCATACCTCTTCCATCGTTCGCCCGGGCTCATGACATGCTAGTTCTTAAAGAACTCTGTCTGGCCAATGATGAGAAGACAGTGGCCCACACCGCTCTTCTTACCACAGCCAATAATGGCTGCCGAGCTTCTTGCGCTGCCCCTTCCTTCCGCGGTCCTGGTGGCCATGGCTCCGACCACAGCAACACAGCCCGCACCGAGAAAGGCAAGGGCAAAGGCAAAGGCAGGACCTGGCAGGGTCCGACTCCACCACGACCTACCTCGGTCCCTACCCACCCTGTCGGTCCCACGGGTCCGTGGCTCTGCTACAACCCATAGGCGCCCCAACCCTAGCCACGCAGCCCCATCGGCTAGCAACCCGGAGTTCTCGGCGCCCATCCCCAGGCTCACCTGGCATCGGCTCCCGTTCTGCCGCCTCAGCCGATGCTACCGACCCCAACCACCCAGTCGGTTCCCTCCTAGAACCAGGCTGGTCTCGTCACTGTCCTCAACCAGATGACGCTCCAACCACAACACCCTTAGGTGCTGGACTCTGGGGCGTCTTCACACATGGCGTCATCGGCCGGTATACTTCGCTCCTGTCACCCCTCTTCCTCCCCTTTTGTCACCATCGGCAATGGTCACTCTCTTCCTGTCCAATGCCGTGGTGACTCCTCTCTGTCTACATCCACCACTAACCTCCCCCTACGCAATGTTCTTATCGTCCCTTCTCTCATTCACAATCTTATATCTGTTCGCCAATTCACACGAGACAACCATTGCTCCATTGAATTTGACGCGTCTGGTTTCTCTGTGAAGAATATCCCAACCCGGCGACAGATCCTTCGCTGCAATAGTGGCGGCGACCTCTACACCATTCCCGCTGCGCCGTCCACCCCACACGCCAGCGTCGCCCTCTCAACCAACCTTTGGCACCTTCGCCTCGGCCACCCTGGCCCCGATGCTATCGCCACCCTCCGTCGCAGCGCCTCCATCCGATGTACTCACAGCAGCTCCACAGTTTGCCACTCATGTCAACTTGGCAAACATGTGCGTCTGTCCTTTTCTAGTTCTCTCTCCTGTACCTCGCGTCCATTTGAACTTATACATTGTGATGTATAGATGTCCCCAGTTAAAAGTGTCTCCGGTAATCAGTATTATCTCGCTATACTTGACGATTACACACACTATTGCTGGACCTTCCTGCTCATTCACAAATCCGAGGTCGCCTCTCACCTCACTCACTTCGTCACGTATGTATCCACTCAGTTCAACCTCCCCACCAAGGCTTTACAAGCCGATAACGGTACGGAATTCGTCAACCATACCGTTACAAACCTCCTCACCTCGCAGGGCATCCATCTCCGGCTCTCCTATCCCTACACCTCTCCTCAGAACTGCAAAGCCGAGCACCTCCTTCGCACCCTTAACAACATCAGTCGCACCATGCTACTTCACGCCCACCTACCCGCCACTTATTGGGCCGAAGCTCTGGCTACTCCGACGTACCTTCTCAATCGGCACCCATGCTCCTCCGTTCAGAACAACGTTCCCTATGACCTTCTCTACCGCACGGCGCCCGACTACTCCCACCTTCACGTTTTCAGGTGCCTTTGCTACCCAAATCTCACCGCCACACCTTCCCACAAACTCACTCCCCGCTCCACCACCTGTATTCTCCTCGGCTATTCCACCTCTCACAAGGGATACCGATGCCTCAACCTTTCCACCCGACGGGTCCTCGTCTCTCGTCACGTCATTTTTGACGAGACATGTTTTTCCTTCGGTCTCCTTCATCCGAGATCATCCTCTAGTGATCTCGACTTTCTTCTCACCAACACCGTGCCGACCAGGTCTCCCCCACTGCCCTCTCCATCGGCCCCCTTATCGGCCGCTGCTGAGGATTTACCCGTCACATATCCCACCACTACTCGGTCCGATGTCCCCACCATCGGACCCCCATCGGACCCACCTTTATCGGCCGATACCGATCCTATTTATCCTTCAGCCGATAGCGTTCCCTCTCCATCGGACACCCCACTTCCATCATCTCCTCACTTTCCATCGGCTCCCCCCACCTTATCGGCTGATCTCTCTCTATCGGACCGATCGGAATACTCGGCCCACCCGACCTCATCGGCTCTAGACGATCTAATTCCTCCTTTTCCTCTTGTCTACAGTCGCCGACTCGGAGCCGATGACGCCCCCACCCGATCAGTTCTTCCCATTACTCCCGCACCCCCATTGGCTCCAGTTCCCTCCAACTCTCACATGGTCACCCGCTCCTAGACCGGGTCTCTCCGACCCACTCCGCACTACGATCTCTCCGCCGTCCACAGCTCCATCTCGCCCATCCCGATGACTTCTCGCTCAGCCTTGGCCGACCCTCAGTGGCGCGCGGCCATGGCCGACGAGTACAAGGCCCTAATGGACAACGAGACCTGGCGCCTCGTTCCCCGACCTCCCGACGCCAACATTGTGACCGGCAAGTGGATTTTCAAACACAAATTCCACGCCGATGGCTCCCTTGCATGTCACAAGGCTCGCTGGGTAGTCCGGGGTTTCTCCCAACGACCCGGTGTCGACTACGACGAGATCTTCAGTTCCGTTGTCAAACCCACCACCATCCGAGTCATCCTCACATTGGCTGCCTCTCGCTCCTAGCCGATCCATCAACTAGACGTGAAGAATGCCTTTCTTCACGGCCACCTGACGAAAACAGTCTACTGCCAACAGCCTCCAGGCTTCATTGACCCTTCTCGGCCCGACGACGTCTGTCTCCTTCAACGCTCTCTCTACGGCCTCAAACAAGCCCCTCGTGCCTGGTACCAGCGCTTTGCTGCCTATCTTCGGCACATCGGCTTCGTGGCCTCTGCGTCCGATAGTTCCCTATTCACTTTCCATATCGGCTCCGCCACTGCCTATCTACTTCTCTATGTCGATGACATTGTCCTCACAGCGTCTTCGATATCTCTCCTCAATCAAATCATGGCCTGACTCCACTCTGAGTTTGCCATGACCGATCTTGGTCCTCTCCACCATTTCCTTGGCATCTCCATAACCCGTTCCATCCACGAGCTCTTCCTTTCCCAACGCCAGTATGCCATCGACCTCCTCCAGCGTGCTGGCATGGCCGACTGTCACCCCACTGCCACCCCTGTCGACACTCGAGCCAAACTCTTCGCCGCCGATGGCGCTCTTGTTGCCGATCCCTCTCACTATCGGAGTCTTGCCGGGGCTCTCCAATACCTCACACTCACCCGACCTGACCTCACGTACGTTGTCCAGCAAGTGTGCCTCTTCATGCACGCTCCGCGCGAACCTCACCTCGCGCTGCTCAAGCGCATCCTACGCTACGTGAAGGGCACCCTCTCCAGCGGGCTGCATCTCAGCTCTAGGCCTATCGACTCCCTCATCGCGTACTCCGACGCGGACTGGGCAGGCTGCCCCGACTCTCGACGCTCTACGTGCGGCTACTGCGTCTATCTCGGTGACACTCTCATATCCTGGTCCTCAAAACGCCAGACTACAGTGTCCCGCTCCAGCGCTGAAGCCGAGTACCGTACCGTCGCCCACGCCGTCGTCGAGTGCTGCTGGCTTCGCCAGCTTCTCCAAGAGCTCCATGCACCCCTCTCTACCGCGATCGTCGTCTACTGTGACAATGTCAGTGCCGTCTATATGACCGCCAACCTGGTCCATCACCGACGCACCAAGCACATCGAGATCAATATTCATTTTATCCGTGACAAGGTTGCATTAGGACAGGTTCGGGTGCTCCATGTACCATCAGCACATCAGTTTACCGATATAATGACCAAAGGTCTGCCCACGCCTTTGTTCATCAGTTTTCGATCCAGTCTCTGCGTCCGTTCTCCTCCCACTGCGACTGTGGGGGGTGTTAGACTGAACACTGGCCTGAGCTGTATATATATAGACCCGACCTCTCGTATACGTCGGAGGATTCATAGTCACTATACACTTTCTACACTTAGGGCAATGATTAACTTAGCCATCAACTGCTCCAGGTTTTCGTCCCTTAAAAGAGGAAGAACGAAGAGCCTGGCGACGAACAGCAAGAATTAATGGAAAGAAACTGAGATAGCTTTGCCATCCTCCAGGGCTCGCTGTTTAGCGGTGTACTGATCAACATTTTTAAGAGAGGGACTGTGGGGCAGACAGTTAGCATTCAAAATATGGAGATGTGATGCAAAATTCGACATAAAACATAACTAATTCGACTCAACCCTTGTCAAGCCGGCCATAATCAGCAGCGGCAGCAGCAACATCATTAGAATAATCTGGCTTAAGTGCATAGGGAAATCAGAATTAGAGACTCAGAGCACAAGGCAAGAGGAAATCCTTACCTAGCAGCAGCGAACACCGGCAACGTCATCTAGCGTTTGGTGCCCTCGCACACCCACTGTGCCCCGGTCCGGCGCAACCTACGCCCATGCGCGCGTGCGGCCTTTGCACCTCGGCGCGTGTAAGGAAGAACGGGCAGGCGTGGGCGAGCTTGCGGGAGAACGCCCAATTGGAATTTGGAAGTGGAAAAACGATGGAGGAGATCGAGGGCGGCGTCGCTGGGGGATTGCTCGCAATCGACAAGGAGGGATGGAGGAGGGTTTGCGAGTTGCGACGCAGCGCAGGGGAGGGCAAGAGACGATGGAGATTGCATTGCATAGAGGCCCAATTCACGTTAATATTTTGGGAAAAGTCTTCTTTTTTGGTTTTAAGTTTTAATTATGTCTTAACAGTAATTCTAAAAGCAATGTAAATAAAATATTATGGCAGTATTGTGGACGGTTCCTATAACCATTATGTTAACCTATTTACGTGGTTTTTTACAAATGAATGGGTAAGAAATAGTAAAGTCCACATGTCATCTACTCTCTCCCGCCTTTTTTTCTTCATCTCTCCCAGCATAGCAGCGACCTAGAATAATGCGATGATGAGAAGAGTGGTCAATGACCCGGAGTAGTAAGAGCGGTAGCATAAATCTAACGTTAAGATAAGGGGGAGTGGATGAAGAGTGTATAGTCTAGGGGCACATGATATCGACGCGTCTTGAGATCAATAAGGTGACAATGGACCTCATCAGATCTACCAATACCCCTAGCCTCTCCGCCAAAGCCAGCAAGCTCCACCTTGGTCTCGCCCAATCCACTCCTTGACAGGATAGGTGGCAATGGGAAGCAACTAATTCAAGGAGAGTAATGGTGTTGTTGGCTACTGAGGAGGAAACGCTCACTCACATCATCAAGCAAGAGATCCGCTGCCTTGTCGATGGTAGAACAACAGTGGGACCTATTCCCAATAGTGCACATCAAGGGAGGAGGCGTAAGCGGAAGGTAATGAGCTCAGCAAGGTGGCACTCAATATCACAGTGCTTAGAGAGGTGGTCTCTCTCTTCACCTTTATCTTCGAATTTGTCACCATCGACAACCTCATCATTTTCCTCAATCCTCTTCGAGCTTGCCATCATCAATCGCCTTACTCCTTTCTTCAATCCACACTCGCTGCCATCAAGCTCATGATGAGCGTCCTAATGGTGCTATACCGTTCGTCATGCCGATAAATCACTGTCTGCCTATTCTAGCCACTGCTCTTTGCCATCTATTAACGTCAAAATCTGGACGATCCGATGGCGCTAAAGCCGATCGGCTGGGAGATCCGATGGGGCTAAAGCCGATCGGTTGAGAGGTCTGATGAAGGGTTTAATGCAGTCATCGCCCGATGGAGATACTGAGACAAAGCCGATGAAAAACTGTAGAAAAGCTGATCAGATTAGTAGAAGATTGAATCGGCTTGAAAACAGGGGATTGTCCAATCTGGATCAGGTCTGAGAAGCCTGAGGAAAGGAAGGAGAAGGATCGGCTTGACTAAAAGAAGGTCCGATAGCTACAGTGGAGAAGCCGATCAGGTTGCAGCAAAGGAAGACTCGGTTACAAATTGGAAGATTATTCAGATGAAACCGGGTTTGGGGAAGAACCGTGGACTCCACGGCAGGGTGCTTATTTTTGTAAATTATAACCTTACTCAATTAGGGAGGTTGAGCTGGTTAGTTAACTTCTTTAGGAATATTTTCCTTTGTTCTTACTAGGAAATAATGTCCGATGGTCGTAGACGCGTCGGACTCTGTCTGTAAATCCAGGGTATAAATATAGACCCCCTGGAAACATGTAAGATATCTCTCGATCATATACAAATTCGGTGCATCGCCACCCTAGTTCATCTAGGTTTTACCGGTGGGTTCTGGCTCTCGACGCGAGGCTGCATCGGTTAAGTCCAATATCCGGCGAAGGGGTAAGTCCCGCCACCATCCCGATATGTCCTGCTCTATCTGAGGCTGCATCGGTTAGGTCCGACCTCTTAGGGCGATCGGATGTATCGCATCACGTCCATGCTGGACCTATCGGCCCGTTAAGCTCCTCTGCCGTCGTCAGTCTCATGCTGCATCGGTTAGGTCCGACCTACGGGGCTGCCGACGGTAGATCGAGGTTCAGGCCTATAGTCTCCTACACGACGTATCATCGGAGTGCTAGCCGATGAGTTATCCATGCTCTGTGCTTCACGCCCAGCGCATCGGCCCCTCGGTCGATACGCATCAGTCTTTAGAGGCATCCCACGACGCATAATGCCAAACGTATCGGTGCCCCAGCCGATACGCACCCGTCTTTAGAGAGGCGTCCCCTCATCGGCTCAACTAGCCGATAGGTTCGTTCCTATCCTTGCTACAGCATAGCCGATCCGACGTCCTTCGTATCATCGCCGCTGGCCCCGGCCTCGTATTGTCTCGGTTAGGTCCGATCTTCGAGGTTCGGTGTTGATGGCGTTGCCACGGCGGATGACGGGTCTTGTGTTGTCGTATCCGGAGCGGCATCGGCTTTGCAGCCCGTGCCTCCTTATCCTACTCTTGCCTAGGCCGCATGCGCCTTCATCGGTTTTTCCAGCCGATGAATCACTGTTCGGCTATCCGGAGGGATCCCGTGCGCCTCAATATCCTTTGAGCACACCCTAGTTTCTCCATCGGCTCTGCGGTCAATCCCATCAATACCTGTCCACATCGGCTCTCCAGCCGATCGAACAGCATCCCGAACCTATCGGCAGCCAGCCGATAGCGAGCGCCTGTATCGGACCCTCTCATCTCACTTCCTTGTCAATTGCAGGGTCAAATTGACTGGCACGTTCACAAACCTCGAGACTTAAGGACCTGCACTGGAGATAAGCAGACCTTTCAGGCCTTCGCGTGACCGAGCCGCCGTCCCTTCCCGGTCGCGGGATTTTTTGGCGGTGAACACCGTCATAGGGCTTGTCCATTGTCCTTGCCACGTTGCTCTTTACTGTTTGCTAGTCTTTACTAGCCTGCAAAGGACAAGAGGAAGAAAGAAAGAGGATAGAGAAAGAGAAAAGGGGAGTGAAGGGTGAAGACAGGTGGTTATATTATAATTTATTTTTAATTAATCCTATTGACATGTGGGCTCACATATTTTTTATGTTTTAGGCTCACATATTTTTTATGTTTTATTTTTTTTATTTTTACTTTTCTAGTATGACGTAATCACCATGTCAAAGCCACATGGAATAAAACCAAGTTGAATTTATCACGTAGATGATGTTAGAGATAGTAATGGGTATGTATCCACTGGGTTTATCTCCGTAGCTACACCCATAATAACTAAAAATTCCCACTTCAATACCCACACCCACAAGCGGGTATAAGACTCCTGGTACCAACACCCATATGGATAATGGGTATCCATTGGGTACCCATACCTATAATACGAATTTACAACACCTAATAAATCAGGCAATTACAACAGATTTTTATGTCAACGTTCAAAAGCATGTAAACAAAACCGTCCAACCACATTTCAAAATGAAGAAATTAAATCATAATTCGCGAACGATGGAAGAGGTGTAGCGTTGGCGATGTATTGTAGCCATCCAATTCCACGGTCTCAATCCTTTTGTTTCATAATGTGAAGAATTGGAATTGAGCCCGTATGTATTTAATTTCCTACATTTCCAACCGGCAACTCACATCCACGTGGGGGATTTATCACTAATCGCAGAATTCATCGGTATACTTAGCCAATTGGGTTGGCTGAGCCAGCATAGCCTAAGGCACGCTATGGTATGGTATAGCCCATTCTGATATGGCCCGTTAAAAGGATGACCGCTGACAGTGTCATACTGTCCTACGTGCTAACAACTTGGTCTAAACATGACCTACAGAGACGTCGGACTGTTTCGTGTCGTGCAAGCCGATGATAACCCAACCAGCCTTTTAAATAGAAAAAAATAGAAAAAAAAAGCTGAAACAATATTCACGTCGAGCCGTGCTGACACATACAGGGCGACCGCCCAAGCACAATACGGACCGTCGGCATAGCCTGTGGCCAAATAGACTGAGCTGTATCCGGGCGACCCGGTTAGTCACGGACCATTTGGCCTACAATATCAGTCGGCATCCTCGCACGATCCCATTGTCATACGACCCGATCCCTCACGCGCTCGCGGTCGCGGCCGCAAAATTTTTTTCTAGGGTTTCCGCTCCCATCCCTCCCGGCCGACAAGGGAACCGCCTCTCCCCTCCCTCCCACTCCCGCCCCGCGCGATCCGCGGACTAGCCGGAAGCCTCGCTCCTCAATCTGCCAATTCTCCTTCAGTTTTTTCTTCGCCCTTCTCGCGGTGGTGCTAGATTCGAACCGAATTGAATCAATAGTTTCTGCTAGGGTTGCTGCTCTCGTGGAGGATCGTTCTACGTAGTTCTGCATCCCGTCGTGTAACGATGGCGTGTTGATTCGGGGTTGAAAGGATTTTGTGTAGTAGCCGCAGCAGCCATGGGCGACAAGGGCCTATTCGCCAACGACGGCTCCTTCATGGAGAGATTCAAGCAGATGCAGCAGGAGATGCAAGACAAGGAGAAGGCCGCGGCCGCGGCCGCCTCGCCCTCCTCCGCCGCCACCTCCGCTCCCAAGTCCGCCAACCCCAAGCCAGCTGTCGCCGTTTTCTCGGTGGCGAGCAAAAGGCCGCTGGAGCTGAAGGGGGGCGAGGTGAAGAAGGCTGGGTCTGTCTCGTCGGGCGCCAAGCTCGCCTTCAGCCTCAAGAAGAACAAGGTAGCTGTTGCGCAGGTCAAGTTTGCGGCCGACGATGAGGAGGATGAGGAAGACGCTGGTGCTGAGAGGCAGGAGCCTGCGAAGCGGCAGAGGTCTGCTCAAGCTGATGCTCCTGTGGCGGCTGCCCCGTCAGGGGTCGTTGGTAATCATTTACTCACATTTGATACTGTAATCGCATTC
Source organism: Oryza coarctata (assembly GCA_030770085.1). Lineage (NCBI taxonomy): Eukaryota > Viridiplantae > Streptophyta > Magnoliopsida > Poales > Poaceae > Oryza > Oryza coarctata. The sequence goes on from CM061479.1 coordinate 4,170,693, forward strand.
CTTTTGTTGTAACAGAGATCCCATTACTTTTGTTATATGTTGTTGGCATACTGTGGGTCATAGTTCATCTCTTAACTGGATTGGAACTTTGCATTTGATCATTAGATGTATTGTAATTATGAAAGCAAAACGTAATAGTAGCTATTCATCACTATTCAGTATAGTTTCAGTCCACGGGTTATATTAGCTTATTGAATTTGATGCAGTCTTTTATACAATCATTTCATATGTTGTGTGTTTCTGATAAACTGCTTACATGTAAACATGTAACCGGTGATAGTACCTAAATATCCCTTATGATGGAGCTGCATGATTGACATGGTCTGCCAGTAAAGCTTTCAAGCTCTTATACCAGGACAATTTACTGTTAAACCAAGGAGCTGTGGACATAATATTTATTATTCATGCATATATGAGTATATTGTTAGGTTGTCAAAAACAAGCATCTGTTCCCAACATATGAAATTACTTGAACTGCTATTGACAACAGAAATTTGTGAAGGCTTTGGTTTTTTTTCTTCTGACTGCAGCTTATAGATTAATTGTATCGACATTGATGGGAAGGATGTTGATTGAAAGAGTTGGAAATGTGCATTACTGCTACTGCAGTAATTTGCATTCCTTGTTCATGCGCTTGATATTAATCAGTTATTTAAGTGACATGCAGCCCCATCACCACCATATGATATGACAGTGAAGCAAGTTGCCAACAAATTAGCAAATTTTGTTGCCAAAAATGGGAGACAATTTGAGAATGTCACACGTCAAAGGAATCCTGGGGATACACCGTTCAAGTACGCGGGCCTAACATTTCAGATCATTGTTATCATTATCTACTATATGAATTTTATTTTAAAAACAATTTATTGATAGATGTGCTTGACTTTTTAATTTCAGCTTGTAAGATTAGCTGCACCATTGTGTTAATACTATTCTTTGGTGATTTTCAGGTTTCTGTTTGATAAGAACTGTTCAGGCTACAAATACTATGAGTTTCGGCTTGCTGAAGAAGAAAAGCTACTTGTTCAGTCAAAGGAGGCTCAGGCATTGAAACATGGTTTGTAATACAAAAGTTCTGTAGTTTTTGGTTTAACTCGGTTTCAATGCAAGTAGTCACATTATATGCCCTTGTCAAATTCAGCTAGTACAAGCAATCCAAGCTCCAGAGCACCAAGTGGTCCACAGAGAAGCTCATTTGAACCAAAGACTAACTATCAAACACCTGCTTCAGCTTTGTATGGGACATGTGAGGGTAGTTCTTCCCAAGGAAGCTCATCTGTCTATGGTAAATTATATTTGTTGTTTCCTTCTTGTTTTGGATTGTCCTATGTGCCTGAGTGGCTCAATTAATTTACCCGTGTTTCTACACTGGGTTCTCCTGGTTACCAAATGCTGCAAGTTTGGCACTTCAATTGTTGTAGTTACTCCTAATTTCCTTTTTGCTACAACTATGTTGCATGGCATGCTTTTTTATTGTGGCGTAATGCAACAAATAGAACCATCCTGAGGTGCTTTTTTTCATGCTTTGAAATCTATTGGCTCTTCTGTATCCGAATTTTAGTTTGCATCAGAAGTTGTGATGTCTGGCTCTGTCTTCCAACATGATCTGTTTGATCTTTTCATCCTTTTTTTTATGTCCTCAGTTTTGGTTCATGTTTTGGCAGGCGAGCCTCCCAAAGATCCTGTAGCATTGATGGAATTCTACATGAAGAAAGCTGCACAAGAAGAACGGAAGAGGCCACTAAAACAATCGAAAGATGAAATGCCACCACCTCCTTCTCTTCAAGGTACCCTTTCTTATGTTATATTGTCTGGCTGTGTCAAAGATTGTGGACACTGTTGACTTCATATTTGTTTTCTTATAATCTGGTCTTTGTTTTGCAGGTCCTCCTTCCAAGAAGGGACATCACATGGGTGATTTCATTCCTCAAGAAGAACTTGAAAAGTTTATGGCACGTTGTAATGATGCTGCTGCACAAAAAGCTACCAAAGAAGCTGCAGAGAAGGCTAAGATTCAGGCTGACAATATCGGGCACAAACTTCTGTCTAAGATGGGCTGGAGGGAAGGTTAGTCCTTGAATACTTGAACTCCTAAGTCTATATAGTAATCAGTAGGATCTTAGTTTGATCCTCTTGGATTTCCCTGTAATCAGTATAAAACCCAAAACCAACTAGTAAATAATTGGGTGTCTGGTAATGGTAGACTGTAAATTTCATTTTAACTCCCATCTAAATTCTGGTACTGAGTTCTTGATTTTGTTGTCTCTTGCTGGTTGCTGCCCATCTCCTCCCTTTGTTTGTCTGCCATATCCTGTGTTTGTCCAGCAAACCTTTGTTGCTGTACAGTTCTGCCGCCAACTAGCAACGTCTGCTCACAGACACCATGCTAAAAGATTGGGATCAGAAAATTTCTTATACTCGAATAACATAGCACGACTGCTGTTAGTGTTTCCTGTGCACTCAAGGTTATGTTTTACACATCAAACCTTTTGTTGGTTGACAATTAAAAATGCATATGTAGGCCTAAGTAATAATAGCAAACATTTGATTTTGAGATGCTAAATTTTGTTGTTGTGCAGGTGAGGGCCTTGGCAGTGAGAGAAGTGGCCGTGCAGACCCCATTATGGCTGGAGACGTGAAGAAGGACCATCTTGGTGTTGGCGCTGTCCAACCTGGTGAGGTCACAGCTGAAGATGATATCTATGAGCAATATAAGAAGCGAATGATGCTTGGCTACCGTTATAGGCCAAACCCACTGGTATATTGTCTGCCATTAGCTGTCTAAATGAGTGGTTGGGTAATCTCTGTTCGCGTATTGACCGTTTCACTTTTGCAGAACAATCCAAGGAAGGCATACTACTGATACAACGGGAGGTCATCCAAGGGAGATGTAAGGCACAATTGTGTTGCATTTTGCTAACAGAACTAATTACTGCCTAGGGATATCACTAACGGTATTGAAAGTTTTTGTTCACCAGCAGAGAAGCCAAGAAGTTCATTTATTCAGCATATAATCTTTGAATGCCAGAAGCTTCCCGGTGTTCTGTAGTAGCTTTGGTTTTATGTAGTATTACGTCTATGTTGCTTTAAATATTGTCATTTGGTGTGTTTTCCGTTTTGTTTCAAATGATGTATTTCTGTTGCAATGATAAATAATGTATCTTCTTGATTATTCAACATATATTGAACTTCGTTACTTGATTGCTGCTCCTTGTTTCTGCAAATATGTGGAAACTGGAAAGCATAAGCTTATGTTGGTTGGATGATGAGTATACTAAATATGATCAAATTCTCTTCTGGAGTTATATCTCACACATGTTTAATTCGGTATGCGTTCGACCTTGTATTTGTATATTACCTTTTAAAAAGAACTTTTTATTTTTTATAAAAGGAACCTTATTTGTATATGCATATTTGCTTAGTGCATACTTATTTGTATATGCATATTTGCTTAGTGCATACTTTTATCTTGACTCCTGTGAAAGGGTGAGTTAATTCTGTATCTACTTCTTGCCCATACGCGTGCTATTTCCGAAAAGAAAGTTGAAATAATCTCTGCAACTTAAGTCTCTCCGGTGTAAAACGCCAGTTAATCTTTAATTATGTTGGCATGTCTTTAATTACAGGAGCTCATTGCAATTCAGGAACATGTCACAGTATTAAGAAACGGCATTATTTGCACATGTGGGCAAATGGAATTATTCATGTCATTCGTCATATGCATTATTTTCTTTCAATTTTTTACTATTTAGTTATTTATTTTCCGTCTTAATCAACACCTATAGCCACCTACTGTCATCTTCACGTTTAAAACCAGTCTTAAAATTTTCTCCTTTAGAACTCCACAATCAAATCAAGAATACGCCAACCTGTGCATGGATCCACCACAATTTTGCCCCTTTATTTATGTTGAAGCAATAAAACCCCTTTTCCCTTCTTTTCAAGCAATAAAATTCCTAATAAGAATCGAAAAAAAAATCCTATTAATAGAATCCCTGCAAGGACCCGTTGACACTTGAACGCGCCTTCAGAGTCTCACCTTCCTCTTTGGTTGCTCGTGTGTTGTCGTCGTCGTCGTCGCCGCCGCCGTCTTGGTCTCCTTCCACTCCACCTTCTCTTCTCTTCCAACCCCTCATGCCCCATGGCCTCTTCCCGTTGATCCCTTCAACACTGCCCTATTTCAACATCCAATTAGAGTATCATTTCATTATTATTTATACTAATACATCTCCTCCTTTGTGCTCCCAAAAACAATACCAAAGAAATCCAAGCACCGCCGCCTCCCCTCCCTTTTGATCCTAAAATTCAAGAACTCGCCAGGATCGTGGTCTCTCTCTCTCTTTCTTGGATCACTGGCCGAGAAAGGGAGAGCAGGGGCGATCCAAGAATCGCTTTGTTCTGTTCTTGGATTGGAGAGATGAAGAATAAGAGAAGTTGAGGTAGAGGAAGAGGAGTGATGTCGCGGGGCGGGAGCTACGGGGAGGTGGGGCAGAAGATCGACTACATGTTCAAGGTGGTGCTCATCGGCGACTCCGCGGTGGGCAAGTCGCAGCTGCTGGCGCGGTTCGCCCGCAACGAGTTCAACCTCGACTCCAAAGCCACCATCGGCGTCGAGTTCCAGACGCGAACCCTCCAGATCGACGCGCGCACCGTCAAGGCCCAGATCTGGGACACCGCCGGCCAGGAAAGGTAACCGCACCCTTTCTCTACTTCTCCGTTTGTTTGCTTGTTTCTTCAGTTTGTTAAGCATAATGAGATGATAAAAATGCATTCTTGATCCAACAACAACAGCTGATGCTATTGTGCTGCTGTATGAGTGTATGGTATGGTTCAGGTTTGTTTGTTGTTAGGATTCCGGTCCGGCAAGAGGAAGACGATGAACACACACGGACACGAACTCGAACTGGGCACGATAGTTCTTGGTGCTGCAAAAGCGGCTTAGCTTTTCTGTTTATTGTTGTCTCTATTTAAAAGGAATACATCACACCTTAAAGGAAATACATCACAACTGATCGAGAGAATCACGGAATCAATCTACTTCATAAGGATCTACTTCATAAGGATAGAAACAATTTAATCACGGAATCAATCTACTTCCTAAGGATAGAAACAATCTAATCTGGGCTTACTATAACAATCTCCTCCTAAGTCCAGTTTACACAAGATTCTTCATGCCGATCTCACCACGGAGCTCTTGGAACCGACTACGACCGAGCGTCTTCGTGAGAATGTCGCCCAGTTGTAGTTCAGTGTCGACGGATTCGATGTCGATTAGCTTCCTGTTGCAGTATTCCCGGATGAAGTGGAACTTCACGTCTATGTGCTTGCTCCGGTCATGATGCATATGATTCATCATCAGCGCAATGGCAGACTTGTTGTCCACCTTGAGCTTGGGTGTGAGTACTGCTCCTCCGATGAGCTCAGCTAGCAATCGTGCCAGCCAAACACCCTCGCACGCAGCTCCTACAGCCGCGATGTACTTTGCCTCGCATGAGGAAAGCGTGACTACCCTTTGCTTTGCCGATTGCCACGCAACCGGCCTACCGGCTAGGAAGAAGATGAGCCCGCTCGTACTCTTCCGATCGTTGACATCACCTACTAGGTCGCTGTCGGAGTAACCCAACAACCGAAGCGCTGCTCCATCCTTTCCTCCCGGACAATAGTGCACACCCCAGTGCACTATGCCCCTACATAGCGGAGGACACGCTTCACAGCTGCAAGATGCTCCTGACGCGGCACCTCCATGAAACGGCTGAGGTAGCCCACCGCATATGCCAGGTCTGGCTTGGAGTTGCATAGGTATCTCAAGCTGCCAATGAGGCTGCGGTACTCGGTGGCGTCCACACTTGGCGTTGAGCCCTCCTTCAGTAGCTTTAGCTTCATCTCCATGGGCGTGACACTCACATTGCAGCTTGCCAGCCCCGCTTTTTCGAGGATCTTGGTGGCGTAGGCACTTTGGCGCAGCGTGATCCCATGAACTCCTTGAGTGACCTCGAGGCCAAGGTAGTAGGAGAGCAGCCCGAGATCACTCATGCGAAACATATTCAGCATCTGCTTCTTGAATCTCCCAACAACTTCTGCATCGCCACCAGTTATGATAAGATCGTTGATATACACACGCACGATCAAGCGCCCTTTTCCTTTGCCACGGATGTACATCCCATGTTCGTCGACGCAACGCGTGAACCTGAGCGACAACAGTTTAGCATCCAGCTTCTGGTTCCATGTGCGTGGGGCTTGACGGAGACCATAGAGTGCTTTGTGGAGCCGAAGTACCTTGTGCTTGTGCTTGTCGTCAACGAAGCCAGGAGGTTGTTGGACGTAGACTTCCTTTTGGAGCTCTCCGTTCAAGAACGCCGACTTGACGTCCATGTGGTAGACGCCCCAGCCGTAGTGCGCCGCTATGGCGAGCCGTAATCGCATTGATTCTAGCCGGGTGACCGGGGCGAAGACCTCCTCAAAATCGATGCCAGGGCGTTGCACATAGCCCTTAGCGACTAGGCGAGCCTTATACTTCATGATGTTGCCGTTCTCGTCGCACTTGACCTTGTACACCCACTTCAACCAATGGCTCGGTGCCCGCACGGAAGCTCGACCAACGACCAAGTTTCATTGTCGCGGATCGGCTTCATCTCCTCCTCCATCGCAGCAACCTAGTTCGGGTCACCATCCGCTTCTTTCAGCGTTCTGGGCTCCTCCACACTGACGGCATGCAGCTCGGCCTCCACTGTGTCACGAACCGCTAGCCTCGGCACAACATCTGTGCCAAGGATGTCCACCGTATGGTACTGATGCTCCTCTTCATCGTCATCAGCGTCCAGATTTGGATCGGCGCTGAGCGGCGTCGCGAACTCGACCTACGTTCCGGCTCTTGGTGGCGGTGAGGCCGGTGAAACAGGTGGCGAGGAGCTCGGTGTAGCACTGGTGGGGAAGTCGGCGAGCGTGGCTCAGGGGATGTCGGCTCTAGGGTCGGCGTCTCGACATGTTGGTGCCGCAGCTCGTAGTCACCCTCGACGGTGAAGGGGTGCTCGTTGATGGCAGCCGCGGCGTCTCCCCAGTCCTAGCGTGCGCCCTCGTCAAAAGTGGCATTGCGAGAGACATGGACGCGCTCGGCGACGAGGTCGTAGAAGCGGTATGCCTTCGATCCGTCCTTGTAGCCGATGAAGACGACTTTCAGTCCACGATCGTTGAGCTTGCCGAGGTGTGGACGGAGGCGCTTGATGTAGGCGACGCACCCGAACACCTTGAGGAAGTGCATGGGTGGTTTCTTCCCGTGCCACGCCTGGTACGGGGTTATTCTGGCGAGCGCGCTGGTGGGCGCCTGGTTAAGAAGGAACATGGCGGTGTGCACCACCTCGCCCCAGAAGTGGCCAGGTATGCCCCGCGCACGTAGGATGCTGCGAGCTATCGACACGATCATCTGATTCCGGCGTTCCACAATGCCGTTTTGTTGTGGCGAGTATGGCGCGGAGTGATGACGTTGGATGCCTTCCCCTGCACAATATTCACCAAACTCGACTGAGGTGAATTCACCACCATTGTCAGTCCGGAACACCTTCAGCTTCTTGCCGGTTTCACGTTCGACGCGAGCTTGAAATGCCATGATTGCCACCAGTGCGTCCGCCTTCGAGCGCAGAAGCGTGAGCCACATAAAGCGACTCATGTTGTCGATGAGCAGCAAGAAGTAGGCGTTCCCGGCCAGCGTTGGTGGTGAGATCGGGCCACAGAAGTCACCATGGACCAGTTCAAGCTCCTCCTGAGCCCGGTACTTGGCGGCCTTAGGAAACAACGACCGCTTCTGCTTTGCCAGGACGCAGTCCTCACAGACCTGGTCCACGTGCTCGATCGCCGGCAGACCACGCACCATGTCTGCACGCCCGAGCTTGCGTAGCGCCTGGAAGTTGAGGTGTCCGTACCGCTCATGCCAGCGCCATGTGATGTCCCTGACACGCAGTAAGGCATACCGGAGCGGCGATGTTCATGTTGAGAAAGTAGAGCCGGCTCGGTGATCGGTGCACCTTCGCTAGCAGTTGCTACTGCAGGTCGTAGAGGCGCCATATGCCTGACTCGATGTCGACCTTGAACCCGTCCTTATCCATTTGGCCGAGGCTGATGATGTTGGTGGTGAGGCGTGGGATGTAGTAGACCCCATGTAGTCGACGGTGCTCGCTGGACTTGCAGGTGAAGACAACGGTGCCCTTGCCTTCGATGTCGACCACGGATCCATCACTGAATTTGACCGTGCCGGTCACGCTGGTGTTGAGCTCGGCAAAGACTATCCACGTCCCCGTCATGTGGTTCGTCGCCCTGGTGTCTAGCACCCAGCGGCGTGGCCCCACGGCTTCCTTCTCCCCCTCGTTAAGGTGGAGGAGAACCTTCCGTTCGACAAGGTGGACGTGAACTTGTGGCTTGACGATAGGCGGCGCAGACCTGGGATGGGAGCATGACACGGGTGACTCAGTTACCTCGGTGTCCGTGGCGATGTACATGAGCGCGTGCTCATCTTCTTCTGCCTGCGCGATGTGGGCCGCCCCCTTTTTCTTCCCGCGGCAATCCTTGGCCCAGTGGCCAGTCTTGCCACAGTTCTTGCAACGATCGCCGGTTGGTGGCCGGCCGCCACCGGTGTTCCTGGCACCCGCGTTTTGGCCGTCTCGGCCGTCGCGCGACGAGGATCCGTCGCCGCCGCGTCCATGTCCACGCCCACGGCGCTTCCCGTGGCCGCTAGATCCTGATCTGCTCCCTGAGCCCTCCTGTTCATGGCAAGCTTTGCGGTGGGCCTCCTAGTCCTCGCAGAGCATCAGACGCCCCATGGCGTCGGTGACCTCCTTGGGCTTGGAACATTCCTCGAACACTCGCAGCCGCCCGATGACTTCTTCAATCGTCACTTCATTCAGATTGAGAAACATCTCGAGGGAGACAGCGGCTTGGGCCAGCCGATCAGGGACCACCTGCAGCAACTTCTTTACTACCTCGGCATCGGAGATGTCGTCGAGGGAGCGGAGGTTGGCGGCGAGCGTTGTGATGCGGACGCCGAATTCGTTGACGGTCTCCCCTTTCTTGAAGGTGAGGTTCCCGAACTCCCGGCGAAGCTGCTGTGCGCTAGCGTCGCGCGCCCGTTCGTCGCCGATCCGTAGGTTCTTGACCGCCTCCCATGTCTCCTTCACCGTGCGCTTGACGGTCAGGGTGCCCTAGAGCTCAAATGGCACTGAGCGCAGGAGACCGGCCATCGCCTGTCGATCGTCGTGGTACTCATCTTTGTTGGCGTCGTCGGCGATGCAATGGCGGACATCCTAGTCACGGAGGGTTTGGAAATTAACCTCTATGACCAGTGCCCACTCCGGATAATTCGTCCGGGTCAGCATTGGCCAGGCGACATTCGCGGACAGCTGCTCGACGATGCGCTCAATAAGGCACGGTCCGGCGTCCCTGCTGTGTGATGGTCGGCGATGGTCGTTGGAGCGGCCACGGCGACGTGGTGGAAAACACGACGATCCTGGTTCCTTCTTCCCGCCAGAGCCACCACCAGGTAGCACCTCCTTGGGTGCTGATTTCGACATGGCGACGGCAGGACCCCGCTTTGATACCAGATGTTAGGATTCTGGTCTGGCGAGAGGAAGACGATGAACACACACGAACACGAACTGGGCAAGATAGTTCTTGGTGCTACAAAAGCAGCTTAGCTTTTCTGTTTATAGCTGTCTCTATTTAAAGAGAATACATCACACCTTAAAGGAAATACATCACAACTGATCGAGAGAATCACAAAATCAATCTACTTCCTAAGGATAGAAACAACCTAATCACTGAATCAATCTACGTTCTAAGGATAGAAACAATCTAATCACGGAATCAATCTACTTTCTAAGGATAGAAACAATCTAATCTAGGCTTACTATAACATTTGTTGTGCTGAACTGCTGATGATTTGGGCCAAAATATAGTATGCACTCAATAGTTTCATTTCATTAATAAGACTAATTAGGAGAATTTCAGATGTAGGCCATGTCCTTGATAGTGAGCTTCTGTCGTTGATGAAGTTAGTATGTTAGTACTCTCTTTTGTGGTCCCCTTTTTAATTGCTGAATAAGGATGTTTATGTGGGATTTAAGATGAGGTGATGAGCTACTAGTTCTTGTAAGGTCTTGTGTACTTCAGTTTGGTGGTGTGCTTCAAATATCTGCTTTGCACATAATGTTTAACAAATGAAATAGCTATATAATATTGACATTGTCCTCTGGAGGAGCTGTATTTTGTTGTGTCCAACATGATGAAACAGGGACATACGACAAGTTCGGTAGCTTGAATCCTTAGGATTGGCTCGAGGTTTCCACCTCTTTTTCAGTGAATGCTAGAGCCCCTGCCTAATTTAAAGTCCAGCGTTCATTGCTAGCCTTTCTCAGGTTGCATTAAATGAAATACATATTGAAATTGGAGCTCTACTATACAGATCAGTTAGTTACGACATGTAAGAAATTAAGATATTAGTTCTACTGTATTCAGAGTACAAAATCATACAACTTTCACTTTCAACAAAAATAAGATATTTATGTTTAGTAAAAATATATTGACAGGCAGCATGGCAATCATGCTCACAAAATTAAAATCCTCAAAAAAGTCAAGTATCTCTATTACTTGCTTACATGGCTATGTTCTTTTGGGCTCTTATTAGGTAGTACTGTAGCAAGAAGCAATAAACGTAGTGCCTTACATATTATTTGGGCGAGGGTTTCAGTTCCCTTTTGGGAAGTGTTTCTTTGGTCCTGATTACTTATCCAAGATGAAGTTCAAAATATTTTTTTATAAAACAAATCTTTGTGCAAATTCAAGTTTCCAACAACACATAACGAGAAGCAGAGTTTAAATAAAATAGCTAAAATAGGCCAAAACAACATATGGACCTCGTTCTACAGTGTTACCAGAGGGAACTGGTAGATTCCTGCCATTTTGCAGCCCTGTATGGATTGGACCATCAGTACGTTTTTATCCCATAAACCAAGTGAAACAAAGGAGTAATAATTGATCAGTGTACTCAAGATAACTCAAATTTGCCAGGAGTATAGTTTTAACCTATCCCTGTGTAAATATTTAACAATTCAGTTAGTGAATATTACAATCATTTCTGTTTTTCCTGAAGGTTCATCCAGTCAAAAATATATATTCTACTGGACATATCTAGCAAAGTAGACACCAGATTTAAATACAATTATATACATTTTTTTCTTGAAAAAATAGTGAACATGTGGTAGTAAATATCACTTTAAGCAACTTCTTAAGCAATATATTTTTTGAGAAATTAAATATTTTACCCTAAACAAAGATTATCTGTATGCTTGCAGCAGTTGGTAAAACAGAATGTTATCTAGTAATACTCTCTTATTGCATACTGCTTTTACGACGAATGCTTGGAAGCACATAAAAGAAAACCCTGTCCTGGTTGTTCATATTTGTTAATACATAGTCATACATACACCCTTTAGAATTTTAAATTCATGTAGTTAATATTTCAAACAAATATTTCAGAGATAAACATTGTAGAATAGATATTAGATATATCTCTGAAGCCAGAATTTATTTTTCTAGTCCACCCCAATAGTAATATGTCTAGCGATTTACATCCGAAGTATTCATAGCTGTTTCCTATTGAATATTTTGTTAAATAGTAAGGTAGTGATAAATAAGATTATTGTTGGAAAGCATTGAAGGAAGTAGCAGAGTGACATTTTTAATGATTACTCCCTTGTATGGATGATTTATTGTGTGATCTGCTATATTTGAATGGTTCATTGTATCACCAGCATTTTGATTTTGGATTGCGAACACCAATATGATAGAAATTTTTTGTTTTCGGTGCATATAATATTTTAATCATTCGCTGTCTAAGTAACCTCACTGAATGTGATAATAGGTACCGAGCGGTAACAAGTGCATACTACCGAGGTGCAGTGGGGGCTATGATAGTCTATGACATTACAAAGCGTCAGTCATTTGATCATGTAGCTAGGTGGATTGAGGAATTGCGAGGCCATGCTGATAAGAACATTGTTATCATGCTTATTGGGAACAAATCTGATCTAGGCACACTTCGAGTTGTGTCAACCGAGGATGCAAAGGAATTTGCTGAGCGTGATAATCTCTTCTGCATGGAGACCTCTGCTCTTGAGTCTACTAATGTTGAAGATGCTTTCACGACTGTCCTTACAGAGATTTATTGTATAGTCAGCAAGAAAAACCTTGTTGCAAATGAGGAGGCTGATTCTAGTGGAAACTCGAGCTTACTGACAGGTAAAAAAATTGTTGTCCCTGGTCAGGAGCTAGCTCCTCCAACCAAAGCGACATGTTGTATGTCCTCCTAGGCATAGCACTGTACACTGTTGTTTCAAAGTTTCAAATTACATCTGTCATATCAACACTGATTAGCTGGGATTCCTGTGAGTAAAGATTAAAAGGTCTACATATGACAGTTAACTCACATATGTTGTAATTTTATGGATCACTCTTTTTTTGTATCTGATCGTGTGATGGTGTTTGTAGTCATTCAGAGCATTCTCAGATATAATTGGCGCAATCTTCTCTGTTTGTTATATCATTCTTATCCAAGAACAAAACATATATGCATTTATTTCACCTTACTTACCTGTGCATAATAGAAAAAGGGAGATATCAACCTTTTTGTTCTCTGTTCTTACTTCTGCCCATCTGGAAAACAGAGAATCCATTCTGTAATTAGAGAAAAAAAAGTACCTAGTGCAATCAATCCCATTTTTCCCCAGCAAATTTTGCCCCGAGAAGAGATTGTATGTCGTATCAACATAAGATTCATTGCTTCATCCCCTTGCATTCAATTGGATGGAAATTTGCATGATATTTGGTAGTCTGAAGCTACTTGGCCGAGGCCAGTACACAACCAGTGCAGGGTTCATTGTTTTCCAAAACCGTATCAAATATTCTAGTGTGAAGAATGCAGGCACTTATCTTTTGCACAACCCACAGGTTTGATTCTTGGAGCAATGAGTGAATCACGTAGTGTAGTGGGCCTAATATTTGTCCCTCTACCAAAGAGATGTTCATGTTGACAGTGGAAATCTTACGATGCCCAAGCTTTGTGAGATGTGACATATTTTGTTATATCCTTCATGCAATTTGGACACGACTTTTCTTCAGAACTCAGGAACTACCATGTTACCTTGTCTGTTTACCATGATTATATCTCAGTGATATTATTCCTCTTATGAAGGGAGCAGTCTAGAAAAGAAGCTTCTACATATCAAGTTCCAAGCTAGTCTGGGGAATTTTCCAAGAACAGCCCCTTGTTTCAGCTCCCTCTTTCCAATAGATCTTCTTGATGCACAAAATCAGAAGTTGGGGATCTTTCCAAAGTTCCATAAGGGTATCTTTCAAGGTAGGGCTCCTTACAGATAGATTCAAGAATATCCATTGTCCCCTACTGAAAACCTGGAAAGCACTATCTTTAAAAAAGTGGTGAGTGCCTCCATCTTGATGCAGAGATAACAATGATACACCCAACATGACAAACACTGTTTATGCACTTTTTCACATGACTTCAGCTCTGAGCTGGAAGATAAGGAGATTTGATTTTCAGAAAGTAAGAGGACAATGGTTTATTTGTGATAGTAAATAACAGTTCTAAGTGCATTTGTGTAACGCAACTAGTTTTGACAAAATTATCTCAAAACAATATATTTAAACTAGTTGTCACTGACAAGGCAAGAAAATAAAATACGATAAATTTCACGAAAAAATAGATATTTTGATAAAATTATAACAAAACCGTATATTCAAACCACAATATTGCAGATTACAAATTTTACATTGATTTTATTACAAAATTACATACTTATTCCAAGATATCCTAAGACTAAAGATTTAGCACCAAATATATCACATACTACTAATTTCAAAAGTATCATCGTAAGATAGTCCTAGTAATCTAAAATCCATAGTCTTCTGAAAAAGTCATTGCTAAATCTATATTTTGTGATAATGTACTTTACATATGTAGTTTTTCTCTAAATTCTATATTTAATATGCATTTTTATAGGCTGTAATTTTATAATAGTTTTATCAAGGTAATTGTATTTTTATGAAATTTAATCTGAAAATAAACTAAAGGTATAACATTTGAGTGGAGAATAAGTTATCTTTATTTCGTTTAAAAATAGTACAGTACCTCAATTATCTGTTTGCAATTTTAATGTGCAAATCAAAATCTGCCCATATTTAGTTATTTGCATTCAAGTATTTCGTATTAAGATCCTCTTAAGACTAATGAGCCATATATAACCTCTCGTTTTCTTTTATTATTATTATTTTCGTGACATACTGAAATGTCTTATCCTGCTCTAAAATTTAAGAACTAATTAACTTAAAGAATAGGTAGATTCAATGATTTCATCATTTCATGAGAGATCTTGCATTCCAGCTGCACTTCCAACACAAAACCCTAGTGGAAGGTTGCCAAGCATGACATCTTTTGTTGACTTTGCAATCAATCAGTACTATATGTGTGGGTGGTTCGCGGTTGCTCATTTCTTTGCTGTGTTTTCTTCTAGAATCAAGAAGCTTTCATCACTCTTCCCCGCAGAAAAAGAAAAAGAAAAAGAAAAAGAAAAAAGAAGCTTTCATCACTCCCAAGTCCCAAAGACCAAGGACACTGCCTGATTCACTGTACTACTGCACAATATGATATATACAAGCGGCAGCTGAATTAATCTGCATACTGGCCTCATTATAAATCCTTCCACCTGCACACAAATTTCTTTTCTAGTTTCCAACGGCGAATCGTCCAGCGAGCGTTCTCTCCTAAACACCTAAGCTAACGACGACTCTGGCGAGCGCGTCTGAGCTAACGGCGACGTTGATTCCGCGTTTTCTCTCCAGAGATCATGACGAGAGAACATGACGGCATCTGCTCACCACGAGACGGCGTCTGTTCCCTGAGCGATGGCATCTCACCCGAGCGACCGTGTCAACGACGTTCTGTTTAACCTGTTCCAACGCCAAATCGTCTGTTCGTCGTTGCCTTTTTCTCCAAAGTCTTCTTCTCCTCTCTCTCATTTTCTTCGCCTTCTTTAGTCCCTCCATTCCCTTGTCCTCTCCGTTGCCTCCATTCTCCTCCTCTCCCGTAGATTTCTGCGCAACTTCATCATCGGCTTCTCCGCTCGCGCGTCACGCTGCCTTGACATCTGGCAAGCCTATATTCTGGTACGCATCTGATTCCCTCTCTTAGGGTTTTTCGTGCTGCTTGGATTCATCCGTGGCCCCTTAGGGTTTTTCTCTCTCGCGCTGCTTGGGTTCCTCTGCGGCCTCTTAGGCTTCCGCGCCACTTGCTTTCTTTATAACCTCTTTCTCTTCTCCTCGTTTTGTGTTTCCTGGTCGCTTCACCTTCTTCCCCTTTTCTCGGGCACGCGTTTTCTTTCCGTGTCTACTCATCTCTCGTGCCTACGATCATCGTGTCCTCTCCTCTTTCGCGTTTGCTCATCCCTTTATCAGCTACACCTACAACTCTCCCTCTCTATCTCTCCACCATAGCATAGCTCGTCTCTCTCTCTGATTCTACCACCATGGCCTCCTCATCACAATCCACTGCTTTGGCAACCAGCGACGGCACTACCTCCTCTATAACAAGTGGTCTACATTCTTCCTTGCTCTTCGTGAAAGATTCTTTCTCCGTGGTCATATTGATGGATCACTTAACCCCAAGCATGCTGACCCACAATGGGATTCAGCGGATTGCACTATTCGTGGCTGGATTTTCAATTCGGTCTCCAATGAAATTCTTAACCTCGCCATGGACAATAATCAGACCGCTCGAGATCTCTGGGTTGCAATTACCTCTCTGTTATAGGCCAACAGAGCCCCTCACACCATCTTCCTCACTGAGCAATTCCATACCATGACTTAGGGTGATTCCATCATCGATCAATACTGTCAGCGCATGAAGAAGACTGCTGATGCTCTTCGAGATGTTGGACATGCTATCCTGGATTCGTAGCTCATCCTCAACTTTCTGTGTGGCCTCAATCCTCGCTTCTCCAGCACTGCGGATGACATCGCCAACAAATCAGTGCTCCCATCCTTTGTCGTAGATCGCAGCATGCTGGTTCTTAAGGAACTTCGTCTTGCAAACAAAGAAAAGCAGCAGGCTGCTACTGCTGTCATGACCGTCGGCTCTTCTTCTCACGGTTCTAGCGGCTATAGCTCTCTTGAAGACACCGACAACATCACCCCTACTCATTCCCTATCACATGGAGGTGCCTGCGGCCATCGTGGCCATGGTGGGTTCACAGGCAACCATTTCACTCGCCGTGGCGGGTGTCATGGCCATGGACCGCACCATGGATAGTATTAGTATGGCGGCAAGCGCCAGCCACCACCACCACAATCCTCTGGCCCCTGGCTTCCTTTCAGTTCTAGTAGTAGCCAACAATACGCCCCATGGCATCCTAGTGCTCTGGGAATCCTCGGACATTCCCCCTAGGCACACAATGTCTTCGCTCCACCTCAGCAATCACCATCGGTGCAACAACAACCCTCCCCGTAGTGGGATTCTTCTGGTTTAGTGGCTGCCCTTAATCAACTGGCCATGAACCAGGGTTCCATTCCCTAGGTCCATCTTCCACTTCCTCTATCACGGTCGGAAATGGCACCTCTCTTGCCGTCACTTGACAGGGTGACTCTCTTCTTGCAACCCCTTCGTCTAATTATACTTTAACAAATGTTCGTGTGGTTCCTTCCCTCATTCTTGTGGTTCCTTTCCTCATTCTTGTGGTTCCCATCTCTGTGTTTTCAGATGTCTCTGCTATCCAATCTTAGTGCTATCTCTGCTCACAAACTTGCTTAATGTTTCATTGCATGTGTCTTTCTTGGTTACCCCTCTACTCATAAAGGATATCGTTGTTTCAATCTCAACTCTTGCTGCATCATCATTTTCCATCATGTTATCTTTGATGATCTATCATTCCCTTTTCTTACTAACTCTGCAGCTTCCTCTAACTCAATCTCATTTGATTTCCTCGTTGATGACAGCGACACAGTCACACCACTCGCCACAGATATCACACCCACTACACCCAACGGGCATGGTTTTGTGCTCCCATCTGGTTCATTTTCCTCAAACAATCCCACCAACATCACCTGTGGTACACCCACTTCATCATACTCTTCATCACCGCCCCATGATCGGTTTGGCCGTATCTACGAGCAACGCTATACCTCCACCAGACCTTTGGCAACTTCGGTGCCACCAGCAATCATGCCTCCCGATACGTCACCAACATCCTCCGTGCCTCAGGTCTTCATCAAGCCCTCATCAATAACAACACCTGACGTCTCGTTTCTTGGTCTCCTCATGCTAATGTGATCACTAGAAAATGGATCTATAAACACAAGTTTCACGTTGACGGGTCTCTTGCCCGTCATAAGTTTCGTTGGGTTGTTCACGGCTTCTCACAGCAACACGACGTGGACTACAACGAGATATTCAGCCCAATTGTCAAACCAGCCACAATTTGCGTTGTCCTTAGCATCGTCGCCTCCCGATCTTGGCCGATTCACCAATTCGATGTCAAAAATGCCTTTCTTCATGACACTCTTGACGAGACTGTCTACTATCAATAGCCTCCTGGCTTCATTGATCCCTCTGCACCTGATCATGTCTATTTGTTGCAGTAATCTCTCTATGGACTGAATCAAGCTCCTCGCATATAGCATCAACGTTTAGCCACTTATCTTCATCACCTTGACTTCACACCCTTTGCCAGCGATACGTCTCTCTTTATTTATAAAGATCGAGACAACATCTCTTACTTGCTTCTTTACGTCGATAACATTGTCCTGACCGCCTCTTCACTAACTCTCTTGCGTTTCATCACAACACGCCTAAGCTCGGAGTACGCGATGACTGACCTTGGCACACTCCATCACTTTCTCAGTATTTCCATGATGCGCTCCTCCAATGGATTGTTTCTCTCGTAGCATCAATACACTGTTGAGCTTCTCCACCGTGCTAGCATGTCCGAATGCCACCCTACCACAACACCAGTGGACTCCAAGTCTAAAATATCAACTACAAATGGTGTCCCCGTCACCAACCCGTCTAAATACCATAGCCTCGTCAAGGCGCTTTAGTATCTTGCTCTCACCCGACCCGATCTAGCCTATGCGATTCAGCAAGTATGTCTCTTCATGCACAACCCTCGGAAACCACATCTTGCCCTTGTCAAACGTATTCTCTGCTACATCAAGGGTACTCTCTCGACTGGACTACACATTGGCACTAGTTCTATCCAGTCTCTTACGGTATACTCCGATGTGAACTAGGCAAGATGTCCTGACAATTGCTGCTCCACATTCGGCTACTTCATCTATCTCTATGACAACTTGGTTTCTTAGTCATCCAAGTGTTAGAACACTGTTTCTCGCTCTAGTGCTGAAGAGAATATCGTGTAGTCGCCCATGTCATTGCTGAATGCTGTTGGTTGCGCCAACTTCTCCAGAAGCTTCATCTACCGCTACCTTCCACCACTATTGTCTTCTGTGACAGCGTCAGTATACATGACAACTAACCCCATTCATTATCGCTGGACCAAGCACATCGAGATTGACATCTATTTTATTTGAGAGAAAGTCGCACTTGGTGAAGTTCATGTTCTATATTTACCATCCCCACATCAGTTTGTTGACATCATGACAAAGAGTCTGCCTGTTCAGTTGTTCACTAATTTTCGGTCTAGTTTATGCGTCCATAAAACTTCTACTACGACTGCGTGGGGTGTTAGATATATTGTTAAATTTATATGTTTCTAAGGTCCTTTGTGTAATTGTCTCTAGCCCCTGGCTATATATATATATATATGAAAGTATCCAACCCAAAAGAGGTGCGGAGTTTTTCCTGCTATCTCTCCAATCTATATGAACAAAAATAAAATTATATGTTAAATTTTCAATTGGATTGTAACAATGCAATGACATCCTTCAGAATTTGGAACAATGTAGAAACTAGCTCTCATCTTCAGACAAACCAATTACATTGGAAGTAATGGCATTTTGCCCTTGGCAGCTTATAGGGTATATAGACACGGCATAAGATCAGTACTGCAACAATGAAAGCTGGCAACAGATGATTTTCTACCTTGAACATATCCAGGATCAGTTGTTCCTGGAATATTTTCTGTTTCAGGGAGGCTAGGATGGTAGCTGCAATTGTTTCTTGGTTCAGAAGGGGAGAGAGTAGAAACTTAGTTTCATATCCTACTATTCCAAGAAGCCGAATTTATCAGCATGGATTGGAAGCTGATTCGATCGAAGAGCGTTCCAAAGCTGAAGAACTCATCTCCTACAAGTCCAATCTCCTCTTGACTAAATGAAATTAATCTGTCTGATCATTCAGTGTGCCATTCCTCCCTTTTACAATGTTTCAGAGCTTACTTCGGTTGTGCTGCACAAATTAAAAATTAGCAACGCAAACTGCATGTCATCAACAAGATCGTAGGCAAGAGATTGTACTATCAAGTTGTCAACTTTCTAATAGTAGTTGGCAAAAAAGAAATGTTTTGGGCACAATTTGGGAGGTCAGAGTAAGTGATCAGCTGCTTAGAATGTCAAGATTAGACAGCAGGTTTGGACTCGGAGTCAAAATTAAGTTGATTGATCAGTTGATTACTTCAGGTCACAGGTAACTAGTAGTTAGTTAGAATCTCCCTTGAGATTCCATGCCTCTGCAGAAATTCTGGCCTCGGAATTGAATCGGATCATATTTTCTTTGCAACTGCATGCGTTCTGGTCCCCTGTTAAACTGGATTTTCTGAAAGTTCAGTTTTTACTTGGAACTGAACTTGATCATTGGTGAATGGCGGAGCTCCTGACCAATGTTAAATAAACGGAAAGTAATCTATTCGATCTTGATTGCTCCGAGAGCTTGACCTAAAACAATGTGCCCTTGATGTTTGCCACCTTGGTTTCTGGTTTCAATTTATCCTGCTTGGCCTGCACAAATCTATTCCGAATTAAAGAAAAAATTTAATGATCTGAAGACTGTTTAATCTGATCATGGTTTAACATGACTAGTTTCTCTAGGAGTCTAGGTGACGTGCATCATTGATTGCTCCCGGATTCTGGCCGACCCACCTGTCAGGTCAATGGGTCACGCATGATCACCTTACATTTGAGGGTTGCACAGATGACACCACATATATATAACTCGTTTGGTATGCGAATCAAGAAGAGGGTGACTAGACGATAAGTTTAATCATCATCCTATAAAGAAAACTATGTTACATTTGTTCCTAACAAATAAATGACCATTCAGATTTTCTTCCATTTTAATTACTAATTATAATAAGTTTTCCTAGTACTAGTTGATTTTCATGCTATCCCAGTGCCTATATATATACTGTACACGATATACAATATAATCAATCAATTATCTCATATAATCAGAACAATTACAATCCACTAAAATTTCGCTACACCACACCATTGGTCCGCGTGTAATGCAGTCAACGTCATCCCCTGCGCGGCTGATGTCGTCTACCGCGCCCCACTGACACTTCCCGCCCGCTATCTAGGTTGTCACTGCACTGAGCAGGCCCATGCGTGCCGCAGCTGCAGCCAACGGCTGACGATGCCGCCGTGGTGTGGGGAAGACCATAGCCACGACAACCGCTACCAAGGCCATCCGTCGAGGCTGCCCACCTCACCACTGCACGCCGTGGAGATCGACATCGTTGAGGGTTGCTCGCTTCCGCATCGCTGCCGATGCCTAGACGCAGCGCTTGCCACCGATTCGATCTCCGGGCGCATCGCCGACCGAGCACCGCCCTGTCACGTCGCCGACTCCGTCGCCGCTGACGGCGCCCATCAGTGTCGACTCCGTCGCCGCCCCGTCATTGTGCGCGTCGCCAACTCAGTTGCTGGGCACACTGCTAACTCCGACTCCGTCGCCACCCCGTCGCTTGACTTCGGCTCCAATCCAGTCGTCATGTGCGTTGCTGACTTTTTCACCGGTCGCGTGGCTGACTCCGTCGCCGAGCAGAACACCGACTAAATCGTTGCCCCATCTCGTTGCCGAATCTAATGCTGAGTGTGTCGCCGCCCATGTCGCTGACTCCACCATTAGGAATCGTTGCCCCGTTGCGTCGCTAAATTCGTCAAGGCGGACGCTGCTGAAGACCGCTGCACGGAGAAGACTGTGACCTCCACGGCGTTGGCCGATGTCGCCTGCCCGTGCTGAGAAGACAGCTGCCGACGCCGCGACATCCACCTTGGAGGCTGTCCACCGCGTCGAGAAGGCCGCGGTTGACGCCGACTGTCGTGCTTCCGACATCGAGGCCACCGACTGTGCCACCACTTTGGATGAGTACAAAGCTACTCACGAATCTCTCTAGGCACATGCCACCATTGTCATCAACGTTCGTGCCCTCGTCCCTGTCGTGCTCGACTAGGCCGCTAACAACTACAGCAAGTGGCGTGACCTATTTCTCATTGTCCTCGGTAAATATGGTCTCACTCACCACATCTTTAAGGAGGAGTCATTTCCCTCGCGCCCGGCATGGGTGCAAACAGACTGCACTATCCTGACGTGGATCTATGGCACTATCTCCAATGACCTACAACAATCACTAATGCTACAACGGTTCTTCGCTCGTGGTGCCTCGGGCTTTATCGTGGATGAGTTCCTCGGTTAGAAAGAATTTCGTGCGCTCCTCATGGACACACAATTTTTTAACCTCTGCTAGGGCTCCCTGAGCGTCACTGACTAGTGTCGCCGCCTTGAGTTGATGGCCACTTCCCTCATCGAGTTCGGCGATACGATCGGCAACCGACAGATGGTTCTCACACTTCTTCATGGCCTGAACAACTAGTTCTGCCACATGGTGTCTATCCTTAAGATGCATCGCCCGTTCCTGACCTTTGCGGAGGCTCGGATGCATCTCCTGCTGGAGGAGGTAGAGATTGAGGCCCAGCCACCATCGCTGTCCTCTACTCTCTTTGCCACAGCACCCCGACCGGCGACGCATGAGACTGCAGCACCTCCACGCTCGGGGATGCTTCCACCTCCCCTAGGTGACCTTCTGGTGTCTCGCCCACGCCCAACCCTAGCATTGGTCGACAGCGTAACGGCCGTTGGTGCGGCTGTGGTAGTCGTGGTGACCCTCCGCACCCACTAGTGGTGTGCTGCCAGGTCTGCACCCATCCTTTGCGTATCCGTGGGCGGGTACCATCCAGATGTGGTCATATGACCGATCTAGCCACCCTCCGACGGCTCCTCCGGCTTTCACCATCGTGCCCTATTACGGCGGCAACTTCGATAGCTTCCTCGGTGGCGGCGTCTATGGTGGCACCTACAGCTCTCCCTAGTACGGCTCATACTACAGGGGTGCCTCTCCTTCATCACCTGCGCTGCCTCTCTTGACCTACCAGGGACCTTCGCTAGCCTTCTAGGGGCCCTCACCAGCCTTCTAGGCTCCCTCGACGGTGCCTGGTCCACACCACCCACGCCTTGGAACCCTATCTACAGTGGTTTGTGGAATCAACACTCCCTAGCGCACTTGTTCAACACGATGACCCTCAACCCGCTGGCATCCACCTTTGAATGGTATGCCGATTTAGGCACCGGTTCTCATATGATCGTGAATGTTGGTAAACTCGACCATTTTCCCACCGTCCTCATCTACACCTTCATCTATTATTGTGGGTAATGGGGCGTCACTTCCTATCACTGCCACTGGATAACATATCTTTTTTTTACCACATCGTAATTTTGTTCTTAATAATGTATTGGTCTCTTCCAACATTATTAAGAATCTGATTTCCATTTGTTGTTTTACCACTGATAATAATTGTTCCATTGAGTTTGATCATTTGGGCCTTTCTGTAAAGGATTTGCACACCAGGAACGTGATCGCCAGGTGCAATAGCTCTGAAGACCTCTATCCATTCTACCCACTCTCTACCAGCACCTCCACATTCATCGCCACATCCACCTCTCTTTGGCATCACCGTCTTGGGCACCTTGGGCGTGAAGCTCTGTTCAAACTTATTAGTTCTAGTGTCATTTCTTATCATAAGGATGATCTTGACCATATTTGTCATGAGTGCTAACTTGGTTGTCATGTTCGTCTCCCGTTTAGATCATCCAACTCTAGAGGTCTTCATAATTTTAATTTAATACATTGTGATATTTAGACATCTCCTATTATTAGTATGTCTGGATACAAGTATTATCTTGTTATTCTTCTTGATGATTGCTCACACTACATTTGGACATTTCCTCTTCGCCTCAAATCCAAGACCTTTTTTGCTTTTTCTTATTTTTTTGCTCATATTCGCATGCAATTTGGTACCACCATCAAGAGCATCCAGTGTAATAACGGCCATGAATTTGATAATTCCTAGGCCCGCACGTTCTTTCTCTCTTACGGTGTTGCACTCCGCATGTTGTGTCCATATACCTCCCAACAAAATGGAACAATAAAACGTTTGCTTCACATCATTAATAACATTCTACGTTCTCTTTTGTTTTAGACAAGCCTCCCTCCGGTTTACTGAGTTAAGACCCTTCACACTACAACCTACCTTGTGAACCAGCTCCCCACTAAAACCCTTGCTTTTTTGACACCATACACCTCCCTCTATTCCACCCAGCCCTCCTACGCCCACCTTTGAGTTTTTGGGCGTGCCTGCTATCCCAACATGTCCTCCACAGCACCCCACAAACTCGCTCCTTATTCCTCCTTGTGCGTTTTCCTTGGTTACACCTTGGAACACAAGGGCTATCAATGTCTTGAGCTCTAGTCAAACCGTATTCTCATCTTCAGTCATGTTGTTTTGATGAATTATTTTTTCCTTTCTTTGACATATCCACCACGCCCATGGCACCTTCTGCCTTGAATTTTTTGACTGATGAACATGATCTTACCACTCTACCCTCTAGAGCAAGTCTTGTGCATGCAGGTCCTCTGTCGATCGTCTCGGCTGCTCCAGGGTTAGCACCCCCGCATGCTGTGCATAGCCCTGTGCCTGTCCATGGGCCCGTTGCTGCACCCGAGCATGCCTCTGCACCACCCTCCCTAGGGCTATGTTTGCTAAAGCCACCGTCGCCTAGGTCCTTCATACCACTTGGTGCTGCTGCCCCTGTGCATCCAGCACAAGCCACTGCTAGTAGCGCTACCGCCTTGTCCTCTATGGCGTTCACCCGTACTGTCAATACCACTGCCCCTATTGCTCTCGCATAGGCTGTTGCCAGTAGCACTAGCCGTACCACTACTACTAGACCAGTCTCCATCATCTCGATCACCAATGCCCACTCCATACGCACGTGTGGCAAAGCTAGCATCACGCAGCCTATGGATCGTCTTAACCTCCACGTTGTGCCCATGTCGCCCTTGCCGCGCTCTGTTCGTGATGCTCTGTCAGACCCTAATTGACGCTCCACTATGCAAGCTGAGTATGATGCACTTCTCATCAATAACACCTAGAGCCTTGTTCATTGGCCTCCTAGAGTCTATCTGGTGACCGACAAGTGGATTTATCGTCACAAGCTGCTTGCTAATGGTTCGCTTGATCGCTACAAGTATCGCTGGGTTCTACGGGGTTTTACACAGCGATCGGGTGTTGATTATGATGAGATTTTCAGTCCAGTGGTCAAGCCAACGATAGTTTGGATGGTTATATCTTTGGCTCTATCTCATAACTGGCTTATTCATCAGCTGGATGTTAACAATGCGTTCTTATATGGCACTCTGATAGAGACAGTCTACTATGTACAGTTCTCTGGTTTTGTCGATTCATCACGACCAGATTTTATCTGTCGACTCAATAAATCTCTCTATGGGCTGAAGCAGGCTCCCCGTATTTGGCATAACAGGTTCTCCATTCACCTCCTGTCCCTTGGTTTTGCTGAGACCAAGTCAGATACTTCGTTATTTATATGTCATCGAGGATTCGACACTGCATATCTGTTGCTGTATGTGAATGACATTGTTCTCACTTCCTCGTCAGCTGGGCTACTTTAACACATTATTGTCGTTCTCCAACATGAGTTTGCTATAACATACATGGGCCAGCTTTATCATTTTGTAGGCATCTCCATCACGTATTACGATGATATCTTATTTCTCTTTCAGCGACAGTATACTCTAGACATTTTGGAATGCGCTGAGATGAGTGCTTGTAAGCCTTGTAGCACCCCTGTTGACCTACATTTCAAATTGTCTACGGACGGTCCTCTAGTTGCCGACTCCACACAGTACCGCAGCTGGTGCATTGTAGTACATGATATTCACTCGTCTAGACATTGCCTATGTCGTCCAGCAGATTTGCCTCTATATGCATGATCCTCATGAGCCACACCTTACTGCTCTTAAGCAGATACTATGCTACTTACAGGGTACTCTTTCTCTCGGCTTGACTCTACGCCGCTCTTCAGCTACTGAGCTTGTTGTTTACACCGATGCCTACTGGGTCGACTGTCTTGACACTCATCGATCGATCTCTAGTTATGCAGTGTTTCTCGGGGATAATTTTATATCCTGGTCCTCCAAGCGTCAGCATACAGTCTCTCGATCGAGTGCAGAGGCTAAATATCGAGCTGTGGCCAATGATGTCACTGAAACTATTTGGCTGTGCTAACTACTCATGAAGCTTCGCCACTCACCTCACCGTGCCACCTTGGTTTACTGTAACAATATTAGTGTTGTTTATCTTTTCAGCAATCTAGTCTAGCATTAATATACAAAACATGTTGAGATTGATCTCCACTTTATTCGGGAGCGGGCTGTTCT
Organism: Oryza coarctata; assembly: GCA_030770085.1. Taxonomy (NCBI): domain Eukaryota; kingdom Viridiplantae; phylum Streptophyta; class Magnoliopsida; order Poales; family Poaceae; genus Oryza; species Oryza coarctata. The sequence goes on from CM061479.1 coordinate 4,196,495, forward strand.
CGGTCACATTTGGGTACTTCATATTCCCATGACATCTTAGGACTCCGACGTCTTTACCAAGTGCCTTACTATCTCTGTATTTCAAGAGTTTTGATCCAACCTAGACGTTCGTCGATTACGGAGAGTGTTAGTATAATATAATTATATCTCATTTTTTTAGATATAATATATTTACCTAATTATCTGAAATCTATAACCGTGCGATTGATATCCCGATAACTATATATACACCTATTCACAATATGTAATACTATCCATCAATCATCTCACACAACAAATTACATGAAATTATAAATACCTGCTCAAAACATTGTTAAAAGATTTTGGTAAGACTGATGGTCTCATGATTCCAAGCCACACTTGTTACAAGATTTATTTTTCTTTTATGTTTCTTTTTTTTCTAACAAAAGTGTGGATCTAACTTTAAAAATCCAATCACATAAAAGTTCCACAAACACTGATAACCTAGTGTTCCAACATATATTATAAGATTTTGTCGAGCGTGATATGCAACTATTACCTTTTCTTCCGTTGCTGTGCTTTTAGTATTCTTATCTTTGACCAATGCCCTGTTAAGAGAGAGAGATGTACGGACGTGATTGGCTGCGTATGTCAGTTGGGCCTGTCCCTCTATTACCAACGCGATTGTCCGGGAAAGTGAAACAAAAATCTTGGAATCCCAACAGCCAATTTTCCGTGTGGTGCATCGGGACCATTCGTCCCTGATTGGACGGCTCAGATAGAATATAATTCCACAAAATTTAATCCCATCTCGGATCCGAACGCCCCTTCTTCCCCACATATATATAACCTCAAGCCCACGAAATGAAATGCAACAAAACAAAACGAAACCTGTCCTACGCCTTTATTCCCTCCACCTCTCCATCGCCGCCGATAAGTAATCAGCTCGCCGGCGACGGAGCACAGCCAGCCAGCCATGCCGAACGACCACCACCAACCGGAGACGGTGGCGTTGAAGAGCCACCACAGCGGAGGTGGCGGGAAGGTGCACAAGCTGCTCAAGTCGGCGTTCAAGCGTGGCGGGAGCGGCGGCGGCGGGGACCAGGAGGGGGACCTGCTGAGCCGGTCGGCGTCCGGGTCGTCGTCCACGTCGGCGGCGAGCAGCAGCCGGGCGGCGTCGTCGTCGTCTGGGAGGCGGGGTGGCGAGAAGAGGGGAGATGACGCCTGCTCCTCCGTCGACGGCGAGAGCGACGATTTCGACGGTGAGCCGACCTACTAATTATATTAATTCATAATTCGCTCTGTTTTTTCTCGGTTTCTCTGCTTCGTTGACCCAATTAGGTGAAATTGGAGTAATTCTTGTATGGTTTTGGTGAAAACTAAAATAATAAGAATGCTCATTAATGATTTTTTCGTTGTTTTAAAGTAGTCAACAATTTACAGAAAATTGTCACAAGACAACAACTTATGGTGAGAATCAACGACATGGTTTTTAACAGTGTATAACACTGACTAACAGATAGATAAATACAGTCTGCCTAAACCGTTAACTGTTAACAGATAGTGGAAAATGCAACAAAAAAAACCAAGAATATTGTTTTTTTTCCATTCACCGATGAGAATAAATTAGCCTTAAAAATAGTGTCAAAACAATGAGAATAAATTGGTATGTAATTATTGGTGCTCTGTGAAATTATTCCTGCCTTCTAATTTGAAAAGATGAAAGGTTGAGTTTTATTTATTTCCCCTAAAATATTATTCATATTTCATCCTCTACTTTAACGGGGTTCATTAGCAGAACATGATCCTTTTTATGAAATACAACAAATAAGGGATCGTGCGTTATGACTTGCCAAATTTTTATTATATTTTCTCCTCTAGGTACTGTGATGTTTATTCCCTGTTGCAAAAATTATATAACAAGCAATTACTTATGATTGGTTCGTGTCTTCGTGCTGGTCGTGGAAGTGGTTAGTTGCAGAGCTCACACATTTTTGTATTCACCTATTTCTACTGCTTAATTTAATTTAAAATATTTTGTCATGGCAGTGCCATGTCAAAGAAAGACATGTACTAACGCCACGGAAGTTAGGATGTACTGTAATAAGATATTAACATAACTTCCAATATGATTCAATGGAGTCGTAAGCAACGATGATTATCCAACAAAGTCTCCTTCTATGTAATTAATAGAAGTAATGAAGGGTCGAGTTCTTGGAAGCTACACTTCACAAGAAATTTTCCATAGTTTGGAACATTATCATTGTTTTTTTTCTTAAGAACACAGGATTGCTAGGCTTTGTCCCTTTTCCTTGTCTTTTTGTCGTTAAAGTAATTCAACCATTAACTCTTAAGCCTCCCTAGTTATCTTCTAGTTCTTGCAATTTCATTCTGTTTTTTGCAACTGTAGAGGGTGAAAGTTGCCTTTTCATATTGAAGATCTTTGTTGCTGAACTAGCTGAAGAACATGCAAAAAAAGACTATCATATATCACAAAGTCTAAGAAGCAGGCCCTTTTCTTACCTGGCCTGCTCTTTTAATGTTCTAGAGCATAAGAAAAATGCCTTGGTCCCTTGCTAATCAAATTGGTGGCTTATATCAGTTTGGCAGCAGATCACATTTATTGAGCAGTCCCTTTCTCAAATAGTCCATGCATTTTTTTCAGCACACTTTATGTATAGTAAATGCAGCTTTGGGTTGGATCTGAACACTTGGCAGTGCAAGTCATACTGAAGGAAAGGAATACTGACACGTGGCTCCCACAAATAGTCTACTTGATGCATTACTAGAATAAAAATATAACCTAAATATTCTTCAAATTTTTAGGTGCAGAGTCATTTTAGAAATGCCAATTGAATTCTATAGAAAATGCCTGCAAATCTATGCTTTTTTGGGGTGAAATTCAGATAGTATGACTGACAGTTAAGCGGCGATTGCCTCGTGCACTGTGCTCATGCTCTGATTCTATCAGAAGAACTCTGCATTTGGAGCCTGCCATGATTGTCTTCAAGATCATTTTTCTAGATGCTAATTTGGTTAAATTCCCACTGGATCTTCTGTTGGATCCCAACAAGTTCATGGGGCGAAGAGCGAGCCGTCGTGGTCGGCCAGCTAGATCTCCAATGCATCCCTAAACACTGGCAGAGTAGCAGTTTAGAAATCAAGAAGCAAAATAATTCCACTTTCAAAGCATGTCTTGAACCCTGTGACATTCTAAAGGTCAAGGAAACACATGCCAAGGTTGCCTATCTTTCAGTAAACAAATGAAGTTTTGATCACTGAAATCACTAATCAATGTGGAGACCACGTGAACATTTGACAAATTGTGTTCCTTGATCCAAAACCTAGTTTTATAATCAAGAAGTGTTAATTAATCTGCAAAGCATTTGCATTTTGTTTTCTAATATTCATTTCTTGATATACTAATTAATTAGGTCAATTGCATATTAAATGGACTTATATGAGATTGAGATTGCCATAATCAAGAAATGTTAATTAATCTGCACATTTGTATTTTCTTTTCTCATCTTCAGTTCTTCACATACCAATTAATTTAGGTTAATTGCATAACAAATGGACTTATATGAGAATGAGATTGTCATAATCAAGAAGTGTTTAATTGATCTTTGAAGGATCCAAGAACGCCAAGGTGTTGGCGGCGCTGAGCAACGCGAAGGTCAGCTACGCGTATGAGTCATTCCCGTGGGAGAAGAAGATGAAGGAGCTGCTGCCCGTGCCGGCGGCTAGCTGCTTCCTGTCGCTGCTGCTGCTGCCCAAGTCGGCCGACGGGTCGCACACCCGCTACAACTCGCTGGAGGACACCCTCGCACGCGCCGACGCGTGGATGGCGTCGGCGCAGGCCGCCGGCGTGCCCGTCGCCTTCATGAACGTCCAGACGGAGGCGCTGCTCACCAAGATCTCCGGCGAGATGGCGCTGTCGACGGTGAACATGGGGTCGCTGTCCAACCTAGGCAACATGGCGAACGCGAGCCTGTACGGGTTCGAGGACTACCACGGCGTGGACATCGGCGTGGTCCGCGCCGTGCGGCTGTGGTACACGCCGGTGGCCGGCGAGGCGGCGCTGGAGATCAAGCTGCTGCCGGGGGACACGCGGCTGGGGTTCGCCATTAGCCGCACCGAGGAAGGGTTCATCTACGTGTCGTCGGTGGCCGACGAGAGCACGCCAGGGGTGGCGTCGACGCGGTCCGGCCTCCTCGAACTGCACCGCGCCGCGCGCAGGTCGTCGCGGCTGCTGGTGGTGTCCCGCGTCGGCGGCGAGAAGGTGCTCCCGTGGATGGTGTCCACCGCCGGTGACGTCAAGTGTTTCGACACGGTGTCGCTCAGCCAGAAGCTGTCGCTGCACCGCCACGCGCTCCGCCCCATCAGGCTCCACTTCCTCATGTGGGACAGCGGCCTCGCCGTCAAGGACGTGGCCAAGCCGCCGCCGCCGCCCATGCTCATGCTGCCGTCGCCGCCGTTGTCACCGCCGTCCGAGGCGGAAGGGGACGCGGCGGCGTCCGGTGGCCACGGCGAGGAGGCCGGCGGCGGCGCCAAGGGTGGCAAGGACTCGTCCTTCAGGTTCCAGAACATCGACCTCCTCCCGGACAGCTGGCTGTGAATTTTACTTTTAATTAACAAAAAAAAGTGTGCTTTACACATTGTGTAATAGAGAGCTACTGTTTGCTAGCTCGCGTAGTAACCATCTTTCCAAGGTTTATCTGGGGTTTTGTTTTGTCTATTTGACGGGCGCACGCTACTTCTGTTCCTCGTGGACGTCAGCGGCCGTATAAAAAAAACAAACTAACAACTGAACCCATGGCATTACACGGGAATGTACGTTCAGCCAATAGCGACTTATATGATCACAAACTCACAATTACGTTACCGACAGATAATACTAGAATTAACTATTACTACCACTATATATATATTATATATGATATTGTTAATTTTATTCGATATCAATATATCTAAAAATATTACATTTAAAATAAAGTTTACATGCAGTCTTTAAACTTATTCAATATTTAATAGTATTATTTATGTCTCTAGACTTTTAAAATATATTTTTTAGGCTTTCAGTTTGTCCTGGATGGATGCCATCGTAGGACCAAACGGTCCACAACCTACTATGCATAGCATATTAAGGTGATCATTTGTAGACTTAGTCCTAACATATGGGTTTCTACATAAGAATAGAATAGGCTCACCCTATTTACCCTGCTCCCTTTCTTATCAACGTCACCGTTAGAAAAGATGTGGTAGTTGAGAAGATAATGAAGATGATATTGGACAATGAATGGCTTTGAGTGACAGATGACATGTGTTCCTCACTGTCCTTGTCTTCGAGCATTATCCTTGATGAATATTGAGTGTTGCCCGTGTCTAGTAGCATCGCTATCGAGGTCACCATGCCTTCACTTACGGGTCCACTTAGTGAAGATCTATCGACATAAGAACTTAAGCACTAGATCCATCACCTCCTAGGCATTTAATTCAGATTTGGTGCCCTAGCACATGGACCTTCCCTCTTTGACAACGGATGCCATAGCGAGCACGAGTGCCACCACAAACTGTCCATGTGCACTAGCATGGCAATGGGTATTGCCATGTGAGGAACCTATTTTCATCACCGTTGCTCCTCCTCGATGCACCATGGTGGTGGACGGTGCCTATGTGAGGAGGATGGAGCCTATCACCACACGATTCCAGGTAATTGCCTAACAATAATATTTCACTACATCAGCTGCTGCTAATATTATATCTATACGGTAACTTCTCTAGGCTCACGTACAACAAGAACACCGCCATGGATACTTCTACAACGACAATATCCAGAGAAAGTAGAGGTAGGTGGATCATACACTAGCATAGGAGTCCACAAATGATCCACCGTGGCATGCCATATTGGCACGCAAAGTGAGTTGAGACGTACGGTATCTAAGATAGATTAGCGAATTTTAAGAGTAGATGATAAGTTCGTCCATACACTTTAATCTTATATTTAGTTTGAAATAATGAGTATATTTTTCTTTATAAGCATTTTTATTATTTAAAATATTATAACTCTATTAGATATTATTGTAATATTTTAATAGAAAACAACTGTCAACCGAATAAAATTAACGTTATGTATTTAAATATAGAGGCAGTGCCATCAGGCTACAAAGTTATCTCCATTTTGATCGATCTCTCTCTTACTCTCCATTAATTTGTTCTTTTCCCCCCTCTAGTACTTCCCCTCCACGTATGTAAAAGTTTGACATAAACAAGCCCTAGTAGGCAAACCTCGTACAATGTCTACACTAATCATGGAACATAATTAATGATCAGACAAATCTACCTTTCAGCACAATCCAGTCGTGACTTCATTTTTTTCTAGTATAATTCGTTTCAAAAAAGAAAAAGAAAAATAGTACAATGTTCAGAGTCGATGCAGACTAGTGTTTGAGACCAATGAAATGCAGGGTGCAACATGCTGAAACAATAAATATATTCTTTATTAAGCCAGACAACAGAAAAAGGAAGAATTGGTATATAGCACAAAAAAAAATCTAGTTTTACTGGGAAATTCTGAACACAACTTAGGGGTGTACTACTTTTACAAAACAAACAGAATGCTAATCCAAGTCCAACATATCATATATAATGTACACTACGCTGCTCACACCAGATCAAATGTCTAAATTAACATCAGCAAGAGCACCAGCTCCCTTAGACAAGGAAAATATAAGTCCAGACCTATGCTGAATCACACTGCTGAAGTCCATGAACAACCACACCCTAGGTGGATTATTACCCACATTTGCTATGTTACAGTAAGGGGCTAGGTTAAGCAACAAAACGAGCTGAGAACACCACTTCACCCTTTATTGTACATATTCCTAACAACAATCAACAAGCGTTTGGCGGAGAGATTATCCCCAGCATTCAATGAGTCAAACTGTTGTGACAAAATTCTCTAATCCGGCCACTAAATTCCCCCAACAAATCTGCTCATGATGCAGTTGAGCCAGCAGAAAGCGGACCATCTCTTAGCTGCTGAAGGCAGTGCTGAAGCTGCTTTTGGATCATCTCAGCGACCATTCGCAATCTTCCTTGGCCTGATTCTCCAACTGCAACAGAGACATTCACAGTTTCCACTGCCCTGGCGACCTTCTGCTTACATCTTTCCCAGTTCTCGTATTGCAACCAGCAAGCTCTGCCACCATGGCTACCGTCCATTGCAAGGTATGCTACATGATTGTTTTCCCCAAAAGAATACCTTAGTCTTACAGATACACAATATGGAAGCCAGGCAGCTCCGCCAGCTACATTCATATGAGGAATGAGAGCATGATCAAGTACAAACGTCAGAGCAAACTCAAGAGAACTGTGGGCTCTATCATACTTAATATTGCTCTTAGCTAAAATGCTTTCTGTGGTATCATCTGCAACTGATCCTGAATGATTTTCCAGACAAAGCTCAATGCGGGCCCTCTGAGCAGTGGCAATGTCCCCATGAGCCTGGGAGAAACCTTTCTTCCAAGCAACCAATTTTAAAAATTCTCGCAGCACTGAAATTGGTAGTGTAAGCAAAGTGATGAATGAAGCAACTCTGGAAGCATCATATGGTTCAGAGGCAACACGCCTACTGAAATAATCACATATCTCGTTGATTTCAGCTGGTGCTAGCTCTTCCTGAGAATTGTTCTGAGCTTGCTGCTGCTGTTGCTGGTGATGGAATCGCTTAACGCTTAAAACTTGTAGAAGCAATTGAACCCGATGAACACTAACTGCAAATACATAACCTCTGCAAGATAAAAGAAATATTTACTATAAATCCTATTCATAAATACTTGAGTTCGGAAGAACACAAAATAAAGAAGCATTTTTATCTGCATAGTCACTTTTCCAGCTTATTGCTTGAACCTAGGTTTGCACAGTTAATGGTTGATCAAAACCAAATAAAGAAAATGAACATCAGAACAATAGTCACTAAAAAAGGCATCAAAGGGTAGTGGCACTATTTCCCAAAGAAATCAGGAAGAGCTCAATATTGTTAACACTAGAGTGGATATGGACAGGAATTGGCCGTGTACAACAAAGATATTACGCTATTGACCCCAAGGTTCCAAAGCCAGTTTTGCCAGACACACCAGCCCCTGGTGAAATCCAGTAACTAGCTGATTACTGGATTTTTCTGGAGAAAAAAATAAATCCAAATATTTGAATTTTGAACAGTGACTGGCCAGATAAATTATACATATAAATTTTAAGGCTATTTTTTAATTTGAATTTGCAACCTTCTGGCTGATAATCACACTCTAACTGCTCACCTACCCTAGACCAGCAACCAGGTGGTTTGTGCCAGTTTTTTAACCTTGATTGGCCATTGACTATTTTATTGTAGATTAATTCAATGGAGAAGTGAGTAACAATTATTTATAATATGAAAACATGATGACGCACTTCAGGTTCTTAATTAATAGTACAAATTAGAACAGTAGTATTACCCAACATAGAACCGGAGTGCAGGTTGCTCCTGATCCAAATTCAAAAGAGCACCCTCATTTTCCTTCAAAATTGATCCCAATATCTCTTTCAGAAGTTCAGGCAACTGTGCAAACAACCATAGAACTCCAAGGTACTTGAGGATCCCTCTTAAAACCTTCTTGAGGGCTGCCAAAGGAACCCAACCACCACCATAGCCACCATCGTCCCCAAGCCCAATGAAGGCTGTATTCAGTTCTCCTTTCACATGAACAGGAAGGTTAGCTCCAGGTGTTAGCCGCACAGGGGCCCCAACAATCCCTGAAGCAAGTCCTGAAGAGGCCAACAAGGCATTTCCTGCTCGACTCAAATTGGCTGCTACATGGTTAGCAACACCAGAAGCAGGCCTGGACATTGCAATGCCTGGAGTGGCATTTACGCGATTTGCATTGGGTGCAGATTGCAGAGCTCCAGCACTGGTATTTAAATGAGCACTAGCCTGTGTAGCATTCATGAAACTGGGTTCAAGAGCATTTAGACCCTGGGCAACATGTTCCATTATGAATGGTCGAAATTGTGGGCACGGCAATGATCCACCAACCAGAGGTCCTCCTTTAGGAGGAGTTGCTGGTTGTAGCCAAACTTGATCCCCAGCGAAACAGCGCATGTCAACAGAAAATTTCTTGCGATATATAATGCGTATCCAGTATGGCCCACGGAGCACAACAGAAACATCAAAAGGCAGCAAAGAACTAGGAACAAGTCCAGGTCCACTCCGTCCAGCAGCGGAAAGCATCGCAGCAGCGTGGAGATTATGACTGCCCAAATGGGCTGCAGCAGCATTTGAGGGGGCAGGTGTGTGAATCATGGTTGTTGATGATGAACCATTTGCTAAAGGTCCCTGTGTGGAGATGTTATTTGTCTGCTTTGGCATGGAGTTGTATCCAGAAGAAACTGTTACAGGCATTCTTGCAGGTCGAATTGCACCCCCAAGGGCAAGCAGAGGCCCTGCTGTCAGCCGAATGCAGTCCAGGAAGGATGCTACCTCACCACCATTCACAAAATCCTCCAAAAACTGCATTTATGTGAACTTGATTAGAAGGTGGATTAAGCATTCTCAATAGCAAATTCTATGCCTATGCACAAAACACCAGAGGTTGTACTCAGGTTTTTGCTATACATTGTCTGCATACATGTTGTGAACAACTAATTTTGCAGTACAGCAAAACACATATATTGTTCTGTCAAAAAAACAATCAGTACCACTACCTTTTAAACTTTCATAACAATTTAGAGAATACTATTATGAGTTTGTGACTAGGGTGTTCATATACAGTTGCCAAGAAACTATGCAGAACCGGCTTAAGAATGCTTAGTAATGAGATTAGGCTAGCTGCCAGTGGGACGCACAATAGAATGACCACAGCCAGTTTTGACGGGTTTTGATAGAATGAACAGCCCTAATTATGACTGGCTGGAGTTCAATTGTCAAAAGAAGAATGGACATATTATTAGAAAAAAAAAACTCGATCAAGGAGGAAGGACGTCCCCTTGACTTAGCTTTAAAGAAGGGGCCCACCAAAACCTTTGGCAGGGAGGTGGGCACAAATACAGCACCTAGGATTCAAGCCCTTGATGGGTGGCACCTCTACTGGGTGCTCTACCACTGAGCTACATGCTCATCCACAACAGAAATATTTCTTTTCATAAAACGAAGTTACATCTGGAGAATAATGAACTTTAAGTCAGTGTGGTTGGAAGGTTCTTCAGGAGCTAAGAGGCAAATAAATGAAATTGAAAAAACATAAGTGGAGGAAAGTAGGCACTATAAATTTTACTGTTTCTCATTAGACTTGGTAAAAATTATTTGAAGTTGTCAGAGTTAAATAAACATAACTAGAAAACTAATGAGTATTGGCAAACCTTTGTGTGTGGCCAAAGCTGGTCAGGAGAAACATGCATCGTGCATCCTCCCTTAGCAGTTTCCCATTCGACAACAAAGTGTACCATAGGCATTGTGCCATAACTGAACCACAAGCTCATTAAACCAACAGTTTCAATCCTGAATGTCTTTCTCATTTGTTCAGATAGCCTGTTAGCAGCATCACTACTACCTTTATTAACAGCCTGTGACTTTATGTCTGTAGGTGTCAGATCATCATCTAGCTTGTCATCAAGTTTGACACCAATCAATCTCCTCATTCCACGGGCAAATGAGCGGGCATTTGCAAGCCGTCGTAGATCTGACACAAGCTTCTGAACACTGTCTGGTTCTACGTTGTCATAAGTTAAAATAACACCATCTGCATCAAAAGAGATATGTGAATCCATCTCAGAGGTGTTTGCGACATGAACACCAACACCCCATAAGGTTGTGGAGCTTCCTGTACTTAGCTCCCAAAGTTCCCTACAATGTGGATCATTTATCCTAACATCCCAAGACATACTTCCAGCCTGGCCGAGGTGTAAGCATATGTGTTTCCAAGAATCATCCCGAGCAAAGGGTAACCTTAGCCAAAGATTAGAGGATGGTGATTGCAACCCCACTTCTTCGACATAGGGAATGTTAAGAGAATCCATCTGGGCCGTTAGTTGAGCATGTTTAATGGACAATGAACAGTGTCTTATGACATGTAGTAGTACTGAAGCATATGTAGTTGCTGGGACACAATTATTTCTTTCGGCCAGAATATTTCCATAGGTGAGGCTTGTTCTTGATTGTGAGTCTGATGAGTATGCTTGCAAAGGAGACCGACACTCCATTGATTCTGATATTTTTCTTCGCTTCCTTGGGCTACTGGGTTTCAATCCTTGCAATGAAGGGATATTCAGAAATAAATCTGAAAGAGAACGCTTTCTAGATGCACCATCAGAGCCTAAAGTGATAAGGTTGCCTGATCCTGCCAAATGCCCAAGTAAGATAAACATATTCACAATAACTATGAAGTACCCCTTCACAACCTAAGGCTCATTTTGTGGTTGCTATGCTGCACTGTGCTTATTTTTTAAGTTTCTGTAGAAATGTAAATATATAATCATTGTAGTTTGTTTCACATATCAAATTAAGGCTATAGAAAGCATGTCATCCAACTGTAAATCTGTAATGGTTATTACAAGTGTTCAATCTTTTCGAATACAATTAGTATTATCATTTGCAACTTAGATTAAAAGGAAAGCAGTTTACCAAAAATAAAAAATCCCTAAAAGCAGTTGCACCAAAGGAGATTATCATAATCCACCACAGTAACAAAGCCTAATTACATTTAAGAGGGTATGTATGGCCAATATTATTATTAACAGTTTCTTTGATTTGGTGTCTTGGTCTGTGCAAGGTGGCTGAACAAATTTGTTAAAGGGATGTAACTATAAAATTATCTAATTTATTATAAAACTTATTCCAAAGCTGCCTATATATGAGCTGAGCAGGGATTTAATTACCATTAATCTTGCTTGAAGGGATGAGATGAAGTGATTTACTTCCATCAGCAATAACATGTTCAGTCGGAGAGCTCAATGAGCTCAGTTCATGATCAGGATTAGAACCAGGCAACTTGATTGAAGATGACTTTGTTACAGTGCTAGAGGAAAATAACTTTGTACTTTGTACATGTCTCAAATTACTTGGTAAATAACTGATGCCGGAAGAATTTTTTGATCCACTGTAAGCTGATGAGGCCCCTTCCTGAATTGATGTATTAGCTCTAGTACTTGCTCCTTGAAAACCAACTGAAAGAGAACCTGGATGAGAAGTAGACTGCAAAGTAGTTTGTGGCAAAGAATGGTTTGGAATAGCAAGAGCACTGTGTTCATATTCAAAAACCTCGTCAACAACAGAAGAGAATGATAGTGAAGAAGCAGGCAGCAGTGGAAGAGGCTCAATGCCACTCTGGATGGGAAGTCTATTTTCCATTGTGTCATCACAATTTCCTATATTCTGTAGGGCATACAGCTTCACATTAAACATATTTGCATTCGATTCATTTTTACTAATCTGTATCTGTCCAATATCAATCTTATTAAATCTCATTGCTTCCCTTGTGCATGCATTTGTGTTTGTCTTATCGCTTGAAACAGATTGTGTCTCAAGCAAATGAAAAACAGGCTTGAAGTCCTTATCAAGTTGCATCAATAGATAGTAAGCATTTGCACACTGTGGAAATCCCATCACCATCAAGTCTGAACCATGCAGTATGCCCTTTGGAATCTTTAGAGTACCTTGAGACTTCTGATAAACCTGGAACAATAACAGAATTTTAGCACTTCATACCTAGAATTGTCAAAAACTTAGACTAGTAATTAAAGGATGGTAACTGTGTAACCACAGCCAGGCACTCTTATCAGCAGACTACACAGAAGAAAGCTCACAAGGTTGCAAATAGTGGAAATATCAGTAATTAACATGTCGATCCTAAGTTCAAAATCTCAGAAATGTTATTGGTTCACACTTCAGAACCCCATCAGTTTTCCGACAGGCAACAGCAAAGCATTATTAAGATCATATTAATTGTAGTGACTATGGTATGTGGGTACATGCATTTTATTAATGCTCTTTACAGACACATTTTTTGTACCATAGGCTAATCCTCAAGTGGAGGCAGGGAAAGAGAACAAAAAAAGCAGAACTGAAACGGTTATAAGTTTGACTCACAAGTGTTCATACCAAGCCATTCTAGTTTAATATGTTATATGAAGACATTTAAATAATGCACATTAGACCACCTCCAATACACTGTTTGACTAGCAAATAAATAACATGAATTAAATCCTGGCTGTACAGGGAAAAAGCATGTCCTAGTAATGCTATTTGTAAAGATATTACTATTCAATAATATTGCAAAAGTTTGTCTGCACACAGCATACAATGACATTCTTGTAGACACATTTGATAACAATTTCAAAGATCAAGAAGTTATGATATGATCAAGACAGTTGACAACCTTAAGCCCAAAAAAACTTCCAGTAGCAGCAAATAGGTGGAGGATGCTCCTGGTTCTTAAGCTTGCAAAAGCATCAGTAGCTGTAATACTCCCTTTATTTAGAGCTTCTTCACAATCTAGCAGCACAGAAGGGGGTAAGATGTTTTCCGGTGACTGGAGGAGGAAGCGACCGCTCCTATGAATAGTTAAAATATTAGAAAAGGTAAAAATGTCAGTCAAGAATTCATGTGCAAGACAAACACGATGGTATCATTGCAACAAGATGATATCCTCATTTTGATGGATAGATCTTGCTATATTGAAAATGGCAAAATTGTCAGCATGCCATATCATTCAGTGCTCAAGTATGGGCAGAAATGTTCTGTTATACTAACTTATAACAATGTTCCCAAGAGAAGCACCGTGCACTGAAATGGCAGGTCATGCTTCAATCTAAGTCAGTATGGATCTAAATGGATTCCAAAATTGAAAGAACGATCTGTCCAAGATTTTCATTATGAAGCGGGTGTTTAGACCTGGGTTATGGAACGATGGAACAGATCAGACTTGTTCAAACAACATTATGAGTAGGAAAGACCCACTGAACAGCTTTATGTATCACATGCTTTTAGAGTAGGTAAGGAAAAGATGCCCACAAGCAATCAATCATCTAACGGTCAGTTTGAATTGCTAGGATCAGTTCATCAGTATAAGAGGTGGGCCTGTCATTCAGCACTGAAATGTGTTTTCTGATACCCCATGTAATTTGGGATTACCTATAGCTCGAATAGCTTGGTTCTACAAGCTAAGAAGAGACATGGCAAGAGCGATTCTACTTTTTTAGAAAGATAAATACTAGTCATAAATAACATTAGGAACTACAGAAGATCCATATATGTAAGATCAATGAAGCACCGAGAAGTGAGAAACTTCATTGGTTGGAATGTCTATTGTGATGGGCTAAGTAATATGAGACTATCATTATAATAGTATGCATCTATATGCTAAGCAGATGAGGTGGCAAAGGGTAAAAAGAATTGCGCAATTACAGGCATAATGATTTTATTCAAACACAAAGAAACATTCTATTTCATATAAAGAAGACTAGCACTAGGCAGTCAATGAAGTACTGAGAATTGAGAAACCTGATATTTATTCCAAGACCAATATACGCTTGACCATAGGCCCTCACTTGAAGCACTTCATTTCCAAAACAATCTGCAAAACCCTTTTGCTCTGTTTTCTGCACAATTTCGTAAATGGGTTACACACTAAAGTTCAATCAAATGAAGAAGATTAATAAATTGCCACAGCTGCAAAAGGTGATGATGTAAACAAAAAAAATCCATAATGCATAAAAATAATCAAGACTCAAATGGCTTATCCAATCAGCACTTTGCACATTACTAGAAATTATTACCACAAAAAAGGTTGAGCTGGTGCAAATTAAGCAAGCATGGCACGAATCAAGTGACTGTGTAAAGGCTTATTAAGTTCAGACAACAAATTTGGTACTAACATGCTAATCCACCATTTCAGGTATCAGATACATATAAAAGTATCCCTTGAGGACAAAATTGAAATAGGTCACATATGGACTGAGCTAGCAATATTAGAAATTTCAAATTCAAACATGACCACAGCAGAGAAGGATAAATTAAGAAAGGAACAACTTAGGTCCCTCACCGCGTGGGATCCTTTTCTATATCAACTTCAGTAGAAGCATTATCAGCTTCCTTTCACTAGATTCAGAACAAAAAAAATAAATTTAAATTGAATAAAACAAAACGTTCAGTTCTAGACTTCTTGGGAAATATCATATGCTCCATAAGTTCTTCAGAATTTCATCTTACAAACTATCGGTTGATTTGATGTTAAAAATAAAGCTATCAATTTTACCTAGAATATACATAAAAAACGTCTCTAGGCATATCTTATCTTATATCTTATATACTCCTTGAAAGAGGGAGTTGGGAAATATGGTAGGTTCTACACCCACTCCACTCCTGATCTTTTGTGGCTGTAAAATGTAGGTAAGCGTATGTTATTTGTAAGATTTTGATGGAAAAATATTGCATCTTTGGGCTGTAAAAATGTAGGCAAGCATATGTTATTTGTAAGATTTTGATAGAACAATATTGCATCTTTGCATATGAGTATAAGCAGATTCTACACCCACTCCACTCCAGATTTTTGTGGCTGTAAATATGTGGGCAAGCAGATGTTATTTGTAAGATTTTGCTAGAAAAATGTTGCATCTTTGCATGAGTATAATAAGTAGGTGGCCAATTCGTCTCATATAATCATGTATATAAGTTTTAGATTTGAGGATAACTAATAGTTTGTTGCATTTTATGTTTTAGACCTATAATAGTATAGTTGGGATCCATTGCAACGTACAAACATGATGCTAGCAAACAGAAAAACGCCAATAAAACAAATAGTTTGAACATCACAAGGTAAACTATTTTGAGCATAACCAAATTAAACCGTGCACACGCATAACAATATAAGTTACTAGAGACTACTACACAAACAGGGACGAAACCTACTGCAGTGTTATAATCTGCATTCAATTCTTTTAATCGCCAAAACAGTTTTTTTATGTATTTTAATAAGTAAAACCATAAATATGGCAGAGTAACAGGTGGTTGAGGAAAAACAGGAAAAAGCCAATTTAGACAGACTATACCAACTAGCTCAAACATAATATTGAATTAATGTCCAACTAGCTCTGGACAGATTCATAGTACTAAGATATATCTAATCTAATCTAGTACTAGATTCTTATATTTTGAGATGTAGGGAGTAGTCAACAGTACATCAGTCATGACTTAAAAGTATGTCATTACAAACAGGGAAGTAAATAAGAAAAATATTTCCTATTATTACCTTCACCAGGTCATTTGATATTTGAACATCTCGTTTCAGGATAACATCTTTTGGTGACTCAGAAATTTGAACATTTTTGGACAGCTGTCTCTGGATATCAAGAAGATGAGTGTGCCTATTGCAAGCAATAGCTGTCAAAATGAGCTTTTCAACATCAATGCAACAGAGATCAAGACAAAGATTGGCTTCTTTATCAGTCAATGGATCAAGTATAAATGAATTATGCTGGCACTTTATCTGCATGTCTTGCCCGGCCTCAATTTTGATAAATGGTGATGAATCAGATTCTGCTGAGCCACTAACTTTTTCATCAAGCCAATAATTTATTTTTAGGCCAGGTATCCTAGAACCACTCAAATCAAACTCCCCATCCTGACCAAGCTGCATTAGAGGAGCATTCCCAGTTTGCCCTGTGGTGATATCTGAGACAAGTTCAGATTTTATTGCATCTTTCCACCTTCCCTGTTGAAGAACATTGGTTTGCCTAATGATGGTGTCCATAGCAAGTGAGATGCACAACTCATGAAGTATAGCATACAACACCATGAAGGGA
Source organism: Oryza coarctata (assembly GCA_030770085.1). NCBI lineage: Eukaryota > Viridiplantae > Streptophyta > Magnoliopsida > Poales > Poaceae > Oryza > Oryza coarctata. The sequence continues at coordinate 4,213,289 of CM061479.1, forward strand.
TTCTCAGAAACTGCCATTCGTCTTTCTATATCATCACCAAGTGCAAATCTCCTCCTTTCTTCCAGCTTAATAGGCCTGCTCTTGTCACCGACAAGTAATTCTAAATGCAAAATCCTCCATAAATCTAAGTGACCACGATACCCTAATGTAAGAAGAACTTTAAATTCTCCGTCCACCCGAAAAACAGCTATTCCATCAGCTACAGAAACATTAGAAACTTCTTTAGGTCTTGGAGTCACAAGAACCTTGTACTGCACACTTGTGTCCAACTTCTGTAAAGCACGCTTTTTTTCATCTGGAGAAAGTTTATTTTGGCTTCCTATATCTTCTATACATATCGGCAATCTTTGATAATTCCCTGTAAGCATGACTTCTAAAGCAGAAGGGATGTCAAACATAGGAGCTCGAGCCTGCTGCAACCCCTCATGCATAAAGTACAGTGAGTCAGCTGTTTGTGTGAAACATGTTTCATGACTGGAGAGAGTCGATCCAAGCTGTTGACAATAATGAACCAATGGAACCTGCATAAATTAAAAGGAAAATCTTATTGGCAAAATAAAAGTAATGAAATATTTTTTGAAGAGTGGGAATCATATCATTTTTCACGATAACAGCTGTCCGATAAATACAAAGCTTTTGCACAAAAATAGCAGATAGGTTCAGTTTAGAAACAACAAAATGAAGAATTGGAGGGGTGTATCTAGTGAAAGACAATAGCTAAGTGGAATCACGCACGCAAATCACTTTGAATTTAAACACATAAGAAGAATGCAAGGTGCAAAGTACTTAGACGGAATAACCTATGGAGTATTATATCAACCTTAAAGATCTCATGGTCAACCTGTACAGATGATACAAGTGCTCTCAAAAAAAAACACACACACACACACACATACATAGTACTAAGAGAAAAGAAAAGAAATTTTCTGCGAAAGTACCCTATAAACATTTAATTTTTTGTCTATAATTAATCCATGAATGCCCAACAAAGAAAATAGACTAAAAGTGTGTAACAGGAGTGGCAAAAATGAAATGAGTAAAACTTTGATGACAAAAATAATATTAGTATACTGCACATCTGTGTAGTATAAGAAAAAAATTCCAATTATCATTTTAAAATGCATGCAATCAAACTTTGGCCACTAATACAAAAAAAGATTTAGTCACATGTAAATAGTAATAGTATGTTTGCTATTCAAATATGATATTACATTTCTTTTTTTGGGTACACATATGCTAGCAAAATTAATGATCAAATGTGCATAATGATGACCATATGAATGCTAGTTTGACGGAATAATAATTTGGTAACAGATGAAGAAATTAATCGCAGAAGCTTCCTATAGTAACATCCTTCCACCAAGTCAATAGAAGAGGCAGTACATTTCATACTGATTCATATCCATCTCAGGCATAAAACCAACTCTTTGTTGACAAATACTCCCTCCGTCCAAGAATATAAGAACCGGGGGGGGGGGGTATGAATTTAGACAAGTGCTTGTCCAGATTCATACCCCTGTGTCCTTATATTTTTGGACGGAGGGAGTACCGTATTAACATCATCCGTCACAATTTTTTGTGGTAAGTTGCATCAATCACAACATAGAAAATTGTTTCAGATCGAATAGGTATGTCCTCAGTTTAGCAGAAATTATCAAAACTTCAGTCCACAACAAATTGTAGATAGAATCGTGATTTTAGTTACTGTTTCTTGATTACATAATTGAGTCTACACATGCAAGGTAGGTGAGGAACTTTCAAAAATATTGGAATTGAGGAACTATGTTCTGAAATGCATAGCTAGAGCACACCACCAAAATATTGGAAAAACTAAAATGCTGCTCTTAAGCATTAAAAATATATGTTTCCAGGTTCAAAATAATGTCAAAATTGTCTGCACCAATATTACGAGAAAAAAAAGCATGCTGACAGTATCCACTCAATAACTTACTGGCTATCAATATATACTGAGAGTGTACTTTCCTTGGGCAAGAGGAAATCTAGAGTGGTGAATCAGTTGGCACCACTCAACAGTAACCAGTAACCAATCAACCTGGCCAAGTGAAAGTACTGTAGCACACTACAGAATAAGTTAAAAGTGAATCTTGTTAACAGCACGCTATGTTTCTACTGAATGGAAGCCATTTGCATGAATCAAAAAGGACATCTTTTGTAATGTGAAAAGGGATGGGGACTGAGACCTTGGCTAGGAATTCGCCTATCTGATTCTCCACATTCTACATCAGCATGGAGGCAACAAGATCAAATGTGAAAGCACACGGACCTGTTGGCACCACTTGGCGAGGACATGGAGGCGGAGCATGCGCTGGCGGGTGCGGGCGATGAATTTGAGCAGGTCGATCTTCTTCTCGGAGTCGGACCGCTGCCGGCCGCCATAGGCGCCGCCGGGCCCATTCCCCTCGGCCTCGGCCCGAGACTTCTCCACGAGCTCCCGCAGCGACAGGTACGACTCCTCCGCCGCTCGCCGCACCACCGCGCCCAACTCCACCGTCTGCTGCCCCAGCTCCCCCGCCATCTCGCCCGGAGCTAGGCTAGGGTTTCCGCCTCAAGCGCCTCCCTTCAGTCCCTCCACCCCGCGCCCGCCCGCGAGAGGGACCTGATCCCACCCGCCAGAGACCGCATGCGGCGGCGGAAACCGAAACGACTCCCTCCTCGGGGGGTCGGTCGGTCAGTGGTGGTGCCTCCTCGGTGGGAGGAGAGGAAGGCGCGCGAATTCAGCCGCTGCGTCTCGAGTATTGAGGGGATGTCGAGGAGGCCGCCTGTGAGGAACCGCCGGGAGTAAGGGGGGCCGCCTTGGTGGAGGAGGCCGAGGAGGATCGCCGGCGGCGGCGGAGCGAACTGGATTGGGAAGCTTTTGGCTTTCTGCGGTTGGGTCGGTGTCTCCAACGGGAGGGCGGCTGCCTATGTGGACGAGATGACGCGGAATCAGGGAATCAACGGCAACAACATCCCCCCGACTTCGACTTCGACTTCGACTTCGAACACCGTTTCTTTCTTCCTGAACTTACCCCAGAAGCACTTCCATCAAAATGAAATTACCACAAAACGATTCAAGAATTAGCACCAAAACACGGAGAAAACCTATGTCTTGAGAAGGTTTTGAACGGAACAACTCCAAGAAATTCGCACCAAAATGCGAAATCACGTTTTAAGCCAAAACAGGCCAAAACCGGAAAACATCAAGAAAAGTAACATAATTACCGCACTTCATGCTACATGAGGATGAACTCTTCTTTTTTTTTCCCCTTTTAAGTGTTTACAACATCCACAGCATCCCTTTTTAAACTCACACGCTACAACTTGGATGAAAGAGCGCAAATTAAAACTCTCCAAAACTCTATTGCCTATTTTACTTTCCTCCTCATCAAATTATACCCATCATGTGGTTGCCCACAAAGCCACCAATTTTATATCACTCCTGCTCCTATCGCATTAAAAATATAATATACTTCTATCCCTGACATATTTATTTTCAATCTTGGACTCTTTTTTCATATACTCACTATTTTACATTTGGATCTCAACATCCATTAAGTTTAGTAAGATCACTGTCTGCAGTCCTTTGGCCTCAAGCAATGCCTACATGTGAACACCAACAATACCATATTCCATACAAAGTTAGCATAAAGTTGTTGTACGTAATATATCCAAATCAAAACATTAAAAATCACAACAAATCCCCTAAAGGTCCAACCAAAATTGGGTCCTCTTAGGCTCGGTCGGTCTGGTAACACCCTGTAGCGGTTAGACTACTCAAGCTTCTAGTTTGACTAGTGTTCCCATACAAACTTGATTGTTGGTGCTTTAACACTTTATCGTCAAACCCAAGTTTTCACCACCATACCTCAAAACATATCCTTAACTAATTATTCATGGTAAAAATTGCTAGAGTACATAAAAAATTAAAAAATGGTCTTTGCTAATGGACACTATATAAGAACACGACTTAGTCTATTGGACACTACACAAATATTAGTTATTTGTTATATGACAATACATTCGATCATTTTTAGCTATTTTGGAGAAAGATTCTTTCTTAAAATGAAAAAAATAGCACTACTCATCTTGCATTCCTGGTTCAAGTTCAATTGGACTTATTGAGTCTCAAATCTATCCTCTTGCCTTCTCTCTCCCGCCTTCTCTAGCCCTAGCATGAGACGGCACTAGCGGTGAGCACAGCAACGGTAGTTGTGACCACAACCATAACTCACGCATTTCAGTCTCCATCCCTCTTAGTGCTCTCCTAACTAGTGATCTCATAGCGGCAATAGCCGACAACGCATTAACCATGAATGGCCATATCGAGGATGCTAGGCCTAGCGAGGAGGCTTTGGGGCTTTAATAATGAAATTCATTTTGTTCTATAGTTCAAAGAAGCTACATTCAATTATTACAATTGCTATAGGTCAAACAAATGTAAATTATAAAATCACAGCTTAATGGAGATAACAACTATTGCTAAACTTTCACCTATAACTAGAAGATATTGTGTGTGTTGCTATGGAAATTCTTAGCTTAACAAATATTGAAGTGAATTTTACAATATAAAATATAGTAGTAATGCATACAACCAATTAGCCACATATAGGAACAGGCAGTCAGATGTACAGTACAAGAGTTACTAATTATTTTTTTTTTGCTGTTGGTACCATCTTCCACGAGAATCATGGCTTGAAGGTGATGTACTCCATTTTTTATGGGCTTGCTGCTTTGATAGTTGTTGCTTGGTGGCATCTTCCTTCTGCAATGTGTTTGTGCATGTAATAACTACTTTCGATCCAGTAGAATCCTTGAGGTTTGCAATTGAATTCTTATATTGACTGCAAATCACCTCTGCTGGACAACAAAGAATATCCTGTGGTAGCATCCTAAAGAAAATGAGTTAAATATCTTGTTATTAGAAGCATGATGATGTAGAAAAAAAACAAACATGAAGAGATTCCTACGATAAGTAAGAACACCAATAGATGACGATAGGCCATAAAGAGAAACATGTTATTTAGTTGCTCACGATCCATATCTTGGGGAGAGAAACATGATCTCTGCAGAAAGTATAAAAGATGGAGTAGTACTGTGTGAAGCGAGAGAACGGGTAGTATTTATCTTGGTGTTAGTGAGATAATCCATTGAAAGGAGAAATTAAGGTGATTGATAACGGTGGATTTGGGATTGCGTAAGAAGTTAATGTGATTGATAACAATGATTTGGGATTGAATAATGGTCATTGAACACATTAGTGATGGAAAAACTCCTTCTAGAGGCAACCTGACTTTGCGTTAGTTACAGAAGATAAATTAGTGCATGCAGAAGATGAAAGGCTTGCCACCCCCGGTGTCTTTTATCTCCGATGTTTCGTTTCAGCTCCCAGCGGGCCGTCGGACGCCACATCAGTGGATTTCTTTGTTTCATCGGACGCTTGCCACCTGTGTGCTCATCTGCTATCCAATGTCTATGATTAAAAAAAGTGACGTGGCTTGTTCACAGAGCAGGAAATTAGTTTTAATTGTAGTATTCATCGGACGCTTGCCATCTGGGTGCTCATCTGCTATTCAATGTCTATGATTAAAAAAAAGAGAAGTGGCCTGTTCACAGAGCAGGAAATTAGTATTAATTGTAGTAGTTATATATAATGTTTATCTTTCTCAAACCAGAAAACTAAATCTCTGAAATCAACGTTCCTCATATCACCCTTTGTGATTGACGTTAAACCAAAATAAAAAATAATATCAGAGAGTAAATGAGTTGTAAATTAGTCATTTGGTATACTAAGGATGAACTTTTTGTACGATGCATCAAGGTCATGATATCTAAAGCATATTCTCATCATCGAAAACTAGGTTTTAACCCAAAACATCTCCCAAGACACAAAACTTTGTGTGTACAGCATGGAACTTGAGCGGATGTGAAGCCAACCTTGCTACGTGTGGGATTGGTGACAGATGTGGCCAGATGAGTTTAGTAGTGCTAAGGTCTAGTTGAAATGAAGTAGATGAGCTAGGGGTATTTAGGTCATTTGACAAAAGTTCGTCTACAAAATAATAAAATAATACATACAATGTAAAATAACCATAAAGCTACTGTGTCCATGAGCAAAGCCACATATTTGCAGCCTCCGTTAGCAAAGTTTATGTTTTTTTTTAAATATCCTGCTTATCACACCTATTGATTATTATCGTGATTTCACATAAGTGAAGCTTATGTTGTCATAATTGCAATATGTTTGTGAGAAGATTTTGTGCCAATTACCGTAGATTTAGCTGCAACGGATTTAGGCAAGTGATAAACATCGGTAGGAACTTTAATTGGAAAAATATCAGTAACTCATAAAAGTACTCCAACTAAACAAGATGACTTCCAAAACCAAATTCAAGAAAAAGATGATTTGGTGAAATTGGTAGACAAACTTATTCACCCGACCTCTTGAAATTTTAAGACACCAAGTTGCAACAACAAGCTACTGAAAGAAACCATTCCACTTTTGGGAGGAAGAATTAAACAATACCAAAAGCTACATTTTTAATTAGAGCTGAATTCTATCTTAGTTAATTTGGTCTGCCTTTGCATTTCTTTGTTCACTTATTCCCATAACTATTATATAAAATATGTTGCTTGTCGATATACTCCCAAAGCTAAAATAAAAACAAAGAACAAACATCCTACAAACCAAACCCTTAACAAAGTAAAAAAGAGACACTTGCATGTAGGACTTCAACCACGATAGGAAACTAACAACCGTTAGGTCATGTTGTTTTCTCCTCTTTTTAATCTACTTTCTCATTTTTCGTATGCACACTAATCAAACTAATTTTTTATAATTTTTTTAAAAAGTTACTTTAAAAATTATATTCAATTATTTTTTTAAAAAAATTATACTAATATTTTAATTAATCATTTTAGTTGTCGGGAAATGGTTCTGAACCGAACCCCCAGCTGAATGTAACCTTAGCCTTCCTACGAACACGCCTGTTCCTCTGTAGCTCGATATCAAAACGTTCTCTCTCCTCTGTAGCAAATTCCTACTGATCTAAAGAAATTTCCAGATCCATATGACATCCATGCACCGAGGTTCACATTAAAATAGTCCCATGCCATACTTGTTTAGCAATGGCGCATGCGCCACAACAATGTGATGGATTGGTTGAGTAAAGTGTAGAAAACCACAACCTAATTTAGGGGCATTTGTAACATAAAACGGTTTTGTGTTTTAGGATTATTGACTAGTTTCTCATTCTGTCATAACAAAATTCATTTCTTTATCTCATTTTTATTACCGGTGAACATGTTAGCTGTTTTAGCACAAAGTGAATTAAATAATGTTCACTCCTGTAGAATAAAGTGAACATTCACTGGATAGATGTCCTCTTTTGAATTAGTACCAAGAAAAAAAAAGCATCTTAAGTGCATCCTCGCCTTTTATGTACAGAATAGTTCGCCAAGCAATTCCTTACCTGTCTTCGAGATTTTCCTCATTCTTCTTTTGCCCCTAAATTTTATCTTTTCTTTATATGTGTCTGAATTTTTTATTTAATTCTATTTATACATATTTTATTAGTTGGTCGTTAGATTTTTATAAAATTACTATATTGCCCCTATCTCATACTAATGTGCTATCTACTTTAAAAACATAAATTTGAATTTTAAAAATAAACTTATATTTGACACCCAAATTTGAAAAAGAAATAAATTTAAAAGTATTTGGTTAAATCCAGGAGTTTGACTGAGAAATTGAAAACCAAAATTTTTTATTTGGTTTAAATTTTGCTAAAAATATTGTATGAATTTCATCAAATTTGGTTTGAAATTTAATTAAAAAATTTAAATTTCTATTTTCAAATCTATGGTCAAATAGTTCTATCTCCTTTTTATTTTACAAATAAATATTTTTTTCATGCTGAGAATTGTGTTTTCATAGCAAAGCACACAATGGGCAATATAGTGATTTAAAAAAAATTACAGTGAATTCGCGTCCAACTAGGGGAATAAATATAGATAGGATAAAAATAAAAACACAAGGTAGATAAGGCAAAATTGAAGGGCTTAAGAAATCTTCACGAGATTAGCCATTATGCTAGCTATATAAGATTTTACCTAGTGTAGCGAAGAAAACACATTCCAAAATACCATTTGATTAGTAAGATTTGGCTAGGCCTTAAAGATGGTCTTCGAAGGGATTGTGTGAAAATTAAAGGGCATATAAGGAATTTACTCAAAGAACATTATCAATTCAATGTAAAAGGGAGCAAGCATATCATCTCTCTAGCAATATGCTAGTTGATATATAGATCATCTCTCTAGCAATATGCTAGTTGCTTCCTAAGGTAAAAAGAACATTTCGTTCAATAAAAAGGTAAAAACACTACGCTAAATCCTCTCATCGGATAGGCTACTTGTGATAGGCCACAATACCTCGTCATAAATATCATCATCTTTGACGAGCTATAGAAGAGCACGTCATTGATCAGGTCGAGTGGTTCAACCCATTATAGGTAAATCCATATCTATGATAGATCCACTTCTTCGCTTGTTAGAAATAAGTGTACGATACTTCTAACATGTCTAAAAGTTAACTTCTTATAGGTAATCTAGTTATTTGTGATAGGTCTTTGTTAAAAACCCATCATAGTTAAGGGTTTGAACTTGTGATTAGTTTAGGATGTCACCCTTCTGAGGTGAACGAGCATCTTTGACGTGTATATGATTTCACAATCTGTCGGAGGTAACTTGGCACACCTCTAAAATGTTATGTATTTTTAACTGATAGAGGTATGGTGACTTATATAAATACATCTAGTGATGCATTGCTTTGCCATCCCATCGTATGCACTATATACAATTCAAGTAGGAGAGCAGGTGGAGCGAATCTTCATCATAAATTTGTGTTAAGGGTAAAAAAAATGATTTGAAACCTAACTATTATCCGAATGTAATTTGTATTAGTGTAGCTAAATTTGTTATATATTTTCTATTACTCTAGATGAATTGTAGTTAGATGTACAACACTAATTGCCTGAGCTAGGAGTATAAAAATAGAGCTATTGAATTCTTAACTGTTGTGGAGGATGATAATAGAAGAAGAAGCAATGAATATGTGGCTTGTCCATATGTAAACTGTAAAAATGAGAAGATGTTTGCAGATAGAGTGTAGTTATAGTCTCATTTGATATGGAGAGATTTCATAAAGAATTACAGTTGCTGGAGTAACCACGATGAGTAAGAGCCATTGAATATTTATAACGATGAAGTGGATGATGAGCAAAATGAGGAATAAGAATTAGATGACATATTTGTTCCTTGTCCACTAGGAGGTAATATCATTGATGCCGATCCTGATCCTTCTGAGATGCTTCGTGATGTTGAAGAGCCATCATACAACGAGAGGGATTATGAGAAATTCTCTGCTTTGATGGATGATTCAGAGACATCTATATATTCTAGATGTAAGCAAAAGCACACAAAACTATATATTATCTTCGATCTAATAAAGTTGAAGGCAAGTAATGGTTGGTCAGATAAAAGTTTCATAGATCTGCTTGATTTTTCGAAAGATTTACTACTCAAGGAGAATGAAATACTAAAGACGACATATAAAACAAAGTAAGTGCTATGTCTGTTGGGGTTAGAGATTATAAGAATTCATACACATTGAAATAACTATATCTTGTTCTACAAAGAATATGCCAATATGGATGTGTGCCCAAAATACAAATCTTTTCGATACAAGAAAAAAAGAGTGTTCTTGAGGGGCGAAAGTCCAAGAGGGGTGGTCCCTCAAAGGTTGTTTGGTATCTCCCTATTGCTGATAGCATAAAATGAATATTTGCCAATCCGAAGGAAGCTAAGTTGGTTTGTTGCATGCAATTGATAGGAAGGAGGACAAAATGCTTAGACACCCAGCCGATTAAGCATAGTGGAGGAACATCGATAAAGATTACCCCAAATTTACGGAAGATTTGAGGAACGTAAGGTTTGGCTAAGTACAGATGTCATGAATCCTTTTGATGACCTGAGCAGTTTTGATAGCACTTGGCCAGTGCTTCTTGTGAATTTCAACCTAGTGTCTTGGTTGTGCTTTAAAATAAAGTACATTATGCTTTCTATGCTAGTTCAAGGGTTGAGATAGCCTGAAACAATATTGATGGGTACTTAGATCCTTTGATCTATGACTTGGAAACGCTATGGCACGAGGGGTCTCAAACATGGAATTTTTATGGATTGGAGAACTATAGGATTCATACATTACCCTGCACTTGGTAATCTTTTTGGCTAGACCATAAAATGAAAGAAAGTTGTTCGGACTATATGGATGAGATGCATAGCATCTGGATGAAGAAGTCATGCAAGATGGTGTATATGGGCTATAGAAGATTCCTTCTGCTTATATCACCCATATAGAAAAATAAGGAAAAATTTTAATGGCAAGAGGGAAATAGCTAGTGCACTGCCAGCTTTAACTATAAGAGAGATGCATGCCCTAGTGAGGGACATCTGTAATGATTTCGTAAAGAAGAAGAATGCTACTAACTCAAAGTTGAATAGCATGTGGAAGAAGTCAATATTCTAATGGCTATCGTACTGAAAAGATATGGAGATACACTATTGTATTGATTTGATGCATGTAGAGAATAATATTTGTGAGAGTCTTATCGGGTTATTATTCAATATCCCAAAAAAGACGAGGGACAGGTTAAATTCACGGTGAGATATGGAAGCCATGAAAATTCGTAAGAAACTGTACCCAACAACCTTTAAGTCTAGAAGACTATATTTCCCTATAACTTGCCATACTCTACCTAAGGATGAGAAAATATGTATGTTATCATGTATTAAGTGTATTAAGGTTATATCTAGTAACTAATCATAACTAAGTAAGTGGGTTTCAATGGACAACCTCAAAATGGTTGGAATGAAGTTGCACAACTGTCATGTTCTAATTACACAGCTATTACTAGTTGTCATTAGGAAGATTATGCAAAAGCAAGACACACGGTAATGCGATTATGCTTCTTCTTAAATGCAATTAGATAGAACATTATCGACCTAGAGGGACTAGATGACCTATAGGCAGACGTCATGAAGACATTTTGCATCTCGAGATGTACTTCCCACCTATGTTCTTTGATATCATGGTATATCTTATTGTCCACTTGGTGAAGCAAATAAAAGCGTGTGGTCCTGCGTTCATAAGATAGATGTACCCGTTCAAGAGGTATATGAGATTTTTGAAGGGTTACGTATGGAATCGACCTTATCCTGAGGGAAGCATGATTGAAGGGTACACCACTGAGGGAAGTCATCGAACTTTGTGTGGACTATATGTTAGAGATTCGACCAATCAGAGTTTCATAGTGAAGACATGAGGGCAAACTAGAAGGGGCAATCGAAGTTTCGTAGTGTTGTAGCGTATGACCAAGGTGGTACCATACTTGGAGAAACACAAAGCAAAGATCTGACAAGACTATCAACCGATCAACAAATTGGGTCCAAAGAAAATACATTGTAGACTTCAAGGAATGGTTTAAGGATCATGTTTGTAATTCACAAAACATCACAAGTGAGATAGTGAAATAGTTAGCGTGAGGTCTTAAATGGGATGTCCGAACTTGGTAAGGATATGATATCAATGGATATATGATCTACATGTCTATGTATAATGACAAAAGCATTGTATAGAACAATGGGATACGAATAGAGGCAGTTAATAACTAACTTGGCATGCATGATCATTACTACGATCACTTAGAGGAAATATAGGAGCTGGGCTATATGAAGTTTAAAATGGCGTTGTTCCGATGTAGGTGGGTCAAACTAAAGGACATTACGATTGATAAAGAGAGATTTACACTTGTAAATTTATAGTTCAATGGATACAAGAATGAGCTATTTATTCTAGCTAAATAGGTTATCCATGTTTTCTACATAACTGATTTGGCAAACATGAGGCTTGATGTAGTTCATGAGGGTAAAATAAGAATTATCGGGGTCAACAATGTCGTAGACAAGAAAGATTACGACAAGTATGTCCATGGTGTTAGACAAGAAAGCTTCTCTTCAAGAAGTACAACAAGAAGGCGGTATTGTGTATGCATGCTCTGACCATGAAGAAGGCATTCTTATGTAATATAAGCATCTGAGAAGTACTAATGTTTATTTATGATATACATGTATGTCAATGTTTGTATATGAAGTTCAATTGAACACTATAAAGTTAACTTCAATTCAATTGAGAATATCATGCTTATTTTCATTGAAATAAAGAGTTTGGAGTTTGTTTAGTTTAATGTTCCCTCATAAAAATGTATATTCTACCTCTATATAGATATGTAATAATTTTTTTGACAAAATAATAACTTAGAAAGGCAGCAATTATAAAAAAAATTGACTTACAAGTTAAAACATTAAGTTATAGCAATCAACTATCCTATGATAGGCCTAGAATGGAAGCTTGTCGTAGGTAAGTTACCTATGACGTGTTTTATTTCAAGGTCCGTCACAGGTAAGTTATCCATGATAGATTTTTCAATCCAACCTGTTAAAGGTAAGTTGACCGTTATGACTTAGGGTTTTAACCCTAAGTCATAATAATTGGGGTAGATCCCATGCCAATGTATCTCCCTATGTTGTTGCATCTAACTGAGCTCCTCGTACCTTCACGTCTCCATCGTCGGCCTCCCAGAGCTCCCAGCGCCTCCATGACCCCATTGCCGGCCTCCCTAAGCTCCCCACTCATCCACGAACTCTTGCCGTCAGCCTCCTCTAGCTCCTGCATGTCGGCTGCCTCGAGCTCTTGCCGCTAGGCCTCCTTGTTCCCTATTTGGTCTAGACCTCCTCATGCCACGAGTATGGGTTGCCCGGCTAGAAGGTTTTAGAAAGGTGGGTGACGTGGCTGACCTCCCCTTCGACCTGCCTCCACTTTGATTTGAATTTGATTGGAGGTATATTCCTCATCCTTCTCTTGCATCCCTTCCCCTCTTTTTGATAAATTTGGTATTGTTGTTCACTAGGTAAATTGGACTACAATAATAGTTCAGCTTGTGTTCTTTAACAAAAATAAATTTGGAAGATATCCTTTATCTGAATGAAGGCCCCCTATGCGGCTATGCCCCAAGTTAGATCCACCCCTATCAGCTTTTTTGAAGTTACTTATTTGGATATGTTGCTAATTAGTTTCCAGTTTTATTAGTGAATATTTTAGTTAAAGAAATGTAGAGTGAACACTTCTTTATATATGGATTACAAAATTCATTAATAATCAAAATACATTTCAAAACAACTATAGAACAAAAAGTATAAAGCACTACATATCAAAATACAACATAATAATTGTGATAGATGCTGCAAATCATATTGTGGTGACACATGAGGCAATTAGTTAATATAATCATTAAGTGCTAACTAAAGGAAGTTAAAAAGTATTGATAATATAAGAAACTTTTATGTGAAAAATAAGGGAGTCGGAGTTACATATTCAAACCATAATAATTTCTTCTTACTGTATCTTGTACCTTGTTATTGGATAGAAACATGCTTTAATCTATGGAGTACACCTTCTTAATTTCTAATTAGATGTGTGTTGACTCTATTGTTCCTTGAAGACATTCTTAAGTGCTTAAATTCCCAACATAAATAACTAATTAATGTGAGTGCAAGATAGACATTATCATGTATCGATAAGTGCAATTTTCATCTATGCACATCACTGAGTTTCCTGCCAGGAGCTTTCTGATATCCAAGCTCACATGTAGCATAACTGCAAGCTTTCTAAGTTTTGGGTTTGATTGTGGAATGAAGTAGTTTTGGTTACTATTTATTTTTTAAAGTTTTAATTTGCATATGAAGCGATGAAAGTAGCTTAGATAGTTTCTAACTGATTCAACCTTTTTTCAACCATAAATTCTATAGGCTTGGATATTTATCAGATGGTCACACTAGGAACAATGACTACAGTTTGAGCTATGCAGCTGAGAGTTTTAAAACTTGCATTCCTGCCGCAACTAATTATGTATCGGCACATTCCTGCCACAATGTCCTGTAACCAAGAAGCGGAAATGTCGGCTGGAACTAGTGGTCCAACCTCTGATTGTAACTATATGTTTCATAATTTATCTGCCTAAGCATAGGCAATGATTATAGAGGTTGATGATTTCGATAGATCAACAGAGCCATGAAATGTCATTAGTTCATTCAGGAATAGCTGTGGCATGGTGGCAAGAAGGTACTTTGGCATCCTTCACAAAGACATCAGACACGTCCTCGAAAGTGAGAAGGAAATAATTTGGGAAAGATTGAAGGAAAAGTTTGATTATCCAAATGAGGCAAAACAAAGGTAGGCTACCATTCCTCATGTGGAGATTACCCTTAGATAACTGAGGTAGTATGGGAGGAGTTATGTGCTTAGAAGTCTTCTGTAGAGTTTATGACAACAAGAGAGATGCACCATCAGTTGCAAGCTTAGAAGGAGCACCCACACTAATCGGGGAGTCAGGTATATTGCAAAAGAACATATTTGGGCTAAAGAGGATGCAACAATAGTTGCAGCTAATATCTCAGTTCTATTTGGTGATATGTAGGAGGTATGGGCTAGAAATTGGGCTCGAGCATGGGCAAAGATCAACCCAAATGGCACCATCTCCTAGCCCAACCCAGCGGATGGATTGATCTACCAAAGGCTCATGAGTATCAATTTCAATCCTATATGAACTTTCCACCTTGTTTATCTTACATATTTTACCCATTTGTTGAAATTTTCTTTATAGAAGGAATTGTCTGAGCAATCTTTACAAAGTGAGGTTGAGTCAGCCTCTTGTCAGCGTGAGGATGATGTCTTCACGCAAGTGTTGGGAAACCCCAAACATTCTGGGTGGACCAGAGGTATAGGTATGGAAGTACCTTGGAAGTACGGGTTGCCACAGTACAATACCTAGTACAAGAAGTGTCGTCTCTTGAAAGCTGACAAGGAGGCCTTTCTCAAGGAGCAGCTAAAGAAGGAGGTGAAGTATGAACTAGATAAGGAATTCGATGCCAGAATTTAATAATAGGTGGCATGACTGAGGCTGGAGATGCAGATGGGTCAAGTGGCCATAGCTATAGAAACCCACATGCCCGCTCAGGGCCATGCCGATGCTAGCCTGTTGCAACGAAGGAGTAGCTGTGCATTGATAGGGTTGTCGCATGACACGGTTGCTCCTCCATACGTAGTCGACCATATAACGATACGTCTTATATGCAAACAATCAATATTACTAAGCTTCAGTCATATTTTAAACATGTGCATGTTAACATACTATAATCACCATGCAGATACAACCAGGTGCATCCTACAAGTTAGGGTCACTCCGATGATCTGTATCAATCCTACCGAGGGCATGGTTCATTAACCATTGTCAACGCAAAAGGTGAATAGTGCAAAGTTGGTCATTAGCTATGCTGAAGTAAATGTTGACAAAGCAAGGATAATTGGACAGGACATCCATTACCAATAGCCCAAACGATGAGATTTTGACTTTTAGGACTGCAAAATAAACATCCATACAATGGCCGAATACAAATATAATAGTCAACATAACTTTCTATCCATCTTGGTTGGCCAATCTATCTTCTCCACATCAATACACTCATTTGGCGATCGAGGCTCCTCATGGCCCCGCTATGATAGAACTAGCCGATGTTATAGAATGGGACTTCATACCTAATGCCACGACTCCAATAAAGATTCCTCCTAAGTTCTACATTTCTCCTTCGCACAAGAAAACCCAAAATATTAGGACTAAGGGAAAAGGGAAGGGCATGGAGAAGCCATTGTGGGCCCCATAATATTTACATTAGTCATGCCGTTGGTGGAGAACCCTGCTTTAGAAAAAATGGGTCCCCTTGTTGTCGAGAACTACATAGATACTACATGGAAGTCAGCAACTCAAAATGAAAGCAAAGTGAGTCTTCAATCATTGGACAACATGGGCAAGAACTGTTTCTTTCAGTCCCATTGTTTGTTGTTGTTGGCTTCAAAGATCTCTTCAATCTATATAAAGTAAGAGCGGTGGACATCGGTCTATTGAAATGCTTCTCCTTGTGAGTACACATGGTTCTATTTTATGTCAAAAGTACTTATGTTACAATATTTGTTAGTAATATCTGCATGATTGTAGGTTATGTCGGAAGGAGTCCCAGAGGTCCACTAACAAGGTTGGTTTTCTTGATCCATCAATGGTAAATGAGACCAATCAGAACACTTGAGGTCATCGATTACTCAACCGTTGCATCTAGGTCCATCAAGACAAGAATTACATAATGCTAGTGCACAATCAACAACAAGGGACTTTAGATTTTAGGTTTATCGCTTTCAGTTTTTCATAATGTAATTTACAAAACTTAAACTTACTATGACCACATGTTTATCACATAGGAGCCATTGGATTCTTGTGATCGTAGTACTAAAATAGAACAGGTTTACTACCTTAACTCCAACCTTTGTGGTCCATATGATTTCTCGCCTCTTATGTATGCAATAGATGCCGCATGGGCATTGTACATCAAGAATGGAGGCAAACACTAAGACAACAATGAATCCCTCCATCATAACATGGATTTCAAATACACGCAACAGGTTGAAGATCAATATGGTTTCCACGTGTGTCACAACATGGCTACCTTGATGAAACAGGTGATCGACTTGATCCGAGGTTTGCGCCCAAAAGCATATCTTGTTTATACTTGCTGATAGTATCTATAGTCACAAACTAATTATAGTCTCTGTGCATAGACGAAAAGATAGAACTTTTGGCCGATTGACCAAGCGCAAAATAGAGGACAAATCACTGGCTTCATCCTCCAAGAAATTATTAGTCCAAAAGGAATGTTACATCCGATGTAGACATTGAGAATACATCCGTCTCCATAAAACATTCATTTTTATTTAATTAAGAATTGTAAGACATAAATAATATTGCATATTATATTACAAATTAATAATTATGTCTATTTGTATATGTATGTTGTGGATTTGTGCTAAATCATACCGTTAGTTTACTTTATACTAGGGTTACATACCTCCAAGAATTTGTTGTCAAATTATCAAAGAATGGCGGGTGAGTGGAGTCCCTAGCTGGTTTGGTCGGATTAGGGCTCGTACTGACTGACTAAGAAAGTTGGGGACGCCGTTCACTTAGAATTCTTTTTATTTTTGTTATAATATTCTTGCTAATTTTGGAAAAAAAGATGATTTGTGACTTACTAATTCTAAATTACGTCATTCACTTTGGTACTGAATAATATTATTTATAATTTTATAACATTAAAGTTCATATTTTGCAAGTGTTTGTACTCACAAGCATTGGGGGAAGATATATATTTTTTCTAAGTTTTTGGCTCGAAATATCAAATGATAATGGATTTTGAATACAAATCATAAATTGTAAGTTTGTAAACATATATCTGTGTGTGAGTGTATGGTTAATTATGTGGATTATATTATCTGTTTGTGGCTAGGATAATTGGTTTCTAAGAATATTTGCTATTGTATTTCAGAGGATGTGGCTAACAATTCCTAAAGCTAGCCAAAAAATAAATTTAATTTTCTTTTGTGTTCACCACATTAGTGTCAAGTTTAAACATAAATCCGTCACAAGTAACTCTATCAGTGATGGGTTATAATAAAAACCTAAAAGAGAATGCTACCTATGACGGGTTTAAAATCGACACATCAAAGTGAGTAGGTTATCTCTGACGGATGTATATACTGATTCTCATTATAGGTAACAATATCTCTAGTGGTTCTTGTTTTAGTGCATATAGGTAACATTAACTCTAATAGGTTTACACTCATTAGAGTTAATATGGGTCACTTATCTATGGTAAGGACTAAACCTAACACACAGGTGTAGGTTTAGACCGGTCACAGGTGGTTTGCTCTGGCGTTATGAAAGCATGTAATTTTTTACTTCCTTCTACCAAACTTCTGGACTTTGGGTACCAATAATTTTAAAAAATACAGTAGTTTCTCACTCTCCCCTAAAGTTCATGCATGAGATATGTTAATCCAAAGTTCTAGGAATCCTCTTAGTTAGCTAATTAATATTGTTCGAAGGGCCTCAATCACAGATCATGACAACAGGGGCGCGCGTGTGTTTTGTTTTGTCCTCACAAAGCGGCTTATAGTAATATGTGAAAACCTTATTATTTAGGAGTACCATTGAAAAGACGATCCAATGTATATATGGCTGAGAAATCCAAGAAAGCTAGTGGCTACACCACCAAGCACAAGACAATTATATTACTCAAGTAATAAGAACAGATTATTTTCAAGTTGGATACATCATATCTCGAAGTCGATCGTAGATTATTTTCAAGTTGGATACATCATATCTCGATGTCGATCGTAGAGGCGAAATCGATTTCCTTTAACATATTATCATTCACAGTAGTACATTACACAGCCAGCAGCACTTACGCACTAAATGCAATCGTCTTTAACATATTGAGAATTAAAAATCAAGTTAAGAACTGTTTAATCTACCTCTATAACCATGCAAGCATGAGATTATAATTAAGTACACGTACACTCGATCTCCAAACACGTACAACAATTAACAACAAACTAATTAACTAGAAACTAAAAAAAAAATTAATTAATGTTCATCATGCATGCATCTACTGCACAAACTTGACATACATACAAATATCCATCGATTGATCACCTAAAGAAGAGACTGAAGAGGTGCACAGCATAATGTACAAGATCTAGCTAGCTAATTAAGGTAGCTGCAGCGGCGGCGGCGGCGGCGGAGGGGGGCGCTCGAGGTGGTCGCGGCCGAAGGCGCGGATGTGGTCCTTGAGGGAGCGCTTGTGCTTGAAGTCGGAGCCGCAGGCGCAGTGCCAGCGGCGGCCGCAGTTCTTCTCGTGGGTGCGCCAGTCGCCGCGGACGGCGAGGGCCTTGCCGCACTTGCGGCACAGGAAGGGCTTGGCGCAGTGCTTCCGCTTGTAGTGCGTCTGCAGTGTCCGAAAGTCCTTGAGCGGCCGCGCCCTCGGGTGGTCCACGTTGTTCCGGCAACCGGCCGCGCAGCAGAAGCACGGCAGCCGCAGCATCGCCGCCGGCTGCGTCCCCCTCAGCGACTCCGGCCCTCGCCTGTACTGCGACCCATGCCCCCACATATGCATCTGCACATATATATATGAATATATCACCATATGTATCGACCTATTTGAATTATTGAAGAGATATCTGCAGTATGATCGATGATCCATGATGCCTTTTCTTCTAGCTGAGTAAATTAATTACACACACACACATATATATGCTGAAAAAAGTATGTACGCAAATTATAGGTAGTGGCGAAGCGTGATGATGATCTTATGGGTGACGCAATTAAGTACGCGCTCACTCGATTAGCTCTTGTAAAATATATAGACTATATACTTGGCATTGTACCCTTGATCAGAGGTTTATGTATGAGAGAGAGAGAGAATTTTCTACTTGAGATCCAGTTTGTAACACATCATATGACAGGATTAGTTCTCACCGCAAAAAAAAAAAAGAGATTACTTCAGCTTAATTATATTTTTCTTGCAGGCAGAGCTTAGAAGAAAAAATATTATGCGTGGGTTCCAGATGCAACCACAAAGATGGTAAAATTTTAGGTCCTGCTTAGTACAGCTTCAACTCCTGCAGTCTTACACAACAATATATAATTTAGATCCTAAAAATACTTATTTAAATATTTATTTTAGTATAAGATAGAGCACCCAACCAAAAAAACCTAAATTCTAGCTCAACTTCCAAAATTTTTGGAGATAGAATTGGAGCTAGCCCTGTCAATACTTACATATCCACTAAAAACAAGAACTTGAATGTTTCATGCAACAACAAAAGAATGCTGTGACAGTGTACATATGTGTTTACTGATTAGGAAAAAATATATCCAAATAATTTTCAACAATGCATACCATGCAGTATTATTTCAAAAAGCTTTGTTAACATTGTACAATTTTTATGTGAAGATCCATGTCGGTACTGCATGGCTGCAGTTCAAAGACTAGAATTTTTCCGGCAATTAATGGTTTCTTTTACCATATTTATCTATGTGAGCAAGCATGCTTTTAGGGAGCTGGAATTATTTCAAAGAACACATATGCATATGATATCTCTACAAATTTGGATAATCAGATCCATGGAAAAAAACTCACATCAATATTAAGAAAATACGGACATTAAAATTTACATAGCTACAAAGTAATTAAATGACGTCCATTTTTATGAAAAAAAGAGAGAGAAATCAATGTGTATCTGACCATTCTTTTGCACGTACAATCTGTAAATCTACATCTTATAGGATTAATTCTCGGATGGTCATCAGCATCAAATCAAAATAAAAGGGCAAACACTATTAGATCTATTCACTAGATAGCTCTTGGTTATTGTTAAAAATAATATGCAGACAAGGAGTGTTTCTTTTGGAGCTACTAGTACTCGTGCATGCAGATGCCACATATTGATCCATATAGGAGTATAGCTCAAACTAGCGCGCGCTCACCCCCCCCCCCCCACACACACACAGAGGAGAGAGAGAGAGAGAGAGAGAGAGAATTTGGTCCCTCTCTGTCTCTTGATCTCTGCTGCCTGGATCACACTAATGCACACATAACATGCCAAACACATGCATAGATGAAAACAAACAGAAAGGCCGTGATGGGAGCTAGGAAGCACACTACTACACATATCTGTACTAGGTAAGGCCAAATGAGGGAGCTAACAAAGAAAGTACAAATTAACCAACCTAGCAGCTGAATCACAGAAATGGCTGATCATGAATGATCCTACCCCTAAAGGCCTTCATCTCACGCACGATCTCCCCATAGGCCGGTTATGGCCCCCCATCCCCTCCTGCCGTCGTACATGCATGCCCCCCCCCCCCCCCACCCTTCGGCACATGCACACACACATACACTGATACACACTGATCAAGCTAGATTCCCCTAGGTACGTACCCCCATGATATATGCAAGTTGTATCTTATGATGATCATGCTTGCCATGCATGTTTCAATATTAAGCCATGGGGAACGCATAAGAGAAGAAATACACATGAATTAGTTAGTTTGTTTTGTGATCAAATTACCTGCAGGTTGTTGTATCTGCTGAAGGTCTTGTGGCAAACAGGGCAGACGAAGTGTGTCGGTCCAATCAGGATCTGGGTTGGGGTAGGGATCCAGTACTTGCCCTTGGTGAGCTTTCCAATGGAGAAGTAGTCCAAGCAGAGGTCATCACTAGCTTCTTCTTCTTCCTCCTCTCCCTCCTCCACTTCCACCTTGTGATGATCACCTTCATCAAGCTCTTGCGATGTCGTCGCAGTTGCGCTGAGAACATGGAGGTGATTGCTTGAAAGATCAAGTGAGCTGTTAGAACTCGGAGATGGCAGACCAATTTGGAGTGAGATGTCCACATCCTCCATGACCTCCTCTTCCTTCTCTTGCTTATAACCATGGATCTTGTTGTGATCATGGATTGAAGGGAGGAGACTGAGAAGAGGGATTTCCTCTTTCTTAGGAAGGGAATTATGGGGAGAGGAGGATTGAGAGATTAGGCTTCTTTGGAAGGGGAAGAAGTGATCGCTGATTGGATTAGCCATGGCAGCTTGGAGAGATTACTTGCTGGATGTAGGAGCAATGCAGCAAAGAGATACCTATTATAGATAGATAGATAGAGAGAGAGAGAGAGAGAGAGAGAGAGAGAGAGAGATGTTTCCTCGCGTGACCCGTGACAACAAGTATATGCCTCAGTGGTTGATGTGTTTGTGGCTTTCTCAGTGCACATAGACTTGCACCAGGCTCATGTATAATTCTGCAGACCATGTAGAGCAATCTTACTGTGTCCGGGTCTCATGCAATTTTGTGCGTGGCATGGGTCTTCTCTTCTCCCATTCCAGACTTTCTCTTCCACACGTACGGACAAAAGTATATCATTCAACAAAAGAAAAAAAATCATGGGTTAATATATGGCCATAAGGTAATATGTCTATGGGGTTACCTATGGTGTTTTTTTTGCGAGTACGTATGGTGTATTCTACATGTGATGCGCACAACAATGTTATATGTTGTTTTGTGATCGTTATATATAAAATTCTATAGGGCTAATCGGATCTGATTGCTGTGGCTGTAGCTACAGCTGCTGCAGCAATACACATTTCTGTTTAGCTACTGTGGCAGACTGGCAGTTGTAGCCACAACAATCGCTTCCAAATAGCTCCCATATTAATTTCGGGGACTAGTTTCTTGTCAATATTTGCTTTGTACTCATTGATTTTGTTTGTTGAGGACATTTATTCCATCCATTTACAAATGAAATGAGTGACATTTTGTAATTCATGTAGTCAATATGTTCGAACTTTCAACTCAACCTTTAAAGATGATACGGCTAGATTTGCCTTCAAAAATGGTTTCAAGAGAATCCAAGAAATGCTATTGATAAGTGTACTATTCTAAGAAATACCACCGATAAGTGTGAGTTCTATGAAATATCATTGTATGAACTTCGTCCCAAAAATGCTATCGTCGTTATGTTTCTGTTAGAAACTCTCTGTTAAGTGTTGCAAAAAGATAATTTTACCCCTAAATAGTGACTGCAAAAGAGGGCAAATCCAGGGTCTCCTTTATGTAGTTTGGAGAGGGTAAAATTATCTTTTCATAGCACTTAATTGAGATTTTCTAATGAAAACTTAACGTATTTTTTGGAACAAAGTCGCTTGAAGATGGTATTTCATGGAACTCACATTCGTTAATGATATTTCTTTGGATTTTTACTTCAAATTATTATAACTTTGCTATTTTCTATTGGTTTTACACCAGTAATTAATAATCAAAATAGTGTTTTGGTGAACCCGTTGCTGTTACACATGCTTGTCACTTACTTGAGATAGCATTTTCAAGAGGTTGCAAAAAAATTACAATGCTTCAATTAATTATCAAGAAAATAGAAGTAGCACAAAAATGTCACTACGCCATCTTCATATATTAGACTACTGGGTAATAGTATATGACAGCTCATAATGGGTATAAGCCTATCCAAGGTGCGCATATATATATATATATATCATTTTTAAGAGGTTGTAAAAAAATTATATATGCATGTGTATACTTCAAATATACGATGTGTGTGGTCTGTGGTACTGGGAGGTGGGGCTGGAGAGGTGTGTAATGTAGTTAGATTGGTGGACAGATCTACAACAATTAATTCCTTTGTTTTCGCATGCATTATGACCTAGGTGTAAAAGGAAGTTTAGAAAAAGGTAAAACATGGACTGTAGCTCATAAAGAACGGAAGACAATATATAATCAATGAATAAAATGGCTATGTCTAACCGTCAGGTGGCAGAAGGAATAACAAATCACATATGATCGAGTTGTTGCACATGTGAACTTGCTTCAAGATTATGGTTATAAAATATATTATCCAAGTGCCAAGTTATTAAATTGATATTTTACATTTCAAGTGTTAGAAAAAATAGGAAAAATATGAATTTTAAAGTAAAAAACATCTCTAATATAAAGAGAAAATCATAAGAGACAGAATTATTAGGCTATACGTACAACTAGTATTAGAATATGATTAGTATTTGAGTCATAATGCAAGATAAAAAATAGATAATTAGTGTGGTATCAGTATAGATAATTAGCAGATTTTAAAATTCAGAAAAAAGCATCATTTGAACGCCCTTGACAGTTTATGCTTAAATAACGGTTGGTTTTAAGGTGTCTAGATAGTATAGTTCCATACTTTCACAAAGTTATGTATAATTACTTAGTGCTATTTCCTTAACAATACTACAGCTAAAGCACACGTTTATGTGTGTGTCTATATATATACGCACACGCTGTGTTCTAAATCTAAGAACAAAATAAAGATCGCCAATGCACGCAATTAAGCCGATATATTTTGATATCTAAATAAATGATACATATGTAAAAACATGTTTAGTGTCATAACATAAGATATTATTGTACAGTTGAGCCTATGCTCTATCTCAGGAAAATGAGGCCATTAATTAATTAGAATGGTTTATCATCCAATAGCTACTATATACATGCATGAGCATGAACTAAGTAACAGACTTCGATCTCTTGCAAAAGAGTGTAAATATGTGACCAGGTTAGGTATATTTACTAAAAATAAAAAGTATATTTTACACCACTAAAAACTTCCATGGAATTCTACAAGTCACACTATACATCAAAAGAAGGCAACTTTACATCCCCTGCGCAAACCGATGAATTTTGGCTTGTGTAATTACCAGTCCAACCAGAAAAAGGCTGGATGATGAGAGAAGGCTAAGAAAGAGAATGACATATGGGACCTACTACCTTTCGATTGTTTTTGTTGATTGGCTGTCATAAAACCAACATGTAGCTGCCACACAAGCCGAAACCTCCTAGTAGGTTAGGGTAATGTGAATACATAGTACATATATGTAGAAAGTTTATGGTGCTCCGTGTCATCGGAAGTTGAATTTTAGGGATATTTTTTATACTTTTTCCTATTTACTACACCTCTTTCGTGTGTTTCTTGCACAAACTTACAAACCTTATACTCCAAATTCCATCTTTACATCGACAAGGGGTATGGTCTAACTATGTATTTATCTGTTCCATCCACTACTACAAGCTGTCTAGAGAGCACTGTCCAACTGATCTTGTATATGTTGCATGCTTGATTTTTTCCAATCATCACCTGTCACAAGAACTGTTGATGATACCTCCACAATTTAAGGATAAGGAGGCAATGAAAAGTGCTAGTTTCACATACTTTTCTACATTTTCTTGTACAATTAATATCGATACAGATAAACTGTCAATGACAAATCGGTCTAATGCTTAAGAATATTCCTTCCTATCGATTGGGAATCTCTCCATGATTTCTAATCTCCCGCTCACAAATTAGTGTGGTATTGCATATAGGAATATATGGTCTTTATTGAAATGCAACTTTCACCATTAAATAAATGTCGATATAACGCTCTTGCACGGGTGCCTGACGTAAGCCAAAAAATGGGACACCTACACTACCTTGCCATTCATAAGCCGCCATTTCCCAGCTGCATGCATTTCTCCTCTTTTATCTCTCTCTAGCTTAGTAAATCGCATGCAAGTATGAATTTCATAATAAGGAGCCAAATATGTTAGCTTCAAATGATTTTTCTTCTAAACTATTTATTCGATTTACGATCCGATTATACCATTGTATTTATTGTAATTAAATTTTCAAAACAACAATATTATATGATTATATTTTTATAAAAAATAATGTTTAAACCATTAAAATTTGATGTATCACTAAGATTTCACTGTGTTTTACATTTTCTTCCAAATATTTCTCTAACTAAATTTTTTTATTTCATAACATATAACGTGATGTTTTACTGATGGTCATTTGATCGATTTCTAGTCGGTGCTCAATCCATTAAATATTTAGTTATATAGCAATAATGTCCAAACTATGGTAATTAAAAAATATACTTTTCAAGATAAGTACAATCATATCACTGTCGATATATACATCAAATTAATCTAATTAAATATCCTTAAAGATATTGACAGGTAGATGGAGCTTTCACACTATACATGTATACCTTGATACATCACTAAGGGGAACGATGCCTGTGAATGTTCAATCATTAATTGATTTTTATGACCTAAATTCCCGGGCGATCATCAATTCAACTAGCACAATGATCAGATCGAAGAGCTGAAAGAGTCGTGTTCAAGGGTCATTATTGTACGTTGCGACCACAACACATAGAAAACCCAAATGAGCACGCATCTCGCAGGGCCTACTGTAAGTGCCGTGTCGCTCCACTAGTAGATGATAGTTATGTATATACGCAGGTGATTAAGCAATTAAAGTGGGTACGTGTAAGTGCATACGTTCGATTAATCTAATATATAAATAAAATACTCTGTAAGCAAATGCTATTTAATTTTTTTGCTGAATAGTTAAATGCCCCATATATACTTTGTTGTGGATTTTGTTTGGATAACGGAAAAAATCGACAGGTATAAAAAAAACTATGTATGTTACTGGATAATGTAATTACTATGAATACACATGCTTTGCTATAGATTTATTTATTTATTTATTATACGTACTACATTCATGCGAAGCTTAACTAATTCAATATTTTCATGCTGTTTTTAAATACTTTGTTCTCTCTCGTGCAAAATATATGAATCAAGGTATACTCTAAAATAATCAGCAGATTGAGATAAAAGTATCATGACTTCTATATAGTAATATCCACCAGCTCTAAAGCTTATCATATAAACATGCTAGGTCGTCATCCACTATCAATTATTATACTTTAAAATTCATATATATCACATCATCTACAATTCAATTTATTAGGTTATAGAACTTAATGTGTAAGCATGCCAAATCATTGTTCCCTACATTATTTTTATAATATTTTAATATATATTCATCGATCATTTCAATAATATTTAACATATATTTATCCATATATCCTACAGTCATCTAGTTTAATTAATTTGCATGCACAGTTCATCCAAAAAAGTGGTATCTTGCCACCATAGGTGACGTATATAAACTTTTGATATATATATACATACATACATATACATATACATATATACATATACATATATACATATACATATATATACTATACACATATATACATATACATATATATACATATACACACATATATATACATATATATACACATATATATACACATATATATATATACATATACATACATATATATACATATATATCATCCTGCAGTAACATAGTCCAAGGAATCCATGAAGCATGGGACATATTGTGATCATGCCACACAATGCCCAGCATGCATATGATCACTGCCATGTAATCGATCTGTGGCTGACCAATGGCTCGATGCATTAGCTACCTGTTTGCATGTGATTGCATAAGATCTACAGCAAGGTTCATTCCATCTGCAACGACTATTTATCTCGTCGCATGCAGACAACGAATTCCTGAAGCCAGAGCATCCATGATCAGCATATTGGCGTCTTTGTTTCGCTACAGCTTTAGGTATAGCCACTGCATGCATAGTGTAAAATCTAACTCCATTATTATTCCGAAACCCTGTAGGCATGTGACTATAAGGGGTCAACAAGTCCTGATATATCTTCTCGCTGGGGCACGCCAATGTGCTAGCTAGCTACAGCCCATTCTTGTTATCTACCTAGGTTGCCCAGCTAGTTTCCAAAATATGATCGAGAGAGAGAGAGAGATGCGCATCAGCACTAAACGGTGATCGATCGATGGTGGTCCTCTGCAATCAAACTGTTTGGATGACGATCTAATTAAGGGAGATAATGACAAAGAAAGAAGATTAGAACTAAGCAACATTTTTTTAAACCAATGATCCATTATATTGCCGAGTGTCATCCATTATATTTATTTTATATATTGTATCGGCACACACTATTAACAATTTAAAACTCACTGTAGGTCAAGCAGTTTGCAAAGATGCGCTTACTACTAGGGAAATTGCCACATGAAGGCAAAAATTAAATTATCCTAAACCGTACTGTATTTCACCTCCAATTAGTCACCGCGATCCTGGCCATTCCATCACTACTATAGAACTAGGTTTTCACCGTGGATTCGTAACCAGTATCACTGATGGTTTTTGAACCTGCGATCAACTTCCGTCAGTGGATCCCAATATCACTATCATAAGCCGGACTGTTCAGATTGGTGGTATCACAAGCGGTTCAAGGTGTGAATCGGTATAGTAATGGCCCAAACCATTGTGAACAGGCAGTGATGAGGTCTTTGTGCAATAGCGGACCCAACTTTGTCAATAGAAATCAATTGGAAAAGGTCAGGTTATGCAACAAATCATAGGTAGGCACGTCCATAGAAAGGCCAACGAAATAACTATTGACAATTCTATTTTTAATCGAAGGATTATCTACCGGCAAAGGTGATGAGGACATCAACACTATCGATATATTTACTCATGGTCCAATTACCCGCGCTCGTGCACGTCAACTCAACTATTAGGTTAGTTCATTTTTGAGTTTATGTTCATCTTCTTTATGCTCTAGAGACACGTACACTCTTGTTTTACTCAGGAACGATGGAGAGAATCTAACGGGAAGAAGATTAGCGTGGGGTGGATTCGGACTGTAGTATAGTGCCAAATTATGACGGCCGCCATGACTTTATGCGAACTCCGATTTAGACTTGTAAGTAATTAATAGAAATGTTATCAAGTCTACTTTTAAATGGATCTGGTCTCATGTCAATATCTGTTCTGGAGTGGCCGTAATTGTTATTTTTCTACCGAGTGTTTTTCTGTCTACGGTGCTGTGTCACCTCTTTTAGGCCTAATAGGCCATGTATCAAGTTGGGCCCATTAGGGGTGCGTCCTAGGGTTGAGCACGACCCTAACACCCCTGTGGTCATCTCCCCCTCTTCTTAAACCTTCAGCCGCCGCCAAGAACAGTGGGTTTTTGTTGATTAGAGTTAGCGTCTTGCTACTTGCACATAGCGTGTATGTTGGCTAGACCGCCGGTCTGTTTATCTCCGGAACCCCACCGTATTATGAATTCAGAGTGAATCTTTCATCTCAATATCTAACAATTTCAGTGTTTGTTTTACTTGTTCTTCGATTGCTTGCAGGACGAGTGCCTTAGTGGCTAGGTTATCGTACACCGTAAGTTCGTGTCAATCATCGAAGACGGTGTATCGGTTGCTAAGACGCATCGTCTTTGGACGGTTGTAGTCGGGCCGTGAACGTCACCTCCATCCCCCAATCAAGTTACCTTACACCTCTTATCGAAAGATCGGGACTAAATCCTAGCGGGTTCAACTTTTTTGACAATCTTCGAGTTGCTAGACATACTTGACTGAATTTTGTGTGTAGGCAAAAATGGGTCATCATGCAGTAGTGGGCCGAGATTGATCCATGCATGCAGTGATAAATAGTTTTATCCACATATGATCATTTTAATTTCTTAATTTGAATTAACCTTATTGAAATGTAGCCATCCATACCATACTATCATACTATAAGGTAGGTTAACCCTTTATTTATCGAGTCTTAGCATGGGCTATATCATGTATGTGTATATAACCTGCAAGGTCAGTAATCGATTAATTGAACCCACAACTTTCCGCAAAAGAAAACCATGCATATGTATAGTATCAATATATATATATATATATACTCCTGCTATTTATAATTGCACATAATCCATAAACATTTGGCATGTTTTGAACCCACTGAAATCTGTTTATAGGTTTGTTCTTAATGCACATGTCAAAAACTCATGGATCTACCAATGTCTAGGGAATCTTGGGGTAAATATCTTACAATTGATCATCGCAGAGACAAAGAAGGATCGATAAAATTATGTGTGCTATATATATACATTGAGCGAGTTTTTGGGCTACTAGGAGGTAGGTCTGGTACTCACATTAACTTGCATAAGATTTGTTGCAAAATTTCTACCGGCAATGAATTAATCTCATCTAAGTTTCTATTTGATTCGAAGAAATGTTACTATGTTAGCAGTATAGTTTTTGTAAGAAAAAACCGCACTAATTTATACCATTGTTCTTTTTTTCAGCTAGGCGGTTAACATTATTGTTGTAGTCATGCTATACTCATCCTTAGTGTTGGCTTTATCCACCTATTCCACCACCCCCACCATCCTGAACTTGAGTTTTCTAACTGCGAATTTGAGTCAAGATGCTTTTGGATGATCTGCCCGCGCTCGGCATGATGCTTGCTAGCCAGCTAGATCACAAGTTGTGCATGCATGCATAGCATGATGATCTGGACACACAGTGAGACTAGAGTACTGGACACTGTACACAAATATAGGCCACTTTACTCTCTGAATTTTCTTCACAGCTATAGCTAACTGCTTCCTCTGCTGCATGCTACAGCCTTTTTCCCTTGATCTGATTCTTGCTAACTCTTGCCTGTCGATCTGCAGGCAGCAGTCGCAGGCAGGCCTGCACATATATATTGGTCTGAGGTGAAATATTCCATCTGGTTTGGGAGTTGGTGGAACTATCTGAGAGATATAGTTCTACCAAATGGGCCCTAATATATATTAAGAGCAATAACTAATTAATTAAGTGTAAATCTTATAAAACTAGAAATATTTTGTTAAAACTACCTTTTCTATATATAACTGCAGCTGGATGTTGACATGTGTGCCCAATTAACTTATAACTGTGTGAGTGTTGTATTGTTTGATAGGTGGTCTAATCTTCAAACGAATAAAATTTAGCTTTTTATAAAATCGTACACTATTTTTTTTCAATGAAATACATATATAGCTAAAGTTATGTTAAACTGCTCCTAATAGGTTTTTGACAATATATTTTCTGAACTTTACTCACTAATTAATTAAACCAGACTTGCGCAAGAGATCAGTTAGGTTTGGACTTTACCATTTTGTTACTTTAATTTAATGGCTGCACAAATCTGAATCTGCAATAAATAGTAGAGGAAGTACTTATATAGAAGTTTACTTCACTATATATGCTTTCTGAGGACGATCGATCAGTTGATCCCCGGCCTGTCTATATACTCCTTTATCCTCTGAACATGTCTTGTGCATATTCTAGTGGTATCTTACAATAATGATTTAAAACAGTGACAAATTTATAATTATCCTTAAATTTTTGATCTTCTCGTGCAGGTATTGCAAACTACGTTCATCCAACATCAACATGACAAAACTACGTGCTGACATTTATGTCTACCCTCGAGGAGTTGCCATGTACGTATATACATAAGTGGTAACTGCTAAAGAAGTTACCTAGAGATTCTACCGTAACTGTATGAAGAGACCGTTTTACGAGGTAATTCTGGCTACCAGTATGGTCTCTCTCTCTCTGTTTTTGGAGGGGGCTATAGTATGGTTCACAAGTGAGCGATAAAATAATTTTTTTTGCTACCTATCAATGCATGAATTTATTTTAATAGGTTGTACTTCAGTTAAACTTACATGATGCGTCATATAAACTTACACATACATAGAAACTACTTGCCAAATATGTGGGTTGGGTCGAAAATAAAATTTGTACCAATTTTCTCCCTCCTTTCCCTCTCTCCCTTGTAATTTTGGATTACGTGTAGACTTGGTTTCTTGGTAATTTATTAAATGAGAAAAGGGAAGGAAATTGGGTTGTATGAAACCTAGTTTCTATACACTTTCAAGACATCACGAGAGATGAGTGCTAATTAATTACCATCACATTGTGAGAGTTAGGTCTATTGCGAGTGTCTCTCCCTAGTCTAAAGAGAATGCAATTGTAGTGTTCAAAAGATAAATTAGTAGGAAAGATAAATTGTGAGTGGAAGAGTGATTCGAGTAAGATAATGATAAATTTAAATGACAGGTGGTTGGAGGGAGAAGTAGTACTCTAGAATTATAATTTTTTTGGGTGAAAGGGGGCAAAATGTAAATGCTAGAATTGCATTCTTTGAGGATGGAGTTTGTAATTGACATGTAGCATATGGAAACTACCCAAAGTGACTTGCACAGGTACTGCCTCCAATAAATATGTAGTGACAACTCATTAAAAATTCTGGATGTCACCCTATTTATTATGCATTATTTAATACCATGTATGGTTAAATTTTTGTTATATTGGCAATTACCAAAGTGATTCCTTTTATTTTAAGTCAAAAATGGACCGGTTATATTTTCTTCAATCTTGATCTATCCCTCCCAAAGTTCTTTGTTTCATCATAAGAAAAAAAAAGTGTGACTATGGTTAAAAAAGTGTGATATATACTCTCTCTAATAACAAACATTAGTTGTTTTAGACTTGTATACAACAATTAAGAAAGTAACTCAAATAACTTGTTCTTCATTTATATACTACGCGCTAGAGAAGATGAGACAATAATTTATTTTGTGGCTTGTAAGAGTAGTGTCACATAGAATGAGTGAAGAAATACATTGTAGTTAGCTAATAAGTAGCCAACATATATGCATGTAAGCAGTTAGCTAGGTTCGTGCACGGGCACATGTAATAGCATCAACACATCGATACATCCATGATCCATATTGGCCATCGCGGGGTCCAGCACTATATGCTGGTTGATCAAGCATATTATTGTCCAAGTTCAAAAACCCAAAATGCCTGGTGGATCGATTGATCCTAGACAAAGCCGAAAAACTACACATTCTGGCTCTGTACATCGCCTGCATTCAAAAACTGTGGACAAGCATGATAGTGTTGTATTCTATGTGCAGCTTTGGTCGTGATCTACTAGCAAACAAACCCTCTTCAAGTGAACAGTCAAGCATGCACATGCATCTGATCAATGGACCTGACCATGCATGATGATACATCCTCTTCATTCAATGTCTGGTGTGAATAATGGTTGTCGTAAAGATCTTTTAAAAAAATAATTAATCGGCAAGGTCAAAAAATTAATGGATCTTGAAACAGTTGCAGGTTACACGTCATGAATTTCCATGGTTCAGGCATGCAACTGTTTGTATGTGCATGTCTTGTGTCGTCATCGATACTGAATTTTGATCGGAGATGGTAGATTGCGTGCATTCATGTATCATGGCATGATCGACAGCGATGGAACAGTCGACGCCCATGCATGGCATGCATTGCACGAACAGATCACTCCAAGGCACAGCGAATAATAATTCCATATGTTATTCAGATCACCATAGCTAGCATTCAGGCAATGCGTACTCGTAATTAATTTTCTTATATACGCTTTTTTCAATTACATAGAACTACGCTAATATAATTATACAAGTACGTAACTACAAACCTACATGACACATCCCGTGAGTGTGCCCCTCTTAATAAAAAAAGGTTGCCAATAGTAAATCACTGAACTTAGTTAAATTTCTATTAAAAATATAATTATTTGTAGTAAGATTAATTTAAACCCTAAGTGAAGTCGTACATGTGGCCATAACAACTCTACCACCACATGCCTCTGCCGATGTGTGTCTCCATAACTTTTCTTATTTGTAACTACCAATTATTTCCCTCTTCCATCCGTGTACATCTGAGCAAATAATATATATGACATATGCAGAGAGGCAGGTACTGTGTGAAATTCAGGTCTCACGTGAGTGTCTGCTAACATAAAGTCGCGGTTCACCGATGTTTGTATATGTGTCCAACAAGAAAAGACCAAAAGTTTGCTCAGAGTTTGATCGTTACATATGATCAGTACTTCACTGGGCTGTACCATACCCTGATACTCTCCTAGTTTAATAAATGGGGTTGTCATGAGACAGATCGAGAGTTCAGATGTTACTACATACTGCATACTAAATAAATTAAAGTTTACACAGGACAAGAAGAACTATAGATTTTTACCTGCACATGCATGCATATTTGGCAGCAAATTAACTGTATATATCTACTTTTGCAGCTGGATGCATGAATGCGTACGTATGTACATGTTTGGACATGCATGCATGGTCAGAGCTGTTCGAATCAAACTTGTACATATATTGCCGGCAGCATATTTTTCGCAAGCTAAGCCTTGTGGTCCTTGTCTGCATGCAAATACAACAACACATGACAAGAGCTGGCCATTTGGAAATTTAAGAAGACCTTCTTGATCGATCATATGCTTCTGTGATCATCAACACATAGCTCTGAATCGATTGATGATGCGTGCATGGTCAGACAACTATACTGAAGAAACACGGGGCTACCGGCTGTATATGCACGCTGTCCATTGTAGTCACTCTAATAAAACAGAGGTGGGTGAATGATTGTGGAAGATAAAATTAAAATTGAATAATTTTCCTTAATCATAAAACATAAAAAATATTTTTTGAATCTAGATAGCACACAGTTTTATTACTAAACCATAATTCAATTGATCTAAAAATTTTGAAAAATAAACTAGATAAAATTTACAAACAAACCTAATTAGAATCACCTCAACCAGACTTATATATCTCAAGATATTAATGAAATAAAATGGTCAAACTAAATTAATTAAACCCTAATTAATTAATAACATGGGATCCAAAAATAATTAATTGATCAATTTTTTAAGAAAACTAGAAAAAATATATAGCTAAATTTTAGATTAAAGATATTAAACCAAAACAAAAAAAATAAGTTAATCTAAGACATTATATTAATTACCGCATAAATCTTTGACGAACATTACCTTTATTACAAAAATTGTGCTTACAAAATTTACATAGAAAACTCTTTCCTAACATCTTATCCTCTATTTATAATAAAAAATCTCAAAAGAAAAGACCTAAATACCCCTAAGATTTCGTAACCACTGTGATATTTATTTTGAGTCATCCGATCACTCCAGATTGTACCACATCATCAGTTATATAGAAGACTACAAAGTTTGACTCATATCTACAATGAATCTGGCTCGGTCACTATTTTAGTGCATCTGCACCAATCAGAATGCTTCACATCGCCTAAGAATCTCATATGGTTGCACGTGCGTACTTTAGCGCATGATATGTCGCCCCTTCTGCCCCTTTTGTCAGTTGCAGCATCTCTTCGCGCCCGTGTCCGTGCTCGCTAATAGGCCTGGCTTGCCTATCATCTACACCACTATGGCCGCACGCACGCCCACACCCACTGACAACTCGGAACTAACTGTCAATGTCTATGTTGCCGCCGCGCACTCATTCTAGTTGATAACACTGTTTCACGCCTCACCGCTACTGTTAGGCCATCGCCATGCAGATTTTTTTAACTTACCTATGTCAACGCACAAACACGCTCACCATATATTTTCATAAATAATTTTAAATCAAAACCTATTAAATAATACTAATTTTAATATAAACTATTTTTGCTAATTTTAATATAAATTATTTCACCAATTTTGCTTAAACCGATATTTTTATTATTATCATTTAACAATCTCTCCCTAGATAAAAATATTGGTAACAACACATAAATATAAATATTGAACATTTGTATTTATCTTCAAAACATTGTTATTTAACTTCCCAATTTTTTTTATTAAACTCTCATTCTTTTTTACAATGAATTTATCAACAAAACATAAAAAAAGAAAGTACTAATTTTACTTTATTTTTTTTATTTTAAACAACAGCACAAATCATCAAAGTACATAAGCTCACAAATGCTATGCTAAAAATAGTGTGCAACATCAATATATATGTAATATAAGAAATTAACAATTTATTGTAAGACATAATAATCCTTCCTCAGAATTGAAATACTTTTTCTATCAAGTCTACATCTTTCAAAAACAACACTAGAAAATTGTTATAAACTAATCTATAAAGATACAGATAGCCATATGCCAAAATATTTAATGCTATAAATAAGTAAAATATGTAATAAGCTTAAAATCTTGCATATAAACATATCACAAATTGTATATCTTCTTGATTATGCTCTGTCATTTGTGAAGTTGTGATCGGTGCTAAAACCAATTCAATTAATTATGTGAGAGGAACCAAAGCTTTATTTTCATCAACAAAAATGGTCTCCCTCTGAAGGTATGCACCTATATCTTATCTATAATTACAACCATAGAAATAAAAGCATCTACAAAAGTTATCTTTTTAACAGTGAGTGCATGTGTATTTAACATTATATTTACTTCTATAAGTAGAAACAACTCTTGTAATTGTTGTACTACTAGATAACATGACACTAGTAGATCTAAATATTATCTTTTTAGCTTAATTAGTAATCTCAATTATGCGAACAAGAGATTTAACAACAGTTAGAGTATGAGGCTTAGAATAATCCTAAGGATTATAATCCAAACCTATTTTAAACTTTTGAGAACTAGCGTTTTGATTTAAAATTTGATTCAAGATTTTAGTTGCCATCTTTCCTTGCATACAATCAATACGATTGAAAAGAGTGGCATAATTTTTATAAGAAAAATACTAAAATTTATCTTTATTATTACAATTAGAACATTGATAAACCTTATGAGAAGCAAGATCATCTTATAGTTGAGCAATTTTAATATCAGTATCCTTTAACTTTAGCTTAAGAGAATTGCAATTATCACAATAATTAGATTTTACAACTACACAAATATGCTTATTATTATTTTCTTTTTTAAGATTAAGTTCCTTCACAGTAGAAGTATCCATATCTTTTAAAAAGTTAAATTCAGTATAAACTAACTCATATGATTTGTAAGAATTATCTATATGAGTTAAAGTTTTAAGTCTTGCAATTTTATCATTTAATTGTTCAACTAAAACTTCTTGGTTCTTAATCTTTTTATCTTTTTATAATAAATTACTAAGTTTTTTAACAGCACAATCTAAAGCATCGCAAGAAATTTCTACCTCATTGTGGCTATTACTGTCGATGTCATTATTAGTGACGCTTTTGCTACTTGCTATCATACATAGTTCCATTATATTTTTCTTACTTTTGGAAGTAGCTTCATAATCACTCTGAGGGTCCACATCACTCATATTTACCTATTTAAGAGAAAAAGAATATGATATACTACTTTTTTTATTTAAATACCTATTCTTCTTGGTACTCTTGAATATTTAGTTCTTATTACTCTCTTGTTCGTCTTCTTATTCATCTTCATCTCTAGAAATTTTTGCTAAAAATTTTAGACATTTAAGACAAAGATGATTAAGAGAACCATATTCAAAAAATATTCGAGGTCCTCCAATATTTGTTCTCTTTATGGATCCAACATTTTGTAAAACTCTTTTGAAGCATGTAGAGAAGAGTGCCAAATCATCTTCATATAGTGCAGACAAAGCAAAGTTAGCTAAAGAATTAACACCAATAGCGTTGTTAGTTTATAAAGCTAAAGCTATTGATTTATTAGTAATATTTTTTCTAGAAAAAACATCTAGCTCATGAGTTTTTAATTTAGAATAAATCACATCTAAAGTAAGTGTACTTATGACAGTAGATTCTCTAATTGAAGTTACCTTTATCTTCCATATAGATGCATGTAAAGATCCTAACAATTGATTAGAATTTTAAGCCTCGTAATATGCAACATTAACACAACACATGTTGTTAAGAATTTTATTAAAGTGAGAAAAAATTAATCAAGAGATTCATTAAGTTTCATCTAAAAATGCATATATCCCTTTTTATACATATCCTAATATAACTCTTTTAGTGTGTTTGATAACTCTACTATGTTTGATCTAATTATAAATTACTTTTCATATCTCATATGTTGACTTGAGATACATAATATGGTCAAAGTCGCTTCTTCGTAGCCTAATAATACAATTTCTCACCTTCCTGTTAGGCTCCACATGTGACAGATTCATTGCTGTTTGTCGTGTTCAAAAACTTGATATGGACTATTGATATTCTCCTATATAGTAAAGTCGCCTTAGCTTGAATATATGCCTTTATTTTGGACTTCTAATACTAAAAATAAACACCATCAAAATAACCTTGCTCTGATACCACCTGTAGGATCGAGAATGCAATCAGAGAGAGGTGAATGATTACAGAAGAAAAAATTAAAATTTAACAATTTTCCTTAATCACTAAAGCTAAAAAACTTTGTTTTTTGAATTTAGACATAACACTATTTCGTTACTAAATAGAACCGTAACTTCGATTGACCTAAACATTTTGCATAATAAACTAGAAAAAAATTTCAAACAAAGCTAAGTGGAATCACCACAATCGGACTTCTAGATCACGAGATATTAATGAAACAAAATTACTTAAAAGAAGATTAACTGACATTAATTAAACCCTTATTAATTAATAATATGAGATCTGAAAATAATTAACCGATCGAAACTAGAAAAACACACTGGCTAAATTTTAAATTTTAGATCAAAGAAATCAAACCAAAACTCAAAGAAAACAAATTCATCTAAACTCAAACGCTCACCTTATATTTTTCATAAATAATTTTAAAGAAAACCAATTAAATAATATCAATTTTAATATAAACTCCTTTTATCAATTTTAATATAAATTATTTTATGCTTAAAACCAGTTTTTAATTATTTTTATTTAACATCCATCCGCCTGCCCTTGAGGTTCAGACTGATACGGGAATGAACAACTGAATCGTACGAGTTTGGACCATTTTTTTTGTGACGATGGATGTGCCCGGCCGGAAGAGATCACAATTCACAAGAGTCTCTGAACGATTGGTTTTGACCGGCGCTGTTCCAGCTTATTCCAAAATTATGGAAAGGTCAGCATAGTACTACTACTGTTTCTGAATTAGTGTTTAATTGTTTGTTTCAGATTATTTGTGCATCCAATGCACGCACAATGGCTAGGGTTCTGAATATTACTCTACTCTGTACATTACCGGTGATGAAAGTACGCTCCGTGTTTGCGTGGAAGAGGGAAAAGCCTATGGAGGCGCCGAATAAAACTAGTTATTCACAAATTAAAGGTGCATACATTTTTAAATCCAAATTTTTACCAGATACATTAATCTCTAAGTCCATTGTAAGAAGTTATATACGTTAATAGAAACCAGTAGCCAAATCGATCCATATGTATGATCTATATCAGTAGAAACGAAAGTAAAAGGGGAAAAAGCAAAAGCATGCATAGGCATAGCCATCTTAAAAAAGAACGATGTTAGTGATTTTCACCCATATAACGCTTGTATCTATAAATAAAGCCTTATAATTTTATTATTTTATACTAAAGCAGCCCCCTGATGATTAATTAATTACTAAAAATAATATAGTCACGTGATTTATAAGAATTATTTATAGGAGTCAAAATTTTAAGCCTTACGATTTTAACATTTAATTGTTCAACTAAAACATATTATTCTTAATCTTTCTATTTTTTTCAATAAAATAAAAAGTTTTTTAATAGTATAAGCTAAATCATCGTAAGAAGTTCTATCTCATTGTTGATTTTGCTATCGATGTCATTATTAATGATATTTTTACTACTTACCATCATTTATAGTCATTTTTGAGAGTAATATCATTATCACTCTCAGGATCTACATTGATCGATGATATACTACTTTATTATTTAAATACATCTTATTGTTAGTACTATTAAATGTTCATATCTTATTACTTGCTTTCGTATTCTTCCTAATCTTAATCTCTATAATTTTTTTCTAAAAATTTTAGACATTTAAGATAAATATGATTAAGATAACTACATTAAAAACATCTTCATCTTTGAGATTCTCTAACATTTGCTCTCTTCCTGAATCAAACATTGTGTAAAATTCTTTTGAAGCCTATTGAGAAGAGTGCCAAATCAATTTCAGGTAGTTGTTCTAGTTGTTTATGTGAAGACAAATCAGACAAGTTAAATAATTAATACCAATAAGGTTTAGTTTATGAAGCTAAAGCTATTGATTTATTAATAATATTTTTTTCTAACAAAAACATTAACTCATAAGTTTTCAATTTAGAATAAAGTACCTATAAACTAAGTGTACTTATGGCAATAGATTATCTAATTGAAGTTACCTTCATCTCCCATATAGACATATATAAAGTTCTTAGCAATTGACGAAAATTTTCAGTCTCAGAATATATAATATTAATAGAACATAAGATGCTGAAAATCTTATTAAAGCGAGAAAAAAAATCATCATTTCATCTTAAAACGTAACTATTATTTTTTATACTTTTCCTGATATAACTCTTTTACCATGTTTGATTCTTCATGGTAATTATAAAGTATTTTTCATATCTCGTATACCAACTTAAGATGCACAAAACAGTTAAAGTCGCTTCTTCTTGGATAATAATATCCTTCATCTTACTATTACCCTCTACATATGACATATTCATCGCTATCAATTCATCGTTTTCGAGTCTTTTGTATAAGCAAAACCTTAAGCATGAATATATGCCTCCATATTGGCCTTCCAATACTAAAAATTAACACTATTAAAAACATAATGTTTTTTAAAATATATATTCGTCGACATATTTTTTGATCAAGAACAATTAGAAAAAAAATAATCTTACTCTGATAGAATCAATTTACTCTAATAAAACAATTATAGGGGTTAAATGATTACAACAATTATAGGGGTTAAATGATTACAGA
This sequence comes from Oryza coarctata, assembly GCA_030770085.1. Taxonomy (NCBI): domain Eukaryota; kingdom Viridiplantae; phylum Streptophyta; class Magnoliopsida; order Poales; family Poaceae; genus Oryza; species Oryza coarctata. The sequence goes on from CM061479.1 coordinate 4,253,345, forward strand.
AGAAAAAAATTAAAAATTAAAAATTTCCATTAATCACGACACCTAAAAAGTGTTTTTTGAATTTAAACAAAACACCGTTTTGTTAGTTAATAGATTATAATTATAGATCCATAACTCCGATGGATCTAAAAAGTTTTGCATAATAATTAGATAAAATTTTCAAACAAACCTAACTAAAATCACTATAATCGGACCTATAGATCTCGAGATATCTAAAAATAAAAATTAATTAATAACACGATATCTAAAAATAGAAATTAGAAAAGCTAAATTTTAGATGAAAGAAATTAAGCCAAAACCCAGATGAAGTAAATTAATGTAAAATCTAATGCTCACCATATATTTTTTATAAATAATTTTAAATAAAACAAATTAAATAATTTTAATTTTAATATAAATTATTTTTTAATCAATTTTAATATAAATTATTGCTTAAACCGATTTATTATTATTATTATTTAACATCCATCTGCCCTTCGGTAGAGGTTCAGACGGATACGGGAATGGACAACTGAAGTGTACTTGTTTGGACCATTTTTTTTGTGACGATGGATGTGCCCGGTCGGAAGAGATCACAATTCACAAGTCTCTTAACGATTGGTTTGGACCGGCGGTGTTCCAGCTTATTCCAAAATTATGGAAAGGTCAGCATAGTACTATTACTGTTTCTGAATTAGTGTTTAATTGTTTGTTTCAGATTGTTTGTGCATCCAATGCATGCACAATAGCTAGGGTTCTAAATATTACTCTAATCTGTACATTACCGGTGATGAAAGTACGCTCCGTGTTTGCGTGCACCAACCAAAATAATAAGAGAAGAGGGAAAAGCCTATGGAGGCGCCGAATAAAATTAGTTATTCACAAATTAAAGGTGCATACATTTTTAAATCCATTTTTTACCAGATACATTAATTTCTAAGTGCTTGTTTGTAAGAAGTTATATCATTTTATAGAAATCAGTAGCCAAATCGACCCATATGTATGATCTATATCAGTAGAAACGAAAGTAAAAGGGAAAAAAAACAAAAGCATGCATAGGCATAGTCATAGTCATCTCAAAAAAGAACGGTGTTGGTGATTTCCACCCATATAACACTTATATCTATAAATAAAGCCTTCTTATTATATTATTTTACACTGAAGCAGCCCCCTGTTGATTAATTAATTACTAAAAACAATCATATCGAGAAACATGCAAGTTCTTTTTTCTTCGACATGCAATTGCTTTTTATATATTTAATAAAAAAGTAACGACTTGGAGGGTTGGCCTTTGGATCGTACATGGCTTGCTTACCCACAGGGATAGCTCAGGAGCACTTGGGCCTCAAGATGCCTGCTACTGTATCCAGGACGAGCCCTCATAGGTATTCCACAGTAGCCAGGACAGTTTAAACTCCTTTGCTAGGGATTCCCGCAACTGATTTGGAGTAGAATGCTATTGGAGCTAGCTAAATGAGCTATTTTCCCCCTTCAGCATCAGGATGAATTGATCCGTCTGATTCCATTGTTTAAGAAGGGATGCGAGAATCGGTGGAAAGACAGCTTCAGTTGAGAATTGAACTAGCAAAATATCGAAACCTCTATCATTTTTTAAGAAATTATCTAGGGTATAACCCTCTCAACCATTCCCCACAACCCTCTAGTCTTGTCTTCATCTCGTGATAGGGTTTTGGGAGTGATGCAACCGAGCGGCCATTTATAGCCACGTCGCTCATCTCTCTCCTCCAGACTCTATAAATTCTAGTCGCTATCATCATCATTGTCAGGGTATACTCCTACCACACGTCACGCCACCGCATTTTTGCCTCCTTCGCTAATCTCTAGAGCCGTTGCGTTCTAGCCTTGTTGGTCTTTATGGATCCTAGCCATCATCACCGCTCTCCGGTCGAACCGTCGTCTACGTTCAACTCTATCGCTGTCGCCGATCTTAAGTAATGGTACTGCTCTTTAACATTCAATAGTCACTGCCGCCACTTATCTCCATCTAGTGGTCCACACCAAACGCCTTTCTTCATCTAGCAGCCAGCAACACCGCCATCCCCTATTGCCTGCAAACTGGAGTTAAAGGTTCATTTCTCACTCTCTCCACCCTTTTGGCCTTTTGGTTTCAATCATTTGTATTCTCTTGGAGGAGCTTTTGTTTGGTGCTATTCAACTGTTAGGATTTTTTTTTCAGTTTTGGCACATTTGTTTCGATTCAACGTTGGATCAGATATATGCAAACACTACTAGCTTAATATTCAGATACCCTTGCATCCTACAGCTGTTGAACCGGCTCCTCTATTTTGTCCATCTTGGAAGACAAAATCCAAGAATGGACTGGATTGGCTGTAATACACAAACACAGTTGGATTCTCGGCATGCATCTTTTATGGTTCTCCTGTAATTTCTTCCCCATCCTTACAGACGTCTGACAGATTAAATGATAGAAAGGATTGACTAGACAATACACGAACACTGCTAAAATACTTTAGCTTAAGGCCTCGTTTGGTAGGGGTAATATGCAAAATTCAGCTTCAACTTCTCCCCTTTAGAATCTGAAGCCAGTCTTCTAGCCAAACATTTGACTCGACGGCTTCTGCTTCTCTTTAGAATCTGATTCAGTAAGAATCAAAATCAGAATCAGAGAATCATAGAATCTGAGCCTCTATCGAACAGAACCTATTTTCACGGTGGATGACGTATAGTATAACAGGTCAATTCCTTTTCAAATAACTGACAACTTTTAAATTTAATTGCTAATTACTCTTAAATGGTTAGACTAAAATTAACAAAAGTTTATGATTATATTTAGGACATAATACACTTTTTTTAAAATAGAAGCAGAGGCTCCTAACAGACATAATACACTTTAATAGCATGCCATCTCTTTTAGTGTTTGTAAATATTTTTTTTAAAAAAGATAAGTGGTCAAAGTGTGTAAAGTGTGTAAGTGAATATTGTCTACTGTCAGTTATTTAAAAATGAAGGAAATAATATATATGATTTGGTTAGCTTAATGCTACAGCGTGGTGATGGCAAACTGTGTTGCCAACCATGGCATCAGTGGTTACGGCGAGCCCAAGCAGCAAAAATCTCTTACTTGCTAGGACATGACTAGGGATCAGCTGTCTGATCCCTGCCTAAAAACTGGAAAACAACAAGAGAAAAAGTTTAGTTATTGAAATATTTGAAAAAAATTGTTAAATCTTAGTTGAAACATTTCACTCCTGTACATGAAATTCGAACATATATTTTCGACAAATTATAGTCATCTGATATCTTGTTTTAAAATTTTAATTACAATAAATACGGTATGCATTTAGAAATTGGATTTCCATCCCACTTGGTCACCGAGCACAACAAGCAACTATCATGCCTCTGCTTGGGAAGAAGATGCAGGATGGATATAAGTTTTTAGTGGTTGTCTGCTTTTCAGTTCCCTAAAGAGTAAAAAAAATGAGTCAAATTTTTTGACGGCTACAATCACTTTAAGATTTATGCAATACACAACCTATCCACCCAGTTTCTTTTTTCCTCGCACTCCTATTTTCTGTAGCTGCCATCACCGCCACTGATCCTCTCCCCCTTCCTAATACCCCACCTCCTTTGTCTCATCAGTGCTAGTGAAGTTTGCTTGGCTTCCATGTTTCCTCCCCTCCTCCCCACTACCCCACTATGCTTTTTCTCCATTCCCTAGCGAGACACTGCCACACTGCCATGCCTTCTCCTTCTCTTAGGGCTAGCACCATTGAATCCAAGACTACCTCCCTCCACCTCTTAAATAGTGAACCTCTGCGCTCTTGCTGCTAACACTACCCACTGTTGGCGTTTCTCGTCCATGGTTCTAGTAGTGCCACCACCGCTTCACCACCCCACTGTTGGCGGTTAATTTACCTCCATTATTTTAATAAACAATGTAAAGAAAGACATGATGTTGTGATCGGTTCACCAATATATTTCTAGTGAGTTCCATGAGTTTGGTTGCTTTTAACCTATTTTGTAGGAACTATACAAAATAAGTAAGATTTGGCTTATTTGAAGTTGAAAGAGGACAAGTACTTGACCAGTTGGCAGGTTGACCTAGGGAACATGGCCCGTTTGGCCTATACACTTAGTCTATTGGGCCTGCTCCTATTTCTTAGTCTATTGGGCTTGCTCCTAGTGGTCACTTGTGGTCTAGTCTTGTTAGGACCAGCTGGTGTGCCAAGGTGTTCCAGCTGGCACCTAGACTTGGCTCGGTCAATCGATTAACTCCACCAAGCCAAGCCCAGCAAGGGGGAGGGCCAATTGACATAAAAGTAGACCAATCGATAGATTTTCATAGCTTGGTGGCCTAGACCAACTCACCACCGACTATCAACTAACTTCAAGTGGGAATCCAAGGGGCAAAACATACTTCAAGGCACGATTGGGACCGTTGGAGGCGTTGGCTACCAACCTAACTGAGAAGCTTAGCCGGCCTAACTTGGCCTAGTCGCACCCTCCTCCCCCCGAGTACCGTGGCAAGGCACAACCTTTGCCATCACTATAAATAACGCTCACCCCACAATTTTATTTGACAAAAACACACTCAGAACTGGAGAAGCTAGAGAAAAGGGCATCAGGTTGCTGAAATAGTTGTGTAGGTTAGAGTATGAGTTGAGGGAGATTTCGAGAGAATGCCAGGAATGTTGGCTTCTCACTCAAAGGCTTCCTTAGTGATGGTATTCCTACGGGAGCTATCTTGATGTCTTTTTTTATTAGGCAACATGTAAACTTTATTTTCTTTTCGAATGTTTATTTTCGTTGCTTAGTATGCTTATGGGTTCCTCGTACTTTTTAATCTAAAGTACTATATGCCTTAAATTAATTTGGTTGCTTTCAGTCGACTGTGAGTGAAGTATATAATTTCATGTAGGTGTGGTGTTTGGGCTTAGTGCTTTCTAGAAAGGTTAGCTAAGAAAATAGACAGTCATAGGTGACCGATGGTGATAGTCCTGTTTGTCTATTATAGTTGGCCATGTTAGTCTTAGTGTATTGGTGTGTAGTGGTGAGACCGGCATTCAACTCATTTAGAAAGAGTACTTGTTCTCTTCCCAAAGCAAGTTGGCAAAGTATAGGCCAAATCGAATGAAATCAGAGAACGAAGTCACATGATGTTCTCGATCGGGAGACATCTCCCTTATCTCTACTTGTCTTCTCTTTCCATTTCAACACAAATATACTATTTTTGAAACTAAATAGTCGTCAAGGACATAGTACTAATTCCATTCATACCTTAGAATACTCTTGGGTGAAGGCTACAACAGTCTCCATGTGCTTGAGGGTTTGTTTCTATTGGCATAAGAGTTGCCACTGACCTAGACATCCCTCTAAGGCTGAGGAAACAACCCCCTTTGTTAGCTATTTATTCCTTATGTATGGTCATGTTAAGTCCTAGTTTACATTCCTTAGATTCCTGCATTAGTTTGTAAGCTAGTTTCCTGAATTCTAGCAGAGTCCATTGTATGCATGAGCCTAAAAATGGTGTGCGTGCTATGCATTTCGTTGTTTCTATTTCCATCAAATTATATCGTGCTCTACAGTCTGACATTGTGGGATGGCACAATTACTGTGAATTGTGGAGCGCATGGAATTCTGATCTTGGGTGAATAAAAGGAGAAAACCCTAAAAAGCTACGTCGATGCTTGCAGCACAAACTATCTCATACTCTCATGTTCTCCGCTTCCTACGAATATTGGCAAATGAGCCAAAGTACCAAAATCTCTTCCACATACTATGTCTAGTCAAATTGATTGGAGAGTGATTTAGTGCCTCTAGTTGACAATTTGTTTTAGAGCTCATGTCAGCTCTGACGCAAGGTCGCTCCTAGATGCCTCCGCATGTGCGGCGAGGCACTCGCCACCATCTACAGCGCACCAACAGTAGCACTATGACAATGGTGGCCAGAAGCTTGTTGTGTAGCTCATGGTTAGGGAGGTTGGGGGGTCGGTGTTGTACCCAGTGCTCACAAAGATGAGCTACTCCTACTAGGCAGCGATGATGAAAATCATGCTTGAAGCTAGAGGGCTATTGAACATCATGTACCATGGTGACATCAACTTCTAGGAGGATCAGATAGCTATGGAGGCTATCCTCCAAGACATGCCAGCTGACATGATACGTACATTTGCTGTCAAGCCAATTGCTAAGGAGGCATGGGAGTTCATCTGCACCATGCGCATAGGGGTGAATCATGTGTAGGAAGCCAAGGCGTAGAAGCTCAACTAGGAATTCAAGGTAATTGAGTTTCCTGATGGCAAATCCAGTGACCTACATATTGTTGGCATGAAGGTCTTTGAAACCTCTGTCATTGAGAAGTTTCTCTATGTCATTCTAGAGCGGTACTCTTAGATCACCCTAATGATAGACCCTAACAGATATGGATGACATGATCCTAGAAGAGCTCATTGGTTGCCTCTAGATGGCCAAGGGCTAGTGAAATGCAAACAACAAAGCTCTAGCAATAAGCTCATGCTTGCTAAGGAGTAGTGGGCTACACCCTAGAAGGAGCAATAGGTTGGTGAGAGCTCATCCTTTGGATAGAGCTCTGGGTACAACCATTGTCATTGTGCTTCAAAGAAGAAGTAGGATCTATTTGGCCATGACATCAAGGAGGCCCAGGTAGAGACAATCCATTATACCTGTCACAAGTGTGGCAAAAAGGGCACTAGACCAAGGTTAGTTGCTAAAAGCCTAACCAAGACTAGTGAATCTGGCCTAGGGACTTGACAATGATGAGCCTGCACTCTTGCTAGTGCGTACTCACCTAGTTTAACCTACTTAAGACGATTGGGAGTGGAAACCTAATGATGAATTGATGCTTCTCCTGACAAGTGTGTGCCCACTTAACATCACCACCACACAAAGCACTGAGTCAGTTGTGCTTGAAGAACCTTGAGCATAGTTCAATCTGGAACACGATGGTAGCCCCACTGATGACACATGGTACCTTAACATTGAGGCCACAAACCACATGACTGGACATCAAGGCGAGGAGCATGCTTGGCATCGGAAGAGAGGAGACCAAGGATAGCAGTGATCAAGGAGGCACGCATTAGGACAAGGAGCAAGGGCTGGTGAGGGTCAGTGTCGGGTTAGAGGAGGCTGAAGGTAGCGACGACAAAGGCAGCGCGCTTCAGCGAGGAGCAAGTCTGAGGAAGGCAGGGGAGAGGAGGCCAAAGGTGTCGGGGGAGACAAGGTTAGCCACACCAACGATCGATCAAAGAGGACACGGCAATAGTGATGGTGAGAAGGGTGTGTGCAGCAGAGAGGTGCTGCACGGGGATGTTGTAGCGTCAACCAAAACTCGAGAGCAGCGGTGAACGAGGCTGTGCAGGGGGAAGTGGGGGCAACAAAGCGGCCTGAGGATGGAGGTTAGAGTGCAGGGCGGTAATGGAAGCGGAGGCCAGAGGCAAGAGAGGAGGCTGACCAGTGGCACATGCGAGGTTCAATTTAGGTAGCCTAGTGATGCAAAACTATGGTTTAGCACACGATACTTGGAAAATTTTTCATTGCTATGCGCCTTACAGGGGGATATTTTTGCAAGCGGGTGACGCTTTGTGCCGCTTACAAAAATAGTTTTCATAGGGTGGCTTAGGAACACCTTGCCTGCCAAAATGATTTTCATTGGTGGCCAAAAGCACTAGCCCCTGTGAAAATAATTTTTACAGGCGGCTTGTGCCATTGTCCCTTTTAATTAATTATAGTAAATAATATATTACTTATTTTAATTTGCTTCATATATATATTCTTATATTAAAAATGGTTCTTATTTATTATTATAATTTTCTTATATTACTTATATTTAATTGTAGTTTTAATACTTAAATATTACTTATAATATAAATACATCACATCTATTTTCACATACATCATGCATAAATTTTGCATAATTGCACAAATTATGAAATTACAAATTTTCACCATCTGTGTAAATTATCCTTTTACAAATTGTCATTGCATGTAGAATGCGAGAGCTTTTTCATCGATTGTTGTCTCTACAGGCTTTTATCTTCTTAAAAAAATGTAAATAGTGGCATTTAGTCTTACTAATTGTAGTCCTTGGCATCTTCCATGTTTTCAACTTCTACGATCCTTTGTTTTTCAGAGAAAGCTACATCCTTCTTCTCGTCCATAGGGTTGGTTACATATAAAACTTATGCGATGTGATCAACAAATACCTAGGAGTCATCTTTGTGATCGACATTATCGAGGTCAATAATTATTAGACCAAAGTAGTCCATGAACACACCCTATGTGTGTTTCACTCTTTGGCATCGAAATAAAGGGATCTGCATACTCAGTTCATAGTTCAGCTCTGAGATTTCTTTTATGAATCCATAATAAATGTTTTTTCTATTCATTTGCATTGATTGCCTCTACCCGAATGCCACTATTTTAGGCTATGCTCTTTTTATCTTTTGCCTTAGTACAAAATATGTAACTATTAATGTCATAAGCTTGCTAGGAGTTGACCATAATTGATGGTCTACACAATAACCTTTTTATAGTGATTTCATCTATAGTTTCTCTATCAAGTAGGTTTTGGTCCCTTAACCACTCAATAAAGAGATGCTTTTGCATCTTCATTATCCAATCATTTGAGCGTATGACATATTGCGATATAATTTGGTTCAGGTGTTGCTCGATATATAGCTCTACTATCGCAAGCTGCTACAGGACGCTAAAATGCACTTCTTAAACTACTTTATAATCCTCATCAACAAATCTTTTATTTCTTATGGTCCCTTTTCCATGCAATCTACCCTTATATCTAGGTAGTAGTACACCAACTGCCTGAGTAACTTTTAAGTAGTCAATGCAATACTTAATAACTTCTATAGACATATACCACTTGTAAGCCTATATTTGATGTAAATAGAAAGAACCAAGTGCAATTATTTGAGGAATAATATGAACCATGAAGTAGACCATGATGTTGAAAAAGGAGAGGCAAACACAACTCAAGTTAGCGTAACCTCTCTGCAATAAATAGTTTGAGAGGACTCAGTTCTTTAGAGTCAATAATCTTCTATGAAATGACATTAAAGTTGTAACGCATTCTAATGATTATTGTATTTAAATGTAATGGCTTGATTGCCCCGACTATAACGTGGAGGAGTACAATTAACATCTGGTAGTTATGGGAATTATAGCCTGATAACTTCAAATCTTTCATAGAGACTAGCTTTCAACCTAATAAGTTCTAGCACAAAATGAAGTATAGAAAAGTCCTTGTCACAACCCTTTGACTCATCGTACAACAATTACTTTGCTATCTTCTATAATGCCTTAAAATTATCTAAGCCTCTTGCTAACCCCATTATGCCTTCTGGTTTAATGTGCTGCAACATCTTCTTTAGATGATATCATCATCATCTACCATTGTGTGATCATCATTATCTATCACAATAGCAAAACCATCATGAATGAAATCTTAAATACCACGCTATAGACAGATATCAGGTTCTTTAACGACGCTATTTTTGGCTTCGATTGTCTCGCCTTATTTAGACTAATTTGTATAGCCCACATCAAACCCACGTGGAATCAAGGGAGACTTGATAACGTCTATTTTTGTCCATACTTCGTTGTTTTTGCCATCGAAGCATGCATAACATATTTTCTTATCGTCTTTGCTCATAGCACGCTTCTCTACAATTTCGATAAATTTGGACAACTAATTAAGAAACGATTGTTAAAATATTGACTTCTCATACATCCATTTATGTTTGCCCATCTATAAGTACAAAGCAAAATATAATATGCAATTTTTAAATAATATAAATAATAATTTTTCTTTATTTTTTAATTATAAATTAGTTTTTAATTTGTAAATATAACATTTTTCTAAATAATCAACATTTTTTATTTCCTTTCCATAATAAATTAAAAAAAATAGAGAGACTAAATTATGGTTTGTTTGTCTTAAGTTGATGTAAAATTACAATATAAATTCATAAAACTGTTAAAAACACAATTTTCTTTTTATTTTTTTCGAACAAATACTTAAAATTGAAAAAAAACTCACCAAATATAATGGAAAATGATGCACCAATCTTAGAGAGCAAAATATATCAAAAAATTTAATATCAAAACCTTCAGAGGAAGAGGAGGTCTAAAATAAAGGTGGCTCGAGTAAGAAGAAGCTATATAGCATGAATATTTTTGCAGGCAATACATAGGAGCCACATGTTCGACTGAGGCAAGGGTGAGGCATATATTTTTGCAGGCAGCCTATGTTCCGTGAGATTGGCAAGGGTCTTTGTAGGCGGCCATGATTTGGCCACCTGAAAAAATATTTTTCATTACTTGTAAAACTCATTTTTGTAAAAATCATTTTTTGTGTACTGGTTGTCCAGGCAAATGTTTGTCCTGCAGCATAGAGAAAAAAAAAAGAAGAACCTATATGACCAAAGCAAATAATTTGGAAGGAAAAGGTACAGGATGGTTACTCTGAAGTGCTAATTATTAGGATCTTCCTTTCATGTACTAAATGATTGATATTTCAATCTATTTCATTACAAACATTGTGGTTGTTATTAAGCTCTTCATAACATGTGCACTGGAAAAGAATAAACCTTTTACTGTCTGTTGTTACATATCTACAAGTTGAGGGCAACCTTTCTCTTTTTTAATTATAATTATAATGAAGTTATTTCTATCTTCTCTGACAAAACAGTATGAAAGCCTCTCATGTTATGCAAAACTAGACCTACATGTTCATATGTTCTTTGTCTCCTGATATATATTCTGATCTCCAACCAAGTCATTCTCGACAAGAACAATGAACTTGGTAATGAAATTAAAAAAAATTTCATTACTCTATAATATTCTCCATCTTACACATGCACATATGCCTTTTGTTTTTTTATCTATAAAACCCACAGCAAAGCGCGGGGTAATTATCTAGTATTATTTATGAGAAACCATCTGTTCCACCATGTAGTTAACTGTATATATTAGCTAGGTTACTTGCACCATTTGGTCATAAATAGGTTACTTAGACCATTCGGTCATAAATATTTTACACTTTTATTCAAATCTTTCAAAACTGTGGCTATGAATAACTTCTCAAAGGCTTACCTTAAAAAAAATATATAGTATGCTAAGATTTGTTTTAATTGAGGATTAAAGTTTCAAAATTTTTATCCATGACCAAATACTTAGCACGAGAATAAGTACACATTTAATAGCTTAGGTATAGCCAACTAAACCCCACGATAACATATTTATAGGCTAAATGGATGGACTGGCCACATTTTTAGGTAAAATTTACTACAGGTCATTGTTAGTATAATTAGCCAGAGTTCGTAGGAAAAAAAAGACGCTAAAGCTATTACTTTATTATATCCAGAACAGAACAGCAGAGAGAAATAGCTAAAAAATTCTGAGATTGCCATGGTGCTGGCAGCACTTTGCCGGACTTCATTCTCAGCGAATACATCCCCGATTATCGCCACACACGCCACCTGACTTCACTACTCCATTAATGCTCACACGCCGCCAGCTTGAATCCATTGCCGCTCCCATCGCCATTTGTGGCCACCGTCATCGCCTCTTATGGCTAAGGTTTTGGAGAAGGGATAATGGGGAGAGAGTGCATTTTAGGTTGAATAATTATGATTGTCTCATTTTGGCTCATCATAGATTACATGTTTATATATAGAACAAGAATTACAGATATAGATAGTTTTAAACTAGGACTCCTAACTTAAGTTCTATTCTATCTATAGCAAACTACAGGAGTCCATCTATTCTTGAGACATGCTCGGTTACAATCCTAGTGTAACACGTTTACAATCTCTAACACCCCCGCTCAATCTAAACTTTCCTAACCACCTTAAAGTTTGAGATTGCGAATAAATGTATTCATCTTTGCAACCGATAAGGCTTTTGTAAATCCATCCGCCAACTGATCTCTAGAAGCGATGAACCGAACGTATAGCTGTTTTCTCATAATTCTTTCACGCACAAAGTGAAAATCAATTTCAATATGCTTTGCTCTAGCATGAAACACGGGATTAGCTGATAAGTATGTTGCACCAAGATTATCACACCAAAGAACTGAGGTGCGATGCACTTAAACCCCAAGTTCGGTCAACAGTTGCTCAAGCCATATTATTTTTGCAGTAACATTAGCCATCGCTTTATATTCTGCTTCTGTACTAAATCTTGAAATAGTTGGCTGTTTTCTAGCACTCCATGATATAAGATTACTTTCATAAAATATTGCGAAGCCTCCAGTAGAACGCCTATCATCTGTATCACCTGCCCAATCTGCATCAGAGAAGGCACTGATGAATGACGACAATACCTTTTGAATATGCATCCTGAGTCCAATGGTGTGTTGTACATATCTAAGTATTCTTTTAACTGCAGTCCAATGAACTGAGGTCGGTGCATGAAGAAATTGGCAAATTCTGTTGACAGCAAAGGATAAATCTGGTCGTGTATTTGTTAAATACTGAAGAGCACCAACTATGCTTCTGTAGCGAGTAGCATCTTCTGGACTGAGAGGAACACCATCATAGCTCGACAGCTTCTCAGATGCAGATAAAGGAGTCGTGCAGGGTTTGCAGCCGAGCATTCCAACATGCTTCAACAAGTCTTGTGCATACTTAGCTTGAGATAGAGTTATGCCATCTAACTCTTCTTTAACTTCTATACCCAAGAAGTAATGTAACTTGCCAAGATCATTTAGTGCAAAGTCTTCTTTTAAATCAGCAAGAAGAGTTGTCACCGATTCAGGTGATGAGCTTGTAACGATAATATCATCAACATAGATAAGCATATAAATAGTTGTACCACCCCTATGATATATAAAAAGAGACATGTCTGATTTTGATGGCACAAAACCTAGAGTGATTAATTTGGAACTTAACCTGGAGTACCACGCCCTAGGCGCCTGCTTCAGCCCATAGATAGCCTTGTCCAACTTACATATATATCCCAGTGTTTTAGTGTCCTCAAAACCCGGAGGCTGCTTCATATAAACTTCCACTTCCAGAACACCATGCAAGAACGCATTCTGCACATCAAGTTGTCTGAGGCACCATCCCCTTGACACTGCAATAGAGAGTACCAATCTAATTGTAGCTATCTTAACAACTGGACTGAAAGTGTCTTCATAGTCGATGCCATAGCGTTGCTTGAATTCCTTGGCAACTAATCGAGCTTTGTATCTATCAATACTCCCATCGGCTTTTCGTTTGATTTTGAAAACCCATTTGCAATCAATAATATTCTGTCCAGTTTTTCTTGGAACGAGATGCCAAGTTTTATTCTTAGCTAGAGCTTGAAATTCCACTTCCATTGCATCACGCCACTTTGGATCTGAAATAACTTCATCAACGGAATTAGGTTCACCAGTAGCACTAAACATGCCATATCGAATCATACCATCATATAGCTTCTTTGGTTTGATAATACCGCTTTGCAACCGTGTTTGGTGACGCGGGGGATCAGGTGTGGCTGCTGGAGAACCAGATGTTGTAGAAGATCCGGGTGGCACAAATTCATGTGCACCTGATGCTGTAGCATGCAGCGGTGGTGGAGACTCCTCAGACGCATGCAACGTCCTAGGTGGAGACTCAGGCACCACCGCATTACCCCCACCTGTCGCCGCACTGTTGTCCTCTGGCACAGCAACAGCGGTCGGCAGCGGTACTGATGTTCCCCCAGGCGGTGTAGCAGGCAAAACAGCACCGTTCGACGAGCTGGAAGGAGACAACGTTTCCACCTGGGAGCTGCAGCCTGGGCTATGTGCGCAACGTTGTGCCGGTAGCGCTGGGAGCATAGGCATGAGACCTGCAATTTTCTCAGATGATTCACTAGAAACAGCAGGTACGTCAGTAGTATTAGTAATATCAGATGCAGTACAGTCATCATCCTCTGGATTTCGAAGGAAAGAAGGCAGTAGAACAATTTCTTTTCTAAGAGAGGCACCAGCGTTAGGATGGAGCTTTGAAAAGGGAAACACGGCTTCATCAAAAACGACATCACGGGAGATGTAAATGCGTCCGGTGGAGATGTCAAGGCACTTGAAACCTTTGTGCATGGAACTATAGCCAAGGAAAGCACCGTTATCTTTGGCAAGTTTATGAACTGAAACAAGGCTTTTGGCAGAAGAGGGCACATGAAGAATATTGTTCAAATGAAGTTTACTGAAAGGGGTATGAAAAACTGTATGCCCAATATTACTAATACTCATACCTTTGCCGCTGGCGTTATGAACTTGTTCACTGCCACTATATTTATCACGGACGGTCATCTTGTCAAATTCGTTGGTGATATGGTTAGTGGCCCCGCTGTTCGCATACCAATTTGTATCAACACCATAAGCTCCTGCTGGTCGCCCACAGTACTGATAGTCTTCCTCATAGCGAAAATAGCATTGATTGGCTTCATGATTTGTCTTCTTGCAGATTTGACAGGGCGCCTTTTTTGTGACTTGCGAGCTATTGCCTTGATTATTGTTGGTGTAACTCTGATTGTTGTTGCTGTTCTGTCCATTGCGCGATGAATTGAACCGGCCTCCACCACGTCGACCACCAGAACGACCACGGTTTCCACAACCGCGAGATGCCATGTTAGCTGAAGACTGGAACTGATCGGTCCCTTGATACATCTTGAGCCGAAGATCGTACTCTATGAGTAGAGAATATAATTCAGAGAGTGAAAGATCTCCTGATCGGCCCATCATAGAAGAAACAAAGGGGTGATAATCAAAGTCTAAACCATTAAGTAGATGAGCAACCACCTCATCATCCCCGACGGTGATGCCGGCTGACGCGAGCTCATCCTTGATGTTCTGCATCTTGTTGAAATAGGCTGTCGTAGTGAGGCTGCCCTTCTTGGTGGTGGCCAATTGCATGCGCAGATTTGTAACCCGCGCTCTTGATTGTGCTGCAAACATAGCCCCTAGCGTCTTCCATGCCTGCGCAGAGGTTGTTGCAGTCGTGATCCCGGCAAGGACCTTCTTGGAGACTGAATTCACCAGGTAGCTGAGTAGCTGCTGATCTTTTTTTACCCATGAGTCATGCTCTGGGTTGGGAATCTCCTTCTTCTTGCCGTCGACTTCAGCTTCAAGGACTTGTCGCGGCTCAGGGATGGTTCCATCTAGAAAACCAAGCGCCTTGGCGCCACGGACAGCGGGCAGGAACTGCGTCTTCCATAGGACGAAGTTATCCCGTGTCAGCTTGTCAGACACCGGATGTCCAAAAGGAGAGGACGGGTATCCTTCGCCATGAGCGGAGGACGAAGACATCTTGTCGCGGGAGGAGCGTCTCGAGCAGGGGTCGCGGCCCTCTTGTCGCGGGATGTTCAGATCGCGGGGAGGAGCGTCACGAGTAGGTCGCAGCCCCCTTGTCGCGAGAATTTGACGAGATTTTTATAGATCTATTCTAGGAAGAGGCGGCTCTGATACCATGAAAAAATATGAAGTAACTATGGTTGCCTTACCTTGACTTACCATAGGTTGCATGTTTATATATAGAACAAGAATTACAGATATAGATAGTTTTAAACTAGGACTTCTAACTTAAGTTCTATTCTATCTATAGCAAATTACAGGAGTCCATCTATCCTTGAGACATGCTCGGTTACAATCCTAGTGTAACACGTTTACAATCTCTAACAGCTACCTGACTTCACTACTCCATTAATGCTCACACGCCGCCAGCTTGAATCCATTGCCGCTCCCATCGCCATTCGTGGCCACCGTCATCGCCTCTTATGGCTAAGGTTTTGGAGAAGGGATAATGGGGAGAGAGTGCATTTTGGGTCCAGTTTGAACCAGACCCGTCGGGAAAAGTGCTGCTAGCCCCATGGGCTATCTTGAAATTTCTAGCTATTTCTCTCTCAATTTAGCTCACATATAATAAAATATTGCCTTCGGTATTCTGTTTTTGTGTCTCTTACAGCCGTAATGCGTTCTTGTGATGTCCTCTAGCCAATTACACAAACTTTGAATGTCTTGTAGTAAAATTTGTCTTTTTTTTTCAATAAGTTCCAAAACGTTTGAAAAAAATTGTTACATGCAACTTTGCCTTAAAAAGTATCTTATAAACTTATCATATTTTATAAAATTATTGTAATAAAAGCTTCGTAACAGTCATTTACTTTGCTGACTGAAAAAGATCTAAATCATATATTTTTGACCAAAATTTGTATAACTTTTACTATGGAAACGGTGTGCACAAAATATAGATGCAGCAGACAGGGGTGCTGTTTCTTATTTCTTACCAAACCAGAAGGAGAAAAATGAAATATGGGATGGTTTACATTTACGGGTGTTGCAGGCTGCCGCCGTACAAGCAGGCATTGTAGCAGTAGTTCTGGCAATTCAGGTCGGCCTCGTTCCGCCACTGGAAGCAATACTGAGGTGTGATGCTGCAGTTTGAACTGCATGTCTCGATAGCGTTGTTATAGCAAGTCACCGTTCTATTACAACCCGAGGAGCAAGCGGTGGCGCAATAATCCGTCTGTGCCACCACCGCCCGAGGCAAGCCGACGGTTGAGAGGACCAGCACGACGCAAAGGGCGGCTGCGGCTGCGGCAGCGGCGGCGTCGCCGGAAGCCATTGGATACAGCCAGCAAGGAGAAGAGAGAGCACAGCATCGAGAAACGGAAATTGAGTGGGAGATTGGCTGAGCGTGGTGCCCATAACATCACTGTCTTTTTATACACAGGAAACGCTTATTCTGATGTGTAGAGCCCTATATGGCTCTAGTGCTACTAAATTACATAGGTGTGGAGCTAGCTTGCACGATGTTACTAGTTGACCCTGATGCAAATGCCATGTTACAATGGCCAAATGTATTGCACGCCACCGTAGAATTATTCATCCATAACGGGTGCTAACCTACATCTATGACGGGAATTGGCTGTCACTCATGGTTGGTCAGCGATGAGAGAATATCATCTGTGACGGATCAACACCTGATAACAATAGTTACAAACATCTGTGACATGTGGAAAAAAACACCTAATAGTGATCATATTATCTAGAGCAAATAATTATTTTAACTCGTCACTGATGACTTCATCCATGACCGGTTATGGTTATAATCACGAAAAATCAGCTCACACCTCACCACCCATCACTAAAGTCGATTTAAAGAAAAAAATGTCATCATTGCATTCATCACAGTCCCAAAAATATCCTAACTGGATTGAATTATTTGGAACGAACACCTTCGGGAAAAGAAGCATCAAGGAGTATCAATCATCAAAATAACACATTCACAGAAAGGAGAATGAATTTTTTTTATCAATTTGTAGACATTAGTACATCAGTAGCTGAAGAATAGAGTAAGGATCTGCAGAGGTTGACGGTGTTGCTGAGGAGGGGAGGAGATGGTTCACATCCTATGGTGGAGCGACTCCTTGCGATGCAAGCTAGCGCTCGCAATTCCATCCAGCTACTCAATGAGTGAGTCGTCATAGAGAGCTGGCAGCAGCAACCAAGCCCTATCTACATGACAGCTGAAAATTGCTGCCCCGTTGTTGTTGACATGCTTTCTATGGCCGAGCAGCTACCAGAAATAGTTGAGGCCACTCATCATCGTTGCCGTCGCCATCGCAGTAGCTAACCATTGCCAATCACAATTGTCTTGCTCCTGGTGGCAGCCCCCAAGGTCAGGGTGGCCACCTCGCTGTGGCCATCTGACTGCTTCCTAGGGGATGGGGGAGGAGGTTGGAGGAGGACATGCGGAGGAGAGCCAAAGCGGAGAGACGGAGATGCATAGAGGAAGAAGAGCCATCACTCACTTGCAGAGGTGGAGAAGGTGTCGGTTGCTGCTCAGACGGCTAGTGAGTTTGGGCGGCAGCTCAATGGCTAGATCTAACCATTCCAACCTTGGTTGTGTTAGATTCAGATGATGAGCATCGGTGGTGAACTTGGTGAGTGGTGTCCGTGAGATAGAGTGTGGGTGGACTCAGTGGTGTGACCGTGTGAGAGGTAGACTGTAGGGTGGTCGCTAGATCTTTATCTTCAATGTATGACGGGTAATACATGGTCACCGAATAAAGATATCTTTTATCATATGTGAGGGTTGTCTGTGTTATCCATTACAAATGTGGGATTATTTATGACCGGTGATGATTACTAACCAACACAGTAATCTATGACGATTAATAATTTTCAGCCGTATGTCATAGAAGACTGCAGATCTGGTTGTCTCCTAAATCCTTATCTCAAACAGACAACTCTAAAATCTTTTGAGATGAGGTCATCTTAGGTCTTTTAGAACCCAACACCGATGTCATTTCTTTACTAATAGTGTACTAATAGTGGTATGTAATGTAGGTATTGCACTAAGTTTCAACTCACGATGTGTAACATTTCTGTACAGATAATTACATTAAATCCTCTAAGTGCATTAATTAGGTACTATTCCATCCTATCGATTTTCTTGCTTTTAGGACATGACTTTTTGGTGTCAAAAATAAAATCCCGGGCTCCGGCCACCCATGATGATTGAATGTCCTTATCCTTTTCCACTTAAACATCTCCCGAACTACATGTGCAACATTGCCATCATAGCTATAGAATGTTATAATTTATTGAGAGGAGCTATTTGTTACGCAACTCTGACGGTTATTTCTAAAGTTACAATTCTTTTTAATGTGTTAGGAACTGTAGTAATGCTGTAGCATATATATATTTGATCAATTTAGAGTCTCATCATATACACCTCTTACTAATCAATGGCATAATATTTTACTTGTCTTCTTTAATTCTCCTTCTAGCGTGATAATCTTGCATTTTCGTGCCTCAACGTGTATGGTAGCTCTAGTTGGACATTGACCAATCACTAATTGTAGTAGAGGATCAGCTGTTGCTATTTGATTAGAAAAAAAGTCCCTTTTACTCCATTCACTAATATTAATGGCCTTTTTTTTGTTTTTCCTGTATAAGACTACTAAAAGATTGTTTTCGCGGTCGACCATAATGCCTTTTTGCATGTGGGTGGACGAACCGCTTGTGAGCAAAGGCATATGAAAATCACCATTTTCGCAGCCAGGTCAACAAACTCATGTGAAAATCGTTTTTCACATGCGGCACTCAAAAAGACCCACCTACGTAAATTTTTTAGAAAAAAAACCAGATCTCACAACCTGCAGAAACACAAAATTCCCCAAACCTGACAAAAAAAAATCTCAAATCCTCCTGTGGACAAGCACTGGCTGGGACCTTGGTGGCCAGTGAAGCCACCGTCGTCAACAACTTGTTGAGCAGCCATTGTCGATGCAGTTAAGCAACTGAGTAGTGCAAATAATATGAAAACAAATTAGTTGTGCTCTTAGAGCATCTCCAGCGTATATGCTTAATTTGACTTTTCACATCTAGAAGCCATCTTCATAAATATTTTTCTCTATTTTTATTCACTTCAATAAGACTCTTTAGTTTATAACATTCACTTCAATACAACTATCTAGCACTGCCATCAATACAACTCTAGAGCAATGCCACTGATGGATCTGGGCGTCCCAAGACCAGCCACCATTGTCTTACTCCTTGTCATCAACATCCCATATTGGATCCACCTCCTCCACTGTAACAACTGCACTTCTCCTAGAGTGCCGTTAGAGACCAGCCACCGTTGTCTTGCTACTCCTCCTCGTTAACATCCTGTATTGGATCCACCTCCTCCATTGCAACAACAGCCCTTTTCCTAGAGCTCTGTCATCTTGCTCCTCATCGTCATCGAAATTTCATTTTGGATCTGCCTCCTCCACTACAACCACTATCACCGTCCTTCTCATAGAACATCATCGTAGGATCCAGCGACCCTGAGAACCACCACCACTAGATCTAGTGGTCTAGACCATTGCTGTCATCGAATCCGACGCCTCTTAGCACCGCGGTGCATGATCTGCAGCCACCCCACCAGATCTAGCACACCCAAGAGTTGCTACCAATAAATCTGGCACTCTCAATGACTACGGAAGTGGGTGACGGCAGCGGGAGCCAGATCTGACCATTGGACTAGGGAATGGAGGGAAGGAGGGTGACGGTGTAGTTTGGTCCAACTTTCATAATTTTTTTTAAATATCACAAATGTATACAATACAATATGAATTGATAAAATGCATCATCATACATTAATAAAAGAGTTATTTTTTCTCTTCATAGGATTTTTTTTCTTTTTTACATAGAGGCTTCGGATTAGGATTTTTTGATGGTCCTAGACTGGGATCACCCTTTAGATACGGTGGTGGCAAGAATTGCGGAAGAGAGGGAGGAGGGAGGGTGACAATGAAAGACACTTGGAGAGGGAGAGGCGGCGATGGTAAAAACTAATTTTCATAGCTGATTTCTTAATTGAGGTGTCTCTAAAAATGACATTGTTTATTTATACATGTGGTCAAGTTAAGCACCTATAAAAATAATTTTTTACATGGGAGCTACTAAAATTTTGGAAACTCATTTCTACCATGTGTGACCACAAGCTGTCTTTTACCCGCTTATTTCTTAGTTACAAGCAGCTCACTCTTTGTCCGCCAGTGAAAAATAAATTTTTCCTGGCTCTAAAAATAGTTTATTTTTGTAGTGCGTCACTTTTACTCATTGATGTATAAACTTTAAATCAACATCCTAACCACCTAAGCGCTTGTCGACTTCAACTGATGGTATCAAATGGTTGGCATGCGAGGCAAATGTGAGGCCTAGAACTGTAAATTCATGACAGCCAAGACAAAACCATCGGAGCATTGGCGCAGAATGGATGCTAGCGCTGAACTATGATGGATGGATGTGGAGGAAATTATAAATATCGGTTCGTACTAAGAGCTACAACATACTCACCTGGATTAAATGGAAGTTGACCATGGCATATCGAGTGCAATGAACTTCCTCGTCGTTATTTATGCGGTGTCACAAATCGTACAGCAATCCATGACGGAGTCATAAGTCAAGCTAGTCGTACGAAAATTACGATCAACTACTGATTATTTAAGTTCTAAAAAACTACTGATCATTTAGACTTGAAGGGTATGAAAATTGCTACGAGACAATTAAGCTTGTGATGTAACCCTTCACACTACCACAGAACTTACGAAATGTAAGGGCCTATGAGTGCTTGTTATAGTTGAAAACTGGCTCCGATGGGGTTTCCCGCTCCCCCGGCCCTACGCATGCTCTGAGTGGGCAAAAACAGGAACTGATTACAAATATCTGTGCTGGTTCAAAAGCACGAGCCAATATTGACGCGATTTGTTCTTATCTACGAACTGACACTGAAAAACCGATCATGCTAGTGTTGGTTTCAGATACGGACATAACCTTTTCAAACGAATTCAGATCGTGACAAATTTAATTTGACAATTTTAGCAATTGACGAGATCTATAAATTTGCAGCTATCAAACTTTCATCTGAAGTAGTTTAAATGCCCAAATCCATGATTCAGATCTCAGATAGGAAGCGTGTCAAAAGGAAAATATATCAGTATAGATCAGTTGGTAAATATGAGCACGCGTGAGGAAGAGGTTTTGAATCTTCTCATGACGACGTATGAATTTCACTTCAAAAAATAAGTAGAATATATTTTTAAAGTTTCTTTTATGGCCCAAATTAATTTGAACTTTAGATCCCACTAACAGTCACTACTCACTGGTATGATAGCAATACCTATCACGCATAGGGCCCCCGTGGCCCAATTCGGCTATCCATCTAGTCACCCGTTAGGGATGCGCCACCTACGATAGGGCAGTAAATACCATTCATCACGGATACACTATCTCTGATGGATTTTTAGTTAGCACCTATCATGTATGATCTATTTTGATAAAAAATAAAACTATTTTATTAGCTAGGCTCTGTTAATTGTTAGCTATACTCTCTGAAAAATGATAGAATTCACGTAGTATTCACACAGCATGCATATATACATATTTTATATCCACATTTTAATTCAAGTTAAACATTTATATCACAAAATATCTATGAGGCTTCTTAAAATCTGAAATAGCAAACAATTAGCTCAAGTGACATAATAATTAAAATAAATTAAATGAAGTTGCATAATAATTGTAAAATTACAATTACAAGGAGTCACTTATATACAAGAACTAAATGTTTTGAAAAATATTGAGTATTTCACCACAAGCGAATGAATTAATTAAAATAGGAAATGCGTATTTCTAATGAGCTTTGTTCCCTCTAATACTTGCTAGATCAATCTATTTTTATGTGACATATGAATATTAGTAAGATATGGGTATTAATGGATCTAGATTTATAATGTGTTTTGTTTATTGAATTCTAACCTCCTGGTCGAATGTAGTCACCTGTGTCATCAAGGTTTTTATGTGATAATAGACATAAAAATGTAAGTATCACTGACTTGTTGCTGGACTAAAAAGTCATACTTGTAATAAAGAAATGGTGTAGTTGTCTGATGCTGGCCACCTTTTTCTACATATGGCATCAATTGTAGCATCTAGAGGTGTGGAGTCATATTTCTTAGCCAGGTTTCATTTGGTAACTATAACCACAAGGACCCAATGGTGGCTGCAAAATAATTAATTTAGTCGTTTGTCGCTTTGCTATTCTATAATGCATGAATTTAGTAAGAAAATAAGGTCCTTACTCTTGATTATGGGCTAACATTAGACAATCCTTGTTTTGGTGGGCATACAAACACCGTCCTATGTATTTGATGTATTGTTTAGTGTGCATTTCATATTGGTCTTGTTGATCACAGTTGGATCTAGAAAACCAACTGGGTTGCCCTTTTTTTGGCATGGAGCTAGTAAAGCCTGCGATGATTGCATTATAGTTTAGAATATGAAGAGTATATTCATGATGTAGTAAAGCATAAATCACTTACAATGAGTAGAATTTCAACAATCCCGTGTCTAGCTGTCTAAGCCTGAAAAAGTCTCACAGGTCATTGAATTCGGTGATAAACAATAATGGAGACGATAGAAATGGCTATTGATCATGCTCGCCAATGAAGGATTGGTCCTTATTGGTCGGCTTGGCATTAGTCATCTCCATGTACCACATATGTAATGCTTGGCATGCAGGACCTAACTCTCTTAGTTCATTATCATCAACTAGGGGCTTGCTTAGCATGAACTGAGCTGGTAATGATGGCTTTGCTTTACTCTTCCCTTTGCTGGCTTTGCTCGCCTTTTGCACTTGCTTAGATGGCTGTACTGGTGAAGTATGTGCCTTCTTACACATTTTCAATGGAAGCAGATCATCAAGGGCTAGGTCAAGCTCTAGGTCAGGACCACCAAAATGCGATTTGATGAATGCATGGTCAACGTGAGGTGGAGTATGCATTGACTAGCTACTGGAGGAGGGTGAACAATTTGATCAAGCTTTCACCCTAAAGACTATATCTACCTTAGGCCATTGAATGTATGTACCGCATGCAGCCGCCAGTGTAATAATCTCATCGTTTGGAGGGATATCAAGGGGATAGCTTGCCTAGTTGTCCCTCATTTAATCTACTTGCACCCTCGCATAACCAGCCACCAAGTCAGCCATGCACCATGGTTGCAATGGTTGGTTTGAAGCATAGACCATGGGTGGCTTCGGAACTAAAGTCCGGTGTAACTCTTACCGTGAGGATGCACTCGGCGGTATCCTATGGCACAATTTTAGAAATTTAGATACAAACGTAATTAAGATCTTACTACATGTCATAGTAATACTGTAAATATTACCTCAATCATATGGTTGATCGTAGATGGTACAAGGTTAGCGAGTTGCTGATCAGCCCCTATTGACGCACAACTGCATGGTCGAGCCATGGGGCTTGCTTCAACGCGCATGCCCACTTGAGAACTGGGTTGTTGGTGCACTTGCTCATATTTAGCCCTATCCTCTCTAGCTCATATTGAAACTTTTGTTCAAAGACCACTTGACCTCCTCTTTGATGGCTTCCTTTAGGCAGGATTATTTCTCTACCCTTCGAACTTTGTGCTTCTTGTACTAGGAATTATACTTGCCTAAACCAACCTTCCAAGGTATGGTTGAGCCCATTCCCAAAGTATAGCCTAGATGTTCAGGGTTTCCAAGCACTTTTGTCAATATGTCATCCTCCTAACACATTGATTCGACCTCGCTTTGCTAGGCTTGTTTCTCACCGAGAGCGAGCTACAATGAGGTACTTATGTTGTTAGAGAAAATATCGTATTGCTTTAGAAGGAAATGTTTACAAAACTATTCATGTGAAGATACTCACGAGTCAGCCGTGCACTTCGGCATTAGTAGGGTTCTCGAAGATGACCATCCCATCAGGAAGCACCTTTCCTTGAGCTCGAGCCCAATTCCTGGCTCATGTCTCCAAGATATCCTTGAATGGAGCAGTGACATTAGCCGCTCTTGTAGCTTCATCCTTTGCTGTCTATCTTGCCTCTACAGATAGGTACTCACCTATGCCAAGCCTGTGTGGGTACAGGTTCTTTACTTGGAGGAGCCGATATGCCTTACTAATGGCCCAAAACTTTAGCATGTCCGTTTGGGCCACGAATTCTTCCCAAACTATCTCCATTATTTGTAGCAAATCTTCAAATGGAGTTGGCCTATTCAGGTTGAAGACAATCTTGTTGATGAACTTTCACTTAAAGTTCTTCCATTAATTATCAATCTTCTTGAAAGCACAGTGTTTTAGTGCCTCCTTTGCTCCAGTTGGAAAGTCATACTATTCATTCAACTTGTCCCATGTGTATTCTTTCTCAGTGTCAGGCACATTCTTGAAGTTATGGTGTAGGATTCCTAGGTATTCCCACGCAATAAGCCAACATGAGTTGCTTAACCTCGGGATGATGCTTTTATGGGCAACCAGTCTTCCAAGGTCATCGATCTTGCTGATGGTAAGCTTGATGTCTGGCAATCTATGAGAATATAATGAGCTTGGTGTCCTATGGGATTGTCTCAACCTCGGTGCCATTGTTCCAGCCGCGTTGTAGCATGGTTGTCAAAAATTTTTGGTAATATAACAAAGTTAGTTGTCTGTTAAAGGACAGTTTTGCTCTCAAATGGTGGGTTGAAGGGGTTTGAACCTCCAACCTCCTTACCACAAGGTGTGGATTTGATAGAAACATTGTCTCTTACATCCACCACACCAAGCCGACAAGTTATTTCTAAAATTATTCATAAACAATAGAGCATTTTCATAAATTATTTCTAAAATTATTTTAAAACAATAGAGCATTTTCATAAATTATTTCTAAAATTATTCCTAAATTATAGTGCATTTCAACTAGTTATTTCTAAAATTATTCCTAAAATATAGAGCATTTCCACTTATTCAAACTATATAGCATTTTTAAACTAAAGAATGAGGGGGAGAGGAAGGTGGCACACTTGGTGGTCGGGGTGCTTGAGGAGGTAGCGCAAGGGTGCTCGGGAAGGGCGATGCCGGGGTTGGGGATGATGGGGAGGGTGGTGACAAGCTAGGGGAAGGTGGCGCAAGGTCAGGTAGGGTCATGTTGGGGTTGGGGATGATAGGGAGGCCTATGTCAGGCTTAGGAAAGGTGGCACCGGGTCAAGGAGGTAGCATCAGGTTGGGGAGGTAGTGCAGGGGTACTTAGGGAGGTGGCGTTAGGCTTAGGGAAGATGACGACAACTAGGGTTTACTAGTAGGGTGGAGAAGATTAGCGCATAGACAAGTGCAAAGTGTGAGATTAGGGAAGACAAGCACAATCAACATCTAAGGTTTACTGCTATCAGTGATGGGTGGTAAGTCTTGGCCTATCGTAGGTAACTTACCTATGATGGGCAAAAACTCCCTGCTAATCACAAGTAACTTACACCTATGATGGGCTATGAGTTATAGCCAATCACATATAGCTAATCAGTGATGGTTTGGTAGACAGGGACCATCATAGGTAAGTTACACATGACGGGTAGGGAGTTCCCACCTGTTAGAGGTAACTTGTTGACCTTAGTCAACTTGTTGACTATTTGATAGTGTGGTGGTTTCTTTTTTCCAATTTAGATGCCAAAATATAATTGCATTTTTAGACGCTTTTGGACAGTCCTTTTGTCGTCTTGCTTGGTAGTGTACAATGTGTAGCTGTTGATATCATGTCCTTGCCAAGTTTGGACATCCGATGAAAGACCATGTGCTTACCATTGAAGTGTAACGATTGTCTCTTCGGTAATGCTTGCAATATGATTTTTGAACCATTTAATGAAACACCTCTTATGCTCTCTCATGATCTAGCTCTCTGGGTGACCAATGTTATCTTCTTTGCTCTTAGTTATGTGGTCTTCAAAAAATAACTTCACCTCTGCCATATGTTGTAGCACGATAAAATGGACTTGGTCATATCTAGATTGATCTAGCTTGATTGTTTGCCTGTCTATGGGGCTGTTTGCACTAAAATTTGGTAAGCTCCATAGATAGAATTGGAGAGCCGATCAGTTTATGGGAAGAGTCCGATTGATACAAGGAAAGAGTCGATTGGATGGATTAAGTATGGATTTGGTTCAATTGAAGACATAAGATTATCTAGATGGGAATGAATCTGAGGACAAGCCTTGGAAACTATGGTAGGGTAATTTTATCTGTATACAGAATATATCTTGTAAGATAGAAAAGTTTATTTAATTTTATTAACTTCTTAGAGATGGTTTTCTTTTATGTTTTAGGAAATAATGTCCAAAGTTTCTTGTAGCCACATCGTACTCTTGTAATCTCATGGTATAAATATAGAACCCCTAAAAGCTTATAATCCATCTCTCAGATTAAATACATCTTTGGCGCATCACCACCCTAGTTTATCAAGGTTTTTTACCGACGAGTTCTGTCTCTTGATGTGAGGCTGCATCCGTTAGGTTTAAACTCCGACAAAGGGGTTAGTCCCGCCATTATCCTGATGTATTCACTCTATCTAAGTTTGCATCGGTTAGGTCCGATCTCTTAGTCCGATCAAATATATCACATCACGCTTGTGTAGGATTTATCGGCTTACCAAGCTCCTTTGACCATCATTAGTTAGCCGATGAGTTATCCACACATTGAGTCTTATGCTTAGTATATCAGCTTCTCTGTCGATATACATATATCTTTGATTTTCTCTCATAGGCTCAGCTAACTGATGGCTTCGTCCGTTCATCCTGTCGACGCATCCGATCTTGCATCCACCGTCTCATTCCTATTAGCCTCAGTCTCATACTATCTCGGTTTGGTCCGATCTATCGAGGCTAGCTCTAACAATACCATCATGGTTGTCATTAGGTGTCGTACTTTCAGGTGATCGGGTCTTACTCCTACTATTCATTGCATACTCTATTCAAAGTGTCATCGGCTTTGGTGCTAATATGTCCTTTATCCTATTCCTTGCCATCTATTTATGCCTTCATCAGATTTCCAGCCGATGAACGAGTGTTACACCCTCTATCCGTAATCAGCCAATAAGAGAAATCCATATACATGCTTATTGATTACTCTATTTGAGAACGTCATCGGCTCTACAGTCGATATGTCTTTTATTCCCTTTGTTGCCATCTGACTATGTCTTTATCGGCTTCCCAGCTAATGGAAAAGTGTTTTAGTTTCTATTGGCAACCAGTCGACCGCAAGAGCATGTTAGATGCAGCCGATGACTATCTCAACCCTATTTGTAGCCAGTCGATAATAAGAGTTCATATCGGCCCATTATACTACTGACCCATCTGTTTATCTCCTTGTCAATTATAGGGTCAAATTGATTGGCACGCCCGTGACTCCATCAAACCCGACGAGGGGATCTTAAAACCAAAGGAATTGCACTAGAGCGAAGTAGACCTCCGAGACCTCAGTGTATTCATGCCATCGCATTCAGATCTCCATCGGCAAATATAGAGAACCGATTCGGCATGAACATATTTTTGGCATGCCTGGTAGGACAATTGGGAGTGCACACTAGCGAACCAATGAGCCAAAGGACCTACACTGGAACCAAATAATCCTCCTTAGCCTCGGCATATTGGCACAATCGCATCGGACCTCTCTCAATGAACACGAAGACCAATTCGACGCGAACATATATTTGGCACACCCGGTAGGACAATCGGGAGTACACACCAACAAACCAATGAGCCAAAGAACCTATACTAGAGCCAAGTAGACCTCGCAGGCCTCGGCGTGTTCGCATAATCACAACGAACCTCTCTCGGTGAACACAGAGGACCGATTCGGTGCAAACAGGTGCTAACACCTTCCAGTACGCCCTTGTGGTAGGACATACGAGTATGATCGAAGAGGTCTCAACCATGTAGTCAATACAAAAATCAATGACTTTTTTGGTAGTATATGCTTCAACAATGCTCCCTACCAGTTTCGACCTATTGCGCACATAGGACATCAGAATCCCCATGTACCTCTCGAACGGGTGCATCTGTCTGGCAAAGGTAGGACCACATAATTTTGTCTGCTTCACAAGATGCACAATGAGATGAACCATAATATCAGAGAACAAATGAGGGAGTTACATCTCAAAATGACAAAGTGTTTTCACACCTTGTTGTTGTAGGTTGTCTAACTCAGCAAGATCAATTGTCTTTCGGTCAATGGATTTGAAGAAAACGTAGAGCCACATGATGGCGTGATGAACTTTTTTGGCAAGAAATTCCTGATAAAAATCAGTAGAAGCTCTATAATAAAGACATGATAGTTGTGAGACTTCATACCAACCATTTTGAGGTCATCCATCAAAACAAATTTACTGATCCTTGATGAGTATCCAGTTGAAGCTTTAGTATTTTGCAAGCACTACAACATATCCTTCCTTTCCTCTTTGGATAGAGTGTGCCAAGTTGAAGGTAGTATACTCTACTCATTTCTTAGTTTACTGATAGTGCAATCTCGCTCCTAATGTTCTTCTAAATCTCATCGAGCATTGAGACCATCCTTGATCTTCCCAAAAATATTTAGCATCAGTCCAATTAGACGCTCGTAAACATTCTTCTCTACATGCATCAAGTCAATACAATAGTAGACCTCAAGATGTTTTTAGTATGGAAGACCCCAGAAGATGGATTTATTTTTCCACTTTGATTTCTCTTTGGTCGAAGGCACTTTTGTTTTTTACCAAAAACAATGCTGATGTCTTTCACCTTGTCAAATACCTCCGCTCTAGACTTATCCCTTGTATCTAGATCTCGCTCGTTCTTACCACTAAAACTTTTCTTCATTCTTCTTTACGGGTGTCCATAGAAATGAAATCTTCTATGACCACATAAACCATCTTGCAGGAGTTCTTCAGCCACTTATTATGTTTTTCTTCCATGCAGTCCGATCATGCCTTCTTGCCTATTATAGTTTACCCTAATAGGTTGCCGAGTGTAGGATAATCATTAATCATAAAGAACAACAACACATGAAGGATAAAGTTCTCCCATCCAGATGCATCACATGTCTACACCTTTTTCAAACAGCGTCAGAAGATCATCGTACAAATGTTCCAAGACAAAGGCTATGTCATTGTCAGGTTGTCTCAATCCTTGCACTAGCATGTATAATATGATGTATTTTCTCTTGAAGCACAACCAAGGAGGTAGATTGTAGTTCACAAGTATGAATGACCACATGCTATAAAGACTGCTCATATCTCCAAAAGGATTCATTCCATCCGTATTCAATGCGAGTCTATGTTTCTTGAGTCTTCTGCTAATTGTGAGTATATTCTGTTGATGTTCTCTAATCAATTGAATATGTCGGGTGCCTAAGCAAACTATTCATTTCCACCTGCTGTCATGCCAATGAAATAACACTGCCTTCTTCTCATTCATAAATAAGAGTCTAAAATGGTCTGCAACAGATAAATACCACACGACCTTTGCAAAATCACCCTTTTTTGATTTCTTACCTTTTATGGAACTATTCTTCCTCTTGTACTAGGAAACTTGGTATGTAGGGCATAAATCCAAGTTTGCATACTCCTTATAGTACAATATGCAGTCATTCAGATATACATGAATCCTTCTGATCTTCAACCCCAAAGAACACAACACTTTCTTTGCTTCGTATATTATCCCTGATAAAGTGTTTGGCTTAGAGAGCAAATCTTTTAGCAAATCAAGGAACTCTGTGAACCTCATATCCAACCACCTATTACTTTCGTTAAACTTTGTAAGTTCAAGTACTATTGACAACTTCATATACTTTGGCTTGCACCAAGAAAAGATAGGAGTCTTGGAATCCGCTACCAAGCGTGCGAACTTCTCATTGTCCCTTTCATTATATGTTGGAGCCTCAACATCTCACAATATCTGACCAAAGGCATCATCACTGATGCTAAATATTTCCCTATCCAATGGAGAAGGAACGAATATGTCATCGTCATCATACTACTCGTCCAGTACTTCCACATATGTATCCATCACAGACTCTTCCTCACCATATTTAGACCAGTAAGTGTAACCATTCATGAATTATCTACGTATTTAGTAAGACTGTAATTGAACTCTTTCTGTAAACATCTTCTCATTCTTGTAGTCCATGTATAATCATATCATAAATTCTTTACTCCTTCTAGACTTGTCATTCTCCGTAGTATTTAAAAATTAAATAACTCCAACTCTATATTCCTGACTCAAGCCATTACTTAGTGAACATTCAGCTTCTATTCATCTACAATATTACATAAATACTAATTAGAATAATACATATATCTGGTAAAAAACTATCTAACCTACATCTAAAAAATATACAACACTAATTTTAGAAATTGAATGTGCAAATGATTTTTTTATCTCTATTTTAGAGCAAAAGTTCCCCCAACTCTCTTACCTCAATAGTGAACAGCATAGTAGGTGGGATAGTTCAATTACTGAGTGAGCTCGGTATATATAGGATATGTATAGCTCTAACGGGTCAAAAGACATAACCTATTCTAGATAGAAAAACATTAATACGACGAGTGAGAACTAGTGACCTATCATGGATAGGTCCTTGTCTGTGACGGGAAGCACTTTAAACCGACTCTAACAATCGGTAATAATTCTTGGTAATCGGCCCATCACAGATAAGCTCCTCCCATGATGGACCATGCTATTCAGACCAACTTATAATGGGGCAAGTTGCCATCCATGATAGCTAATAAACTTCATAACGGACTGTGGGGTCTCGTCATAGGTGGATCATCATCATTGGATTTATAGTAGTGAGTACTTACAAATGGATGGATTAGGCATTGATGTGGACATAGTAACCCTCTCATCATTGCTAGAATATTAGTGCTAGCTCCGAAATTGACACCGATGACTTAAAAAATACCACTGATGAGATCCCCTAGGGTAGTGCACGGATATATCCAGCATCCACCTCAGTAATATTGTTTTAATTAATTACTACAAACTCAAAAGAAATTATACGGAGAGGTGTGAGAGTGGGACTGGATGGAGCTCGATGCCCTAGACCTTGAGTGCATGCACCAGCCAACCACAAATAGTTACCATATATGGTCGAGCAATGCATGCAAACCAGCATTGCACATGGTACATTTTAATCGCTGTTGATATATCTTAATACTATAGGACTACATAGATTGACCAAACTTAAGTAGTGGCAATAAACGGTAAGTTTGACCGGCTGAGATTGAGATTAGATTCTCAGACTAATTGTATAGTGATATACTCTTCTGTTCTAAAATAAAGCTATTTCTATTACCTTATCTTTATTTCTACCTATCTTCTTATATAAGCCAATCAAACTATTTTCTATTTAATTTATTCATTAACTGTTTTACTTAACTAATTATAACATTTCTTTAATCATTTACACTTATTTTTAATATACATATTTTAGGTTGACTAGATCGATGTCATGCACGGAAAGCCAAGTTGTCATACACGAGCCTAAAATTAGCTTAAAGACAACTCTCATCAGCAGCCCACTTAGCAGATTTGGCCATTGGGCAAGGAAGGGCCAGATACATAACATCTTGTGTGCACTGTCGGTTGTGCTTAATTTGGACTTTAGTACCGTACCATTCGCAGCAACATCTAATATATCCAATGCTGGGACAGGCCATATGTGTGACAATTCCGTTTAAATTTACGACAGCTTTGTGAACTGTAGGATCAGAGTGATGAGAGGTAAATAATCATTGTTTTCTTTTTTAAATAACGAAAATAAATATGTAGGCAAAATAATACTACAATAAGTAATCAATCACCCTAATAACGAAAAAACACAACACAAAACTTCAGCTCCTAGATACGTTATCACAGTACCGTGCTACCGTATCAAACAGTAAAATCAGCAAACCTTTCCTAACAAAAATCGTTAGAACTTTACCAATTCAAATCCATTTGATGTAAAAATTGAAACATAAGCTCTAAATATCAATTTAACCAAGAACCACGAAAAACTATGGATAAAATTGATGGGATCTCAGCAAACTTGAATCTGACCTAAACCTAACTATATGTTCACTAAAATCTAATTGATTACAAACTAACCAAAACTAGCAAAAAAACACTATACTTAAATATACTAGTTAGATCAAAATCCGAAAGTAAGCTAAGATCAGTGATAAACCTGCCAAACTTATCCTACGCGGAAACCGAATTGAAAAACAAAATTAATGATGAATTTGATAAACTTTATTAATCAATTCATATTACAAAAGTGTCTACAAAAGTACCTCATCTGTCTTAACTCTCCTTTTCCCAAGCCCTAAACAGAATGATTTTTTTCTTTTCTATTTACCATCATCTTTCTATCTTCACATCTCTACCTCAATTAACCCGTATGGATGTACAAGCATATAATCAATTATAAACTACACCACAAGTGAACAAGCTAGCCCATCCGAACACTACATACCCAATCGGCACAAAACCTCCCCGTTCCATATGTCTATCATCTCCATGTAATCAAGGTAACAGTAACATCTCTAAAACCCCATACCACACTCAATCCATCATCCCTCACCATAATCACCTCTTAGCTTTTTCTAGGCATCAAATTATAAAGAAAAGATATTTTTCTTTTTAACTTAATCCACATTAGCCCAAACGATAATCTATTTTGCTAATTATTCATCACATATATCATATATGATGTAACATGAACCAACTCATATGAAGTTATTAGTGGTGTCATGACTAACGTAATCCCTTTCTGGCCCTCCACCCCGCATCTCCTGATAAGCACCAGCAGTGAGCATCCTAATTTGTCCTCTTTTGCGGTACCAACATCTCCTTGTTTTCACAAAACTATGAAAAGAACAAACAGAAACAGTAATAGAAGCATACGGCTACGTTTTTTATGTACTTTTAGACTACTTTGTACTATTATTGGTGTAATGGATAGGTTCCTAGGTATTTAAACACATTTGTGGACATAAAGTCAACTTGTTCTAATTTGAGAAGTGAAGTCAACTTGTTGTAATTTCAGCAATGAAGCAATTAATGTTGAATTCAACATTGTTGTGTATACCCCTCCAGAAGAAAACTGACCCCGTCAAATGTGAACTTGTAGCATGGGGCAAGTTACATCTATATATACTTCAAGTAACTATATAATTATCGGTGATATAATTGCTTGAAATATTGGTTCCTATAAATAACAAATCATCGATATATGGGTACTGTGTCACACATAAGCTAAAACCGCATTGGAGCAACTATGCCAATGGGTACTATAAAGTAAATGGCTTGGAAAGTTGAAGGACAAATACCATATGGTTCTATAAGTATAGAGAAAAATTTTAGACGTTCATAAATTTAGTTTATAGGTTCTAGGTAAAAGACTTCTAACAAATACACATCTGTCCTCCCTGATGCGCATATCCAAACGTATACCAAAACTACAAAACGAGGCTTTACAAATAAAGTCTACTGAACGTTCACTAACTACAACAATTGCCATGAAACTGCAACCTATATATCCTAAATCGTGAGTCAACTTGATCAAATTTCTACTTGTTGTAATTTGAGGAGTGAAGCAATTAATGTTGAATTCAACATTATTCTATCGCTCCAAAAGTAAACAAGACGGAGGCAGGTTGTATCTATATATACTTCAAATTTAGCTCTAGCATGCTTGCATGTATTGGTTCCTATAAATAGCACATTCCTGGTCTATCTTTGGGCATGCAGCACAAGTAGTTCAGCACACACTAGCTCGATCTCTCTACCTAGCTA
Source organism: Oryza coarctata (assembly GCA_030770085.1). Lineage (NCBI taxonomy): Eukaryota > Viridiplantae > Streptophyta > Magnoliopsida > Poales > Poaceae > Oryza > Oryza coarctata. Next base: position 4,287,451 of record CM061479.1, read on the forward strand.
ATATATACAAATATAATGGCCTCCAGCCGTGCCGTTGTTGTGGTTGTCATCGCCATTGTTTTCGCGGCGGCACTCGTCATGTCACCCGTGGAGGGGCAGCAGCGGGATTGCAACTCTATCTGAAACGGGAGCTGTGCCTCGTCGTGCAGGTCTGCGCCCGTCTACCAGGAGTGCACCAAGTCCTGCAACAGCTACGGCTTCAACTCATGCTCCAACATGCGATGAACTCAATTGAATCATATATATTGTCGTACTATATTTGTATGTTTGTATACTCTGTGTGGACTCTTGGAAGTGGATAAAACAATCACAAGCATGATTACACGATGGCTAAGCCTAGAACACAAGATCACATAAGAACACGATGAATTTGGACGAACTCACTTGGCAACTGCCCGGAGGTCTCCTGAGAGACACAGTGCCCTTTTTCACTCTAGATAGCACGGAGTACAAATGACAATAACTCAAGCATTTTGAGGCACTTTACCACACCTCTTACATCTAGGTCTTAACAGAATAAAAACAAACCAAGATACAAACTGCTCCAACTGAGCGACGTCGTGGGCGCGACCACCCCGCTCTGGCGCAGACGCCAACCGTTCCCCATCTTCCGCTTCTCCAGCTATGACATAGCTTCAATGGTTTTAGTGAACATCAGCTTAGTCCAACAATCTCCCCCTTAAGCCTGATTGTAGAAATGTGTACAGTAAGACTAAGACCCCAAGTGTATATAAGGGGGGTCGGGTCTATATATATACAGTCTAGTGGTCCAGTGGTCTAACACCCCCCATAGTCACAGCGGGAGGGAAACAGACGCAGAGACTGGACCAAAAACTGGTGAACAAAGGCGGTAGCGTTGCCGATATGAAGAGTGAAAAGGAAGCTATCGGACGCAGAGGCCACGAAACCAATGTGCCAAAGATAGGTAGCAAAGCGCTGATACCAGGCACAGGGGCTTGTTTGAGGCCATAGAGAGAACGTTGAAAAAGGCAGACATCGTCGGGACGAGAGGGGTCGACGAAGCCTGGAGGCTACTGGCAGTAGACCGTTTCCGTCAGATGACCGGGAAAAAATGCGTTCTTCACGTCAAGCTGATGGATCAGCCAGGAGTGTAAGGCAGCCAAAGTGAGGACGACCCGGATAGTGGCGGGTTTGACGACGGAATTGAATGTCTCGTCGTAATCGACACTGGGGCGTTGGGAGAAACCCTGAATTACCTAGCATGCCTTGTGACGGGCAAGGGAGCCATCGGCGTGGAACTTGTGTTTAAAAATCCACTTGCCTGTCACAATATTAACGCCGAGAGGACGGGAGATGAGGCGCCAGGTTTCGTTGTCTATGAGGGCCTTGTACTCATCGGCCATGGCCGCACGTCACTGAGGGTCAGCCAGGGCGGAGCGAGAGGTCACCGAGATGGGCGAGATAGAGATGTGGACGACGGAGAGCCCGTAGCGCTTGGTAGGGCGGAGAGACCCGGTCTGTGAGCGGATGACCATATGAGAGGTGGAGGGAACGGGAGCCGATGGGAGTGTGGTAGAGGTAGGGAGAACTGGTTGGGAGGGGACATCATCGGCTCTGGATCATCAGCTATATGTGAGAGGAAAGGGGGGGACTAGATCGGCCTAAGCCGATGGAGTTGGATGGGCCGATCGGTCCAGTCGGTCCGATGGAGATGGAGCAGTCGATAGGGAGAGGGGAGATGATGGAGGCTGAGGAGCCGATGGAAGTAAGATGTCCGATGGAAAAAGAACAAGATTGGCCGAAGCCGATGAGAGTGGTGGGGCCGATGGGGGTCCGATGGGAGAGGCATCGGACCGAATAGTAGTGGGTTAGCTAAAAGGTAAGTTCTCAGCAGCGGCCGATGAGGGGGCCGATGGGGAGAACGGTGGAGGAGACCGGGACGGCATGGTGTTGATGAGGAGAAAGTCGAGATCGATAGAGAAGGATCTCGGATTAAGTAAACCGAAGGGAAAGCATGTCTCGTCAAAGATGACATGACAAGAGACGATGACCCGTCGGGTGGAAAGGTCGAGACATTGGTATCCCTTGTGAGATGAGGGATAGCCGAGGATAATGCAGGCGGTGGAGTGGGGAGCGAGTTTATGGGAAAAAGTGGCAGTGAGGTTTGGGTTGCAGAGGCACTCGAAAACGCGAAGGTGAGAGTAGTCGGGCGTCGTATGGTAAAGAAGGGTGTATGGAACATTGTGTTGGACGGAGGAGCACGAGCATCGATTGAGAAGGTAAGTCGCAGTGGTTAGAGCTTCTGCTCAATAAGTGACAGGTAAGTGGGCATGAAGTAGCATAGTGCGACTTATGTTGTTGAGGGTGCGAAGGAGGCGCTCAGCTAAGCCGTTCTGGAGAAAGGTATAGGGGCAGGAGAGCCGTAGATGGATGCCCTGCGAGGTGAAGAAGGTTGTAACAGTACGGTTAACGAACTTCGTACCGTTACCGGGTTGTAGAGCCTAGATGGGGAGGTTGAACTGGGTAGAAACGTAGGTGACGAAGTTAGTGAGGTGAGAGGCGACCTCGGATTTGTTGATGAGCGGAAACGTCTAGCAATAGTGTGTGTAATTGTCAAGTATGGCAAGGTAGTACTGATTACCGGAGACACTTTTAATTGGAGAAGTCTATACATCACAATGTATAAGCTCAAACGGTCACGAGGTACAAGAGAGAACTAGAAGAAAAAAGGCAGACGCACATGTTTACCAAGTTGACATGAGTGGCAAACTGTAGAACTGCTGTGGGTACATCGGATGGAGGCGCTGCGACGGAGGGTGGTGACAGCGTCGGGGCCGAGGTGGCCGAGGCGAAGATGCCAGAGGTTGGTAGAGAGGGTGACACTGGCATGTGGAGTGGACGGCGTAGCGGGAATGGTGTAGAGGTCTCTGCCACTATTGCAGCGAAGAATCTGTCGCCGAGTTGGGATATCCTTCACAGAGAAACCAGAAGCGTCAAATTCAATTGAGCAATTGTTGTCTCGTGTGAATTAGCGAACAGATACAAGATTGTGAATAAGAGAAGTACGATAAAAACATTGCAAAGGGAGAGGTTAGTGGTGGGTGTAGACAGAGAGGAGTCACCACGGCATTGGACAGGAAGAGAGTAGCCATTGCCGATGGTGACAAAGGGGGAGGAAGAGGGGTGATAAGAACGGAGTATACCAGCCGATGACGCCATGTGGGAGAATGCCCCAGAGTCCAGCACCCAAGGGTGCTATGGTTGGAGGGTCATCTAGTTGAGGGCGGCGACGAGGCCAGCCTGGTTCTAGGAGGGAATCGACTGGGTGGGTGGTATTGGTAGCATCGGCTGAGGTTGCAGAATGAGAGCCGATGCTAGGTGAGCCTGAGGATAGGCGCCGAGAACCCCTGGTTGCCATCCGATGGGGCTACATGGCTGGGGCTAGGGTGCCCAGGGGTTGTAGCAGAGCCACGGACCCGTGGGACCGACAGGCTGGGCAGGGACCGAAGCAGGTCGCGATTGCATCGGACCTTGCCAGTTCTTGCCCTTGCCTTTGCCCTTGCCTTTGCCGATGCAGGCTCTGTTGCCATGGTTAGAACCATGGCTGCCATAACCGCGGGAGGGAGCGGTAACACAAGACGCTCGGCAGTCATTATCGGCTACGGCGAAGAGAGCGGTATGGGCCACGGTCTTCTCGTCGTTGGCCAGACGGAGTTCTTTATGAACTAACATGTCATGGGCCCGAGCAAACAATGGAAGGGGTGTGGCGTTGGCGATGTCGTCGGTGGTGTTTGAGAAGCGGGGGTTGAGGCCTCGCAGAAGGGCGAGAATGAGTTGAGTGTCGGCCGCAGGGTGGCCGACATCCTGGAGAGCAACAGCCTTGACCTTAAGGCGCTGGAAGTATGAGGAGATAGAGGGGTCTCCTTATATCATAGAATGGAACTCGTTGAGGAGGAAGATTGCGCGGGGCTGCTTGTTTGCGAGGAAGATCCGCTCGATAGCCACCCAGAGATCCCGAGCGGTGGGGTCAAAATCTTCCATGGCGAGGTTGAGAATAGAGTCATCGATCGAGCCGAGCAGCCAGCTGCGCACATAGCACTCGGCGATGTCCCACTAGGGGTTATCGGGGCGAGGTGGAGCGGAGCCATTGATATGTGACCGTAGGCCGAACTTTCCACATAGAGATTTGAAGAAGAAAACCCACATGGAATAGTTGGCGTTAAGGTCAAGAGAGATAGAAACGTGAGATTTCACGTTCACAGTAGCGTAGGAGGGTGAGAAGATCGGCGAGGTGGTGCCCGAGGTGTGGTCTGGGGCACCGAGAGCTAGAGCTGAGGGCAGACTCGGTGGCCATGACAAGAGAAGAATAGGGACAAGTAGCCGATAGGAGGAAGAAGTCGATGGGAGGAAGCCGATGAGAGGAAAGATCGGTCGATCAGAGAGATGAGAAGCTGATAGAGAGTGGGCAGGCCAGCCGATGGGGAGTGGTTGGCCAATGTGCAGTAGGCAGTGAAGTAGGTGAGGAAAAGATAATGGCAGAGTAGATAGGTCAGAGAGTGGTTGGGTCACAGACATGCGAGGATTCACGTCCGTGAAGGGAAGATTCACGTCTATTGACTCGTGGAGGCCAAGGAGTGGAGCGGACGCGAAAATGGTGGAGAGTGGCCGGACACGAAGAGAAGATGTTTGCGTTCGGGAGGCAGGAATTCGTGTCCGTGGACACATTGACACGTCAGATTGGCTCAGACGTGAGAGAAGACGGTTCGCGTTCGAGAGCCGTTGAGCGTGTCGGAAAAGCGAAAACTGAGGGAGGGTTCCAGCCGATGAAGGATGGACAAGTCCAGCCGATGAGAGGGCGGACGAGTGCAGCCGATAGAGACGACGAGTGCAGAGGTGTGTCGACGTCGGAGGAGAAAGGAAGCACGAAGCAAGAAGAAGGGCGAAGATGGGTGCGAGACGAGACGAGGAGGCGGATGGAGACCGTTGCCTTGTCGCGCAAAGGTGGAACAGAGAAAAGGAAGTGTCTGTGGAAAAGACGGGGAGAAGAAAGGAACGGAGACGAGAGAGCGAGGAAAGTACTGGGAAGAAGGTCGGTGACAGGGAGAAACGTCGACGACGAGGAGGAAAAAGTCGGCTCACCAGTGAGAGAAAGCTAGTGTATCGGGGATGTCTAGACTTGCTCTGATACCATGTAGAAATATGTACAGTGAGACTAAGACCCCAAGTATATACAAGGAGGGTCGGGTCTATATATATACAGCCTAGTGGTCCAGTAGTCTAACACTGATGCTCACTAAGTTCACGTACACCCAGCAAATGCTTCATGACTCCAAGTTTCATAGCCAACAAAGGCTTTGTCAATGCATCTGCCTTCTGCTCTGTGGTGCAAACCCTTTTCACCAAGATTTGTCCACGCTCAACACACTTTCTAATGAAATGAATTTGCTTACTGCGCCTATGAAACATAGGGTTTTTCATCAGAGCAATGGCTGCATTGTTATCCACAAACAATGTTACTGTTTTTGGTTGTGTTGCTGTCAGTTCACTTAGCAGAGTTCTCAACCACAATGCCTGTTTAGCTGCCTCTGTTGCTGCCATAAATTCAACTTCACATGATGACAGTGCCACTGTCTTCACTAGCCCTTCATTCAAATAGAATGACATCCCATCGGTGCTTCTTCTTCCCACCAAATCACCTCCAACATCACTGTCAGTGTACCTTACCAACACTTCTTTAGTCCTAGCTTGAGTGTAAACCAACCCAAACTCCACTGTTCCTCTCAGGTATCTCATGATTTGTTTAACAGCCTTCAAATGCTTGACTATTGGCTTCTCCATAAACCTGCTTGCCATCCCAGCAGAGAATGAGAGATCTGGCCTAGTGTGCAACAAGTATCTTAGCTAGCCAATGATCCTTCTATACTCATTTGCATCAATTCTCTCCCCCTGTTTGTCAGCATCAAGTCTTGCACCATGATCCATTGGGAATTTAGTGGGATTACAATCTGTCATCCCAAACTGTGATAATACCTTCTTAGCATAGCTTGATTGCTTGATTGTGATATAGTATTCACACTGCTCAACCTCAATCCCAAGATAAAATGATAGTAGCCCCAAGTCACTCATCTCAAACTGTGAAGTCATCTGCTTCTTAAAGACTACGATCTCTGATGAATCCTCACCTGTCACAATCAAGTCATCCACATATACTCCTAGTATTACTGCATTCTTCCCAATACCCCTTTTGTACACAGCTGGTTCACTTGCACATTTGCTAAAACCGAGCTGCCTCAAGCATTTGTCAAGTTTAACATTTCAGGCCCTTGGTGTTTGTTTCAATCCATACAGAGCCTTGCTCAACTTCAAAACCATTTTCTCTTTTTTCTTTTTCAATGTATCCTTGTGGTTGAGCCACATACACCTCCTCTTCTAAATTCCCATTCAGAAAAGCAGATTTGACATCAAGGTGATGAACTTGTCAACCTCTATTTGTTGCCAGTGCTACGATCATTCTAATTGTGTCTAGCCTTGCAACTAGAGCAAAAACTTCATCAAAATCAATATCTTACTTCTGTACATAGCTCTTAGCAACCAATCTGACTTTGTGTTTTACTATTTTACCATCAGAGTTTTTGTAAACCCACTTAAGCCCAATTGGCTTCTGACCTGGTGGCAATATAGCTAGCTCCCATGTTCCATTCTTGCAAATTGAGTGCATCTCGCCCAATCTGGTTTGTGAGCTGCATCTCTAAAACATGTGGGTTCCTCCATCACTACAAGCAATGCAACTACTTCCACTGTATCATCTTCTGTATCAGATTCTAATTCAATCTCATGAGTGTGTAGATAGATATCATTCATACTCAATGTTTTGAGTAAATACGAAGAAAACTACACAGTGTGAATTATGAAAGCATTTGTCGTAATAAACCTGACTGTATATTTGATCCTGTCTTTTCCTCGTTCATGCATTTTCTTACAAACCAGTGAGTCCTCGTTCACCTTGTGCATGCATTGATTTTCTTAACAACTTGGCTGATCTATGGTCATCCACGGCGCATCTGAATGCCCAACACGCTGCTGATCCACCCTACCATTGCCGGAGTAGCCAAAAGATCATCTATCTCGACAAACAGCTTGGTTAGGCTCCTAGAATGTACCGTATGTTTCTTTGGCCGATCAAAGCCGTAGCGTGACATGCAACACTACCTAAACACCCCCGCACCAACCGATGAGCTTCCCTTCTACCAAGCCATGGCCATGTCATCTAAGAGTGCATATATACTATTTTCCTTTTTATTTTTTATGTGCACATTTTTAAAATTAAATGGTGTGTTTTTTTTTATAAAATTTTTCTATAGAAAAGTTGTTTTAAAAATTCAAATTAATCTAAGTTTTTTTAGCTGATACTTAATTAATTATGTAGTAATCGGACTTCTCATTTGTTGTGCCTAGGGTTTTCCAATCTCCCCTCCCTCCAATAAATTGATTAAAGTTTTTAACTAAGTTTTATCATAAATATCAAATATTTATGACTGCGAGCCGCGCCGTGCCAGGGCTCCTGCATGCCGAGAACCGCGCCGGAGACGTGCACGGCCTGCAGGAGCGTGGCCATCAACATGTGCTTCACCCCCTGCTTCAACGGCTGCATGGCCAGCCCACCCTGAAGAAGATCAATCGTCTGCTTGATTAAATTACTAGCTACTATGCCTGTTAAGAAGTGATCGAATTGTTTTGTTTGTTTACGTGTTGTCACCTTAATTTCCATGTCTGTAATTTCCTCTCAATAATCTTTGCCGCCGACAGGACAGTGTTATAATGTCAGGTTCACAATTTCGTAATGCATAATCGTGTGTTAAACTGTTAATTTACAATATCTTAAAAAAGACAGTTAACATTTGTGTTTCTTGATTAATTTACTGCAGTGGAATCTCCTGTTGCTTTTCGCCAAAACATATATGTTTATTGATTTGGGTATGTCTAGTTTCTTTTTTTTTCTATTAGGATGCACTTGCGCATACACTACATACCACGCATATATCCTCAAAGAGACAAAGACCAGTGATAAATTTCTAATCTCACTAAAATCCTACTAAAAATGCATGTCAATATCTGTGGGCATATGGACCATGATGTTGCATTCTACGTTGATAAAATTGATACTACTATTTTTTTTGTTCTGTTCTTTTTTGCCATTGATTCTACTATAATTTTGGTAACTCATAAGGGAAGAGGAACTAAAACAACCGAGTTCAAGATATGGCTGATGCATAGTGAACCATAAAAAACATAATGCATAACCAAATATAATGCATAGTATTATTAGTGATGATTTATGAGTAGCACAAAACAAATTTGTGGCCTGTTTGGTTCATGCGATATGCATGGATGGGCCATGGCCATCACTTTTTTTCTAATGTTTGGCTAAAGGGTGAGTAAGAGATATGATTGCCACCGTGCAAATATATGTTCTAGCAGGAGCAGGATGGCAAAATCTGGCCAGCTTTTTCTAAAGTTTGGCTAAAGGGTGAGTAAGAGATATGACTGCCACCGTGCAAATATATGTTCCAGCAGGAGCAAGACGGCAAAATCTGGCCAAAACAGCTGGATGGTGCTATCCACATTTTGTTCTTGATGACGTGGTCTATTTTGATAGGTTGGGGTGATTTTACCTTTTTTTAAGCAAGCTTTAATAATTTTTCCTCTTACAATTAAATTAAAAACAAGATCTAGTATATGGTTATATTATGATAAAAGAAATATATATGAAATTGGATGGACTAAATTTTAGGTTGTGTCATCTAACTTATATCTCCAAACACACAAGAAATTGAATCACCACATTCATACAAACCAAACAAAAAATCACCTCATCCGATAAAACATAAAAACAAGGCTGGACAACTTTAAAAAATATATCTAGAAGAAATTGCATTATACCCCTGCCATCTTCATTCCATAAAAATAAACAAAGGTGGTTATCTTCCATCCAACATTACCCTTTAAAACCAAGAAAAACTTTAGAGGAAAAAAAAAAGCACAACCACACCAACGAAAGACTCTTAAGCTACGTTAAAATCCTGTATCAATCTAAACTTATGTGAACTATTTCAAGATTGCGTCCACGATACCTATGTAAATATCAGTCACAGTCAGAACATAAAGCTGCCGATCTGATCCACAAGTGAGTCAGCAAATCATATAAACCCCCTATAGTTTTCCTGTGCACGGTAACACCTAGAGCGTAAGCGCAGCATGCAGCTACAGTGCAACAGTCGTCTCCAGAACGTGCACCGTTCGATGTCCCCGCGCGGCTGTGATCGGGGCCGTCCGCGTGGCCTTCTCGCCCATCCTGGTCCAGTCGTTCTGTCCCGTCCTCTTCCCGATCCCCACTCCACCGCCCACTGCTCCCCACTCCATCGGTGGCGAAATCGACGCCCCCATCACCCTCCGTGCAGCCGCCGTATGTCTCCTCCCCCTCGCGCGTCGTCTGCACTGTCTCCGCTCCGCTTCAAGTCTCGCCGACTTCTTCCCATCCCCTCCGCCGCCTCCAAACCGTAGCCCCAGCCCTCCGCTGCGGCGTGCTCGCCCCCCTCCTCCGTCTCAGCCGGCCAGGTAGCGCCGCTCTCTACACCCGCCGTTCCGCTGTACCAGCCCTCAGCCCTCTCCTTTCCGGTAAGGCTCCCCTTTCTTCGTATCTCTCATGTTTTGGTCTCTTATCGATTGGTGGGTCGCTACAAGGGACAAGCTGGCGACGATGGAGGACGTCATGCCCATCGCTACGGGGCTGGAGCATCAGGAGCTCTCGGCGGTGCTCAACTTGTGCTTTTCTTAGCTTTGGGTTGAGCACACCTCATTTGGTCTCTTCTGGAAATGGGTTGTGATTTATTGATCTATTTGTGGTTTCATAGGGGGAGAAGCGATTTGATATGGATCCTCCCGTCGGCCTTTTGCTACCAAGGTGAGGCATTGGTCCAAGTTGTAGGATATCCTATTGATTGTGCTTATTGGAGCTGAATTTAATGAAATTATGAATTACCAATGCTTTGCTAATTTACGTACAACTTGGTTTGCGTCGTTCTCAAGCAATGATATTGCTGTCAGGTACAAAGTGCATTTTTACCCGTAGTCATGCTCGGTTCTCCCAATTCCAGGTTTCCAACTTGGGTTGATGCATCTATCATTATCATTACTTGGATAAATTTTGCTATGCGAGGATAAACCTCTTCGTTATTTCTACTTTATTCCAGGTCTGATAATGTCACGTGAAGAGGAATGTTATATTTGGTTTACGCAAAGAAAATTAAGCAAGCAGGTTTGATAATGCTTGGTTTGGTTTCTTTGTTTGAAGTGTGATGCCTGCTTCTATTTTATTTATAGCCTCACCTTGCTTAACCAAAAAACTATGCACTTTTTTATTTAGAGGCTATTTAAAATAATAATAATGGGATCCCTTTTTTTCCAGCCCTGCAGATCATCATGTATTGTGTTGTTGCAATTAGTAAATGGACTTAATAAGTTCTTCGGTAATCATGCACTTCTTTCCCTCTATTAACACTTCTTTTATAGTTTCAGAAAGAGAAATAGAGAAATGTTTTTCCAGCATCCCTTGGATATCATGATGTTTGCATTGGGGGCCAACTTTCCAGCCTTAAAAACTTATTGTCCCCCTTTGAGCTGTAAGTAACGGGTTATCTTTTCAGATTGGTTCTATAACAGCCTGAGTTTCAGTCAACAAGTATTACTTTGGTCCAGAACTCCAGATTGTTTGCGGCCTGTTTTGGGCTGCTAAATAATAGCATTTCACATTCTTTGTAGTTATGCTAGGAATCCTACCTGATCTTTTGTTACCTCCTTCCTATAAATATATTTATACTTCTAATTTCCCCTTTTTTATATGACACAACAGATGCTCACCATATAATCAAAATTTCTTTACAGCTCCTAATATATTTGAAAACTCTACAAGGCCATCCTGCTGTTCAACAGGTGCGTTCCTTTCTTCCTTATTACTTACTCCTTCATAGGTATATATTTATACTTCTAATTTCCCTTATTTTAAGACATAACAAGTGGCCACCAAACAATCAGGATTTGTCTACAGCTCCTAATATATTCGAAAATTTTACAAGGGTCCCCTGCTGTTCAACAGGTGTGTTCTTTTCTTCCTTATTACCTACAGATTTTCAGTATGCTGTTTGCATCATACGTATTTCTCTAGGCATTCTCTATTGTCATCTTGAATAAGTACGATATGCCTTACAGAAATTTATACCGTTGGTATTCTGTACTACTTTTATTGCATAGAAATAAATTAGTCTTCTATTTTGCATGTTAATAGGGCAATAACATCTTATTAAAAAGATATGCGCGTCTTCCTTCTTCCTACAGGCGAAGTCATGCCTTGTTATACCTAGATTATGTTCAAACCATATGTGAAGTTCAGCCAACTTGCTTCCCATCTCTCTGTATAGGAGTAGATATGTATCTATATATAGGGATTAATTGTCACTACTTGTGTAATCCAGTTTAAAAACTGAAGGTTTATTTTACGTACTTTGTGCATCTTAAATGAGTCATTTCACTTATATATGAGCAATCTGTGCAGCTCCATTGAAGGTGAAACACGTGAATTCAGCAAGAACAACATACTGCATGTTCATGGTCTCTTCTACCATGTATATTGATCATTTTGTTTCTTACTGAAGTATTGATATCTTCATACTAGAAACCACAAATTAACTGTTTGTCACATCAAGGCTTCATGGTAGCCAACGACATATACCCTTGCTTTTTGATATCTTCATACTATAAACCACAAATTAACTGTTTGTCACATCAAGGCTTCATGGTAGCCAACGACATATACCCTTGCTTTTGCACCGAAACCAGATGATAGGAGCACAATTTGGTAGTAAAACTAATACCATCTGTCTTATTCTCTTTATTAACATAGCTAGAGCATATATACCTTGCAGTATTTTTTGCAAAAATAGCCAGTCCTATTACTGAATTTTTCTTAGGCATTCTCCTCGATTTTGTGGCTGATTGTGACTAACACTTTCCATAATTGAGTGGGGTCCTGAGGAGCTGCAGGAAAGGTCAGTACTTTGCTCTGATGCCCACTACTATGAGTTGATTTTTTTTCTTCCTTGAACAGCAGCTGTCCATAAAAGATCCAAATTAAGGCTTCTTCGGAACATGAGAATTTCACATGATTTTCACATGAAACAGTTCAATTTATTCAAAATTTCTGCGAAATTCCTTCAAACCAAATAGGCCTTAATGCATGATTCTAGCAGGGTTTCCCCTACCATTTTTGGTAGAGGTTACTGCCACCTGGCAGTATCATGGTTATTGTGAAAACCATAAGGTAACTAAGAAAAACCATGAGGTTTTAAAAACTGAGATGGTTACCGTTCGTGATTACTATGGTAATCATGAGGTAACTGCGCGTTTTTGTAAACCATGAATTCTGGAGGCCTTCAGCATCCAGGAATGTTGGATTTTATCTTAACTTCTTCTTCATGCACCATGTGTGCTCAATGTTAAATCATTTGATACCCTTGAAAAATGTTATATCTTTTGATATATATATTACAGCCATCTCCCCATGTAAAATGAGTTGTGCCCTTCATATCAACCGAAGTCACCGTATGATATCAAATAAAACCCGCGGCAACACGGGGGTGCTGGCTAGTTATATATCTACAAGTAGCGAGGGTACCAAGAAACACCAAAAATACCTGCAATAATTGGGCCAAATAAAATATCTATACACATTAAATGAACACAAATTATTGTCCATAAAACAAGTAAAAAGTAAAGTATATAATTGGTCTCTAAACTTGTTTGTCTATGTCATTGTCATTTACGTCCTCGTATGGTCAAAATACAGATTTATAACTTGTTAAAGTGCGCGCCGCTACTTGATCGCGTGGCTCGCATGGCTCCTTGTGTACCGGCGGCAGTGAGGAGGGCGCTAGGAGGAGGACGCCGCCACCTCTGCTGATGGAGCTGCCTACAGGAGTTGGGTGGAGGAGAATGATGCTACTGCCGTTGGTAGCACCCCTAGCTGCCTCCATCGAGCTTGCCCTGGCCATGGGGCAGAAAAAGAAAAGGAGAAGGAAAATGAAAAGAACAAAGAGAAAAAAAGGGGAAATGGAGGGGAGGTGGGCAAGGTACGTCAGCAGCATGTAGAGTCTCAAAGGGACATGACAATTTTAAATGATATATTTTAAAAAAATTTGAAACCTCGATATGTATTTTTAAAGTATCAAGACCTAAGATAACACAGCACCGTCAGTACACTTTATAAAAAAAGAGGGATAAAAACTAACTAAACTATTAACACTAACAATATATATAGTTATATAGCAAATATATTCTACACCCCTCCCCTCATGGCCCAAATGCCCAAATATTTTCCATGTCGGCTAGACCTCAGTTAAACCTGTTCTGTTGTCTTGCCCAACCGTCCACCTCTTTTTAGCTATCATCCTCGCTAGAACAATAGCACGTCAGTCACTGTATAGTAACATGACGGTTTGGGTGCAGTAGCAATACCAAAATATACTTATGATGAAGCACTTTTTTACATAATGGTGAAAACGGTTTTAAAAAATAATAGATGGAATAAGAGATAAAGTTGTTCAAATATTAAAAAATTTTAATTTTAGTATCAATATCGTATAGTTTGTAGTAACTCCGCTATTTGAGTAACGACGCTAAACTTATAACAAGCACATGGTTTTTACTACACACGACATATTGATACTAATTCTGTGTTATTGTAATTCTATGATAATGCGCTATGAGAGTACATTAACAATCTAATTTTGTGGTAACATATTATGGGTTTCATAGTAACATTGTAAAAATCTATGGGTTTATCAGTAACATATTTTTTTCTCATGTATTTGTTAACGTCAAAATCTGGACGATCCGATGTTGCTGAAGTCGATCGACTGAGAGATTCGATGGTGCTAAAGCCGATCGGCTGAGAGGTCCGATGGAGCGTTTAATGGAGTCATCGATCGATGGAGATACTGAGATAAAGCCGATGGAGAACCGTAGAAAAGCCGATCAGATTAGTAGAAGATTGGATCGGCTTGAAGATAGAGAATTGTCCAATCAGGATCAGGTTCGAGAAGCCCGACTAAAAGGATAGGCTTTACTAAAAGAAGGTCCAATAGGTGCAGTGGAGAAGCCGATCAGGTTGCAACAAAGGAAGACTCAGTTACAAGTTGGAAGATTATTCAGATGAAACTGGGTTTGCGAAAGAACCGTGGACTCCATAGCAGGGTGCTTGTTTTTATAAATTGTAACCTTACTTAATTAGAGAAGTCTAGCTGGTTAGTTAACTTCTTTAGGAATATTTTCCTTTGTCCTTACTAGGAAATAATGTCCGATGGTCGTAGACGCGTCGGACTCTGTCTGTAAATCTAGGGTATAAATATAGACCCCCTGAAAATATGTAAGATATCTCTGGATCATATACAAATTCGGCGCATCGTCACCCTAGTTCATCTAGGTTTTACCGGCGGGTTCTAGCTCTCGACGCGGGGCTACATCGATTAAGTCTGATCTCCGGTGAAAGGGTAAGTCCCGTCACCATCCCGATATGTCCTACTCTGTCTGAGGCTGCATCGGTTAGGTCCGACCTCTTAAACGGTTAAGTTCGACCTCTTAGGCCGATCAGACGTATCGCATCACGTCCGTGCTGGACCTATCGGCCCGTTAAGCTCCCTTTGCCATCGTCAGTTTCGTGCTGCATCGGTTAGGTCCGACCTACGGGGCTCCCGACGGTAGATCGAGATTTAGGCCTATAGTCTTCTGCACGGCATATCATCGGAGTGTTAACCGATAAGTTATCCATGCTTTGAGCTTCACGCTCAGCGCATCGGCCCCTCGGCCGATACGCATCAGCCTTTAGAGGCATCCCTTAATGCGTAACGCCAAACGTATCGGTCCCCCAGCCGATACGCACCCGTCTTTAGAGAGGTGTCCTCTCATCGGCTCAGCTAGCCAATGGGTTCGTTCCTATCCTTGCTACAGCATAGCCGATTCGGCGTCCTCCGTATCATCGCCGCTGGCCCCGGCCTCGTACTGTCTCGGTTAGGTCCGATCTTTGAGATTCGGTATTGATGGCGCTGCTACGGCGGACGACGGGTCTTGTGCTGTCATATTCAAAGCGGCATCGGCTTTGTAGCCCGTGCCTTCTTATACTACTCCTTGCCTAGGCCGTATGTGTCTTCATCGGTTTTTCCAGCCGATAAATCACTGTTCGGCTGTCTGGAGGGATCTCGTGCGCCTCGATATCCTCTGAGCACACCCTGATTCCTCCATCGGCTCTGCGGTCGACCACTTGTCGACACCTGTCCACATCGGCTCCCCAGTTGATCGAAGAGCATCCCGAACCTATTGGCAGCCAGTCGATAGCGAGCGTCTGTATTGGACCCGCTCGTCTTACTTCCTTGTCAATTGCAGGGTTAAATTGACTGGCACGCTCGCGAACCTCGATGTTTAAGGACCTGCACTGGAGATAAGCAGACCTCCTAGGCCTTCGAGTGACCGAGCCGCCATCCCTCCCCGGTCGCAGGACTTTTGGCGGCGACACACATTTTGGCACGCCCAGTGGGACCATCCATCCACAGTTTTCTTGATTAAGTTATGCAAAGTATTCACCAGTACACCCGATTGGTTAATGAGCGCATGGTGAATAGTTTCGTCAACTATCTCTTATAGCGGCTTCTAAGGACTGATGGGCGACGATCGGCTCGATTCTCCTTCCAAACCTGGCTTTGGCATTTTGGACTTTTGAATCGGCCCTTGTCGGGTCATACTGAAGGACTCCAGACAGAACTTCCAAAAATTAGCTGTGTTCTGCTCCACCTGGTATCTTTGCTCCTTAATTAAATCCTTCATTATTACTAGGATTATATTGTCTGCGTTGATTTCTTTACCCTCCATTTGACCACCGTTGATTGAAGTACTTTCAACTGATGAAAAAGGTCTTCTGATAACAGTTACAATCGGCTGTCGAACAGGGGAGAATCAAGTTTGAGGACAAAAAGCCGATCAAGGTTGACGGGCATCCTTTCCCGATGAATATGGTGATTACAGGAACCTCAGGAGATTGGTTCGATGAAAAAAGATGCTGGAAGAGGTCGAAGGTTACTTCATCGGACTTAATCAAAAAATATTCTAGACTACAAGACGAAGAAAGACGAGCTACAACACAACAAGAAAGGTATAATCCACACTAGGGTTGTCCCTTTTTTCAGTACTGTTGGGATCAAAACATGAGATTGCCGTCAATCGAGGACTGTCCTAAATGCAACAAACTAGGATCTCGGTACTGTGACCAGAGCTGAATGTTGTATGATCAGCCTTCCATTACTAGGGCATCGGCACATAGCCGATTAGGGCCGATCAACGAAGAGCATGGTAAAAGGACAGTTAAGGACCAGGAGTTAAACAAAGGATCATACTTCATGAAGGATCAGTGGTGTCATCCGGGATTTTTACGAAGAATCAGAAAAGGAGGGCACAAAGGCAATGACATAGAGAGCAACATAAAAGACAACGGCAGGACCATGAAGAAGCCGATCGGAACCAGAAAATTAAAAAAGTATAGAAAGTAAAGTAAAAAGAGGAAGAGACTGGTACATCGGCTTAGGCTAACATGGTATTCTTCTTACCAATGGAATATAAAGTATGTGTATCCGATGAAGAAAGTCAAGAAGAAGATTTTGCCCAATTAATATTGGAATCGTGTCAAGCCATGTTTGACAAACCATAAGAATTCAAGCATCGGCACCTAAAGCCATTGTATATCAATGGATATGTCGATGGGAAGTCGATGGCAAAGAAGCTAGTTGATGGAGGTGCAGCTGTCAATTTGATGTCGTATTCTACATACCGCAAATTGGGTAAGACGGTGTCGCCGCCAAAAAATCCCACGACCGGGGAGGGACGGCGGCTCGGTCACGCGAAGGCCTGGGAGGTCTGCTTATCTCGAGTGTAGGTCCTTAAGCATCGAGGTTCGTGGGCGTGCCAGTCAATTTGACCCTACAATTGACAAGAAAGTGAGACGAGCGGGTCCGATACAAACGCTCGCTATCGGCTGGCTGCCGATAGGATCGGGATGCTCTTCGATCGGCTGGGGAGCCGATGTGGACAGGTGTCGACGAGGGGTCGATCGCAGAGCTGATGGAGGAACCAGGGTGTGCTCAAAGGATATCGAGGCGCATGGGATCTCTCCGGACAGCCGAACAGTGATTCATCGGTTGGAAAAACTGATCAAGGCGCATGCGGTCTAGGCAAGGAGTAGTATAAGAAGGTACGGGCTACAAAGCCGATGCCGCTCTGGATATGATAGCACGAGACCCATCGCCCACTGTGGCAGCGCCATCAACACCGAACCTCGAAGATCGGACCTAACCAAGACAGTACGAGGCCGGGGCCAGCGGCGATGATATGGAGGACGCCGGATCGGCTATGCCGTAGCAAGGATAGGAACGAACCCATCGGCTAGCTGAGCCGATGAGGGAATGCCTCTCTGAAGGCGGGTGCGTATCGGCTGGGGGACCGATATGTTTGGCGTTACACGTTGTGGGACGCCCCTAAAGGCGAATGCGTATCGGCCGAGGGGTCGATGCCCTGTGAAGCTCAGAGCATGGATAACTCATCGGCTAGCACTTCGATGAGACGCCGTGCAAAAGACTATAGGCCTAAAGCTCGATCTACTGTTGGTAGCCCCGTAGGTCGGACCTAACCAATGCAGCACGAGATTGACGATGGCAGAGAGAGCTTAACGGGCCGATAGGTCCAGCACGGATGTGATGCGATACATCCGATCGGCCTAAGAGGTCGGACCTAACCGATGCAGCCTCAGATAGAGCAGGATATATCGGGATGGTGGCGGGACTTACCCCTTCGTCAGAGATCAGACTTAACCGATGCAGCCCCACATCGAGAGCTAGAACACGCCGATAAAACCTAGATGAACTAGGGTGGCGATGCGCCGAATTTGTATATGATCGAGAGATATCTTACATGTTTCCAGGGTCTATATTTATACCCTGGATTTACGGACAGTGTCCGACGCGTCTATGACCATCGGACATTATTTTCTAGTAAGAACAAAGGAAAATATTCCTAAAAAAGTTAACTAACTAGCTAAACCTCCTTAATTGAGTAAGGTTACAATTTACAAAAATAAGCACCCTGCCGTGGAGTCCACGGCTCTTCCGTAAACCCGGTTTCATTTGAATAATCTTCCAAGTTGTAACCGAGTCTTCCTTTGCTGCAACCTGATTGGCTTCTCCACTGTAGCTATCGGACTTTCTTTTAGTCAAGCCGATCCTTTTCCTTCCTTTCCTCGGGCTTCTTGGACCTAATCCCGATTGGACAATCCCCTGTCTTCAAGCCGATCCAATCTTCTACTAATCTGATCGGCTTTTCTACAGTTCTCCATTGGCTTTGTCTCAGTATCTCCATCGGCCGATGACTGCGTTAAACCCTCCATCGGACCTCTCAGCCGATCGGCTTTAGCACCATCGGATCTCCTAGCCGATCGGCTTTAGCACCATCGGATCATCCAGATTTTTGCGTTAACAGACGACTGGAGACTTAGTTAAAACAAATATGGTTTTGAAAGACTTCGGAGGCAATCCATCAGAAACTAAAGGAGTACTGAAGGTGGAGCTAACAGTTGGAAGTAAGACATTACCTACCACATTTTTTGTCATCGATAGTAAGGGATCGTATAGTCTACTCCTTGGCAGAGATTGGATTCATGCTAACTGTTGTATTCTTTTAACAATGCATCAAAGCCTCATACAATGGCAAGGAGACAGAGTTGAAGTGATCACGGCCAATCAGTCGACTAGCGTGGTAACAACTGATATGCCATTCTGGAAAGCTGATGGATTCAACTGCCTGTCCGGACAAACATGGGTGGGAAATT
Source organism: Oryza coarctata (assembly GCA_030770085.1). Lineage (NCBI taxonomy): Eukaryota > Viridiplantae > Streptophyta > Magnoliopsida > Poales > Poaceae > Oryza > Oryza coarctata. The sequence goes on from CM061479.1 coordinate 4,306,385, forward strand.
TCCTGAAGGTGACTGATAAAGGAATAAAGCCGATTCAGCAAGTCAGCTTGGATCCGTTGTTTCCATGGGAACTATAGAAGACTCTAAAGGAAAGTTAGGGCAAGGTTTTACGTCGGCCGATGAGTTGGAACAAATAGATATAGGATCAGGAGACAAGCCGAGGCTGACGTACATTAGTAAAAATCTATGTGTTGAATTCCGAGAAAAGCTAATAAAATTATTAAAGGATTTTTGCGAATGCTTTGCTTGGGATTACCATGAGATGCCGGGATTAAGCCGATCGATTGTGGAACATCGGCTTCCTATCAGACCGGGATATTGGCTATTTAGGCAGCCACAGAGGAGATTCAAAGCAGAGTGGCATGATGAAATCAAGGCGAAGATCACAAAGTTATACGATGCAAATTTCATCAGACCATGCCAATATGCTGAATGGGTGTCCAATATTGTCCCAGTGAAAATGAAAAACGGAAAGTTAAGAATATGCATCGACTTCCGGGACTTGAACAAGGCAACCCCTAAAGATGAGTACCCAATGCCGATGACAGATTTATTAATTGACGCTGCATCGGGTCATAAGATTATTAACTTTATGGATGGAAATGCAGGCTACAATCAATTTTTTATGGCCAAATAAGATATCCACAAGACTGCATTTAGGTGTCCTGAGACTATTGGTTTATATAAGTGGGTAGTCATGACTTTCGGATTGAAGAATGCTGGTGCTACCTATCAAAGAGCCATGAACTACATGTTCCATGATCTTATCGGACAGCTGGTGGAGATATATATTGATGACGTGGTGGTGAAATCCAAAGCTATTGAAGAACATATAGCCAATCTATGGAAAGTGCTTGAGAGGACGAAGATATACGGACTCAAAATGAATCCTCATAAGTGTGCTTTTGGCGTATTGGCTGGACAATTTTTGAGTTTCATGGTGTATGAGAGAGGAATTGAAGTCAGTCAACGAACCATCAGGGCCATCCAGACCACCGAGCCACCCAGCAACAAACTACAGCTGCAGTCCTTGATCGGCAAACTCAATTTTATAAGGAGATTTATCTTAAACTTATTAGTAAGAATTGAGTCGTTCACTCCTTTATTAAGATTATGAGCCGATCAAGAGTTTGTGTGGGGTGATGACCAGCAAAAAGCTTTTGATCATATCAAGGAATACTTGAATTCTCCACCAGTGCTGATTCCGCCACAAAAAGGAATACCGTTCAAATTATATTTGTTAGCCGATGAGAAGTCAATCGGATCGGTGCTTGTACAAGAGTTTGACTCAAAAGAACGAGTAGTATTCTACTTGAGCCGACGACTTCTGGATACTGAGACTAGGTATCCTGCTATGGAAAAGTTATGCCTATGTTTGTATTTCTCATGTACAAAGTTAAGGCATTATCTTCTATCGACTGAGTGTACAGTGCTTTACAAAGCCGATGTAATCAAATATATGCTATCGGCTCTAGTCTTGAGGGGGCGGGTTGGTAAATGGATATTCGCTCTGATGGAGTTCGATCTAAGGTATGAATCGGCTAAGACAATCAAGGGACAAGCGGTAGCCGATTTTATTATACAGCATAGAGGAGTCCAAGAGAATTATGTGGAGCCGATCCCATGGACGTTATTCTTTGATGGATCGATTTGTAAGCATAGATCTGGTATCGGTTTGGTGATCATTTCGCCTCGAGGGGCAAGTTTTGAGTTTGCCTTCACAATCAAACCGTATAGTACAAATAATCAAGCAGAATATGAAGTGGTACTCAAGGGACTTCAGCTGTTGAGAGAAATTGGAGGCGATACGATAGAGGTCATTGGGGATTCTTTGTTGGTGATCAAATAATTATCTGGGCAATATGAATGCAAGGATGAAATTCTGAAGTCATACTATGAAAAATGTCAACAGTTGTTAAAGGATTTTAAGTTAGTGACATTGGATCATATTCCTAGAGAGCAAAACGCGGAGGCCAATGATCTTGCTCAGACTACTTCAGGATATCGGCTGAACAGTAGAGTGGAAATTGAGATAGCCGATATTGAGAGCCATATGGAAGCCGATGATTGGAGATAGGAAATTGTTCAGTATTTGCAAAATCCATCAAGATCGGTTTCCAAGAAGCTTCGGTACAAGGCTATTAAGTACATTCTACTTGATGAGAACTGTATTATCGATCAGTCGATGGGGTGCTCTTAAGATGTTTGGGTGCCGAAAAAGCTGCGTTAGTGATGAGCGAGGTGCATGGAGGCATCTGTGGAGCCCATCAATCGACTCATAACATGAGATGGATGATGAGGAGGGCTGGATACTTTTGGCCGAGTATGATGGAGGATTGTTTTAAATACTACAAGGGCTACCAAGATTGTCAGAAGTTTGCGAATGTGCAGCGAGCTCCAGCATCGGTTATGAATCCGATAGTCAAGCCATGGCCGTTTAGGGGTTGGTGAATCGACATAATCGGCCAGATTTATCCTTCATCCAGTAAAGGGCATAAGTTCATATTGGCGGCAACAGACTAAGTTACAAAGTGGGTAGAAGCTATTCCCTTAAAGAAAGTTACTTCTAAGGACGCGATTGAGTTCATCAAGGAACATATCATACATCGATTTAGAATTGCACAGACAATTACCACCGATCAAGGTTCTATCTTTATGTCAGAGGAGTTTCAAAGGTTTGCTGCCAGTATGGGGATTAAGCTGCTAAATTCGTCACCATATTATGCTCAAGCTAATGGACAGCCGAAAGCTTCTAACAAGAGTTTAATAAAATTGATCAAGCGTAAGATCGACGAACAACCATGGAGGTGGGCTTGTCACTTTGAACGATGTGTTGTGGGCCTATCGGATGACGTGTCATGGATCTACCCAGGTGTCACCATATCAGTTGGTATACAGTCATGAAGCAGTTCTTCCGTGGGAAGTTAACATCGGCTCTAGGAGGGTGTCTTTACAGGATCAGTTGACAGCCGATGATTATTACACGTTAATGACCGATAAGCTTGATGATTTGACTCAGAGTCGGTTAGAAGCATTTGAGAAGATCAAGAAAAACAAGGCTAAGGTCGCTAGGCATTATAATAAAAAAAGTAATGACCAAATATTTTTTGAAGGAGATCTCGTTTGGAAGTTAATTTTGCCGATTGGATCTAGGGATAATAAGTTTGGAAAATGGTCACCGAATTGGGAAGGACCTTATCGGATCAATCGGTGTGTGCCTGGCAATGCTTACATATTGGAAAGTCTTGAAGGAGAGAAGTTTACTAAAGCTTTTAATGGAAAATATTTGAAAAAGTATTATCCTAGCGTGTGGGTAGACGCCTAAATCGGCTGAGCATAGCCAATTCAAGACAGATAAGGTTTTAGTGGTAGTACCAGCTGACGGTACCATCCATATGATCGGTTGAGGCATAGCCGATAGACAATGTATGGAAGCCGATATAGTTTGTATCGGTTACATATAGCCGATATCGTGGAGATATCGCCTTTAGAAAATTTATATACACAACTTTTGTTGATCAAGCTGATGGAAGTTTATTGCAAATGTTAATGTTCAAGATGACATCTGGATTTCTTCGAGGCTAAAGTTTTACAAGAATTTCTTAATGGCCTCAATCGCGCACAGACGGATTTGATCTATATCGTTGTTGGCGCGGATGTCATCCTCGTCTGATCCGGCGATAGTTTTTAGGTTCCTATGTCGGTGAACTGCTAGCCGCACTTTGTCTGCTACCTTGGCTTCTTGGTTTTGGATCGATTTTGGTAGGTCGATGAGATGGGACTCGGTGGAATTGATGTCTTCACGAACCTTGTCGAGTTCCGCCATCAAATCGGCTTCTCGTTTCTTCAAAAGGCCAAGCTTGGTGTTGGCGTGTTGGACGTTAGCTAATATTTCATCAAGTTTCACAGCAGGCGTAAGTGCATCTGACAGTTCTATAGGCAGGAGGTGTTGAATTTCTGCGAGTCTTTCTCGGATCGACCCGCAATCTTCCACCAACAAGTCAATCGGAACCTCCAGCCGATGCATAATATCTAACAACTACTCACGTGCATCGGCTGGCAAAAATGGTTCGATCGCTATGCTGGTGGCTGAGTCTTCCTCTGCTTCCAGGTATTTGCCGATGTCGAAGGAGAATAGATCGGCTAATGATTGCATAACAACATTAGTAAATATGGAGATCATGAGGCAAAAGAAACGATATGTATAATGAACGTACCTGAGAAACAGTGGGAGCAGTTCTTATACGGGTGTCAGCTTGATGTGGGGCAGTGTGAGTAGGTACCAAAATGTTTGAGGATACCATCGGCTCAGCCCCAGTAATAGGGTCCGGTTTTTGGACCTCAGGAGTCGATGGTTTAGGCTGCAAAGCGAAGGTGTCAGGATAAAACAAAGGCAACAAAGAATTGATACTGACACATACCAACAGAGATGCGGACGAAGTTAGAATTGCCACAGAGGAAGGGCTTCGCGAAGCCGATGTAACGATGACAACATTGGCGTCGGGTTTCCGTTTCTTAGAAACCGTCAGAGCAGCTGGTTTCTTGCACTTCGGCCCTGACACTTGCGACACCTGAAGGAGAGCCGATGGAGGTGGACCGCTTTGCCCAAGGAGGGATCTGGCCAATGGAGGTTGATAGATAATCGGTCGACCACTTACGCTGGTCGAAGGTACATCTTTGTCGCCAGCCTGTGGATTCACAAGAATCAAGATATAGTTGAAATTCAATACGATGAAGAAATGATAGTGAAAGGAGAAGGATTACCTCTTCATCGGATTCCACGTAGTCGGGATTGAGGCGAAGGCAATAATGTTCAGCCGATAGACTATATAAGTGCCTTCCCCATTCTGACCACCATCGAGCAAAGATTTTGGTATTGGATATGCAGGGCTTGAAGGTGGAGATAGTCCCTAAGGACAAGTTCGATGTCATCAAACTAAGTCGGTCATTCTCCAAGCCGCTTTTCACTTCTCCGCGAGCTTGAAGCTTGCCGCTAAAGAATAAGCCGATGGAGAGTTGGCCGAAGCCCAACTGACGAGCACTAACCGAAGGATGGTAGAACTCGTATGATGGATGTTGGGATCGGCCCTTTAAAAATCTGATCGGCAGAAGACAAGGAGTTATGGAGGATAAAAAGATGGTCTTCGATTCTTCATCGGCTAAAGCATTCATCGGATAAAACCTGGAAGGCATTTCAAAGGACGAGTCATCCTCGTACGCAAACCAGATGGTGACCTCTTTGATAAAGTCGTAGTAGAAACACTTAGAACCACCAGCTGAGTCCGAGGGGGGTCATTTTGCTTCTAGGAAGAGCCCATGAAGCTTCACCCAGCGAAATGCATCGGTGTTAGCTGACCTCGTTTTCTTCTAGGTCAGTTGGGAAGGTCATGGAAGAGAAGGAGGGCCTGGCAATGACTTTTGACGTGTAGAGACGTTCAACCAAAGTTGTATAAACCACCAGGGTCCACCAATATGTCCGACTAGTTGGCCTGCCGATAGCTTGATCGCGACTTGATGGAGCAGATGATAAGTTGTTCCGAGAAGATAATGCCCTAGGGGAATTTGGTGGTGATCGGCCAGGAGCTCTGCTAGACATTGCATGTTCGTTATTGGACCGAGAGTCGAACCACCAAAGAAGAATCGTTTTAGCCAAAGATTCAATAACGCTACATGTTCACGTCCATCGACTGGATCGGAGGATTTTTTATGCAAGAAAATATACTTAGTCCAACCTCCGACGTTCTTGGTGTTTAATCGATGCGTAGGTTTGAATCTGAGGCTGAACAGATTTATGTAGTGGGTGGTGTTGAGGCAAGTCAACATAGTAACATCCATCAAGGTGGGGATCATCGGCCCATGCCCGAACATGAAGGCATTTAAGATGTCCGACCAGAAGTAAGAAGCCGATGCAAGCAGAGGTTCATTCCTTTCCATATCAGCTAAGGAAAGGTTGATGCAATGGTCTATTTTCAAATCCTCCGATAAAGAATTTTTTGAGGCAGAAACCCTAAGGTACCAGTTCCTCTATTCCGGGAGTTTGCTAGGCCAGGATCTGAAGCTATTAGCCCAATCGGTGATGGCCATGGATGAATGCTTAAACGGGATCCTTTCTGTTTTGGAGTTGATGAAATCAGTCGGATCCTCGCTACCCATAGGGCCAAGAAAGAAGTGATCGGGGCGATCAGAGATTGGAATAGCGATCTGGCTCTTTAAGGTCCTATAGAAACCAGAACCCGTTTACTAATGAGAAATCGGGATAGGGAAGAATCGTGTAAAACATAGGATGAAAGAGCAGACAATGGTTACCTCAGGAATTACATGTGTAGAAGCCATTGCGCAAGTGAAGGAGTAGCAGCCGATGAAGAAATCTACGAGAGCTTGCCTTCAATCTTCTAAGCCCGTCGAGATTCGTAGAAATTTGCAGATGCCTGTGGAGCTCATCGAGGTTTGGGGGTTTTTGATGAGAAGAAATGTGTAGAAGAAGGATGAGGCGGAGATATATTTTATAGAGGCGGAGCGACCTAGGCAGAGATCTGAGCCGATTAATGCGGGTTTTAATGGGTCATCCTGGTTTGCGAAGGTTTCTAACGGCTCAAAATTTTGTAGTTTGTTGGCAAACTCCTAAACTGGGGGGCATGTGTTAACGGCAAAATCTGGACGGGTCTCGTGCTGTCATATCTGGAGCGGTATCGGCTTTGCAGCCCGTGACTTCTTATACTACTCCTTGCCTAGGCCGCATGCGTCTTCATCGGTTTTTTCAGCCAATAAATCACTGTTTGGCTATCCGAAGAAATCCCATGCGCCTCGATATCCTCTGAGCATACCCTGGTTCCTCCATCGGCTCTGCGGTCGACTCTCGTCGACACCTGTCCATATTGCCTTCCCAGTCGATCGAAGAGCATCCCGAACCTATCGGCACCCAGTCGATAGTGAGCGTCTATATCGGACCCGCTTGTCTTACTTCCTTGTCAATTACAGGGTCAAAATAACTGGCACGCTTGCGAACCTCGATGCTTAAGGACCTGCACTGGAGATAAACAAACCTTCCAGCCCTTCGCGTGACCGAGCCGCCGTGCCTCCCAGACTTTTGGCGGCGACAGTATTTTTTTATTTGTATTGAATATTAAAAAAACGTTAGACTAATTAGCATAATATTATATATTCCCATTGATATATATTTTAATATTATAGGATACTTGGTTATAGATTTTTTTACTCCGAATATGTCTACAGAAATTTATGTCTTTTTACATACTTTATATTTTATGAAGTATTTATTATAAATAATATTTTTAATTTTTATGGTATCTTTATTCTTAAATTTTCATTGAAATATAATTTACTATTATGGTGTTTTTAGATAAATTATTTTAGAAGTAATACTGACTTTTAACTTACCAATTATTCTTTAAATTCAGTAAATTCAGTATTTGGCCTTAATATCATAATTATTTTTAAAATTCTCTAATTCTACATTTAATTTATTTATTGTATTTTCTAAAACACGTACAATATTTCTTATCTGATTCTAATTCTATCTCCTTTCTCTATTTATTTTTAATTGCTCTCACACATTTAGCGCAAGGCAAAAGGCACATTTAATATCATTTTAATTTTAATTCTTAGTTCATCAAGTGTCTAACTCTATTGCTTGACCCATATTCTATATTAATATTTTCTACTTTGTTCGTTTCTGTGAATATATTGATTTATTATCTTTTATTTTATCATCACATTCTAATATAATTTTATTTATGCTACTAATTATTAAAACTCTCTTATGTTTCATATTTACTCGAATATCTTTTTGAACTTCATTTGGATATGTTGAACTCAAATGATTAAGTGAATTGCATATAAAATATTTACAGAACATAGGTTTTCTTATGATTATATAATTTTACATTTCTTTTATGTAAGAAAGGGGCTTTATTATATGAACTTTTTATGAAATATCTTCTCTTTGTTCTAATTTTATTGTTATTTTTATTTTAATATCTATAATTTCTTTTTATTTATAGACCTCTCTTCTCTATATGATAAATATATTTTTAAAAGTTTATAATCAGAATGTTTAATACTCCTTTGGGCTTATATACTTGTATATATTTTTCTCAATTATTTAAACATAAAAGTCATTGCTTGGGAAATATTAATTTCAGCTCATTTGGTTTCTTTTTTATATTCTTTAAAAATCATAATGGGTCACACAATTTATTGAAATAACACTCAACTATACCCTTAATATATCAACACTCAACTATACCATTATTATATGCTTCTTTAGTGCTTATAGTGTTATATAAATAGTGCTTATAGTGTTATATAAATAGTATTGAGAAAATTCTTTTATATAGCTTGTTATTATTAATTTTCTATTTTGTAACTTAATTCTAGATCATTAGATAGATATTACATTTATAAAATTATATGGGTTAGCGGAATCTCATTCCATTTCATATTATATCTTTAGCAAATTCACCTAAAAATATTTTAAAAAAGTTAATATATCTTCTACTTTTTTCCTATATGGTGTAAGTTTTGTATATATTTTTAAACTATCAATCCGCTCATCTATTTGTATAATTTTTACCCTTTTACTAATCAGCATTACTTGAAGGGGACTTCTAGATATATTTTCTGAGTCTTGTGAGGATGCAAATGCTTAATGAAGTCAAAACTATTTTTTTCTTAAAATTAATTTTGTCTAATAATCTTTGATATAATCAATGTTTTATGAAATATTGTTTGGCTTGGTCTTATATTCTTCTGATAGTTTTAATACAGAATTTAATTTGTTACTAAGAAAAAAATATTATTTTTAATTTTCTATTGTTGTTTATATAACTCTTCAATTTTTTTCCACCAAATCGTCACGTCCCTTAACCAATCCCCAATTTATATGAAAAGTATATATCAAATCAATAATTAAATTTAGTTAGTATGATTGAATCTATACTTCATATTAATATTATCTTTAGTACTTATTAAATTTTTAATATTAGTTTTTAAATTTAGCTTTTATATGATGACTAGTCTCTAATACTAAACTTTTCAATAACTGATATCAGACTTTTCGATCGACTGGTAGATATGTATTGAAACATGATTAGAGAATGTTAATAAATATTTAATTAGCTTTGCTGATATTAGTGATTAATTCTTTCCATAACAATTTAGCCCACTATATTCACTTGAGCAGGTACTATTCACCAGTGATGTTACTATTCACTTCGTTTTGGATACTGTTCATACGGATACTATTCACTCGAATATTTTTATCTTCAGTATGTTTACTTGTTGGTGAAGGTTTATTTCAAAAAATTAAATATTTTAGTCGGTTCTTACCATATTTCTAATAAGTTTTAGAATAAACTTATTTAATTATCCCTCTTCAAGCAGTTGCATCCGAATAAAATATTATTCACGATTTCTCCTATGGGACAAACAATTAAGGATTATAAAAAAATTAATTCATGATGAACTAACAAGCTTACATATACTTTTTTTTCTTTCGATAACCTCAAAGGAGGATATAAACAAGGTTCACTTACACAGTTTATGTTATAATCATTTCTTCAAGTACTTTTTAACACATTACTCCTATTTAACACATTACTACTATTAAGATAGTAGTTATAAACTTTGGCTAGAAGCCTTTTGAACTCCTCCTTTGATGTAAACCAAAGATAAGACTCGCTAGTACTGGTAAATATCAGATGGTAGAGGTTCTTTTTTTTTCTCACAGGTATCCTCGATTCTGAAGTTGACACACGTTATACGTCTTACTTTTTTTTGTCGAAAGGTTTTTCACAATATTTTTAGTAGTGATACGTCATTCATTAAAAATCACTTTTGGATTAATTCAAACGAGTATGTATGCATTATCCTTCTAAACTATTCTTTTCTAATAGTTGCCATGTCCGACCTTATCAATTTAATTTATCTTATATATTATATTTTAGCTATTTTGCTTATTGGTCTTGCCACCTATGACCACTGATATCTAGAAAAAACAACCTTAAATTTTTCGTCTGTTTTTTTTTCATTTCTTCAAATTTTTGTGTATTTCTTAGGTTAATTATTTAAATATTTCTTTCTTTAGTACATTTTCCATTGTGGGGAAGTTTCTTTAAAATTTTCTATTATCTTCCAATAAATATATTCACTATCTTCCAATAAATATATCCACTCTCTTAGTAGTCTTTATATGTTTTTTAAATGACCATATTTTCATTATATTTGCTTAATACGAAGACTCTACAGCTTTCTTCTTTATATCTTTCTTCCTGTGCAGCTGGGTTTAACTTGTAATTTATTCCCAATATTTTTCTATTTTGGCTTACTGCTTCATCAATATCTTTATAATTTGTTAATGATACGCCACCAATTAACTTTTATCTATTTTTTAATCTATTATTTTTTCAGAGGATATATAGACTCCTACAAGCCTTCTATCAAATACCACATATATGAACTTCTGTTATATGATTTTATGGTCTTCTACAACTGGCATTAAATTATTTAGTATATGAAAATATTTAACAAGGCTATTTAATATTTATAGCATATATCCTTTTTCTTTTATCTTATTGTAATATTGGTATAAAAAATTATCCAAGATATATTCCTACATTTCATTTAAGATTGTGTGGTTTTTGGTTTAAATTTATAGGAATTTAGTAAAAATATTTTAAACTTTTTATCATCTCAAAAATGAAGAATTCAATATTATATTAGCTAAATGATTAAATATAACTATTTAACTATTTTTAATAATAATATCTTTAAATAAGATCCACCTCCTAAGTAGAAATCTGATTACTAATAAACTAATATCTACATATTACTTCACTATCTGTTCTAACCTTAAATTCTTTAAAATGTAGATAAAGCCTAAAAGCATTTATCATATTAATTATTATAAGTATATCTTATAGTTTTTAATTTATAACTTCTAAAGATAAATCTATAAATTTTTCTATTGCTTTGGATGAATATTTAGTGAGTCTTTGTTTTAATATAGCACCATCACCTTGTTGAGATACATCAGTTTTAATAAAGAAGTAATTATTGTCTAATGGTAATTATAAGAGTTTTAACCTTTTGACCTATTTTTTATTATTCTTACTAGCATAATGTCTTTAGGTTTAAAGTATAGTTGGTTTTTTTTTCTTAATTTTGTATACAAGGGTCTTGCTAGTTTTGCTAAATTATCTATATGGATTTCTAGTATAATTTACTATTTCTAAGAATTATTGTAGTTTTTTTTATCATTCACGACATCAAAGAATTATAGGATTTTTTGGTAATATACTCTTGTAAATGTATTTTTTCCATCTCCTATTTCATTACCAAGGAAATTGAATTTCACCTTGCAAATATTTTTTTCTTATATAAAATTAACCCATTTTTTCTTATATTTTTTTAGACGACCAACCAGTCATCTAACTAAACTAATATAAATTCTTGATTTTTATTAAATATATTTTGTATTTTTCTTTAAAATAAGGTGGCTACATTTTCTAATGCTAGAGCTATAATAAGCCATTTATATTGTCTCTAGGGACATTTAAATACAATCTATTCTATAGATTTTTCAGCCATCTTTACATACCAAAACCTGGTTTTCAAGTTGAAATTAAAGAAATACTTGCCATCTTGTATTATATTATCATTTTTACTTATTAGGGGTATTATAAGCATCTTCTATTGAATTATCTCTAACTTTTTCCATATGATTTCTTGTCAATCTATATGGATTCCTACCTTTTCTCATTGTTCTTCTTCTATTTGTATTTAAAAAAATTTTATATCCTTTGGGGTAGCCTCTATTGTGCATATTTTAATTATATAGTCTACATTTATTATATAAATTTTAGACAATTCTTTTAAAATATTTTTTGGTCATAATATTTTTATACCGTAAACGATTGTACCCTAAGCATTGTATATTGGAATTTGATATTTGACACTTTTTCTTCAAGGTTGAGGCTAGACATATCCAGGTAATCAAGAAAAATTTAATAACATATAAAATTAATTTAATAAACTTAGCCTATATAATTAAAAGAGAGAAATTGTACAGGACATTGCAAGAATGAATGAGAGTAGACCACAGCCTCAAATCCCTGAGTCTTTCTTTTACTCTACGGTATAGAGCCCCTCTGCACTACTCAAGCAGTAGAGGGATTGCATATTATATTATCAGCACGAGCCTTCAAGAAAGAAGAAAGGTAAAAAAATGGTAGATCTTGATCCGTTTTTGCCACTTCGGACAAACACCACCACTGCCGACTCGAAGTCGCCGGCGGGAAGCAGATTGGGGTGTGAGGTGCATCCAAGCCGACTGGAAGTCGCTGGCAAAAATACCGATCGAATGCACCATCGTCGTCCGCGAAAGCCACACGAACGCACGCGCCATTCCGGTCAAAATAGCGCTAGCGGCGTGCCCACCGAACTGTGCCGATCTGCCGTGGCAGCGTCCGCCGCGTGCCCGACGAGCACCAGCGCTGAGCCCGTTCGTCGCACCGGCTGCACGTTGTGCCCGCATCAAGCTCGCCCAACCCGCGCCCGTGCCGGCGGCTGCGGCCGAGCCTGCGAGCCGCCACGCCCGCGCCGGGCTTTGGCGACACTGCCACGCTACGGCAACCGCCGCTCCATAGACTACACACCGGCCCGCGGCGTCCATGCCTCCTCGCCGCACCGTGCATTCCCAGCCGAACGGAGGAGGAGGAAGAAGAACAAGAAGAACAAGAACAAGACGAAGAAGAGGAGGAGGAGGAGGATGGACAGACCAACCGCGCCCGCTCCGGGACAATCTATCCGCGCCCTAGATAGGCTGCCGAGCCTCCTCTGCGCCGGCAAAGCCACCCCGCGCCGAGTACCGGGCCCCGCCGCCGTGACCGCGCCGGCGGCAGCTGCGCGGCGACCGCACGGCCTCGTCCCAACCGGCCCGCCGCTCCCGCGTCGTACAGCCGCATCTGTGACGATATGCACTGCCGCGCCCAGGCCATCTCACCTACGCCGGCGCGTCCGCATCATCGGCGGAATCGACGAGGAAGAAAAACGAAGGCAAGAGAAGAAGAAAGAAAAAGAAAAAGAGGAAAATATCTCATGAGTTTTGCAAAATGACCCCTTAATTTCCCTGCCATGGATAGTTTGCATGTAAAACCCTGGATTTCAGGAATACGCATAAGCATAAGGGAATTTGCCTAAGGAACCTTGAAATTTGCAGAAATCACTGAGATTCATAAGCCCCGGGATTTCGAATTTTGATCCCGTTTTTGTATTTGAAGCACTTTATTGCTGTTTCTGAATCTTATTCTCTGCATTTACTGCTTTAAATTACTTTTATGTATTTTACTAGTATTTCTAAGTAAATTATAAAATTACATAGAAAATATTGGAAATTTTGCGGGAAACCTATCAACCATTATCTTTGCAATATTAAGTATATTGTACCTGCATGTAATTTATGCATATGATGAATAATTAAAGATGATTGGCATTACAGACATATATTCATTTAATCTAGAGATTTCTAGGATAAGAATTAAATGTCAAAAATATATTGAGCAAGAAGCTATGTGCTACCAGTAAATAAGCCCATGAATGGCACTCTTTTCATTAACAATAAGATTGATGAAGCAAATCAATGCTCTTGTCATTGACTCTATGTTGCTCATATGAATGAGTATATTAGAAAAATGAGTGTAGTGACTTCTCTTTTTAAGTGTATTATGGTGCACACCCCACCCCTCATAGAGCACGAGCTAGAAGGGACATTTCGACTATAGTTTACCAATGAGAGTACAATTACGCAGTGCACCAAATTTGCACCAAAATTGTGGAAACTCTCGATATACCACGCGAACATGATAAAATCGCACGTAAGTTTCATTACGGTGTATAATAAGTACACCAAACTGATTGATAGCAAAAATTACATAACGTTCAGGATCATCTTTATGAGAAAAACATGTCTTCCTAACTAACTAGCAAACTGTTGATAACGAAATCAACTCAAGTAGTTGGATGGTATAAGCACCTCAATGAGAGAAGAAGAAAATGGAAAAGTGCAACATAGGTCATGGTGAACTAATTAAAGCATTACACTCAAAAGGAAGAGCAAATAACTGTCCTGGTAACACATCATCCCAAGATGAGGAGAATTAATAGCTTTGTTCGCATAGTTATGAATGTAGAATATCCTGGGCTATAACAAATTGGTCTTAATATTTATGCTAGAAATAACAAAACCATTGCCATTGTGGTTGAGCAAGAACAAGAAACTCACCATAGAGTGGATCAAATCTGAGGTGATAGAATACTTTGTTGAATTAGTCTTACTTTGCTATCGTTTATTGCAAATATGGATGAAATATGAATTGAATAAATGGTCCTTACTCATGCAGAGCACAAACACTTTTTCATGCATTACAATTATTTCCAGTATATAATAACATGTTTTAAGGCATTTATTATTTTGTTGCTGCTTCCTCGCATTTAATTATAATGCATTAAAACTAGAATTTGTGTAGTGCCCAAATAAGAGGAAAAAGAATAATTGTGGATTGCAAAACCACAAACCTAACTTTAAGAGAAGGAGGTATTTTGAGATGAACAAGAACTGAAAATATTATGACTATTGCTAGAAATTTGTTGGCCTAGAATGAGCCATAAGTTATATTACCTATAGAACAATTTTGCACATTAGGAGCATTATTGCACTATGATTCTCTCCTGAACTCTCTTAAGTATATTTAGGCTATCCTACCTTAGAAATATAAACTAGCATATATTTTCCCTTTTAGCAATATTATTCTCCTATTTTAGCAATATTATTTGTCACATTGGAGAACAAATTGCAACTCATATGGTTATAGCATAATATAAAAATGTTATTCGGCACTACGTGAATCTTATATACACACTTCTAGCATATATGTTGGATCGATTCGAAGTCATGTCTTTGTTACATTTGTTCCAGTAAGATCACAAGAACTCCAATGAATTTCACTAATCATTTTGAGAAGTCCACAAGGAAAAACATGCTAAGAATATCATTTAATGATTGATAAATTGGCATAACATAACACTAAGTACCAAATACCCACATGAATGTGCTAAGTTTAAGCTCTGCATTATAAAATTTGCTATAATACCTGTCATATGAAGCGACGCATAGTTCTAAAGCAATGGATTCTCAAAAGAAAATTTAGAGCATTAGCATATAATATCTACTCAACAATGCAACTAGTGCTATTGAATTTTCATGGTTTACTTGCATTTCCCACTATAATAGAAAATTGCAAAGGCTTGCTCTGAAAGTCAGAAACTTTGAATAGAGATATGCATGTAACCTAAATTCTTTGACTAAATAAAGAGTGATTTCCGGGGAGATAATGTACCCTGAAACGATAAATGTCAGCAAATATGCTAAAACCAAGGGACTAATGCATGTTACTTCACACTAGTGAATGTAAACTAAGCACTACAAGAACATAAAGAATT
Organism: Oryza coarctata; assembly: GCA_030770085.1. Lineage (NCBI taxonomy): Eukaryota > Viridiplantae > Streptophyta > Magnoliopsida > Poales > Poaceae > Oryza > Oryza coarctata. Next base: position 4,321,901 of record CM061479.1, read on the forward strand.
GTAACTGTCTAATTGTTTTTTAAATACCTTGTGATTTTGAAGAGCATGATTAGGTTGAATTTACATGAATATAATGCATCAGAGGAGGGTGAAATACCAAATAAAGTAAATGTATCGCTCATAAGAAAATAATAGGACAAGAACTTCAACTCCCTTACACCCCGAAAGTAAATGGAGACGTCTAGTGAAAATACATAAAAAGGACTATCATACTCACAATCACTAAAAATACCCCACTAAAAGAAAAGGGGAGCCAATTAAGACCTAGCAATGGTATGGAACCTCATAATAGGCCTACTATATCTTCTGATGAAGAAAGAAACCAGCGATAAAGGTGCACACTAACAAATAGCCGCTAGTATACTAATGGATATTGCTACAACATTAAAAAAGATGATAGAGCAAGATAAAGAAGCACTTGAATGTGTATCCCATAGAGAAAGCAACATAGCTATTAGGAAGCTATGCATTTTTGGGTGAATCCTAGAACAAAGTAATATAGCTAGAATAGCTTGTTGCATAAAGTTTCACATAGAACTGGGAGTTGATTGTGAAACATATTCCTCGAACATGGACACAATTTCCTTTAGAATTTAAAATTTCATTAGCAGTCAACCAAGAAGTTGGAAAGAAGAATTTATTCTGTAAGTAGAAATCCAACTTGAAGTAGAAAATGTTGAAAATAGAATTAATGGATATTTTGGGAGCTTCGATTGAACATTTGTGTAGCATAGAGAAGTACTAAGACCTGAAACAAGATAGAATGAATAAAATAAAGAAAGAATAGAGGAAGCAAACTTGTCCTTTGAAACTGAATTTGAGTTTGGACTAGAAAGAAATATTTGATTCAAGCCAAATTATGTTTAGACTGATAGCTAAGGCACATGACAGATGGAATTCTACGTCAATCCGACTACACTCAGAAAGTGATAAAATTCAATCCGACTACACTTAGAAAGTGATAAAATTCTTAGCTTTGAGATAGTCGATTATTACCAACACCCTATGGTTGCGGGTCATTGCATGTAGACCAATTTCCCACAAAACTAGAGAAGAGAGGGAGAAAATTTGGGATGGAATTCCCACATAGGAGTATGATAGCAATACTCTACTACTTGGCTCATTGTACTAAACCCAACCAACAATTATTGTAGTATACAAAGCCTTCTATGAATTTACATGGCCTTGTGGCATGATTACCATTTCAAGAAATTACGTGGTTTGAATACCATCTTAACCCCTGCTATCAAGAGTAATGCAATATGTGTCATACAAACTTAGATGAGTTACGTGAGGAACAATCTCACTTAGCATATGGACTCTCAAGTTTCTCTATGCTCTTGCATTGTATATAAAGGGATGAGAGCAAAACTTTGCATACCATGTTATGTGGAATCTTGCAGATTTGTTCACTAACTCATTATCATCATATTTCCTTGAATAGATGTGTCTGAGAAATTGAAATAATGAGACTTAGAGAAATGAAAAATTAGGGAGAAGAATTCCGCTAACTCATTCTAAAATCTTTGACCTATAAAATCAAGTAACCAAAATCAATCTCAAAGATTAAACTAAGAATTGGATGGGCTGTACTCTTTTCTTTTTCTTAGATAAGTTTTCCCTGTAGTTTCTTATCAAGATTTTTAATGAGGCAATCCATGTGACATTGCAAGCATACTATACTCTTTCTTTACATTTTTCCCACTGAATTTTGTGAAATCTTAGGCTTAGGCCATGAAGGCCCAACCCAAGTATATTTAATGGGTCCTTACCCCACCTTACATCTATGGAGTATGCCTAGAGGAGAGGAAAGGAATTATGTGGGAGAATGTAAGAATGAATAAGAATATGCCACACCCTCAAATCCATGTGTCTATTTTTTCCTCTTCGGTATGAAACCCTTTGAACTACTTACGTAACATAACATATGGGTTGCATATCACTTAAAAAAGGTCTAATCTAGTCATTCCTAATAATTCGTGGAAGATTTCTGCTCCAAATAACTGAAAGAAAACATTCTCTCTGTTGGACCAAGTCCATTATCAGTACATTACTGGGCTTCTGTGCTCTTTGCTGCCAACAAGCTGTTGTACTGTAGCCTGCCGAATGAGGAAAATCGCACCTTTGCTCCTTACTATTTACAGCCAACGTGATTTACAGTCTGCAAGTCGGACTCGGGGCCAGGATTTGAATTTCCATTTTCCAAAATCCTTCTGGACCACTGGCACTAAAACTTAATATATAAACATATCACATCGTTACATCCACTATCAATTATTATATCTTAAAACTCATACAAATATACACATCATCTATAATTTATTATATTATAAAAATAAATATACAAGCATATTAAATCATCATCTTCATATTATTTTAATATATATACACACACATTATTTCTATAATATTTATCACACATTCATACATGTATTCCGCTAGGCCTCTCCTACGCATGTGCGAGACAATCGACAGCACAGGCCCAATGTATATTTCTATCTAAGCCAATGTGTTATAATATGTTTAGGATCTTTTCACACCATTTTTCAAATTTATGTCTTTATTCTTAACTAATTTGAATAGAATGAGCCTTGTTCTAACAAGTATTCGATGACCTAAAAAATATGTTATAAGGATTCTTTGTTTTTCATTTAGTAAGAAAAAAATTGAATTGATGCAATGATTTATCTTCTATTTAGTTAAATTTTCGCTATGTAGGTGGGTGAGCTTCCTTGTAATAGTTCTAGTTGTCATATGCTGTGAACAATTTCTGCTTGTTTGACAACAGGACATAGCTAAAGAGACGAGCATTGCCAACTTTCCTAACATGGTTGGAGAGTGACTAGCTACAATGCAGATCAAGGAAAAAAACAGTGATAGTAGAGACTCATCCAAACATATTGTAAATATACGTGAGTATATGGAACCGCAGAACGCTCTTCTGTCAACATCGAATCCAACTTATAATTATAATCCAAACCCTAACTTTTCTCTCCTCTAGAGATGATATATGTAGCACCTCAACCTATTATCTATTTATACCCAAAACCTCCGACACAAACTAAAGTGGAACTTTTAATTCTAATAGAACTAAATTGCTCATATTTCAAACCTATTAAAAATTTCCAAATTAAATTCTTCTTTCTCCCAGATCTGCTGCAGAAAAACTGCCAGCGTCCAGCGTCTCTCCATGGGCTGGGCCCGGTGGCACAGTGCTCCTCCTGCGCGATGTGGCAGAGTCAACTGGGCCGAACCAGCCTCAGTCTGCCCGCCGAGCCAAATCAGGCTCATGTGTACAACAAGTGCATGACATTGGGCCACGTGCACTCATGCACAGCCCATTCTCCTCCATATACAGCTCGTCCACGCATGTTGACCAAGTAAACGATGCAATGCATGTCTCTATCCACCTGTACAGGCAACTTCAACTAAATGCACCGACGTGCACTTCACTTGTTGTATGCTATTGGACCACGAGTGGTGTAGCACTGCATTGTTCTGTTTTCTATTTTTCTTACATACACCCGTACTTCCACACAAACTTATAATATTTATCTATCATATGTCAAACATCGAATCTCACCTAACCTAGGCTGATCTATTATTGATTACTGCAAACCTTAAAATCTCATGGCCTTAGTCCGACCCTGTAGTTCTCATCTAATCTAAATCACCTTTTACATAAAATAACTATTTTTAAACATAATATACCTACTAAACCAAACTAGCTGTTACGGATGAAAACCTCAACTCGTAGCGGCCTGTCGGTCCGATCGCTAAGGGTGGACTGTTCTAACCGGCCACCAACCCTATGGCTAAAACCTAGCCATTTGCTATCACATCAAAGACCAGTAATAAGAGTAGTAAGACCACCATGGGGGGCTGGTCCGACCAGTGTCGACTCTGGCATATCTAGATGCCCTTGGTCAAACTAGGGTAGTCTGACCATAGTTCATAGGAGGTTAGACTGAGGGTGGTCTGATCGTAATTCACTGGGTGGTTAAACTATCAATCAGTTTTCAGCACAACCGATAATTAGTAAAATAACGATATCTTAAGACTCATGTTAATTCTTGAGCTACAATCAACATGTAACACGAATATATCCACATACCTAGAGTGTTACACATCACGCACCTTCCCCCTATCTACAAACATCCATAAGAAGCAGGTTACATGCACTCAAATCATCGGTTGAGTAATTTGTAAGAAATAAGCTGAAGAACCACTACAACCTAAATATAAAGAGAACAATTCTATAATTATAAAACCAAGTTCAATTTAGATGTGCACATAAGTGTGAACATTGCTACTTCTTGCCCATATATGCCGATGTACACTTCTACCTAAAAACCAAATAAAATGCAAGTGTAAGTATACCTCATTATGTACAATATGAAACTAGAAAAATATATATACAATAATTAGCAATAAAGAGCAAAACATTTTCTTTTTTTGAAAAAGAACTTGGTATTTAATATAATAGCAGTTCACATCCCATGTAAATATAAACGGACACTAGATTCAATGAAACATTAGTTCCCCTCTAGGTAGACATAGATATTACTTTAGCATTACCTGTAAGCCAAATAAGCAGGCCAGCGCTGACTTATAAGATCATGAATAAAGAAACAAATAAAACATTTCATTTCTACACATGATACTTAAATTATTTAACCATATTCATAAAACTTTAATACCATTAAAAACTCAATTGTCAACTTAAAATATAAATACACAATATACGAACGATGGCATGAAATCACAATCAAATATAATAGAATCACAATAATAGTGATATAGCAAAAGAATATAAACAGAGCAAGATATTTCATTTATCATATATCAATCACATGAGTCATTGTGTACTTGCCTTTAACCTAGATGATAGTCGACGTTACATCGCTGGTGGTGGCTGAATCCTCCAAACTTAAGAATAAAGTAACAGTCAAAATCTAACACCCATGATGCTAATAACCATATACCGAAACTGAATTATAAAAAATCAAAAGCCAGAAATATTGATGAAATGATTAAAACATATCCCTTCATTGTTTTTACCATAAAATTGAAGCCACTTAACAAAATACAGCAAGTAAATACATTGAGTGTCTATAGGAAATTATCTATAATTTTCATCTTAAGAATAAAATATAATTTTGCTTCTATAAATCTCACATTTTAAAACAAGGAACTGCTGCATCTGTTCTTGACGTAGGCAACAATACTGTTTTGGCAATTACTCTCAAATCATTTATCCGAATTGAAGGAAACTAGTTAATATTTAGAGTGCCCACGACTTTACATATAAATCCCAGTTTTTAAAAATAACTCTCAACCTAATGATTGAAAAATTTAAAATCAAACCGCTTGTGATTAAACTCAATTTTATCTAAAATAAATGTGGCTTGGGAGTAATTAGGGTTTACCCTTGCAGCGTGAAGAATGAATTTGTGATCAAGCTCTAATTTTCCCTAATTTTCCTCTTTTTCACAAGCTCTCCTTATTTCCCTCTTTTCTCTTCTTTTTCCTCAGCCAACAGCCACAACAAGCATTGCAGCAGCAGGCAGCAGCCATACACAGCAGCCCAGCAACCATAAAATGGTAGCGCTCAGCGTTGGCGTTGATCCAAGCAGCAGCGGCAGCAAGGAAGCACGAGCAGCGATCACCAATACAGCATAGGCACGGCATAACAGCAGCGATGCAGCAGGCAAAGCAGCGGTCATCAACAATACCAGCACATGGTGGTAGCGGTGGTGACTGACGTTGGTGGCGGCCACTGATGCCGGCACAATCAGCAAGGGCTCGAGGCGTGGCCGCTAGGGCTTGGGCAACGAAGGTGCAGATACAGGGACGATGGGAGATCTGGTACAGATCCAATCTCTTCTCCTCCCATAATGTAATATAAAAAGCACTAACATGGAAATCCAATGGACTATATTGATCTGACTGCCACGACTTCATCCGAACTTCATTTACAACAAAATATTACATAACACTTATGTTCATTTAGTTGTACTATCTTTATCTTTATCTTTATGCCAGGGTCTTGATCAATACCTATCAAGACTTTTTTTCTTATCTCACTGGTTGCATATCAAAGATATATGAATATATTTGTTGAGTATTCATTAATACCATAAGTGCTATATTATGTGCTTAATTACAAAGATTCAAAATAAAATGTATCTAAACAACATGGAGATATAGAACATGCATAACAAATATATAGAATTTGCCCCTCTAAATATATGCATACAAAATATATATGATAGGCAAGTGTATGTATAATCAAAGATGAACCACTAGTAGTTTATCCTATACGTATATATAAGAAATATACATATATAAATGCATACCTTCGTAATCTCTATGTTTTCGGTGTGAAAAAGACTAAATAATATTTGGCTCAAATAAACGTTAGTCCCACATCATATATCAATGACATGGAATGTAACATCCCTAAAAATCACTATGTTTTAAAATCATTTTCTTTTGTTGTGATTTTCAAAAACCTCACATCGAGTTCCTTCGTTTCGTTTTGTTTTAAAAGCCGTTTGGTCTCCATCGAATTTATTTTGCTTCTTCTTCCTCCTAAAGTGCAAACCTCAAGCTCAAACCCTCGTAGACGAGTCCTAGACATCCTCAAGCTTTTGGCCCATTTTCTCTTTTTGTCACCGATCATTTTTTTGGCTTGGCCCACTCCCTTCCTTCTTCCTTTCTCCCTTTCTCCTTTATATTAATTTTCTTCCATTTTCTTCCTCTCGCCTAGGCTGGCCCATCCTAGGCTAGCCCATCACTCTGTCGTCCCCCAACTCCTTTCTGCCTCTTCTCTTCTATTGCACTCGCTCTCACACATGCTGCCGACATCCCATGAACCACATAGTTGCTTTCCCCGCCACCTCCGCATCCACACATCGCCCTCACACACACTAGCAAGCTACCAAGCCTTCGCCCAACCCAATCCTGAGCTCGAGCTACTCCCACTTGAGCTTTCCCACGAGTTCTGCCACTCATCATCTCCACCTCCATCTTCCTCTACAAGTTCCCTCTGCCGATGCTACCAATAGAGAAACGGGTCATTGTCACCTCCTCTTCCTTCTCCTTAGAGCCACCGCACCTTTCGCCACCTCTATCACCACCACTGGAGTCAATCATGTCAAAGCTAGGATTTTGGCCACTGGTAAGAAACTCCAAAATTCACTACACTTGACCATCCTTGTCCAAAATTTAAGTCACCATCATCTTCTCCATTCTTTTACACCTCTTTCCTCTCTCCTTCCCCAGCGATACCATCGCCATAGCCTCTCCAACACTGCCTATGTGTTGTACTACCCTATTTCGGCTATTGTCGACCGTACGCCACATCACCACTCCTGACAACCTCAACCCAGGTCACCACCACCATCGCACTCTCCTTACTCCACTGGTGTTCCCAAGTAGCTATGCCCCATTGAGTGCCACCACCTTGCTCGCCACCACCGCCTACCTCTGGACGCCGTCACCAGACTTGCCGCCGGTGCCCCAGCCATCACCAACCATAGGAATGGGGTCACCCCATCCCCAGGAACCCAAGACCGGAGCCCCTCCACCAAGAGGTCTCCTCCACTATCAGCACCATAGGATTGCCGGCCAATCATTGTACAAAGCAGAAAACCCAATTTTCCTATTGAGAAATAATCCACAAAATCATATTTTCCTATGCAACTTAATTCCCTATCCATTTGGCCTCAAAACAAAAATCCAAAACATATTCCAAACTCCTTGAATTATTCCAAATCTATTGGTGCCAGTTTCATCGCCATCTGAGCATCTATTGGTGTAACCCTAGTTTTAAACCTAGGGTTTGCATGTCACTTAAAACCCCAAAATTTTAAAACCCCTAAATTTCCCAAATCCTTTCAACATGACTCGTTTTGCCTCTTCCTACACTTTTTGAGTTTCTAGTGTTTATTTGGAGTTATTTGCTTAGCTAATGTATTAGTTTATTGATATATTACATCACAGCTAATCCAGAAGGTGAAGGAGCACGATCTGAGTTTGCCATTGATGCTCACACCATTGTGGCTGTAGGAGGAGAAGAGTTGTACGACTATGCCAAGCTTGAAGACAAGTCATGCATCCTTTGAACACCATTTGAACCTAAACTAGAGCTAGGTCCTATTTTGGGTAGAGTACTACCTTGAAGTACTTATATAGCTTGCATGTATTGATTTATTAAAAACCCTTTCAAAATAATAATAACCAATTATTCTATACTATTATATATATTGTCATGCCTTGATTTTAAGTCAGTTATGCCATTAATAACACTTGTTCAAACCAGATGATTATTACTATGTTAATTATCAAGTGAATCTTTGGAAATGTTTTTTTACTTAAAGTTTCAAAGGACATAACCTCTTATGCCAGTATAAGTGACACAGTTAGTACCCATTTGCATAATTGAGTATTCGGACCTTATGTATGCTACTTCAGTGAATTAAACTTCATCGTTGATTGCCCCAACAAGACCAAGGTCAACAACAACAACACCAAGCATTGCAAGAAAAGAAGTAGTCATGCACACATTGGTGAAGAGTGGATCTCCGGTGGTGAATCTGGAGTCGAAGTGGAAGATGACAAGAGTGGAGTTGCTACCTTTGCCTATAAGTCTTCATCGACAATAGAATCTCTCTTCCCTAACTTGATCAACGATGAGAACTTCCATGCTCCTATTTGCCTTATGGTGAGAGAGCGCAAGGTAACTCCTAATCCCAAACCTCTGAATAGTGATGATGAGAAAAGTGATGAAAGTAATCTTGATGATGATGTGCTTAAAAGTTATAGCAAAGTCACTTTGAATCATGTACCAAGCTTATGAATAAATTAGAGAAAAGAGATATGACTCTTGAAAGACAAGAGGCCTTGCTCATTCTTGAGAAGGAGAGAAGCCTTGTTTTTAAGAAGTTTTTGGCTAAGTAGAATGAGAGGGTAGAGACATTGACCACTCAATTTGATTCGGTCAATGAATCTATTGCTACTCTCAAGAGCTTGAATGATCTACTTATTGAGAAAATCTTACGCCTAGATAAGACACACAAAGATCTCGGGGTGCAACTTGAGACTCTTTAGAGTAGCTCTTCTACTTCCACTCAAGCCACTCAATCCTCTAATGCCTCCACAAGCAATAGGTGTGCTAGATATTATAATATTGATATAAATGCTAAAGCTACTAGCCTACAAGCTTTAGAGGCCATCAAGAAGGAGAATAAAATGTTGGGGACTCTTGTGATGTATGGGTGTATGAAGTCCTATCAATCACAAGATGCACTCTACAAGATCATCATCACTCACAGCAATAAGGATGAACATGGACTTGGCTTTTGTCTATATGAAAATAGGCCTACAGTGAGGAACATTGTGAAGGAAAAAGAGTTCTTAAAGTTTGTCAAGGAAGGAAGTGCACCATCACCCTTGGAGAGCATTCGACCTACTACTAGACAATTGGCCCAAAGTTCCAACCATATGGGTAGGAAGTTCTAACCAGGGTTCTTAGGTCGACTGAGAGTCCTAGCTAAAAGTTTTGGTCCATATAGTTGGAGGTTTCGACCAAATGTCTCATGTAGGAAAAGAGGGTCAGCCGGAGGTTTCGAGCTGCATAGCTCTACTATGATTCATACTTGATCACCAATGATTATCATAGCAAAGTGATCGCTCTCTTTAATAGTGGTCAGAATGATGAGTACAAGGCAGTTTGTGTGGGTGCCAGAGACTATTGTGACTAATGTTTTAGGACTCAAGCTTTGAGAGGTTTGGGTTCCTAAATCCTAGCTTGACTTTCTTTTATAGACATACTCCTCCGGTGGATTAAGTTGTGTTGTTGATAGTGGGTGCACTAACCACATGATAGGGGAGAAGAGTATGTTTACTTATCTTGACAAGAATGGAGGAGATCAAAACAACATCATGTTTGGCAATAATGGAAAAGGAGAGGTAAAAGTCATAGGTAAAATTGCCATCACTAACAATATTTTTATCTCCAATATCCTTCTTATTGAGTTATTGAGCTATAATTTTTTATCAGTGTCTCAATTATGCAAAATGGGATATAATTGTTTATTCACTAATGAGGATTTGACTGTCTTGAAGAGAAGTGATAGCTCTGTTGCTTTTAAGGGAAGGCTAAGGGGTGATCTCTATCTAGTTGACTTTGAGCTAGATGAAATGAACATAAAACCTTGCTTGATTGCTAAGTCCTCTATGGACTGACTTTTGCACTGAAGGCTAGCCCATACGGGGATGAGAAACTTATCAAATCTCTTAAAAGACAAGCACATCCTTAGGCTTACTAATGTTTCTTTTGAGAAAGGTCGTGTGTGTAGTGCTTATCAAGCAAGAAATCCTTATCCTATGATGAACATCATGACTACTTCGAGGCCTCTTGAACTCCTTCCAATGGACCTTTTTGGACCTGTCGCTTACATAAGCATTGGACATAACAAATATGATTTTGTAATTATTGATGATTATTCTCGTTTCACTTGCGTATTTTTTTCTCTACGATAAAAATGAAGCACAAGACACCTTTAAGTGTTTTGTCAGGCGTGCACAAAATGAGTACGAAGTTAAGATCAAGAGTGTGTGAATCGATAATGGAGAAGACTTCAAGAATACTCAAGTTAAAGAATTATTTGACAAAGAAGGCATTAAGCACAAATTCTCTACCCCATATGATCCACCTCAAAATGCATTGTTGAAAGGAAGAATCGAGGACTCATCGAAGTGGCAAGAACTATGCTTTATGAGTACAAGATGCCAAATATTTTTTGGGCAAAGGCTGTCAACTTCGCTAGCCATGCAATCAATCGTCTTTACCTTCATAAGATATTGAAGAAAACATCCTATGAGCTCTTGACTAGTAAGAAATGCAAAGTATCTTATTTTTGAGTCTTTGAATGCAAGTGTTACATTCTTAGCAAAAGGCATAGGCCTTCCAAGTTTGCACCCAAGGTAGATGAATGTTTTTTTGTCGGTTATGAGACAAATGCTCATGTATATCATATTTTTAATAAATCTTTGGGTATTGTTGAAACTATGAGAGATGTGATGTTTGAGTAGACTAATGGCTCCCAAGTGGAGCAAGTTGAGTTTGATGTGCTAAGTAAAGGAATATCAAGTAATGACATTGAGAAGAAGGCAATAGTTGAGGTGAGACCACAAGATGTGGAGGAAGAGCCAAGAGATGCCAAGCAAGCTCCTTCCACTCAAGTGACATCTCCAGGTCCAAGAGTTGATCAAGGAGTTGATCTAGCATGAGTGGATGGGATTGATGCAGAAGGCACTCAAGAGCAAAGAGACACCATGCACACTCAAGTCTCCCAGTGCACCATCCAAGGATTCATCAAACCATGAAAAGGGATCACTTGGTTGACAACACACTTAGACACATTCAAAGAGGGGTAACTACTTGTTCTAGAATTATAAATTTTTATGAACATTACTCTTTTGTATCATCTTTGGAACCAATTAGGGTGGAGGATGTACTTGGTGATTATGATTGGGTGATGGCCATGCAAGAATAGTTAAACAATTTTACATGCAATGAAGTATGGTCATTGGTGAAATGGCCTAAGAAAAATGTCATCGGCATCAAGTAGGTCTTTCACAACAAGCAAGATGAATATGGAGTAGTGACTCGCAACAAAGCATTGTTACTAGCACAAGGGTATACCCAAGTTGAAGGACTTGACTTTAGTGAAACCTTTGCACTAGTTGCTCACCTTAAGTTTATTCACATTCTATTACCATATGCCACCAACCATGATTTCAAAATTTATAAAATGGATGTCAAGAGCGCTTTCTTGAATCAACTAATCTCGCAGTTGGTATATGTGGAGCAACCCCTAGGCTTTGAATACCCCATGTATCCAAACCATGTCTACAATATTCACAAGGCACTCTAGAGCTTAAGCAACTACCAAGACATGGTATGAATGCCTTCATGATTTTCTTTTAAAAAATAGCTTTGAGATAGAAAAAATCGACACTACTCTCTTCACTAAGAAACTCAAGGATAATTTATTTGTGTGCCAACTATATATCGATGACATTATATTTGGTTCTACTAACCATTTATTTAGTGATAAGTTTAGTAGGATTATGACCAAGAGGTTCGAGATGTCTACAATGGATGAGTTTAACTTCTTCCTCGGGTTTCAAGTTAAGCAACAAAAAGAGAAAACCTTTATTTGGGAGATAAAGTAGCTCAAAAACATCCTCAAGAAGTTTGGGATGGAGGGACCAAAGTCCATCAAAACTCCAATGCCTACCAATGGACATCTTGATCTTGATGAAAATACTAAATCCATGGATGAAAAGGTATATCGGTTCATGATTGGCTCTCTTCTCTATCTGTGTGCATATAGACTGGATATAATGCTAAGTGTGTGCATGTGTACTCGCTTCCAAGCGGCACCAAAAGAATATCATCTTGTTGTGGTGAAGAGAATTTTAAGATACTTGTGGTACCTGAAGGGGTGCACCTTTGATCTCACTAGCTACTCTGATTTCAATTATACTAGGTTTAAGACCTCCCCTACGTCTTTGTTCACCAGTTTTCGATCCAGTTTCTACGTCCGTTACTCTCCCACTGTAACTACGGGAGTGTTAGACCACTGGATCACTGGAATTTATAGATCCAATCTCCCTCCCTGTATAATGTTGTGTCTTAGACTTATTGTAAACATTCTTACATATTCACAAACCTGATATTTGGTTTTCCATTTGGTCCACTATTCACCTATTTCACCCGTTCATGTAGAATAACCTTCTTATAGGAAGCTTCATAAATTTAATAACAGGTACATATAGTTCTCTGTGTTGCTTATTTCGTGGCCATGAAGCATTTTAGAGTCTACATCCTACCAGTAACCAATGTAGCTAAACCGTGCTTCATCATTGCTGGCACCGCTTAGTATTCTTAAAAACATATAACCACTGTGGAATGATTTGACCATACAACAATACACGTGTTGTGAATTAGTTAAACTAATTTATTTTCTAGAAAATACGACTGAAATTAACGTTGTGTTCTTCTAGCATAATCTGATTGCATGAGATCTCAACGACTACAATTATATCGTATTTGATATTCTAATTTGTAACAATGTATACCAATACTTTAAATAGTCTGTTGAAATAGGTGTAATGTGGGAATAAAAAAACATCCTACGCAGCAAAAACTGGATTTAGGGAATAAGATAGATCAGACCCCATTTGTTTGGTATGCTCATTAAAATTCATGGTACATGTATTTTTCTAGATAAATCATCAAGAAGATCATGGAGACAAATTTAGGGACGATAGGAATTCACGATCCTCACCTTAAAAACATCCACTTCTCTGTCCTTTTCCTTGGAAGCAGCCTAGAGTCTACCTTTTGAGAAATGACGAGAACAGCCAACATTTGGGATCAGCCCAAAGCTATCACAATTTATTCTCTTAGTTTTATGGCTACAATGTCGGCCCCTTTTTTTTTGGACGCAACATTGTTTTCCGCTCTTCGTGCGACGGCTAGCTTAAGGGACAGCTCTTTTTTATTCTCTGCGACCGGACGGATGAATCAGGAGCAGAGGGCGAGAGATTTGGCCGCGACGGAGTATTCGCGCGTGCGGCGGCGTTTTCGCGATCCCGACGCGAGAGATTGGAGGGGCGGAAGAGGAACGCGAGACGCGGACGTTGATGTTGGCTTGCGGCGCTGCTCGTGATGGTGGGGGAGGTGGGCCGGAGGGGAGACGGAAGAGAAAACTCACGAGATCCCACGAGCTGGCTGTGGGGTCAACAAAACGCGGGTTTAGTCGCCGTCTTTTCTCTCTCCCCCCTTAATTCTCCCTCCTAAGAATACGATGGTATACGGTGTTTTCTGGAATCCGCTGAATCAGACTATTGTACCTTGATCTTAGGCAGGCACGAGCGTCTGTCACTCCCTATCCGGTCCACACGCTTTGGGCCCGGCCAGTGGCCTATCCGGATCTCGCCACAGCTTGGTTGGCTCGATAAGCGATGAGGCCCACCGATGCTGCAAGCCCAGTGGCGGGCATGGTCCGCATAGCAGGTTCGCCCTGTCGCCATGGTTGCTACGGCGGCGCTGACTCGTCATCCGCCAAAGCGTCTGCTCGTGGAGATCCCGCCAGAGCGTCGGTAGATGCGTAGAGGTGACCACCGTTGCATGACATATGGGATGCCGTGGAATTTGCCACCCACCGCCAATTCCCAATTTCTAACGTGGGATACCACCGTCTATTCTCTCTTCAAATTAAAAAAAACTCTAATTATTTAAAATTTAAAATAGATTTTATGTTTACAATGTAACCATATAATCTTTTAAATTATTTTTTTAATTCCATAACGAGCACTTTACTTGTATAAATATAAAAAATAGAGTATCATTTTTAAAATATAAAAATTTATATGATTATAAAATAATATAAGTGTTTATATAACATGGATTAAAAAAGAAATCCATATATTTTTAGCAATTAGTATTTGCTAAGCAATTTAGAAATGCTTATATTTTAAAACGAAAGAATAACGCATGTAGTTATAGATTTCAACTACATTATGATAATCTTTGAGTAAAGAGAGAGATGATGGAGAAAACGATGGGTCAGTGAAGCTACGGGTTAGGGAGAGAAAGGTGGGACAGAAGTCACGGAAACGAGGAGAGGAGAGAAAGAAATAAGAGAACGTGGATTGGGTCGGCTGATGACGTAGGTGGGCTGGATGCGGGCTTTTGTCGTCCTGCGATCGTGCACGTCTGGGCCGAGCGAACGTCTGCGAACAGGGCCCTCTATTTCATACCAGAAGAAAAGAATTGTTGCGATTTTCGAAGACTCCAACAGTATTCCGGTAATCTCACCCCCACCTGTCTGGGCCGAAAAAGAAAAATGGGGCTGGTGGTGGTAACCTTACCGCCCCTGAATCCCTTGTCCGCCACCTGCGCCCTCCCGCACGCGCCTCCTCCCTCGCTCTCCCGCCTCCCTCCGCCTCCCTACCCCCTAGAACCTTCCAGAAGCGGCGGGAGGCACGCAAGGCGGGGAGCCCGACGAGCGCGCCCCCGCCTACGGAAGCTTCTGGAAGCTAGAGGGAGAGGGAGACGGGACGGGAGGATGGGGACTTCGGATCTGGACCGGCAGATCGAGCAGCTGAAGCGGTGCGAGCCGCTGACGGAGGCGGAGGTCAAGGCGCTCTGCCTCAAGGCCATGGAGATCCTCGTCGAGGAGAGCAACGTCCAGCGCGTCTACGCCCCCGTCACGGTGACGCCCCTTCTCCCTCCCCCTCCCCTTCCCTCCCATCTCAGTCTTGCTTCGATTCGCCTCGGTCGAAGTCGCTCTTGGCGATTTGAACACTTACGAGCTTTGCTGATCTGAGGCTAAGGATTCGATTCTAGTGGTTTAGGCATACCTGTGATTGTGATAAGCTCGTGGTTGGATTACGGTTCTAGGGTTTGCCTGCTCGGTGGATGTACTTGATGCTTGTGTGATCGTCCTTGGGAGCTGGTTTTGGGAGAATATGTTTCTTTCTTGTTGTGCCGTTAGGGAGAGTGCTATTGTAATGTGTATGCTTAGCTGGATGGTTATTTAGTTTAGTGAATACATGTTGTAATGTGTATGCTTAGCTGGATGGTTATTTAGTTTAGTGAATACATGTAAACAACCATTCAGTCCAGCATACATGTGTTCAATGGTTGATTTTGATATCCAACCATTGAACATTGCACACAGCTGCTTGAGTTTGTATGCAAATGGTAAGTTCCACCACTTTTAATCTTTGATTTTGTTTGTGGCAACATTTGCTTTCAGAATAAAGCTAGAGCGGTGTTATTATTTTTTCCCTTTCTTCTTGTTAATCACTTTCTTCCTATCATGTCATAAAAATACATATATTTACAGTACTATCTTTGTTTTTCCGAAAGACAAGCTCCATCGCCTTGCAGATGTTCTTTCATTTGAGATCGTGTCAAACTGATTTCACTTAATCTTCTGAATATTATGTTGATTCAGCTACTATTTTCTATTTCATTTTGTAAGTTAAATCATTCTAATCCGTGCAAAAGCATTATAGAAAACATGACCAAATTTAATCCAATATTCCTACTTTAGCTGTATTGGCACACAAGAAAGCATTGGTAGTCACAGACTGCAGTTAAGTGGTGTGTATTGGATGGAAGGATGATGAATCAACGTAAAAGTGACATTTATTATTAAACAAAGCTAAAATTCTAAGATGATTTATATTGAAAAATAGAAAGGTTTTTGTCTTACACAATAGCATATCAGTCCCACATGGGTAGGGTAATCCAGTCCCTGAACCTCATGGTAGAATTTTATTGACTGAACACAGCTTAATAACCCAAAATAACTTGTTAACGCAAAGCTTAGTTGCATCAGGTAGCATTTGCATCATGTAGAATTGGCATCATGTTGCAAAGCTTACTTGCATTGTGATAGTACTTGCATCATGTCCTTGGAACATTATTCCTGGGTCACTGCCCGAGCATTAATGGGGGCATGATAGAACAAATATCTTACTGCTGGGTAGTTATTTTGTTATTTCTCTATGAGTTCAGAAAAGTGTTATAGCAGTAAGTAATATTTTTCTGTTGCACTCAGATATGTGGAGATATTCATGGACAATTCTATGACATGAAAGAACTGTTCAAAGTTGGAGGTGACTGCCCAATGACAAACTACTTGTTCCTTGGGGATTTTGTTGACCGAGGATTTTATTCTGTTGAAACTTTTTTGCTTCTGTTGGCCTTAAAGGTAAATGCTGCTGACACTAATAAGATTTTGTTGGTGTCTACTTGTTTGTATGTTTCAATGTATGCTGATGCTATTCTCCCAAGACATTGTAAGCAGTAATAGTTTGATTACCAGTTTACCACACCTAGTAGTGTTTATGCAGATACATATTTATATAAACCACCCAATGTTTTAAGTTTTTTTTAGTGTGCTTTATTTCGTTGTAATCAATCTTTTTACATGCCTTCTGTTGAGATTGTGCGCACTAAAATTTCCTAATCCTAGTTCAGTATTTAAAATAAATTAAGTTCTGTTTGAAGGTGCAAGTTCATGTTATTTAGTTTCCCATCCTAACTGCTATGATAAATATGCATTCAGGTTAGGTACCCAGATCGTATAACTTTAATACGAGGAAACCATGAGAGCAGACAGATCACACAGGTAAGGAATCCTTTCAAGCTGAACATACTACACTAATGTTATGAGAAGATATCTTGTCATTGAGCTTGTGCATTCTCTGCAGGTGTATGGCTTCTATGATGAGTGTCTTCGTAAATACGGCTCAGTGAATGTCTGGAGATATTGCACAGATATATTTGACTATTTAAGGCAACTTTCTTATGTTTCTTTTGTTATGAATTCAGTGATAGTACTAGTCTTTGCTTCTTTAGTTTAAAATATACAAAAACTGATTGCAGCTTATTTCTCTTTTCAGTTTGTCTGCACTCATCGAGAACAAAATATTTAGCGTCCATGGAGGCCTTTCTCCTAATATTACAACTCTTGATCAGGCAAATTATTCTCCATTGTTATTTTTAAGTTATACATTCTATTTCTATTATTGATATATCATGTGCACCCCAACAGATAAGAGTAATAGATCGCAAGCAAGAAGTCCCTCATGATGGGGCCATGTGTGACCTTCTTTGGTCTGATCCAGAGGATGCTGTAGATGGTTGGGGATTAAGTCCACGAGGTGCAGGATACCTATTTGGTGGAAATGTTGTTTCTTCTTTTAACCACACAAACAACATAGACTATATTTGCCGTGCTCATCAACTAGTCATGGAAGGGTTCAAGTGGATGTTCAATAACAAGATTGTCACTGTATGGTCTGCTCCTAATTACTGCTACAGGTACTTGAATACTCAGCTAACATAAAACTATTTTTGAAGTGTGATGATGAATCCTATAGGTTTATCTGCTGACAATGATCAGATGGTCAATGTTTATTCTAATGTCTACTACTACCCAAAATGGGTTGGGAATGGATTGGCCACAGGCACTGAGGGTCAGAGGGGGGCTTGTAGGGAGCTTGGGATTATAGTCAAAACATAAAATGATGGATGACATAAGATCTTGAATACAGTTATTTGTGGTTTCTGCTGTTCTGATCATCTTGTATATAATTATGTTCGAGTTGCTAAAATCAAGTTGTAATGTAAACTAACTTTTGTAGATCTACTAGTAGCATGCAAATACGTTTACAACAGGCCAGATCTATAAGATTGGAGATGGACTAGGATCCATAAGATTGGAGATGGGCTGGGAGGATAGATTAGGTAAAACATTAGATCCTGCAGTGGTTATGTACACTTCACGTGGTGAGAGGAGGAAAGGGAAGGAGGACGACTGTGCTTTTTAGTAGTAGAGATACTGCATATCTCCTAAGCGGCTCCTATACTCAAATGTTGTGTAAAATTGTAATGGTTAGATTTCAGATATCATTATGACATAGAGGTTATCTAAATTGAGGTGTTTTGGATCACCTAGACACCTCCCTTTAGTTATTTTGTTGCTGATACTGAATATTTTTTACTCCAGAGCTTTCTTTCAAGCGTTCTGTGATCTTACATGGGTATCTTGTATTTTTGTCCCTTCACGCTCCTTGCAATTGTCTTATAGGTGTGGCAATGTTGCTGCAATCCTAGAGCTTGATGAGAATCTCAATAAGCAGTTCCGTGTATTTGAAGCTGCCCCACATGTATGTATTAACCACCTTTACCATTACCGCTGTGACGCATTATTGATTAGCATCTAATTTGCCTTATGTGCCATCAGGAATCAAGAGGTGTTCCTGCAAAGAGGCCAGCGCCAGATTACTTTCTGTGATCCGCAGATTCAATACACTGCTTGTCCTGCAAACAAGCACTGTGATTAAGCCTTGCAGGCTCCCACTTTCTGAGATGAGCTGAGCACATGCTTTACAGGACTAGCCAGGAGGTGCTTTCGAGATGTATAAATTGATTTAAGTCTCCAGTCTATCATTTGTAAGGGAGTTACTGTCGCCATCCGGGCTTTCAGAGAGTAGCTCACATTTGAGCTTGATAAAAAAAATGCCCCCGTGAAGGGAGTGGTGTAGGTGAAGCCACTCCTGTGATTCCATGGGTGTGCGTTGGTCCATGACGTAAAATTTTGTTGCTAGCCCCGTTGTCCCCAGGAAATCCTGTGCTGGAGTATTTATTGTTTTCAGAATGCAAATTCTGGAAGTTTTGTAGTTGGGCATTTGCTCAAATTTTAGCGTAAAACTTTATACTTTTATATCCTTGGTGGCCCAAAAATGAAGGTGGAAAAATTAAAAACAATAAAAGACCTCTAAATTAAATCCGAGATTAAGATATAGTAAAATTGGACATAGTCAGGCGTTAATTTTTTTACAATTTTTATAAAAAGATAGGCATTATTTTACTGAGAGGTCAAATTAAATTATTAAAATGCAAAACATAGTTAAATCATAATTAAAATATTTTACTCATACATATCGAAACATCAACAAATTCACAAGAGTCGAAAACAAAAATATAAAACACATTAAAACCAAAATATAAAACATATTAAAATATCTGATGTAACATTTTGATTCAATATAAGTAACATTAACACTAAAAACATTAAAAAATTATTCTTTGTCTCCTGACTTCTTCCCAGCCAACAATGACGATTAATCAGTCCCCCCCCCCCCTGGAGAGTGGCATGTCGGTACAGGAGCTCTAGAGAGTGGCAATGTTTGTGTAGAAATTGCACCATTGCCCTCATGACTTGCTTTCTTGATGCATCATTACTTTCCCTTGTTGCTCTTCGTAGTGGACAAGACCTACAACACCGTTCTTGACATGTGGACATGGATAGTTTGAGAGCAACAAGCTTACGTGGTTATAATAGGAGAGAGAACAATGTGCCAATACCTCATCTTTCCTGCTTGCCCCATGGATTTGGGGAGAGATGGAGTGGGAGGAGTGGATGACAATAAAGACTATATCACGAAGGCTAAAGTGTGATTTTTTTCGGTGTGTCGAGCGCTTGAGCACGAGTATTCTTTAGTAAAATATAATTTTACTGTGTAGACCTACGTTAATTTATTTTTTAATTAAATATATTTTTTCTACTCTCGTTATGGTAAAATATAGTATATTTTAGAAACGGAGGGAGCAGCTCGTATTCGTTTTATCCAAGTACTCGCATTCCTCTCGTGTCTCTTTTTGTTCCTAGGGGCCCACATGTCAGTCTGACGGAAAAATCCTCTTCTCATCTCCTCCGGTCCCATCGCCTCGTCATCACTCACCCAGTCGGGCTCAGACTGCGAGACACTTCCCCTCGCTTCGTTGGCCTCCACTTCACTCGCTCCGGTACCCGCCTCGCCGGTGCGCGCCACCGCCGCCGCCGCTCCTCGCACTCGGCCATCCGATGGACGCTGGAGGCGCCCGCCTGAGCCGCTCCTCCACGCGGTACGGCCCCGTCGGCAACACTGCCTCGTCCTTCAGCGGGCCCGTCAGGAAGTGGCGCAAGGCCTGGGTCCCCATCGGCGGGGTCGGCGGAGGGGCGGGGTTCGCGGGGATGATGGGGCCCATGGGAGTCTCCAGGGGCAACAAGGTGGTACTGTTCAGGTGGGCGCCCGTGAACGGCGGCGCAGCCGGAGGTGGCGGTGGCGGCGACGGCGACGAGGCGGCCGCGGCCACAAGGCGGCACTTTGTTCCGGTGAGGCTTCTTGACTGCATAGATTGTTTCTCTACATTGTTCGCTTGCTTTATTAGGCTCATATTGGGTTCGATTTGCTTGCCATTTAGGTGTTCTTCGATTTTCTACGATTTCAATTTGATTTACAAAGATAAGTCTGGAAGGGATAATTCCGCTTCGTATTGGATGAACATTTCATACTTAGTCTGCGCAACTAGTTTCGAGAAGATGATCTTATGAGAATCTGGTGGTTAATGTGCTAGGCATCTAGGGTTTGGTCATTAACTTGGGTTTTGCTAGGGTTTAGTGGTGTAATTCTTGTCTTATGTGCTTCGAGGGATTCCTTCTCCTTCTTGGAGCGGATGCTAGTTTGAATTAGTGATAGCCGGCTATGTAGTTTCATGGTCTGAATCCTGGTGATCTACATTTGTAGTGATTACCTATTTGCCTGCGCATCTGCGTCAAGGGTCTAATCTTGGCCTTGTAGTTAGGAATGTAAGGACTCATGACATCTCTCAATATAATCATTGATTCATTTTGCTGATGTTAGCCTGAATACCGTCCCATTATCTTAGCTGTGGGATATTGACTGGATACCTAGTTCTTAATCAACTCAAGTTTGATCTGTAGCTGATATAGTTGTGGATGCACTCAATTATTGGATAGGCCTTAGTTTTCTTTTCTTTTTCCTTAATCAGTTGCCAATGATGTGGCTGTTCATATTATTATTACATCTAGATCAGACTATCAGAGCTACTAGATGCACTCAAATCTGTGATTACGGATATTTGTGCACATTGAAAAAAAGTACCTGCCACTAAGGTGTAAATCTATTTATTCCCTCAGCTATTTTTTCAGAATAGTTTCTATACCTCAGCATGCCCTCAGCTATAGATAGGATCTCTCTCTCTCTCCACCAGCGCAGCATGTCATCAGATCAGGATCATCTCACTGCACACCATGCATCCACATTCCACACCGGCTAGCTGACATTTATTCTAACCAGCAAATCCCCTCTGAAGAATATCATCCCTTGCTGCCTACAGATCTTCTATCAGGCCAAATTGCTCCCCTCTGCCTCCCCATCCTGGAACAGAGTGAGAAGGCAACAAATCTAATACAGCAATTAAAGCAGAGGGGGTCACTGTGGCCTTGAGCCCATGACCATGTATTAGGTACCAACCAATGTCTTGTGGAGGATTGGATTCCTGCTACATCATCCTAGCATATCTTCATTGGGAAGACGTATGAGCACGAACACATTGCCTATACAGAGTAGCATCAGTACTACTAAAAGAAGCGAAAGCAGAAGGCTAGCCAAATTAGTTCAAATAAAACTAGCATCCTTGAAGCCAATGAAAATGATTTAATAATTGAAAATATAGAAGCAGGCAAAGAGAAAAACTGTCTGTTTATCCCCCACTCTGTATCCAATTGCTGTGCTAAAGCATAGATGCAAAGAGAGGATAGAGGAAATGGAGGAAGAGGAAAATGTCGGAAGCTGACATGTTGGGCCCATTAGTTTTGAGAGTTTTATATTTGAATCGCTTTGGCTAAATTTGTCCATGTGGGCAGCACAAACCCTTCCTTACTATGCCATTTCAGCAAAAACCACAGTATATTTGGTATCTCAATTTATTGAGTCATCAGTTGTAGTGTTTTCTTTTGGAGGTTATCCATTAGCTTCATTTGTTTGGTAAGACCTCTACTTAAAAGGAATCTGGACATTTATGAAGACATGCAACAACAGAAGTCCTCTCTCTTTTTTTCCCTCATCCTCCCTCTACACCAAGCCATCCCTGGTTGTGATTGATTCATATAATAATTGAATAGTTTCTACATTTTATAATTTCTTATTGCTGAACAATTTCATGTAATCTCATCCTGATACCTGAGTTGTAGCTATCCAACTATATGTATAGAATTGTTACAGATACATCTGTTCTGTGGTCAGTGGTCACCTCTTCTCTCTTGTGTTGAATGAACTGATGTAGGATCTGTTATGACCAATTATACCAACATATGCTTCTGAACTTTCTTCCCCTCCCATTCAACATTCAATTCAGTTTCTCATGTTCATTTAATTCCTTTTGTATTAGGTACTGTCAGTTTTACCCCTGTTCTGTCAAAACATTTTACAAAACTTCTGTGTAAAATTTTCCTACGAAAAAACCATGCAACTCATTCATGTCCATATCCTCTTTCAGGCTTCAGGCGTGGCACAAAATTCTAGCAAGAAGAGCGGCAGCACCGAGCTGAACTTGAACCTTGGCTTGGAAGACCCAGATGATGATAGTGATGCTGATTTGAGCACAGACGAGCAGCACGACAGCGGCAGTAACCTACGTTCAGAAAACAGACTGAAGAGGAAAGCTTTTTAGCCCCCAACACCTTCAGGATGAGAACTCATGCGGCCATGTGAGGCCACTGTAATCTTATTAGCACCTATCTCCTAGCTCGTAGCTTGTATTAGCCATTAGCTTCTGTGTATTGTAGTCCAGAACAATGCATTAGTCTGTCAGTTGTAGTGTTAGCATCCTGTGCCAGTGTGCTCCCTACCTTGAGCTTACGATGTAGCAACATGTTATTGCAGTGTTAATTCGTGAGCTTGTCGGGTTGGAAATAGGGTTTGTAACCTGATGCAAATAGTAGCCTTTGCATAAGTGTTATCTTGTTGCATGCCTGCTATTAATGGACTGCCTTCAGCGATGGCTTGCATTTGGCTTTTCCAGGTTCCCTTTGTAAGGTACAGCATTTTACTTTATTGTACAGGAGTCATGCACTTAGTTACATGTACTGAAAGATGTTTTGCTTGGCCAGTTACGAGCATGTTTGGAGAACATGAATTTCATACAGAACATTAAATTGTCACAGCGCTCCCTTTTGTAATAGATTGCCGTTTATTAAACATGCCCTGCAGCTGACATAACGTCGCAAATACAACCAATATGAACTTGCATGCAAGTGCAAAAAAAACCACATGTAATTAACCACCAGTGACTACTACTCTGTCAAAGTTATGACAGGAGCTCCTCAAAAAAAGTTCAGTCAATCAAGGTAACTGCACCAGCTTCCAAAGTACTGGTTGAGCATTCAACAGGTATGTATTCAGTACAATTCATGAAACCAATGCTAAAATGTTCTAGATCCATAACTACCAGGCGGCATAATAAGTACACATCAAGTCATGCAACAATATCATGCGTTTAATGTTCAACAACCAACCTTCAAGCAGTAAAATTGTTCGAACTGTACACAAATAATGGTCACACAGCTATAACGACAGTGTTTCTAAAGAGCATAGATAAATTACCAAAAAAAATTCAAAATAAGAACATTTCAACCAATCCAACAGAAAAATACAACCATAGGTCATGATCAATAACTCTGAATCCCAAGATGCTTGGGCTCCCCACAATATGCAGAAACATGGATATCAGAAAAATACATGATGTCATACCTTTACAACAGAAGCAACAGTTCCTGAAGGTTCTGAGGGGTCAGGAATTTGAAAGATTGCACAATGTCTACTAGGATCAAATTTCTCATTCAAAGGATCAAACATTTCAATTCCAAACTTTTTAAAGACCTGTTCAAATTTGAGGGCATATATTAAAATCCGGGTACACGGTCCATTTCATCACACATTATGGGAATAATACTTAAAAAACAACATATCATTTCAGTTTCAAACAAATTAGAGTAGTTTAGAGTTAAAACCCAACAAGATTCTCAAATCATAGTTTAGATACGTCAATAGTTGCTTTCTAAGTACTCATATTCAAGTACAGATGCTTAGGTATATCCTACTCTTTCAAGTCCCATCTTATTTTCTCTCGTCATGTTAATTTCGGTCTTTTTCTATTTTCTCACATTATTATCCTGACTTAGAATTCTATAATGTACTGGTCTCTGAAGACCTTCTTTAGACTTGGCTAAACCATCTTAACCGATGTTGGATAAATTTTTCTTCAATTAGTACTACTCCTAGGCGATTACGTATATTTTTATTTCGGATTCGATTCATTCTTATATGACCATAAGTTCAATGTAACATACGTATTTTTGTAATACTCAACTGTTGAACATAACTTCTTTTTATGCACCAACATTCTGTCATATACAACATAATAGGTCTAATCGTCGTTTTATAAAACTTGTCTTTTAACTTCTGCGGTACCCTCTCATCACAGAGGATGATAGATACTTGGCATCACTTTATCCAACCTATTTTGATTCTGTAGCTAACGTTTGCATCAATATCCCTATCCATCTATAGAATCGATCCCATATATCAAAGTGCCCTTCTTAGACACTACTTGACCTTCTAAACTCACATATCCCTCCTCGTGTACAATGGTGTCAAAGTTATATATCAAGTATTCAGTCTTAATTCTAATTACTCAAATCTTTGACCTCAAGAGTCTACCACCACAACTCTAGTTTCTTATTTACTCTCTCGGCTTTCATCAACTAGCACCACATCATCTGCAAAGAGCATACACCAAAAGATATACTCTTGTATGTTTCTTATAACCTTATCTATTATTAAGACAAAGAGGTATGGCTCATCGCTAATATAGTTCTATTTTAATCGAAAAGTAACATATATTACCATCATTTATTCGAACACTAGAAATGCTTCTAAAAGGCATTATAACATGTGCAACAGATTACCTCACCAAGTTGCTTATCTGTCATGTCCACACCCTCCAATAGTGTTTTTAGTAGTGGAACAGCTCCAGTAGAATCTTTAGATGAATCTATTTTTGAGAAGTTTTCCTTGACAACAGTGGATGCCCTAGTCAAATTGTCAGCAACATCTAACAAGTTCTTGGAGAAATTCTGCATATATAATTGCCATAGACTCTATAAGAAAGACTAACTTCTTAATGCAAATGAATATAAATATCGGTACATATAACATGATCTAGTGATTTGAAATTTCAAGCTAGAGGTCAATAGGTAATGGCAACAGATCTGTACTGCAAACTTTTTTGAGTTCTCAGATTCACGCTTTGTCCTAGCCATGATATTTTCCATTTCTGCATAGCTTCGCAAAACCTTGTCCATCATATCATTGATTTCTTCGTCTTTTGACTTCAACAAGCCATCCTTCTCAAGAACTAGCTTCACCAGGTCCTCCTTTGACAAATCAAGGTCTTTGGTACCTGAATCAGCAAATGCGGCTCATTTAGACCCTCACCTTTTAATAGGCTTGTGCCAGGGTGGCACATGAAGTTCTGTGAACCTTTGTTGTGGTGCTTTCTCAACATGAACTACTACCTTGATTTGACATATTTGTGGCATTCTCCTGGTCTTTTTGTTGGTTTTCCTCCTTATCACTTTGTTATGGGGAAGTGGATGAAAACCCAATTCTTTGAAAAATAGTGGTTGAGTATCTCAATGGCTGATTCGACATATATGGGACCTGCTTGTCAAAGAAGTAAACAAATTAAGAATAGAAAGGATATGGCAATGTCGTCCAGTTAAAACTGACATCATTTAAGTTACATTATGCATGTGGGTTGGGGGTAGGGAACCTTGCAAATTAAACAATAAGAGAGTAAATTTATTTTTTTAAATAAAAACAGGAGATCTGCTAATTCTTTGCCACAATAGCAGAAAAATACAAGATGCAGGTGCGATTCAAGAAAGTGATACAAGTAAACAGAAGAACAACAAAAACATGCAGGCTACCAACCAACTATTTCTTCCTTGATCATGACAATGACGGCTGAAGTCCAGATTTAATCCCCAAAATATTTAGTGAATTCAGTGTTTCTTCGTGGAAGTGCATGTTAACTTTGATGTATCATAAAATTTCTCACTCCTTCTTGTAGAACTGGTGCGGCGTATTGAAATAAAAGTGTTTCTACACTTAGGAAATAATAAAATTGAGTATACCATACAGTCATTTCTGTGATGTATTGTCAATCATGTCACGCAAGTAACTATCCAGACAAACAAATCCTTTGATCCATTAACTACAATCTCTGACGATTACTAATTTTCTCGCAATATAAGGGTGAATTCATTTCAACTTTCTTCATCACAATTATAAACTATAATACAATAAAACCCTAAAACCCATCGAAACAACACCAAAGGAGAAATCTTGGCGCGCAACAGAGGTGGCGAAAGCACTACAAGAAGCCTCCAAGAACGCTCACCCTGAGACACGGCTCCGCGGCCGCCGCCTTGGCCACCACGGAGAGCGCCGACGCCGTCCGCCTCCTCGCGGCAGACGCCGCCGCTGCAGCGACGCATTGCCTCGACGCCCGGGCGAGGAGGCGCGACGCCACCATCTGGTCGGTCCCCTCTACGCCGCGGCGGAGTCGATTCGAGGCGAGTTAGTATCGGGGAGGCTCGGTTTGCGAAGGGGAGGAAGGAGGCGGCGGCGGGAGCAGGATGGAAGCGTCCAGAAGGGGAAGGCAACGGCAGTTTGGCTTGAGAGAGGCGAAGAACGTTATGTTGAAAGAGAGAGAATAACTGTTATGCCCATCGACACGGGCGTGTTGCAGGCGATTGGTAGAGGCTAGAGGGGGCATTTGTGTCTTTGCGCTGGGTGGTTTATGACATCAACTTATTGCTCAAGAAGGGTTTTAATGTAATCGTATTACAGTTCTACTACTGTTACTATCTTCTTTCATTTTAAGATTATTTAACGGTAAGTTAAAACATTATCTTTTAAATTTTAAATTGCTTAGATTTTTTTTAACATCTGATTGGCCATAAAATCATTGTAGACAAGGAAATTATAGGAATTAGTGTAAATGTTTATATTGTTATGGTAAAAAATTTAAAAATATTTATATTTTGAAATGGATGGAGTTTTTTTATCACAGGTATAAATGAGAGGAATAAGGTCTCAACAATATATAATATGGATCATTATTGTAGTTTAACAAACTAGCGATGCTGGTAAAGAACTGCAACTTTTATCAAAAAAAAAAAAAGAAGAAGAAAGAACTGAAACTTGTAAACAAATCTAGTTGCTCTGCTTGTTTTGCTACTGATGTCTACAGACAGAATTCACGGGGAAAATGTCAGTAGTAAGAAGAAATTTGTTTCACCCCTATACAAAACACAAAATAGCAAATATTCCATATCATATTACTGATGTAGGACTTCATCACTACAATTTGGATTTTCGTAGTATATTATAGAAAAATATATTTTTTATGTTATCAAATTGTTTTGCGAAGGGAATCAAATGGCAAAATTTCAATGTAGCTGATCCATATATACTGTTTATATTAAAGATCAGAGTTTCAAAAGGTTGGCCAAACATATGGCACTCTGATTCATTGTTTGAGATGGAAGGAATATATTAGTACGGAGTACTTAGTAGGAGGAGGAAAATTGTAGTGCAGCAAATTGTATTAGGAATCCATTTATATTAATCAATGAATTTAAAATGCAACATATGTCAAAACTATATATTGTAACATATGTCATTCTACTTGTGCTGACGCTGTAGTGTTCTCGTGGTAACAAAACGCATGAAATTAACTACCAAATTGGAATGAAATTCACTCGTCATAAGCTACACATGAGCCATTTGTAATTATCACACTATTTTCCCTATATCATCCCGTAAACATGACTGACAACTGACAGTGCATACTAAAAAGATGAAAGCAGTACCTTATTTATCAGACAAAACATATGTACTAACACACAATACGAATTAAACTGAAAAAAATATCTAAACATCATCCTTAACCAAAAAAAATCAGTCACAGAAGATGGTTCTACAGGCACTAGTGCACTTCACTTCCTCTCCTTAGCATCATAATTCATAACCATGATTCTAGCATGCAAAAGATCAGGCAATTTATGCTGCACATATTTGCTTGCTCATGTTACCATTTGTATGATATTAACTCTTACATCCTTTGTTTCTTCAACCTCAGGCATTATATATGCCCTGATGTCTTAGCCTCTCAAAATGCGAGATTGGTCTGAATGAGAAGATCAAAGGAAAAAATGGGCAAACACCGTTCACCGCCATTGAGGAGGAAGAATAGCCAACAAAAGCGCAGGATGCCGCCATTGTACACATCTGCGTGGCCTCCTCAAGAATGCTGGAGCATCAGAGAGCGTGTCAATTTCAGGATTGCACATGGAAGGTACGAACAAAAAATGTTCGCAGAAATCCTGCTAATTTGCGAAATCTTACTAATCTTCAGAAAACTTGAGGTTTCTAATTAGTAGATGGTTGAACTAAACACGCCCTATATAGATCTTGTTAATCTTCAGACTTCAGCTTTCTGACTAGCAGATTGCTGCAAATTTGTAAATTTAAATTGCGCCTCATTTCCATGAAAAATACTGATGTTTTGGTGAAAATAACGTTTACGCACAAATACCATGTTTCTGGGGCTCTGCAGATTTGGTCAGGACTGGCCTAGAGTTGCAGTTCGTCAGCACAAAATCTACTGATTAGTATGTATCGGTAGTTCTGTACATATGTGTTCACCGCCTGCCTTTTCGAGAATAATTTGCCCTCTGCAACTTGCAACGCAAAGCACTGCATGCTGTATAAAATGTGTACCCTTTTAATCTATTTTGTTTCTCAGATCTGCATCTATGCTGAGGAAAATTTCCTACATAGCCCGGTGAAGAAAAAGGTATTCCCTCTGTTTGCAACTGCAATTGAAACTGGGTCATCTGAATTGTGAACTATATCCGTCATCAGTTCCACCACATGAATCATATTACATACATGGCATTATTTCAGCTACAAAGTAGTTCCTCAAACTGTTATCTGCACCTTGCATGGGAAATCCCCACTGAAAGTGGTCAAATTTCACAAAAGTTGACAGTTGAGGTTACACCATAAGATAATACAACATTTCAACAAAAGATCATGCAACATTGTTTCACATATTCCATTTCCATGCCCTACCTCTACCTAACCTAGTCACATGCCATTGGATTACAGTATATACACACGTGCACATTGGTTGAATACAAATGCACCAAGTGTAGAAACATTATACAGAAGGTTGATTTATCAATGAGAAGGATTCCCCCTTCTCCAAATGAATAATCAATGAGAGCACGGTGTTAGATACTGACCCTACGAGCCAAGATTAGACAAAAAAATGCTCTACTCTTTCACCTACATATTAATAATTTTACAACAGCTGCGAAAAGATGACTGAGCCAGATGGGAACAGAAATATCAGCACTGAGATCACCTGGCCACACCCAGTATTCACTGAAGTCTGAACCTGCTACTTATCCAGAAAGTTTTTTACCTTTCCATCAGATTCAGATAGCTCAAAACTTGGGGGCCAAAAAAATAGTCCATGGACCAATTTGGCGCCATAGCAGGATGAATTGCTCAAGCGCTTCTCATCTGCTAGCTGTATAGGTCACATAAGTAGCACGTGCAGATGGTTAATCACTTCAACTTCCAGGTGAGGGAGGCCTATGACTATATGGTACGTAATAGGAGGTTTCCTGCCCAATTGATGTATGGAGAAGAGGATTCCATCGATCAAAGATGATGCGGCCACCTCGTCCAATCCTACCCCGGCACCGAAATGGTGGCATGGTTGCTCCATTCTCGATGGGAGGATCTGGTGGTGGCTTGATACCGGCTGCTACCAACTTCTCAGGATCCAATGGTCTTGTGAATAAAAATACTGGCTCCTCAGAATCCTGTATTTTCAGTAAAGCAGTAATTAGGTGACAAAAATAACTTTAACAAACAAAATTTATATACAACATACATGAATGGATTCTATTAAAGGTTGATAACCTTAGAGATAAACTATAAGAAAATCGTGTGTTCACACCATTATCCAACAATGTAACAAATCTGAACTTTCTAAAATTTCTGGCTCCAAGGAAGCCACTGTCTCGTTTCTCACTGAATATTAGTTGATTTCCTCTATTTTTAATTTATCCTCTTTATTTGCTTAAAAGTAAATCATGTAAAATTCAAATAGCAATTAATGCCTCCTGTTGAGTTTAAAATTCACAGTACTTCATTGCCAAAATGCAACCAGTTTTGCAACCCACTTGTCTTACATGAAAGAGAGTGAGGCAGTGAGAAAAGGAGAGCATACTCTTTTAAACAGCCAGCCATTCTGCTGTGCTCGCCTCTTTAGTTCGCGCTCACATTTTATACGCAATGTAGGGATTATGGATAGCCTATGATCAGGGAATCGAGGACGGAAAACAGGTGGCCGAACATATGGTTGTTCAGTTGTTGTGTCATCTGAATCCACATAATCATCTTCACTTGATCCAAATCTACTAGAAACTTGCTGGAAGCCCAACAACATAGTCCCTTCATCAACAAGTTGGGCTTCATGCTGAATAAGGAAAGAGGAAACAACAGTAAAATTAGTCATAAAAAAATAATATACCAAAGCACAAAAATAGCATTATAGGCTTATAGCAGGACTATAACATTAAGCAAAGTTAAATACTCCAATGAGCTACAGTAGGCAATAACCAGACATATTTATTGATTTTTCTTCAATATTTTCTGTTCTATAATGTTCTAAATTATACTATAGAATTATAGTATCAAGTGCAAGTGGCCTTGGGTGAACAAAGTATAAACCCATTCCCACTATCAATTGTGGGGGTGGTGGAATCTATGCTAGTATCATTTTTGTAAGCGTGTACTGTTTCTTATAAAATTAAGGTCTGCTAGAAATCATGTCAGCTCCACATGTGCACATAAATTGCTATGTATTACAGACTGCAAATGTCCTTTGGCAAATTTTCTTTTCAAGATAAGGATGGACAAAATTTAGGCACCATTTAGGTTGTTCACTAATACAAGCACATAAAATCTTTAGAGAGAGAACTTTTAGACTATAAAATGCATGATGGTTTATACCTTATATTTTATCTGAATGCGCTGAAGGTTGACCTCGTATTCCATGGCCTCCCTCTTTGCCTCTTCCCTCTGTTAAGAATGTATTATGAGTCGCAGAAGTGTAATTTGGCATGTTAATGCTCAAGAAACAGACCAGTTCATTCACGAACTAACCTTAACCAAAGCATCCATAAGTGCCTTTGCCTGGTCCAAGTTGTGCCGCACCTAATAGATATTTTCAACGTAGCATTGTGAGAAGTAGAATAAAAAAAGTATTTAGTACTTAAAATTCAAGAATCAGAAAGCTAAGGCTAACCAATTATTATTCACAGGATAAGACAACAAAGGGTTTCAAAATTGGAGTAAGAATATACACAAAAAAAAATAGCGCTCTAGTTGAGAACTAGGTATAAAATAGAAACATAATGAAACAAAAAGTCCTGAAGCTACCCAAATTTAAAGAAACTTTTGGAACTTGAAACAAACCAAAGTGACAATTATCCCATGCAATAACATGGATATTAAATTAAGCAGACCTAACAAATAATTTCAAGATAATAGATGTTCTCCCCAAACAAGACAGCATAAGTACAGCACGGTTTGCATTAATTTTAATTATTTACAGAAAGCCTGGCTTTCTTGTGTTTTTTCTCTAAAGCAATTATACAACAAACAACAGGAAATCTCTAGCACCAAAAATGAAAAGAGGACTAAGTTTTACTAATTAACGTGAGACGTAACATGAAAAATATCGAGGAACAAATACATTATCCATGATAAATTAAGAGCATGGAAAGTGTAAGCAGACAAAAGTTGGTTTGTAATGCATCTAGTAAGGTGTAAAACAAAAGTAAAAAGAATAAATTGCATAGACCTCCTCAACAATAATATAATAGGATTAGTGGTATATCCTACACTGATATACATAGAGAACCCCATCAAGAAGAATAATGAACAGAATATCATTAGAGATTTCAATTCAGATTTTAGAAACAGCAATCATTTATCCTATAATTGAAATATTATGTAATTATCAAATTCAGTAGGATGTACAGGGATAAAAAAACAGCTGTAAAAGGTTCTATAAAGAAAAAAACAAAATGGAACAGTCATGATTCAATTAAAATGACAGGCACAACAAAAATAAAATGCTGCTTACCACACGAAGTTTTTCAAATGATTGAATATTATTTTCTCTTCTTTGCATCTGGAAAAGGAAGAAAACATTATGCATACATAAATAACAGAAACACAAATTGGATATAGGTATTATCCATCCATAAAAGATTGCCTAGTAAATAATTCTATCATAAGGTCACATGATTGCATACTATGCTAAAAGTAATATCTGATTTCAAGTTACACACCCTTCTCGTATGAAGTCGATGTGCCTTCTCTCTTGGTCTGAATACATTGTAAGGGTTTGTATCATTCACTGGTGGAGGAAGCTTCAAGAAAATAAGAGCAATTTGTCAACAATAATGCAACTGAGAAACAGGAATCATCAAATAACAGAGTAACAGTTCCTCCAGATATGATCATAACTTGGTCAAAACTAGCCTGACTAAAACTTGTATTCTATGCATTTTTATTGGGTTGATATCTTAAAAACCCAACTTAGTATGTAATCTTTTAAATCTCTTTGGACAAATCCAACTAAACCCCATAGGCTTAGAAATCACATAGCAAAACTGCAGTGACTTTAACTATGTTGAGCAAGGACATAAATTATAACCAGAGTGACTCACTTTGGTTTCATGGTATGTTTCTTAGAAGACAAAAATTAGGGTAAGCCAAAGAGACCACAAGGGATCGCCTTAAACTCCCGCATTTTCTGAGTCTATCTACAACAACAACAACAACAACACAGATTTTCAGTCCCAAGTAAATTGGGGTAGACTAAAGTTAAAACCCAACAAGAATCTCTAAATCACGGTTCAGATACGTCCATAACTGATTTCTAAGCATTCGTATTCAAATACAGATCTTCAGATATATTCCATTCTTTCAAGTTCTTTCTTATTGTCTCTTACCATTTAATTTTGGTTTTTCTTTACCTCTTTATATTATTACCTTGACTTAAAATTTTACAATGTACTAGCGCCTCTGCAGGTCTCTTTTAGACATTACCAAATCATCTCAACGATGTTAGACAAGCTTTTTTTCAATTGATACTATCTCAAGTCTATCACGTATATCTTCGTTCTGGATTTAATCTATTCCTGTATGAGTAACATACGCATTTCTGTAACACTCAGCTATTGAACATGACGTCTTTTCTAAGCCAATATTATGCCCCATACAACATAGCAGGTCTAATAAAACTTGTTTTTTTAGTTTCTGCGGTACCCTCTTATCACAAAGAATACTAGATACTTGACGTCACTTCAACCAACCCGCTTTGATTTTATAGCTAATGTCCATATCAGTATCTCCATTTATCTATAGTATTGATCCCAGATATCAAAAGGTGTCCTATTTGGCCTTCTAAACTCACATCTCACTCCTCGCGTGCGATGATACCAAAGTCACACTTTAAGTATTCAGTCTTAGTTCTGTTTACTCTAAAATCTTTAGGCTCAAGAGTAACATGTGTTATTATTATTTGTTTAAACACTAGTTATAATATTGTTGTATATATCCTTAATGAGAGAGATATACTTTGTTGGGGCTTTATGTTTGTCTAAAGACCATCACATAATATTTTTTGATATCTTGTCATAAGCCTTCTCCAAGTCAATAAAAACTATATGTAGGTACTTCTACTCTCTAAACCACTCCATAACTTATCTTATTAAGAAAATTGCTTATATAGTTGATCTTTCGGGCATGAAACCAAATTAATTCATAGACATCCGTGTCGTTCCTCTCAAACGGTGTTCAATAACTCTCTCGTATAGCTTGTATGGCTCATCAATTTAATTCCCTGATAATTAATATAACTTTGGATATCTCTCTTATTTTTATAGATTGGTACCAATATACTTCTCCTTCATTCTCCAAGCATCGTGTTCGATTGAAAAATATTGTTGAGATTTTCTTATAGATTGGTACCAATATCTCCCTTATGGAGATTTTCTGAATCTATCTGATTAAAATATATAAGCTAGTTCACACAATTTGTGCGTATAAACATCTAGATGAAGGAATCAAGTGGGCAATGGTAATCATTGGGAAGCTAGAAATGAATTTAACCACACTACAGGTATGAACATTTCGGGACAGAGCATTCAAATGGGAAAATACAGCCCAATGTTAGCATTGACACTACAGGGTTATTAGATGTTATTTCATTAAAAAAAACTAATAGCTTTTAGTTTACAATGTTGGACAACTTCTCACTAAAAGCCTAAAACTGTGGGGGCCATTTGGATAATGGGATTGGGAAAAAAATTCCCACCCACTAAAGAAGTAAAGGGTATCTTTTAATCCTAACTATCCATTCTTCCTACCTCATTTCATCATCATCCTTCACATATTTCCGTATCCCAATCCCACCCCTCATCCCATCATCCAAACAAGGCCTGGGTGGTTAGTTCTTGTTTCTTGACATGCAAACAAACATATCACACTTTGATTTGAACAATTCGCTGATACTGCTGTACTAAAAATGAGCTAATCTTATAATATGCAGTTGGCTTTCGTCAAGACCTCATAAGAACCGTGTATACAACTTATTGGCAGAAGTAGCCATAGTGTGACATGTGCCACATAAATTCATAATATTTACACAATTTCCATTGTTAGACTATACGTAAAAAGAAAAGTTGCATTTCGCATCTAATATGCATATTTCATTTAGGACACTGGAAACAAGATTCACAATTCACATACCATAAAACCATCTACCAACTATCAGTTTTGGTATTTTATCAGGAAAATGGTCTGAAAAAGACACACCAAAGAAATTGTACTAACCTGCAAACACCGCAGAATAGGCTTTTGCCATCGTTCCCTCTGATAAAAGAATGAATCAGTAAACAAAAGGAATGATGTAAACACAATTAAAACCTAATATCTGATAGGCAAGCAAAATATACAAACTATGAAAAAAAAAGTTGAGACTATGTGAGGAAACAACAATGTGCCTTGTTACAAAAACTGAAGAGGTAAGCACATCGCTACTACAACAAAATTTTGTATTGCATTCTCATTTTAGAGAGTACCTTATCTTTCCAATAATTATATACAGCTTGGAAAACTCCAAACCGAACAGATAAGTACTGCAAAGTCTGCACAGAGAAGCAATTGTTAAGCAAACATTCAAAATGAAATTAACCAAAATACAAGTCTGCAGCAACCATATAGAAATAGTGGGAAAATAGACTTCTTCCCAGGAATATTGAAAAATACTAGATCCAGAATCAAGTGAGTTGCCAACTTATAACAGGAAAAGATGAAAGTTTTATTTTATTTGTTTCCACAGAAAAAACTTATCTGCGTCATTGTCTTGCAATCCTTACAAACTAATAATATCAGTTACAACATAGTCACATATACAAGCACAAAAAATGTGCAAATAAACATTAACCTACATAATAAGTAATCGATAGTTATTAACTATAGAAGAAGATATTTCTTACAACCTTAGACATTCTAATCTTTCATGCATCATTTCCAAGGTTCCCCTGACTCTGGCATGCCAATTGGTAATAATGGTTACATCTACCCCAACATCAGCACTAAGATGACAATAACACTCAGAGTTTTTATGCCTAGTAGGATTTCTACCACCATATATATGAGCCACAAACATTAATTAAAAACATTGAGACGATATTAATTAAGTGCATGAAGTTGCATATAACGTATAATCATGCAGAACAAATGACATGAGTGTGGTGAATCCAATTCGACTTTCTGTGGATTATTCATTGACCATGGTATTACAAAAAATAGCAAAGCGTTCTTTGCTTGAGGCATCCAAAAGAAAAGCATAACCACAGAATGTAACACTTTACTGCACATATAACATACATATCAAAAGGCCAATATGGCTTCATAAAAATAGCAAGTAAAGAACTATGCAAAGAGGTTGTGTATCCATGTAGCCATGTTAGTACTTTCAACAAACTGTACCTGTCATGCAAGCGCATGCCAATGAAACGTCATTGGAGTCAGGAGAATTAAAATTTGAAGAAAAAAAACAACGTTTACTAGGCATGTTAAGTGTTTACAACAAAATGTTCAGAGGTAGTAGAACACTATATGTCACTTCAAGATAAGTGTGCATAACATGTGCTAGAGTCAGCTCACAGGGTCCTTAGACCTTAGGTAACATGTCCCAATACAATTGACAGATCATGATGGTTATTAAGTTATTAGAAAGTGTTCATGCTGTAAAACAAATTAAAAACAATGAGATGTTATCTCTCAGTTGATCATGATGTCAACGGATAAGGTATGTTTTTACTAGAATAATAAAGTCTGCATTTAGTTTGATGTCATAGAAGTACACCTGTATTGCAAAATGCATGCACATAGATCTAAATGCCAATACTACAATCCCCTTTCCTCTTAAACATCATCCTGTCAGTAACATGTAAGGTTCTCATTTAGCATGTGGCTTTACCTCCATTGCAGCATCAAGCTGCAAGAGGACTGGTACAGGTCCTATGAAAGTTGGTGTTATGGCTCCTGCTCTTTCTCGACCTTTGTGGTCCAAAATTTCCAACTTGAATAGGAGGACCTCCAACCTGTAATATATAGGACCATTTCAAACCGTAGCAAAATATACATGCTTCACAGGGGGAAAATACATAGTAAACATAGTGGTGTCTCAACAGAACTCTTCAGACTCAAGATAGAAAAAGTTAGAAGTTAAAATTATGCCCCCCTGTTTTGTATCGTCGGCAGTTATGAGCATACATAACAAGCAATTTTAGCTCTAGCAACCAAAGTTTCCTCAGAAACACTACATGCAATTCGAAGTTAACATGTTACAAAGGTAACATATGGTTTGGAAAAAAAACTTTTCTAGCTAAAAGTACAACTAGAACCTGTTGATGTTAAGTTTATATTTCAAATGGTGCATACTTCATCTATACTGAACATTTCACCTATAGCTAGTAAAAGTCATCTAGATCTACAGAACTTTCTTACTTTTCAGGGTTAAGACTCTTCCGTTCATTGTTCAAGTCTTCAAGCCAGTCTTCGTCTTCATTGTCCAGATCATACTCGACAAATTCACCAATATCAGCTCTGGCTGAAGAGTGTAACCAATCTTAGAAATAGAGCCCATAAACAAAATATTGTAATAACAATGCCAGAGCAGTAGAAAAGAAACCTCCTCTTCCACGTATATAACAGGTTGGTTGTGCAAAGGTCCGAGTGTAGTCCCTTTCATAGGTGTCCACGGCATCAAACTGAGGCGTTGGTATCTCTTGAACATTCTTCTTAGTGGGTGTTGGATTTCCCTGCAAAG
Source organism: Oryza coarctata (assembly GCA_030770085.1). Taxonomy (NCBI): domain Eukaryota; kingdom Viridiplantae; phylum Streptophyta; class Magnoliopsida; order Poales; family Poaceae; genus Oryza; species Oryza coarctata. Next base: position 4,359,912 of record CM061479.1, read on the forward strand.
AGAAGTAATGATCATCCCTTTGAACAGCACAGTGCCAACTAAAAAAATTATGGCCCCCTGAAACAGTGGATGCTCTGTCCATTATTCTACTAGAAGAAACGAGTACGGCAACAACACACCATGTGTACAACCCATGTATTGGTCGTGCATTTGTGCCTATCAGAATGATGAGAAACCTGCATGAACTAAGATTTGTTCTGCTAGGCAGTACAAATATTTCAAATTGATCAGACAAATAGTTTTTTCAGAATCTTAGCACATTCAACAATTTTGATTTTCTTTCCAAAAAGGAAGGTAAAAACAACCCTATCATTTAGATGAAAAGATAGATTTAAATATTCATAGACTAAAGTGTATGTTGTTGAAGGGTTTGCAAGCTATCTGAGACACAAATAAAGCCAAACAGCAGACAAATCTAATAGGATTATTATTGCAAGTCCAAAAGGGGTTTAATTGGCTACTTGCACACCTAAATGTTGCTAGCCACATGCAAAATCTAAAGAAATGCAAGTGCATATACTACTACGGAGAAATACAAACAACTAATGTCACTGCTCTAAATAGTAGCTTCATATTCATAACACATGACTTGCAAAGCTAAGCTTGTGAAATGAGCCAAATGACTCTTCATGTACATAATTCAGATGAATTAAACTTGCCAATTGGGTGTAGTCTTGTAGAACAGAGCCCAATAACTTTAGAAAAAAATGCTCTCAAGCAGCATTTCACGGAATTGTGGCACAATCCAGACATTATCGATCCAATTACCTCGATCTCCGTGGCAGCAGTGAGCTCCGGCCCAGAATGCCGGAGCAGCACCCCTGCCCTTGCAACCGCGACCGCTGCGGCCGTGGGGTCATCGTCCTCGAACTCCCGCGCCGACTTGAGGATCGGGAGCTTCTTGTGGATGTCGAGAGGCCGCGGCCTGAACGAGAGCCTACTCATGGCCATCAGCACCACCGCCCCGCCGCCTCATCTCATCTCCACCTCCCCACCTTCTCTCACTCTCTCTCCACCCCCCCCCCCCTCCCCCACAGGCGCCCGCGCGCCCACCGGCACCCTCACTAAGTAATGGTCCGGCCCAAGGCGGGGCGCACGCGCAAACCCTAGGTTCGCGAGGGCCCCGTCAGGCGGGGGTGGGGGGCCGGCGGCCGCGGGAGCCGCAAGGAGCGCCCGTGAACGGGGAGGAGCGAGGAGGCGCGGTGAGCTAGGGCTATGGTTTTGGGGTGGGGAATCGGGTTTCTAGGGTTTGAAAGGGGGCGAAAGGGAGGGAAGGAGGGGACCGAGGAAGAAAGGGGGTTCGTTCGCGGGGAAGGGAGGTTGTGCTCGACGAGTTGCGCGGCGCACGTACGTATACGAATCAATACGGACGTATTCCTGTGTCCATACGTTACGTATGCTGTATAAGTTTTTTTTTCCTCCCTCGGGCCTTGTTCGGCAACAAGGGACGGATATCCAATGGAATCCACCCAAGGTGGGATCGGGTTAATCGCCTTCCACCCACCCAATCCCCCTCTGTACGGGCATTACTCTCTTTTCTTTGTTTGGATCGCACATATTGGTGTGGATGACTTTAAGTAAAATTTGAAATTACTAGAAATCACAAAACACATGCATTAAAAGGATTCATAATATTGATAGAAAATCTAAATAACGCTGGGAAAATTGCGCTGAAGTGGTAAAAAAAATTAAATATTGATAGAAAAATATAAATAACACAAGGAAAATTAGAAAAGTTAAGAAAGGAAAATACAAAACATGAGATAGGTCATATGCTAAATAACTGTTCGCGTCGGATCCCGGCGCGAACATGCCGACGCCTGAGAGGTCTGCTTAGCTCCAGTGTAGACCGGTCGGTTTCTCTCCGTAGCTCGAGGTACGTGCGCCGGGACCGTGAGCTCACGTCAGCTCCGCCGCGACGGTGCGGGTACGGGCGTACCAATCAATTTGACCCTGCAATTGACAATTAGATGAGGCGAGCGGGTCAGTCGAACGATGGACCGATATGAGCGCTCGTTATCGGTTGGCTGCCGATAGGATTGAGTCAGTCATCGGCCATGTCCGGATGGCTCCTACTATCATTTAGTTGCTGATAGAAATCAGGACGCCCTTCCATCGGTTGGGGAGCCGATACAGGCATAGATGAATGTCGACGAAGGACACGACGCCTCCGGGTGTAGCGAACGCGAGGCCCTGATCCATCGGCCGCAGAGCTGATGGAGGCATAGGATGGAGATGGCAGCACGAGACCCGTCGCCCGCCGTGACAATGCCGCTGGCACCAAATCTCGAAGATCGGACCTAACCGAGACAGTAAGAGAACGGAGCCAAAGGCGATGGGACGGTGGACGCCGGATCGGATGTGCTGAAGCAAGGGCGAAGTGAACCCATCGGCTAGCTGAGTCGATGAGTGGATGTCTCTCTGAAGACAGGCGCACATTGGCTGGAAGGCCGACGCACTTGGCGTGACGCTCAATAGAAAGTCTCTGAAGACCTAGTGCGTATCGGCCAAGGAGCCGATACGCTGGGCGTGACGCTCAACGTATAGATAACTCATCGGCTAACATTCTGATGAAACGCCATACAGAGAACTATAAGCCTAAAGCTCATTCTTCCATCGGCTGCCTCATAGGTCAAACCTAACCGATGCAGCATAAGACCAACGACGGCAGAGAGAGCTTGATAGATCGATAGATACTGCATGGACGTGATGCGATACATCCTATCGGCCTAAGAGGTCGAACATAACCGATGCAGCATTAAACAGAACGAGACATATCAAGATAGTGGCGAGACTTACCCCTTCGCCAGAGATCGGACCTAACTGATACAGCCCCGCGTCGAGAGCCAAACCTCACCGATAGAAACCTAGATGAACTAGGGTGGAGATGCACCGAGATTGTATTGATCGAAGGATTGATGATTACATATTTCCAGGTGGTCTATATTTATACCCTGGGTTTACAGAGTCCGACGCGTTTACAACAATCATCGGACGTTATTTCCTAACAAAGATAAAGGAAAATATCTCTAAAGAAGTTAACTAGCTAACTAAATCTTCCTATCCATATAAGATAGGATAGACTACCCTGCCGTGAACCACAGATCCTTTTCAAACTAGGTCTCATTTGGATAGTCTTTTATTCCGGGACCGAGTCTTTCCTTGCTTCAATCCGATCGGCTTCTTTCCTATAGCGATCGAACACCTCTTTAGCTGATCGGCCTTTTCCAATTTATCATCGGACTGTCCAAATTTTGGCGTTAACACATGGCTCTCAATTTCAAGGTATGAGGACTCATGCTTCGAAATTCTCTTCCTCAGGCCTCCAATGCTTTGACATCTCCTCTTTTCCTGATAATCGACTCTCGTAAGCCGATACCACATACATCAGATGTGCTAAACTGTTGAACTCTTAGAAAGAAAATTTCCATCTGATGCGACTCGACAACCATTGGAAGGCCAAATCAGCTAACTGTTCATCGCTCAGAACAAGACTATAACATCGGCTTCTGATATCCTAGAAACGTTGGATGTACTCTAGAACTGACTCATTAGGCCTCTGTCTAACTGATGTCAAATCTAATAGTCTCATTTTTTGAATCCCAGCAAAGAAATATTTATGGAATTGCTGCTCTAGATCGGCCCATCCTTTAATCGAGTTCGGTGGTAACGAAAAAAACCATGTAAAGGCCGATCCAAATAGGGATAATGGAAAGAAACGGACTCTGAGAGCTTCCTCAGCCGATGCTTCTCCACACTGTGCTAAGAATCGACTGATGTGCTCCATTGTAGATATATTGTCTTGCCCTGAGAACTTGGATAAATCTGGTATCATATATCGGCGAGGCAATGGAACTCTATCAAACCATTCCGGGTACGGGTGTCGATACATAACTGTTTGATCTTTGGGCTTGATACTAAATTGCTATTTCACTATGTCCACAATTCTAGTTAACCAATCCTTCTCCCTTAGAATGTCTCCCTAATCATGTGGAGGTGGATATGGTACTTGATTCTACCTGCGATACTCTCCATAATAATTACTCTGAAAGAACTCTGGAGGTACCTCCTGCCGTTGCCCCCCGAATCGATCTTGTGTTGGTAGATACATGTTTGCCGATAGGTCCCTCTTGTTTTGACAAGTTTCTTGAGATAACTTTGTCTCTATCGGTAAAGGCACATAATCTTGATGAGGCTCTTGAGCTGATGATTCTTGTATCGTCTTCTTGATCAGATCCTGTAGTATATCCATCCATACTCCTGATAATTTACTGAATGCTTGATAAAATGCTTCGTTGAACATCTCTTGCAACGGCTTGGGAGAATTCACTGGTGATGAATGGCTTGATTCCTTCATCAAAACATATTTTGGTAACTGCGGCTTTTGAATCGGCCCTTGTTTAGTAATACTGAAGGATTCCAAACAGCGCTTCTGAAAGTTGTCTATATTCTGCTCTATATGATGCATCTAGTCTTCATTCAGATCCTCCATGGTAACTAACTGATGCAGCCTCGCGTCGAGAGCCAGACTCCATCAGTATAAACCTAGATAAACTAGGGTGGTGATGCGCGAGTTTGTATTGATTGAAGGATTGATGATTATATATTTCCAGGTGGTCTATATTTATACCCTGGGTTTACAGAGTCCGAGCTGTTTACAACAACCATCGGACGTTATTTCCTAACAAAGATAAAGTAAAATATCTCTAAAGAAGTTAACTAACTAACTAAATCTTCCTATCCATATAAGATTGGATAGACTACCTACCATGAACCACGGCTTCTCCTCAAACTCGGTCTTATCTGGATAGTCTTCTATTTTGGGACCGAGTCTTCCCTTGCTTCAATCCGATTGGCTTCTTCCTTATAGTGATCAGACACCTCTTCAACCGATCGGCCTTTTCCAATCTATCATCGGGCTATCCAAATTTTGACGTTAACAATAGCATGACTTGTGCATTTTAAATAAATTAGGCAAAGTCTTCATAATCTACGACTCACACCACACAAAGTTAAATATACTGGTCTAATAGCATAAAACCTCACCTTATCTTTAAATACTATATAGAACAACTCAAAAAAATAACAAATCAGTTAGTTTTACATAAAAATGAGCACAAAATTCATCTTGGTCTTAGGAAACATCGCAGTTACATCACATAATGAGTAGTTAGACAATTCATGTTGTCTGAATTATCTCTTGCAATAAATCTTTCCCATGGGCACACCAGGAAATAGATCATGGACACTATGTAGCTGCTCAACCAAAAGAAACAAGTTAGACAATGGTGCTTGCTAATATGCAAACTAAACAACAGGTAACATGAATTTGAATCAAAGGTAAAGCTCTTGAATGAATAGATTACCGAAAGGTTCATGTATGAATATTAAAAATAGTAAAGAACTACATACTACTTGCCTTTAGTACAACTAAAACAAGCATAACATGAACAGATCCAAAATAAGAATAATTTGTAAAGCACAGCATTGGAACAAAGATCTCCTTGCCATATCAAATAGATAATACCAAGAATCAACAAAAATCCTATTAAAAAAATCTAAGCACTAGATAACATGGCCTAAAGATATGTAATTGAGACCTCCTCTATAAGCTCATTGACAATGATAATCCAAAATTATAGCTTGGCCCTAATCAAGGTCACAAAGCACATGTACTGAGACCTGCAAATTAACATATGGGATGCAAGTTAAAAGGGTAGGATGGACATGCCGATTGTCCTTAGAAGGACGGGAGGAGCAAGGTAAAAGGTAATTAATTAGCTACTTGAGTTGGCACATACCATTACATATCCAATAGTGGCACATACCTCTTCAATTGTTTGTGTGGTTACCCCTTAGACCTCTCTCCCACCTCTCTCTCTGCGTTGCTTATCATATTGTTGGCGAGCATGGTGAGTAGGAGGCAACATCAGCTAGTGTAGGCCTTAGGTGGATCAGTGGCCTATGCTAGCTATGTGTCTATGAGGGGAGAGATAGATAAATAGAGGATACTTAGTGATCAAAGTTGTTTGCTCCGAGAAAATCTAGGTTGTGATGGTGCATTGCTATCAACAAGCTTAGCTAGCAATAAAGATCTCTCTTCATCACAATTGGGTTTGAACACCATACATAATGCTTTTTTGTTTGGTTTGAAACTTTGAGTTACATCCTTACTGTAGTTATGCCTATCAATCTCTATAGTTTTGAAGTCATATAGGTCTTGCTGCCTACCTACCATGAATTGACAAGACCAGAAATAACTGATTGTGAGTGTTTTCCCCATTATCAAATTCCGACCATGGTGACTTCTACTTTCTTGTGGATATGAAACCATTTTGTAGTTTTTGGAATATATTTGTTTGTATGATGTACAATTTCAGCCTACTTGGATTTCAAATCTTGGATCAAAGTGCTATGGATTGACCTATTACTTTCTTTAATGGTCACAATATTCACCACCTCTAGAGAATCAGCTTCTACAATAACTCTTGTGGCTTCCAGCTGGCATGCTAGATCAATTGCTATCCTATTAGTTAGGATGTCTATCATTAGAGCATTGTCAATGTCAGAGTAAGATCGAGCTGCAGCTGCCCTGAATTAACCTCTATCAGTTCTCATCACAACACCAACATGACCTCTATGTTCCAATGCCAAGAGAGCTCCATTGGCGTTTATTTTCACACAACCACTCGGAGGCTTTTCCCGATATCTTGTCGGACTCTAAACAATGATCATCCTTCTTTCATGTAAAGTGGCCCATTCTTTGAGTTGAAATGCTATTCTTTCCTCAATACTGAAAGGGTTGTTTTGTGCACTAACATCTGACTATCATTGTGAGCCACCCATAAGTTATACAAAGTAACAGATAACCCTAAGATTGTGTGGTCTTGTTGATCCAACAATCTGTCTAATAGCCAATAGGCAATTTGTTTGTGGTTGTTGCATTCCACACCAGGACTGAGAACTCCAACTGCAACTTCTCTTCTATCTTGCTCCACACCCACTTTGAGTAGGGACACTCCCAAAATCTATGCAACCTCCCAGTCAAAAAAATACCTCTTAATCCATTTTCAATGTTTCTTCTCTAAAGTTCAAAGCCGAGAGCTAGTCCATTCTATATCAAGTGCCACTCATGCACCTTCATCTTATTTTGGATGTCCGCACACCATAGCCACAACCATCCCCTGTGGGCGGTTTGGCTATATGTGGACGCTCCAGTATTACCTAAACTAGCTTCTCATTGCAAGTGATAAGCAGATCACGCAATAATAACACTTGATTTAGTATAATTCCAAGCTACAAAGCCTCACCCCCTATCTGGTAAACGGGTCCACTTCACATCGTTTACATCACATTCAATATAAACTCCTTCAACTTTTCCACATCCTAGAATCTAGTACCCGGTAGTAAAAGATCACTCACCGTTTGCACCTCCATTTGTGTCATTATGCTCAGTGACTTACTTGATCCATCAAAAGGAATCCAATTGTCACTCTAAATTTTTACCAACTACCTATCTACTATCCTACAAATAATTCCTTTACTTAGCAACTTCCTCCCATGAATAATACTCCACCAAGTGTAAGAGGCTCTCTTGGGACACATAGTTTCAAGGAAAGATTAGTTTTTAAAATAACGAGCTTTGAGCACCCGTGAGCAAAGTGACTCTGGGTTAACAAGTATTCTCCATCCTTGCCTTGCTAGCATAGCTTGGTTAAAGATTTCCAAATTCCAAAAACCCAAACCTCCCTCCCTCTTAGATTTGCGTAATCTCTACCACCTAATCCAATGTGTCTTTTTCTCCCCCAACTTCGCTCCCCACTAGAAATTTGTGATCATGAAAATCAACTATGAACACAACCTTTTAGGAAGCTTGAAAATACTCATGGAATAAGTGGGTATGGCCAACAACAATGATTTTATTAAGACATCTTTTCCTACTTTCAACAAAGCATGGCCATTCCAACTCGAGATTTTCCCCCTATATTCTCTCCTTACTACTTTTAAAGACCTCTTTCTTTGATCTGCTCACCTATGTTGGCAAATCCACATATTTTACTTAGAGAGTTTCTTGTTCTATTCCAATTGCGTGTTTAAGATCAGCCTTTGCCTCTTGTTGACAACCCTTGCCAAAGAAAATAGATGACTTCAAGAGATTAAGTTTTTGCCTTGAGCTAGCCTCGTACTTTTGCAATGTATTCTATAGGCACTTCAGCTATGCCCTCTTGGCCACCATGAAGTTCACACTATCATCTGCAAAAAGCAAGTGAGTGATATGTGGTCCAGCAACCCCATACTTAACCCTCTTTATCTTGTTATTATCTCTCTCTCTCTGTCTCGTTTTAACAAAGTTGAAAAAACTTCTGCACATAAGATAAATAGATGAAGAGATAATAAATCCCCTTGATGAATACCTCATGTTGGAACAAAAGATCCTAAGGTTGACCCATTTAGCCTATCTGTATATTTGATTGTTTTGACACATTTAAGAATCATAGCAATCCAAACTTTAGAGAAACCCAATTTTTTTGAGTATTTGCTCCATAAAGTTCCACTCCACACAAGCATATGCTTTCATCATATCTAGTTTGACCACAATTATATGTATGCACTTGTAGGCAATGAAAACATTATCTGTCATCAACCTTCTCAGAACAAAGGCACTTTGCTATTCTGACACAAGCACAGGGAGGATTGCTTTCAACCTATTTGCTAGAAATTTAGAAGCAATCTTGTATAGAACATTGCATAGGCTTATAGGTCTAAATTAGCCTAGCACCTTAGGACTTTGGACCTTTAGAATAAGAACTAAAGTAGTTTCATTTAGATCCTCAGGAACTTTCTTTCCATCTAAAAAATCATATGCCACCCTGCACACCTCCTTTCGTAATAAAGACCAATGTCTTTGGTACAAAGTAGTTGGAATCCCATTAGGTCCTGGTGCCTTTGTTGCACCCATTTGAACAAGTGCAATTCTAATCTCCTCATCAGAGATAGGTTTTGTTAGCTCCTCATTCAAGCCATAGTCAACCCGTGTTGACATTGAACCCAAAATTTCATCACAAGTCTCACTGCCAGTCAAAAAAAGGTCAACATAAAATAAGCGAACCGTCTCTCTCATTCCTTTGTGTGTTTTACATATTGTTCCATTGATCCTCTTCAAACCCTTTCTAGTGTTCTTTTTCCCCTATAAGTAGCTCTAGCCTACAAGTACTTAGTGCTTCTATCACCCTCTATTGATGAACATACACCGAGAGTGGGGGCTTAGGCTGGCCCTCTTTAGGTGTTTGGCCTAGGGGGTGATCTAGCATGTGATGAATTCAATGAAGTGGACTCAGAGGATTTTAGACAGGTTCAGGCTGCTTAGAAGAGTAATACCTACTCATGTGTTATTTCTAGTTCTTGGTGTGCTATAGTGGTTCTTTTTCAACTTGCCTCTCTCTTTCGCTCGGTCATGGTCCTCTCCTTATATTTTTTCTAGAATGTAGCACATTGACTAAACAATAGGGAATGGGGGGCCTAGTGGGTCCCCATTTATAGGTGGTTGGTATCCAACATCTAAATCAATTGGCACGTGCCTCGCCCGCTCCATCCACTGACTCTTTCTTTGCTGAGCCCACACGCAAGTGTCTTGGCTAAAAAGATGGATGGTGGTTGGCCCCAATAAATGGCATAGCCATTAAGTGCACTGCTTATGCACCCACGCCACTTGATGGGCTACAGGCTGCACACTGCTTCAATGGGATGCGATAGGTGCATCAGTCACTATCTTGTCCTCTTGTTGTAGACTTCAATGGGTAGATAAACATCCTATCACTTGTAAATGAAAAGGGTGTGGGAGGACCGAGGCGATGTAACATGCCTCATCCCTTTGCATTAAATGTAAGGGTAGCCACAGTAGCTGCACCTTGACCTCTTAAGCTCGGGCGTGGCCATATGAGCTTGGGACTGACCTGCCTAGGACTTCACACATGAGGGCTATGTGGCAAGGGCCCGAGCAAACATCGACAAGGATTGCCCATGCTCATGCCTAGGGGCAACGAGCTTGGGGTTGCCCATGCTCGCACTCGGGTGCGTGAGCCTAGGGTCCTTTACTTCCAGTTGTTGATCTAGTCTCCTCGAGCCTAGGGCCACGTGTCCCACCTAGGACTGATTCGTGGGAACTCCTAGAGCTTAGGGGCGCGATGACGCAATGCCAAATTGCTCCTTACATGCGGTGCAAGGAACCCTAGTTCCCACATCGCTAATACCCTCCTTGAGCCAATCTTTCCAAAATCTTTGTTTATATATGATTTCTTCTTTATCATAGAAGACATGGAGCTAGTGCTCATTCTCTTTCACACGATTAAATTCTTTTTTGAGATCAGTGCTTCTTCCTTTGTCCTTGCAAGCTCCTCCTTTAGTTTTTTTAATTTCTCCTATTACAGACCAAACACCATTCCGCCCCATCTACTCATTTGTCAAGACATATGGTTAAGCTTATCCCTCAACCCATTTGCTCCCATACCCATATGCCCACCATCAAGCCATGCATGTGTCCTCCACCATCTTCATATAATCCTCATGGCATGTCCACATCTCCTCATATTGAAACTTCTGTCATCTCGTCTTTGTTCTTGACCTTGATCTTTATGAAAATTTATCAGCCGTTCACTGTGAGGAGGACACATATATCACCATGATTAGACTCTTCCATATCACCATGTTCCACCTATATAGCTTGGAAAATATCCCTCAAAAGGGCCATCCCCAATGCACAATCCAGCCTCACCTGAACATTCGCTTCCCTATCGCACTAGCTATTCCAAGTAAAAGGGTATCTTGTGAACCCCAAATCAATAAGTTTAAAATCCTACATACAATCTCTAAAAGCCACCATTCTTGTTTTCGCTCCTTCATTTGATCCCTCTTGTTCTTCCACCTTTGTTATCTCAATAAAATCACCCGCACATAGCCAAGGTAGATTCTACTAAGCACTAAGATACCTCAACGCTTCCCATGATTTTCCATGTCATCAAGTACGTAATGTATTTGTTTAGCGTTTATACCTTAAAAAATAACTAGCTAACACTTTCTACCATACTCTGCAGTGATAATAGGCTCACATGCAAGCCATAAGGTCCTACTTAGACATAAACCATTCGTCGGGTTATTCTACTTCTAGATTGAACAATAACCTCACCTGACCAAAAGGGCAACCCCAGGATACTCAGGTCTATAGGAAGATTAGGAAAAACAAGGGACCTCAACATATCAGGGAAAACAACAGCTTCCTCAACAATCAAGCTTCCATCAATAGATAACTGAGTACTAATTGAAACCGGAAGGACCCATACTAATGGCACAAAAACAACAATTACAATTTGGAGACCATAAGGGCCAATACATAAGGGATACGATGCTAGGATTGGCAACCATACCATCAAACGCCTACTTTAGCATCGCCTCAAGGATGGAAAGGAATACGATAGGTGCAAACAAGATGAGGAGACAGATCGCCACACACAAGTGGATAGACTGGTTGTCCTCCAATAGCTCATACCACAATTCCTAGAACTGGACCACCAGGCACACCACGAAGGCTAAGAAGGCACAAATAGCCACCCAGATGGCACATAGACTCGACCAATCCCACACCAAGCACAAAACAATGGTCACCCCTACCCAGAGAACTCCTTCACTAGAACACCTTAACACCACTATTGTAGCACCCCACACCTCCAGTGACATCGCCTGTTGCCCACACATCTGGAAAAGCTTGCAGCCGTGCCCTGGGCCTCCACTTTGCCGACCCTAGTTGCTGGCGAAGAACACCCCTACCAGTGCCCTTTTGCTCCGTACCGCCTCTAGAGCCTCAGTCGCCAATGCCACACTCACCACCATTACCACCACCACTAATGCCTAACCTTAGCTCCATTCCTCCCCTTCCTCACTTCGAGCTACACTGCCTCTACCCATCGCACCTGTGTGCTCTACTAAAGGCATGCCAAGGAGATAGAGCCATGCCCCCAAAGACAAGGACGCACTCGATGAAACAGGTACATGAGTGTAAGAAGCAACAGAGAGCATACCAAGGGATTTTAATAGAGGTCAAGCAACTGTCGTTGAATGCCACGGATAACCACCCTTTCTAGTTCAAAAATTTTAGGCGCCAAACAGTAAATCCATATGTCACTCAGTAAAGGATGGACAAAAAATCCTGTAGCCACCGACACCCACTGAAGGAAATAGTCACCGTGGGGATAGTGCACAGTTTCGAGGATACTGAAGGCCTCAAGAGTGTACTACCCTACTCTAGTAGGAATGTCGGGACAAGATTCTGTTAAAGGGTAAGTTTGTAATGCCCCGATTTTTCACCTTATGAAAAAACTTATTTTAATTAAAAACCTATTCTCAAAAACTTTTGATTCTTTAAGTGTTTTTAGGTTTATGTCCAAAATTCTATAAATTTCCATCATTTCTTGAAACATCAAACCCCAAGCCAAAAATCTCTTGAGGTTTGACTCTACTTATGCTCTACTAAATTTCCTCCAATTTTCAAGTACATTCTCGGAACCTGGACTCTCCAAAAATTCATATTGTTAAATTTTCTGATTTTAGAAATTTTGACCATGCCGATAAATAATTATTTCTGCTCTGAAAAATGTAAATTTCAATCTTAAACTTCGACTGACGGATAAAAATATCCTCGGCCCACTTAATATTTTTCTAGACTCTTGGTTCATTTCCCTCCAATTTATTATTTTCTCTTGCTAGAGAGCGGATGCATGCACGTACACCATTTCTTTTTCTACACTTCACCTTCCTGCTAAGTCAAATTATGTCTTCCAAAAGTTTCTCTCCCACACTCTAAGCAAAAGATAACCTACATGCATGTTTCACCCATTATTTTTCACGGTCAACCACAAGCAAAACAAGGCAATAGTGTGTCCACAACCACCACCCCAATGACTAGCAAAACACCCTCACCATCTCTCCACAACATGAACGACGTAGTCAGTACACAAGCCACAAGCTCACTCTATTTCTCTACATTGCCATAAGTCCACTGGTGTTCCTCCCGACATTTTCTTTCTCCCTCCAAGCAGGATATCCACTCCCTTACTCCAAGCAAGACATGAAGTAGAGAGAGAGTTGTGGAGGGAGAGAAGGTGATAGTGTTGAGCATGGTTGCCTATTCTTGTCATTGCTCAAGTGAACTATAAAGTTTCCAAAGCCTTGAATGGTACATCCACTTCCCTCACGCTCCATTTTTGCCACTCTAAGAAATTGTCATGGCCAAGTCATACCACAAGGAGGCTCGTTATCGTCACCACGCCACAAAGAGAGCCACGTCCGTCGGTCTTCTTCCCCTTCTTTCCCTGGTAGAGCATGCTAACGGTGTCCCTGCCTCGGTCACCTTCGACGTCGATGCTGCCCGACCACGCTGACGCCACCTCCCCTTCCCTCCAACACCACATCAGTGTCCTCCATGACCACGCGCTGCCCCGACGTCCACCCGCTTCTACACCACCCTCCCTGTCTCTTCCTGCGTCGGCGCCATTCCCTGCAACCACACCAATGCCACCTCCCCACGCTGCGCACCTTGGCACCCTCTAGTGCCGGTGCCGCCCTCTTCCCTATGCCTTCCAACCGCCGATCGAGGCTGCCCCATACCATCACTTGTGCCTATTGCGCATGCACGAGGAAGAAGGGAGCATAGAAGGAGAGTGACGAAAGGAAAAGAAAGGAGAGAAAGAAGAGAAATAAAGAAGGAAAAAGGGAAAGAGAGATCACATCCCCATCTATTCCTCCATAGAGCGAAGCCGATGAGCCAGGCCCACCAGCATTCCCTTCCTTCCATTAAAATCTATTATACATCCCTTCCTACATTATTTTCCTTTCCTTACTATAATAATCTTTTTTTCGCAGTCCAGAAAATCAATTAATCCTCCAAAATTTATATATTCTCAACCTTAAGTCCAATTAACTCCGTTCAACTCCTAATATTTTTTCCAAAATATTAACCTACCCGTAGCACTATTATTTATTTAGGGTTATCTTGTATTTTTTAGGGTTTTGTTCAAATTTTTTTGTATCGTGCATAGTTCACCGCTAGAAAATTTTTGGACACCGATTCTGAAGAATTTCTTACCGACCAATACCAAGGCAAGCCACTCTTTGATCATATTACTCCTATATTATAAATTCTTTTGTTACACATTAATTTGTTTGCCCATCAATCAACAAGCACATGATCGATGAACCTACACTATTTTTGGTAGGACCCCAATAAACCAAATTCTTGTTGCTCCACTATAGTAGTACCATGATACTTACATCCTCTGGATGCAGGTGTATATCTATACCATACTTTATTTTATATTATAAATATATGTATTGGTTTGTTATTATGGAAAACATTGGTTGTGAAAGATTAATAAAACCCGACTCTGAGAGTTGGCGGTTTTGGAAAAATAAAAAGGTTTTATGAGAAATCTTGCGGTGTGAATTCTCTCCTATGTGGTTTGATTTTATAACCGATTCCTTTGGGAAGTGCATCTAATCATAAAACAATATAACCACGCGAGCAACATGGGATGCCCCTTACATAATAAGTAGCTAAAACATGAGTGTCTTACATATTAGTAGTTGAGGAATGCTGGAATAGGGAGATAAAGGCATTCTCTTAAGATGGTGGTTTGTCTTAACTGTAAGATGCGGTTGATGTTATATGGCATGTTCTGAATAAACGAGGGCCTAAAACTGGCCTTATACTTAGTTTTAGAGAGCAATCCAACTATGTAACATGGGATGTCTATAGATTGGTTATGAAAAAAAGTCTCTTAGTGAACTCTCCTTTGTCGGTTATGTAATAGCCCACATGTGCTTAGATATAGTGGGATGGTCACGACATATGGGTAAAGCATGCAACCTCTATAGAGTTTAGTTAAACTATTTAAATAGTCGTGCTCATGATCATGGGCGGATGTGACATATTTCTTATAGCGTAGATTTGTTTTAAAAATATATTTGATAAATTGGTTCCTACGATGAGAGTCATTACCAAAGTCCTTCTTTATAACGAACGGCTAGCTTTTATGGTTGGGAATAAGCCTATGTGACCTAAGGTGTCAGTAATCATCATAGGGCTAAGATGGCTAAGTCAGGATGTGAGCCGAGAAGGCCATTTGTGAGGCTGAGAAGACCTAGTTTGGATTGGCAGGTTGCAAAAATCGGACCTAGAGCCGAGACGGCTGGTTAACCGTGAGACTTGGTTAATGGTTGGTTTTAAGAAAATATTGGTTTATGTTTTTGAAGGAGAAAAGAAATTGGTGGAGAAAAAAGATATTTTTAATTACTAAAATTTGGCTTTTTCACTTGAGTTGTTGTAAAGATATGAACAGAGGTGAAATGTCTCTATGAAGGAATTATTGAAACCCACACTTAGAGTTTTGGTAAATATTCTAAAGAACTGGTTTACCAAATAATCCCAAGCCTTCCTTTACAACTTGCATTTGCACACTTCATATGGTGAGTGAAGTACGAAAGTACTCACCTCTATTGTTGTTATTTTTCTCACCTTGTCTTAAGTTTCAGATAGAAAATGAAGGCTGGTGTTTCGTCTCTAGACCCAAGCTACTACTTGTGGAGTGGTGTTTTAGCTTCGCTGAGTTTCGCTATTATTGTCTCTAATTAAATGTTGGAACTTGGGAACTATTTAAAGTTGTAATGTAAAGATATATTATATTTAGAATATAAAAAAACTTATATTGATTTATCATGATATCACTGATAACATTATAATGGTCCTAGAACTAATAATTGTTTTGCTGTTCATAGGAAAACGGATTGCTGTTTTTTTAAGGCATGCCCCCTTGGTTTGGGGTGTGATACTTAACCACAATAATGGTCCAACAAAGCTGAGTGTAGCTAAGTTTCAATAGGCTATTTTAGCCATTGCAAGCACTATTTAGCGGCTTGATTGTAGCATAAATTGAATAGATCATCTATAGAAATTGGCGATCAAATTTCTCTCCAAAGATTGACTAGATCGCCCATACCCAAATTTGACAATATGCCATAATAATTTGGCCAAATTTTAAAAGACCCAAGCCTTTTCTATCGGCCGGTCCTGACATTTCATAGGCCCAGGGTGAAATAAAAATAGAGATAGTATAACATGCAGAATTATTTTCTGTTGCGAGCTAAAATCTCTTTTAACAGATACAAAACGAACGTATGATCATGCCACCACTTGTACATGCACATGCATACGTGTACATTCCCTACGCATGGTATAGATAAAGATCAGAAGGCTCTAAAATAACATATTTAATGGTGCCATGCGGAAAGCCTAGAAATAAGAAATACCGTGACGGAGAATTGAACCATGTTGGCTTGGACGAGTAACTTTGACCATGTGACGCGCTATGTAGAAAAAAATATTCATGAGTCATTGAACATAATCTAATTGCTTCACGACTTTGAGAAAATTGTAACTTATTGTTTAACACAATTGTACATAATTCTAGAAATGTATTTTTGAATGAAAAACACTTATGACAATGTGAAGCAATTCCTGCTTGCATTTTAGCAAAATTTATAATATTATCAGATCAATCAGGGATCTTGTACTAATGTTAAAATCATTAACAATCATATCGGTAAAGAAGAGATACAAGAAAAAGAATGAGACGGTATAAGGCCTCAGCTTTTACTCGAAACTGTTGGCAGGTTAGGTATTGGGAATGGTTGTAATATGTATGATATTTTTTTTCTTATATTTATAATTAACTCTTCAAGATGATTATTGCCGATCGGTATTTGTGGTTTTTTTTTCGTAAATGTTTTTTTAATAAAAATTTATATCTCCATTATATATCTATTTTTATAATAAATGGTATATTGAAGATCGATCTACTATCGTGGCCGCTAGCGTGATGGTCGTCTCGTCGAACGATCGGCGAGATCGATTATTCATCGTCGACTCCGACTCAGCTTCTGCTGCTTGCGCACTGGGAGAAAACCAGCAGCAAGGCGTCCCGCGTCCAGCACCGATCTAGTACTGTGAGCCCGTAACGAGGGGAAGCAGGTCCACTGCAGCCCAAGTCGCCAAGAAGTACCAAAGCCATCTACCACGCACGTCTATTGAGGAAAACCAAGAAATTCAAGCCTGTGCATCGTCTCTATTCAATACACGTGAAGATCCCATTTTTCACAGAAATTGCTAAGCGCACACGTCCAACTACAAGGAAGGGTTTTTTTTTTATCATCGCTACGTGCACCCAGAGTGCATTCGTGTTTCTTCTAGCTTTTGCCTAATTTCTTATTAGCAGTTTCAGTATTAATTCTATGACGAGTTTAAAGTATGATCTACCACTCCCACAAGGTTATAGTGAAGATACGAGCCATTCTTGTATAACAACACTTGAATAATGCATTAAATAGTTTTAACAAGAGGAAAAAGGATTAGTCCAATAATAATAAGAAAAAAGACCATATTTATCTTTATCTTTATCTGTCAAACAATATTTTGTAGGATCTTATAAGCAGTACTATGGTTGAAGTTAGAACAGATTTGCATGATAAAAGATAGATGCATCTGAAGAAAAAGTTGTTTTTACACAAATTACAAGATGATGAGTTTGTGATGGATCATCTCTCCACTTTCAAGAAAATTATTGCCAACCTTGAGTCTGTGGAGGTAAAGAATGATGAAAAGTATTTATGCCTTATTTTATTGTGTTCATTGCCTAACTTATACAAATTTTAGAGGTATCATAGTTTATGGTCTTAATGCTCTAACTTTATAAGAAGTTTACGATACTTTACATACTAAGGGAAAGATAAAAAAGATGGTACCTTTTGAAGTTTCAGGTTCACAAGAAGAAAGCTTGGTTGTTCAGGATATTCAAAAGAAAAATAACACAAATCAACCAAGACACAAAAGTTCTGAAAACTATCGTGGAAGATCAAAATCTAGAGGCAAATATAAGTTATACAAATACTACAAGAAAGGTGGACACAAGATCTCTAAGTGTTGAAAACTACACAACAAAGAGAAATACAACGGAAATTATAGGCCGAAAGGTAAGAAAGAATAGGAAGGTAAAACCACCATTGCTACTGATGATAGTTTTGATGGAGATTTACTAGTTGCTTATATTGGTTGTGCACAAACTAGTGATTAGTGAATTGTTGATACTGCTTGCACTAATCATATGTGCATGAATAAGGATTGGTTTTCCACTTATGAACATGTTGATGGTGATAATGTGTTGATGGGTGATAACACACTATGCAAGGTTATAGGCATTGGCACTATTTAGATCAAAATGTTTGATGGTTGTGTTAGAACACTATCAGATGTGTGGCATATTCCTAGTTTGAAGAGAAATCTCATCTCTTTATGTACTCTTGATCGCAAAGTGTACAAATACTCTAGAAGAGACATAGTTTTGAAGATAACTAAAGGTTCTCTTGTTGTGATGAAAGATGATATTAAAACTACTAATATGTACCATCTATAGGGTACTCAGTATTAGGTTGCTATAATTTTTGATTCATTACCTAATTCAGATGCTACTAATCTTTAGTATATGTGCCATAGACATATGAGTGAGCATGGTTTGGCAGAGTTGAGCAAGAGAGGATTGCTAGATGGTCCAAACATCGGGAAGCAAAAATTTTGTGAGCGTTATATCTTTGGCAAGCACAAGAGGGTGAAGTTCAATACATCTACACATAATACAAAAGTTATTCTTGATTACGTGCATTCTAATTTATGGGCCCCACTCGTAAGACATCTTTAGGAGGTTTTAGTTATATGATGACTATCGATTATTCAATAAAAGTTTGGGCTTATTTCATGAAGCACAAATATTAAGCATTTTCTATGTTTAAAGAGTGTAAGATTATGGTGGAAAGACAAACCGAAAATAAGTAAAGATACTTCGTACTGACAATGAGATAGAGTTCTATTCTATGCAATTTAAATAATATTGTAAGTCTAAAGGCATTATGAGGCACTACACCATTTCTCATACACCTCAACAAAACGGTGTAGCTGAGCATATGAATAGGACAATTATAGCAAAGACCCGTTGCATGTTATCAAATAATGATTTGTCTAGGCAGTTTTGGGCAGAAACTGCTTCCACAACTTGTTATCTTATTAATCGATCACTTAGTACTACCATTGATAAGAAAACTCCAATTGAGGTATGATCTGGTTTCCTAATAAATTATTTAGACTTAGAGTATTTGGTTATACTACTTATGCTCATGATGATAATAGTAAATTGGAGCCTAGAGATATTAAATGCATTTTTCTTGTTTATCCATCTCGTGTAAAAGGTTATAAGTTATGGTGTCCTGAAACTAAAAATGTTGTCTTTCATGAATCAGTTATGTTACATAACAATTTTTCTACTAATGTTCCTATTGAGAATCAACAGAAAGTAAGTATGAGGGTGGAGCACTTAGGCAATTTAGGGTATACACTGGAAAAGGAAAACATTGATATTAACCAAGATTCATCTGTTATTGAAGACTTAGATTCTTCTACTATTGAAAAGCCACCATAGCCATCTATTGCACAGGATTCTTAAAGGCCCTCAAATATATATTGAAAAAGCAAACATAATTGCTTATACTTTGAGTGTGATACAAGAAATTAAATGTAATGCGGAACCTTTTACATATTCTGGGCTTAATGTTTTTGATGATTGCAATAAGTGGATATCTACTATGGATGATAAGATGGAGTAACTTGAAAAGAATTGTACTTGGAAACTAGTAAAATTGCAAAAGGAAAGAAACCTATTCGTTGCAAGTAGATCTTCAAAAGAAAGGAATATATGTCTCCAAGTGATGAGACAAGATACAAAACAATTTTAGTTGCTAAAAGTTATAGCTAGATTTTAGATATTGATTTCAATGATGTTTTTCCCCTGTAGTGAAACATAGTTTCAATTCACACATTACTTAGTATTGTTGTAATGCATGATCGTGAACTAAAGTAATTATATGTTAAAACTACATTCTTACATGGGCAGTTAGAAAAGGACATCTATATAGAGCAACCTGAAGGTCTTGTTGTTTCTAGAAAAGAAAACCTTGTTTATAAATTGAAAAAGTCTCTTTATGGATTGAAGCAATCATCTAGACAATTGTATAAGAGATTTCACTCTTTCATGCTTTCTCAGAATTTTAAAAGATCAAGTTTTGATAGCTATATTTATCTGAAAACTGTTAATAGATCGTCTATATATTTACTTCTTTACGTCGATGATATGCTGATTGCTACAAAGAAAAAATTCAGAGATAGCAAAGTTGAAGACACAATTGAGTAGAGAGTTTAAGATGAAGGATTTGGGTATAGCAAAAAAAATTCTCGGTATGAAAAATTACTAGAGAAAGATAGTCTAGCAAGTTATATCTTAGTCAAAAAATTTACAGTGAGAAAATTCTTCATCGCTTTAATATGGATGATAAAAAATCAGTACTCCTTTAGCTGCATATTTTAGACTATCTTTAGATCAATTTTACAATCGGATTATAACATTAAGTATATATCTAGAGTTACATATTTAAGTGCAGTTGGTTCACTTATATATGCCATGGTATGTTCTTGTCCTAACTTATTATATGCATTGAATGTTGTCAGTAGATACATGGCTAATCCTAGCAAAGAGTATTAAAAAGCAGTTCAATGGATTTTTAAATCTCTGTGTGGTACTTCTGATGCTTGTTTGTAGTTTGAGAGTTCTATAGATAGACTTATTGGTTATGTGGATTCAAATTTTGCTAGAGATTTGAATAAAAGAAAATCACTCAGGTTATGTTTTCATTATTGAAAGCTACGTTGTTAATTGAAAGGCAAGTTTGCAAACAATTGTTGCCTTATCTACTACTGAAGCAGAGTATACGGTTATTTTTTAAGCTTATAAAGAAGCTATTTGGCTTAGAGATTTATACATTGAGCTTTATAGAGATACATCTTATATTAATATATTTTGTAATAGTCAAAATATAATGTGCCTTATAAAGGATCAGATGTTCTATGAGAGAACAAATCACATTGATATGAGATATCACTTTATTCAAGGTGTTATTACTGATGTTGATATCAAGGTATACAAGATAAGTACTCATGATAATCCAGCTGATATAATAACAAAGCTAGTTCCTGCTACTAAGTTTGACATTTACTCAAGTTTAGTTGGTGTTATAGTATAGTCCTAGAGACTATTTAGCGCATGGTGATTTTACCTATTTGGTAATCGATGATTTTTATTCTATAAAAGTAAATTCATCTCAATGTAGAGATCATTAAATATGTAATCTGAATTTTAGCTAGCAATATATTTGGATTGGTTTCCTAATAGGATTTCTGTTCTTTATCTATTAGGAGTCTTTCTATTTTTCCCTTTATATACTCTTATAAGCCGTACATGAAGGGTACGATGTTTCCATTATTTTCCTGTGCTTGTAATCAACTCCTTACTAGTGATTATTATCGGTCAGCATCCATGGTTTTTTTCTCACAAGGGTTTTTTACGTAAAAATTCATGTCGCCATTGTACATCTATTTTCATAACAATTAGATGAAGAAACTTACATGCAGGCCCTAATCACGCCGCAGTGCCATTGCTCACCCTGCCCTAGGGCTAGCCCCTAAAATGCCAGTCAAACCATTAGGACAGGTCAAACCACACCTCTTATAAATGCTTCCCTAAGTCTATGTGAAAAAACCCTATACACAAGACCACACCTCCAACAAATATATGGGAGCCAATATCATTTGAAACAACCACCAATGAATTAATAAAATCAATCTATTACTCATATACTTTGTATTCTATATTTTCCTCCTTCTTGCTCCCTATATTCTATGTATATTCACCTCTCAATCCCTTAATTACTCATCATCTCTTGTTTCTACAGTGTTAGAAGACGTCTTAGCTGATCTGCTGAGTATAGGACAAATTAGCGTATGTTCACCCTGATAGGGTCACTCGCAGGAGATTGTTTGGCAGTATCTATCTTCTATCGTGGTGTCTCTGTAGGTTACACATAACGTGCTTAAGTGTGTCTTGGTACGTTTTGCCGCTAACAATCACCTATAAAAAACAAAACAGACCATCTATAGAAATCAGAGATCGAAAGCAAAACCTAGAGGCGAGAGTAGTGGATCTATTGATTTTTTTCCTAGATCCTTAAATTATGTATAGGACCATGTGTAGACTGGAGATGTTATAAGAAATGTTACAAAGAAGTTATTAATCTCTAGGCTCGCTTGAAGAGAGCGATCTCCTGGCAATACGGTTTCATCAATAACAGTTTATCTAACGTCCACAAGAACAAATCATACAACGAGTTGCTACTACCAGATGGCAACAACACACATGTTTGAGCTCTAATCAAACGACTAGCTTTAAACAACTACAGCAAGTATTCTGTTTTTTTGTTAGATATCCTGTTTGTTTTTTTATTATCATATTAGTATATTAATATATTAGCGATTATAAGATTATAATCTATTATTTTTAAATTTGATAAAAATTTAAAGTGCTAATTATTCTAACAGTAGCCAGTTAAGTTGAAGAGATGGAACTGAAGCTGGACAGTCTTCTTTGCACCAAGACAAAGAGAGGCGCGAAGAGAGATACCACCAAGAAAGATGGTAAGTGACTAATGCTAGTAGTACCATTTAATTTTATATATGTATGTACAAGTAAAGCATATGTATCAGTATTATATTGGCTATCCTAATTATTGTTCTCTTATTTAACCTACAGAGATGTTCGAGGAAAGATGACTGATAAACGTAATCCTGTGTTGGGAGCTTTGGTGGATCTAGAGGTTGTGAGAAGCGGTTGGTCTTTGATAGTTTCTAGCTGCTCTAAGTAGCTGGTATTTTAGTACTAACTGCTGTGTCATGTGAATATATATGTTAAACGCGTAGTTTTCATAAAAAAATATGTTATTATGAAATACCCAATGTGTTATTTTGGGTCGATTATTAGTTTATATAGTAGATATTTTTTGTTTATCTTTTTTGACATTTTGTACCATTTTTACTGCTTAAAAGACTACCGATGACGGTGAAATTGACTCTGCGCTTAAAATCATCCGTTCTGTCATGCCTCGCTTCTCCAATTTCGTACGGCGCGCCAACCACTTCCCATGATATGATGAATTCTTCACCGTTTGTATAGTGCTCGACTCAGAAGTGTGAAGTAAGTCCTCAAAATCATCTCCCTGAAGAAAGCTACCCGATGCATTTTTCAGTGTCTCAGCCTTGAGCTTGCCTACTTAGACTCAAGCTCGAACTAAACTCAAGACAAGTCTAAATTTCCTTCAAGCTTGGAATTGCGCTCGGCTTGGCCGAATCTTGTTGCAAAAGATTTTCCACAGATCTAAGCATCAAACGTGTCGCAATATAGCATCCATTGGCAGCTAAAATCGATTTGCAGTAATAGTGCTCATAATAATTGCACAATATAATAGCTAAAAAAGAACCACATTAGTGGACTCAGCGGAACTCATTTAGATACTTAGCATACGAGATTATATTTACAGTACTGATGTTTACATTTATAATTAATTATTATTTCGATAATAGTCATTACACGTGACCAGTCTATATGGCTTATATAACATTATAATTAGAAAAACTATAAGCCCCACATGTCAGCCACACATTACATCTCTCACTTCTCTATCTCTCTATAGGTCATCTTTTAATAACATAGCAATAACAACAATATATATAGTGATACCAGTGCTCCTTTTCTACCACCATAACCCCTAACCCCTAGATCATTTTTCACTCATTGGCATGGGCCATGCGTGAGGTGGTGACATAGTCCCGAGTGCAGCATGAGGTGTATGGCAGCGGTGAAGGTCCTCACGGGGGGATGCAAGCGGCGAGACAGGGATGCTCCTTGGCCACGGCATGAGGCGGCGAAGACGAGGAGAGGAGAGGAAAAGAGATGGCACGCACGTGGAGACAAAAGGCCCATATTGACGCTGAAAAGGCCGAATAATCATGGGCCGATCAGGCCCGCCGGAGCGAATCGCGAAGGATAGAGTACTGGATCGGAAATGGACCGGACCGTATCGACCGAGTCACTTCGCAGTACGATCATGTGCGGCTTCGCTTCGGCGAAGGAATAGCTTCGCTGCTCGGTAGATTTCCGTTCCGTCCATCGCTTCGGAACGTGGCGGCTTCGTCGGTAGAACATCGCTTAGGATGTGTGAAATGTGAAATTAGCTAGGGACTGCGATCTGCTTTCAATGGAGCTGACCAACTTGAATCGCACCGTACAAGAGATGAAACAGAAGCTGGACATACTTTGTGAATTGCAGGCAGAGACACGCAAGCAAGAACGAAGGTAATTGAGTAATAACACTTTTATATATGCACTTGTATTGCATATGCATTCTTCTGACTATCCTAATTATGGTTCTTTTATTTTACTTACAGTGATGAGTTATGGAGACCAATATGGTTCTTCGCTATACTTGACGTGATCATTTGTGCCAAGACATAAATGTTTGCTGAGCCGAGATGGGAGATATATATGTAAACCAGGGGGGAAGTTCATGTTAAACGTTGGCTACTATTTAAAATGTTTTAGTTTTGTTTACGAATTTAATCAAATTTATAGAAAAATATATTAACATCTACAATGTCAAATAAATATGCTATCAAAACATATTTCAAGGTGTATTTTAATGAAAACTAATTTGATGTTTTTGATGTTGGTATAATTTTTTTATAAATTTAATTTTGGCTTAAAATATGGATAGGAGGGAATAGTTTGGTAGTACATTTCGTGTTGGACTCCATTGCTGGCTGAAGTTCTAACTTTACTGTGTATCTGACTTATTATGTATGTACAGACTACAGAGTATAAATCAATATGAGCTTAGTGCCTTTCTTGACTAAGGTGTGTCCTAATGTCATCCTGTTCAGGATTGTGCAAAGATGGTTTACTTTCTGGAAAATTCTTATTAAGTACAATTCATTTACTGCCCTATGAGGTTTCAGCTATCTATTCAATTATCCAATCTGTAAACTCTAGTTATACATTTTCCCCTTTGAAAAATGGGAGCATGTCCTCTATTGTAGAGGCAGAAGAGAACCGTTGTGGAGGCCGGCAGAAACTACGATGTGCTGTCAAATTGCAATACAGCAATAACCCATTTGAATCAAAACTTGGCACCTTTTATCTGTTTGTGGCGATAGGAGCTAAGGATTGTTTTTTATACTTCCTTGAAACAAGATCACAAATTCAACCATCGTTTGGCCTACAGTTTAAGCAGTAATGGCTTGTCAGCGGCTAAAAAATAACTAGTGAGTAAAAACTTTAAGATGAAAAAAAAAGTTTTAAGATTCAAATTAAAGGCAAACGATGGGAGAAGTGCGTTGCAGCAAGTTATTGGTTTTAAGAAATTGTAAGACAAAGTATCCCATTAATGCTGCGAGTTGTTCACTCGTGCTTCTGTTTATATTTCGACTACTTCAAAGAAACTTAATTTTAGGGTTTGGTAATTCAACAGGGTCTGTCTTTGCCTTTGGATTGTCTTCTACCTTTTATTTTTCCTTTTTGGCTGAGCCATCGTTGAATTATCAATGGGTAAAAAAAATGATAATATGTACGAGTACTAGTGATCTTCTCAAGCGTTTACCGAGTAATTTATTCTCTCACGCTGGAGAACTTGGCAGAAGCAAGCTAATGAGTCCTCCAAAACCATCGTTTCACGTCAACTTCATCGTGTATCCAATTTTTTGAATGCATTCAGTGTAAACCAGTGAGCTTGGCGCCCTTTCCTTATTTTTGCACAAGATCAATCCATTACTCCTGCCTACACAATAACAGCGCTGCTGATATCTCTGGATTTTTCAGAGGCAAATTAAGTTAACAAATATTTGAGCAAAGTATATATACAACAAAGAATGAACAAAATTTTGATTTGCTGAACTACAATTCTGACAGTTCTTCCCATCACAAAACAACAGGATGCTTCTATGACAACAGAAACAAATGACCGATGCAAAACAACATATGTACCGCAAAGAATCGTAGTTTTCCTAGTCTGCGGAAGGATGCTTCTGCTTTGTATGATCAGGCCACCTCTCTATTTCACTTCCAGTGGTAGTGCTGAGCACAATTTGTGTTCTGCCTGTCAAACAATTTGTGTTATTAAACTCCTACTTCTTCATGTTGCTCCCATTTTGCTGTTTCAGTTGCATGAGTTGCTGGCTCCTCAAGCTGTACTCTCTCATCTACATAGTTCAAAATCATCGGTGCGTCAGCTAGGTATTTCATGAAATGTCACCCAAAGACTTAAGATCCAAAACAATACCTGCATATTGTGAGCTTGATATAGGAGATTCCCACACTCCTCAATCAAAGCTCTTTCACTAGCTATAACTTGAGCAAGCTTAGTGGCCACGCCATCAACTTCCTGAACCTAAAATGAGAAATTTTATTTGCATCAATGAACAACAAAGCTATAATATCAGCGAAATTCCTAGTTGCAGCTTTCTTCTCTTTATGGATCAAATTTGCAAAATAAGATCATCACGACTTGGTATTGCTGTTCACTCCAATAAAATTTATGAACTGTCCTAAGTTCTATTGCATTAACTCCCAGGCGTCACTCCAATAACTTAGCCTGTGGCATTACAAACTCCTAACAGCTTGGGAAGATGTAAAAAATTTAAGGATAATGTCACACTGAGTCACTGAGTCATTTTTACTTTCCATAGATTTCACACTTGTCTGATTCTGAATCACTGAAGTTATTATATGGCAGGAACAAAAATGACTCGTTTATTAGTTTCATCACTAGGAATGTGCTGAATGACTAAATCAATTCTGTCTAGGCAAATCTCAAAGCCCACCTTTGCTCAAATGGGAGCAACAAAAATCACATTGCTCATAAATTAAATGAAAAAAAATGAGCTTTGATGAAATACATGGCATTAAGCTTTGATGCCTTCATCCTTGATTTTTTGCAAGGAATCAAGTGCAATAGAGTTATGTATCTGTTTTAGTACCATATTGTAAACACAAAATGGTTGCAGTTAACTGATCATATAAAATGAAGTAATTTGTGGATCTGTTTTAATTAAATGGCATTCACTGGGCCCAATACAACCTCATCGACTCTTTGGCATTTACTTCTGGTTGGTATATTTCTCAGTATGCATGCATTCAAGACCACATGGTTTCTCACCTTTGGTAGGAAAGTTTGAACACAAGGAGACAGTGGCTCCAGCAGTTGTGCAGAAGAGTTGAGAACTTCTGCGATTTCCTCGCTATTTGCCTGCAAACAATTCCAGAGGAATTTTCTTATATAAATAATGCAACGCTTAATCTGCACTAGTTTCATTATTGATGTAGTGTTGGATAGATTAAAACGAAGCCATACCCTAACATTCCCAACGACTGGTAGTCTTAGTGAAGCATTATACAAGGCTGATGTTACCCCAGTAAGACAGCTTGAATGATCCTCTTCAAGATCACACCATTGATCCAGGTACGGTACCTGAAAGTTTGGCCAGAAAAGAAAATTTAATAGGTCTAACATGATAAATCTACTGTCATAATAATACAATCAGTAGTAAAGGTCTTCTCTCTTATCCTATAATCGTACAATACCCAGAACACGCTACACTACGCACTGAACTGAACAGGAAAACAAAAGGAGCCCAACAGGTTAAGTTTTCTTAAAAATAGAATGTTCTATTTTTCTTAAAAAGGGTTCAGAGATTAAATTAATAGAACGAAATGCCAGTGGGTTGATCAGGATTTCGAGAAAAATATGGATCCAATTTACTGAGTTTCATAGAACGACCACTGAGATGAAAGGTTGTGAACTTGTGATGTTGGTGCAAAATAACACTATCCCTGTCACGTGAGTCAGTATATTAGTTGATAAATCACGTGATATATCAAATTCACAACTTCCGCTGATCAAATTCTACATTCATGCAATTTCTTTGGGACCAATTATTACGCAACACGCTCCATAGCAATTCAAAATTCAGAAAACAAAAGGCGCCCAATTTCGCTATACCTGAGCATCAACTACGGAGCACAATGCCTGCTCCCTCCTGATCCTCTCCACCTCCGCCCTCTTCTCAGCAACAGATACCCGCAGCCCAGAGATCCTCTCCGCAAGCCCGACGAGGGATTTCTTCATCCAAGAGAAGAAGAAACAACATCATCAGTATACTAATTGGCACTCAAAATTCCGTAACCACGAGATTCACGTCAGCAAAACAAGCCATTCGTGAAACAATCCCTCACCTCTGATGCAGAAGTCTTGGCCCTTGCCGTGGCCGCCGCCCGGGCGTTCAAGAACCTGTACCGGATGTAGCAGTTGTCCAGCATCCGGAGCTGGTGCACGTCCTCCTGCTTCCCGGGGACCTTTCTCCCCGCAATTACGGCCGCCTTCTTCGATTCAGCTGTCTTCACCCCATGCGGCTGCGGCGGCGGCCTCGCGGCGTTGACCGCCTTCCCTGCCGGCGCCGGGCAACCCGACAGGGCCGAATTGAGCGAGCGGTAGCACAGCGGGTTCGACGCCCTCGCGGACGCACCCGACCCTGGCACCGACGAGCGAAGCTCCGACAACAGGCGCCCCCCACGGAAGGACGCTGGTCCGAGCAGCGGCGGGCTCTCGCAGGGCGCGGCGGGTAGCGCGATCCCGTCGACCTCGGAGAAGTCGGTGAACGTGGACGCCGTGTCGGACGAGCAGCACGACGTGGCGTCATCCGCGGCGGAGGCAGCCGCGGAAGACGGGCAGGAGGCGGCCAGCGCGGGCGTCGGCAGGCGTGGGTACCCCCTCCGCGAGGTGGAGACGACCGCCGGCCCTCTCGTCGACCGGGGCAGCGGCCGAGGCGTCCCCGCCGCCGCAGCAGCAGCGGCGACGGAGACGGACGCGCGCGCGTTGGCGATCCCGCCGCCGGTACCCTCGTCGAACAGCTTCTGCACGGCGCGCCTGCGGGCCACCGTGGCGGGGGGAGGCGGCGGCGGCGGCGGCGGGTGGTTCTCGTTGGCGAAAGGGGTGGCGGCGCGGGGGCGGTGTGCCCGCGGGGACGGGGTCGGGGAGGGGGTCCGCGACGACGAGGTGGAGAGCCGCGGGGACGAGGGCACGGGGCCCGGGGTGGAGAGGTACCTGGAGCTCACCTCCCTCGTGCGCCGCCGCGGGCGTCGCGCGGCTCCAGGGAGCGGAAGCGGCGGTGGGGGAGGAGGGAGATCCGCTGCCGCCGGCATGTCCGTACGCGTGGACGAAGCGGCGGCGGCGGCCATGGTAGGCGGCGATCTACCAACCAGATCGGAGTGGAGAGAGGGGAGGAGGGAGGAGGGGATATGGGGAAGTAGCCGTTGGGGGAGAGGAGAAAGATGGGGTGGCGCAACGGCTAGCTCGAGATGGGTGGGCGTTGTTTAATACGGCGCCAGCGAGAAAGGGGGTGGGTTTTACGATAAGGCGAGGGTGGGTTGGTTTGGGTGGGTGCTCGTGCTCCCACTGGGATGTGGGCCCCGTCGGGTTTTGTCAGTTGCGGGGTCGCTCCATCGGCTGATCTGTGTTGTCTCGTGTTGCAGTCGAGTGGTGATGGCGGGCACTTTGAGCAAAAAAAAAACTGACAAGAAGAAATGGAGATTTGTCGGTTTTGAACATGTGTGTTTTTTTTCTTTTTCGAGTTTCATAGGATTTGCGCATAAAAATAGGGAGTAGGAAAATTTTTGTTAGGGAATGTTCTCCCTCGTGGATGATTCACTAGAACAAAAGTTCAGGGCATGTTTGATTCATTCATCAAGGCTGGGTTGCAATTAACTACATTGAGGGCCCGACTGATGTACAATGTCAAATTATGGCAGTGGAACATATGTACTAAAGTTGTATGTACCTGTAATTATGTTCATTGTAAATAAATTCGTACAATTTTATTGGTGAAACCATGATATATTGTTGATTATGTTTAGCTCTGTACTACAAGTACCAGGGCGACGAGCAGCGACATTATCTGAATTCTGAATGCCGCAGCCGAACAACGGCAGACATGTTGTGCCTCACGAACAACATCGAACACGGAACGTCAAGGACAATATGGTAGTACCACATTAAATGCAAGAAGTGTCATCGGAAATTATTCCTCGACAAGTTTTCAAACATGAATGAATTAAGCCCCAATTATGATCAAGTAACTTTGAAACCAGCCAGTGACACAGCTGACAGCTGATGATTTGGTTACTTTACAAAATGCTTTTCCATGCTGACACAGTAAGCTGCCAATGATCAGCTCTGGGTTATTGCAATCAACCAAACTTACGATAAGAACTTTGGCTCAATTTTTTTTCTTTGGCTCAATTTTTTTTCTTACAATCTTTTTTTTTTCTCATTCAGGGCTCCACCATGTACTAATCGAGGCCCATAATTTATACATGAAGCATTATGCTTTCGTCATTCCCGACGTATCAAGTTTTGTGTTATGATGTCTATCCTACGGTATGCTCTGCCGTATGCTACTCAACTAATAAGAGAAGTTGTATACTTATCCGACCGATTCCAATCACATACCATGCTATCATGACCTACAGTATCGTGTATATGGATGTCAGGTGGCAGCTCATCCAGCTATTGGTCGTAGAATCCTCGTCTCTGGTTTTGGGGTTGTTCACCTATATCACAAACCAAGCAGACAACAATGATCAGTCTCAGCAATGGAGGGAAGAGATCGAATAAACTGCAGGGCATGCAGTAGAAACAAAGTTGATAATACAATTACAGTACAACACATTTCAGACTAAGCAAATAAGATCGTTCCCAGTATGATACGGACTCTGCTAGCTAATAGCTATCATGTAGTAACAGAATAAGCTACATACCGAAATTATCGTCATCATCAGTTTGACTGGTGAAAAATGGAGTCAGATAGTTCTTGTCAAGGGCGGTGAACGATGTTGTGCTGTATGATCATTTCAAAGAGATTAGCATTTTTTTTGAAGTTATGACGTGTAACTAAAAGCAAATGGAAACATTAGACAAATACCTTTTGTGGAACTCCTTGAGTTTCATTCTTAATCCTCCTCCAGATGATGTACCTTCCTCATAAGTTGGGGGGATGTAACCATTGTTATCATAATTCTGCAAATGGTGTCACACAGAAATCTTTAGTCCTAATTCCTAATTACCTTTGAAGTAC
Organism: Oryza coarctata; assembly: GCA_030770085.1. Taxonomy (NCBI): domain Eukaryota; kingdom Viridiplantae; phylum Streptophyta; class Magnoliopsida; order Poales; family Poaceae; genus Oryza; species Oryza coarctata. The sequence continues at coordinate 4,391,122 of CM061479.1, forward strand.
AAGAAACAAGCAAATTATAAGACCAAATAACCTAAATCATGCAATGACCGAAAACACGCAGTTAATCAGCCAATCTCATTTAATGAAACAGATGGGTAAAGAAGACAGAGAACTAATAAATCAGCCACTTTTGATAATAACATACAGATTGCTTCTAGAAAATGGAACAGTAATCTGTAGCCCAGGTCAATCATAGGTCTCAGAAAAAACTATGACCAGACCAGCCATTCAGAATTGTGAAAAATAAACCAACTCTTACTTCTATTGATGGGTTTTCATCACCAATTACATCCAAAGCTTCCAACATGGTGCCTGTTGATCCTCCAATAAGAAGTACCTGTGTGATTTCAAGTGATTGATTAAAACATGCAGTTACAGTAATATTGCACTAGTCCTACTGTTGATTGTTAATTCACGATTCAGGATTCCCATGTGTGCGACACCAGTACAAAAATGCACAGAATGCAACTAGCAATTTGAAATTTTGTGCCTTATATTTACTGAATGGTTTGGAAAATTTTGGTTGGTCTATGGAACTATTTTTTTAAGGCAGCCACATCAAGAAGAATAAGCACAGAGAAGTTAACCAACTAGCAGTGTGTATGTGCAAGCATGACATGCCATCTGAAGGAAGACCATAAGAATACACAATGGCATTCCAATCAGTAGTTTCATCATTTATTGAGTTGTAGTCAACACAAAAGAAAATGAAAAATGTGCAGGTACCGTTAGAACAACAATAGCTGTGGTGGTTGTGAATATTGTCTTTCCATGTCCTCCAGGAAGTTCATTAGCAGATTGGAGAGCAAGCGCAAAAGCCATGGCACCTCTAAGCCCTAATTGTAAAAATAAGAACAATTATCTTTAATGAAGTGCAAATCATATAAATTATCAGCTATAATGGCAATCTCTTCACTCACCACTAAACCAAAGTGCTTTCTGATGCTTTAGAGGTATGCGTCGATGTTCTGGCCGTGACTTGTTAACCAAATATGCACAAGAAAAGACATTTACTGCCCTGCAGAGTAAATAATATATAAACATAAAACAACAACACCAAGATGAGAAACAACCAATGCAAAACTGAATACATAGAAATTACATAACAAATGTAAATGAAAATTTGTGACACAATTCTGTTCAGTGTTCATACACTGAGGCTTAACTTGGATCTGGTCAATTTGACATTTGAAACAGATTTTTCTACATCTGGTCCAACATTATTGCAGGCAGAGTTTGCTTCTAAATTTCTAATTCAAGCATGTAGATAAATCATATAAGCTCTCATGATGTCTATCATTTCTCTAAACTATAATGAATGATCATAGATGCACAGCAATAAAGGATAGACCTTTCATATACATCCTCCTGCTACATGCTTTTACTATAGAGAATACATAATTTCGCAAATATAGACAAAAAATGTGGCTTTGGCTCCCAAGTACTATATTTGCATAAGAGGGGTTCATGACAGTACCTTGCAAGGATTATAAATATCTGTTGTTGAGTAAGTCAAGGAACCAAACTTTCCACCAAAACTGGTAATTTAGGAAAATCAAAAAGAAAGGAAAGGATACAATTGAGAAGAATATGAAGCCCACATGAGACCAGCTATGTTCTTCCATGGCAATATCAAAGCCCATATAAATGAAGCTGAAAAATGAATTCAGGAATTGTCCATTAAAAGCAAGGAGAATGGTTATTTTCTATTAGATCATTACTCAACTAAAGCTCCTGAGCTTACACAAATGTTTCTGCTAAAGATGACAGTAAGTGAAAGAAGGCGGAAACAAAACGCTGAGAGTTGTTTGAGAGATTGGAATATGTATAGTGCTTCATAACCTGAGAAAAAAATAGCAAGTATGATTCCAAGAACATAGCCATGGTGCAAATATGACTTTCCATATAATATGCTAATTTACAGTGTTGCATATTGTACATACCATGCCTGTGAATAGTATAGAAACAATTCCTGACAGCCCAAGTCCTTCTGCTAACATATACCTAGAATTTATAGGAATTTTTTAAGAAAAAAATACAGAAAAAAGGTAGAATGACGTATAGAAGTGTCCTTACGAGAAGTACGGGAAAAGAACAAAAAGGCAGCACTCCAAGTTTTGAAGACTGAAACAGTTAACAACTCAGCAGAATTAGCACTGGCAACATAAATCAATCATGAAAAAGTTTGTCAACTGCAAGCAGGTAGCATGATATGACTTACTTGTCAATATCCAGTCCAGCATACTTAAATAGGTATGGAGTGGTCAAGGTTTCACAAGATCTAATAGTAACATCATTAAAGCAATGGGTAAATGGGTATATAGCAATACATAAATGTGGCGCAATACATAAATGTTGCAATTTAAGACAGTTTGAAAGAAAAAAAATGATGCAATTTACACTACAAGCAAGAAACTAAGAAATGATGACACAACTGCAACTAAAAAGCATAAGAAGAATTTTAACATTCAATAAGAACAATTCAAAACTATAAGGAGAAAAACAATAAGAAAATTTAGATTCTACCATGCTTTCTTTGATGCTGTTATCTAAGAGAAGGAACTTTTCTTGTGAAAATTGTTTAAAAGGAGGAAGATTATTTATAGTCTTTCATTGTTTGCAAACAGAGTTTCCCATGTAGAACTTAGCAAAGGATATAAGAGCAGAGATAAATCCAACTCCAACACCTGTAATCAGACAAATGGAATGGTTAGATAAGCTAACTGATTGACAATGACTAGAATAGCTACTAGATCAATGCGAACTGGTGATGGAGAACATTTTGTTGTCCAGAAAATTTCAACCCCAAATTAAAGCAGATACATATATTTTCCTGGCATCTACAGCATAAAATGAAATCGTGATATTTGATCATCAAAATCTAGTTGCTCGAAAAGGAGAACTTTTATGAAAAACTTGCTAGAGCATTTAACCAACACACTAACATGAAAGGGTTGTATATTCATACAATGCCCAACCATTATTATTGTGCCCTGCTGCCCTGTTAGGTAGCATAAAATATTTACAACATTATTTTCACCAATTCCAGTAAAATAGTTCTGTTATTGCTCTAAAATATATGATGTCATTTAGCTTGCATATGCAACACAACTAATTTTAGAAGGCAACCACAATGTCAAAGGTCCCCTTGAAATACTTGGAGATATTTTGAGCTGTGGTGCAACCTGATGACATTGAACCAACAAAGGTCTCAAGGAACTGGAAAACCATCACAAAGAAGTTCTCCCCAGCTGCTGCTTGACTTCTGACTGATGACATTGTCCTGAAGAAAGGATAGATATAAGCAAGAAATGCATATGTTGAAAGAACTATGCGCCAGAGTCATTGCTAGAGGCTGACCTGTAAAGAGAAATCGCCATCTGCACTCCAAATAAGAAAACACATAAGTTAATCATAAACACAAGTAAGAAATTAATACTATTGCATGCACTAAAAAGAAGTAAAAACAAACCGCATCGTTTAAAACAGATTCTCCAAACACCAGAGCATACAAGTTAACATCAGTTCCCAGCTCCTGCACAGAATAATTTCAGGAGTTGCATCATTAGCTCAGATTCCCAACATCCATGTGACCACTCATTCTTAAATATGCCGCATTTAAACAATACACCTTTAAAACAAAATTAATTGGCTACAGACATCTATCAAAGAACATAAAAATGAATAATATTGGCTGAATGGCACAGCTTCCATATGTTACACAAAATATACAGTAACTTGGCCGCCACAAACTTCTGTTCTCAATTCTGATGGCACAACAAAATTTAAAAGTAATGATTGATTTGCAAGTTCAAGCCAAAATACTACCAAAAATATGGTACGACATTGGCACTGGAGAACAAACAGTGTTACAATTTTAGCACATTTTTTATCATTTACCCTCCAAGAGAGTTGAATCTTGTCACATAAAATTTGCTTTCAGGTTATTTCACATTCATTGAGCATTGCAACCAGGTTACCATCTTAAATTTCAATATATAAACAGACACTTTGCCTCTAGCAGTGAGGCTCCATACATAGGAATGTGTATGGTATGACTCACTAGTAGTTATGGCATAGCCATCAGAAATATTAAGAAATGAAGATGATGCATCTTTCAAGAATGAGAAACCAGTAATTTTAAAACTTCTTCAAACAACAGAGACAACTTCCGATTCATTGACTACTTAAATCCTCATTGAAATTTTCTTTTTTTATTAGACAACATCATGTAATGTAGTGATCTTGTTGTGCAATCATAATGCAGCATTCATATGAAAATTCTGTTCACAACAGTGTAGCAATATGTGCTGTTTTCTAGGCCTGCTAGTCCATTATTAGTTAGAAGTCAGGACTAAGAATACTTAGTTACCTTGTTAGTTACGCATGTTTCCTTATAGATGTATTACATGGTTTATGGTAGGTTTCCCTGAGATAGAAATATACTCTGATTGGTAAAGTCAACAAATACATCCCTAAAAAGGTGACAGAACTATGCAGTTTCATGCAAGAAAGATTTAGGCATCTCATACAAAGTTCTCTCTTCCCAGTCTATGTCTATTGTCTGCGTGCATGAAAGATTTAGGCATCTCCTAAGACCCTTCTAGCCAAGCAAGGTAGTTATCCAATGCGAACCATAAGTATACATGCACAAGAGTGAGATATGTAGAAAAACTAAGCACCTGGAATATTGATAACACAGTGACAGGATCGGTTGCAGATATAAGTGCACCAAACATGAGACACTCAACAAACGGGAGTTTGTACATTAGAAATGTCAGCCCACCAAGATAGCTGCAGTATGATAGAGGCTGACTAGTAAGATAAAATACTTCAGACAACATTAGAGCCAAAAAGATTGTGAAATTCTTACACAAGAACTCCTGTTACAACAGAAGCAATGAATGTCCCAAGGATAGCAAAAGTTACAATGGCACCAAAATTTGCAAAGAATGGTTTCTGTAAAAAAAATATACATATTATTTCAAGGACAGGAATTTAGATAATTTGAATTATTGCCATCATGAGGTACTTACTGGGGATAAGCTGAATCCTGATTGGGTACATTGAAGTCAAGGAATCCATATTAATATATTATGAAGCAGCATTTGGGAGAGGCAGTAAAACATCAAGGTACATAACAGAATGATAAATTGAGAAGTATGAATTTGAAAAGCAAAAGGATATAATATTATTGGAGGCAATAAGAACAAGAAGAAAAATTCATCATGGAAGTTGAACCACATCCTGCACATTGAATGAAACAAGATAGGATCAATGGAAAAACATACTTGCATCACGCATAAGATCCTGATAACAATAAACACAAAACAGGTATGAAATAATTCCCAAATCATGCATAACATATGCAACGTCATGTGGAAAATACTCTTGCATCATGCATAACAGTTAATAAAACAACACAAACCTAGTGTTGGTCTCTGTATTTGAAATATTAGCAAGCCCACCGACAACTAGACCTGTAACAGAATCATTAAAGTTACATATTTAAAGAACGTCCACAGCATGCATGAGCAAAATGAAATTGATATTGTGAGTCTGGTATAAAGGAAATCATATGATAAATTTAATAAAATACAAAAGAATTAGAGAACTCAATTTATTTTCAAGTCAAAGTTTTTACTCATGTAGCTGAGCTGGTTTGCATCAGCACACCTTCTATGCAAGCAGAACATGGATTGTAGTTGTCCTTGATCAAACGATCCTAATCTAGAAATGTAAATCAAGCATTTATCCTTGAAATGGTTTGTTATTAAGAAATTCTGCTTTTATTCATTTATCATTTAGTGACTTTTAGTAATGGCCACCACTCTAGCTAAATGGACTTTGTCCTTATGAGAAGAGAGAATAAATGAACATGTGTGGATTATAAAGTGATATTTGAAAAATGTGTGGTTTCTCAACATAAACTGATGATGGCTAGCTTTCGCTTTTTGATGCATGCTCTTAGGGATAAACAAGCCAAAATTATAAGAATAAAATGATGAAAGTTGAAAGGGGAGACATCAAATGTCTTCAAGGAATGGATTATCGAAGAGAGCTCTTGGAAGGAAAAAAAACAATACAAATAACATGTGGGAGAAGTTGGCAACATGTATTCGAAAAATTGCTTCAGATGTGTTTAGAGTGACCAAAGTGAGTGGATGTGAAACTAAAAACACTTAGTGGTGGAATGAAGAAGTGCAAAGAGCTATTAAGAAGAAGAAAAAATACTATAAACGCTTGTATCATGACAGGAGGACAATATGAATAAGTACAAAGTGGCAAAGAAGACCGCAAAACGAGTTGTGAGTGAGGCAAAAGGGCAGGTTTTCGAGGATCTAATCAACGCCTGAACACGAAAGAAGGAGAAAAGAGCATCTATAGAATGGCTAAAGCTCGTGATAAGAAGACGAAAGACTTCAATCAAGTTAAGTGTATTAAGGATGAGAGGAAACAGCTCTTGGTGAAAAAGAATGAGATTAGACATAGATGGTAAGAGTATTTTGATAATTTGTTCAAAGGTAGAAATGAGAATACTACCGTCCAGTTGGACTACCCTTCGGACGACACCAATAGGAGTATTGTGCGGAGGATCCAAGGATCTGAGGTTAGAGAAGTTTTGAAAAGGATAAAAGGGGACAAGACGATAGGCCCTGATGGTATTTCAATCAAAGTGTGGAGATGTCTCGAGAATATAGCTACAGTATGGCTAATCAAGTTGTTCAACAATATTTTTCAATCGAACACGATGCCTGAGGAGTGAAGAAAAAGTATATTGGTACCAATCTACAAGAATAAGAGAAATATCCAAAATTATACTAATTACCAGGGAATTAAATTGATAAACCATACTATGAAGCTATAGGAGAGAGTTATCGAGCATTGTTTGAGAGAAATGATGCGGATCTCTATAAACCAATTTAGTTTCATACCCAAAAGATCAACCATAAAAACAATTTTCTTAATAAGACAAGTTATAAAGTGGTTTAGAGAGCACAAAAAGAACTTATATATGGTTTTTATTGACTTGGAGAAGGCTTATGACAAAATAACAGGAAATGTTATATGATGCACTTTAGACAAACATAAAGTCCCAATAAATTATGTCATTCTCATCAACGATATGTACAACAATGCTATGACTAGTGTTCAAACAAATAATGATAATACAGGTTACTTCCCGATTAAAAGAGGACTACATCAGGGATAAGTCTTGAGCTCATAACTCTTTGCCTTGGTAATGGATAAAATTACAAGAAACATACAATGTGATATCTCTTGATGTATGCTCTTTGCAGATGATATAATGTTAGTTGATGAGAGCCGAGCCAGTGTAAATAGGAAATTAGAGTTATGACGGTAGACTCTTGAGTCCAAAGGTTTTAGAGTAAGCAGAACTAAAGACTGGATAATTAATGTGTGACTTTGGCATCATCGCACACGAGAAGAGAAATATGAGTTTAGGAGGCCAAGTAGTACCTAAGAAGGACACCTTTCAATATCTGGAATCGATGCTACAGATGGATAGAGATATTAATGCAGACGTTAGCCATAGAATCAAAACAGGCTGGTTGAAATAGCGCTAAGCATCTGACATCTTTTATGATAAAAAGATACCATAGACGCTAAAAGACAAGTTTTATAGAACGGCGATTAGACCTGCTATGCTATATAGAGCAGAATGTTGGCCTATAAAAAGACGTCATGTTCAACAGCTGAGTGCTACAAAAATGCATATGGTACGCTAGATTTGTGATCATACAAAAATGGATCGAGTCCAGAATAAAGATATATGTGATCGACTAGGGGTAGTACCAATTGAAGAAAAGATTATCCAACATCAGTTGAGCTAGTTTGACCATATCCAAAAGAGACCTCTAGAGGTACCAGTACATTGTGAAATCCTAAGTTAAGATAATATTGCGAAGAAAAGTAGAGGAAGACCAAAATTAGCATGTGGAGAGGTAATAAGAAAAGACTTAAAAGAGTAGAATATATCTAAAAATCCATACTTGAATAGAAATACTTAAAAATAACTATTGACGTGCCTAAACCATGATTGAAGGCTCTGGTTAGGTTTTAACTCTAACCTACCCTAACTTGCTTAGGACTGAAAGGTTGTGTCGTTGTTGTGGTTGTAATAGTGACTACTACTGTTGAGTTTTCTGATGGTAACATAAAGGAAAGCAAAACAAGAAATTCAAACAGGCTTTCATTTAAATTTCGCAACTTCTCCATATGAGGGGAACAGGGTGAAATAGAAAGCATGGAACAAGTTCCTACTCCCAAATGAACCATCTAAAAAATCGAACAAAAAAAGACTTACAGTTCCATGCACATTTGAGGGGAGAGGTCCTATGTACGTATTGAACTTTCTTTTCTTTTTTTTTGCATTCCCATTCACATGGCAATGGCATTACATAAAAGGCATTCAACTCAACAAAAAAGCAGCAACAAGCCAACAATAAACTGCCCTTATTCTAGTCGAGAGGTATAATTTATCCACTTCTATTCCTTGCACCAGCTTAAGACCATACAAAGAACTGGAGTTGAACACTCAATGTTCATTTTTTTTACTTGAGGTTTTTTACCTTCCACAGTCACATCAATATATTTCAATCAAATTATAATATTATGAAAGTTTTTTTCCTAGACAACTCTAGTGATATAATTTTCATACAGCCAACCAACATAAGTCTGAACATATTAGCGGTGAAACTTTTTAAAGATTGACTTGTGCTGTAATGCCCTATGCTGTAGAATTTAGCTAGTTAGTGCTAACTCTAGTAATATTATGGTACCATGGCTCCAAAGAATGTGTATCCAACTAAATGTGGTCCAAACGTAGACAAATTAAGTGCAAGCATGCCGCATCTCCAGAATGAATTATCTGCATTAACAGTATGATTCCTGCTAATTTCGCTGAAAATTTCAACTAGAATTAAGTTTCTTGTAGAAAATCTACCACACTGGCAAAAGTAGACAAAATGAATTATCTGCATTATTATTATGTTTCCTGCTCACTTTCGCATCCACCTAGAATGGCACTGAATTCCAACCCTGCACAGTATTTGCAGAGCATCCCAAACATATATCAATCCCCAGACTTTCTCCATCCGAACATCCCACTTCTAAATCCCATAAACCGTTAATCACCACAACAAGCTACTACTCTAAACTCTAAACGAAACGGTCATCGACAGCTAGGGTTTGTGAATCGCAGGATCAAGAGCGGCGGTCGTACGTACCGATGAGGAGAGACGCGCTGGCCTCGGGGAGGTAGTAGAACCGGTGGCGGCGGAGGACGTGGCCGAGCACGAAGGAGAGCACGAGCATGGAGATCTGCAGCAGGATCCCCACCCCGGCCACCTGCTGCTCCTTCCCCGGCGGGGCGGGCGGGGGCGGGCTCGCCGCCAGCCCGCCGGCGGGGTCCGCCGCGGATGCCAGGTTCAGCTCCAGCGCCATCCCGCGCCCGCGCGTGGTGGCGCGGCGGGAGAACCGTAGGTACGGTCGCCGGCGGCGAGGACGGTCGCGGTCAATCAGGGGAAGGGGGCACTTCCAGAAGGCTCGCGGGGCGCAGCGTTGGAATGCGGGGTTTGGTGGGGTCGCGATCTCGTGGGGAGAATTTTTTTTTTCTCGAGGAGGGCGGAGAATAATTTCACTTCTTCGCTTCTTTTTTTTTTTTCCTGCCGTGCTGAGCCTGGTAGTGTGAGTGGGCTTTTTGTGAGTAGTACGTACTCCCTAGTTTCAAATTTCAATTCGAACATTTTAGCTTCCGACTCAAGAGGAATTCTCGAATTTGGAGCCCCAATGTTTTGCTTATTTTTCAAGTTATTTCATTTACATAGTTTATATGTCAATAAGTTATCCTGTGTTTCTCAACAGCGTTATGTATTTTTAAAATATAATAATGTTGGTTCTTTAAGATAACACAAAATATAATTAGCTAATCACCAAAATTTCTTACAACAATGATAGTCCACCTTATCAACGTATTTTTACACTAAAACTAATTACTCTCTAATGGTCACAAGTAATATCGCATAAGGTGAAATACATGGGATATATGCACAGCAACAGAAGACGTCTCCTTCGATATTTAGTGGCCTGTACAAACCACGGTCTGCGCGTATTGATCAACAGGGCACTCATTAATCGGGGAATACATCACGAATTTTAACTTCAACAAACATTCATTTATTTATTTAAAAGATAAAAGAAGATAAATGTATACCTATGTTTGTGCGTATTGCATGATCATATAAGAAAGTGGTGGACATGACCACAAAAATTATAGGCACAGCCTCTTGTGCTGAGGCCGTGGGGGAGACGAAGTTAACTAGTCAATTATCTTTACTTCCAACACTATGGGTATATATATTGATATTGTTGGTTATAAATAGAAGCCAACTTAAGTTACTCTATCAATTATGATCTTATGCATTATTTAATTATTTTAGGTAAAATTAGTCTATAGCTTTATGTTTGTATCCAAAGATATCTTAGAGATTAAATTCTTGCCTTTTATTCTCTTGTGCATTTGTGCCGGTGTATTGGATCATAGTGATCATGCGTGCAATGGGGGAGCTTATTCTCAAGATAAATGTGATACACTAGATGCTATCTTCTCCCTTCCTTGCAATAGTTGCGTAGTCAGTCAAAACAACGTCTAGTTACACTATAAACATGGACTTTTTCAACTTACTGCATGCATACAAATATAAAGTGAAAAATCTCATGACTTGTGACACGTCTTGTAGGGCTCTTGCTTGGAGCATACTTTGTTTCAATATTGTTTACCTGTCACAAGTCATGAGATTTTCAAACTTACCATAAACAATAAACAATGAGACGCATATAATTTTTAGTCATCGGAAGTGTAACTACTTTAAAAAAATTGTGAAGAATAATTTTCTGCCTTTCATACCAACAATAAAAGTTTGAAGTTACTCCTCACAGGTCACAACTAGAACTTAGAAAGTTGGTAAAGAAAATTTCAATTCAATACCAAAAAGTCAAGCATGAAATGGGCCAAAAAAGGTCTCGATCTATGCGATAGATGACTTGGCCTACAAAAAAGCCCAACCAACAAACCTCATGTAGGAGCGATCTCGAGTCGAGTCCTCATCTCAAGCTCCGCCTCCTCCTCTGACCTCAGCACCAACGGTGAGGGATTGGAATGGCACAAGAATGAGCATCCTCAACAAACACGTCCTTGACTGCCCTGTTGGATAAAGAGAACGAGAAGCCATCCTCCTCTCTCACTTATCGAACCAACGACTGATCCACTCTCCTTTTCCTCCTCTCTTTTCTCTAATTGGCTCATCGGTGGAATTAAACTCCACCCTCTCGATCAACCACCTGCTTGATATTGGCATTTACTGATGAAAATCTAGTCAAATTTTGGCATATTTTAATTTATAAAAACATTAGAATAAACATGATGGCTATGTAGGTAAGTGATCTATTGCTAGTACTAAACATAAACATACTAACAGAAACTATAACATCTAATAACATACTAACATGTTTAACATCAAAGAAAAGAACACATACCAGAGGAGAAACAACCAATGCTAGGAGCACTAGATTTAGAGACGTTGTTCTACTCAATCGCCATAAGCATTTGCTAATATAGTCAATTTGGTTGATGTAGTATCGCGCATATAGCTCCTTCCATGAATGTGTGAACATCACCACCATGCATGAACTAGGAAGTAGTTAAAGTAGCTATCTCGAACATGTGAACAGGATGACAAAGGAGTAGTCACCTTAAGTACTCTCCAAAAACTTGATCACCCACTTACCCGTGCAGGTTATCAAGTGGACGGAGTTTTAGAGGTTTGCTCATTTAAGAAACCTGTGCGCACAAGTAATCTAAATGAGAGATTGAAGAGAGTAGCACACAACCGAAGCTTGGTGGTTATGCTATAGAGACTATGTGCCAACGCTAGTGCTAGGAAGATGGGGAGGCAAAGTTAATCGGAATTAACCGCGTTTGATGGCCATTAGGCATTATAGAATTAACGCTCATCATTAGCTTGTTGATTTCATTCCATAAAAAGTGTGAGATCCCGGTCCTATGCACATTGCACCCACTCTCACCTCGTCTCTCCTCCGCCACTGCTCGGCTTGGAGCAGCTCGGCTCGGCACGCACACGTGTCATTCCATCTACCACCACACACGATTATAACCTATTTAAATCTAGTTTTCTACGTAATTCCATCTAAGTATTAATTATGGATATTAAAATTTATTATAATTAAATGGGCTTACTCAAATAATTCAAATAATTCCAACATTTAGGACATACTATTATTGTTTGCGTTGTTCTTTCGTGTTAGATTGATAGATCGGAGATGTTTGGCCACCATTTTTCTCTACAATTATTACGACTGAACGACATGGTTCGGTTCAGATTTTGTTTGAAGCGACAGTACGTGCCTGCTGGGGGGAAAAAGTTTAAAATCATTTCGTAGAAGAGACGATCACTACTAGCTGGTTATTGCAGAGTAGTTAATCAAATAAAACCAAAAGGTTTAAGTAATTATGTTATGTCATGCCGGTAGTAGTTACTCCCTAACTTAAAAGATTATTTTAAAAGGATTAAGGAATAAAATAAAAACATCAAAATATCCTTTATTAATGTAAAGAGACTTTAATAGAAGTAAAGGTGATTGGTGGATCTGAGGTGGTTGGTAGAAGTATAATGGGTATAATAGCACTAAAATAACTAGAAATAGCAATATTTTAGAATAAAAATTAAATGTTAGAAATGGTTTTATTTTGGGATGGAGGAGGACGTACTCCCAGCTGACAAGGGTGGATAATTATCGATGCCATGTCGTAGCATGATTAGAAAGATGCTAATGCGGTTTTGAATCGAAGTAGCCCTGCGTGCAATCAAAGATGCTCTGACTTGTCAGCGATGAACCTGTGCGTGACTGCATCTGCAAGACTTCGATGCCTCTTTTCGGTGATCGGAGATGATGAATGCCTTTGTAAATTACTTCCTGGAATTGTCGCTTCCGTTCCCCGTAATCGCACTGAGGCAACTTATCTTACACGGGTTACTTGCTTTCTCCACAGCTAGGTAAACATATCGTATTTTAATACTTCGTATCATTATATTGATGATCGTCTTGGTGTAATTAGTTCGTAACAGATTAGGCAAGTCTTGTACTGAAACTCTGTATTGGTATATTGCAAAGATGTGCAACCAACTGGACAGAGTTTATATATATTCCATCTTGTTTGGTTCATATGGAATATAGCAACAGACATTTGTATCCCATATGAAAGACATGGAAAGCTTATTTAACCAAATTGATGTGAAAATTTCACACCCACTTTATTCCTTCAAGGAAAATGCCAATTTGCCAAAAACTTTGCTTAACCCCACAATGTGGCGCCTTCATTATCGTTACAAAGGTCATCAGAGTTCCATTCCCATTGACAAGGTGGGTTATCTATGCGTCCTAATATGATGATTAATTGCACCCACCATGCAATTGTTCTCAACCTTTGGAAAAAGCTAGCTGGTGGCCCTTGTTTGACAAGATTAGGCGAACCGCACGTCCAAGGTTGCAAAGACGTGTCGTTTATGTTCTCCTGTCAAGGGAAAAGGTAAAATCATTATGAAGAATACAGTGAAAACAAGATAATAGGTAACTTTAGTTAATATGTAAAAGCTACAAATGCCATGAATACATAGAATTCGACTTTCTCTGTCTGCCACTGATGCTTCAAACATCAGTGATAATTGTTACTGAATTTATCTGTTTGCCATCTTTTACTGAATTTCTTTAGGTGACTAAGCATTGTGCTATAATTACCACTATAATTCTAGTTAAAATTATTTATTTTATTGGATTTGTTGTTCAATTTATTTCATCAAATGATAATTGTGCAATAATTAAACATTTAAACAAGAAGGTGACTTACCTTAATTTGCTCTGTTCTTCCTTAGCTCCAGATGTGCACGTCGATGTCGCCGGCCGTCATGTCAAAGCCGGCGAGGAGGCTGTCCATGAGGTCGTCGGAGAAGCACTCGAGCAGTATGCGCCTGTCATGCGGCTCGCCGGAGTCCTCCGTCGGCGTCGTCGCAGGTCTCTCCACTAATGCCGAGGTCGGCGGCTGATCCGGCGCTGCTATCGCCGGAGGGAAGTTGGTCTTGGCCTTCCAACCGTAGATACGGCGCACCTCGGCGTCGTATGCTCGGGCGGCATCCTCGGCGGTGTCGAAGGTGCCGAGCCAGACGCGGACGCCCTTGACGGGGTCGCGGATCTCCGACGCCCACCTCCCCCATGGTCTCTGCCTGATGCCGCGGTACGGGTAGGACTGCTTCTCCCTACGCCGCCGCGGTCGCCTCTCCTCCGGCTCGTCGTCGTCCCGTCGGTGAGGAAGAAACGCAGCGGCGGCTCGTCTGCGGGATCGAGAGCGCGCGCCACCAATCACCTCGTGACCGTGGACACACTTACGAATCAACGGCGCTACAACGTCATGGTCTTCGTCGTCGTCGTCGCGGGCGACAAAGTCCCGGAAGGCTGCCTCCCAGTCCTCGTCGACGACGAGCTTCCTCCTGCTGCGTCGCCTCTTGTGCTGCCTCCCGCTCTGCTTCATCGTCGAGGAGGAAAATCCCTGGCGCATCGTGTAGCGAGGCGTTTGCTGCTGCTGATACTGATGCTTGGCTTGTGCCGAGCCGTGCGATGTGGTGAGTTGGAAGAGAGCAGCTAGCTGCGTTGCATTTATACTAAGCCAGAAACTTGGAAATTTGCAGTCATGTGGGCCTCGAGGTGGCCCAGCCGCCACGTGCTGTACGTGCGGAGGAGAATTTTTCGGAAGAATTAGAGCTCTTCCTTCTTTTTTTTTTTCTCGATTTCTTTTAGGTGAACGCTTTATTTCTCTCTTGGCAAACTTTACCATATTGGGAAAAAAAATCAATTTTACATGTATTTTCAGAGAAAAATTCTCTCTGTTCCAAATAGACTCTACTTGTAATATTATTTGTTTGTGCCATAAAAAGTTTAATTTTGGGTGTTAGACAGACCACTGGCTGAGTTGTATATATATATATATCCGACCTCTTGTATATACTCAGGGTCTTAGTCACTGCACATAATTCTACATGATACCAGAACGAGTCTAGACATTTCCGGCGCGCTAGCTTCTCCCTCCGATGAGTCGACCCTTTCCTCCTCCTCGTCGACGTCTTCTTCCTGTTGTCGACCCTCTTCCCGGTACTCTCCTCCCGGTACTCTCCTCGCTCTCTCGTCTCCGTTTCTTCTTCTCCCCGTCTCTCCCGCAGTCACCTTCCTTTCTTCGTTCCACCTCCGCTCGACAAGGCGACGGTCTCGATCCGCCATCTTGTCTCACCTCGCACCCGTCTCCGTTTTTTTTCTTGCTTTGTGCATCTCTCCTTCTCTTACGCCGACGCACCTCCGCGCTTGTCGTCTCCATCGGCTGAACTCGTTCACCCTCCCATCGGCTGGAACCCTCCCTTGGTTCTTGCCTTTTCCGACACGCTCAATGGCTCTCGAACGCGAACTTTCTCCCCTCACGTCCGAGCCAGTCAAATGTGTCCACGTGTCCACGGACACGAATCCCTGCCTCCTGGACGCGAACATATTCTCTTCGCGTCCGTCCACTCTCCACCTTTTTTGTGTCCGCCCCACTCCTTGGCCTCTACAAGTCCACGGACATAAATCTTTGCACGTCCGTGACCCACTTACTCTCTGACCCACCCACTCTATCACCACCTTTTCCTCACCTACTCAGCTGCCTACTCCCTATCGGCCAACCACTCCTCATCGGCTGGCCGGACCACTCCCCATCGGCTTCTCACATCCTTAATCGACCGATCCATCCTCTCATCGGCTTCTCCTTCCCATCGGCTTCTTCCTCCCATTGGCTATTTGTCCCCATTCTCCTGTTATGGCCACCGAGTCCGCCCTCAGCTCCGGCACTCTCCCAGTCGCCGAGTCTGCTCCGGCCCTCGGTGCCTCAGACCATACTTTGGGCACCACCTCGCCGATCTTCTCCCCTCCCTACGCTGCTGTGAACGTGAAATCTCATGTTCCTATCTCTCTTGACCCTAACGCCAACTATTTCAAGTGGGTTTTCTTCTTTAAATCCCTCTGTGGAAAATTCGGCCTCTGGTCCCATATTGATGGCTCCGCTCCACCTCGCCCCGATGATCTTCAGTGGGACATCGTTGAGTGCTACGTATGCAGTTGGCTGCTCGGCTCGGTCGATGACTCTATCCTCGACCTCGCCATGGACGATACTGACCCCATCGCCCGGGATCTCTAGGTGGCCATCGAGCGGATTTTCCTCGCCAACAAGCAAACTCGCGCCATCTTCCTTCTCAATGAGTTTCACTCCATGGTACAAGGAGACTCCTCTGTCTCCTCACACTGTCAGCGCCTCAAGGTCAAGGCTGCTGCTCTCCGGGACGTCGGCCACCCTATGGCCGACTCTCAACTCGTCCTCACCCTTCTATGAGGCCTCAACCCCCGCTTCTCAAACACCGCCGATGACATCACTAATGCCACACCTCTTCCATCATTCGCCCGGGCCCATGACATGTTAGTTCTTAAAGAACTCTGTCTGGCCAACGATGAGAAGACAGTGGCCCACACCGCTCTCCTTGTTGCAACCGATAATGACTGCCGAGCATCCTACGCTGCCACTTCCTCCCGCGGCTCTGGTGGCCATGGCTCCAGCCATGGCAACACAGCCCACACCGAGAAAGGCAAGGGCAAAGGCAAAGGCAGAAACTGACAGGGTCCGATGCAATCACGACCTGCCTCGGTTCTTGCCCAACCTACTGGTCCCACGGGTCCGTGGCTCTCCTACAACCCCTAGGCACCCCAGCCCCAGCCACGCAGCCCCATCGGCTGGTAACCCGAGGTTCTCGGCGCCTATCCCCAGGCTCACCTGACATCGGCTCCTATTCTATCGTCTCAGCCGATGCTACCGATCCCACCCACCCAGTCGGTTCCCTCCTGGAACCAGGCTGGCCTCGTCGTTGCCCTCAACTAGATGACGCTCCAACCATAGCATCCTTGGGTGCTGGACTCTGGGGCGTCTTCACACATGGCGTCATCAGTCGGTATATTTCGTTCTTGTCATCCCTCTTCCTCCCCCTTTGTCACCATCGGTAATGGCCACTCTCTTCCTGTCTAATGCCGAGATGACTCCTCTCTGTCTACATCTACCACTAACCTTCCCCTTCGCAATGTTCTTATCGTATCTTCTCTTATTCACAATCTTATATCTGTTCGCCAATTCACAAGAGACACAACTGCTCCATCGAATTTGACGCGTTTGGTTTCTCTGTGAAGGATATCCCAACTCGGTGGCAGATCCTTTGCTGCAATAGTAGTGGAGACCTCTACACCATTCCCGCTGCGCCGTCCACTCCACACGCTAGTGTCGCCCTCTCTACCAACCTTTGGCATCTTCGCCTTGGCCATCCCGGCCCCGACGCTGTCGCCACCCTCCGTCGCAGCGCCTCCATCCGATGTACCCACAGCAGCTCCATAGTTTGCCACTCGTGTCAACTTGGCAAACATGTGTGTCTGTCTTTTTCTAGTTCTCTCTCCTGTACCTCACGTCCATTTGAACTTATACATTGTGATGTATGGACATCTCTAGTTAAAAGTGTCTCTGGTAATTAGTATTACCTCGCTATACTTGATGATTACACACACTATTGCTGGACCTTTCTGCTCATCAGCAAATCCGAGGTCGCCTCTCACCTCACTCACTTTGTCACATACGTGTCCACTCAGTTCAACCTCCCCATCAAGGCTCTACAAGCCGATAACGGTACAGAATTCATTAACCATACCGTTACAACCTTCCTCACCTCGCAGGGCATCCATCTACGGCTCTCCTACCCCTACACCTCTCCTCAGAACGCAAAGCCGAGCACCTCCTTTGCACCCTCAACAACATCAGTCGCACTATGCTACTTTACGCCTACTTACCTGTCACTTATTGGGCAGAAGCTCTGGCTACTACGACGTATCTTCTCAATCGGCGCCCATGCTCCTCCGTTCAAAATAACATTCCCTATGCCCTTCTCTACTGCACGGCACTCGACTACTCCCACCTTTGCGTTTTCGGATGCCTCTGCTACCCAAACCTCACCGCCACAGCTTTCCACAAACTCGCTCCCCGCTCCACCGCCTGCATTCTCCTCGGCTATCCCTCCTCTCACAAGGGATACCGATGTCTCGACCTTTCCACCCGACGGGTTATCGTCTCTCGTCACGTCATTTTTGACGAGACATGCTTTCCCTTCGGTCTAATTCATTCGAGATTCTCCTCTAGTGATCTCGACTTCCTCCTCACCAACCCCGTGCCGACCAGGTCTCCTCCACTATCCCCTCCATCGGCCCTCTCATCGGCCGCTGCTGAGGACTTACCTTTCACTTATCCCACCACTATTCGGTCTGATGTTCCAACCATTGGATCCCCATCGGCCCTACCTCTCTCATCGGTTTCAGCCGATATCGTTCCTTTTCCATCGGGCACCTCACTTTCATCGGCTCCTCAGCTTCCATCAGCTGATCCATCTCTATCGGACTGATTGGACCACTCGGCCCACCTGACTCATCAGCTCAGGCCGATCTAGTTCCTTCTTTTTCTCTCATATATAGTTGCCGATCCGGAGCCGATGACTCCCCCACCTGACCAGTTCTTCCTATTACTCTCGCACCCCCATCGGCTACAGTTCCCTCCACCTCTCATATCGTCACCCGCTCTCAGATCGGGTCTCTCCGCCCCACCAAGCACTACGGTCTCTTCACCGTCCACAGCTCTATCTCGCCCATCCCGGTGACATCTCGCTCCACCCTGGCCGACCCTCAGTGGCGCGCGGCCATGGCCGACGAGTACAAGGCTCTAATGGACAATGAGACCTAGCGCCTCTTCCACCGTCCTCCCGGCGCCAACATTGTGACCGGTAAGTGGATTTTTAAATACAAATTCCACGCCGATGGCTCTCTTGCCGTCACAAGGCTCGCTGGGTAGTCCAGGGTTTCTCCCAACGATCCAGTGTTGATTACGACGAGACCTTTAGTCCCGTCGTCAAACCCGCCACCATCCGGGTCGTCCTCACTTTGGCTGCCTCGCGTTCCTAGCCGATCCATCAGCTAGACGTGAAGAACGCTTTTATTCACGACTATCTGACGGAAACGGTTTATTGCCAGCAGTCCCCAGGCTTTGTCAACCCTTCTCGTCCCGACGACATCTGCCTTCTTCAACGTTCCCTCTACGGCCTCAAACAAGCCCCTCGTGCCTGGTACCAGCGCTTTGCTGTCTATCTTCGGCACATCGGCTTCGTGGCCTCTACGTTCGATAGTTCCCTGTTCATTTTTTATATCGGCTCCGTTACTGCCTATCTACTTCTATATGTCGACGACATTGTCCTTATAGCGTCTTCGACATCTCTCCTCGACCAGATCATGTCCCGACTCCACTCTGAGTTCGCCATGACCGATCTTGGTCCTTTTCACTATTTTCTTAACATCTCCGTCACCTGTTCCTCTCACGGGCTCTTTCTTTCCCAACGCCAGTACGCTATCGACCTCCTCCAGCGTGCGGGCATGGCCGATTGTCACCCCACGGCCACCCCAATCGACACTCGTGCCAAACTCTCCATTGCCGATGGCACACTCGTTGCCGATCCCTCTCACTATCATAGTCTTGCCGGGGCTCTCCAATACCTCACCCTCACCCAGTCCGACCTCACGTACGCTGTCCAGCAAGTGTGCCTCTTTATGCATGCTCCGCGCAAACCTCACCTCGCGCTGCTCAAGCGAATCCTACGCTACGTGAAGGGCACCCTCTCCAGCGGGTTGCATCTCAGCTCCAGCCCCATCGACTCCCTCACCGCGTACTCCGACGCAGATTGGGCAGACTACCCTGACTCTCGACGCTTTACGTCCAGTTACTGCGTTTTCCTCGGTGACACTCTCGTCTCCTGGTCCTCAAAACGCCAGACTACAATGTCCCGGTCTAGCGCCAAAGCCGAGTACCGCGCCATCGCCCACGCCGTCGCCGAGTGCTGCTGGCTTCGTTAGCTTCTCCAGGAGCTCCGTACACCCCTCTCCACCGCGACCGTCGTCTACTGTGACAATGTTAGTACCGTCTACATAACCGCCAACCCGGTTCATCATCGACGCACCAAGCACATCGAGATCGATATCCATTTTATCCGTGACAAGGTCGTATTAGGACAGGTTTCAGTGCTCCATGTACCATTGGCATATCAGTTTGTCGATATAATGACCAAAGGCCTACCCACGCCTTTATTCACCAGTTTTTGGTCCAGTTTTCACGTCCGTTCTCCTCCTGCTGCGACTGCGGGGTGTTAAATAGACTACTGACCTGTATATATATATAGATCTAACCCCTTTATACACTCGGTCTTAGACCCTGTACATAATTCTACATTAAGTTATACCTACTTTCAGCACACATTTAATTGTAGCATAGAATTTATCACGTTTGTATTAATGAAGGATACCTTAGTAATTTGTCATACTACTTATTTTCTTAGGATTGATAGAAATAAAGTATTCATGAAACGGATGAGCAGTTCATTCTAGTGCTTTCGACATGACTATTCGCTCTTTAGATATTTAATTTAAAAAGGGTGACATGTAAATTATATTTGTGCATGTTTGATGTGATAAAATGTTTTTTTGGAGCTCCGCATGTCCTACATACATGTTCTCAAGGTAAAATTAAAGGAGAGGAAAGAGTGCACACCCCACTTACATACTAGAGGTGTGCTTCAGCACACCATCATCCTTAACGATAAATCCATAATCCTCTCTTAATTTGTTTTTTGTTTTGTTGCGACAAAGTCTTTCACTGACGATTATTTTTAACAATATATTATTTACGTGGCACAAAAGTATAATCATTGGAAAAAACTTTAAAAATGAATCTAATTACATTAATTTAGTGTAACAAAAATTACATTATAATAAAACAATTGTTAATCAAAGGAAATAAAATACACCTTATATTTTAAACGAATGGAATATTAATTAAAAGTGTACGGGTGTACATAATTATGAGCATATAATGAATGTAGATTGGGGTTATTTGCGTTAACAATCTTCATACTTTATTTCCATTACGGAGAAAACTGTAATTTAGGATATAAACTCTATATATATTTAAAAAAATGCAGAAATTGAAGCTTTGACAAAATAGGCTTTAGGTCCAGCTTGTTTCAGATTTGGATTGTAATCTGAAGTTTGATTTTCAAGAATACTTTTTGGTAGATTTTTTTCATGTATTCTTTGCATTGCAATCATTAAAAGAGATCCAACCGTGCAACAAAAGCAGCAAAGAAAACCCTAAAGTTAACCTGAAATCAAAATTTAAAATTCACAATCAGTTTCGGATTATAATCTAAAATTCAAAATTTAGACTTGACAGATGACTGGAGCTGGAAAACCTGACGTTGGTGGTATTTTCCTGTGGGCAGCCGTTAAAGTAACACCACTAAAAATATTTTTATATTCGTTAGCGTCCATCAAAGTGAATTCTGCATTCAACGTATACTTATCCTCAAAGTTCCTTTGACGGTTGCACCATATAAAAATAAAATATTTAATTTCCTCATGTTATACTGTTATTACTGTATCCTATTTTTCTTTTTCTTTTTTCCTTTCTCAGGCCATTTAGAATGTAAGCCACTCATAAGAGTGGTCTTAATATGAGGGAGTGTGCCACCTGATAAATGGCTACTTGGAAGGGCCAATCTGTAATGCAGGCCACTCTTAATGGGACCCATTGCAATCTTCTATTTCAGCCCTGCTTGTTGTGGTTCAGTCCTTATTTATGCTTTGGTCCAAAATTATGCGTTTAGCACCCTAAATAGAAAAAAGAAATTGTCTAAACCCCAAAGCCACTTTCCCCTTCTTCCCCAATCCCCACCAGTAGAGCATTACTCCATCCCCGATTCGACTCTCACCGGCCGCCACAGTGCGCTGCCGTTGGGCGCCCGTTGTGACCTCCACCCGCTCCTTCCCCGTCCCCAGTCGATGCCACCTCTCCCTATGCCCTCGTCTCTGGTTGACGCTGCCGCCTCCTCCCTCCTCTGTCACCCGCCTTCAGTCGCTGCCGCGGGATCCCGACGACCTCGTCGGCGAAGATGCTCAGGGCGGGAGCCTGGGCGGCGAATATGAGCCACGTCCACTGCTCCATGCCGTGGAGCCGCGGGATCTGCACAGCCACGGCCCGAGGTGGTGGCTTCAGTGCTGGTCCTCTCCTCCCCATCCATCGCGGCGTGGTGGAGACGCGGAGTTGCCTTGGCGGCGGCACAGCTCGAGCTGATAGCGGTCTGCTTCTGGTCGGTGATGTATGGCGCTCCTACATGCTCCCCTACCGCGATTCAGGCGAAGAAGTCGAGAGAGGTGCCTTCCCTTTTCCCTATCTATCTCCATGGACCTCTCCCCCCTTCCCAAACCACCCGTGTCTTCACCAAGACAACCTAACAACTGCGAGGCCACTCTTCTTTCTCCTTCTCTACTCCATCGTGGCTCAACTCCGACGTGAACTATTGAGACCATTCACCACGGTAGAGCATTGTAAATGCCCTCTTGGAACGGTAAGAAATCGTGGATGCATGGAAGGGTAACATTGACCAAAGAAACCTGGGCGTAGTCTCGGTGCAATGCATATGCCCAGTACAGCAGATTTTTATTAGATAATGACACAGTCAGCAGATTGCTTTTTCTTGTACCTTTGTCCGACACCCGACTGGCTAGAAAGTTCTGGAATCCCATCCGAAATTGTAGTGAAAGCTGGACCAGAGATATTTTGAGCGTTCTCAATTCCAGTGGCGAGTACGTCCTTATCTGCTCAGTGTTTTACATATTGCCTTCGTTTACAGGAATATTATTTATCATCATATATTTGTTTATCTTCAAACTTTGATCGTCATTTTTCAACAACTGCACTTAAAAAATATATAATATTATTGAAATGTGTGCTCAATATAACAATGCAACTTATATTTATGTTTCTTATATAGGAGTATAATATAGGAGTAACCGTTAATACTCATAGGTCGTTAAGTTTGGAGAAATTAATAACAGACTATTTATTCCTCTAAAGTAGTAGAGTTCATCTATATATTCAACCCGCGAAGTACATAAAACAATATATTGTAAATATGAAAGGAGGTTCAAATAACATCGTACCTAGAGTGGTTTTGGTCACATGGACTGCAATGCAATGAGGTATAGTAATATGTCAACGGATTCTCAGTTAATTTGTTACTTCTAACAAGTTAAATGGCTTGTAAAATAAGCACATTTATGCTAAGTTGCCGATAAGTAATTCTCAGACTCGAGAGAAAAACAGAACGTTTGGGTTGGCTAGGTTAAACAAGATAGTGTCTCTGCCATAGTAAGCAATACCACATCATTAATGTAGAAACTTAAAAAACCATCTTAGGGTAAAATAAGTTAATTATGTAAGAACTGCATATATATATATATATGTTCTTTTTGAAATTAAGGATTAAAAAAACTCTCAGTGTTTGAAATTATCAATTGGGTGACGAGACAGATTGGGATATATAGATTGGACTAATACCAGCATAGGATCACTTCATCTTTCTCCGACCACCTCCATCACAGGTCACAACCCTCTCCATCTCTCTCAGATCGATCCCTCCATCTCAATCCACGGTGTCGAGCCCAGATGACGAAGAGCATTTTGCTAACGACCAATAATTTTTTGTATGTGTTCCCACTGGGAGCGACGCTGGTGGTGGAGCCTAGGAGCTAGCTCCACCACTGGCAATCCATGTGTCCACCCCTACCATCGCAAAACCCATTTAGCATATTAATTATTTTACACATATACCTATGACAAAAAACAAGAGGGAATTGGACTTCACTGTATGTGTATGCAGCATTATGCCAGAGCTTCTTCAACATGCATGCAGGTGTAGCTAGATAGACGGAGCGCTGTATTGGAGTACTATTTTAGAGGATCACGATGCAATTATGCATGCATGCTGCAAGGAAGGATGCATGCACCTGGCAAAGTGGCAGCTGCTACTGTCACAACCTAGACATGCTATTACGGCCCTCTAGCCCACTGGCTTAATCAATTTAATTAACTTGAATAGGCAAGTGGCGCTCGTGTGCGGAGAACGCGCAGCAACGCAGGGGCCAATTGCCGTGTACACATCTGGCGCTAGGTGCAGGGAACCTGTAGATATTTTTTATGCCGACGCACTATGTGGGGCTCACCTGTCGGTGTCCGTTTGGGAGGGAGCCTGTCCATCTCGTGGCTTTCGACGGCCCAAGGTCAGCATGGCGTGGGGCCCAGATGCACGCTGGGTGCTGTCGTATCTTTTTTTGCGGTTGCTAGGTTACTCGTTGTGGGGCTCTAGAGCCCTTTTTCTCTTCTCTTTTATTCTCCTAACATAATGTGCGGTATGAATTGTGAACTTTGGACCACTTAAAATGCTAATAGATGATGGATTATAGATGCAACTTATTTTATAGATATTATTAAGAGTATAAATTGATAAATTAAATATTACTAAGTTGATTTTTAAGAGTTTTATGAAAAATGTTTACGAAGAAAGTTTTTTTTTAAATTATACCATCTATAATCTTGAGAAGTATACCAACAATAATTTGGTTGTGGCCATAATGAGAAATGAACGTGCTATATTCTATATGCTACTACAAGTGCTTGTCTAGATACATAGCCTAAAAATAGTTATATTTGAGATGAAGCTAGTACTAATACTAACTACTCACATCCTCACCTAGGTTTTTGCTCAATTGTGGATGGGCCATCATGACTAGGAACTTCGGCTGTTTGTTCCTTTGACATTGTTTGCCCTATCAATTTTTTTAGCAATGGTAAAATTTCACCATTGCCAAATTTTGACAAAGGTGCTTGTTTGGTCTGTTTACAAATTTTTACCAATACATAGGTTATATCAAACTTAGGCAAACCAAACATTTTGGCAATGATAATTTTTTTGTTACAAAACCAGACGAGTGACAAGTTTTTTTTTGGGGGCAATGCTAAATATATATTTGGCATGGTTAAGTTTGGCTAAGAACCAAACAGGTTAAATTTGGCTAAGGATCAAACAAGCCCTTGAATTTACGGACGGAACCTTTCACGAAAGCATGATGCATGCGTGATGACAGGAAAGTGTGCAAAAGGAGACGGGGCGATGACCTTGAGATATTTTGTAGCATCGAAACTTCTGTCAAGCAGGTCTGTAAGTTGACCATCTGATTAACCTGCCATACATGGCTTATGGGCATGTTCATTAACCTTTCTAACCTCTTCAAATTAAGCATGTCATGCATCCATGGCTGAAGGTGGATGATAGATTTTTTTTGTTAGCCAGTTGGAATACATGTTCTTGTATCGAAAATTGGGAGGGCACGGTGCTACTCTGAGTTGAGAGGTACTCTTTTTTCAAAATATAAGGTGTGAAGGCTTATTTTGGATGCATACGTTGGTGATCATCATATAATACATCAAACCAATGATGGAGCCTTTGGTAGTGCCAAAACTTGAGCAATTTTTGAGGCTACTAAAATTTCGGTAGAGTAGTGTTGAAAGTGTTGAGAAACCAGAGCTTAGTGTGGGCGAAATTTATGGCCACAGTAGATTAGGGAGCTAGTAGCTGGGAAGCTTGTTGTGAAAGAAATGGATTTTACCCCCTATAAATAGTGGATGCAGTAGAATGTTGAGGGGTGAATGAGACGAGTAATGCTCCTGTGTTGCTGTACTCAAACTACAAGAAATAAAGTTTACTACTTCTCCTGTTTTCCTGCGCTTGTATCGATCAGTAGAAAGAATAATTTCTTAACAGAGAATGAATTTGGGTTGATGCCAAAATGTGACTATACATAAGAGAGATATGTGGGTCATACTTTTTATACGGGTGTTTAGTTTACGACCCTACCAAAATTTTGGCAAGGTAGCGAATCAAAATGACCCTTAGAGCCTAGGCAAATTTTGGTAGGGTATATTTGCTATAGAATATATTTGATCCTTTCGGTAATATTTGCTATAGAAATTCTATATATTTGTTCCTTTCGACAATATAGAAATTAAATGGAACATTCACTAACTGGTCTGGACGGCCACTTGTTGGCATCATTAGACGGTGAATCAGCCTGACCCGAGGCGGCGAATAGTGCATGAAACCAAGAAAATAGAAAAGAAAATGCGGATGTACGCTGGCAGGGAAAGGAAGATTGTATAGGGAGCATATAGTGACCTTAGAACCCCAATCTTACGATCGCTCGCCACATATTGCAAGTCATTGTATATATTGCAAAGTTTTCTAGTCATCAACACAAACTAACACGTCAAGATTATGTTCATGCTTTGGAATCAATCTACTCGATGAATACCTGCAAGTTGTGCCACATGGTGAGAGTGATGCAAGCTAGCTGGCATACCTTTCTCTTGGTCGAGCCTGTTTGGTTCCTCGACTGATGGGCTCCACACATGTATATCTAGACGACTAGTCAGCTAGCTATGTAGATATTTTTTGGAAAGTTACAACTGATCATGTTAGCGAATTGTCATGGCTTGCGTAAGTGTTTTGTTCGGAATTAGTAGCACGATTAGTCTATGAGTTAACTTGCAAGTTCTGCAACATGCTGATGAGGATAAATGCTGCAGCTAGCCCCATGAGCCGTATCTTTTTCGTGGTTGTTAGGTGGTCCGGTCCCAGGATTTAGATCAGCTGGGCTCCACGAGTCTTGTGGTAGATATCTTCTCATCTCAGCGTCCTCAGATGTTGGTAAACCAATTAGAAGTGCCGTTTATTAGGTTTTCTAGAAACAGTTTCGAATATTTTGTAGTCTTCTGATCTTTTGTTACTTCTCAGTAGATTAAGTTTGCACTGTAAGAAAAAATAATGCAATGTGCTAGATGTTGATGTGAGAGAAAGAAAAATCATCAATTGATAAATGGATGCTCTCTTTTGAAAATGAGTTACCAGCAAGTTAGTTACTAGCTAGTAGTTGATAAACCAGGAAGTTGTGCTAGGAAGCTAGCTACATATGTTGCTGACACACCAACGGTACCGAATTCATCTGTCATCATCGTCATGCACGTCATCCTGATGGCTGAAACTATGGCTTTCTATATAGATATATTTCCTCAAATTATTTGTCCCTTCTACCGTTCGTGGAAAATGCTGGAAAGCGAAATAAATGGGCCGGAATGGCTACTAAACGTGTAAGGGTGAGGCCACTAGCCCCGGTCTCGCTATCATTAATTTCTCTCGTTCCAATCAAACCCTAAAAAAGACAATAAAATGAGGGGAAACACTTGTAATTATCATGCAACTAAAAATTGCTACAACTAGAATTTTATGTAAAAAAGAGTTGGACAATGAAAGAGAAAATATTGGAAAAAAAAACTAAGAGTAAAAAAAATTAGATTTTAAACTCTCCAGGGGACAACCCTTGTTGTTTGCAAGTCATAGTTAAATAGTTCAAAACAAATAAAACTTAACAAAATAGATTAATATGTGAGATGTCACTCCACAAACATGCATATTTATATTTAACTCATATATATATAACTATGAATATACATATGTGTATATTCACAGTTATATTTTTTTTCAACATGTAAAACTCAAATTTAAACTTGTTGTATATTTGTAGAGTGTATGTTTATAAACTGTTATATTACATATTAATCTATCTTATATATATTTTAAATTTTGATGATATGTAAGAAATGAGGAGACGTCCCATTGTTTCCCCAAAACAATTTGGGGAACCTGACATGTCACCAATATAACATGGTTTGTGGAGCTTAGGAAACATGAGGCCTAGCTTGTGGTTTGGTGGGACATTTATGTTGGTTAATCTCTTCTCCGTAAGGATTGGGATAGATTTCCACAACTCTAATATCCATGCTCCATGCATAGGATTAACCAAATAAGCCCTAGGATATTTGAAATAGTGTGTAGTTGCCCTAGCTAGTGGTGAATATAATTAAGTATAGTAAGTATAAGGAGCTAGTCATGAATGTAATTAAGTTAGTAAGTATAAGGTAAGGCCCTAACTGATAGACACATGCTCAAAACATCTGTAATTATTTATGCACCTGTCCTTGATCTCACCACGGCCTGGAGCGTGGGTGTAAGGATAGTGGCGATAGGGCATGGAACGCTAGCAATAGGGCTCTTTTTCCATCGCAATGGTGGCAGTGGAGTGATTGGTTGGATCTGGCTTGTCGATGGGAGGTTGCTAGCTAGGGCATGGCGGTGCGGGCCTATGGGAGTCGCTAGTTGGTAGCACGATGGCGTGGCATGTCGTTCAAGGTGGCGGTGGCGTGCTTGGTGGCACGGCAAGTAGTGTGATGCCACAGTGGCTAGCTAGGCGGGTCGCGAGGTCAAGGCGGTATTGGAAGAGAGATGTGGTCGGTGGTGGCTGGTTTCGGTGTCCCCAAGCCTAGATCCAGCTTCCCTTTGGCCATATTTGGTGAATGTGCTGGAGAAGACAGTTCGCAGTGGTGGGCATGTGGGCACCCTCATGCAGAAGCATTGGCTGAGTCCGGTTGGTTTCATGGAGAGGATGTTTCGACCGGTTTCGGTGAGACATCATGGACGAAGGTAGTGGGGAAGCTTCTTCATGGCGGTGGCACAAGCGCCTACTGTATTAGGTGCTTCCCGACGTGGCAACGTGAATGGAGATGGTGAGGAGGCTTGTCGGTGATGGTGAGACTAAGCGGCTGCTAGATTGGGGCCTTATTGGCATGGATGTGTGGATGAAAGTGGCGTGAATACTTCTCAGTGGCAGTGGCACTAGCGACTGCTAGATCGGGAGCTTCCTGGCTGCGGTGGTGTGGACAACGGTGGCGATCTTGCTTCTTGAGGTACAACGGCATTAGCCATGCTAGAACGATGGCCAGCAGTGTCCATTAGGTGAAGCAACACGATAAATTATATATGTATAGTTTTATATGAGAAAGTTCTAATCAAATAAATTGGCATAATTGGTGTATCTACACAAACATTAGATTTGCACTTGTACAATTACTTTGTCAACATGCACCTTACCATTTTCTTCCTAACTAAGCTTGCTCCTCTTTGTTTCCTTCCATTCTACTTACACTACTACATATAAAACACATTTTTATAGGTGACCAAAATGGGTTTGCATAGACGGTTCAGCCAGCCATCTATAATAAATAAAATGGATGTGAAAATAATGTATTTTCATTGGTGGATAAATAAACACCTATAAAAATAGATTTCTGAACTTACCTGACAGCCTGTTAAAATCATTTCGGTAGATGTTCTTCTTAAGACAACTACTTGTGTAAATAAATTTCCAGCTTCTAAATTCTTTAGGCACCAAAAAAGCACAAATATCTTGAATTTTATTTTAGAAGCTTCTATATAAGGTCACATGTCACAAATCACAAGTCACACGATTGTTTGCACCAAATACACACACATACAATATATAAAATTTGAACACAAGACCTCTGTCCACGCATTACTCCCTTGACATCCTACACTGAAACTTGTAAAACTTATTTCACATTCTAAATAATTTTAAATAAAAAAGTCATCGCTACAAAGTTATAAATCATATTGATGTCTGTAACTTTGATATAGAGCACATTTTCATTAGAGGTTGTTTGAAATATTTAAAAATTGGCACTTGCAATGAATATTTGGTCCCTAAACGAACTCAAATTAAAAAGTTGTTAACTATAAATTTATATTTATAGATATTATCGAGTTCTACAGTTTTGATATAATATGTCTTTATCCAATTGTTATGTATGTGTGTGTATATGTGCTTTTTTTCTAAAAATTAATTTGTAGAGATGAACGGCTTAAACGTTTGCCTATAAAAACCGGTTTAAGTAACTGCCTCCAAAAATCGATTTCTAGAGATGGTCCATGACCGAGGCCAACCTGGCTACTGTATAGGTATAGGTGGGTCTCCTTTAGACCGTCTATAAAGAGAAAAGGTGTCATCGGAAATAATTTTTATAGTGTTATCAAGTTTCTCAGGTACATCGTTGGTGCTGAATCACTCAATTAATCCTGTCTATCGCTATGCACGCTCGACAACACTAAAGTACCTCCTGCTATGTATGCCATATTCTTATAGAAAAGCAAACATTATATCTCCCTAGCTAGAAACAAGGAGTGGACCTCTCTGTTAGGTTTTTAGCCACACCTATGTGAACTATGACAAAAAAAAATCTGTGTGGAGATTGCCTTTTGCTACCTAAAATGTGGTGCAATTTTACTGAGCCAATATTAAGCATGTTTGACAAAGAAATATGGCAAACTTTAGCAAACCAAACGTACGGTCTCGGTTGCTTCCAGAGGAAGAGGTAGGCTGAAGAGTTTCTCGTTTTTCGTATGTATACTATTTACGTTTTATAGAAAAGTTATTTTAAAAACTCATATTAATCTATTTTTTAATTTTAAAATAATTAATATACAATTAATCATATGCTAATAGGTCATATCGTTTTACCTATGTTGTCGACCTATTTTTTCCACTCTTATTAGACATGAACATAGGAAATTGTCTCAATTGAGCCATTTTTGTTGTAAAATTTACATTCAAAGCACAGCACAGCATCATACAGTACGTACATCCATATGGAGAAGGAGATATTAGGAAGTCTGAAATGGACATGAAAGTAGACAACAGAACAGTGACCAAACAGTGCGTTATTTTATTCCTACAACGCCAAGTTGCTCCTAGCTACTAGTTCTCTTGTAGTTCACATTTACCGATTTGCTCGGCTCTTGCTCAGCTCGGGGAGTGGATGCTCCAGATGTCTATGTTGCTCGCCACGTCGAAGCCGGCGAGGAGGCTGTCCATCACGTCGTCCGTGCAGCACTCCAGCAGTATAAGCTCGTCGGCTCGCTCGCCAGACGCCTCCGACGACACCGCCGACGTCGCCGAACCGGAAACGTTGTCCGGCACCGACGACGCCGCGCTATCTCCACGGGCTACGTCGTCGTCTGGCAGGAAGAAGAGAGCAGGGCCGTCGAGATGAGGCATCGTCGTCCTCCCTTGGTGGTCGCTGGCCTGCGCCGGCGCCGGCCGAGGATCGTCTGGCGGGAAGTTGTTCCTGGCCTTCCAGCCTTGGATGCGGCGCGCCTCGGCGTCGTACGCGCGCGCGGCGTCCACGGTGGTGTCGAAGGTGAAAAGCCAGACGCGGACGCCCTTGACGGGGTCTTGGATTAACGAGGCCCACCATCCCCACGGCCGCTGCCGGACGCCGCGGTACGGGTAGCTCCTTCTCACCCGCCGCCGGCGCGGCCTCTCCACCGCTGGTGCCACCTCTTTCGTCGCACGGTTCATCCCCCTGCACATGCTGAAGGGAAAATGGCAACGCCGCCGTCGTCGTCGTTGCCAGCGATGAAATCCCGGAACGCGGTCTCCCAGTCGATCTCGTCGTCGCCGCGCTTCTTCTTCTTCCTGGCGTCCTATTCCGACGGGAGCTGGCCGCCGCGCCGCCTCCACGACACAGGCGGCGGTGGCGGCTTATCATAGTCATTGGGGATCACTGCTCCTCCACACATCGTACGTGGTTCTTGATGCTTATTTTGATACGTATTTGTCTGCTTCAAATGTGTGTACCTTCAAGTGATCGAAGGTGTGTATCTGAATATCTGATGGCGTGGAGTCAGAAGGAACAGGTGTTCATATAGGTGGCTGGACGGGGAAGGCAAATTTTTTTTTCGTAAATATAATTTTGAAAATAAACTATACCATAGCTCACTTAGTTGCATGCGACGTATAGCTACTTATGCATTTTGTATGTATTCTCGTGATTTCATCACGGTAATCCAAAATAAAGAACAATAAAACAAGTTAGAAATTAACCACTACTATTTTGAACAATTCTGTTCCTGGGAAAACACTAGTAAATGAGTTTGATATTGGGCCTTTTTCGTGTATAAAGATGCATACAAACGCACTCACGTATATGCGAATAGGCCCTAACATATGTTTAATAAGACAGAGATCAGTGGCAACTCTCTAGCTTGACTTAAATCTTATTGAAATTGCCTAGGTGTAATATTTATGGGCATCAAGATGTGAGTGCTTAGTACGTGGAGTAATATACTCACAGTTCAAACACACAACATTGGTGCTTCTCCAGCTCTATAAAATTAATATATATGACACAAGAAATTTCATTACGACGTAAGTTATGTTGCTAAATATATATTGTGGTATATACTTTAACTTATAAGAACTTAATAATTGCACACATAACACACCAACTATCACGATTTGTTGAAACTTCATAGCACATAAATGTTAGTGTTAATTACATGTGTTACTTTCTCAATATATTGGAGGTTTGAGACAACATTTTTTTTCCGAAGGAAGTAGGAAGTACATAGAATGTAGTGTGGTCGTTGTGTTACTTGCGTGAGAATAATGAACTTTTTTGCATGGTGGTAGATGACCTCCATCTGACAAAACGTTTGAATTTGCTATATATCTTATGAATTTCTAACCTTCCAAGATTCGTACTTTGTCCTTGTCTTCGATGAGCTCTGAATTCCAACAAAGAACCTATGGATTAGATTTTGGAGTTAGAGTTGGAGAAAGAGGAGGTTTAGTAGGTGGGGAAGTGGGGCAATTCGTTTAAAGGGATGATTGTGACAATAGTGGCATCGCCTTGCACATTTTAGAGGAGAAGGGTGATAGGCTGGTGTTAGCATCAGGGTGTGGGATCCAAAGTGGTTAATGAGAAGGCAGGGGTGGTGATGGCATCTCCAGTGGTGCCGTATAAGGGGAAGAAGGTGGGGCACGAGCACTCACTGCCGCTTGAAGAGTGGTGGAGCGAGGAGACAAGGAGAGGGAGGGGTCTCGCTGGCCCTGTTGGTGGCTTACAGCATTGACGGGGCTGGAAAAGGGATGGGGTAGGGTTAGTAAGCATTGCACAAATCTTAAAGTGATTGAACGGCTTGAAGATCATATGATGAGGCGGAGAGAAATCGCATGTGTGATGTATAGATAGGCACCAAACACATAATAACGAACTTCATTAAACGATAAATGCAGAAGAATTAAGGACCTTTTCTAACTTCCATGCTATTGTTGGTAGTTCTTCGGAGGCGCATCTAATTTGGATTAGATGTACTTCAAATAGCAAAAAGTGCATGTTACAAAAGAGTGAAATTGCAAAACACTCATTTATGAAAACTCCTAATAATTTGGCGATAAACATATATACACAGATTAAGACAAGCCTTTTTGAAAAAAAAATTGTACCGCTTTTTTATTAATATTTAGCTTCTTAGTATATGAGAAAAAGCATATTGCAGAGCCTGTGCTGCCAATTAATGGTGTCTTGGTCGCGGGTGTGGTCCAGATCAGTTGGCCGTGACTTTCGATCCTCGAAGAGCAACCGCACGCAATGGTTTGACATCAACCATTTGGCGTAGCTAGCTAACCCTAGAAAATATCTTTGGAGATTAATGGGGACTACTACTTTGATTGATGAAGCTACCATCGTTTCGTCCTGGCAATTGATATTATATTTTAATATAATATCTTATCAACATTCGACATTGCTTAGTTGGCGCATAATTAGTGCTGGGTTTTGCTATTAACTAGTATTGATGATTAACCATCAGTTCTATATCTAGCCAATTGGGCATCATGGGTTGCCCTTTTAGCGGAAAAAATCATTAGTGTCGGGTCATAACAATACCCGACATTGATGCCACTTACATTAGTGCTGAGTATTGTTATGATCCAAAACCGATAACTTGTGTATATAAGCCTTCTCACTGTCACAATCTCGAGTAGCTTGAGCAAAAAAGGCAGGGATCTCTATTATACTCACAACAAGCTCTAAAGTGGGATGGATTTTGCTTTTTTTTTTGCTTTTATGAATTTTTGAAGCACTTCTTGGTCCTATATATACAATGTTAATGAATTAGTAGAGACTTTATCTTACTCTTAGTGTTATTTTTTAATTATGTCATTCTTACTATTGTTGTATTGATTATCTTTTTTAGTGTTATTTTATTAATTATCTTGCTAAGATGACACACTCTCTCTCAGGGTTATATTAGTTGTATTATTTATGACTTGCATGCATGCACGTATAATTAATTATTGTTGATATATATCTTTACTATTTTACAAATAATCATTGCAATTTTTACCATCTCTTTGAAATATGCATTAAAATAAATACAAAATTTATGTGTCTTAGTACATTCTTAATGCAGTAAAATAATTACTTTTTAGCGGCAAAGTGATTTATCTATGTCTTATTATTCATGGACATCATCATAGGTATGTACGTATAGATATTTTGGAATGTTTTTGAGATATAGTTAAGTAGACTACAATGAAAAATCTAGTTGTTAATATATATATATATATATATAATTTACGTGCAGTTTCACTTTTTTTTTATAAAATCAAACTATTGTGTAAATGGATCAATGGTGGATGTACCATTCAAAACATGCCTCCGTAGAGTACATTGCAAGATTAGCTATATTTCTAAACGTGACGGAGGAATTTAGGGTGTGAGAAAATACAGATTTTATACTATGTTCACGTGTTGATTGTAAGAACAAGAGATAACTTCCTATACAAGACATCCATGAAGACTTGATGACACCTGGTTTTATGTCTGGATATACTTGTTGGTGCAAGCATAGTGGGGAGGATGAGATACTTGTTGGAGCAAGGACGGTTGGTAATGACATGTAGAATGAGGCTGTGAATGAGATTCTTGACAATGTTTCATCCTGTGTACTGAGGACCTCCATAATCAAGATGATCTAGACAACATGAGGCATGACGAGGAGGGTGATGAGTACAAGGCCAATGATAGGGATAGATAGAAGTTTGACCGCATGCGTAAGGATAACAAGGCACCATTTTTCCTAGTTCCAAAGAGACAAAGTTGCATGTGGTCCTCTCATTGCTCTAGCTCAAGGCAAGCAACGGATGGTTGGACAAGGCTTCACGGAGTTACTATCTCTTTTGGGGGAGATTCTTCTAGAGGATCACATTCTACTGAAGACTACGTACCAAGCCAAGAAGGTTATTTGCCCACTTGGGCTAGAAGTGCAAAAGATATACGGATGCCCAAATGACTACATCCTTTACTGTAAACAATATGTAGATCTGGATGCATACCCAGTGTGCTGGGCTTCACGATACAAGCAAGGACATGGTGATGATCAAGAGGACAACATGGGCTAGCGCAAGAAGTGAACCCCAGCTAAGTTGGTGTGGTATTTCCTTATAATCCCATGGCTGAAACGTGTATACACGAATAAAGACCATGCTAAGATGATGTGATGGCACATCGAAGAGTGCAAAAAGGATGGAATGCTTTGACATTCAGCTGATGGGTCCTAGTGGAGGAACACTAATAGTTTGTACACCAACTTCGCATTAGAAAAAAAACAAATATAAGGTTTGGATTGAGAATAGATGGAATGAATATATTCGGTGATTTGAGCTCAGTTCCCACATCACTTGGCTAGTGGCACTTTGTATCTATAACCTTTCGTCCTGTGTTTGAATGAAATGCAAGTACATGATGATTCCATTGATTATCCAAGGTCGAAGGCAATACAGGAACAATATTGATGTGTTGTTGAAGCCATTGGAGGAAGATCTTGTCGACCAATGGACTAATGGAGTACAAGTTTGGGATGCATACTAGAAGTCCAACTTTGATTTGCGTGCAATGGTATTCATCACGATTAATGATTATCTTGTGCGTGGAAACCTAGCGGGACATACCTTTAAAGGTGCTAATGCATGTGTGCAGTGCTGAGATGATACCACACACCTATGGCTCTCCTACTTAAGAAAAATTGTTTACATGTGTCATCGTAGGTTTTTTCGAAAATTGCACCCGTACCATAAGAACAAGAAAGATTTTAATGGGACCTAGAAAGATGGTATTGCTCCTAAACATAAGAGTAGGGAACAAATGTATGAATTGGTGAAGGACATCAGAGTTACCTTGGGTAGAGGATGTTGTGGTGCAACAACACGTGATGAGCCAACCCTATGGAAGAATAAATCTATTTTTTGGGACTTGTCGTATTGGAAGGACTTAGATGCTCGTCATGTGATCGATATCATGCATGTTGAGAAGAACATATATGATAGCCTTGTTGGCATTTTGCTATACATGTTTGGGAAAATGAAAGATACACCGAAGTCAAAAAATGACTCGAAAGAACTTCAAATTAGGGAAGAGTTGCACTCTCGTGAGAAGGATGGTGGAGGTCACTACCTCCCGTTTGCCTACCACACCCTTAGCAAGGCTAAGAAAACTAGCTTTTGCGAATGTTTGCATGGAATCAAAGTCCCATCTGGTTGCTCGTCAAACATTAGAAGACGAGTCAATATGAAAGAGAAGAAATTAGTTGGTATGAAGTCACATGGCTGTCTTGTTATGATGACCCAACTACTCCCTATTGTGATAAGCGGTATTTTGCTAGAGAAGGTCTTGGGACCAATAACAAAGTTGTGTGCTTTCTTTAATGCAATCTCATAGAAGGTCATCAATCCTACAAATCTACACAAACTATATGAACATGTGATCATTACGCTATGCCACCTTGAGATGTGTTTTGCTCTGTTATTTTTTGACATCATAGTGCACCTCATCGTTCATCTTGTGAAAGAGATTAAGATCCTAGGCCATGTGTATATGCATCAGATGTATCCTTTCAAGAGGCTCATGGGGGTTCTGAAGGGTTATGTGTATAACAGGTCCTGTCCAGAAGGCAACAATGTCAAGGGATGCCACATTTGTAGTCAACGTGATGTGGGACAAGATCTATCTGGTGGGGATGCCACACACATACGTCAGGATCATAATGAGGGTATGGTCATCTCTACAAAGTAGACAAATCAATGCATCACTTTTCTTATATTTTATTGATGTAATCCTGCATTCTATATATCTTCCATTAATAGACAAATCAATGCATCATAATGAATATCTAGAGCATTATTAAATTTCTAACATAATAATATTTTAAAAGTTAGTGATAATAAGTGTTAATATTTGCTAATATTTTCTAAGCATACAAATGAATTTGTAATTAATATAAATGTATTAATGTTTGAAAGTACACCAAATTTCAAGTGTATAGTTGAATTTCTAACAATTAAATAAATTTCAATTAGGGTTTAGGGATAATCTCTAACATATAAACAAATGTATAAATTTTAATGAACAATTTTGGCAAACACATCTTATGTTGGATAAAAATATTTTGAACTAACAACTGACATTTACTTAAAAACATTTGGCATACTCATCTGTATCGGGTGTAAAGAATACCCAGCGTAGATGGCATACTCATATGTATCGGGTGTTATGAGGACCTGATATTGATGGTCCTCTTCAGTGTCGGGTATTGCTACATTGGTACATATGGTCGGGTATTGCTACATTGGTACATATGGTCCTCTCCTATATTTTAGCAATTTATCCCCAACCGAAGGGATAAGGCTCCACTTCTCTAGTGGAGGATGATGCACATTGCTGTCGCCCATTGTTGCACGTTGCCGGTTACCACAACCCATCTAGCTAGTGATGTTGGCTCCATCCCAGCCTTCATCCTACTCGTCCCCACCTCCATCCTACTATGGGCCCTTGGATCCCGCCGCTCGTGCTAGAGAAGGAGGAGGAGCGCAGATGAGGGGCCCCCACCTAAGGCCAAGGGGTGATGCTGCTTCCATCCGCGACGCTGTCATCCTTGTCCCCCCCACCATCCCACTCGTCCATCGCCATATCCCATGTTGTGTCATCCTCTCTATCCCGGCCTCCATCCAGCTCGTGGTCCCTCGGTGCTAGAGGAGGAGCACCAACGAGGGGTCCCTTACCCAGGGCCAAGGGGCAACGCTGCCTCCATTTGCGTTGCCATCATCCTTGTCCCCACCTCCATCTCACTCGTGCGCCCCTGGATCCCACCTCCCGTGCTATAGGAAGAGGAGGAGGAGGAGCACTGACGAGGATGCCCCGCCTGAGGCCAAGGGGCAATGCCGCCTCCATCCACGCCACTGTTGTCCCTGTCCTTGCCTCTATCCTGCTTGTGTGCCGTATCCCACCACCAACGAAGGTGAGTCCTCTCCTCTTTCTTCTTTTTTGCTTCTATGATGCGTTGAAGGGCTGCTCGATGATCAAATGAGATCTTGAGATTGTGTGTGGTAGAATTTATGTTATATATTGCTATCTAAAATGTTGTGAATTGCATTGAAATTTCTAGCAATTTGTGCAACTGAAATTTATGCATTGCAATAGTGCAGGGAACTACTTGATGCTTTTTTTTTGCCACGGGTAGATGATGTGAATTGCTGTAAATTACTTTGACTAAGATGAAATAGGCAAACTTCTTTCTGCATATAGAACTACTGACTACAGTAGCTCAAGTATGGTCTTAGTAACCAAAATGAATATTAAATTGCTTAGATTTAGAATTTTACTTACAGTTGTAGAACTACTTACCTTGTTATATTTTAGCTAGTGCTAACAATGCATTGTGCATAGTGTTATATCTCTCTTAGATATTTTAGATATTGTCTCTTTGCAATATAGAATAGTGAGTGTAAACTAGAGGATATTGCCTCTTTGCCGGGTTTGCAATTTGGTGCATGATATATTTTGGGTTTGAGCGAATTGCTTCCTGATTAGTCCATGCATGTCTGCTTTTTCTGTCCAATACAGTATTCTTGTGCATTTTGCAGTCTGCACCTTGAGTATAGAAATGTTGGGAGTAGAAGAGGAAAATTAATGGAGTGATACCATATTTTTGTTCGTTGTTGGCAGACTTTGCATGTTCAAAATACATAGGTCTAATATTTCTGTCTACATACATACTTGCCATCATGATCTATGGATTGATGTGAAATTTCTTTCAATTTCTATCAATTATGTGTATTCTTGCTGTGCCTCTAATATTTTTGTGCTATGATGATCAATGAAGTGCTTAGACATTTTTTTGTCCAGTTCTAGATTAAGTTTGGTTAGTACCCGTAGACTTATGAATTGCTATACTTGTTATCTTTGCTTATACTACCACACATAATTGATGATAACCAGTACACCTATTGTAGCTTGGAGGCCATTATGTTGGGAACAAAGACAATGAGAGTGACGAATTAATTCTCACCGTTGGGAACAAAGAGACGTTGGCCACATGAGGGGAATTGAAGGTGTATCATGGAAGTATGGATTTCTAGAGTCAGCCAACAACTATAAATCCTACAGCAAGAGCAAGGCTACCGGGGAGGAGATTATACGAGAAAGGGTTAGTGCTGAGGTTTATTGTCGAGGCTAGGTTATCAGCGTAGTTTACAAAACATCTAGAAGAGGCACTATCTCAGTTTCAAAGTAGTGGGGTAGTACTACCAAGCCCAATAGAAGCAAGCCCACCCAGTTTATGGAAGAGTAGCTATACATTGACCGAGCATCCACCAATACACTATCCTATGGATAATATCACCACAGTAACACATTGCAAGCTTCATGTACTTTGGGCAAACCTAAGCAAAGAGGTGGCCTCTACCACGGCTCACCCATGTGAGCCAGGAATGGTGCTACATGGAACTCCACTTCTAGGTGGGTATGCAAGGGTAGACAATACATATACCCATGGCATGACCAATGCACTACATTCTTCTATATGATGAGGAGATATCTTCTCCACCACATCTTGTCCACATGTCGCTAAGAGAGCAACAACCTGAACCGCGACAGCAGAGTCCGACCCCACCACCCCCTCTACCTTCTCTGATCGATAAAAAGAGGGGGCACGATACTACTGTAGGGAATCCCACACGATTGAGGAAATCAATGTCCTCGTAGAACTATGATCCAACTCCTAAGGGCCCTAAGGAGATGAGCGGGAGTATCACGTTACTGCTCAAACTGAAAGAGAAGAAGAAAGAAGAAACTGGTGAATCCTTAAGCAACTAAATTCTTTGCTGGCATGTTGAAGAGACAAGGCGTTCCTTAGCTTCATAAGGCAGATTTTGCACATATCATGGGAAAAAAGCACTTGCAAAAAGAAGCCCGTTACAATGACCTTACAGGTCATGGGTTAGAAAATAGTCGTTCACTCGATGCAAATCCAAAGCCCGATGATAGACTTGCTCATAAATATCAGTTGGGATCTCCTCTAGGCAAGCTAGAATAGATAAGCGTCTATAAAACTAGAGGACATTACATGGGTGGTACATGATGGAGTCAAGAAAGGGCACTCACCATCTCGGTGCATTCTATATTGACGATGATCTTAGCCATGGCAATGGAGTGTTATGGATGAATTTTGAACAACTCTACCATTTGTACCAGCAAGACTCCCTTGACATCTGTATCTTGCAAATTTGGATTTTGTAAGTACGTACAACACAATTGAAAAAAGAGAGTGCAGGATGCATATCTAACATTTCTTATTTTATAGAAGGTGCACAATGAGATGTAAGAGCAACAAATTATCAATCAGCTTTTTTGACCCATAGATTATGAATAGGACATATGTGCTAGCCAACCCGAAGGAGGTAGTGGACTACATAGTGAGGGCTTTGCATAAGCATAGAGACAAGCACTCAATCCTCATTCCATACCCAATGACGTACATGTTCCTGTATCCTTTGATCATATTTACTATTAGCATCTTTACTTCATCATGTAACTATTCATATCCGTTATACAACTATGTACATAGGAATCATTGGGTTCTCCTTATCATGGAACCACGTAGTGACAAAATTGTCGCTATGGAATCCAATCGTAAAAAAGCGAAGTCATTGACGTCCTCAATAGGGCGTTCATTCACTACATGAAATCAACAAAGATGACTAAATTCAGTGTGATGATGGGCTTCAAATGCCTGCTACAACCCTAAAGGAACAATCAATGTGACTTTTACGTGATACGATTTATCATGTATTTTATGGACGACTACTTGTATCTCGAGGATGTAGAGGTATATATCTCCTTGCGAAGCATATATAGTAGGGCTGTATTAAGTTTGATATTTTCCATGACATGTTAATTGATTGGGATGAAGAAATAAGGCACAAGTAAATTACTAGATCATGCAATTTGGGGCTTTCAAGACAAATTTGCCTATTTGTTTGTAGGGACATCATTTCTCCAAGAGGGGTGTATCATTTATCAAGAGACCGCCGTAATGTGGAAGAAAAAAAAGGTCCAGTATTTCTACAAGACATTGATTTGTCAAGTTGTTAAACGACAAAGTAGCTATTGTGATTCAATATTTCCTGTTAACTATCTATTTTTAATTAATAATGATGTTTAATTAATTTATAAATATGATGTATAATTAATGACTATCTAATAACGCATGACACTTTTCATTACTGAACAAAATTAGTTGTTACTACCACTTCTGCAGACAAAATTAAATTCTAAAATTATGTATCATAATTTTTTAATTTTTGAATAAGATATCTGTGCCAGGTATTATCTACACCTAGCCTAGTGCTGAGTTTAGTCTACACCAGGCACAAATGAGTCCATATCAGTATCAGGTTTAAATAAGACCCGGTTCAAATGAGTCTATCTAGATTCTAACTAGATGCTCCTAAGCCTCATCTGTATTGGGTCGAAAACCAATACTAATAAGAGGCGTCATTAGTGCCGAGTGTTTTATGCTGGGTTCATTTTTGGCACTAATGTTAGTTATGAACTGGTACTTATGTCTTACTTACTAATTTGGCTATAACGGGTTTGTTTTATTTGGTTTTGATAAGTATTCGATGATGATTATTGCAACTTTAAAACTATAGTTTATAGCATAGATGTGAACGCATGTTCTAGACCCTAAATATTCCATGTTTTCGCTTAGTAAAGAATATTGAGTCCTTGCATTAGGATGCAATTATTTTTTCTACCTATTCAGCACCACCCAATTACGCAATTTATTCTATAGTTTATTGAAATGTTCCAAATATAAATATAACGACTTATTTTGTGTTTCTTACCTTAGCCTTAAATTCTTACGTACAGCACCGAAACCATCGTATATATAGGAAGGATGACATATCAGCCTGTGGCTCAATGTTGGGAATA
This sequence comes from Oryza coarctata, assembly GCA_030770085.1. Classification (NCBI taxonomy): domain Eukaryota; kingdom Viridiplantae; phylum Streptophyta; class Magnoliopsida; order Poales; family Poaceae; genus Oryza; species Oryza coarctata. Next base: position 4,433,279 of record CM061479.1, read on the forward strand.
TAACAGCGTATATTTGTTTCTACCCAGCCAACTCTAGGTTCAATCTGTTTGATCGACGTGATTCATTTTATTTAATTATTTAGAATGACTGCATATATACCCTCTCGCGCACACACACGAGATATTCATCATTAGCTATACTCTCTCCAAGAACATATGTTTCATGATTATCTTTTTACAATGTTCTTTTTGCTATACATGCATCAACTATTTGCCTTACACAGCATCAAGTTAATTGTATTATAATTATCAACAGGAATGGAAAAACAGATGAAAAAGTAAAGTCTACTATACCCCTTTCAACAGTGATCCTAGTCTAGAAATCAACCCTCCACAATAAAATCAAAATTTACACCCTCCATTATTGAATGAACAGGTTAAAAAAGTCCCATATGATTAAGTCATCCCTATTTTAATGGTGGTTTATTTGTAAAGATGACATCTAAACCATCTTTTTTTTTCACTTACATAGATCCAGTTAGTGAGTGAGATAAAAAGTACTATATTTGGACCGATTTTGATAGCTGAGGAAGACAAAATATCTTATTTTTAGAAAAAGAGTTGATCTTTACACTCGGGAGATAAAATAGTCTTTAGGTATATACTGTTTAAATGATTACGCTCACGAAAAATTAGTTTGAAAGCAAAATGATGCATTTAAAATGGCATATGCCCCAAATTTGGATATGGCATGCTACAAAAAGTCATGGTACAACTGTGATTTCAAATCATAGTGGCCGTTTAGTTTGACTGATGTGCCATGCTAACAAGAACGGCACTGCTCAAACTAAACAGGCCCTCAGTGACTTTTGGTTTAACACAACATGATGGCATACTTTTGGTTTCTCAAATTTCAGTTAGGCCCATTTTAATTATATAGGTTCGTTGTAACTAATCCATAAGAGTACTACCATTTGGAAAAAAAAATCCATCAAAAACCATAATCCGAAATTAGACATTTTACGTTTTTATATAAACTTAATTAAACTTAAAAAATTAGATAAAAATAAATCGGACTACTTGTAAAAACTAAACCGTTTCTATGAAGCCAATCTTATCCTGAGGTTTATTTAATTTTCCTAAAAAAATGCTTTGTAAAACTATAAACACGAAAAATTGCAAAACCGCATATATCATGTGTAAGTCCGCATACAAGTGACACATGTAATATTAGTAATTTACAACAACTCATACATTTTTGTAGTGCTGGTATTAGAGTATTGTCCTACTTTTTTTTTAGAAGCTCTCCAAAAGTTTGTGTTCCAGTGGATAAGATTGCACGTAGTACCATCATTGCTTTTGGACATCCTGGCGCCTCTTTGCTTGGACGGAAGCTTCTGGAACCGCGCCCAAGAAACGATAAAGATTAGTGATAATCTCTTCCGGTGGGCCCCAGCACGGCAGGGGATAGGATACTAGTAGTAATATCAGGTTCGTGGGAGGAAGACAGAAAGCTCAACAGAAATATCTGGCTCCCCAGCTTGGGTGGTTAGCTACTCCTATATATTGCTGACTAGTCGCCGATGTTGTTTCCAAGATCGTTTCCTATATATTGCTGACTAGTCAGAAATATCTGACTACTCTTGATAGAACTGGAACATAGAATTGAAAAGATCATTTCTCACTGTCTTCACAACTGAAAAGATCATAGTTCACTGTCCTCAGAATTGATATAGGCATTATTTCTCCTGTCCAAAAATGTACAAGATTTGTAGCACTTTTGTTTGTAGTCTGAGCATAGACTAAAAATTAAACTAATTAAAGACGGAGAAATGAAGATGCTGCCTCTAATTATTATCCGTAGGACTTTTGTCTGTATAACTTGTTGGGATATGATTCACCCAAATGCAAATTTGACAATATTTAACCTTAAATTTTCAAGGAAGTTTTCATCCTTGGTCCAAATTTACAGCGGTTTTGATTAATATGGTGAAAAAATATTGCTTACACAAATAACATTTTTAACTAACTTTATAACGCTTGTACAAGTCTATCCAAATTCTAAATACGTACTCCAATGTACATTGTTTAGAATTTGTAGGGTCCATTTACTAATTTTAAAAATAAAATATATACATAATCCAAGATTGAAACTGCATTTGAATTTTTAAAATTTATTAAATTACTTTAAACATCTCTACTGTTGGAATTATGTATCTATATTATAAAGTTATTTAACTGGTTATAAACAATCTGAGAGGCACATTTTAGTATTTTAAACCCAACTATGCGAATTGTGCCGTAGCAACATAAAGTTTTAGAAAAAGGTTACATCAATTTCTTAAAACTATTTTTTGCAGGCTAATTATACTTTGTAATGCTTGTACTAAATTTATCTAGGTTATTGCTACACCATACAGTAGGTTGCAATCTTTCAGAATTTTTGAAGTTGTTTACTATTTTTAAAAATTCACAAATATTTTTAAGGCCTTCAAATAAATCATCATATTGGCATCACGCCACGCAAAATCACCTCAAATTTGTAGCAAGGTTGCAAAAGTGAATGTTATTAATGGTTTATCTGTCTTCAAATTTCAGAGTTCATTTTCTGCCTATCACTATAGTTCAAATGGACTCTTGTCCAAATAAAATAAAATAAATAAATACGTGTGTCTTAGTCATCCAGTGAATAGATGATTCTGTCAAATAGTCTACTTGATATAATCATATTGGAGCTTCTAATGATTATTATATCTCTATTGATCTTGTTTCTATCATCAGCATCTTTGATAGATCTTGTCGTAATGGCAAAATTGGAAATACTATAATTTTGTTAGCATATCTTACAAAAAGTAATACTTCAAAAACATTTGTCAATAACTTCAGGTTGAGAACAGTCCCGCGTTTTAATTCGGTTCCATGCACTTAGCTCAGTCTCTACTCTTGAGATGTGCTTCTTAATGGGAATATTAAACGAACCCCAACAGGGTCCATATTGCTGCACTTGGCACTGCAAACCCTGCAGGGCTGTCAGAAAGTCAGGACGTGCATACCTGCAGTGTCTAAATTTGTATATAAAAATAATTTTTTTTCAGAGATAGTGTTTACATAGACATATAGAGATATGTACCATGCAATGCAACATATAATGAATGTAATGCTATTAATCTTCTAAGATCATTTACAGTGCTCCTACATTATGAGTGGCCCTGACTTGCCACCTCAAGAGCCCTATCACCGTGGAGGAGAGAGGAGCTAGGAAGAGTGGCTTTAGCAGGGTACTCATGTCTTGTAGAAGGGATGATATCCTCGATAAGGTAAAAGAGGAGACACAACTTAGGATATGAGTTAGGAGGACACATTGCCCCTCCACGATGGCCTCAATCCTCTTCCCCAGCTGTGAAGCAAATTTGTGTCACTGAAGAGGAGAGAGGAAGAGTTGGCCAGAGAGGAATGTGCCCGGAGTACCTTACCACCACTTCGCTTTGTGCCACCTGAGAGTCTACTGCCATCTGGACAGATCAGCTACTAAGGACGCCATCCTGGACATATCAACCGCAAAGGCCACTGCTTCGGGGCTAAGCTTGTCCTCACATGTTGCCCCTACCTCGGTTTCTCCAATGTAATCAAGTTGTGGGGAGAAGTAGGTACAGCAAGAAAGGACACCATACATGTGGGCCCAATTTGCCCTACCCATGCTGACCTGATCTCCTTCATCCACGCTGGCTTGCTTGCAGCCTGCCTTGATCTGCCTTGTTCGCTGTTGAAGAGGAGAGGATGACAACAACGTCCCCAGAGCTCACTGCTTCCGTCTGCCTCGATCTGTGTTGGAGAGGGAGAGGGGAGATGCGTCATCAGCGAAGAGGGGATGCAGCGCTAGCAGAGAGGGGAGGGGAGAGGCATCACTGGTGGAGATGGAGAGGGCAGAAGAGTGGGGTTGAAAGTATATCTAGATCTAATTATTTTTGATGATTAATAACAATCGACTAGGAAGGATTAAATACTCTTACTGAGGATGTGATAGAAAGATTAGTCCCTTGGTGTTTATTCGGTGAATGCAAAAGAATTGAAACTAATGGACGGCTATAGACTATGGTAATTTCTTTTGTTTAATTTGTGTCATAAGAAAAGTCGGACTATATGCGCTTTAAATCTTAGGGTTGAAAATTTGGTACTCAAACAATTCTCAAAAAGTGATTCACTAAAGACTTTTTAAAGTTCTAGAATTTTCAACTGATTGAAATTTCGGAAAGTATGTCAAAATGTCCGAAATGACCATGGATGGCTCTATTGGAAAAATTATCGGAATATTCGATAGGTGGATCGATAATTCTGATGTGTTCATAGTCAGCTCTGTTGATAAAAATATCGAAATATCTGATATTGCATCAGAATGTCCGAAGTGGCTGCGAGCTCCTCTGTTAAGGAAAATATTAGAGTTTTTGATATGCATGTCGGGATATCCTATGACCGTGTTTTGGGCTAAGATGAACTTCAAAATTTGTACTGGTCAAAAATTCTGATGAACCTATCAGAATATCTAAGGAATCTCAGATTCCAATGTGCAAATTTGGTGGGTGGCTATAAATAGCCTCTACCCACCCCGAGTCTAGGGTTGCTGGACACACTGCAAACATTTGATCCTTGGCTGCACCTTTCTTGCATTCACTTCGAGCCCTTGTTTTCAAACCTTTCCGTCTCTCGATCTACATGATTTGGCTTTGTGTGAGTAGATTGGTTTTAGAAGATTTGGTGCTTGGTGTATTCTTGATTTGATTTTGAGCACTAGCTTTTCAACCCCAAGATGTTCTTGTGGTATCTATTACTCTTAGAGGTTGAAGACTCTTAGATTCAAGCTACCGATTCGATTGTAGTGTGACGAGGGAAGTTTGGGAAGGCTGGATCTTGCCCCTCAAGGAAAGAGATACCACTAGTGAAAGGAGGAGTGCATTCATACAACCTTTAAAGTAAAGGGTTATTGAAGACCTGACACTTTTTGAGCTCCTCAATAAAGAGTAGAATCTCCTCAAGGATTCAAACTTAAAAAATATATGCATGAACCTCAGTGATATTCCCTCTCTCTTTATTGCATTATACCTTTGCCTTGCTTAGCTTGCTGTGGGCAAAAGTAATTAGTTATTGTTTGTGCTGTTATTTGTGTGGTAGAACTAGATCTATATTCTCTTGGTTGCCTTGGCCTTACTATTGTTCTGCATAATGGAAATTCCGATGGAAATATCAGAATATCTGATATGTTCAGAATATCCGATTGATCTTTTATCTTATGCTTTTCTGTAAAGTTTTACATTGCCTATTCACCCCCTCTAGTCCTTAAATAGTCCTTTCAATTGGTATTAGAGCCTAATCTCTATATTAGGCTTAGTCGCTCGGAGAAATCACATCAGGAGAGAAGGGGATGGAGGTGACAGTACCACTGAGATGACATTTAATTATGGCAATCCTCCAGTTACATCTTATGTGTCTACCTATAATGGCAATGCTCCATACTTCAATGGTACGGACTTTGTCGCTTAGAAGCATAAGATAAAGATGCACTTAAAGTCAATTAAGCCATTTATTTAGAGAATAGTAAAAAAAGAATATATTTTGCAAGGTCCTAAGAGTCCATGAAAGTAAGATGATAAAAATGAGCACAAGAATGCTCAAGCCGCCAATGCACTTAATGTCTTGAGTGGAATTGAGTTCAACCAAGTGAATGGGATTGAAAGAGCCTAGGAGACATGGGACACTCTTCGGAATGTTCATGAGGGAGTTGATAGTGTCCAAGAGTCAAGGTTTGAGATCTTGAAGAGACAATTTGATCGCTTTGTCATGGACAATAATGAGAGCCCAAGTGACATGTACGATTGGTTGAGCAAGATTGTCAATGAGATCAAGGCACTTGGTTGCAACGATATGACAGATAGTGTGTTGGTGAAGAAGATGGTTTGGGCGATCACTGTAGGGAACCTCACACTAGTGACTCTCATATGAGAGAATCCTAAATACTCCAAGATAACACAACATGATGTAATAGGATGGATCTTGTCACATGATATGCTCTAACAAAAATCCAAGGAGGTGATAGACTTCATCAACCAAGGCACAACACCTACCAAGCAAGACTTGGCATTGAATGCAAGAGAAGAGATGGTTGATACGACTTACATGTGATACGTGATGAAGAGGGTCCTCATGAGGCCACTAGAAGGTTGGTCATTGGTGACATATGACCTCAAGTGCCATAAAGTAGACCTTCATCATCAACACAAGTCGAGCCACCCTCTCAAGACCAAGCACTAGACCATCCCCACACAAGGATGGATCAAGATGTGGAAGATGAGGTTAAAGTTTCTCCTCCAATCACCTTGCACATCTAAGGATATATTATATTGTGCAAATAGATCACTCCACCGACAACATTCTTGGTGACATATGTCGACGAGTGATACCCGACTATAGTATTTATAGGCATAGGGTTTGGTTGATGGTAATGTATCCGTGAGATGATAGTGAGAAGAAGACATAGAGAAATTTTTATATAGGTTTAGGCCCTCGACAAGAGTAACAGACCTACTCCTATTTATATGTATTCGGAAATTTAGACCACACAGAGTACTAGGCAAGAGCAATCTACTATATCTAGTCTATCCAACAAATATGCGGTGACCTAAGAACCAAGATGTAGTTGATGGCTAGTAGCAAGGCAGGTCCTTGGATCTTAGCTCGATATGGCTTGTGTTTGGTTTGAGATGTGATTCAATTCGATGCTCTCTCCTCCTAGGGGCTATTGTATTTATACTGGTAGATGTCCCATTCTCTAAGTAGAACATAAAAAATTATTTAGGCAATACGACCGAGTAGGCTGATTCGTACCTGGATCAGACTTTGCAGTCCTACCTTAACCAGGCAGAATTTTCTTCCTTATTCATACACGCTTCCATCTTTAGAGACACCTATCCATATGTATATAGGTATAAGATATTTCCGGAGATGCTTTAGTCCAGGTAGAGGAGGTATGTCATATCTAGGACATTGATAATAGCCCCTGACCTCTATGCAAATGCCTTTTCAACACTTTTATCCTACACACCTCAGAAGGCCTGTTATGAGACATATGAATGCAGTCGGAAAAATAGTCCCAAGTTAAGGTTTGAGAGCATTATTCTACCATATGGGGTATGAGGGTGAAATTGTTAGAATTTTAATTTGGATAGATGTTAATAATGTGAACGGGCTCCACAATCTAGTCGAGAATATTATCACTTTTCTTGGAATACAAACCATCGCTGTCTATCTATAAAATCTAATAGTAAGATTCGTTTAGGTTCTATTTGCTATTCCAAACTTCAACCCTTTGTCTTCCTAGCGCTTGAGCCTCACAACTAATAACTCTAATTTCCTCACAACTCTCCCCACAACTATCACCTTTGATCATCCACGATCAGACATGGATGAGATAGTGATGAAAAGCTACAGGTGCAGTGGTTGATACCCAGCCAGGGCACAATGACTTGGATAGAAGGAGGTACACGCACTAAATCTACTACTGGCTTTATTTTGACTATCACCACTTTTTGGTAGTGCGAGTTCATTCCTCCTTCTTTTGAGTTTTTTCAAATATCCTTGATTTCTATAGAATACACCTCCTACATCCGAATTCCAACTCCATAGCCTTTTTGAGTATGTTTGCCTACCTATGCAAAGCATTCACAGGTGTCACCCCTTCATAAATCTATGGAGATATTTTTATAAGCTCCAAGTTATGCAAAGATCGAAAATCGCAGGCCACTGTGGTTTTTGAATCCGTGACATACTCAAGTACTCATATATCCTAATCACTCCCCATACATCCAAAATGGATTGGTGCAAGAGTTGGTTTAATTTTGAACAAATAGCCGAGTCCGACAACCTTGATATCCACACTGAGGTACCAATGAAGGTAGATGAGTGGAACGAACCCATAGCCACATTCCCATCCCTCCAAACCTTCATCGATAAGAAGTTTGCATGCAGAGTTCTGGGTCTGATGGTGTACGAGGTCATTGAAGACTTTGTGCATTATCAGATTTAGTCTTTACAACTTCGTCCTTACCGCATGTACTTATACTTGGGGGCCGAGGACAAATCATGGATGTCTCACTGGGGTATGTAGCATGCTTGTCTCTTTCTATTTTCTAGACTTATTTGTATTGGGATAGTTCTAATCTCCCAATACCTTTTGTGCAAATCTTGGCGACGCGATGATTTAGATGCACGTCAAGGAGGTGGTGACAAACCAAGCGAGTTTGGCTGAGAATGTCCCCACTCCTCTCTACGATCTCCCAGAAGATGACCAGGATAAAATTGCCAATGTAACTGCACACTTTATTAATCCTTAAGTCCTTTCTTTTATACCATTATTGGCAATATAGAACTTAGGTACTAATATTATTAGTATCTTTTATTAGTTGATGCTATTAGCTCCCTAGTAGACCACCAAGTTTCTATAGAGGAAGGCGGCAGCAAAGCAGGAAGCGGCCGAGGTTGCCGAACGAACAAAGTCAGCCCTAAGTACCACTCTCGGTAGCAGTGGTTCTCAGAAGAGAAGAGTGCTGATGCCATCTGGTGGCACAGCTAAGGTTGTCCACCATAAAGTTTTATTACCATTCTGTAAAGCTCATCCAAGTAGAATTTTTTTGCTTCGGCAGAGTACTAAATGTATCTTATTTTTGTTCATCAATGTTGTTAGACCTCCACCCTAGTGTAAGGACGCCATAAGCTACTTGGTAAGCAAGTATCTGATTTTGTTGATATCGAACACTTGTTGTTTTTGGGTCTTTTGTCATTGCTTTTCATTTTCTTGTAGCTTCACTTGTACCATCATAGACCAATAGTCTAGGAAAGAGGAGGGGATAGGCTTTGATGCCCCCCTATCCCTCTCCCCAAAGTCTCCAACTCCTTCTCCACCAATCCCTCCTCTATCATCTACCCCTACTGCTTGTCTCTAGAAGATAGGGACCATCGGTGTCTATCTACAGAGATGGTTGTTGTCCCTATGTCAAGAAATAGTGATCCAAGCCAGCGCCACCAATAAGGAGATCACAAGACTCTATGGAGAGCTTGCTAACACGCGGAAGTGTATTAGGAAGCTAGAAGGAGACCTTGCGATGGCTGTGACTAACTACGCCACCCTCTTCTACTTAGTGCAAGATAACAAGATCATTTGCAAGGTGGGGGAGAAGGTATTAGAGAAGGGGAAGGTGAAAAGGGACAAGCTATGAGAAGGGCTCAAGAAGCACTACTCATGCTTGAGTGATGTGTCTGACAATCTAAGGAACTGAGTTTTCCCACCGCCATTCGATGACTAGTTCATAATGATGACATCATTGGAGACTCTCATTGAGAAGCTCCGCTGAGTCCCCATCGAAGTCTCCGCACAAAGTGTAGAAGATACTTGGATGGCTATGTATACTGCCGCTAGGCACTCTCTCGCCTATGTCTCGCTTCATCACTCCAAGGTGAATGTGAGCGAGGTGATCGACAAGGGCTTGCCTGAGGATAGACAGGAGGAGCTCCTCAAGTAGGTGGACTCAGTGAGCCAAGCAGTGGTTGAGCTCTACTTAGACTTATAATTTGTCCTTTTGCTTTTCTTGCCATTTCTTGTATTAAAATAATAATAGATCATACTTGGTCAAATATTTATTGTATAAGTAAGATGTCTTTCTTGCCGAATTCCACTTTTGTCAATTTTTTTACTATAGTGAGGAAAAAGAGATCATGGTGATTGACTTGGAATGTAGTTAAGCCATCACACAAGTAGATTAGTCCAAGGACTCTCTTGCTATACTTTCCTTGGATGTCGACACCCTTAGCTATGTTGAGGAGCTAGAGGCACGTATCAAGTTCCTTGAGAAGGAGGTTCTTGGTACATATTTACCGACATCTCTTTCCATGTTTATCCCTATAATAGGTGAATAACTTAGGAATTGTTTGTGCATGGTAGTTATTAAGTACTTGAAATAAGCTCACAATTCTAAGAATGAGAAACTCAAGAAGAGACTGAAGCTAGAGAAATCCAAAATGGACCTCCAACTTTTTACCTAGGACCAAGAGATGGAGTTTTATAAGAATAGAGATCCCTGGTTCTGGGCTTATCTGGAGAATATGTACAAGCTTCTCTAGGTTGCCTGCCAAGAACACCATGTCGATTGTCTAGAGTATGTTGAGAGTCTTTAGGGATATTTGGATTGGATCAAGGAGATTAACTACAGCCTCATGAAACTTCCCTACCAGATCAATGAATGCCTAAGAACTAAGTCCAACCGTTCAAGTCAATTTGGAGGTGCCCATGTTCTTTCCTGTATCAAAGACCAACGTCTCAATTGGAACTTCGAATTCCTAAACTTGGGGTGTACACATTCTTGGAGGTCTCCTGCTGAGATCGATGTCTTAGCCCAATCTTTTATTGGCCGCATGGCGAATGTATTTAGAACAATATAGTAACAGTGGTTGACTTGGTAGTCTTTACCTGCAAGGAGAGAACTCATTACAAGAAAAACATTAATATTTGTAACATGTCTAATCCTTATGTCTACCCTAAATTGACAAAGCAACTATATGAAACATGTGTTCTATTTTGTCAATTTTATTTGTGTCGATTACGTACTCAAACTTTTATTGCATACTCCTCTAGCCCCTGGTTGTTTTATTGAAAATTGTATTTCTGAGAATGCTACCACACTTTACTGTAGTCTGAAACTGAAATGGCCCTAGCCGCTAGCCATAGGTTTGAGCTTTGTCAGACTTACAACTTGTGCATGCGCTATCATGAGAAGCAAAACTCCTCCTATCCCTTGGTTGACCGGAAATATAGGGCATCCCCCTATAATCAACTAAGGAACATATACAGAGTATAGAAGTTATGTAGCCCGACTAAAGTTAGAGTAACCATAGGGGACACAACATTGGGGAATGTCACACAACTATAGTATATATGGCACAAAAAGATACACGTATATAAATATTACACATAATATCGACTAAATGTAGAATTTATATAGCTGGTCGATGTTCGATGAACTAGAAATCTCGTGAAATTCATCATTTACAATTTTGTATGATCCTGGTTGAAATACTCATACCACTTTGTTAGGACCCTCCCACTTTGGTGATAGTGTAATTTTGCTAGCTTAACTATATAATCTCCTGAGGACGAAGTCTACTACATTGAAGGCTCAATTTCAAATGCATTTTTCATGATATCGACAAAAGGCCTGCTGATATCATGCCATCCTAACTATGACATGTTCTCGGTGTTCCTCAAGCAAGTTGTCATCATCTGCATGCCGTTCATCTTATTCCTTATTGTAGTAATTTTCTACTAGTGTGGAAACCTGGCGTAACTTGTTTAGGAGTATAGCCCATAGTATAGACTGAAGTTCTTCGACCCAGCAATGATCACATGCCATGAGCCGGTCATACACCTAGGTAGTTTTGCCTTATAGTACTATTTTGTTTGTGCGTTTGACTTGGCTATTGCTCTAAGGATGTGAGACTGATGCAAATCAAATCTTGATTTCTAGGTTAATACAGTAATGTTAGAAATCATCACTTCTAAATTGAGAGCCATTGTTTGTTAGTATACGATGAGGAAGACTGAACCTGTAAAATATATATTTCATGAATTTGATAGTGTGATTGACCTTCGTTTCTTGTGCAAGCAACACTTTTATCCACTTGATGAACTTGTTGATTGCCATAAATAGGAACTTTTGACTGGCACATCTTGCCGAGGGAAATGGTCCTAGGATATTCTGCCCCTAGCATGAGAAGGGCCATGAGAGGGGTATCATCTATAGGGCTTGTGCTCTCATCTTGTTGTGGAATTGATAAGCTTCACAATGATGGACCAAGACACAAACATCTTGCAAGGCTGTTAACCAAAAGAAACCTTGTCAGTAGGCTTTTCTAACTAGTGTCTGTCCTTCATTGTGATTTCTGCAGATCCCTTCTGATGGCAATGAGGTGCCCGATCCTTCGTCAGGTAAAGATAACACTATTTGGTGGAGAATTAACACACACGATCTGGCTTCCAATCAACAAGTCCCGAACCCTACAATTGCAGCACCACATCTCCTTTGGTTATAAACTGTGCGTTGCCCGGTTGACTTTGCCAAGAAGGCTGATCCCTGCATGCGAATCAAAGAACACAAGCAAGAACAAGAAAGATTGCAACTTAACATGCAAATGAATGTTTATACTCTCGAAGTTGGGGTCTCACAAACTGATGAATCATGAAACTGTCAATAATAGATTAATCTAAGCATTATCCAACCATAACTCAATGATGGCTACTGAATATAAAGTTTTTAAGGTTGGCTAAGGACCCCTAGACGCGCCCCTCATGGACCCCAACACAATATATAGCCCAATGGGCCAAAAGATGGTGGTGCAACACTTTAACAAATTCTAAATGCCCTCATGTTTTGATGATTTCTATTGACTCACAAGGAATTTTGACATGAGACTAGATTCATTTGAAAAGTGATTTCGTTAGCTTTTCTTACATATGTAGAATGTCAAAAATAGAGTTTGGATGTGTTCTGGACAACCAATTTAGTGTGACGTGCTCTTGGAATTCAAGGTGTACTCGAACTTGACTTGGATACCCTTGATGGTTTTGTCCACCTCATAGCCTCTTTCTGACCTACTTCCTGGTCTCTCCTTGGCTCATAATCATAATTAAATCATTAGCTAGCAATCTATTCTTATATTCATAAAATCACATAAAGTACTTAGAAACAAACTTACCTATAAATTTAATTGTCGCACATGTACCCTAGTGATTAGACCTTGCTTAGCCACCTGAGTATTGTGCATATCCAAAGATATGATGCCCTCATCAGCTTTGGTTGGAAGGATTGTTTTTGCCGAAAAGTGACATTTTTTGCCCTTTCGCGAAAAAGGCACCCATTCACGTACAAACGGGAAAAATAGCTGCAACCGTTTTGCCGGCTCCACGGTCGTTAAAGCTCTAAAATATTCTACTTACAACGTCACATTTTCAGCAACACGGCTAAAATGAAATTCGTGCAAGCACAGATGTGCTGGTTCAGCTAAAACATTAATGATGGTCGGTGAAAAATGTGAAGTCCTAGGAACGGACTTTACTGATGATTTTAGTGCACTCTATGACTGATGGCAACCACATGGCAGGCATGAGGCTAACTGGATGGCTATGGCTCACTCAACCGCGGGTGCATATAAGGTGTTCGGTAGAATGCCAAGCCTGAACAGGGCATGGCACCCACTGGCCTCTTGTATTCACTAGCCCAGGCCAACACATGAGAGTGTCTAGTAATGCTCAGGATGTTGGCTTGCAGCTGTGTACTTGCGTGGTGCACACTGGAATGCTTGCGGTTGCACGGTGGCCTTGCGTGAGACCTAGGTGATGCGTTTGGTAGGCTGGCTGAACGGCAGTGTCACAGGCTATGAAAAAGCTCTGGGGAGCACTAGTGGCCTCCCAAGAGTTGTTTTTCAGCATTGGACAAGTGAGCCAAAAGGCTATGCCATGCCGGAGTTGAGCAAGGCGGTGACTAGAGGTCACAGATGGCAGGGTAGCAACACAACCCATTGTTGTTGACCAGTGCATGTGTCAACTTCCAGGGGTACTAGTGATCACAAAGCAAAACATTGTTACGGGGTTTGCTCATCAAGAAGTAGTTAACAATGCCTAGAAGCAAAATTGGGTCAGTCATGGCGGCGGAGCTTTGAGTGAGACGGGCTAAACCTGGGCATGAGAATACACTTAGAGCTTCAGTAAGAGAAATTATTTCACCTCATATAAGTGATAAATAATCTATAAGCATTAGTGACATCTAGAGTTAATTAGAAAATTTCTGAAGAAGTCAAGAAAGTATGTAGATCCATCTACAAATTACGTATGACTCTAAAAGAAAGATTGAAAGATTCTGGACATAGGAAATTTGATTGTTGTAACTTAAGAATTTTAAAACTTTATCCTGGCTTCAACAAAGACATTTACAATTGTCATAGTGTTTGGTTGCTCACTATGATTTAGAGTAACAATGTTAAAATACTATATTAATTAATAATAACTTACATAAGTTTATTACACAAGACAACCTAACAGGTTAACTATGGAAGGCAATTGTAGAATTAAGAATCTGGCTCTAGCACACGTTGAGTGGTGCCAAAGGGGTTTTGGTGGTGGTTGACAAGGGCTAAATGGTGGCCGAGAACCTCCTCGACCTAGGGAAGACGAAGAAAGGATTAAGGAAGATTGGTGTGGCCTTGAATGGCTGTGAACGGTGGCCAGAATGCAGTGGAGCTTACCTCGCATGGTTAAGTTTGGCTTAGGGGCTCGGCTGGTGTTGGGTGAAGAAGGAAAAAGAAAGGGGAGGGCATGAGGAAGCTTCTTATAGCCTTGGGAGGAGGGCTCATGGCCCGATTGAGGGTGGCTAGGATGATGTGGCGGGAAAGTGGGAGAGAGAGAGGGAGGGTGGGTGGCAACCATGGAGAAGTGGGTTAAATGGCGTGGTGGCCCGATCTCTCCAGTTGATTTTGCTAGAGGTTGGGGACCATGCTAACAAGTGGGCCCCACCTATCAGTGTCCCAAGGCGGTAACGGGCACTGGCGAATGGGCCAGCCAAGCTAGGCCACGACTAGGCCGGCATAGGAGTGGAGGGAGAGGAGAAGTGGGCTGGCTAGCCTGCTAGCAAGCATGCACACGGAAGAGGGATGGGCTGACTTTCAGCCAAAAAGTAGGGGTGATATTTAGAAGGTTTTTATTTAATTTACTTCCAATAATTGTCTTTGGGTTATTAAAATTGTTCCCTTCTATGAAAATTCAAATAAAAATCATATTAATATTTGGAAGCATGAGGAATATAAGAAAAATACTCCTAGATACAGTGGATTATATTTTTATGGCTTTTATTGTTGTAGACTTTTCTTTAAAACTTTTAATTAATTTCCACAAATGCATTATTAAATCTATTATTAAACTGGGGAAAAACTTTTGGCGTTACATGGTCTGACCGTGACTCTGCCTACAGCACATAGCTAGGGGGCATGGGCTCAAAAATGATCATATAACCAAACTAATCCTGTAGAATTTGGCTGAGATGTCATTGGATCATGCTAGCATTTGGAGGATTTCACTAGTTGAACATTTAAAAGATCTGAGCAAGAAGGTTGATTAGAGAATTTGGCAGTAAGCGTTTAAATACACTTTGCTTGATATAGAATTACATCCCTGAACCGTAGGAGTGCTTTTGAGGTATTTAGATGTCCATCAATGTTAAATTGTTATGGATAAAGTGTTCTAGAGGATTTGTCATTTGGTTCTCCTACGTTGAGCAAGGTGATTTATTGTTTGATGATTATAATATATTAATGATGATAAGTTGACTGATAGATGTTTGAAGACTTTGGAAGAAATTGACAAGATGAAGAAAGAAAGGTAGCCATGGCCTACAATAAGAAGAATGGAGTAAAGTCGTTTTAAGATTGGAGACTTAGTTTGGAAAAATGATTTTACTATTGGGATATAAGTGTGAAGAGCTCGATAAGTAATCGTTTAGTTTAGAAGATCCATATCGAGTTGTAGAATCGTTTCTGAAAACTCCTACTTTGTTGACATTATAGAAGAATGATTTACAAGATGCTTAGAAAGCTCATATGGTCGATAGAGATTATCATCCTAAAACCGCGTGTTTTATACTTTTTGTCAAAAAGGTAGGGAGGCATGTGTTGTCAACTTAGATTTGACACAGGATAAATTTATAGCAAGTTTGGACCAAATTTGAAAAAGACTAGAGCTACTATGTAGAGGCTGGTCTGACCGCCCATGTGGGGCCAGTCTAACCAAGCAGTTGGTGGTCTGATTGAGCATGCATAACCAGTCCATCTAGAGGCCCACTATTAGTTTGACCGACAACCATCAAGCGGTCTGACTGCAGCTTTGAGTCCGAGTCCAATTATAACAGTCATGTTTTTTTGCTTGGATTCAAGATTTCTTTAAGTTTTAATCGATCTCTAAGCCTAATATAACATGAATAAGGCTCTCTTTACACAAGACTAACCCCTTTATTAGAGCTATGGCTGATTCAATTGAACCTCCCAAAAGTGATTGTTCTACCTTTTTACTTTTTAAGTAACTTTACCTTTTAAATAGTACTCTAATCGGAGAGTGCGATATACTTTATATTTTTATCTCGTAAACCGTCTGATTTGCTGAGAGACAGGTGGTTTTCCCTAAATTGACTAAATGGAATAGAGGTTGGTTTTGCTAGCTGGTTTTGATCTTCTTATCATTTTGGTCTAGAGCCTCTCAAAATCAAGGTGATTGGTGACGAACATTAGGTCACTATCGGGTTGGCTGGAAAAGACAAAATTTATAACTGCATATGTGTGCAATGGCTAACTATGGCTCATTTGGCAGTGCGGTTCATTTAGATAATCTTTTATGACACAACAGATATTTTTGGTATTTGGTGAACTACTTTTTTTATAATCTATTATTGAAAATACAAAACAATTAAGATAGATAAGCAAGTTAGATGGAATATTTCATATAATCATAATTCAATCTGTAAAACAAACTACAGCAATTATAACTTTTGATTTTTACAGCAACTTAGAAAACAAATATAGCCTAGCACAGCACAATAACGACAAACTAAGCCTGTATGCAGTCAGCAACCGTCTCTGAGATCGGGACTCCAAGGTCACCCATATTTCTTTCTTACCCTAACTAATTATAACATTTTTATTTAGACAACATATTATATTGACTTGACATTGGAAATCACATTACTCTTCTTAGAATCAAGTGGACCCGATCTAGTAGACAAAAAATCTAGGGGATTTGGTAGAATAATTTACTTTTGAAAAAGACATCCAAATAATTGCATATTTACTGATAATTATCATACATTCTAATTCGCAAACTATCAGCCTAAAAGAACTAATTGATCTCATTCCAGTAGAATGGACTGAAATTCCTTCACAATACCACAAACCACACATTTTGTTTGGTCAATGGGCTCCATCTCTCTTCACAATTCCATTGGTTCCTGATTGTTAACATACAAAATAAACCTTGTATTTTCAAAAGGATAGGGTAATCGACACAAAGTTGTACTCTCGATACTTTTATATTGTATTGTACTTCAATGTTGTCTTATTTTAGGCTCTGTGGCAAACAGATCCAACTCCAAGTTTTTCTAGCTAGGTTTTTGTGGGGACACAGTTTTAATTTGGTGCCCTAAAAATCCACTCGTCCAGGATTCCGATCATAGATTGATATGTAGTACAAGCTTTGATTATTGTAACTAGTTTTAACATAAATATTATATGACTATTACAACTTTTAGGGCGAAAAGGGCTGAACTTTCACAAAGAACCAATTACAAAACCAACCGAACATGCGAAAGTCTGAGGGTAAACTATGCCAAGAAAAATATGTCACCATCGTAGATCTCATCATCTTCTAGGGCTTTTTTTTAGAGTTGATTTTCTATATGCCAAATTATACAAGAGTGTGTACTTATATACTCAGCAAGACACTATATAATTATTTATATAAATGACATGTAGGGAGTTACCAAGATGCATGATTTTCCTATTATTATTATCATGTGCAAAATATTGGAAATAAAGTAAGATATACATTTTATATGCAAAATATTGAAATAAAAGGGAGTAAACACATGCTAGAAACGTAACATTATTCTTGGTAGTATTTTATGTTAAAAAACTACATACACCAACATAATAGAAATCACCTTATGATATAACTCCGTGACCAAGAGTATGCACATTCAAATAGTTTAGATTTTTCATCTCTGAAGTGACTGTCCAGCTTTATTCACATGATATCATTCAGGTTCAAGGATAACAAAACATTTCAAGAGTCCCAGTTACTGCACAACGGAGGTCTAATCCATCTTAATAATCAAACACTTGCCTGGCCCAAACAAGAATAATTACGACACCATACTTACATGGATCCTATTGTTGTGGAATACTAGTCCACCTCTACACATTGTTTATGACGGATCATAATATTAAGCCTATGAGCCCAAATCTTGTCCATAAACCTTCTCTTATAGACTTTCATATAGTGGACAATTATAGAAGGCTAAGTCTAATTTCTTGGTCATGTGGATGGATGTAAACTATCTTATTTTTTAGATGGACGTAAACTATATTATTTTCTATGGCATAAGGGGGTTTTGTCGTTACATGCGGCGGGAGAACTAAAACCAACACCAAGTGGTTCATATTCGGGATGTACAAGAAGTAACCATAATCAACATAGAATTGTGTATAATCTGGATGTACAAAAGATGTAACCATACCATTATATGCATGTGCATGTCCTGAATGCACTGCCTCATCCCCCAAAAATGTTTAACCTTAACCCAATGTTAAACTTTCAAAAATTACTTTGGGAAAATAAAGACATGAAGCAACATTTTATGTAGTGTGATCATGTCATTATTTTCTAGGAACTAACATGCCATTATTATTAAACCTAATATTATCATGTGATAATAATTATTATTCAAACCCACTACAATGTAAACCTAATAGTATGGTCTACACATGAAATGTCAAAATCAAATAGCAAGATGGTAATTAATTTAGTGAAAAGAAAGCATAATGAAATTAACTTATGCATAAATGAATATTAAGGATTTCTATATAATCAATATTTTACTGTGTCTTGCCTTGTGTCCCAGGTCTTTAGAGGTTTTATCATAGTCAGATGGGTCCACGTTAGGTTCTGAGATTGTAACGGAATTTTCTATACTATCTAACTTAGGCACAAGAAAAAGATAGCAAATAAAGCCTATAAGAAAATACTATAAATAAGCAACAAAACAAGAAATAGAACTAGAGTAAAATGAAGGTTAAAGAGATGGATTGAAATCGATTTGAATTTGAAATAAGAGAGGTATTGGTTTCTGAAGTTTGGAAGTTGATTTAATTTGGAAAAAAAGAAATTTTAGGTGATGTGGGGTCCACTTGTTGGTTTTTTCTTTTTTTATTCATTTTCTAGCTAGAGCTACAGTTAGCCAATGCAACGGCTAGATATTTGGGTTTGCTAGCCAGTGCTAAGGTTGGGCAAGACGGTGGCTAGACGTTTGTGTCTTCTAGCTGGTGCTGTAGTTGGGCAGCACAACAGCTAGGAAATTGGGAGGTTGGTGTGGGTTTTGAGGGGTGGAAGTGTAACTCCACAACCATAGGTGGTGGCGCAGTGGCTAAGATCGCATAGAGCCTAATAACTAGGTATACGGTGTGCTGTGGAGGCTGAGGGAATAGTGAACCTCTGATCACTATTCATATCAAGACAAGGGGTGTTAGGAGCAACAGCTCGACCTTAGGAGATGTTATGTTTGAGGCATTTAGTCCACGAACATCCCCATGGAGGACACAGAGTTCCAATGGCGGCTATATAGTTGCTAAGCAATATCACATAATATTTAAAAATTTAAATTAAGATTTAATTTCAAAAGATATTTAAATAAACCAAGGAAGTTCAAATAAAATTTTAAAATAACAAAATTGATATTAAAATAAAGAATTTAAATTTATAAGAATTTAGAAGCATATTCTATTTGAATTGGAGTTAAAACGAAGGAGGAAAGGGCTTTCAAAGGTTTGAATTTGAATTAAACTGAATAAAAGCAAGAAGTTGCTATTTGGATGGCTCGAAGAATGTGGTTGGGTTGGACCAGCTAGCCAGCCCGAGCATGGAGGGTGCCTAGTTGGGTTGGACCAGCTGGCCGGCCTGAGCATGGAGGGTGCCTAGGCACACGTGGCTAGCAAACGTCACTGGTAGTGGCGGTGCATGGGGCTAGGGTGGTGGTTGGTGGTGGATAGCTTGGCAGAAGGCCGGTGGCCTAGCAGTGGTAGAGGAAAAGTGAAAGGGGAGAAGAGAGAGGGAGCTTGAGAGCTTAGTGATGGGGGAGAAGGGAGGGGTTTCGCTAGCTTTTATAGGTGAAGGAGGTTAGTTTCTTTGAGATGGATAGGAAGGATGACATCACCATGTCGGCTCGGGGTGAGGATGGAAATGGCGGCCGCCCTATGTTTTCCTTTGATTGGTTCGTCAAGTCGGTTTAGGTGGCGTCAGTGATGTGTGGGTGATGTGCAAATAGGGAGGTGGCGCAATACAACAAAGATGGTAGGCGACTGATGTGAGCAGTGGTGGAAGCAATAGGCGGCAATGCACGGCAATGCTTGCAAGGCTTTGCATTGCGCCCTTGGTTTGCAGTGGCAGCGGTAGGGAAAAAAGGGCGATGGCAGCAGTGACAGGAGGGCAGCACAGCATAGTAGTGGCACTCCCAACTAGGTGAGAAACAATGGCAGTAGGGACCATGGAGAAGTGGTGGTGGCGGCAACACTCATAGGAGGAAGGAGGAGACGGCTTCAGCTTAGCTAGTCCTCGGTTAGGCCATGGTTTAGCTGGGCCGTTTGTGTAAGGGTGGGTTGAATGGCCTGGAAAGGAGGGAAAAAGAAATGGGTTGGTCAGGAATGGTTTTGTCCCAAAGGAGTAGGAGCTTGGGAATTTTTGTAAGAATAGATAGAGTACGAAGTGAAATTCAACGAAAAGAATTTGTGTACTATTTTGATTTTTCAGAGGTAAATTTGAATAGGATTTCAAAAGGGATAAATTGTGGACTATTGGGATTATTTTTTGAAATAGGGATTCAAAGGATTTTAGATTTTATGGCAATCATGGGAAGGTTAAGAAATATGGTTTTTACCAAAAACAATTAGTGGATTTTATGGAATTGGAAAAGAGTTATAAAAAATAGAATAATTTAAAATTGTAAAAATTTAAAACCCAAGGGAATTTAAGTCAAGGTCCGCAAATGGAAGGACAATAGAAACCAGGAATACTCCAATTTAATAAAAATTCAAGAACCAATTGTAAACTCTTCGCAAAATTTTTTCCATGAAAATTTAAGTATGTTACAGTTTTTCTAGATCCTTGGTGCACTAATTGTTGGAGTTGGAGTTGCTGGTAGATTAAGGTTATTAGGGTGAGACATTTTGTTTATATCTTAAACCGAAATAAGGGAATTAAGTCACTATATTTTAATCTTCAAACTGTACTTTCTGCAAGAATTCAAGATTGAGAGCCTTGCAAAATACTCCCTCCCTTGCCAAATGTAATAGATTATATGTTGTTTTGTTGAAATTTAGAATATACGAAAACTACTAATGCCTCTTATTAATGTTAGGAGTGGGGGATGATTGGAGATAAGATTGAGAGAAATTTAAATGGAGGTAATAGATAGTACAAGTAGTATTTTAGAATATCTTATTTAAGGATAAATTTTGAATAGTTGAATTCTTTATATTTGGGGATGGTAGTAGGACATTAGAGTTGTAATAAACTCAAACATAAACCATGAGACCTTTCAGCTACTTTTTCAACAAAACTTGATAAATGCTAGTGCTTTACGTCAGATACAAGAAAATAAGTCGTAATATTGCCTGGAATAAATAATATATGTTTTTCATCAACTATTTTAAAAGGAATGAAAATAGCATGAAATTCATCTAGAAAAAAAAATCTACGATCTGCATGTACCATGGATTTATGACGCTTTGGAGATGCTTGAAGGTTGAGGAGAAAAGAGTAACATATATATGCATGGCCAACGATGGGAGTTACATGAGCACGATGGTCTGCTAGTATTATATGTCTACCGACGAAATAGTTATGCTGCTAAAAAATAGCCAAGATCGTACCTTCGTCTCGTCCTTCATCCTGCTTGCACCAAAAATACGTGCCCAAGATCGATCAAATTGTAGGCGGGCGTCCGCGACACAGCAAAACCGAACTCCAGTTCGACTCAGCCGATTATCCCCATAGGTCATTAGCAGGGTGGTTAGACCATGACTAATTAAATAATATATTATAAAGTTAAAAGTTGAACTTGAAGTAATACTCTAAGAAATGCTAATGAAGATAGTTTTTTCTTTGTCACTTAAAACTTGAAAAACGTATCTATAATAATCTTAGTAGCTTGTAGCACTCTCGAACTGGACATAACCGTCGGCCTATTTGAAACAAAGAAAGAAAAAATAAAAAAAGAAAAAGGTATTACACCAAGCGTGGTTCCCACCAAGAGAAGCTTACCAGCCGCCAAAAAGATAAGAGCAGCAGAGTGATGCCCGTACGATATTGTGCACTCACACCCTTTTGCTGTCCGGTTAGCACGTCCAGTGAGCTTCTGATCTCATCTGGTTCGCTAGAAGACATGTACCGACAGGTGGGCACCACTGGATGCCCAGCAAAATATCGACAGGTTCGCTGAGTTTAGCTGCCGCTACTAGGCATAAAGATTCTATGTGGCAGTACACCTACGCAAGTTGGCGCCTAGATTGGCAGCAATGGTTGAGCACACGGCAGCAAGTTGTGCGATGGTGTCCCCTATGTCTATCTTCCGAAAACAGGACTGGCTTTGCCAACTTTACTTGGTGCATGCATGCAAAGCATTCTTGGCTTGCAATGCAACAAGGGTGACACAATGCATAGATCGATCTACTTATACCTGCATGAAATCTAATTTATGTCATTAAAGTACATCTAACTAACAAGTAGGCTCAGTGTAGTTAGATTATATTATTGTGTACCCGGCCTTTTATTAATATTTACTATGTTGAAAAACATATGATATGCACTGCTGTACATGTTGGCCGTCAATCTTATTTTCTCTATTTTGGCTCTGTTGATTTTATTCTTTCTTGATTAAGCATTTGCATACACCGAATCATATACTCCATCTATTCCAAAATTAATATAACTACTTCAAATGTTTTTCACAGACACTGAGAGATATAAAAAGACTAGCTTGAATGTGAGAGGAGGGTGGGGTTGTTGAGATGAGGGATATTTCGGATATTTGATTACTAAAAACAACCTTTGGTACATGGCTATATTTTAAAAGTAACTAAAGTTTTAGGATGGAGTAAGCAGATAGTTGTCATATGTCAAAAGCTCCTTAAGGCACTTAACATATCGACGCGTAATTTAATCATTATCTGTGATTGTACTTTCAGTCCTAGAGCTATATAGACTTGGTGATTTTACTCCGTTTAACAATCCTTCTAATTGAACATTAAAATTTTAATTCACTAATAAATATAAAAGTTAGACTTGATATGTGTAAATGACATTAAGTTTGTCATAGAAAATCATTCATGACGCTATATTCTGGTAATTATTATAATATATGAAAAAAGTAATGCTCGAACATATGCATTGTAGACAGCATCAGCATCTTAAGTATCAATAAAAAGAAATGATAGTGCACGAACACATTGATTCCTAGTACTTTGTAGCCCATCACAGCCATTGACCGCATTCACCACAGATCAGTAATATATCAGCTACAGTGCAACAGCACCAACCAGTGATAGCAGTCGTCTGATCACACATTCGTATAACTTTGGCCTTCGATCCATTCAATAGTACCGGCCTTGCAGAACGAGTACAAAGTTGTTGCCAGCTAGCTATCTGATTTTGTAATGATCTGATCGTCTTGGTAACTGCGCATTCATCTTTTTTCCATTTACAACTAGAGTTCTTCACACACGATTGTGCCTCTTACATCAATGGTGTGAATTGTGTTCTCGTCGTACTATTTTGTTCCGTGTAATAGTATGTACAGAATAGTCCAATATCGAATATATATATATATATATATGTGTGAATTTGGTTAAACTTTTTAAAATTTTGACTGTAAATAACTTTTCAAATACTTAGTTTTAAAAAAGTGTATATAGATTTGCTTCGATAAGTGCTATCATAAATTCAGTAGATTTTACAAACTATAATATATATATATATATATGATTTATGATTAAAGTTTTAAATTTTTATTAAATTATACACTAAATATCAAATATTTATGACAAAGTAATTGGTTACCCAAGAGATAAAGTTAAAAGTATTATAAGAACGTTGACCATACAGCTATTTCATATCAGAAACACGGGCTAACAAACTCAACAATAGGTAACTTGTTACTACGATTGTCACACAATAAATATACTCACCCTCCTCTTTCTCACGCTCTACTACTATTTTCCATTCAATCGGTCACTTTTTTATTTTCATCACCACTATGTAGTTGATCTTCTACCATTTCGATTCATTTTGATGTAAGTCGCGTTGCCACCATTTAACCATCAAATTGGTCCTTGCTCGACACATAAGCTACAGTAAGCAAGGGAAGCATGGTGACTACTCCCGTTATCTTAAAATATAAAATATTTCTATAGTTTTACTAAGTTGATGAAATTAAATAGAAAATAATTATGATTGGCTAAGATTAAAAAGTAGATTGATAAATTAAATTATGAGTTATGTTAGTTAAAACAACGAAGTAAGTAGAGGTTGTTATACGGTAAGACAATTTAAATACTAGAAGTTGTTATATTTTATATTTTAGAATTGATGGGGTAAATAGGTTAGGCCTATCATGGACGCCCAACCAATTATTCATTGGAGGCATATTGAAATTTGGTGTGAGTGGAAGATCCCTTGTTAGTTAGAAAACATGTGTTGAAGACACGGTTGGTTACTATCTAGTGCACTCCTATTTTTTCCTTGTAATTGTTAAATGAGCACGATTCTTATCATATAGCTGACCCTTTTTATATATATGGTTTGAATAGTTGGAGGTGCCTGAATATATTCTTCTGTGCTCGAAATACTTGAAATCATAACTTTCTAATAAGATGTAGTTTGAGAAATTAAATTTGTTAAATCACATTTGAGTGAAAGTTTTGGAAAATATCTAGGAAATATTGGATCAACATCATGATTCATGCTCTGATGATCTCAAGTCAGTGAACTCTGGCCATGAAGGCAACTAATTAAATTTTAGTTTTGAGTTAGGACCAAAAATGAGTAGGGGAGGAAAGAGTTTATTATGTTTAGAGCAAGGTCAAAGTGTCAAAAAGTTGATGGTGGGTGGCAGAGGATGAGTGCAGTGAAATAGTAGCAACACGGTACAAGATTTGATGATTTATGAGAGAGAGCAAAGCATGGCATTATTCCCTATATATGGTGAAGGACGTGGTGTGGGCGACACAAAGATGAGAAAGACAATGGGGATAAGCACAAAGTCGGGCATGAACTTACATCCGTAACATTCTAGGTGATGTCTATGAGTGGAAACTCTAGAGGATATTGAAGTCTGGCTTGGATCAGTTGGCATTGGATGATAGACTGATGGCTAGAGTAGTTGAGCAGGAGATCTGAGCCTTCATATCAATCAAACAATAAAAAAACATAGTTAGTCCACTGTATGGGGTTCAAGTTCACGTTACTGTGTGACTTGCCTTTAAAACTTAGGCAAAATCACGTAGATGTGTGATTCATTAAACAACTTGGATTAGTAGTATGATCGCTCCTTAGTTTAAAAAAACTATCTTGATTAACTAATAATTTAAAATAGCTGTTTCATGCAAATAAACCCTATAATTATTATCTCATTGTACTCAATCACATTATTTATACATTATTCCTTAGTATGACATGTTTAGTACGGTGATGGTACTTAGCCTTTCTCTCTTTCTTCTAACCCAAACAAACAGTATCAGAATACTTAAGCCTTTGGAGTTTAGCTCATGTCAAGTGCTTGTGGGGCCATTAGTCTTCGATAGTTTTTTATTTGTTTATCTTTGAGTTGTTAGGTCTTTAGTAGCGCATGTAATAAATTTTTGAATGCTTTCACTATTCTACTTTGATAATTATTATTTAACTTGGTAATGTGTAACTTGCCTTTTGGGATAAGAATTTATACACATACTGATAGGGAATATGTGAGTATTTTTTGGACGCTACATTGGTGAGGTCAATTGGGTAGTGCATGGTTGATAACCGAAGGAGACGTGATGTTGTGATTGGATGGTTCGGGACTTGTTGGTCAAAATCCTAATTGTATGTGTCAATTCTCCTACAAATCACGTTTTATTTTCACCTGACGTAAGATCGGGTGCCCCGTTGCCATCAATAGGTCTGTAGTGCATAAAAATTGGAGTCCAAGCATTAGGAACCCTCTGATAGTCAAAAACTCTCTATGTTAGAATTTTCACGAAAAATATTTTTCTAGTCTAGGCCATTTTAGCGGTTTGCACGAGAGCATGAAAAATGTTTTGAAGAGTGGAAATTTTTTCACTTCTATGAAGCTTTTGGTAGGTACTTCTTGCACAATGAGTGAACCCTAGGCCCTAGAAACCTTGCACGCCTCCAAATAACCTAGGTTAGAACTTCATGCCGGATGCTTTTCGCATGTGTAGCCATTTTAGCACTACGCCAATGTGTGCAAACAACATCGTGGTGAGTAGGAGTGTTTCCACTCCCGGATGCTGTCCTTAGCGCCATTGTATGGTACATGTAGGTCTCATGCCTTAGAAACGCAGCTAGAAACCGGAGGAAGTCCTGCCAAGATTATGTTGCTGTACGACAAATGGCTTATGCCTTCCAGTCACTGTCCTTAGCTATCTTTTTGAGTTTTCATAGTAAGTTGAGCCATACTCAGCCGCTAGCAACTGTTCATGCGACATTCAAATCATATGTAGTTCGTTCCATCGTTTTAGCCTTTCGGCCAACACATTCGGCTGCATGCAAACTTGAGAGTGACACGTCGTACAGCCACACGGGGTTCAGCGTAACCCATACGAGCTGTAGGAAATTCTATTGAATTAGGAAGAAAACATTATATTGTATTTAGAAGGCTTAAGCGAAGTGGTCGTTCATCCGAGGAGATGAGCCTTCTAGTTAGTTGTGTAGCACATTAAGTAGGCACAAGGTGAAGCATAGGATACTTCCCTGTAAGTGGTTAACTGAGCTCGTTTGGTTGAAGTATAGGTAGTTTGAACACATGGCCATTTGTCCAATGAATTGTACCATTGGTTGCATCCGAGCACGTTTACCAGACAGTCACCTAAGCACGAATTGGCAGCTGCACGGCAGCCATAGTGTTTCTGTAAGGATGTCCGAGGACCAACCTAGAGAACATCCCTAGTCCTACCATGGCTGCCGCAACTTGCTGGCAGCATCTTCATCTCATCGGTTGACCAAATAAACATCCCACGCCATCGCTCTTGAACATAGCTTGACCCAGACATGACCATGAGCTGTAGAGCCCCAAAACATGTTCCCTAGTGTCCCTGGAGCGGTCGTGTGTCTGCGGCAATGCTGCCGTTCTGCGGTGGCCATGTAACGGTACTACACGTTCCTTCTCGGTTTAAATTTCACCTGTCTGTGGCTTGGTGCTGTTGAACACTTAAGCAGCCACACTTATACCACACCCCGGACCCCGCATTACCTTTCCTCCAAAAGAAAGTTAGAATAACTGTTTGAGCATTGGCCAAAGAGTTGTGCCACCAACATCTTGGTCGGCAAACTAGGAAAACAATCGTTGTAGCCTTGTGCCAGATACCCTAAAGAGATCCTATAGTTAACATGTGTCCTAGAACCCTGAGTCAAACTTTCTGTTAGCCATATGTGCATGTTTTAACTAAAACGAGTCTTTTGGTCGTGTGCAAACCAAATTTTCCATCTTTTGGGATTTCAGGGCTTGGACGAGTTCGTTTAGCGATATCTTCCTCATACAACCTCATAATTGAGTAATTATTTTTGCTAAATTCGTAAAAAAACATGGGTTATCATATTATTTAGTAATACTGTATTGTTGTATTTATTGTTTCCTCTGTTTGAGTTTGATATGTGTTTTATTTGCTCGTTTGGTTCTTTTTTGTGCAGTCATCATGCGTGCGACTTGAACAAATGATGGTGAATGCCAGCTGATGATTTAGAATGAAAGCGGATTGACTCAACATAATAATTCCATTAGCCTCATACGGTGGATAAAACAGAGTACAAGGAGGTTTAAAGAAAAAAACAAAAGATACATGATTTGCAGAAAACTAATCATGGAAACTAATCTATACTTTCCTCCGGAGTTAGCGCTGGTTACAAGCGCATGCTGCCACTCCATGGTCGGTAAGAGATTTAATACTTTACATACTAAGACATTACATGTTAACACATCCCCACAGTTAGCACATCGACACTAGCTAGGACTAGAGACATTCAAACTGGATCGAAACTCTATAAAAATAGAGAAAGGTGAGCCCTTAATAAAGACATCTGCATACTGCGAAATAATAGGTACGTGAAGAACCTAGATCTCTCCTATAGCGACTTTGTCCCGAATAAAGTGTAGATCGATCTCAACATATTTGGTGCGCTGATGTTGTATCAGGTTTGTTGAGAGATAGATTACGCTGATGTTATCATAAAACACTATAGTGGAATGTCTAGGATAGAAATAGAGCTCCTAAAGTAACTGTCGTAGCTAAGAGACCTCTACGACAGCATTAGCAACCGCCTGATATTTTGCCTTAGCGCTAGAATGAGACTCCGTCTGCTGGCACTTTGAGGATCAGGAGATCAAATTATCACCTAAAAATATAGCATATCCTAAGGTAGAACGATGGGTATGCGGATAGCCAACCCAGTCAACATCAGAGTATGCAACCATGTCACTACTAAAAGAACAGTGCAGATGTAAACCATAATCCAAAGTACCCTTGACGTAGTGTAGAACGTGTTTGATCATGGCCAGATGCGGCTCAAGAGGATCATGCATGTAAAGGCAGATCTATTGCATAGTATAAGAGATGTCCAGGCAAGTGAAGGTGAGGTACTGAAGAGCGCCAACAAGAGTATGGTAATCAGTAGCGTCAGTAACAGGAGGCCCATTAGCTGAGAGCTTAGCATTTATGTCAAACAGAGTGGAACAAGGTTTGCAATCAGTAATTCTAGAACGATCCAAAATCTCAAGCATATAATGGCACTGTGATAAGAACATACCATTAATACTCAGAGAAATAGACATCCCAAGAAAGTGATGTAGACTGATAAGATTCTTCATAGATAATTTTACGTAACAGATCTCTAGAAGAGGCAATAAAATAATATTAACAACATAGAGGAGTAAGTTTGCCATGTCTGACCCACACCGAAGAACGAAGAGAGATGTGTTGGATTTTGCTTCAGTGAAACCAATGGATTGAACAAAGGAGTCAAACCTACTATACTAGGCTCGGGGAGTATATTTCAAGCCACAGAGAGATTTATTGAGGCGGCACACATGATGTGGCCTGGAGGAATTGACAAAACCAAACAGTTTTGCACAATAGACCGTTTTTCTCAAAGTGCCATAGAGAAAAGCATTCTTCACATCCAAGTAATTAACGGGCCAATTGTGAGATAATGCTAGAGACATAACTGTGCGGATGGTGGTTGGCTTCACAACTGGACCAAAAGTCTCACCAAAATCAATACCTTTGCGCGATGTGAAACCTCGAAGTACCCAGTGAGCTTTCTAACGATCTAGTGTACCATCAGGGTGCAGCTTATGCATATAGACCTACTTTCCAGTAACAGTGTTGATACCATGTGGTGGAGGTACTGTTAATGCCAGAATTTGATTCAGCCTAAAAACAGGATCGGCCGAGGAAAATACTGATCGGCTCGTGAGACAAAGCCGATCGGTACTATAGAGAAGCCGATCAAATTAGTAGAAGATTGGATTGGTTTGAAGACAGTGAATTATCCGATTGGGGTCAGGTCTGAGAAGCCTGAGGAGAGATTGGAAAAGGATCGGCTTGAGTAAAAAGAGGTCCGATTGCTACAGGAAGGGAGCCAATCGGGTGGAGAAAGGAAATATTCGGTCTAAAATAGAAGATTATCCAAATAAGACCGAGTTTGTGGAGGAGCCGTGGGGTTCACGATAGGGTACTATCTTTAGTTAAATTGTATCCTATATGGTTAGGAAGTCTTAGTTAGTTTAGTTAACTGCTTTAGAGATGTTTTCTATTATTTTTGTTAAGAGATGATGTCCGATGATAGTTGTAAATGCATCGGACTCTGTAAACCTAGGGTATAAATATAGACCTCCTAGAAGCATGTAAGATATCTCCTGATCAATATACAATTTTGGCGCATCACCACCCTAGTTCACCTAGGTGTTTACCGGTGGGTTCTGGCTCTCGGCACAGGGCTGCATCGGTTATGTCTGATCTTTGGCGAAGGGGTAAGTCCCGCCACTATCCTGGTATACTTTGTTCTGTCTAAGGCTGCATCATTTAGGTTCAAACTCTTAGTCCGATCAGGTGTACCGCATCACGTGCGTGCAAGATCTATCGGCCTATCAAACTCCCTCCGCCGTCGTTGCTCTCGTGCTGCATCAGTTAGGTTCGACCTACGGGTTTACCGATGGAGGATTGAATTTTAGGTCTATACATCTCTCTATGGCGTCTCATCGGAGTGAGTAGCCGATGAGTTATCATAAACGTAGGTCGCTATCATCGTGCGGCCGATGGGTTCAGGCGTTAGGCCTATAGGTAGCCAATGGCATCCCTCCTACCTTGTCATCATGTTCGGTCCAAGCCCCCACCGTCTCGGTGTCGTTAGTCTTTGGCCTCATACTGTCTCGGTTAGGTCCAATCTATCGAGGCTGGCCATAACGGTGCCGTTACTGCTGTTGCTCGCCCGCATGGCCTCGCGGGGGATCGGCTCCCGCTCCGCATATCGAATGCGGGTAGCGCCATCGGCTCTTTGGTTGAAAGGCCCTTTAGTGCGTTACACATGTCTATCTCTCGTACCTTCATTGGCTTTTCAGCCGATACGCTTGCATTCACATCTCTATCGGCATCTAGCCGATAAGGAGAGTCGGGCAGGCCTTCCGGCCGATCGACGAACATGTCTTATCCCCTTTTCCTTGTCAATTGTAGGGTCAAATTAACTGGCACGCTCGTGAACCTCGAGGCTTAAGGACCTACACTAGAGTTAAGCAGACCACCCAGGCCTTCGTGTGACCAAGCCGCTGTTCTTCCCCGGTCGCGGGATTTTCGATGGTGAGCACGCTCTTTGGCACGCCAGTAGGACTTCTCCTGGTTTTCCTCATTGCCTCGAAACTCAATCAGGGGATGGGTCGATCTGGAGAAACAATTCCATAAATACTTCTTTGCTGGGATTCAAGAGATGAGGTTGTCAGACTTGACATCGGTTAGACGAAGTCCGATGAATCAGTTCCGGAATTCATCCAGCGTTTTTGGGATGTCAGAAGCCGATGTTACAGCCTCATTTTAAGTGATGGACAACTAGCCGACTTGGCTTTCCAAGGGTTGCTGGCTCTGATTAGGGAACGTTTCTCTTCACAAGAGTTTGAGAGCTTGTTACACCTACTCCAGAGGGTATCGGCTCACGAAAGCCGATTTGCTGATACCAAGAAAGAGAGGTTCCATCGGAAAGCCGCTCAGCTACAGGTGTACACATCGGATTTGGCGGATGAGGAATCTGATGTAGAAGTGGGTTTGGCGGAATGGACTAGGAATAAGAAACCTATATTGTGTCCATGGATTAAGAATGGCAATAAGGGGGAAAGATATGATTTCGATATCAACAAAGCCGATAAGATATTTAATCTTCTCTTCCAAGAAAAGCAGATTCAACTACTGCCAAACAATGTAATCCCATCTGCCGAAGAACTCAAAAAGAAGAAGTATTGCAAGTGGCATAATTCAATATCTCACCATACCAACGAGTGTAAGGTTTTTCGGCAATAGTTACAATCGGCTGTCAAATAGGAGAGAATCAAGTTCGAGGATAAAAAGCTGATGAAGGTTGACAGGCATCCTTTTCCTGTGAACATGGTGTTTGCAGGCTCCTCGGGAGATCAGTCTGATGAGAAAAGGTGCTGGAAGAGGTCAAAGTTTACCTCATTGGACCTAATCAAAAAATATTCAAGAATACAAGACGAAGAGAGACAAGCCGCAACGCAACAAGAAAGGTACAATTCACATTGAGGTTGTCCCTTTTTTCAGTAATGCTAGGATCAAAATATGAGGTTGCCGTCAATAGAAGATTGTCCTGAGTGTAACAAACTAGGATCTCGGTACATCGACCAGAGAAGGACGTCATATGATCGGCCTCCCATGACGCGGGCATTGGTGCATAGCCGATTAGGGCCGATCAACGAAGAATATGGTCAAAGGTCAACTGAGGATAGGGAGTTACATAAAGGATCGTACCACACAAAAAATCAGTGGTGTCCATCTGGGATTTACAAAAAATCAGAAGAGGAGGGCATAAGGGCTACGGCATAGAGAGCAGCACAAAAGGCGGCGTCAGGACCATGAGGAAGCCGATCGGAGCCAGAAAATTAAAAAAGTATGGCGAGTAAAGCAAAAAGAGGATGATGCTGGCACATCGGCTTAGGCCAACATGGTATTCTTCTTGCCTTTGGAGTATAAAGCATATGTATCCGTTGAAGAAGATCAAGAAGAAGATTTTGCCCAATTGACGTTGGAACCAAGTCAATCCATATTTGACAAGCCAGAAGACTCCAAGCATCGGCACCTAAAACCACTATATATCAAGGGGTATGTTGATGGGAAGCTGATGACAAAGATGTTAGTTGATGGAGGCACAGCCATCAATTTGATGCCATATGCTATGTACCGCAAGTTGGGTAAGATGGTTGAAGACTTAGTTAAAACAAATATTGTTTTGAAAGACTTCGGAGAAAATCCATCGGAAACTAAGGGGATGCTGAACGTGGAGCTGACAGTTAGAAGCAAGACGTTGCCCACCACATTCTTTGTCATCAATAGTAAGGGGTCGTATAGTCTACCCCTTGGCAGGGATTGGATATATGCCAACTGTTGTGTTTCTTCAACAATGCATCAAAGCCTCATGCCGTGGCAAGGAGTTAGAGTTGAGGTGATCGCGGCCGATCAGTCGACTAGTATTGCAACAACCGATATGCCATTCTAGGAAGCTGATGGGTTCAATTGACTGTCTGGAAAAACATGGGTGGGCGATTTCCTTGAGGTGACCGATAAGGGGATAAAGCTGATTTAGCAAGTCAGCTCGGATCCATTGTTCCCATGGGAACTATAGAAGACTCCGAAGGAAAGTTAGGGCAAGGTTTTACGTTAGTCGATGAGTTAGAGCAAATAGATATAGATTCAGGAGTTAAGCCAAGGCCGACGTACATTAGTAAAAATCTATGTACTGAATCCGAGGAAAGTTGATAAAATTATTTAAGGAATTTTGGGAATGTTTTGCTTGGGATTACCATGAGATGCCGGGATTAAGCCGATCAATTGTTGAATGTCGGCTTCCTATTAGACCGAGATATCGGCCATTTAAACAACCACAGAGAAGATTTAAAGTAGAGTTGCATGATGAAATCAAGGCAGAGATCACAAAATTATACGATGCAAATTTCATCAGACCGTGCCGATATGCTGAATGGGTGTCCAATATCGTCTCGGTGAAGAAGAAAAATGGAAAGTTGAGGATATGGATCGACTTCCGGGATTTGAACAGGGTAACCCTAAAGATGAGTATTTGATGCCGATGGCGGATTTATTAATTGACGCTGCATCGGGTCACAAGTTCATTAGTTTTATGGATGGAAATGCAGGCTACAATCAAATTTTTATGGCGGAAGAAGATATCCACAAGACTGCATTTAGATGTCTTGGAGCTATTGGCTTGTACGAGTGGGTAGTCATGACTTTCGGATTGAAGAATACCAGTGCTACCTATCAGAGAGCCATGAACTACATATTTTATGATCTTATTGGACAGCTGGTGAAGATATACATTGATGACCTGATGGTAAATCCAAAGGTATTGAAGACCATATAGCCGATCTACGAAAAGTGCTAGAGAGGACGAAGAAATATGGACTCAAGATGAATCCTCACAAATGTGCTCTTGGCATATCGGCTGGGCAATTTTTGGGTTTCATGGTGCATGAGAGAGGGATCGAAGTTAGTCAACGAAACATTAGAGCTATTCAGACCACTGAGCCACCAAACAACAAACTATAGTTGCAGTGCTTGATCGGCAAACTCAATTTTATAAGCAGGTTTATCTCAAACTTATCGCAAAGAATTGAGTCGTTTACTCCTTTATTGAGGTTGCGAGCCAATCAAGAATTTGCATGGGGTGTTGAGCAGCAAAAAGCCTTTGATCTTATCAAGGAATACCTGAATTCTCCATTAGTATTGATTCTGCTACAAAAGGGGTACCGTTTATATTATATTTGTCAGCCGATGAGAAGTCAATTGAATTGGTGCTTGTACAAGAGTTTGAATCGAAACAACGAGTGATATTCTATTTGAGCCGATGACTTCTGGATGCTAAAACCAGGTATCCTACTGTGGAAAAGTTATGCTTATGTTTGTATTTCTTGTGTACAAAGTTAAGACATTATCTTCTATCAGTTGAGTGTACAGTGCTTTGCAAAGCTGATGTGATTAAATACATGCTATCAGCTCTAGTCCTGAGGGTGTGGATTGGTAAATGGATATTTGCTCTGATGGAGTTCGATCTGAGGTATGAATCGGCTAAGGCGATTACGGGACAAGCGGTAGCCGATTTTATTGTACAGCATAGATGAGTCCAAGAGAATTTTGTGGAGCTAATCCCGTGGACGTTATTATTTGATGTATCGGTTTGCAAGCATGGATCCGGTATTGGCTTGGTGATCATATCGCCTTGGAGGGCAAGCTTTGAGTTCACTTTCACAATCAAGCCTTATAGTACAAATTACCAAGCAGAGTATGAAGCGGTACTCATGGGACTTCAGCTGCTGAGGGAAATTGGAGCTGATATGGTAGAGGTCATTGGAGATTCCTTGTTGGTGATCAAACAACTATCTGGGGAATATGAATGCAAACATAAAGTTTTCAGGTCATATTATGAAAAATGTCAACAGTTATTAAAGGATTTCAAGATGGTGATGTTGGATCATATTTCTAGAGAGCAGAATATGGAGGTCAATGATCTTGCTCGGACTGCTTCTGGGTATTGGCTGAACAGTAGAGTGGAAGTCGAGATAGCTGATATTGAGAGCCATATGGAAGCCGATGATTGGAGATGGGAAATTATTCAGTATTTGCAAAATCCATCAAAATCGGTTTACAAGGAGCTTTGGTATAAGGCTATTAAGTACATACTACTTGATGAGGTATTATATTATCGGTCCATTGATGGGGTGCTGTTAAGATGCTTGGGTGCCGAGGAAGCTGCGTTGGTGATGAGTGAAGTACACGAAGGCATTTGTGGAGCCCATCAATCGGCTCATAACATGAGATGGATGATGAGGAAAGTTGGATACTTTTGGCTAAGGATGTTGGAGGATTATTTCAAATATTACAAAGGCTGTCAAGATTGTCAGAGGTTTGGGAACGTGCAGCAAGCTCCAGCGTCAGTTTTGAATCTGATACTCAAGCCATGGCCGTTCAGAGGTTGGAAAATCGACATGATCGGCCATATTTATCCGTCATCATGTAAAGAGCATAAGTTCATATTGGCGGCAACAGACTATTTTACAAAGTGTGTAGAAGTTATTCCTTTGAAGAAAGTTACTTCTAGGGATGCAATTGAGTTCATCAAGTAACATATCATATATCAGTTTGGAATTCCATAGACGATTATTACCGATTAAGATTCTATCTTCGTGTCTGAGGAGTTTCAAAAGTTTGCTGCTAGTATGGGTATTAAGTTGCTAAATTCATCACCATATTATGCTCAAGCTAATGGACAGGCCAAAGTTTCCAATAAGAGTTTAATAAAGTTGATCAAGCGTAAGATTGACGAGCAACCACGGAGGTGGCATGTTACATTGAATGATTCATTGTGGGCCAATCGGTTGGCATGTCATGGATCTCCTCAAGTATCGACATATCAGTTGGTATATGGTCATGAAGCAGTTTTTCCGTGGGAAGTTAACATCGACTCCAGGAGGGTGTCACTACAGGATCAATTGACAGCCGATGATTATTACACTTTGATGACTGATGAGCTCGATGATTTAACTCAGAGTCGGTTAGAAGCGTTTGAGAGGATCTAGAAAAACAAGGCTAAGTTTGCTAGGCATTATAATAACAGAGTGATGATCAAAACTTTTTCTGAAGGAGATCTCGTTTGGAAGTTAATTTTACCGATTGGATCAAGGGATAATAAGTTTGGAAAATGGTCACCTAATTGGGAAGGACCCTATCGAATTAATCGGTGTGTACCTGGCAATGCTTATATGTTAGAGAGTCTTGAAGGGGAGAAATTTGCTAAAGCGCTTAATGGAAAATATTTGAAGAGGTATTATCCTAGCATGTGGGTAGGCGCCTAAATCGGCTGAGCATAGCCGATTTTTTCTTTTCAAGACGGATGAGATCTTAAAGGTGGTATCAGCAGATGATACAATTCGTGTAATCGGCTGAGGCGTAGCCAATTTATAATGTACGAAAGCCGATATGACTGTATCGGTTACAGATAGCCAATATCGTTGAGATATCGCCTTTAGAAAATATATATATACAACTTTTGTTGATCAAGCTGGCTGAACTCTGTTACAAATAGTTAATGTTCAAGATGACATCTTGGGTTTTTTCCGAGGCTAAAATTTTATAGAAATCTCTTGATAGCCTCGATCATGCGTAGACGGATTTGATCTATTTCATTGATGGCGTGGATATCATCCTCATCTGATCCAAGGATAGTCTTCAAATTTCTATGCTGACGAATTGCAAGCCACACTTGGTCTGCTACCTCGGCCTCCTGGTCTTGGTTTAATTTGTTAGGCCAATGAGGTGGGACTCGGTGGAGTTGATATCGTCACGAACTTTATCGAGTTCCGCCAACAAATCGGCTTCTTGTTTCTTCAAGAGGCCAAGCTTGGTGTTGGTGCGTTGAAGGTTAGCTGTCATTTCATCAAGTCTTTTCTTTTCGCTTTGGGCGGATAGCCGATCATTGTGAGCTAGATTGCTTTGCTCAACGCGATCGGCTACGCATCATCTTGATGCAATCAGCTGGGTACTTTGGAATTCCAAGTAGGCAGCAGGCGTGAGTATGTCTGTCAGTTCCTCAGGCAGAAGATGTTCGATTTCAGCAAGTCTTCCCCAGATCGGCCCGCAATCTTCCACCAGTGAGTCAATCAGAATTTCTAGCCGATGCATAATATCTGACAACTGCTCGCGTGCATCGGCTGGTAAAGATGGTTCAATCACTGCGCTAGTGGCTGAATTTTCCTCTGCTTCTAAGTATTTGCCGATGTCGAAAGAAAACATATCGGCTAAAGGCTGCACGTTTAGTAAATATGAGGATCATGAGTCAAGAAAAATAACATGTAGAATGGATGTACCTGGGATACAGCGAGAGAAGTTTGAGTGATTATGCGGGTATCAGCTTGATGTGGGGCAGTTTGAGGTGTAGATGCCATGACTTCTGAGGATACCATCGGCTCAGCCCCGGTAACAGTGTCGAGCGGTTGGACTTCAAGAGCCGATGGTTCAGGCTGCAAAGTAAAGGTGTCAAGATAAAGGCGAAAGTAACAGAGAAGAATTGATGCTGACACATACCATTGGAGATGCAGAAGTCAGGATTGCCGTGGGAGAAGGGCTTCGCGAGGCTGATGTGATGATGGCGACATCGGCGCCGAGTTTTTGCTTCTTAGAAACCGTCCAAGTAGCCGGTTTCTTGCGCTTCAGCCCTGGTGTTCGCGACACTCGGAGGAGAGCCGATGGAGGTGGAGCACCTTGTCCAAGGATAGATCTGGCCGATTGGGGTTGATAAATAATCGGCCGACCTCTTGCGCTAGTTGTAGGTGCATCATTGTCGCTAGCCTGTGGAATCATGGAAATCAAGACACAGTTGAAATTCAATACGATGAAGCAAAGATAGTACAAGGAGAGAGATTACCTCTTCATCGGATTCCACATAGTCGGGGTTGAGGCGCAGACAATAATTTTCAGCCGATAGACTGAGCAGGTATCTTCCCCATTCTGACCACCATCAAGCAAAATGTTTGGTGTTGGATATGCAGGGCTCAAAGGTGGAGATAGTCCCTAAGGACAAGGATGATGCCATCAACCTAAGCCAATCATACTCCAAGCCACAATTTACTTCTCCTCAGGCTTGGGGCTTGCCGATGAAGGACAAGCGGAGTGGCCGAAGTCCAATTGACGAGCACTAACCGAAAGATGGTAGAACTCGTATGATTGGTGTTGGGATCAGCCTAATGAAAATCCAGTCGGCAGAAGATTAGGCGTTCATCGGGTGAAACCTGAAAGGCATTTCAAAAGACAAGTCATCCTTGTACGCAAACCGGATGGTGACCTCTTTAGTGAAGCCATAGTAGAAACATTTGAACCACTGGCTGAGTCCGAGGGGGGTCATTTTGCTTCCAGGAAGAGCCGATGCGGCTTCACCCAGAGATGTACATCAGCGTCGGCTGGTCTCATTTTCTTCTGGGTAGTCAGTCGGATATGTCAAGGAAGGGAAAGGGGACCTGGCGATAACTCTGGAGGTGTAGACGTTCAACCAGAGTTGTATAATCCACCAGGGACCAACAATATGACCGACTGGTTGGCCTGCCGATAGCTTGTTCACCTCTTGATGGAGCAGTTGATAAATAGCTCTAAGAAGATATTGCCCCAGTGGGATATAGCGTTGATCAGCTAGGAGTTCTACCAGGCACTACATGTTGGTTGTTGGACCAAGAGTTGAACCACCAAAGACGAACCGCTCCAACTAGAGATTCAAGAATGCTACGTGTTCACGCTCATCGACTTGGCCGGAGGACTTTTTGTGCAGAGAAATATATTTAGTCCAAACTCTGACGTTCTTGGTGTTCAGCCGATGAGTGGGTTTGAATCTGAGGATGAACGGGTTTATGTAGTGGGTGGTGTTGAGGCAAGTCAACATGGTAATGTCCATCAAAGTGGGGTCATTAGTCCATGCCCAAACATGAAGTCATTCAGGATATCCGACCAAAAGTAAGAAACCAATGTAAGTAAAGGTTCATTCTTTTCCATATTAGCTAAAGAGAGTTTGATACAATGGTCTATCTCCAAGTCCTCCCAGAATGACTTTTTGGAGGCGGAAATCTTGAGATACCAGTTTCTCCATCCCGGGAGTTTACTAGGACAAGATCTGAAGCTATTAGCCCAATCAGTGATGGCCATAGGTGAGTTTTTGAACGTGATCCTTTCTGTTTCAGAGTTTATGAAATCAGTCAGATCTTTGCTAACCATAGGGCTAAGATAAAAGTGACCGGGGCGGTCAGAAACCGGGATGGCAATCTGACTCTTGAGATCCTACAGTAAACAAGAACCCGACTACTGATGAGAAGACGGGATGGAGAAGATTTGTGCGAGATATAGGATGGAAGAGCAGATGATAGTTACCTCAGTGATTATGTGTGTAGAAGCCATCGCACAGAGGAAGAAGGAGTAGCGACCAATGAAGTAATTTACAAAAGTTCGCCTTCAATCGTCGGAGCTTGTCGAGGTTTGGGGGTTCTGATGGGGAAGAAGTGTGTGGAAGAAGGATGAGACGAAGAGATATTTTATAGAGGCGGAGTGACCTAGGCAGAAATCTGAGTCAATTAATCTATGGGTCTTAACAGGTCATCCTAGTTTGAGGAGACTTCCAACGGCTCAAAATTTCGTAGTCTATTGGCAAACTCCGAAATTGGGGGGCATGTGTTAATGCCAAAATGTGATTCAGCCTGTAAATAGGATCGACCGATAGAAATACTGATCGGCTTGTGAGACAAAGCCGATCAGTATTGTAGAGAAGCCAATCAAATTAGTAGAAGATTAGATAGGTTTGAGGACAGGGAATTATCCGATTGAGGTCAGGTCCGAGAAGCCCGAGGAGAGATTGGAAAAGGATCGGCTTGAGTAAAAAGAGATCCGATTGCTACAGGAAGGGAGCTGATTGGGTAGAGCAAGGAAAGATTCGGTCTAAAATAGAAGATTATCCAAATAAGACCGAGTTTGTAAAAGAGCCGTGGGGTTCACGGCAGGGTACTATCTTTAGTTAAATTGCATCCTATATGGTTAGGAAGTCTTAGTTAGTTTAGTTAACTGCTTTAGAGATGTTTTCTATTATTTTTGTTAAGAGATGACGTCCGATGGTAGTTGTAAACACGTTGGACTCTGTAAACCCAGGGTATAAATATAGACCTCCTAGAAACATGAAAGATATCTCTTGATCAATATACAATTTCGATGCATTGCCACCCTAGTTCACCTAGGTGTTTACCAGCGGGTTCTGGCTCTCGACGCGGGGTTGTATCAGTTAAGTCTAATCTCCGGCGAAGGGGTATGTCCGGCTATATCGTTTAGGTTCAAACTCTTAGTCCGATCAGGTGTACCGCATCATGTCTGTGCAAGATCTATCGGCCTATCAAACTCCCTCTGCCGTCATCGGTATCGTGCTACATCGGTTAGTTCCGACCTACAGTTCTACCAACGGAGGATTGAGTTTTAGGACTATACGTCTCTCTACGGTGTCTCATCGGAATGAGTAGTCGATGAGTTATCCTAAACATAGGTCCCCATCG
The DNA here is from genome assembly GCA_030770085.1 of Oryza coarctata. Classification (NCBI taxonomy): domain Eukaryota; kingdom Viridiplantae; phylum Streptophyta; class Magnoliopsida; order Poales; family Poaceae; genus Oryza; species Oryza coarctata. The sequence continues at coordinate 4,473,694 of CM061479.1, forward strand.
TTATGCGGCCGATGGGTTCAGGCGTTAGGCCTGTAGGAAGCCGATGACATCCCTCCTTCCTTGTCGTCATGTTCGGTCCGAGCCCCCGCCGTGTCGGTGTCGTTAGCCTCCGGCCTCATACTGTCTCGGTTAGGTCCAATCTATCGAGGCTGGCCCTAACGGCGTCGTTACTGCTGTCGCTCGCCCGCATGGCCTCACGGAGGATTGGCTCCAGCTCCGCGTATTGGATGTGGGTAGTGCCATCGGCTCTTTGGTTGATAGGCCCTTTAGTACGTTACACGTGTCTATCTCTTGCACCTCCATCAGCTTTTTGGCTGATGCGCTAGCATTCACATCTTTATCGGCATCTAGCTGATAGGGAGAGTCGGGCAGGCCTTCCGGCCGATCGACGAACATGTCTTATCCCCTTTTCCTTGTCAATTGTAGAGTTAAATTGACTGGCATGCTCGAGAACCTCGAGGCTTAAGGACCTGCACTGGAGTTAAGCAGACCTCCTAGGCCTTCGCGTGACTAAGCCGCCATCCTTCCCCGGTCGTGGGATTTTCGGCGGTGAGTAGGTACGAGATCCTATATATTGTTTGCTTAGAGGGAGGTGAATTCCTTGATCATAGCATCCCTCTAGTTTTGGTTGGCTAGAGCACTACGATAGGTCTTCGGAAGAGGAGACAATACGGTTGCATGTAGATTCTGGATTTCTTTGGGTAGACAAAATCCATGCTTCCCCCAAGTAACCATAACATGATCATTAACGATGATCGATACTGGAATCACACCAGGTGGAAGTGATGCACTAGAATTAGATGTGCTATTATGCTATAGCGGAGAGGAGGCGACTTTTGAGGAAACAACTCTGGCCAAAAGGCGCCCATCATTAGAGACTAAGGGCAGGCAAAGGCCAGTGTGCGATAATGGCCCAAAAATGGTCGAAGGCCCAGCGGATGCATGGGAAAGAAGCTCCACTGCAATTGGCCCATGAAGTGTAGCTGCTGCAGACGATCTGATGGAGTCCAAATTTTCATGTACCCTACTATCAGTGGTGCGAAAAATGGACTCATTGGAGGCTACAGAAGACTGGCTGAGACTGGCAACACCAGGACCTGCATGACCTATACCTACAACAATTGTTGGACCAATAGGGCTAGTCACATAGTCAAACTCCAAAAGAAAGTCAAGAGTGGAGGAAAGGAGAGGTGCAGGAAGCTCGACAAATGGAAAGGAAGATTCATAAAAAGTAACATGACGAGAAATAATTAGACGGTTGGTACCAAGATCAAGGCAGCGGTACCCTTTGTGTTCTGAGATATATCCTAAGAAGACACTTAGGGTGGATCGAGGAGCAAACTTATGTAGAGTGGTGGCAGATAGGTTAGGATAGCACTAATAGCCAAAGATACGAAGATGATCATAGGATGGATGAACACTGTACATTGCAAACTATGGAGTTTGAAAGTGAAGGGTTTTGGTTGGATGGCGGTTGAGGAGATTGGTGGCCGTGTGAAGGGCTTCCACCCAGTAGGGCGCCAAAATGCTAGCCTAAAACTTAAGGGAACGCATGATGTTTGTTGGTGGAACAAATGATACGTTTGGCATGACCATTTTGGGAGGAAGTTTGTGGGCATGACATGCGAATGGTGGCACCATGAGTAAGGAAAAAGGAGCAAGTAGTAGACTTAGCAAATTCCCAACTATTGTTACACTGGATAGTGTTAATCGTGATGTCAAACCGAGTGGTGACATAAGAAAAAAAATGAGAGAGGGTCAAAAATGTGTTGGACTTGAGACGTAAAGGAAAAGTCCACGAGCAATGTGAGAAATCATCAAGAATTATAAGATAATATTTATAGCTAGTGACACTATCAATTGGAGAAGTCCACAAATCATAATGAATTAAATCAAAATTCTTGAGAGAACGAGAATTGGACTGAGAAAAAGAAAGACGCACATGGTGACCTAACTGACAAGCATGACACAAAGTTTCTAACTCATTTTTATTATAGGTAGAATTTAAAGAAGGTGTTAAACGAGATAAAGATTCATGACCATGATGACCTAGCCAGTGGGGCCAAAGCATGGTTGGGATGTGATGGCAGTAATGATGTGAGGGTGGGTTGGCAGCCGAAAGGAGTAGAGCTCTCTAGAGCTATTGCACCTGACAATCATGTTCTGCGTTATCAGATCCTTCGCAGAGAGGCCAAAAGGGTCAAATTCGATAGAACAATAATTTTTAGTGGTGAAACAACAGACTGATATGAGATTCTTAATGATGTGTGGAGAGATAAGAATATTATGTAAATATAAAGGATGATCGGTTATAGGAAAAGAAGTAGACACAATAGCAGTGACAGGTAATAAGAAACCATTGTCATCAACAATGTTAGAAGAGGTAAAAGAATTGGGAGGGTGAACATGAGATAGAGAATTAGAGTTTGAGGCCATGTGAGAGGAAACACCTGAGTCCATATATCAGTTATCGCTTGGTGAAAGAGTGAGGGACATGGTGTTGAAGTTTTGCGCCAAGGCCTATTGATCGCATGACTAGGACAATTGCTAGGGTAATGCAATGGGAGAAATGCCATAATAGGATGCATGTGGAACTGTTGCTGTTGCTGTTGTTGGAGATTTGTGTTGGTGAAACTGGTGAACGATTACTGCTATTGCTGTAGAGAAACGGATGGCGGCGCGCTAGCAACGAGAGCTTGGGGGCAAGGGGGATGTGGCGATAGAGGAGGGTGTAGGCGCGCACTGGGTTGGTTTGGTTAGACGGCTAAAGTTTTAGTGAGCTGGTTCTAGTGCGGTGGCTAGGTGCTAGTTGGACGCGGTGGTCAGTGCTATTCGCCCCCATTCCATTTGGAATGCCAACGCCAACGACCTCTTCTGTAGCCACCCCTATTCCTGGAGCCACCCGTCGATGGATGGATAGGTGTGGCAGGCATGAGTGTTGTCAGAGTGGATGATTTGCTAGCGACGGTCACCTCCTCAATGAGCAAATCCGCGTGGACATCGGAGAAGGCCAAAAACGGATGCATACGCTTGATCAACGCTACCATGTGAGAGTATTGCTTATTGAGGCTATGAAGAACGTTGAGGACTAAGGTGGGATCCAAGACCGGTTCACCCAAAGTCACCAAGCCATACGCTTCATCTTGTTGTAGTTATCGGTGATGGAGAGGTCGCCTTGGACAAGGGTTCGAAACTCAGCATCAAGGATGATGGCACGTGTCTCCTTATTGCTGATGAACTATTCTTTGAGGCCAAGCCAAATGGAGCACGAGGTTGGGAACGCGGTAGGCACTGCTTCGATGAGCTCAGATGACACCATGCTAAATAGCCACGACTTGACGGTGCAGTCTATACGATGCTAATGAGGATCTATGGAGAAGTCATCGTCGAAAAGCACTAGGCAATCGAGGGAGTATTTGGTCACGGTGTTAAGTATGAGCATGCGCCAGTGACTGTAGTTCATGGACATTTGCTCAAGGATGAGAGGAATCATCATTTTGAAGTTGGACACCACGATGGCCTGGCGTGAAGATGGGATTGCTCCAGGTTCTCATACTTGGCAAGATGACGGACAACCTCATCTGCCTTGGCAGAGGCCGCCTTGACCTTGGCGGTGGCTGCTTTGGCTGCGGCGATTGCATCGGCTGTATCCTGTCTGAGCGCTGCATCCTGCGTTGTCTAGGCAGCAACGACATCAAATGACATTGATAGGAACGCCGACAAGAGGAGCGACGACATGGAGGGATGCCACAACGAGATGCTATTGGCGGTTTGGGGAGAAGACGCCTCGGCGATAGGCCGGTGTCGGTTTTAGGGGGGAACGCCATGGGAGAGGAGCGGTGATGGTGCAGAAGAGGACATTGCGATGAGAGGCTAGCACGGGGAGAGGATGCCACGTCGATAGGCTAGTGTTCATTTTGGGGGAAGTGCTCCACGGGAGAGGGGCATGGAGAATACGCCGTGGGACGACAGCGCAGGTGGACGGCACGAGAGGACGCCACTGGAGAACGGTAAGGGTCGCCGGTGCCACGAGGTGATAGATAGTATTAGAGGGAAGGGGATCGATCTCACTCTGATATCTTAAAAGTGGATTGACTTAGCGTAATAATTTCATTAGCCTCATATGACGGATGAAATAGAGTACACGGAGGTTTAAATAAGGAAACTTCAGATACATTCGGTGATTTGCAGAAAACTAATCATAGAAACTAATCTAAACTTTCCTCTGAAGTTAGCACCATTTACAGGTGCCTGCTGCTACTGCGTGTCCTATAGACTGAGAGATTAGTGTATAAAGATTCTACAGTAAAAGTCGAAGACAAGTCCGATTTGGACATGTTTGTGCCCGTGCCCCTCGCATGCACATTTGCGCATTAGACTTTTCGCAGTTATTATGTTTCTTGTGTGTTATCTTATCTATACTTCGTTTTTTTAAAAATACCAACAAAACACCGGTGAAAAAGAAAACCAAGCCCAGTACTGAAAAAAATGCTTAGTTTTCTCAGCTTTTGGTTTTTTACCCAATACCCTGGTTCCAGCTTTGATGAGCGTCGAGCTCTTGCGCCTGAGTTGCCACCGATCGACTCTCGTGGAGGACATGATGAGGAAGCCAGCCCCGTTACAAAGTTTTTGCATGACGATGAAGTGCCGTCGACGAGGTCCTATGTCCGGTCCGTGGCCGATCTGCGGCTGTTATACCTGACTCTTGGTGAAATGACCGTTGAAATGGTCGTGGAGGCTTCACTTCGGTCTGCCTGATTATGAGAAAGCCCAAGAACTAGTCCTCTCCTAACTACCTTTTTTTATTTTATCCACAACAGTAAGAACAGCCTTCCTCCTGGGTTGAGAGGTTTTACTCTTATTTTGGGGTTTTGTTTTGCTGTGATGTTCTTTCAGAGTGTGAGAGAGCACATTCAGCTCAATTAAATTGTCTGATCTACTTGAGTGCTCCGCTTGAGAGTACAAAATTTCTGTTGGTTGTTGGTTTCACTCATATCATAGACTATGAAGATAAGACAGCATCGGTAATCCATCGGTAATCTAGCATGGTTAGATATGGACATTCATGTTGTTTTGCTTCAAGTGGCTCCAATCATGCTTCTTGATTTGTCAGCAATTTGTTGAACCTGTGCCTCTATACCGTCGGCTGAAGACGATGTCCGTGACGGTGCTCAAGCATGCATGCCACTCTGCCATGTCTTCAGATTTGTCCACATGTTAGCTAGCTAGCTAGCTGCAGTATATATACATGCTTGATAAATTGCTTTTTACATGATCTTGCTTTGTAAACATGCCATTCTGCCACGTCTGTGTTGAAGATTTCCCTCATTAATATGCTGATGATCAGCATCCACTCTGCCAATGGGAACTTAGTCGGCTCGATTTATACTTCTCGTCTGCCAGAACGGATCTCGTGTTGAAACTATGATGCCACCGCAGCAAAGATCAGCAACTAACAAGAGAGAAATTTATATTCCATCCTTTGTTTTTCTTCCATCAAGGCAATACTAACATGTGTGTTTTCCATGTAATTGCTAAAAAACGTGTCAATATAGAAACAAACGAATGGATCAGATAGAATTCCAACCTAGGTGTACACTAGTATAAAACAATCATCATTATTGTGGCAATCAATTAATAAAAATAATTTAAATTTGGTAGAATATTTATGGCAGTACGATATATAATTATCGCATGTTTCATGAAAAGCTGATCATCAACACAAGGCCTAAACAGTGGTTTAGGACGTTCTGGAATTTGTACAGTCTAGCCTGAAAATCTTAAACCAGATTCAAAAATATTAGGATTTGATATGTAAAGATAATATCAACCGTTTTGTCATGAAAACACTTTCATACAGTTAAATGATTAATATTTTTATGAGTATATAGTCAATCAGAAAAGGAACGATGAGACATATATTGGGATTATGTTGATGTCCAAAATGTTAAGTACAAAAGAACAGAGATAGTAATAGCAATTTTTTACATGTACTGTCTGCATACCATAACATATTGACAACCCATACAATATGTCATCTATTTTAATTAATTAGCTATCTACAATATACTCCTATAATTAATGAATTCAGGTTGGACTCTATCTTCTTAGCTCATAGTTCTCAATATTGGTTTTGACTCCAGGTAAATGGAGAATGTTAATTCAGTGCTGGAGCCAAGAGGAGAAAGGTAATGGAGAAGATCATGCTGGCACGTTGAACTTGACATTGAGGAAACGAGTAAAAGGGGTCCAATGTGTCAAACTAAAAGATAAGAAAAGGAGGTAAAAGTGAAAATCACTCTATACTTAACGATTAGAATTTATAGACAACATATATAATGTTATATACAGTATTAAGCTCTGTCTAGTATAGGTATATTAAGTATATTGATCAACGGAACATATTATTGTGTCCTCTTTTTCCACTTCATGAAAGATCCACTGTAGCATTATGTAACTATTTATCCTCTGATAACCATAGATGCGAATTAAAACAATACCTAGCTTGTAACTCAAATAGGATTGTTGTCCTTATATGCCTCTGAAATTTCAGCCGATACTATCAATAGCCCTGAGTTTTTCTCATTCTTCTATGTCGCTAAATTTTCGTATTTATCCTTTCTATATCCATTCTGTTTCTTAGATGTGAAAAGGTCCATTTCACCTTACACATAAAAGTAATGTATGAATTTTTGAAATGTACGGTTGGAAATAAATTAGTTTGTTGTGTGACTATTATATTCATATAAGCTTGTATTATACGGAGAAAATTTAATATCTATAAAAATAATATGTATAATTTTTTTAATATGTTAACCATAATAGTAGTGGGATGGTATTTCTTTTAGTCAAATTATGTAGAAGGGACCAAATCTATTGTATGTAGCATCCGAAAGAATATTTTACATATATATATTTTAATAAGTATATATTAAAGTTTCTATATCATTGACTTCAAAGATAAATTGTCATAAATAAATATGATAGTCTCGGAATCTCCTATATTTCTAACGATAAACTATATTAATTTACGTTCCTTTCATGTCTACAATAATTCTCTATGGACATTTAAGGAATTTTCTCTACAATAATTCTGTATGGAAATTTATATGTTTAAAACAATCGTAGCCATTGGTTATATCTTTTATGTAGATTGAAAACTTATATTCTTTTTGTCCTATTAACATGGAGATTTTAATTATTTTTTATTAATGCAAAAAAATTATTTTTGATCTCGCAGGTTTAATATAGGAGCACTAAGTAGAGCCTCCAATTAGGATAAGTAAAGAGTATAGGAAATATTTTGTTTGTGTTTCCTTTTAATTAGAGCCTACCTGATGCTCCCCTCTGTTTTCAGAATTTTTTTGTACTTTGTTTCTGCGATGTTCTTGCAGAGCGCGTGGGAGTGCAAATTAAATTCTGCTCAATTAATTAGTACTTAATTTCGGACTCTTCCTGAGTCCTCCGTGTTGCGACATCGATCAAAATCTGTCCGTTGTTGGATAAACTCTTGTCGTCATCTCATCCTGGCAGGAGTATATAGTACTAGCGTAAGGCTGAACCGGGAGCATCATTAGATTCGGACGATAACGTCGTTTTGTTGAAAATGACCTGACCTGCTGCCAGCAACCGCAACCAGAGGCGGATCAAGAGGCGGTTTCAGGTTTTTATTGGAGGAGTCTCTATCTTCTTTCTCCAATAGCCTCTCTTTTTCTTACTTTATCTTCTTCCTCCTGTCCTCTCTCCTCTCCATGAAGTCTCACAGGATAGGGAAGCTTGAGCCCTCCACCTTTACGCTGGATCCGCCCCTGGGAGCAACATGCTTGCTGCTGGATTTGTCAGCAATAATCAACCTATATATGCCTGTATTTGTCGTTTCCTGATGGTGATTGATTATATATTGCCACTCACTGGAGGGTATTTGCACGCATGCCACATCCTTGGTTTGAATTTACTTGAAATTATAGACTTATGCTGTTTTGTTTTAATCACTAATAAGTTTTAAATAGTAAGGCTATGCTAAACGAAAGTTTTATACTTATATATGTTTTGTTTCGATAAATAATTACATATATTTTGAATGCATCTTTTTAAGTTGTTATAAATTAAAAAAAAGATAAATGGCCAAAGTTTAAATGTTTAATTATAAATTTGCTAGCAGATGTACTACTCTACAATGTCTTCAGATTTGTGGCGATCACTGATATGGATTGATAAATTGCTCCTGTTTATCATGAACTTTAGTTCATAACTAATTTCTTGTTGACAGCGCATATTTCACCTTTAAATATCATTAAGCTAATGATCGTCATTTCCTTTTGTTGTATGGTAAGTTTCTTCATTATTTTATAATTTGTAATATTTAAAATTTATTCTAAAATATAATGACTTCTACATCTGCATTCTCTTTTCAATTAATCTCAAACCTACTAAATTTTCTATCTAATTTTTCTTTTTAACAATAATATTCTTCTATTTAACTCTACCAACTTTCTTATTATCTATAACCAGATATAAAATTTATATATTCTGAGATGGAGGGGGAATAGTTGGGTTGGTTTAATTTATTGTTCTTGTCCACCAGAACAGATCAGCAAGTCTCGTACGAAAACTCTTCATTGGTATCATCGTCACTCCAAAGATTAGATCAGCAACCAGAACAGAATAGCTTATTCTTTTTCATCTTCGATCGGTTCTCCTGCAAGACAATGCAGTATTTTTGTATTTCTCAAGACTAATATGCCAAAACATTGCGGTACCTTTTTATCTTTCTTTATATTAATTACAAGTTTTCCTCGAAGCCTCCACCTTATTTGTAACAGAAAAAACAAGCAAGAAATCTTAACATTAATTTAAAATCATACATATTAAAATCCAAGAAACTCTCACGTGAGAAAACAAATATTCATATATCTAGTAGATATGCCTATTGCTTGTTGACACGCTGGCGGCAGAGGAGAATCATAGTACAGACAATCTCATTCGGGTTAATACAACACAGATTGTCCTGTTATTCTCCTATTCTATGGAAAACAAACAAATTCTCAATTAGGTTGACCTTATCTACGTGAGGAAGTCTCAACAAGCTGTCAACTAGTAAGTATATGCTTGCAAATTTCTCTTGGAAAAAGTATGAAAAAGCAAATTAATACTGTTTTTCTATATATTTTGATCAAATAAAATCTCAGAACAAAAATAGCATCACATCAAGACTTAATTAAGATTGCTTCACATAAATTCAAGACTCTGTTATAAACCTCTACTTAAGAAGAAAATAGTTGTAGAAATTACAATAGATCACATTCTAATATCAATAAAATAGGAGAAGAATTTAAACATGCAATATATCTTTGCTGAGATAACATACAGGGCTGACTATGTATTAATTCCACAGTGAAGCAGCTCATAGTAAGATATTTACAATTCTAACATTTTTGTTTCTGTTGCATGGGAGAAGTGGCATATCTGCGCACCCATCATACCAAACATCCATGGCGCATAAGGACACCCGCATATGATCCCAAAGATGGTGACCACACTAAATTCCTACCGAAAACACATATGGTGAAACAGGTTGCTAGTTGATTAGACGCTCGCCTTGCTCGGTGCGATGATTTGAACCTTTACATGTCATGCACCTACAAGTTGGCCATCACCACAAAAGGCGCTTACTAGCTTTCCTTAATACCGATGGTTTGGAACTGAATCGCACAAGAAAGATATATCGAGGGAGTTACTATATCTCAGGAGACTGAAATTTTCAAAAATTTTAGTCATTTTTCTAATCCCTTATATGACAATGCAATGGTTTTCATCACTCCCTATTTCTTATTTAAACAAAGTCCATTCTTCCTTGCACATTGCATAGCACTGTAATTTTGTTTAGCAATATGGAATTTAAGTGCGTGAAAATTTATAAATTTTTCGGCACTGAAATCTTGCAAACACCAAAATCTAAAGGTCAAGCCATCTAGGCATGACTATATCTCAAAATTTGAACCGGGATGGAAACATACGTCAACATCTATCTTGGCGCAAAAACCTTCAATTCTTTCTAGGAGAATGATAAGGTGAATAAATTGTGCAGTGGATCGAGCTTAGTCACGTATCTTACATCTTAAGTATACCAGATAATTTCTAATCTCAGGGCTGAAGAAAAAAGCTGAGAACACACTTTTTGATTTGTCTGGATGGAGTTTTCGTACTCCATAGTTCCGAAGGATGCACTATCATTTGTGTACGTTATAAATTTCATACGAGCACATAATATAAACAATCTATTCATTAAGGTTACTAGCCTGTACAGATGCATGGGTCTATGGCTATCATTTGTGAGCCATCAGAACTCCCATCGACAAGGTGGGATATTTGTTAGTCGTAACGGATGAACACATCCTCTATTTGTTGGCAACCTCAGGAAAGGTAGCTGCTAGCCACTGTTTGAAACAAAACAGTAAAATCATGGTGATGATTTTAATTTTTGTGATTACCAGTTAGCAAGCATTAAAAGATTGTATTTATGTTGATTTTGTAAATTGGCGAAGTGTTCTATGCACTTATGGTCGGACCAAGCTTGGTACATTGGTCGGACCATAGGTGTGAGTATGGTCAGCTGGGTCAAGCATAGTGGTCAGACCAACCAATTCGATGGTCTGGCCGGTATACTCTAGCAGAGAGTCGGTTTTGGGTAGTTTTTATATTTCTCGGTGATGGTTTTATGTTTAGGACTCCTAGATATTTTTTGTATGAGTATGTTATTTTATTTATGTGCTAATGTGAGTTAATTTGGGGTAACAACTTGTATTCGGTATGATTTCTTTATTTGTTCATATGTAGATGTTGCTTGAGGCCATAGAGTGTTATTGGTGATGGATCGAGAGTCAACTTGGTAGAAGATGATATCCAGATGATTCATGAGATCACATGGGATATTCAGGCTAAAGAACAATATACATAAAGATAAAGATTTTATATAGCATACATGAGGATATATATAGAGGAGTCGAATTTAGATGGAGTACGTTTGAGAACATTGGATTTTGGAGTTGTAAAAGGATGTATGTATCCCTTGATGGATTTCCTATGTGATTAGAATTCCTAGTTTGTTTTGGATTGGTAGCTATAGACAACCATATCCTTAGGTATAAATAGATGAGACACTAAGGCTCGAAGTGTGTAACTTTTGAGAGAAAAGTTAGAGTTTGCATTATGATTTCAATCCTAGTTGATAAGAGAGGAATGCCTTATGTATTTTGTAAATATATTTTGATATAATAAAGTTTATCCACTTTTAAGAGTTTCATCATGTCATATTTGTCTTTGGTGATTTGACCAGTAGGACAAGAGCAGTTGAACCAACGATGTTGTGGTGGTGGATTTTTTATCTAACCATTTAAGTCTCTTTGGTAAGTTTGTTCTTATATTTGATCCTAGCAAGCGAATGTTGCATAGCCATGTTATTTTGCTCTTCTCGTGTGGATAGACAGTGGAATCAAGATAAATAAGAAAATAGCTACATAAGATAAATAAGTAACTTCTCTAAAAAAAAGATAAACAAGTAACTGAAATGAACTGGGTAGGATAGAATTCGGCAATCGGCACAATTTGCTTGACCACGATGCGGCTTCAAACATAATCAGCTATACAATGATGTCATAATACGTCTCAGATGTAGTGGTTGGAATAAGTACTACTATATGTTACAATATTTCTTTGGAAATTTATTTCCTGAAATGGTAATCATGTGATTGCTTTTTGGGTGGCTCGCCATATGTCGGCCGTCCTGTTCTTCCTCAGCTGCAGATATCCATGCCGCCGGTGACGTCACAGCCGGCGAGGAGGATGTCCAACACGTCGTCCGAGCAGCATTCCAGGTATATGCGCGAGTCGCGCTGCTCGCCAGAGTCCTCCATCGTCGTTGCCGCTGCGCTTCCCCCAACTTCTGGGGTTGGCGGCACTGGCGCCGCCGCGGGAGGGAAGTTGGTCTTGGTCTCGGCCCTGCAGCCGTAGATTCGGCGCACCTCGGTGTCGTAGGCGTGCGCGGCGTCCTCGGCTGTGTCGTAGGTACCGAGCCAGAGGCGGACGCCGTTGACGGGGTCGCGGATCTCCGACGTCCACTTCCCCCAGGGCCTCTGCCGGATGCCGCGGTACGGGTAGCTCCTCTTCTCCCTCCTCCGCCGCGGCCTCGCCGCCGGCGCACCAACGACGCCGAAGTCCCTTCGTGTGGAGTACGCGGCCATGGCACACGCCCGGCATGAACCACCAATCACCTGACCATGCATACACTTACCGGGCAAGTCACACGGCCGTCCCTGGACCTGGAGAGCTAGAGGAGACCGGAAGTTATCGTCGTCGACGCCGCGGGCGAGGAACTCCTGGAGGGCGGCCTCCCAGTTGTCTTCCACGACGAGCCTGCTCCTGCTCTTATTGTCGTCCATTATATTGATTTACTAGCCTATTAAAGTTAATGATGCTTCAGGTTAGTGGGAAGGTAGTAGTAGCTGCCCTTATAAGGTAGTTGCAGCAACTCCTAGCTGCTAAGGTGGTGCAGCCGCAACATACGTGGCATCTAGTGCCCCACCTGTGCGGAGAGGGAATTTTCCAGGGAAATGAAGTTAGAGTAGTTGTTTTTTTTTTTGCTTTATCAATTTTCGTATTTTTTAAGATTAAGGTGCAACCCGTAGCTAGGTTTGAGGAGAACAACTTTACAATGAAGTTACCTTGTAAATAGATGCGATTTACTCCCTCCATCCCAAAATTTACGAAATTCTAACAAGTTTAGATCATCGTGCCTCTCGTTAAATAGATACCTGTTGATCCCTCTGTTTTAAATGTTTTAAATTATAAGACACTTTAATTCTTTTTAAATTTAAACTCTATGTTTGACTATATTTGTAAAAAAAATATCAATATTTTTAGTATAAAATAAATATATTATTTAAATATATTTAATGTTGGATTTAATGAAATTAATTTGGTATTGTAGATGTAGTTATATTTTTCTATAAATTTAGTAAAAAAATTTTAAAAAATTAAAATATCTTCTAATATAAAACGGAGGAAGTATCTATAATCCATGTAATTAATGACATATTTAAACTTGATTACTCAATAGATCGTCGCAGGATTAACCTTCCTGCCAAAACCAATGGCAATGGCGCTGGAAATTGAATCTTAAAGTACTAAATAAATTTAACTGTCTCACCAACATTTCTGACGTCAAGTTTTCGGAGCACAAAAATCACCTTGCCGCCAACCCTATTACCCTTATAAACAGCCCGATACCTCTTCCATCGAACCACGCAAATCCAGGCACCAAGAAACAATGCCAATCTACGGCCAATCGACCTGAACTTCTTGCAAGAATCGAGGAAGACCATGTCCCTTTCATTGAACATGGAGAAAATGGTGCTGCAGGAGAAGATGAAGAAGCGCCATTTGATCAATACGTGGAGGGCTGGTATGTCAATTCCATATGGCATAATCATATCATATATAAGAATATTGAGCATAATAGAGCAATTGATACATCACATTTGGAAATCACATCCTTCAAATATTTGCAATAATCCTTTGTGCCACATGGTTGAATCAAACACTTACACTCGAATACATCAACATCCCTTTGATAGCCAAAATTGGCATGCTATGGTTGTAGCACCGGAAATTCATCTCAAATTAAAAACCACTTTTTAAATAGAATTCTATAAATTACTAAAAGCCTAAAGAAAATCTCCAACATCAAAAGAGATTTGGAGTATTTTTCTTGAATTCTTCATGCTCTAAAATGGGTAACAAAATTTTACTCGAATTTTCAAAAGCACTCTAAGTAATATTAAGCAACACAAAATAATTGCTAGAGTTTTATAAAAAAAATTAAAAAGAAACCTTCTTCTTTTTATCTCGTTGGGCCATTTTCGAACCAAAGTCCTTCCCATCCTCCTCGCCTGAAAATCCACTGGCCCAAGCCTCCATTTCCTCTCCCTTCCTTTCACTAGGCCACCTCCTTCTTAGGCCTACTTCAGCCTGCCTACATTGTCCCGAAGCCCAAATCCCACTTGGCCTCCTTCTATGCTGTCAAGCATCCCGCTTCTCCTACTTTGTTCACCCCTTCCTAGCCAGCCCACGAGGTCCCCTCAACCTCGCTCCCTCCCCACGTGCATGATGGCCTAGCTGGTCCAATCCACTCCTATGCCTCTTGTCGCTGATGAGTCGGGCCCACTCATCAGCTTCTCATTCGATCACTAGCTGCTGTTGCCTATGGAAACCCTAGTGCCATTAGCTGCACAATTCACCTCTCTTGGCAAGTTTCTCTCCAAACTGATTAGGAGGATTTAGCCCCACTTCTTGCTCTTAGTTTCCTCCATGATTCCCCCTTAAATCATGCACTCAATCGCCTTGAATTGATGATGTTCTTCCTCTAGCAAACCATCACCATTAATGCCGTCGATCTCTCTCCTTGGTGTCAATCCACCAAAGGCTCCACCTATAAGTGGATGCCCCTATCATCCTCTTCCTCTTCTTTGGCCTAGCTTGAGCTCCCTTGCCCACAAGTTGTCTCCCTGTGCGGTTTGCTTTCTCAGCTATGTCGGAGGGACTCCGACTGTCCTAGCCATTGATCTAGGCTCCGTCGAACTATGTTGTCACCTCCTCTAGCTTCACTGCAACAAGCTCTTCTTTGGCCACCACCTCCTTATCATTGTAGCTCGCTGGAACCCCTTTGCTTGTGTCACCCTCTCTCTCTCTACCATGCCAAAGCAGCTCTGGCTACCTCTCTTGCCTCACCAAAGCCCTGCAAGACCAAATCTATGCCTTCTTGGGCTTCACAACAATGTGGTATCCCTCCACTGCCACTTCTCAAAGCTTGGAGATCCTTAAAACCACACCATCGATGAAAACCCAAAGGTCCTTCACCGATAAGATCTTGCTGCTGGTCATTTCTCTTCGGTTGTCCTTTCCATGCCCTCACCAGAGTCCACCACTCCATCAGGCGCTAGCAAAACTTTGGGTCTTGTGCTACTGATGCAGGCAATGTCCTCTCGTCCTGCATGGCTACCGATGTGGCTACCTTGTCGTTACCACATTAGCATTGTGTGCCCATGTGGTAGCCGCTTGTTCACATACAGGGCTGCTGCCATGGCACCCACATGGGGCCTGCTCATTGGCCTTACCTAAGGCTTATAATAGGGCCTACTTCCTAGAACCCATAGACTGCTTTGGTGGACCTAAACTAAAGTGATCCAGGAGGCTAACAGGTGCATGCTTGCTGTTAGTGGCTTGGCCCCATTCTCTCCAGATAGTTTTCAATAGAAAAATAATTCAGGAATTCCTAAATATCCATTTAAGCTACATTTAAACATCAAATGGTTGTTTTTTGGTAGGTTGAACTCTGAATTGACTCATTCAAGTATTGCTAACGCTAAAATCTGGACGATCCGATGGTGCTAAAGCTGATCGGCTGAGAGGTGTCCGAGGACTACAGTGAAGAAGCCGATCATGTTATAGTGAAGAAAGACTAGGTTCCAAATTAGAATATTATTCAGATAAAACAGAGTTTGCGAAAGAGCCATGGACTCCATGGCAGAATGTTTATCTTTGTAAATTGTAACCTTATTTAATTAGAAAGGTTTAGTTAGTTAGTTAACTTCTTTAGAGATATTTTCCTTTGTTCTTATTAGGAAATAACGTCCGATGGTTGTAAACGCGTCGGACTCTGTCTGTAAACCCAGGGTATAAATATAGACTGCCTAGAAACATGTAATATAAATCTCGATCAATACAAGCTCGACGTATCGCCACCCTAGTTCATCTAGATTTTACCGATGGGTTTTGCCTCTTGACGCAGGGCTGCATTAGTTAAGTCCGATCTTCGGCGAAGGGGTAAGTCTCGCCACCATCTCAATATTTTGTGCTCTGTCTAAGGCTGCATCGGTTAGGTTCGATCTCTTAGGCCGATCAGACGTATCGCATCACGTCCGTGCAGAGCCTATCAGCTTGTTAAGCTCCCTCAGCCGTCGTCAATTTCGTGCTGCATCGGTTATAGTTTTCTACACGGCATCTCATCGGAGTGCTAGCAAATGAGTTATCCATGCTTTGAGCTTCACGCTCAGCGCATCGGCCTCTCGGCTGATATGCATTAGCCTTTAGAGGTGTCTCTTAACACGTAATGCCGAGCGCATCGGTCTCTCAGTCGGTACGCACTCGCCTTCAGAGAGGCGTCCCCTCATCGGCTCAGCTAGCCGATGAGTTCATTCCTATCTTTGATTCAGCATAGCCGATCCTGCGTACTCCATATCATCGCTACTAGCCTCGGCCTTGTACTATCTCGGTTAGGTCCAATCTTCAACGTTCGGTGTTAATGGCGCTGTCACGATGGGCGACAGGTCTCGTGCTGTCATATCCGAAGCGGCATCGGCTTTGCAGCCCGTGCCTTTTAATACTATTCCTTGCTAGCCCGCATGTACCTTCATCGGTTTTTCCAACCGATGAACTACTTTTACGGCTTCCGTCGTCTATCCAGAGGGATCCTGTGCGCCTTGCTATCCTCTGAGTACGCCCTGGTTCCTCCATTGGCTCTGCAGCCGATTCCACGTCGACACCTGTCCACATCGGTCCCCAGCCGATCGAAGAGCTTCCCGATTCCTATCGGCAAATAGCCGATAGCGAAGGGCCTTTCGGGCGTGGCCGATGGCCATCCCGATCCTATTGGCAGCCAGCCGATAGCGAGCGCCTGTATTGGCCCACCGTCTGACGGACCTGCTCGTCTCACCTCCTTGTCAATTGCAGGGTCAAATTGACTGACACGCTCGCACCCGTACCGACGCACCGGAGCTGATCCAATCCCACGGCCCCTGGCGCGCGTACCTCAAGCCACGGAGAGAAGCCGATCAGCCTGCACTGGAACTAAGCAGACCTCCCAGGCGATCGGTGTGTTCACATTGGGGCGTGCTAGGGATCTCGGCGCGAATATATTTTTTTTGGCATGCCTGGTGGGACCGAAGGTTTCATTCATCGGCCGATAAGAACCATACTATATTCATCGGCCGATAGGGTAGAAATCTTCATTCTTTAGCCGATTGGACTGGATTTCATTCATCGACTGGAGAAACTTGAAGACTGTCCATCGGCTGAAGATCCTTCATTGGCTGGTGGTATAATTCCATTCCTCAACCAGTGGAGCTCTACAAGTGCCTGATTAGAAGTCAGATTTTTACTCATCAACCCGGGGGGCATCTTGTTGTCAATATGTCTAAAGAAAAGGTTGATTCCAAGACATATTCATCTAAAGATGAAGCCGATGAGGAGATTACAGTTCCAGTTACCATGGAGGATCTGAATGAAGAACAGAGGCGGCATATAGAGCAAAACATGGATAACTTTCAGAAACTCTATTTGGAATCCTTCAGTATGACTAAACAAAGGCCGATTCAAAAAGCACAATTAGCAAAATGTGTTTTGATGAAAGAATCAGGCCAATCAGTGTGAATTCTTCCAAGTCGTTGCAAGACATGTTCAACAAATCATTTTATCAAGCATTCAGTAATCAATCGGGAGTATGGATGGATACACTACAAGATCTGATCAAGAAGACGATACATGAATCATCGGCTCAAGTGCCTGATCAGGATCATGTGACTTTGCCGATAGAGATGGAGGAAACTTGGCAAAACAAGGATTGGGTCTTGGGATAATAAGTCTAGAGAATGGTCACCCAATCGGGAAGACGCCTAAATCCGCTGAGTATAGTCGATTTCTTCTTTTCAAGACGGACGAGTTCTCAGAAGTGGTATCGGCTAATGATATTGTTTGCGTAAATCGGCTGAGGCGTAGCCGATTTCTAATATATGGAAGCCGATATGATTATATCGGTTACGGATAGCCGATATCATTTAGACATCGCTATTACGGGATATGTAGATACAACTTTTGTCGATCAAGCTGATTGAACTCTATTGCAAATATTTAATGTTCAGGATGACATCTGGGGTTTTTTCCAAGGCTAAAATTTTACAAGAATTTTTTAATGGCCTCGATCGTGCGCAGACGGATTTGATCTATTTCATTGATGGCGCGGATGTCATCCTCATCTGATCTGGAGATAGTCTTCAAATTTCTATGCCGATGAGCTGCAAGCCGCACTTGGTCTGTTACCTTGGCCTCTTGATCTTAGATTGATTTTGGTAGGCCGATGAGGTGGGACTTGGTGGCATTGATGTCATCATGAATCTTGTCGAGTTCTGCCATCAAATCAGCTTCTCATTTCTTCAAGAGGCCAAGTTTGGTGCTGGTGCATTGAAGGTCAGCTGACATTTCATCAAGCTTTTTCTTTTCGCTTTGAGCAGTTAGCCAATCATTGTGAGCCAGATTGCTTTGCTCAACGCGATCGGCTATGCGTCGTCTTGATGCGATTAGTTAGGTCCTTTGGAATTCCAAGTAAGCAGCAGGTGTGAGTGCGTCGGTCACTTCCTCAGGCAGAAGATGTTCGATTTCAGCAAGTCTTCCCCGGATCAGCCCGCAATCTTCCACCAGCGAATCAATCGGAACTTCCAGCCGATGCATAATATCTGATAATTGCTCGCATGCATCGGCTGGTAAAGATGGTTTAATCGCTGCGCTGGTGGCTAAATCTTTCTCTATTTTCAAGTATTTGCCATTGTTGAAAGAAAACAAATCAGCTAATGACTGCATGATAACATTAGTAAATATGGGGATCATGATTCAAGAAAAATAACATGTAGAATGGATGTACCTAGGATACAGCAGAAGCAGTTTGAGCGATTATGCGGGTATCAGCTTGATGTGGAGTAGTTTGAGGAGTAGATGCCATGACTTCTGAGGATACCATCAGCTCAGCCCCAGTAACAGTGTCTAGCATTTGGACTTTAGGAGCCGATGGTTCAGGCTGCAAAGTGAAGGTGATAGGATAAAGGTGAAAGCAATGAAGAATTGATGCTGACACATACCAATGGAGATACAGAAGTCAGGATTGCTGCGGGAGAAGGGCTTCGTGAAGCTGATGTAATAATGGTGACATCGGCGTCGGATTTTTGTTTCTTAGAAATTGTCTGAGTAGCCGGTTTCTTGCGCTTCAGCCCTGGTGTTCGCGACACTCAGAGAAGAGCCGATGGAGGTGGAGCACTCTATCCAAGAAGGGATCTGGCTGATAGAGGTTGATAAATAATAGGCCGACCACTTGCGCTGGTTATAGGTGCATCTTTGTCGCCAGCCTGTGGAATCATGGTAATCAAGACATAGTTCAAATTTAATATAATGAAGAAAAGATAGTACAAGGAGAGGGATTACCTCTTCATCGGATTCCACATAGTCAGGGCTGAGGCACAGGCAGTAATTTTCAGCCGATAGACTGAACAGGTGCCTTCCCCATTTTGACCACCATCGAGCAAAGACTTTGGTGTTGGATATACAGGGCTCGAAGGTGGAGATAGTCCCTAAGGACAAGGATGATGCCATTAATTTAAGCCGATCATACTCCAAGCCACTTTTTACTTCTCCTCGGGCTTGGAGCTTGCCGATGAAGAACAAGCCGATGGGGAGTTGACCGAAGCCCAACTGGCGAGCACCAACTGAAGGATGGTAGAACTCGTATGATGGGTGTTGGGATCGGCCCAATGAAAATTCAATTGGCAGAAGATTAGAAGTTATGGATGATAAGAAGATTGTCTTCGATTCTTCATCGGCTAAGGCGTTCATTGGGTGAAACCTAGAAGGCATTTCGAAAGACGAGTCATTCTCGTATGTGAACTAGATGGTGACCTCTTTAGTGAAGCCATAGTAGAAACATTTGAACCACTGTCTGAGTCCAAGGGGGGTCATTTTGCTTCCAGGAAGAGCCGATGAAGCTTTACCCAAAGATATACATCGGTGTCAGCTAGCCTCATTTTCCTCTGGGTAGTCAGTCGGATATGTCATGGAAGGGAAAGGGGACCTGGCGATAACTCTAGGGTATAGACATTCAACCAGAGTTGTATGAACCACCAGGGACCACCAATATGTCCGACTGGTTAGCCTGTCGATAGCTTGTTTGCCACTTGATGGAGCAGTTGGTAAGTAGCTCCAAGAAGATATTGCCCCAGTGGAATATGGCGTTGATCGGCTAGGAGCTCTGCCAAGCATTGCATGTTGGTTATTGGACTAAGAGTTGAACCACCAAAGATGAACCGCTCCAACCAGAGATTTAAGAACGCTACGTGTTCATGCTCATCGACTTGGCCAGAGGACTTTTTGGGCAGAGAAATATATTTAGTCCAACCTCTGACGTTCTTGGTGTTCAGCCGATGAGTGGGTTTGAATCTGAGGATGAACGGGTTTATGTAGTGGGTGGTGTTGAAGCAAGTCAACATGGTAATGTCCATCAGAGTGGGGGTTATCGGTCCATGCCCAAACATGAAGGCATTCAGGATATCCGACCAAAAGTAAGAAGCCGATGCAAGTAAAGGTTCATTCTTTTTCATATCGGCTAAGGAGAGGTTGATACAATGGTCTATCTCCAAGTCCTTCCAGAAAGACTTTTTGGAGACGGAAACCCTGAGATATCAATTTCTCCATCCCGGGAGTTTGCTAGGCCAAGATTTGAAGCTGTTAGCCCAATCGGTGATGGCCATAGATGAGTTTTTAAACGGGATCCTTTCTGTTTTAGAGTTTATGAAATCAGTCAGATCTTGGCTACCCATAGGGCTAAGATAGAAGTGACCGGGACGGTCGGAAACCGGGATGGCAATCTGACTCTTGAGATCCTACAGTAAACAAGAACCCGACTACTAAGACGGGATGGGGGAGATTTATGTGACATATAGGATAAAAGAGCAGATGATAGTTATCTCAGGGATTATGTGTGTAGAAGCCATCGCACGGAGGAAGAAGGAGTAGCGGCCGATGAAGTAATTTGCGAGAGTTCGCCTTCAGTCATCGGAGCTCGTCGAGGTTTGGGGGTTCTGATGGGAAGAAGTGTGTGGAAGAAGGCTAAGGCGAAGAGGTATTTTATAGAGGCGGAGTGACCTAGGCAGAAATTTGAGCCGATTAATCTGCGGGTTTTAACGGGTCATCCTGGTTTGCGGAGACTTCCAACGGCTCGAAATTTCGTAGTCTGTTGGCAAACTACAAAATTGGGGGGCATGTGTTAACGCTAAAATCTGGATGATCCGATGGTGCTAAAGCAATCGGCTGAGAGGTGTCCGATGACTACAGTGAAGAAGTCGATCGGGTTGTAGCGAAGGAAGACTCGGTTCCAAATTGGAAGATTTTTCAGATAAAACCGTGTTTGCGGAAGAGCCGTGGACTCCACGGTAGGATGTTTATCTTTGTAAATTGTAACCTTATTTAATTAGGAAGCTTTAGTTAGTTAGTTAACTTCTTTAGAGATATTTTCCTTTGTTCTTGTTAGGAAATAACGTCCGATGGTTGTAAACGCGTTGGACTGTGTCTGTAAACCCAGGGTATAAATATAGACCCCTTAGAAACAGGACATATATCTCTCGATTAATACAATCTCGGCGCATCGCCACCCTAGTTCATTTAGGTTTTACCGGCGGCTTCTGGCTCTCGACGCGGGGCTGCATCGATTAAGTCTGAGCTTCGGCGAAGGGGTCCCGCTACCATCTCGATATGTTCTGCTCTGTCTAAGGCTGCATTGGTTAGGTTTGACCTCTTAGGCCGATCAGACGTATTGCATCACGTCCGTGCAGGGCCTATCGGCCAATTAAGCTCCTTCTGCCATCGTCAATTTCGTGCTGCATCGATTAGGTTTGACCTACGGGGCTGCCGACAGTAGATCGAGCTTCAAGCTTATAGTTTTTTGCACGGCGTCTCATTGGAGTGCTAGCCGATGAGTTATCCATGCTGTGAGCTTCACGTCCAGCGCATCGGCCCCTCGGTCGATACGCATCAGTCTTTAGATGTGTCCCTTGACACGTAACGTCGAGCGCATCGGTCTCCCAGCCGATACGCACTCGACTTCAGAGAGGCGTCCCCTCATCGGCTCAACTAGCCGATGAGTTCATTCCTATCTTTGCTTCAGCATAGCCAATCCAGCATCCTCCATATCATCGTTGCTGGCCTTGGCCTCGTATTGTCTCGGTTAGGTCCGATCTTCGAGGTTCGGTGTTAATGGCGCTCTCACCATAGGCGACGGGTCTCGTGCTGTCATATCCGGAGCGGCATCGGCTTTGCAGCCCGTACCTTTTAATACTATTCCTTGCCAGCCAGCATGTGCCTCCATTGATTTCTCCAGCCGATGAACTACTGTTACGGCTTCCATCGGCTATGCGGAGGGATCTTGTGCGCCCTGTTATCCTCTGAGTACACCCCGGTTCCTCCATTGTCTCTACAGCCGATTCCTCGTCGACACCTATCCACTTCGGCTCCCCAGCCGATCGAAGAGCTTCCCGATTCCTATCGGCAAATAGCCGATAGCGAATGGCCTTCTAAGCGCAACCGATGGCCATCCCGATCCTATTGGCAGACAGCCGATAGCGAGCGCCTGTATCGGCCCACCATCTGACAGACCTACTCGTCTCACCTCCTTGTCAATTGCAGGGTCAAATTGACTAGCACGTGCTCATTGCCAAAAGTCCCACGGCCGGGGAGGGACAGCGGCTCGGTCACGCAAAGGCCTGCGAGGTCTGCTTGTCTCTAGTGCAGGTCCTTAAGCCTTGAGGTTCGCGAGCATGCCAGTTTATTTGACCCTGCAATTGACAAGGAAGTGAGACGAACGAATCCGATACAAGCGCTCGATATCGGCCGGCTGCCGATATGATCGGGATGCTCCTCGATCAGCTAGGGAGTCGATGTGGACAGGTGTCGATGAGGGGTCGACCGCAGAGCCGATGGAGGAACTAGGGTTTGCTCAGAGGATGGCGAGACGCACGGGATCCCTCCGGACAGCTGAACAAATGATTTATCGGCTCGAAAAACCGATGAACGTGCATGTGGCCTAGGCAAGGATTAGCACAAGAAGGCACGGGCTGCAAAGCCGATGCCGCTCCGGATATGACAGCATGAGACCTGTCGCCCGCCGAGGCAGCGCCATTAACACTGAACCTCGAAGATCGGACCTAACCGAGACAATACGAGGCTGGGGCCAGCGGCGATAATACGGAGGACGCCGGATCAGCTATACCGTAGCAAGGATAGGAGCGAACCCATCGGCTAGCTGAGCCGATATGGGGACGCCTCTAAAGGCTGATGCGTATCAGCCGAGGGGCCGATGCCCTGTGAAGCTCAGAGTATGGATAACTCATCGGCTACTCACTCCGATGAGACGCCGTGCAGAAGTTTATAGGCCTGAAGCTTGATTTACCATCGGCAGCCCCGTAGGTCGGACCTAACCAATGCAGCACGAGATTGATGACGGCAGAGGGAGCTTAATAGGCCGATAGGCCCTGCACGGGCGTGATGCGGTACACCTGATCTGACTAAGAGTTTGAACCTAAACGATGCAATCTTAGATAGTACAAAGCATACCAGGATAGTGGCGGGACTTACCCCTTCGCTGGAGATCGGACTTAACCGATGCAGCCCCGTGTCGAGAGCCAGAACCCGCCGGTAAACACCTAGATGAACTAGGGTGGCAATGCGCCAAATTTGTATATGATCAAGGGATATCTTACATGTTTCCAGGGGGTCTATATTTATACCCTGGATTTACAGATAGAGTCCGACGCGTCTACGACCATCGGACATTATTTCCTAGTAAAAACAAAGGAAAATATTCCTAAACCAGCTAAACCTCCCTAATTGAGTAAGGTTATAATTTACAAAAATAAGCACCCTACCGTGAATTCCACGGCTCTTCCGCAAACCCGGTTTCATCTGAATAATCTTTCAATTTGTAACCGAGTCTTCCTTTGCTACAACCTGATCGGCTTCTCCACTATAGCTATTGGACCTTCTTTTAGCCAAGCCGATCCTTTTCCTTCCTTCCCTCAGGCTTCTCGGACCTGATCCCGATTGGACAATCCCCTGTCTTCAAGCCTATCCAATCTTCTACTAATCTGATCGGCTTTTCTACAGTTCTCCATCGGCTTTGTCTTAGTATCTCCATCGGTCGATGACTGCATTAAACCCTCCATCGGACCTCTTAGCTAATCGGCTTTAGCACCATCGGATCTACCAGTCAATCGGCTTTAGCGCCATCGGATCGTCCAGATTTTGGCGTTAACACATGCCCCCAATTTCGGAGTTTGCCAATAGACTACGAAATTTTGAGCCATTAGAAACCTCCGCAAACAAGGATGACCCATTAAAACCCGCATTAATTGGCTCAGATATCTGCCTAGGTCGTTCCGCCTCTATAAAATATATCCCCTCCTTAGCCTTCTTCCACACACTTCTTCTCATAAAAAACCCCCAAACCTCGACGAGCTCCACAGGCATCCACAAATTTTCATGAATCTCGATGGGCTCAGAAGACTAAAGGCGAGCTCTCACAGATTTCATCGGCTACTACTCCTTCACTTGCGCAATGGCTTCCAAACATGTAATCCCTGAGATAACCATTATCTGCTCTTTCATCCTATATTTTGCATGATTCTTCCCCATCCCGATTTCTCATCCGTAGTCGGGTTCTGGTTTCTATAAGATCTTAAGAGCTAGATCGCTATTCCAATCTCCGACCGCTCCAGTCACTTCTTTGTTGGCCCTATGGGTAGTGAGGATCATTCTGATTTCATCAACTAAGAAATAGAAAGGATCTCGTTCAAGCACTCATCCATGGCCATCACCGATTGGGCTCACAGCTTCAGATCCTGGCCTAGCAAACTCCTGGAATGGAGGAACTGGTACCTTAGAGTTTCTGCCTCTAAAAAGTCTTTATGGGAGCATTTGGAAATAGACCATTACATCAATCTTTCCTTAGCCGATATGGAAAGGAACGAACCTCTGCTTGCATCGGCTTCTTACTTCTGGTCGGACATTTTGAATGCCTTCATGTTTGGTCATGGGCCGATGACCCCCACCTTGATGGATGTTACTATGTTGACCTGCCTCAACATGACCCACTACATAAATCTGTTCAGCCTCAGATTCAAACCTAAGCATCGACTAAACACCAAGAACATCGAAGGTTGGACCAAGTACATTTCCTTACATAAAAAATCATCTGACCCAGTCGATGGACGTGAACATGTAGTGTTCTTGAATCTTTGGCTGGAACGATTCTTCTTTGGTGGTTCGACCCTTGGTCCAACAACGAACATGCAATATCTGGCAGAGCTCCTGGCCGATCACCATCAAATTCCCCTAGGGCATTATCTTCTCGGAGCAACTTATCATCTGCTCCATCAAGTTGCGACCAAGCTGTCAACAGGCCAACCAGTCGGACATATCGGTGGGCCCTGCTGGTTTATACAACTTTGGCTGAATGTCTACACCTCCAAAGTCATTGCCAGGCCCCCCTTCTCTTCCATGACATTCCTGACTGACTACCCACAAGAAGATGAGGCTAGCCGACGCCGATGTATTTCTTCGGGTGAGGCTTCATCGGCTCTTCCTGGAAGCAAAATGACCTCCCTCGGACTCAGCCGGTGGTTCAAGTGTTTCTACTATAGCTTTATCAAAGAGGTCACCATCTGGCTTGCGTACAAGGATGACTCATCCTTTGAAATGCCTTCCAGGTTTCATCTGATGAATGCCTTAGCCGATGAAGAATCGAAGACCATCTTTCTATCCTCCATAACTCCTTGTCTTCTGCCGATCGGATTTTCATTGGGCCAATCCCAACATCCATCATACGAGTTCTACCATCCTTCGGTTAGCGCTCGTCAGTTGGGCTTTGGCCAACTCCCCATCGGCTTGTTCTTCAATGGCAAGCTCTGAGCCCGCGGAGAAGTGAAAAGTGGCTTGGAGTACGACCGACTTAGTTCTATGACATCGAACTTGTCCCTAGGGACTATCTCCACCTTCGAGCCATGTATATCCAATACCAAAATCTTCGCTCGATGGTAGTCAGAATGAGGAAGGCACTTATATAGTCTATCGGTTGAACATTATTGCCTTCGCCTCAATCCCGACTACGTGGAATCCGATGAAGATGTAATCCTTCTCCTTTGACTATCATTTCTTCATCGTATTGAATTTCAACTGTGTCTTGATTCCCGTGATTGCACAGGCTAGCGACAAAGATGCACCTTTGACCAGCACAAGTGGTCGGCCGATTATCTATCAACCTCCATCGGTCAGATCCCTGCTTGGGCAAAGCGGCCCACCTCCATCGGCTCTCCTCCGAGTATCGCAACTGTCAGGGCCAAAGCGCAAGAAACTGGCTACTCGGATGTTGTCATCGTTGCATCGGCTTCGCGAAGCCCTTCTTCTGTAGCAATTCTAACTTCTTCCGCATCTCCGCTGGTAGGTGTCAGTGTCAATTCTCTGTTGCCTTTGTTTTATCCTGACACCTTTGCTTTGCAGCCTGAACCATCGGCTCCTGAGGTCCAAACACCGGACCCTGTTATTGGGGCTGAGCCGATGGTATTCTCAGACATTTTGGTACCTACTCACACTGCCCCTCATCAAGCTGACACCCGCAAAAGAACTGCTCTCACTGTTTCTTAGGTACGTTCATTATACATGTTGTTTCTTTTGCCTCGAGAT
This sequence comes from Oryza coarctata, assembly GCA_030770085.1. NCBI lineage: Eukaryota > Viridiplantae > Streptophyta > Magnoliopsida > Poales > Poaceae > Oryza > Oryza coarctata. The sequence goes on from CM061479.1 coordinate 4,500,295, forward strand.
CTCCATATTTGCTAATGTTGTTATCCAGTCATTGTTCGATCTATTCTCCTTCGACATCGGTAAATACCAGGAAGCAGAGGAAGACTCAGCCACTAGCACAGCGATCGAACCATTTTTGCCAGCCAATGCACGTGAGTAGTTGTCAGATATAATGCATCGACTGGAGGTTCCGATTGACTCGTTGGTGGAAGATTGCGGGTCGATCTAGGGAAGACTTGTAGAAATTTAATACCTCCTGCCTACGGAACTGTCGGATGCTCTTACGCCTGTTGCCTACATGGAATTCCAAAGGACCTGGCTGACCGCATCAAGACGACGCATAGCCGATCGCGTTGAGCAAAGCCACCTGGCTCACAACGATCGGCTGACTGCCCTTGATGAAAAGGAGAAACTTGATGAAATGTTAGCTGACCGTCAACACGCCAACACCAAGCTTGGCCTCTTAAAGAAACGAGAAGCCGATTTGATGGCGGAACTTGACAAGGTTCATGAATACATCAATTCCATCGAGTCCCACCTCATCGGCCTACCAAAATCGATCCAAAATCAAGAGGCCAAGGTAGCAGACAAAGTGTGGCTAGCAGTTCGCCGGCACAAGAACTTGAAAACTATCCCCGAATCAGACGAGGATGACATCTGCGCCATCAACGATATAGATCAAATCCGTCTACGTGCGATTGAGGCCATTATAAAATTCTTGTAAAACTTTAGCCTCGGAAAAATCCAGATGTCATCTTGAACATTAACTTTTACGATAAACTTCCATCGGCTTGATCAACGAAAGTTTTGTATATAAATTTTCTAAAGGCAATATCTCCACAATATCGGCTGTATGTAACCGATACAAACTATATCGGCTTCCGTACATTGTCCATCGGCTATGCCCCAACCGATCATATGGATGGTACCGTCAGCTGGTACTACCCCTGAAACCTTATATGTCTTGAATCGGCAGCTGGTACTACCCCTGAAACCTTATCTATCTTGAATCAGCTATGCTCAGCCGATTTAGGCGCCTACCTACACGCTAGGATAATACTTTTTCAAATATTTTCCATTAAATGCTTTGGTAAACTTCTCTCCTTCAAGACTTTCCAATATGTAAGCATTGCCAGGCACACACCGATTGATTCGATAAGGTCCTTCCCAATTCGGTGACCATTTTCTAAACTTATTATCCCTAGATCCAATCGACAAAATTAACTTCCAAACGAGATCTCCTTCAGAAAAGGATTTGGTCATTACTTTTTTGTTATAATGCCTAGCGACCTTAGCCTTGTTTTTCTTGATCTTCTCAAATGCTTCTAACCGACTCTGAGTCAAATCATCAAGCTCATCGGTCATCAATGTGTAATAATCATCGGCTGTCAACTGATCCTATAAAGACACCCTCCTGGAGCCGATGTTAACTTCCCACGGAAGAACTGCTTCATGACCGTATACCAACTGATATGGTGGCACCTGGGTAGATCCATGACACATCATCCGATAGGCCCACAATGCATCGTTCAAAGTGACATACCACCTCCGTGGTTGTTCATTGATCTTACGCTTGATCAATTTTATTAAATTCTTGTTAGAAGCTTCGGCCTGTCCATTAGCTTGAGTATAATATGGTGACGAATTTAGCAACTTAATCCCCACACTGGCAGCAAACCATTGAAACTCCTCTAAAATAAAGATAGAACCTTGATTGGTGGTAATTGTCTGTGGATTTCCAAATCGATGTATGATATGTTTCTTGATGAACTCAATCGCGTCCTTAGAAGTAACTTTCTTCAAGGGAATAGCTTCTATCCACTTTGTAAAGTAGTCTATTGCCGCCAATATAAACTTATGCCCTTTACTGGATGAAGGATTCATAACCGATGCTGGAGCTCGCTGCACATTCCCAAACTTCTGACAGTCTTGGTAGCTCTTGTAGTATTTAAAACAATCCTATAACATACTTGGCCAAAAGTATCCAGCCCTCCTTATCATCCATCTCATGTTATGAGCCGATTAATGGCTGCACAGATGCCTCCATGCACCTTGCTCATCACCAACGCAGGTTCTTCAGCACCCAAACATCTTAAGAGCACCCCATCGACTGATCGATAATACAATTCTTCATCAAGTAGAATATACTTAATAGCCTTGTACCGAAGCTTCTTGGAAACCGATCTTGATGGATTCTACAAATACTGAACAATTTCCCATCTCCAATCATCGGCTTCCATATAGCTCTCGATATCGGCTATCTCAATTTCCACACTACTATTTAGCCGATACCCTGAAGCAGTTTGAGCAAGATCATTGGCCTCCGCGTTTTGCTCCCTAGGAATATGATCCAATGTCACTATCTTGAAATCCTTTAACAACTGTTGACATTTTTCATAGTATGACTTTAGAATTTCATCCTTGCATTCATATTCCCCAGATAATTGTTTGATTACCAACAAAGAATCCCCAACGGCCTCTATCATATAGGCTCCAATTTCTCTCTGCAGTTGAAGTCCCTTGAGTACAGCCTCATATTCTGCTTGATTATTTATACTATACGGTTTGATTATGAAATCAAACTCAAAACTTGCCCCCCGAGGGGAAATAATCACCAAACCGATACCAGATCCATGCTTACAAACCGATCCATCAAAGAATAACGTCCATAGGATCGGCTCCACATAATTCTCTTGGACTCCTCTATGCTGTATAATAAAATCGGCTACCGCTTGTCCCCTGACTGCCTTAGGCGATTCATATCTTAGATCGAACTCCATCAGAGCGAATATCCATTTACCAACCCGCCCCGTCAAGACTGAAGCCGATAGCATGTATTTGATCACATCGGCTTTGCAAAGCACTGTACACTCAGTCGATAGAAGATAATGCCTTAACTTTGTACATGAGAAATACAAACATAGGCATAACTTTTCCACAGCGGGATACCTAGTCTCAGCATCTAGAAGTCGTTGGCTCAAGTAAAATACTACTCGTTCTTTTGACTCAAACTCTTGTACAAGCACCGATCCGATTGACTTCTCATCGGCTGACAAATATAATTTGAACGGTATTCCCTTTTGTGGCGGAATCAACACTGGTGGAGAATTCAAGTATTCCATGATATGATCAAAGGCTTTTTGCTGGTCATCACCCCACAAAAACTCTTGATCGGCTCGTAACCTTAATAAAGGAGTGAACGGCTCAATTCTTCTTGATAAGTTTATGATAAATCTCCTAATAAAATTGAGTTTGCCGATCAAGGACTGTAGCTGTAGTTTGTTGCTGGGTGGCTTGGTAGTCTAGATGGCCCTGATGTTTCGTTGACTGACTTCAATTCCTCTCTCATGCACCATGAAACCCAAAAATTATCTAGCCGATACACCAAAAGCACACTTGTGAGTATTTATTTTGAGTCCGTATTTCTTCGTCCTCTCAAGCACTTTTCGTAGATCGGCTATATGTTCTTCAATACCTTTGGATTTCACTACCACGTCATCAATATATATCTCCACCAGCTGTCCGATAAGATCATGGAACATGTAGTTCATGGCTCTTTGATAGGTAGCACCGGCATTCTTCAATCTGAAAGTCATGACTACCCACTCGTATAAACCAATAGCCCCAGGACACCTGAATGCAGTCTTGTGGATATCTTCTTCGGCTATAAAAGTTTGATTTTAGCCTGCATTTTCATCCATGAAGCTAATAATCTTATGACCCGATGCAGCGTCAATTAATAAATCTGCCATCGGCATCGGGTACTCGTCTTTAGGGGTTGCCCTGTTCAAATCCCGAAAGTCGATGCATATTCTTAACTTTCCATTTTTCTTCTTCACTGGGACAATATTGGACACCCATTCAGTATATCGGCATGGTCTGTTGAAATTTGCATCGTATAACTTTGTGATCTCAACCTTGATTTCATCATGCCACTCTGCTTTGAATCTCCTCTATGGCTGCCTAAATGGCCGATATCCCGGTCTGATAGGAAGCTGATGTTCCTCAATCGATCGGCTTAATCCCGACATCTCATGGTATCCCAAACAAAGCATTCCCAGAATTACTTTAAAAAATTTATCAGCTTTTCTCGGAATTCAACACATAGATGTTTACTAATGTACGTTGGCCTCGGCTTGTCTCCTGATCCGATGTACTAGCCTCTTCCTCTTTTTGCTTTACTTTCCATACTTTTTTAATTTTCTGGTGCCGATCGGCTTCTTCATGGTCCTGCCATTGTCTATTATGCTCCTCTCTATGTCGTAGCCTTTGTGCCCTACTTTTCTAATTCTTCATAAAAATCCCGGATGGACACCACTGATCCTTCATGGAGTATGATCCTTTGTTTAATTCCTGGTCCTTAACTGTGCTTTGACCATGCCCTTCGTTGATCGGCCCTAATCGGCTATGTGCCGATGCCCTAGTGATGGAAGGCCGATCATACAACGTTCAGCTCTAGTCACAGTACCGAAATTCTGGTTTGTTGCATTCAGGACAGTCCTCGATTGACGACTACCTCATGTTTTGATCCCAACAGTACTGAAAAAAGGGACAACCCTAGTGTGGATTATACCTTTCTTGTTGTGTTGTGGCTCATCTTTCTTCGTCTTGTAGTCTAGAATATTTTTTGATTAAGCCCGATGAAGTAACCTTCGACCTCTTCCAGCACCTTTTTTCATCGGACCGATCTCCTGAGGTTCCTGTAATCACCATATTCACCGAGAAAGGATGCCCATCAACCTTCATCGGCCTTTTGTCCTCGAACTTGATTCTCTCATGTTCGACAGCCGATTGTAACTATTGCCAAAAGACCTTGCACTCATTGGTATGATGAGATATTGAATTGTGCCACTTGCAATACTTCTTTTTTCTGAGTTCTTTGGTAGACGGGATTACATGGTTCAGTGGCAACTGAATCTGCTTCTCTTGGAGGAGAAGATCAAATATCTTGTCAGCTTTGTTAATATCAAAATCATATCTTTCTTCTTTATTTGCTTTCTTGATCCATGGACATGATACGGGTTTTTTATTCTTGGTCCATTCTGCCAGTCCCACCTCCGCATCGGATCCCTCATTATCCGAGTCTAATGCGTATACCTGTAGCTGATTGTCTTTCCGATGGAACCTTTCTTTCTTGGCACCTGCAAATCGGCTCTCATGAGCCGATACTCTCTGGAGAACATGAGACAAACTTTCGAATTCTTGTGAAGAGAAACATTCCCGAATTGGAGCCAACAATCCTTGGAAAGCCAAATCGGCTAGCTGTCCATCACTTAAAATGAGACTGTAGCATCGGCTTCTGACGTCTAGGAAACGCTGGATGAATTTTGGGACTGATTCATCGTGCCTTTGTCTAACCGATGTTAAGTCAGATAACCTCAACTCTTGAATTTCGGCAAAGAAATACTTATGGAACTGTTTCTCCAAATCAGCCCATCCCCTGATTGAATTTGGAGGTAATGAAGAAAACCAAGAGAAGGCTGGTCCAGATAAAGACAAATGGAAATAATCGGACCCTCAAAGCTTCATCAGCCGATGCCTCCCCGCACTGAGCCAGGAATCAGCTAATATGTTCTATCGTAGATACGTTATCTTGCCCTGAGAACCTGAAGAAATCTAGAATTTTGAATCGGTGCAGCAGCGAAACTCTGTCGAACCACTCTGGGTAAGGGTGCCGATACATGAGAGTTTGTTCTCTAGGCTTGCTGCCGAATTGCTCCCTTACAACTTCCGCAATTCTGGCAGTCCAATCTTCTTCCTTTAAATTCTCCTTTTGGTATTGTGGGATCGAGGTTGGTATAGGACATGAACCATAATGATCTCCTTGATAGTTATTACTAGGATATTCTTGCTTATATCCCCCGTAATAGGCCTTTCGATGATACCCTGGCATCACGTCTTCATGCTGCCCCCAATCCGCTCTTGTACTGACGGAAATATATTTGCCGATATATCCCTTCTAGATCCGTAAGTAACTTGTGGTTGTCCTATTCTCATTGGCAAATACACCGGCTCTTGATCAGGTTCTTTAATAATAGATCCATCCACAGTTTTCTTGATTAAGTTGTGCAAAGTATTCACCAGTACACTCGATTTGTTAATGAGCACATGGTGAATAGTTTCGTCAACTATCTCTTGTAGCGGCTTCTGAGGACTGATGGGCGGCGATCAGCTCGATTCTCCTTCCAAAACTGGCTTTGGCATTTTGGATTTTTGAATCGGCCCTTGTCGGGTCATACTGAAGGACCCCAGACAGAGCTTCTGAAAATTAGCTGTGTTCTGCTCCACCGGGTATCTCTGCTCCTCAGTTAAATCCTTCATTGTTACTAGGATTATGTTGTCTGCGTTGATTTCTTTACCCTCCATTTAAGCACCATTGATTGAAGGACTTTCAACTGATGAATGTATTTGCCGATGAGAACAGGACAATCACAAGTTACTTATGGATCCAGAAGGGATATATCGGCAAATATGTTTCCACCAGTGCAAGAACGGATTGGGGGGCAGCATGAAGATGTGATGCTAGGGTATTATCGGACGGCCTATTACGGGGGATATAAGCAAGAATATCCTAGTAATAATTATCAAGGAGATCATTATGGATCATGTCAATACCAACTTCGATTCCACAGTACCAGAAAGAGAATCCAAAATAGGAAGATTGGTCTGCTAGAATTGCCGAAGTTGTAAGGGAGCAATTCGGCATTAAGCCTAAAGAACAAACTTTCATGTATTGGCACCCTTACCAAGAGTGGTTCGACAGAGTTCCGCTGCCGCACCGATTCAAGATTCTGGATTTCTCCAGATTCTCTGGGCAAGATAGCGTATCTACAATGGAACATATTAGCCAATTCCTGGCTAATGAGTGCGGGGAGGCATCGGCTGATGAAGCTCCGAGGGTCTGATTATTTCCATTGTCTTTATCTGGACCAGCCTTCTCTTGGTTTTCTTCGTTACCTCCAAACTCAATCCGGGGATGGACCGATTTGGAGAAACAATTCCATAACTATTTCTTTGCTGGAATTCAAGAGTTGAGGTTGTCAGACTTAACATCGGTTAGACAGAAGCACGATGAATCAGTTCTGGAATTCATCCAGCATTTCCGGAATGTCAAAAGCCGATGTTACAGTCTCATTTTAAGTGATGGACAACTAGCCGACTTGGCTTTCCAAGGATTGCTGGCTCCGATTAGGGAACATTTTTCTTCACAAGAATTCGAAAGTTTGTCTCACCTACTCTAGAGAGTATTGGCTCACGAAAGTCGATTTGCTGATACCAAGAAAGAGAGGTTCCATCGGAAAGCCGCTCAGCTACAGGTGTACACATCGGACTCAGATGATGAGGAATCTGATGCAGAGGTGGGTTTGGTGGAATGGACTAGGAATAAGAAACCTATATCATGTCCATGGATTAAGAATGCCAATTAAGGAGAAGGATATGATTTTAATATCAACAAAGCTGACAAGTTATTTGATCTTCTCCTCCAAGAAAAGCAGATTCAGTTACCACCAAACCATGTAATCCCATCTGCCGAAGAACTCAAAAAGAAGAGGTATTGCAAGTGGCACAATGTACTTAGTCCAACCTCCGACGTTCTTAGTGTTTAATCGATGCGTAGGTTTGAATCTGAGGCTAAACAGATTTATGCAGTCGGTGGTGTTGAGGCAGGTCAACATAGTAACATCCATCAAGGTGGGGGTCATCGGCCCATGCCCGAACATGAAGGCGTTTAAGATGTCCGACCAGAAGTAAGAAGCCGATGCAAGCAAAGGTTCATTCCTTTCCATATTGGTTAAGGAAAGGTTGATGCAATGGTCTATTTCCAAATCCTCCCATAAAGACTTTTTGGAGGCAGAAACCCTAAGATACCAGTTCCTCAATTTCGGGAGTTTGCTAGGCTAGGATCTAAAGCTGTTAGCCCAATCGGTGATGGCCATGGATGAATGCTTAAACAGGATCCTTTCTGTTTCCAAGTTGATGAAATCAATCGGATCCTCGCTACCCATAGGGTTAAGAAAGAAGTGACCGGGGCGGTCGGAGATTGGAATATCAATCTGGCTCTTGAGATCCTACAGAAACCAGAACCCGACTACTAATGAGAAATCGGGGTGGGGAAGAATCGTGCAAAACATAGGATGAAAAGAGCAGATAATGGTTACCTCAGGGATTACATGTGTAGAAGCCATTGTACAAATGAAGGAGTAGTGACCGATGAAGAAATCTGCGAGAGTTGGCCTTCAGTCTTCGGAGCCCGTCGAGGTTCGCAGAAGTTTGCCTTTGGAAATTTGCGGATGTCTGTATAGCTCGTCGAGGTTTGGGGTTTTTTTGATGAGAAGGAGTGTGTGGAAGAAGGCTAAGGCAGAGATGTATTTTATAGAGACGGAGTGACCTAGGCAGAGATCTGAGCCGATTAATGCGAGTTTAACGGGTCATCCTGGTTTGCGGAGATTTCTATCGGCTCGAAATTTCGTAGTCTGTTGGCAAACTCCGAAATTGGGGGGCATGTGTTAACGCCAAAATCTGGACGATCCGATGGTGCTAAAGCCGATCGGCTAAGAGATCCGATGGTGCTAAAGCCTATCGGCTGAGAGGTCCGATGGAGAGTTTAATGCAGTCATCGGCCGATGGAGATACTGTGACAAAGCCGATCGGAACTATAGAAAAGCCGATCAGATTAGTAGAAGATTGGATCGGCTTGAAGATAGGGGATTGTCCAATCGGGATCAGTTCCGAGAAGCCCGTGGAAAGGAAGGAAAAGGAATGACTTGACTAAAAGAAGGTCCGATAGCTACAGTGGAGAAGCCGATCAGGTTGCAGCGAAGAAAGACTCGGTTATAAATTGGAAGATTATTCAGATGAAACCGGGTTGGCGGAAGAGCCGTGGACTCCATGGCATGATGTTTGTTTTTGTGAGTTGTAACCTTACTTAACTACGAAGGTTGAGCTGGTTAGTTAACTTCTTTAGAAATATTTTCCTTTGTTCTTACTAGGAAATAATGTCCGATGGTCGTAGACGCGTCAGACTCTGTCTATAAACCAGGGTATAAATATAGACCCCCTGGAAACATGTAAAAAATCACTCAATCAATATACAATCTCGGTGCATCGCCACCCTATTTTATCTAGGTTTTACCGATGGGTTCTGGCTCTCGACGCGGGGCTGCATCGGTTAAGTCCAATCTCTAGCGAAGGGGTAAGTCCCGCCACTATCCCGATATGTCCTGCTCTGTCTGAGGCTGCATCGGTTAGGTCTGACCTCTTACACCGATTATACGTATCGCATCACGTCCGTGCTGGACCTCTTGGCCCGATAAGCTCCCTCTGTCGTTGTCAGTTTCGTGCTGCATCGGTTAGGTCCGACCTATGGGGCTGACGATGGTAGATCGAGCTTTAGGCCTATAGTCTTCTGTATGGCGTATCATCGGAGTGCTAGCCGATAAGTTATCCATGCTCTGAGCTTCACGCCTAGCGCATCGGTCTCTCGGCCGATACGTATCATCCTTTAGAGGTGTCCCTTGACGCGTAATGCCAAACGTATCGGTCCCCCAGCCGATACGCACCCGCCTTTAGAGAGGCGTCCCCTCATCAGCTCAGCTAGCCAATGGGTTCGTTCCTATCCTTGCTACGGCATAGCCGATCCGGCGTCCTCTGTATCATCGCCGCTGGCCCCGGCCTCGTACTGTCTCAGTTAGGTTCGATCTTCGAGGTTCGGTGTTGATGGTACTGCCATGGTGGGCGATGGGTCTCATGCTATCATATCCAGAGCGGCATCGGCTTTGCAACTCGTGCCTTCTTATACTATTCCTTGCCTAGGCCACATGCGCCTTCATCGGCTTTTCAGCCGATGAATCACTGTTCGGCTATCCGAAGGGATCCCGTGCGTCTCGATATCCTCTGAGCACACCCTGGTTCCTCCATCGGCTCTACGGTCGATCCCTCGTCGACACCTGTCCAAATCGGCTCCCCAGCTGATCGAAGAGCATCCCGATCCTATCAGCAGCCAGCTGATAGCGAGCGCCTGTATCGGACCCACTCGTCTCACTTCCCTATCAATTGCAGGGTCAAATTGACTGGCACGCTCGTGAACCTTGAGGCTTAAGGACCTGCACTGGAGCTAAGCAGACCTCCCAGGCCTTCGCATGACCGAGCCGCCGTCCCTCCCCGGTCGCGGGATTTTTGGCGGTGAGCAATTGTCCTAAGTGTAACAAACCAGAATCTCAGTACTTTGACCAGAGCAGGACGTTGTATGATCTACCTTCCATCACGAGGGCATCGGCGTATAGCCGATTAGGGCCGATCAACGAAGAGTATGGTCAAAGGATAGCTAAGGATAGGGAGTTAAACAAAGGATCGTACCACATGAAAGACCAGTGGTGTCCGTCTAGGATTTTTAGAAAAAATTAGAAGAGAAGGGCACAAAGGCTGCCGCATAGAGAGCAGCATTAAAGACAACGTCAGGACCATAAGGAAGCCGATCGGAGCCAGAAAATTAAAAAAGTATGGAAAGTAAAGCAAAAAGAGGATGATGCTGGCACATCGGCTCAGGTTAACATGGTATTCTTCTTACCGATGGAATATAAAGCATGTGTATCCGAGGAAGAAGGTCAAGAAGAAGATTTTGTCCAATTAATATTGGAACCAAGTCAAGCCATATTTGACAAAACAGAAGAATCCAAGCATCGGCACCTAAAACCATTGTATATCAATGGGTATGTTGATGGGAAGCCGATGGCAAAGATGTTAGTTGACGGTGGCGCAGCCATCAATTTGATGTCGTATTCTACATATAGCAAATTGGGTAAGACGGTTGAAGACTTAGTTAAAACAAATATGGTTTTGAAAGACTTCAGAAGGAATCCATCAAAAACTAAGGGGGTGCTGAATGTGGAACTAACAATTGGAAGCAAGACATTGCCTACCACATTTTTTTGTCATCGATAGTAAGGGGTCGTATAGCCTACTTCTTGGCAGGAATTGGATTCACGCCAACTATTGTGTTTCTTCAACAATGCATCAAAGCCTCATACAGTGGTAAGGAGACAGAGTTGAGGTGATCGCGGCCGATCAGTCGACCAGTGTTGTAACAACCGATATGCCATTCTGGGAAGCTGATGGGTTCATCTGCCTATCTAGACAAACATGGGTGGGTAATTTCCTTGAGGTGACTGATAAGGGGATAAAGCCGATTCAGCAAGTCGGCTTGGATCCATTGTTCCCATGGGAACTATAGAGGACTCCGAAGGAAAGTTAGGGCAAGGTTTTACGTTGGCCGATGAGTTAGAGCAAATAGATATAGGTTCAGGAGATAAGCCAAGGCCGACGTACATTAGTAAAAATCTATGTGTTGAATCCCGAGGAAAGTTGATAAAATTATTAAAGGAATTTTGGGAATATTTTGCTTGGGACTACCATGAGATGCTAGGATTAAGCTGGTCGATTGTTGAACATTGGCTTCCTATTAGACTAGGATATCGACCATTTAAGCAGCCATAGAGAAGATTCAAAGCAGAGTGGCATGATCAAATCAAGGTAGAGATCACAAAATTATATGATGCAAATTTCATCAGACCATACCGATATGCTGAGTGGGTATCCAATATTGTCCCAGTGAAGAAGAAAAATGGAAAGTTAAGGATGTGCATCGACTTCCTGGATTTGAACAGGGCAATCCCTAAAGATGAGTTTCCGATGCCAATGGCAGATTTATTAATTGACGCTGCATCGGGTCACAAGATCATTAGCTTTATGGATGGAAATGCAGGTTACAATAAAAAATTTTATGGCGGAAGAAGATATCCACAAGACTGAATTTAGATGTCCTGGAGCTATCGGTTTGTATGAGTGGGTAGTCATGACTTTCGGATTGAAGAATGCCGGCTTCACCTATCAGAGAACCATGAATTACATGTTCCATGATCTTATTCGACAGCTAGTGGAGATATATATTGATGACGTGGTGGTGAACTCCAAAGGTATTGAAGAACATATCGCCGATCTGCGAAAAGTGCTAAAGAGGGCGAAGAAATATGGACTCAAAATGAATCCTCATAAGTGTGCTTTTGGCATATCGGCTGGGTAATTTTTGGGTTTCATGGTGCATGAGAGAGGAATTGAAGTTAGTCAACGAAGCATTTGGGCTATCCAGACCACCGAGCCACCAAGCAACAAACTATAGTTGCAGTCCTTGATCGGCAAACTCAATTTTTTAAGGAGGTTTATCTCAAACTTATCGGGAAGAATTGAGTCGTTCACTCCTTTATTAAGGCTATGAGCCGATCAAGAATTTGTATGGGGTGATGAGCAAGAAAAAGCCTTTGATCATATCAAGGATTACTTGAATTCTCCACGAGTATTAATTTCACCGCAAAAAGGGTACCGTTTAAATTATATTTGTCAGCCGATGAGAAGTCAATCGGATCGGTGCTTGTACAAGAGTTTGAATCAAAAAAATGAGTAGTATTCTATTTGAGCCGATGACTTCTGGATGCTGAGACCAGGTATCCTGTCGTGAAAAAGTTATGCCTATGTTTGTATTTCTCGTGTACAAAGTTAAGGCATTATCTTCTATTGGCTGAGTGTGCAATGCTTTGCAAAGCCGATGTGGTTAAATACATGCTATTGGCTCTAGTCCTGAGGGGGCGGGTTAGTAAATGGATATTCGCTCTGATGGAGTTTGATCTGAGGTATGAGTTGGCTAAGGCAATCAAGGGACAAGCAGTAGCCGATTTTATTGTACAGCATAGAGGAGTCCAAGAGAATTATGTGGAGCCGATCCCATGGACATTGTTCTTTGATGGATCAGTTTGCAAGCATGGATCTGGTATCAGCTTGGTGATCATTTCGCCTCAGGGGGTAAGTTTTGAGTTCGCTTTCACAATCAAGCAATATAGTACAAATAATCAAGCAGAATATGAAGCGGTACTCAAGGGACTTCAGCTGCTGAGGAAAATTGGAGCTGATACGATAGAGGTCATTGGGGATTCTTTGTTGGTGATCAAACAGCTATCTGGGGAATATGAATGCAAGGATGAAGTTTTGAAGTCATATTATGAAAAATGTCAACAATTGTTAAAAGATTTCAAGATAGTGACATTGGATCATATTCCTAGGGAGCAAAATGCGGAGGCCAATAATTTTGCTCAGACTGCTTCGGGGTATCGGCTGAACAGCATAGTGGAAATCGAGATAGCTGATATTGAGAGCCGTATGGAAGCCGATGATTGGAGATGGGAAATTATTCAGTATTTGCAAAATCCATCAAGATTGGTTTCCAAGAAGCTTCGGTACAAGGCTATTAAGTACATTCTACTTGATGAAGAATTATATTATCGGTCCGTTAATGGGGTGCTTTTAAGATGCTTGGGTGCTGAAGAAGCTGTGTTGGTGATAAGCGAGGTGCATGAAGGCATTTGTGGAGCCCATCAATCAGCTCATAATATGAGATGGATGATGAGTAGAGCTAGATACTTTTGGCCAAGTATGTTGGAGGATTGTTACAAAGGCTGTCAAGATTGTCAGAGGTTTAGGAATGTGCAGTGAGCTCCAGCATCAGTCATGTATCCGATAGTCAAGCCATGGCCGTTTAGAGGTTAGGTAATCGACATGATCGGCCAAATTTATCCTTCATCAAGTAAAGGGCATAATTTCATATTGGTGGCAACAGACTATTTTACAAAGTGGGTAGAAGCTATTCCTTAGAAAAAAGTTACTTCTAGGGATGCAATTGAGTTCATCAAGAAACATATCATACATCGGTTTGGAATTTCACAGACGATTACCACCGATCAAGGTTCTATCTTCATGTCAGAGGAGTTTCAAAGGTTTGTTGCTAGTATGGGGATTAAGTTGCTGAATTTCTCACCATATTATGCTAAAGCAAATGGACAGGCGTAAGCTTCTAACAAGAGTTTAATAAAGTGGATTGACGAACAATCGCGGAGGTGGCATTTTACATTGAATGATTCGTTGTGGGCTTATCGGATGGCATGTCATGGATCTACTCAGGTGCCGCCATATCAGTTGGCATACGGTCATGAAGCAGTTCTTCCATAGGAAGTTAACATTGGCTCCAGGAGGGTGTCTTTATAGGATCAGTTGACAGTCGATGATTATTACATATTGATGACCGATGAGCTCGATGATTTGACTCAGAGTCGGTTAGAAGCGTTTGAGAGGATTAAGAAAAACAAGGCTAAGGTTGCTAGGCATTATAACAAAAAAGTAATGACCAAATCTTTTTTTAAGAAGATCTCGTTTGGAAGTTAATTTTACCGATTGGATCTAGGGATAATAAGTTTGGAAAATGGTCACCTAATTGGGAAGGACCCTATTGGATCGATCGGTGTGTGCCTGGCAATGCTTATATGTTGGAAAGTCTTGAAGGGGAGAAGTTTGCCAAAGCGTTTAATGGAAAATATTTGAAGAAGTATTATCCTAGCGTGTGGGTTGGCGCTTAAATCAACTGAGCATAGCCGATTTTTTCTTTTGAAGACAGATGGGTGGTATCAGTTGACGATACCGTTCGTATAATCGGTTGAGGCATAGCTGATTGATAATGTACAGAAGCCGATATAATTTGTATTGGTTACAGATAGCCGATATCATGGAGATATCGCCTTTAGAAAATATATATACACAACTTTTGTTGATCAAGCTGATTGAAATCTATTGCCAATAGTTAATATTCAGAATGACATCGCGATTTTTCCGATGCTAAAGTCTTACAAAAATTTCTTGATGGCCTCGATCATGCGCAGACGGATTTGATCTATTTCATTAATGGCGTGGATGTCATCCTCATCTGATTCGGAGATAGTCTTCAAGTTCCTGTGCCGACGAACTGCGATCCGCACTTGGTTTGCTACCTTGGCCTCTTGGTCTTGGATTGATTTCGATAGGCCGATGAGGTGGGACTCGGTGGAGTTGATGTCTTCACGAATCTTGTCGAGTTCCGCCATCAAATCGGCTTCTCGTTTCTTCAAGAGACCAAGCTTGGTGTTGTTGCGTTGAAGGTCAACTAACATTTCATCAAGCTTCTTCTTTTCATTTTGGGCAGTCAGCTGATCGTTATAAGCCAGATGGCTTTGCTCAACGCGATCGGCTATGCATCGTCTTGATGCAATCAGCTAGATCCTTTGAAATTCCAAGTAGGCAGTAGGCGTGACTGCGTCTAGTAGTTCCGCAAGCAGAAGATGTTCAATTTCCACAAGTCTTCCTCGGATCGGCCCGCAATCTTCCACCCACGAGTCAATCAGAACTTCTAGCCGATGCATAATATCTAACAACTGCACACGTGCATCGGTTGGTAAAAATGGTTCGATCGCTGCGCTGGTGGCTGAGTCTTCCTCTGCTTCCAGGTATTTGCCGATGTCGAAGGAAAATAGATCGGCTAATGACTGCATGACAACATTAGTAAATATGGGGATCATGAGTCAAGAGAAATGACATGTAGGATGGAGGTACCTAGGATATAGTGGGAGCAGTTTGAGCAATTATGCGGGTATCAGCTTGATGTGGGACAGTTTGAGTTTGAGGAGTGGATACCATAATATCTGAGGATACCATTGGCTCAGCTGCAGTAATAGTGTCCGGCATATGGACTTCAGGAGCCGATGGTTCAAGCTGCAAAGCGAAGGTGTCAGGATAAAAGCGAAGGTGACGAAGAATTGATGCTGACACATACCAATGGAGATGCGGAAGAAGTCAGGATTGCCGCGGGAGAAGGGCTTCGCGAGGCCGATGTAATGATGACAACATCGGTGTCGGGTTTCTGTTTCTTAGAAATTGTCCGAGTAGCTGGTTTCTTGCACTTCAGCCCTGATATTTGCGACACTCGGAGGAGAGCCGATGGAGGTGGACTGCTTTGCCCAAGGAGGGATTTGGCCGATGGAGGTTGATAAATAATCGGCTGACCACTTGCGCTGGTCGAAGGTGCATCTTTGTCACCAGCCTGAGGAATCATGGGAATCAAGACACAGTTGAAATTAATACGATGAAGAAAAGATAGTGAAAGGAGAAGGATTACCTCTTCATCGGATTCCACGTAGTCAGGGTTGAGGTGAAGGCAGTAATTTTCAGCCGATAGATTGAACATGTGCCTTTCCCATTCTAACCACCATTGAGCAAATATTTTGATATTGGACATACAGGGCTCGAAGGTGGAGATAGTCTCTAAGGACAAGGTTGATGCCATCGAACTAAGTCGGTCGTACTCCAAGCTACTTTTTATTTCTCCTCGGGCTTGGAGCTTGCCGATGAAGAACAAGCCGATGCGGAGTTGGCCGAAGCCCAACTGACGAGCACCAATCGAAGGATGGTAGAACTCGAATGATGGATGTTGGGATCGGCCCATTGAAAATCCGATCGGCAGAAGACAAAGAGTTATGGAGGATAAAAAGATTGTCTTCAATTCTTCATCGGCTAAGGCGTTCATCGGAACAAACCTGGAAGGTATTTCAAAGGACAAGTCATCCTCGTACCCAAACCAGATGGTGACCTCTTTAGTGAAGCCATAATAGAAACACTTGAACCACTGGCTGAGTCCGAGCGGGTTCATTTTGCTGCAGGAAGAGCCGATGAAGCTTCACCCAAAGAAATGCATCGGCGTCGGCTAGCCTCATTTTCTTCTGGGTAGTCAGTCTGGTATGTCATGGAAGAGAAAGGGGGCCTGGCGATGACTCTGGAGGTGTAAACGTTCAACCAGAGTTGTATAAACCACTAGGGTCCGCCGATATGTTCGATTGGTTGGCCTGCCGATAGCTTGGTCGGCACTTGATGGAGCAGTTGATAAGTAGCTCCGAGAAGATATTGCCCTAGGGGAATCTGGTAGTGATCGGCCAGGAGCTCTACCAGACATTGCATATTCATTGTTGGACCTAAAGTCGAACCACCAAATATGAACCGTTCCAACCAGAGGTTCAAAAACGCTACGTGTTCACGTTCATCGACTTGGCCGGAGGATTTTTATGCTGGGAAATATACTTACTCTAATCTCCGACATTCTTGGTGTTTAGCCGATGAGTGGGTATGAATCTGAGGCTAAACAGATTTATGTAGTGGGTGGTGTTGAGGCAGGTCAACATAGTAACGTCCATCAAGGTGGGAGTCATCGGTCCATGCCCAAACATGATGGCGTTTAAGATGTCCGACCAAAAGTAAGAAGCCGATGCAAGCAGAGGTTCATTCTTTTTCATATCGGCTAAGGAAAGGTTGATGCAATGGTCTATTTCCAAATCCTCCCAGAAAGACTATTAGGAAGCAGAAACCCTAAGGTACCAGTTCCTCCATTCCGGAAGTTTGCTAGGCCAGGATCCGAAGCTGTTAGCCCAATCGGTAATGGCCATAGATGAGTGTTTGAATGGGATCCTTTCTGTTTTAGAGTTGATGAAATCAGTCAGATCCTTGCTACCCATAGGGCCAACAAAGAAGTGACCAGGGCGGTCGGAAATTAGAATAGCCATTTGACTCTTGAGACCCTTCAGAAACCAGAACCCGACTACTGATGAGAAATCGGGATGGGGAAGATTCGTGCAAAACATAGGATGCAAGAGTAGATAATAGTTACCTCAAGGATTACATGTGTAGAAGCCATTGCACAAATAAAGAAGGAGTAGCGGCCGATGAAGAAATCTGCGAGAGTTCGCCTTCACTCTTCGGAGCCCGTCGAGGTCTGCGGAAGTTCGCCTTTGGAGATTTGCGGACGCCTTTGGAGCTCGTCGAGGTTTGGGGGTTTTTGATAAGAGGAAGTGTGTGGAAGAAGGCTGAGGCGAAGATGTATTTTATAGAGGCAGAGCCACCTAGGCAGAAATTTGAGCTGATTAATGCGGCTTTTAATGGGTCATCCTGGTTTGCGGAGATTTCTAGCGGCTCAAAATTTCGTAGTCTGTTGGCAAACTCCGAAATTGGGGGCATGTGTTAACGCCAAAATCTGGACGATCCGATGGTGCTAAAGCTGATCGGAACTGTAAAGAATCCGATCAGATTAGTAGATGATTGGATCGGCTTGAAGACAGGGAATTATCTAATAGGGGTCAGGTCCAAGAAGCCCGAGGAAAGGTAGGAAAAGGATCAACTTGAGTAAAAGAAGGTCCGATTGCTATAGTGGAGAAGCCGATTGGGTTATAGCGAAGGAAGACTCGGTTCCAAATTGGAAGATTATTCAGATGAAACCGGGTTTGCAGAAGAGCCGTGGACTCCACGGCAAGATATTTGTCTTTGTAAATTATAACCCTACTTAATTAAGAAGGTTTAGCTGGTTTGTTAACTTCTTTAGGAATATTTTCCTTGTTCTTTTTAGAAAATAATGTCCGATGGTCGTAGACGCATCGGACTCTGTCTGTAAATCCAGGGTACAAATATAGACCCCCTGGAAACATGTAAGATATCTCTCGATCATATACAAACTCAGCGCATTGCCACCCTAGTTCATCTAGGTATTTACTGGCAGGTTCTGGCTTTCGATGCGGGGCTGCATCGGTAAGTCCAATCCCCGGCGAAGGGGTAAATCCCACCACTATCCTGGTATACTTTGTACTGTCTAAGGCTGCATCGTTTAACTTTGAACTCTTAGTCAGATCAGGTGTACCGTGTCATGTCCGTGCAGGATCTATCGGCCAATCAAACTCGTTCCGCCGTCGTCGGTCTCGTGCTGTATCGGTTAGGTCCGACCTACGGGTCTACCGACGGATCATTGAGTTTTAGATCTATACGTCTCTCTACGGCATCTTATCGCATTGAGTAGCCGATGAGTTATGCTAAACGTAGGTCCCCATCGTCGTGCGGCTGTTGGGTTCAGGCGTTAGGCCTATAGGAAGCCGATGACATCCCTCCTTCCTCGTCGTCATGTTCAGTCTGAGCCCCTGCCGTCTCGGTGTTGTCAGCCATCGGCCTTATACTGTCTCGGTTAGGTCCGATCTATCGAGGCTGACCCTAACAGCGCCGTTACTACTGTCGCTCGCCCGCATGACCTCGCAGTGGATCGGCTCTCACTCCGCGTATCGGATACGGGTAGCGCCATCAGCTCTTTGGTTGATAGACCTTTTAGCGCGTCACACGTGTCTATCTCCCATACCTCCATCGGCTTTTCAGCCGATGCGCTAGCATTCTCGATTCTATCGGCCATCAGCCAATAGGGAGAGTTGGGCAGGCCTTCCGGCTGACTGACGAACACGTCTTATCCTCTTTTCCTTGTCAATCGTAGAGTCAAATTGACTAGCACGCTCGCGAACCTCGAGGCTTAAGAACCTGCACTGGAGCTAATCAGACCTCCCAGGCCTTTGCGTGACAAAGCCGCCGTTGCGGGATTTTCGGCGGTGAGCAGTTTCTAGTGGATTAGTGTTTGCACCGGATCTCACGTGCCCGACGCAAACACGCCAATGACTGGGAGGTCTACTTAGCTCTAGTGCAGGTTGGTCGGCTTCTCTCCATGGCTCGAGGTACATGAGTCGGGGCCCATGGGGTCGCTCGGCTCTAGCGCGATGGTGCGGCTGTAGGCGTGCCAGTCAATTTAACCCTGCAATTGATAAGGAAGTGAGGCGAATGGGTCAATCGGACGATGGGCTGATACGAGCTCTCACTATCGGCTGGCCAACGATAGGATCGAGTTGGTCATCGGCCACGTCTAAATGTCTCCTGCTATCGGATGGTTACCGATAGTTATTGGGACGCTCTTCCATTAGCTGGGGAGCCAATGAAGGTGTGGATAGATGCCAACGAAGGACATGATAACTTCGGTTGTAGCGAAAGCGAGATCTTGATCCATCGGCCGCAGAGTCGATGGAGGCATCAAAGGGTATTTAGAGAATAGCAAAGCACACATGATCTCTCCTGGTTGCTGATAGAAGCTGTAGCGATCGTTCATCGGCTGGAAAGCCGATGAAGGCATATGTGAACTAGCAAGGAATCGTATAAAAGACATCGGCTGCAAAGCCGATGCCACTCTGGATATGGTAGCACGTGACCTGTCGCCCGCCGTGATGATGTCGCTAGCAGCGAATCTCGAAGACCAGACCTAATCGAGCTATTACGAGACCGAGGCCAATGGCAACTAGACGGTGGACGCCGAATCGGTTGTGCTGAAGTAAGGGCAATCTAAACCCATCGACTAGCTAAGCTGATGAGAAGATGTCTCTCTGAAGATAGGCGCGCAAGGGAAGTCTCTGAAGACTGGTGCGTGTCGGCTGAGGAGCCGATACGTTGGGCGTGTTGCTCAATGTATAGATAACTCATCAGCTAACACTCTGATGAAACGCCGTACAGAAACCTATAGGCCTAAAGCTCAATCTACTGTTGACAGCCTCATAGATCGAACCTAACCGATGCAGCACGAAACCGACGACAGTGGAGAGAACTTGATAGGCCGATAGACCATGCATAGACATGATGCGATACATCCTATTGGTCTAAGAGGTCGAACCTAAACAATATAGTCTTAGACAGAGCGAGACATATCGGGATAGTGGCGAGACTTACCTCTTCGTCGGAGATCGAAGTTAACCGATGTAGCCCCACATCGAGAGCTAGACCCACCAGTAAAAACCTAGATAAACTAGGGTGGCGATGCGCTAAAGTAGTATGATTGAAAGATGTCTCTTATAGGCTCCCAGGGGGTTTATATTTATACTCTGGCATTATAGAGTCCAACATGTTTACAACAACCATCGAACGTTATTTTATAACAAAGATAAAAGGAAAATATCTTTAAGGAATTTAACTAAACTAACTAAACCTTCCTATCTACATAAGATACAATTTACATAAATAGAATACCCTACTATGAGTCCCACGGTTCCTCCTTAGATTTGGCCTCATTTGGATAGTCTTCTATAATTGGACCGAATCATTACTTGCTTCCTTCAATTGGCTTCTTTTCTATAGCAATCCGACTCTTCTTTACTAAACCAATCATCTTTCCAATCTTTTCCTAGGCTTACCAAATTTTGGGGTGAACACATACCCCCCAATTTCGATGTATGAGACTCATGCTTTGAAATTCTCTTCCTCAGGCCTCGAATGCTCCAAAATCTCCTCCCTATCTGATAGTTGGCTATCGTAAGCCGATACTACATGCATCAGATGTGCTAAACTATTGAACTCTTGGGAAGAAAATTTTTATCTGATGCGACTCGACAACCCTTGGAATGCCAAATCAGTTAACTGTTCATCGCCCAGAATAAGATTATAAAACCGGCTTCTGATGTCCTAGAAATGTTGGATGTACCCAGAACAGACTCATTATGCCTCTGTTTAACCGATGTCAAATCTAATAGTCTCATTTCTTGAATACTAGCAAAGAAATATTTATGGAATTGCTATTCCAAATCGGCCCATCCCTTAATTGAGTTTGGTGGTAACAAAGAAAACTAGGTGAAAGCCGATCCAGAGAGGGACAATGGTAAGAAACGGACTCTAAGGGCTTCCTTAGCCGATGCTTCTCCATACTAGGCTAAGAATCTACTGATGTGCTCCGTTGTAGATATGTTTTCTTGCCCTGAGAATTTGGAGAAATCTGGTATCATGTATCGGTGAGCAATAAAACTCTATCAGACCATTCTAGATATAAGCGTCGATACATAACTGTTTGATATTTAGGCTTGATACCAAATTGCTCTTTCATCGTGTCCACAATTCTGGTTAACTAATCCTTCTCACTTAGAATGTCTCTCTGATAATGTGGAGGTGGATATGGTACCCGATTCTGCCTCAGATTCTCTCCATAATAAGTGTGTAAATCGGGATCACCATCTAGGTAGACACATTGATATTCTCCACAATAATTACTCTGAAAGTATTCTGGAGGTACCTCCTGCCGTTGCCCCCTGAATCGATCTTGTGTTGATGGATACACATTTGCCGATTGGTCCCTCTTGTTCTTACAAGTTCCCTGAGATAACTCCATCTCTATCGGCAAAGGTACATTCTTGATCGGGCTCTTGAGCTAATAATTCTTGTATTGTCTTCTTGATCAGATCTTGTAGTGTATCCATCCATATTCACGAAGGATTACTAAATGCTTGATAAAATACTTGATTGAACATCTCTTATAATGGCTTGGGAGGATTCATAGGTGATGAATGGCCTGATTCTTTCATCAAAACACATTTTGCCAACTATGCTTCCTGAATCGGTCCTTATCTAGTCATACTGAACGCCTTCAAACAGAGCTTCCAAAAGTTATCCATGTTCTGCTTAATCTATTGCCTTTGGTCTTTACTCAGATCACTCATGGTTACTGTAATTATAATATCCTCATCGACTTCTTCTTCGGACGAATGTACGTTGGCTTCAATCTCTTCTTTAGACATATTGACAACAAGATGCCCCCCGGGTTGATGAATAAAATTTTTGACTACAAATTAGGCAATTGTATAGTCCCGTTGGTCGATGAATGGTCTTTAAGTTTCTCTAGCCAATGAATGAAATCCCGTCCTATTGGCTAATGAATGAAGATTTCTACCCCACCTGCTGATGAATGAAGTACGAGAGTTATCAGCCAATGAATGAAATCCCATCCTATCGGTTGAGGACGGAAGATTTCTACCCCACCGGTCGATGAATGAAATACGAGTCCTATCAGCCGATGAATGAAATCTTTGGCACACTGGGCGTGCCAAAAAGTATGTTCGCGCCAGATCTCGTGCGCCCGGCGCGAACACACTGACGTCTGGGAGGTCTGATTAGCTTCAGTGCAGGCCGGTCGGCTTCTTTCCGTGGCTCGAGGTACACGCGCCAGGGCTCGTAGGGTTCACTTGGCTTTGGCGTGACAGTGCGGCTGGTTGCTGATGAAGGCATATACGAATTGGCAAGGAATCATAAAAAATACATTGGCTGCAAAGCCGATGCCGCTCCTGATATGGTAGCACGAGACCTGTTGCCCACCGTGACGACGCCGCTAGCACCTTATCTCGAAGATCGGACCTAACGGAGATAGTACGAACTGAGGCCAATGGCAACGGGACGGTGGACGTCGGATCGGTTGTGCTGAAGTAAGGGCGAAGCAAACCTATCGGCTAGCTGATCTGATGAGAGGACGTCTCTCTGAAGACAGGCGTGCATCGGTTAGAAGGCCAATGCGCTTGGCATGGTGCTCAAAGGAAGTCTCTGAAGATTGGTGCGTATCGGCTCCTACGTATCGGCTGAGAAGCCGATACGCTGGGCGTGTTGCTCAATGTATAGATAACTTATCGGCTAACACTCCAATGAAATGCTGTACAGAGACCTATAGGTCTAAAGCTCAATCTACCATTGGCAGCCTCGTAGGTCGAACCTAACCGATGTAGCACAAGACCGACGATGGTGGAGAGAGCTTGATAGGCCGATAGACCCTGCACGGACGTAATGCGATACATCCGATCGGCCTAAGAGGTCGAACCTAAACGATGCAGCCTTAGACAAAACGAGACATATCAGGATAGTGGCAGGACTTACCTTCTTCGCCGGAGATCGAAGTTAACCGATGCAGCCCCGCGTCGAGAGCCAAACCCCGTGAGTAAAAACCTAGATGAACTAGGGTGGCGATGCGCCAAAGTAGTATTGATGTAAAGATGTCCCTTATAGGCTCCCAGAGGGTCTATATTTATACCCTGGCATTATAGAGTCCGATGTGTTTATAATAAATATCGGACATTATTTTCTAACAAAGATATAAGGAAAATATCTCTAAGTAAGTTAACTAAACTAATTAAACCTTTCTATCTATATAAGATACGAATTACATAGATAAAATACCCTACCGTGAGTCCCATAGCTCCTTCTCAGATTCGACCTCATTTGGATAGTCTTCTATAGTTGGACCAAATCATTCCTTGCTTCCTTCAATTGGCTTCTTTCCTATAGCAATCAGACTCTTCTTTACTAAACCAATAATCTTTTCAATCTTTTCCTTGGCTTACCAAATTTTGGTGTTAACAATTAGACATATTACCACAAATCTTTGGGAGACATTTAGTGTCAGACTAGAAGAATGGCTATGTCATGGTCTCATCTAAGGCTTTGTGGTGGTGCAAGACGCATGGCAACACATGGGAGAATGTGTCATATGGTTATAGTGTACACCTCTAGCCAAAGTAAATCTATTTAAATAACCATGCCCTTGGTTATGGGAATGTCTAGTTATGTTTCTAGTGGATTAAACATGTTACCGCAAATCTTTGGGAGATGGAATCTTGATGGACTTAATCATGTGGGTTATCCTAGATTAAGGCAGAGCAAGCTTGTGTAGTTCCACAACCTAAGAAGACGATGATGAAATTTGACTTAGAATAGGCTCGTGTTTCAAAACCCACTTTGAAATCTCAAACTGTTTAATCTGCTGTTTTTGTGCAAACCAGCCCTATTATGAAATCCTTTGAAATACCTATGTATTACTTGCATTCCTTCAGTGTGGCTTGTTTTTACGGAGAAGATTAGAAGATTAGAAGACCAGGCTTCTACCCCAGTTGAGGGTGACTGTGAAGTGTAGCCATAGGCCCTTTTTCCACTACTTCTATCTTATTTTTTTATGAAGATTAAAATGCATTTTACTAAGGTAATATTAAACACTTTATTACATTTGTTCTGCATTATCAAATTTGTATATTGCCTACCCGACTAATCCTAGGATAGGAAATAATATGCAATACATCCTAAAATCTCACGTGACAAGAATGAGATCAGAACAATCTCGACTGTAGGATAAGCCAAATGGTCTAATCCTAAAGACCTACCTTATTAGAAAATTATTTGCAAATTCCTTTTTATAACTTGCTTAGGTTACTATATGCAAACATGTTTATTGATTCGTTTCAACATGTACTAGATGTCAGGCACCGGGACCATCATCCGCACGATGAGCTATGGATTTGTGCAAGAACTCGAGGGTATGGCTTTCAATGTTGAATATGAAGCTCCATCCAAGTAGCTTGAATCAACCAGCCTCAATGGGCACAATCATCGCTGCAAGCCACCGTCACACTCACTTCAAGCAAAGAAGAGCTACACAACAATTGTTCACCATTGTAATAATAGAGTTCTTGACTGCTAGTCAAGAGGTCACTTTCAAGGCATTGTGCTATCTTCCAGACTGTCTTCATGACCGCTTGGGAAATACGGTCCATTTCTACTATCCCTTCCGAAGCCCCAGAAATGAATGTAACAACTATCACAATACAAGAGGATGATACTATGATCATGCACATGAGGATGATGATGAAAGCCCTCAATGATGCCTACCACAACTACAAGTTGGAGATAGACCATCACCTGTATTGACAAACAAAGAAGATCTCTAGATAGGAAAAATTCATTGAAACATTGAACTTGATTGTGCTACTGCTCGCCGCCAAATCTCATGAGGAGAGGCCCAATAGGGGAGAGGCGGTGGCTCGGTCACGTGAAGGCCTAGGAGGTCTGCTTAGCTCTAGTGTAGGTCCTTAAGGTTCGATGTGTCGAGGGCATGCCAGTCAATTTGACCCTGTAATTGACAACGAGAGAGGATAAGAACCGTGAGCCGGTTGGCCGATGGGCCTGTCTGGTTCTTCCTATCGGCTAGGTGCCAATAGAGAAGGCAGCACTCTGGTATCGGCTGAAAAGCCGATGGAGGCATGAGAGATAGACGCATGTAACATACTAGAGGACCCATCGGTCAAAGAGCCGATGATGCTACTCGACATCCGAAGCACGGAGTGAGAGCCGATCCCCCGTGAAGCCACGTGGGCCAGTGACCGTGGTGACGACACCGTTAGGACCAGCCTTAATAGATCGAATCGAACCGAGACAGTATGAGGCCGGGGGCTAACAACAGGAAGACAGCGAAGGCTTAGAACGAACGTGACAACAAGGGAGCAAAGAGAGGATGCCATTAGCTAAATATCGTCC
Organism: Oryza coarctata; assembly: GCA_030770085.1. Classification (NCBI taxonomy): domain Eukaryota; kingdom Viridiplantae; phylum Streptophyta; class Magnoliopsida; order Poales; family Poaceae; genus Oryza; species Oryza coarctata. The sequence goes on from CM061479.1 coordinate 4,526,125, forward strand.
GAACGTCCTACGCAGGCCTACACCTAAACTTAACGTGCCGAGGAGCTGATATGCTGGGCATGGTGCCTGGGATATGGATAACTCATTGGCTAACACTCCGATGAAATATCGTACAGAGACCTATAGGCCTACAGCTCGATCTACTATCGGCAGCCTCGCAGGTTAAACCTAAACGATGCAGCACGAGACCGACGACGACAGAGAGCATGATAGACCGATAGACCCCATAGGAACGTGATGCGGTACACTAGATCTAACTAAGAGGTCGAAACTAACTGATGCAGCCTTGGATAGAGCGAGACATACCGAGATAGTGGTGGGACTTACCCCTTCGCCGGAGATCGAACTTGACCGATGTAGCCCCACGTCGAGAGCCAGAACCCGCAGGTAAAAACCTAGATGAACTAGGGTGGTGATGTGCTGAAGTTATATTGGATAGATTTGTTGATGTTTTTACACATTTCTAGGGGGTTTATATTTATACCCTGACATTAAAGAGTCCGACACGGTTACAACAATCATCAGACGTTATCTTTAAAAATATGAAAGGAAAATATCTCTAAGCAATCGTAAAACTACTCAAACTCGTTTAGCTTACATAATACATTATACAAACACTTGACCCACCGTTATCCTTATTACTACTCTTTAGACCCGACTCCATCTGGATAACTTTTCCTCTTTAAACAAACTGATTCGATCTTTTCCTAGTTTGATCGGCTCTTCTACAGTGTCAATCGACTTCACCCCATGAGCCGATCAGTACTTTTTATCGGCCAATCTTGTTTGCAAGCTAAATTAAATTTTGGTGTTAATAGCTACGCATCCCACAAGCACATGGGTGCCATTGAGTAGTGGCGAGTGTCATGTTCTCCTTAGGGGACTAGGCCATGGCTATTAGCGCTTAGCTAAAGTTAGGTTAAATGATAAAGCACAGAAAAAAAGAAAAAAAACTAAAATGACTACTGAATAAAGAAGAGGATTACTTAGAAAATAACTATCAAAAGTTCTTTAATGGTCTCATATATCATAACCACCAGAAATTCATGCAATTGTTACTACTAGAAGAGTTAGACACATCACAGATTACAATTTGAATACTTAATATCTGATGCAATACAAGTAGGAGAAAGAGAGGGAAACCATGCAGCAACAGAACTAGAAGAAGGAGAGATCGAGAATGCAACAGTAACATGCAGATCAGCTGTAGAGGAAGTAGAAGAAGCACAAAACAAACAGCACTTGATGTAGAGGAAGGGCAAAAAGAAACAGCAGCAGATCAACTCGAATCCTCAGTACCTTAATTGATTGGAGGAGCTGCAGGTGGATGCATTGATGTTTTGCGATCTGCCAGCTTAAGAGGAAGTCACCACCCATGCATCGAGAGGGATGTTAGGGAAGCAGAGAAAATTGGGAAGCCAGTCAAAGAGAAGGAACCAGTTTGTCAAGATTTTCATGTTAGCAAAGATCATGACAAAGACAAATACAGCGATGAAGAGAATTATATGCCTCTTACAACGCGTTTGGTACTCTGAAGATAAATGAAGCTTAAAGACTTACATGTATCAACCAGGATTGATCTCGGTGAACCTGTCGCAGCACCTATGCCTTCCATGTTCTAGTGTGACTAGCTTCCAGGTCGTGTGCTTAGTCTTGTTTACCTAGGTGTATGATTTACACTGGTCTGTTGTGGTGTAACCATGCTTTGTGTGCTTAAGAACTTGAACAATAAAATGTTACTTACATCATAGCAATAAAAAGATTAGTCTCTCTTAAGGTCCTATCTATAGTTCTGATCTTTCTACCCCCTTCCAACAACCATAATAGTTGGTGACCACAAGGTGCAGGAGCTATGGGAATGATGGATCCAATGTCCCAAGACCCCAAGCTAGTGGACTTGTGGAAAGCAAGAACAATCTACCGTCTCAGGAAGAGGAGGAAATTGTTGCCCAGTTTTTGGCCAACAAGAACCAGCTAATGGCTACCCTCCTTCAACATATACGAAATCAGAACAACCCAATGCCACCCATTGCCATTCGATCTCCAACAGTTCAGGAACAATCCAAGCTGTGATTTATTGCACACCATCAAGAAAAAGTTAGGGTTGATTCAATGCAACAGTCAGGAGTGAGTCACCTTTGCGACTCATCAGCTTCTTGGACTTGCCCCAAAATGGTGGGACAACTACCAAGCATCCGAACTGAAAGGACACACCATTACCTGGGCTGAGTTTTAAGATGCATTCAGATCACAAGTTTTGACGGAATAATCACTCTGAGAAAGCAAGAATTCCGCTCCTTGAAGCAAGGGGAAATGACTGTTGCAGAGTACCTACATGAGTTCAATCATCTATCTTGTATGCACCAAAAGATGTTGAGATTGACAAAGACAAGCAAGAGAAGTTTATTCAAGGATTAAACGATGAGCTTGCAGTCCAGTTGCTCTCAAGTGATTATTTAGACTTCCAAAAGCTTGTTGATAAAGCCAAACGATCGAAAGACAAGCATAACCGGATGTAGAACCACAAGAGAAGGTTTGCTGCAACAAAGGAATATGAAGGTAGCAATTAGAGACAGTGTATCCGACCACTTGTGATCATATGAACTTCTGCTGCACCCCAAGAGTCTCAGCCATATGAAGACAACAACAAGGAATGCACCAACATTGGTAATAATGGGGATGATTGTAATAACAATAATAGTAATGGCTGCAACAACCCTAAAGACGATGTCAAGAGTGGCAACCCAAATGCCAACAATGGACACCAATAACAACAACGATAATAATGAAGCTGACCATGGTGATGACATTGGTCATAAATGTGATTACAACAACGGCAACACTGATGCTGTCTGCACCCATGGCGCCCAACTAGCTCAGGATCCAGTTCAGAATGATCAATCTTGAATGGATGGCTCTGAAAAGAAGACTTTAATATGCTACAACTGCAATAAGCCAGGGCACTTCTCAAGAGAATGACCAGAGCTGAAGCTTTCTCCATGTCATCATTTCGGCCATTATGCACGAAGGGGACATGCCAATTGCATAGTGGCCACTAGAGCAAATGCAATACCTATTATGCCCCATACCGATTAGAACCTGCAGTAATGTCAATGTACTTTTGTTCAATTACATTTTCTTTTGTGCCCAACTATTTATGCCAGTTATGTAATAACAGAGGAACAAGAAATAAAGAATGAGTTTGGCAATTTTATTAATGGTATGAATGTTGACCGAGTTTGTGTACTTGTTGATCGTACAGTAGACCAAGAGTTTCTTTAGGTACCTTATTTTGTTGCAACTCTTAAAGGTTCGGTATGCTCCATGAGGCTTGCTGGCTGGATCCCACACCAATGAAATGTTTGGGTAACCATAAGGCCAAAACATGGTGTGCCTCACAATGGGCTAATAAAAGTCAGCCATTGCACTAGTTAGGGTTGAGCACTGTATAATACAATTTTAGATTTGGGTTGTGAGGGTATGTACTATGCAATTCGACATCTGGTCACTGTAAGACAAGATGTAGATTCCACTCAGTCAAATCGAGTTTGATACATGATATTCTCCAAGATTGGCCAATAACCATTTCTCGTGCTAGACGGGACTAGGATACCACAACCCACTGGGTATTTATGCTTTTGACTCTAACATTAATTGATATTTCAATTAATAGGGTAGTTGGGGGGCTGACATAGTTGTCAAATAGCGACCATGCCGGTGCCACGTGGGAGGGAAGGAAGTTTCCGGTGCAAGCGGCACGAGACCCAAAGGTCACTGGCATTCAGCCACATGGTAGAGGAGGTAGTGGGCATTGGGAGAGAGAGCTTGGGGAGGGGATCATCACCATGGGCGTGACATCGACGGAGGTGAACAGAGGAGACCGATAATGAACTTGAGGCAGTAGGGCATCATAAGTCAGTAGTGCTAAGGGTGTTCCAATGGTCTTCACATCCACTAGAGGGGAAACCGAGCTTGGTCTTGACATTGTGGTTTGAAAGAAGGTGATGGCACAGCGCATGGAGCTCTGGCGATGAAGAAACTTCAGCCACGGTGCGCTTGGTTTGATGGAGAGTACGAACGATGCGGCTAGCAATGTTCCAGTTAGTCACGCCGTTGAGGAGGTGGTGGCTGAGGTTGAGCTCATCATTGCAGTTCTAAAGGCAGTAGCAGCTTGTCCAGGCAGTGCTTGGCTCATTGCCAATGGGCGACCAGAGATTGTTTGGTGCAGCAGAGAAAGGAGGCTGCACAGGAAGATGATGACAAAAATTATAGGCTCGAATAGGGCCAAAGGAGATGAAGGGAAGGATGGTGTCATCCTTTTATAAGCCAAGGATGAGGAGGAATGGCCATGGGGAGCTTGGCCAGTGGCCATAAATGGTGGTAGTTTAGGGTGGTTGGAATAGGGTAATTGAAAGTGAATGGATAGGGGATTGAAGAGGGGTATTGGAGCTCTTTTTGAGGGCATTAAAATCCTCCAATTAGTTGAGGATTTACTCACATGACAGAGGTGAATCGGGCGGTGGCGGTGCTATAGTTTTCATCGCAGAGAGAGGAGGCAGCATCTGGAGGTTTGGTCACGTCCGGCTGGTGGGACCCATCTGTTAGTGGCTAGCGCATGGAGTGGGGCACCTAAGGCCTATAGTGCTGTGAGGTAGGAAGCCACCTAGGTGGTAGGGAGGGGCAACTTGAGTGGGAGCCAGGTTGCTCATGGGAGCAGGCGGCCCATGGAATTAGAGCATAGAGAATTTTTTAAAAAATACTCTATGCCACATTTATATTTTTATTAGACATCTTTTATTGTTTAAGATTTTCTTTTATGTTTTTAATAACTTATTGAATTCCATTTACTAAGTGATTTTTCATTTGGATGAATTTATCATGGTATGACAAATCCACCTCCATTATGGTAATCTTGCCCACATGATTTGATAGGGCTAGAAAGGAGGTCGGTATGGGTGGTCTTTGATTCAGCTTCTTACTTTGCTACTTCCCTGATAGTTCTATCAACATTTTCCAACACTAAACCACTAGTGTTTCAATACTTTGCTAAAGGGTTTCTCTAATGCTTGAATTGACCTCTTGATGTAGACAAAATCATGATATCTTCCTAGTATGTCCTTGTTTAGTACTATATCTGAGTTGGGAGCAGTTGGAGATGTTGCTTCAATTCCAAATCTTGTCTTCATCTTTTGGTACCAACATTTTAACCAAAAGGTTGTATCTCTTCTAGCTTGATACTGGTGTGATTTTTTTCCTCTTTAGCTTTGTACAGACTTTTTCAAATGCTAGTGTTCCCTAGTCTAGATACATGACATACTCCTAAGCAGATCGTTGTTGTAGACAAAAACTTTATCTTTGAAACTCATGCTTCCCAAGGAGAATTATAACCATTTCTTCTAGCTTGGATCGATACTTTTGGCAACTCCTCTTTAGTTCATCATGATTTGCCTTGTGGCTGTTATGAAATAGTGTTGGCTCGGTAAGCCTAAGGCTTCATGGTTGGATACAAACAAATGGGTATTTCTATAGTGTCATCCTTAGAATGCTTCGATTAAACACGTGACTGATAATTGAGAAGAGCTCCAAGTAGAGACATCTTGCATTCCTCACACTGGCTATTGTCTGCTCTTTTCACAACATTCCTCAGTCATCTGACTTTTGTCTATCGTTTCATATTTCCAACATTGATGTGACTCTTCCTATTAGATCAATTTGTCAGAGTGGTGCATGGAAGTGCCTTTACTTCATGTCGCTTCTAACAAAATGTCAAAGGTGTGACCATTCTTTTCATGCTATTAGCTTATAGCATAGGTGGTCATGCATGTTTGGTCATACAAGCAACATGGTAATTCTTGTTTTTCGACTAGGCAGGGGTATGTCGTTGTGCATTTTGAGGCCACAGAGTTACGCACGCTTTCAAACTTCCTAACAGGCTATAAAGTTCTAAAGTTGCATTCTTTGTGCTCACATGTTCTGGTCTGCTTCACTCACAAATGAAGAATTCTATCTCAAGTTTCCATACATTGATCACACTGCAAATTCTTTTGCTTTCTACATAACAGGACTGTCACTGGGTCGGTTGTTGTTATAGTTCTTCCAGAACAAACATTGTTCCTTGAATAAGGTTTCCTCAAATGACATTGTATTTCATCGTTGTGACCTTTGATTGATTCTTTTCACCCTTCTTATCGAAGACTCCTGTTTGACTTGGTGGGAAATTTCCAAGTCCAAACATCACTAGGATGCATTTTGCCGCTTTGTCGACCTCTACACATGACGGTTGTATCTGTAGGGTTTGAATTGGTGCATGACTTGGTTCACAATGTTTCTTCCTTCTAAAAGTATGTATATTGAATCTTACCTAGGGTGCAAACAATTTTACCATGTTCTCCTCTCGTACTCAAGGATTCATTTGATGCCTCTAGCACTCTTCACTGAGCCTTCTAAAAAGAAAAGTTAAACACTTACAATCATCTTCTTACAAATTTCTTTTGAGACATTCTTAACTTGGTGGGATCATTGTTGATTTAATCTTTGAATGCACTTCAAACAAACTCAACGAGTTTAATATAATTCCTTGGATGAGGATGGTCTACTTCCTAGATATCTTCTATCAATCACCTTTCTACCAACATCTTTTAGGGCCTTATGATCTATATACTTTAGATGCACATAGTAGTGATGTAACAATTCATCTGTCGTCTTTCAAATAAACCTTGATTTGGTTTATTAAGAGTTGCATCAGCTGTCTTGAGGGAATATACCACTCTTAGTATGTGCTTACACCACGAAAGTTCATTTGCTATTCCTTCTGCAAAGCCATTTCCAAACATTTCATCATACTTGACAAGTTATTAAATCATCATTTATAATGTCCTTATGGCCTTAAATGTCGATAACATAGACCTCGGGTACCATCATGGAAGACTTATCTAACTACATAGAAAGGAGGTGAGCCAAGTCATAATTAGAGAGAGGGTAGGACTCAAATATAGTACTTCCTTCTAATGCAAGGAAGATGATAGAATCCTATTTGGGTACTTTCTTATATAGATTAAGCAACCTAAGTCGTATTCAACTGGGTTATTTACATCTAACCCTATCGTACTGGGTTAGGGATGTTACCATGTAACCCTGCCACTCATCCTATATAAGGTGGGCAAGGAGTACCCAACAAGGGCATGAGGAGACAACACCAAAAATCACGACAACAACCCATGGGCGAAATACAATTTACAAAAATAGGTGTTGAGTATTACCTCACATTAGGGTCAAAAGCTACATAAATCCTTGTGTATTTCGCCACCATCAAGCTTTAGGTGTGATGTATAGCCCTCATTTGATTACTATTGATAACACACATTGAGAGTTTGCAAGCCAGGTAGGGGGAAAAGTGTTGAGATCTATAACAACAAGTTCCATGGTGTCAAACACTAGAGTCGCCAACGCTACATTTGCTCTCGGCCAAGCTTTCTGCTTCAGGAGTCTTGACTTTGTTACCGATGCCTTTGGCAAACTTACCTTCTCCAAATTGGTCATAGATTGGTGTGAGGGGAGCCACACCACCATGCTCCCACTCAGATTGAAGAATGTCACAGCCACCTTCCAATCCATAGTGTACCAAGATCGGGATCAACTACAATCAAGCAAGAATATATCATACCAATCTCCTGAATTTTGACTCAGAGTCAGCCATGAGCCAAACGAGATCAAATCTAGGATGGTTTGCATCATCAAATCATCCACCAAGCCACTGTCATCTCTAACGATCCAACTTGAACACGACCATGAGCCAAACAAGGTTGGGTCTAGGACTGTTGAGGTAATCAACTCGTTGATTCGATTCTTCGACTCCAATGGTCATTCGGAGAGCAGCATTGGAAGTTTCTCTCCCACTCAAGAGATGTTCATGACCATAAACTCCACTACCAATGCAAAGGAGATGGCCATCGACTGGTCTAACAATAGGAGGAAGATGCCTATTTTCAACATGAGCAGGAAGAGGAAGAATGATACCGAAGGAGGAGCAAGAAACATGTGATAAGTTGCATCATGGGGGGCATGATGTCCAAAAAGATATTATATAGACTAGGATGGGAGATCATGACATCTTTCTTACACCACAACAAAACATTGTGGCAGCAGTAGTGCTTCTTGATGTGCTCCCTCTAGGCAACAACCATGTTGCTACCCCAACTGTTGCCAAAATCAAGGCAATAATCACTACTATTGCAATCCAACAACACGAAGATCTGACCACTGAGGTGATCAGCTCAGGGGATTTTTATTTGCTTTTCCATTTAAATTAATGCTGAAATGATCTTTGTAATTTAAAAATTAGTTCTTGACCTCCAAAAATTCCAAAAAAAATTAGAGAATATTTTTAGACATGAGGAATTTAAGAAATGTACTCCAAGTCATAGTTTATTAACAAAATTTTATTTCCCATATTAAGATATTTTGCACTTTAATATAAATTCTAGAAAATTACTTATTAAATAATTTTTAATACCATGAAACAAAATTATGGTGTGACACCATATAATTAGAGATAGGTTTTGATTAGGATAGAGTACTTCCTTGTATAGCAAGGAAGAGGATAGAATACTATCCGGGGTACTTCATTGGTACTTCATTGTATATATTAGGCAACTTATGTTGCATTCGGCTAGGTTATTTATCATGAAACTGTATAGTATTCAGCTAGTATCTTATCATGTAACCGTGTCCTCATCCTATATATAGTGGGCAGCGAGAGCTCAAGAAGGGCATGAGAAGATGACACTAAAAATATCAACCATAATCTATGGGGAAAATATAATTTACATGTAAGATATTATCTCATATTGAGGGTATTATTTCATCGTTGTCGATAACAAACATCGACACTAAAAGGTACAGTCACTGGGACTAAAACATCGCATTACTTTTTTATGGTTTTTAGTTAGAATCATAATCAATTGATTCGCACCGACAACTTATGATATGATTTATAGAAATGAGACTGTAGGTCTCTTTTGTGTTGGCAATAACTCGGTCAACAGTTGATTCCTCAAAATAACATGCAACATTAATAAAAATGCTGCACTCATTCCTGATTCCATTTTTCCTTCTTATTACATGGTTGGTAGAAAACTATGGTAAAAAGTACTTGAACAAAGCCACATTGGTTCTATTTTGTCTTCTTGTTCGCACCGAGGGATAACACGTGCTGCATTTGCTTTGATGGCTACGTTGCGACTCACATGTCCAGTTGGTGCACAATGGCCAGACTATTGACGTGGATAATACTTCGAATGTGGACACTCCCTAGAGAATTGTCCTTCCTCTTGGCAGTTGTAATAGACTAGAACATTCTTACACTTGGCTTCTTCCGTTTGTTGTTGATTGCTTGGCATCCTTGCAGGAGCGATGTGAGGTCCAAAGTTACTATTGCATCAATGCAATTGGTCAATAGTTGAGATTGGAACGTATTACTGTTTCCTTGACAAGGTTCATCATTCTAGCAGCATTCAGTTGGCACCATGGCTATTGTGGGTCAAGTGATACAGCTATTACTGGTGGCATCAATGACAATTCACCAGGGAAATGCTTCGGGTTTAGACAGTAGTTGACATTAGCAATCATGTTATTGACCTGGGATGTTTTGAATCGAGTTTCTTTTCTCTAAAATGAGCTTAATAAACTCCCTCAGAGTCTCATTCTTTCTTTGTCGAATCTAATATAGCTAGAATTTGATTCCTGGTCAATCATAGTTACCAGTCCAGATGTCAATTCATTGGTATGGTAGACCTGTGAGCCAAGAGCGATCTGCTGGGACCAAACCAACTGGAAGATCATTACATTTTAATCTCCTCCGACAGCCCAAATTGCCTAAAGTACATAGCATGACACTGGATTACCAACAGATATCTGTCAGCAAAGATAAATAATTATTGATAGTCCATCTATGAGTAGAGGCTATTGGCTAACTATATGTAAGCAATAGTGTATAACGAGACATGTTATATGTCAGTAATTCTAAATATATTTTGGGTAATAATATCTGCCAACAATTGTAATAGTATTAACCAACTATATATCAGCAAAACATAGTAAGCAACTATCTGTCAGCAATGTTTGGTCCGTTATATCTTGATCCAACAGTCTAAGATAGATGGAGCCGTAAATTGGAGCTAAACCTCAGCAAGTCAGCACGCGGCCAGCAAGTCTTTTCAGTGTGCGCCTAAGCAAAAACTGGAAAAAGAAAAGAAACCCACCTCCACCTAACCCTCACCCAGCCCACTACGCCGCCACCGCCTGCTCTCGTCGAGATTGGGATCCTATGCCTTCGGGGGATGAAGGCAGAGGTGCAGAGTACCCTGCCTTCGTGGGCTTTTTGGCCATCCGATTCGGAATGGGCGGTTGAAATCTGATTGAGCACAGTACCATGCACAGTGATTTCTACTGTTTCATTACTATTTATCTCTGCCTTGACACCCTCAAGGCAGAGGATCCGGATCCCTCCGCTTGCTCCCTATCCACTGTGCGCCGCCCTTATCTCCCTTATCTCCGGCCGTCCGGTACTGCCTCTCTTGAGACAACCTGAATCAGTTCCGGTGGTGAACCACAAGTCGACACTGAATCAGATCTAGGCGCCAGTGGTGAGTTAGCAGCTAGAAGCAGCAGCATAGAATCGGATCAGATCTTCTTTTCTTTGTTTTTTGTGCTACTTGCCACCATGATTTCTATAAGATTAAGGGAGGAAATGAAAAATTAGTCCTAACTGCTGCCTTGTTTGTTGTTTCAAATCAGAGAAATTATTAAACCACCTTTGTTAGAAGAGAAATTGGCCATGCGAAAGAGAAATTGATTATGTTGATCAATTGATTAGTTCAATATTTTTAGCCGCAGCAAGTTACTCTGATAAATGGATAACGTCTTAGCGGAAGCATTTTTTTTAAAGAACCCTAGGCATCATTAAGAACTAGCCTTTCTTTCTTGTTCCTTTGTAAACTAGTTGGTGGAGTTTTGACGGATATTTTACATCCAAATTTCTTTAAACCTGATCAATGATTAGATGCTTTGGATATGGATTTTTATTGTTGTTACCTAGGTGTCATATTGTTACTGTTAACTGCGACGAAAGTCCATTAGATGATTTTATATTCTATTGCACAACTATGTATGATTCACATGTGACAAAAAGCTGTTAATACTTAATAATGCAATTCAGTTTGTTACTTCGGGTATGGTTCATATGTGTCACATTTGCACTAAGCCTCCACATCCTGCTTTTGGCTAGGCTCACCAATTAAGCTATCGCCAGCCACTGTCCATGCCCTGTTGTAGCTTCGTGGGTACAGGAATCTTGATATGGTGCTTTTTGCCCCTAGGAATAGGATAGAGTCAACTCAGAACAGAAGGTATTTAAAAAAACTTAGCAATCTAAACTGCTATAGTTAGTTACGGTTAATCTGAACTCTGCAATGACAAAGTGAATAAAAAATGGATCAACGTTCACTACCATTTAGCTGAATAGAAAAATGCCAAAATTTTCAATGTGGGTGGGGGAGTTTGGAGATGCAGAAACAGCAGGACCTAGCAACGATTGTTGTGTTCGTTGCAGCCTATCTGTCGGTGTATGAGTGTTCCTGTTGTAGTGTATTTACTCTATTTTGACTAGAAAAACTGCCCGTGTGTCAAGATCATCGAGACCTAGGGTAGCTAGACCATGACTACGGAGTTCGTAGTCACGATTTGTGGTTGAGATGAAGTTTTACCCCTCAGCACTTCTATTAGGGTTGGAGAAAGAGAATAAGGAGATTTAGGAAATAATTCTTACTTACCCCTTCTAGTGTTTAATTACATGGATATATAGCCAAACGGCTTAATCTAATTAGAGCTAATTGCTTTTAGAATTATGGACTAAAAGTAGGAAACTAAACTAACCTTTTAAACTTAGTCAATTGCTCCTAGAATTATGGACTAAAAATAGGAAACTAAACTAACTTTTCAAACTTAGCCAATTACTCCTAGAATTATAGACTAAAAGTAGAAAACTAAACTAATCCTTCCAAACTTAGCCACTGGTGGTTGCCTTGCCGTGCATGTCCCTCACGCGTGCTGCTCCTTTAGCGGCCCTACGTACGTCACAGGCTCGCTGTCGTCTATTGTATGTGCGCCCCCACATGACATAGTGTTGCAACCGGAAAAACTAAAATTATGATAAACGTTAATGCCTCTTTTTGTACAGCATGTTTTGATTATGAAAAGTCAAACCTTGGATGTTTTGACCAACAATTAATAAAACTACAATTTGTACTTCAATGTGCTTGCACAAAATATTGGTTTTATAACTATTGAGAGTATAAACACAACATAACAAGTAATGCATCTGGTTAAGAACATGAAGCATGCATTCTGTAGTACAATATAATCTCAACAATTTTGATTATCAAAGTATGGTGGTAGTAATCTTCTAGGCCGTTTATGTTCTGATTGCTGCAAAGGGAATAATTGATATATTTGTGCCTAGTTTACTGAGGATGTTACTAGTAAGGGAATGCGATATTGTGGACTGAACCATGATTTTCGCTATTTTTCAGGCAACTAAAAGGCACTAGCAAAGTGCTGGAAACCAGGATGAATTGCTGTTTTGGGGGAGTGCAACAACCTTATTACACCTGCAAAAACCTTGTTACATGTAAGTTATGCAATTATTGCTAGGTACTTCAAGAACCCTTGTTACATTTAAGTTGGTTGTTGGAATTGCAACTTTCTATTTGCAGGTTGATCAAATATCTTTTGTTTTATTGACAATTCCCTTTTCTCATGGGCAGTGGGTTACATTCGTGTAACCTGATGGATGAGCTATATGAGCTCAAATGCTATTATGAATGAATGATGTGTGAACAATAGTTACCTGATGATCTGTGCATGTGCCAGAATTTGGAGCACTGTTTATTCATTTATGATACAAATGTAATTTGAAACATGGTTCATAAAATGGATGCTAATGGGTAAATAGTACATCATGTGAATTTCTGATACTCTTTCAATTCTTGTACTGGCTATTTATTCTCTCTGGTATACTAACTGTGGACATGCTATCTGTCAGGAATCATTTATGTGCTGGCAAAGGCTTGTCTGTCGGTAAAACTATCTGTCGGAAAATATCTAACAACACTGTAACATATCTGTTAGGAAAGATTTATCTGCTGGCAAAGACCATTGCCAACACCACTTGTCCTGACAGACCTTGTATGTAAGCAAAGCCTTTTCCAGCAGATACTTTGATGGTAGATTGGGCTTTACCGATAGATATGTTGTTACCATTCTTGGGGCATGGTGCAGTAATAGTCCGCGTGATAGGACTCGGGATCTATCACGCTGTTGTACCTTTCGATGCATGTTGGTTTGAAGCCAATCAACTAGACAACCTGTCTCAGGTTAGAAGTGAAGGCTTCGACACCCTTCGTCCGTTCCACCCCTTTGAGGTTGAGTGCGTCGTGGTGGGCTTTGGCTATAATGTTTGCTATCATTGTGGATGCTGAATTAGTCCTGCTAATCATCTCGGCATCGTCGTTCATCGTCCTTGCATTCCCATCATCGTGTCTCAATATCATTGCCTAGGTCGTGATTGATCCTGCCACAAATGTAGCGATTGCATTGATACCGGTTGTCACATTGGTCCTACCGATGTCGGGAGTATTAGACTTGAGATGCCACAAGGCACCAACTGGGTTGTGCACTCAGACACTAGCTACATCCATGTTGAGAGTTTCGGTCCTTTGGTCTTAACAAGGCAATGACTTTCATAGTCAGATCTTTGTGCTACCGGATAGCTGCAGCAGTTATCACAGCTTTAATCTTGGTCACACCTAGAGAAGCGGCATGATCAGCATCAATAGGAAGTGCATCGAGAAGGGCTGCCGTTGCGACCACGTTCTATTAGGGTGTGAGAAAGACATTATGTTCTCCCATTCTAGTGAGTATAATGTCCTTCTGGACCTCACAGCCGTGTTAACGCAATTTATCCTGGGTTTCCTCTAAATGCTTTCAGCGTTGTTCTTCTTCTTAACGTTCATGCTGTAGTTGGGCTTTCTCCTCTTGTCATTGAATAAGCCGACAAGCCATATTGTCTACACTTGGATCAGAATTGGTAGCATTGAATACATCCAGTGGAGGAAAAAAGCTTCTAGTACTGCACTCCGACTAGTTATTAGAGTTAGAAAATCAAATCGACGAGTTGATTACTCCAATCATCCTAGACCCCGTCTCGTCTAGCACATGGCCTAGTCTGAGTTGAATCTTAGGAGATTGGATCACATCTGGTTGATGATGGACTGGTTAGTAGCGTTTGACCAGCATTGCATCAACTAGATTTTGTTGTGCTGCTATTGAATAGTTATGGAGGCGTTGGTCAACCCAAACGGGAGTTTGGAGATCTTTATAGAGATGTCGACCATCCCAAACCAGGTCTCGGCTAGCTCATCGCAAGTCCCATGTAACATCCTAATTTAACCCTCACATTTTTGAAAAAAAAATCACATCATGCTAGTTCATCCTTTTTATCTCAATTTTTATTAAAATAGATTAACCAAAATTATTTTAGAAATTATTTCTTAGAATTTCACTTGGATCTTTCAAATTTCTCTATCCTAAATCTCTGAATCATTAATTTTTCTATCCCTTTAATTTTTAAAATTCTTTTTTGGTATTTCTTCATTTGAAATTTATATTTAAAATCCTTTTTCCCATTCTAAAATAAGGTCCAAGAATCCCAATTTTCAAAATATATCTTTCCCTTGAAACTCTTGATTCTACTTCTTTCCATCAAACACAAAAAATATTCCTAGGTCCCATCCATCCCTAGAAATACCTTAATTGTTATATATTCCCTCCTCTTTTATTATATGTCAATGTAATTCCAATTTTATTTGGAATTTTTCATTTTAATTCTTTGATTCCAATTCCATCCCTTTATTGCACATAAACCCTCTCCTAAATTTCCTTTTTATTCTTAACATAACCCACCAATTTATCATCTATATTCCAATTCCAAGACATACCTTCAATTCTTCAAATTGATATAAGTTAAATTCCCATATTCAAATCTCTTTGAGTTTCCAATTCTTTTACTAGTCCACAAAAATTATTCTAAATTCCTGCCATACCAAAGCATGCTCCTATGCTGAAAGTTTACACAAAAGTCACAACATTTATTCTGAATTAAATCCCTAAAATCCAAAAAATTGTGAAAGTGCATTATTCATTATGCGCCACTTGCTCAATCTAATGTGCAGCCTAACAAATTCGACCCAAATCCTTGGCCAAGCCTAGCTAGACTGCACTCTGATCCAACTCTGGCTCAAACCCAACTCAACTCAATCTAGTGCAATCCAATTAGCCACCCAACTACTTCTACCTCATGCCAATGCTAGCCACTCCATGACGTTGTGCTTACCGTGGCCAAGCCAACCATGGCATCGCTCTAATCTATGTAATAAACTATGATGAATAGCATTGCCATGCCTATGCCACCACCCTACCTCATCCAACCTAATGCCAAGCATGGCACAAGATTGGCATTGAAGTTGATCTCATCCTCTATCATGGCAAGAATAGAATTGATCTTCATCGTGCCAACCTATAAATAGTACCTAGGTCTTTTCCTCTCACCATTAGCCCCCAATCACCCCATCACCACCACACCAAAGCTTTGCCCCTCCTCTTCTCGCTCGAGCAACACCACAATGCTTATTGAGCATGTTGAGCGCATCAACCACCCGAGCTCCTCATCTCCAAATCCTCTTCAAGTACTAGTAGAACATGATCCCTAGGTGACATTCTTCTTCTTCAACCCATTGCCTAGCCCTTTCCTAGTCGTCATGCTACCAAACCGAGCAGTGACTAGAGCCAGCGCTGATGTGTTCTATTCCTTATCGCTAGAGCCACGTGCAACCCTGTTTCGCCATCTGACTAATTCTTGGTGAGTTATTCCGTTCACAACATTGCAACCCATCGTAAGTAACTATAACTGTCATCAATTTAGCCATCTTGAGCCACACCATCCCTACTCGTTAAGCTCCCATGTCCACCATAGCCTCCACCATGGCCAATCTTCATGCTGGCCCCCCTCTTAGCTAACCAAACCATGAAATCGTATCCTTTAATCAAGTTAATGCTTCCCATGACCTTAATTTGATCCAAACACCACCACTTCACCAAATTCCACCTCGCGCTCCATACCCCACTATCACACCTAGCCATTGTGCTTCACACATGCACTCCTAGCCTCACCAACACCTCCCTAGCGGTTGGAGTGCTTACTCGTTGCCCATTTAAAATCCTCCCTAGCCTCCAAGCCTCATAGCCACTGTGTACCACAACCCTAGCTGCGGCACACAAGAGTAGAGAGAGATAGTAGGGAGAAAGGAGAGAAAAAGAAAAAAAAGAAATGAAAGAGAGACTAATAGGTGGGCCCAATATAGAACAATTTTCTATTTTCTGTATATATTCAAATTTCAATTTTTAGAAGCCAATAGCACCTCCATCCTAGATCTAAATCTACTCAAACTTGGACATAAATTATTCTAAATTCAAACTCTTTATTTTGATACCAATTTTACTATTTTTAGAGTTTATTTGAATTTTATAATTTTTTAGAAGATCATTTTAATTTATATTTGAATTTCTAATTAAATTTAAATTTGGATTTTTAAATATTTTTTCATTCCAAAATACCCTTTAGCCACAAAAGTTGTTGGATGGAACCTTACGCCTTATTTGGGGATGTTTGTGTGGTTTACGGGCTCCGACATCAAATCATTAGCTTTAAAGCCCAACATAACCTAATCCTAAGGACAAATTACTGCTCCTCGCACCCCATACCTTGATCCGTATAGTGGTCGAAGCTTCACTACTTCCAAGGTTTCCTCACTAGCTCATAGGCTCTGTGTGATCCTAGTTGTTCTACTGCTACTCACAGTTGTTGTGTAATACTGTTGCCCCGCAAAAGCTGCACAAACTTCCTACTACTCTAGCCATTATGCTACTCACTAACAATGGCTAGAGAAGATACCTATATCTAGTAGATATGCTGTCAAACCATAGCATCAGCTAGAAACCCCAAAACCCTAGACGTTATGCTACCCAACCCTGGCATCAGCTAGAGAATAATTAAATCCTAGCAGTTATGTTACCCAAATTCAACAACAGCCACCATACTACCTATTCACCACGTCCAACCCATTTATACCCCATACATGAAATTTAATCCTAGCCATCCCATAAACTCCATAAAAAGAAAATAAACCATGTCCAAAACCTTAGCCTTTCTAATTCTCGTTATTTTCTTGTTTTTTTGATATTTTATTAAATTTGGTTCTTTTGTCTTATTGAATGAACCTGTTTATTCTGGGCAACTTGAGATCTTCCAAAGACCAATAATTAGACTGTCTATCTCAAATCTCTATGCGTTGGAGCAAGGAAAGTTATTATTCCTCCATTTTGATCATACTGATCCTATATTATGAATACTTTATTATATGCACTAATCATATATAATATCCAATATTTTATGTGCTATCTAAACATAGAAAGCTAGAGCTTTGCTTAGCCCTACTTAATTAGATCCTACATAAATTACAATGAATTTATCTCAAGGCAATAGACATGAAATCAATATAAGAATGCCAAGAATATGTAAAGAACGAAACAACTTACCACCACAATTCTAGAATAGGGACATACCTAGCTACTTAAGCAATCTAGTAAAGCTAGTATCCATGCATAGTTGTTCTATTTTGAAAAGTGGAGATTGCCCGCTATGGCAATCCTCATTCCCTCTATGTGATCGAATGAGTTTGCATTTACTTTATGTAGGTAAATAAGTTTGAAATATTGATTTATGATTTGCCCCATGGAGGTTGATATCCATGTGAATCCACACATTGGATGTTTGAAGGAGATTTTTTGAAAAACTCAATTGCGCTGATGTGGTGTCATACAATTATGCATACCCCGTTTATCCTAAGAACACTAGAACTCTTCACACTACTGATAAAATATGTACATTTAGAGTGTATGAGGAATTTAGTTCATGGAGTGGATACCACTAGTAATAGAGAACTAAATAGGTAGGTCATGACTAAGCTAACATTCTTGGCATGTCATGGATTGTGGGTAAAATTCTCTATATGGCAACCAGAACCAAGGATTCGTCCAACCACACTCTCAAAGAAACTAACCTACACAACCTGAAATTAATGGACCAGGACCACGAATTCGATGCTGATGACGCAGCTACTTCTATAATCTTCGCAAAGGAAAACACAAGAAAAACACAAGAGCAAAGGGGTAGAGATTACTCTCTGAGTTTGTTAGCACATAGCTGAACAAAGGGGTTCGTATTTGATTATCAAAACTCTACCTTTACTTGGAAACGAAGGGATATTTATACTAGGAACAACCCTCCAAGATGGGTGTAAACACGAAATGGAAATGAAGACATAGACTATGTGAAAAGGCCTCCACAAAATGAATTCCCAAAGTGGTCTCGCGAAGCTATTGGTCTTCTCCGTAGTCTTTAGTAATTTGGCAATAACTCCATCTTGAGGAGTCCAAATGATGTGCTATTTAGAATACACCATGATGTGCCAGTCCAAATGATGTGCCGTTTAACTTGATAAGCTTTTAAACCATGTTTAGAATACACCATGAAACATTGTAGAATGGTACATTTTTGCATGGAAATTTGAACATCTAGAAGACTATTGACCTTCTAACTAATCTTCACTTATCCAGTCGATTCTCAAGAATGGAGAGTCCAAATCAGCTAAGACCACTTGAGTTAGAAAGTAGACTTGCTAGTCTTTCCAAAATGTTCTCGGTGACCATCATAGCTTTTGCAAATCAAAAGTTTTGACTGCTCTTTTAGGCAATTCTATTGGACTAGCCTGGTCGTTCATCCACTTCACACTTATCTACTTGTAGCACCATGTGTTGATCTTTAGGCCACGTTTCTTCCACATCTTCATGTGTAAAACTAAGCAACATCAAGGTAGAACACTTAGGTAGTATAACATACTTAGAAGTGATGAAATTAAAATCAGTTTGGAATGAATTCACCTGCTCATGTAGTTTCTTGGCGCGACTTGGTTTAAGTGGTCCTTGATTTGTATCCTTTATGTTTGATGGTGAATTGTTGATGCTTGAGGGAGCATGTATGGTTGGGATGTCCTCCTCATATAGTGGTTAATACAAGAAGTAGAAATGTCAATGCTTGAAAAGGAGTCCCGACTTAAGGTGTAGCTGAAGGAGAAGGTGAAGGAAGAACTCAGTCAAGAGTTCAACATGAAATTGCAGGAGGAGGTGGCAAGGCTACAAATAGAGATGCAACAATATCAATTTTCCCCACCTCCTGAATCCCAACAAGTCCCTTAAGTGGACTTGTGCCTCACACACCAATAGGGCTTAATCAAAAACAACAACCCATACCAGCCACAGTTGACCACATAGAGGTAACTCGAGTACTAAAACTTAGCCACACATTCAAACATGGATTTATACTAACATACTCCCATTGCACACAGGATGTAGCCCCATTGCATCATACATGTTAGGGTGACATTAATCTGTTGCTCCAATGCCGCTGAGAGCTAAGCTTACAAGCTAGCTCTAGATTAGAAGGTCCATGGTGCAGATGTGGCAGATGGTTATGTCAAGGCCTAGGTCAACTTCATCAAAGACAATTGGGTCAGCTAGTTGCTATCAATCCCACAACAAATGAGATTAATACCTTGGGGATGCAAAGAAGACATTTATCCAATGGCCCAAATCAGATATAGTCATTAAGATGACCACTTGGCCTACTCGACCCATCAAAATCCACCTCTTCAATCTCCTCGGGCCATTGAAATTACCCTAGCTTTTGAGAAACATCTTGCCCCAGCATTTATGAAACCACAAGAATTTGGGGCTCAAGACATGGAGCTGGATGACATACCACATTTGCTTCCTATCAGTGTTTCCACCAAGGTCTCGACTTCACCATCTATGGACGGGGAAAGGGAAAGGTACAGGATAAGACATCCTTGGCCCAAAAGAAGCTAGTACCTAAGGCTCCAAAATTTTAGCTAGGCTATCCCTTACTTGATGACCTTCAACTAGACAATAAGGATATTGCTTGTCGAGAGCTACACAAATGGTACAAGGAAGTCACCAATGCAAGGAGAAAGAATAGGGGGGATAGCATAATTGGCCATCATAGATGGGAGCCGTTCCTATCGTCTCCCTCTCACATCATTGTGGGCTTCATCATTTCGATCTTTTCAGGCTAAGAACAATTGATATGGGTTTTCTGAAATACAACTCATTACAAGTGCCCATAACTCTAATATATTGAACAAATATTTGTGTTTGAAATGTTCTAAACTAGAATATTACCCTTATAGATTTTGTTGAAAGATAGCCCAGAGATGATAGGACATAATGTTTGTTTTCTTGATCCAACATAGATCAACTAGACCCAACATAGTGTCTAGCAGGATAAGTGGTCGACTACATGAATCGTTGGTCATGGGCCCACTAGGACAAGGAATACTACTCGTAATCAACAATAAGTGCTTAAACTCCTTTGCACTATTACAATCTATAGAATTTTAGTTGCTTATTAATTAACATTCATCGTATAGGTCCCATTGGAATTTGGTGGCCATAGTACCGAAGTGGAGTAGGGTTTATTACCTCAACTTTAGACTTAGCATCGATTATCATTTCAGTGCCAATGCATTAGACACCGTGTGCGCACTATATGCTAAAGGATGTAGGCACAAGGATATACTACTCCAAAAACGATTTTCATAGATGAGAGCAAAACATTTTTGCAGGTGACAAAAACACTTACCCAAGCTTGGGAAACACGGGTGACCTACAAAAATGCAACATTGCAAGCAGCCAAACATGCCCCACCTACAAAAATTCATCTTTGTAGGTGGCTCTTGCCATTGGCTGCCTGCAAAGATTTATTTTTGTGGCCACCTGTAAAAATACTTTTGCTATATGGCTTATTCTACCCCGAGTCATCCTCATTTTAGGCATCCTCTCCATCAAGAAAAAAAGGAACAATAGGAGGAAAGGTTTTGATTTCAAATTTTTTATAGATTTTTATTTTTAAGGTTGGTGCGTCAACTTCCCATATTTGGTGAGTTTCTTTTCCGATTTTAAGTATTTGTTTGAAAGCAATAAAAAGATAACGGTGTTTTTTAATAGTTTCATGAATTTACATTGCAATTCTCGGACAACATAAGGCAATTTTTTTGTGCAAATCTTTCTTTAGTGGCATTTTCTCATCCAATAATTATAAATTTTGTTGCAATTAGTGCCTCTAATGGTAGATCTAGGTAGGTAGGTCTCTATATATCTAGTTTGGAGTGAAAAACCCTAATTTAGTCTATGTAGTTTTTTTCAAATAATATTACTCTTATTTTTTCCTCTAAATTCCTTTGCAATTCCTTCTTTTGGAATCTTTATTGTGCGAAGGAAATAAAAAGTTAATTATTTAGAAAAATGTTACATTTAGAAATTTTAAAAAATAATTTATTATTAAAATGAGTTGCCCAAATTTATCGAAGCTGGGGATTAGCATGCTTTGAGCAAGACAATAAAGGAAACATATTATACGTGCTTTGACTACAAAAAAAAGAAACAATGGACAAAAATAGAAATTACAAAGTCTCACTTGATTCAGCGCGACTTTAATGTGGGCAACACAATTTAGTCTATACATGGTGAGATAGTCGATGCCAAAAATAACGTCATGGAGGAACTTGATATCTATCTAGAGGGCGGTATTCATGATTTCATTTATGATAGTTTTGTTTTTGTGATGGATAATTATGATCATACAGTGGTAGATGATAGTGGTGTCGAACTAGAGGAGATGTTGTGGTATGCTAAATCAGAAGTCATAATGGGGTTGATGAGAGGCCAAGATAATTTTGAGGCACTGCAGAAGCAGCAAAGCAATTGTTATATGATGAGTCAAAGGGTTGTGACAAGGACTTCTCCATGCTTCATTCTGTACTAGAACTTTTTATGTTGAAGGCTAGCAACGGTTGGTCCGATAGCAGCTTCGATGATTTATTAGTTCTCTTGAAAAAAAATGCTATCAAATCCAAACTCATTGCCAACAAATATATACCAAGCAAAGAAACTCATATATCCTTTGTCATTGGGTGCATGGAAGAATTATGCCTGTGTTAATCACTGCATCCTGTACTATAAATTGAATGAGAATCTAGACAGTTACCCTTCTTACGGCACAAGTCGGTACAAGATGGGTACCAAGTCTCTGAGTAAGAAAGATGATTCTTCTAATTTGATGAGAAAAATACCTGTCATGATGATAAGTACCTTATAGTAAAGAACGATTGAAATGTTTGTTCTCAAATCCTAGGGATGCCAAACTGATCCGTGGCATAAGGCAAAAATATAAGAAGGACAAAAAGCTTAAACACCGCGTAGATGCAAACCAGTGGAAAAACATTAATGAGAAGTACAAAGAATTTGCTAAGAACATGACAAATATTATGTTCACATTGATTACCGATGTAATGAACCCCTTTAGTGACTTGAGCAACACACATAGTACTTGGCCAGTACTTATGAACATGTACAACCTACTAACATACCTCTTTAAAAAGCAGAAGTACATGTTGTTGTCCACACTTATACATGGTCCAAGACAACCAAGTAATGACATAGATGTCTTTCTTGTACCTTTGTTGGAAGACAAGACGAATCTATGGAACAATTGTTTATGAATGTGGGATGAATACATGCATGAGTATGTCACGCTAAGAGCAATTATTACTATCAACAACCTTCCTGCAGTGCTTTTGCTGTTGGGACAGATGAAAGGGAAAAAAACCTGATGTTCTATTTGCATCAACGAACTATGTAGAAGTACCTCACATCATATAAAAGTTTGTGTACATGCATCACTAATGGTTCTTAACTATAGATTGTAGATACCACTCCATAGTGAGTCATTTTGACAATCCAGTAGAGAGAGAGGGTGTAGAAACAAAAACCAAGATGGAGAAATTTGTGTTTGAATTGATGAAGAAGGTGAAGCTTGTATTTTGAAAGGCAAAGAAGAAGACAACTAAGCACAAGAAGAGAACAAAGCATACGGAAAACACAAAGAAAAAAGAAGAACCGAAAATACCATTTAAGAAGCATTTGGTCTTCTTTATGTACTTATCATACTAATAAGACTTAGATGTTTGTCATGCCATCAATGTCATGCACCTCAACAAGAATGTGTTTGATAGTACTATTAGTCTCTTGCTAGACATACCAAGTAAGACAAATGATGAACTAAAGTCATGTTACAACTTGGTAGAAATGGGGACAAGGGAAGAGCTTCACACTGTGGATGGACCAAACATAAATGTATACCTTCCTTCGGCTAGCTTCACCTTGACAATAGAGGAGAAAAAGTCATTATACAAGTTCCTTCATGGGGTGAGAGTACCCACTAGTTTCTCCTAAAATATCAAATGACTAGTCTCTATAAAAGATTTGACATTGTTAGGCTATAATTCCCATAGCTACCATATGATGCTAATTGTATTCTTCCCAATTACAATAACGGCAATTGGCATTACATTTAAAGACTGTAATCACTAGAATGTGTTACCTCTTTAATGTCATTTCACATAAGGTTATTGACCCTGAAGAATTGGGATGCCAATTCTATTCATTGAAGAGACATTATGCCAACTTGAAATGTGTTTGCCGTCCTCCATTTTTGACATCATGGTGCACCTTATGATTCATATTATTTCTCAGATAATTGCACTTGGTCCTTCGTACATGCATCAAAAGTGGGCTTACGATCGGTACATGTCCATTCTAAAGGGCTACATACGGAATCGTGCTCACCTAGAGAGCTTGATGATAGAGGGATACACCATTGAAAAAGTCATTGAGTGTTGTATTGACTACTTAAAAGATACTAAGATAGTTGGTGTACCAATACCTAGACATGAGGGTAGATAGCGAGGGAAGGGGACCAGAGGAAAGAAAAGATTCGTTGATGAGGATTATGATGTAGTTCAAGAAACACATTTTAGTGTCCTGTAGTAGCTCGCGATAGTAGAGCCATATATCAAGCAACACCTGAACCAAATTAGATTGCAATATGTTGGACACTCAAATGATTGGATAATGAATACACACAATCATTTCTTCGTTGAATGGCTAAGGTACCAAAATCTACCCGACGGCGAAACCACAGAAGGAATCACTGTGAAAAGGTTATCATATGGCCCATCAAGTGTGGTCAACTCCTAGCAAGATTCTGACATTAATGGTTACACATTTTATACCTAAGCAAAGGGTAAGAGGAGTGTAGCCCAAAATAGTGGAATTCGGGTAGAGGCAATTGATGCAAATACATAGAAAAACACTTATTATGAGATCATAGAAGAAATATAGGAAATAGACTATGGATTGAGTATGCAGATCCCATTGTTTTAGTACCAATGGGTGAAACACCCAAAGGGTGTGTTCGTGGTCAACTTTGGTCTAACAGTTGTTGACCTCGATAATGTCGATCACAAAGATGGCCCCTGAGTACTTATTAATTGCATCGCACAAGTTTTCTATGTAACTAACCCTACGGATGAGAAGGACGTAGCTCTCTCTGGAAGATGCCGAGGACTACAATCAGCACGACCAAATGCCACTATTTATAGATTTTCGCAACGACATAAAGCTTTAAGAGGAAACCATTGATGAAAAAACTCTCAAATTCTACATGCGCTGATAATCTTTAATAGGATAACTTCCACAGATAGTGAAAATATGTAATTTCATAATTTGTGCAAATATGTAAAATTTATACATGATGTATGCAAAAATATATAGGATGTATTTATATTATATGTATTATTTAAGTATTAAAACTAAAAAAAAGTAATATAAGAACAATATAATAATATATAAGAAACATAATAAAATTAAGTAATATAAGATAATATATAAAGAATATACAATAACCATATAGAAATATGTAATATATGAATATATATATGAACGGACATAAATAAGTAATATAAGAATTATAATTAAAATATAGGGCAGGTATTTTTGGAGGTAGACAAATGCAATGGCCGCTTGCAAAAATGGTTTTCGTATGCGGCTAGTACTTTCGGCCGCCTCCAAAAATAATTTTTGCACGTAGCACGTGCTTGCAAAATCCATTTTTGCGGGCAACACATGGCAGCATCCACCTGCAAAAATGTACCCATAAAAGGCACACAAGAGAGAAAAAATTTCCATGTCCCTCGCGCCAAACTCTACTTTTGTGCCACCAGGCAGCCAAAATTGAAACATGCATGCGCCGCCACTTAACCTCCTCTCTCACGTCTAGCCTACACCTTCGCCACGACCCCACACTCAAACCTCCGCCCTCCAGTCGCTTCTCCACCGACACTCTCCCCATGCGTCTATGGACACCGTTGTCCTTGAGTTTCAGTCGATGCCACTTCCTCCCCACACGGCCCTTCTTCACTGTTTGCACCCTTCTCACTATCATCGTCATTGCTTCCTCTCTGACTAATCACCACCACACCCAGCCTCCTCTCCCTCAATACCCTCGACCTCCTCAACCCCAATGCTAGCCTTCGCTCTTCACCGAAGTGCATCGCCTCGATCATCGCTGCTCTTGGCCTCCTCTTCCCTAACACCAACCCTCACCAGCCATCGCTCCTCTCCCCCTACACATGTTGCCTTGGTCACTGCTACCCTCTACTGACGCCGACCCTCACTCCTCACCCCAACAACAGCAGCCTCCACAACCCTTCGCCACATCTTCTCTATCTTTGTCAACTCATTCAATGGGGCAGGATAGTACTGAAATTCATGACAAAATGGCGATAAATCTAGTAAGTCCATGAAAACTCCGCACTTACGACACCGTTCTGGATGTTGGCTAACTCTAAATCATGTGCACCTTGGCTTCATCAATCTCAATTCCCTGTGGAATCACAACATAGCCAATAAATGATATTTGCTTGGTGCAAAAGGTGCACTTCTTGAGGTTACCAATAAACCTGCAACATGCAAAGCCTAAAAAATAGCCCTTAGTTGATCAAGATGTTTAGATAAGGACTTGTTGTAAAACAAGATATCATCAAAATAAACCACCCTAAATTTACCAATGAAAATACATAAAACATTGAGCTCATGGAAGTGCTAGGTGTATTAGTCAAACCAAAAGACATCTCTAACCACTCATATAAGACAAACATAGTTTTAAAAGCAATTTTCCATTCATCTTCTAGTTTCATTCTTATTTGGTGGCAGCCACAATCCATGTCAACCTTAGAAAAAATTATAGAACCACTTAACTCATCAAGCAAGTCATCTATCCTAGGAATAGGATGACAGTACCTTATAATAATATTGTTAATGGCTCCACAATCTACGCACATCTTGGACTTATCACTCAATCTCCTTAATATTCTCAGGGTTAGTTCTATAGGCAGCTCAGTTTGGCAAACTCTCTCCAAGTATCAAATCAATCTGATGCTCAATCCCTCAAATGGGTAGGAGTCCAAGAAGTATCTCAGTGGGAAAAACATCTCGAAACTCTTGTTAAACTTAGTGATAAGAGCATGCAAGGAGCTAGCCATATCGTCAATGGAAAATAAAGCAGCATTGCATATCATAGCATAGCACACAGCATTATCATAAGAAAGTTCAGCAAGATCAGGCTTTATTGCAAGCATAACAGATCCTTTCAATTTAAGTGCTAGCTGATTTTCAGATTTAGCATCAAATTCTTACTTCACATTAGCAGCTCTCACCCTATCATCTTGTATAATTTCAAGAAGGGTCAAAGGTAGCAAAGTGATTTTCTTTCTCTTATGCATAAAAGCATATTTGTTACTTCTACCATGGTGAATAGCATCAATATCATGTTCCAATGGATGGCTCAATAAAAGAGAGCAAACTTGCATAGGTACCACATCAAAATCGACAAAATCAACAAATGTACCAATGGAAAGTTTGTGTTACCTTAGCCTTACAAGAGTATTTAGCCACTGAATATGGTATGTATATGGATAGTCTTGTGGTCAAGCCAAGCTTATTGACCAAATCAGAACTCACCAAGTTGCTGCAGCTTCCACCATCAATGATGATAGGTGCTCATTGATTTTTGATGACGAAGAAATTTTGAAACAAATTATGGCATTGTATCATCTCAGCTTGTTCTACCCGTGTGCTGAGGACTCACTGAACAATGACGCTCCTATAGATTGATGTATCTTCACTACCAAAAACATGGCCCACCTCGTCATCTTGGTTGTCATCCACGGTAGCAGCATCATTAGGGTCCTCTTCAACAACAATGGTGCTAATGTAGCCCCCATTGTCTATAGCAATGTATGCCCATTGACTAGGGCAATTCTTCTACACATAACCAATACCATGGCAGCGGTGGCACTGGATTCCAGAAGTGTGATTCATGGAAGTGCCTAACAAATTGCTCTTGGTAGGCACCTACAAGGAAGATTTACTAGAATCTGAAGCTAATGTAGTTGGTGGCTGTATGTTGGTCACTGAATCTCATGGAGGTAGATTAGATCGGGTGAGGTCGTCAACAGGTTGATGGAGATCCAATCAGGACAGATGGCGCCCTGGTCATGCGAAGACCTGAGAGATCTACTTAGCTCTAGTGCAGGGGATTAGTCTTCAAGGTTCAAGGCCATGCCAATCAATTTGACCCTGCAATTGACAAAGAGATAGATGATAAAATCCATGAGCCAATCGGCCGGTGCGCTGATATGGCTCACCCTATCAGTTGGGTGCCGATAAGAAAGGTAGCACTCAAGCATTGGCTGAAAAGCCAGTGAAGGCATAGGCGATAGACGCGTGGAATAAAATAAAAGGTTTATTGACCAAAGTGACGATGATGTTCCGTAGAATGAAGGTGATGAAAGTGTGGAGCGAGACTCGATCTCCCATGAAGTCACAAGGACCAGCGACCACCTTAACGACACCATTAGAACCAGCCTTGATAGATCAAACTGAACTAACACAGTATGAGACCAAGACTAATGACACAGAGACGACGGAGACTAAATCGAACGTAACGATGAGAAAGGAAGTGGCGAAGTCATCGATTGTTTATCGGCCAAATGTCCAATACGGGCCTATATCTAACCTCACTAGCTATCTGAGCCGTTGGGGAACAAAACCCTCTAGGTCTCGACACCAACCCCACTAGACATGAACCTAATAGATTGGACCTAATTCGATGCGACCAGATCGATCACTAGTGAATTAATCATTGGACTATATATATAATAGATATGAGGCACGCGGTAAAGATAACTCATCGGCTATTCACTCCGATGAAACAACACACAAATACCTATCGGGATAGCGGTTCATTCCACCATCCCTAATCTCGTAGGTTGAACCTACCGATGTAGCATGATACTGGAGACAGCGAAGGGAAACTGATGTATCGATGAGCCTCACGCGGACATGTGGTACGCCTGATCAGACTAAGAGGTCGGACCTAATCGATGCAGCCTTAGACAGAGCAAAATGAACCATGATAATGATAGAACTTACCCCTTCGCCGGAGATCGAACATAACCGATGCAGCCTCGTGTTGATAGCTAGAACTTGCTGGAGTAAAACCTAGACAAACTAGGGTGGTAATGCGTTGAAGTTGTATTGTATGATCTATTTATTCCTCAATAGGTAACAGGGAGTCTATATTTATACCCCGGATTTACAAGAGTTCGACGTGGTTACAAACAACTCCTAGACAATATTTTCTAAACATATAAGGAAACTAATCTACAAGAAGTTGTAAAACTAACTAAACTTGTCTACCTTACATAATATATTCGATATACATAAAGAACCCTACCATGGTTCACACGACTTCTCCTCAAACTCAGTCCCATCTAGATAACCTTCTGTATTCAACCATACCAAATCCATCCTCAACCCATCTGATCAGCTCTCTTACTATGTCAATCGGCTTCTCTCTGCGAGCCGATTAATCTTCCCTTCATAGGCTAATCCTGTTTGCAAGTTAACTAAATTTTGGCATTAACACTGTGACGACGCTGCTGCTGCGATAGACGTGGAGGATCGCATGCTCGTTGGTGTTGTAGCAGTACGAAAGCTCATTGATGACTTAGTTGGGTGTGTCATTGTCATCATTCTTGCCATGAGGGAGTTGCCAAAGTTTCTATAACCCTTTAGTTGATGTCCCTACAATTCTTTCTTTGCAAGCATAACAAGCTAGAACAAATGGTTGACAATAGTATAATCTTTATAATCACAATATCCTAAATATTATGCCTCAACCCACCATGAAAATGACAAATTTTATCCTCTGTTTCCTCTACTACCACACAACTTATTATGCCTTTTTGAAGCTCTGCATAATATTCTTGACCAGACATGTTGCGTTGTTCTAAACATTGTAATTTCTTATGCAAATTATGCTGGTAGGAAGGAGGAACAAATCTATTACATGCGGCTCCTTTTAACCTATCCCATGTATTAGGTTGTAAGCGGGAATTACCTAGTTCATTCCACTAGATGATAGCAAAGTCCTTAAACTCGCTAGTAGCTTGTCTAACTCTATGTACCTCAGGAACTAGGTGTGAGTTAAAATTTTGTTCCATTGTCATTTCCAAACCAAGATATGCCTCAACATCATAAGCTACCGAAAATGATGGTATGGTAAAATTGACATTACCAAAAGGGTCATCATTGGCACGACTATGGTACTGGTAGTTATTATTATTACCCTCATATCTTGATAATTGCAGTGAAGGGGTTGATGTAGGCATGCCTCTTATGTCACTCACTAGTCAACTTCTGCATTGTCATCATACATCATGCCTTGGTTCTCTTGGTCATCATCTCTAGAGGGTGGCAGATGGGTCTTCAAGTCATCAATCCTCTCAGTTAGTGTGGCTACTTGTTTGTCCAGACTTTCAAGCATGTGGTTTATGATCTACTTGGCAAGAGCATCTCTGACCCCCTTTAGAATTGTGTCACTCAACCCCTTCATCATCTGGTCCATGTGGCCTTGCATCTCACAGCAAATAATGCATTTTGAGATTCCATCGGTCCCTGGCATTGTTAGCTCTAAGACAAAGAAAACAAAAAGGGATTATCCCTACCAAGTACTCCTATGCAAGGATAGTGGAGAATCACAAATGGAAGTGTCTTATTGAGCTCTTACAAGGTTCTGACCAACAAGCAAACCATGGTACAATCAGTGGTTGGTTTGTGATACCTTGAGGTGTGATCCAACGATTGCAAGGGTCAAAAAAGTGTTGACCAGAAGTATGTATGTGGAGCTTGGTAGGTCAAATATGTTAGTAATACACAATTCAATAACAAATAGAAATGTTGAATAAATGTCCAAATCAATTGTCCTAGTTGTTGGCTAAAGCATGTCCTAAATCAGATGTGATAATCAAGGGAGATGAACAAGTATGAAAGGACAATGAGGAATTATGGCAAGGCAAAACACAACACATCTAGCGCCCTAGTGCTTCTAATATTTTTTTTCATCTAGGAGCATGAGAATAACAACCATAGGAGGTGGTAGCTCAATCTAATATAAGATGTGGCCTATAGAAAATCATGAGTGTGCCTTAAAATTTGTGCTAAAACTTTGGAGTTCGGATACTCAATTTTTTTGGCTAAATTTTGCAAAACAAATTTTAGTCAACCTAGAGAAGCGAGGGAGAACTAGATGGGAAATTTTCTATAGATGTCCATACAATATTTATTTGCCCAATTCCAAGTCTGTATGCAAAAGTTATGTCTATTTCAAGAAAGGATCTTTGTATCAGTGTTTTGGTAGAGACGATTCAAAAACAGGTGGCAAAACCAGGCATGATATGGTGATGGTGGCTGGTGGGGGTGGATGGAGATGCAGGCTGATCAAATGACATGGTATACGAATAAAAATAGGACATACAATTACCAACACTGGAACAAGATGGATAGTGGATGAGAAAAACAAAGACAATGGTGGTGGTGCCTAGGGTTGGTGAGGGGGTGTGGCGGATGGATCACGAACTAGACTCACACACAATCTAAACCAGCAACTAAACTTCACCAAAGACATAAACTCAACACTATGGACTCTTAAACAAAAATATACAAAAAGCTAAACGTTGTTTTCTAGTAGGGAAAACCTAAGACTTCCAATATTTATGGCTTTTTTATGGACTATTGGACAAAGGACAAATTAACTAACTAGTGTAAGGATGAATCAGGTGGTATCACCTAAAGCTTTGATATCACATGATGGCAATGGGGTGTCTGATCTTCCATTAGGTAAAGATAACACTTGATTTGGCAGAGAATTGACACATACGATTTGGCTTCTGATCAACAAGTCTTCAACCCTACAATCATAGCGCCAAATCTCCTCTAGTTATCAACCATGAGCTTCCCAGATACATCACCAAGAAGGGTAATCCCTACATGCAAATTGAAGAACATACACAAGAGCAAGAAAGATTGCAGCTCAATATGCAAATGAATGATTATACTCTCAAAGTTGGGATCTCACAAACGATAAATGACAAACTGTTGATGACATATTGATCTAAGTAAAACTCAACCCTAACTTGATAATGGCTACTAAATATAAAGATTCTAGGGTTGGCCAAGGACCCCTAGAAGCATCCCAAATGTACCCCAACACAATAGTTGACTCAACGGACCAAAAGATGGTGACGCAACACCCTAACAAATTTTGGATGCCCTATTGTTTCAATGATTCCTGTTTACACAGAAGAAATTTTGACATGAGACTAGATCCATTTGGAAAAGTGATCGCATTAGCTTTCCGTTCATATATAGAAAAGTGATCTGGACTACCAATTTAGTGTGTCATGCTCCTAAATTCTGAGGTATACTCCAACTTGATATGGATTGGGCCTTCAACTTGACTTGGATGTCCTTGCTAGCCTTGTCCGCATCCTAGCCTCTCTCTATGGTTCCTAATCATATTTAAATTATTCAGAAGAAATCTATTCTCAAAATCACATGAAGTGCCTAGAAATGAGCTCTCTTGTAAATTCAATTGTTGCGCATGGGCTCTAGTGATTGGAACTTGCATAGCCACTTGAGGAGTACTGTGTGTATCAAAAAAGTGATGTCCTCATCAGCCTATAGCATGATACAAAAATTGTCAACCTCCATGTTCATGCTCTAGGACTCCTCAAAGCAACTATGCTTCAAAACCTAAGAACCCTTCTATCACCATGAGTGAGGTAGAAAGACGCTCACCCTTCTCTAGAAAAACTGTTATGTGCTCAATGGTAGCATGCAAACAATTTGTCTAAGTAAGTTTCATCTATGGTCGTATCCAGACTTCTCGTTTAATGCACTTTAATCAGTGATATATATGTGTGCTAATGTGATGAGTTTGAGACATGTATGTGTTAATGCCAAAATTTGGTAAGCCCGGGGAAAAATTGGAAAGACGATCGGTTTAGTAAATAAGAGTCTGATTATAGAAGAAAGGAATGAAGCCGGTTGACGAAAGCAAGGAATGATTCGGCCTAATTATAGAAGACTATCCAAATAAGGCCAAATCTGAGGAGCAGCCATGGGACTCACAGCAGGATATTAAATCGTATCATATATAGATAGAAATGTTTAGTTAGTTTAGTTAACGTCCGATGGTTGTTGTAAATACGTTGGACTCTGTAATATCAGGGTATAAATATAGATCCCTGAGAGCCTGTAAGTCAACACATCATTCAATCAAAACTACTTTGGTGCCTCGCCACCCTAGTTCATCTAGGTTTCTACCGACGGGGTCTGGCTTTCGACACAAGTCTACGTCGGTTAACTTCGATCTCCGGTGAAAGGTTAAGTCCCGCCATTATCCCGATATATCTCGCTCTGTCTAAGGCTGCATCGGTTAGATTTGACCTCTTAGGCCGATCGGATGTATCGCATCATGTCCATGCAGGGTCTATCGGCCTATCAAGCTCTCTCCACCGTCGTTGGTCTCATGCTGCATCGGTTAGATTCGACCTATGAGACTGCTGATGGTAGGTTGAGCTTTAGGCCTATAGGTCTCTGTACGACATTTCATCGGAGTGTTAGCCGATGAATTATCTATACATTGAGCAATAAGCCCAGCGTATCGGCTCCTTAGCCGATACATACCAGTCCTCAGAGACTCCCCTCAAGTGCCACTCCAAGCACATCGGTCTTCCAACCGATGCATGCCTGTCTTTAGAGAGACGTCCTCTCATCGGCTCAGCTAGCCGATGGGTTCTCTTCGCCCTTGCCATATCTGAAGTGGCATCGGCTTTGAAGCCGGTGTGTCTTTTATACAATTCCTTGCCACTTCACATATGCCTTCATTGGCTTTCTAGCCGATGAACGACCGCTACAGCTTCCGTTGACTACTAGGAGGGATCCTGTGCGCTTTGCTTTTAATACCCTTCGGTGCCTCCATCGGCTTTACAGCCAATGGATCAGGATCTCGCTTTCACCACACCTAGAGCCATCATGTCCTTCGTCGACATTTTTCCAGGCCTTCATCGGCTCCCTACCGATGGAACAGCGTCCCGATCCCTATCGGTGACAAGCCGATAGCAGAAGCCATTCGGACGCGGCCGATGACCACCTTGATCCTATCGGTGGCCAGCCGATAGTGAGCGCTCATATTAGCCCATCATTTGACTGACCTATTCACCTCACCTCCTTATCAGTTGCAGGGTCAAATTGACTGGCACGCCTGCACCCATACCATCGCGCCGGAGCCGAGCGAACCTCATGGGCCCCGACGCACATACCTCAAGCCACGGAGAGAAGCCGATCGGCCTGCACTGGAGCTAAGCAAACCTCCCAGGCGTCGGCGTGTTTATGCCGGCACAAGAGATCTGGCGCGAATATACTTTTTGGCACACCCAATGGGACAGAAAATTTCATTCATCGGCTGATAGGACTCGTACTTCATTCATCGGCCGGTGGGGTAGAAATCTTCATTCATCAGCTGATAGGATGGGATTTCATTCATCGGCTGGAGAAATTTAAAGACCATTCATTGACCAGCAGGACTATATAATTGTCTGGTTAGAAGTCAAAATTTTTATTCATCAACCCGGGGGGCATCTTGTTGTCAATATGTCTAAAGAAGAGGTTGATGCCAAGATACATTTGTTCGAAGAAGAAGCCGATGAGGATATTATAATGCCAGTAACCATAAGTGATCTGAGTAAAGACCAAAGGCAACAGATAAAGCAGAATGTGGACAACTTTTAAAAGCTCTGTTTGAAGATGTTTAGTATGACTAGACAAGGGCCAATTCAAGAAGCACAGTTGCTAAAATGTGCTTTCATGAAAGAATCAGGCCATTCATCACCTGTGAATCCTCCCAAGCCGTTGCAAGATATGTTCAACGAAGAATTTTATCAAGCATTTAGTAATCCTTTAGGAGTATGGATGGAGACACTACAGGATCTGATCAACAAGACGATACAAGAATTATCAGCACAAGAGCCTGATCAAGATCATGTACATTTGCTGATAGAGATGGAGTTATCTCAGGGAACTTGTAAGAATAAGAGGGACCTATCGACAAATGTATATCCACCAATACAAGATCGATTCAGGGGGCAACGGTAGGAGATACCTCTAGAATACTTTTAGGGTAATTTTTGTGGAGGATATCAATATGTCTACCCAGATGGTGATCCCAATTTACACACTTATTATGGAGAGCATCTCAGGCATAATCAGGTACCATATCCACCTCTACATTATCAGAGAGACATTTTAAGGGAGAAGGATTGGTTAACTAGAATTGTGGACACTATGAAAGAGCAATTTGGTATCAAGCCTAAAGATCAAACAGTTATGTATCGGCACCTGTATCTAGAATGGTTTGATAGTGTTCCATTGCCTCGCCGATACATGATGCCAGATTTCTCTAAAATTCTCAAGGCAAGACAACATATCTACAACGGAGCACATCAGCCGATTCTTAGCCTAGTGTGGAGAAGCATTTGCCAAAGAAGCCCTGAGAGTCCATTTCTTTCCATTGTCCCTCTCTGGATCGGCTTTCACCTGGTTTTCTTCATTACCACCAAACTCAATTAAGGGATAGGCTGATCTGGAACAGCAATTCCATAAATATTTTTTTGTTGGGATTCAAGAAATGAGACTGTCAGATTTATCATCGGTTAGACAGAGGCCTAATGAGTCAGTTTTAGGGTACATCCAACGTTTCCAGGACATCATAAGCTAATGTTATAATCTTATTCTGAGCAAAAAATAGTTAGCTGATCTAGCCTTCCAAGGGTTGTCGATTCACATCAGGTGGAAAATTTTTTCCCAAGAGTTTATCATTGTAGCACATCTAATACATGTGGCATCGGCTTACGAAAGCCGATTATCAGAAAGGGAGGAGATTTCGGAGCATTGGAGGCCCGAGGAAGAGAATTTCGAAATATGGCCTTCATACTTCGAAATTGGAGGACATGTGTTGATGCAAAATTTTGGTAAGCCCAGAGAAAGATTGGAAAGACGATCGGTTTAGTAAATAAGAATCTGATTGCTACAGGAAAGAAGCCAAATGAAGGAAGTAAGGAATGATTCGGTCCAATTATAGAAGACTATCCAAATGAGGCCGAATCTGAGGAGGAGCCATGGGACTCATGGCAAGGTATTCTATCTATGTAAATTGTATCTTATATAGATAGAAGGGTTTAGTTAGTTTAGTTAACTTTCTTAGAGATACTTTACTTTTATCTTTATTAGAAAATAACGTCCAATGGTTATTGTAAATATGTCAAACTCCGTAATGCCAGGGTATAAATATAGACCCACTGGGAGCCTGTAAGTCAACACATTGTTCCATCAAAACTACTTTAGCGCATCATCAGCCTAATTCATCTAGGTTTCTACTGGCGGGCTCTGGCTCTCAACACGAGGCTGCATCGATTAACTTCGATCTCCAGCGAAGGGGTCCGCCACTATCCCGATATGCCTCGCTCTGTCTAAGGCTGCATTGGTTAGGTTTGACCTATTAGGCTGATCGGATGTATCGCATCACGTCCATGCAATGTCTATCAACCTATCAAGCTCTCTTCGCCATCGTCGGTCTCGTGCTGCATCGGTTAGTTTCGACCTATGAGGCTGCCGACGGTAGATTGAGCTTTAGGTATATAGGTCTCTGTACAACATTTCATCGGAGAGTTAGCCGATGAATTATCTATACATTGAGCAACATGCCCAGCGTATCGGCTCCTCGACCAATACGCACTAGTCTTTAGAGACTCTCCTCAAGCGCTACTCCAAGCACATCGGTCTTCCTGCCAATGCGCGCTTATCTTCAGAGAGACGTCCTCTTATCGGCTCAACTAGCCGTTGGGTAAGTTTCGCCCTTGCCATATCCGGAGCGGCATCAGATTTGCAGCCGATGTGTCTTTTATATAATTCCTTGCCACTTCACGTATGCCTTCATCGGCTTTCTAGCCGATGAACGACTGCTATAGTTTTCGTCGACTACCAGGAGGGATCCTATGCACTTTGCTTCTAATACCCTTCGATGCCTCCATCAGCTCTGCTACCGATAGATTAGGATTTCGCTTTCACCACACCCAGAGCCATTATGTCCTTCATCGACATTTGTCCACGTCTTCATCGGCTCCTTAGCCGATGAAAGAGCGTCCTGATCCCTATCGACGATCAGGTGATAGTAAGAGCCATTCGGACACGGCTGATGATCACCTCGATCCTATCGACGGCCAGCCGATAGTGAGCGCTCGTATCGGCTTATTGTCTGACTGACCCGTTCGCCTCACCTGCTTGTCAATTGCAGGGTCAAATTCACTAGCACGCCTGCACTCGAACTATCGCGCCGAGCGAAACTCACGAGCCTCGGCACAGGTACCTTAAGCCACGGAGAAGCTGATCGGCCTGCACTGGAGTTAAGTAGACCTCCCAGACGTCAGCGTGTTCACGCCTGGCGCGTGAGATCCGACGTGAACTGTATGTCTGTTTGTTGTTGATTTTATTGGCATAGAATGTTTGTTGTTAGTGCAACTTTTCTATCCATACCATGACTGGGTAATGGCGGGCGGCGTGGTAGTTACATCCAGTCAGATTGTACGAAACACACACAGACCAGGCTGCCCGGTCAGGGTGACCGGACGGTATAGCAAAATGCACGGTCCGGGTGGTCCAGACAAGGGACAGATAATCGATTGTTTTTCGATGGATGGATGGCCACACCTTCGAATCGGACTGTCCCGACAGACGGCCATCTCGGACTGTCCAGACTGAATATGTGGACCGTCTGCATGTTTTCATGTCCGGACTGTCTGGATGGACCAAACCGTCCGACCGTCTGTGCAGTGAAACGGTTGGATGGTCCGGTCATCACGTGTGGACTGTCCGATCCATTAGAAAATCAGTGCCGGTTCGTGAAACCAAACGGCAGTGGTAGTCATAGTATCGGTGGTGGTTGGTGCCATAATCCGGCAATGATAGCCATAGTGCTGCTGGTTAAAAACCGACAGTGTTGCTCACTGGTAATATTGTCGCCCAGCCACTACGAGATGCAAAACCAACAGTGATGACCCGATCCATGACAGTGTGCTTGTGTGTTTCTTTAAGCTATAAAAGGACAATAATTGTCAATATCACTGCTGGTTCAAAAACCGATAGTATTGGACACTGGTAATATTGTTGCTGGGCCACTACGTGATGCAAAACCGGTAGTGATGACTAATCCGTGGCAGTGAGCTGGTGTGTTGCTTATAGTTATAAAAACAATAATTGTCCAATGAGTTGAAAATGTTCTTCCAGAATTTTATTCATTTGTCCTTTAGTTGAAAGCACTTCCTGTCAACCGGGAACACCATATATAATTAATCTCATCAAAACTATATTGTTCTACGGAAATCCCCATGATTTTTAGTCTAGTTAAGTTCCTTTTATTTGAAGTATGTGACTTCCAATTGTATGTGGTCATCGAAACATGTTATCGAAATTAAACTGTCAGGACTGTTTGTAGGGTTAGAAAGGAAATTAAAACAGGCAAGGAGCAGTGAAACCTTGGAACATACATATAGCAATTGCATGTAATGTGTCTTATAAAATTGAAATTTTATTATTATTTTTTTCTTTGCGAGGTACCTGTCATGATTATTTCATGCTTTGGAAAATCTATCTAATCTAAGATAATACCTTGAACTTGTGCCACATCCTTTTCTTCTTTCCGTGGTCATGTTCGTTTGGTTCTTTCCGACCAAGCTAGATGATCTCCGCACATGTATCATTTCTAGCCAGCGAACTATATATTTTTAGGAAAGTTACAGTTACAAATGATCGTGCTAACAAATTGCCCTGGCTTGCATAAGTGTTATGATCGTAATTAGTAGCACAATTGATTAGTCTTTGTATTAACTTAATTGCAAGATATTCCACATGCCGATGAAGATAAAACAGCATCCAGCCACCGGTTGTATCTTTTTTGTGCATGCTAGGTGGCCCTGTCCCAAAATTAAGATCTGCTGGGCTCCACAAGACTTACCCCTCGAAAAACCTATGACAAGTTCCGTTTATTAGGGTTTTGAAAATTATCTAGTTATGACTGGCTAGTTGATAAACCAGCTAATTGTGCTTTCGAACCAAGCTATATGTTGTTGACACGCCAATAATTCTACCAAACTGTTGACTTGTCATCATCGTCGCAGGCGCATCATCCTGCTAGCTGTTTTCACGGCTCAAACTATGGCTTCTTGCATAGATATATATCCTTAATTTCTGTCCTACGCTATTTGTACAATATGTCCAAGGGGACCACAGTGGCTACTAGCTGGCACTGCACGCATCAGATTTTGCACTTGCACCAATTACTCCCCCGAAAGAAAATATTTGACTATTCCAGCACAAGTTTTGGTGAAACTTTTTAAACCTTTAACCATCAATAACTTCTAAAGTACTAAGGAAAAGAAAAGAAATGGAATGGATAGATTGGACTTAAAAACGGAGAGTTTATAAATTATTATAATATAAATATATGGTAAAATTAAGTTGAATTTGATCAACTGTGACCCCACATCTTTGATGGCAAACGCTACCTGTCACGATTAATGGGTCTAGAAAAAGGTCCATTTAAGATAATCCTATAAAGGATTGCTTATCACAAGTATGTGGTCATGTATAATGGGTAATGGGTTTAGGGTCATAATTGTGACCCATCTTAAATGATGAACGTGATGGGTATAATAGTATGAACCATCATAGACGATGGCACTCATCTGTAATGGATGATAAATATGTCTTGTCAATGATAATAAGTCCTCTCTAATGGTTCTGTTGTTTTACCCATCATCGATTATGCCATCATCTCTCCTCCTAGATTTTTTACATTTTAGCCCTTTTTGAATTTATTTAATAAATAGACCTCTCGAAAAACTAATTCTACGAATAGACCCTTTTTCGGTGTCAAAATCATTAGCGCAACGGTCTAATATCTTGGGGCTAAGGATGCTAGCGCCGACCTACCTACTGATGAACCCTTAGTCCTGGTCTTTACGACGCAGGAACCTGATCTTGAAAACTAGCTGACGAATAGCCGATAACTTACTACAATCAGTGATAACTAGTGCAAACTAACGACATGCACAAGGAGCCAACCACCGTCTCTATACGGCAACCTAAACCAAGGATTCACCCAACCACACTTTCAAAGAAACCAACCTACGCAACCTGCAATCAATGGACTATGAGCACAGATTAGGTGCTAATGATACGGCTACTTCTGTAATCTCCATGAAGAAAAACACAAGAGCAAATGGGTAGAGATCACTCTTTGAGTTTGTTAGCACACAGATAAACAAAGGGGTTTGTATTCGATTATTAAAAGTCTGCCTTTGCTTCGAAACAAAGGGACATTTATACTAGGAATAACCCTCCCAAATAAGTGTAACTACGAAATGGAAATGAATAGATATTGTAAGTGAAAAGACCTCCACGAAATGAATTCCCAAAGAGGTCTCGCGAGGCTGTTGGTCTTCTACGTAATCTTCAGTAATTCAGCAATAACTCTATCTTGGGGTGACCAAATGATGTGTCAGTAGTTGCATTAGAAAGTTAACATGATAAACTTCCAAACCATGTGCAGCATGCACAATGAAACATTATAATGGTACAGTTTTGCATGGGAAGTTGAACATTAGGAAGACTGTTGACCTTCTGAGCAATCTTTACTTATCTAGTCGATTCTCAAGAATGGAGAGTCCAAATCAGTTGAGACCACCTGAGTTAGAAAGTAAACTTTATAAGATTTCCAAATTGTGCTCATTGACCATCATACCTTTTGGGAATCAAAGGTTATGACTGTTTCTTTTAGTCAGTTCTATCGGACTGGCCTAGTCATCCGTCCCCTTCACACCGATCTGCTTGTAACACTATGTCTTGTACTTTTGGCCACGTGTCTTCCACCTCTTCATGTGTAAACCTAAGCAACATCAAGGTAGAATACTTAGGTACTATAATATCCTTAGAAGTGCTCAAATTAAAATCAGTTAGAAATGAATTCACCTGCTCTTGTACTTTCTTAGCGCGACTTCGTGTAATTGGTCCTTGATTTGTATCCTTTTATGTTGGATGGTTAATTGTTGATGCTTGAGAGAGCATACATGGTTGGGATGTCCTCATCACCAACCACCATGGCACACAGGACAGCGTGGCAGCTAACGTGGCTAGGGAGTCAGCACCAAAGGGCTTGGCGTTGACCCTGGGCACTTAACCCCTATGGTCCAGTTGCCCCTCCCTGCCTCAACCACTTTTTCCCCTCCCCCTTCTCATCTCCCTCATGACCGAAGAGAGGGATGACTCCCACTCTACTCTCACACGTCCTCCTTCAAATCTACTCCAAATTGAAGAATTTTTCTTTGGATTTTTGGGTGAAATTGATTAGCAAGGAATCCTCCTCCATTTACCTAGTTTTTTAGTGTTTTTCATTTATTTAAGAGATCAAAGTGAAACCCTAGAATTCAAATTTCTCAAAATTTTGTATTATTGGACCTTGCATTGCTTGATTTTAGCATTGTAGTATTACATATGTATGATTTGTATACAAGTTTATCGGAAAAAGTGATTTATTTCGTAGTTTGTCTATTACATAGTTGTACCACATGTTTTATGTAAATTATGTTGGTAGTGTATAGAAGATAATATGGATGACTTATTAGTATTGGCAGTAATTAACTCTATTTACTTATATTTTTAGTTGATTTATTTAACTCTACTGCTCCATGTTGTCTATATGTTGTTATTTTTATTTGGTTGGTAATATTTATTTTGAATTTTTGTATGTGATGTAGATGGATAGAGTTGCTCATGTGTATCATGGTGGTAGAGTGATAGAACTTTATATTGGTGCAAATATTGAGTTAGAGGATATGAGTACAAAAATTGTTATCTTTTGCATCCACCCTAAATTTGATGAGCTAAAGTTGCAGGTGAGAGATGTTCTTGGATGGACCGAAGAGATTGAATTAATTTCTTTATATGGTAGATATGGTGTTGGACAAGAGCATAAATATATTATCAATTTTCTTGGCCAAATGGAATAGGAGATTCATGTTGATATAGTGAAGAAATCACAATTTAGGTCTATAGAGTTGTTTGCTTCAATGATTATTTGTACATTTCAAACGAGTCCTAATTTAGATTTAAACAAGTCTCCCCATTGTTGTTTAACGGAGGTGAATTTTGCAACTTCATCTCATCATGTTTCAATGAGGAAGATGGTAGGGGGTGACTTGAAAGAGCGAAGGGGTATGAAAAGGAATTTGTAATAGAAGGACTTTGAAGATGTTGGGCCATTGGAAAGATGGTGTGAATCGGATGATATAGAGGAAATATGGGTAATAAAGAGGAAGCTAGGTCAAGATGATATTGATAAGGATAGAGTGTTAAAGGAGGATATAGAACTTGAGTGTGAAGACGATGCAACGAATTACTACAATGGAGGTGGGTTAGAGAGCTCTCATGAGGAGACCAATTTTGAAGAGCCAAGTAATAGCAATGCAAATGATGAACTCGTCGTTGAATTGTATGATGAAGAATTTGCTACTAACTCTGATGATGATCGTCCATTCAAACCAATAACCGAGGATGATCAATTAGCATTGAATGAATGTTGTTCATTCGAGAAAGTTTTTGGAAAAAATCCTTCCATCCATGAATTTAGAGATCTAACTCATGCAAATGGTGCAATATTAGATGGTATACTAAACATAGATTATTTGCCTGACACAAGTGAGGATAATGCCTTAGTTAAACATTTTGAGTTTCCATCTATGGTATTATTGAAGACATGGCATCAAGAGTATGCTATCATATACCATCATATCATCCCTATCATGTTGTCTACTCATCCGTTTCTAGGAGATATGACATTTGATCTGAGGATTCTCGATCTAAATGCAAGGTGTTTGCTCAAAAGAAAAAGAGTGGTACATGGAGGATTTCAAAAGTTGGGACAACACACATGTGCTAGTGCATAAGGATTAGGAAATCACCACTAGTTGACATCAAAGTTCATAGCAAACTTGCTATGTAATGCTATCAATAGGCAACCTACTCTCCCTACTTCTGCTTTGGCTAAGTATATCTATGAGCTATTCCAATGTTGAGTGAAATATGGAAATGCTTTCAGGGCAATATAGGAGGCTATAAAGTTGATATATGGAGAGTGGGATGAAACATATGTTTATTTGCTGACCTTGTTACAAACCATCAAGCAAAAGAACCCTAGTATAGTCTACCACATTGATATTCATCCCGATAGACTTATGGATGTTAGTGGTGTAGCAAAAAATTATTTTTCTATGAATTTTGGTGCTTTGAAACTAGTGTGGAGGCATTCAAGCATTGCAAGCCATTTTCTGGCTATTGATGCTACATTCTT
Source organism: Oryza coarctata (assembly GCA_030770085.1). Lineage (NCBI taxonomy): Eukaryota > Viridiplantae > Streptophyta > Magnoliopsida > Poales > Poaceae > Oryza > Oryza coarctata. Next base: position 4,569,137 of record CM061479.1, read on the forward strand.
GACAAGAAAATATAAGGGTGCGATAATGACAACCATTGCATCAGATACGGAGGACGAACTTGTTCCCTTAACATCTGCCTTGGTGGAGAAGGAGAATACTTAAGATTGGAGTTGGTTTCTTCACTTGTTAGTCTTGTTGTCATTGCAAACAATAGAGATGTATGTATTATATGTTGCCACCAATCCTGGCATACTAAATGCCATGAGGACACCTATTTTAGGCCTACCTCATGTTCATCATCGATGGTGCATAAGACACTTCTATGCCAAGTTTCATAAGGCTAGCACCTTTAAGGACTAGACAAAAGAATTGTTACGGATATACTAGATAAAGGAGAAGTGGAGATTTCCAAGGGATATAGAAAAACTTAGGGTGTTTTTTGGTGAAGGACCTAGAAAATGGCTTAAAGACAATTTACCCAAGAAAGACATGTGGTCGCATGCACATGACCCCAATGGCCATCGCTATGGATACATGACAACCAATACGACGAAGTAATTCCATAGTGTCCTACTTGGTATCCGAAAGTTGCTAGTGACAGCCATAATCGCTTCACCTTTATCAAGTACAACAAGTTCTATGTAAACAGGCATGAGAATGCATCACAAAGGTAAATAAGGGGGATTGTTTTGGTGAAAAGGTGGCTACTAAGATTGCCAAGGCTGTTACACACACTTCAAATTGCTTTGATATTCAGAGTAAAATATATGAGATCTTAGAGAGGGGCGATATAATATGGGGTGGTGCTCGCTATGGTGCTCAATCATTCAAAGTTATAGGAGAAGCCAATACTTGCACTTGCCTTTACTCTACCACATGTCATGTTCACACTTAATATTCATGTGTTGGGTTCACAACCTAAATTCTGAAGTACCACCTTGTTTGTTAGCTATGTTCACATTACAAGCCATTGTGAACACATGGGCTAGTCGATTTGAGCATAACCCTTGACCCAACATAGTGGCCTTCCTATGACGGTGAAGCTAATCATGCTTTGGAGGTTAAGACTAGGGGTAAAATAAGAACAAAACAATTCAAGAATGAAATGGACTCTCGACTTGGTGGTTCTAGGCGACGACCTAAAAAAAGTTACAACTAGATGCGGCCCTAGTTCAAAATCATTGTTCAATTTGCCACATTGAAGGACACAAGAAAGGACAATGCCCAAAATGACCATCTAAGAAATGTAAGTCAAAAAAGTAATAGGGGGTGAACAGGTATCCTAGGTGTTTGTTGATTATTACTACCACAAGTTCATTCTTAGCAAATTATTGTGTTTTCATATAAATTGAAATTGTTGCTAATCATTCAATTTTATACTTGCAAGATGGCAGATGAGTACGTAGGATTAAAGTAGTACTACGAGTCAAGACATCGCACTTGGCACATCAAGATGCATCAGGTACATTACATCTCTCAAGCAATCAACTACGTACTTTACTTCATAAACATTCGTACTCAAGTATAATTACAAGCCTTATGGGTCCTTCGTTCGCTCCGAGTGTGAACACATGCACTGATGAGATTTGATGACTAATACATTCCATACCTTAGGATGGCAGGCTTGTTGAGTTTCTCGATGATTGTTTAACGAGGTCTTCCTACTTTCAACACAGCAACCATCATTGCTCTTGTTCATAGATAGTGGCCAGAGATGTACTCTTTTCACCTTCCTTGTGTGGTGAGCTTACTATTACCCTTTAAAATGTTGAAATGATATTGGCTCTTCCTATTAAGGGCAATGCATTGACTGGCAAGACAGATTCAGCTCAATGGAGGGATAGGGTAGAGCACCTACTAGGGAGCCCAATTAACCTTGTGATGGAGGATGGTAAGAAACCTAAGACCTCAGGTGTACCTCTTTCTTAGCTGCAATAGAACTTCACGTAGTTGGATCTCGATGTCGATGAGTACATAGTTAAGTGCTATATACGTTTGTACATCTTGCACATATTTGGTTCACTGCCTGATGCAGGAGGTGACACAGCCTGATGCATTTGGATACCTATCCTGAGTGGCTCAGAAGTGGCTTCAAAGTGTAGTTGGGGATTAGCTGCCTTGTCATTGACATATCATCAATTATGCGAGGCTTGCACTCATACTGGTGCAAACTCCAATGTTAGTGGCTGTGTATTTCTCATTCAGATTTAGATGTGGCTACGGATACCTGTTGGGAGACCGGTTTGGAGGGATAGTAGATAGTGGCCTTATGAGGAAGATAGATGCCCTTTTACAGCTTACATGTTTGACCATGTCCTCCTGCTCATGGTCACACTGACTTGTTGTACAAGCCTAGACCAATGAGTTGGACAGTCTACATCCATCGCATGTAAGTTTTATTACATCTTGTACTTCGATTTTCACTTTTGCATAAGTCATTTATCACTAATTTTTCTTCCTTTACTTTAAGGTCATATGGCTACCATATCACACAAGAGAGGCATAGTTTCTTCGGTTCAATTCAATGTGTCTTCCTGATCAAGATATGTGGACCTATATTTGCCCTCTATATGCTTATGGGCGGTTGTGTTTCATCAACCATACAGAGTCCCCTCGATCCATGGAGACCTCTCCAATTCCTGCTCACTATATTATTCTCACTCTCTCTTTAGGCCCTTTCATCAGTGGAGTGCAGCCGGTCAACTGCTAGATCCACTGTAGGCCAACCTTGATCCATGATCATCGCCCAAGGAGCAGGCCCGAGTTTCTGCTCTCCGCCTCTACCTCGAGGTCATTGCTGCCTCAAGATTGCATCTTCACCGCAAGGTTGAGCTCATCGTCCTTGTCACTAGAACATGTTTGCCATCCTCATCACAGCTCCAAGGCCATCGCTGCCTTGAGCTTGCCGGATTGAAGCTACCTCCACCTCTCTCCTACAAGATCTAGTTGTGGCAAAGCTCCAGGGCAGCAAATCTAGCCTCCCTGTGGTCGAGAACCACTAGATCGGAATGCCCTGACCTCATGGTGAGCGGATTTAACTGCCCCAACATCAGGGGCCATTTGATTTGGTAGCAACTATAGTAGAGGGAGGGAGGAAGCAGGGAGGTGGAGGTGCTAGCAAAGATGGAGCCATCTACTCTGCTGGCTTGATGCTACAGCTTCGAGTAGGAGGTGCAAGGTGCACCACAATGGCAATGGTGATGGTAGTGATGATGAGCGAGGCCTTAACTCCTAACAACTACTCGGGCATGCTAGCATGTCGACGGTGATGTCAAGCTGGACGTTGTACAGGAAAATATTTTATAAATTTTTGTTTTAGACTAGTCGTCAACCCTCGTGTTGCATAGGCTATCGTTGTTGCTATTACACTTATTAAAATTTATGATATCAAATACAGTAATTATTACAGCAGTTTAATTAGTTTAAAGGAAGGGTCCATGTGAATTTCTAAATTAAATAGATATCAAATAGAGTTTTCAATGGCACATGCTTTGTCTAGTCCATAGAATTTCCACTGAAATTTCTTGTTTGGAAACATTGATTTATTGAACATGAATACCAACACAGTTGATGGTCACAATAATACGATCCATACAATTAATATCTATATTTTCCTTATTAGCATTTGATCTCCCTAATTGTGTCCAATGTATAGATAGTAGGCATATTGGTTTGGAGTCTGAATTATCATTTTATCATGAAGATCTATACAACTTTTAGCAGCCGTTCATTATATATTTAAACACAATCTTTTCTTTTATAGATAAAGGGTAGAATTTCTTTGACTTTGTACATAAATAGATTAACAAATACAAATATTTACAACATTTAAATAAAAATATTCAAGCTTAGATAAAAATTGTTTTAAAACGTTACACATTTGTAAAATTGCAGTGAAACTAAAATTACTTATTTATTTATTTTGCCATAACACTATATTTTCTTGATTTAATAATTCTAAAATTCAAAATTAGGAAATATTGAGGTCAGGAACAATCAAAGTTGACAAAATGAACATTAATATTCCACCCATACTAATGAAGGGCGATTACATGCTGTGACCATGATTTGACAAAGCTAACGACTTAATACGACAAATAGTAATTCAACAGAGTTTGTCATTCTTGTGTCCCCTACAACCATACTTGTGGGTAAAAAAGTAGGAAAATAACACCACATGGTTTGGGAAATTAGCAGCCATGCATAGAGTTATTAGAGCTAGCTAGCAAACGGACTGATTTAACTGGAACAACAACATACGTACCTTCAATTCTCCTATTCTATACCGTCTGTTCTTCAACTGTACAACTTCAGCAAACATAGTGATCTTCAACTATTTTCTCTTCAATAATAATGTCTTCTGAAGTATATCTTTTTTCATGTACATAAAAGCTAACATTAAGTTACATGTTTACTACAGACAGAAGGAATATATAAATCAACATAAAATTTGGTTGCATCGCACATGTGGATGACAACGAATTAATAACAATAAATCCATATTTATGTATAGTCTGAATTGTTTTTGACTCTCAGCTAGCAGCGACAACGGTTAGAATCAGATTATGGAGTGAAAAGCCAAATTAATTTGTGCTGATTCTTTGGGCCATGTCATTATAGTAACATGCACAGTGGCACAACCATTAATAACGCAAGTATATTTTCTTATTTAAACTAAATTAATTGATGAATATTTTTGGGCCATGTCATTATAGTAACATCCACAGCGTCATTGCCGTTAAAAATTATCAAGTATATTTTCTTATTTAAATGGGCAAGCTTGTCGCGAGCTATCGGCGACGTCGTGTTGGTGCCGCAGCCGCGCAATACGTTGAGTTAGCTCTTCTTTGCGTACATTGACTGCTTGCATCGGCATCAAGCTGCCGCGAGTTTTGGCCATGTCTGCAATTGGCCATGTCTTGTTAAACGCCTGACGGATGCTACCGCGCGTGACAATAATTAGTTTACCGAATCACGGCTGATTAATCTGCCACAGCTGCCGGACGCTGAGATTAATTAAGAACAATTTACGGGATCTCAGCCATCACATTTCTGGTGTATCCATATACGCGCAGTCCAGTTAGTTTGTAGGATATTTTTTATTCGTAGAGAAACTGTATAGGATTCCTAGTATATAGGAGATTTCCAATTTGTAGAGTTAAACCGTGATTAGATGGGTAACACGTTAAGATCTATGGTTGTGATATTACAAACCACGTGATCAATTAAGAGCTCTTACGAAGTGTATAGACGAATTGACATGTAAAATAGAGTGAACCATTACATGTGTGTAGACCAATGACAAGAGTTACCTATCACAATGCGGTTCAGTCATCACTTACCGCTTGTCTCTGACACCCATCATTGATTTTGATGATTGTAAAAAAGAAAAAGAAAATCATACATCATATAATTTAAACAATTATGATATATATATGTTTCCTGGTAACGCAGCCCCTCAGCATGTAGTAGATCTCGAGATACCTAAAACCTAATCAGTATTGGCACCGATATTTCGTGCGCCCGCTCCTTCACCCGAGGCAGGCACCTGACGTTGACCTGCCTGCATCGAAGTCTCTGACTGCCTCTCCCGTGTCCTCTATGGCAAGCACAGAGACTATGGCTAGGCTGTCATCTGCCGATCCATCATCAACAGCATCGTGATAAACTTCGTCATCGAGCGTCCGGCTTAAGGCTATGCACCACTTAGAGGTGTCCGGCTTAAGGCCATGCACCACTTAGAGGTTCCTGCACTAGACCCTCTTACCCATAAGTACGGAACGTGCTTAAGCCACAACATCAAGAAGCCCAAGGTTCATACCGACTGCATGATTAATTATTCTGCCGTACGGACTTAAAATGCAGAGCCTACATCGTATATTACTGCTATGGCACACCCCCTTTGGAGGTCAGCAATGAATGATGAATTTCAAGCCCTTGTCAAAAATAAGACTTAGTATCTAGTTCCTCCACGTGCCAACCTTACTGTCATTGATTGCAAGTGGATTTTTAAACTGAAGTACAAAACTGATAGCTTCATTGATCGCTATAAAGCATGATTGGTCGCCAAGGACATCAAGTTACAGTATGGAGTTGATTATAATGATACATTCTGACCAGTAGTGAAACCTATCACTATTAGAGTCTTATTGTCTCTTGCAGTCTCTCGTGGTTGGTTTATTTGACAGATTGATATTCAAAATGCATTCTTACATGGCCATTTTCAAGAGGATGTCTATATGAAATAACCACCTGATTTTTTGACTCTTCTCATCCTACTTATCTTTCCAAATTCGACAAGTCATTATGTGGCCTCAAACTGGCCCCATGTGCCTGGTTTTCTTGTCTTAGTAACAAAGTATTACAACTAGGATTTTAGGCTTCTAAGGCTGATGTTTCTCTTTTCATGTTTAACAGAGGTGACATTTAGATGTATATTCTTATCTATGTAGATGATATTATTATTATGAGTTCTTCATCATTAGCTATGAATCGTCTACTCATTTCTTAAAGCTAATTTTGCCGTGAAAGATCTTGGCACTGTTGGATATTTTTTTAGCTTTGAAGTACATCATACTTCTACTAGCCTCATCTTTGACACAACACAAATACATCCAAGACCTGCTGCAGCGCACAAATATGACCTCCTCTAATAGTGTTTCGACACCTATGCTTCCCAATAACAACTTACACTTAAAGAGTGGCAACCCTCTCTCAGCTAAAGATACTACACGCTATCGCAATGTTGTTGGAGCTCTCCAATATTTGTCTTTCACTCGTCCAGATATCTCCTTCTCTGTCAACCGGGTATGCCAATTTCTGTCAGCACCAATGATGGCTCATTGGGTGGCAGTAAAAAGCATACTACGTTATCTTCATTCCACGTCTGATATGGGGCTATGCATCACTAAATCTGTGTCTTCATTGCTAAGTATGTTCTCTGATGCTGATTGGGTCAGGACCCAGATGATCGGCGCAGTACAGTTGGCTATGCCATTTTCTTTGGTGGCAATCTTGTTTCTTGGTGCTCTCGCAAACAACCAACTGTTTCTCGCACGAGCACAGAGGCTGAATATAAGGCCATCGCCAATACTACCACTGAAGTAATATGTATACAAGTGTTGCTAAGGAAACTTAGGATCTCTCAACTTCGGTCACCATCCCTATGGTGTGACAATATTGGTGCCACTTATTCTCTGCCAATCCCATATATCATCGTCGCATGAAGCATGTCGAGGTTGATTACCATTTTATTCATGAACATGTTGCCTCTCGCCAACTCGACGTTCGTTTCATCTCATCCAAGGACCAGGTGGCCGATATCATGACTAAGCCGCTTTCGGTTACTCCCTACTATGATTTACGGCACAATCTAAACCTAGTCTACCTCCGTCTAGATTGAGGGGTGTTAAATATAAAAGTGTGTAATCTATATTTAATAAGAGATTATCTATATTTAGAGCTGTACCTGCTGATTGCTGTTGGTCACGCTTGTAACCTTCCATGTATGTAATCCTCTATATATATATATGAGGTGGTTATGACCCATATAGATATCTAGCGTCAATTATATTAACAACTCCATCGACGTCACAGTGACTTAGGCGCTAACACCAGCAGGTCGAAAGCTCCAATGGACACGTTGACGTCGAGCAGGAGGCTGAGCTCCGACTGCGACATGTCGAGAAGATGCGTCATCGTCACATGGTGGTCAAGGTGGTCACTGGCAGCACCGGATCATCACGTGGTGGGAAGCTGGTCCTGGCCTTCCGGCCGTGGATACGGTGCGCCTCGGCGTCGTAGGCGCGCGCGGCTTTGATAGCGGTGTCGAACGTGCCGAGCCAGACACGGATGCCCTTGATGGGGTCGCGGATCTCCGACACGCACCGCCCCCACGGGCACTGCCGCATGCCGCAGTACTCGTAGCTCCGCCTCTGCCGCCGCTGGCGTCGCCTCAAAGCCTCTTAGCTCTACCCCGGCGAGCTTGCAATCACCGCTGCAAAAGCAAACACAGCACAAACACACGGGAGACTCTTGGAACACACTAATTCGGTGTTGCGAACTGAGAAGCATTTTCTAGTTTTCTTCTTCTTCTTTTATTGTCTGAATTACAAAGAGCAGAAGCTCTCGGGTGGATAACCACACACAGCGCTCGAACATGCCCATCCCCACATTCACGATGCTGTGTCCACAACCAGTCACTCCAGGATCATGCGCGAGCTATTCTCACCATACCCTCCTATGCGCACGGTGACCACAACCACGATTCTCGTGCACATGCAAACTGAAAAGATAAACATGCACAACTAACTAACTAACACATGCGCAAGGTTTACCAACAAAATCTCCTACTAAGACTTACGTATGGTCAATATATCAATGACGTTGATCTTGGAATGCAGCTCATAGAAGTTATCTCGTCCCGAAGCTTTCATCAGAATGTCTACCAACTCTTCAACCGTCCCGATGGACTTAAGTTTCACCCTATTCTCCTCAACGCATTCCCATATATAATAATACCTCACATCTATATGTTTACTACGGTCATAAAAAACTAGGTTCTTACTCAGTTAAATGACAGACTCGCTGTTGCTCTTCAATGCGATGGTGTTGCCCTTCTCGCCTTTGAACTCAACAAGGAATTGAGCCAGCCATACACCCTAGCAGGTTGCAGTAGTGGCGACGATGTACTCAGCTTCGCAAGAAGAAAAGGCCACCACTTTTTGCTTGTGAGACTGCCATGTGATGATACTAGAGCCGAGGAAGAAGAGAACGCCTGTGGTGCTCTTTCTTGTATCAACATCACCAGCTATATCACTGTCGTTGTAGCCAGTGAGTCATGCCTCCTTCTTCCTCTGGTAGTGGCAACCGTAGTGTAAGGTTCCAGCAATGTACCTCAACACTGTCTTCATGACCACCATATGCTCTATAGTTAGCTTCTCTATAAACCGATTGATGTACCCCACTGAAAACGCTAGGTCCGGTCTTGAGTTCACTAGGTATCGAAGAGAACCCACAATACTCCTATACTTTTGGCATCAATAGCAGGAGCAGAGCTAGACTTACTGTGCTTGAGTTGGCACTCCATGGCGGTATGACTTAGATTGCATCTAGTCAAACCGGCGCCTTCCAGAATCTTTGTAGCATAAGCACTCTAGCAAACGCTGATGCCACTCCATATCTGTGTTACCTCCAGACCAAGGTAATAGTGCAAGAGCCCGAGATCACTCATCTTGAAAGTCGCCTTCATCTCCTCCTTAAAGGCATTGATGCCACTTGAATCTCTTCTAGTAATCACCAGATCATCTAAATAGACACCCATGATGAGTCAGCATGCGCCCACACCGAGGAGGTAGACAATGTGCTCTCACATGCTACGCTAGAATCCGAGCTTGATCAGGGACTCATCATAATTCAAGTACCATGTTCACAAGGCTAGACAGAGTCTGTAGAGAACCTTGATCAGGTGGAGCACCTTCATTTCTTGTCCCTTTATCATGAACCTTGGTGGCTGCTCGACATAGATGTCTTTCAGGAGCTCTCCATTTAGGAAAGCAAACTTAATGTCCATATGGTGAACTGCCTACCCTTTGCTTGCAGCGAGTGCCAAGAGCAGCCACACAGACTCCAAGCGTGCCACCGGATGAACACATCATCTAATTAGATGCCCTGGTGTTGGACGTACCCCTTAGTGACAAGTCTAACTTTGAACTTGGTGACGAGCCGAGCTTCATCGCGCTTGGTCTTGTAAACCCACTTGAGGCCGATCGGTCGCACTTCTGGTGGTGTATCAACGAGCCTCTAAGTGTCATTCGTCTCAATGGAGGTAAACTCATCGAGCATGGAGTGGCGCTAGTTTTTGTGCTCAGGGCCTCCTTGAACGACATCGACTCGGCATCACTCGCCGGTAACAACTACTCCTCCCGCTCTCGTGCGGCGAGACCCAACAATATGGCTAGCCCAAGCACATTGTCAATATCATGTTACCAAAGTGGAGCCTCATCGTCGTTGTCTGTGTCCATTTGCTGTGACACACCAACACCAGGTGGTGACATGAACTCAATCGGGTCCGCGTCCTACCGCATGTGCGTGCCCAGCGTCATGCTCCCAGTGCCATACACTGGAGAGGCATGGGCTGATGGTGCTCTTGACATTGCGCTCCCAGTACCGTGCACCAGTGAGGCCTAAACTGATGGCGCTGGTAAGGCCAAAGATGTAGCAATAACTCTGGGTAATGTAGTCGTGCCGATCATCATTATCATGGTGATCGAACTAGGCAGCGGTAGGTGCTCGACGATAAAGTCTGCTACCATGCCATGCTGGCCCTCGGTCTAGGACCACTGCGCCGTCTCTTTGAACAACACCTCATGGCTGACGTGCACATGTCACGTCACCGGATCATACACCCGATATGCCATGGAGCATGGTTCATAGCCAACGAAGATGGTGTGTCTGCTCTTGTCATCAAGCTTCTTTAGGTTTGGCGTTGCCACAATCATGTGTGCGATGCAGCCGAACATGCACTGTCAGTCCAAAGCTCGTAGGAGGTCTTACCACCCATGCTCTTGGATGAGAAACGGTTTAGTAGACAGACGACCGTGGTGACCGTCTCGCCCTAGAATTCACCCAAGAGCCCTTTCGCCTTGAGCATGCTCCGAGCATTCTCGACCATGGACTAGTTACGGTGCTCAATGATACCATTTTATTAAGGAGAGTAGGGTGATGTCAGCTCGCGACAGAGTCTCAACTCAGTGCAATACTACTCGAAGTCCTTCGCCAGGAACTCTCCTCCTCGATCCATGTGGAGTGCATGAACCTACTTGTTGGACGTGTGCTCTACAGCCACCTGGATGCACTTGATCGCCATCGGTGCAACATCCTTACTGGGAAGCAGAGCCAGCCACATGTACCGAGAGCAGTCATCGATAAGAAGGAAAAAGTACAAGTTTCCACTCTGTGTCGGTGGCATGATGGGACCATAAAGATCGCCATGGAGTAGCTGTTGCACCTTCGACGAGTGGCCCAGAGCACACTAAGGGAATGGCGACCGCCGATACTTGCCGATGAGGCAGGCTTCACACACCTGCTCCACCTGGGTGAGCAGGGACATGCCGCGAACAAGGCTGTACCTACCCATCTTGCGTAGCATGGCAAAGTGGAGGTGGTCGAATCGGGCATGCCATACCCAATCTTCTTCATTCCTCTGTGCCACCAGACAAACCGGCCATGCAATATTGACGTCAAGCACGTATAGCCGACCTAGGTTGCGGTGGATCTTGGCAAGGAGATGCTGCTTCTCATCACGAACCCGCATCATGCCATCTTCAACCAGCACCTGGTACCTGATTTAGTCAAGCTGGCCGACGGAGATGATATTAATAGTGAGGTGGGGCAAGTAGTAGACGTTGGTGATGACCTAGTGCTCACCGTTCTTACAGGAGAGTAAGATGATGCCGATCCACTCGATGCGGGCAATGGAGCCATCCCCGAAGCGAATGGAGCCAGTCACACCGGCGTCGAGGCTGGAGAATGCCGCCCGCATCTCGGACATGTGGTTCGATGCCCCCATGTATAGGACCCATTGCTTCTGGTCCTAGTCCCCAAACTCGTCAAAGGCGACGTAGACCTTGTTCTCGGTGAAGTGTGGCTAGCCGTCGACAGAGATCAACGATGGAATCACCTCAGTTGGAGCCGGCGGCGGTGCATCGGATTGGGGATGAAACCCATCCTCTTGTACGGTACCAACAGCAAGAAGTACTATGGACTCATCATCGCCACATGGGTCTGATCCTGCTAATTCTTAACTTAGCAATCTTTGGCCCAGGGATCTTTCTTACCGCAATTCTTGCATGCATCATCAACGATTGGCTCCCCCGAGTTCGTTTCGACCCATGAGTTGCTATTGTTGCTGGCTGCGTGCCCATGACCTCTGCCTCAACGTTTGCCTCGACCGTCAAAGCTTGACCTGTCGCGGTCGGACTCTTGGTCCCGTTACTTGTAGCGCTCTAGCCACTGCTCCTGTGTGAGGAATAGCTTGGTGCTGATAGTCCACACCAATGTCAGTTCGTCGTCGGTCACCGCCTTGACCATCTTGGTAACCTCCTCAATAGAGAGTGTGTTGATGTTGAGGAGTGTCTCGATGGAGACAATAATATGCTTGTATCTTGGTCGAGCGACGGGAAGGTACTTAGCCACCACCTCCGGCTCTGGCTCTAGGTCGCTGAGGATCGCCAGGTGTTGCACAATGTTTGACAGCCACAGGACAAAGTTCTAGACCGATTCCCCATGGTGGAACATGATCTGCTCGTACTCGGCGCGAAGACTTTGCACTGTCAACTTCCAAACTCGTCAGCTTCCTACGCCTACTTGGCCGACAACTTGGTCGCTATGGTGGAAACCATCTCGGGGGAAACACGGCTGTAGATTGCCTCCAGTGTGGTGTAGTCGTCATTAAAGTTGAAGTCATCATGCTCAACGGCATCTCACAGGTGGTAGGCCTACATCTTCAACTTCATCAGCAATGATCATGACTCGTAATTTGTCTTCATGAGTTGTAGCGAGTTGCTAGAGCCGCTCTTCTCCCAGATCACACGCTTGACCATGACCTCTTGTGAACGGCATGTTCACGAACGGCGAGCATCGCGGGTCCGCGAATGGCATGACGACGAGCGGCTTGGAGACGGTGTGCGCCATGGAGACTTGCTGCCGGAGCCACTACCCTTCTCCTTCATGTCCGCCAGCGGCAGCAATCGGCCTCGACCCTTCAGAGACACCATTACGACGTGCTAGGCCTATCTTACAGCTCTGATACCAATTGTTAGTTATAGGCCAGCATTGTTGATGTCTAGTGAGCTTGCGAACACTGCTGCAAACGCAAATATAGCATAAACACACGCAAAACACGTGGAAACACACACTGGTTTGGTGCTGCGAACAATTGAGCAGCGTTTTTTGGCTTTCTTCTTCTCCTTTTATTGCCTGAATTACAAAGAGCATAAGCTCTTAGGTGGACAGCCGCACACCGCACTCCAACGTGTCCATCTAGGGTCACTCTAGATGCTGTGTGTACAACTGGTCACTCTAGGGTCATGCGCGAGCCATTCTCGCCATGCCCTCCTACGTGCACGGCGACCAGAACCATGGTGCTCATGCGCATGCAAACTGAAAAGATAAACATGCACGACTAACTAACTAACGCATGCGCAAGGTTTAAAGCCAACGCCGCCGCCGCTGCCTCTGTCGCACGGCCAAACCGAGAGCACGGCATCGGCATGGCGGCCATGGCCCCAGCATGACTGCACGCCCACGGGCCAAACATGCTCACGCTTTACCTTCACCTGAGCACGAAATGTTTATTTAATAAGAAGTTGCAGCTTCGATCGATGGAAACCTGAATGGATCAAGGCAACGCCGTCGTCTTCGTCGTCGTTGTAGTGATCGTCGTCGCCAGCCATGAACTCCTGGAAGGCAGCCTCCCAGTCGTCGTCCGCGTCGTCGCCATGCTTCTTCTTCCTGGCGTCATAAGCCTGGCCGTGGCGCGGTTTCAACGCCGCCAGCACCGGTGGCATGTCGAACTCGTTCGAGACCACATGGGATATTATCAGCTTCAACTTTAAGCTTGTGTTTTGTTGCTACTGATCTAGTAAGGTGTGTATCTGAGTATCTGCAGTGGAGACAGGTGAAATATATAGGTAGCTGTTGATAAAGGGGGTAGATCCACTACCACAAAAGACATCCGTTTAAACTTTAAACCGCTCCATCCCTATGACTTGAAAAAAAATGCCACCCCGATTAGTGATAAAAACTAACAAAGACAGATTTTCATCGCGGATCAGTAATGTAAGAGAGCGAAACTACAGTGGTGGTGAGCAATAAAATATTTAGAGCCCAAGCGAATATAGCTATGACAATTCTATTTCCAATCCTAATAGCAACATCAAAATTTTCTTGCACGTCCGCTGACGAGACTGGGCGGTCATCCCGTGTTGCCAACTACTGGCGTCGACACTACGAACTGACGCAAAGCACATAGGCTGCTCAGAGTATCGAACCACTCACGAAGCTCTCTCATTCTCTCTCGTTCTCTTCTCTCTTTCATGCCCGACTCTCTTAGACACCCTCTGTCATTGCAAGGTTCAGAAGGGAGGAAGAAAGACTCGATCGTAGGGAGGTCTGAGATGACAAGATCTAGCCACTGCACCCTCCCATCGTGTCTCACCTTTAAGGAGGTTTGGATTATCTACTTGGGTAGTGTTCACCCCAGAACTTGTAGGGATGGATCAAATTGGACAGAGCCAAAGGAGGTCCGATCTGATGTGAACGCTCAAACACGTCAAGATCTGTGAGATCTGCTTTCGTTTCAATGTAGATCCTTCGACTTGTCGGTTCGTTAGAGCATACTCCTGATGGTTTTACCAGGCATGCTAAAATTATGTTCGTGCCAAATCTCACAAACACGCCGAGGGCTGAGAGATCGGCTTGTCTCCAGTATAGTTCTTTCAGCTTTGTTGTCTGACGTGCACTTCCGATTGTCCTTTGGCTTCATTGATTGGTTTGAGACCGCACCGAGCTCATTCAACTTCATTGTCCTTTCGTCGAGGCGATGGACATGCAAATGCAAGTGTTCCAGTCAATTTCACCCTATAACTCATAAGGAGTTAAAGAGAATGGGTTATTCAAATGATGAGCCAATATGAACTCTTATTATTAGACGGCTACCGATAGGGTTGAGATAGTCATCAGTTATGTGCGACACATTCCTGCTATCAACTATCTGTCGTTAAGGACTAGAACACTTTTCCATCAGCTAGGAAGCCAATGAAAGCGTAAATAGATAGTGACAAAGAAAATAAAAGATACATCGACTGTAGAGCCACTAGTATTCTGAATATAAGAAATGCGTAACACTAGTCCATCAACTGCAAAACCAAGGCATAACGATTTCATCGACTATAAAGCCGATGGTACTCTAAAATAGCGTATTCAAAGAATAGCACATATGATCCTCCTATCGGCTGGTTGGTAATGAAGGCTATAGCGCTTGTTCATCGGTTAAAAAGCGGATGAATGTATATGTAGATTGGTAAGGAATAATATAAAAGATCCATCGACTGCAAACCGATGGCACTCTGAATATAATGTGAGATGAATAAGAAGGAGCAAGACCTGATCCCCCAAAAGTACGAGACCCAGTGACCACCGTGATAGTACCATTAGAGTTAGCCTCGATAGATTGGATCAAACTGAAAAAGTATGAGACTAAGGCTAATGGCAACGAGACGGTAGATGCTAAATCGAACGTGTGAGCGGAATAAAAGGGTGAACCCATCGGCTAGCTGAGCCATTGAGAGAAGTTCTCTGAAGATATGTATGTGTTGACTAAGAGGAGCCAATACACTAGACGTGAAGCTCAATGTGTAAATAACTCATCAGCTACGTACTCTAATGAAACGCCGAGTAAATACACTTTGGCTTACGGCTCAATCTAATATCAGCAGTCTAGTAGGTCATATCTAACCGATACAACACGAGACTGATCTAGCATGAGCTTGATAAGCCAATAGATTCCACGCTGATATGATATGGTATATTCGATCAGATTAAGAGGTTGAATCTAACCGATGCAGTATTAGAAAGATCGAATATACTAGGATAAAACTGAACATACCTTTTTGCTAAAGTTCGCACCTAATTGATGCACTTCTGCGTCGAGAGCAAGAACCCATTAGTAAAAAATCTAGATAAATTAAGGTGGTAATGCGCTAAAGAAGTATTTGAACGAGAGATGATTTATATTTTTTCAGGGTCTATATTTATATCCTAGAGTTATAAGAGTCTGACGCGGTTACAACATCCATCAAATATTTTTTCCAAAAAATATAATAGATAAATATCTCTAAAGAAGTTAATAAAACTAAATAAACCTATCTGTTTTTACAAGATATATAATAAAGTATCCGACTACTCCTACTCTTAGATAATCTTCTAGTAAACCGAATCATTTCTCGATCTATCCAATTAGCTTTCTGTATATTAATCGAATAGACATATCAGCTCTTCAATCTATTTATCAAATTTTAATATAAACAGATAGTATCTAATTGTGTCTCGTCTGCACGGCTCTAACCTACTACCCAATGGCACCCCTCTTCCTCTCCATGAACTAAAGGGTTACAAATCTGACCAGTACAAGCTTTTGGCTGACAAATTTGGCACAGCTCCACCCTCGGGGATGTCGAAATGTAGCGACACGACAGCCTTGTGATGGGCACGTATTGTGACCGCAGCAGGGATGGCCACTACAACGGTGCGGTGATGGCCAAAACAACGGTGCGGGTTGACTGAGGAAGGAGAGTGGTGAGTCTCATAAGCTCTGCAACATGACCTGTCGAATAGACCAGGCAGAGTTCTGAATCCTATCTAATAATTATGAAAATTACAAATAATTTGGTTTTAATTTTTCAAACACAATATAAATATAAATGCAGATGCTTATATACAGCATATGCTCACACCCTATAAATAAAATATAAGTAGGGTCTGCTCCTATAAGCATCTCCGAAAGATTAGTTCCATATAATCACCGTAAGCATCTCAATATGTTATGTGATGTAGTAAGATTAAAAAAACAATCTGTTTTGGAAAAAAAAGTGCTGTACTACGTTGTTTTAAAAACAGCGCCTTGCTAGATGAGAAAATATTACCGAGTCTGCCAACGGCGTCTTTGTGGCAGGCCGTCCAGATTGACTGGTTGTGACATTCATGCCTCACAAGAAACTCCAGACAATGGTTTGAAGGAAACTAATTAATTGCCCTAGATGAACCTAGATATTATATTTTTTTGGACTATTTAGGTGGTAGTTGCGATTAACACTGTTTCATCCTAGCAAATGATATCATGTAAAGATATATTCCTATTGGTCAAAGAGATAATAAGGTGCAGCTTATCGGAAACAAAACATTTTGTAGAGTCGGTCACAAGTAAATACATTATTTAGAGATTCTAAATTTTGTTAAACTACACGCGCTAGGATATATTCCGAGAGCAACCAAACTAATGTATTAATTAGCTCGTGGCACTGGAGTACTGTGAGATTTAACAGAACAAACCTCAACGATAGTGTCGGTCTAATTATGTTGGTCCTATACTCCTATTTTAATCTCAACCTCTTAGCTTCAAAACATTATAATTTGACTTCGATCAGCAAAGACCTTTGTGTAGAGGACACGTCTACCGCTAGCGGAGGGAATAGCAGAGTCAGAGTCTGTTTCCATTGATACAGTTTCAGTGTCTTCGATTGACTTAGTTCGTCTTATTTACTAGGCCCTCGTTCAAAAGTATTACTTTATCTTTCAAATATTATCAAAACTACTCGTTTCAATTTTACTCTCCTCCTTAATCTTTGTGTAAAAATCTAAAGGCAGTTGTTTAGGATGGAGGAGTAAGAACATGCAATATTTAGGATATATATATATATCCTGCTTATTTGCAAATTAATCTCTTCGAAAAAAATGTTTTATCTTCAATAAGTTGTTTCTATCGTTGCTATAGCCACATCAACGGTTTCACTTATGTGGCATCCTGTTGGGCTCATTTAAATAAAAGAAAGAAAATTTAATCATTTGATATGATGATACTCAGGCCTAATCAGCTAGATAAAAAGATGAAACTCTTAGAACGGTACGGGTGCAAATGAGGATGTATCATACTAGCAAAAGATGTAGCTTCTAACTCCCCTTTTGGAATAAAGCGAAACGTAAAGATATTTTTTATATGGTTAGATTCCCATTGAAGTTCCTATATGTTCTGTATAAGAAACAAATGCCACCCACAAATTTTTCAGAAGTTCTTATATATGAAATGGATTATATGGGATGTTTGAAGAAAAACTAACACAAGACGAGATCTCACGCTTGTCTTTTGTCATATAGTTACTGTCTTTTTTTCTAATGTTGCTAAGGAATATGATTTGCAAAACTCCCATAAATTTATCTCCTATATATTCAGCAACACGTAACATTCTACTGATATGTTTTCCTTTTCTTGTATTTTGTGAAACATTAGTTCTCAAATAGCAGCAGTAGTTTTAGACGAGAGCGGTTTTAAGGCTAGCCAGTGAAATGAACACGCTCACAGGAACCGTAATACTGGAAACCATGATAGTGTGTGCTCGCGTCAAGGCGTCCTCGTCCTCTAGCTTGCCCTGTCTAGCTTGGTTGGGTTGGGCGGAAGCTTCTGGAACCGCATCCAAGAAACAATAAGATCGATCAGCAAATGCTCAATTACTGTGGCTTTTGGTGGGGCCCAAGGCAACAAGTTGAGGGGCAGGGAACCAGGTTCAATGGAGGAAGGATGTCACACAGCCATGTCCCCCCCGCCCCGCCCCCCCCCCCCCCCCCCTCTCTCACCCACACAGTAAAAACTAAAATGATATGAAAAGAAAACAGAAACTTCTTTGGCACATCTTGCTCACCTTGGAGGTAGTGTACCTACTTACCTTGCACACAAATTGCCATGTTTATTCCAAGGTCTACCCTGATACATACTTTACTAGGTTGGAGTAATAAAGATGAAATGAATTGACCATTGCAAGGATTTTGTTTTCTTTATGTCTGTACGGAATCCTACAGGATATATCCAATTATTGGAGTTAGAATAACTTTGATTTGTCATGGTCATATGGTTCATAGGCAGTCTGAATAATAAAATTCAGTATCCCATATATGAATAGAATGCTTTCTTGGAATTTTTATTGATAATTAATTAGGTCTTGCTTTTTAAAGCTTACAAGGCAATGGAAAAGATCAGAAATATCATAATATATAATATTTTAGTTAGTGTATCTTAAATAGTTATAGCTGAAGGGATAGCCTATAATTCAACTATTATTTTAAATATCACCTACTCCCTTATCTACCATCACCCGACAAAGGTTTTATCCATTTTAATACCTTTTACATATCCATACATAAATACTATTTTTCTTATTAATGATTGGTTTTTCAGCAATAAGGGAGTATTTTTAAATAGACAACATTGCTCTAAGGTGCAACTTTTACAGAAGTACGGGTTTCAAGAGTGCCATGTAGGCAAGGGCAGTATCTACGTAAACTCTAAAAGAGCAAAGAAAATATTGCATTAGCAAATAAAATAATAAGACTACTTGAGAGTATTGTGAGCACACAATAACTAATGTGTTGTGTATATTATCTCCTAACTTACTAATATATGGATAAAATTAGAGTTATCAATTACCTCTACTATTTTATAAGGCCTTATCGTATTGGCCTACTCTCTCTCACTCCTCGTGATCTCCACCCTTTTTTTTAGAAAATTATAGTCCTCCCCACCCTATCCAATATTGTCCCTTGCGGTATAGTCATAGGTGATGCCCTATGGTTATGGCCTTTCCACTGTATCCCTTCCTTCCTCCCTTCGCAACTTATATCACCACCGTATCACTCTCTTCGTATAATTCTGGTGAGATTATGATGGCTCATGATGCTAGATCCATTGTCACTACCGTTACCTTCTAAGCACTTAGATGAGAGATGCCCTGCCATTAACACTAGCACACCACTCTTCTCATCTCCCACAACTAATCAAGGCAACACAGATTGCGACCTCTTTGCATTGATGCAATCACCATCCATCGTTGAGAATCACCATCTTGACCATCCATATTAGATAGGGAGACCCCACCCTAACATTCTTCACCACTTCGACCCCCACTCTAAACACTAATTTGTTGGCACTGCTACCACTAGAAGTCATTGGAGAAGGTACCGACACAAGGAAGATGACATTTACTACTAGAAAAACAATTTTCAAAGGCTGCAGGCTTTTAACTACGTAGGTCATGATAAAAGAGAACAACCCGCGTTAATTTTGCCAGAGGAGGAGGTCAAAGGCCACTTGTGTAAACAGAGTAGTGCAGGCAGTGGCCTAAGACAAATACCTACATAAATACAATGATTTTCATATATGGATGTCTTAGGCGACCTCCCATGTTAATGTCAAACACCATAAGCAAAGCATTAAAGGTAATGCATGAATTTATAAGGACGGTGGGCATAAGAGGCCTGCCTAGGTACATGTGTTTCCCTAGGCAGTGGTCTTAGTTACCCGTCGGTGACTTGTCATTTCATCTTTCACCCGAACTGCTTCCACTACTTGCACTTAAATTGGTCATAATGCAGGCTCCTCGAAAGTCGAACTATAGGAGTTCAGTGGCGTCCTCCACTACCACGCCATGCCTCTTCTCCTCCTATTCTCTAACTATTTTCTAATAAATTAACGGCAATGCATGTTTTCTCACTACACTCTCCCCCTCACTGTATTCTCCTCTATCTTTGGCCATGTTAGGCTCACCGTACCAACCATATTACACACCACAAGAGAGGAGGAGAAGATGGAGTTGTACATGGAGGAGGAGAACTTCTCCTCACCGCCACCATCACCTTGCGACGACTAGGGAACCGATGACAAGTACTTCTACAACTAGAACCTGCCATCCAAGGAGGAGGAGGATGACTATGATGAGGATAGCAGTGATGAGGCCAACGATGAGGACGAGAGTGATGGAGGTGGAGGAGGGTATGGAGGCAGCCAATGTAGCGGAGTTTGGCATGGCAATGGTGGCAACTATCGTGGTCATGGTAGAGGCCTTGGCTACCAGCGTGACCAACGTGGAGGAGGCACTACCAAATTCTGAGACAGAGCCAGAGTCATAGATGGTGCCAGAGGCAGCCCTAGAGCAACTGAGGTGGTGACTGATGTGACGTTGAGACTGACGGCCAGTGTGGAAGAGACACCTCTGGAGGTGGAGTCAAAGAAGAGGTCATCGCCGGCACATGCTCAGCAATGTTGCTGGTTCCTAGCACATCTAGCGAGTCAAGCATGACAGTGATGAAGAGGCCTATCACAAATAGTAATAGTTTATCTTTGTGGGAAGTATGAGTACTTAATTAGTATGTAATAGGTTGTTAACTTTAATTTTGGTGTAGTAGGCTTTGACATACTCAAGTTGGCCCAAGTAGTTTGTTACTTTTGATTATAATAGTCCCATCAGTGACAAGTGGACCCACTTTTTAATTACATTGATCTATGTGAAATACTTTTAATTATGTTTTGTGTAATTAATTAGTGATTACATTAAAAATACTATTTTCTGTGATAAGCCATGAGTTGAATTACGTTGTCTAAAAATATTCATCCGTTATATCTGGACTCAGTGTCAATTTTAATCTCGCCGACATGTGGACCCTGACCTTTTTTAGGGGCAGCTATCAAAACAAACACATGCACAAAGACTTTGTCATTGTATTTAAATAATTACATAAAGTTTAAAAATTTAGAGAAAATTTATATGAAATCCAATTGAGATGACCAAAATCATAGTGATCCTGACTATATCTCCTTTAGTTTTGATAGGTCAATACTTCCTTGATATACTAAAATTAGGATAGACACTCACTAATGGCTTGACTGGTAACAAGTGAAGTCAAATGTTATAAACATGACTGTCAGTGACCTAACTAATGCTAGTATTTTTAAGGAACAATAAACCAAACCAAACTGAAGTACATGTAGCAAGGAAAAAAGGGATATATTGTTCACCTCTATCGGACTACAAAGGAATTCTATATGAATTTTTCAAATTTTCATAAATTGTTTTCACAGGCAGCGACTTAGTTCAACCACCTGTCACAACTCTGTTCAGCCACCAGTAAAAATGTCTCAAACTATTCATGGGACATGCAGTCCCACATATTTTTCACAGGGTATTTTTACCTACATCCGTCTGTGTAAATCATTTTCACGCACCGTTTGTTAAGACATCTGCTTGTATAAACATACTCACATACTATAATTTCAGCCTGGGGTAGTTCTTTGCTCCAAGTCCTAGGAGTAGTTGAAAGCTTTTGTTCGCCTGAGAGCCAAAATTGCCTGCACCGCTATCGTTGCCATCACCTACTGCCACATGCACAGCATGTTAACACACCCCCACTGAATCTGCCAGTCTCGACGCAAATCAACCAGTTGAGCCGTCTTGCCACTCTCCCGTCGCTAATATCCCAGCTCTTAGTCCAGGACTAGCTCACACCCGTATTCATTCTTTTCTTGCCTTGTGCATCTTTTCTCCTCCGATACCGGCGCACCTCTGCGCTCATCGTCTCCATCAGCTGAACTCGTCCGCCCTCCATCGGCTGGACCCGTTCACCCTCCATCAGCTAGAACCCTCTCTCGGTTCCCGCTTTTCCGACACGCTCATCTACTGCCAGATGCGAACCTTCTCCACTCGTATCCGAGCCACTCCGACGTGTCCACGGATACGAATCTCTGCCTCCCGGACGCGAACCTCCTCGCTTCGCATCCGGCCCATCTTCGAGTTTTCACGTCCGCTCCACTCCTCTACCTCCACGAGTCCAAGGATGTGAAACTTTTCTTTACGGACGCGAATCTTTGTACGTCCGTAACCCACCCACTCTCTGACCTACCTACTCTGCCACCCAGCATTCCCTCAACTACTTCGCTGCCTACTTTTCATCGGCTAACCCCTCCCTATTGGCTGGTTGGCTCACCTTTCCTTCTCATCGGCTCACTCTCCATCGACCAATCACTCCCCTAATCGGCCGATTTCCTTTCTCATTGGCTTCTTCCCATTGACCTCTTACCCTCATCGGCTTCTTGTCCCTGTTACTCTCTTGTCATGGCTACCGAGTCAGCTCTTAGCTCCGGCACTGTTCCAGTCGCTGAATCTACTCTCTAGACCACACCTCGAGCACTATATCGCTAATCTTCTCACCTCCCTACACCACTGTCAACATAAAATCTCACGTTCCCATCTCTCTTGACCTTAACGCCAACTACTCCAAGTGAGTATTTTTCTTTAAATCCCTCTGTAGAAAGTTTGACCTCCGGTCACACATCGATAGCTTCGCTCCACCTCGACCCGATGACCCCTAGTGGGACATCGCCGAGTGCTACGTGCACAGCTGGTTGCTTGGCTCGGTCGATGACTCTGTCCTCAACCTCGCCATGAAGGACACCGACCCCACCGCCCGGGATCTCTAGGTGGCTATCGAGCGGCTCTTCCTTGCCAACAAGCAGCCGCGCTCTATCTTCTTACTCAACGAGTTTCACTCCATGGTATAAGGAGACTCCTCTGTCTCCTCATACTACCAGCGCCTTAAGGTAAAGGTTGTCGCTCTCCATGATATCGGTCACCCTGTGGTTGACTCCCAACTCATCCTCGCCCTCCTGTGAGGACTCAACCCATGCTTCTCCAACATCGTCGATGACATCTATAACTCCACACCCCTTCCATTGTTTGTCTAGGTCTATGACATGCTAGTTCTCAAAGAACTCCGTCTAACCAACGACAAGAAGACCATGGCTCACACAGCTCTCCTCACCGCAGCCGATCATGGCTGCCGATCCTCCTATGCTACCGCCACCTCTCGTGACTCTGGCGGCCATGGGCCTAACCATGGCAACACAGCACGCACCGATGCCACTGGCAAATGCAAGGGCAAGGGCAAGAGCAAGAACTAGCACAGTCCGATGCAATTGCGACCTGCTCTAGTTCCTGCCAAGCCTGCCAGTCCCATGGGTCCGTGGCTCTACTACAACCCATAGGCACCCTAGCCCTAACTGCACAGTCCTATCGGTTGGCAACCAGGGGTTCTCGGCGCCCATCCTCAGGCACACCTGACATCGGTTCCCACCCTGCCGCCTCAGCCGATGCTATCGCCACCACCCACCCAGTCGGTTCCCGCCTGGAACTAGGCTAGCCTCATTACCACCCTCAACCAGATGACGCTCCAACCTCAGCACCCTTGGGTGCTGGACTTTGATGCGTCCTCTCACATGGCGTCATCGGCTGGTATACTCCGCTCTTATCATGCCTCCTTCTCCCCCTTTGTCACCATCGACAATGGCCACTCTCTTCCTATCCAATGCCATGGTGACTCCTTTCTATCTACACCCACCACTAACCTTCCACTTCACAATGTACTCATTGTTCCCTCCCTTATTCACAATCTAGTATCTGTTCGCCAATTCACACGAGATAATAATTGCTCAATCGAATTTGACGCTTCTGGTTTCTCTATGAAGTATATCCCAACCCGCGATAGATCCTTCGCTGCAATAGTGGCGGTGACCTCTACACTATCCCCACTGCGTCATCCACTCCACACGCCAGTGTCACCCTCTCCACAAACCTCTGGCATCTTCGCCTTGGCCACCCCAGCCCTGACGCTGTCGCCAACCTCCGTCGCAGTGCCTCCATCTAGTGTACCCATAACAGCTCCACCGTTTGCCACTCGTGTCAACTTGGCAAACATGTGTGACTGCCCTTTTCAAATTCTATATCTTATACCTCGTGACCGTTTGAGCTAATACACTGTGATGTATTGACTTCTCCAATTAAGAGTGTCTCTGGTAATCAGTATTATCTTGTAATACTTAATGATTATACATACTATTGCTAGAGTTTTTCACTCACCAGCAAGTCCGAGGTCGCCTCCCACCTAACTAACTTCACAAACTCTAACCAGTTCAACATTTCCATTAAAGCTCTACAAGCCGATAACGGTACGGAGTTTGTCAACCGTACTGTTCAAACCTTCCTCACCTCCTAGGGCATCCATCTACACCTCTCCTGCCCCTACACCTCTCCCTAGAACGGCAAGGGCGAATGCCTTCTTCGCACTCTTAATAATATAAGTCGCACAATGCTGCTTTATGCCCACCTACCTGTAACTTACTGGGCTAAAGTACTAACCACTGCGACTTACCTCCTCAATCGGTGACCATGCTCCTCCGTTCGCCACAATATTCCATACACTCTTCTATACCGCACAGCGCCCGACTACTCCCACCTACACGTTTTTAGATGCCTCTGCTACCCAAACCTTATCACTTTCTTGGCATCTCTGTCACACACTCTTCTCACGGGCTCTTCCTTTCCCAGCGCCAGTACACCATCAATCTTCTTCAGTGTGCGGGCATGGCCGAATGTCACCCCACGGACACTCCGGTCGATACTCGCGCCAAACTCTCCTCTGCCGATGGCTCACTCATCGCTGATTCCTCTCAGTACTGGAGTCTTGCTAGTGCTCTCCAATACCTCACCTTTGCTATCCAGCAAGTGTGCCTTTTTATACATGCTCTACGCGAACCTCACCTCGCGCTGCTCAAGCGCATCTTCGCTACGCGAATGCCACACTCTCCAGCGGGCTGCACCTCAGCTTTAGCCCCATCGACTACCTCACCGCGTACTTCGACGCGGATTGGGCAAGCTGCCCAACTCTCAACGCTCCACGTCCGGCTACTACGTCTTTCTCGGTGACACTCTAGTCTCCTAGTTCTTAAAACGCCAGACTACAGTGTCTCGGTCCAGCGCCGAAGCCGAGTACCGCACCATCGCCCATGCCGTCGCCAAGTGTTACTGGCTTCGCCAGCTTTTTCCAGGAGCTCCGTGCACCTCTCTCCTCTGTGACCATCGTCTACTGCGACAACGTCAGTGCTATCTAGATGACTGTCAACCTGGTTCATCATCGACGCACGAGGTACATAGAGATAGACATTTATTTTGTCCGTGATAAGGTTGCACTAGGATAGGTTCGGATGCTCCATGTATCATTGGTGCACCAGTTCGCCGATATTATGATCAAAGGCCTCACTATGCCTTTCTTCACCAGTTTTTGATCTAGTCTCTGCGTCTGTTCCCCTCTCGCTGCGACTGTAGGGGGTGTTACACCGTTAAACCACTGGACTATATATATATATAGACCCGACCCTCCTGTATAGTGTTAGAGTCTTAGTTATTACACCAAGCAAAGGTCTTGATTTTGGGAAGAATTAATTTGTTTTTCCAAACCTGTTTCGGCAGTTAAAGAGTTTGAGCGTTAACCCTGAGGAGGATTCTGTTTTTCTCTTTTAATTACTTCCTTGTAAGCACTCTTTGTGGTACAAAGATCATTGGGAGTATGTTTCCAGCAAAGCTTATCTTCCAAATCTTGTTGAAAAATTTGTACCTGTAAAATCTTATTAACAACACGTTCATCGAACAAAGAGTTTGAATTGTAAACATCCCATGTTTTGTTGGGAGTCCAGTGATCAGCCACCAGAGTAGGCATTTGAGCAGGGAGCATGTCAAGGCTAATATGACCATGTATATCAGAGTCCAAATTACACTATGGTTGGCTCCAAATGGAGACCTCGCCTAGAGCAACTTGCTCGGTAAATCTCTAAGCATTTTCCTAACATTCAGAACAGAGCTCCAGAAAACTGATTTAGGTGTGTTAGTTCGAGCATTCCAAAAGGACGAGTTATTGAAATACTTACCTTTGATAATTTGTGATATCTCATCCTCTAGATTTGTGACTATTTTCCACGCTGAGTTTAAGATTAAGCTCTTGTTAACAGCTTGAACGTCCCTGGTCCTCAATCCTCCCTCATGAATAGGCCTGCAAATGTCCTTCCAAGATTTTGAACACATTGGCTTTTTCTGTTGACCATCCTGTATACCTGTTCACCAAAAATAGCTTTCTAGGAAGAAGAATTGTGGCCATATAATAAATAGGCAAGGAAGAGAAAACAGATTTGATGAGAGGCAGCATGCCTGCATGAGGAAGCTTATTGGCCTTAAGAGCGTCGAGCTTGGCCCTAATTTTATCCAAAATAAGCATGTAGACTGAAGCTTTATTTTTATTAGTGATATAAAGAGGTGCCCAAGATGCTTGGTAGAGCTATCAATAACAGCAACAGGAAAGATATGTTTAATGACAGTTTGAATTTGCATAGGAGTAACTTGCGGAAAAGAATAGCTGACTTGTCCGAATTTGGAGTTTGGCCTGATTTTTGATAGAAATTGTTGATGATGTTTTTTATTTGAGTTGCTTCCTCCTCTGTGGCTGAACCTATAATTATTAGATCATTTGCATATAAAAGAGGGTGAATGACGGGCCCAACATGACCAAGACGAATGCCCTTCAACATATGATTGATATCCTCATTCCACTGTTCTGATAATTTGTTAAGAACGCGATAGGGAGAAAGAGAACAACCTTGACGAATGCCTCAGTTGGCATTAAAAGCACCATATGATTGGCCATTGATTGTGATAGAAAAGGATGATGTTTTAATGCAGGCTAGGACAAGATCGATGAAATTACTATGAAAATCTTTACGTTGAAGAGTTGCCGCTATGAAGTCCCACTCCAACTTGTTAAAAGCCTTAAAAGATCTATCTTCAACAGAAAAGCATTAGTTTTATAAGATTTGAGACTAAAAGAATGAACAATTTCTTGCACTATGATGACGTTGTTTTGAATTCTTCTCCCTCGAATGAAAGCATGTTTAGATTGACAAATAAACTCAGCCAACTTGACTTTAATCCTAATAGCAAGAGATTCAGCAATGATTTTGTAAGGAACATTGCACAAATAGATGGGTCTAAAATCAGTCGGAGAAGAAGGCATGTTTTTCTTAGGAATAAGAACGATGTTAGTTTTATTCAAATCAACAAGGAGAGTTCCAGAGTTATAGCAAAACCTATACAAGATTCATTATGTCATCCTTAATACAGTTCCAGGAAGCTCTATAGAAGGCTACATTTAGACTATCAGGACCTAGTGAAGCACTTTTCTTCATTTCCTTGATTATTTGCCAGATTTCATCCTCATCTGGGACCTGCCAATCGATCTCCTAATTTGCACTCTCTTGTGGGACATATTGAGAATTATCCCCAACCTGTCTATCTGCACAAAAAAAAAATTGCAATATCATCAGGGTTAGAGATTAAAGAGCCATTAATCATGATAGAAGTGATCCTATTCTTCCTTCTCCTCTAAGTAACGACTTTCTAAAAGGAAGAAGTATTCCTATCTCCATCTTTCACCCAATATTTCTTAGCTCTTTGTTTATGAAACTTAGAAAGCTTTTGCGTCAGGTTATCATGTTTAACTGTGAGCACTTTCTCCTTTTCAACCATATTATGTCTTTCAGCTGAAATTTGCACTAGTAGTATTTCTTCTTCAGTGTTAGCAATCTGCTGCTGAAGGGATTTCTTCTTTTTACTCCATTTCATCAGGCCGAAACTTAGCTTCTTAGTATTTGCCACATACGAAAGGTTAGAAGCTCTGGTCTAGGTGGCTTTTGATTGTTCTTGAAAATCTTCTTCCATGAGCCACCAGTTCATAAACTTGAAAGATTTCCTGGATCTTCTGAAGCTTGGGATCAATAGAATAAAAATAGGAGCATGATCACCATAAATCAATGGAATGTGATAAACAGTAGTGTTATGAAAAATAGTACACAATTCCACATTAGCCAAGCACCTATCAAGCCTTTTGTAAACCACATCCCTACCACCTCATTCCAAATTCTACTAGTTTCTTGGTGTGCAAGATCATCATATATAAACAAGAGGTTAAACATGGTGCCATTGGTAATATAAACACCAACTTCTAATATATAGTTCATACTACTTTACACCACTATAGGGTCCACCAAACTATTCCCCGAAAGCCAATAACCACCTATCGACTGAACCACTGGAACGATATATCTATTATCTACTTAAAAAACATCATTAAGATCAATTGTAAAGATGGAATCATTTTTTATTTCTAAAATGAAAATTACCTGCGATAGAGTAGAGGCTATGATACGGTGGAGTACTGCATCTTTCTACTAGTAAGGTGCCCATCGATACCTTGACAGTTCCAGCTAAAAAGAGTCAAGGTGTCCGTGCAGCCGAGAAGATTAGCACTGTAGCCCTCCAAGCATCCCTCCTAGGTTTAGCTACAGTGAATACACCATCTCTTGTAGCTTTCATTAAGCTCTTTAATGGATGGAGACCTGCTCCTATACCGTGCATCAGAGGGAAGTTGAACAAGCAAATGGGGATGGGCGTGGAAGAGATGAAGAAAAGTAATAGAACTATGGCAAGATGGCACGAGATGAACACAACGGTGTGAATGGCATAAAAGAGGCTATACAAGATGGAGATGAAAGGGAAAACTACTAAAGGAAACTAAACAGGTGGATTAGAGAGTGGAAAGCACAAGAAAGAAGAGAGATGGTAAAATCTATAACTAGATCTTGGCAAGGAGCCAACTACCGTAGGGCTGACTACAGCAAAGTGCCGATGAGATTGAAGGGGAGCAGAGTTGGGTGGAACCGACCTTGAACTTCAACCAGAGGAAAGGTGGCCATCAACGTCGAAGGATGAGTAACGGAAAAATCGCCCGTCCTTGTGGAGCCTCTCCCTCAACTCGTTGGGTTTGTTTTGACTGATATAATTAGGCCAGTAAACAAAAATTATCATAACTTGCTTTTGGAACTTGTAAAATATGTTAACCTCTGGATTGAGCATTTTGAATCAACTTCATGACTGATAAAGTATCACTACTGATCATTTAAACTTTTCGCCCAAACCAAAGTGAACAAGCATACCACTGTTAGTTAATGTATTAAACTGGTATTGACATAACATTGATGGTTCAAAGATGGATTTTTTAAACCGATAATGACAATATTTTCTATAATAGTGTGCTCCCAGTCCAACCCAAATAGGAATGGTCTCACTGGGTAAAAAAGTACAACAATTGGTAGGCTTCTACCATTGTCATTGCCAAACGACTGTTGCATTTATTTTATTGAGGGAGAAGAGTGGAGATAGGAGCTATGTTTCATATAGCATGTTATGTCAGACTTTTTGCTTTAATATTTAATAATGTAAATATATATTTTTAGAGTTTAGGGTTGTAATAGTACTTGACTGCAGGTGAAATAATTGTCAGTCTATTTTACTTACTTTAAATCATGGTGGTTTGGGAGAGTGATGATACAATAGTATCTTTGTTAAGTCAGTTTATTATTTGCTCTCGTAGCTTTGTGTTCCCGTGGATGAGCTTTTGAGTAGAATGGGTTTCTTTCGGGAATAGGTTATCCTCTTGGGCGGAAAGTTCTGGAACCACATCGCAGAAACGATAAGATCAGTGATTGTCCTATGGCTTTTGGTGGTCCCCAAAGTAACAAGTTGGGGCAGGGATTGGGTATCAGGATCATGATAGGAGGACCGGAAGCAGCGACGTCAACAGAAACATCTGTGCCTCAACTTGGCTAGCTTTGGGGTTCCGTTCCAAGATCCTACTCTGACGGCAGCGCTAGCTAGAATCCTCACTGTTGGTGTGCTGAGATGAACCTCGAACTGTATTAAGAAATGGTTCTCACGACGCGCACTTACTCACTGTTCTGTCAATTTAAGTATACAGTACTTCGATTTTGTTATAAAATAGAGTACGTTTGGTTTTGGTACCTATCAAAATATTGGTATTGGTCATATCTAAACCTATAGAACATATTTTCACTTCCAAATTTAATAGTGCAGTGTTGGTAGTACATAGAACAAAAATATTGGAAGTGTGCACAAATATTGGCATTAAACAAAAAAAAATTATGGGGGCAAAAATAAGCTCCAACATAAACCAGCCCATATTCCATTGGTATCAGTCTAAAAATGAGTATATCCATTCACCAATATATAATATATACACGTACATGCATGGAATGCCAAGATCACAAGATCAGAAATACTGTAATCCTTATTTTTGGTAGGGAAGAAGTTATATAAACGTTTGTCAATAACCCAGCCCATCGCTTAGCTCGGGTTAATTTTTTTTAGGGGGATAAACTCCTTGGATGTGTTTTTTAACCGGACAATGACCAAACTGACAACAAATTGTTCCACTTGCGCTGAACCCTGGTGTGTCAGAATGAGTCCAGGACGGCGGGACCAGAAGAACCGCATGGTACAGGATGCTCCACTTGCACTCAACCACTTGCTATGAATCCAGCGGCGGTGGCATCCCTCATCCAGCAGAGGTATCTTATATACATACTTTAAATTTAAATATAGGTCGTTTTAGATTTCACAAGTAATTTTTAAATGTAAAACAATTTAGAACCTCTACGTAGTTTCTGTAACTACTTCCTCGAAAAAAAAAAACCTTCTACGTACTAAATGGTGCCTCTCCTATAGATAAATATAAATGATGTCTTCTCCACATAGTATAAATGATGGTAAACAGATGTTAAAACGTGTTAGACTTAAAACTAGAGAGAGGACTATCAATCTATATATCTATAGTGATTGCTCTAATACTCATATAACTAATGTCACATGGGCAAATGCACGCCGTGTCTTGTGGATGCATAGGACACCATTATAAATTTTACTAATTTTCATGTAGTAGTACATGTATATACACCAACGACATCAGATATGTAATAGCTATATATATATATAATATTACAATATTATGTTTGGAACATCCCGCTAATATCATTTTACATTTGACCAAATCATCCTAGGAGGAGTGAGCAGCATTATTAAGAAGTAGACTATGAGGTTACGGTGCAGCTAACCGTTGAGGCAGTCGAACTAAGAGGATTTTACAACACAACAAATACAACCTTTCAAGTAGGTTTAGACTTTTAGATCTTAACGAGCTCTAGGTAGAAAATCTAAGAGGCCCTGATCTACCCTAACTTTGTAAGCTCCCCGCCTTTAGCTAGATCTAGCAAATCTAATAGTTTTAAGTGATGAATCCAACCTTATGTGCCTTCATGAGTTCTCCAGTGTTAGATCCAACTGTCCCGTGCCTCCACGAGCTTGTTGTCATTGGTCTTGCTAAAAGAGATATAGAGAGAAAAGGGTGTGAGAGAGGGGAAAGGGAGTGTTAAGAGTCATTGATCTTGTCGCCTCAGGCTGTTGGTGACTTAAAACCTTAGAGACTCTAATTAATTACATGACAACTTAAATTGATATGTGGTGTTACCAAATGTTGTCTTCAGGAATAAAATCTGTTCAACAGTGCATATCATGAAGTTTGAAACAAAAATCAACGGTGAATCATCACTCCTTACCCCTTCGTGCTTGCTTTAGGATTCGTGGTCTGCACTGTACACAAGAGCATGGAAGCCCATCTCTATCGAGTATTCCTGATCATTGTTCGTCAAGATGACACTAGGTAAGAATATCTGGTAAGACCAATCCTGATCACAAAAGGAACCAAACATTATTTGACGTGGATGAAAGTGGAATGCTAGTCCTGTATAAAATTTCAGCACTGCATTAACTACATACCATTAACCTTATATCAAATATACCTTTTTTTTCTACATAATGTTTGGACAACTCCATCAATGCACATACATGTTTTTATTTTTACTAACTATATATTTATAAAATAATCAAAATCATAGAAAATATTTTCACATTAAAAAATCTAATCAAAAACCTGTTAAATGACACCTTAAATGACACAACAGGTTGTAAATGTAAAAAACTATTTACACATACCCTCTTTCCTTGACTATAAGACGGAAAAAGCAACCATCTATTATAGCCTTGACAGAGAGGGAGTGATAATAGATCACTCATGTAAAACAAATATGACGGCTAACCACCTATGATAGCCGGTTGTATAAATTTGTTGGTTTTCACAAGCAAATTTCTTAAGTAACCATCTACTTTAATTTTTAATTTGTATTTTCACAAGTGGATATCTCTATAAAAATCTATATATTTACACAAGCGGTCTAGGTCCTTTGCAAAAATATATTTCTCTCGCGCCACTATTTCAGCTACTTTTACTTCCATGAGTGATCACTTAAGCTCCTCATAAGTTAAATCGTCAGAGACCGGTCGCATCCCCAACTGC
Organism: Oryza coarctata; assembly: GCA_030770085.1. Taxonomy (NCBI): domain Eukaryota; kingdom Viridiplantae; phylum Streptophyta; class Magnoliopsida; order Poales; family Poaceae; genus Oryza; species Oryza coarctata. The sequence continues at coordinate 4,601,820 of CM061479.1, forward strand.
TATACCACGCCTGCTCATCTTCTATTCTCTGTCTATTCCTAATAAATATGGGGCACTGTGGCGGTTCTATCCGCACTTCTACATTTTCCTTTCACCTCTCTGTTTTTGATGGATATAGTACGTATGAGTAGGCATCTGGTGGGGCCCATCTGTCTGCGTCCTTCAGGGATGTATTAAGTCTGCCCATCCGAATGGTTATGGCGATATCTGATTATATCAAATATGCAGTACAACGACGGGCTTGTTGCAGCAGTTGCTGCCGTATCTCCTTAGAGACTGCCTTCCACTTGCTCGCTGTGGGACCCGCATGGGGACTATGGACATCTCTTTACCTAGTATGTACATACGGACCACATGGTTTTGCTAATTAATTTACTGAAGTGTATAGTGTCAAATCACCTGAAAAATCCCATATATTTCAACCACTTTTCAGGTCAATAATCCTCCGTGATTCATGGAAAAACATACCGCCATGCTCCTCTCTCATGCCACCTATAGTTTTGATGCCACTTAACAATATTATTAAAATCTACTCTTTCTCCCTAACCATTCATCCTCCCAATGTTTTTCTCCAAGTCCATGAAACCCATGTCCCGCTAGATCTGCCTCCTAACTCTTGTTGTTGTCAACCCTGCTTGCTAACCTTACCCACCACCAGTCCAGATGCCATCCACGGCCATTATTATAGGAATGCTCCTTCTTTCTCCTTACTCAACTCTACTCTTGCTTTGACCCATGCCCCAAAACCTAAACTTCTTTGATAGAGTTCTGAGGCCATACGTTGCCAATGCCAAAAAGTCACTGCCACCGTCACTGGTGATTCTTCATCCTCTCCCCCGCTAGAGCTTGAAACCCAATGGCCAAGGAGAAGGTCACCTAAGACCTTGCAATTTGTGGATATTTGTATATTAGCTAGAATTTAATCTTGTAGACACCTCTTTTTTAAAAGTAAGATAAGTGAAGATGAGACAAAGATGTGTTGGAGAGGGGACATGCGATATTTAACATAGAGATTTCATAGTGCCAAAGCCTTTTTATCTACATTAGCCATAAAAGTGGACCAACCTATTATAATTTCTGCTAGGCTCATGCGCATGTTTAATTTCCATGGAAAATGCTCACCATTGCACACCTGATTTTAGATCAAATATCGGACACTCGTCAACCCATGGCCCAAACATCTAAAGAAGCACCCAATAACTCTACACACATTAAGCCCATATACACATAGGAGCTTATCCACATTTGGAAGTGGTGTCAACCACCCAATGCTTATCCCATCCTTGCATCTTCCCCTCTGTCTCTAATTGCGGCACATATCTAAGCTTTGATCTAATGTTAGTGTCGGGCAAAGAGGCAGCACCTCTCCATCGTGTTGTTAGTGTTGCATGAGATGACGGTGCTTCTCTTAGTTATTAGCACCATGTGAAGCAGCCATGGTGGTAGCTGGTTGGTTGGTGGCCACACCAACGCACGGAGGTGCATTGAGCTGTTTGATCCTTTACCCTCCACCATGACTTTGCTAACCGGTATTCCTTGCCACATTGGAATGAAGGAAGAAGCAAAATCTAGATATGTAAATTTTGTGAATTTTTTACGTTTTGGTAGATGTAAATTGATATTTGAATTGTTGACACTTGGTGTTTCATACACTATAGCAAAATGATTCAATAGTGATTTCGATGATTTGATGATTATTTTTGTTGATATTTTAACTGTCATTTCACACGTGATAGAAAAAAGTTTCAGTTAGGGTTAGTTGGTGTTGCATATGTTTTTAACATTATTCATCTAGTGATGTTTCACTTCTTCTATTTGGAAGTTTCACTTCTCTTTGTTCAGGTTTTGGATGCTTGTTGCACTTCCAGTATTTGGATATGTCACTTCTTGTATTTGAAAGTTCACTTCTTCTATCTTGATGTTTCAATTCTCTTTGTCCGTATCTTGCAACTTGTTTTTTTCGATAGTTCAATAAATATTTTTGTGATGTTTGAATAGTTAGAACTCAATGTTTTATGCATGATAGAAAAACAATTCATCTCTTAGTTATTTTAACAAATATTTCAATAGCTCAGTATTTTTGTTTCTAAAGGACCAAAAATAATGATCAGAGGGAGTGAATGAAAGCCTTAACTTTTAGTATAGTTATTTAAAGGCTATCCCAAAATCAAACCTAAAAGGCAGTCACAACTAGATCTATAGGTTATCTAACTAATAGATGAGCTATCTTAGAGAGATCATCACCTAAGACTTGAATCAGTAAAAGGGAAAAACACATAAGAGAAAAACACCCCAGAACTTCTTGCCTAGATCTATGAACTCGTGTGAAGCTAGATGTTTTTCTCTGGTTGAAAGACTCAACTCACACCCTAGTTCATCTCAAGTAACTAGATCTGAGTCAAAAACCCCTAACACTCAGAACCAAGAATGCGAAGAACTTGAAGAACACTGAAAGGATCTGAGTAAACTCCACAACTAGATTAATCGATGAACTCGTGATGAGTAAGATGATATCTTTTAGTGACAAACCTCAACTCATGTCCTACTTCATCCCGAATGAACAGATCGGAGCCAAAAGAAACAAAAGCTCAGGTTTAACCCGAAATGTCGAAAGGGTTAAACCAAGAACGGGAATAACACAGAAGGGATATCTATAAACACCTCAACTAAACTGATCTATAAACTCATGAGGAGTAAGACGATTATCTCAACTCACATCCTAGTTCATCCAAAAGAACAGATCTGAGCCAAAAATCCCAAAGCTCAAAGATCAACCCTAGATATCAGAAGAGTTAAACCAAGAACGCAAAGAGCATCATCAAGATTTAAGTAAAAATCTTAAATAAACCGATCTAAACCAAAACCCCCAAAACTCAAGATCCAGACCAAAACATCGGAAGTAGAAAAGCACAAACCCAAAGAACATCGACTAGATCTAAACAATAACTCACATATCAAATCTCAAAGGACACCTGGAGGTTAGGGCCTCCATTCCCACATACAATCATTAGATCATGTACACAAATGCATTGGATTACAGCACAGTAAATAGATCAAACGGAGAAAACCCTAACTTAGAGACTTGACGGACTCGAGAAGAACGAGAGAGAAAGAGAAATGAAAAATGCAAAAAATGAAAACCCTCGCACTTGCTCGCGACCCTTCAGCCCCACTGACGCAGCACTATCTTCCTTTATATACCAGTGCTTCATGCGAAATTCCAATTATGCCCTTTCAGTATAACAGGCTAGAATAGTATTCATAGGGCATAATGGTCCAACTCTTTTTCAGGCGAGCGGACGGCCATGCTTCCTGCACAAATTTGCTTCGTCTTGGAGCAACCTTTGTGATTTCGTCACATGCCGCCCTGTTCCTCCTCGGAACCTGGATTTTGAGGCCAAATCCACGAAGCCAACACGTGTTCGACCTCCGCTGAGATCAACGCTGTCCTCATCACCCATGTATACTTGTACTTGTCAATGTCTCTAGGTGCCAGCCATCACGGTTGATCCTCCGGCGCTCCGGTTACTCAGTCCAAGTCTCATGTCCGTCCTTCACCGCTTTCGGTCTGTCGGCATGGTCCATCTCTACTTGACCTTTATCTTGCCATCGACCACCGCCTCCGAGCTCTAGACCTGCACACCAAAACCCACAACACATGTTTCCAAAATACACTCAATCCGAAGTGTCAGTACGCTGACAATCACTCATCAATACAACGAAACATAAGGGCATCAATCTTGTGTTCGGAGTTTTATATCATATGGACCAATGTTTCATGGCAGATAACTAAAACAGTTTGACCACTTGATTTTGCTTGCAATTCGTCGATTACTCGACGCACAATCTTATCCTTCTCATATCTGCTTGGCTCATCCACCCATTTAATTTCTACCCTTCTTTTTAACCTTCTAATATCTCAGAAGGGTCACGCATCCATGGTAAAAAGTTGATGATTCGTTATAGTTAATTAAATTTATAAAGATACAATTCTAAGTTCATAAGTAATCCTCTCCTTTAAAGCGAGCTACTAGTGCATAGCATACTGTTCAAACAATGATATACTTTATGTGCTAACATTAGCATAAAACCTAAGTACCAGACCCAATACCCCAATAGCATAGTATAAAACCAAGTAGCAGTCTGACACTACACCTGGTTCCCCTAGGCATCATACCCATTACTGGGATCTCAGATATAGTATGTGGAGCTAGGGCATGGTGACCCTAGGGCGGTGCCCGTGTTCCACAAGATGCATGCAGCAGTATAATACAGCAGTATTTAAGCACGGCCCCTAGCCATATACAGCGTATAGTTAATAAATGTACTTAATCTGATTGTCTAATGGAGGATAAATCCAAGCCAACTGGCGAAGCAAATATATATTCACTCAATCACATGTATACAACCTGAATGCAAAGTTACAACTACATAACTTTCGACCTCCCATCATCTTTTTTCTGAATAATACTAATTTTTAGATAATACTGGCAACATAGTGTGACTTATTGAAATAATCTCTTACACTGGTCTTCCTATCTGTAAATCAGGACTTGATGATAGGTTGATTACGAGCTCTCGCTGTTGGCTGACCGCTGATAGGATCGAGCTGATCATTCGGCCGTGTCTGGATGGCTCTTGCTATCAGTTGGTCATCGATAGGGATCGAGAAACTCTTCCATCGGCTAGGAAGCCGATGAAAACGTAGACAGATATCGACAAATGATATGATGGCTCTGGATGTGGTGAAAACGAGATCCTGATCTATTGGCCATAGAGCCGATAGAGGCACCGAAGGTTATTTAAAGCAAAGCGCACAGGATCCCTCCTGGTAGTCGACGGAAGATGTAGTGGTCATTCATTGGCTGGAAAGCCAATGAAGGCATCTATGAAGTGGTGGAATCGTATAAAAGACACACCGGTTGCAAAGTTGAAGCCACTCCGAATATGGCAAGAGCGAAGCGAACCCATCAGCTAGCTGAGTCGATGAGAGGATGTCTCTCTAAAGATAGGCGCGCATCAGCTTGAAAGCCGATGCATTTGGAGTGGCGCTCGAGGGGAGTCTCTATAGACTAGTGCATATCGACCAAGGAGCCGATATGCTGGGCGTGGTGCTCAATGTATAGATAACTCATCGGCTAACACTTCGATGAAACGCCGTACAAAGACCTATAGGCCTAAAATTCAATCTACCATCTACAACCTCATAGATCAAACATAACCGATGCAGCATGAGACTGACGATGGCGGAGAGAGCTTGATAGGCCTATAGACCATGCATGAACGTGATGCAATACATCCGATCGTCCTAAGAGGTCGAGCCTAACAGATGCAGCCTTAGACAGAGCAAGACATATCGGCATAGTGGTAGGACATGCCTCTTCGTCGGAGATTGAGCTTAGCCAATGCAGCTCCACATCGAGAGTTAGAACCCGTCGGTAAAAACCTAGATAAACTAGGGTGGCGATGCATCGAAGTTGTATTGATCAAATGATATGTTGATGATGTTTTCAGGGGGTCTATATTTATAACCTGGGTTTATAAAGTCCGCCACATTTATAAAAAACATCGAACATTATCTCCTAACAAAGATAAAGGAAAATATCTCTAAGAAAGTTAACTAAACTGACTAAACATTTCTATTTATATAAGATACGATATATAAGATACGATTTATATAGATGTAATATCCTATCGTAAGTGCTACGGCTTCTCCTCAAACTCGATCTGATATAGATAATTTTTTATTCTTAGACCGAATCTCTCCTTACTTCATCTGATCAGCTTCCTCCCTGTAGCAATCGGACTATTATTTTACTTCAGCCATCTTTTTTCTAAATTTTTTCTGGGCTTTTTAAATTTTGGCATTAACACGTACACACAATAATTTGGTTTTGCACTCGTGCAACTTCTTGTCAACATGAGCTGCAAAATTTTCCAAGCTAATTATGTTTGAGCCCTGTTGATCCATTCCTCCTCGCTCTGGTCATCAAGCTTCTCAGATCAGGTCGTTGTAGCTGAATCGCTCAACTCATCATCTATTGCGTACACACCCGACAATACAAACTTGTTCTCAACTCCTAGCTAGGCACACCGTTTAGTAGAAAAGCAAACTCTCTCCTGTAGCTACATCTATACCATGCATGAATTACTTTATGAAATGAGTAAAATTCTTCCGCTAACAAACAGTCTCTTAATTAAATAACTCGATGGAAATTTCTATATGCCCAAAAACACCAAAGTAAAAAGCCGTCTCTACATAGTCATCTTATTGTAGAAAAGGCATGCATGTTCATCAGGACAACATTTACCTTTACTCAACACGGCACACACAGTACAAAGTAGATAGTACTTAAATTACATCCGTTAATTAGTCGCAGATATCGGAAGTCTCCGAATTTTAACTATAGGACGTGATAATAGATAATAGTCAACAAGATAGTATTAAGTTGCTCCTAATTCCGAGAAGTAGACTAAGCACGCTAGCTCCAAGTTAGCCAAGTTCGACATCTTCCCTGTTAAGACCAAGAAAAGAAAATAAGAGAGTATACTAGAAAATTAGCAACGATCATAAAAATCTGTTTGTAGCATGGATTCAGGTTGCTACAGAACTCTTTTTCTAATATAACTTTATGATTCTTAAAGCAAATATTTCATGTTATGTGCAGAAAAAATCTAAAATTGATTTGTTCATAGATCCCATATGACACTATATATATATATATATATATAATCTTTATTAAAATAGACTTCGTTTGATAGTATCGTTGATTATTTTGTAACAAAAAAAACCTTGCTTTGCCCAATAGAAACAAAGTTTGAAGAGTTGGAACAGTTTTTTCTCAGTTGCAATATGGAGATAATTTTTTGTGAATTTAGGATAAGATAGGTAGAATTTGTAAGTATATATATGTTTTTAACTTGAATAATGTATTCATAATGTTTTTTAGTGAACTGAGCGTAACTTAGTTAATTATTGTTCTTGTGCTGGACACCTGTCTATTTTGGTACTTGCATTTTTCTGAGAGGCGTGTGCTAGAACGCACCTATGTGGCTGTACAGCGTGCTGAGTGTAGTGTGTGCATTCCACTTATACTCTTTTTTTTTAGAAAAAAAAGAGAGTTTTCCATATCGTGGTAGGGAACCTCAACGATTTGCTCGTGGCTCTTAATTAGCGCACACGTAGAGGAGGCTCCAGATATCCTTGTCCACGTCGCTGCTTGCCACGTCGAAGCCGGCGAGGAGGCTGTCCATCACGTCGTCCGAGCAGCACTCCAGCTGTATCAGCGCGCCGGACTGGTCGCCGGACGCCTCGGCAGACTCCCTCGACATCGCGGCAGCGGAGCTGTCGTCCGGCGCTTCTCCAAGGACGCGGTCGCCATTGAGCAAGAAGCTGACCGGCGTCCGGTGGTGATAACAGGCTGGCACCGGCGCCGGAGCCGGATCGACAGCTGGGAAGTTGGTCCTTGCCTTCCGGCCGTAGATGCGGCGCGCCTCGGCGTCGTAGGCGCGCGCAGCCTCTTCGGCGGTGTCGAAGGTGCCGAGCCAGAGACGGACGCCCCTGATGGGATCGCGGATCTCCGACGCCCACCGCCCCCACGGCCGCTGCCGGATGCCGTGGTACCCGTAGCTCCGCTTCACCCGCCTCCGGTGTGGCCTCTCAGTCGGCGCCGGCTCCTGCTCCGCTGCATCCATCGCGCAGTTGATCAGCCGGGCGCACGGCATGACCATGGCGGCCCCTGCATCAATTTCACCTGAAGACCTGACCACCAAAGATTTACTGGAGAAGAGGTCGTAGCAGCACCTGGAGGGATCAAGGCATCCTCGTCATCGTCGTCTCTAGCCATGAACTCCTGGAAGGCGGCCTCCCAGTCTTCTTGTTCGGCACCACGCTTCTTCTTCGTCGTCGTCGTCGTCCTGGCGTCCCATGACGCCTCGCCGCGGCTCTGGTTCAAAGCCGCCGCCGCCGGCGTCAGCGGCATGTCGTTGGGGATCACCTGTCCTCCGCACATGGTCTACTACGGTGCAGTGATCTTCTTGGTTCTTGGGATATTGTCTCTGCTTCAAGCTTGTGCTTTTGTTGGTAGAATGGTAGTGATCGATCTAGTAAGGTCTAAGGTGTGTCTCTAAGGGCCTTGGAGATGGGAGTATAGCTGGTATGTCATTGTATATATAGGACAGCGCACATGGCGCCGAAGATCCAGTGTTGATCACTTTGTATATTTTGATGTGGGGTGTAACGGGAACAAATCGTGCATGTCCCACTATAATTAACATTGCGATCAGCCAACCATCTTAACGAGTGTGTCGTCTCAAATTTAGGGAAGTGAAACTAGTTAAAGCATATCGCTAAACTGAAACCGAAATCAACGGATGTGTAGAACGGCAATAAATGGTATTTCTAATATTATTTTAATATTATAAATAAATAAATAAAGTTTTCTATTTTAGCTGACTAGATTAAAAAAAAGTCCCCCAGCAGATGCAACTGAATTTTTAAATTTTGAATTTCTGAATTACATTGGGAACTATTAAAATGAGATTTCAAAATAGATATAATTTCAAATTTATTAATACGATTATTAAAGACACGTATGAAATCAACCAACGCTAATATGTGAATTTTTTATTTAAAATCGTAGGCAGATTGTAATTAAATAAAACTGAAGAGAAGCAACAATCTGATTTCGTGCTAAATTGACTAATTAACCCCAATTCCTAGGCTCCAGACACAACATGGTCTTTGCTGCACTCAACAATAACTCACTACGCCACAATAGAAACAAGCAGCTCCCCTCTTAAGGAGCACGTGTCATTATTATCAAGCTTGTAACAATTACAACGTAATAGCTCGTACTCTACATGAATTTGTGCTATTATTGCGAAGCTTGTCACAATCACAATATGTAGTTTCGACATCACATTGATGCACATCAGCCTTTGACTTTGTAGCAGCACATCCTCGCAAAAGACCAACAACACCAACACCTGTCACATATTATCACTGTCAAGCTATGTCACACAGCCATGATATAGAAGCTCTGACTTCACCTCAGGGCATGGTGGTAGTTTGCCAGAGGTTCAAGGCCACAGCCAAAACAGAGCCATAGAAAGGACGCGACCTAAATTGCAACCATCACTCGTCCAAAAGCTAAAGCCAGATTTTCACCTAAAGATCGACACAGGAGAAGAGGGAACAACTCCACCACGATGTCTCCAAGGTGGAGAAAGACGCTGTTAACAAACCGGCCATTTACCAAGCAAGGCTTTCACGGGTGATTCCCGTCAAGGCCCCCACATGCAACCAACACATACACGAAGTACGACCATTATCGGTGCGCCCTAGCGCTACTTTCGTACCATTTCACCGACAACCAAACACCCTTGAGCTCCCCTCGGCGTGTCCAGCAGCGAGGGAGGCCAGGCACGAGAGAGCAGGATAGAGCTAAGAGACGCGGCTAGCATGGCAATTACGGCACGGCTAGACCTCCGTCCCACCGCGAATGGGAGCTGCAGCCGGCGACACACAGGCCACCACCGCTGGCAAGCAGTGCTGCCAAGTACTGCCCGCGCCGCCTGAGCCACCACACGCGAGTCTTGCCGCCGCCCTTTGCCACCGAGTCACCTGGGCCTGCCGCTGTCTAGATCCGGCCTCAATGGCTGTTGATCCATCCCTTCTCGTCCTGAAGCCTGGCCCTACAGTGCCACCGCGAGGCTGTTGCAGGGGAAGGCCGCCGTAGAGGTGCATGCCCTCGCGCTGCAGTGCTGGTTGTCGCACGCCGTCCCACGCAACTGCCGCCGGCACAACGCCGTGGATTTACATCATCGAGGCTCGCCAGCTCGCCAGTCATGGTGCTACCACCACGTGCTCGCAACCTTCCAAATGAAAATGACTACCCTCCATCACCCCTGTTTCCACACCTCCACAGACAAGCACTACCCAGCACTCCATCTCCTAAATCTCCAAATCCCAATGGATCTGCTGCTTCTCCATGGTAAATATTTGATATACACACTTAAGATAAAAAACATACAAATTCAAATTTGATTTATATAAATAGAGAAAATAGCAAATATGATGGTCAATGGTGCGTATACTTATTCACAGTTGATGCTTACTGTTTTTTCTATTTGTATAGGTTAAATTTGAAGTTATATATTTTTAGAGTAATATATCGTACATAATTATCTATATTCTCATTTTTTATAATTTTTTGATGGTCTTTTAGGCGACATGCAACAACAAAAGCACGCCTTGTCAATGCATTAGTACATATGGGTCGGCTAGGGTGGCTCATAAGATAACCACATAGCCATATCACTAATCAGAATTAGCCTACTATAATTATACTTTTTATAATTACAATAGACTAACACTCTCCCGTAGTCTAATCGGAAGCATCGCTAACATTTAGGCTGGATCGAAACTCCTAAAATTGTGAGGTAGGAAGGCTGTTAACGCCAAAATCTGGACAGACCCAATGTCGTTAAATCCAATTGGCTAAGAGTGGTCCGATGACTATAATGAAGAAGCCGATCGAATTGTAGCGAAGAAAGATTCGGTTCTAGATTAAAAGACTATCTAGATAAGACCGAGTTTACGGAAGAGCCGTGGAATCTACGGCAGGATGTTTTATCTTTGTTAATTGTAGTCTTATCTAATTATAAAGGTTTAGTTAGTTAAGTTATCTTTTTTAGAGATATTTTTCTTTTGTTTTTGTTAGGAAATAACGTCCGATGGTTGTAAACGCGTCGGACTCTGTAAATCCAGGGTATAAATATATACCCCTAGAGACATGTAATTTATCTCTCGATTAATACAAATTCGGCGCATCCTACTCTACACTTGCCTGTGCACGAGATCATTCTTATCTAGGGTCGTCAGGGATCATTCTTATCTACTCTTGATGGTGATGCCAAACTGTATGCGAACATAAGCAAAAAAGTTAGAAAGAGTGGAAAATGTCTCGGATTTGAGACGAAGTGGAAAAGTCCAAATGTAGTGAGAGCAGTCATTTAGAATAATAAGATAATATTTATATCCTGACACACTAACAAGTGGAGAGGTCCATAAATCACAATGGAATAAATCAAAATTATGAGTAGCTCAAGAGCTAAATGAACTTGAGTTTGGAAAAAACTTCACACCCAAGGTGACCAAGACGACGATGCCAAATGGAGGTGGGTGCTGCGATGAACGCGGAGGTGTTGGTAGAGGGTGCAAACAATGGGTAGAGATCACCTGAACTATTACTCCTGGCGATCACATTCCTGGTTTACAAATCCTTCACAGAAAGATCAAATAGATCAAACTCAATGGAACAATTATTGTCAGTGGTAAAACGACGAATGGAAATTAAATTCTTAATAATGTTGGGTGACAACAGAATGTTATTAAGATCAAGATCAGGACGCGGTAAGGAAAAAATATGGGATCCAGTGGCTATGATAGGAAGTAAAGCACCATTTCTCACAACGATAGATGAAGGAGTAGATGAAGAAGGTAGGGAAATGGTGAAGAGTATACCAGTATCCGAGGTCCTGTGTGAACCGGCACCTAAATCAGCATACCACTCAGAGGCCGGCTGGTTCAGCGTCATAGTGTTGAAGGAGTACGCTAGGGAGTCCTGGTGCCAAGACCCTTCGTGAGTGGGCGGCCAGGGCGCCGCCTGGTACGCTGGTGAGAGTGCCTAGAAGGCCGCCGGTGCAGCTCCCCCATAGTACATGCTATGCGAGGACGGTGGGGCACCGTATGCGCCTCCATAAGCACCGGGAACAGCACCGAAACCGCCATAGTGTGGGGCTGCATGGAACGCAGGCTGTGGCGGCGGAGGTTGTCCTGATTGGTCGTACGGCCACATGCGCACGGTGCCAGCCTAAGGATGGGTGAATGGCAGGTACACGGCCGTGCCGAGAGGGGCGCTAGAGGGCCGCCACTAGCAGGTCCGCCGCGTCCACCGTGGCTGCGACGGTGGCCGTTGCGCTGGCCCCCGGTTGGTGCAGCGGGGCGTGGAGGAGGAGGCTTTCCCGAACGTGGAGCAGCGGTCACACCAAGAGCCGCTAGACGCGGCGTCGCAGCAATGAGGGTGACCGGTGGGGACGGAGGACGAGCGTCGATCTCCATCTCCTCCAATAGGAGGTGCGTGCGGGCTTCAATGAACGTCGGGAACGGCCTGTGCATCTTGAGGATAGACACCATGTGATGAAACTTGCCACTGAGGCCACGGAGGAGTGTGAGTACCATCTGCTGGTCGCCAATGGGGTCGACGAATTCAGCGAGGGAGGCAGCCATGGACTCAAGGCGGTGGCAGTAGTCGGTGATGCTCAGGGACTCCTGGCGGAAGGTGTGGAACTGCGTCTCTAGGAGAAGGGCACAGGACTCCTTCTGGCCGACGAATTTGTCCTCGAGGTAGCACCACGCGTTACGGGAGTGACCTTCCCGCAACATCAGCGACTGCTGCAGGTCACTGGAGACGGTGCCATAGACCCATGTGAGGACACAACAATCCGCCTGGATCCATGCCGGGCGAGCGGGGAATGCCTCATCCTCAAGGATGTGGCGAGTGAGGGTATATTTGCCAAGGACGCTAAGGAACATGCCGCGCCACTTGGTGTAGGTGTCCGTGGTCTTGTCGAGGACGATAGGGATGAGTGCCTTGACATTGACGATGGTGGTGGCTTGTGTCCAGAGAGCCTCGTGAGCGCTCTCGTATGCGTCCAGGGCATCGTTGCGAAGGCGGGCCTCCTCAGCCTGACGCGCTTCTTCAGCGCGAGCAGCTTTGGCTGTGAGACGGTGGTCTTCGGATTCTTTGGCCGCCTTGGCGGCTGCTGTGGCACCGGCGTCATCGTCTTCGCCGGCCATGAGGGGCAGGACCGGCGGCCGTACCTAGTGATGCAGTAGAGCGAGTGATCAGAATCAGATCGGCAGCCGATCGGATCGGATCGGCAGCAGGTGGGATCCGATCGGATCAGATCGGATTGGCGGGTGATCCGATCGGCTACAGGTCGGATCAGATCGGCAGCGCGGGTGATGAGACCGGTAACACACCCGACGACATGTAGTCAACAACGGTGGTGACGATCGAATCGGCAGTGGGCGCTAGTTCGGGAGCGGAGGCAGGATCAAATCGGTGGCCACACCCGTTGACGAGGGTAGGTATGGGGTTGGCGATCGGATCGGCAGCGCGGGCGATGAGACCGACGACACACTCGATGACATGTAGTCTGCAACGGTGGTGGCGATTGGACCGGCGACGGGCATTGGTTCGAGAGCGGTGGCGTTGCCAAGGCAGGGCGATCGAACCTCGGCAGTCTCGTGCAGCACAGTAATGGCGGAGGACTAAAACCGGAGGTCGGCAACGGCAGCAACGGCGGCGGCGATGGGCGCTGGTGTTGGTTACGGAAAAATAGCGGATTGGAACCGCTCTGATACCATGAAAGTGTAGGAAATGATTGATTCTATTCCCTGTCAATGCATCAGTACATATAGACCGACTGGGGTGGCTCACAAGACAACCATAGAACCATATCACTAATTAAGGTTAACCTAATATAATTATACTTTCTATAATTTCACTAGACTAACAAAACCATCTGCTAACTGATATCGGAAGCGTTACATTTTGCTTTCAGAAATAAAAGATTATCCAATTGCTAACAAGTTCATGCAATTGAATAAATTTGTGTTAGATATTGTTATCAAGTTGTTTAGCTATCACATCTGGTGTTTTGGTCACTGGCGCCGGGCGGTCCAGATTGGCCGGCTGCGACTTCCAATCCCTGACGACCCTAGATAAGAATGATCTCGTGCACAGGCAAGTGTAGAGTAGGATGCTCATCTGCGTATATAATTAGACCCCTACAAAGAAGCCTCCATGTCAAGCCACGTCATCAACACCTTTCAGCCATTGGATCAAGTGCCATCTTCGTTCGTTTGACATGCATGTGTCTGTTCGTTCAACAGCCATGCAGGCCCAGGCGGGCGCATCAATTCGCCGCGCCATGTTGGCCCAGTGCCCCAGCCCAACATCTTCCTCCACCATCGAGGCATCTGGAACGTCATGGGACTGCTCGCCTCCGCCTGCCGCACCAACACCGCCAGGAAACCGCCGGTGCCTGGATCAGATCGACGCTCCTCGCTCGCGAAACACGTCACAACGTGAAACCAAAGGGGTGGCCCTTCCGCCCTTGATTCCTCTTCATTCCACTGATACTACTTATGAGGGTTCACTGCAATGGATGGACGTTCTAATGCAAGCGACCTACGATGATCAAGTGATCAACCCACCGGAGACGGCTGCAGTTTCTTCCTGGTACTGAACGGAATCAAAGTGCACCATGCGAATCTGGTGGTGCGCCTACCCTTGAGTTCGCACAGTCCTTCCGGCGTCCAACCTGTCCAGCAAACGCATGTAATCCGTAATCACACACTTGATCCCATTGATCATTTGCTACTTCATCGTATTAATCTTATCGAGTTCTTCCATTTAGGTTTAGATTAACTCGTACACATGTACCAGATGGTCCGGCCAGATGGTATAGATTCCTAAGCTCGCTCATCACGGCCAAACTACATGCCTCAATTAGAAACAACCGTGTGTGCTGTATAGATAGTTCCAGAGAGATTTGATTATAAGAATCATTGTGTGGCCGGTAGGCTCCTTGTGCTATCGATGTTAAACTAAAACTCGGTATCTTCTACCCTTAAGTACTAATTTTAATATTACTGACTTGATTATTTCATTATCGACATGCACATATGCAGTCCGGCCTTATATATTACTATGATCTATGGGTGTATTTTTCCCATGTTGCCCAGCAAAACAACTTGGTGATTATGAAGTGTGTACTCTACACATGCCTGTCTGAACTAATTACTCCCATTTCTCGACGATTAATTTTGGTTTTTTGTGTTATTTTTTCTATTTTCAAGGGATCCCCCATAGAATTTTGTGCTACTTACATGCACGATATTATATTACTTATAACTTTGTTGCTACTGAGAAGTTCATTATAAGATGACCTGAAGAGTATACGATCCGAAGTTCGAACCTGAAGAGTATATGTTTGACTGCAAACATCTAACATCTATATTCATAAAAACCATCTTAGGAATAATTTTAGTATAATTTAATAAATGCTTGGACTTATATTCTAAATTAAATGTTCTACAGAATGTCTACCGTAAACTTGTTTATGATTCTTTCTTAAATATCAAATGATATACAGGTTCCCGTTGCAAATCCACTAAATACAATTACTCCTATAAAAGAACACATGCTTGAGTACATTATCAATAGGTTGTTGGTTTCTGTATCCTGTGGTCATTTGCTTAAATTTTTGATTTGATTTATACAACGCGTAGGATAACAACTACTTACTGTAAATAAGCCACCACAAGAAATCGCGTCATCACTTTTTTCCATCCCGAGATGTTTCTTTAAGGGTTTCATTTGTTGGATTAATCATTTCTTATTTCCATATATTGTAATTAATTTGAGAACTGCACTTACATATATGATATATCTCTAGGAAAATCATCGTTCTATCTTCCATATATAAGTAGGTTTTACTATGTTTGTCAGCGACGTCTACGGTTTAGCTTGTGCGCAACGAGTTATATCCTAATTAGCTGTGTGATTTGAAAAAGGAAAATGTTTGGACGTTTCGAAATGGTGACCCCCTGGCCCAGTCAGGCAATCAGTTTGAAAAGAAAACGATTGAGTCCGGCTAATTATGAGACGTAATGGTTTATTAATAATAAAAATAATAATTAATAGGTAAAATTTATTTATATATATATCCTTAATGTTTTCAAAAAATACTTAAAAACAAACGTAAAATCAACTTTTTAAAGTTTAGTTTTAAAATTTAAATTTTGATAATAAAAGATGGATGAAAGGTGTCATCTCTCGCTTTTGGAATGGCATGGAGGTGGATGTGCCATGCTAGGTTTATCGGAAAAATAAACCTTAGCAAATATTGGAAAAATTACTGAATTTTGGTAAGGTGATGGAATATTAATAGTGATTTACAGCGTAGTAGATACAATCAAATTCACATATAAGTAATATAAGTAGGAGAAGCATTAGACATGTGCGGATAAAGTTGTGAATATATGATATAATTTTATCTACTAGATTATAATACTGGTGTCCATAATTATTCGCAAGGATATATTTTTAATATGAATTAAATAATGCTATGGTACACTCGTAAGTAAGTGTGTGAAATAAAAAAGAAATTAATGTTTAGCTAGAGTAGCCTGTATTAACCAAATCTCCTTTTGCTTAAAGTGCGTTTCTCTCTCTCTCTCTCTCTCTTCAAAGAAAAGTACGCTTCTCCAGTGCTCCATCCAGTAGCTTTTGTGTTCCAATTGATAAGCATTAACCTGCCTGTTGCTTTCGGGCACCCTCGTCCGCTTGCTACGTGGAAGTTTCTGGAATAATCTCGTCGAATCGAAGAAACGATAAGACTGGAGATAAGAGCTTTAGATGGACCCCACCAGGGCCACTAGAAGTGGGGGCAGCCAGACGGTATCTGCAGGTTCACGGGAGGTAGACCAAAAGCCAAGTTGTGGTAGTACAGGTCGCCCATGTTCCTTGGTTCCAAAAATCTCACTGATACGGACAACTCCTCCTATATGTCATGATTAAAGAGAACGAAATGGACCGACTATTGCAAGGAATTCTTTTGTCAAATGTTTACTATCTGTACAGAATTCAACAATAGGATGTGAGTGACTTTTTTTTGTCTTAAATTGGATGCAACTATTTGAGTAAGAATATCTTTACATTACTATGGTTTATTTAAAAATAAACATTGTGAGCTAACCCAACCTGAACCCGATAGATACGAGAAGGTGGTCATCTGAGAGATGATCCCAACAAAAAAATATGTCATGCTTTTTTTTACTTGATATAGCAGGAGGTAAAAATATCAACCCATAAAGAACACCTTGCTTAATCTCGCTTAATCTCGGTTCATTGTCAAAGGACACCCCAGCAGGGTCCAGTACGTCCAAGTTGACTGAAACCGAAACCGTGGGTAGTACAACATGCATGCAGGACAACAAAAATCAAAGTTTTTTAGTCATTAAAACAACACAAAATAATAGGATTTAGTTTGAAAAAATGATATGAGTAAATTTATTATAAAAATACTTTCATATATTCATACTCGTATTTTAATAATTTTTTATAAATACATTGAATAAAAAACAGTGAAGAAAAAAGTGTCAATTCTAAAGCATAGGTTAAAATCGACGGAGGAAGTATGCTCCAAGATAGCGCTTGCTCTCTGAGAGGGGACAATGTTGTGGTGCAGCACGG
This sequence comes from Oryza coarctata, assembly GCA_030770085.1. NCBI lineage: Eukaryota > Viridiplantae > Streptophyta > Magnoliopsida > Poales > Poaceae > Oryza > Oryza coarctata. The sequence continues at coordinate 4,619,150 of CM061479.1, forward strand.
CATGTGCCACGCTGCATTTGTACATTGCACGTGAGCTTCTGATTATGCAGAAGGAAAGTATCATAATTGTAAAGTTGTACCGACCGTTTAAGCATAGCTAGGAGGACAATAGAATTAAGCCGAGTGTTTGGTTTACGGTTAAGAAAAGAGTTACCAGGCTACTCCCTTAGGGTGAAGTCTACTAAATCTTTTTAATAATAATATTGTTTTTCTTGTTTTAGCTACCAAACAAATAGTATTTTGTTTCTCATTCTCCTTTTCTCTACATCATTAGTTGAGCAGTCTTTTAATCTCACACTTAATCTATAGGTACGGTACTAAAAGAGTATTAAACAATACTTACCTGGATAATTGGTTTAATTACTTGCAAAAATGTAAGGTCTCATACATGTGGCAAGTGTAGCTTCTTTCACCACGACTGCAACGTCAGCCTAGCGATCAACCAGTCTGACGATGAATCTGTGTCAAGACTTAGGTCGGGGATGAGACGTCAATTAATGAAGAATTACTAGTGGCGTGCATAGCTTGATCGAATCCTAATTGGATTGTAGTTAGTTTTCAACAAGCCTCGCCATCACACTTCACACCCAAATCTGGAACTAGATCGTCGAATATGACAAGGCATCAAGGTTTTACATGCTTTGTTGATTCTCAAATTTACTTAAAATCTCAAATTAATAGTAATTAATTACATGGCACCAAACTATTGTGAGGATATGAGAGGTGAGAAATGTTCTAGAATTTCACTTCAGCTTGACTTGTCGTATATCAGCTGTGTCAAACCTAACGCAACATTCTGTATCAAGGAATAAATAAAGCCTGTCTTGGAATAAATAAAGCCTATCTTGCCATATCCATTGCAATCTGAATAAAGAGTTGTCACATGCAAGGGTCCATTGTTAAATCCAAGTCCAAACCTAGAATCAAAATAAAAAAAAATTATTGACTGTCGGCAACGAATTGATTAATTTGTTGCATTTACTGGTGGATCTCCATACTGCACGTCTGCACCTGTCCCTGCAATTGCAGCGAGCAACTCCGAAACTTTGCCTTCCAACTGGCGAACGAGTGAAGCAACTCAACCAAGCAGCAACACAGAGCAATACGGACAAGTCACACACACAATGCTTTTGAGAGCTCACGCGAGGGGGAGTTGCTGCCTCATGAGAAAGTTTGGTCCAAGACCAAGTTGTTGGGCTTTCTCCCGCGTCGGAGAGCATCGATAGGAAAATGGGCCACGTCGAATGTGGCCTGTTTCCGGTAGTTTCCTCAGCCTACTATATATTTCTCTCTCTTTTATGTTATAGTGAGACGTGAGGTTTTGATAGACCTAATTTAGCTGAAATTTGGGCTTTTTCAATAACCGGGAAAAGTCTATATTTCGTCTCTCAACTATTGCTCAAGTTCTATTTCTCCTCTATAACGCCTCTTTAAATATCAAAACCTAATCAATTTAACTTCGGGTGGTTTAAACCATTGTTTTATCCTATGTGCCATATTGACCCATCCATCTATGCTAATATAGCATCAACACAAGCACTAACATGTATATAATTAAAAACAGAAAAGTAATGACCTGTGTCATTCTCTCTCATCCTTCTTCTTCTCTGTTTCTTTATAGAAAAGTTACAGTGTATGTTAAGAAATAAGAACTCTATATAAATACTATTTAAGATTAACTAATGATATATAAAATCTCTACGGTATCTAATGGTAGCTCTATCTAACATATTTTAATTTTACGATTAGATTTGTTTCTCATCTGATATATAATCATTTAGAAATAATAACATCTGAGTCATAAATAAGTCATATACTCATTGATCAATAATAATAATGATTATTTTAAGAAATAAATTAATATATCATAAACCGATATATAAAACATCTTCATATTAGCTATAGAACATATCACTAACAATAAAATCATTAGAAATTCTCAAAAATACAAAACAATAAATTTAGCCTACTGTAATTTTTGCATAAAATTATCTCTTCAATTGATACCTCAATTAAATCACTCAAATCAGCAAAGATATGGAAAACTGAAATTACAGATTGCCTACTTGGCAACCTGAATATAATTCAACCATAACTTCTCTAGCAACACCATTTGGTCAGTATGTCTGGAACTTTGGCACATGAAATTGGCTTAGCCCTCAACTACCTGGAGCTTTGGCTTAATTTGATTCGCAATATAGACACATGAAATGATGTGTGCAACAAACCTAAATGACCTTTGACTGCATTGAACAGTGTTATTTGCCCTCTTAACCATTTTACCATGGTAAATCCATAGAGCTTCTGATCTTGGTACTTGACCCATTGCAAGATCACATCTTTTTCTACCATCTGTAAATTGGGATCAATTTAAAACTAAAATCTTCTAGGAGAAATCGGTAGTGCAAAACTGCTACTCACCATTGTATTGTTTATAGACTTGGTTTCTAGAGTGGTTGGCCTTTCTTCTCACTGACAGCGGGCCCTAGGGCTGTGGGACCCACATGTGAACCAGTATAGCACGAACCAGCTCACTCCCTTGCATAAGATCACTGCCACATAGCCCCAAACATGGCAATGCTCTCCATTATGTCAACACATTCTCATTCTCGCCGTTCGTCTGTTCCACGACAAAACTGAGAGAAACACCCTCGGAATCTAGAAACAGAGGCGTCTTCATTGACACCGACTAGTGCTCAACAGCCATCAAGCTTGCTCTGGTGACCATTAACAAAAAACATAATCTAGTCAGCATATCTAGTTAACCCTGCCCTTTGACTCCCCATCTTATGCAGGTCGGCTTCGAAGTTTCACGGAAGTCATCACCGTCAGCTCCGGGACGCCGCCACCATGCCTCCTCACCGTTGCTCCACCTCGGTAGATGCTCCTGCACCCTGAACTTGACCGCCGCTCATGACGCTGCTGCCGCTGGTTCAGACAACCTCCAGGCGTGTGAGAAAAATGCTGGTGCATCTTTTTTCTTTTGGCCACGCTACGAGATCCGCCACAGTTTGCTGCCGGCTAGCGGCCGAATCTCGTTGGCTCTTGGCCTCTATTAGGAGTTAGATGCAATTATTCAAAATTTGAGGTGTCGTTTTGTAAGTTGTACCTGATACTGACATGTGCGACCCAGCAGAATTTAAAATTTGGAAAAGAAAATGACTTTTGAAACTGAGAAATGAATAAAACTTGGGAAATTACTAGACAACTCATTTTAGCTATAAATGAGGTGAAACAAAATTTGTTGGAACCAAAAAATTGTGAAATTTATTCCTGTAAAGTAAAATTTGGTAAAATCTGTACAGAAAAACCTCTAAAATTTGTACCATAAATAAATATTTCACTTAATATAGAAAATGCCTTAGAACTTCTAAAATTCATATAAAATTTGCCTTAGTTTCAAACAAGACAAATAAAATTTAGGTAGATTCATTTTTTTGTGCTCATTAATACTGTAAATAAGAATTTGACAAAACTACGTCCTGAAATACCGTATTTCGTACATGCAACATGTAAAATTCATATATCTCAATTGGTAAGTGATAAAATTATATCCCATAATCATTTCAATCCAATTACTGGCCCAATTTGACAACGCTTATTTTGACCTTTACCCATACATATAAACGTTGCTAAAGGGGATTTCCTGTTGTAGTGACGTGGCTAAATTGTGAGAGCAACTTTATAGCAATTGATGCACTTCGTGGATTATAACTACAGAGATTACTCCCTCCCTTAAAAACAGAATTATTATGTGACCGAACTTTTGATTACTTATTTTTTTTACAAAAATACCAACTGTCCCACCAGTCTAATATTCATTACACAGAGTCGGATCCATAAAACCCGAGAAGTTTCATGCAAAACAAAAAATGAGCTCATGCTATATAAAGACTACACACGACATAAATACATCAAATGCCAAATCTTATCTACTAACTGGCACCAACGATCTAATGATTAACCCATAAGTAAGTAACAGATCTAATCAATTGGGTAGGATACAATGCCCTTTTAACGGATAAAGTCATCTAGTAATACCGCTTATATCAGTCATTGAGGAGAACAGGCATGAATCCCAATTCTCCTCACAAGTTCTAAAGGGGACAAATTTTACCAAAAATTTTCATTGACATTATGAATTTTTTAAGCGTTTCTTAGTCTAGTGAATTAGTAGAGGCTTTAAGTAGAGGTGCATTATTTCATTAATTATATTATCATAGTATTGTATTAAATATCTCACTTTCGAGATATAGTTAAGTAGATTATATGGAATAATCCATTTATTAATATATACGTAGAATTTATGTGCAGTTTAAGTTTTTTTTATAAAATCAACTATTTTGTAGATAGGTGGATGGTAGATATACCATTCAAAACATTTCTAGACCCTAGAGTACATTGCATTGTAGGAGTAGCTATATTTGTAAGCATGGCGAAGGAATTCAGAGTAAGAGAAAATGTAGATTGTGCTATGTTCGTGTAGAACCAGACAAAACTTCCTATACAAGACACCAATCTAAGACTTGATGACATGTGGTTTTATGTCTAGAAATACTTGTTTGAGGAAGCATGATGAGGAGGATGTGATATTTGTTGGAGCAAGGGTGGTAAGTAATGATACGTAGAATAAGGCTATGAATGAGATTCTTGACAATGTTTCATCCCATTGTATTAACACAACCTCCCTATTCAAGATGATATAGACTAGATGATGCTTGATGGGTGGGTGATGAGTACAAGGCCGATGATATGGATAAACTGAGGATCGACTGGATATGTAAAGACAATGAGATACCACTTTTTCCTAGCTCCAAAGAGATAAAGTTGCATATGACCCTTTGACTGCTCCTGCTCAAGGCAAGCAATGGAGTGTCAGACAAGAGCTTCACAAGCCACTATCACTTTTGAGAGAGATTCTCTAGGAGGATCATGTCCTACTGGAGACTACATACCAAGCCAGAAAGGTATCTACCCACCTGGGCTAGAAGTTCAAAAGATACATGCATGCCTAAATAACTGTATCTTTTATTGTAAGCGATATGCATATCTAGATGTATGCCTAGAGTGCCAGGCTTCACAGCACAAGCAAGAAAATGGTGGTGATCAAGAGGACAACATGGACCAGCGCTAGAAGCAAATCCCAACTAAAATGGTGTGGTACTTCCCTATAATCCCACTGCTGAAATGCTTATACGCGAAAAAATTCCAAGCCAAGATGATGTGATGGCACACGAAAGAGTGTAAGATGGAATGTTTTGACATCTAGCTGATAGGTCACAGTGGAGGAACATCAATAGTTTGTACCCCAATGAACATCGATAGTCTGTACCCTAACTTCGTAGGAGAAAAAGAAATATAAGTATTTGATTAAGTATAGATGGAATGGATCCATTTAGTGATATGAGCAGTTCCCACTATACTTGGCTAGTGACGCTTTGTATCTATAACCTTCTGTCCTAGATTTGTATGAAACACAAGTACATGATGATCCTATTGATTATCCAAGGTTTGAGGCAATGTGAGAACAATATTGATGTGTTTTTAAAGCCATTGGTGGAATATAATGTTGACCGGTGAACTAATGGAGTACAAGTTTGAGATGCATACAAGAAGTCCTACTTTTATTTGCGCACATTGCTATTCATCACGATGACAAACCGTTAAAGGTGCTAATGCTTGTGTGTAGTGCCAAGATGACACTAGGCACCTATAGATCCCTCCCTCAAGAAAAATGGTTTACATGCGTCATCGTAGATTTCTCCAAAAATCACACCCATACCTCAACAATAAGAAAGATTTTGATGGGACTTAGGAAGATGTTATTGCTCCTAAACATTAGAGTGGGGAACAAATCTATAAATTGGTGAAGGACATCAGAGTTACCTTGTGTTAACGCTGAAATTAGATTCAGCCTATAAACAGGATCAGCCGATAGAAAATACTGATCGGCTCGTGGGGTGAAGCCGATTGATACTGTAGAAGAGCTGATCAAATGGGTAGAAGATAAATTTGGTTCGTTTGAAGACGGAAAGTTATCCAGATGGAATTGAGTCCAAAGAGGAATAATGAGGATAACAACAGGTCGGATGTTTGTATAGAATGTATTACATAGGCTAAGCAAATTTGAGTAGCTTTACAATTGCTTAGAGATTAGTTTCCTTTTATATTCTTAGGAAATAACATTGGATGGTTGTTGTAACCGTGTCGGACTCTGTAATACTATAGACCCTCTGAAAGCCTATAAGATATCAGTCGATCAATCCAATAAACCTTAGGCGCATCGCCACCCTAACTCATCTAGGTTTTTTCCGGTGGGTTCTGGCTCTCGACGTGAGGCTACACCAGTTAAGTTTGATCTCTGGCAAAGGGGTAAGTCCTGCCACTATCCTAGTACACTCTGCTCTATCTAAGGCTGCATCGGTTAGGTTTGACCTCTTAGTCGGATTGAGCGTACCGTATCACGTCTACACGAGGAACACAGGCGTGTCGGTCTCTGTCCTTCATCCATGGTCTCGTGCTACATCGGTTAGGTTCGACCTACGAGATCGACAGCTATGGTTCTAGCCGGTGCCCTAGCAGGTCTTCGCATGGCATCTCGTCGAAGTGAGTAGCCAATGAGTTATCCTCAATGTAGGCCTCACATCCGTCTCGCATATCGTCTAACGATCAATCCGCTAGAGATCGATCCAGACACGTCGGACGCGGCCTAGTACTGTCTCGGTTCCATCCGATCTTTAGTTTGACGTGGCCGGTGTTAAGACCTAGATGGTTTCATTTCCTATCGGCTCGAATGGCTGATGGGTTTAGGTGTAGGCTTGTGTCGAACATTCGGCCAGTCGGTAGCCGATGGCCTCGTCTTTTTCCTCACTCGTCATTGCGTTTGGTCTAAGCCTTCGTTGTCTCCGTGCCGTTAGTCCTGGCCTCATACTATCTCGGTTCGGTCCAATCTATTGAGACTAGTCCTAACGGTGCCGTTACCACGGTCACCGGTCCTTGTGGCTTCATGGGGGATCAGGCCCCACTCTGCGCTTCAGATGCTGCAGAGCGTCATCGGCTCTTTGGCCGATAGATCCTCTAATCCGTTCCACGTGTCTATCTCTCATTCCTCCATTGGCTACTCAATTAATGCTCGAGCGCTGTCTTACCTATCGGCGCCCAGCCGATAGGGTAAACCGGACAGGCCTATCAGCCTTTTGGCTTGTGGGTCTCATCCTCTCTTCTTATCAATTGCAGGGTCAAATTGACTGGTATGTCCTTGGACCTCAAAACTTAAGGACCTACACTGGAGCGAGATAGATCTCCTAGGCCTTCACGTGACCAAGCCACCGTCTTTCTTTAATCGGACCTCCACTCGGCTCAATCGGACACCCTCCCGCGAGGTTTGACGGCAAGCACACTCTTTTACATACATGATGGGACTAGACAACTAAAACATAATGGTGGGTAAAGAGATCAACATCGAAAACATGATTCCAATGACCATGAAGGATTTAACTGAAGATCAAAGGTACTAGGTGGAGCAAAATACGGCTAATTTTTAAAAACTTTGTCTGGAATCTTTCAGTACGACCAGACAAGTGCCAATTCAGACGTCCCAAATGCCGAAGCCAGTTTTGGTAGGAGAATCGAGCCATTCACCACCTATGAGTCCTCAGAAGCTATTACAAGAGATGGTTGATGAAGCTATTCACCAAGCACTCATCAACCAATCAGGTGTGCTAGTGAATACTTTGCACAATTTGATCAAGAAAATAGCGGATGGATGAATTGTTTGAGAACCGGATCAAGGGAGAGTATATTTACCAATGAAAATAGAGCAACTGTAGGTTACTTATGGAACTAGAAGAGACGTATCAGCAAATATGTTTCTGCTAGTACAATATTAGATTGGGGGGCAACGTGATGATGTGATGCCAGGATATCATCGGATAGTTTACTATGGGGTATATCAGCAAGAATATCCTGGTGGCAATAATGATACAGGTGGTCATCTAGGAAATCATTTTTGATCATATCAAGTGCCATCTTTGTCTCCACACTACCAATGAGAAAACCCAAGGGAGGATGATTAGTCTGCCAGAGTTACAGAAGTGGTTAGAGAGCAATTCAACATCAAGCCTATGGAACAAGCTTTTATGTATTAGCACCCTTATTTGGAGAGGTTTGATAGAGTTCTGCTGCCACACTGATATAGAATACTGGATTTCTCCAAATTCTCAGGGCAAGATAGCGTATCTACAGTGGAACACATCAGCCGATTCTTGGCCTAATGTGGGGAAGCATCGGCTAAGGAAGCCTTGAGGATCCGTTTCTTTCCATTGTCCCTCTATGGATTGGCCTTCACATGGTTCTCTTCGTTCCTTCTAACTCAATTAAGGGATGGGCCGATCTGGGGAAGCAATTCTATAAATATTTCTTCATTGGGATTCATCAGATGAGACTGTCAGATTTGACATCGGTTAGATAGAGGTCTGATGAGTTAGTTCTGGACTACATCCAATGTTTCCGGAATATCTAAAGCCCGTGTTATAGTCTCATTCTGAGCGATGGACAATTAGCTAATTTGGCCTTACAAGGGTTGCTGGCTCCAATCAGGGAACGTTTCTCTTCTCAAGAATTCGAGAGCCTTTCACATCTTCTCCAGAGGGTATCGGCTCATGAAAGCCGATTCATTGAAACCAAGAAAGAAAGGTTCCATCAGAAGGCTGCTCAGTTATATGTTTATGCATTGGACTCAGATGATGAGAAATCCGATGTAGAAGTGGGTTTGGTAGAGTGGACCAGGAATAAGAAACCTATATCATCTCCCTGGATAAAGAGTACTGGTAAGGAGGAAAGATACGATTTTGATATCAATAAAGCCGATAAGATATTCAACTTCTTCTTCAAGAGAAACAGATTCAACTACCACCAAATCATGTACTACCATCAGCTGAAGAACTCAAAAAGAAGAAATATTGCTAGTGGCACAACTCAATATCTCATCATATTAATGAATGTAGAGTTTTTTTGGCAATAATTACAATCAACTATCAAACAAGGGAGAATTAAATTTGAAGATAAAAAGCCGATGAAGGTCTATGGACATTCTTTTCCTATGAACATGGTGTTTGTAGGGTCTTCAAGAGATCGGTTCGATGAAGGGAGACGCTGGAGGAAATCAAATGTCATATCATCGGATTTGATCAAGAAATATTCCAGAATACAAGATGAAGAACGACGAGCCATACTGCACAAGGAAAAGTATAATCCGCATTGGAGTTGTCTGTTTTTTCAGTGTTGCTAGGATCAAGACATGAGGTTACCATCGATTGAGGATTGTCCTGAATGTAACAAACTGGGATCGCAACACATCGAGCAGAGCAGGATGTCGTATGATTGGCCATCTATCAAGCGGGCATCGGTACATAGCCGATTAAGGCCGATCAATGAAGACTATAGTCAAAAGTTAGCTGATGATAGGGAGTTACGTAAAGGATAATATAACCCAAATTCTCAGTGGTGTCCATCCAGGATCTTCATGAAAAATTAGAAGAGAAGGGCACAAAGATTGTAGCACAGAGAACAGCACAAAAGGCAGCGCCAGGATTATGGGGAAGCCGATTGAAGTCGAAAGAATAAAAGCGTATGGCCTCGAACAATATGGTGTTCTTCTTGTCTATGGAGTATAAAGCATGTGCATCTGATGAAGAGGATCAAGAAGAGGTTTTTGCTTAATTAACGCTGAGACAAGATCAAGCCATATTTGAAAAGTCTAAAGAATCTAAGCACCAGCACATAAAACCGTTGTATATCAAAGGATATATGAATAGGAAGCCGATGATGAAGATGCTAGTTGATGGAGGTACGACTGTCAATCTGATGCCATATGCTATGTATCGCAAGCTGGGAAAGACTGCTAAAGACCTAATCAAAATAAATATGGTGTTAAAAGACTTCAGAGGAAATCCATTGGAGACAAAGGGAGTGCTAAACATGGAGTTGACAGTCAGAAGTAAGACATTGCCCACTACATTTTTCGTCATCAATGGTAAAGAATCATATAGTCTACATCTCGTTAGGGACTGTATTCACATCAACTATTGTATTCCTTCCACAATGCATCAAAGCCTCATACAATGACAAGGGGATCAAGTTGAGGTGATTACAACCAATCAGTTAACCAGTGTTGCAGTAACCGATTTGCCAATCTAGGAAGCTAATAGGTTTGATTGCTTGTCCTAGAAAGCAAGAGATGGAGAGTTCCTTGATGTAACCAGCAAGGGGATAAAGCCGATTCAGCATGTCGGCTCAGAACTAATGCTCTAATTGGAACCATAGAAGATTTTGAAAGAAAATTAGAGCAAGGATTTATGTCATCCAATGAGTTGGTGGAAGTTGATATAGGACTAGGATAGGGTTTAGGGTTTAGGGTTTAGAAGATAGACCAAGGCCGACGTATATTAGTAAATGTTTATGTACCGAATTCCAAGAAGTGTTAATAAAATTGTTAAAAGAATTTTAGGAATGTTTTGTTTGGGATTTCCATGAGATGCCAGTTTTAAGCTACTCGATTGTTGAACATCGACTTCCTATTAAACCAGGATATCGGCCGTTCAAGCAGCCATAGAGAAGGTTCAAAGTAGAGTTGCATGATGAAATCAAGATAGAAATCATGAGGTTATATGATGCAAACTTTATCAGACCATGCTGATATGCTGAATGGATATCCAACAATGTCTTGGTTGAGAAGAAGAATGGGAAGCTAAGGATATGGATCAACTTTCGGAATTTCAATTGAGCGACCCCTAAAGATGAGTATCCGATGCCAATGGTAGATCTATTGATCAATGCAGCTTCGGGTCACAAGATCATTAGCATTATGGACGGGAATGCAGGGTATAATCAGATTTTTATAGCGGAAGAAGATATCCACAAGACTGCTTTGAGGTGTCTTGGAGATATCAGCTTGTATGAGTGGGTAGTCATGACCCTCGGTTTAAAACATGCTGGTGCAACTTAACAAAGAGCCATGAATTATATATTTCATGATCTCATTGGCCTACTTGTGGAAATATATATTAATGACATAATCGTAAATTCTAAGAGTATTGAAGACGATATAGCCAGTTGGCAAAAAGTACTGGAGACGGCAAGGAAATATAAACTTAGGATGAATCCTCATAAATGTGCTTTTGACATATCGGCTAGGCAATTCTTGGGCTTTATGATGCATGAGAGAGGAATCAAAGTTAGTCAGTGAAGCATTAGGGCTATCCAGAACATCTAGCCACCAAACAACAAAACACAGTTACAGTCTTTTATCAGCAAGCTCAAGTTTATAAGGAGCTTTATTTCAAATCTATCAGAAAGAATTGAGTCCTTTACTCTCTTGCCGAAGTTGCGAGCCGATCAAGAGTTTGTATGGGGCATCAAACAGCAAAAAACATTTGATCATATTAAAGAATATATGAATTCTCTACCAGTATTGATTCCGCTGTAGAAAGTGGTATCATTCAAGTTATATCTGTCAGCCGATGAGAAGTCTATTGGGTCAGTGCTGGTACAGGAATTTGTATTAAAAGAATAGGTGATATTTTATCTGAGCGGATGATTTCTGGATGCTAAGACCAGATATCCTACAATGGAAAAGTTATACCTATGTTATACTTTTCATGTACAAAGTTAAGGCATTATCCTCTATCGGCTAAGTGCATAGTAATTTGCAAAGCTGATGTGATTAAATATATGCTATCAACTCTAGTCCTAAGAGGGTGGATTGGTAAATGGATATTCGCTTTGATAGAGTTTAATCTAAGGTATGAATCGGCTAAGGAGGTCAAAGGACAGGCGGTGGCTGATTTTATTGTACAACATAGAGGAGTCCGAGAGAATTTTGTGGAGTTGATTCCATGGACGCTATTCTTTGATGGATCGATTTGCAAGCATGGACTTGGTATCAGCTTGGTGATTTTATCACCTCAAGAGGCATGTTTTGAGTTCGCTTTTATAATCAAGCCTTATAGGATTAATAACCAAGCAGAGTATGAAGTGGTGCTCAAAGGTCTTCAACTGCTGAGAGAAATCGGAGCCGATACAATAGAGGTCATTAGAGATTCTTTGTTGGTATTCAATAGCTATCTGGGGAGTATGAGTGTAAGGATAAAGTTTTGAGGTCGTATTATGAAGAATGTCAATATTTATTGAAAGATTTCAAGATGGTATCATTGGATCATATTCATAGAGAGCAGAATCTGGTGGTCAATGATCTTGCTCAGATTGTTTTGGGATATCGGCTGGATAGGAAGGTGGAAGCTGAGATAGCCGATATTGAAAATCATGTTGAAGCCGATGATTGGAGACAAGAAATTATTCAATATTTGCAAAATCCATCACAATTAGTTTCTAGGAAACTTTGATATAAATCTGTTAAATATATATTACTTGATGAGGATCTGTTTTATCGGGCCATTGATGAGGTTCTATTAAGATACTTGGGTACTGAAGAAGCCACAATAGTTATGATTGAAGTACACGAAGGCATTTGCGGAGCCCGTCAATTAGCTCACAACATTAGATGCCTGATGAGGAGAGCTGGATACGTTTGGCCAATAATATTGGAGGATTGCTTTAAATATTACAAAGGATGCCAAGGCTTTTAGAAGTTTGGGAATGTGCAGTGAGCTCTAGCATCGGTTATGAATCCAATAATTAAGTCATGGCCGTTGAGAGGTTGGGTAATTGACATGATCGGCCAGATTTACCATTCGTTAAGTAAAGAGCATAAGTTCATATTGGTGGCAATAGATTATTTCACAAAATGGGTAGAGGCTATCCCTTTAAGCAAAGTTAACTCTAAGGACGTGATTGAGTTTATCAAGGAACATATTATATATTGGTTTGGTATTCTGCAGACGATTTCTACCGATTAAGGTTCTATCTTTATGTTTGAAGAGTTTTAAAAGTTTGTTGCCAATATGGGGATTAAATTATTGAATTCATCACCATAGTATGCTCAAGCTAATGGACAAGCCGAAGCTTCCAACAAGAGTTTAATCAAGTCGATCAAACGCAAGATTGATGAACAACCATAGAGATGGCACATTACATTAAATGATTCACTATGGGCCTATCGGATGGCATGCCATGGATCTACTCGAGTACCACTGTTTCAATTAGTATATAGGCATGAAGTAGTTCTCCCATGGGAAATTAACATCGACTCTATGACGGTGTCTCTGCAGGATCAATTAATAGCCGATGATTATTATGACCTGATGACCTATGAACCTGATGATTTGGCGGCTCAGAGTTAGTTAGGGGCATTTTAAAGGATCAAGGAAAACAAAGCTAAGGTTGCCAGACATTATAATAAAATGGTGATGATTAAATCTTTTTCTGAAGGAGAACTCATTTGGAAGTGGATTTTATCAATAGGATCTAGAGATCGTAAGTTTGGAAAATGGTCAGCTAATTAGGAAGGTCCCTATCAGATCAATTGCTATGTGCTTGGTAATGCTTATATACTGGAAAGTCTTGAAGGAGAGAGATTTGCTGAAGTACTCAATGGAAAATATTTGAAGAAGTATTATCCTACCATTTGGGTTGACGCCTAAATTGGTTAAGTATGGTCAATTTTTAATTCTCTTCAAGACAGAAAAGCCTATAGATATTCTATCGGCTAATGATACTATTTGCATCAGCTAAGGTGTGGTTGGCTTCTAATATACGGAACCCAATATGGTTATATCGGTTACAGATAGTCTATATCGTTAAGATATTGCCTTTATGGAATATATATATATATTTCATTGATCAATCCGATCAAGATTTATTACAAGCGGTCAAAATTCATGATGACATCTCGGGTTTGAATGCTATGATTTTATAGATATTTCTCAATTGTCTCGATCGTGCGCAAACGGATTTGGTCTATTTCATTGATGGCGTGGATGTCATCCTCATTGTATCCAGGGATGGTTTTCAAGTTCCTATACCGATGAACTGTTTGACGTACCTTTTCTACTATCTTGGCCTCTTGATCTTGAATTGATTATGGTAGTCTGATAAGATGAGATTCTGTGGTTTCAATGTCACAACCCACCTTATTAAGTTCCACCATCAAATCGACTTCTCGTTTCTTCAGTAGACCTAGCTTGGTGTTGGCTTCTTGCAAACCAGCTATCATCTCATCAAGTTTTTCCTTTTCGATCTAGGCAGATAGCTGGTCGTTTTGGACTGAACTGCTCTGTTCAGTGCGATTGGCTATACGTTGTCTGGTATGATCAGCTGGGTCTTGTGGAATTCCAAGTAGGCGGCAGGTGTCAGTACGTCAGTAAGCTTTTTGGGTAGGAGGTGTTCAATCTCAACGAGTCTTCCCTAGATTGGTCCGCAATCTTCCTCCAGTGAGTCAATCGGGATGTCCAACCGATGCATGATATCTGACAATTGCTCGCGTACATCGGTTGGTAGAAATGGTTCGATTGCTGCACTGGTAGCAGAGTCTTCATCCGTATCTAAGTATTTGCCAATGTCGAAGTAGAACAAGTCGGCCATTGACTGCACATTAACATCAGTAAATAGGAGGATCATGAGTCAGGGCAGAAATAAAATGTAGGGTGAATGTACCTGAGATATAGTGGGAGCAGCTTGAATAATAACGTTGGCATCAGCTTGATGAGAGGAAATTTGGGGATTGGATACCATAACTTCTGAGGTGACCATCGGCTCAGTTCTTGTAGCAGTATCTAGTGGTTGGGTTTCAAGAGCCAATGGTTCAGGCTACAATGCAAAGGTGTCAAGATAAATGTGAAGACAACAGAAAAGAAATGAGATCAACACATACTAGTGGAGATGAAGAACTAAAGATCATTGTAGGATAAGGGCCTTGGAGAATTGGTACTATAGCTGAAACATCGGCGTTGGATTTTTGTTTCTTAGGAACCGTCTGAGTAACCAACTTCTTGCGTTTTGCCCCTGATATTCGTGGTACTTGGAGTAGAGCCGATGGAGATGGGGCACCTTGTCCAAGGGTAGAAATGGCCGATGGATGTTGATGGACAATCGACCGGCCACTTATGCTAGTTATAGGTGCTTTGTCACCAGCCTACAAGATCACAGAGATTAAGTGATACAGTCGAAATTAAATACAATATGGAAAAGATAGTGTAAGGAGAAGGATTACCTCTTCATCAGATTCAACGTAATCAGAATTAAGGTGCAGACAATAATGTTCAGCGGATAGACTAAACAATTGTCTTCTCCACTCCAACCGCCATCGAGCTAATAATCTAGTATTGGATATGCATGGCTCGAAGGTAGAGATGGTCCCCAAGGAAAGAGATGTTGCAATCATTCTTAGTCGATCGTATTACAAGCCGTTGCTTACTTCTCCTCGGACTTGGAGCTTGCCATTGAAGAATAAACCAATTGGGAGCTAGCTGAAACCCAACTGATGAGCGTTGATAGAAGGATGATAGAACTCGTATGACGGGTGTTGGGATCGACATAATGAAAATCCAGTTGGCAGAAGATTGAGGATTATAGATGATAGGAATATGGTTTTCGATTCTTCATCGGCTAGTGCATTTAGTGGATGAAACCTAGAAGGCATCTCAAACGATGAATCATCCTCCAACGCAAACTAGATGATGACCTCTTTGGTGAAGCCATAGTAAAAACATTTGAACCACTAGCTGAGTCCGAGGGGGTCATTTTGCTTTTAGGAATGGCCATTGTGGCTTTACCTAGAGAAGTGCATCGGCATCGGCTGGATTCACCTTCTTCTAGGTAATCTGTCAAAAATGTCAGAGAGGGAAAATGGGTCCTATGGATGACACTAGAGGTATAGATGTTGAACCAAAGATGTATAAACCACTAAGGACCACCAATGTGACCGACTGGTTGACCTGTCGACAATTTATTCGCCATCTAATGAAGAAGCTAATAGGTGGCTCTGAGGAGATATTGCCCTAGTGCAATGTGGCGTCGATTGGCCAGGAGCTCCGCCAAGCATTGCATATTGGTAGTTGGACGAAGGGTTGAATCATCGAAGACAAACCGTTCCAGCCATAGGTTTAGGAATGCAACGTGTTCCCATTCATCGACTGGCCCGGAGGTTTTACTGTGCAAGGAAACGTATGTTTTCGGTATTTAGTCAATGAGTGGGTTTGAATCGGAAGATGGATGGATTTACATAATGAGTAGTGTTGAGGCAGGTCAACATGGTGACATCCATCAAAGTATGAGTCATTGGTCTATGTCCAAACATGAAGGCATTGAGGACATGTAACCAAAAGTAGGAGGCCGATGCGGCCAAAGGCTCATTCTTCTCCATATTGGCTAAAGAAAGATTGATACAGTGGCCGATTTTCAAGTCTTCCTAGAATGATTTTTTGGAAGCCGACATCCTGAGGTACTAGTTTCTCCATCCTAGAAGTCTACTAGGCTAGGATCTAAAACTATTGGTCTAATCGTTGATGGTCATGGATGAATTTTTATAAAGTCTATTGGATCCTCATCACCCATAGGGCGAAGATAAAAGAAACCTAGGCGATCAGCAACTAGAATGACAATCTAACCTTTGAAATCCTATAGTAAATAGGAACCTGACTACAAATGAAAAGATGGGATGGGATAGATTTGTTTAAAATGTGGGACATAAGAGTAGAAGAAAGTTACCTTAGGGACTACGTGTGTCGATGCCATCGCGCGAAGGAAAGGGAGGAGAAGATTGGTGGTTGATGAAGCGATCTATGGAAGTTTGCCTTCAGTCGTTGGGGCTCATCGAGCTTGGGGGCTCCGATGGTGAGAAAGTGTGTGGAAGAAGGATGAAATGGTGGGATACTTTATAGGGGCAAGGTGATCTATGTAGGAATCTAGGCCGATTAATTATCGTCTGCAGGCTATGATAGGCTATCCTGGTTTGTGGAGAGCTACAATGGCTCGAAATTTCGAAGTCTGTTGACAAACTCTGAAATTGGGGGACATGTGTTAATGCTGGAATTTGATTCAGCTGGTAAATAGGATCAGTCGATGGAAAATACTGATCGGCTCGTGTGGTGAAACCGATTGATACTGTAGAAGAGCCGATCAAATGGGTGGAAGATGGATTTGGTTTGTTTGAAGACGGAAAGTTATCTAGATGGAATCGAGTCCAAAGAGAAATAATGAGGATAATGATGGGTTGGATGTTTGTATAGAATGTATTACGTAAGCTAAGCAAGTTTGAGTAGCTTTACAACTCCTTGGAGATTAGTTTCCATTTATATTCTTAGAAAATATCGTCCGATGGTTGTTGTAACCACGTTGGACTCTGTAATCGCAAGGTATAAATATAGACCCTCTAGAAGCCTTTAATATATCAATCGATCAATCCAATAAACCTTCGGCGCAACGCCACCCTAGCTCATGGGTCATTACCGCGGTCATTAGTCCTCGTGGCTTTGTGGAGGATTGGCCCCGCTACACGCTTCGGATACCGTGGAGTGTCATCGGCTCTTTGGCCGATAGGTCCTCTAATCCGTTCCATGCATCTATCTCTCACACCTCCATTGGCTGTTTAGTCGATGCTTGAACGCTGCCTTACCTACCGGCGCCCAGCCAATACGGTGAGCCGGATAGGCCCATCGGTCGACCGGCTCATCGGTCTCATCCTCTCTCCTTGTCAATTGAAGGATTAAATTGACTGGCACGCACTCGGACCTCGAAGCTTAAGGATCTGCACTTGGGTTAAGCAGATCTCCTAGGTCTTTGCGTGACCAAGCCGCTATCTTTCCCTTGCGAGGTTTGGTGGTGAACACCTTAGGCAAAGGATGTTATGATGCAACAACACATGACAAGCCAACCATATGGGTGAAGAAATCTGTTTTTTGGGATTTGCGATATTGGAAGGACTTAGATGTTTGTCACGCAAACGATGTCCTACATGTTGAGAACGTATATGTAGCCTTGTTGGCATTTTGCTAAACATGCATAGGAAAATGAAAGATACACTAAAGTCAAGAAATGACTTGAAAGAACTTCAAATTGGGGAAGAGTTGCACCCTAATGAGAAGGATGGCCGAGGTCACTACCTCCTGATTGCTTGTCACACCCTCAACAAGGCCGAGAAAACTAGCTTTTTCGAATGTTTGCATAGAATCAATGTCCCATCTGCTTACTCATCTAACAGTAGAGGACGGGTCAATATGAAATAGAAGAAATTAGTTGCATTGAAGTCACATGACCATTGTGTGATGTGACCAAACTACTCCCTATTGTGACAAGAGGTATTTCGACAGAGAAGGTCCTAGGACCAATAACAAAGTTATGTGCTTTCTTCAACGCAATTTTGTAGAAGGTCGCCAATCCTACAAAGCCATAAAAACTATATGAAGATGTGGACATTATGCTATGGTAGCTTGAGATATGTTTTCCTCTATTATTTTTTAACATCATGGCACACCTCATTGTTCATCTTGTGAAAGATATTAAGATCCTAGGCCCCTAGGCCCCATGTATATGCATCAGATGTATCCTTTCGAGAGGCTCATGGAGGTTCTTAAGCATTTTATGCGTATCAGGTCCCATCCAGAAGGCAGCATTATCAAGGATATCACAACCGAGGATGTTATTGAGTTCTATATTTATTATATGGATGTTTAGCCAATTGGTGTCACACTCTCTCGCCAAGTAGGGAGGCTATAGGGTAAAGAAACTATAAGTCAGAAATCAGTGTACCAGAAAGACATTATGTCATTGAGGCAAGCCCATTTTGTGGTGCTGCAACAATCGATAGTAGTGTCCCTGTGTTCAACTCGCACATGAACTTTCTACAAAGCAAGAACCTAGCAACGTCAGAGAAGTGGATTCCACAACAACATAGGCTTCAACCTAGCAAGGCCAGAGAAGTAGATTCCACAACAATATAGGTTTCATTTTGGTGATTGGTTGAAGTTGCATATTGTTAACATGGGGACTGATAGCTGTGACATTTGTCTTGGGCACCATCTAACACCATCCTAACATTCCAATCATATCGGATTAACAGGTTCAAGTTTTAAGCGAAGAAGTAGGATGCGAAGAATACAATCTAGAATTCTATGGTCCAAATGGTTGTGTACAATAGCAAAGGGCATGAAAACATGTACTACGGAACCATAATTGATGTCTGGCAACCTGACTATGGCCACCTCAATGTACCTATGTTTTGGTGTCGATGGATTGATTCGAAGAAAGGCATGAAGGTTGATAAAGATGGAGTGATTGTCATAGATCTAAAGCAATGATGAGCCATTTGTACTTACCAATGATACAACGCAAGTTTTCTATGTGACAAACAAATCTTCCAAGGGTCACCACCACGTTGTTCTTTAAGGAAAGCGAAAGATCATCAGAGTTGAGAATGTCGTTTGCAAGGAAGATTACGTTGAAGACTTCAAGCTACCTCCATTTGTAGTTGATGTCGATGTGGGAGAAGATATGTCTGATGGGGATGCCACATACATATGTTGGGATCATAATGAGGGTATGGTCGTCCTATGAAGTAGACAAACTAATGTATCACTTTTTTATATTTTATTGATGTAAACTTGCATTATATATATCTAGAGCATTATTAAATATCTAACAAAACAATATTTTAAAAGTTTGCGATAATATGTATTAAATTGGCTAATATTTTCTAAGCGTATAAATGAAATTTTAATTTATTTATAAATTCATTTATATAGGCCTAACATTAATTTAGAAGAGGGAAATTAATGGAGTGATTTCACAGTTTTGTTAGATGTTGGCGGACGTTGAATGTTCAAAAAACATAGGCCTAATACTTCTATCTACATACATACATGCTATTATGATTTGTGCATTGCTATGAAATTTCTATGAATTTATGTCAATTTTGTGTATTCTTGCTATGCCTTTGATTTTTTATGCTATGATGATCCATAAAGTGCTTTGACATTTTTTGTCCTATTTTAGATGAATTTTGGTTAGTATCATTAGAGTTCTAAATTGCTATACTTGTTGTCTCTGCTTATTCTACCACACATAATCGATCATGACAAGTGCACCTACTATAGCGTGGAGGCTATTATGTTGGTAGCCCGCCATCGTGTGGCGAGGAGGCCATTAGGCAGCCTGCCATCTCAGAGCAAAATTCGTATAGCCCATTTCTATTTTTATTATTAATTTGAGCATTGTTGTATCTGATGATCTATAAACTTATACTTTGTAAATTATTGTGTTTGCATATTATTGATGAAATGTTTGGTATGTAAATAAGAACGTGGTATAAATTTATTTGAATTTTGTAAATAAATATATGACATGATTAAATTCAATTTAAACATGTCATTTAGCACCCTCGATACGTCCCTAAACTTGTCGCGCTCCATCTAACATGCATATTATGCAATATACGTGATAGATTAATACAAATGGAGGTGTTTGAAAGGCATAAATAGATCACGAGCAATCTCTAGACGATGTTGGGGACTTGAGCTCTAGTAGAAGCCCATCAAATTTCTTGAACCTGAATGACAACCCTACTAATGCGCATGATCCCATAAACCCACCAGTATTTACATTTGTAACAATAGTAGATTAAATACCGTTGGATCATAACTCGACATCTAAAATACTATGTTCACATTGTCTGAAGGCAACTTGTGATTCCACGCCCTCCACCGATGATGAATAAAAAGCAATGAGTTTCGAGGGGCACAAATTAGATGCCGAAGCACAGATACACTGTTATGACATTAGGCGGTAACGGTGTTCCTCCCAAACCATTGGGAGCACTTCAAGCTTGGAGAACATTGTGCAGGGTCATCATTACAGTGAACCTTCCCATCTAGTACAATGTTTAGAGACCAAATAAATGCAAATTGAAGCTAATTGTGGTTCTAGAAGATGAAAAGATCACATTTTCTAAGGAAGATCTCAACCTAGCCAAGATTGCAACCATGAAGGAGATGTTAAACTTATTTAAGAATCATAGGGGTGATGATTAAATGAGATTTGTTGTGAAGGGTGACACCCTGGACTTTGAGCAGCCAGTGTTCAAACACCTTAAACAATTCTAGGATGAATTCATTACATATAAGACCTCTGATGTGGCATAGGAGCTCAGTACATAGAATAAGGCAATTTCACTTAAGAATGCAGACCACCATTGCATTGGTCTTGGTGGATACACAAAGGCAAAGCCAAAATGGAATGCAACGTATGGTGGACAACAGTGTTCAACCAGCAGTGCTAGGCTAGAGCAGAAGATTAAAGAACTATACCCTTGCAAGAAAGTTGAAATACACTGCTTATAGTACCTTAGTATCAAGAGGACCTCGAGAAGATGAGGTGAACTAGAGGATAGCCAAGGCTCATGTTAAGTCCTCACAAGGAGAGTTTGTGCGAGACCATGAGAACAATGAATTAACTCTTGCCCTTGGGAACAAAGAGCACCCTAGCCACACTAGGGGAATTGAAGGTGTATCATGGAAGTATGGATTTCTAGAGTTAGCTGACATCTAGAAATTTCGTAGGAGGAGCAAGGCTATAGAGGAGAAGATTATATGAGAAAGGGTTAGTGCTAAGGTCTTTGTTGTTGAGGCTAGGTTATTGGTACAGTTTACAAAACGACTAGAAGAGGCACTATCTCAATTTCAAAGTAGCGGGGTAGTATTACCAAGCGCAATAGAAGTGAGACCACCTACTTTCAGAAAGAGTAGCTATGCATCTACCAAGCATCCACCAACACACTATCCTATGGATAATATCACTAGACCAACACCTTACAAATGTCACATACCATGGGCAAACCTAAGAAAAGTGGTGACCTCTCCCATGGCTTACCCATGCGATTTAGGAATAGTGCTACGTGGAACTTTGCTTCTAGATGTGTATGCGAGGGTTGATGTGGAGTGTCTAAAGCTAAAACACACAAATTAGAAGTTGGATACCCCACTTGAGAAAGATGTCATTACACTTGGGCAAGCAATACAAGTGCCTGTGGCATGGCCAAAGCATAACATTCTTCTAGTCTTCTCCACCACATCTTGTTGACACATCACTAGTGTTAGTGACATGCCCTACATGCAGCATGAAGATGTTGAATATATCACATACTATGCTTATGATATATTGATTTGTTCCTTAAAATATATATTATCATTATTGATCAATGAGTATGTGACTTATTCATAAGACTCCTAATATCAGATATTGCTATTTCTAAATAATCCCTGATCATATATCATATGAGGAACAAATATGATTGTAAGATTAACATACATATTGATTGATGATCATGCCTCATAGATCATAGTATGCAGATATTATATCGATAATATTGATATATGTTAGTGAACATATGTTGGATAGACCCACTATGAGATACTGCAGAGATTTTATGTATCATCAGTTAATCTCAAGTAGTGTTTATGTGGAGTCCTTAGACTTGAGATCATCATGTTTTCCAGTATATATAGCAGCTTATTTTTAGATGACCAAACACTACTCGATAACATGAAAGTAATAAAAGTATTCTTCGGGTTTGCTATGAAATATATAGTTTGATATGAGTAATTAAGATAGAATTTGCCCCTTCTATGAGAGAGATATATCTGGACTTTTTGATGTAATAGATTATAGAAGTGCATAGCCATGCCAAGGTGATCCAGGAGTCAATCACAAGTTTATAATCCATCATAGGATTAAGAGAGTGATTAAGCTATTAAGAGGATGACACAAGTCTTGTCTTGAGCTCGATCGATATCATAAGGTAAAGAGATTCATACATGAGAACATTATAGGTTAGCTAATCTGATCTTTATGTATACTTTAGGATTAATTTTTCTTGCTAGAGATCACTATTAATAGGGTGACAGGAAATACATTTTCGGGTCACGACCAAATATATGTGAACCTATAGAGTTGCACGCTTAATAGGTTGGAATGCTTATTCAAATGTGAGTTGGATAAGAGCTCAATTTGGATTGAGATCCGAGTAGACTGTATTGGGCCATAGTCCCCTAGGCCTAAGTGGGGAAGCCTATATATAGGGTGGCAGGGAAATCAAGGAAAAACCCTAGTCGCCATCGCCCGAGCCAATCCCTAGCCGCCACCGCTCGAGCCAAACCCTGCAATCGGCATTCCAACCCCTAACATGTGGATAACGGTGGAGGCTCTGCTTGTTGTGGCATTGATCGATACCAGGATCATGGTGATCAACTGCTTCATCTACAACCTTGATGCTCATGTGGTTAGATCGGCTTCTCCAACCTTACTTTTCCTACAATGCGCGTCTCGTGGTAATGGTCCATGATTCCTTCTTCGCATGATGTCCTGATGTGTGTGGTAGAAAACATCTTTTTATGCTATTGTAGGCTATGCCTTCCCCTTTAACTAGAAGAGCAACAACTTGAACTATGATCCCATCATCTCCTCCACCTTCTCTGATCAACAAAAAGAGGGAGCGTAGTACTACTGTAGAGAATCGAACACGATTGAGGAAATCAACATTCTCGCAAAAGCATAATCCAACTCCTGAGGGCCCTAATGAGATAAACATGAGTATCACGTCACTGTTCAAATTGAATGAGAAGAACAAGGAAGAACTAGTGAATCCTCAAGCAATTAAATTCTTCGCCGCATGTTTAAGAGAAAGGGCACTCCTAGTCCTCTTAAGTTGGATTTTGCATGGATCATGGGAAAAAAACACCTGCAAGAAGAAGCCCATTACAATGACCTCACAGGTCATGGGTTAGAAAACAATTGTTCACTTGATGCAAATCCAAAGCTTGATAATAGACTTGCTCATAAATATCAATTGGGATCTCCTCTAGGCATGCTAGAAGAGATAAGTGGTCTATACAAGTAGATGAGGAGATTACATGAGAGGTACATGATAGAGTCAAGAAAGAGCACTTACTATCTTGGTGCATTCTATACTGATAATGACCTTAGCCATGACGATGGAGTGTTATGGTTGAAGTTTGAATAACTCTACCATTTGTACTAGCAAGACACCCTCTATCTATATCATGTAGATTTGGATTTTGAAAGCACTATATATACGAACAACAAGATTGAAGAAAGAGATTGGTAGATACATATCTAACATTTCTCATTTTGTAGAAGGTGCACGATAAGATGCATGAGCAACAAATTATCAATCAGCTTTCTTCAACCACAGATTATGAACAGGACATATGTGTTAGCCAACTCGAAGGAGGTGGTGGGCTACATAGTGAGAGCTTTGCATAAGCATAGAGACAAGAACACAATCCTCATTCCATACCTAATGACATACATGTCCCTCTATTCATTGATCGTATTTACTATTAGTATCTCTACTTCATCATGTAACTATTCATATCCATTGTACAACTATGTGCACATGAATCATCGGATTCACCAACACTATGAGAATAGGGTCATGGAACCACATAGGGATCACATGATTGTTATGGATTCCCATCATAAAAAAGCTAAGTTTCACAATGTCATTGACATCCTCAACACGGCATTCGTTCAATACAAGAAATCAGTAAAGAAGACTGAATTTAGTGTGAGGATAGGTTTTAAATGCCCGCTACAAATCCAAGGGAATAATCAACTTGACTTTTACATAATGAGATTTATTATATATTTTATGTATGACTACTTGACATAGAGGTATATATCTCGTTGCGACATATACATAGTACGACTTTATTAACTTCGATATTTTCATGGCATGCTAATTGATTGGGATGTAGAAACTAGGCACAAGTAAATTAATAGATCATGCCATCTAGGGCCTTCAAGACAAATTTGCCGGCTTTGTCTATAGAGATATCGTTTCTTCAAGATGGGTGTATCGTTTATAGAGAGACTGCCATATCGCCAAAGAAAAATAAGGTTGGCTATTTCTTTAATACATTGATTCGTCAAGTCGTTCAAGTGTGATGTACTATTTCATATTAACTATTTATATTTAATTAATGATGGTAAGTGATATGATGTTTAATTAATTTATGTATTTGATATATAATTAAGGACTATCTAATAACACACGTTACTTTTTATTATTGAAAAAAATTAATCCTTTCCATCACTTCTATAGCCAAAATTAAATTCCAAAATTGCATATCATAATTTTTTTATTCTTGAAAAAGATATGTATGCCGGGTATTATCTACACGTAGCATAGATATGTTCATATCAATATCGGGTTTAGCCCACACCCGATACAAATGTGTCGATCGGGTTTAAATAAGATCCGACGTACATGAGTCTATCCAGATTATACCTATGTGCTCCCAAGTCTCATCTACGTCCTGTCAGGAACTGGTATTCATGAGGAAGGGTCATCAGTATCTAATGTTTTGTGACTTCATTTCTGGTACTCATGCCAGGAACTGGTACTATGAATTTTTCTGTAGTAGCTATTGTTTTGTTCTTAAGTACCAGTATAATATTGTGAAACCCTTTATTACGATAAACTTGGCTATACTATTTTTGTACACACAAAGAATCTATGTTAAACAATAATTATGGCTAAAGTTAACATGCGTGGTCCATGTCTCGAGAAACAACATTCTTGTGTTTCTCGAGGATAAAAGACATACACAGGATGACAGGAAGACAAAAGAGCATAGTTTTTTTTTTAAAAAAAAGAAGGCGAAAACAAATGATCTTCTCCTACATCTTTGCAGGATGAATGATTATAAAAACCATTGGTTATTGCTTGGTTTACAATCTTTGTAAACTTCGTTTGGTCTGTCCTGTTGTAAATATTGCAATTCTCTGTGTATGAAATTTACTACTGCTGGGTTTTACTTTGCAGCAGTGTTCATTTGAAAAAGAGCCTCCCACCACCATTGCATGTAAAAATCAGGACATATTATTTTTATTGTATTGGTTGTTACTAATTAAGGCACTATTCAGCATGGGGCCCAACTGTGTGAATTTTTGGAGTTCGCATGTACTTTAACCTAAAAAAAATTTCATGTATGGATTAATCAACATTGTTTGAATGAGTTGGCATGATATTGGTGTACGAAATATTGGGACATCAGCATAAAAATAAAAATAGTATACCAATATATGTATCAAAAAGACTCCCTAAAACCTATCTCTAGGAGCATATAAGTAAATATATGACACAGACAGGACTCAACCTTGAGATGAGATCGATCGGAGATGGATGGTCTGATTTTTCACGATGTATAAACAACGGGATAATTAGTCATGAACTTATAAGATGCAAATCAAGAACCCATGATAACTCGCGCGATCACACTCTGTACGAGTAGAAGCAACCAACGTTTAAAATAGGTAGATGTAGAGGAGCTACACCATGCTACTCACAGTCACAACGACAGAACCATGGTAATTCACTCCATCAGTGCACATGAAAACACACTGTCGGTGGAGTGAAGATCTGATGAGAACGATTATTGAGTTCAGCCAAAGGGGGATAAATGTTCTTGAGCCATGCTCGTGGACAAAAGAAAGATAATGCGAGTATTTAGATAGGTTATTAATCTACTCGTGGTTTCTGTTAGAAAAAAGAGATCGATCTCATGTTCTAAGTCTTCCCCTTACCTTAGGTACCATAGTGACCCAACTATATAGTGGACACACAAACACACACGCTATGGACAACATTATTATAACTAAAGTTTAATTAGGCCATAACAACATGTACACCCTACCAAGCACACTGTGCACTACTGGTGGACCTCCTTCCTTAAATTCTACGCTTCCCTCTTATTCTCTTTGTGCGATGAGGTGCTCCTTGGAGATGGAGCCTAGGAACCATGGACATCTACCACCTACCTTGGCAGTCCCGTTTCATATGCACGGGGCGTGGAAGGTTGTACTCCAACCGTTATTACCAAACGGTAGCCCCACAAGTCAGCATCTAGCTGCGCTCAGTAGGCAGGGCGTAATAGGACCAAACATGCGGCAAAGCAAGGCCCATGACACCCAATAGTCATGCCATCTGACTGCCCACATTTATCCTCTACTACTACACTATGCACCTTAGAGCAGAGTGATCGAACAAGTTGCCTTTTTCTAGATAGGCGTCCATGAGCCATGATAGGGCCACACAGATCGGAGCACCATAATTACTGCGTTGGTTACTGTTTAACCCATAAGCCTCTCCACACGATGCCAAGCAAGTCATGGGTGCTCGACCGCATGCTTCTTTGCCCACTTATTAGGAGTGAGTGTTCAGCAGGTCTTCAGCCAGCGCTTGGGGGCTAACTACTTGGGCCTTGAGCACTCGGCTTCCGACCCCACTTCTCGAGCCACTAAGGGGGAGGCGGCCCTGTTAGTCAGACCAACCTTGTTCCTCGAGCTTGAGAACTAGTGATGTGGCACTAAGCTGTCCTGTGCTCACAACTTGGGACACCTTGTTCCTATATCACCAACGCACACTCGCTAATTATGGGCATTGTTAACCTTCATTTGATGAAATCTTAAAAGCACCCATCTTGTAAATTTTGAACCCTCCGACATACTTCAAGATTTGTGTTCCATGACCCTTCTACCACTCCAAAGACCTCGATAAGCTTGGGCGATGGTGGCAGCAGCCCCACCTTTGGTAGAGGACCAACAAATTAGAGCTTGGGATTGGGAGAGGGTGTGAGGGATGGCCATGGGAGGCGGCAACCCGTTGGTGGGCAATAGAATGGATGGATGGCGATGGCGCCACTCAAGCCACAGAGCCAGCAGCGGGTGATGGTATGGTGTTGGTGGTAAGAGCAAAGCAAAGTAAGTGGATAGGAGACAAGGACAATATGGATGTCTCCTTATACTCGAAGGCACCGAAGATTGGAAGATGGAGTGGTGGGGCACCTTGCCACTATTGGCTTGATGAGGAGAAGAGATGGGGAGGCAGGTTGGGGAAATGGAGGCTGGTGGGCGTCGCCTCGCAAGTGGCACCTTTTGGTACCGACAAGGCCAAGCAATGGTAGTGAAAAGGTGGCATATCAATCAAGTTCGACTGGCGGTGGTTCGAATGAGGACAAGGGGAGGGAGAAAGAATGGTTATTAGGGTTGGTTGTGTTGCACAAATGTCAAAGCAATCGGACGATGAAAAATTCACATGATTCTTGGAGGTTTTCCATCAAATGACAGATGACTAGTATGATTCCAATCTTAAAATTTTACAAATTTTGTTAAAATTGACTCCAACAATTCCCAAAGTATCTGCCAAAAAATTAGAATCCCCTCTCAATTATTCTCGTTCTTCACTTGTAGGGTAGAGCGTTAGCTCAGAATCGCTCCGTCCTGTTCGCTGGAACAGAGGGGCAAGCAGGCACGCAGGAAGAAGAGAGAGAGGCTGTGTTCTTTGCAAGTTGCCCATTTCTTTTATTTTTGGGAATCAGAGTGAAGTATATCTTTTAATATCTAAATTCTCATTATAGATTTTCAAATGAAAATTTAGGAGATAAAAATTTAGAAATCTGTTGGTGAGCAGGCCAAATAGACTGGCTGCTTCTTGTAGTTATCTGCTAGTCCGTACCACCCTATATCACGCGGAGAGAGAGGCACGTATGTGTCCTCAGAAAAACATGGGCTGAGCAGATTATTTTGTTGGCGTGACGTTCAGGTTGGAGGTACTATTTTGCTTACAGATTTATCTCCAACAACCAATCCAAGAAAACATTCTATCTGATTATTAACCTTCTTAATCGCCCTTTCTTTGTTAACACCACGATGGCTTCCTCCTGGGTCCCACGTCAAATTCTGCATGCAAGGAAAACTCATTCAGCTGCACCAAAATTGATCGTTGTACATCTATGCATGCATATATTTATCATCTATTTCTTCTCTATGTTTTAACTCCGTAAATGATCAGTCTTTCTTTATATATATATAGAGCAATTAGAGATTCTTCTAAAAGCCCTCATATTAATCTACAAGCTTAAAAAATCTAGAAATTTCTATGTTAATCAAAAAACTTATAATTTCCCATGTTAATGGTGTATCAGAAAACATCTATGTTGTACTGGAATTCCAATTTGGATGCACATCATGCCTCAGGCCAAATCCTGATAAACCATTATTCAATGCCTCTACTTGCCAATTCCGATTCAAGCAGTCAAACCTGCAAAATAGTGCCGTACCCTTTATCTATAACGACTGAAAACAATCATTATCAGCCAAGCGAACAGACACTATCCAATAATCATAAATATAAAAAATTATCGATAATGGCTCACTACCCATTACAAATAACTCTGTAACAGGTCGAAATAGGTCAAAATATAGAACAGAAAACACTTATGTATAACGGATCTATATTCGATAAGAAGCCATCATATGACAATATGTTTCTCTCTGTTTCACATATATATACAACAAAATGAGAGTACACAAATATCTCAAATCCATTACATATATCATAAAATGCATCATACTTCCACTGCATATACAACAAAATGATAACACATGTATATCACAAACTGGCAGCACACATATATCACAAATCCAATGCCCAGTACATCACAATACATCATAATTCCATTTCAAACACTTTCACTTCACATCTCCCAATATATCAAACTGACAAGCAACTAATTAGCATTGAAATATCAGAATATATCACATGCACATTTAAAGTTATACAAATTTGTAAATAGGAACAAAGTATTGAAAATATTTAGTAAAACTTTAATTTCATTCTCATATCGACATGCATGTAAATTCAAAAGTTCTGATTTAAATTCTAGATAGAGTAATCAGCCAACAAATCTACATGCAGATCATATTTGTGCGAGCAACATGGCCGTATGTTCTTTCAGTGAAAAGAATAATAGAGAAGATAATTCGCTGAGTTTTTTTAAGACTTACTATGTATCCAATTATTTCCTCAATATGTGAGTCAAATATTTATATGGCTTCTTAAAAGTGTTCCTTAAAATAAAATAAAGGTGTATGATATGCTCTGATTCAATAGTCTTTTTTAACACCCCCAAAAAAAAGTTTTTCTTTACCGGGCTACCTAAAAAATATCTTACATAATGCAGACATGAATATTACAACTCCAAATTATAAATCCACCTAAGTTTTTTCGGCCTACTAATTATATGTTCTTTACAAAACGGAAATTGCCCATTTGAATTTTGATACAAATCCATATCCTAAAGCTTTTCATTTCTCAATCTGTAATTGTCACTGCTACAGAAAAGTCAGGTCGCCTTTTGGCACTGATAGGGCAGGGTTTCAGTAGCAGGTAAACAACCGGTATAGATAAGATCTTCACAAAACAAAACAAAAAATTTGGCCCGATACTTTGAGCCGCCTCTTTCCTAGGCTTGCACATTATTTCAATTATATGCACAAATCGTCACACAGAATCAATTCATCAACAAATCATCACAGCATCAATTTCAACCAGAAATCATCACAACATCACTTTCATCCAAAAAATTGTAGAAACCGCATCACCCACACTATCACGAATTTCATCACGAACAACACTACTGCTAGCTAGCTTATCGTGAAGATGAAGAGGCTGCTAGCTGGAGGAGATTGCAGTCGCCCAAAACATGGGCACCACCGCTCCATGGGGAGACGGTGAGGGGGCCACACCCATGCCCATGCACGACCAAATCTAGCCGCCCCTTGTCCTTGGCAACTAGATAGAGCCGCTCTTGTGCCCGTGGCAGCTGGATGGTGGTGGCTCTGGTGTAGTGCTACCACCCTCAATCGCTCAATCGCCCACTGCTGCCATGCCGCTGTCATCTCCTAGTAGAGGGCTCACCTTCAGCTAAGGAGCAGGAGGCCCTTGGCCGCTTCTTCTTCCTCACTGGCATCCTATCAAGCACTCAATCTAGATAGCCTCCCCATCAATCCGGTCGATTTGGAGAGAGCGAGGAAGAGGAGGAAGGGAGGGTGCAGGGAAGCAGGGTGGTGAGGGAGATGTTGAGAGGAGGCACCAACTGGTGGTGGTGGCGAAAAGAAGGCATGGTGGTGGCAGCACTAGTTTTAATTGAGATTTAAGTAATTTTTTTCTATCAGTAGTTGGCTTGTTGGCTTGGGCTTTTGGCTAGCATTGCTTTTGTGCCAGTTTTTTAAACAAATCAGTACAGATGTTCCACACATCAGTGCTGATTTACAAGAAGACCTGACGCTGAAAAATATCAGTGACGGATTTTTTTATAAACCGGCACTGATAGTCTTATCAATACGGAATCTTGTTTCTGTGGGGCACTCGATGGTTCTAGGGGGGCAAAAAACCATCATGAGTGCTAGGTTTGGTCAAACCGGCGCACATGATGGTGGACTGTTAGTTATATGGTAGTGTGTTCGGCAAAAATTAGAGAATTAAATTTTTTACAAAGAGAATATGAACTCAATAGTGAAGTAAGAATACATAAATTACTATATATAGTCCAATGTTGCATATATATATATATAACAATATATTATTGTACGTAATTGCTTGTCCGTGCTGATGGACAGGTTCTTGGCTAGTGCGAAATAATTGGCATGTAAGAAACAATCTGATCCAACATTGAAATTCCCGATAAGACTAATGGACTAGGTCTAGACTATGCCTTTCCACACCCATCTACTCATAGTTTCTATAATCAGATATACACGTATTCTTTCGTGTGGCACATCTAACACAAGAACACATGTGAAGGAACAATACGGAAGAACACACATATAGACTTTTTGGCACAACGCATTTCATGCTGTTTTCTCTCTTTTTCTCTTTTATTCCACTCAATAGAATACTTTTAATAGATTCACAGTAACGCACAGTGCCCACGGACACACCACAAACTTCACTCGTAATCTTATTCATACATGCAGCAAGTTTATGTTAACAGACTCAACTAAAAGCTAAATAGCCATGCACACATGCGAAGCCAATGCAACCGGGTCTGACGCATGATCCCAGCGGCATGCACAATTGCACATCCACACTATCCAATGCTAACTAACAAGATCATAATTTTACTGTATTCAACGTATGACAATTATTACGGTGCAACAGTTAATAATGGCTGTGCAGATTCAAGTGCAACGACATGTATATCTCCATTCATACAGCTATACACAATTATAAGCCAAGCGAGTTTAGCCCACTCTAGGAGTTGACGGCGTTGCACCTCCTTATCTGGCCGCTGCTGCCGGTGAGCACCCCGATCTGTCCCATGCGCTTGACGGAGTACCTGAAGTGATCGAGGAAGACGCCGGGGTCCTGCAGCTTGTCAACGAGCGCGGCGGCTTGGCCGTCGGTGAGCAGCGCGGCGGCAGGTGAACATCCCCTGCCGCGCCTTGAGGTTGACGAAGTAGTGGCTATCGAACGGAGGCTGCTGCCGGGGTCCATCGGCAACCGTCGTGTTGTCGATCAGGTCCTGCAGGTTACGCCTGCACTGCCCATGGACACACACAGACAAATATATTTGAGCTGCTTTCGCAGCAACTGATGTTCTAAATTTTTTGCAAGACAAGGTGATATTACTGCAGAGATTAGGAACTAACTAACGATTGGTACTTAATTACCTGGAGGAATCTTGTGTAGGATGGGTTGAGGGACGGGTCGACGTCGCTGGGGCTGTTCTTGCCGGTGAAGTTGAAGAGCCTGGAGCTGAACAGGTTGCAGTGCCTGATTCCGATCGTACGTCCACCTATATAAGTCAATTATGTCGTGCGTGCACAACTTATCTTTAATCATCGAGATCCAATTTGCTTCATCGACCAATGCAATCCTATTCTAGGAACACAACTTTCATAGCCGAAAAATAGTCATCTTGAGACAAAGTAGTAAATGCATATATGTATTCCTTTTTTGGCAAATTTCAACCAAATCCAGGCATTACGTTACAATTAATTCTTCCCTTAACTTCTCCTGTTTTGATGGTTAGCCAATTCTAAAGTGACTATATATAAAACGACTTTAATTAACGTAGCCAATTCTTTCCTCTTGATTAATTAGCACTCTAACTAATAGTGTATTGTCGCTCTCAAAGAGTCATACCGCCAGACACATTTCTGTCCAATTGACTCTGATTGATCGCAGTATTATTGCTGGCTTGTCACTATTTTGTAGGGCTCTATATCTACGCTCGGAGTGGAGTTGAGGAGTGGCAGAAAACGCCCTACACCTTACAGTGTTTTTTTTGAGTGATCCGACAACTCAATTTTGTATTATCGCAGAATTTGGGAGTGTCTGATACTGGTCTAGCTCCGCAGGAGTCTGATACAGCTCTAGCTCCACAGGACAATCCAACTTGCTTGATCAACCCATGCAATCTTATTTTGGGAACACAACTAATTGTCCAGATTTCTGGTCGAAAAATAGAGTTTTTTTAGATGAAAGTAGTAAATGCATATATGGACGCTTTTTCTAGCAAATTTCAACCAAATGAAGGCATTACAACACAATTCTTCCCTTCACTTTTCCTGTTTTTATGGTGACCTAATTAAGCAAAACTCTATCCTAATGTCACTATATATAAAATGGCTTTAGTTAATGTAGCAAAATTTTCCTCCTGATTAACACTACCACAAAACTGGCTTGGCTTATTATTGCCGGTTTGGTGTACACCAGCAGTGATGGAGTATCACTGCCGGTTCACTTCAGTTTCCTTACCAAACCAAAGTGAACTGGCAGTGCTACTGAGTATCACTACCAGTAGTAATACTTGAGTATCACTGTCAGTTTACGTGATAAACCGATACTTAATTGGACGGACATGTCCATCTTTGAATATTGAACCGGTAGTGATACTCAAATAATAGCACTATGATATAAGACAGACTTTATATTAAAATATAGAGATCAACCAGATACATGATTTTTGTGGTTGACAAAATTTTTATTTGACATGACTTACAAGCCCAAATATGCGTTACAAATTCTCAAATATTTAGATATTTTGAATTTTTGATTTTTTCAAAAGACTTCGGACGATCACATACTCTATATCAAAATTATATATCTTGACAACATTTTTATTTGAAATCGTTTACATCTCTGATATTTTGAATTTTTTAGTTTTTCAAATGACTTCGAATGAAGAGAAGTCCTATATCAACAAATCTAGATATCTGCAGCATGTTAGTTGACTATCATTTCATTTAAAATCATTTAGATGCCCAAATATTCTTTTGAATTTTACATGCCCAAATTTCTTTATTTGTTCAAACAACTTCAGATCGACAATTTTGTGTTCTTATTTAAATTCATCTAGAGTGTCAAATATGAATTATAAGTTGTGAACAACAAGAGTTAAACGAACAACATACGGTTTTCAAACAAGATTGGTTGTGTAGGTAAGATCACAAGGTGTTTGTGTGTGAAGTGTGAGGTCTATGGATTGAATCCTACATCCACACATTTGTGAACTTCGTGCAAAAAATTGTGTGACTATTGTAATTTGGTAGAGGTAATAGTATAGATGCATATTAAAAATCAAAATAGTTTTTTCAAACTATTTTGTTATTACCAAATTTAAAAACCGGGATAATATTATGTTTTCAATTCATGCGATGGCTATCACCACTGGTTTAAAAACAAAAAACTAGCAATGTTGTTTTTTAACAGGTTGTTATGTCGTTTTCTGTGGTAGTGTAATTAGCACAAAAACTAATAGCGTACTTGTCAATAGGTAATACTCGAGTACTGTATTTGTAGGCTTAGAGTTCAGCTGATGCAAAGATATCCATGAGACACTAGTGAGAAGACACAGTGATATTTTTATATAAGTTCGGGTCCTCGACATTAGTAAGAGTCCTACTTATGTTTATATGTATTCAGAAATTTAAACCACATAGAGTATAAGGCGAGAGTATTCTACTTTATCAAGCCTATCCATCAAGCATACAGTGACCTATACGGCAAGATGTCTTCGATGGCTAGCAGCGAGGTAGCTCCTTGGATCTTAGCTTGATGTGACTTTTGTTTGGTTTGAGATTCAATGTCCTCTTGTGGAAGGCTATTGTATTAATACCAATAGAACTCAAAAAACTCTTTAAAAAATACAATTGAGTAGTTTGATTTGTCCCCGGGTTGAACTCTACAGTCCTACCTTAATTAGGCACTATTTTCTACCTTAGTCATATATGCTTCCTTTTTTAATGTAGGTATGTGGTTAGTCATACACGCTTCCTTCTTTAAGGACACATATCAGTATGCATGAAGGTATGCGGTCTTTCTAGAGATACTAGGAGGTATGCCATATCTAGGATATTGATTGTAGTCCCTGACCTCTATATAAATTCGCTTCTAATAGTTTTATCATACATGCCTCAAAATCCATGTTATCTGAAATATAAATTTAGTTGGAACAATAGCCCCAACTAAGTTAAGTTCCAAGAAAATTGTTCTACCATACGGGTACAAGGATGACATTATCAAAATTTGAATTTGGATACCCACTAGGAATCTCGCTATTTTCTTTGGAATATGGACCACCATCGTGCATCTATAAAAACCAGTAGTGAAATTTGTCTAGACTCCTGTTGGCATTGCATACTACAATCTTTGTCTTCCTAGTGCCCGAGCCTCACAACCAACAACAACAACCCTAATTTTGTCACAACTCTCCCCATCACTATTTCCATGGATCTTGCATCATCAGACAAGGATGTGGCTACAATGAAATTGCTGCGGGTGGAGGGCTCAATTCCTGGCGCAGACACCATGGTTCGGATAGAAGGAGGTACATGCCCAAACCTATTACCGGTTTTATTTTGACTCTTCCACTTTTTGCTAGTGTAGGCTCGTCTCTCCTCCCTTTGAGTTTTTGTCAAACATTCTTGATTTCTACGGAATCCACCTCTTGCAATTGAACCTATCGAAGCATTCATAGGTGTCACCCTCTTCATGGATCTATGGATATATTTTTATAAGCTCCAAGTTATGTAAAGATCAAGAATTATGAACCACTATGGTTTCCATGTCCACAATGGACTCAAGGACTCATATATCCCAATCACCACTCATACATCCAAAAATTATTGGTGTCAGAGTTGGTTCTATTTCAAACATATAGCTGAGCCCAACAATCTTGATATCATCACTGAGATGCCACTAAAGGCATATGAGTGGAATGAACCTATAGCCACATCCCCATCTCTTTAATCCCTCAATGACAAGATTTTGGTATTCATAGTTCAAGTCTAATGATGTATGAGATAATTAAAGACTTTGTGCATCATTAGATTCAGCCTTTACAACTCCATCTTCATCCTACAAATTTGTACTTACGGGACAAGGACAAATCCTTATTAAGGAGACAGAGATGCACATCAAATTCCTCGAGAATGAGCTTCTTGGTATGTCTTTACCAACATCTATCTTTCCTTGTCTATCCCCATAATACGAGACTCACTGAGGAAATGATTGTCTATGGTAGTTATTAAGTACTTGGAAGAAGCTCGCAACTATGAGAACGAGAAACTCAAGAGGAAACCAAAGCTAGAGAAGTCCAAAGCATACCTCCAACTTTTTGCCAAGGACCAAGAGATGAAGCTATATAAGAATGGAGATATAAAGTGTTGGGCTTATCTGGAGAATATATACAAGCTTCTCTGGGTCGCTTATTGAGAACACCATGTCAAACATTCAGAGCCTGTTGAGAGTCTTCAGAATATCTAGACTTGATCAAGGAGACTAATTGCATCATCATGAAGCTTCGTCACTAAATCAATGAATGCCTAAGAGCTAAGTCTCAGTGCTCATGTCAGTTTGGTGGAGCTCACGTTCTTGCCTGACTCAAAGACCAATGTCCCAACTAGATCTTGGAATCACTAAACTCGAGGTTCATACGTTCTCAGAGGATGTGAGGATGTGAGTACGACACAAAGCGGAGCACGACTCCTAAATTGATGTATTAATCTTGGAAATCACCATTTCTAAATTATGAGCCATTGTCCATAAGAATATGATGAGGAATACCAAATCTACAGAAGACACATTTCATGAATTTGATAGCATTATTGACCTTTGTTTCCTATATCTTGCCATAGGGAATGGTCCTAAGATGTCTAGCCTGCAACATGAAAAAGGCCATGAGAGGGGCATAATCTACAGGGCTTGTGCTAGCATCTTGTTGAGTTTTCTGTGGAATTGACAAGCTTTGCAACGACGTACCAAGTCACAAGCATCACGTAAGGTAATTGACCAAAAGAAATCTGGTTGAAAGGCTTTTCTGACTAGTGTCTGTCTTGTAGTGTGATTTCCACTTATGGATGTCACGAAGTAGTGTTACGACATTCTCCTAAGAGACACATTTTAGCAGTACTCTGTTAGGCGCCTACTTCTATAACTCCTTTCTGATAATAGAGTAGTGGTTTGATTGGTCTGCCAACTTTTCTACTACAATGTCATCATTGGCAACTGTATTTGATAATAGGTATGACCGTAGAGAAGTTCTCTAGTAGTACTTTATCTCGATTTTGATAATAGTAACATCAACCTTGTCGTCGTTCCTAGGAAGTGTAGTCCCCATGCCATTGTCAACATCTGGCTATATATCGACATCATTGGTATTACTAACGGAAGATTTTATCTGGACTTCTATGATGGTACCGAGTTCAACATGTTGGTGTCTAGAAGCCTATCTGACTTGTTCATTGGCACCAAAGTTGTCATTTTGGTAGATATGACGAATTTTTATTTCGTTAAAACACCGTTCCTTCTTTTTTACTTATGTCAAGTACTTCATTAATTTCCTATTTGTACACCAATACTCTATGTGCACTTGATTAGTAACTAGCTATAAGCCCCTTTATATAATTAGTCATTTTATTCCAAGTATAAAAACTACTCGAAGTCCTGCCAGGAGACTTTCATACTCGATGAGGTTATTGAAAACCTTGAAGTCAAGGTGGATTGTATAGTTGATCTTTTTTTTTCTAGTTGCTGATGTCAATATGACACCAGACCTTGCACCTTATCTGTTCATTGCTCTGTCGATCATTATAGTCCATGTTTTGCTAAGCATATCATCGATTATGATTTTTTCCTCAACGGTCCAATCAGTGATGAAATCAACTAAAACTTAAGACTTTATAGTTGTCTAAGGAACAAAGTTGATGTCAAATTGGCTAAGCTCAACGACCCAGTTGGCAATGCATCCTCAAATTTTCTTGCTTTGAACCACTTCTTCTAGTGGGAAGGAAGAAACAACTAACACCTTGTGAGTTGAGAAACAGTAGCACAACTTTCTTGATGTCAAGAGAACTGCATAGAGCAGCTTCTGGATCTTGGTGTATCTTATCATGGCATTATGGAGTATTTTGCTGATGTAGTAGACTGATCATTGTATGCCAGCTCGTTAGACAACAAGGACAGTGTTGATAGAGAAGAGTGTAGCTACAATATACAGGAATAATTCCTTCTATGATTAGGGGGTGACAAGGATAGGAGGGTTTGAGAGGTACCGTTTGAGGTCGAGGAAGGCTCACTCGGCATCTTGGGTCCACATAAATTTGTCGTGATTCTTCAAAATATTGAAGAAAGACAATTATTTTTCACCCATCTATGCCATATATCTGCTCAAAGTAGCCGTACACCCTATCAGCTTCTACACCTCTTGGAGTCTTGTTGGTGACTTCATGTCCTCAATCACTTTAATCTTCACAAGATCTACCTTAATTCCCCTACCAGAGACAACGAATCCAAGTAGCTTCCCTAATGGTACTCCAAACGTGCATTTCTTTGGATTTAGTTTCACCTTGTGCTTTTGGAGATTACTGAATGTTTCCTTAAGATCTTCAATCAAGCGATCTCGGTTTTTGGTTATGACAACAACATCAAATACATATGCTTCAATTGTTTGTCCAAGTTGGGATTGGAAAGTGCTTTGAACTTCTTGTTGATAAGTAGCTCCAATGTTTTTCAACCTAAAAGGGACACTGTACGGGGTTACAAAAGATGTTTTTTCTTCATTCTTCTTAGCCATGCTTTCCTAAAGATAACTTGAGTAAGCATCGAGAAAACTTAACAACTTACATCTGGTAGTTGAATAAATTAGTTGGTTTATCCTAGGAAGTGGGAAGTGATCATCTCGACACTGCCTTGTTGAGGTCGGTCAAATCCACACACACGCACCATTTTACATGTTCTTTTTGCATTAGACTGGGTTTGCTAGCCATTCGGGATGTAGGACTTCTCTGATGGAAACCTTCTAGAGCTTATTGATCTCCTC
Source organism: Oryza coarctata (assembly GCA_030770085.1). NCBI lineage: Eukaryota > Viridiplantae > Streptophyta > Magnoliopsida > Poales > Poaceae > Oryza > Oryza coarctata. The sequence continues at coordinate 4,658,284 of CM061479.1, forward strand.
CTAGATAACTTTCTACTAATTTGGTGCAAATATGCATAACTTTGGTTTGACTAGTTTTGAGTCCGGACGTACCAATCACTTCCTTGGGGACCGCAACATATCAGACTGTTGCCAAGCAAAGACATCCATATTTGCCTGAAGGAGAGTGGTAAGCTCATGTTCCTATTTCTCTTCAAGTCATGCCCCGTTCTTAACTCTTTTCTCAGTGTTTGGTACCACCTTGATAGTGTTGTTAGGCTTCATGGTGACCTTAGGTTTGTTATCCTTCTGAGAAGGCTCTTCTATGGTGGATAGGCCTATAGTCTGATTGACTATATCGAGATTCTTTTTATCAACAATTTTGGTGTTCCCAGAAATAGTAGTAGCTAACTTAGTTTCTAAAATCTTGACAAGTTAGCGTGGGTAGTGAAACACTGGCATGAATTTTACTAGCAATGTCCATCTGAGGATCACGTTGAAAGCAATGTTAAAGTCGACAACATTAAACATAATTTTCTTAGTCCAAAAGTTTTTAGGGGCATCAAACATAATTGGTAGTGTGATCTTTCCTAGAGACATTGAAGATAACTATGGTGTGATCTCATGGAAGGGCTGATCTAAAGATTTGAGCTAGTTTCAAAGGATCCCCATGACTTCGAGAGTGCGGATGAATAGTAGATTGATAGAGCTACCCTTGTCTATCATGATGTTGACAACCCCAAAATTTCTAATAGTGGTCTCGACCACTACATAAATCACTGAGTGGTCATCAGCCGAGAACATTATGGCTTGATCTAACCACTGCAACCTTGTTGCCTATCGCTGGATTGTAGAGCATACTTCACATTCAACCTTTTTGTACTTCCTCTTGGAAAAATATGAGGTCGCACCTTCAACGATGTGAGCTACAATGAGGTTAGGAACAGGACAGTCGTCATCCTCATCACATAACTTTGCGACAAAATTTTCTTCTAAGCCACACGGACTCTTTGGTTAGGTTTTATAGCCACCTGATGGGCCATGTCCTTATGGAAAACTTGCCTACCAACTAGAGAGTAGGAGCTTGTTTTATGGATTGGACACTACTTTTGACCTAGTCTTTTGCCCTGAGACTCATAGCATTGTAGTTGTTGGGGTACTCATTCAGTGATGAGTGCCTCTTTTTCTTCTTTGTGCTTTCTATTCCTCTTTTACTTCTTCGGCTGGTCCAGGTCTTTCGCAGTGCTTGTGTCCTTTTTCTTTGTACAGGTCTTGTCAACCACCACCTTCCCATTTCTTTTACTTTATCGAAGAGCTTTATCGGTGAAAGCACCTTGTTCAGTGATTTAAAATAACTTCATTGCCATAGTTAGTTATCATATCACTAATTCTTGTATTGTTAGCTAAACTCGGATGATAGACTTGAACGTCCTTATGATAGATGCATCGGTGATCTATGAGATTGTATCACAGTACTCATTGAAGTATCGTACAAAGTCCTGCAGAGTCTCAAATTCCTTTTGTATCATGGCATGTAAGTCATCCTCGACAACGTGCCTCTTGTATGTACCTTAGAAGTTTGCTACAAAGTGCTTGTAGAGATCATGCCAAGACTCAATTGAAGATGTGGGCAGCTGGATGAGCCAAGAACCTACGGAACCCTTGAGCGCGGTGGGCAGATAGTTTGCCATTGCATTCTCACTTGCTCCTGCTGCATTTAAGACTGTGGAAGATCTATAGAATCCGTACATCCATCGTACTTCTCTACTAGGCTAGGTCAAAATTTGGACGGCCACCTCTCTTGTCTAAGATAATGGGTGAACGCTGCATAACCTACACCTAGTTGAAATGAGGGACGAGAGTTGTCAAAGCAAGGATGTCTCTAAGAATTTGAGTCTAATGAGAATGGCGATGATGACGAGGAGGATGATGATGAGCCCTTGGGCGAGTTATTTCATTTTTGAGATGGCTTTCATCGGTTGTCATGATGTTGATGATGGGGCGGCAATAGAGAACTTTGCTGACTATACCTGTCTCTTCGTACATATCCTCTTCTCATCGGCACATTGAGGAGCAACCGTAGTCCTTGCATTGATCTCGTTGATCATCATAGTCGCCCCTATCCTCACAGTCCTTTTGCGTCTCTCTAGGTCGTCATGTAGATCATGACCCTAGTGATGAGTGGAACCATGCATGTTTTTCCAAATACGATGATTACTTCCATCACCCTGACACTTGTGTCATCATTATGTAGATCGTGCAGGGTTGGTGATTTGTCTCTATTTGATGGCGCTTTTCCTATTCTTCTTTCACAGCTTCAGGAAAAGTGCCATCTAGATTGCTAATAGAAGACTTCATCCTTTTGATCCACTATGTGAACCGTGGATTGGTGGAGAGATCTACTGGAGGCTGGTCTAATAGAGAATGTGCAGTCACTAGGTGTTGTATAGGAGTAACGTTTTTGTGCTCGAAAGGGATAGATGTAGATGACGATGTTGATATCAATATCTCTTCTGTTTCAAGATCCTTTGTTGGCCTCTAAGATACTAGTGTAGTCTTCTCGATCTCCTTGATTCATGGTCGGATATCGAATCTGAGAAAGATTCCTCATATCTATACTCGCCAAGCCCATGAAGTTTGGAGGGTTTATCTGGATCTAATCCAACAAACACTACTAGATGATCAAAGTTGAAATCATTGGATGGATGATCCTACCCACTATCAACAGATCAAATTTGATGGGAGTGGAGCCAACGAGTTGCTAGAGTAGGCTTGTTGTTGGAAGCAGCTTATGAGGCGACCTCATTCTAGAACACCCTCAACCTAGGCGTGTGAACTCGTGTTGTGGATGGGACACCACAGGCATTTCATCGAAACCTGCTTGCTTGGATGAGTCTAAACACTCCTTATAAGCAGCTTTGGTATATAGATTGTGGTAGCTCCTATGGTGTAGTCATCACCAAGATGGCGATGGTTCCAATCTGAAGGTAGGTGACTACTAGCTAGGTTGAATCTCCTAGACCTAAGCAATCTTCAAGCCCTTAGTCGGAAGCATTTCTTATTGAGGATATTTTCGATGGAAACCTTTAGAATACCAAGCCCCTACTTGGTGCATCAATTATCGATGGGTGATACCCGACTATATGATTTAAAAGCATATGGTTTAGCTTATGCCAAAATATTCATGAGACAGCTGTGAGAAGACATAGAGAGATTTTAATACAAATTTGGCTCTCAACATGAGTAATAGTCTTACTCCTATTTATATTTATTTGGCAATTTGATCCACATAGAGCACAAGGCAGAACCAATCTACTCCCTATTCAACTAGAATGCGGCTAGATGTAGTCAGCGACTAACCGCTAGCTGCAAGGCAGCTCGTTGGATCTAGGCTTGATGTGGCTTATGTTTGCCTTGAGAGTTGATGCCATCCCCTCCTGGGAGGCTATTGTATTTATACCAATAGATGTCCTATTTTTCATGTAGAACTCGAAAATACTTTTCAAACAATACGGGCAAGTAGGTTGATTTATCCCCAATTCAAACTCCACAGTCCTACCTTAACCAAACACTGCTTCCTTCCTTAGTCATATACGCTTTCATCTTTAAGGACACATGTCCATATATTTGTAGGCCTATGATATTCGCAGAGATACTTTAGTCTAGATATAGGAGATATGCCATATCTAAAATACTAATGCTAATAGTTCTATAGCTCTCAAAGAGTCATAACTCACACATTTGATTCTAATTGAGTTGATTGATTTCATGATTATTACCGAATAGTTACATGATTGATCGATATGGCTATGGAAATTTGCCATCAGTTGGTCTCAAAATGTATATGGTTTCCAATCTACATAGTGGCTCGTGGCATATTTTGTTACTATTAAATGCTACTTTAACTATGTAATTATAAAAATAGTGTTCATGTTCACTTTGAAAAATGTGGTGAGACGTGGATGATCAAGATGGAATTTACCCTTATTATTTAATGGAAGAGATATTTTTGGGCTCTTGAATTTGACAGTATTATTTAATGAAAGAGATATTGATGAACCCTCAATGTAATATATTTTAGAAGTATATGGACATACCAAGTGATTAAGCAATTTGTCATGAACTGAGTAACCTCATGATCGAGAAAATGATTAACCTATTAAAAGATTGGCACATATCTCGCTTTGAGTTGAATCGATATCGTGAGACAAACAAGGCCATACATGTGCTATAGATTTAGCCAATACGATCTTACTTTACTTTCGACGGGTTAATATATCCTGCTAAGAACCGCTGTTGAGATGTATACTGAAAATGTGTTTTCTGAGTTTATATAAACCTCACTGATCAGACACTTAATAAGTTGAAATGATGTATTTAGATAGAGATCTAAATATGGACTCAATTTAGATTGCGATCTAAGTAATGTTCGGTAGAAACTCTATATATAATAGGGTGAATGACTAAGGGAAAGAGTTCGGACATTTCGGAGAACCACCTCAAAAGTTCTAGGCAGACCTCTCTTTATGAGCCAAATCCTAGCCATGTGCGGGCGCTAGTACATCCGTGCTCGATGTTCCATTGCTGGGCGTGTCGGTAGAGATGCTGCTACATCTGAGGATGACAAGGTGTACGTATACCTAAGAGGCGACAACAACCTAGAGGGCTGATGCCGTTGGAGAGGAGGACGGGAAGGTGGAGGTGGGAGCTGGGATGTTGGCGAGCGCCTCCTGGTCGCTGGACACCGAGCCATCACGCCGCCCGGTCTCCACCTTGGACAGCTTAGTCATTTACTGGAACGACACCAAGTCCTGCGCCGCCAGCGCCACGACGTCGGCGCGCGACACCCCTCCCGGACACTCCCGCTCCAGCTCCGCCTTCACCTCCTCGATCACGTCGAACCCTTCAAGCGACAGGTTCGGCGCCGCGTTCTTCTCCTACGTGTTGGTCGCGAAGTCAGCAACACCGACCCGTCACACCGCTGTATATACATATATACTATTAATTTAAACATACCAGCAACACATGCAGTGACATAAGTAATTGTACGGTGAGCCCTGACGAAGCTGTCATGGAAGAACATGCGGAGGAACTTCGCGGAGAGCTCCGGGTCGCCGGCAACGCTGTTCCACACCATCCGCTGCGAGATCTCCTCTGCCGTGGGGCAGGTCTTCTGCAGCGGGTCAGGCAGCAGCCGCTGGTGCCTGCCCCACCGCAGTGCCCCGCCGCAATGCAGCTGCTGCCGGCGAAGACCACCACCACCACGAACACGGCGACCAATCATAGCGAACCATTCTTTCCTCGGTGTTCCGACACCATCGTGCCTATGTGAGCTGACCGACTGATCGACCATGTGAGCTGGTCAAGCTAGCTAGGTTTCCAGGCTAAGATTTCTGGACACGACAGCTATATATAGCCACCCGATTTACTATGTGTATAATCTAGCTATACTCGTATACCAGAGTACTAATACGTCTTTACGTTGATCGTATAAATATATATATACAAGTTGTTGTTGATGCCTTGAATTTTATTAAAAAAAACATAATTTTGCTATTTGTCAGTCGCTTAATTATTTTACCTATCAAACACCTAAACTTGCACAAGACATGGCCAAACTTTGTATAATATAAAATAGTGTAACTAGTAATAAACACACTGTAACTTTGTTTTTACTTTGTAGTCCATTACTGGATTAATCTAGATGTATCTTTGTGCTTATACAAACGTAGTTTCTGTTTCATATTGACAATGATGAACACCACTTTTCTAATTTTATCATAGATCATTGTTTGTTTCACTGCAAGGAAAACTTATGTACGTCAGAATGTTGGATATATTACGTAGTAATTAAAGAAAATTGATTGATGATCAACAAGAAATAATTAGTTGTTGATTAATAGATAGCCCAAAAATTGTAGTAGCTCCACAACCTATTCATGTCACCAACGTGAGATTATTTTATAGGCCAGTGCTTGAGCGTTGATGATGTTGTCAGGCGATTAACGTGAGCATATGGTAGATAGATCGTGATCACTTTTCAGCCGGACCAACCGCTGGCTCGGATTATTACAGGGCATCATGATACGATGTCAAGATTTCAGCGTCTCATCTCCTACGGACGGAAAAATATATGCATGTCCAAAATTCAACCGGCAGTGATAAGCCGGAGGTGATAGGTGACCCCAGTAAAAAACCATTTTATTTTTACGGGCGTCCTCAGTTTTATTACACAGACGGGTTAAATTTTGGAACATCTATAATAAACCTGACGTGAGGGACATAAGCCGTCTCTAAAATTAAATATTACAGACAAATCCTTCGTCTATTTTTAAAAATAAAGTTATTTTTTCACGCGGATCTCTTAATGCATTACCTATAAAAATATATGATTTCTATAAAAATCTCTCTCATATCTCCTCTCACCTCCTCTCATAACTAAAACCATAAACCCTTACTGCCTCTAAGGCTGTCACTACTGCTACCCAGCGCGCCATCCACCACCTAGCCGGCCACCATTGCTACCTAGCTACACCCTCTGCCACCCAACCAGCTAGTGTCGCCACCAACCTCTCCTGTCGCCACATCATCTTCACCATCAACCATAGCCCTAAGTGAAAGGTGTAAGCTACGATAGTATAAAATAAATTCTTTTCTAGCACGTACACCAGGATATCATGCAAAGTAAGGATCATGAACTGTTACCATGACACGTGCATTGTAGTGGAAGTAGAGCCGAAGAAGTTGATTCAACCACGCACACGACGAGATAGTAGATGAAGTAGTTGATCGCCACGATCTTGATGCTAATAAACGTCGTAACGAGCAGTGCATCCACCTAGTTAGAATGCCGATTGCAATTGTACTAGCACTAGCAAACGGCTAAGGTTTGGCTCGAGATGAATTAAGGAGTATTTTCTTAACCTCCCCACCTCCCTATATGTGGGCTGCCCCATATGGGCCTAGGGGATAGAGGTCCAATAGGACACTACTAGTATCTCTATCTGAATAGAGCCCTTGTCCAAATCACATTTGAAATATATTCCATCCCATTAAACGTGTGACCTTATAGGTTCATGTATATCTGGTAGTGACCCGGAAATGTCTTTTTGGTCACCCTATTAATATCGGTCTCTAGCAAGGCCTGTTAACCCCAAAGTATACGTAAAGATTATATTGGCTGAACCTGTAATATTCTCATGTATAAATCCCTTTGTCTTACGATATCTATCGAGGTCAAGGTAAGACTTGTGTCATCCTCTTAATAACTCAATCACTCTCTCAATCCTATGATGAATTATAAATTTATGATTGACTCCTCAATCACCTTGTCTTCGTCATGTGCTTCTATAATACATTACATCGAGGGGTCCAGAGATATCTCTCTCATAGGAGGGAGGGACAAATTATATCTTGATCACTCACATTACATTACATATTTCATAGTAACCCAAAGACTAATTTTATGACTACCTTATTACATAGTAGTATTTGGTAGTCTCAAAAGAAGCTACTACGTAATTGGGAATCATGATGATCTCAAGTTTAAGGACTCCACATAAACACTACATGAGATTAATTAATGACATATAAAATCTCTAAAATATCACATAGTAGGTCTATCCAACATATGTTCACTAACATATATCCATATTATCACACTTGATATCTCCATATTACGATCAATGAGACATGATCATAAATCAATAAATATGTTAATCTTATAATTATATTTGTTTCTCATATGATAATAGCAACATCTAACATTAGGAGTCTCATAAATAAGTCACATGCTCATTAATTAATAATGATAATATCTATTTTAAATAACAAATCAATATATCATAAACATAAACATAGTATGCGATATATCCTACTTGGAACTCTTCTACCTTACTACACCACCATTTATACAAAACACAAATTCAAATTGTGATCTGAAATCATCTTTATCACTTTGAAAGCTAGCATCGGTGTAACCATTTAAAACGAGCTCTTCCTCACCTCCATCAACTAGAAACACATATTTAGTTCTTTTCAAGTACTTCAATATGTTTTTCACAACAATACAGTGACCTTCACCTATCTGATTGGTATCTACTCGAAGCACTTAAAACATATGAGACATCTAGATGTATACAAAGCATGACATACATAATAAACCCAATAGCCAAAGCATATAAAATCACATTCATCTAATCCCGCTCATCAGGTGTACACTAACTCTTGCAAACATTTATATCATGTGACATAGTTAGGAAACCTTTATTTGAGTTTTGCATGTTGAACCTTTTCAACACCTTATCAATTTATGTATCTTGGCATAATCCAATTAGCCATGTTGATCTATCTTCATAGATCTTGATACCAAGAATATATGCTGCCTCTCCTAAGTCTTTCATAGAGAAACAACTTTTTTAATAAAAACTTAGTAGATTTGAGCATAGGAACATCATTTTTATCAATAATATGTCGTCCACATATAAGACCAGAAATACAAGTGTACTTCTCAAAAACACAAGTCTCTTGCTCATTTTTGATGAAACCAAACCCTTTGATCACTTTATCAAAATAAATATTTCAACTCTGAGATGCCTGCTTTAATCCATAAATAGATTTTTGTAATTTACATATCTTTCTAGCTGATTGCTAATCGACAAAACCAGTGGGTTGTGTCATGTACACATCCTTACTCAGATTTCCATTAAGGAAACCCATTTTGACATCTATTTACCATATCTCATAGTTAAAATATGCAGCAATCACTAGAATGATCCGAATATACTTCAGCATTGCAATGGGTAAAAAAGTTTTATCATAATCAATACCTTGAATATATTTGAAACCTTTAGCTACCAATCATGCCATATATATGTGAACATTTCCATCCATGTCTATCTTTTTCTTGAAAACCCATTTACATCTAATGGTTTTAACACCATGAGCGGATTAACCAAATTCCAAACTTCACTACTATCCATGGATTCAATTTTTGGATCTCATGGCTTAAGCCATTTCTCAGAGTTTGGTCCCACCATCGATTTTTTCATAGGTGTTAGGTTTATTGTTGTCTAACAGTAATATGTCTCTTTGTTGAGTAGTTAAAAACATGTACCACTTAGGTGCACAATGTATCCTCTCTGACCTATGTAGTGCTAGTATGTCTACAACAGGTTCTTCAATACTTTGTTCAACCTGTGCTTGTGTAGGAGTTGTATCATTTTTAGGTGTTTCTTGAATTTCTTCGAGTTGCACCGTTTTCCCACTATTCTTTCTTGAGAGAAACTCTTTCTCTAATAAAACACCATGTTGGACGACAAACAATTTGTCTTCTCCTTGATTATAGAAGTAATATCATTTTGTATCCTTATGATACTCAATAAAGAAGCATTTGTCAGATATATGAGTGAGTTTATCAGATTTTAAATATTTTACATATGCCCCACATCCCCAAATCTTAAGAAAAGACAAGCTAGGATATTATCCCGTCTATATCTCATATGTGTCTTTTCTACTGACTTAGATAAAACCCTATTTAATATGAACGTGACGATTTCAAGAGCATATCACCATAAGGACAATAGAGGATCACTTTGGGTCATCATGGACAACATCATATCTAATAACTTGCGATCTCTCCGTTCAGATACCCCATTTCATTGTGGTGTAACTGGTGGAGTTAACTATGGAACAATTCCATAATCCTTAAGATGATTGCCAAACTTATGGCTCAAATACTCACCTCTACGATCAGATCGTAGAAAATTGATTGTTTTTCCTAAATGACTTTATTTTAGAATTCCTTGAACTTTTCAAATGACTCAGGCTTATGCTTCATTAGGTAGATATACCCATATCTACTGAAGTCATCAGTAAATGTTATAAAGTATTAAAAACCACCTCTAGCTATTGAGCTCACTATTCCACATGCATTAGTATATACAAGTGCCAATAAGTCAATTTTCATTTCACGTTGACTGGTGAAAGATGCCCTTGTCATCTTGCCAAGTAAATAAGATTCGCATGTTTTAAATAATTGAAAATCAAATGAGTGGAGAAAAACATCTCTATAGATACTTTCCATGCGTTTGTCATTTATGAGGCTCAAGAGATAATGCCATATAAATGTGGGATTTAAATCATTAGGACATTGCCTCTTTATATTAATATTGTAGACCGGTGTTTCTTTATAATTAGAACATATAACACATTTATTAATAAAGTATGATAATAGAACATATTTTTGAAAAAAAAGAGAACGACTATTGTCCAGAGATATAAAGTCATAACCTTCTTTTTACAAACAAGAAGTAGAAGTAACGTTACGAAACACAATAATAATTAATTATTTCTAAAACTAATTCTAAAGATAAAGACAATGGTACAGTATCAACAGCCACCACAGCAATTCTTGCTCTATTGCTAATGGAAAGATTCACTTCGCTTCTTCTCAAACTTATACTTCTGGTTAGCCCTATAATAATTTGCATATGTGAGCAACCGATCCGGTATTAATTAGATAGCATTAATCATAGTGGTTTTTCTTCTAACTTACACTCCAAATCACTAATATTAAGATAGCTATTTGGCTTTTTTCCTAATTTCGGTTAATTCAGTCCTTTCAGTCAACTAAGGATGAAAACCAAATTAATTTCAGTTCGTGAAAAATGGTAATGAAAATTTTTGATCTCCGTCTCGGTCATTTTTATCCATATATGTGCGTGCCTTATATACAATTAAAGAAACATAAATAGTTCCTCAAAAAGAAAGGCTACCGTCCAATTGAAATTAGACACCTAACATGCGATTGAAACAGACTGAGATTAACAAAGAACTACTTCTTCATCTTAAAAGTATAACAGCACTTCTACAGTTTTGCACGGAGTTTAATAGGAGATATAGAATTAAATAAGAGAGAATTATGATTGGCTGCAATAAGTATAGATGGAGAACTTGCTATATTTTACAAAACAAAAACATAAATGTTAAAAAAAACTAGTTATATTTTATTTTAGGATTGCTAACTAGCAAGGTTTTATCTATTTGTCGTCCATTTCAGCATGAAAAATAAGGTGATATAATTTGGTTGTAATAGTTATCACATCGGATTTATTGTGAGTTGAAAGAGAGGGGAGAGAAGCACGGGCTCCTAAGAGCTGTGTAAAATAATAGTGACAGATAATAGATTGGACTAGAGTATTAATGGTTTAATGTATATTTATATAAAACTAATATATAATTATGTTATTATATTGGTTATAAAAACGTATAATTGTCTCGCCCACGTTTGATGAATCAAACGACTTATCGAAGAGCGATCCCATTAATCCACGCACTTATCGACTAGTTAGAATGTTGTCTGTGTCATTGTAGGCATCCGATGGTCCAGAGACGGCACACGATCAAACGAGCCGTTCGTTCCATCACAAGCAGTACAGTACTACTGGTGTCAGATAGCAGCCATGCATCCAGTTGTCATTAGGCTTAACTCTAATGTAGCTAGCCGGTGGGAGATAGTGCAGCGGTACATGATATCCGAAGAACGTTAATAATACTCTTGTTGTGAACCAGAAAAATAATGAATCAGCGCTCCACTGACGGTGGTGGGTGCGTTATCACCCACGAGCTATCAGTATGTCTGTACCAAAATATACTTTAAATCATATTCTAAAATATAAAGAATTTTCAACATTATTTATAAAATTATTTATCCCATCAAGTTTTTTAATCTCACCACCATCTATTATCCTACTCCAATATATCGGGCACTAAATTTTTTTCTTCTTTACATTAATCTCTACATGCTTATATTTGTGAGATTAAAAAAAGTAAAGATAGGTGTAACTTGTGGTTGAAGCCAATAGAATTTTGGCATGGAAGAGTAAAATTTTTATTTTTTTAAATCCTTTTATTTTAAAAAAAATTAAATTAAATTTACTTCCAAATCTATAATTTTTTAGTGAAGCCACCGGTCTAATATGTGACTATTATGCTAGTTAGATATAATATTTGTCTAACGGGTGTAGAGACCAAATAACGTTACCACGACGACTGTAGTGTGACGTGCAGATACGGCTAAAAGATGTAGAGCAATGTTTAGTTTTAAAATTAAATAAAAGTTCAAAAAATTAAAAAAATGCTATAATAAGCCGGCACTAATCGATGGTTCTCCCACTGGTAGCCTCCTCCGCGGCACTGCTATCATCCGTTTTCTCAGCGGCACATCCCGTGCACAGCATGGTGGCGTCCCATTCGTCTCCTGGAGCGAGGCGGCTTAGCCAGCGGCACAGGTGCGGGTAGCGATCGAGCGGAGCAGGGCTGGGCATTCCGTTCCTCCCCGGTGACAACAGCAGCGGTCCTGTCAAGTAATTTGTTGCCTTTTCATTTCCAGGTTCATCAGCCCAAGTGACTTGCTCAAGCCAAAATTTGCCGTGCTCCAACAGATGCTACTGTACCTCTGCACAAAAATCTCAAACAAAGATTAACACGTCAATGTCCAGTTCACAAATCCGGAAGCTAAACCCATGTCAAAGAACAAGAAGATGAGGGAGGAGACCGCTGTGCACAGGAGGAAGAAGAGAAGAGATCTCTGTGCAACGATGAGGAATGAGCTTCGCGCACTAACGACGTACGAGCTCGAGGGCGGGGACGCCCGCCAACAACTGCGGCGCCATGTCTCCGCCGGGCGTCGGTTGCTCGAGCTCTAGGTTTAGGCATTGAAAATTCGGAGGAAAAGAAGAGGTCTAGGTCTGTTCAGGAGAGAGAAATAACGAAGGAGTTACAGATGTGGTAAAACTCGAAGATTGTTGACGGCGCGGTGGATCGATATGGTGTTGTTTGATTAAGTAATATAGATCGAATTTTCTCTTCCAAAATCATAATGCTCACTAACACACGAGTGGATCGATATGGTGTTGTTTGATTAAGTGGTATTCCCTCCGTAGCAAAATAAATAAATGATCACTTCAGAACAGACAACAAATTATAAGAGGATAAAAATGATTAAGAAGTAGAAATATTTATATGTGGAAGGGTGGTTGAGATAAGATGAGAAAAAATTTAAAGGAGATATAATAGGTGATAGAAATAGTACTATAGAGTGGTCAATTACTTTAGGATAAATTTAAAATATAAAGTATTCACTAATTTTAGCACAGTGGGAGTAGCAATTTTGTGAGATGCCTGAGATAACAATTCACAACAGGCGATTTGTTTGATTGTATGTGTTGGAAACATGGTTTTTTGAGATAGTCAATGCGGGAACATGATTATGGATTTACGTGTTTGAATGTCTTGCCTTCTACATAATTTAAAAAAGAAACATAAATATCCTAGTACCTGAGAAAGAAAGGTTAACTTCCAATTGAAATTAGACACCTAACGTGTGAAGGAAACAAACTGATAGACAAAATAGCAACAATGAATTACAATCACTAGTACCTACACTCTGTCGAAAATAAACCCAACTCTCGTATTGCAATACACCATAACGCCCCCTATTAATAGAAAAACAGTGTTATTACTTGGGTAGGCAACAATAAAATTTCTTAATTTTTATAGCAAGGGTAGATAAGAAAGTAGAAATTGATTTGCTTTTAAAATAAAGTTTAAACTTTAAAAATTTGTTTAGTTTGGAATGGATGGAGCATCTTCTGACACTATAGGTTTCTTTTGACACGTACGTACGTCGCTTGCATATGATGAATGAAACGAAGTATCGAGGATCGGTGCCATTAACCTGCGCATTGGACTGTTGTCTGTATCATTCCAGGCACAGGTGGGTCCGGAATGAAACGAACCGTTCGTTCCAACGCTTGTACGTACAGTACGAGTAGTCGTGTCAACTAGCTTGCACTACATGTTGCTAGCTACAACCTCCGTCCCATTTTAGATGTCGTTCTAGAGGCAAATTAGCTTTGGTTGGAAATAATCAAGTTGCCCCCAATTTATTACTGCTGTTAGTCACTTCAAGTTGAAAGAATTTGTGCAAAATCTTAAGGACCTGCCACGCAACTGCTACAAGGAATATTTCAAGCAATCATTTAATTACAGCATGAGTTCCATTACAGTGAACCTAATTTGAAGCAACAGGCAGCAAAAACAACACTGACAATTCATTTCATATCTAACGGTTTTGACAGTAGTTTTATAAATTTCGTCTCTCAACCACAGAAGTTATAATATTTCTTATCTTTATTTCATATCCCTATGGATGGTTTTGACAATCATTTTATTTTATATGATGCTTACGTTACAGTTAAAAAAAACAAAAAAAAACTATGGGATCCACTCTTCTGTCTTCTCCCTCTCTCTCTGGGACTGTAGCAGGGTGGCAGGTGGTGGCATGGCTTAGGGTGGGCGGTGATGAGCGGTGGCCAGCGACGACGGCGAAGGAGCTCGGCCTTCTACAGTGCTCCCGACCTCCCTCTCTCCGGAGATCTACCTCGAAACCGCTGCGCTGGTCCATGCGCTACTCCGCAGCCGCACATCTCGCTGCCTCCCAATCTCCAGCGCCTCCCGACAGGGTTCGTTAGCAAGCGCTTAGCGGACCAAGGTCTCCTACGCGGTGGGGATCGTGCAGCAGAGCGACCACGCCGCCGTGGGCTTCCTGCTGGAGCGGGACAAGCTGACGTCCAGGGTGCTCGCCAAGCTGATATCAGAGCTAATTAACCACACGGCCGGCATTGAGTATGCTTTGATTCATGCACATTGCTTACTGCAGGGTCGTGAGCAGATTGTATTGTTCAATTGGATACTCCAGATTATGGATGGATTTAGGATTGTCCAATCTATTCTTATTTCCAGGAGCCTATTGGTTTACTTGCAGCTAGCAGGGATTTGTTGGCAAATTGTTCTAGGATGTGTTGATTTCTAACTCCATCTACTACGCATAATTAAATTTTCGTGATTGGAACTTGTTTCCCCACCCCTGCTATGCAAACCCAGGAGGAATGAGTTCCACAAGAAGTCCGACCGTTGGAGGTTCACCACAGACGCCACGCCCTCCAGTCTTAGCTCGAATGGAGTTTTCTTCTCGCGCTGAAGTATAGCTGCGTGGGGAATATCTTGGTGAGGCGGACGGACTTGGCCGAGGAGTGCAAGAGGCTATGCACCAAACTGGAGCCGGAAACAGCAGTGCTAGAAGCTGGTGCTCAAAATACCTCCTCCTCCCCATTCGATGCAAACAGAGAGGGGACCGGGCGGTCAGCACCTCGCCACAGGAGCGGTAGCGCCGAAGGGGCAATTCCGGACACGTGCGCCGCTTCAACGACTGCCTTGAGACAGCCACCGTCTGGACAACCTCCCCGCCTTCGGCCGAAACCCCTCCGTGTGGTGAGCTACTGAGCTCGACGTGGCTCTCGAACAGAAGAACAAGGTGACAAGTTCATTGACAAGTGGGTTAAACGTTAAAGTTTTTAATTATTTTTGCTGATTAGACAGTCCTTAATGCCATTAGATAATATATCACATAGACGCTATATATATATGATCAAACCATCATTTAAACCACTAGAGGAGATAAAATAAACCGATTTTAAAACATATGGGAGACAATATATCCGGTTGATAAATAAGACTCACAACATAAGTTGAGAAAAGCAAAATAGACTTTTCCTTAGTTAAAAGAACGAATGAATGGCATTTGCTCATGGCCAAAGGCCCAAATATCACAGCCACATAACAAAGCTGATCGTTCCTGGTTTCATATTGGCGCCACTGCAGGTTTAGAATCGGATCTGTGATGCTTGAACATTATCAGTACTGGTCTATGTGTTGTTGATCGTATCGGCAAAGTACATTTACAGGAACTAATACACCGGTTTTCTTCTCTAACATGAAAAAAAGGAGATACCAGAGTAAGGAGATAAATTGCCAGGATTGGTGGAAACAACATAGCATATATAATATGGGAGGAAGAACGTGAGAGGTGATGAAGAGCATCATCAACAGAAGTCTGATATAATTACCAATTCTAAAATTTTCGGTTTTTAGAGAAAAAATTGGCTCCAACAATTCTTCTAAATGGTTGCCAAAAGATTGGAATCCGTTTTGCTGTTCTTCTCGCTCTCTACTTGTAAGGACAGGGCACTCGTTCCCAATCCGTGATCCGACGATGTGGAAGCCACCATTTATGACGCGTGTATGTAACGTCCGTATTTTTCCATCGAAGAAAAACTATTTGAATAAAAACTTATTTATAAAGTTTGGAACTGTGATTTCATAAATAGCATGCCTAGAATACCCTTTAAAAATTTCTCAAAATTTCAAACATTCAAATTATCAACTTCAAATTATTTGGAAAGGCTATTGTTCACCTGGCCCGCTCTCCCCTCCTTTTTACCTATCTCAGACTATGCGGTCTCCTTCCTCTTTGGCCTACACGACCCGCTTTCCTCTCTGGATGGCCCAGCTTTGTGTAGTCCATAGCTCGTTTTCTCACTCATGCACACTACTTGCTCGCTCGCTACCGTCGCGCATACGCTTGTCTTGGTGCACTAGTTGACAGGTCAGGGTGACCTGTCGACTGCACCACGGACAGCCACCTGACATGTAGTGTCGTGGCCGTCTACTACCTCGTGCGTCACCCCATGCGCATCAAGCGCTAGGTCAAATGCGCAAGCCTCTACATTGCGTGGCCATGCCTCCATGTTTTGTCGGCAATGCCCACCAACACGCCACCCTTACTAGCACCACGCATAGCTACAACATATCATTGTCTTTCCCGGCATAGTCATGCCACACTCCTCATCAACAAAACCTAGCGTGTCACCGCCGTATTCGGTCCGGGCCCCAAGGAGAGAGCATGCTCCCTTCGTTCCATCCCGTCCTATCCCGAGTGCCGTGTCGCCCACATTCTTTCTTTCTCCTTGTTTCGGCTAGCACCACTATGGCGTCGAGCTACGCTCTGCCACCTCATGTCGGGCTGCACGATCATCCATCACCCATGCGATATACTATGTCACACCGTCTATCTTTATTGTCGCCATACACAACCCTGTGCCTATACAAGGCCATGGAGCCTTCCACCTCATCTCACACCATCCAGACTTCATTTGACCTTTCCCACTGTCATCACCTTCCCTTTCATCTTCCTTCTCTCCACGGGGGCCATTGCCATCGCCCCCTTCCTCACTCACCAAGGTAGGGTCTTTAGCTTTTTTTCCACTCTTTTTCGGTCTTCACCCTGCCTCTAGTAGAGCCCAAGCCAACCACCTACACCATTTGTTAGGTTGCCGATGGCAACCAAATGTCACCTCCCCACCAGAGTTCGCCGTCGTATGTCATCGGTCACCTTAAGCTCCTCTAGCCAAAATCTGAGCCATTCATCTTTCTTCCCATCCTCCACTCGATGCTTCAGTAATCGTCAATCATTGGAATTAGTGTTGTTTAGCCAAACGCCTTGAGCTTTGCCAGCCATTGATCGTGCTCGGTGACTTGGTCACCACCACTGTTGTCCATTCCTCGTGTAGGCCTTGAGCCTCGTAGGCTAGGCAACGCACGTGGGCCAATCTAGGCATCTATGAAGCACACAAGACTTTGGCCCCTTTTCCCGCTCAGCCCAAACCACCTTGGCCCACTTAGCCAACACGGAACATCCACCTGAGCCTGTTTACCTACTTGCTAGAGAAATAAAAGTTTACTTTACCTGTCTCGTCCTAGCCCCACCTGCCAGCCTCGGATTGAAACCTTTTCTTAGAAAATGTTTAATTCATTTTCCATAATCTAGAAAATTATTTAATCTTCCAAAATTCATATCTTTTTAAACCAAAGTCCCGTTTGAGCCCATTCCACTCTTAAATTTTTTTTAAAAGTTAGATCCCCTATTGGTACTATTAGTTATATATACTAGGTTCTGAGTTTTATCTCTTCACGTGTTGTTCTTTTGTGCCACATAGTAGTCAATGCCGAGGAGCAACCATTCGAGGAGTTCATCCAAAAAGACCAAGACCAAGGCCAAGGCATGTCATCCATTGATCATATTGAACCCATATTTTTTAAAATTAAAAATTATTTTGTTTATGAATCATACATACTTAGGTACACAATACCCACCATGAATCCCTAGTCGATTTGAATGGCCTTGAACCCACTTAGTGCACATGCCCTCTTTGTTTACCACTAACCCTATACCCTTGTTGCCATGTTGTTGTATTGGTACTCTTGCTCAGCTAAGAATTAGTATCGATGACACCCTATCACTTAAAATTGGTCGGTGCGATAAAATAGGCTTTAAAAATAGTTTAAAATATTGACACTCGTGGTCGGGAGCTTTGCGAATTAAAATGGCTTCACCAAACTTGGTCATGGGTAGTTGTCGCCTATGTGACCTAACTTCCGCGTGTAAGGACCGATTCCTTGAGATGTTTCACTAATCATATTAAGTGCGACCACATGGGTGGAATGGAATGCCCTTAGCAAAGTAATTAGTGGACCTGAGATATGTGTGGATGTTTATGGATGTGGAGTCACTGAGATGACTTCTAGGATGCGTCTATGGTATCCTGAGTACATGTAGTCTAGAACTTGCCCGGTATTTGATCTAGGACCTGTTCAGTTAATTGCCAATTATGCCGAGAATGCTTTGGAAAGGCATTGTCATGAACCTCTGTCACCATACATATCTGACGAATACATACTAGATGTTTAGAGTAAGCTTGTATCATGTTGGTAAAGGGTGCACCCTTTACAAGGGCTATAATTTGTTCAATCAATCAAGCCCACGGTTATAGGTGGATGAGAAGTGACCCTCTAGCATAGTCTTGTATTTAGAAAAGTTTTGTGAAAAAAATTGTGATGTGGTGGGAATCATTACCAGAACAAGCCTATGTGGCTGGTGGAAGACTTGAGTGGTCTGAAAAGGATTGTATGACCCAGAGTGTTGCTTGACACTAGATTTGAAGTTGAATAAGATAAAGTTGAGTTTTACTATGAAAGGAAAAGAATTTGAAAGCATCAAAATGGAGGTACCGTCTAGGACCGTATGCTTCGAACTAGAATCAAGACAAGTCATTGTAAAGCAACTTGTGGAATGAGCTGAGACGCGAGTCTCTTCCCAGTAAATACAGCCTAGCAACTCATCGAATTGTTTGAGATATGAGCATCATTTCGATAACTTAAAGATCACACTTAGAATTTGCAAAGATGGTTTTAAAAACACACTTGGTTGCAAAACAAAACCAAACTCTTGTTGATAACCCTTGCATGCCACATTAATTCAAGTAACTTGCTGAGTACCTCGTGTATTTAACCTTGCTATTGTTATCCCCGATCTAGGAAAGCAGTATAACGAAGACCAAACCTTGGAGGAGTTTTCTCAGGAGCAAGCGACATACGAAGACTTTTAAGGTTTTGTTCTAGGACCCAAGCCATGCTTGTGGGTTTAGGTCTAGCTTTATTTCTACTATCATCTTTTGGTTCGTGTAGTGTTGCAAACCCGAGACCTATTCATGGTTGCAACTAATGTATTAGACTTTATGAGCATATAAATATGAGGTTTGGTGATCATCCACCTATATCATGTTGGTACCAGCTAAATTTTTTGGACTGATACCAGTATACAGGTATGAACGTCCCACTCTTGTTGACCTACTCATTGGTTAATTAGGGCACCACAATGTACAATGAAAATGAGAGAAAAGCTTGCCTAGTAGTTCTAGGTGGACCCACTTTTTATTAGTGAGAGTCAATTCTTGGTTGTTTGTTAGAGAAGGTTATCTAGGTTATCTATTCACACTTTTTAAATCTAATTAGAAATCCAAAAGAAGAATTTTTGGGAATGTTTTTTTGTCCCCTAATGGTGGTGCTCTAAGTGAGCATTGGTAGGGACATGTACATCATTCTATGCCCCACAATGATATCGACATCGCCTTGCTACATCACACTGGCTACATCATTCTATGCCCCAAAATGATATCAACATTGCCATGCTATATCAAGGGTGATCACTTCGGTACTCCTTCAACTACATCAACATCAAGAAGTAGAAGAAAGGCAGATTAGACATGAAGACCCGAAGGCTTTGGTGGTTCGGTGATGACAACTAAGGCAGGAGCTATTGCTGTGTCATCGGGACGGCCAATGCTCGAGCCGCCATTGGGTAGGACAATAGTGTGGCGGCTAGATCCACTCTAGGGAAAGGATCTCATAGGTGCTTGACGGTGGCTTGTATAGTGGCAAGTGCCACGAAAGATGTCAGTGGACCTGATGGGTTCTTGATAGAGGTATAGGGTGGCTCTCCGTGGTGATGGGCATGGTGGTGGTCCATCTATCACCACCAACATAGGTCGAGCTTAGATCTGCGATCCGGATATGGGACCAAGGCCGCCACCATGGCCTTATCTGGGCGCCGACATCAGTGACTTATGTTGGCGCCACACATCTTCCTGAAGGCGATGTTCTTATGCCTCCTCCATAACCTTTGTGCTTTAAGGTGAACTCTTTGGTGAAAACCTAGTTTAGGAAGTCCGAAATAGTATCAGCAACATCCTTGATGTCGTGACCTTTTTGAGGTATCACATTAGACATTTGCATGTAGATCGACTTTGATAGATATGGTGATGGCGAGATATAAGTGAATAATTAATTTACAGTTCAGCTACTTTCTGATGTAATATTCTATTGTTTCCACATCAGTTGTCAATGGTGATGTGAGCAAAATTCAGTTGACACAATAATCGACAATTGATTTCATAGATTCTGTACTCTGGTAAGCCGGTTAAGGTGCTATTGTAAGTTGTTTTCTTGTTTTTAATCAACATGTAATTTTCTAATTAACAGTCATTCGTCCTATAATCTATGTAGTAATTGTCTGTAGCCTTTTTTTAGCAAAGGACCAAATTATTTCCACTATATAAAAAAATAAATTAAATCTGACACTGTGGTTTCAGAGCAGTCCTAAGCTCACATTTCCCACCATCCCGTTTCTTGAAGGCACATAGCCGCTTTAATCTCTAGTTATTGTCGGCTTGAAGTTGATTAGTCCTGTTTTGATAACTAATTCATGTTCATGTTTATTTTAATGTTGTTTTCAAGCCTCTGATTATGTTTAAGACCTTACAGATTAAATCATGTTTAGCCCTTACTGCTTTCAGTTTTAGTTAAGTTCTAATGGAATTAGGGCTTACACTTGCTGTTCATGCCTTATTTGCCCGTGTTTATATCAATTAGCCTTCGTTTATGGTTCATCTTATAACTGCTCATGGCTACTTAGTTTCAAGTTCATGTACTTATGGCCGATTTAGGGTTCGGCTAGAAATTAGGAGGTGAATCGGGCGAATTAGATGCCATCCCTGGTTTTTCCCAAAATTAAGTTGAACAGCAAATATTACTTGTTTTATGCTTATAGCAGTCGTGAGAAAAGCAAGAGAATATTGAACCTACGAGGCTACGTTTGACATGCTTTAGAATTCATCCAGCTTAGATGGGAGTGAGGTATCGTTCTGTTTAGCACCATAACTCATAAGAAGATTATTACAACCTATAAGTTGAATTTTCGCCGACATCTATTTTGGACAGGAGAGACTAGCAACCAGGAAACACAAAACAATCTGGATAACAGTCAATAAGAGAAGCAGCTAATTAAATGCTTTGCCTGGTATGGACAAGAGTCATCTTACTGTACGCTTCACTATTTATCTAGATGCACAGCTTGACATTATTCGTCTATAGACACAGATGGACATCAGACTACCTACAACAAAACTGCCTATTCGTACCATACAAACTTTTATAGTTTCTATTTGCTTATTCAAAATGGTTTAAACAGATACCATATGACCCAAAAAATGGACTTTACTCCAAAAGTCATTGCTCTGGAGCAGGCTGCCTATGATAGGTTTAAATCCTCATCTGTACCAAGTTTGATCCTTGTCATGGTCACAGATAAACCTGGATAATGTTACTTATAATAGATGTTGAAGCAAGAATCCATAAGAGGTAATGTTACTTTGATAGACCGGTATATAGACCCGTTAGAGATGACCTACTCATCTTTAATAGACTAATTCTACACTCGTCATAGGTAACATTCTCTGTCGGGTTTTTATTATAGCTCGTCACTAAGTTACTTATGATAGATTTATGTTAAAACCCAACACTAATATGGTGAATAAAAAAGATTAAATTTACTTTTTTGCTAGTTTTATGAATTGCTAGCCACACCCTCTGAAATATAAATAGCAAATATTCCTAGAAACCATTTATCTGAGCCACAAATAGATAATACAATTTATTTAATTAATCACAAACTCACATATCCACATATACATATATGTATAAACTTATAATTTATGACATGTATTCAAAATCTACTTACATAGGCATAGAGCAATGACATTTGATATTAAAGGCAAAAGTTTTTCAAATATATATACTTGGTGCTAATACTTCTGTGCACTAACTCCTACAAAATATGATCTGTAATGTTATAAAATTAAAAATAATATAATTGAGTATCGGAGTATATGATGTAATTTAGAATTAGTAAGTCATGAAACATCTTTTTTCTAAACTTAAGTAGAATATTGTCAACAAATTTATTTAAGATCTAGATAAAAAATAATTAAGAGAGATGGAGACCCGATGGAGGTTGAGGAGGCTAACGCGCTAGAGCTTTGGGAGGCCAATGCACAAGAGGTCGCGGAGGTTGGCAACGAATCTCATTGATGCGCAGGCAGCTCAAGCAGGTCGACGATGAGGAGCTTAGGGAGGCTGGCGATGGAGTCGTGGAGGTGAGATGAGCTCAGTCAGATGCAACGACGTAAGAAGAAGTGGTGGCGTAGGGTTTGCCCGATTGCTATGACTTAGGATTAAAACCCTAAGTTATAGCAATCAAACTAACTATGACGGGCCTAGAAAGTAAACCTATCATAGATAAGTTACGTGTTAGGATTTTATTTCTAAGCCTATCATAGATAAGTTACCTGTGACGGACCAGTTTGAAAAACCTATCAAAGATGTACCAAGCTATCTTTTAACGGGTTGTAAAATCATATACACATTAGAGATGCTCGCTCACCTCAGACAGGTACATCCTAAACACGTCATAGATTCAAACCCTTATCTATGACTTGTTTTTAATGAAAACCTATCGCAGGTAACCGAATAATCTGTGATAGGCTAACTTCTGGATCCATCAGAAGTGTCGTTTGCTTGCCTCTAACGAACGATGAAGTGGGTTCATCATAGATAAAATCTTACCTATGATGGATCCAGCTGCTCCATCTAATCTATGATAGGCTCTCAATAATCTGATAGAGGTATTGTTATGTATAATGAGATAGTGTGGCCTGTCATATGTAACCTGTCCTATATAGGGGATCTAGCGTAATGAGTGTATATTACATAGTGATTACCTACTGAATTATTATATTTTGCATGCGCTAGCTAGCGTCATAATAACAATTCTGTTTGAAGGTGGTAAAATAGACAGACATGCTATATCTTAACATCCCCATGTTACCTTGAAGAGCACAACTTGCGCTCAATGCGTTTCCTAACAAAATCCCCATGTTACTCGCATCAGTAATTACCTATTATTCTATCCTTTTATTTGGGTGAGCCCATCCCATATGATAATCGTTTTAAACACTCAACAATCCAACTTATGTCAACTGAAATACTTTTCTTCAGTGCCTATTGTATCAACTAATATGCTTCGTAACTTCAATGCAAGCTAGGCATACAATATAACTTTCAATGTAAAGTAGGCAGAAATGATCTGATTAATTATGAGAAATGTTTTGAGTCCATCATCTTATTGAACATGCAAATAGTTGATGTGTCAAGAATATAAATGGATCTACTTAAAGCTTGATCAATGTGTCAACGGTTCATGTGCCAAGAACATAAACGGATCTACTGAAAGCTTGATCAACAACATATCAACGGAGTGAAATGGGATTATTGGAGGGCGCATAGAAATGTGTGTAAATTGGAGAAGTACATATACCTTTGACAGTACAACCGGAAACCCATCTAGTCTCCTAATTTCTCCCAGACATTGATGTTCCAAAAAGTCCAGAAGTAGCCGAATTCCCATTTGTTGTTCTTAATAGTTTACACAACTACTTGGCAATTCACGCCTCTGGAGAAGAGAAAACAGTGAGCAGCGGCGACACGAGCTGACCTGAGGGATGCTCCGCCAGTTGCGGCCGGCCACAAGACAAAGCAGGTCCGGCGGAGGTGCGCGTGTAATCCTCCAAACAAAGGTCCAGTTCCAGCCTAGAACAACAGCCCATGCTAGCTCTTTTGCAAGTCTCTCTCCCCCAAGTTCTTTTGTCTATCTATATGTTTATATTTTTAGGCAACTACTGTTTTGTTATTAATTGGGGCTGTCTATATAACTTTTGGAAGAAAGTTAGATCTCAAATCCGTTAAAATTTGTACAGTACAATCACCATCTAAGGCCCACGTTTTATCTGCAATCTCTATTCCATCCCTTCCTATCCCAAATGTCTCTGTATTGCTCTTTCTCACATATGCTGTCTGCACTTCTCCATCAGTCTCATTGTGTTTCCTGAGCTCCAGCAAGATCCCCCCACGATGCTGTCCTTCCTACCTCAGGCGACTACTGCTGCTAAAACCGCCAGTGCCGCCGCCACCTCCTAACCTCTCCGTTTTGACAGTCTTCGTCACCTCTTGTTCCCCGCCACACCCACCTCCTCCATGTCTGGTGGCTTCGGCTGCCAGATCTGCCAACACCATCCTTTTTCTCGTAACTTCTCTCATTCTACTTTGTCCCTGCTTCTCATCACGTGGCACCAGCGACACCACTTGTTGCCCCTGCCCACCGTCGGTCGGCTGTCTCCCTAGTCTTTCTCTAAGTCGAAGGACTTCCTCCCTCTTTTCCCTCCTCCCATTGCCTCTCCTATCTTGACCAGAATCATGAACCCTAATTGGTTGGACCTCTGCCAAGTCTCGCTAGAATTGCTAACACTCACTGGAGCTGATTGATAAAACTCCGGGCATGAATCATGAAATGGATATGATGGTCCAAAATCCATAAGATTTTACTCCATAGTTAGCAATTCCGTTATTAATTTCCTAAATTGTTCAATGGTCAGTGTACGTAAGTGCATTTTTATGGTTTGTTATTGGAGGTGGCATTTGTTTCATATTGCATGTCATATAGTTGAAATAAAATGCCTGAATACGGTTGTTGTGTTTCATGATCTCTGTTGAGGTT
The DNA here is from genome assembly GCA_030770085.1 of Oryza coarctata. Lineage (NCBI taxonomy): Eukaryota > Viridiplantae > Streptophyta > Magnoliopsida > Poales > Poaceae > Oryza > Oryza coarctata. Next base: position 4,683,428 of record CM061479.1, read on the forward strand.
ACAGACTCAACGTACCTTGGCAAGCATGGATCCTTTCCTTTGCCAGCATGTTAGCCCCGATGCTGATCGATTGTCACCTCCATTTTATGCTTCTATATATGATTTTTTTTCCTGTATGTCCTCTTAACTTGTTCGTAAACCGATCAAGGTATCTTCTGATCTTATGATCAACCAAAGGCACTAAGATGGTGCATACAGATGGTTCGTTCAGCGTGTTGTAGTTTTCATGAAAGAAAGACAAGAAGTATGGTTCCATATATAGGTACATGTTCTCTAAAAAATATCGATGTGGTCACCGTCAAAAAAATCCTGCGACCGGGGAGAGACGGCGGCTCGGTCATGCAAAGGCCTGAAAGGTCTGCTTATTTCTAGTGCAAGTCCTTAAGCATCGAGGTTCATAGGCGTGCCAGTCAATTTGACCTTGCAATTGACAAGGAGGTGAGACAAGCGGGTCCGATACAGATGCTCGCTATCGGCTGGCTGCCGATAGGTCCGAAATGCTGTTCGATCGGCTGGAGAGCCAATGTGGACAGGTGTTGACGAGCGATCGACCGCAGAGCCGATGGAGGAACCAGGGTGTATTCAGAGGATGGTGAGATGTACGGGATCCCTCCGGACAGCCAAACAGTGATTCATCGGCTGGAAAAACCGATGAGTGCGCATGCGGCCTAGGCGATGATTACCGCAAAAAGGCACGGGCTGCAAAGCCGATGCCGCTCCGGATATGACAGCACGAGACCCGTCGTCTGCTGTGGCAGCGCCATCAACACCAAACCTGCCGTAGCAAGTGTAGGAACGAACCCATCGACTAGCTGAGCCGATGAGAGGACGCCTCTCTGATGGCATGTGCGTATCGGCTGGGGGACCGATGCGTTTGGCGTTACGCGTCGTGGGATGCCTTTAAAGGCTTATGCGTATCGGGCGAGGGGCCGATGCGCTGGGCGTGAAGCACAGAGTATGGATAACTCATCGGCTAGCACTCCGATGATACGCCGTGCAGAAGGCTATAGGCCTGAAGCTCGATCTACCGTCGGTAGCCCCGTAGGTCAGACCTAATCGATGCAGCATGAAACTGACAACGGTAGAGGGAGCTTAACGGGCCGATAGATTCAGTACGGACGTGATGCGATACATCCGATCGACCTAAGAGATCGGACCTAACCGATACAGCCTCAGACAGAGCAGGGCATATTGGGATGATGACGGGACTTACCCCTTCACCGGAGATCGGACATAACCGATGCAGCCCCGCGTCGAGAGCCAGAACCCGCCGGTAAAACCTAGATGAACTAGGGTGGCGATGCGCCAAATTTGTATATGATCCCGAGATATCTTACATATTTCCAAGGGGTCTATATTTATACCCCGGATTTACAGACAGAGTTCGACGCATCTACGACCATCGGACATTATTTCCTAGTAACAATAAAGGAAAATAATCCTAAAGCAGTTAACTAACCAGCTACACCTCCCTAATTGAGTAAAGTTAAAATTTACAAAAATAAGCACCCTGCCGTGGAGTCCATGGCTCTTCCGCAAACCCGGTTTTATCTAAATAATCTTCCAATTTGTAACCGGGTCTTCTTTTGCTGCAACCTGATCGGCTTCTCCACTGTAGCTATCGGACCTTCTTTTAGCCAAGCCGATCCTTTTCCTTCCTTCCCTCGGGCTTCTCGGACCTGATCCTGATTGGACAATCCCCTGTCTGTAAGCCGATCCAATCTTCTACTAATCTGATCGGCTTTTCTACAGTTCTCCATCGGCTTTGTCTCAGTATCTTCATCGGCCGATGACTGCATTAAACCCTTCATCAGACCTCTCAGCCGATCGGCTTTAGCCCCATTGGATCTCCCAGCCGATCGGCTTGAGCGCCATCGGATCGTCCATATTTTGGCGTTAACACATGCCCCCCAATTTTGGAGTTTGCCAACAGACTACGAAATTTCGAGCCGTTAGAAACCTCCGCAAACCAGGATGACCTGTTAAAACCCGTATTAATCGGCTGAGATCTCTGCCTAGGTCATTCTGCCTCTATAAAATATATCCCCTCAGCCTTCTTCCACACACTTCTTCTCATCAAAAAACCCCCAAACCTCAACGAGCTCCATAGGCATCCGCAAATTTCCGCGAATCTCGATGGGTTCAGAAGACTGAAGGCGAGCTCTCACAGATTTCTTTATTGGCTGCTACTCCTTCATTTGTGCAATGGCTTCCACACATGTAATCCCTGAGTTAACCATTATCTGCTCTTTCATCCTATGTTTTGCACGATTTTTCCTCATCCCGATTTCTCATCAGTAGTTGGGTTCTGGTTTCTATAGGATCTTAAGAGCCAGATCGCTATTCCAATCTCCGACCGCCCCGGTCACTTCTTTCTTGGCCCTATGGATAGCGAGGATCCAACAGATTTTATCAACTCCGAAATAGAAAGGATCCCATTCAAGAACTCATCCATGGCCATCACCGATTGGGCTCACAGCTTCAGATCCTGGCCTAGCAAACTCTCTGAATGGAGGAACTGGTTACCTTAGGGTTTCTGCCTCCAAAAAGATTTTATGGGAGGATTTGAAAATAGACCATTGTATTAACCTTTCCTTAGCCGATACGGAAAGGAGTGAATCTCTGCTTGCATTGGCTTCTTACTTCTGATCGGACATCTTGAATGCCTTCATGTTCGGGTATGGGCCGATGACCCCCACCTTCATGGATGTTATTATGTTGACCTGCCTCAACACCACCCACTATATAAACCTTTTCAACCTTAGATTCAAAACCTAAGCATCGACTAAACACCAAGAATGTCAGAGGTTGGACTAAATACATTTCCTTGCATAACAAATCCTCCGGCCCAGTCGATGGACGTGAACATGTAGCGTTCTTGAATCTCTGGCTGGAACGATTGTTCTTTGGTGGTTCGACTCTCGGTCCAACAATGAACATGCAATGTCTGGCAGAGCTCCTGGCCGATCACCGCCAAATTCCCCTGGGGCATTATCTTCTCAGAGCAACTTATCATTTGCTCCATCAAGTTGCAACCAAGCTGTCAACAGGCCATCTAGTCGGACATATGGGCGGATCCTGGTGGTTTATACAACTTTGGCTGAACGTCTACACCTCCAAAGTCATTGTCAGGCCCCCTTTCTCTTCCATGACATTCCCGACTGATTACCCAGAAGAAAACGAGGCCAGCCGACGCTGATGCGTTTCGCTAGGTGAAGCTTCATCGACTCTTCCTAGAAGCAAAATGACCCCCCTCGGACTCAGCTGATGGTTTAAGTGTTTCGACTATGGCTTTACCAAAGAGGTCACCGTCTGGTTTGCGTACGAGGATGACTCGTCCTTTGAAATAGCTTCCAGGTTTCATCCGATGAATACCTTAGCCGATGAAGAATCGAAGACTATCTTTTTATCCTCCATAACTCCTTTGTCTTCTGCCGATCAGATTTTCAATGGGCCGATCCCAACATCCATCATACGAGTTCTACCATCCTTCGGTTAGTGGTCGTCAGTTGGGCTTTGGCCAACTCCCCATTGGCTTGTTCTTCATCGGCAAGCTCCGAGCCCGCGGAGAAGTGAAAAGCGGCTTGGAGTATGACCGACTTAGTTGACATCGAACTTGTCCTTAGGGACTATCTCCACCTTCGAGCCCTACATATCCAATACCAAAATCTTCGCTCGATGGTGGTTAGAATGGGGAAGGCACTTATATAGTCTATCGGCTGAACATTATTGCCTTCGCCTCAATCTCTACTACGTGGAATCCGATGATGAGGTAATCCTTCTCCTTTCACTATCATGTCTTCATCGTATTGAATTTCAACTGTATCTTGATTCCCGCGATTCCACAGGCTGGCGATAAAGATGCACCTTCGACCAGCGCAAGTGGTCGGCCAATTATCTATCAACTTCCATCGGCTAGATCCCTCCTTGGGCAAAGCGGTCTACCTCCATCGGCTCTCCTCCGAGTGTCGCAAGTGTCAGGGCCAAAGCGCAAGAAACCGCCTGCTCGATCGGTTTCTAAGAAACGGAAACTCGACGCCGATGTTGTCAACGTTGCATCGGCTTCACGAAACCATTCTCCTGTGGCAATTCTAACTCCTTCCGCATCTCCGCTAGTAGGTGTCAGTGTCAATTCTCTATTGCCTTTGTTTTATCCTGACACCTTCGCTTTGCAGCCTAAACCATCGGCTCCTGAGGTCCAAACGTTGGACCCTGTTACTGGGGCTAAGCCGATGGTATCCTCTGAAGTTTTGGTATCCACTCAAACCGCCCCACATCAAGCTGATACCCGCACAAGAACTGCTCCCACTGTCTCTCAGGTACGTCCATCATACATGTCATTTTTCTTGATTTATGATCTCCATGTTTGCTAATGTTGTTATGCAGTCATTAGCCGATCTGTTCTCCTTCGACATTGGCAAATACCTGGAAGCAGAGGAAGACTCAGCCATCAGCACAGCGATCGAACCATTTTTGCTAGCCGATGCACGTGAGCAGTTGTAAGATATTATGCATCGGCTGGATGTTCCGAGTCGCTGGTGGAAGATTGCGGGTCGATCCGGGGAAAACTTGCAGAAATTCAACACGTCCTGCCTACGGAACTATCGGATGCACTCACGCCTGCTGCTTACTTGTAATTCCAAAGGACCCAACTGACTGCATCAAGACGACGCATAGCTGATCGCGCTGAGCAAAGCCACCTGGCTCACAACAATCGGCTGACTGCCCTTGATGAAAAGAAGAAACTTGATGAAATGTCAGCTGACCTTCAACACGCCAACACCAAGCTTGGCCTTTTGAAGAAACAAGAAGCCGATTTGATGGCGAAACTCGACAAGGTTCGTGAAGACATCAACTTCACCGAGTCCCATCTCATCGGCCTACCAAAGTTGATCCAAAACCAAGAGGCCAAGGTAGCAGACAAAGTGCGGCTAGCAGTTCACTGGCACAAGAACTTGAAAACTATCCCCGGATCAGATGAAGATGACATCCGCGCTATCAATGATATAGATCAAATCCGTCTGCGTGCGATTGAGGCCATTAAGAAATTCTTATAAAACTGTAGCTATCGGACCTTCTTTTATCCAAGCCGATCATTTTACTTCCTTTCCTTGGGCTTCTCGGACCTGATCCCAATTGGACAATCCTCTGTCTTCAAGCCGATCCAATCTTCTACTAATCTGATCGGTTTTTCTATAGTTCTCCATCGGCTTTGTCTCAGTATCTCCATCGGCCAATGACTACATTAAACCCTTCATCAGATCTCTCGGCCGATCGGCTTTAGCCCCATCGGATCTCCCAGCCGATTGGCTTGAGCACCATCGGATCGTCCAGATTTTGACGTTAACAGATGATAAAACAGAGTGCCTGCATTCAATCGGATAAATATGCTTTACTATAGATGAGTGATATCAGTCATCTTATCAAGTTTTTTATAGCTTACTGTTTTTCAAGGAGGTAGAAGATAAATATCAAGCATCCTATGATATTTTTCTAGCTCATTTTCCCATAGGAGATAATTAAAATATGTGCAACAGAGTTATTGTTGAATAAATAAATACAATATTATGAGACCTTGAATAAATAGTAGGCAAATTCATGCTAACTTGCATACTTAGAACCGCCCGTTCTACTATGCATTCAGCAACGCTCAGGTATCATCTAGAATTAGAGATGAAAATTCACACTGTTAGCATCGGATAGATTAGTGCTCTACAGTGACCGTTTTCCGGCAAACTGCACTGCAAAACTTAGCCAAGATGTTAGCTGGTGTTGTATATTTGTTGTAACAACCATCATGTATCTGTACTGTACTATAAGTACTAACATGAATTCAAGCAATCAATTATCGCATACAAATTATCCTGCTAATACATTCATGGCATCAAACTCCTCATGATCCTCGCTTCCCTCTATGGCCGAAAACAAATCAGCACCATGTTCCCATAACTCTCCTATTAGAGTTTGTATCAAATATATATATATAGTCGATTACAGTTTAGAATTTGAATTATAATAAGTGTAAGGTAAGGTTAGAGTCGAACTCTCTCTTAAACTTTCTCATAAATAGAGGAGCAAATATATTATAACAGTATAGCGACCTAGCATAAGCGAGGGATCAACTAACCGGTGGCCTAGCCAATTGAGAGTCATGTAACATCGATGTAGGCTCCAACATTGGTGTAGGCTGCTCCTTTAGAGTCAGCATACTCAGTTGGAAGGAATCCCATGGTAGTAGTGGTGCCCTCACCAGTGGGCCCCAGGAGGTGGCACAAGGGGAGTCATTCTATGAGCGGTGGCGCCTTCCAAATGGGCGATGGCGTCAAGGATTCTTGGAGGCAGCCGTGACTACCGGTGTTTGGCGACTGGATACTCAGGGTGCAGAGGAGCGGTGAGGTGATGCGAAGCTCTAGTGCTTGGCTAATTGCTGATAGGATGCTGCGTGTAGATGCGGCTATGAAAAATCGGCATTGGGCAGTGTGGTCTCAGGCGTTGCGGGCAGGAGTGAGAAGTAAGAGAAGTAGGGGATCGATCTGTTCCCTTAACTGCTCAAGTTGATTGGCTATGACCAAGAAAAAATACTAGATTAGTGTTTTGTTAAAAAAATAGTTTGGTGCAGCAAGAATTATTCGGTGGGTCAATTAATTGAGGCAGATCAATTTAATCAGGGCAACAACTGGTAAATATTGTTGATGGAGTCAACTATTTAATGGTATATAGAATATATCTAAAATCTGCGGGTTAGCATAATGGGGATATAATGTGGTTTTTTCTTTGTGATTGAAGGCAATAGTAAACTTCTCAAATTATCATAGACTTAGTTTATGGATGTGGAAAGCATGGATATTGGATTTGGTAGCTCGGTTAGTAGGACTCAAAAGGAAGAAAAAGTTCTCTTGTTATATTGGTGGGGTGAGTTTGAATGTCTATTTGGTGATGATGCATATTATTTGGTCATGGAGTAGAAAAAACAAAATTTAAGACGGAATATAGAGGTGAACATGGTCTTTGGGATGTCAGGTACGTGCTAGATACGGAAAAATCTAATTTCGCTTGGCAAGATGATTGTGATGATAGAAGAGAAGGTGGAGCACTGTTGCAGGTGGATTCTAGAGGAAGAAGTTGTGGAGGTAGGAAAGTTTCTTGATGCTGGTGAGCCTAATGTAGGCTTAGTGGCTCGGCATGAGCTATAAGGAGAACCAACACATGTCTGGGTACATAGAGATTCGTGCAAGTAACAGATTTAAGTTGTTGTGATATATTTGTCAAGCTAGAGTTTGTTAAAATTTATATCGAATATATGTACATAGTTGGTTACAGTTTAGTACTTAGAGTTGTAATAAGTGTAGAGGGGAGTTAGAGTCGAACTCTCTCCTAGACTTTTGCTTAAATAGAGAAGTGGACCTATTATAATCGCATGACGACTTAGCATAAACGAGGGATTGACTATCCAGTGGCCTAGCCAGTTGAGGTCGTGTAACCCTAATACACTGTAATTATACTAGATTGGGGAGTAGCGCCCATAATCAGTACTCTAGGGATTAGGCTATAGCTAAACCTAGTTAATAAATATCATGTCTCGATGTCGTCATCAAGTTTAAATATTTTATCAAGTGCTTTCGTGTTTAGTTATTGATATGTATATTGGGACTAGTTTTCTCTCACCTCCAACTCCCTCTTTCCAATTTCACCACCTAGTGTGTGCTCTCTCTCTCATCTGTCTCAGGCTCAAGCCTAATGTGTACGGCTCTTCCAATGTGGCCACCACCTATGATTGGTTAGTCGATGACATTGCCATCATCTCCTAGCTCTATGGTTTTGTCTTGGAAGAAATCCTTAGAGTGGTTATGTCCCTTGATTCCTCAGCACATGACATCTAGATCACCATCGAGTCCCTATTTCGGAGCAACAAGAAGATCTGCATCATCATCCTAGACGCTGAACTCTATGCCACCGGTCATAGTAACCTCGGCGTTCTGGCTTACTACCAGAAACTGAATTGCTTCGTCGACTCTCGACGATCTCAACCATAAAGTCTCTGATGAGACTCTCATGCTCACCTTGCTGCGTGGCCTCTCGGAGGACTTCTCCACCATCTCCATGGTCATAACTACCTAGGAGCCCTTTCCATCGTTCATGGAGACCAGGAATCTTCTTCTGCTTGATGAGGCAACTATGCCAAGCCTGGCTCCATGAACAATGCTCTACTATGCTTCCGCCAAAAGAGGTGGTGGCACCAGCTAGACAAGTGGTGGCTCCGGTGGTTAGCTTGGCAGCGTCAGTCATGGCCGTGATAGACAAAACAATGGCAACAACAAGAAAAAGCACTGGAACCCCAACTAGCCAACTGTCTGGTTCACTAGCTATGCTAGCTCATTTCAGATGTGGCCTTCTCGCATTGCAGGGCCACGTCTGTGGGACCTGCACCTAGAATCCTTGGTGCACGTGCTCCTTAAGCACATCTAGTGGCGCCATCCCCAACGCCCTTCATCGGCTCGGCTGCCTCCTGGGATTCCTTTTTTGCTCGTCAATGCCATGAACACAATGTCTTTGTAATAGCCAGCTGCGTCTGAGTGGTACTTGAACTCCAGTGCCTCGGCATCATCCCATTTCTTTGTCATGCTTGTCAATTAGGTTGACATGTTCGACTTGCGTTTGATTCCTCCATAATTTGCACTTCTAAACCATGTGTATTAATCCAATCTATGGGCTTCATTTCTTCCTAGTGTCTCTAGCTACAAATACTACCTTGTGTGCCTTGATGATTTCATCCACTTCGTTTGGACCTTTCCTTTGGGCAAGAAATTTGACCCATTTCTATCACTGAAACATTATTTCACTTTCATCTTCATGCAATTTTAGTTCTGTATTCAATCTATTCAAAGTGACAATGATTGTGAATTTGATAAGTTAGCAGCCCATACCTTTTTTCTTCATCAAGGCTTTCATGTGCATTTTGCCTTCTACACACTTCCCCTTTGCTGAGCAATCTCCTCGAGCATCAACCCATTACAATTTCCTCGATGATGATGATGAGAAGGGTGGATTACCTATCTCTTCACTAGACCATGCTCCGTGGCGTGGACACAGTGGCGCTTGACATGGTGATCATGTCCCTTAGCGCGGCGAATACGTCCTCCTCGTATCTTGGTTCAGCAATCACATTAGCGTGTCCACCACCACGGCGACCTCATCTCTTGGCACAATGCCTGCGACTGCACCCGACGCGGTGACCGGGTTCCCTAGCATGTCAACCGCGCCGCCTAATGGTGTGTCACCTATCATTCTTGCCACTGCTGCACCACCAATGGTCAATGCACATCCGATGTCCACACAGTGCAAATCTGTGATTCGTGTAGTCCCACGTGAGGTCCTCGATCTCTAGGTCTCCACATATCCGCTTTTTCCTATACCCAAGACATACAAAGTCTGCTCTCAATGACTCCAATTGGCATGCTTCCATGACAAACGAATACGATTCTTTGGTCTCTAACAAGATATGGGATCTTGTTCTGCCGCCATCCAATGCTAACGTCGTCTGGGTGTATCACCATAAATTCTATTGGACATCTCTCTTGCATGGTATAAGATGCACTGGGTTCTTTCATGGCTTCTGTCAAGTTCCTAGTGTTGATTTTGAGGAAACTTTGAGCTCCATTGTGAAGCCAGCTATCATCCGCATCGTTCTCCATATTACTCTTTACTCTGACCGGCCAGTTTTTCAACTAGATGCCAAAAATACCTTTCTCCATGACACTTTGAATGAAACAGTATTTTGCAGTCAACCCTCTGACTCCATGTATCAAACAAAGCCACACTATGGCAGCCACCTCAACAAATCATTGGATGTATTTAATTAAGCGCCCCAGGCGTGGTTCAGCCATTTTGCTACCTTCATTCAATTGGTTGGCTTCACCAGCACCATGTCCAATGCTTCACACTTCATTTGCATCCATGGCATGGCAGCAAGGTAGCTTTATCTCTTGCTTGGTGACGTACTCCTTATAGCCTATTCTACATCACTTCTACACCGCATCATCCTCCTTCTCCGAGGAGAGCTCTCCATGGCTATATGTTGTTTCTCCGTTACTTCCTTGGAATTTCAGTTCAACGTATGGCAGATGGTTTCTTCTTGTGTCAAGAGTATGCCCAGGAGATTATTGATCGTGCTTGAATGCAGACCTGCAATTCTGCCTCTACACCAATTGAAAGTCGCATCAAACTTCCTGCTGCTACCAGTGACCCTATTGCTAATCCAGCAGTTTACCGGAGCTTGGTTGGGCACTTCAATACCTCACCTTTACTCAACTCGACATCACACATGCTGTGCAACACCTTCATACGCATGACTCTCAAGAGTCTCGTCTTCAGCTTGTGAAACGGACCATTTGCTATGTTAAAGGAAAAATTTCAGGCAGCTTACAGCTTTGGCGTTCCTTCGCTTATGATCTTGTTGCCTATATGCTGCCAATTGGGCTGGAACGTCCTACCACATAGAAATCAACGTCCGGTTACTGTATTTTCCTTGGTAACTATTTGATCTGGTCTCCCAGTGTCAGCAGATTGTGTGATGATCAAAGTGCTGAAGCTAAATACCGCGGTGTTACAAACACCGTGGCTTGTTTTGGATTTGGAAACTCCTCTGAGCTTTGCCGCCCTCTGTTCAGAGCAACGGTGTTACGACAACATCACAATTTATAGTTTATATGTTGAGCAACCCCGTCCATCGTTAGTGCATAAAACACATTTAAATTGATCTGTACAAGATTATGTTTCTCTTGGAGATGTCCGAGTGTTTCACTTTCCATCCTCTTAACAATATGCGGAAAGGCCTTCCATTCGCATTATTCAGAGATTTTCACTGTATCCTCAACGTCTGCGAAGCTCCCAGTTGAGTCTGCATTCGCGCGCGCGGTGGTTGGCGTTAGCATCAGATAGATTAGCACCCTATGCACGTTTTCTGTACCTTATCTGGCAAATTGTACTACGGTGCTTAGCCTACGTATTAGCCGGTCTATTGTATGTTTGTTGTAACAACCATCATGTATCTGTACTACAAGTACTAGCATCAATGGAAGTGATTGATTATCGCGTGCAAATTCTTATCCTGCTAACGGTTTCAGACACAACTATGAATTCACCTAATAAAACCGGGTCTAGTGGGCAATTAATAGTGAATGCTCATTCACTGTTGGGAATAGTGGGCTGGCTGGTGCACCACATGCTGGGCTGATTTAGGATTGTGTTGGACCCGATATATGAAGTAAACATGTGGATCACTATTCAAAATAGATTCAACGACTGGAATATATTGATAACGTAGCTTAACATGGATCCTAATTTGTACCAATTATTATTGGTTTGAAACTATATAAATTAAAAGTATTACTCCCTCCGGTTAGAAAAAGGGACTTATTTTGTACTAGTCAAAACTAGCACACCCTAACTTTGACTACTTAATTCTTTTACCTAAATCTCAAATGTAACTTAGTTATAATATTGTGAAAGATTTTATTATGATAAACTTGGCTGTATATGTTTTTATGCACCCAAAATATTTGATCTAAAGAACCATTATGGTCAAAGTTAATTTATGTGGTACGTTTCTATTGAAATAACATTTTTATGACCAAAAAGATAAGATTGGATAGGGCGGGAGAGGAAGAGAGAGTGTTCAGCTTAAAAAAGCACGTCTTTAGTAACCCAAAAAGCAATAAGATTAAAATAAAGAGATTTTTTTCTACGGGGAAAGAGGTCTACACCTCCACTACTGCATTTGTTTGATTTACCCTCCAAAACTCTAATACCGTATAATACACACTCAAGGAGTTCCTTGATAAAAATATTTCAAACTATGAGAACACAGCTCCCGCACTCTCAGGATTGTCTATTCTTTTCTCTATTGCCAATGAGTTCATCTGATACTCTATGTTGTTTCTTACACGATATCTGAAATGAGCTTCGGGGTTTAGAATAAAAGCTTCATATAGTCAAATTATAATTACAAGTTACATTTAAAGTAGTGTATTATTTTAGTGAAGTGTGCAAAGTATACCAAAGTACACACCTGTAATCATCAATGTGTCATCGTATAAATACTTGATCCTTTTGTTAAGCCTACCCAAGAACCACTCCGCCACAACGGTGTCCAAATCGAGATGTGCTTGCATCTCATGTATGGCAGCCCTCATCTTGGGCAGGAACCAAAAATTGTAGTGCCCTTCTGCTGATTGACCTACAATAAAATAACACAAAGTGGCCTCATGTAGTCAAGCACCCATTGGCCATAACAATGTCATGACCTTCCAGTCACCTATGTAGTCTTAGTTCTCTCCATTATTCCAATCCACTTTTCTCCCGCGCATTTGGTTGCAGCGGTTGTCAACCTTTTCTCCTTCGTTTTTTTCATATGTTTTTAGAAACCGCTAAACAATATATTTTTTAAAAAAATTACTTGCATTAAAAATCATATTAATCTATTTTTTATATTTTTTAAATAATACTTCTTTAATCATATGCTAATCCACTGCTTCATTTTATGTGCCAGAAGAGAAGAGTTCCTGACCTTCTCCCGAATGCAGTCCTAGAAGCCATCTATTACCAAAACTTATTTTTCATGTCTCACAAACTCTGGCAGAATTTGAATATTGTTCCAAACCCAGTTGAATAGGAATGGATCAGCTCTCCACCTTCTTTTTCATCTCATCATGCAACCTACGATGATTCTAAAAGAACATACAAATATGTTTGGGAGTGGATACAGCTTGTGAAATCCTTTTTTCTTCAGTTATGTCCTTGAACGTAAGCTTCACAGTGTTAGCTACACATGATTGCGACACAAGAAGAGGATACTCTATATAAGCTTGTGGCACACGTTTTTGAAACACCGCCACTTGCCCCACTTAACTCTCAAATTCATATTCCCATTGTGTTTTGGTCATGGCAATTAGCATGTTGTCATCTTCATGACTAGAGACAATGATATTAACTATGTAATGGTGCTTCATCCACTAGAATACTTTGACTTGTAGGATCGACTCATATACATATAGTTAAATGATTGGCAAAGTTAAAAATAAAATTTAACATTTCTCTCTAATCACAAAACTTGAAAAATATGCTTTTTAAATATGGATAAAACACTATTTTACTAATAAATAGATTGTAGCCGTAGATCCGTAACTTCGATTGAAACTTTGTCAGAATAAATTAGAAAAAAATTACAAACAAAAACAACTAGAAAAATGTATATTAATACTGAACATAATATTAACAAAAACTAATTAAACCCTAAATAATTAATTATACGAGATTCAATAATAATTAACCAACCAAAATGTAGATAGATTTTAGATCAAAGAAACCAACTTAAATCTCAGAGAAAAATAAATCAATCTAGATATGCATAACTGAATCAATCTAAAATCAACCTAATTACTGCAGTAATCTTTTGTACATAAATTTATTAGGAAGATTGTGCTGATAAGTTACGTCTCCCAGTTGGATTTCTCCATAAAATCTCCAAAACCCTATAGAACCTTAATATATTATCTAATTCATTTACATCTTAAAATCACACGAAAAAAAATCTTTAAAAATAATAATGCAGCCTACTCCGACTTGGGCCATGACGACACTGTGCAATCAGGCCGCATTTGCACAGCTAGCTTTCGCTTCACGTTGCTTCCACTTTTGGCTTGCTCGCTTCGCTTGCATCAGCTCGTTGCATTCCGGCCTACCCACATCATCGGCCTAACTGCCTTTGCTCGCGCTAGCTCACTACGTTGACCTGCTCACATTGTCGTCATCCCACATTGTAGGCCTGCTTGCGGTCGTGACATCCAGTGCTGTTGACCTGCTACAGTGATCATAATTAGTGTACACAGTGCTCGCTACACTAATTTTGTAATATTCAATTTTAATATATACTAATTTTGTCAGACTAATTTTATCAATTTTAATAAAGGCAGATTCTGTAAAGTTTAATATAGATCAATTTTATGACCAATTTTTTGTCACTTTGATTTCACAATCTCCCACTTGATGAAAACATTGACAATAACAAATGAATATTCAATATTGGCATTTATATTAAAAAACATTTGTGTGTAAACTCTCTTCCCTTTTTGACAATGTATTCATCAAGAATACATGAAGAAAGAAAGTCTTTCAATTTTGTATCAATTTTATTTTTTTATTATTATGAGCACCACAAACCATATAGACAAGCACACACATGTCATTCTAAAAGTAATTTACACACTCATATCCATAGACATGTAATATAAATCCAGCATGACTAAAAATTAAGTGTAATTAATAATTTATTATAAGATATGATATTCCTTACTGAACTATTTCAAAAATTACCAACATTAAGATAATACACTTTATTGGTGCTTTAAAAGATTAAGAAATTGATTGATTTTAACATAATATAAATTATAAGGAATTATATACATCATTAGCATTACTTTTCAACCCGATCAAGCCGATGTCTTTGGATAATTTCAGGCTTAAGAACCAAATTTCGTCAAACACAACTTCTTTCAAGTCCATAATAAAATACAATAGAAAGCAATATCGTTAACAAGAAGTGAAATAACATATATTTCCTTTATCATTCTCATATTTGTCATATTTCACATATCCTTTTTTATAGCATTTTAGCACATTTAAAACAATATCAAAGAAAGTTTAATCATGTCTAGATTTAGTTCAAGTTATCATTTCATTTAGTTAGTCATTCAAAGACCAACACCATATATATAGAAACATAAAAGTACTCGTACCTTATGACATGAACATGATTGTAAATGATACATATAAATCATATATAGTGCTCAATATTTTTTAATATATTTTTTCTTTTTAAATAAATAACATAAAAAATATGTTAAAAAAGTTTGATGCTCCTCTCAAAACAACCTAGGATGAATAACTTTAAGTTCTCCTTAAAGACGTGCAAAATGAGAAAAATATAAATATTTTATAAAAATATTTTCCAATTGATCTTCAAGAAAATAAAATCTAATATCAATATGTTTTGTCCTAGGATGTTATACCGGGTTTATAACAATACAAATGGCATTTGTGTTATCACAAAAAATTAGAACATTTTTCAAAGTAATGCCAAAATCCTTATGTGTAGATACTATCGAAAGTATTTGAGAACAACAGCTAGCAGCAGTCACATACTCAGATTCAGCAGTTGATTATGCTACATAGAATTATTTTCTAGATAATCAAGCAATAAGTGAATTACCCAAGAATTCATATGCACCAAAATACTTTTCCTATCAAGTCTACACTCTTCAAAAACAGCATGAGAAAAAACTTTTAAACTAATACACGAGGATGCAGATAGTCATATGCCAAAATCTTTAGTGCCATAAACATACCTGAGAATCCACTCAATTGCTTAAAGATGTGAAGCATGTGGGGAAGCTTAAAATCATATACCTAAACATCCCATAAATTATATTTCTGGTCTTGAAGTACGAAGATACAAAATTGAATCAATCATACTTCTATATTCCTTTTGGTCAACCGGGTCATCATCTTCATTAGGATCAAGTGTAGATGTTGCTTCCATGGTTGTTATAATGGGTTTGCAATTTTCCATTCAAAAACGACATAGAAGGTCCTTCGTATACTTACTTTGATGCAAAAATATATCTTGTTTTGTTTGTTTGATTTTGAATCATAAAAGTTCATCAATTCTCCCATCATACTCATATCAAATTCTCTGCTCATAGTATATAAGAACTGTGACACCAAAGCAAGAGAAGGACAACAAAAAATGATACCATCCATATAAATCTAAATGAATAATTGATCATTGCTTTGCTAAAAAAATAAAAAGTGTTTTGTCTACTTTTAAATCATTTTAAGTAAAAAGTTTTTTAACCTATCATACAATGCTATCGGGACTTATTTTAAACCATTCAATGCTTTAGACCGTTTAAAAATATGATTTAGATATTTAGCATTTTCAAAACTAGGCGGTTGGTTAACATAAACTTCCTCATTGATAAAGCCGTTCAAAAAAGCACTTTTTACTTCTCTTTGATAAAGTCTAAAACCATTAGATGTGGCAAAGGCTAATAAAGCTAGGTTGGTAGCTCAAGGTTTCATCAAAATCTAGGCCTTCTAATTGTGTAAAACCTTGAGCTACCAACCTAGATTTGTTTTTAGCAAGTACACTGTCCTCACATTGTTTATTTTTAAAGACCCATTTAGTTCTAATTATAGAGTGATTAGGAGGTGGTGGTATAAGTTTCCAAACCTTGTTACGTTTAAAACTTTCTAACTCTTCATGCGTGGCAGTGATCCAAGATTCATTAGTTAATTACTTGGGTTCAAGTAGTTCGGCATTGCCGGCCTACTAGCATAGGTGCCAGACATCGCCAAAATGAGTAAGTCTAAGGGTTTAGGGTCATGTGATATATCTTTGGGTTTAAAAGATGCTAAGAAAGCTGAATGAACATGAGAGTTTGATCAATAAACCTAGAATGTGTCACCCTTTTATGAAGATTATCAATGATTTGTTGAGATAGATGTCTTCTTTGAATGTGCAAAGGAGATATAGTTTTAGAAACTTTATCTTGTTCAATTTGATTTTCTATTAGCACTAAAGATGTTGAACCTTGAGGATGCTCAGTTGTTTATGAAGTTATGGTAGGTGCTAGAACTAATTCAATTGATTGTGTGAGAGGAATCAAAGCTTCATCTTTATCATCCTCATCGTATTCATCAACAATGATATTCTCCTCCTGAATATATGCACTTATACCTATAATATTTGGACTAGTACTTGGGCTATCTCATCAAAAGTAACTTCATAGTTTTCTATTATTTTGTTAGTTTCTAAAATTAGAACATGATAAGCATGTAAATAGGTAGAATAACCAAGAAACATGCCATCAATTGATCTAGGCTCAAATTTATCTAAATTACTAGATTTTAGCACAAAACTTTTAAATCCAAAAACATGAAAGTGAGACATACTAGGCCTATCGTCAAATCATATTTCATAAGAAGTTTTACCAAACTTTGATCTCAAAAACACATGATATGAAACATAGCATGAAATAGACATAGCTTCAGCCCAAAATCTTCTAGAGTTATATTTTAAATTCTCAACAAGCACGACATCCTTGAACATAAACTTATCACTTACCATTCATATACCTTTAGCGACAACCATAGAAGTAGAAGCATCTCCAAAAGTTACAATTTTAGTGTGTGATGCTCCTACGAGATAGGAGAACCAATTCTTGTCGCCGAACATGTGGCATGAGCATTTGAAATCCACTAGGAAAGTACCTACATGGAAGAAAATAGTGTTGAGATCTCAGTACTAGAATTAGTAATATAGTATTTAAGAATCCAGTACTGAGATATATGACGCATACCAGTAGACATAACGCAAGCATTTTTATGCAAATATTTAGATCTATCATTACTCATGGTAGTAGAACCAAAAGGACGTGCCTTTATCAAATTAGACCATGCCTTAGCCTTTTGTCTCATTTGTTACTTAGCAAATTTAAAATAAAATTCTACTTTATATCTATCGCTACAATGGTGAGTATATATGTAAGTAACTTTATATTTAGTTTTAGGAGTTGAAGCTACATTTGTACTAGTTATGCCAATAGATGATATGATACTCTGAGATCTAAAGAGTTTTTTTAAAGTTCATTAGCTATTGATTACGCCACTACCAAGTGATTTAACAACAGTTGGAACAAAAGTCTTAAAATAATCATAAGAATCATAACACAAACCTATTTTAAACTTTTAAGAACTAGTCTTTTGTTTCAAAATTTGATTTAAGATTTTAGTTCCCATCTTTCCTTGTAAGTAATCGATACGCTTTAAAATAGTGGTATAATTTTTACAAGACACATGCAAAAATTTATCATTATTACCACAATTAGAGCATGAAAGAACATTATGAGTAGCAAAATCATCTTTTAGTTGAATAATTTTAATATCAGCAACTTTTAACTATAACTTAAGAGTATTACAATTATCACACGAAGCAAATTTATCAACTACACAAACATTTTTATTATATATATTTTTTAAGCTTATGATCCTTTAAAGTAGAAGAATGCATATCCACTAAGTAATTCGGCAGTCACATGATTTGCAAGAATCATACATAGGAGTTAAAGTTTTATATCATGCAATTTCACCTTATAATTATTTAACCAAAGCTTCTTGTTTCATAATCTTTTTATTTTTCTTCTATAATAAATTACCAAGTTTTTCAATAGTACGAGCTAAATTATCATAAAAATGTTCGATTTCTTTTTCGCCATTGTTGTCGATGTCACTATTGGTGATGCTTTTGCTACTTGGCATCATACATAGACTAGTAAGCTTTTCTTTCCTTTGGAAGTAGATGAAAAGTTATCATCAATAGAGTTGCTAGTATATGAAGGTAAAGCCATTGATTTATTAGCCATTATTTTTTAGCGAAAACATCTAGATAATGAGCCTTCAATTTAGAATACATTACATCTAATCTAAGTGTGTTTATCATAGTAGATTCTTTAATTGATGTTATCTTCATCTCCCATATAGACATATCTAAAGCCTTGAGCAATTGGGGAGAATTTTTAACCTTAAGTATATATAACATTAACATACCACAAGTTTATAAGAATTTTATTAAAGCATCTCTAAACACATTTCAAGATTCATCAGGTTTCACTTCTGAACACATTTATTCCTTTTTATAAATGTCCTCACATACCTCTTTTATTCTGTTTGACCCTTTATGATAATTAGATAGTGCTCTCTATGCCTCTTGTGCAGACCTGAGATGCACCACACGGTCAAAGTCACTTCTTCTAATCTCTTGAATAATCAAATTTCTTCCCTTGCTGTTAGCCTTCACTTGTAGCATGTTCACCGCTGTCACTGCATTCTTTTCAAGAACTTGATATAGCTTATATATCTTCTCCCCTATCACAAAGCATTGAGCTTGACTGTATATCTCTATCTTAGCCTTCCAATACTAAAAATCAACACCATCGGAAACACAAGGTTTATGGAATACATATCCATTGACATATTTTCTAATCGTCATTTAAGATCTACTAGAAAAGATAATAAAATAAATAACCATGCTCTAATACCATTTGTAGGATCAATTCATCCTAAGATAGGCAATCAGAATGGATGAATGATTTTGTGGAAGTCAAAAATAAAATTTAACACTTCCTCGTCATCACAAAACCATGTTTTTCAATATTTGGATAAAACACTATTTCATCACTAAATAGATTGTAGCCATAGATCCTTAACTTTGATTGACTTGGAACTTTGTCAAAATAAACTAGACAAAATTTACAAACAAACCCAACTTCGAACTTTTGGATCTCAAGATATTAATAAAACAAAATTAGTGCATAGATGGTAGATCAAAACTAATTAAAACCTAATTAATTAATTATGAGACATGCAAAAATAATTAACCAACCAAAATTTTCAAAATACTAGAAAAATATACTAGTTAGATTTTACATCAAAGAAACCAACCCAAATCTCACAGAAAAATAAATCAATCTAAAATTGATCGCTAGGTATACACAAAAGTGGACAAGAAAGAGAGAGATTAATTATTACACCAATCTTCTATGAACTTTAACTTTATTTGAAAGATTGTGTTTACAAGATGTGTCTCCAAATTGTCCAAAAGATTTCTCTATGATATGCCCAAAACACTAGATTAGAATGCCAATCTATTGTCTAATACATTCACCTCTGAAAATCACATAGAAAAACAAAAATATTTTTCTTTTCATGGTGATCAGTAACGCTGCAGCCCACTCCGTCTTGGATCACTCCCACCTAGCTCGGGTTCACTTTCAGCCTGTTCACTTCACTCGCACCAACCTGCTGCATTCTGGCCTACCGGCACTACCGGCCTAACTCGCTTTGCTTGGGCCAACCTGCTACATTAGCTTGCTTGTGCCGTCACCAACCTATGCTGTTAGCCAGCTCATGCTCGCACCAGCCCAAGCCATCGTCAACCAACACCGTCACCAGCACTTGCCATTGGCCAACTGATATGACTACACCATCAAGCAAGATGTCACAATCCTCAATTCAAGCTACACCAACTCAGGTCTCACCTATATCAACACCAGTCCAAGTAATTGATAAACCGATTACACGTAGTCGAGCAAAGAAGCTACAACAAGAGACGCACGCGCTACTTTGTGAGATTCATTTTAATATTAATAAGAATTATATACTACCTAAGTCGTGTACATTATTAATAGTTAGGTTCACTAAGGAGGAAGACATGAACACATAAGGAGATGACTTCTGACCAGCGGCAGACCACTTCAGACCAGTTACCGACTACAAACTACACTTGAACCAGTTCAGCTCTACAGAACTGTCTAGAAGAAACAGTTATATATTTTGATTCCCAAAAGCTATGGTGGTCTATGAGCATGTTTTGGAAAGCTCTTCAAGTCTAGTTTTCAATGAGTCTATCCCAGACCAGTTTGGAGCTACCATTTGGGCACAGACCACCTTTTAGTGTATATTATGTGGTGCATAATATTATGTGGTGCATAATATTAATAGCCAGCCTGATGCTAAAGTTCATGTATTAAACTGTACCATTCTATAATATTATGTGGTGCATGGCATATATGGTTGGAAAGGGTGTCAAGTCAAGAATCCAACACAACAAACTGTGCATCATTTGGAATTTCCTAGGTGGAGTTATTGCCAAAACAATGAAGATTGCACAGAAGACTAACAGCCACACGGAAACTCTCTAGGAGCTCATTCTGAAGAGGTCTTTTCACATAATCGAATTAGTTATTTTCTTTTCGAGTTTCCACCTACCTAGCAAGGCTGTTGCTAGTATAAATACCCCCTAAACTCATTGTAATCACAGATTATGATATTGAGAATATAGACCACTTTGTTTAGCTATGCGCTAGCAAACCCCTGAGAGTTGATCTTTACCCCTTTGCTCTTATGACTTCCTTCACAGGAATTACAGAAGCAGCGGCTTCATCCGCTCTTAATTGGTGCTCCTACTCCCTTCGAGGTCTCCTTGATTGATTGTAGGCTGTGTTGGTTGGTTTCTTTGAGAGTGTGGTTGGGTGAATCCTCGATTCAAGTTGCCGTATTGAGATAGTGGTTGGCTTCGAGTTTTATTCATCAGGTTGCACTAGTTATCGCTGCTTGCAGCAAGTTATCTCGGCTTCTTTGAATTTAGTTATCTGGTGATTGATCCTACGTCATGAAGATTGGGACATTGAGGCGTATTAGGAGGAGACGGTGAAGACCGATGTTAGGGAGGAGATGGTGGAGACCGATGTTGGGGAGGAGACGACGAGGGACCTCCAATAGGAATCTACGTAGCCACCTGCCTAGATAGCACGATGTAGCACTTGCGCCATAAGATGACGTAATGGGAGGCCTCCCCTAGTGTCCTATCCCCGTCAACCGTATGGAAGTTGATCTCAAGATCCTCAAAGCCCTTAGAGACTTGATCTACCTTGATATTCAAGTAGCCAGTTGGAATCACCATGCAGTGGATGTTTAGCCTTACTCCACTTGTATGGCCATGACATACGCCACCTTCATGAGAAATAAAGTTAATTAGTACATATTAACAACATATAACAAACTACAAAACGAGATGTGCAAACTACAAGCATACCTTGATAGATATGTTCTTGAAGGGAATATACAACACACATGGTGTTCTCTGCATGATTTTGTCCACGGAGTAGCATGGTTCGTCAACTAGTGGTGTCGCTACAACTATTTTGGTCTGATCGGCTACTTGCTCTATAGAAGTGTAGCTACTACAAAAGCCTGAGGGGCTCAACAGCTACTCACCGCCAAACCTCATGAGGGAGGGTCCGACCGAGCCAAACGGAGGTCCGACCGGGGAGAGATGGTGGCTCAGTCACGTAAAGGTTTGGGAGATATGCTTAGCTCAAGTGCAGGTACTTAAGCTTCGAGGTTCAAGGGCGTGCCGGTCAATTTGACCTTGTAATTAATAAGGAGAGAGGATGAGACCCATCAGCGATGGGCCTATCTGGCTCTCCCTATCGGTTGGGTGCCGATACGGAAGGTAGCACTGGAGCATCGGCAGAATAGCTAATGGAGACGTGAGAGATAGACATGTGTAATATACTGAGGACCAATCGGCTAAAGAGCTGATGGCGCTCCGTGGCATCCAAAGCACGGAGTGGGGCCTAATCCCCTATGAAGCCATGTGGACCAGCGACCGCAGTAATAGCGCTGTCAAGACCAACCTCGATAGATCAAACTAAACCGAGACAATATGAGGCCGGGGACTAACGACACGGACACGACGGAGGCCTATACCGAACGTGACAATGAAGGAGGAAAAGGGAAGGTCATCGGCTACCAAACAGTCGAACGTCCAACGCAGGCCTACACCTAATCCCATCGGTCGCTCGATCCGATGGGGAACAAGACCCGCTAGATCTCGACATCGGCCACTTTAGACATGAGTCCTAGAAGATCAGACCGAATCAAGACTGTACTAGAAGGCGTCCGACACGTCCAGATTGATCTCTGGTAGATTGATCGTTGAATGATACGTGAGACAGATGTGAGGCCTGCGGTGAGGATTGGCTACTCACTCGGATGAGATGCTGTGCGAAGATCCACCAGGGCGTCGGCTCAAACCACCATCATTGATCTCATAGGATGAACATAACCAATGCAGCATGAGACCATTGATGGAGGAAGGAGCTCGGCGCGCCGGTGAGCCTTGTAGGGACATGATGCGGTATGCCTGATCAAGCCACAAGGAATCGTATAAAAGACATAATAGCTGCAAAGCCGATGCCGCTTCAGATATGGTAGGCGATGAACAAGGAGTGGTGCCCGATCGTCCCATAGCACGAGACCCGTGACGCACGGTGGTGACGCTGCTAGCACCGATCTCGAATATCAGACCTAACCAAGATAGTATGAGACCGAGGCCAATGGCAACGGTAAGGCGAACACCAGATCGGTCATGCTGAAGGAGGGGTGGAGGGAACCCATCGACTAGCTGAGCCGATGAGAGGATCTCTCTGAAGATATGGGTGCATCGATGCATTAGGCGTGACATCTCTCTGAGGAGCCGATACGCTGGGCATGTTGCTCATGGTGTAGATAACTCATCAGCTAATCACTGTAATGAAACGCCGGGCAGAAATTTATAGGCCTACGGCTCAACTCTACTGTCGGTAGCCTCGTAGATCGAACCTAACCGATGTAGCACGGGACTGACAACGATAGAGAGAGCTTGGTAAACTGATAGATCTCGTACGGACGTGATGCGGTACACTCGATCTGACTAATAGGTCGAACCTAATCGATGCATCCTTAGACAGAACAAGATATATCAGGATAGTGCCGGGACTTACCACTTCGCCGGAGATCAAACTTAACCGATGCAGCCCCGCGTCGAGAGCCCGCCGGTGAAAATCTAGACTAGGTTGGTGATGCACTGAAATTGTATTGATCAATTGATTGATTGATATCTTACAACCTTGCAAGGGTTCTATATTTACACCCTGGGATTACAAAGTCCGACGTGGTTACAACATGCATCGGACATTATTATATAGAAGAAAATATCTCTAAGAAAGTTAACTAAACTAACTAAACCTTCATATTATAAGATACGATTTACATAGATAAATTACCCTGTCTTGAGTTACACGGCTTCTCCTCAGACACGGCCTCATTTAGATAGTCTTCTATAATTGGACCGGATCCTTCCTCGCTTCCTTCGATCGGCTCCTTTCCTGTAGCTATCGGACTCTTCTTTACTAAACCGATCGTTTTTCTAATCTTTTCTTAGGCTTACCAAATTTTGGCGTTAACAGCAAGATATCCGAACTAGTTCCTATTTGTAGTTGGGTCTCTCTAAGTGCTAGCGTGACTTGCCTATTTATCTCTTTGGTCATTCTTTGATTGGTCTCTAGGATCTCCAACATCCAAACCCTAGCATCGTGCTCGGGCTTGCTTCTCTTGTGACTCCTGTATGAGTCGATGTCCTCGCAAAACCCATACTTCAACTGGACCAAACCTTTTCCACGCGTTCGTCCTAGGTGCTTGGGATTTTACAGGGCTATTGTGAACTCATCCTTCTCTTTGTTAGGCTAGAATATACCCTAAGAAGAGGACTCTAAGGCATCTACGAGATGTTGTGGTGCGTCTCGTATTTCTAGGCTAAAGATAAGGGAACCATCCTTTGCACTAAGTGTGCCACCATGTGCATAATCCTTTGAACCAAGTGTACCACCATGTGCATCATACTAGTGCTTCGATCATTCGGACCAGTCAGCTGTGGCTGGACAATACCCCTTGCTTCCAAAGAATCTTCTATCCTATGCCATTTGGCAATCCTCTTCTTATATCTGCCCAACCCTAGCTTATGAAAATATTTTTTCTAGGCTGCATTGGTTTTGTACTACGCCACCTTCTTTCCACTTTACTTCAACGACTTGGATTCGACAAATGCATTCTTATGGTCCCTTTGCTTTAGGTATGCATTGAAATTCGGAGTTCGGCCTTATAGGATATAGTTCTTGTGCAGATTCTTCTCGAAGATTTGAAATTATTTGGCCATCTTCTTGAGAGCGCACTCCTTCACTTTAGGTTGTTCTGCCTTAGGGACATTGAGAGTAAAGTTTTGTAGAAAGGCTATGCCTAGCATGTCCTTTTGTAACTGTGGGAACATGTTTTGATCACCCACCCTTGTGAACTACCATTTTTGTATGCTAACTGGTACGTGTTCCCTTATGATAAAACTGCATTGAGACACAAACTTTCTTGTAGTGGAGACGGGAGCAACTGGTTCGCCATCTTGTTTCACTTCAATTATAAAATACCACCCCTCTAACTTTTTCATGGCACCTTATTGTCCTCGTTCATTCTTCGTTCCAGCCTTTTTCTATCTTTATCGTCATTGTCCTCTTCATATCCTGACTCGTTGTTGGGTCCCTCTTCACCTTCGATGGCTACAATCCTCACACTGATCGCTCGAGTAGTACTGATTACTCTACTATGCAATCTAGTCCAAGTGTAGCCTCTCATCATCTGACTCTCCCATCTTAATAATGAAACATATATTTTTTATTTACATTTTTATTGACCCTTTTTTTTTCTTCTACTTTTGGATAAAAAATAGTTTGATAAGTGTGCATATACTCCATAAGCATGCAATATTTCAATTTCAATGTATACTCTAGGTTTAATTGAGTTCTAGGAGAATACAATTCATGTATACAAATATAAATAATAGAATTATGAAAAATAGTTCACATATAAAAAACAATTCATTTGCCACAAAATTTGCTTCAAATTTTGATAACTATAAAAACAATATAACTATACAAATACAAATAATACAAAAATGTAAAAATAGTTAATGTATAAAACACGTAAGATAGGAATATATAAAAATAATTCGTTTGCCATAAAATGTGCTATAAATAATTTAGGTAGATAAATACAAATAATAGGCATATATAACAAAAGCTGATGTATAAAAAACATATAATAGGAATATATATGTATTAACTTATACAATTCGGTGGGTGAGATGCTAGCGCGGTGTGAATGACGGTGGGCATCATCGTCAACATGGATTGCAATGCCGACGTTAATGGGAAAGAAGATGGCATTGGCATCGGTGTAGATACAAATGGTGGCATCGTCAGCTATAGTGGCATCGTTGGTGGTCGGGCATGCGGTGGTGTTGACGGTGTAGAGAGGGACGACATCGATGTGGTGGGTGGTGTCATCGGTGGGAAGGTGGGCATGTGGTGATGTCATTGGTGGGGATAGATGATAAGAACAAGAAGATTAACACAATCTGGGGACGTACATCGGAGGAGACAAGGACATGGTCTATATAAACCATCCCCTCTTTAGTACTAGTTATTAATAACAACGATACTAAAAATTCTTTAGTCTAGCTTGGTATTAACATCCAGGTGTAAAGATGAATTCTTTAGTACCGTTAGTTCTTAACAACTAGTAATAAAGAGTTTTTCTGCTCGATCAAAATATTTTTTTGCCCTGGCTGGTATTAACAATTGGGACAAAAGATTTATTCTTTAGTACTAGTTTTTCTTAACATCTGTACTAAAATGTTTTTCCACTTGGCCAAATTATATTTAGTACAGTTGTTTTTTACAATGAGTACAAAAGATTTTGAAGTAGTTAAAATATGGTAAACAATTTAGAAAAATAGGAAAGTGTGAAAAATAATTTAAAAAACCTTAAAAATTATGAAAGATAATATCATAAAGAGGAAAATTAGGATAATTGATTTTAAAAAAATACTAAATATATGATAAATAAATTTAAGAAAAAAGAAAACTAGGATAATTATTTTTTTGAAAACTTTGAAATACAGTGTGTTGAGATGAGGGACTCGTATCAGTGTTGATAGTACAATATTTATCATTGGTAGCAAAGCCTACTAATATAATATGTATAGTAGTGTACTCCATCTGTTAAATATTACAATAAAAATGAGAGGTTGTAAATATTAAATAAAAATGCAACATATGTAGCCGATATACATTCAATCTCATGACGTGGTGGTAGAGGCAACAATTTTTTTCTTTACGAATGTCCCTTGGCTATGATTGCGGCATAACTTTTTCTTTATGAATGTCCCATCAGACTGATCGTAATCTTCATCTGTCTTGTCCTCAACTCTGATGATTTTCCTTTTTCCTAGGAGAATCACGTGGCACTTTGGCTCATCATGAACTTTACTCATTTGCTTACATATCCCCTTCTTTGGTTTGCTAGACATGTCCTTCACATAGAAAACTTGAGTCACATCATTGGCTAGGATGAATGGTTCATCTGAGTACCCTTGTTAAGGTCAACTGTTATCATCCCACACTCATCAACCATTATGCCTCCACTAGTCAACCTCACCCATAGTCACCAAAATAGTGGGATCTTCAAAAGACCACAATCTAGTTCCTATATCTTCTCAATGAAACCATAGTATGTGTTGTTTGTCCCATTTTTGAATATGGCATCTATACGGACAATACTGTTTTGGTTGATACTTTTTTATCTTGGGCTCCTATATAAAATGTATATCTATTTATCACATATCCTTGGAATGTCAATTATGAACCAGATGGTCCCCTCGCCAACCAAGCTAGTTTTTCATCAATCGTCCTATTACCTACGAGATATTCTCCCAACCAAGCCACAAAATTATCAATGTGATGACATGTAATCCAGGTAGTGGACTTCCTTGGTTTTTAGAGCGTACAATCATCATGTGCTCTTCGCTGTATGGAGCCACCAACTTAGATTGGTGCAAAACCATGAAATGTGTTCTATGGAGTAAATCATTAGGTACAGTTAATAATGGTTTTCTTCCAAGTGTGCCCATTCCCCTTAGTATCCCCTCATGGCTTGATTCAGGGACTTGATTGGACTAAGGTCATCAATAAGGTCTACGCAAAACTCAATGATCTCCTCTATTCCATAACCCTGGGCGATGAACATAAATAATAACAAACATACTACTTTAGAATGCCCAAATACCTCTCAAAAGTGAATATACTATGTTGGTACACAAGACCAAGAATACCGATCTCTTTGACAAGGTGAGCCAGAAGATGCGTCATGATATTGAAGAAGGATGGTGGAAAGATTATTTCAAAGCTTATTAAATTGTCTCGATCAATGACCTTTTGTGAAATTGAGTTGAGAAATGCATAGAGCTTTATTATTGTTCTGTGGACATTAATAGGTATAATACCCCTAAGTACAATAGGAAGCAATTGTGTCATCAAAACATGGCAGTCATGAGACTTTAGGTTTGTTAATTTATTCTCTTTCATGTTTATTATTCCATTTATATTCGACGAGTATCTAGACAGGACCTTAATACTATCCAAGCATTCAAACATGTTTTCCTTCTCTTCCTTGTTGAGAGTATAGCGGGCAGGACAAAAGTAATGCCTTTCTTTATGCCTCTTTTCAGTATGAAGGTCTTCACGTTGTTTCATACGTTTTAGATCTTGCTATGCTTCAAGTGTATCATTGGACCTTTTGATATATGCCTAGCAAGCCTAGCAGGTTCACTGCAAGATTCTTAGTGAGCTATATCACGTCGATTGCATTGCAAACCTCGAAGACTTCCCAATAAGATAATTCCCAAAAAATATATTTCTTCTTCCACATCACCACATGATCGTCTTCACTTAGGACAGGTTGGCTGTCATATCCCTTTTCAAATACTACGTTTAGATCTTTCAACATAGCAAATACAATTTTCCCATTATGGTGCATAGACTTAGTATGGTGGTTTGCCTCCCTTCAAAATGCTTGCCTTTCTTTCATGCAGGGTGACTAGCAACAAGAAATCGACGATGGCCCATGTACACAACCTTCCTATAGTTTTTTAAATACGTACTATCAGTTTCATCTAAACAGTGGATGCAAGCCCTATACCCCTTATTTGTTACTCCTGATAGATTGCATAGTGCAGGACAATCATTCATGGTTATGAACAACATTGCTCATAGGTTAAATTGTGCCTATTTGTCCTCATCTCACACAAAGACACCTTCTTCATTCCACAACAGTAGTAGTTCTTCAACCAACGGTCTTAGGTACACATCAATGTCGCTACCAGATTGCTTTAGAACTTGAATAAGCACCAACATCATGATGTACTTTCACTTCATACACAACCAAGGAGAAAGGTTGTAGAAATATAGGGTCATAAGACAAGTGCTAACCCTTTATACTTTTTCTTATATTTTTTCTTATTTCCCCTTTTTCTCCTATACATATCATATTTTTCGTTACTTTTCCTAATAGGCATGCTCTTATTAATTTTATGTCATGTTTTTCATATTAAGGCATGCACTAATTTTTCTATTTTACCTAATTTCCAATTATTTTGCCTCCATTTTTCTATAATCTTCCTCTATTTTGCCTTTTTTAACCATTTTGTTCAATGTTTCTTGTATTTTTTCTATTACAAAATACTCTTATTATTACTAGAATACTTCTATTTTTACTATTAAGACATATTCTAATTTTCTAAAAAATTTTCTTCTTTCTCATCCATTTTTATATTTTTTTGCGATGATGAGGTATACATATATAGCTAGAATTATAATATCTTAATCATTCTCGAGAGAGGGGATAAAATTGCTAACCTTTTAAAGCTTCCACAAAAAAAAATTTAGTGGCACCTGCCTTGTACTTTCTCCTAAATCGCTACCAAGCTGCTCTCTGTTTATGAATTTGTTAGGTTGAAGGAGGAAGAATGGTTTAAAAGGGGATTTTTAGTACCGGTTAGAAACACTAATCAATACTAATAATGACACATTAGTATTAGTTAGTGTCTCCAGCCAGTGTTAACGTGTTCAGCAATATTAGTACTGGTTGGTAACACCAACCGTTACTGATCTATGGATCTTTTATACCGTTTGGTGTCACGGAGGGACCCTAACCATTACAACTGATACTAAATACCAGTTGGTGTTATAAACTGGTACTAATGATTCTATAGTGGCAATGAGCCTTTAGACCTGATACTAAAGAAGGCCTTTACTACCGGGGCTTCTAGCAGCCGGTATATGTGTGTTTTACTCTATTGGACCGACCATTTTTTTGGTATTGGAAGATGATGAACAGATTGAACAAGCATGGAAATCCTGAGTCTTAGTTTGGAAATATTGGCTTCTAGTGCAAGCATTGCCCATTAACTACACCAGGGAGAAGGCACAACTATTGTAAGTGTGATATCAAAAGTGATGAAAAAATGGTCTATGTCAAAATTGTCAAAATTGATGTGTATTAACTAAGCAAAATTGGTCTATATTACAATTGGTAAAATCGGTCCATATTAAAATTAACATTACATAATTTATTTATATTAATATTGGCTACGTACACTGACTTGGGTTATGTTGTAAGAATCTATGCCTAAAAAATATTTTTTAAATTTTTACGTATTAGAGTAGTAGGTCGACGGCGTGGGTTGGCACGAGCGAGAGTAGGTGATACGCCTCGATGTCCCGATCTTCACGACGTAGGATCAATCACTAGATAACTAGCTTCGAAGAAGCCGAGATAACTTGCTGCAAGCAGCGATAACTAGTGCAACCTAACAAATAAACGTTGAAGCCAACCACCGTC
This sequence comes from Oryza coarctata, assembly GCA_030770085.1. NCBI lineage: Eukaryota > Viridiplantae > Streptophyta > Magnoliopsida > Poales > Poaceae > Oryza > Oryza coarctata. Next base: position 4,713,650 of record CM061479.1, read on the forward strand.
TCAATACGGCAACCTGAATCGAGGATTCGCCCAACCACACTCTCAAAGAAACCAACCAACACAGCCTATAATCAATCGAGGAGACCTCGAAGAGAGTAGGAGCACCAATTGGGAGCGGATGAAGTCGCCGCTTCTATAATTCCTGCGAAGGAAGTCACAAGAGCAAAGGGGTAGAGATCAACTCTCAGGGGTTTGCTAGCGCACAGTTGAACAAAGTGGTCTATATTCTCAATATCATAATCTGTGATTATAATGAGTATAGGGAGTATTTATACTAGCAACAGCCCTGCTAGTTAGGTGGAAACTCAAAAAGAAAATAACTAATTCGACTATGTGAAAAGACCTCTTCAGAATGAGCTCCTGGAGCGTTTCTGCGTGGATGTTAGTCTTCTACGTAATCTTCATTGTTTTGGCAATAACTCCACCTAGTAAAGTCCAAATGATGCACGGTTTGTTGCATTGGATTCTTGACTTGACACCCTTTCCAACCATGTATGCCATGCACCACGTAATATTATATAATGGTACAGTTTAATACATGAACTTTAGTATCAGGCTGGCTATTGACCTTCCGAGCAGTATACACTAAACAGTGGTCTGTGCCCAAATGGTAGCTCCAAACTGGTCGGGTATAGACTCATTGGAAACTAGACTTGAAGAGCTTTCCAAAACGTGCTCATAGACCACCATAGCTTCTGGGAATCAAAATATATGACTATTTCTTCTAGACGGTTCTCTAGAGCTAAACTGATTCGAGTGTAGTTCGTGGTCGGCAACTGGTCTGAAGTGGTCTGCAGCTGGTCAGAAGTCATCTCCTTGTGTGTTCATGTCTTCCTCCTTAGTGAACCTAACCATTAATAATGTACACGGCTTAGGTAGTATATAATTCTCATTAATATTAAAATAAATCTCACAAAGTAGCGCGTGCACCTCTTGTTGTAGCTTCTTTGCTCGACTACGTGTAATCGGTCTATCAATTACTTGGACTGGTGTTGATGTAGATGAGACCTGAGTTGGTGTAGCTTGAGTTGAGGGTTGTGACATCTTGCTTGATGGCGTGGTCATATCACCTCCCAAACATCGGTCTCCACCACCTCCTCCACAATGTTCGTCACCACTTGTCATAGTCTACTGTTATGGGCGAGAAATCGACCCTATCTCCACCACGTAAAAAAAGGCTATGCTCACCTCTTCCTGTGCCATCAAGGTATCAATAAAATAAGAAATAGTCATTAGATGTGCTAAAGAAAACTATACAAAAGAAAAGATCGTACGATATGACTGACAACAAAACTAGAGCAGAAGTGTCTAGGCAGGTGAAGGAGCACTTCAAGCGGTGATGTCCAAAAAAAAGGCTCTAATAGACCTAGCAACACGGTCATTTTTTCATAAAATGAGTGAACCAACAAAGAAGAAGATCTTATTGGACTACAATTGCTCACTCGTCAAGTCCTATCAGAAGATGAAAAGAGATTAGTCTAGTGTTGTTCTCTAGCTCGAACAATAAGCAAGACAAGCAGTTGACCTAATGCCATATGAATGAGAAATTAATCTACAACAGTTTATGGAAGATACAAGTCTCACTAAAGATCAACTACATGGGGTGGTCTCTATCAAGAAGGTATTAGAAGCTACTATCAAGTCCAAATTTAAGCTTCACAAACCACTTGTCAGGCTAGAGCTAGTCAAAACCCTACCAACCTAGATGTACTGATTCCATAGTTGGTACATGGAACAATTAAGAAACGGTAGGGTCATGTTCACTGCTCTGATTAAAGATAGTAATTACTTTTGTTAGGAGTTCGAGATATGGGAGAAATTTGAGAACATTTATGAAGTATACCATCAAGACGCCCTTGACCCCACTCTTGTCAGTTGCTGGGCTCTATAAGTGTCGTCTTAATATTTACCTTAGTCCCTTCATATATACTCATCGCTCCATTTACCATGTGTGGCCTACCTTACTATTTTTGTGCTATAGTATGGAGATTCAAAGATGGGTTTTATGACCTCATGGTTATTAACAAGAAGACTGTACGAGAATTTTAATGAACATTCACAAATTCTATGTGTAGCAACATACTTTTACCTTATAACTTTAAGTGAGTTTTTTTACCGTATTTTGTACTCTTTTTCTTCTTGTAGACATACAATGTTATGTATATTAATTAATACAACGTGTATATTTTATTGGCTCCGTAATGGCATACATTAAAATGTAATTATACATGCTTCTATTATAATTATATGCACCAAACAACTTTATCATTTTTAATTGCAGGGTATGGGCATGGTTCCGTAAAGATATGTGCGATCCATTCAAGGAAACACTCGTTGTGAGGATGAAGTTTCCGGTACGTACATGGACAAAAAAATGTACATCTTATTTATTCAATAATATAAATATTTCATAATTTTGTTTCTCTTTTAGTGTTTGAGATAGGAAAAAGGAAACAACTTGTGCAGTTTCTACGTTTGTGAATTCATTCCCATCTTGACATTAACACTGATAGAGATGTATAAGTACGTAAACACCATTCATACAGAATTTATATTTTTCTCATTGCGTTGAATTATTCATTTAACATATTAATATTTTTTGAAAATAATAGACTTTACATATGAATCAAAAACTCGTCTGCCACTATTCAAGAATAACTCATCAGATTTATTATGGGCGAGATCATTAATCCTTCGAGACAATTCCACGATGATAGGGACGTTCTTTGGCAACGAGAAGAGTCATCTAAGCTTTATATATTTGTAATATACGTAATGGTATAAACATATATATATATAAACATATACAAATATATGTGCATATATATAAATAGTTACATACCTATATATATACATGTCATCTCAATCAGGATTCTTATATCTCGAGATATTAATCAATCAAAATTACTGATTGAAATTAAATAAACCTTAATTAATTAATAATGTGAGATCTTGAAATAATTAACCAATCAATACTACTCATTCATTCAGCACATCCTAGGAAGAGGATCATTTGGCAACTACCTGTGTGCACCTAGTATCAATTTTGCAGATACGATCATTTGGCAAGACAAGGAACATAAACAGAAACGTTCAACACTGCAAATATAGCATTCTTTCAAGTGCACTGTATGCAACGGTAATGGATTTTCCTACACTAACAAATAGACCAATGACAAGGAGTGATTTTTACACAGGTTCAGACCCTCGATATGAGTAATTGCTCTATTTTTGTTCATATATATTCAGTGAATCGAACCATACTAAGTACAAGATGGAAACAATCTACTTAGACTATCCAAGTAGTATACAACAACCTATGTGGGGAGATGTATTTGGCGACTAACAGTAAGACAACTTCTCAGATCTTGGCTCAATGTGGCTTGTGCTTAGAACGAGATTGGATTCCTACCCCTCTTGAGAGGCTATTATATTTATACCGGTAGATGGCTCTTTCCAAAATAAACATCGGAGAACTCCAGAGAACTCCTAAGGTAATAGGACCAAATAGGTTAATTTGTTCTCAGTTGGACTTTGCACTCTTTTCTTATCTAGGATTGGTTAACTTCCATAGTCATATACACTTTTATCCTAAAGAAAAATTATCCTTATATATATAGGTATACGGTATTCTCGAAAATACTTAGTTTAGGTACAGAATGTATGTCATATCTAGGACACTGATACCCTGATTATACTTCTTCTTCTCTACCACAAGTGGCTGACACTATTGGATCGCCCACTGTTGCTCCCGTCTCCTAACCACTTTGACAAATTGCTCTCCACCCACAACAGCGGTCCATTGCCCTCAATGTATCCTATCCCTGAGGTGGCACCACTGCTACCTCGCCACCTTGACATGACCATCACCCACTATCAAGCTTTACACTCCCCATGGCTTCACCTTAAAGCCATCCAGTTTGGCCAAACCCCTTCTCATACTTGCCACCCAACCGAACTAACCTAATCCAGTGTGCTTCTCGATTTGGAGGTACCGTCATCAATGGAGAAGGTGTCGCCATTGAGTTCTTCTTTTTGCTGCTACCTCTTCTCCTTCTCTGTAAGAGCTAGAGGTTGAAGATGACTTGATGGCCTTTGGATCCAAATCCAACAACCTGGCTACAGGTGACTGATGAATATCAAAGCCATTATTTAATACATAAAACAAGCTATAGTAATTATAGGTTTTAACTTCCATAGCAAATTGAAAAACAAGAACATCACATCAACCACAAATTATACCTAAAATGCAGTAATGAATTGCTAAGAAGAAACAATTAAATAACCTAGTCTTGAAACAGGGGATTTGCCGATTTTATATCAATAAAAAGTTGAATTTACATAATAATGGTGTTTGTACCAAAATTTGGGAATGTCTATAGACAGAATTGGAGAGCCAATCGGCTTAAGAAAGGAGTCCGTTTGTTACAGGAAAAGAGCTGATCGAATAGATTTAGGATGAATTTGGTTTAATCAAAAGAGTAAAAGTATGGGACCAAGTCTAAGGAGAAGTTTAATTATTTTTGTTTACTTCTTATAGACAGTTTTTTTTATGTTTAGGAAATAACGTCTAGAGGTTGTTTGTAATCGCGTCGGACTCTTGTAACTCTAGGATATAAATATAGACCCCCCAGAAGCTTGTAAATTATCTCTCAATGAATACAACTTTATCGTATCGCTATTCAAGTTCATTTAGGTTTTTACCGGCACGTTCTGGCTCTTGAGATAAGGCTGCATCAGTTAAGTCCGATCTTCAGAGAAGGGGTAAGTCCCGCCATTATCTTGGTGTATCAATTCTGTCTAAGGCTACATCGGTTAGGTCCGATCTCTTAGTCTGATCAGACGCATCACATTATATTCATGTGGTTCGACTGACTTATCAATATATCTCCTTGTCAATTACAGGGTTAATTTGACTGGCACACCAGCAACTCCAGCAACCTAGATGAAGAAATTTTGAAGCCAAAGAACCTACACTAGAGCAAAGTAGATTTTTCTAGCCTTAACGTGTATGCATGCCATCTATCGGACCTCCATCATTGAACACAGAGGACCAATTCAGCACGTACAAATGGCAAGCAGCTACTAATTCCAAAGATCCATTTCGCACATACAATCACAAAATAAACCAAATTATTTATTCATGTTTATGCTAGTATTGTTTTTATTAGGAAAAGCATATGCAACTTTATGCTCATGAGAGTATTGGAATGCCAGCACACGGTTGAAAAGATCCTAATCGGCATTGTTGTTCTATTCCTGGTTATCTGGAGGAGGAACAAAAGGCGACTGCCATCACCATGGCAGGGTGTAGAGATTGAAAAGCAAATAATTGATACACAACAGACGTTATAACTCTAGCAATATGTTAAGAAGGATTCATTCTAACGGATGATATGTATTGCTGGCCAGATGTTTAAGACATACACTAAATGTTCCCCAGAACCTAGCTTAAGAGTTATGGCCAACATTTTGTTTTAGGTTGCAATCGAGGTAGGGAAAAGGGAATGCATCAGATGTTTGTAAGGTATTGAATTTATATGCTCCTTTTCATGAAAGGAGAAATAGTGTACATATCTTATGAAAGTCCTGCTCGTTGTGTCGATGGTACAGATTTCAATCCCTCGGTTAAACCTAAGCAAAATTCCTACATTTGTTAACATACATTCATTGTTGCAAGAAAGATGGCTAGAGTTATGCTTCATTATTGCAGTTTGTTTCATGGTTTCATCTACGTAACTTGTAAGATGTAAAAGATGTATCCGTATAGTTCAATTTATATTCATATATATGGTCTTACTTTTATCATTGCGCACAGCGTGGAATGGAAGCCAGTGGCACTGTGAGTGGTCTTCAGTTCGACACATCTACTTATGCCTAGGTGTTACCAAATTCCATGCTTCGTTTGAATACAAATTTAGAAAAAGTAAACCTCACAATATTATGCTGGTGGCTTCTGCACGTAATTTCCAAAATCCAGTTACTCTGCATACAAGTATTGTTTTTATTAGGTAAAGCATATGCTAGTTTATTGGAAAGCCGGCACACGGTGAATTAGATCCTTAAGCGGTATTGTTGTTCTCTTCCTGGTGATCTAGAGGACGAAGAAAAGGCGACCGTCATAGGTATAGCAGGGTGTAGAGATAGAACTTGTGGTTCGGCATCACCACCCCATCCTCCTGCTGTAGGTTGGATAAGCTCATAGATTATTGTTCCAGCGATGTTCGGTAGCTTCTTTGCCACCGCTGGTGGTGACACTGCCTCTAGCCTCAGTTGCAGCATGCCGCGGCGCATGGCGATTGCTTTGGTGCTGATCAGGCGCACGTGATGCTGGTGTGGATATGGCTTTCCAACTCCCTTAGCATCACCTTCTGGTGTAGAGTCCAGTCCTTGGCACCGCCGCCTTTCTGGAGCCATACACGGAGGATGAGCCATCTTTTGTCTACACTGACGAGCCCAATCCTACCAACTTCACACGCTATCTCCATGAAGGTGAGGTTTCATCATTTTTTGAAAAGCGCTGATGGCCAAAGATAGCTAGGAAGATAGCAATGGCTTGGGAGGGCGACAATGACAGCCACCAGCTTGGGAGCGGCGGATCTACTTATGTCGAGGTGCTACCAAATTCCATGTTTCATTTGAATACAAATTTAGAGAAAGTAAACCTCACAATATTATGCTGGTGGCTTCTGCACGTAATTTTCAAAAGCCAGTTACTCTGCATCTAAGCAATGCTGCAATCGTAACCAATACTAACAAGTTTGGGACAGGAAAAACGACACCCAAATCATGCCATAGTCGTAGCTGACCTGTTTGGTGCTTCTAGCAAGCAATTCATACTGAATAATTTATGGAATATTTTCGCCGTATTGGACCGTGAAAACGAACACCAAACTTTTGTATGTGGGTTATATACACAGAACATATGTCGTCACTAGTTAGCAAATGCACCAACATCACAGAATCAACACAGCTTTCACAAATAGATTCTTGAATATATGAAAACATTACTGTAGCTTTAATTTCACAAGAAAAAAAAGTAATTTCTCCTCGAAGGAACGTAACTTGTTCACATAAGCAAACTATTATGACAATAATAAAATAGACTAGCCCTAGGAAATTTTAACTTCTCAAGCATTACCATGGGTTTACGAATTAGGTTTTAAAGCATGTAATAATATTCAGCCACACAATCTATGGGAGTACATCATTGTCTTTTCTCTTGGCAAGCTGCCTCTTCGAGTACTCTCATTAACTAAACAAAACCATGAGGAAGCTTAGTGGAGGCTGGAGCCCTCCCTCCACTAGCAGACGTACCGGAACCTGTGCAAAAAATGATACGAACATATTTAGTGAACAATATAAATGTTTTCCGAATCAAATTATTTAGTTCTGCACTAGTTTTAAATAAAAGAGTGCATAGATTTGTAAAATCATATATATTTATATGAAAGTTTTTCACATTAGAATTTCGAATTAACGGTAACATATGTAAATAGCACTTTTAACGAGATGAACAAAAGATTCCTTATCAATAAAAACATTCATAATTTTAGATTCACACATTTCAAAGAATTTTTCAAACTGCCAATGTAACCACTCAACGATGGATCTAAAAATTTCATAAAGAGTAGGAACTACATAAGCTTGAACAATTTTTGACATCGCTCAATATTGAAAATACAAGCCATCTTAGTGGTTTCATCCACTAGCCCTCAGCAGATCTATCGGGACTGGATTTGTCCCTAGAACTCTGGCGATTACTATTCTTATCATTTTTCAAAAAAATAGATAATTTTTTAAAACAGTAAATTGTCCATATATTTCAAAAATTAACAATGCAATGTAATGAACAAAGTACATTACCAGAATTTAGAGCTATAGTCCTTGTTGTACGCGGTCGGCCACTACCTGTGTGCACGTGTCACAGGAATTACATTGAGTGAGTAATATTGTTTGATAACAATTACGTGATGCTTGATAATATATATAAGCAAGATAAAAAAATCTAAAATATATTACTGTTTCTGTCAGTAGTACTAATTCAGTTCAATCAAATACTCTACACATACCTCATGTCTACCCATATATACTTCATCTAAAACACTATTTGTATTCGACAAATTGAATGAGCGGTGAGAATGAAAAGATAGTCATATGGAGTTAACAATTCAAAGCTAAACAGTTTGAAGAAATTCGATCTTACCACGGCGACGCACACTTGGAACAGCTGATTTCTGTAGAGAACCAACAATATATGAGTGTAAAGGTCAAATTTGGAACGGGAAAATTATGCTGAATGATATACAAAGATCAAAACACTATTATACTTAAGTATTAGTTAGGGCACCTTCTGTAGAATGCGTGGAACCTTATTCACCATAACCTTTCCAGTATCCAGAAAAAATTGAACTTCACGCTTTGAGCGGAAAGCATAGCTGTAATCCTTGTGGTAGTAATACTGCAATGCGATAAAATAATATTAATTTTATTTAGCATATAAACAAATGTTCTTGCATTTTACCGTCAGAATTAATAAGTGAGATTAATGAATTAGCAATGATTTTGATAGTGATTATATGAGAACAAAAGTCATAAAAAAGATAGTACGTACATAATTTAATTTTTGTACGTATCATTTTGCCGAAAAAGACTGTAATGTTTCATTCAGTATCGTAAAATGGACAAAGAACAGTCAAATAAGTGATTGAACTCCACCACACATGTAGTCAAATATCCAAAGTGCATCAATGATTTGCTCAAAACAAATTAGCAATGATTTGTACAAAATAAATATCCAGATCTGTCAAAAACACTAATACATTTCTCGTTTTCACTCGATCATATAGATTTTTATTTCATTTATGCATTCATGGGAGATAATACAGATCGGTACTTCAGAAACGCTGCTGAAATATAATATTGTATGTATTATTTGTTATATTTATGACAGGGCAGGAGATCTTTCCCCAAAACAATCCACTCTAACTAAGCACATACTGATCATTTCAACCAATCAAGAAAATTGGAACACAAATATAATCGATTGACATACAATAGTTACTGGCACAAACCTTGTCTTTGGTCTTCTTATTATTTCGGAGCCTGACCTCGCACTCCCATCCATCTGGATCAACCTCATCTTTTCTTGGATGAACCTTCCATGATTCTGGAATAGCCATATTTCTTTTCAAATGCTGTTTATTTCCAGAGTCTGTATCCTCCCTCCGTGTCCTCTGAAAAACCAGATATCCATGGTTAGATACTTTTGCCGTACGTACAACACTACATACCTTGTGAATGAGTTAAACTAATACATGTTCATGGGAATATGTTTCAATGATTATGCGCTGTTCTAGGATAATATAAATGGGAATGATTTCATAGGAACTACTCCATTATATCTTATTCGATATTTACATATGTAATAAAGAATATTAGTTTCAGAAAAGATATGATAAATATTCGTTATATTACACTAGCTTTTTGTTTATCATATTACAGGCTTCTTGTTTATTTCAGAAAATATGGGGTAAGAAAACACTCATGTAACACATCAATTTCGTGTTGGATTTAGAGAAAAGGTGAGATCAATTCAAGCCCATTAAATCTGCATGCTCTTCAAAATTAAGTAAAAGATTACAAAATATTGTATTTTTTTTCTGGATGATTGTTTGTCAGTACATCAAAAAATCATTGAAATATGTTATGTTACAACACTATTTAACATAATATAGTTGGGTACAATCAGGGATAAAAAACAATCAATCAATTCCCGTTGGTTTGATATACTCATCAAAACTAATGGATTGCAATTGTATTTTGGTTGATGAACCATATATAAAGCAGATCATCGAAACAAAAATTTAGGATATGACAGAAATTCACGAACTTGATCAACTTGACAACTTGGACTTTTCAGTTGTTTTGCTGGACGCGACCCAGAGCCTACAGCCGAGAAATGGTTCGGATTGCCAAGGTTATTTGTGATCTGCCCAAACGTAGCACCTTCTGTTCTGTCACTCTCGGTTTCTGAATCTGCATCTGGGTGATTTGCCCGACGAGAATCCACCTCCTGACCATCAGATTCATGGTTCAGAAAAACCCCAAAGTCAGCGGTGACTGTTCTCTCACTGTCACTTCCCATGGATCCGTCAGAGCTATCATCACTAGAAGACCATGGATCAGCTCCTACGATTACTACACCCATGTTTTTAGCAGCACTAGAAGATTGAAGACCTGATGATCTGCTGTCCATGGCTAGCTACCTTCTGATGGTGCCCTAGGTCTAGAAGCAGGAAAACCAAGAAGAGATTTGGGAGTGCTTGGACTTGCGCTACCAGAGAGAAGGAAGGAGATACAGAAGAGAGGATATTGGAGTTGGAGTTAGAGGAGAAACGGGGTACTGTTTATATCTTTCTGTCTCTATGGTACTTAAAATGGCTAGCACATACTCGGATAACAGGTCTCTCCAGAAAAGCTTCCAGCTTTTATGAGATAGAAATTAGCTGTAAACTTTCGTCACTATTAGGAAAGAACTAAATGTCAAATGTATAAAGTTAGCAAGTTATTTTACGTGGCGTGGTATCCAGCAGAAGAAAACAAACTTTCATTATTTCTGCTGCCAAAAGTGCAATATGGTACGCATTCACACAATATATGCCACTTATTAATTTGCATGCATATTGATATACCAGTTGCTAGCGCATACATTGCCAATGGTTTCTCAAAAACCACTATCCGCTACAGTGTAATTTAAACTTGCCCGTGAAAAATTTGAAGTGCTGAGTGCAAAGCAAATGCGATGAGGAAATAGCATCTATGTTTCGCACTTTCACTTTCATGCCATTCGAGAGCTAGCTAGTAATCTAATAATATAGAAAAACTTGTTTTAAAACTACAATTACATAAATGCATGTAGCTTCTGCCCGTTTGGGATTAAGCCGCCCATGTAGGGATTTGAATATGAGAGGATGGAGATTTTCCATGCGCAAAGTAGCCTGTTTAGCTTGAAGGGCGCCAACATATGAGCCTTAGGCGCTATATTTTGCATATGTTGAGACAATAACCGGATTTACCAAATAATGTTTTCTATGACATGCTTTACTAATTTCAAATTATCTCCAGAATTTTCAATGTGTCCAGCCATTTAGACCATTTCAATTCAAATATATATGCCATGATCTTTATTTAGGGGAGGCTTGTCTCAAAAAAACCATGAAAATCTACTACCACAGAAATGCTCAAATATGATCCCTTATATGTGCCGGTAAGACAAAAATTGAGAGGTAGGGGATTTCCCATCTCCCGAATCAGTGCGCATCCTAGGTAAACAAAAATTTGCATTGATTACCCTAAATCTATATATGAAATGATATTTCTTAGTTTTTTTCTTGTTTTGTGTGTTAGTAGGTAGTTTTTCTCATTTTGGAGCATCGAAAAGTATTGGAAGACAAGTGGAAACGTTAGTAGCATCACAAGTCATGTTTTTCAAATGTTATTAGGTGGTAAACCAATATATTCTTTTGTGCTGGCAAATTTGTATTGATTTTGTTATATGTTGATATCTTATGATATAATTTAACTAGCTTAGATTTTATATAATAATTTAGCTAGATATTTTATGTAATTGTTTAGCTAATGTCTTTCTTATGCTTAATTATAATTAATTAATAATTGCTCATGACATTAGTTGAGTTTAGTTAATTAATAAAGGACATGGCTATGATGTCGTGTTTGCGATAATTAAAGACTAGTTCACGAATTATTATTGTAAAGCATTTATTATACTAATTACAAGTGAGAATACGCAACAACAAGTCTACGACGTCATGTGTTTTATTAGTGGTAATGTCAATAAATTTATAATAGAACTTTACTGTGTTTCCAAAAGTCCGATGTTCTGAACTTTGAGAGGTTAAAGTTGAAAAATTTATCATTGTGAACTGGACGGTACAGATGAAACTTTGCAACTTGATATCATGTATACTGATCCCTCTGTTTCGAATAACCTGAACCAATTGACCTGAAAGTAGCATGCATTATGGTGTCCTATAATAAATAATAAATAGTGCTCTCTTTATCTCAAAATACAAGGTGTAACCGCTTCTAACGTGAACACCAAAAAAAATTACTCACCACCTCGCTTAAATCACACTATGCATGCAAGCGATGAGATTAGGGACTTGGTGTAGGATTTAAATAAACTAAATTTATGAGAGAGGGAGGTTAGTTAATGAATGCATGTGCCCATGCTTAATCACTTCCTAGTTTGAGACACACCATGTACATCTTGTATTAGGAACCAATGAAAAAATAGATATGTCCTATATTTTAGATAGAGGGAGTATAAGAGCAAGTAAAATAGTATAGCTAGTTAATGGCTATAAAAATGATCATATCGGCAAATTATAGTTAGTGCTAATGGCTAGTTCATAGAATAAGTATCTTCTAACTTCTATCTATACACAGTTTTGACCAACCGTGGACCAATACATATATCAATAAGTATGTACAAACTTCTGTCTCTACACAGTTTTGACCAACCAAGGACTAATGCATCTAGCAGAATGAGGGTGGCCCCACATGGCTTGTGGCTTTGCCGCGTAGCATGCAGCGAGCTGGAGTTAATTCAGCTCACTTGGAGAGTGTGAGCAGCTATCGACTAAGATACAGTCAACAACTGTTATAAAAATTAACACGTTATCTACGATCAATTTAATAATTATTTTGTATTTTACATATCTATTGATTATTTTATATTTTACCTACAATCAATTTTATATTAACAAGTTATATACCAAACCATTAATATCTCACCAATCTCTCATACACATAATTGTTATACTGTCCGTGCTACAGTCGATTATAAATTTGTAGCCTATTTTTCTTTTCTCTTCTTTTATCTCTTCTTCACGTAAAAATAAATCTAATGTAACAAATTTTATAGTCGATTTATTTACTCAGTCTAATTAGGTGCCCGCCTACTCTTTCTCGCTACCTTTTACACCTTCAGCTTAGAATTAACACTCACTCCCATCGCCAGCAGCTAGCGTCATATTGTACTTGCTCTATGTGAAATTGCATAAATATCAACATTATTTGAGAGAAGAATATTTATCCTAACCACTTCTTCCTCAATAAGTATCATGTCGAGGCTAATTAATAAGCTTATTGCTTTTGAGATTTATGGCATCCCAAAGTCTAATTACCATTGACATTCCATGTTTCCTTCCCATTGTTTACGGCTTGAAGCATATCACATGCCATTATAATTATCCGTCATTTTTGGTATATTATATATTTTTCAACAAAATAACATATTAATTGAGTTTATGATCAAGAAAAACTGGTACTGCGACTAAAATTTAAATGAATGAACATCAATACTATGAATATTTTTTGTTTTAATAAAAAGAAAAGAATTCTGAATTAGGCTGCTACGTTATATTTCTCAATGGAACTGTCTATTAATTGGATTACTTATCAGAAAAATGATATAAGAACCATAATCCAAATTTATTTTATCTGTTTGTAGTACCGTTAAACACAACGCCCAAAAGTCAGTAATGTGCATTTCATTGGGCTTTTGACCTAGTTTGTTAATGTAACTCAAGAGCAATAGTGGATAATTGCTGTGCACATGTATGATAAGGAGCTGGTGGTTCAACAACACAGGAAAGAAGATCCAATTCAGTTTTTATTCATGTTTCTGGCTATGATGACGCTATTTAGAAAATTATAGATAAGTAAATTTTATCTAGCTCAACAATGGTAGATAACTACCATGTATTTATACGATAAGCGGGTGTGTTAATAACAATAGCTTACTACTACATATTGGTCTATCGGTGACGGCCCATCTATGATGGCCTAAATTGTCACATCACAAGTGAGCTCAGTTTTGATGGGTTAAAATAAGATCCATTAGAGGTGCAACTGGACGAAACAACCCATCACAGGTGATATGTCATTTGTGATGGATTGATATCTAGACTTGACATAAGCACTTTTTATCCGGTCTAGAAGGTAAAAGTCACAGATAAGGGGTTATTTGTAATGGATGTTATGTTATTGTTCATCAGAGATAAATACTTTTATTTGTAATGGATTAAAAATGTTACCTGTCATAGCTAAGAAACAACCTCAAATGACTTCACATTTTTGCTCATCATAGGTAATGAGGTAACCTTATCTCTTCAACCTTATCTCCCCCCCATACGACACTCCTGGTCGAGCTTCAACCTTATCTTTCTCTTGTTGGACTCTCTCCGCCTCACTGCTGGCACACTGCCCTCTCTGCCTCGAGCACCCTCACGTCGCCCTCAATTACCACATGCACGCTAAGCTCCTCTGCCATCACCTTGAGCACTGCCCACTCCATTCGTCTCCATCGCCTCCTTAAACTTGGGCATCAGCCACTACCTTCACCTTAGCCTATGGACCAGCCTCTACGTCATCTACCTCAACAATCGGCTACCACCTCAAGCATCTTGAGTGCTGGCACCTTCTCCCAATATCCATGGAGTTCACCGCTGGTGTGATTTGGCACATTCATCGATGGTGAGTGCTACGGAGGTGGCTCGGTGGTGCAAGGTGGCCAAGGCGAATGCGGTGCAATTAATCCCATCGCATGTCCTAGATCTAGTGCATAGAAGCAGGTATGCTAGAATTCTCTTATGTTGTTTTCTTCACTTGATGATTTAGCATTGATGCGGAGGCTGGTGGAGCGACAACGGTAGCTTGATGCATATAGTTTGTGTTTTTTCCTATGATATACTTGATAGTGAGTTGGTTTTGTGTTTTTTTGATATTTGGATTGTCTTCTTGGTATATGTAGGATCTAGTCTTAGATTGTACTTGCCAAAGGGTGTTCTACCAGTACAGCTATAGCGGAGGTTATGGAAAGAGGAGCCAGATGAGGGTAAGGTGGCACTGGAGGCCATTGGCACCAAGGCCCATAGTCGTTACCAAGACGATGACTTTGGCAACTTGTTCCTGTTACATGCATTTTGTTTTTTTTTACCCGTAATACACACAAACAGCAATATATACAATAGGAATTTTTCCCATCATTCGCATATGCGAAGGGCTAGAAATATAACCCATCACAGGTAATGCATTACTGATCACTTATCTTTGATGAGGCATATATCCATCATAGACAAGGATTTCAAGCTGTCATAGATTAGTTGTTTCCCAATAGTGGCTAAATATAGTAAAATATGCAGGAAAAGCTCCTTTGAGTCACCGTCAATGAAGGTAGTGGAACTTGTTTGCCTATCCGCATTACCTTCATCGAGCATCACACTCACTTCACTCGTACATCCTACGCCCCCATAACGGGTAGCATGAATGAGTGTGTCGTCACCATGCCATCATCACCATAGAGCAACACCTCCGTTGAGCTGTCGTAGCTTATCTTGTCAAAAGACTTTGCCGCTATTCCAATGTCGCTACATAGCACGACGCATTGCCCCCACAATGCAAACAAGCCCGTTGCTATCCCACCATCGTTGCCGTAGAACCTCGTCTCTATTGAGCCACTAAAGCATATCTCATCAGAGAACCACCACCACCACACCATGTTTGTAGCAAACCATGACCTTCGTCAGGCCATTGAAGCTTATCTTGCCAGCAAGTTGTTGCTGCTCTACCGTCATCGCTATAGACCATGCCCTCCACCAAGCTGCCATCATAGCCTATCTTGTCGTGGAACTACTACTGCCACACTGTCTTTACAGCTATCCTACACCACTTTAACCACCTCCCCTTGGTGCCTCTCATAGTGTGCTACCAAACTGATCCACCACCACCGCCACGATTGAGTCCATCAATTGCCACCACTACCACCTATCATCGCCACCTAGGACCTTGGCCCTGTCGCTGCACACACCACTATCATCGACCCTTCCTCCTCCAACGTTGCCTGCCAATGAGATGCCCATGCAACCACCATGGCACTGCCTCGCCATCCAAGGCCAGCCACCGAATCTAGACAAGGGAACACTAGAATTGGCTAAGGGGCACCAAATCCGACCATCTCTGGCACCGCAGGTTGCATACCCCCATCCCCTTTGGCCTCGTTGGTTGTTGCAGTCGTCTTGAGCAGATGCTACTCGAGTGCCCAGTTGCCTCCCATGGACATGCCGTGGGAGACGAGGGATCAGGAGGAAGCGAGGGTTTGCTTCTAGATGACATCCATGTTAGAGCCGCTTGCTTGCCAACACCTTGCCTGAGAGCCTAGCTGTTACTTCCTCTTGACCACGCTGTGACACTAGAAATAGAATCTGCACGCTAGATTGGTCCACAGAAGCCTCCGTTGCTACCATCCTAAGTCACCGAGAGAGCCTCACCGCCGCCGTCCTTGCACCTACGCCGAACTTCAATGGCATGCTTAGGGAGTGGTAAGGTCAAGAAGGAGGAGGTGTGGGATTGGGAGTTAAGGAAAAGTTTTTGACTCTCATATAATTCATTGTTACATGAAGAAGATAAAATGATACATGATGAAACCATCATATAGGTTCTATAAACAACAAAAAGATATTTTCAGAGCCTATGAGAAACTTTCATTTGTTTTCTTGATCTATGCCTGCCTCTAAATAGATTACATATTTTTGTTTGTCCACTTCAGCCAGATCTTCAGTATGAAATCTAATTTGCACCTTTCATTCCAAATCCAAAAGCCCTAGACACCAGGTAAAATTCAGAGATTAAATTAGCACTCACATTGATATACGCAAGCAAACATGTGCATCATAACTCCACCAACCGTCAGAAGTTAATTAGTACAAACCACTACCTAGCCTACAACAACCAGATTTTTCTTTCATTTGGTCATAGTGTTACTAAGTATGAGAATCATAAAAATCTAATGCCAACTTATGGCTCAGAAGAACACACCAACATATCTTAAGGATAGTGCTCCTATATTGGTCCACTCAATACAATTGAAGCGAAATATGTGAGTACTAATTAAGCATTTATAGGACTAGCTTTTGCAGGCATTACGTCAAACAGATCATCTGCGAGCTAAAGGAATGTGCAGGCTAGTGGCAATATCGTTGTCGTCTGCTTTTTCTCTTGTGTTTTACGTAATGACGGCCAATCAACGGAGGCAAGCAAGCATTACGGTAGTGTCAAAGGTAGTAAAGGAAGTGTAACGGTACTTTTAACCATACTTCTATAAAAATCGCGCAAGGCTAGCGACCTCAGCGGCCGCACTATAGAGTTTAGTGTGGCTCAAACCCTACTCCACCTCTCTTTTTGAGGATTATTGCAACTCACTAGCTCCACTCTGTTTTTGGTAGAGCTGAAACCGTTTGGTTATGCTCCTCCTTTAGAGGTGGAGCTCAAGCTTGAGCCCTACCGAACAGGCTCTATGTTTGTGGTGATTAGAGTTTGGACGAAGTTACAGTGATCGAAATAAATGTAGGCTGTTGGATTTCTATTACCAATCCTATATTTAATCAGCATAGGGAAAATGAGAAAGAGGTAAAAAAGGGGGAAAAGGAGAAGTTGATAGGAGCAAGCCCCAGTGCCTTAGTCCTGCATGCTTCTGCTATCGCCGCTGTTCTGTTTCAAATTTTAGTTGATTAAATCTTAGGTTTTTCATTTATTATTTTCTATCCTAAGCAAAACTTTAATTGGTTAGAAACCAAAATTCATTAATATAAGTTGATTTAAGATTCACATTATCTACTTAGTTTCCACGTACCTACAAACTAGTGTAGCGCTACAGCAAAACAAAGTCAAAAGCATTAGTCCTAAATTTATTAGAAATTTCGGCAGAATATTACTTGTAAATAGAAACATCCATCATAGGCAATTATAAGGAAACATAGTAACAACATTATCCATGCACTCCAATCTACCACAAGCTCTTGTAGACCACACACAATATGACAATATAATTTAAATAACATTTACAAGACCAAAACTGATAGATTAAGGGTACTTCTCCATCCCCCCTTGTATGTCCATGTAATTTTGTACCCAGAAATAAATTAAAACACAAGAGTGTGTACATATTACTTAGCAGAACTTAAAGAAACAAGCATGCCACAATTGCAAAAAGAAACCAATAGAAACTATTTTTCTTTCTATAGGAAAATAAGCAGTTCCTTCCTAGTTATACATGGACATCCTTTATGTTACTGATAAGCTGAGTTAGTGGGACTAAAGCTTACTAATAAGATAACCAAATGAATACCAACAAAAACAAAATATACAACCACGAATATATTGGACCATGGATTATAACATAAAGAAAAATCAAGAAGTTACCAAATCACATGGACAATATTGATACTTTAGTAAAGTACATAGAGTAGTAATATTGATACCAAATCAAGTAACACAAGTTCATCATACACTTGTCTAAGCTCCAATGATAACATGAATTAATACCTCCTATGTTGAAACCCTACATATAAAACCTCTACACATGACTAAGTATTAATACTTACAACATTTACACATAATAAATATAGGTTCTATTTTTTTTATTTTCACTATTTCATACATTACTTAGAAAAAAAATAAATGATAGAACTTTAGATATCGACAAAAAATTACCTACAACTTTAATTTTGATGAAAAACTAGATTTTGCCTCTATCATCTCCTGTTTAAGGAAAATAAAATATTGTACCGGTTCCTGACCTGATCGATCAGCAACACTGTTTTTAGTGTTTCTTGTAAACCGTTTGTTCAGAATTGACGGAAACCAGCAGCTTTGGAAATATAAAAATTATACCCACAACCTTGATTTCAGTGATCTACCGTAAATCGTAACGGTTTTACACTAGATAGAAAAATCGATTTTTATGTAAAAGTTAAATCTCTAGGGTCTAAAAGGATTTACCCTTGAAGTGAGTACACTCAAAATTGAGATCAATTTGCAGTATTCCTGAAAGCCCCCAATTTCCCCTTTTATTTTTTCCTCCTCTTTCCTCTCTTCGTGCTGCTTCGTCTGTCTGTTCTCTTTTTCTTTCCTCTCCTCTGGCTGTAGCATCAGCATAGACAGCAACAGGTGCAGCAGACTGGCGGCGACCGCCGGCGGCAGCGGCATGCATGGTAAAGGTGCCCAGGCTGGTTAAATAGAGGATTAGTAATAGAAATTCAATGGCCCATATTTATTTAGATCACCATGACTTCATCCGAACTTGATCACTATAAACTTATAAGTATATTTTGACCTACTCAACGAGCTCTATACATCCATGGTGTCTGATCATTTATTCGTTTGAAAGTTGGATTTCCATGCCTCCTAGACCACTGAACTGTATATATAACCTGACCTCACTATATAGCGTTGGAGTCTTAGTCTCAATGTACATTTTCTTATATAGTATCAGAGCAGGTCTAGACATCCCCAGCGCGCTAGCATCCTCCCGCCGACGAGCCGACCTTTTCTCCTCGTCGTCGACATTTCTCCCCGCCGCCGACTTTCTTTCCGGTATTCCCTCCTCGCTCTCTTGTCTCGACTCCTTCTTCTTCCCGTCTTCTCCACAGACGTTTTTGCTTTCTCCTTTTCCACCACCCTCTCTCATTCCTTGCTCCTTCACGCGACAAGGCGACGGTCTCTATCCGCCTCCTTGTCTCGACTCACACCCGTCTTCTCCCTTCTTCTTGCTCCGTGCATCTTTTCTCCTCTGACGTCGGCGCACCTCTGCGCTCATCGTCTACATCGACTGAACTCATCCGTCCCCATCAGCTGGACCTATCCGCCCTCCATAAGCTAAAACCCTCTCTCGGTTCCCGCTTTTTCGACACGCTCAACTGCTCTTGGACGTGAACCTTCTCCACTCGCGTCCGAGCCACTCCAACGTGTCCATGTATCCACGGATAAGAATCTCTGCCTCTAGGACGCGAACCTCCTTTCTTCACGTCCAACCCCTCTTTGAGTTTTCGCATCCGCTCCACTCCTTTTTCTCCATGAGTCCAAGGACGTGAAACTTCTCTTCACGGACGTGAATCTTCATACGTCCGTGACTCACTCACTTTCTGACCTACCTACTCTACCAACCACCTTACCCTTAACTACTCCCCATCGGCTGGTTGACCCACCCTTTCCTCTCATCGGCTCACTCCCCATTGGCCTATCACTTCCCTGATCGGCCGATCTCTCTTCCCATCGGCCTCTTACTCCTGTTCCCCTCTTGTCATGGTCACCGAGTCAGCCCTCAGCTCCGGCACTCTCCTAGTCGTCGAATCTACTCCGTCTCTCGGCGCCCTAGACCACACCTCGGGCACCACCTTGCCGATCTTCTCACCTCCCAAGCCGCTATGAACGTGAAATCTCACGTTCCCATCTCTCTTGACCTCAACGGCAACTACTCCGAGTGGGTTTTCTTCTTAAAATCCCTTTGTGGAAAGTTTGGCCTACGGTCACACATCCATGGCTCTGTTCCAACTCGACCCAATGATCCTAAGTGAGACATTGCCAAGTGCTACGTGCGCAGCTAGCTGCTTGTCTCGGTTGACGACTCTATCCTCGACCTCGCCATGAAAGATACCGACCCCACCACCTAGGATCTCTAGGTGGCTATCGAGCGGATCTCCTCGCAAACAAGCAGCCCCACGTCATCTTCTTACTCAACGAGTTTCACTCCATGGTACAAGGAGACTCTTTTGTATCCTCGTACTGCCAGCGCCTTAAAGTAAAGGCTACTGCTCTACGGGATGTCGGACACCCTATGGCTGACTCCCAACTCCTCCTCGCCCTCCTGTGAGGCCTCATCCTACGCTTCTCCAACACCGCCGACGACATCGCCAATGCCATACCCCTTCCGTCGTTTGTACGAGCTCATGATATGTTAGTTCTCAAAGAACTCCGTTTGGCCAACGACAAGAAGACCATGGCCCACATAGCTCTCCTCGCCGCTGCCAAGCATCCTACGCTACCGCCCCCCTCCCGCGGCTCTGGTAGCCATGGCTCTAACCATGGCAACACAGCCTATACTGATAGCACCGGCAAAGGCAAGGGCAAAGGCAAGGGCAAGAACTAGCATAGTCCAATGCAATCGCGACCTGCTACAGTCCCTGCCCAGCCTACCGGTCCCATGGGTCTGTGGCTCTGCTACAACCCCTAGGCACCTCAGCCCTAGCCATGCAGCCCCATCGACTGGCAACCAGGGATTATCGGCGTCCATCCTCAGGCCAACCTGGCATCGGCTCCCATCCTACCGCCTTAGCTGATGCTACCACCACCACCCACCCAGTCGGTTCTCTCCTGGAAACTAGGTTGGCCTCGTCACTGTCCTCAACCAGATGACGCTCCAACCTCAGCATCCTTGGGTCCTAAACTCTGGTGCATCCTCCCACATGGCATCATCGGTCGGTATACTCCGCTCTTGTGATCCCTCCTCTCTCCCTTTGTCACCATCGGTAATGGCCACTCTCTTCCTGTCTAATACCGTGCTGACTCCTTTCTGTCTACACCCACCACTAACCTTCCCCTTCGTAATATCCTCATTGTACCCTCCCTTATTCACAATCTCGTATCTGTTCGCTAATTCACACGAGATAACAATTGCTCAATCAAATTTGACGCTTCTGGTTTCTCTGTGAAGGATATCCTAACCCGGCGACAGATCCTTCACTGCAATAGTGGCGGCGACCTCTACACCATCCCCACTATGCCGTCCACTCCACACGCCAGTGTCGCCCTCTCCACCAAACTTTGGCATCTTCGATTCGGCCACCCCGGCCCCGACGTTGTCTCTAACCTCCGTCGCAGCGCCTCTATCTAGTGTACCCACAGTAGCTCCACAGTTTGTCACTTGTGTCAACTTGGCAAACATGTGCGACTGCCATTTTCTAATTCTCTATCTGGTACCTCGTGACCGTTTGAACTTATACACTGTGATGTATGGACTTTTCTGGTTAAAAGTATCTCCGATAATTAGTATTATCTTACCATACTTGACGATTACACACACTATTACTAGACTTTTTCACTCATCAGCAAGTACGAGTTCGCCTCCCACCTAACTAACTTCACAAACTATGTTTCTAACCAATTCATCCTCCCCATCAAAGCTCTACAAGCCGATAACGGTACGGAGTTTGTCAACCGTACTATTTAAACCTTCCTCACCTCCAAGGTCATTCATCTACGCCTCTCCTGCCCCTACACCTCTCCTCAGAACGGTAAGGCCGAACGCCTCCTTCGCACCCTCAACAACATAAGTCGCACAATGTTGCTTCATACCCACCTACCTGAAACTTACTGGGCAGAAGCACTAACCACTACGACTTACCTCCTCAATCGGCGCCCCTGCTCCTCCATTTGCCACAACGTTCCATACACCCTTCTTTACCGATGGTGCCCGACTACTCCCACCTACGCGTTTTTGAGTGCCTCTACTACCCAAATCTCATCACCACTGCTCCTCACAAACTCACTTCCCGCTCCACCACCTGCATTCTCCTTGGCTATCCCTCATCTCACAAGAAATACCGATGTCTCGATCTTTCCACCCACAGGGTAATCGTCTCTCGTCATATCGTTTTTCATGAGACATGCTTCCCCTTCGGTCTACTTAATCTAAGATACTCATCTAGCGATCTCGACTTCTTTCTCACCAACACCGTGCCATCCCAGTCTCCTCCACCGTTCTCCCCACCGGCCCCCTCATCAGCCGCTCCTAAGGACATACTGTTCAGCTATCCCACTACTCTTCGGTCCGATGTCACTCCCATTGGACCCCCATCGGCCCCACCACTCTCATCGGCTTCGGCCGATCCTGTCCCCTTTCCATCGGACACCTCACCCCTATCGGCTCCTCAGCCCTCATCGGCTCATCACCAGCTATCAGCCCATCCGTTTCCATTGGCTCCTCAGCCTCCATTAGCTCGCCCTCCCTATCAGTTGCTCCATCTCCATTGGACCGACCAAACTGATCGGCCCATCCAACTCCATCGGCTAAGGCAGATCTAGTTCCGCCCTTTCCTCTTATATATAGCCGCCGATCCCGAGCTGATGACTCCCCTTCCCAACTAGTTCTCCCCATACCTACCACACTCCCATCGGCTCCCATCCCCTCCATCTCTCACATAGTTACCCGCTGACAAACCAGGTCTCTCCGCCCCACCAATCGCTACGGGCTCTCTGCCATCCACTGCTCTATCTTGCCTATCCCGAAGACTTCTCGTTCTGCCCTAGTCAATCCTCAGTGACGTGCGGCCATGGCCGACGAGTACAAGGCCCTCATGGACAATGAGACCTGGCGTTTTGTCCCTCGTCCTCCCGGCGCCAACATTGTGACCGGTAAGTAGATCTTTAAGCACAAGTTCCACGCCGATGGCTCCCTTGCCCTTCACAAGGCACGCTGGGTTGTTCAGGGTTTCTCCCAACGCCCTGGTGTCGATTACGATGAGACTTTTAGTCCCGTCATCAAACCCGCCACCATCCGAGTCGTTCTCACCTTGGCTACCTCGCACTCCTAGCCGATCCACCAGTTTGACGTGAAGAACGCCTTTCTTCACGGTCATCTGACGAAAAAAGTCTACTTCCAGCAGCCTCTAGACTTCATCGACCCCTCTCATCCCGATGATGTCTGCCTCCTTCAGTTCTCTCTCTGCAATCTCAAACAAGCCCCTTGGGCCTGGTACCAGCATTTTGCTGCCTACCTCCGGCACATCGGCTTTGTGGCCTCTATGTCCGATAGCTCCCTTTTTACTCTTCACATTGGCAACGCCACCGCCTATTTTCTCCTACACATCGACGACATTGTTCTTACAGCGTTCTCGACGTCCCTCCTACACTAGATCATGGCACGACTCCACTTCGAGTTTGCCATGACCGATCTCGGTTCCCTCTATCACTTCCTTGGCATCTCCGTCACCCGTTCTTCTCATGGGCTCTTCCTTTCCCAGCGCCAGTACACCATCGATCTTCTCCAGTGTGTGGGCATCGCCAAATATCACCCCATGGCCACTCCGATCGACACTCGAGCCAAACGCTCTACTGCCGATGGCTCACTCATTGCCAATCCCTCTCAGTACCGGAGTCTTGCCGGTGCTCTCCAATACCTCACCCTCACACGGCCCGACCTCACCTACGCCGTCCAGCAAATGTGCCTTTTCATGCATGCTCCGCGCGAACCTCATCTCGCGCTGCTCAAGCGTATCCTTCGCTACGTGAAGGGCACACTCTCCAGCAGGCTGCACCTCAGCTCCAGCCCCATCGACTCCCTCACCGCGTACTCCAACGCGGACTGAGCAGGCTGCCCCGACTCTCGATGCTCCACGTCCAGCTACTGCATCTTCCTAAGTGACACTCTAGTCTCCTAGTCCTGAAAATGCCAGACTACAATGTCACGGTCCAGCGCCAAAGCCGAGTACCGTGCCGTCGCCCACGCCGTCACCGAGTGTTGCTGGCTTCGCCAACTTCTCCAGAAGTTCCGTGCACCTCTCTCCTTTGCGACCATCATCAGTGCTGTCTACATGACCACCAACCCAGTTCATCATCGACGCACAAAGTACATAGAGATTGATATTTATTTTTTCCGTGACAAGGTCGCACTAGGACAGATTCGGGTGCTCCATGTACCATCGGCGCACCAGTTCACCGATATTATGACCAAAGTCCTCTACACGCCTTTGTTCACTAGTTTTCGATCTAGTCTCTGCGTCTGTTCCCCTCCCGCTACGACTGCGAGGTTGTTAGACCACTGGACCACTGAACTATATACCTGTATAGCGTTGGGGTCTTAGTCTCACTGTACACATTCTTACACCTATTAACTATAGCAAACTTTCGTACAAGACATTAAAAAATGTGTAATTAGTCTAGGGACACCGTAAGATTGTGACAAGGCTAAAAGACATTAAAAAAACATGTAATTTGCTAAAAAAGATATTCACTAGCAAATAGAAAGAGAAGCAATTGAAAATAACCAGATAGCCCTCGAGCTAGCCATGCCAGTCACCTCAGGCCAGCTTCTGCCACCATGGAAGCCACCGTTGTCGCTCCAACTGTCGCTATGAAAGCCCGCTACTAGCTTCTACCATTGCTCCTATCGCTGATTGTGGCTGCTCCACTCGCCAGGGTCATGGCCGCCCCTTTTGCTGCCAATCATGGCTGCCGCCAGTAGCTACCGTCGTCGGTGGTGGTTGTTGCTCTTGCTACCAGTTATGGCTGCTTCCATAGAAGCCAACACTCACCACCGGTTGTGGCTGCCCCACTTGCTTCCAGTCATGGCCACCACCATGGAAGTCGCATGGATGAAGGACCCACCTGGAGAAGAGACGAGACAGCAAAAAGAACCAACTGTATATGGGTGAAGGGCAAACTAGACATTTCTCCCAAGTCAATGGGAAATAATATGAATATTGTTCCAAAACTACATGAATAGAGATAGCTCAGCTCTCCACCTATCTTTTTTTCATCTCATCATGCCACCTATGTTTGGGAGTGGATACAGTTTGTGAAATTCCTTTTCTTCACTTATATCATAGGTTTACAGTGTTAGCTACACATTATTGCCACACAAGATGAGGATACTCTACATAAGCTTACGGCACACTTTTTTTGAAATACAGCACCTTTGCCCACTGAACTCTCAAATTTATGTAAGGTTAGGGTTTTGGCCATCGAATGCCTCATATTTGATTTTACATTAGTCAAGTCACCCCTCCACCAAGTGAAGTTAATGAGCAGTGCTTGCACTTGAAGCCAACATTTCCAAACTGTGACCCATGATTTTTATGCCTGTTCAATTTGTTCATCATCTTCATGTCCTTCAGAAAAAAAAAACAATGGATGGTAGTGAACTAGCTAAGTTAATTGAGATAGCTGCTACAATATCTTTGTGTAAATGGTAAGCTAAATCAATTGAGCTAGCTAGCTGCTAAATTAATTGAGCTACCCATAATGTTTCTAAGCAAAACCAAGCATACATCTATGCATTTTGTGTATATTAATGAAACTAAAGTTAGCAAGAAATACCATACATTCAAAGTAAATTAAACAAGCAATCAAGAAACAACGATGCTATTTTTGAAAATATATCTCAAATGGTCAAACTTACCAAACTAACAAGTAAGAACATATCACAATAGCTCAATTAATTTTAGTATTCAAGTAAATAACATATAGCACAAGTTCTTGTGACTGTAGGCATGCGTGGGCGTGGGAGGAGCGTCCGTATTCCTTGTCGTTGTAGTCTGTCACAGCTTCTCTTCTGCCATACACACAACAGTTATCATTGCTTGGACTGCTAGTGGTGCCGTAGTCGTCCATCAAGCTCTTTGAGCCAAGCAGGGAAGGTGGAAGCTCGCCACTGGCTATAGCTACTCATTCATTCAGTGCATCCTAGCAAGAAGCTATCGGGGCATGGCGATAATTGCCTGAGCGAGTGGTAGTGGTGCATGAGCATGTAATATATTGGAGTAACTAGCAATACAGGCAGTAAAATTCAAAATCACCCAAATCTCCCCAAGAGCATGCAATGGCTCTAAAGATTAGAACCTGCAAGGAAACATTACACCTGGAAAAACATGTTAGGCAGGAATACATAATAATATCTGGAAGTAAGAATTGCAACACTAGTTTTATGTCCATTAATAAGACAACCATATAAGGTCCCATGCATGGATGATCGTTCTCATAACATCATAGCCATTAGTCATCTTCCATTATTTTAATAATGCATACGCATGAAATCCATTCACTGCTTCAAGCCAAGCAAGTAGTTTATGCACTGAAGTACTAGTGCATACATACACACGGTTATGCATAAACTCCAAGTTAAATATGTGTCCCCTCTCCTAAGACCAACATAGCTACCAATATTGTCTGAAAAGCTCATTACATAACACAATGAATGCCTGATGAACCACTGAAATAACATAATTCCAGAACTACCACATATTTTATCTAACGACATTCAGATTTCAGATCCCATTAAACAAGCATAGCAATTGGCCATGGTGCAATAATGTTTCAATCCTTGGTGGAAGTGGACTTGCGAAAACGATACGGCCTTGTTGAACCACCTGGTATCAATTTTGCACATACTATGAATTGGCAAGACAAGAAGAAACGTTTAACACTGCATATATAGCATTCTTTGATTTGCACTGTATGCAACAGTAATGGATTTAACACCAACAAATAGACCGAAGACAAAGCTAGCTAGCACAATCAAAGGTTTACTCCATGATTTACGTTCAGAACACGCATTTTTAAGTTTTCCCTAAATTTGACTTTTAAGATCTACATAAAAAAATACAACAAACCAAACTAATACCTAGGCTGAACATATTTTAACATGACATGAATGACCTTTGTTTCTCCCTCTCCCTCTCCCTCTCCTTTCACCTCTTTCTTGCCATAGGAACCCCAATACTTAGCTGACACTACCAGATCCACCGCTGCCGCTCCCGCCTCCTAACGATTCTGACATATTGCTTTCCACCCCCAAGACCGGTCCACTGACCACCACCTATTCTATCCCTGAAGTGGAATCACTAATGTCTTACCATCCTAACATGGCCATTGCCCACTATCGGGCTTTCCACTCCCCATGGCCTCCCCCTAAAGCCATCCCCTTTGGCCAAACTCTTTCTCTTACTCGCCACCCAACCCAACTAACCTAATCTAGCGGGCTTCTCGATTTAGAATTGCCATCATTAGTGGAGAAGGTGTTGCCGTTAAGTTCTTCTCTATGTTGCTACCTTTTCTCTTTCCCTATCGGTGTTGGAGGTTGAAGATGACTTTATGGCTGTTGGATCTAAATCCAACAACCTCGGTGTAGGCGACTATTGCATATCAAAGCCATTATTTAACATAGAAAACAAGCTATAGCGATTATAAGTTTTAACTTCCACAACAAATTCAAAGACAAGAACATCACATCAACCACAAATTATGACCAAAATGCAGTAATGAATTGTTGAAAATTAAGAATTAAATAACCTAGGCTTGAAACAGGGCTTTGCCTATATTATATCAATAAAAGGTTGAATAAACATAATAATGACAAGCAACTACCAATTCCAAAGATACAATTGGCACATACAATCACAAACTAAACCACATTATTTCTTCCTATTTATACAAATATTGTTTTTATTAGGTAAAGCATATGCTAGTTTATTGGAAAGCCGGCACACGCTGGATTAGATCCTTAAGCGGCATTGTTGTTCTCTTCCTGGTGATCTAGAGGATGAAGAAAAGGTGACTGCCATAGGTATAGCAGGGTGTAGAGATAGAACTTGTGGTTCGGCATCACCACCCCATCCTCCTGCTGCAGGTTGGATAAGCTCATAGATTATTGTTCCAGCGATGTTGCGTAGCTTATTTGCCACCGCTAGTGGTGACACTGCCTCTAGCCTCAGTTGCAGCACACCGTAGTGCGTGGCGACCACTTTGGTGCTGATCAGGCGCACGTGATGCTAGTGTGGATCTGGCTTTCCAACTCCCTTAGCATCACCTTCTGGTGTAGAGTCCAGTCCTTGGCACTGCCGCCTTTCTGGAGCCATACACGGAAGATGAGGCATCTTTTGTCTACACTAACGAGCCCAATCCTACCGGCTTCATAGGCTATCTCCATGAAGGTGAGGTTTCATCATTTTTTGGAAAGCGCTGATGGCCAAAGATAGCTAGGAGGGCAGCAATGGCTTGGGAGGGCGACGATGACAACCACTAGCTTGGAGCGGCGGATATGACTGCCCTACCTTCTCTCACTTCTTCCTCTCGGATTAGAGGGTGTTTCAAATTGATTTTGGACCGTGGTCTGATGTGTGAGTGCGATCTACGAAAATTGTTGTGTATTCATTTTTTATTGTTCAAAAATCTATCATAGATGTGTCCCTCTAGAACTCCACCAATAAAAATCGATTTTACATGTGCGGCTGTTTTATGAGACCCGTATGTATAAAACTCACATGAAAATTTTTGTATAGGTGGGTGTCTCTGCCAATAGAAAATGTCAATTTTTACTGCCCTTTGGTTGGAAAAAAAATCAATTTGGCAGCCTGCAGAAAACCTTTTTAAGTACTGAAATGCAGAAATAATGCCTCCCTTTTTCTCTGTTGTGTCCGCTTGTTGCTACCAAGAAAACTCTTGTTTAATTTCTTAAGACATCTAAAAAAAAGCTTTTAATTTCCAAATCATGCTGAAAAGGAGTTCTTCAGCTTTAGAAAATGTGCCTGTCAACTATAAAAAGAATACAACCGGATTCACCCCAAGATGAGATAGAGAAGCAAATAATACATAGAGAACATCTAACCAAGAAAGCACATTATAACTCTACAATATGTCAAGAAAGATTCATTCTACCAAATGTCAACCAGATGTTTAAGACATACACTAAAGGTTCCCCAGAACCTAGCTTAAGAGTTATGGCCAACATTTTGTTTTTGGTTGCAATCTAGGTAGGGAAAAGGGAATGCATCAGATGTTTGTAACGTATTGAATTTATATGCTCTTTTTCATGAAAGGAGAAGTAGTGTATATATCTTATAAAAGTCCTGCTCGTTGTGTCGATGGTACAGATTTCAATCCCTCGGTTAAACCTAAGCAAAATTCCTACATTTGTTAACATATATTCACGGTGCAATAAATCCCATCCCATGTCCTAGATCTAGTGCATAGAAGCACGCATGCCTAGAATTGTTTTATGTTGTTTTCTGCACTTGATGTTTTAGGATTGATGCGAAGGCTTGTGGAGCGGCAACGGTAGCTTGATGCATATAGTTCGTGTTTTTATTCTATGATATTCTTGATAGTGAGTTGGTTTTGTGTTTTTTTGATATTTGGATTGTCTTCTTTGTATAATGTAGGCTCTGTTCTCACATTGTACATACCAGAGTGTGTTCTACCAGTAGAGCTATGGTGGAGGTTATGAAAAGGGCAGCCAGATGAGGGTGAGGTGGCATTGGAGGCCATCGGCACCAAGGCCCCACTGTCGTTACCAAGATGATGACTTTAGAGACTTGTTACTGTTACATGCTTTTTTGTTTTTTTTCACCTATAATACACATAGCAATATATAAAATAGGAATTTTTTCCCATCATCTACATATGCGATGAGCCAGAATTATAACCCATCACAGATAATACATTACTGACCACTTATCTTTGACAAAGCATATATCGATCATATATAAAGATTTCAAGCCGTCAAAGATTAGTTGTTTCCCAATAGTGGCTAAATATGTAAAATATGCAGCAAAAGCTCCTTTGAGTCACCGTGAATGAAGGAAGGAAGTAGAATTTGTCCGCCTAGCCATGTTACCTTCATTGAGCATCGCACTAACTTCACTCATACAACCTATGCCCCCACAACCCCCACAGCATGAATGAGTGTGTAGTGACATGCCATCATCACCATAGAGCAACACCTCCATTGAGCTATCGTAACTTATCTCATCAAAAGACTTTGCCGCTATGCCATCATCGCTACATAGCATGGCACATTGCCCCCACAATGCAAACAAGCCCGTCGCTATCCCATCATCGTTGCCGTAGAACCTCGTCTCTATTGAGCCACCGAAGTACATCTCATCAGAGAACCACCACCACCACCACACCATCTTTGTAGCAAACTATGATGTCCGTTGAGCCATTGAAGCTTATCTTGCCAGTAAGCTGTTGCCACCCCACCATCATCGCTGTAGACCACGCCCTCCACCAAGCGCAGCCTATCATGTAGTGGAACTGCTACTGCCACACTGTCTTTGCTGCTAACCTACACCACTTTAACCACCTCCCCTTGGTGCCTCTAGCCTCTAGCCTCAGTTGCAGCACACCACGGCGCGTGTTGACCACTTTGGTGCTGATCGGGCGCATGTGATGCTGGTGTGTGATCTGGCTTTCCAGCTCCCTGGTATCAACTTTTGGTGTAGAGTTCAGTCCTTGCCACCGTCGCCTTTCTAGAGCCATACACAGAGGATGAGGCACCTTTTGTCTGCACTGACGAGCCCAATCCTTCCGGTGTCACAAGCTATCTCCATGATGGTGAAGTTCCATCATTTTTTAAAAAGCACTGATGCCTAAAGATAGCTGGGAAGGTAGCAATGGCTTGGGAGGGGCGACCATGACAACCACTAGCTTGCGAGCGGCGAATCTGACTGCCCTACCTCCTCTCACTTCTTTCTCTCGGATTAAAGGGTTTTCAAAATTGATTTTGGACCTTGGTCTGATGTGTGAATGCGATGTACGAAAATTGTTGTGTATTGATTTTTTATTGTCCAAAAATCTATCATAGATGGGTCTCTCTAGAACTCCGCCAATAAAAATCGATTTTTCACGTGCGGGTGTTTTATGAGACTCGTATGTATAAAACTATCAGATGAAAATTTTTGTATAGGCGGGTGTCTCTGCCAATAAAAAATGTCGATTTTTACTGCCCTTTGGTTGGAAAATAAATCAATTTTGGCTGCCTGCAGAAAACCTTTTAATGTACTGAAATGCAGAAAAAATGCCTCCCTTTTTCTCTGTTTTCTCTGTTGTGTCCACTTGTTGGTTCCAAGAAAACTCTTGTTTTATTTCATAAGACATCTAAAATCAAGCTTTTAATTTCCAAACCATGCTGAAAAGGTGTTATTCAGCTTTAGAAAATGTGCCAGTCAACTATAAAAAAAATACAACCGGATTCACCCTAAGAAGAGATAGAAAAGCAAATAATAGATACATAACATCTAACCAAAAGGACTATATAACTCTACCAATATGTCAAGAAAGACTCATTCTAACGGATGATATGTATTGCTGGCCAGATGTTTAAGACATACACTAAAGGTTCCCCAGAACCTAGCTTAAGAGTTATGGCCAACATTTTGTTTTAGGTTGCAATCTAGGTTGGGAAAATGGAATGCATCAGATGTTTGTAAGGTATTGAATTTATATGCTCTTTTTCATGAAAGGAGAAGTAGTGTATATATCTTATAAAAGTCCTGCTCGTTGTATCGATGGAACAGATTTCAATCCCTCGGTTAAACCTAAGCAAAATTCCTACATTTGTTAACATATATTCATGGTTGCAAGAAAGGTGGCTAGAGTTATGCTTCATTGTTGCAGTTTGTTTCATGGTTTCATCTACGTAACTTGTAAGATGTAAACGATGTGTCCGCATAGTTCAATTTATATTCATATATATGGTCGTACTAGTTTAAAATAAAAGAGTGCATATATTTGTATAATCAAATATATTTATATGAAAGTTTTTCACATTAGAATTTCGAATTAAAGGTAACATATGTAAATTGCAGTTTTAACGAGATGAACAAAAGATTCCTTATCAATAAAAACATTCGTAATTTAAGAATCACACATTTCAAAGAATTTTTCAAACTGCCAATGTAACCACTCAACGATGGACCTAAAAATTTCATAAATACTAGGAACTACATAAGCGTGAACAATTTTTGGCATCGCTCAATATTGAAAATACAAGCCAGCCATCCTAGCGGTTTCATCCACTAGCCCTTAACAGATCTGTTGGGTCTTTCGATCTGTCCCTACAAGCTTTAGCGATCATTCTTGTCATTTTTTAAAAAAATAGATAATTTTTTAACACGGTGAATTATCCATAAAAAAAATAAAAATATTCTGGTTCGTCATCTAAGGCTAGGGTTGTCCATATATTCCAAAAATTAACAACGCAATGTAATGAACAAAGTAGATTACCAGAATTTAGAGGTATCGTCCTTGTTGTACGAGGTCGGCCACTGCCTGTGTACACGTGTCACAGGAATTACATTGAGCGAGTAATATTGTTTGATAACAATTACGTGATCCTTGATAATATATATAAGCAAGATGAAAAAAAATCTAAAATAATTACTGTTTCTGTCAGTAGTACTAATTCAGTTCAATTAAGTACTTTATACATACCGCATGTCTACCCATATATACTTCCACTAAAACACTATTTGTATTCGACAAATTGAATGAGCGGTGAGAATGAAAAGATAGTCATATGGAGTTAACAATTCCAAGCTTTACAGAAGAAATTCGATCTTACCACGACGACGCACACTTGGAACAGCTGATTTCTGTAGAGAACCAACAATGTATGAGTCTAAAGGTCTAATTTGGAACGGGAAAATTATGCAGGATGATATACAAGATCAAAACACTATGATACTTAAGTAGTAGTTAGGGCACCTTTTGTAGAATGCGTGGAACCTTATTCACCATAACCTTTTCAGTATCCAGAAAAAATTGAACTTCACGCTTTGAGCGGAAAGCATAGCTGTAATCCTTGTGGTAATAATACTGCAATGCGAGAAAAGGATATTAAATTTATTTAGCATATAAACAAATGTTCTTGCATTTCATCGTCAGAATTAATAAGTGAGATTAATGAATTAGCAATGATTTTGATAGTGATTATATGAGAACAAAGGTCATAAAAAAGTTAGTACGTACATAATTTAATTTTTGTACATATCATTTTGCCGAAAAAGACTGTAATGTTTCATTCAGTATCGTAAAATGGACAAAGAACTGTCAAATAAGTCATAGAACTCCACTACACAGCCACGTAGTCAAATATCCAAAGTGCATCAATGATTTCTTCCAAACAAATTAGCAATAATTTCTACAAAATAAATATCCAGATCTGTCAAAAACACTAATACATTTCTTGTTTTCAGTCGATCATATAGATTTTTATTTCATTTATACATTCATGGGAGATAATACAGATCGGTACTTCAGAAACGCTGCTGAAATATAATATTGTATGTATTACTTGTTATATTTATGATAGGGCAGATGATCTTTCCCCAAAACAATTTCAGTGCCTACACAATTGCACACCACGGATGATGCAGTCACCGCAACCAGCAGATCGCCACCCTGAGCACGCATATCACAACCACATGTGACTTATTCAGCTTCAGTCGTTGCCTCCAGCCAACGCTAGAGCTTCATGGCGCCACACCAGGGAGTAAACAGCAACAGTGACCTGAGCAGTGGTGCTTGTAAACTAGAGTTTAGTTTAAGGCTGCATGGGAGCGTGTAGAGAGTATTAGAGGCCTCACCAATTAACTTTCTAAAGTTGTAATGATCCAGGGCGATTTGTTGATGACGTGACTGAACTTCGGTGTTCTGTTGCACAGGACAGAGGAAAGAATGTCATCATTGGTCTATGAGAGGATGAGGCAAAGGCACCAATCGATTTGAACCCTCTCACTAGAGTGGTTCATTCATGGTGACTGACGGTGGTGAGAGGAAGATGACAAAAATGGCACACCTTTTGCTAACTTCGGTTCCATTGGCTGAGGGCCTGACCTCAGAAAGTGAAGATGGCATCGCTGAGAGGAATCGAATAGTCTGACCTTAGTGGAAAAATGGCTGGGCTTGGGCATAATAGCCGTTTGTGCTGGAGACGACGAAGAAGAGGGTGTGCCTTGATTGACCGGGCAGAAGAACTGCAAAATGCTGCCAATAAGGTTTGTGAAACATAGGGACGTGCATCCAGAGCTGAGCACTAGAGTGACATTGGCATGATCATTTGCTCACTGGTGTGACTGTTACGAATGAAATAGCTTCTTGTTTAGGAAGCGCTGGTGTGTAGGAACTTAGGGTTTTTGCCGGCTTAGTTGCCTTAGGAAAATCTGGGAGGCTAATGGGTTCATGGCACGTTTACTCTATGCTTGCTAGCTAGCTCATTTTGACAGGCGGCACTGAGGTAGCGGGAGTCATGGCTTCACAGGAATTTGCACTGTACATGCAGGTAGAAGAGGAGGGAGAGATAAAGAGATTGGTGGCTAAGAGATGCAGGAATTTGGGGAACTTGCAGTGTACATGCAGGTAGAAGAGGAGGGAGAGATAAACAGTGCGGCTAAGTGATTCGATAGGCGTAGTCACCACACGTCCTCATGCTGTCTCATAGACGAGAGGAGAGACATAACTATAGAGGTGGGTCATGATTTATTGATTAGGAGAAAGAGGATACTGTTTTATATTTACTGAGCCTTTTTAATTTATATTTTAAAAATATTTCTTGGTATAAAATATTTTAGCCAAAAGTAGTGGTAAGACAACCATACCACACGCCAATAAAAAATTTTACCATGCCAATTGAAACAACATGGCAAGTTATTGAGCCACACCTTCTCAGGTGGCATGATGAAAATGTTTACTTTTGAAATAATTTTTATAGAGTTTATTTGTAAATTTTAAATTTTAGAAAGGTTCAAATAATAAATGATATTAATTGGTGAAAGGTTTTGAAGTTTGAATGTAGCTGAGATATGCTCTTATGGTTTTCCCCTGCTAAAGTGGTCAAAAGCTCTTGGAAAATTACGGTATGGAAAAGGGAGTCACGATGGCCTGCTGGTAAAACATCAGGAATTTAGTACTTGTGTTTTGGCTGTGGTAATTTGTGGATGTGTGTTGTTCAATTTATTTAAATTTCAATTGATTTTGATTGCTTTAATTTGACTGAATCAAGTTATAATTTTTTTTATTTTTTACAAAAGGATATGGGTGTTTGTATTATTTATGAGAATGATGGAAAAAATTTATCCTGGTCAGAGATGCAACATCGTTTTTCTGGGTTAATTTAATATAAATGCTATTTATGGATACAATGAAAATGAAAAAAAACATGCCAAAATAAATTTACATTACAGAGACCCACGTCACTATTCACTGTATTAGTTTCAGATTTTCCATTTCCCGCGTATGTTGCAATATAAAACAATATCATGCCATATAACTTTACGACATGTATATGAACTATTGGCACACGTGGACGAACAACATTTTTGCGTCATGAAAGAATTGTGGCAAACCAAACATTAATGTAATAAAACAACACCATGGCAAAAAAGAACTTTGGAGACACAATTAAAACCCCTAAATTTCTAGGAGTTATTTGATCTTGAACTTTGCTATATTTGAATAAATTTCAAATACTTTTTTTCATTCGGCCAGGCCGAGCAATCATGAATTTCAGTGACCACCGAGCTCTCCAACTCTGTGCCTTTTCGGAATCCGGCTAGCTAGCCTAGTTGAATTAACAGACACCGGCGGCGAGCTCGGCCGCCCGTGTAGGCCGTGACGGCATGGCACTCCCCTGTATTTCTTATCACCCTCTCTTCTCTATCCAACATACCACTGATCAAATATTCTAGCTCGGTCAACCTCCTTTCTAGGGCTTGTTTTAATTACCTTTTTCACATTATAGACTGTCCAATAGCTAGTTTTTATTTTATTGAACTTTTGATCTTGGCTGCAGTATATGCATAGGCCGGAAATATGTTCTCATCTTCCATTATCTTTAAAAAAATGAGAAGGTGAAACTTCGTGTGAGATTTGCTGACCGTTCTCAGAACATATACACACGTACACATAGCTCATGTTTCGGATAAATAAACTAGCACATGTATTACCTTAAGAATAAGGCAAATTCTCTATCCCATAAGCAGACGAAACTAGGGAAAAAGCAAATACCATCAGTAGCAGTCAGCGCAGGGTAGCGTCACTACCAGACCATCTTTTCTTAAAGTACCAACGACTTTATCTGAAAAAAGGAATTAATTGTAACCGAAATTCTCTACACGATTAAATGAACATTTATACATAGCTTTGAAAATTCTGAGCAAAACTTGGTCCAGGTTTCATGACAGAGCGGTTACTAGCTAGCTAGCACAGCATGCAAGTGTGTTTCTATCAGCATTAAATTTTAGTGCTTAAGCTTTTACTATCAAGCAACAGATGTACGACACCACATATGGTACTAGCAGCATAAGATACGGATAAGTGAAAGAAATAACAAGCAGACAACGGTGTAATTAATTATAAATCCTGTTGATACTACAGTTTGCTCCGCTTTCAATTTGTTTGACTAACTGTTTTAACAGTACACGATAGATCAAATGCATGCATGTGTTCGGAACAGATCAATTATCTGAATTTGTGTAATTGCCTTATTTATTCCTTAAGAACCATATAACTAAGGATGCTTTAAATTAATGATAAAAGATCACAGGAATTAGACGAACTTAGACTATTAATTCCAGAACTTTTTTCCTCTGTTTACCAATTGTATGTTGATTCATTGGATTACAGCGGTTGCAACCGTCTTCAGGTTTGTATTTTGACTCAATATGCATATATATTATTGGAAGAGTTGGAGGATTATTTAGGTAATGGACTATTTAAGTGGTGTTCTTTTCTCATATGATATTTAATTTTTCTAGATTATCTTATTTGGTGATAGCTATTTAAGGGTAACATAACAGAATTAAGTATTATAAAGTTAAAATTTTGCTTTAGAAATACCAGATAAGAAATTTTCATATAAAATTTTGTTTGCACGAAACACACCATTTAGATGGTTAGGAAATATGTATGTCATAATTCATAATCGATAATGAGAAAATCACAAGGTGCAGCTTAAGCCTATCATTGTGGTTGGTAGTTTAAATTGATGCCCATGTTCCTAAAAATCTATATAATGGTAATTATGCCCTATTTTGCTGGTTAAACCTGCCTGTTTCTTTTCAAAACAAAAAAAATTGTCCAAGTACTGCTCACAACGAAATAGTATAATGCTTCTATTTGGCGGTAGCTTATGTCGAAATATCCAATCCCTCAAACAGTTTAGCTTCTCGTCCATATTCTAACTTTTGAGAATCAAATAAGTATATCACCTACAGGATGAACTAGAAAACTACAAGCTAGAAAACCTTGTTTTTCAGACTACCAGCCGTTTCTCGAGATCTCGAGCTCTAGATCGTTCAGTATCATTTTGTACGTATATCCGAGTGCAGCACACATTTTTGCCTTTAGCTTGCGTTCCTGATATTGATAGGACTGCGTGCTGGCAAGTTGAGCCAAGAAGAAAATTAGTTAAATGCTGAAAATGAATATGATACTACTATGTTGAACTATTAAAATGAATTAAGTCTGCAAATTAATGTGATAGTACTACTGTTGAACAATTCAAATGCCTATAGAGCACATTGTTATTT
Organism: Oryza coarctata; assembly: GCA_030770085.1. NCBI lineage: Eukaryota > Viridiplantae > Streptophyta > Magnoliopsida > Poales > Poaceae > Oryza > Oryza coarctata. The sequence goes on from CM061479.1 coordinate 4,751,596, forward strand.
ACTTAATTGGAGTTTTAATTGAATTTTCTCAAAAAAGTAGTTATTTTTAGAAACAAGCACATTTTAGTTAGGTGACATTGCATCCTAGACTGTGCAATGAAGTACTTAATGTCTGGATGTAAAAGCACATAAGCAATCAGTAAACACGACACTGAACATGTACTGCACCACTAAATTTATATATCTTTGTTATCCGACAAACCATGGATAAATTTGTTCCAATTAAATTGTACCACATGTTTTAATATATAATGGATTAATAATATGCATGTTCTTTTCCAACATGTTGTTGTTTGCATGTAAACAGCTCACTTCACGGAATACTGATGAATAAATCATGGATGTAGCTCAATCCAATCCCAAAAATAGTAGTCAATAATCGATAAGGACTCTTTCCAATTTCAACATCTTGTGCCTCCAATTAGGGGAAATGTGATGGAGACCAGTGACAGCAAGCTGGTCGACTTCGCCAGCCTAACTTGACTTATAGAATACTCTTCCTCTAACCTTCTTCAATTCACATCCGCGATGCATGCGTGTCTAGTAGCTAGCTTTTCTCCCCTATAAATATGCTCAAGCTCAACACACTATCCTAACTAAAACCATACATATGCATGCATTCACCTACATAGCTTGAGTTCTTCGTAGATATATACAGGCATACAGCCATTATCGACTAGCTAACATGGGTTGTTCTCGTGAGATTGTGATCTTGTTCATGTTCGTCCTTCTTGTTTCACCATCACCTTTACATGCTAGGATGCTGCCAAATGATGATCAGCATGTAAGCAGAACTACTACTACTCCATGTTTGGATCAGTCCCAGGTGCATGTGCCGCCTCCACCACCGGCGTCGGGCGGCGCTGGGCGTAGTCGAGCCCTTTGGTCGACGCCCAGTGTCGGCGTTGGTCATTAGGCACTTGTCTGCAACTATGGTTTCTGTAGTAACTCTTGTGGCACCATGCTTTGTTAGATTTATTGACAATAATGATGTTTGTTCAGTCGTATTTTCACTTACAAGTTCAATTATCAAGTTTATCAAAGCAAGAGCTGGTGCTCGAGAGAAACACGCAGTTAATAAATTATTTATTTGTTTGTCATGTTTTGTAGAAATAATATTAGGTTTGCAGACGTGAAAGCAATTATATACTAGCTTAATAGTATATATATATTGTATTGCTCTTATAGACGTTCTATTATCTCTGTAAAAAAAAATCACTTTTCTATATGAATCATGACAGGTACAGATGATTTTTATCTGTTTCGTGTATTAAACATTGCAATATTCAAAATCTGTGCAACAATCTAACATTCCTGCCACAATTGCATAACAATTCACACAGGGAATTAAACTGCCACAAATATGAGTCTCACATTGTCACGTGCATAAATGACATTTAACCTCGCAACTGGAGCTGAAGGAGAAATAATCCACATGTCCATTTTTTCTGGTCGTTTTCTTTGTCTTCAGCTAATTTATAGCCTGTTTAATTAGATCACAAGTTTATCGTAACAATTAATGTTTCATGTTTGGCTGCTGTAGCAAACTTGTGGATAAGGTGATACTGTTCCCACACACCCACTTTTTACGTTTTGGGAAAAACTCAACTCCTTGTTAAGGTTTTCCTGGAACACTACACCGTGACACCAGATTACGGTAGATGTCTGTTGGCAAAAGCTAAGAATCAAGTCACCTGGAAGAATTTCTCTATCCGTTAGACTATTGGCAGGGAAAATCTGTCTATCATTCGGACTATCTGCCAGCAAAAAAGTAGCTTCCCCGACTATAAATTTCGCCGTCAGCACTGACCCTGTCAGTGTAGCAGACCTCTGTCTTGTGGGAATATTGGCAAGCCAACTTTGCTAGTGGATATTATGAATTTATATTAGTTTTTTTCTGGGTCATGGTGTATTGGAAAAAATACACATAATAGAACCAATTAGCCAATAATAAGCAAAAATACAGCTAATGTAAATCAAATTTTACAAAACTTTTTTTATTGAACCGGATGGAAGTCAAATCAGTTCTCACCAAAACCTTCCTTGGAAAACATTATTGGCTTGCACGGGCACCAAATTAAACAATAATCCAATTTTCTTCCTCTCTCAGTATTAATTTATGTGTATCCGTGCTACGCGAGTCAGTTCCGATGTAGTTCTCCGGTTTTGCATGCATTTATTAGTCGCATTTTTCCCTCACCATGGACAATAACTGCCATCCTATTTAACCAATTTGTTTAATGTTTTGCGAGCTTATATATAGCACATATATGTTAGTATTAGTGCATCATTATTTCCATGAAAAAGATAAGAACTGCAAAGTGGTTATCGATCTTAAAAATTTAGGAAATATGCACAAAAAAAAGCATAAAGAAACATTGATCTGAAAGCAATGGATGCTGTAGTTAAACAAGATGGGAATCTTTGCCTGGCACAAAGTCGTACCTACCGAGAGTTGATCAAAATTTAAGAGCCGTAATTTTGCTGATGGTGACGACTCACAAACCAAGTCGAAGCTTGGTTGCCTCTGAACCAGCAAACAAAACAGTGCAGCTTTTTGGTAGTTAGAAATGCTGATGAGGAGGGAACTTCGGGATTGGTTCATGAATTTCCTAGGAGCTAGCGGGTACATATCGATGCACGCACTTTAGTCAAAACAATGAAAAAACAGCCTGTAAAGCAGGCCGAAAATGAAATTTATTTAAAGAATAACTATGGGATTCTATGTATATGTCACTGCACACGTTCTCTACACATAATTTTGCACCAAATAATTTATTATTAACATGCAAGTTTTATTACTAATTAATAATGCATGCAATGAAAAATGAAGTGTTCATATATATAAATCGTGAGAGGTAGGTGGACATAGGAGTGGATGTCGAGCCAGTATGGCTTAGCTCATTTTCCAGACAAGCTAGAAGTCTGACAAGTCTCGGCTTGTTAGCTGCTCGTTGAGCACGTGAGCCAGAGTAACAGAAGCTGAAGGAGATGTTGCCGATGGGCTGATGGAGTCATGGTAAGCGGGTTGGGTGAGCTGACCTTAGCCAAAGCTTGCTCGACGCCCTCCATGCTGAAGATGATGGCGATGAGGAAGACAACCCAGGGACTAGGACCTTAATCATTTGCTCCATGATTCAGAACATGGTGGTGTCGGAGATGCTTGCTCATGCTCATTCCTCTTCTCCGTGAATAGCAGAGCGACGGCCAGTAGAGATGAGGCATAGGTAGGGAGTGGAGCGGCATGGCACCGTGAACCCGAGACCAGGTTAGTGGTTTCATGAGATGGCAGTAGAAATAGTGTTGAGCAGGTGACACTGCCAACACAAGAAGGCGAAGGAGATGGTGGTGGTATGAGGCAGCTTGAGAGATGATGGAAGCATGAGATGCTAAGCTTGAGCGCAAGATGCTCGATTGCTTGAAAGGCCCAAAAGTATTGGGTTAGTAGCCTGAGTGTGGCCCACACAATGGAAGCGGTGAGGCCTCCTTTCACACGTACTGTCTAAGTGGAGAGGTGAAGTGATGGGTGCCACCCCGGCTTCTCCCCACTTTTCCATGTGTGTGGGCTTCTAGGGGAGAGATATCATTACTTGGCATGGAGAGGGAAATAACTTCCTCGATCTGCACAACATGTGGGTCGCTTGATATTCTCTCCACATCGTGGGGGAAGGCGAGGTATGCGACACCCCCCATCTGCTTTCTTTTGCTGCAGCTTCCCATCATGCCTCAGTCTCGCAGCCATGCAAGAGGCGCTGACTCCGTGCTTTCGAGGTCCTGTCTTACACATCACGAGGGGAGAAGGTGAAGAAGATGATGGCTCCCAACATCTAGAGGGGGGAAACCACCGTAAGGGTAGTGACATACCCGCACTAGCCTCACGAGCCAAGGGAGATCATCATCTTGTCCTTGCTCATGGCCGCAGGCTTGGTTCCCCCATTCTCTTTCTTCTTTCTTCAGGTGCTTGACACCTTCCAAATCCAGTTGGTGCACTTGGCGCTGAACTCCATGGTGGTGCTGGCGACATTTTCCCACCTCTATGAGATGTTCATCGGAGTGATGACCTCCATGGCATTATTCTGCTACTTCTTCGAGCTATGCCACACTGTGTAGAACAAGGTCATCGGTAAGCTCAATGTCATCGAGTGTTGTAGTTTACGTCCTGGGGAGGGGACAGGCAACTAGTACGTCCGCTAGACTCTATGCAACAAGTGGGACAGCAAGCATAAGTACTTGGTGCATGCCACCATGGGTGCATAATACCGCCTTTAGCTTCCGCGAATGACCACTAACCCCATCAAGGAGATTTGAAGGGCAGCCCCTCTAGCCAATGACCGCTTGATGCCTGTGATGGATAGGATTGCCAATTTGTGCTAACCGGGTTGATGTTTGTGATGGTGGTTGGGGATTTCTTGTGTCGACACCTGGCCTCACTGCGAGAACGCGTATGCCTAGCGTGGATGTACATTGGCCCTAGGACATCACCCAAACCCACATGGGCAAGGTGGGTGACCTAGACTAGGATACACTACTTGCAAAGGACCAGGTCTTCCTAGGGCATCGAGCAGCATCTCCAGTGGTCCAGTTTGCACATCCAGGGCCTAAAGTCCAGATAAGCTCCATTCTTTCTCTTTTCTCTCTCTCTCTTTATTTTTTATTGTACATTTTCTCTCCCTATGATATGTCATAGCCTAGGGCGATAAGGGCTACCATGGCAAGGATGTCGGTAGCGACTGCCACAACAACATCAAAGGCAGAGACAAAGATAGCATGAATGGCAATAGAAAACTCGAGGGTGAGGGCTGAAGCCAAGGATATGACAACAATGGATACAGGACAAACTATGATGGATACCTCACTGGTGATGGCTAAAGCCGAGGCCATAGCAACCAAGGAGATTGCAGATAACGCTGCTACTACGACAAAGGCCTCTACAAAGGCTGCAGTTGTTAGGCCAGAGACAAAGGCCACAGTAGCGATGGCAATGGCAAACTCCGCGAGCAAAGGAGGATGCACTCCGAAGGTCGGGGTTTTCACCCAGACTAGGTTTTAGCACTGGCCAAGTTTTAGCACCTTAACCCAATCCAGCCAGTCTAGGGGGCTTTCCGGACATCCTCTATGCCATGGACATTGCGATTAACCTGCTCCATGCCATCACCATGGTGGAGAATACAAACCTCGAATGGGAGTGGTCTGCCCTCGTGAGGAAGAGAAAGCTGCTTGACAATGCCCGTAAGCTGCTCAAGGCCTGCATCAGTTCAGCCCAAGCAGCTTATGACCTCTCCGTCAGCAACATCAAGAAGGAGATGGAAGCCCTACACAAGGTGTGCTAAGAAGCTGTTGAGGCAAAAAAGAATGCCACAACAATGCAACAAAAGGTCATGGACTGGATGCAACTGGCCACCCTTTGTGAAGAGGAGGCTGCATCCTAAATTAAGGAGGTGGCCGGTTGCGAGGCACGGATGGCCACAGCAAGCACACGGTGACCTTACATATTGCAGCACTCACCGATTGCTCTGATGGCATTGGACCATAGCCATCAACACCCATGAAGAGCACCTCACGATTTAGGAGCTAGACACCCGGGTTGCAGTGGGCAAGCTTGGGTTACGAGAGAAGGCCGTCCTAGATGGGGAGGCTAAGCTTTCCCGATGTTGGGAGATGTACTTCCTTTTAAAGTACAACCAAGGTGCTTGGTCGACGTTCACGTGAAGCACTGGCCAAATGCTATGATGACTGCACAGGTCACCGAAAGTATTCATGTCATCTGTACTCAGATCGAACCTAATGTTTCTTGGATCTTCCACAAATTCGGGGTGCTCCCAATCGATATTCCTCCACTATGCTAAATCAACCGGATGTCTTAGCATACAGTCTTCCTTTCTATCTGTTGAATGCCAGTGAACTAACTTAGCTTACATGGGATTGGCAAACATTCGCTTCATGCAGTCGGTAATAGGGAGATACCACACAACTTTTACGGTACCACCCCTCTTGGACTTCTTACCCTTAGACTACTATTCGTTCGCTTGTATTGAAAAGCTTTGCATACAGGGCATGCATTCAAGTTGGCGTATTCTTGGTAATAAAAGATGTAGTCATTTTGACATGAATGGACTCTTTTAACCTTTAACTCCAACAGACATAGCACTCGCTTTGCTTTATATGTTGTTTTCGGCATTTTGTTCTCCTCGGACACTAAGTCCTTAAGAAAATCAAGCCGATTCATGAAAATTTTATCTAACCAACCATTACATGCCTTAAATTTCATTAGACAAGGACAACAGATAGCTTCATGTGATTTGGCTTGCTTCTAGGATAATAGGCATCTCTAAATTTGTCACCAAAGAAAAGAGCTTTTCATAATCCCTCTAGTTGTAGGCTTGCTTCTGCCATCACTAAACATCTTAGAAAGATCATTGTCGACATGTCGCATCCCAAATTTACCCTAAGTTCAATTCACTCTTTTAATGCATTTCTAATATTAAAAGCCTAAAGGAGCCTCCAAAATTAAAAATTAGAAATTAAAAGCTCAAATGGGCTTGTGGGTATTTTTAATAAATTCCACATGCCTCAAAATATTTGATCAATTTTTGCAGCAATTTTTAGAGCATTTTAAGTAATTATTAAGAAACAATAACTATTAATAAATTTTATAAAATTAGAAAAGTTTTAAAAATCCCAATCCTCCCTAGACTGAATCTGGCCCACTCTTCTTATTCACCCCTCCCTTTGGCCTGTTGGCCTACTCGGCTGATCCCTTCTTGCCTTCTCCCACTCTTGCGCTAGCCCGGCCATGCTAGGCCACTCTCTCCCTTGCAGACGCACCATGCGGCATGGCCAAGCCTACTATGAGGTAGCCGCTGATAGGCAGGACTCGCTTGTTAAGGCCGTCTCCCACCTCTAGCTGCTCGCGTGCCCTTGCCGCTATGAACACCGCCCGTTTTCCTCACCGAATCCATGTGAAACCTAGCCTTATTCCCCAAATTGATTAAGGGAATCAATCTGCTCAATTTCCTCTCCCATTACCCCCAACCCTTGGGCTTAATGGTACCCTTATTCCCCTTCATTTCGATGCCCATTGTCTCCGATGAGCCCACACCATTTAAACCCCTCTCCCCCTCCTTTCGGTGTGGTTCCTTCCCAATTTCACACTCACCAAGCTTCCTAGCGCCCTCCTCTTCCTCCTGAGCTCCAACCCCGAGCCCCTCTCCACCCCTCTTGCCATTGTGCCATTCACCAAGGACTCCGCCGCTTCTTCCCTCTCCTCCCTGTTCCCATCCTCCTCATCGCTACTTGCGGAAGTGACTGCAGGGCTGAAACTGCCCCTCCCATCATGGGCAATGCCGCTGTGGCACCCTAGGTCACCGGCGGTGACCACAGGTGCACCAGCCCAATGCCCCGAGGCACTCCCACCGTTGCGCCAATCGTGCTCACGGGGCGCTAGCATGGGCACCGCGTACGTGCGCACATGCCCGCATAGCAGCCGCATGGCCACCGTGTGCACCAGCCATGAACCTCCACGTGGGACCTGCCTAATGGTCGTCCCAAGTGGTTGACTGATGGGGCTCATAGGCTACTGGTTCGTGGCCTGTGATCCTTGTGCATGCACTCCGTTCATGGTGGACCATGAGACTAATGCCTAGGGTCCACTCCCATGGACTTGGTCCGCGCACTAGCCCGCACTGATGCCTATGTTTCCGCAATAATCTGGTTTTTCTTAAGAAAATAATTAACAAATTTAAAAATATCTATTTAAACAATCTTTAAACTTTCGATGGCCATATCTTAGCCATGCGAACTCCAAAATAACTCGTCCAACTCTCTATTTTTTCCTAAAAATGAGTAGAACACATTTACATGCTTGTTTACTACTTCTTATGTGGATCTTTTCTAATTTTAGCCATTTTTCTTTTTGTTGGTCATATAGATGTTGCAGATCTAAAAGAGCTGTGGTATGTGGAGGTTGATCTCAAAGATCTCAAAAGTGAGCAAGGCATGTCATACCATTTTGATCATATTGATAACCTATTGTTGGAAAATTTTAGTTTAGTTTCAGTTATTACATTATGCTTTTTTAAAATTACCCACGTAAACACTTGCTTATTTAGCCGTACTTACTATTCCTTATTATCTTATTTTTGTGTATATTATACCTTGACAACCCTAGGTAACAAAAACCACAAACAAGGACTCAATCATGAGGCATAATCCATACAATCATCTATCTAATGAGTAAAACATAGCATGAAACCTAGTCTAATTCTAGTCAAAGGGACACAAATGAGGTGCAGGAAGTGCTTATGCATGAACATCTCGGCATAGCCGTAGTCGTGCGGGGAATGACCATGGACATAGATCGTCTCTTCTGTCCCAATTGGTACTGACATAGGAGATCTATATCAGTTCTTTTGATTAGGGTTAGGTTAGGTGGATGGTTATGTCAAGACTTCTGACCATGTACCATGGTGTTATGTGGCACTGGTCGCACCGGAACACGGCGCGAGCTCGCCGATGCTTGGGAGGTCTACTTAGCTCCAGTGCAGGCCAGTCGGCTTCTCTCCGTGGCTCGAGATACGCACACCAGGGCCTATGGGGTTCAGTCGGCTCCAGCACGACGGTGCTGGTGCAGGCGTGCCAGTCAATTTGACCCTGCAATTGACAAGGAGGTAAGGCAAACGGGTCAGTCGGACGACGGGCCAATACGAGTCCTCGCTATTGGCCTGGATGCTGATAGGATCGAGTTAGTCATCGGCCACGTCCGGATGGCTCCTGCTATCGGCTGATCACCGATAGGAATTAGGATGCTCTTCCATCGGCTAGGGAGCAGATGTAGGCATAGGTAGATGTCGACGAAGGATATGATGGCTCTGGGTGTAGTGAATGCGAGGCCTAGATCCATCGATAGCAGAGCTGATGGAGGCACCGGAGTGTACTCAGAAAACAACAAGGCACGCGGGATACCTCTTGGTGGTCGATGGAACCTATCGCAGTCATTCATCGGCTAGAAAGCCGATGAAAGCATATGCGAAGTGGCAAGGAATCGCATAAAAGACACCAACTGCAAAGCCAATGCCACTCTGGAGATGGCAGCACGAGCTTGTCGCTCACCGTGATGATGCTGCTAGCACTGAATCTCAAAGATCGGACCTAACTGAGACAGTACAAGACCGAGGCAAATAACAACGAGACAGTGGACGCCAAATCGGTTGTGCTGAAGGAAGGGCAAAGCGAACCCATCGGCTAGCTGAGCCGATGAGAGGACGTTTCTCTAAAGACAGGCGTGCATCGGCTAGAAAGCCAATGCGCTTGGCATGGTGCTCAAGGTAAGTCTTTGAAGATTCAGTGCGTATCGACCGAGGAGCCGATGCGCTGGGCGTGTTAGTCAACGTATAGATAACTCATCAGCTAGCACTCCGATGAAACACCGTACAGAGACCTATAGGCCTAAAGCTCATTCTACCATCGACAGCCTCATAGGTCGAACCTAATTGATACAGCATGGGACCGATGACGGCGGAGAGAGCTTGATAGACTGATAGATCCTGCACGGACGTGATGTGATACATCCGATCGGCCTAAAAGGTCGAACCTAACCGATACAGCCTTAGACAAAGCGGGACATATCGAGATAGTGGCGGGACTTACCCCTTTGCCGGAGATCGAACTTAATCGATGCAGCCCCGCGTCGAGAGCTAGACTCCGCCGGTAAAAACCTAGATGAACTAGGGTGGCGATGCAATGAGGTTGTATTGATCGAAGGATGATTTACATGTTTTCAAGGGGTCTGTATTTATACCTTGGGTTTACAAAGTCTGACGTATTTACAACAACCATCGGACGTTATTTCCTAACAAAGATAAAGGAAAATATCTCTAAGGAAGTTAACCAAACTAACTAAATCTTCCTATCCATATAAGATACGATAGAATACCTAGCCGTGTCTCCTCCTAAAATTCGGTCTTATCTAGATAATCATCTATTCTAGGACCGAATCTTTCCTTGCTTCAATCCGATCAGCTTCTTCCCTGTAGCAATCGGACACTTCTTCGCTTAAGCCGATCGTCTTTCCAATCTACCGCTGGACTTTCCAAATTTTGGCGATTAGAGGCACGTGGTAGAGTGAGGAAGACCTGTCTGGTCAGTAAAGTGTACACCTCTAATGTGAGTAAAACTATTCGAATAGCCATGCCTACGGTTATAAGCAAGCCGAATAGCCATGCCTGCGATTATAGGCAAGCCTGGCAGTGTCCCCAACTTAGATGTTTTTCTTCTCTATAGTTTTTCACACTATGGACAAGGTAAATGTCAAGTGTACGTTGGTGCGTGTCTTGGTTTGTATCCTGGTATGTTCAAGTTCATGTCAGTGTGTGACTTGTCTTTAAAACTTAGGCATAATCACATTAGTGCACAATTCAGTAAACAACTAGCTTAGTAGTTGGATTGCTCTTTTGATTTTAAAACACTGCCTTGCTTAACTAATAATTTTAAAACTATTGTTTTATGCAAATGAACCCTATAATTATTATCTTCTTCTACTCTCTCACATTATTCGTGCATTGTTCCCTAGTACGGTTTGTTGAGTACGGTGGTGGTACTCAGCCTTGCTCTCTTTCCCCCAACGAAAAAGATGAGTACCAGGATGCTGAAGGCTTTAAAGTTAGCTCATGCCTGCCGTTAGTGCCTTAGGCCCTCATTAGTCTTTGGTGGTTTTTATTTGTTTATCTTTGAGTTGTTGAACCTTTAGTAGCCCATGTATTAAACTTGTTAATGCTTTCACTATTGTATTTTGATATTTATTATCCAACTTTGTAATATGTAGCTTGACTCCTAAGACAAGGATTTATGCACGTGTAGATGGGAAGTATGCGAGTATTTCCTAGACATGACACGACATCAATAATATCACTATCCAATGGAGAAGGGAATAATATGTCATGGCCATCTTCTTGATCCCTGATCTGTCCATTGTGCACTTTATCAACTAGAATATTTGGCTGCTCTTGCTCACTATGATTACTCTAGCAACTATAGTACTTCATAAAAACGTCTATATATCAGATAAGACTATAACTGCACTTTATCTACAAACATCTTCTTATTTCTGCCATCTATGCACGGACAATCCACATATTCATTGCTTCTCCTTCTCTTATCATCCTCTACAATATGCAATAATTCAACAACTTTATTTCTGTACTCCTAGCTCAGACTAGTTTTGTACATCCAACTACAGTCCATCTACAGTAATAGAAATTATATAACATAATTAGCTATGATAACAAATTATAAATACTAATTTAATAGATTTTAACTCCTTTTTTACCCTTAACCTCTCAAATTTAGAATAAAGATTCATCCCTTTTGCCCTCCCACCTGAATTATGTATAGTGCATATGTGAGATGGCAAAGCAGTGCATTAGAGGAGGTATATATAGGAAGTAGTGTAACTATTGGTTGGCAAAACCCCACCCATCAGAGGTGTGTCAAGTCACATATAATGGGTAGTGAAAGCAACCACATGTCAATGGTGCTCGATCACCAGTGCGAATGCTATCTTAAACCTATCATGGGTATCAAACCCTTACCTATCATGGGTTTTGAAAAAGAACCCATCATAGATGACCTATGGCAGGCTAGTTTCTAAACATGTCATAGTAACCTAACCTTATCTTTATCAAGTTCACAGGATGGCCCATCATAGGTAAGACCTTACATGTGACAGATCCAACTTAACGTGTGACGGGTCCAACTGCTCAACCTTATCTCAAATGGCTCTGTTACAGCCCGTTAGAGCTGAGGCTATCCATGATGAGTCACTTAGGCCCGTTACAGGTGGGCTGTCCCACTTGAGGGGATATATGAAGTGACATAAGCCACATAATGAACAAGCTCGAATTAAATTTTTACCTTGATGAGTATATGAAGGATTTCAAGACGCGACATTGTACCTAGAGATAGCCATATGTGTATCTGGCTAAGAAAGCCATAGACTAGCATGTGAAGATCATGGTGCCCTAAATTGCTATCTCCCTTACCTCTAGTTAACTAATAAATAGAACGCACGAGACAGTTAATCCCTTCCCTGTTCATGTACTGCATAATGGGCCTACACAACTTGATCTCCGTAGTAAAGAAAATAATAGCAAACTCAGTCTCTTTAAACAGACCACGATGAACATTTTCTTATGGTTTTTTCTTGACTATGAAGCTCCGATCCTTCTTGTTTTTTCAGTATGGTGTTTTGCTACTCAAGGAAGGGTCGATAGCTATGAGACCAAATCTACTCATACAGTCTGCCATCCGGTCCACCATCACCCTTCCTCCACCTGGCACTCGGCGTCCATTAGCGGGCCTGGCTCACTACCACACTCTTGTCGACTTCACTGTAGCACTTCCGTTTTCAGTTTTCTACTTGATTTGGTTGCAAACATGGAATGCTGTTATGTTGCAGGGTTTGCATTTTCGTTACGAATTTTCTGAAATTTCGGTCCCTCATGAAACGAAACAATTTCATTTGAATTTTTTATCTTTTCAATTCTTTTGCAAATTTAGAAAATAATATTTACTTTCAGACCAAAATATTCCAAAATTTCTGATTTTTCTGCAATTTCAGATTTACTGGTCCCTCGAAATATTTTGTCCTTTCAAAATATTTTGGCCTTTCGAAATTGTTAACCCTCATGTTATCACATCTGTGCTAACCATGGTAGCAATGTTACCGCTGATTGGCACAACTATAACAGAATTGTATTTGTCTGTCCTCTTTAGTACCCACCCAGTTGAAGGCTTGACGCACGCTGACTATGGCAGGAAACCTCTGGGTGCAGTAGTAAGTTAACGGTTTGATACTGAATCAATGCCAAGCTTTGTCTCAATTGTGACAAAGCACTGGCGATTTCCCATATCAGACCTCAGTCTCTGCTGCTTGCCTTTCCACAAGACACTCATATGTTATGGTTTATAATTTATTGGGGTTAGATAGCCTCGGAAGGATAGTTGAATGGTGTCGGCTTGATTAGGATGAGAGGGGACTGTAGATCGGAGAAGAGAACTTGAGAAATTATACTTAAATCAGATTCATTGTTAAGCCTCCTTCATAGAGATACAATCCATCCTTATGAAGCAATTTAACTCTTAAGAAACTCAACCTAACCTTATCTCTGTTAACTATAAACCTAATGGCTCCAACAGTACCACATGAATACTGCTCATAGGTGTTGTTTGTCTTAGGTTGGTCCTTAGTCTCTGTTGTCGATTTTTGATAACAGTAGACGTAGTATATGCAGTTTTTTTAACTCAAAGTCTTATAGGATCTTCTCCTATTACACCCCAATTAGAGTCTATTTATAGCTATAGGGATAAGTGTTTACTAGCATTACATACATGTTTATAAGATTCACCCTTTGATATGGACATATTTAATGGTACAAGAGGGAATATACATAATTTATACTTAATTGTGCCAAGCCCACTATCTAGTCTTCATATGGGCTTTTTCTTAGAGTTTTCATAGGCTTTGTCAGCTGATAACTAGGCCAAAAACCTACTAGCAAAAAGCCCATGGGCCGACTGAAGGCCTCATGCTTGAATGCTAGTTGTGGGCTTCCGTGCCACTACCTAGCCCATCACCATGGGAGATGGACTGGTAGTAGGCTAGTAGCTACCCTCCAACAAGCCCCTCACGGATAAGGGTGACTACAAGTTTGACCGAAGCCGTGCTCCTTTAGCTGCCTAGTTCCTAGTCTTCGTATTTCTTCCACTGCCAATTGTTTTGGGCTTCAACTGTCCATTGCTTGCATGGCCTTGCGGCCGACCAGTTCTTTTGGTGTTTCATCACGCTTGAATTTTCCTCTTTGACCTAGCCTTTTTCTTCGAGTTGGGTGGTTTCTTCGGACCGGGTTGTCTGTTCGATCTAGGTTGCCCCCGTTAGCCCCCTTCAGTCAATCTTGTGCTGCTAAGGAAAAAGACAAAAGGATGGAGTCATCGCGATTCACTCACTCCACCCCTTTTCACCATCTTCTGCCTTTTCAAGGGAAAGGAAAGGATAGAGTGTTCACAATTCGCTCACTTTATCCCCTTCGCCATTTTCTAGCTTTCCATGGAAAAGAAAAGGATGGAGTGTTCGCAATTCACTTGTTTCACCCCCATTCGCCGTAGTCTGGCTTCTCAAGGAAAAGAAAAGGATGGAGCGTTCGCAATTTGCTTACTTCACCCCCGCTTTGCCATCTTCTTTCTTTTCCTGTAATAGAAAACAAGGATGGAGTGTTTGCAATTCACTCGCTTCACACACCCCCCCCCCCCCCGCCGCTTCACCATCTTCTGGCTTTTCAAGGGAAAGAAAAGGATAGGGTGTTCGCAATTTGCTCACTTCACCCCCTTCGCCATCGTCTAGTTTTTATTCCTTATTATTTTTATTTGGTTTTTTTAGCATTAATTTTGCTTCTCAACTATCGTGCCATTTGCGCTTCCCAGTTTTACTAGGCTTTGATTATTGTGACATACGTGATAGCTCGCAATTGGCTATTAGTTCACCTTTCGCTAAGATACACGGCATGTCATGATTGACCATCGCTTGATTTTCACCCCCTATATATATCCCCTAGGAGAGGGGGGTAAAACCACCTTGCCTTCATTTGCACCTGCGCTAATGTTTTGTAGGATTTGCTATGCTTCTTGCACTTAGCACACTCACATTCACCTGATTCACACACTTCACCCCTTCCAACTCTTCTCCTTCTTCACTCCCATGGCTTTGCATAAACCTTCTTTGGTTGCGCACACCAGTTCAAATCTAAGCACGTGGTCGAAGGCTTTTCTAGTATCCTAGGGAAGTCAACCATTGAAGATGTCGACCTCGCCAAGATGGTCAAAGTGGGGATTCTCGTTGTGGAGCAAGTGATGGCAGCACATGATGATGAAGTCCCTATGCCGCACGATGACAAAACCATCATCCTAGTAACGTATTTTGATGCTAGGCTTCGGTTCTCGTGCTCCAACTTCCTTTCGCATGCCCTTGTGGCATTCTACCTAGAGTTATTGCAAGTCAGCCCAAGTGCCATCGTCCGAGTGGTAGTGTTCTAGTGGATATGCTAGATGCTTGAGTTTGAGCCGTTCACTAACCTCTCCACCATGATCCACGCAGCCAGGAATTACTCCAAGACCATCAACACACCAACAAAGCCAAAGAAGATAGTCTTCAGCATGGTGAATTTCACCACCTATTGAGATAGTGCCGACCTCTAGCCGATGCACGCGATGATTTCGAGGTGGAACCAGGACTGGATGAACAAGTGGTTTTACCACAAGGTCCCCACGACATCGACACAATGGAGTTTAAGGCCCCTCGCTCTAGCCACAACATCCTCGCCCATGATTCCTAGACAAAGGTGGCTTTGACTGGCCAGCACAAAGCCTAGAATGTCTTACTTCGCTAGCTCTATAGAGGCTTTAGCGTCTGCAATCTAGTTGAGGAGTTCCTAATGCTAGTCATTCAGCCGCTAGTGGCCTCCTAGGAGAAATTCTTCGATCTTCCCATGATCATCATACTAGCCAAAAGGCCAAATGGTAAGCTTCCATGGTCTTCACTACTCACTTTCTTTTTCACCCCTTGTTCGCCTATTGACTTGTCTTTTTTCTTTCACTTTGTAGACTTGAGCCTTAGCAAAGCCAAATTGCAAGCCAAGAAATTGATAGGCCCCTCACTACCAAGGAGTATGGTGAAATACTTCACTTCCAGCAGGAGGGAAGAGTGTACTATGTATGCCTTAGGCTACGCCAAGAATTCCTTGCTAGGGATAACCCTAGCAAGGTCAGGGACGGTGAAGCCACTGGTACCACCTCGAAGAAAAGAAAATAGCTTGCGAGCTCCACTAGCACGCTCAGCGTGGAATGCCACGAGGCCTCTTCGATCCGCAATGCTCTCTGTTGATGATGACGGGGATGACAATGATGAAGAAGAAAACATCAAAGTCGATGCTGCCACTGCTAATAGCTCCGAAGACCTGATAGCTATTCAATAGCTAAAGTAGTCAAGGGACTATACCCCTAGCCCCGGCACCACACATTTCCTTCACCCTAGGAACACGGGGACCAGCCCTTCGCCGACCCACAATGCGATAGCTTTGACTAGCAGGGCTAGCCTTCATTCATATTACGAATATTTGGAGCGACAACGAGTCCTCACCTCCAGCATGCGTAAATCCAACATTGGACTTAGGCGAAGTCATTGAGCTGTCCACAACCCTCGCTGACCAAAGTGATGGACGTCTCCACGGGCGAGGTTGAAGGGATTGACTCTTCGTTGCTAGAGCCCCTAGCCCCTGTCGTTGGTGGTGGGCCATTGGATCTACTCTGGCCAACACTGTAGTTGGTTCTACTGTAGCCACCTCCACTTCGAAAATGTCCTTCCGGTGGCAAAGTTCATGCCAGAGGACTTCATGACTCACGACAATCTTAAGCCCTTCATTGGGGGTCTCACTGGCCTTGTCTCCAACCCCGAGATCCATCGGGTTGTTAAAGAGAACTTTGACTTGGATGACACTCGTCTAGCTATGTGGGGCTTGCTCGCCCGAGTAAGTGTTTCATATTTTTTTGTTTTCTCTTTATGCCAAATTTTGCCTTCACCCTTTTCTTTACTTGTATTTTTACCAAGCGCTTTCCTTTTACTATCATATCACCCACATGGCTCACAAGCAGCTTGACAGCCTCAAGGCCAGTAGGCACAAAGCTACCAAAACATCAAGAAAGCTGGCCGATGTTTAAGTCTTGCTTAGGGATGCCCTACGGAATGTGCAGGCTAACGCGGTGAAGTTCACAGAAGAGAAGGAAGCTCTCCACACTCGGCTACAACAATCCAATGGTGAAGTAGAGCAGTTCAAGGTCACACATGCTAAATCATCTTCCTTTGACACCTGCTTGTGCGATGTATCGAAGAAGGCTAGGTGATCCATTCAACTTGCTTTGGCTATCATGGGGGCGAAGCCCGCACCGCTTCCTGAGAAGGACTCTTGCACCAAGGCATTCTATAAATGGGTGGCCAAAGTTGATGGCATTGGGATGTACGTAGCCAAGTCCTTCAATGATTGTTGTGCTCGATGGCATAGGTTCGATTTGCTATCCACTCATAGGAAGAGTGGATGCAACCATCTCCCCCTTCTACCAATTGCGCTCTCCAACAACCTCTTGTTGGAGAATGACACTGTGTAGCCTCACATCCATTCCTTTCACTGGGGGTGGTGGACGAAAGAGTGCCGCAAGCTCATGGTAGATCACCTCCAAGAGGTCTTGGTCTAGCAAGAGGCTATAGAATTTAAAGTTGCTACTGCTACCAAACCCGATTACGCCGAAACCCACTAGGACGAGCCAAACCAAGAGGTGTGAGGTCATTATAAGTTTAGCTATCTTTAGCTTTCGCTTTAGGCCTTCACACTTTTTTCATTGGCTTTTCTCTCGTGTAAGGATTTTGTAAGGTGTTTCGGCCACCCTCCTTATAAATGAGAAGTTGAAGATTTGTCTATCTTCTTTACCATGCTGTGATGTTTATGTTTTGCCCATCGAGGTTCAATTATCTTTGAACCCCTTCAAGCTTTAAGAGCTTAGCATATCGACCTTTCGGCAAGACTTTCCACTTATGTTCAAAAACCTAGATAAATGGCTGCTGTTATTTAGTTCATATAGTTGCCATGTGGCTTCACCAAAACTAGGACTATGACCTAAACGAATTTGGCCATAACGACTTCCTTTGCCAAAAGGAAATGGCTAGTTCTAGCGGAGTTTTAAAGTTTCTTCCCAATAGCTCGAGCTGGCACAAAGGCGGGGTACTGTGGAGTCAGTCATCCCTCTTCGCATGTTCTTTGACGCTAAAAGCGAATCTAAGAGCAGCGAAGACGAAGATGTTTTTGACTATAGTTTTTGTACTCCTAGTCCTTCTACGAGTTATATTGAGTATGTGGACTCTAGTTCGTCTGCCCCTTTGGACTCTAGTGATGCCAAAGATTTTTATGACGAAGGGAGGAATAGCCCCCCAGACGTCATTTTCTTATAAGTATTCATGCAATGCATGTTGTACTTGCTTTATGTACTTCATACTTGTTGTACTTGTGTTTCAAATGACTTGCTCTTCATCTCCTAAAAGACTCATAGTTTTTGACAAGTTCACATTTAATAGCGAATAGATTTGCTTTGTCTTCTTTGTTCGTTGGCTTGACTCATGCATTGTAACGATTATACCTTTGGCATAAGATTTGGCAATGTTGAAGCGTTATCTCCATGTCTAGTTGAACGATACTTCGATCAATCTGCTTCCCCCATTTTGATAGAACATTGATCACACGGTGTCTTTACAGGTCGTTTGCAAAATGAAAACAATTGACACAACAATTTTTATACTAGATTAGGCCTCCTATGTGGATAATAACCCTACTCTAGTTTTTTTAGTATAGTGCCGAAGGCTTACACTGTATATATATTACACACCACTCTTTGGTGGCCCAAATGTAAAAATGCTTAAGGGAGGTTGCATTCCAATAGTGGTCCAATTTTTTGCCACCTAGGGTTACTACCCTATAAGCACCTTGCCTGGCTCTGTATGTCACTAAGTATGGTCCTTCCCACTTTGAACCCAACTTCCCAACTGCAAGTGGATTTGTCTTCTTTTTAGGATGAAGTGCCCTGGTAAAGTTTCTTTTGGCTGAACTTTCTTCTTGTATGTTGCTGTAGTGGAGCTGGTATACTTCACCATAGATTCGAGCACTTCAACCCTCAAGCTCTCAAGTAGCTCAAGATTTATCTCTCGGTTGATTTGTTCTTCACTTGATAGCACTGCCCTTAGGGAGTTCTCTTCCAACTCACTTGAAGTCATGGTCTCTTTGCTATAAACAAACCTGAATGAGCTAAACCTGGTAGGCCTTGATGTGGTTTAAAGTGCCATAGTACAAACAACATTTTGTCTGGTCACTTGCCCTTCGGCGTCTCATCCAGCCTTTTCTTGAGTGCTTTTAGGATTTTGCCATTCGCCCTCTCCACCGCTCCGTTGGACTGTGGGTGGGCTATAAACATGAAGTTTATTTGCATATTCAAGACTTCACACATGTCCTTGAACTTGGCTGAATCAAATTGCTTGCCATTGTCTGTCTCAATCACCTTCTGTATACCAAATTGGCAGATTATGTTCTTTCACATGAAACGTTGCACAACCGTTAAAGTAATGGTTGCTAATGGCTCAACCTTGATCCACCTAGAGAAGTATTCAATAGCTATAATGGCAAACTTGTAGCAATTTCTTAGTGGAGGGAATGGGCCTATGATGTCAAATCACCACCGGGTGAGAGGCCAAATAGGCTGGAGTGGCTACAAGTCATATGATGGGGCGTTTTCAGATCTACCATGGCACTGGCAACCTAGGCATTTTTGGATGTACTCTTTACAATCCCACATAATAGTGTTCCAATATATGCCCTGGTGAAGCACTATGGCTACTACTACCCTTGTCACTTGGTGCACCCCCACATTGGCCTTCATGTATCTCCATCATATCCTTGCCTTCGACATCTGACACACACCAAAGCAGGTGTTATAAGATGCCTATCTTGTATAGCTTCCATTGACCAAGGTGTATTTCCATGCCCTTTCTTGAAGTTTATGCACTTTCGCCTCCCCCCTGGCAATACTCCTTTTAAGTTGTACTTCATGAAGGGGGCTCTCCACTCTTAGCCCAATTCTCCTGGCTAGTCAATCTCCATCACTTTAGCCTGGTCCTCTTCAAGCTCCGTACTCAGGGTGCACAGAACTTTAAAGAAAACTCCTAGGAAGAATGCCCCCCCCATGGTGACAGTCTTCATCAATGTATTAGCTTCGGTATTATCACCCCACAAGTGGTGTTGCACTGTAATACCAACAAAGGCTTTTTCCATTTCTTGGACTTCTTCTAAGTACCTTGCCATGCCCTCATCCTTGGATTTTAAACTTTTATCAACATAACATGTCACTAACTTGGAGTCGGTCATGACCAGCAACCTCTTCACCCCTAAGGCCTTCACCTTTCTCAACCCCAATAGGAAACTACAATCTCACCACATATCTCACGGCCATGCTGCTGGACAAATATAGCATTGCTGTAGCCCCTACTATCATGTGCAACTAGGACCCGTCGAAGTATATAGTCCAAAGCTCTTCACGTGACTTAGTCTGAGTCTGTCCTAGTAAAGTCCACTCAATGATGAAGTCCACTAAGACTTGAGACATGATTGTGGCTCTTACTATAAAATGCAAGCCAAATAGGGAGAGCTCGGCTGCCTACTTGCTCAACCAACCTGTTTCTTCTTTGTTACAAAGCACTTCACAAATTGGGAACTACAAGGGCACCATTATCTTGCGTGGTTAGAAGTAATGTCTAATCTTTCACGACGCCACCAAAAAGGCATATACTATCTTCTTCACCTCTGTATACCTTGTCTTGGCCTCTTGAAGGGCCTCGGACACAAACTAGATGGGTTGCTACAAATTTTCCTCTTCTTTCACCAGGGCAATGTGAACAGCGACTCAAGAAGCTACTAGGTAAAACAATAGCTCTTTGTCCTTTTTGGGCTTGCTAGCTCCGACACCTCTTGCAATTATGCTTTGAGGCTTTAAAAAACCTCTTGGCACTCTGCCATCCATTGGAAATTGTCCGCCCCCCTCAATATCTTGAAGAAAGGTACTAATTTCTCTATCAAGTGAACCATGAATTGGCTAAGAGCTGCAATTCACCTCATTAGGCACTGTACTTCTCTGGGTGTCTTCGGTGGTTGCATTTGCCGTATTGTTTCAATTTTCTCTAGGTTAGCTTCTAAGCCCCATTCAAACACCAAGAATCTTAGAAACTTGCCCACTCGTACCCCAAAAACACACTTCTCCTGGTTTAGCTTCAGATGGCTTGTCATAGGTTGTCAATGGTTTCTTGCAGATCTTGAGTGTGACTGGTCACTTTTTGCCTTTTGACCACTATGTTGTCAACATATGATTCAACATTGTGACCTATCTACTCCTTAAGCATCTTGTACACCAGCCTAGTAAAAGATGCTTTCATGTTCTTGAGCCCAAAGGGCATTCTGATAAAACAGAACAAACCAAAGGGTGCGATGAAAGATGTTTTCTCTTCATCTTCTGCTAGCATGAAGACTTGGTGATAGCCTAAGTAGGCATCTAGGAAACTCATTACTTCACACATGACCATTGAGTTAATAAGCTAGTCAATTCTTGGCAATGGGAAGTTGTCCTTCAAGCATGCCTTGTTTAAGTTGGTAAAGTCTATATATATTTGCCTTCTTGATGAGCACAAATATAACTAGCTATTCTGGGTGCTAAACTTCTCTTATGACATGGTCGTGAAGTAGTTTCTCCCGCTCTACCTTGGCCACTTCATGGTGATCCACCAACATCCAGCAAAGCTTTGCTTACATGGTCTTGCCATAGGCTTCACCTCTAGGGGATGGTCGATCAGGGTTTGGCTTACTCCCTGTAGTTCTTCAGAACCCCAAGTAAAGACATCAAGGTTTTTCTTGATAATTCGCAAGATGCTTGCTACTAGGTCAACTTGCCCCCTATGGACACCATTTTTGATGGATTGTCTAGGTCAACTTGGTACTTGTTTACGCCTTATTGCAAGGATGGCTTCACCTTGTAGGTTACCTTCGGCACTCCATCCCATCTTGGCTGGACGTCGTGGACTTCACCTGGTACTTTGGTCACCCGAAGGACTTGTCTTATGGAAGCTTGGTTCCCCCGTACTGCAATGATTCCTTGGGCACCCAGAATTTTCATGCACAAGTAGTTGTGACCCACCGCTCCAACCTTCTTTAGCATTGCGTGGCCGAAGATGGTGTTGTAGTGGTACGAGATGTCAACGACATCGAAGGAGATCCACTTTTTCCTCTCGTTCTAGTCTTCACCAAAAATCACTTGCAAGGGTATTTGGCCTAGAGCTCACATTGGTGCCCCGCCGAAGCATTAAAGAGGCATCGATGCCAGCTGTAGCGTGTCTGGAGAAATGCTTATCAGTCAAAAAGCACTTGCGAAGATGATGTACATCGAATTGCCCCCATCCACCAGTATGCAGTGTACTTCGCAACCAACAATGTCGGTGAAGATCACTAGGAGGTCTTGGTGTAGGAAAAAGATGCCATTCACATTGTCTTATCCGAAGTAGATTGGAGTGGTCAAAATCAATGGCTGTGAAGTCTGCGAAGATATTGCAATGTGGTTTACTACTCTTTCATGCGTTTTCTTCTAGTGCTTCGATGCTAAGTCTTGTGCAAAACCACCCGTGATGACCACAATCACCCTTGTGGTGCTGTCCACCCCACTTCGACTTGCAGCTGCCTTAGTGCTTCTTATTGGTTTGGAGCTTCATCACCTACCATAGGCGATGCAACTCTCTGCTGCCACTAGACTAGTTGTTGAATGTTTCAATACTACTCTATGGAGTGTATGGACTTGCCATGGAATATGCGGTACTTTTTTTTCTTTCCTTGGCGTCTTTCATGCTGATGGCTAATTCGCATGATAATTTTTGCATAGCTCATGTACTTCTTTGACCATCATTACTTGTTTGTCTTTGATGCTTCGAAATTGCTTCCATGTCAAGTGCTAACGCTTCTACACTAGCGCATGCACAGTATGCTACATATCATTTGCCATCAGCACTATTGCTAGATTGGCATTTTGTGCGATTAGCACTTTGAGCTCAGCCTACATCTTGTTCCTTTGCTTGATATCTTCTTTGCCCTAGGAGTAGTCATCAATAATCTTAAATAGCTCATCTATGGTTTTTGGCTGACGCCTTCTTATCTTTTAGGTCAATGGGCCCATACAAAGGCTAGCGGAAGTTGCATTAATCACTGAGGTTTTTGTGATGTCGTGAACTTGGCACCTGTCGCCGCCAAAAATCCCACGACCGGGGAGGGACGGCGGCTCGGTCACGTGAAGACCTGGGAGGTACGCTTACCTCCAGTGCAGGTCCTTAAACCACGAGGTTCACGAGCGTGCCAGTCAATTTGACCCTGTAATTGACAAGGAAGTGAGACAAGCGAGTCCGATACAGGCGCTCGCTATCGGCTGGCTGCCGATAGGATCAGGATGCTCTTCGATCGGTTGGGGAGCCGATGTGGACTGGTGTTAACGAGGGATCGACCGCAGAGCCGATGGAGAAACCAGGGTATGCTCAGAGGATATCGAGGCGCACGGGATCCCTCCGGACAGCCGAACAGAGATTCATCGGCTGGAAAAATCGATGAAGACGCATGCGGCCTAGGCAAGGAATAGTATAAGAAGGCACAGGCTGTAAAGCCGATGCCGCTCCGGATATGATAGCACGAGACCCGTCGCCCACTATGGCAGCGCCATCAACATCGAACCTCGAAGATCGAACCTAACCAAGACAGTACGAGGCCGGGGCCAGCGGCGATGATACGGAGGACGTCGGATCGGCTATACCGTAGCAAGGATAGGAATGAACCCATCGTCTAGCTGAGCCGATGAGGAGATGCCTCTCTGAAGGCGGGTGCGCATCAGCTGGGGAACCGATACGTTTGGCGTTATGTGTCGAGGGACGCCTCTAAAGGCTAATGTGTATCAGCCGAGAGGCCGATGTGCTGGGCATGAAGCTCAGAGCATGGATAACTCATCGGCTAGCACTCTGATGATACGCTGTGCAGAAGACTATAGGACTGAAGCTCGATCTACCGTCGACAGCCCCATAGGTCGGACCTAACCGATGCAGCATGAAACTGACGATGGCAGAGGGAGCTTATCGGGCCGATAGGTCCAGCACAGACATGATGCAATACGTCTGATCGGCCTAAGAGGTCGGACCTAACCGATGCAGCCTCAGACAGAGCAGGACATATTGGGATGGTGGCGGGACTTATCTCTTCACCGGAGATCAGACTTAACCGATGCTACCCCGCGTCGAGAGCCACAACCCATCGGTAAAACCTAAATGAACTAGGGTGACGATGCACCGAGATTGTATATTGATCGAGAGATATCTTATATGTTTCCAGGGGGACTATATTTATACCCTAGATTTGCAGACAGAGTCTGACGCGTCTACGACCATCGGACATTATTTCCTAGTAAGAACAAAGGAAAATATTCCTAAAGAAGTTAACTAACATCCTGCCATGGAGTCTACGGCTCTTCCGCAAACCCGGTTTCATCTAAATAATCTTCCAATTTGTAACCGAGTCTTCCTTCACTACAACCTGATCGGCTTCTCCACTATAGCTATCAGACCTTCCTTTAGTCAAGCCGATCCTTTTCCTTCCTTTCCTCGGGCTTCTCGAACCTGATTCCGATTGGACAATCTCCTGTCTTCAAGCCGATCTAATCTTCTACTAATTTGATCGGCTTTTCTACAGTTCCGATCGGCTTTGTCTCAGTATCTCCATCGGTCGATGACTGCATTAAACTCTCCATTGGACCTCTCAGCCGATCGGCTTTAGCACTATCGGATCTCTCAGCTGATCGGCTTTAGCACCATCGGATCATCTAGATTTTGGCGTTAACAGCACCTTGCATGGGAGAACCGATGAGCAAACTCTCAGATGAATGCATTCAGCCTTTGCCACATTCTAAAGAGCATTGTTGTGTCTTGGCTCTTGAAAGGTTTCACAAAAGTTAGTGATGAAAACATTCCTCAATTGCTCCCATGAGTATATGCTGCCATGGGGGAGATTAAAGTAACATGACCTAGCATATCCCTTAAGGGCAAGGTGCACAACCTTCACCTTGGTGTTTTCGTCCCCATGCACCACTTCGATTGCTGATTCATAGACGAAAACGAATTTGCTAGGGTTAGAGTTGCTTCCGTATTTGGATGATGGACGGGTTCTTGAATGGTAGGGGATTGGGTAGCTCTAACTACCAAAACTCAATGGTGATTTCTTTTCACCCGATCCTTCGAGAGGAGAAACCTGTAGATTCATGTGAGGGGTGCGAAAACCCATAGCCTCTTATAGGAGATCAAAAGGCTAAGGTTGGGGGACGGCTAGGGCAGAGTTTAAGAACCCAGTGCAGCACTTGGTCCTTGCCGCAGCCACACTACCTAGCTACAATAATGCTTGGAAATATGCTTGTGCCATCATCATCTGACTGGGTAGGGGCACTTGTGTCGAAGAGGTTGGGTGGTTGGGCGATGGTGGTTGCGATGGCTGCACTTGTACAGCTCTCACTAAAGCATCTTGAGCTTGAGAATGATGGGGTGTGCCTTAAGCTCTCACATTAGCTACATGGCCTTGCATTTGCATAGCAGTGACCTTTTCTTGCATACCCTATTGTTGTTGCTACATTTTCCAAAGCATGTATTGGAGTTTTGCCACATCTTGTCTCGTTGCCTCATACTACACTATGGCACCCTGATTATTTTGCTTGACCCAGCCATCGCGACTTCCATCAAAACCCTGCCACCTCCTTGGCCTTGGTGGGGGACTTTGTTGTACTATACGTGTTGGCTACCTCCTTTATTTGCTCTAGCTTAGGGACTTCTTCGGCTATTTGGCACTCCTCTTAGGTCCCTACGACCTCTTCAACTCCTAACTCTCTTGCTTCACCTCTTGAGCTCAGCATGGTTTTACCCTCCTCCAAAACATCATCGACTAGTCCATCGACCTGTGCCACAGCTTTGATTGCTTGACTTGGTGCAACTTTGAACTATGTCTCAACTTTGGCTCCGAATTCCCACACACTCTTTGACTCTTTGCTACTCGTGTAGTATCTTGGGATGGTTCTCTTCCTTGTCAATTTTTGCTTCGGTGGCATGTGGCCTCGCCACAAGCAGTTGGGTTCCCCACGGTTGGCACTAACTGTTGTCGAACTGGACAATAGTACATCTAGTAGTATGTGGAACTTTTCTAACTCATAGTCTTATAGGATTCTCTACTATTATAGCCTCCTTAGGGTCTATATATAGCCTTAGGGATGAGTGTTTATTTGGATTACATGTATGTTTACTACATAAATCCTTTGATAGGGACATATTCAGGGTACAAAAGGAAATATACATGGTTTAGACTTAATTGGGCCTAGCCCATTATCTAGCCTTCATATGGGCCTTCCCTTGGAGTTTCCATGAGCACAGTTGGCTAATACCTAGACCAAAAGCATGCTGGCCGAAGGCCCATGGGCCAGCCAAAAGCCTAATGCCTAGAGGTTTGTTGTGAGCTTATGGGCCGTTATCTAGCCCATGGCCGTGAAAGATGGGTCAATAACTACCCTCCAACAATCTCCTAGCCCAAAGCCCATAACACTACACCTTCCTTTCGAGTAGCTCATCCTCCAACTGTAGCCTAATCTAGAGTTGTAGGCCTAAACGACTCGCTAAACAAATCCAAGCAAGACGTTGACTTAAGCCTTTTACATCTCAGTTTACTATATTACTATAAACTAAGTAGATAAGTAATGCTAAGATTATGATAAATCGCCAAGCTACCTTGTTGTCGGGTTTAGGTAGACCCCATACAGGAGTCCTTAAAGAAAGCACAGCTCCACCCAATGCCCATATCCTAAAGGTCCAATGTGGCCTACTTGATAATGACCCTAATCTATATGGCTATTTGTTAATGCCAAAATTTGGAAAGATTGTATAAAAGATCGACTTAAGTAAATAAGAGTCCGGTTACTACAGGGAGGAAGCTGATCGAATGAAGCAGGGAAAGATTCGGTCCAAGATTAGAAGGTTATCCAAATGAGACGAGTTTGAGGAGGAGCCATAGGATTCACGGCAAGGTATTCTATTTATCTAAATCGTGTCTTATATGGATAGGAAAATTTAGTTAGTTTAGTTAACTTGCTTAGAGATATTTTCCTTTATTTTTGTTAGGATATAACGTCCGATGGTTGTTGTAAACGCGTCGGACTTTGTAAACCCAGGGTATAAAAATAGACCCCCTGGAAACATGTATAGATATCCTTCGATCAATACAACTTCGGTGCATCGTCACCCTAGTTCATCTAGGTTTTTACCGGTGGGGTCTGGCTCTCGATGTGAGGCTGCATTAATTAACTTCGATCTCCGGCGTAGGGGTAAGTCCCGCCACTATCTCGATATGTCTCGCTCTGTCTAAGACTGTATCGGTTAGGTTTGACCTCTTAGGCCGATCGGATGTATCGCATCACGTCCATGCAGGGTCTATTGGCCTATCAAGCACTCTCTGCCATCGTTGGTCTCGTGCTGCATCCGTTAGGTTCGACCTACGAGGCTACTGATGGTAGAATGAGCTTTAGGCCTTAGGTCTCTGTACGGCGTTTCATCGGAGTGTTAACCGATGAGTTATCTATATCTTGAGCATCATGCCCAAAGTATCGGCTTCTCGGTCGATACGTACTAGTTTTCAGAGACTTCCCTTGAGCGCTACGCCAAGTGCATTGGCCTTCTAGCCGATGCGCGCCTATCTTTAGAGATACGTCCACTCATCGGCTCAGCTAACCGATGGTTTTGCTTCGTCCTTACTTCAGCACATCCGATCCGATGTCCACCGTCCCGTTGCCGTTGGCCTTGGTCTCGTATTATCTCGGTTAGATTCGATCTTCAAGATTCGGCGCTAGCGGCGTCGTCACGGCGGGTGACAGGTCTCATGTTACCATATCCGGAGCAACATTGGCTTTGCAGCCGGTGTCTTTTATACGATTCCTTGCCAGTTCGCATATACCTTCATCGGCTTTACAGCCGATGAACGACCACTACAGCTTCTGTCGACTATCAGGAGGGATCTCATGCACTTTGCTATTCTCTAAATACACTCCGGTGCCTCCATCGACTCTACAGCTGATGGATCAGGATTTCGCTTTCATTACACCTAGAGCCATCATATCCTTCGCCGACATCCGCCTACGCATTCATTAGCTCCCTAGCCGATGGAAGAGCATCCTGATTCCTATTGGTGATCGGCCGATAGCAGGAGCCATCCGGACGCGATCGATGACTAACTCGATCCTATTGGCAGCCAGCCGATAGCGAGGGCTTATATCGACTCGTCGTTCGACTGATCTTTTCGCCTCACCTCCTTGTCAATTGCAAGGTCAAATTGACTGGCATGCCCGCACCCACACCGTCACACCAGAGCCGAGCGAAACCCATGGCCCCCCAGCGCGTGTACCTCGAGTCACAGAGAGAAGCCGACCGACCTGTACTGGAGTTAAGCAGACTTGCCAGGCGTCGACGTGTTCGTGCCGGCCGCGCGGGATCCTCAAGCTTTTTTCCAGTCAAGTGACGAGAAGTTGTCAATCTGATACGAAATGTAAAAAAAATGCCATTAACCTGTGCAACTGCATGGACTAGATATTAGGAAAACAAAATGTTTGTTTTACTTTTTACTGTAAATAAATTCAGCAAATTATGGTTATATCTGTAATTACTATTTTAGCTTCTGGCATGATTTTTCTTAGAAACTTAATTCACTTTTTTTTTCATTTTATTTGTAATCATGCATTCCAGAAATTAAATTTTTCATTTGTTTTAATTTTTACTTGCCTTAAACTCAAATCTGTTTCATCACTAAATTGTTATTTGGGACACAATTTTAATGTTCAGCATGCAAGAATTCTTTTTTTGATTTTATTTCTGAATATAGCTTTTATGTGAGATCAAGTGTGTATGGCATCAATTTTTGAACTTTTACTCTCAGTTTAATAATTATATATCTTATCCACTTGATTGGGCAGCTTAAAAGTACATGTCTTATCGCTTTACTATTTTTTTACAAGGTGCTTTAATAATAATATACATATATACATGTAATGAAGTGTTCATAATTTTATTTTATTGTTGAATTTACGTTTTCAAGTAAAATTTGGACGGTTCTCATTAGTTGATTTAAACCCTTAGTATTAGATGGTCCAGAGAAGTAATATATCATATTTTTTTCACCTAATGTATATGCCACCATGTAATGCTGGAAATATAATTGTATAATTATTCTCTGCATATAATTAGATATATAGACAAAAACGATTTTGATAGTTAATATACTTTTACCAAAAATATGGAGCGACTTCCTAAAATTTATTCCTGTTGGTTACTCTACTCTGTTACATAAAAATGTGTAATTATTATAAAAATTAAGCGTTATGCATGTTAGCTAGCATGAGCGTCTGTTGTGCAACTACCCAACCGAATAACCTTGAATATTGTAAATTTTGTGCAGAGCTGTATGTACAATGTGCATTCCTAAATATGAAAGAAAGGGTCGCATGCATCTTTTTGTTTGATTTCGACATTGTTTGGTCACTGTATTAGCACGTATTATAATCCAATTAGAACTCTTGGTACATGGCTAGGACATTAATCTATATGGTATTTCAATTCAATGGGAACTCTTCCCTTCTGGTATGGCTAGCTAGTATGTAGTTGTGTAGGACTGCCGATTTGTGATGTTTAAGATTTAATCCAAACCATCGATTTATTGCATTATGAAGTTTGGATGGTCAAGTTCATCTATTTTTTTCAGTTTAATATGAGAATTTCTAACCTCTCTACCTGCTAGGATTAATGTGACACGTCTACTAAAGTCTCCAATTAGTATATATAAAGACTTGTTCTAGAATTATTCTAAGTAAAACATGTTTATATATGATCATTGAATTTCAAAAAGAGTAAATTGTAGTTTGCACCAAGTAAAATACATCGTACTTTTACTTTACACCAGGGTATATCAAAATAAAATTAACTTTGCACTAGGTTTTATCATATAATTGGAAGGAAATCTTGTAAAACATGATTCTTGAATTTATACCATGTCTGACCAAATTTCTTTTGATTTTTATGTAATTTAATTAAATTTTCATAGGTTTATCAATATATTCTAGTGTTATGTAAAACTTATTTTAATACAACATGATGCAAAGTTGTGCAAAACCTGGTATAAAATAAAATATGGTGTATTACCTGATGTAAAGTGCAATTTATTGTTTTAAAAATCCATGTATTTTAATAATATGTGAATTATATATTATAAAAGTATTTCCCATGGTGAATATAAAAATATAAATCTTACGATTTTAAACTGTATTAGTTTAAATGAAATAATAATCCAAAATTAAAATGTTTGACTTTGAAATGAAGTACTGAAAAATGTTGGCCTCGCAAAAGAAATAAAAATGCCAGCCATGCGCATAATTTATACAATCAAGTACTCCTAGACTGGCAGCCTGGGCACACAACAACTGTCCGGGAGTGGCTGAACACGGTAGTTCTGCAAATACAAACTTTTTTAAGTCAAACTTTTTTGTTTATAGAAAAATATATTAATATTTTTCAGAAAAAATAAATATACTATTGAATTATATATTTAATGTTAAATTTAATAAAACTAATTTGATAATATAGATATTGCTACATTCCTATATAAATTTGATTTGACATAAAAAATTGACTTCAAAGTTTTATGTAATATGATACGGAGGAATAATCAACTATACACAACGATAACGATGTTTGCTTTCTTGCTTCATCTACTACAGATAAATTCTTCTAACTTGTGTTACAAAATCATTAGTCAGCGCGAGCTCGATGTTAACTTAGTTTGAATAAGCTCCTCTACTACCTTTGCCATAGTTGGTCCTTCATCTACGTCTTCTTTGAGACACCGGACCGCCACCGCGGCGATCCTGTCAAGACACTCCATGCAACGACGAGATCGAGCAACATCGCCATCACAAACCCAGACGTCCCTGTCGTACATCCTCCTTCCGTTGCCCTCCTCCTTGCAGGCCTTCAGGAAGTCCACGGGGAGGCTGCCGTTGTCGCCATACCTGGCTGTCTTCCTTGTGACGAGCTCCAGGAGCACCACGCCGAAGCTGTACACGTCGCTCTTCTCCGTGAATCGGCCCGTATTGATGTACACGGGATGTAAGTCATGTCCCCCTTGACGCACCAGCTGGCTTTCCTCGCGATGGACACGAGCTTGGACGACCCGAAGTCAGACACCTTAGGCGTGAGGTTGTCGCCGAGGAGGATGTCGACGGACTTGACGTCGCCGTGCACCAGGCACAGGCCGCCGTGGGAGTGCATGTAGGCGAGGGCACTGGCGGAGCCGATGGAGATGTCAGGCGCGCCGGAAGCGGGAGCGCGCGTGGGGTGGCTGGGCCGGCGCCGCCGTGGCCGTGGAGCACTCCGTAGAGGCTCCCGTTGGAGACGTACTCGAAAACCAGCATGGGGACGTCCGTCTCCAGGCAGAAGCCGACGCGACGGACGATGTTCGCTTGGCTGATCTGGAACTGGACGGCGATCTCGTTCGCCAGCTCGTGGCCATCCTGCCATGGGTTGCTCTCGCCTTCGACGACGGAGGGCTTCACGGCGACGCGCAGGTTGTCGTCGGTGGTTCCCCGGTAGACCTTGCCGAAGGCGCCTCTCCCGATGGGGGTGTTGTAGTGGTTCGCCATCTTCTCCAGCGGCAGCTCCGTGTAGGTCTAGATGTTCACGAGCTTCTGTATTTCAACGCATTCGCCGCTGGCAGTGCTTGTGCACGAACCGTAGTAGGAGTTGCAGAAGAAGGATGGCCAAAGGGGGTGCTGCAAACACGTACGCATAGCCTGGATACAAATTAATTAAGACTCGCATTAGTGCCTCCGGTTCAAAATGGATGGTGTCCAAGTTTGTATGCAAACAAACCTTAAAATTTCAATCCTGACAAGTAGTCCAGTAGTCACTATATATAATGTACAGTACACTATATTATATACTTTTGTCTAGATTAAACATAAAAGTACCACAACACTGGAAACCCTAAGCAATTCGAGCTGAGCTAAAATCAGATGTTATTAACTTTGAAGTGTCAATTAATTTGAGGTATAAATTGGGTTATTGTTGTGCAGTGATCACTGCAACAAAATATCCTTGGGAAGGCGCTTTATTAGTAGCTTAGAGACATTATGAACTGTCCTTAGAGAGTTCTAGAGGCGTTTTAGAAAAACATTCTAGAGCATCTCCCTAAAGACTGATTCAAAATTTTTGGAGACGCTTAAGCGCCTCTATAAAATTAAAAACATATTAAGAGATGACTTTAGACAACTCTAACATATATAACTGTAGAAATATATACAGTAAGACTAAAATCCCAAATGTATATAAGAGAGATCAGGTCTATATATATAGACGCTAGCGGTCTAGTGGTCTAACACTCCTCGTAGTCACAGCGGGAGGGGAACAAACGCAGAGACTGGACTGAAAACTGGTGAACAAAGGCGTCAGCAGGCCTTTGGTCATTATATCGGCGAACTGGTGCGCCAACGGTATATAGAGCACCCGAACCTGTCCTAATGCGACCATGTCATGGACAAAATAGATATCGATTTCGATGTGCTTGGTGCGGCGATGATGAACCGGGTTGACGGTCATATAGACAGCACTGACATTGTCGTAGTAGACGACGGTCGTAGAGGAGAGGGGTGCATGGAGCTCTTGGAGAAGCTGACGAAGTCAGCAACACTCGGTGACGGCGTGGGCGACAACGTAGTACTCGGCTTCGGCGTTAGACTGTGACACTGTAGTCTGGCGTTTTGAGGACCAGAAGACTAGAGTATCACCGAGGAAGACGCAGTAGCCGGACGTAGAGCGTCGAAAGTCAGGGTAGCCTACCCAGTCCGCATCAGAGTACGCGGTGAAGGAGTCGATGGGGCTAGAGTTAAGGTGCAGCCCGCTGGAGAGCGTGCCCTTCACGTAGCGCAGGATGCATTTGAGCAGCGCAAGGTGAGGTTCGCACGGAGCATACATGAAGAGGCACACTTACTGGACAACGTACGTGAGGTCGGGCCGTGTGAGGGTGAGGTATTGGAGAGCCCTGGCAAGTTTCCGATACTGAGAGGGATCGGCAATGAGTGCGCCAACGGCAGCGGAGAGTTTGGCTCGAGTGTCGACCAGGGTGACCGTGGAGTGGCAATCGGCCATGCCCGCACGCTGGAGAAGATCGATGGCGTACTGGCGCTGGGAAAGAAAAAGCCCATGAGAGGAACGGGTAATGGAGATGCCTAGGAAGTGGTGGAGAGGACCAAGATCAGTCATGGTGAACTCAGAATGGAGTCGGGCCATGATCTGGTCTAGGAGAGATGTCGAAGACGCTATAAGGACAATGTCGTCGACATATAGAAGGAGATAGGCGGTAGCGTTGCCGATATGAAGAGTGAAAAGGGAGCTATTGGATGCAGAGGCCACGAAGTCGATGTGCCGAAGATAGGCAACAAAGCACTGGTACCAGGCACGAGGGCCTATTTAAAGCCATAGAGAGAACGTTGAAGAAGGCAGACATCGTCGGGACGAGAGGGGTCAATGAAGCATGCAGGCTGCTGGCAGTAGACCATTTCCGTCAAATGACCGTAAAGAAAGGCGTTCTTCACGTAAAGCTGATGGATCGGCCAGGAGTGCGAGGCAGCTAAAGTGAGGACGACCCAGATAGTGGCGGGTTTGACGACGGGACTGAAAGTCTCGTTGTAATTGATACCGGGGCATTAGGAGAAACCCCGAACTACCCATCATGCCTTGTGACAGGCAAGGCGCCAACGGCATGGAACTTATGTTTAAAAATCCACTTGCTGGTCACATTGTTGGCGCCGGGAGGACGGAGGACGAGGCACCAGGTCTCGTTGTCCATGAGAGCCTTGTAATCATCGGTCATGGTCGCGCGCCATTGAGGGTCGGCCAGGGCGGAGCGAGAAGTCACCAAGATAGGCGAGATAGAGCTGTGGATGGTGGAGAGCTCGTAGCGCTTGGTGGGGCGGAGAGACCCGATCTATGAGCGAGTGACCATATGAGAGGTGAAGGAAACGGGAGCCGATGGGAGTATGGTAGAGGTGGGGAGAACTGGTTGGGTGGGGGCATCATCGGCTCTAGATCGGCGGCTGTATGTGAGAGGAAAGGGGGGAAATAGATTGGCCTGAGCCAATGGAGTCGGATGGGCCGATCGGTCCGATGGGTCCATTGGAGATGGAGCAGCCGATAGGGAGGGAGGAGCCGATGGAAGTAAGGTGTCTGATGGAAAAAGAACAGGATCGGGCGAAGCCGATGTGAGTGGTGGGGCCAATGAGAGTCCGATGGGAGGGACATCAGACCAAATAATAGTGGGATAGCTAAAAGGTAAGTCCTCAGCAACGGCCGATGAGGGGGCCGATGGGGAGAATGGTGGAGGAGATCGAGACGGTACGGTGTTGGTGAGGAGGAAGTCGAGATCGCTAGAGGAGGATCTCGGATTAAGCAAACCAAAGGGAAAGCATGTCTCATCAAAGATGACATGACGAGAGATGATGACCTGTCGGGTGGAAAGGTCGAGACATCGGTATCCCTTATGAGATGAGGGATAACCGAGGAGAATGTAGGCGGTGGAGCAGAGAGCGAGTTTGTGGGAAGTAGTGATGGTGAGGTTTGGGTAGCAGAGGCACCCGAAGAAGTGAAGGTGGGAGTAGTCGGGCATCGTGTGGTAAAGAAGGGTGTATGGAACGTTGTGTTGAATGGAGAAGCACATGCGCAATTGAGGAGGTAAGTCACAGTGGTCAGAGCTTCTGCCCAATAAGTTACAGCTAAGTGGGCATGAAGTAGTATAGTGCGACTTTATGTTGTTGAGGGTGCGAAGGAGG
Organism: Oryza coarctata; assembly: GCA_030770085.1. Taxonomy (NCBI): domain Eukaryota; kingdom Viridiplantae; phylum Streptophyta; class Magnoliopsida; order Poales; family Poaceae; genus Oryza; species Oryza coarctata. The sequence goes on from CM061479.1 coordinate 4,786,192, forward strand.
CGCTCGGCTTTGCCGTTCTGGAGAGAGGTGTACGGGTAGGAGAGCCGTAGATGGATGCCCTGCGAGGTGAGGAAGGTTGTAATAGTATGGTTAACGAACTCTGTACCATTATCGGCTTGTAGAGACTTGTGGGGAGGTTGAATTAGGTAGAAACGTAGGTGGCGAAGTTAGTGAGGTGAGAGGCGACCTTGGATTTACTAATGAGCGGAAATGTCCAACAATAGTGTGTGTAATCGTCAAGTATGGCAAGAAAATACTGATTACCAGAGACACTTTTAACTGGAGAAGTCCATACATCACAATGTATAAGCTCAAACGGTCGTAAGGTACAAGAGAGAGAATTAGAAAAAGGCAGACACACATGTTTGCCAAGTTGACACGAGTGGCAAACTGTGGAGCTGCTGTGGGTACATCGGATGGAGGCACTGAGATGGAGGGTGGCGACAACGTCGAGGCCGGGGTAGCTGAGGCGAAGATGCCAGAGGTTGTTGGAGAGGGCGATGCTAGCGTGTGGAGTGGACGGCACAGCAGGAATGGTGTAGAGGTCTCCGCCACTATTGCAGTGAAGGATCTGTCGCCGGGTTGGGATATCCTTCATAGAGAAACCAGAAGCGTCAAATTCGATTGAGCAATTTTTGTCTTGTGTGAATTGACGAACAGATACAAGATTGTTAATAAAGGAAGGTATGATAAGAACATTGCGAAAGGGGAGTTTAGTGGTGAGTGTAGACAGAGAGGAGTCACCACGGTATTGGACAGGAAGAGAGTGGCCATTGTCGATGGTGACAAAGGGGAGGAAGAGGGGTGACAAGAACGGAGTATACTAGCCGATGCCGCTATGTGGGAGGATGCCCCAGAGTCCAGCACCCAAGGGTGCTATGGTTGGAGCGTCATCTAGTTAAGGGCGGCGATGAGGCCAGCCTAGTTCTAGGAGGAAATCGACTGGGTGGGTGGTGTCGGTAGCATCGGCTGAGACGGCAGAATAGGAGCCGATGTCAGGTGAGCCTGAGGATGGGTGCCGAGAACCCCTGGTTGCTATCCGATGGGGCTGCATGGCTGGGGCTGGGGTGCCCAGGGGTTGTAGCAGAGCCACGGACCCATGGGACCGGTAGGCTAGGCAGGGATTGAAGCAAGTCGTGATTGCATCAAACCCTGCCAGTTCTTGCCCTTGCCTTTGCCCTTACCTTTGTCAGTGCGGGCTGTGTTGCCATGGCTACTAGAACCGCGGGAGGGAGCGGTAACGCAGGATGCTCGGTAGCCATTATCGGCTGTGGCGAGGAGAGCGATGTGGGCCACGGTATTCTCGTTGTTGGCCAGACGGAGTTCTTTAAGAACTAACATGTCATGGGCCCGGGCAAACGACAGAAGGGGTATGGCATTGGTGATGTCGTCGGCGGTGAGTGAGAAGCAGGGGTTGAGGCCTCGCAGAAGGGTGAGAATGAGTTGACAGTTGGCCACAGGGTGGCCGACATTCTAGAGAGCAGCAGCCTTGATTAGGAAGATGGAGGAGATAGAGGAGTCTCTTTGTACAATGGAATGGAACTTGTTGATTAGAAAGATGGCGTGGGACTGCTTGTTTGCGAGGAAGATCTGCTTGATAGCCACCTAGAGATCCCAAGCGGTGGGGTCGGTAGCTTCCATGGCGAGGTCGAGAACAGAGTCGTTGACCGAGCTGAGCAGCCAGTTATGCACGCAGCACTCTGCGATGTCCCACTGGGGGTCATCAGGGCAAGGTGGAGCGGAGCCATCGATATGTGACCGTAGGCCAAACTTTCCACAGAGGGATTTGAGAGAAGAAAACCCACTTGGAATAGTTGGCGTTAAAGTCAAGAGAGATAGGAACGTGAGATTTCACATTCATAGCAGTGTAGAGGGGTGAGAAGATCGACGAGGTGGTACCCGAGGTGTGGTCTAGGGCACCGAGAGCCGGAGTAGATTCGACGACTGGGAGAGTGCCGGAGCTGAGGGCGTACTCGGTAGTCATGACGAGAGAAGAACAGGGACAAGTAGCCGATGGGAGGAAGCCGATGAGAAGAAAGATCGGCCGATCAGAGAGATGAGAAATTGATAGAGAGTGGGCCGGCTAGCCGATGGGGAGTGGTTGGCCAATGTGGAGTAGGCAGCGGAGTAGATGAGAAAAAGATGGTGGCAAAGTAGGTAGGTCAGAGAGTAGTTGGGTCACGGACGTGCGAGGATGAACGTCCGTGAAGGGAAGATTCACGTCTGTGGATTCGTGGAGGCCAAGGAGTGGAGCGGACACAAAAAAGACGGAGAAGATGTTCGCGTCCGGGAGGCAGGGATTCGTGTTCGTGGACACGTCAGATTGGCTCGGACGTGAGGGAAGAAGATTCGCGTCCGAGAGCCGTTGAGCGTATCAGAAAAGCGAGAACCGAGGGAGGGTTTCAGCCGATGGAGGGTGGACAAGTCCAGTCAATGGAAGGGCAAACGAGTTCAGCCGATGGAGACGATGAGCGTAGAGGTGTGCCGACGTCAGAGGAGAAAGGATGTACGAAGCAAGAAGAAGGGCGGAGACGGGTGCGAGGCGAGACGAGGAGGTGGATGGAGACTGTCGCCTTGTCACGCGGAGGTGGAATGGAGAAAAGGAAGTGTTTACGGGGAAGACGGGGAGAAAAAAGGAACGGAGACGAGAGAGCGAGGAGAGAGCACCGGGAAGAAGGTCGGCGACGGGGAGAAACGTCGACGACGAGGAAGAAAAGGTCAGCTCGTCGGTGGAAGAAAGCTAGCGCGTCGAGGATGTGTAAACTTACTCTGATAATATGTAGAAATGTGTACAGTAAAACTAAGACCCCGAGTATATAAAGAAGGGATCGGACCTTTATATATACAACCCAATGGTCCAGTGGTCTAACAATAACATAGACGATATATACAATCTATTAAAATGTCTGTATAAGTCTTAATATGCACGTTACTGTATTAAAAGAAAGTCATTTTCTTTCCATGTTATTACTTATCAATATGCAAATAATATTTTTCACTCACACATATCGCAAAGCAGTAAAAATTACACGTGAAAAACTAAAATGTTTTATTCCATAAAGCAGTGAAGTTACAACTCAATTATATATGCGAACAAAAAAAGTGCAACCGCACCAAAAAATTTGTGAAGTCCACGTAATTGTCTAAGTAATTAAAGCTAACTACAAGCTTTCTACAAGTAGAATCTGATTCATCGGCTTCGTCTGGTTCCCCCATAATCTGTAAATCTTATACTGCAACAACAAAAATCGAGTCAAAGTATTGATGTATGTGAGGAAGTACCCATGACAAAAATTAGTACGCACATTTCAACATAAAAAACTGAGAATATATTACCTGATGATTAAATAAAGAGCAGGCCTCATACATGTCCATTTATAGTTCTAGCAAGTATGCATGAGACAACCACAGATCGATAATCACTATAACTGTGGACTTGCACATCAATACGCAGTACTCCTAGTATGTTCAGTCTGCGGCAATCCAACCTCAATGATTTATCAGACCTGCAAGTAGAATGAGAAATCGGTATAATGTCATATAGCTGTAAGACGATCTGTTGAACAAGAGACATGCATCATCCAGTGTTTCTATCCATCATTTAAGCAGTTTTCACAACTCCTATATGGAATAGTAAACTTTACTTACATTTTAGAAAAGCAAAAAAAATTTCAACAAGAGGTTAAATATAGAGGGGTCACATACATAGATATACAATTCTGCTCCTTACTGCATCACTTTGATCCAGCACGTATCTGTTGAACAACGGTCCAGAATTAGAAAAATGAATTGAAAAAGAGAATCACAAGCATCCAATGCATATTAAATTACCAGAAGTTCTTCGACGGACTACAACCTAGTTTCTGAAGATATGAAATGTATGAATGTTAAAAGTAAGATGGAAGCAATAGTACTAATTAATCTGCTATAACTAATTTATATCTGGAACATATATCCACCTGAAACAAAAGTTTACTACTATTTTTTCATACTGCAATTTGTGATTAGCAATTAAACATGTGCATGCTGCAAAAATGTTCAGCAAAAATCTAACTATTAAACTATCCACAAGAATAGGTAATCTCATCGGTTTCTTTCTGAACTATAAAAATTTATAACAGTACACTGACCATTTTCAGTTCTTGAGCCCTTTCTTGATAGTGATAAAGAAAAACAGGACTAGCAGTATTTCTTTTTAATAAAACAGTAATAGCAGTCAAGATGGCCATACCTTCGCGTACCAGGAATTCAAACTATCAGCAATCAAAACTCTCATCCAAACCATGACAAAACCTAACATCCCTATTCAGAGTGTACACATCTATTCAGATAAAAAATGCAGTCCATAAAACAAATCAGGCAACAAAATTTTCCCTGGATTGGGAATCGAAAATCGTAAGATTATAACATACCGTTCATCGAATTCTAGATCTACCATAGGCACCATTGCCGATGCATCGTTTGTACACAGCAGCTGCCGCGTCAAGCCTTTGCGGACGCTGTTTGTGCTATATCTGCTGCCGCTTTGAGCGCTGGGGCTGCTGCTGCGACCTGTGCCACATCTGATAGTGCTGAGTCCAGTCGGCATGGCCGCCGCCTGTGCCACCGATGCTTCAAACCCCCGTCGCTGCCGCCAGATCTAGTCCACGTGCTGCCATAGCAACACACCTGCACACCACATGCCACTGCATTGACCAGCATGGAGGGCTAACCATAGGGCTAAAAAATTAATGTGGCAAAAACTCGTTATCAGGTATTAACGACGGGACAGCAAGTAGATAGGAAATTTACAATCGGTCTCTTTTTCAATCCCATCTAGAAGCAGCGTTTTTTTTCTCGGAACAGGGTTGGCTGCAAAATATGCGTGTGACTTAAAAGGATGCATGCTGTTTTTGTATGTCTCCTTTACAACTTTTTAGTTGGGCATTTTCTCTCTCAAAGGGTCGCATGTAAAATTAGTAGGCCCACACATGGGAGGGGAGAGGGGCTTGTTAATTTTACAAGTAGACTTCCTGACGTCTATTGTTACAGTATTTTTTTATGCCTGGCTATAAAGATCACTCAGCCGTATAAACGTCTATTTTATTAAAAAAATAGAGAAAAGAGAAGAGATGGTTGAGGAGAAATAAGTGGCGAATTCCTACTACCTTATGGATTTGTATGTAGTTAAAAGATTTATACACTTTATAATATTTATTCTTACTGATAAAATAAAATAATATATATAGTATTGATCTAGACTGTAAATAGTTTCATTCTTTTTATTCCTAAATCTATAGATGTTTTCTTTCTTTATATTCGAAGGCAGTGTTGAAATATGGAATATACAGTACTAGAAATGATAATTAATTTTTTACTTAGATCAATCCTATTTTTTAATAGATATATTAAATAAAGTGGTATTTTGGTTATATCACGATCAAGAAAATATTAGGCACGGTCCATATGTTGTAGATTTGTTAGAGCTTGGCTCAATCCCTAAACGTATTGTAAGACCAGTTGAGAAAAGTTTTTCAACAGTGTATCTGATTATGCGAGAGTTCCGAATCACCCCTCAAGTCAATGAAAAAACCATGTATGTCATTGTGAGATAGGCAATCTTAGGTTTTTTTTAGAAATTAATGGTGATGGATTTCACTACCACTTGGAGATGCTACATAGAGAATGTATTAGAATGAGGTTGGCCACCTAACATACTTATATTACTGTTTGTGAAAGACAGCATTGTTTTAATGGCCGTGCAAGACAAAGAGGGTACCAATATGATAGGCCGTGTTGTCGAAATAGTAGAGGGAAATAAGTCTGAGCAGAAAAAAGAAAAAGAAGAAAAAGACGAAGAAGAAGAAGAGGAAGAGAGAGGAGGAGGAGAAGGATGAGCATGAGAAGAGAGGGACCAAAGAAGTTTGACAGATGAGGGAGAGAGAAACAACATCATCGTTAAGTTAATTGATAGGAAAGATTCTAATAACGAACATACAGAGAATGATTAGTCATCAAACGAGAAGGGTGGTAATGTAAATCCATCGTAATTGTTCAACGAGGACTTCTCTAGACTTGTTATCTAGTATTTGACCCTAACAGTTAGTTCTCGAAGGACCGTTGGTTTTTCCTCTTAGAAACAAATGAACAATACATAAAGAGGAAGGAGGAGTATGAACGACGTCAGCAACCCAAATGGTTATACTAGAGACTGCAACCTCTTATACTACCTCTATGGTGAGAGCATCCTAACTGTGTTTGTGGTGATTGTTACCACATGTTGTGGTCAATAAGAGTCCGTACTTTTAGTAGAAGGTACTTTGTTTGTCCAAACATTCTTGATGATAATTTTGTTGTATATTTGCTATGCATCTTTTAAAGTTGCTTCAAATTGTTACGACCATGACTACAATAGCTATATATGTACTTTTTTCCATAGAAATCGCCAAGAAGGTATGAATTCAAATAATTGATAGACATAAAGAAATTACCGTAAACCTCTATAGAAATCATATAACTTGAAATAATTAAACAATACATCCACGCTAAAGTGCAGTATGAGTGAAAAGTCGGCTTCTCTAGCAACGGGTGACTACAAGTGGACAATAAATAATGATATACATAAGTTTTAAATAGACGTCTGTACCATGTTACCCGCTGTATCGTTTATATTGTGTCTATCTTCTATCGGTAATATATAAAGCTCTTAGTAGCTGTCTAATATTTTTACCACTATTATCTAAATAATGTATATGTGGGAATCTATTAATCATCCAACCCTTTTAAAGATTTGTTATATTAATATCGAGTTTCTTACATAATTTTGGCATCACAATTATCTTTTCTATGTACTCCCAAATTTTCTTTACAATTATATATACAAATGAAAATAGTTTTATTTAAAATATCTTTTTTTTAGTTTGACATTTGTTCAGTAAGCACAAAAACACACTAAGAAAGAGTGTAAAGGGGTCGTCTACAATAAATTGCTAGGCCCCCTCCTATGGGCACCCCGGTTATTTTACACGTGGTACCCTGCTCTGAAAAAAATGCCTCTAGATAGGGCAGTAAGGGGCTACCTACAAATTTCCTAGCCCCCTTTGCCTCGTCGTTAACATGTGTTAACTAATGTTTGTTATGTCAGATTACTGGCTTTTGGTTGGTTTTTTTAAAAAAAAAACTCTCAGTGGACATTATGAGTATAGATATGTAAAATTTTCATACAAAAATGTATTTTATAAAAAAATTAATAAAAAAATATAAGAGAGATCAAATAACAACAGAGAGTTTAGGACATATCTCATTTTCATTTTCATGTCATAAAGAGACTTATATAAAAATATTCTTAATAATTATATTAGTCTCATATAATTAGATTTATCGTCCATCACCATAACCAACTAATGGTAATAGGTTGATCGAATGCAAGAAGATGAGTTCATAGTGGAGTATTTTGTAGTCCCAATGGACATGGGGTGGTTCTATTCCAGTTGGAGATGGCGGTGGTTCTATTCTAGCTGGAGATGGTGGTGTCAAATGACAAGGTGATTCTATGTGGGGCGAGCCCAAGGCTGCGTCCCTGGCAAGGTCAAGTGGCACTACCAACTTCATCAAGCACCCCACCTAGTGTGGAGTTCTGTTCTTTACCAAGCAATGCAAGCACTAGGACTGACGATGTGCCGTGGCGTTACCGCATAGTGGTGAGCACGCTCTCCATGTGTTAACGCCAAAATCTAGACGATCCGATGGTGCTGAAGCCAATTGGCTGAGAGATCCGATGATGCTAAAACCGATCGGCTGAGAGATCCGATGGAGAGTTTAATGTGGTCATTGGCCAATGAAGATACTGAGACAAAGCCGATGGAGAACTATAGAAAAGCCGATCAGATTAGTAGAAGATTGGATCGGCTTGAAGACAGGGGATTGTCCAATCGGGATCAGGTCCGAGAAGCCCGAGGGAAGGAAGGAAAAGGATCGGCTTGACTAAAAGAAGGTCTGATAGCTACAATGGAGAAGCCAATCAGGTTGTAGCAAAGGAAGACTCAGTTACAAATTAGAAGATTATTCAGACGAAACCGGGTTTGCGGAAGAGTCGTGGACTCCACGGCAGGATGTTTGTTTTTGTAAATTGTAACCTTACTTAATTAGGAAGGTTTAGCTAGTTAGTTAACTTCTTTAGAAATATTTTCCTTTGTTCTTACTAGGAAATAATGTCCAATCAGCCTTTAGAGGCGTCCCACGATGCGTAACGCCAAACGTATCGGTCCCCCAGTCGGTATGCACCCGCCTTCAGAGAGGCATCCTCTCATCGGCTCAGCTAGCCGATGGGTTCGCTCCTATCCTTGCTATGGCATAGCCGATCTGGCGTCCTCCGTATCATCGCCGCTGGCCATGGCCTCGTACTGTCTCGGTTAGGTCTGATCTTCTAGGTTCGGTGTTGATGGCGCTGCCACGGCGGGCGACGGGTCTCGTGCTGTCATATTCGGAGCGGCATCGGCTTTGCAGCCCATGCCTTCTTGTACTAATCCTTGCCTAGGCTGCATGCGCATTCATCGGTTTTTCCAGCTGATGAATCACTGTTCGGCTGTCCGGAGGGATCCCGTGCGTCTAGTCATCCTCTGAGCACACCCTGGTTCCTCCATCAGCTCTGCGATCGACCCTTCATCGGCACCTGTCCACATCGGCTCCCCAGCCAATCGAGGAGCATCTCGATCCTATTGGCAGCCAGCCGATAGCGAGCGCCTATATCGGATTCGCTTGTCTCACTTTCTTATCAATTACAGAGTCAAATTGACTGGCACATCCACGAAGCTCGATACTTAAGGACCTGTACTGAAGATAAACAGACCTCCCAGGCCTTCGCGTGACCGAGCCGCCGTCCCTCTCTAATCGTAGGATTTTTTGGCGGTAAGCACCATGACTACATCGATCATTGACTTCCGTTATGACAATGAGTGCTTGATTGCAATGGAGGAACCCGCTAGCTTTACAAAGGCTGAGAAGGAGAATTGCTAGAGAAAAGCAGTGCTCAAGGAGATGAATTCAATAGAAGGTAATAACATTTGGACTCTAGTTGATTTGTCATCAGGCTGTAAACCGATTGGTCTTAAATAGGTGTACAAGATCAAGCGAGATGCAAAGAGTGTCGTTGCCAAGTACAAGGCCAAGTTAGTTTCCAAAGGATATGTGCAACAGTTTGGTATTGATTTTGATGAGGTGTTGCAACAGTGGCTCAAATGGAAACTATGAGCTTGCTCATTGTGTTGGCAGGACAAGCAAGATGGGAAATTCATCACATCAACATCAAATCAGCTTGTGCAGCCACCAGGTTTTGTGAATGAAGATAATTAGCATAAGGTGCTAAAGTTAAAGAAGGATTTGTATGGTATGTGAATCTCTCTAGGCCTAGAACACAAAGTCAGATGCAAGTTTGCATGATATGGGTTTTTTTTTGTCAAAACCAAAATAGAGAGTACGTTAGTATATTCGAGGATCCGGTCAAACAAGGTTGATAGTGGGAGTATATGTAGATTATCTCATACTTACTAGAGCCTAAAACAGAGAGATTTCTAAGTTCAAGGATCAAATGAAGAGCTTGTTTAGCATAGAGTGATTTGGGTCTAGTGAAGTACTACTTGGGTATAGAAGTTTCATAGATTGAAGAAGGGATTATTTTATCTCAGACAACATAGCTAGAAAGATCCTTGAAAGGATTGGGATGGAAGGGTGCAATTCATCTCAAGTACCAATGAAGTCTAGACTAAAGTTGAGCAAGCAGGTTCAGGTGATGAAGTAGATTCTACAAAATATAGGAGTATTGTTGGAAGTCTCAGGTATTTAGTGAACACTAGACCTAACATTGCATTTTCAGTTAGATAAGTGAGTACATACATGGAGAGGTCAATCTCTGAACACAAGGCTGTAGAGGAGCATATTTTGAGATACATTGTAGGAACACTAGACATTGGTTGCAGTTTTGGGAGGAAGCAAGGTTTAGATCCTTGTCTTGTTGGCTATAGTGACAATGACATAGTTGGGGATGTTGATGATAGGAAAAGCACAACTAGTGTATTGTTTGTTTATGGGAGAATTTTGATAAGTTGGCAATTACAGAAGCAGAAGATTGTGGCACTTTCATCCTATGAAGCTGAATATATTGTAGCCACTATTGCAGCTTGTCAAGGGCATTTGGTTGGCAAGGTTGATTGGTGAGTTGCAGTAAAACGAGCTAGCTTGTGCATTCGTAAAGTTTGATAACAAATCAGCAATTAATCTTTGCAAGAATCTTGTGCTCCATGATCGAAACAAACATATTGAAAGAAGGTTTCATTTTATTTGAGACTATGTTAAGAAGTAGATAGAGATGGAGTACACATGATCTAAAAATCAGGTTGCAGACATTTTGACCAAACCTCTCAGCAAGAACCGATTTCTAGAGCTAAGGACGAAACTGGACTTGATGCTTTAAGATTAGGGGGTGAATTGATAGCCTATATTTTGCAATCTAGATCATTTTTGTATTAGTGCATTTCAGTAGCTGCATATTAGTTGCTTTGCTTTGCATGTTCAGACCAGAGTAGCCGGTGTTTCAATTATTTCAGTTTTGTTTTAGCTATTAGTGGCCGAGCTAGGAACCAAGTCATGGTATTTTTTTAGATAATAGAAGCTTTATTGAACACAGTTAATTACATCAAGATGATATAACCACACTGAATTAGCCTCTGCATAAGATGCATACAATCAAAAGAAAACTACATTCACACAAAAGAAAGATGCAGCAATATAAAGTTTAATAGCAATCAATCCGTAGACTAGATCGCCGGGAAAACACTCCTAAGCCACATGGTCCAACTGTTGAGAGGCCACCTAATAGTATCCCGAAGTCTTGGTCTGTGGAGGATAGCCTAAGAGTGAAACCAATGGGTAACTAAGAAAATAACCCAAGAAGGAGAGGACACTATTTTGTTGTCAAAAATAACCCCATTCCTGTACAGCCATATTGACCAACAAAGAGCCGTAGCCATTTCGTTAGAAAAGCTTAAAAGCCAACTCCCGAACATACGAAAAACATTATGAGACGGTTGTATATTAGAAGCTATTTGTATAATGGATCACACTGATCGAGCTAAACGATATTGGAAGAATAAATGATGGATAGTTTCATATTTATGACAAAACAACATGTCTTGCTGCCTTTTCATTTTCATTTAACTAAATTATCCTTTGTGAGCACTACACTTCTACGTAGATACAAAAGAAAACTATTAAGTTTTAGTGATACCTTTATCTTATTTAAATTTAGGACCAGCTACATAATAAGATTTAACTAAAAAGATCCCATCTGACATAAGGTTCTAATAAAACTCATCTTGTTCACAAGTCAAGTCCAAATTAGCAATGGACAGCAATAAATTTTGCCAAGCCACTAATTTAGCACCAATTAAGTCTCATCGCCATGAAATGATAGGTGCATTAGTTTAGAAGATTTATGAGATGGTCGATTGTTTATGCCAAATTACATTATAAAGTTAAGGGATACTGATCCCGCAAAGCAGTATTACCTAATTATATGTCTTTCTATAATCTATTTTGGGATCATCCTTAATTGTGAAGGACTCGAAATGAAGAAAATCATGTTTGACCTTTAGAAAACTAGCCAAAAATGCAAATCCCCGGCTTTCCAATAAGCTTGAGATAAAGTCAAAAATCCCAAATACTTATTACACAACAAATGTTGCCACATTCCATCGGTGGTTACTAACTTATATAATCACTTACTAACTTATATCCTTCACCTATGGGATGGCAATGATATCCCACATAGCAAGTTGGTATTTCTTCTTACACCCATCCCTTTGCCAATAATACCAAGATCGAAAATAATCAAGTTTCTTAAATATCTTGCTAGGTATTGTAAGGAATAACACCATGTCCATTAGAAGGATATTAAGCACTGAATTAATTAGAGTAAGTTATCCTCCCAATAAAATAAGTTTATCTTTCCAGCTGCTCAACCACTTCTCAAATGTTTCAACCACATCTTTCTATTCCGTATTTCTTAATTTCTTATAATGTATCAGGATGCTAAGATACCAAAATAGAAATTCCCCCACCTTATAGCCAAAGAGGTTAATGTATCGGTCTCACACTCATATGTTATACCAAAGCAATATAACTTACTTTTATAAAAAATTTATCTTTAAGACCGATAACTGCTCAAAACATGAAGAATTGCCTTCATGGTAGACTTCTCATGATCATGTTGCATAAAAAGTACAATATCATCAGCATATTAATAAACCCACGCACTACCCCAACAATTTGCCCTGTGCTTTGACTGAGTTGTGTGATGATGCGAATAATCATGATCTAGCGTTTTAATTGGTCAAGTTTGCTTGTAACAAACTCCATTCGTAAAGGAGAATAACGGTAGGAAAGAAAACCAAGAAGCTGCAGGCATTACGCAGTGCTAAACTCTCTGTTCCTACACTGTTTTCTCTACTCTGGAGTTCTGTTCGTCAAGTTACTGTAGCACCAGGCAAACTTCAGAACTTCAGTTTTCCACCGCGTGTGTGAGAGAGTGAGAGCGATCAAGCCAGGCGTATTGCTGACAGTCCAGTCATCCAGTATGAGTTTCATTGTCGATCACAATGAGAAACAAAAAGGTTGAATCAGGATTCTCTCAAAGAACATCTTATATCTGGTAGAGCAAGGTCAACATGAAATTATGAGTGCAGCATAACTATGTAAAGTCAATTCTTGAAACCTGAGAACAGTTATAAAGCTCTACAGAATTTAGATGTTCTGTAAAATTAAATCAATAATCTAGAGCAAATCACAGTCCACACGTTAGCGGAATTGTAATAACTAGCCACATACCAGATTGGTGGAGAACAAGGCAGCGAATGAGATGCAGCAGGTTGTGACAGTCGTACAGCAGATTAGCCAAGAAAGAGATGGCTGGTGGAGGAGATGGAGCAGTCTGGAGCAGTCCCAGCGATGGGATCAGGGGCATCGCTGTGGTTTGGGTGAGGGTGAGGCAGTAGCACGGCGTCAGCCCAGCAATGGGCCAGGAGGCAGCGGCGGTTGGATTGGGGTTGTCATGCAGCATTGTCAGTGTTTTGGTCACCGCTGTATCGGCAGGGTCGGGGTTGGCAAAATCCGGACTGGAGGCGGTGGCAGAGACAGGGTGGGGACCAGATGGCGGCCCCTGGGACCTGGTGGCGCAGCGTCGGTGGCAGTGATTTTCTTTGATTGGGCGAGGACTGGGAGGGACATTTTTTAGGAGAAAGATTGAGAGGAAATTGATGAACTGTGATTACGGTGGATTGGGTACTTGGGTTGGGTCTTCGTGCTTTTTTTCTTTTTACTTGGCCCTCGTCCGTCAGGCAACAATTAGTGCAGATGCTCCGCAACAATTATCGGTTCCGTAGCAGGCTATTCGTTGGTAGAGGGGTGTTCCTATTGTACTGATTGCAAATTCTACAAAACTTAATACCGATGACTTTAAACCTTCTATTCAAATATATGAAAATTTCAATTGATAACCTTTGTTTGGATCGGATGAAGGAATCCAAACTCACCGGCATCTTGCCTGTGAAGAGGAAGACAAGTAGGGGGAGCATCACATCCTGTTAGGAGTAACAAAACAGATGACTATCTCATTGGTGTCATGGCTTGGGAGGAGGAGCAGAAGTTATGGGGATCTCACTAGGTTTTTGCTTGTGTGGAAGAAGAGATAAGGGTATGAGAGGGAGCTAGGGATGAGAAGCTACAATGGAGATCAGCTGTGCGGTATATGGGGGGGAGCTAGCTTAGGAGGAGGAAGTTTACAAGGGAGGGGGGGGTGTTTGGGGAGAAGCAAAGGCATAGGTCGAGCCGTGGCAAGGATTGGATAAAGAGATAGGGGCGGTCGCTACTTGTGTTTTTGGCGTAGGTGTGCGAAATAGCAATCTTGGGTTGGTCGACCACAAGGGAGCAGTGCTTCTCTAACCTTTTTTCTTGCCAGCAAAAAAAACAAAATATTTTCAATATGGATTAGTCTATGCTTTGTAGCAACCTATGTAGTGAATCTTACGGCCTCAAGGTACCGAGACATACCACATTTTTTTAAAAAAATTTGGTACCTCCTACTAATCCACCTATCTTTTTTTGTGATTAGTCTGAAGCCAATCCATCACAGGCCAGCTGAATGATCAGAAAGTGTTGGATTATTGCTCTCCCGAAATCTGGAGGATATTGGTTGTCAATTTTACATGTCCTAAAACTACCCTTTATGACCTAAATTTCCAGAAATTCAGAAATTTCATGATTTATTGTCAGTTGTTTCTCCAGTAGAACAGAACTGAAGTAACGCCTCTGGTTTTTAATAGGTGACAGCATTAATTTTTTTCACAAACGTTTGACCATCCTGATTATTTGAATTATTTGACAATATAAAAGATATATTTAATGCTTAAAGTATCTAAACCAAGTTACAATAAAATAAATAATAATTTGAACCGAATGATGAAACATATGTTTAAAGCCAACCGCGTCATCCGTTAAAAATTGGGAGTAATTCAGTCTTATGAGCGTGGCTTTTCTTTCATTGACCAGTATTTATGTTGTCATGCATTGCCAGAGGCCACAAACCCCAAGATTTGGTAGAAGCCTGGTTATTAACTAGGAAAACGTATACCCTCCCAGCTAACTGCAGAATCCATATCCGAAGTGTCCCAACTAATAAATTTTCACTGCCTGTCCATTTCCAAGCAAATACTGTATGCTGTGATTTCCATTTGCAAACAAGTTACACTGCCAGAGAAAAGAACATGAGAGGATGTTCAATACTCAGTGCCAGACTGTAAGAAATTCACTATGTATGTACCTCTCCCACGACAATTGTTTCCTTTCAACTTTACCATACATCGCTCTCTGGTTAATGGATATCACGGGCAATGTTCACTTAATTAGGACTGGTGAGCCATACCTAAAGTTGACGATCCGTACCATAAGGTTGCATATATTGCTACGAACGGACAACGCTATACAGGAGTATTCAGTTGCGATATCAGCCATCACCGGCCGAAGTCCCCTCTTCAGTGTAAAATGATCGTAGCGTGAACGTGAATACTAGGAGCACCCTTTTCTTATTTCTTTCCCATTGCTTCTCATTCCCATTGAAGATATATGCTATCGTTTTCCATGTTCCAAATGTTGGAATTCAACATGAATATAACCAGAATCTCAAATCTCAAATGCTGGAATGTTGGAATTTCCAAATGCTGGAAATTGTTAAATAACTGAATCTCAAATCTTCCAACGTAATTTTAAGTGAGGCATAAAATGGGTTTGGTAGATACGTAATAATATCAAACTATAATGGCCTTTGCGCTAATAGAGAACCGATACAAGTCATTGATCAGTGGCACAGCTGTACACTTATTTGCTTCTACAAGTAATACCTGTGCGAATTGTATAATTGAGCATCAACGTTGTCACCATAAAGCTCGTGGTTGTGCATTACTTATTATGGGCTGTCTTACGACACGTATCACCTCATCTAAATTAAGTCAGACTATATATTTGTACAATATGTTATATGGTAATAATTAGTTCCCACATTAATTGTAAATATAGCATGGCTCCGACTCCGACATTCATGTGGATAGAATTTTTAGATTAAATTAAAATAGCTTAATCTTATTATTTGGGTCTAAAATATTCACAAAATGTTTCACCCTAATAACCTAAATCTACAGGCATCTCCAGCTCTAAGAAGTTAGGAAAAACCCAGAAAAAAAAAAGAGTTGGAGCTATACTAGCAGGCCGTAATTAATCTTAGACGTATAGGTACCAAATAAATTCTTATTCAATTTGCAAGCCACCGTATTTCTCAGATATATCATTGTAAGTTCACAATATTTCAGCAGTGCAACAATGATACTCCCTATGATTGATGTCATTGACTTTTGTATCTACGTTTAACCATTTTTCTTACTCAAAATAATTATATAATTACTATTTATTTTATTATTATTTATCTACTTTAAGAATAATTTATATTTTTTTCATATTTGCAAAAAATATTGAATAAAACAAATGATAAATATATGCCCAAAAGTCAACAACGTTAATACAAAAAAATAGAGGATGTATGAAATACCTGAGAACCGTAACAAAAATATGTTGCAGCATTACCCTTGTACGGTATATATATTCATGCCTAGATTGTGATCATCCTACCATGTAAACCACCATAAAATTTGTAAACAATGTTCTAGAACTAAACAGTTTGATTCGTAATAGTTTGCTTCTGGGGCAAAAAAGAAAAAAAGAAAAAAACTTCTTCCTTCTGGCATTTCGATCTACCCTCAGCATGCTATATGCTATGGTAGCTTGGGCGTGCCATCACCTTGCCGTGTCTCCAGTAACCACGTCGGACAGCTCACTGCATATTGGCCCAAACAAAGGAACTTATCATCTTGTGCCCCTGAATCAGCTAACCCGGTCTGTACATTGTATCCAGCCAGGCAGTTGAACAAGAGCACGAGAAACCTAGATGACAGAACTGGCCAGTTCTTCTTACTAATTTTATCCATCTTTGTATCTCCTAGTTTGGTTTCTCTTTTGTTATCTATTGGTACTAAACTGCAGCTTACACTGCACGTAGAAGCATACCAAACTGTTAGCTTTGAACAGATTCTGTTCCTCAGCTGTAAGTATAGTGCAGGATAGCTGAGATTGTTGGGTAGTTGTCCTGCAATGGATTCAGGAAATATTACAAATCACGATTGAGAACTGATCTGGTTGAGATGATTTGTGGCGTACAAATCAACAGTTATGACCATTTACGTTCTCATCTTCTTTCTATTCATTCACTCATCTGCCTGGCCCAAATTATCTTGGAATATATAGCGTATCACATCAGCTAGCGGAAGCAGGAACAATTGATCGTCCAAGGTGAGTGCATAGCACACATCGTAACAGGCTAGCAACACCACTTTTATGCATGTGTACACTACATTATGCCATGAAAAAACAGAAAAACTTGTGCAGTAGGATGATTTCGTTGGATGCCTCAAAAGCGATCCCCCAAAACCCACGAGACAACTAGAAACTTATACCGTATTGCCTTCCACTACTAAATAAATGACTTTAGTAAAAATTTGGAACCACTTTTAGTCTCGATTGTAATGTGAGAGTGACCTTACTAATAGATACTAAAATGTTGTTTTTACTATAGTACTTATTTGCTATTTTATTTATTGCTGTACTATTTTACATATACATATATATGTATTTATATATGTGTATATATATATGATTAACGACCATGTTCATAATAAATATAACGAGTTGTTCTTGAAAACACTTATCTAATTTGTCGACACGAGTTCTTATTTTGGAGACAAAGATGGCGTCATTGGTGGGTGGGCTTGCGGTGGCATTGAGGAAAATGTCATCGATAGAAAGATAGGCACATAGCATGGAGGACGGCATTATTGGTGGGAAAGCGGGCGTGTGACGAAGTCAATGTGGATGGCGTCAGTGTGGAGAATGGTAGCATGAAGAGCCAACAAGAACGTAATTTAAGGATTTAGATCGGAGAATACAAGGAAATGGCATATATATATATACCATCCTCTCCTTATTAGTTGGTATTAATAAATAGGACTAAAAATACATTTTTTAATACCGGTTATTAACAACCGGTAATAAAGATTTTCCACTCGGCCAAAATATTATTAGTTTCAGTTGGTATTAATATACAGGACTAAATATGTATTCTTTAGAATAACCGGTATTAAAGAGTTTTTTCTCTCGGGATCTATACAATGGATATAAAATATTTTTAAGCAGTTAAAATATGTTAAAAAATTTAGAAAATAGGAAAAGTGTAAAAATTAATTTGAAAAAACAAAAAAATTGCAGGATAAATAAATTAAAAAAAGAAAACAACATAATTAATTTTAAAAACTTTGAGGTAAAAACCATATGTTGTTTTTCCTCTATTTTTCTATAATTTTGAATTTTTTTTATCTTTTTTAACTTTTTTTCTATATTTTTTGTATTTTTGCTATTATGAAATACTTAGATTACCTCTATTTTTATAATTAAGATATACTCTTATTTTCTTAAAAATTTCATTCTTTCTCATCCATTTATATATTTTTTTAAGATGATGAGGCATATATATAACTAGAAATTTAATATCTTAAACATATGACAATGAAGAATAAAGTTGGTAAACTTTTAGAAATCTTAGGTAAGTTAAATTGCTAATTAAAAATTCCACAATAAATTTTGGCAGTACCTTATACTAGTTAAAAACATCAACCGATACTAATAAATACACAGTAATACTGGTTGATCTCTCTAGTCGGTATTAATGTATTCGGTAACATTGGTACCGATTGATAACACCAATCGGTACTAATATATATGGATCTTAGTATCAACCGGTACTAAAAATTATATATGACTAAGTAAGAATATTAGTACCGGTTGTGTTACCAATCCATCCTAATAATGTTACAATAATCTACTGGTTGTGTTACCAATCCATACTAATAATGTTACAATAATCTCAAGTCTTCTCTTCATACCGGATCTTGTATTGACCGATTTATTTCTGTTTTGTGCCATTCGATCAAAAACCATTCTCTAGTATTGTTCTGTTCCTAACGAAACGCTAAAATGTACTCCCTCCGGTTTATTTTTAATAGATAACGCCTTTAACCCATTCGTAATATTAAAAAAAAACAAATATATAAAAATATAAGTCATGGTGAAAGTACATTTAATAATAAACCAAATTATAACAAAATAAATAATAATTACACAAAAAATTGAAATAAGACAAGTAGTTAAACTTAAATCTAAAAGTTAACGGTGTCATTTATTAAAATTCAAAGTAAGAATAATAGAATGTTTTCTATAAGACCAAGAACTTCAAGATGGGCTGAACAGGAAATCAGCTATAAAGGAATGAAATATGGTAGTAGTATATAATTAACAGTAGGATATACATTTTGGATAACGTGTATGTGCACTCTTAACTTTTGTCTTCAATAAAAAATAGGCTTAATTGAAGCTACGCTCTAAGAATCACTTCTCGGATTTATTTCACTTCTTGAGTGGAAACTAGAATAGCAGTATCACAAAATTCACTAATACTGCAGGAACAAATCTGCAAGATGACCTTTAGTGCAGTCGACATGGACTGGAATAGTTTCCCATTTGCCCCCATGTCCTATAGAACACTGGGATTTAACATGAAAATGACAATTCAATCCCATAAGAAATATTTAAATTTCTCATTGTTGTGTTTAAAATGGTCTAACAATCGAGGGAAATATTCTCTCTGTTTTCAAATAATTATCACGAGATGCTATTCACCTTTTAGGTTTGACCATTTGTTTTTTTTAGAAAATATTTTCATATAGTTAAAAGTATGCCATATTAGTGACATGCCAGAAATACAATTAAACATGCAATTTCTGTTAACAAAAAATTAATCTTTTAGAATATATTAGTTGTATAAGTAGAAGCATAAATGGTCAGCGGTGACAAGTAGATGAGGATGGAGGAAGTATTTAAACATTGTCAATAGTCTTAAATAGTCATGAATGTATGGGACCTAAAAACAGAGTTAGGTTGGCGTCTTACTACAGTTGAGAGGAAGAATGTTTTAGTTGTCAAGAACAATGGGCGTAGGTAAATGTATGTCGGATGATGACATGAACAGGGTAGAACTGAATTTATAGCTTGATGATTAGGTAGGATTTTGAAGACACAAAAATCAAATATAGGTCATATGGCCATATGTGTACCTGCCTAAGAAGCTGTAGACTGAGGAATAAACTGAAGGCACGAGACAGTTAATCCCTTCCCTGTTTATGTGCTGCAAAATGATGGCAAACTTTCAATCTCTTTGAACAGACCAAAGTGAACAGTTTCCTTACTGTTTTTCCTTGACTATGCGATTCTGATCCTTCTCATTTTTCCACATGCTATTTTGCAACTAAACAATGGGTAAGAGAATACAATTGATGAAATCTACTCATACATTCAGCCATCCGGTCCTCTGTTATACTTTCTCCATCTGGCAGTCGGCGTCCATCGGCTGCCGTGGTTCACTACCACACTCTGGTCTTCAACACTACGCTCGAGCGCTTCCATTATCAGTTTTCTAGTCGATCAGCTGAAATGCGACCATGTTGTCTCATCGCTGCCATCCAGGGCAGTAATGTCGTTCATCGGCTCGGTGAGCTTTGTTTTTCAGTCCCTTGAATGCCCAAATGAGTCGACGCAAGGTGACTACAACTGGAGACCTGATGGTGAACTAGTTAGGTGTATGCATGCTTGTGCACAGTGGCCAGCAAAATAATGGTCACATATGAGCAGATGACTTTCCATTTGTTCTTGATGCCTCCTATTCCTAATTGTAGCTTTGTTTCCCGTTGCACCTCTCGTTAGTTCCTCTCTGCTTCTGGTCTTTCCTCTATCGTCCATTACTGCTCTCAACGTCCATGCTGAGTGAAGGTGCAGTCGAATGGGAAATGAGGTCGTATATCAAAATGAGATGTCGAGGACCTTCTTTGTTAATTTTTCAACGATGGAAATATATAATGGAAGCAATTCCAAAAAAACTAAGATGCACCAACTAGTGGTACACCAGTATTTGAAACATTTAATTGTGAGCATTAGAGTTAGAACCATAACTAGTTTGTAGACCATCGTACAAGTAGTGGTTCCGCCAACGTTTAATTTTCTTCCTAGCACATTTTTTTCTCACTGAAGCTAATACTTCCTTCATCCTATAAAGACTTTATATCTTATGCTCTTCGTTTGTCTAATAAAAAATTTATCTTTCAAACAATTAATTTAAGAAAGGAGGAGGGAAATACATTAAAATTTAATAATATAGTGGACAATTTTTTTTGAGAAAGTGAAGAATAAATATATTGAAGTTTGAACATTGAAGTTTGAGAAAATAAAAGGTACTCTTATCTTTTGAGCTTGTATTAGTATATGTGAGATGTGCTAAAAATTAAATCTTTCTAAAATAGGGATAGTATATAAGATGTTTGATCTATTGATTATTCTTACTTCGTAGGTTTGGCAAAGTGTATAACTATTGCCGGTACTTTAATATCAGTAAGTTGATTACAACAGCGTTTCGAACAGCAATCGACCGGTCAAGGTGAGCCATTAATTTCGTCTTATGAAAATCACAAATTCACAGGCTGAAAGAGGCAGAAAGTGTTAGATTGCCGCTATGGTAATATGATACAGGTGGTCATATAAGAAAGTCGTAATTTACAGTTTAGGTCCACCATACTATAAAAAATTTTAGTTGTAGTATGTATAAGTATATACCACTAGTACGACTAGTATAAGGGTATTATGAGAAAAAATTAGCATACATAAAATTTGTTAGATACACTTAACAGATATGCAAATGGAAAATGGTTCCCTGCATATGAGAGTACGTCCTCCTATTCACCGTCGATGAACGAGCAGCCTCGATCGATCATCCTATTCCATCCAGCAAACCGTTGTATAGGTGGCAAACCTGTTTTGTTCTTTTAAAACAAATTACGGAAATTATTATTTATCCCATGATCGGATTAGCCACCGTGACGAACAGCTGGCATAAACCCTATTCCATCCAGCAGTGGCAACTCTCTCCCCAAACATTCCCAGGCGTGATGCTGCTACAACGGTTGTTTTCCAAATTGTCATGCTGACAGACCACTCGATCGGAGAAGGAAAATAAACTATTGTATCTGGACTAACTTAGCCCTAATGACATAGCGGTAATTTTATAAATTATCATGTTATTTATAAAAATACGTACATAAATGAACGGATAGATTTTACCTATACTATACTAGTGCCTCCTATCACTAAGTACAGAGTAGAACTATATCCTAAAGCTAAGCTACCTAGTACCTAAAAGAACTCTATCCTTAAGCTACCCTCAGAATTCTTGCATGCGACGATTGCTTCCTTGTTTTGTAATTTCGCTACATGCCTCTATATCTTCTCCTAGCCAGGCACCAATACCATGTATAAGAGAAAAACGCCTTGCTTTGATTTGTGGCCAAGCCTGGTAGAGGCGAAGAGGCAACTCTGCTCGTAGACTGAGAATAATAGGAAGAGCTGAACTTCAATCGCTCCAAGTTCATAAAAATCAAATAAGCAAATTGTAAATCTAATTTTAAATACTTGTTTTAGTCGGTTTCCCATTGCCTCGCATTTCCACAAAAATATTCTATCATTATTCTTATTCCTAGGTAGGAATTTCATTATGTAAAAAAACAAACAAGAACGAAAACGTCTGATGTTTCACTTCAGTTGAGAGGGGGATAGTTTTGTTTGGTAAGGGCAACAACATTGGGTGGATGTATATATATGTAACTATATTAATGGTGACCGGACAAGCTAGAACCGAGTTTTTACCTCGGAATGAACTGACAAGTAGGTAAAATTGCCCAAATCTGAATAATTTTATCATTTCTAACAAAGTATATGTAGGTATTAAAATTGTCTAAATTTTAAGCCACAATTAAATTAGTTAGTAAGGTTGGCTATAACTATGTGTGTGTAACAGTTGCCTTCGAGGTTCTATTGTTACCTATCTCCCTTTCCTGACCATTCATTGCTACACTTCCCCAATATATAGACACATCACCTTTAAAGATTTTGTACTCTCTAGGCACAGACTGATTCAGGACTCGATGAAGTTGGATATGAATCAAATGCATGAACAAGTTGAAAGGCGCATCACAATGTTGAGCACACAACCCTGAAGAACAAAATTGAAAATTCCAGCAATTGATCCTTAAACACAATGAACCACCGGAAGAACATCCATGTACCTTGTTTCACACCAGCGATCCCTCCGATGATTGGTCGTACCCATTTGTGTACACCAAGACGCCTCTAGGCTGTTGAGACACGAATTTTGCTGAAGAGACCTCTAGCTAGGAGGGCTATGTCGTTCATTGAGGTTGCCAGCTCGTCAACAGGCAGCATGGCAAATCGTCCAGAGAAGCTGGCCTGCATGGTCTGGCAAGAGGGACGTGTAGTGCTTGCATGGCTCTAGCTAGCAGCACGACCTGTTACTTAGACTCTGGTAGATAGTTAATTCGCTGACGGCGCCCGTCTTCATCTGTCATTCTGTGGACTACATCAGTTAATTACTAATTGCATTGGATTTCATAGTCTTCTATTCTCTAATCCCATCTCCATCTGTGGATTTCATGGTGACTTGTTTCCTCAGTTTATTCAGTGAAATCGAAAAACAGAAACCGAAGTAATTCGGTTCATTCAGTACAGCGTGCAGGCTTTTATTTTCTTGACAAGTATTTCGCCGTTGGTATTGCCATAAGCCCCATGTTTTGGTGAACCGACTGAACTAAAAAACATATACCCTCAGCTATCTGTGCATAATTAATCCATGCCCCTAATATTCAAGTTTTTTTCGTTGGCTGTGCATTTCCAATCAAACATAGTACTGTATGCACTAATATCCAGTACAAACAAGTTACAATGCCAGAAAAATAACCTGAGAGGATGTCTAGTACGTGTGCAGTATCCCTCAATAGGACAATAATGCACGGTACACACTACTGCTTCCTTTTATTTTTACCGTACATGTCTTCCTTACCCACGCACATCACGGGCAATGTTCCCCTGATTGGCAACGGTAGTGAGCCATACCTAAACTTGATAAACAGTGTGAGCTGGGATGAGAGAGACACATTTTCCTTAATTGTTTCCTAATGTTTCTCATTCCCATTGAAGACATATATGCTATAATTTTCCATTTTTAAAATGAAGGAATTCAACGTCAGTCTCACCTGTTGAGTGAGGTTTATATTTCTCGAATAGCTGGCCGATTTTCAATGACAAACATGGATATCATAATCATGGACAATATATTTCGGCAATGCCCTAGGTGTAAAGCATGCAGAAAATTGAAATGCTATACAAATGCTTGGAGTAATATAAAGGTTAACATTACTTTAGCATTGAAGTGATAAATTTTCAATTTTTTAAAGTAAAACATTTATTGGAAAAACACCATTAGCGTGGTGGTACAGCCATTGTGAATGCCGCAATGTACCAGTGTTTAAATCTTAGTATAAGACTCCATCCACCAAAATTTAAATCTTAATAGTGTTCACAGATATAGCCATTTTGTTGATGTAATTAATGGCCTAAAATTATGCCTCTATTATCTTAAAATTAAAAGCATGTCATAACTATTTGCCATATAATTGAAACACAATAGCTATGATTGCATAGAATAGCGATCGATCACGACATGGGCCTTTGATCTTGTCAGAGCATGCATCTCATATTTTGTTCTTTTGTATATTCCTGGGTCGTAGTTTGTTCCTCCTCAACCCACTAACACTAACATTATTGTTTTACTGGTCTTGCAGTGCATGTGGCAAGGGGTCCATTTATTTATTTGTCAGACCATAGGCGGGAAAATACTATGACGAACCTATGAAATCATCACAAAATATAAAAACTGCTTCGTCACAGAAGTTATTTTGGTGTTGGGATGACTTAGTCAAAGATAAGTTGTGTTGATATTTAACTTATTAGTGATGACATTGAATTGTCACAGAATTTCTAAATTTCGTGACATATTTTAATCATAAATTATATGTGCTTACAACCAAAAAGATTGTGTCATGTCTATGAATTTGTGCTCCAATCTTGCACTCCCTACATAGTTATGTTTCAGCAATATACTGATTTTTATTTATTTTTTGAATGAAGAGCACGATATTGCTAGTGATGACTTGGAAAAATCATTTTGATTATACGTTGGTTCTGAAACATTTTAAACGATGCATTTTATAATTGAAATTCTTTTTTTCTGTTCAAAATTTTGCCTACATAATGTTTCTGTTGCTGCCACTCATATTAGTACATTATGCATCCAAGCCGGCTGATGACAATTTATCTCTTAGTGACAATCTTGATCAAATTATTATAAATATTTATATGTAACATAGGAACTTTTGTCACTAAAATATATAATCTATGACAAAGGTGACACATAATGTCATAGAATAGTAGCACAACCATGGGATGTCCTTTAGCATTCATGCATTAATTATTCTGAAATAGATATGAAAATAAATCAAAACATTCATTTACATAATTATCCCTTCAAAAATTATACAAAAACAATAAAATACTGCAATGCTAGCCTACCTACCATCTAAGTTTCTAAGTGAGGAGGCTGCGAAACCACAATATGAAGTGTGATTAAGCTTGTTGAGAAGGTGGGAGAGAGAAACAATAATCGTTAAGTACACTAAGAATTGTTGTGCTATTGGTGAGGCTAACCAGAGGCACATACTGTATAATTGACCAGGAAAATATTCAAGTGTGTAATCTACTCAAATAAGAGAATTGACTACAACTAAGCGCTTCTATAGAAAAAAATATTTTCTATATTTTCATATTTCAATGAAAGGTCCTTAAATATTTATATTGTTTTACATTTAATTTGAGTTATTTAATGTAAACAAATATTGCAAAATCAAATATCTTAAGTTGGGATTATATCTTGAAACATGAGAAATAAATGTCAATCCCAGTTCATTAAATATTTGTTTGAATTATTCATAGGAATATCGACATTAGTGAACTTTAAAAAACTTAGTTTGTAGTGTAAGAAATTATTTTTTCTCTATTTCTATGGGCATGTTTTCTACACAATCTACTTCCATCCAAAACTAAAAACTTCCCTCCAAGAATCTCAGTTTAAACAAAAAATTCCACCTGTACTAGCAAAGTACCGCTTTACCCCAAATAAGTTTGCCTACTAGCATTTTGTACCAATGGTAATTTTGTAATTGAACAATACCATTGAAAAGATTGAGATCTGGCTGCTTCTCCTTCACTCCCCTTCTTTTGTTTTCTGAAGTCTACATTCACATAATGAGGAAGAGACGCATTGGAGGAGTGGAGAGAGAGGGTATGGTGCTGCAGCGGTGGCAGGTAGGGGCACATATCTATACTATACTAACTAGATATTTTTTTATCAGCTCTCGTATTAATAAAAAATATTTGATCGTAGATAATATAGATCGTCTTATCAAGGCTATAAAGAATTATGTAAAAAGTGACTCCATTTTTAAAAGCCCAACATATATTGCCCAATGTAGCAATCGGCAAGTTGTAACTTGAGAGAGACGAGAAAGTTTTGAAAACAAGTGAAAGATAAACGGACCCGTGAACGAAGTCGCAGCGTGGTCGAGCGTTTACAGCGCCGGTCATCAAGAAATCGATCTGAGTTAAATCCACGGTGTTGTTGCTCTTCAATTCCCCTCCAAGGCATGTTCTGCTTTTTGTTTGTTTTTTTTCATCGATTGATCTGTAATCGAGATCTCGATATCGCTTGGCTTGAGTGGCCACGCGGGTGCGTTATCAGCACTCCAATTTGTGGTCATCTTCATGCGGCCAAAATAGCAGCCAGTGAGTCAATGCAAATTGCAAACAGAGCAACATCAACTAGCGGTGCAGGTTAAAAACATATATAATTTCCCCCTTCTATTATATAGATATAGCCATTATCTTAAAAAAAGTCTGCAACAGTAAGCAGTCAGGAAATACAAAGGCATCTGCATCAGCTAATTGCTGTAGAAAAGCTTGATGCGTGAAAATTCCACATTTCTTCACCACACACGATAAGACACCGTCTTATGATTCCATCTAACAGAATTTTATATCTCTAATTTCTTGGTGATTGCTAGATATATATTGGAATACCTGGTATGAAACTGTTACTGCCAAGAATATTTTGATCTTTCTTCTTTTATCAATATTGCAGGGTAAACACGACGCATGCAGTGTGATAAGCTTGATGTTAATCAGAAGGATCAGTTTACATAATAACTTTGCCATTCAATATCATAGGACACTTGGTAATTAATCTGATTTAATTAAATCTATCTAGGATCTTTGCTCATATTCTTTTTATGTATATGTATCCGGCTTAAGCAATTCATTGGAACATGCATGGTTTTTTGAGGCTCTTTAATTTTCCACAATTTATTATTTTAAAATTCGGAGTTAATTAAATACCGTTGTATCTATCTTACTCTTAGTTTAGTACTTCATTAGTTTATTTTTAGAATTCAAAATTACTATTAGGGAGTTGACATGAAGTCCTCTTTTATTCTGAACCACCATATTTCAAACAATAACCTACATGTTCAACATATGATTACAATTTTAATACCTATAAACCAATCTTACTACGGGTTAACAACTAGTACAGCTAATACCCGAAGAGGTCGGCCAAAGACACAGTAGCAGTGGTGTTGGACTGCCGGTGCGATCCCCTTCAAACATCTATCCGTGTTCTGTTCTGCTTCTCTCTTTTAGGACACGCAATGGTGGCTCCCATTTGGTCCAATCCTAAAACGTTGCCGTGATTTGTATGTGAAGTTCACCTGAGATGCAAACTTGTTTGGTGCATTGAAAATTATGTGTATTTTTCAGTGCAGATTGGTAAACAGTAGGATTTTTTTAGGAGACAACCGGTAGGAATTGATAACAAGGAAATCTTTTTTATTAAATTTTAAAGAGATCATAGGCTTGCGCATTTGATGGGAACCATGGATTAAGATTTACACTGCTAGAATTACAGCAGCAGTGTGCAGATCTGTACACTGGTATCATCCCATTCTCCCGCTCCACTAGCTATATCTTTACAATATATTGTCTGATTGCCAGTGGCATATGCTTTGTCTTGAGATGAGAGAATCTGGAAAGGGGCGGGGGCAGGGAGGTATTTAAATGCAACATATTTTGCACAGTGTGTGTGCTGTGTGCAATACATCTCTTCTTTCAGTATCTAATGTTGTCAAATACACAATAAAAGAATGTCAAGAGAGATTTGGAATCTGTTCGAGTCAAAATTACCATGGTCATTTGTCGCTTGAGTAGTCTGTATTAGCACGAATATATTATGTTTCGCAAATCCTTGCAGCTATAGTTACAGTACCTAAACAATTGTTTCTTTTTCCCAACACTGTTTAGGACTGATTCAAGGGGGGAGTTTCGGAAGGGCGGTGTTTGGGGTGTTAAATCTGGCACGTCCACGGTCTACATAGAATACAGAAGAAATAACATGCATAATCCGCCTATATAATTATTACACTGTTTATCCTTTTCTTTCTTCCTATATATTGTTTAGTGCACCCTGATTCAGCATTGCTCTGTTCATTTCTTTTATCTAATTAAACATTCTCTCTCAAAAAGCAGATCGTGTTTAACCCAGCTTAAATATTCAACGGACGTATGGAATGCTCCATTTATTCCGAATATAATGGCACATACATAATGGCTTGGACATGGCAAAGAGTAGTAGCACTATGATCAAATGAATCTGGATAATAATTAAGTAAACGTATGGCTACCAGACAGCCATTCATCGACCCATGGTTGATGCCTCACCTATGAAGGAGCCTAGCTGTTTGTCATGGAATTCATTATCTCTTAGGTAATTTGTTTTGTTACAGATTAGACTGAATGGTATAGCCTCTCACAAAAAGAACTCATCCGTGATAGGCTGATTACTGAACCATCACTCATCATCGGTGTGTTAGTTTAGAGTGCTATGCTCGGATCTATTCGTAACAGGCCACTAGTTCTCATCTATTTCATATGTTTTTCTACCCGTGCTGGATTGAGTTTTTAACCCATTATAGGTATGCTCAAGCTCACACAGTGAGTGAACTATCACACTCAAAACCATTTTCACGTCTAATTTTTTTAAGATGTAGGTTGCATAATTTTTAAGATGTAGGTTGCGTAATTTTTTACCAGATATATGAATTATTCTAATTAGTATTTATAGAATATTACATATGGATAGAAACTATGTATAATAGTAATCACTTGAGCTAGACGTATAGAGATAGAGTTATTCAATTTTTAAATGGTGCAGAGGATGACAGTCTAGAAAAAGAATTTATGAAAATATTTACAGAAAGAGTTCAAGTATAGTCTTACTTAATATGTAGAGAATTTATAAATGGTTACACATGCTCATCCAAACATAGTGAGGAAGAATCTATAATGGCTAGGTTAGTGGAAGTACTAGATGAACTGTATGATGATAATGACATGTTCATTCCTTTTTCCTTAGGTAGGAAATTGTTTGGCGTTGACGATAAGCCCTTGGTCAAATGCTATGTGATGTCAAGGCTCCAATGTATAATAAAAGCGACTATAAAAAGTTTGTGTGCTTGGTAGTGGATTTTGAGACTCCTATCTTCCTTAGGTACAATCTGAAATACACAAAATTATCGATTATACTTGAACTTATTAAGCTTAAAACATGTAAAGGGTGATTGGAAAAGAGTTCACAAAGCTCCTTGATTTGCTGAAAGACTTGCTCCCTAAGCCAAACACTTTGCTAACAATGATGCATAAAGCAAAGAAGGTGTTATGTTCTTTAGGGTTGGAGATAAGAAGGATTCATGTATGTCCAAATTACTACATATTATACTACAAGAAGAAGCCAAGCTTCCTAGTACAAGAGGAAGAATAGTTTCACAAAGGGTAAGAAGTCAGAGAAGATGGCCCTACAAAGGTTGTATGGTACCTATTTGTTGCTGATCGTTTCAAATGATTGTTTATGAATGAAAAGGAGGTTGAGTTATTTCGTTGGCATGACACTGGCTAGAAAAAGAATGGTTTACTTAGGCACCAGACAGATTCGATGGAATGGAGAAACATCAACAAAATATACCCACAATTTGTAGAAGACTTTAGAAACATACAACTCGCTTTGAGTATAGATGGAATGAATACTTTTGGAGATATGAGTAGTCATCATAGTGCGTGGGCAGTCCTACTTGTGAACTACAATCTACCTCATGTGTTGTGCTTCAAGAGAAAGTACATCATGTTGTGTATGCTAGTGCAAGGATCGAGACAACCTGGCAATGACATCGACATATTTTTGGAACTATTATACGTTGATCTTCTGATGCTGTTTGAAAAATGTGTAGAGACATGGGACGTATCTAGGCGAGGCCATGTGTTGTTCTATATAATTAACAACTATCATGTGCTTGATAACCTATCAAGACAAACTGTAAAAGGCAAGAAGACATGTTTGGACTGTTGTTAACACCAAAATTTAGAAAGCCCAATGATAGATTGGAAAGACGATCGGCTTAAGTGAAGAAGTGTCCAATTGCTACAGGGAAGAATCCGATCGGATTGAAGCAAGGGAAGATTCGGTCCTAGAATAGAAGACTATCCAGATAAGACTGAGTTTGACGAGGAGCCATGGTTCATGGCAGGGTATTCTATCGTATCTTATATGGATAAGAAGATTTAGTTAGTTTGGTTAATTTCCTTAGAGATATTTTCCTTTATCTTTATTAGAAAATAATGTCCGATGGTTGTTGTAAACACGTCCGACGCTATAAACCTAGGGTATAAATGTAGACCCCCTGGAAACATGTAAAATCAATCCCTCGATCAATATAACTTTGGCGCATCACCACCCTAGTCTATCTAGGTTTTTACCGGTAGGGTCTGGCTCCCGACGCGGGGTTGCATCAGTTAAGTTCGATCTCCAGTGAAAGGGTAAGTCTCGCCACTATCTCGATATGTCTCGCTCTGTCTAAGACTGCATCGGTTAGGTTCAACCTCTTAGGCCGATCGGATGTATCGCATCACGTCTGTGCAGAGTCTATCGGCCTATCAAGTTCTCTCCGCCGTCGTCGGTTTCGTGCTACACTGGTTAGGTTCGACCTACGAGGCTACCGACGGTGAAATGAGCTTTAGGCCTATAAGTCTCTATATGGCGTTTTATCGGAGTGTTAGCCGATGAGTTATCTATACGTTGAGCCTCACGCCCAACGTATTGGCTACTCGGCCGATACGCACCAGTCTTCAAAGACTTCTCTTGAGCGCCACGCCAAGCGTATTGGCTACTCGGCCGATACACGCCTGTCTTCAGAAAGACGTCCACTTATCAGCTCAGCTAGCTAATAGGTTCGCTTCGTCCTTACTTCAGCACATCTGATCCAGCGTCCACTATCCCGTTGTCGTTGGTCTTGGTCTCGTACTGTCTTGGTTAAGTCCGATCTTCGAGATTTGGCACTGATGGCGAAGTCACAGTAGGCGACGGGTTTCGTGCCGCCATATCCGGAACGGCATCGGCTTTATAGCCCATGCCTTTTATACGATTCCTTGCCAATTCATATATGCCTTCATCGGCTTTTCAACCGATGAACGACCGCTACAGCTTCCATCAACTTCTAGAAGGGATACCGCGCGCCTTGCTATTATCTAAATACACTGCTGTGCCTCCATCGGCTCTATGGCCAATAGATCAAGATCTCTCTTTCACTACACCTATAAGCCATCATATCCTTCATCGACATCTGCCTACGCCCTCATCAGCTCCCCAGCTGATGGAAGAGCGTCCTGATTTCTATCGGCGATCAGCAGATAGCAGGAGCCATCCGAAAGCGCCCGATGACCAACCCGATCCTATCCGCAGCCAGCCAGCCGATAGCGAGGGCTCATATCGGTCCATCGTCCAATTGACCCATTCGCCTCACCTCCTTGTGAATTGCAGGGTCAAATTGACTGGTATGCCCGCACCCATGGCCTTCGGCGCGCGTACCTCGAGCCACGGAGAGAAGCCGACCGGCCTGCACTGGAGCTAAGTAGATCTCCAAGCGTCGGTTTGCTCATGCTGGGATCTAGCATGAACAGCTGCATGAAAGAAATACACAACAAGTGGCTGAAGAACTCTTGCCAGATGTTCTATATGGGTTATAGAAGATTCCTCTTCCATGGACACTCGTACAGAAGAAAGAAGAAAAATTTTAATGCTAAGAGCGAGCGAGGTTTAGCTCTAGAGGTATGTCTGGAACAGAGGTATTTGATAAGGTGAAAGACAACATCAATGCTTTTGGTAAGAAAGAAAAGTGCATTTGACCAAAGAGAAACTGATGTGGAAAAAGAATCCATGTTC
Organism: Oryza coarctata; assembly: GCA_030770085.1. Taxonomy (NCBI): domain Eukaryota; kingdom Viridiplantae; phylum Streptophyta; class Magnoliopsida; order Poales; family Poaceae; genus Oryza; species Oryza coarctata. Next base: position 4,818,206 of record CM061479.1, read on the forward strand.
TAGGGGCTTCCACTCTCAAAACATCTTGATGTCCACGATTGCATTGACTTGATGAATGTAAAGAACATTTGCGACAGTCTTATCGGACTTCTGCTAAATATTTCTGGCAAGACCAAGTATTTAGAAGATATGAACATTAGGACCTTTAAATTGGAAAAAAGAAACCCACTTCACTATCGAACAGTCAAAAAGTTGACTATGGTCAACAAGTTACCTGAGACGAGTAGGAACTCCCTGGCTGTGATGGGCCTCGCCTATTAGACATCATCGATTAGCTACCTGTGACGGGCTATAACTCCCGACCCATAATGAGTTACCTACGACAGGTAGGTAGTTCTTGCCCATCGTAGGTAAGTTACATATGATAGATCAGGAGTTATCGTCCATCACGGATAGCAGTAAACCTTAGAAGTTGATCGCACTCATCTTCTTAGATCTCACACTCTACACTTGTCTGCGCGCTTATCTTCTCCACCCTAGTAGTAAACCCTAGCCGTCGTCGTTTTCCTTGAGACCGGTGCAACCTCCCCAACCCAGTGCCGCCTTTCCCAATCCCGATGCCGCTCTCTCTATCATTCCCAACCCCAACGCATCCCTCCCCAAGCCCTAGCGCCACCTTTTTGACCCCCGGTGCCAACTCCCTGTGCACCGATACCACCACCCCTAGCCGCCGCGCCCAATGCTTCCCATCGACTTGAGGATGTTGATGCCCATAGGGCTCACCTCCCCGACATAGGAGCGTCATTGCTCCTTCGTAGGTACCTGCTAGTTCCCTTCGCCAGAAACATTGCTCGTTGAGTTCTATCGGCACCTACATGACAACCACACCAAGTCGTGTTCCTACTACTCGTAGTGCATCGCCCAAACTATTGTTGCCTAAGAAATCAGGTTCATTCTCTTCCTTTCCTTGTTGATTTGATTCGATTATAGGGATAATTTGAGTTCAATTCTATCTCCAAATCAAAATATCCTCCAATCCCTTTTTCATGTCTGACTTGGTATCCTCCTTCGTTGCCAATGTGCTGCTCACACCATGACCAAAATCGTATCCATATCCTCCTTTGCGTTGCAAACGTCTCCACAAGAGCATCCGAGCATGACTCCACTATGTTCCAAGTCTGCTACCTCCGACGCCCGTTCTACCGTCCTCATTGCCGGCACGGCATCAATGCGATAAACGTGCACACTGCCACAATATTTCAGATGTTCTATGCTTCACATACACCTCCACAATCTCCTACATTGCCGCCAAACACTACTAGTCAACTCTGCCGAAGATGAACATTGTTGATCTATACCTGGTGCCTGTCACCATGTAATGCATGTCATGTGTATGCCACCATTGTAGCAATCCTATCATGTAGCACCTTGTCGACACCTCCAAATAAGAAAAGGAAAGTCCACCCTTAGCTAACGCCATCTTTGCTACTCCACCTTAAACCCATAGCCTACTCTGACCTCCGATTGACCACCCGTCGATCTAGCCATGAACCGAAGCCAAAAAATCGCCATGTCATCTTCCTAGTCACTAAACAACCCGATCGCCACATCTAGCCTTCTCCTTATCGAATGCAACTCACTAAAAGGCTTGGACCACCCTGCCTAGAGTGTTTGAATCCATCAATCGAGAACACTAATCATCTATAGCTTCAATTAACCCTGAGTGTCACATCTGACCATCTTCTCATTGAAATAGCTCATTGAACGGATCAAGCCACCCATCTGAAGTATCCGAATCCACTGATCAAGTCATTGATCATCAGATGCTCTACCTTGCATCTATGTCTATCCCGAGACATACTATGTAGTCGTTACGGTGCAAAGATCCTCCCTCATACCCCTATTATGGATCTCCTGTTGGCTCTAATACCACTTAGAAAAACTAGCCTCAATATAGACCTTGGTAATCAAACACGAAAGCACTTGATAAAAGACTTAAATTTAATAACAACACTAAGACATAATATTTGTTAACGAGGTTCAGCTATAGCTTAATCATAGAGCACTAATTATGATCACTCCTCCCTAATCCAGCATGGTTACAGTGTATTAGGGTTAAATGACTTTTGACCGACTATGCCACTAGCCAGTCGATCCCTTGTCTATACTATATCATCACTACTATGGTTAGAACATATCCACTCTTTATTTAAGAGAGAGTTTAACTTTAACTCTACCCTACATCTATTAAAACTTTAATTCATAAATTATTATCAATTTTCTACCCATATTCGATATAAATTCTAAATGCTTATGTTGAAGTGCCCACACTTTTGGATGCCGCATGAAGACACTGGAAAGTTGACCTTTAGCACAGATGGATACTGAAACAATTTCCCATAGCCTCCAACTCCTATAGAACACCATGATTTAAAAAAAATGACAATAATCCTGTATTAATTGATGGGTTTGGTATGTAAGGTATAAGACATGACGTAATAGATGTATTCCTATTAGTAATATCCCATTGTTTCCATCTGCTTCTGCTCTTCTCTGCTTTTCTTTATTGCTAGGAGCTCAAGTAGAATGGAAAATATGGGTTTTTTATCCTTTTCTCAGGGAAATAAATGAGGTGGTTATGTCAAATTGAGCACCGTAGTGAATCTTGCTCAGTTTTACATTTGCTGTTGTGGGCAATTCAGTTTTACATTCAGTTTTACAAATTAAACTGAAACAACGAAAATGCAGTTATATTCCTATGTTAATGACGTTCCTCCTTTTATATCTGTTCACTCATCTATCCTAGCCTCCACTCTCGACTAGGATGTGGCGTGTTGGCTTAGCTAGCAGAGCGGTAGGCAGATATGAGCAGGAATCCATTGTTTACGCAATGTGTGAGCACAGCACACGGAAGTGTGGCAGCTGCCCTCCCCACGGAACGGCCGGCCAGTGGACGACAAAGTACTCTGCAATCTGCACACACTACATTATGCCATGGAAAACTGGATGGCTTGAAAAATCGTGTGATAACGTTTGGAGCCTCAATGGTAATCACTCAAAACTCACAATAAAGACCAAAACCTATTTAAAATTAGCATTATTTTACATAGTGAAATTATATTTAAACGCAACATATTTCAGACAATGTGTACATGTGTGCAGCGTATGTATCTTTCTATTAACTTTTTGCCTCTGTTAACTTAGGTTTAATTGATCAAAAAAATTTAGCAACAAAATAAAAAATACCACCTCCGTATTACCCCATCTCCAGTGTTATCAGATACATAATACAATATTATCATGGAAGATTTGGAATTGGATCAAATCAAAAATGCACTGGTGAGTTGTCACTTAAGCGCTTCATTTTAACGCAAACATATTATGATTTGCAAATTCATTCAACTAGAGTCTAATAAATTGCACATCTGTTTTAAAAAATTATTTAGGACCAATACTGGGCCAAAAGTGGGGTTAGGCAGTATATCATATATATATATATGAATGTTTTACCCATGAATTTTTTTAGCTCATAAGCTATTATAGTTTATAAACAGCACAAGCGAAACTATGTGTATGTAGTCAGCACTGATCTTTGACCATTACAACTTTCATCTTTTCTTCTCCCGGTGTGTTGTTTCGTAACATCCCATAGCGTCTTGGCGACAGCATAAAAGTGTTTCTTTTTCTTTCACTTCCTCCGTTCCAAAATTATTGATTTTCTAGCATTTAAATTTTGTCTCACAAAAAATTATCGCTCATTTAAATTTCTCTTCATGTTACCCTATCTACTCACCCACTCCTAAACACCCATCATTTAATGATTAACATCTAGGTTGTCTTCCCTATTAGTTTCACCCACCCTTCCTATAATGATAGTAATAGTTTTATGACAAAGGTAATATTGTTCTTGTATTATCTATCGGACAAACTAATATGAGCAGCTACCATCGAACGATTTTTTTGGGTATTATATGTTTGTAAGCTACTCATTTTATTCCCACTCAACGAAAATAATCAAACATTCGACTAACGTACGGAATGCTTTTATATATTCTGAATATGGATATGATGGCTCTTGGACAACACAAAAAAGGTCAGTAAGGCTATGATCAAATGAGGCTAACTAAAGTACATATGGCTATCAGACAGCCATTTAAGCTAGAGACTGCAACCAGAAAGTCCTCCATGCATGGCATTGGAGATCAGGAGCACCAAATAGGAAAGAATGAGACCATATATATTTCATGTGGAAAGAAATGATCTAGCAGAATCCGAAGTTCTGGAGCCTGGTGGTGATAATTTATTTCCTGATGCCCTCCAATCCTATTACTTTCTGTGTCACTGAAAATTGGATATTGACTAATGTTGTTACGATAGCAAGTGAACCAATAGCGCCTTGTCAGATCATGGGGTATATATATAGTCCTTGGTATCCAATTGTGGTACATTACCATAAACTTGAAAACAGCATTCAACATATGTGTAGGACAAATACCATAAAACAGCATTCAACTAGATAGAACTCGTCACAACTCACAAGTGCAAGGAGTAGTAATGCCACCTACTACTCTGCTGCCTTAGTTATATACAATCCACATAGTATAATGCAGGAATGCTTGCCTTTTTTTTCTTTCTTTTTGTTTGATAAAGCAGAAGTAGGCCGGCTGGCCCTAATATTTCAGAGATCTGGGGCGAGAGAAATATCTATACTCACAATCAACAAATTTTCTTTTCGTTATTACCAGTGTGAATCTGTTGTTCATCACATTGTAGAACGGAAATACTCATTACTACGTAATCCATTTTTGCAGGTGGTTATAAAGAGTTTTCACAGATGGATTGAAAACATTTCACAGCAGGTGAAAGGCCGCTTACTGGAAATATTTCTATAGGCATACGTCTGAATTCAATCGTCTATAAAAATGATTTTCTCAAGCAATCATCTTAACACAATCACCTATGTAAATGAATTTACATTTTTTTTAGTTTTTTTGGTGCTCAATAGCAAAAAAAAATATTTTGAACTTTAGTAGCCATCTATATACACATCACATCGAATGCATCCACTATCTTTTATTTTAAACCACAGCCACTATCTATCTACTATCCATTTATTATATACATCTATGCATCTACTCTAGCTTAATTGTATGTTGCTGAATAAGTAAATACATGCCCTTGGACAATGTTGCATTAGATTGAATATACCATGAAATAATTTCGGCAACCGAAGAAGTGGTTTTATTTTCCCATTTCTACATACTATGTGGAGGTACTGCATGTAGGTGAATCATCTGAAATTCACCAATCATGTTTTTTTTTGTCCATAAGAACACAAGAATGATGCATTATTAGTTAATTGGTGCATGCTCATTAAGTTGAGTTACATAAAAGGACATACTTGTGGCAAGAAAAAGGCTGTAGGCTGTAGCAATGGGCTAGCTTGACAAAAAATTAAGAAATGCCCCAAGCAGTTGTTTTGAAATGATCGAATCAATCAAAGGTGAGTAGTCTTGAGTAAAATCTGACACAGTATGCAAGATCTTGTTGTCTAAGGGAATGAAATGCCATGGATGTTCACATACTCGACAATTTTGTTTTGAAAAAAGCATCAGAAGATAGAAACAAAAAAGTATAACCGGTATTATTGCTTTTAACCTGATTTCCAAATAAATCAAAAACAATACACGCCCATCCTAGCAAAAGGAAAAGCAATCCATGCTACAGCCATAGTGGCAAAAGCATCTATAAAAGGGATCAGAAGAAATAAATGAAGAATACACGAAAGTTAAAAAAATTGATATCATTAATTTAAATCCACAAAAGGAGATACCTTCACATTGAAATGAAAGCAATCATATATCTAGGAGAGCAATAAATGCAGGAATACATCTTCTAAGATTTGGTGGTGTCCCATATGAAGGATGCAATCGTGATGTGGAAATAAAACATCCAAAGAAGAGAAACAACTGGTCAGACAATTGAGATGGAACTTGCTAGTACCATCGTGAGGGGTTCATACCACATGGCTCTCGTGCTCATGACTCTTATTGCTATGTTTGCCGTCTTTTCAACCTGTCAAGCGGGTAAGCACTTTCAATGAACTGAAACAAAATTATCTGCGTGTGAGCATATATTTTGAAGACAGACTTTGATACATTACACGCAAGTGACTGAACTACGAATTCATGGAATGTGGACAAATTTCGATAACTGTGTTTAATTGTTTTTTTTAAAAAAAGATGGCACATATATACTTCTTTAATGAAGTAAAGTGTATAATTTTAATTTCATTTCAAACTGATTAGTGAACAAGTCAAGCTCTCTGATTCTCAGCACAAGAAACTGGAAAAAACAAACCTTTGTAAGATAAGGTTGAAGGTCATTTTCTTTGTGATATATATGCCTAGGAGATTTTGCTTATTGCAGCACTAAGTTCCTACATTACATAAATATGAATCATGCCTGTTGCAGTGGTGAGTACTACTGATTTGGTTGCTCATCTTGTGTGTAACAGATAGCAGATTGCACTGCTTCAAAGAGGAGAACTGCTTCGCCCAAAAGTGCAGTGAAAAATGCCGCAATTTAACTCCGATTCTGGAAAAATCCTGTTGCACCTTTACACATGTAATGTAATGCTGCTGCCCGCTAACAGAGAGTCATGGCCTCACCACTGCTAAAGGCATCGACTCTGGCAGCGAAGAAATTGACATTATTGGGCGTGCTGGTGGAAGATGGCGATCGTGGTTGTGGCGGCGGCGGTGGCGGACTCCTAGCCATGGTCATGGCGGTGGTGGCCACGGTGATGGTGGATGACAGTGGTGGTGATGGTGGTAGTGGAGGAGGTGGCTATGGCAGCAGTGGTTAAGGGACTAACAAAGATGGAGTTGTCTCTCTGCATTGAGAATTAAATTACTGCAATAATGTTGAGAATTATATATAATAATGAATTTCATTCATCTGTTCCTTTTTCCATTATCGAAAGATGGTGTGCACCTATCCTCGCGATACGTGGCCAGCGATATTTTCTAGCTCGTGCGTGGACAATATTATATTCAGAAATTTCTTTCTTGATCCGGCCTAAATAAATTCTTGTTTCCATTTATAACCGAGAGAGATGCATATATACGCTGTCCTTGGGGTGTGCTACTGTTGAATAGGCAATGTACCGTAGCATTCTCGATTGTTGAAAGAACGAGACAGAAGGGAGAAGAATGGTTCTTCTTGGATGGATGTACGTTTGGTGATCACGCCAATAGTATTTGTTGACATAGATGAAAACAGCATGACCGATGTGTGTGTGGGGGCCTCCCAGTAGCTTGCAGCTTGCATTTGGTTTGTAACTGTCACTTTTTATTCAAAGAAGAAAGAAGTAAAAAAAAAACCACAAATTTGGCTCATAATCCAGTGGCCTTATTGATGACACCATGACTCGTCATGCTATTTCTTTGAGACATGATAAAAATCATTTGATGAGCACAGACAATTTTCCTTCGCAGTTTGGTTCATTTTTCTTCGATACAAGTCAAGTATTATGAAGAAGTTGCAACGCCATCTTGGTGTATGTCCTCCCTATGCTCCTATACAGGATCTTTGTCTGCCATCTCCCCTCTGAAATAATTGAAACATAGCTCGCATTACCAAATGGCATGCACATCATCAAATCCCATGGATAACAACAGAAGTAGTCAATTACGGTAGTAAACTAATTTTAGTCCAATCCAAATAGCACTGTTTAACAAGTAGCAATCTAATGTGTGCTTCTATAGCTCATCTCATATTATGCAATTAAATAGCACTACTATTTGACATAGTCCATGAAGTCACCCTATTTCTGCAAACAAATCATCAAACAAATGAATTAACCTACTTCACTTGCTACAAGATGGACTAACCATCCCACTAGATGCGGCAACCGCGCAGTTTAGCACGGTTGCCTCACGTTTTGTCGTGGTTACCTTCGTCAACATGAATTGCAGAAATCTCAAAGCTTCGACGCAGTTACCCCTACATACGTACGGTTACCTCCCTAAATTGCACGGTTGTAGCGAGAGACCAAAGGGTTACCTCCACAGCGGCCACTGTCTCCACGGTTACCGCGGCTGCCACCGCAGTTACTGCCCCCTACCTCGCGATATTGGCTGTCAGCAGCACGTTGGCGGAGGCTGCGCCTAGGCTCCATGACGCCACGCACCGTGATCCTGAGGACCACCTTGCCTGGAGTGAGAGACCAAGACCAATTGAGAGAGGATATATTCTCCTTTATTGGGCATATGTGGACTAGATGTTTTTTCACATAATTTCTTCACCAGAGTGCTCTACAATAAGTACTACTTACATGATATATTGATTTTTCCCTTTTATTGTAAAAATTGAATTCAGATGAAATTTGCCAAGCCAACCACCAGTTTCTCCTAATGTACCCCATGGTTACCGTGATAACCATGCGGTTATCCATGGTAGGGAAAACCTGAGCTAGCTACTTAGATATCAGTATAGTATAATAAAATAGAGTTCTTTTATTTGATATTAAGATATAAACAACAAGCGGATGTCTTTCATATCATTTATTAGCATGCCTTTCGACGAATTCAATACATACTACCTCTACTCCAAAGAACAAGTTGCTTTGTAATATGTGCAGACAACATGAATTCAACTTTGACAATATAAATCATTTAAAATATAGGTTTTGGGTATATGAAATGATAAATTCAAGTTTGTCATTAGAAGGCATTTCGAATATTACAGTTACGTGACTGTTTGTAAACTTGTATTAACGAACAAAGTAGTGAAAGTTGTATAATGTTGACTTTAAAATGTTCAAAATGATTTGTTTTTTAGATCACTCGAGGGAGTAGTGCTAATTAACTGAATAAAAGGTCTACACAATTCAAATAATTAGTAATTCTAACAAGAATCCAAGTTGTTCATCAGATAATTACATGATGAGTGCAAAATTCAGTATCAAGCGTGCAACATATTTGTCCAACCCATGCATCAGACATGTGTGGCCTTCGTTTTGTTTCTTGAAAACTGATGGTGGATCATCACAAAAATAATGGACCAGATGTTTCATTATTCCGTCATCTAAGTAAGTCTACACTTTGGTTGGCTCTTGACCGGATAGAACCTATCTGATGTTATTACCCACAAAAATAACTGTGTGCAAAAGCATTAACAAATCTGTAGCCACCACACAAAAATGGATCCCGGATCCAGGACTATCTTTTGTCCCATAGCCTCCTATATTCATCAAAATTTTGTCATCACTGCCAAATCAATTACTCTGTCAAAGACGTGTTATGTGTGGCAGTGAAACAAATACGCAATTGTTCTTCTTGTTTTTTTTTTTGAAACCGGGCAGCAAGACAATAGAGTTTATGTGAAATAGAACAAGAGAGATATGGACATATGGTCATGGAAAATATATAGTACTAAAGAGTAGTGTGTAGTATGCGTGGAGTTGACCTTCCATGGATTGTCTATGAAAAATGTGAGTTGTTAGCATTATTTGCCCTTCCATGGAGTTGACCTTTAATGTCCATTTACCCTTTACAGTTTCCATTGCAACAATTGTTTTCTGCTCGACATGCATAACGAGGCTCTACTACAGTAAGTGTACCTGCATTTTGTTTCAAAGGAAGTTTCTAGTACTAGAGACGAATCAAGCAAATTAAGAGAACTACTAACAATTTTATCATCGACATGTGCGCGTACGTAGGGACATTCCAACAAATGCCCATTCCCATACCAGATTTCCACATTTTCATTATCACTGCTCATGACAAAATCTTCACCCAAGGCACACAACCATTTGGATTGGCTCGAAACATAGAATGGCTAGTCTACTGAAGGAACAATACTGCCTGCATCCGCACTTTTGTTTCCTGTTGCATCTCATTCCTACTTTTTTTTCTTGGTAGAATTGAAAAAATAATTTTTACTCAACATTTCGAGTGGTTAACAAGAAACCATGCAACAGGTATGAAGCACACAAACTTTTGCCTAGTGCTAGTGCAGACTGTCCACGTAGTAGCGCAGAGCAGCCACAAAACGGCCAAGGAATGATATTACCACTCCTGTTTAGGTTTTGCAGCTGCAATGGCTCAGAGATATATATAATTCACCCTCTTTTGCGTTGCATTGTTGATTAAAACGGCCGTAACTCTTGACTTGGGATTCTTTTTGTTGTTTAGGATCAGCCAATTTGCTTTGTGCTGGTGCATACATGGCCATGTCGATCGGCTGTGTCAATGTGTGTTTTTCTCAGTTCATGCCCACGTTGCGAGCACATGGCTCGTGCCGTGCGCTTAGGAGCAGTTGGTTTCGATGTCAGTTGTTTCCTCCTCTCAAAATGTAAGGACTTTTTAGCATTTAATATTTATCTCATCCTTGTGTTTAAACGTATACTTGTGAGATGTTTTTTCTTTGCTTCTTATTGGTCCTTAACAATCCTAAAAATCCCTATATTAAGGGTGGTAAGAGTAGCTGCTACAAATTAGAGAGGAGAAAACCACGAAACCTGTGCAGTTCAGGCTACAATTTACTACGAGTGTACTCTATCTCTACGTTTCGTCCCCTGTATATTTTGTGTACCTGCACACTTGAAAACCTACCCTGACACGGACAATTGATGTAGTGAGTATGTATTCAACGTGTAGTTGGGGCTAGCTAGTTAGGTCACGTTTCTAGACTCAAAGCTGCAAGAATTAAAGAATATTTAAGGATGGACGTGATGTTGCTGTATATTTAAGAACTAAAAGACATCTATCATTTTCCATGTTTGAAATGGTGAAATTTAACAGGGATATCACCATAATTTCAGTGGAAATAGTTTGGTTACTGTGGTGATTTTACGGTGCTTGAAAGCAATATAGGAGTAGCACTTTTGTTTTAGAAAATAGTTCCCCTAATACAAGAGGTGCAAAATTTTACACTACCATTTCTCTTAATTACTGAAACTTGAACATTCCAACGTTATCCTAAGTGAGTCCTTAAGTGGGGTTTGACGAAAGAGTTCGACTTCAGTTTGGGTGGGGGTAATGCGGTATATATAGTGCGATGAAAGACAAGCTCGAGTGAAAGGTAGATATAATAATAGAAAAAAGTGAAAGGTAGATATAATAATAGCAAAATATGAACAACACTTCAATGGCAGTCCGAACAGAGAGTTGGTGCATACGTTCTCATTGGAGTCGTTTCATAGGACAAAATAACATCATTAAGAGTTAACCATGAACAGCACAGCAGGATGCACAATAATGGCCTTACGGGCTCGTTAATTAATGCTAAGTGGTTGGAAGGCTGGTGGCCGTAGGTATGGCAGTCATAGACTATGAAGAAGAATAAGCTAGTTGTATGATGGGATTGTCAAAAAAAAGTATTTTGATTCAAAGCTAGTCGTGAACAGTACAGACGATGATGCTAATTCCATTTTATTTTGTGATATGTTTGCTGTACGGCCCGGTACTATATATTGCAGCATCAGGAAGGTAGCATAAACTCTATTAACTTATAAAACCTTCTCAGTATTGAAAAATACTATTAATTATTCTCTCTGTTCGATAAAGACTTTATTTATCTTTTGTCTTTTTATTTGTACCATAAAGATTTCATATTTATAGGTATCAATACACTAAAGCTCATAAAGAGTGAAATAAATACATTGAAGTTTTATAAAGTAACATATTAAAATTTGATATAATAAAAGATATTTTAGTATTTATAGATCGGTTAAAAGATGAAGTCCCACGGAGGGAGTATTTATAGATCTGTCCCTGCAGATATATGCCTATGCTCAGAACCTCTTTTTTGCTATTCTAACCTCAGCTTACGTGCGGTATACTTGGGCATTCAATGACCTTGCTTTGCTGCCGCTAACTATTTTGGCTATTTGTCCAATCAAAGAACTTGATGATCATGTGTCCCTGAATCAGCTAACTAAGTATGCACCGTGTATCCAACCAAACAGTTCAATGGAATGACGAGCTAGTTGTCTCCGCCATAGGACTGACTAGTTTCTTCATGATTCATGTCTCCTATTCCTAAATGTATCCTTCCATTTCCTACCTTCTATTGAATCCTCTTTTGCTGTGTGGTTATACAAAGTAGAACGGAAATTGGTGTGTGGTTATATCAAACTATAAGCTCTGAACAGACTATGTTCCTCAGCTGAAAGTATTTATGGTACTAGACAACTGAGACTGCTGTGTACTTGTTATGCAATGAATTATGGAAATATTATAAATCAACAATTATACAGAATATGTTCTTCTGTAAGTTTGTATGGTGCTAAGCAGAGATGGCTGGGTACTTGTTATGTAATGAATTGTGGAAATATTACAAATCAACAATTATACAGAATATGTTCCTGAGCTGTACGCACATATATATGGTGCTAAGCTGAGACTGTTGATACTTATTATGCAATGAATTATGGAAATATTAAAAATCAACAATTATACAGAATATGCTCTTCACCTATACGTATATATATGGTGGTGGAAAACTGAGACGGCTGAGTACATGTTCAGCAATGAATTCTGAAAATATTACACTTCAACAATTATGAGTGAAGTAGCTGGCTGAGATGTTTGTGGTGTACAATCGTGTTGAATGCAGGTCCTTGGCTATGGACAGTGGATGATCTTCCATTCCTATTGCATTTCTGTAGCGAGATATACAAAAGAAACAAATCTAATCTGGGTTTGTGTTGGGTGGGGATATCAAAGAATGACATGTTGTGGTGGTTGTATATATTGGGATGATAAAAATGTTTTTCGTATTTAAGGGCAGTCCTAGTGCTTCATATAAGATAATTTCCATCGTATTAATTATTATGACATACAGGACGAAACATGCTATGGCATTGTATTAAAATGAGCAAAGAGGATGCAGCTCTAGCAAATGAGCTAGCATTAGATCAACATATTGATTAGTGTGTATTGAAAAAAACTCTAGTATTAGTTCGTAGATGGTCCAGAGAATATGGATACTGCCGATAGTGTTTTGCACTGAGCTAGCCGAAGATCAACATATTTCGTACAATGCGTACTTGTGTGCAATATATCTTTCTATTAACTTTTCCCTCTCATATACCACAGGTTTAATTCATTATAAAATTTAGCAACATACGGAAAGACATGACACCCTCCTTCTTAGCTCACATCCGGCGTACATAGTGCAAGATTATCAAGAAAGATTTAGAATTCAACGAAATCTATTTATTTTCACACAAATATAATATGATTTGCAAATTTATTCAGATGTAGGTACAGTGCCTCAAAAATATAGAGATAATATCTTTTAAACAAATTATTTTAAGACAATACTAGGCCATAGGGGTGTGTGTGTGGAGGGGGTTGTGTGTGTTTAATGTATCACGTCTACAATCCACACACCCAAGACGCAACCAAAATAACATCTATAGTCACTTTTTATATATCTGACTACCGCATCGTCCATCGTTTCCTTCCTCGTTATACGTTCTTTGCTGCACTCTGCTTCTTGGCTGCTCCGCTCAACTTTTCTTTTCCCACGCAATGAAAAGAAACATTATGTCTCACAAAGCAGATCGAGTTTAACCCAGCTAACATTTTTTACGGACGTATGGAATGCTCTATTTATTATGAATACAGTACAACCATGATAATATATATGGCCCTAATTAAGTACATATGGCTACTGGACAGCCAGTGAAGCTAGAGAGTGTGACCGGACAGTCCGATGCATGCATCGCAGCTGAAATCAGGAGCACCAAATAGGAAGGAATGGGTCCATATAAATTCGAAGCGTTCAACAATGATTTGGCAGAATCAGAAGTCCTGGAGGTCATAGTTTATTTCCTGATGCACTCCATTCCTATTACACTTTCGATCAATGAAAACTAGATATTGTGTTGTTTGACGGATAGCAAGTGAACCAATTGCCTTGTTAGCACTCAGCAGACAGGGAATATATATAGACCTCGGGATGCAATAGTGGTACATGTTTCTCGAAAAAAATGGTAGTAGATGACCGCCATAAACTTTAGAATAGCATTCAACAGTGTGCACGTAGAATAGATAAATACCATATTGGAGCCAATGCAACACATCGTTGGACGTGTGTATTCACTGTTGATAATCTACGGAGTAGGGGCTAAACTTAAATTGCTATTTGCATGGAGCAATTCTTGAATTCGATAGTGTTATTTAAGGGAATCCCTCGTCGCTGACCCTACCGTCTGACATAAATGTCTTTAGTCAGTGATCAATGATAAAAAAGCCTTACTTTTGACAGGTGAACAGCTAGGTTTCCCACGGCTGATTATTTTTCCACTCGTCACTAGTAACTACTACAAAGGTGACATCACTCTCGATGACGGGTGAGAAATATGACCCGTCAAAAGGTGACATCAACCTTGATGACGGATACTACTGTAACTCATCACAGGTAAATAAATATGACGTGTTGTTTTTATTACCAGTCACTGATGGGTGTCATGTTTGATGGGGTTTTGGTTACCACCTATCAATGATGACCTTTTGCTAAAAAATAAATCTATTTTATTGACTACCTCTATGAATTTGTTAGCCAGGCCCATAAAAAAATGATAGAATTCACGTATGCACGTATAGAAGCCTTCACAACATTTGTACATCCACATCATCATATATACACTCACATATATGCACAACATTTTTACATTCATATCATCAATATACACATTGACATTTAGACCTCAATAGAGAGATGTAATACGTGAAGTTCTTAAAATCTGAAATTGAAATAGTAAATGATTAGTGTAAATATTGCTAAGAAAAGATATATGTATGAAATAAATCAAAGCAAGTCACATTATAATTAGAATATCACAATTACAAAGAGTCACATAAGTACATAAACTAAATGTCATTAGAAAATAATCAAAGTTTCACCACAAGCCAAGGAACTAATTAAAATTAGAAAAGTCCTAATTAAATCAATATTCTAGCCTCTCTTAAGATGAAAACGTCATTTCGAGTTTATAACTTTAGCTAACAGAAAAGCAGCTATTTCCCCTCTAATGCTAGCTAGTCGATCAACCTTAGCTTCGAATTATTTTTCCATGACATATGTGTTGGTGAAGTGGGAACTAGGGTCCTACCCTAGCAAGCAAGAGGCAGACAGGTGTCACCCAAGATAATAGTCACACCCTAGTGCATCAAGGTGTGCAATCATTCGTGGTTTGATGTCAGCTATCCTGAGTTAGCGTCCTTGGGATGGTACATCTGGGCTACCCAACACAAGCGAGTTGTCACATGCTAGACAACTAGAGCTAACCAACTTAGGCCAGACGAGCCAAGCTAGCTGGCCACTATGGGATGGCCGATCTAGCCAACTACCCTAGGGATTATGGTCTTAGTATAGTGATACTAAGCTCGCATGCTCCCCTAACATGCAGGTGTGCCAGAGCTCAGGAGCTACATGTACTTAACTACCCCAACTACTATATTCAATGCGGTAGGTTGGTGCGCTGTATTTGGTGTGGCATACGTACGCTTATGCTGGTCAAAGCGACAGGATGGATATCTATCCTAGCAATGGGTGATATGGGACAAGACGTATACTACTCCCCATGATGGCTAGTCTACCACGCTATGGCTGGCCGGTGGGCCAGTTGTTGTTAGCAATGGTAGGAGAATGGCACGTCGTGGGCGATGAGTACCAAGGCTCTGATAGCAATTGGACTCACCATATCTATCTTTTGTTTACCGAGGCCCATGTGTCCTATCTTTGTATACCTCCTCTCAGTTTATGTAGTGCCCCTAGAGGATATATAAGGGGAGGATCATGACTGAGAAAGGGAGGTAAGGTGGAAAAGAACCACCGTAGCACATATAGTATTATACTTCTAAGTGGCTTAAACCTATCTAAAATACTTTGAATCCACTTCATTGAATCCATCGCATGCTAGATCATCCCATAGACTGAACACAAAAGGGGGCATGCCTAAGCCCCTACTCTTGACATATGTTCACTGACAATATGAATATAGTTAGTACAATAATTGAAATAATGGAGCCAGTTATTTAAGGCACCATTTTTTGTTGAGTTCTAATCTCCGGGTCAAACGAGGTCACTTGTCTCATCAAGTTTTTCATGTAATGGCACTAGTTTGTTGTTTGACCTTGAAGTCATATTTGCGTCAAAAGGATGGCCTAGTTTGTCGATGCCAACCACCATTACGAACATACGGTTCCCAAACCTTGTCTAATGCAATGGATAAAGGTGTAAAATTTTAAATATTGGCCAAGTTGGAGTTGAAGTAAACTATGCTTTATTTGGCAACTATGACCACGAGAATCCAAAGGCGGCTGCAAAAGATTTAATTTAGTCATTTGCCACTTAGCTTTCCTATAATACATTAATAAATTGAAGTGCCTTACTCTTGATTATGGTCTAACATTAGACATTCCTTGTCTTGGTGGGCCCACAAGCACCATTCGATGTATTGGATGATGTTATCTAGTTTGGTTTTCAAGTTAAGCTTGTTGATCATAGTTGGATCTAGAAAACCAATTGTGTTACATGTTTTTCGGGCATCTAGTCAACAAGCTCAAGAATGATTGCATTATTGTTTAGAATATAAAGAGTATGTGTATTATGATAGTATAGTGAAGATTACTTATAAGGAGTAGGATTTCAGCAATCCCATGTCTAGTTGTCTAAGCCTAAATAAGTCATGCAGATCATTAAATCCCACAAGCATGCATATATTCAAGGGATATAAATGTTTGTTGGGCTCTCTTGGTCCGCATGGCACTGGTCATCTCCGTATACCAAGCATGCAACTATTGGCAAGTAGGACCCATCGTCCATAGTTCATCATCATCAACCATAGGCTTGCTTAGCACAAACTCACTGAGCTTGAGCTTCTTAGTTGGTGCTACTTTTTCTGTTGCTTTTCCCTTCCTTGACCTATGTTGCCCCTCATTGACGGTAAAGTATGTACCCTCTTAGGTATCTTGAGCGGAGGCAGATCTAGAGGTATGTTAAGATCGAGATCCATATAACCAGCACCAAAACGCGGTTCGGTGAAGGCCTAATCAATGTGAGGTTTTAGGACCACTAGAGATTCTTGAAGAAGCACTAATGATTTTGAGGGTGGACGATTTGACTGAGCTTTCACCTTTAAGATTATGTAGCATCCAAAAAATACTCACATATTTCTTATCCACACGTGCATAAATCCTTGTCCCAGGAGGCAAGGTACACATTGCCAAGTTAAATAATAATTATTAGAGTACAATAGTGAAAGCATTAACAAGTTTATTACATGAGCTACTAAAGGCTCAACAACTCAAAGATAAACAAATAAAAACCACCGAAGACTAATGGGGCCACACAGGCACTTGACGGTAGGCATGAGCTATCATGAAAGCCTTTAGCATTCTGGTATTCTTCATCTAAGTTGGGGGAAAGAGAGTAAAGTTGAGTACCACCATCGTATTCAACAAGTCATACCAAGAAACAATGAATGAACAATACGAGGGAGTACAAGAAGATAAAAATTATAGGGTTCATTTGCATGAAATAATAGTTTTAAATTATTAGTTAATCAAGATAGATTTTTGAAAACTAAATAGCGATCCTACTACTAAGCTAAGTTGTTTACCTAATCATACACCGACGTGATTTTGCCAAAGTTTTAAAGATAAGTCACGCACCGATGTGAACTTGAACATACCAGGGTATAAACCAAGACACACAATCACATGCACTTGACTTTCACCCTTCCCAAAGAGTTGTAAAACCAAATAGAAGAAAAACATCTAATTTAGGGACATTGCTATGCTTGTCCATAACTGAGGGTGCAACTATTTGAACAGTTTTACTCTGATCAGAGGTGTACACTTTACCTACTAGACACGTCTTTCTCATGCTACCATGTACCACATACCACCACAGTACCTGGGTGGAAGTCATGACATAACCATCCACCTAACCTAACCCTAATCAAAAGAATTGACATAGACCTCCAAGCCAGTATCAACTAGGAGAGAAGAGATGGTTTATGCCCCCAAGCATTCCCTGCATGACTATGGCTATATCAAGATGTCCATGCACCCACACTTCCTCTACCTCATCCGTGTCCCACTGACTAGAACTAAACTAGATTTCAAGCTAACCCTTACCTATTAGACAGGTGGTTGTATGGATTATGCTTTGCAACCAAAGATCGAAGACCGGTCCTTATGATGACCGAGGTGCTCCTATCTAAGCCGTGCTCCTCGTGTCCCACCGAAATCAAGTTTTATAAATTTTAAAAAGGGAATCATAGTTCATAGCTATAAAAGCTTTAATTACAAGATTACCAAAGTAATAGGTAATTCCCAAACAAACTATTATAAAACCTCAATGAATTTTCTAGTTTAAGTAGCGCTAAGTATAATTCTAAAGTTACTAATAATTATCATATATATATAGTCCTTATTAGTGATTTTTATTACCTAGAGTTGTCAAGGTATAATATACACAATAATAAGGTTATATCAAGGAATGTAGGTATGGCTAAATAAACAAGTGTTTACACGATAATTGTAATAAAGCATAATGCAATAATTTTTTAAAAAATATTTTTTTCAACAATAGGTTATCAATATGTGGTATGACTTGCCTTGCTCACAATAGAGTTCTTTGAGATTAACCTCCACATACTGCAGCTCTTCTAGATTTGCAATGTCTATATGATCAAAGCAAATAAAAAGGGATAAAATTAAAAGAGGCCCACATAAGAAGCATTAAACAAGTATATAAATAGGTTCTACTCATTTTTAGTAAAAATTAGAGACTTGAATAGGTCAAGTTAGAGATCGTATGGCGAACACATATCCATCTCAAATATAAATGTTATTTAAATAGAGATTTTTTAATTTGTTAATTATTTATCTTAAGAAAAATGATTTATTGTGCAAGCACTTGCAGCATGCGAGGGTGTGTGGACCGAGTCCACAGCTAGTAGACCCCATGTGATAGTCTCATGGTTCACCATGAACTAAGCGTATACGCATAGCTCATGACCCGTGGGCCGCTAACATGCAGGCCCTATCAGTCAACATCTTGGGTCGACCAATAGGTGGGCTCCACACGGAGGCGCGCAAGCATGGACGTGGCATCCACATGGGCACATGCACGTGAACAAGGCAGCGACGGTGGAATTGTGGCTATGGCAGCGTGCGTGCCCCTATAGTCGTCGCCAATGACCTAGGGCGCAGTTGCGCCAGAGAGGGACGACGAAAGCCCGTGCTCACCATGGCGAGGTGGCGACATGTAGAGCAGCAACCAGAGCAGGATGGACAAGGTGGCGAGATCAATGAACGGCGTAATGGTGAGGGAGGTTGAGAGGGCTTGGGCAGAGAGCTCAGGAGGAAGAGGCGGGTGCTAAGTAGCTTGGTGTGTGTGAAATAGGGAAGAACCACATTGAAAGGAAGTGGAGATGGGTTTAAATGGCTCAAGCTCACCGGAGACAACATGTGCCAAAAATAAGGGTATTAAGGACGTCATTAAGCCCTAAGGTTGGGGGGTAATGGGAGAGGGAATTGAGGGGATTGATTCCTCTCAATTAATCTGAGAAATAAGGTCGGGTACAACGCAAATTCGGCATGGGAAGCGGGCGGCATTTGTGGCGGCGATGGTGCACGAGAGGCCGGAGATAGGAGACGGCCCTAACAGGCAGGCCCTGCCTATCAACGGTTGCCTCGCGGGAGGCTTAGCTAGGCCGTATGGCACGTGCGCAAGGGAGAGAGTAGCTTGGCACATCTAGGCCGAGCCAAGAAGGAGAGGAGGTAGAAAGGGATCGGTTGAGTTGGCTACTAGGCCAGCAGGCCACCTAGCCACCCCTCCTCCCCTGGCGTGCATCCAGCAAGGTGTCATCCTGATGCCGCCACCATCTTTGGCTGCCACCATCCCCTATGCCCATGGCAAGCTACCATGCCTAGCGCCCGCAGGCTGTAACCGCCTGGCACCCCTCCTGGTGCCCTGCCCCAATATTGTTAACACCGGACAGAATCCTTTTTCAACACCGAGAGGTTGTGGCCTACGGGCGCCGGGCATGTCACTTTAGAGTCCTGTAGATTTTCGGCTGGCACCCCACCTGGTACACCACACAGTTGTCTAGATCCTAAAATTGTGCAGCTTTGATCCATACTAAAGAGTGAACCGCAGCATTAAGAAGGGGTAATTTTATATTGTTTGTACAATTGTATTCTATATTTCAGCAAACATTCTATATTTTAAGTAATTATGAGATTGTGAACATTTAGGTGAAAATGTGGTTGGGTCTATCATCAATGGGATTGACATGGATAGCCTTGTTGACCATGGTTTTTCTTCTATTACTCACTCATACAATTATTTGATCAACTTTCATACTTCTGCTATCTTTTATTTACAGTTCGGGGATAGAAATCATAAGATAGTGATGTGGAGAATTTTGATGATGAGGATAACATATCACCATTGGATATTTGAAGGAAATGTTGCTGAATTTAATTTCCAAATTTACATTTTATAGTCTATGTAATGTGACTATGTGAGTTTATGCACTTTACTCTATATATATAAGTTTGTGATATGTGTTCCATGTGGATAAACTATTTTGAGATAAACTACTTGAGTCTATGGATTATGACATGTGATCATGTGAATGAACTATTTTTTTCATATGGATATTTAAAATTATTATGTCTGATATTTGCAATTAAATCGAAGATGGTGATAGGGTGATATGGTTGTATTCATGTATACAAATTAGTAAATGTGTTGTTGATATGGATTGCTGAAATTTGTTATATATGTTGTTTACTTATTTAGCTAAAACTTGAAAATATTGTTATATTGTTTTAAAAAAATAATAAGCCATCTCTTTGTTTGTAAAGTTTAGTTTGAGGAGTTCTATATTCTGATAAATATTTGTTTTCCTATTTATTTCGATTTGTATTAGCTCTGTTGCATCTGATAATATCCAATTTTGTTTTTTATCAGGGTTTTCATTTTAGAATCCGTTTAAAAAAATAAGAAAAAAAAATGGTATGGCCGGTTTTCGACCGTTTCCAATCCGTTTTCACCAGCCCTATCCTCAACACGCTGCGCGTCCACGTCCAAAGCCACACACATACGCGTGGTAACTGTTGGAATCCCCATTTTTCTCATCTCTTTTATAAAAGACACATGAGTATTATACATATTCGGTCAGTTTATGTGTGGAACATCATGAGTTTCTGTTGTCGATCCAAGCATGATTATTCAGGTTTCAACAGAGCAATGCAAGTCTCTCTTCATAACGTTAATTTGACTATCTTCCTTGTCTTGTATATTCCCTCGTCAATCTTTTCTGTTTTTCTTCTTTTTCATCTTCCCCTACCTTTCGTTCCCAATGTAATCCTTTCTTCATTTTTCCATTAATGAAATGACGACAAGGTAGACCGGCATCTACCTTTTTATGTAAAAAAAAATAACGTTAACACTATTAGTCATGTATATATGGCATGTAGATATGTCACATAAATCGGAGAGATACGTGTCTTGTGTCCTCACAATCCGATTCGGAAAAGGCCCCCGATTTCCTAGCACTACAACAACCGTATACCTATCCTCAAATCTCTCCAAATTAGATCGAATATAGCCCTGCCAAAACTGTATCTAGAAATCCAGACAGGTTGGTAGGATAAGCTACCAGTTATGTACGCAACGAAGAACTACGGCGTGAACACATACCGTCAGATGTGCCAGCACCGAGGTGAACACTAATTAATCCACACAGGTTGGTAGTATTAGGCTGTCACGCTACCGCTGGTCCTATTTTTCTGAACAATTTATTTGCAGAATACGTAGAGGAATATTGATCTTTACATCAAACTTCATTGATCCACGAGTACACTTTGGAAATATTAGCAATTTTCTATTTAATTTAATCCAGAAATATGCAACAATCGGAATAAGTGTAACTGATATTAATTTGCAGGATAGGGCACCACCACCAGTGACGAGTTCTAATTAATTCTCACAAATGTTTTGTTAATTAATTTATATGATTAATTCTCGTAAGCATTCTGTTAATTAATCCTTTATATATTTATTGTAAGAAACTTTACTCGTTATCAATTATTACATTAGTTCTCAAAAATTCTGTTAACAAATCTTCGGAATTAATATTCAGAAATAGTTCACAACCCTCTCCATTACTTTGAGGTATGGAACACATGTAACTCTTATCTTATAAAGTGACTTGGGATTTATTTTTAAAAAGGCTATATACCCAATTAAATCTAACATACACGTATAAGCATGCTTGAATTTTTCAATATTAATCTTGTTATGCACCAAAAAGTAGGGTATGCATGCCTATATCAAAGTTGGGGGCACAATCTTTTCTGCACTCAGCTGCAAAAGAAATTATATAAAAATGTCCATGCAGATGCTGACTCTGTTACCAC
Organism: Oryza coarctata; assembly: GCA_030770085.1. Lineage (NCBI taxonomy): Eukaryota > Viridiplantae > Streptophyta > Magnoliopsida > Poales > Poaceae > Oryza > Oryza coarctata. Next base: position 4,840,606 of record CM061479.1, read on the forward strand.
TTATGTTCGGTATATCAAATTTGCCCAAGAATAGATCAAGTCATGACCAATGGACTCCACCTTTTCTGGTTCATCAGTCCGAAAATTAATAAAAAAATAGATAACTAGGCCTGGAGCCCTGTTCAAAACCTGTTTCCTGTTGCCTTCCATTCCCAAAACTTCTACAAGAAATTCCGACAAATTAAAGCTGTTTTAAATTGGGGAGCATTGTGTTGCGTGAGCGAAAAAGAGTGCAGCGAATGCTCGTAGTGAATTACTGCTTCCTGGCAGTAAGGCAAAATGTTCGACGAATGTACAACCTATAGCTAGTTACCGGAGGAATAAAGTTGGTCGGGGCTGGACTCTGAACAGATAAAGAAACGAACTTCTCGATGATTTCAAAGGTTTATTAACCATAGACAAGCCTGGAGCTGATTTACCCAATTGTGTCCTTACCCTTGCAATTATAAATTTATATATATATATTTACGGTTTGTGATTTTGTTATTTTTAAGACAATTGTGTTTTTTCCTTGCGCATTGAGTTGTAATTATGATTTTATGTCTATTTTTTATGGTTTATAATTTTGCTCTATTTTTTTTTAAATGAAGCCCTGGTTTACCCTAAGATCATTTTGACAGTGTTAATTCTGAGATAAAAAGACATGTATACCTTGCAAAGAAAAAAAACTCTACAAGCAAAAAATAATAGAAACGAACCAGTGAGAAAAAAAAGGAAAGAAAAAAATTGGGACGGCGTCATGTTGACCTTGTCGCGGTCAGCCGGTCACCGACCGTGCGCTCCGCCGGCACCGCCAATCACCGTCGTTGGACCGGGCGGCTGCGCTGCAGACCTCCAGCATCAAACCGCCGCCAGACAGACCTGAGTTTCCTCCTACGAACATAGTCTGGCCGATTTCCTCTCAGCTATAGGAATAGATCGACGGACGGGGCTCCTGATAGCGAAGCATCGATCTCGTTCGTCGCCATTAACATGACCAAATCCATGGATGTCGTTGGCAGCAATCACACAAGTCCTTCGACGTACACTGATGCATGGTGTCAAAGACAGAGGGTTGGATACAGAGGAAGAAGAAAAGGAAGAGGGCATGGAACGACGAGCTCGGAGAAGGGGGAGGAGAGCTCGCCGGCGACGAGAGTAGGGCAGCGACGGCCCATCCCTGCGCGCCAGGCCGCCGAGCCTCGCCGCTACTCCCCCGCACCTGCGCCTGGCTACAGAGCCGCGCCGCTCCTCGTGCATGCCTCGCCGTTGATCCACACATGCCGCCTACTCGCCAAACCGGCACCCGCTTCCTGCGGAATTTCGACCGCCACAGCTGCCGCCGAAGTCTGACCGCAGCATGATTGGGGCTGGGGAAGTGAAATATTGATCGCCGGCACAATGGTCTTTTCGTATTTTGTAGACCTTTTTTTCTTTTATTTTCGAATTCTTTAACTCACTTATTCCAGCCCCACTAATGGACATCCAAAATAGAGGTAAACTGAGACTTCAATTTTTAGTTTTAAAAAATAAGGATAAAATCACAAGCCTTAAAAAACATGGCTTTAGGTAATTACAACTCAAAACAAAAATATAAGATTCCCCTTTTTTTATATCAGAGACATGAGTACATAACATGTTATCAAAGTAGACAACATTACATATGTAAAGATGGTAAAACTATGTAACACTTTAATTTACTTTTAAACCCTCTTAAAATTCCTTCTATTTCAAGGGCCAACGCCCGCGCGGGCGAGGGGGCTGGAGGCGGCGACGCGCGGCCGTGCGGGGGTGCGCATGTCGCCACGGGGGCGCTTCCGCGAGGGAGGCGCGGCGCCGCGCGCGGGTGCACGGGCCGTGGCAGCGGCGGCCACCGACATCCGCGCGGCGCAACCGTGGCGTGCGCCGTACGGTGGCAAAATTTGGATTCCGTTCTCAACCAGTCCTACCGAACATAGGATTGATTTTGGATTCGCTGCAACGGCGCACGACGACAGCACACGCGAGGATGTTGCGCGTGTGTGCATGATGACGTGACCGTGTGCGAAGATGCCGCGTGGCGGTTTCTCCCCGGTGTTTACAGTGCGTCGAGGGTTCAGACCGTCAGCACCGCCGTCTCATTCATTGATGGTAAGCCATTTTTCTAAAAGGGATGTCTTTTCGTTTTTTTTATATCATTCAAATAGTTATTGTTTTTTCAAAAAAAATTAACAGCATACATCTTATATTTCTCCAAAATTATACAGGCTTAAATTCAATTTATAAGATTTTTTCGATTAGACATACACGTACACATATACATACAACGCTACACTTACATAACATGCTAAAAAATAGAAACAAATAGCATATCACTGATCTTACTAAACCCTATTGATAGTGTACTTACGTGTACCTAATATTTATAAATATGGGTAAAATTATGTACCATAACATTACTACCACACCATCGATAATTCTTAATTTAAAATAAGAACATTAAATATGGCTATATCGGAATGAAGGTTAAAATAAGATACATTTTTATCTTTTTTTAAGCTTGTTCTTAAACGATATGTTTTTATAATATATATATAAGTTTTTTAAAAAAATTAAATAAGATCTATTTTTAAAATTTATAATAACTAATACTTAATTAATTATACTCACTTTTCAACTCAGACTTAGCTCTTTATTTATTCCCAGCACAAGTTCAAAATCACTTCTACTATTCCAAAAACTTTGAGTAGCTCGGAAACCTGCACCATAGCATGAACTCAACCAAAGCTAATCACTTGTACCAAATCTTCGGGTAGCCATGCACAAAGCAACGAAGAAATGTCTCCAAACACTGATTAACCACCATCCGTCTGCATGTGATAGGGCGAGCTCATGCGCAGCCGACTATCCACCATCTTGAACAAAGTTTGCCATAGAAAGCAGAGAAAGGATGAGTGAGAGCAACAAAATGGGTATGCCGTGAAAATTTGTCCACCACCACCACGACACAATCAAACCTAGAAGATTTTGGTAACCCTTCGATAAAATCCATAGATACAATCTGCCAAGCATGTTTAGGGACAGGTAATGGTTGAAGCAGTCCTGAGTAGCGCACTCGCTCGGCTTTCGCTTGCTACGTATTGCTTTCTTTAACACTGCCCAAGCAAACAACTTAGCCACTTTGCTATAAGTCACTTGTATACCAGAATGACCCTCATCGCTGCCGCATGCATAGCAATTAACACCTTCTGCTGCAATGGTAGATTCTGACCCAACCTGACCTTGCCCTTATAACGGAGAATGCCATTCTGTAATGAGAAATAAGGAATGGCATATGGCTGCAGTGTAAGTTGCTCAATCAAGCGTAATACAGTAGGGTCATCAGCATAACCGACCTGTACTTCCTCCAACCAAGTTAGTACACAAGTGGAAATGGCACAAACCTCTACTGATCCAGATGGCGTGCAACACGAGGGCATCAGCTGCCCTGTTATCTATGCCCTTCTTGTACAGTAAGCGATATTGTAAACCCATCTATTTCGTCAGCGGCTTCTGTTGCCATGGAGTTGCCAGCCTCTCATCCCCCAAGAATTTCAAGCCATGCTGATCCGTGTGAATTATAAACTCCGTGCCCTGGAGGTATGGTCACCACTAATCAACTAGCAACAAAATCGCAAGACACTCTTTTCCATACATGGATAAGCCCATGTTTCAAGGCTCCAATGCCCTACTGAGGAATGCCAGTGGGTGTCCCCCTGCACCAACACTGCCCCAACACCATGGTCAGAGGTGTTGGTCTCAATGTAAAAAGTTTTAGAGAAATCCAGTAAGGCAAGGACTGGCGTTGAGGTCAAAGTGTCCTTAAGGGCATCCAATGCAGCCTGTGTTTCAGAAGTCCACTAAAAAACACTATTCTTTTTTAGCAGATCTGTCAAAAGTCGACTGATGATACCAAAGTGCTTAGCAAACTTGTGATAGTATCCGGCCAAGCCCAAGAAACCATGCACATCTTTTACATTCGCAGGAGTTGGCCAGTGAAGCACTGCTTGAATATTTTTGTTGTCAGCAGAGACGTCTGAAGATTTCATCACATGTCCTAAGAAAGTAAGGCTGGACTGAGAAAAGGAACACTTGGAGCGTTTGACCTTGAGCTATTGATCTTCTAAAAGTTGGAAAACTTGGCGCAACAAGATTTCATGTTACTCCAATGACTTACTGTACACCAAAATATCATCAATAATGACCAAATTTCCTTTGCAATGTAAGGGTGCAACTACAACATTCATCACTCCTTCAAATGTTGGAGGTGCACTAGTCAACCCATAAGACATCACCCAAAATTCATAATGCCCTTGATGCATTGTGAATGCAGTCTTAAATTCATCTTCAGGGTGCATGCGGATTTGGTGATATCCAGCACAGAGATCCAAACTAGTAAACCAGCAAGCCCCCGCCAATTCATCCAATAACTCATCAATGGTAGGTAAGGGATAACGATTCTTGATCATAATCGCATTGAGGGGACGATAGTCGATGCAAAATCACCATGATTCATTCTTTTTTTTTCAGAAATAACACCGGAGAAGAGAATGGACTGCAGCTAGGTCTGATAATACCCTCCTGCAACATTTTAGAGACATGCTGCTCAATTTCGTCCTTCTAAGCAGGAGTATAACGATAAGGCCGCTAATTGGTTTAGCTCCAGGAAGCAGAGGTATAGCATGATCAAAGGCTCTGGCTGAAGGTAAACCAGTAGGTGTCTCAAACATGGAACATAATTCCTCAATCAATAAATCACCGCCAGAGCAGAGTATCATATTTTCTTTATCACTTCCCACGACAAAATCTTCACCAAAAAGTACGAAATCACTTGGATTGACAAACAGAATGGTTCGTCTGCTGAAGGAATATGCACCTCCGCAGGAAATTCTAGCCCTTCTGTGAGCAATTCATCATCCCCATCAGCCAGTTAGGTAGCACATATGTTTCCTGCTATATCTCATTCCTACTCTATTTTTCATGGTTAAATTGAAATAACATTTCTTTTCCTCAACATTTCGAGTAGTTAACAAGAAACCATGGAGGTATGAAGAAGTGCAGACATGTGTATTGCGCTAGTGCAGAGTTAAACTGCAGGAAGTAGCGCCGGGAAGCTTCAAAGTGCAGACAATATTGCCAGCCCTGTACGAGTTTTACATCTGTAATGGCTCAGAGATATATATCATTCATCCTCTTCTGCATCAAGTTAATTATTGAGTTGAACTGCCCAAGCTGTTGATTCAGGATTCCTTTTTGTAGTTTGCAATCGGTCTATTTGATTTGCGGTATTGGTGCATGGCCATCTCGATCGGCTGTGTTGTGCGCGCTTATCTCATTTCGTGCCCATGTTGCGATCACTCGGTTCGTGGCGTGCGTTTATGATTTTGTCAGTTGACTTCCATTTCAGTTTGCTACTATAAATTGGAGTAGAGAAAACTCAGAAAAGCTTCACAGTTCGGGCTCCGATTTACTCTATGTTCCCCCTATTTCTGCACTGTTTCGTCCCATGTTTGTCGGTGGAAACAGGCTACATTCGTGGTGTCCTCCATCCAGCAAAGGAGTATCGTAGCTGGCTAGCGAACGACCATGAATAAATGTCTTCAATCGGAACAGAATGACGAGAAAACAACAAAGTACAATCATTTGATAATGGAATTCAATCCAGCCTCTACATCTTCAAGATATATAGGAATGCTAACACATCGGAGCCATTATCGAATCGAAGACGTAGAAACAACCAGCAGTTCCAACTTTCCAGTGGCATCTCATTCCTACTGTATTTTTCATGCATGGTTGAATTGAAAATATTTTGTACTCAGCATTTCGAGTAGTTAACAAGAAACCATGCAGGTACGAAGCAGTGCAGACTTGTGCCTTGCGGTAGACCGATACTGCAGAATGCCAGGATGTAGCCCAGAGCAGCCACACGAGACAGATGCCTAGGAACTCTTGACTTAGGACACTATTTTGTTGTTTACAATCTGTCAATTAGCTTTGTACGTAGTGGTGCGTCTCCATGTCGATTGGCTGTGCGTTTTTCTCAGTTCGTGTGCACGTGGTAAGTCTCGGTTTGCACTATTTGGGCTCTGATTTTACCCTGTATTTGCACTATTTCTATTCTGTTTCATTTTCATCCCCGGTTTGTGCGTGAAAACAGGCTGCATATTATTCGAGCTTTCAAGGTGTCCTCAATCCAGAAGATGTATATCGTAGTTTGTACATGTTCACTTTATAAACTTATAGAATGTATACAGTGACTAAGACCCGAGAGTATAAAGGAGGTCGAATATATATATATATAATCTAGACCAATGGTCTATCTAATACCCTCGTAGTCACAGTGGGAGGAGAACGGACGTAGAGACTGGACAAAAACTAGTGAATAAAAGCGTGGGTAGGCCTTTGGTCATTATATCGGCAAACTGATGACCGATGGTACATAGAGCACCCGAACCTGTCCTAATACAACCTTGTCATAGACAAAATGGATATCGATCTCGTGCTTGGTGCGTTCATGATGAACCGGGTTGACGGTTATGTAGACGGCACTGACATTGTCGTAATAGACGACGGTCGTGGTGGAGAGGGGTGCACGGAGCTCCTGGAGAAGTTGACGAAGCCAGCAGCACTCGGCGACGGCGTGGGCGACAACGCGGTACTCGGCTTCGGCGCTAGACCGGGACACTATAGCATGGCATTTTGAGGACCAGAATACGAGAGTATCACCGAGAAAAACGCAGTAGCCAGACGTAGAGCGTCGAAAGTCGGGGCAGCTTGCCCAGTCTACGTCGGAGTACGCGAGAGAGAGTCAATGGGGCTAGAGCTAAAATGCAGCCCGCTGGAGAAAGTGTCCTTCACGTAGCATAAGATTCGCTTGAGCAGCGCGAGGTGAGGTTTGTGCGGAGCGTGCATGAAGAGACACACTAGCTAGACAGCGTACGTGAGGTCGGGCCGGGTGAGGTGAGGTATTGGAGAGCCCCGGCAAGACTCCGATAGTGAGAGGGATCGGCAACGAGTGCGCCATCGGCAGCGGAGAGTTTGGCTCGAGTGTCGACCGGGGTGGCCGTGGGATGACAATTGGCCATGCCCGTATGCTGGAGGAGGTCGATGGCGTACTAGCGCTGGGAAAGAAAGAGCCCGTGAGAGGAACAGGTGACGAAGATGCCAAGTAAATGGTGGAGAGGACTAAGATCGGTCATGGCGAACTCAAAGTGGAGTCAGGCCATGATCTGGTCGAGGAGAGATGTCGAAGATGCTATAAGGACATTGTCGTTAACATATAGAAGTAGATAGGCAGTAGCAGAGCCGATATGGAAAGTGAACAGGAAACTATCAGATGTAGAGGCCACGAAGCCGATGTACCGAAGATAGGCAGCAAAATGCTGGTAATAGGTACAAGGGGCTTGTTTGAGGCCGTAGAGAGAATGTTGAAGAAGGCAGACATCATCGGGACAAGAAGGGTCGACGAAGCCTAGGGGCTGTTGACAGTAGACCATTTCCGTCAGATGGCCATGAAGAAAAGCGTTCTTCACGTCTAGCTGATGGATCGGCCAGAAACGCGAGGCAGCCAAAGTGAGGACGACCCAGATGGTGGCGGGTTTGATGACGGGATTGAAGGCCTCGTCGTAATCGACACCGGGTCGTTGGGAGAAACCCCGGACTACCCAGCGAGCCTAGTGACGGGCAAAGGAGCCATCGGCGTGGAATTTGTGTTTAAAAATCCACTTACCAGTCACAATGTTGGCAACAGGAGGATGGGGGACGAGGCGCTAGGTCTCGTTGTCCATTAAGGCTTTGTACTCGTCGGTTATGACCGCGTGCCAATGAGGGTTGGCCCAGGCGGAGCGAGATGTCGCTGAGATGGGCGAGATAGAGTTGTGGACGGCGGAGAGCCCATAGCGCTTGGTGGGGTGGAAAGATCCGGTCTGGGAGCGAGTGACCACATAAGAAGTGGAGGGAACTGGAGCCGATGGGGGTGCGGGAGTAATGGGAAGAACTAGTCGGGTAGGGGCATCATCGGCTCCGGATCGACGACTGTAGATGAGAGGAAAAGAGGGAATTAGATCGGCCTGAGCCGATGGAGTCGGGTGGGCCGAGTGGTCCAATCGGTCCGATAGAGATGGATCAGTCGATGCGGTGGGAGGAGCCGATCGAAGTGGGGTGTCCGATGGAAAAGGAACGATATCGGCTGAAGTCGATGAGAGAGGGGCCGATGGGGGTCCGATGGTTGGGACATCGGACCGAATAGTGGTGGGATAAGTGAAAGGTAAGTCCTCAGCAGCGGTCGATGAGGGGGCCGATGGAAGGGATAGTGGAGGAGACCTGGTCGGCATGGTGTTGGTGAGGAGAAAGTCGAGATCACTAAAGGAGGATCTTAGATGAAGTAGACCGAAGGGAAAGCATGTTTCGTCAAAAATGACGTGACGAGAGACGATGACTTGTCGGGTGGAAAGGTCGAGACATCAGTATCCCTTGTGAGAGGAGAGATAGTCGAGGAGAATGCAGACGGTGGAGCGGGGAGCGAGTTTATGGGAAGCTGTGGCGGTGAGGTTTGGATAGCAGAGGCACCCGAAAATGCGAAGGTGGGAGTAGTCGGGTGCCGTGCGGTAGAGAAGGGCATAGGAAACGTTGTTTTGAATGGAAGATCATGGGCGTCGATTGAGAAGATACGTCGCAATAGCCAGAGCTTCTGCATAATAAGTGATAGGTAAGTGGGCGTGAAGTAGCATAGTGCGACTGATGTTGTTGAGGGTGCGAAGGAGGCGCTCGGCTTTGCCATTCTGAGGAGAGGTGTAAGGGCAGAAGAGCTGTAGATGGATGCCCTATGAGGTGAGGATGGTTGTAACGGTACGGTTAACGAATTCCGTACCGTTTTCGGCTTGTAGAGCTTTGATGGGGAGGTTGAACTGAGTGGACACATATGTGACGAAGTGAGTGAGTTGAGATGCGACCTCGGATTTGCTGATGAGTGGAAAGGTCCAACAATAGTATGTGTAATCATCAAGTATAGCGAGGTAATACTGATTACCGAAGACACTTTTAACTGGAGATGTCCATATATCACAATGTATAATTTCAAATAGACGCGAGGTACAGGGGAGAGAACTAGAAAAAGGCAGACGCACATATTTGCCAAGTTGACACAAGTGGCAAACTGTGGAGCTGCTATGGGTACATCGGATGGAGGCGCTTCGACGGAGGGTGGCGACAGCGTCGAGGCCAGGGTGGCCGAGGCGAAGATGCCAAAGGTTGGTGGAGAGGGTGACGCTGGCGTGTGGAGTGGACGGCGCAGCGGGAATGGTGTAGAGGTTTCCGCCACTATTACAGCGAAGGATCTGTCGCCGGGTTGGGATATCCTTCACAGAGAAACCAGATGCGTCAAATTCGATGGAGCAGTTGTTGTCTCTTGTGAATTGGCGAGCAGATATAAGATTGTGAATAAAAGAAGGGACGATAAGAACATTACGAAGGAGGAGGTTAGTGGTGGATGTAGACAGAGAGGTGTCACCTCAGCATTGGACAGAAAGAGAGTGACCATTGCCGATGGTGACAAAGGGGGAGGAAGAGGGGTGACAAGAACGAAGTATACCAGCCGATGACGCCATGTGTGAAGACGCCCTAGAGTCCAGCACCCAAGGGTGCTGTGGTTGGAGCGTCATCTGGTTGAGGACAGCGACGAAGCCAGCCTGGTTCTAGGAGAGAACCGACTAGGTGGGTGGGGTCGGTAGCATCGACTGAGGCGGTAGAAAGAGAGCCGATGCCAGGTGAGCCTGGGGATGGGCGCCGATAACCCCGGGTTGCCAGTTGATGGGGCTGTGTGGCTGGGGCTGGGGTACTCAGGGGTTATAGCAAAGTCACGAACCCATGAGACCAGTAGGTTGAGCAAGGACCGAGGCAGGTCGTGATTGCATCGGACCCTGCCAGTTCCTGCTTTATCTTTGCCCTTGTCTTTTTTGGTACAGGCTGTATTGCCATAGTTAGAGCAGAGGAGGATGCGTCGTGCGAGGCGCATGTCAGGCGTCGGATGTTGTGCCGGCACCGCTGTGTCGTAGACAGGCGCACTGGGCCACTCAGCACTGGTGCTGCCGCGCCGCAGGGCAGTGCGGCGCTCGCCGGCCGGCCGGCGGGGCTGCTGCTTGCGACTGGGGCTTGCAATTTTGCGCTGGGTCAGGAGGGAGGAGGGGGCCACCACCAGGCCCAGGAGGAATGAATGATGGATTTATTTGCTTGTTGGGCTGAATACAACCTCCTTTTTAATTTTTAAACACATATATATTACATAGTATATATATACTTATTTTTTGTAAAAAAATCTTAGGTATACTTCTAAATACTCTTGCATTGAAATGGGCCCTCCCCTGGCATTGGTCACTCTAACCCATACCATGTACGTGGAGCAGCTGTACACACTAATATAGCAACTTGGTGATCCTAGAATGTACATGTAGGCCTATAGAATAGAATATGACTATATCATCACTAATAGAAGGATTTCAACCGTTGATTTTGTTTTCTAATACTAATAGAAAATATATTTTACTACTAGTATTTGATGTGGTATTATAAATAAAGATGATCGATTGGATTAGAAAAAATATAGTCTTAGATTGGTTCGAATAGTAGAGAGCATTGTAAAATACCTCATAGAATATTTCATACATCCCATTCACACTTATTATGTTTTTCACTAGTAAGTTAAAGTACAAGTATTTTTGATACTCGAAATGCTGCTTTACATGCACATGTTAAGCTCATACAGTGTACAAGAGCTGTGTTTTCTGTTTTGGTATATATCCAATCCGTATAGGAGCTCTGTTGTGGTCTGAGAGTTGTGTTGTGGTAAATATTGATTCAGCGTATGCTGTTAGTACGTGCACAAAAAAAATTACGGTCTTGAGAGCCTATTCTTTATAAATGATGGATGAAACTGAGTTTATAGTAATTGTTTAAAGGCACAAACCAATAAATTAAATATTAGAAGGTTGAATCCAAAAATTTTTGTAAGAAATACTGATGTAAAAGGTTTTTGCAAAGATTGTACAGTTTAAGAGCTTGGGAAGTCAGTAGTTTTCCATATTTTGCTGCTACAACTGGGAGAAGAGAAAACTCATAAAACCTGCGTAATTCAGGCTCTATTATTCAAGGGTGTCCACAATCCAGCAATTAATGGAGTACTGTAGTTTGTACATTTTCACTTATAAACCTACTTGAGCACTCAAGCAACTTTAAGACCCCTAATGTTCATTTGTATAAATGCTCGCTAGTGGATGGCCATGAAGAAATCTCTCCAATCACAACGGAACGATGACAGAACAATAAAGCACAAGAAATCCTTTTTTTTCCATAATGGAATTCAATACAGACATTACATCTTCATGGTATATGAATGTTAACTCATAGGAGCAATGATACACGAGAGAGACAGACCAGTGATTCCTAGTTCGTAAAGAAGATGATTCTATGAGATTGACAAGTCTATAATGGTCAATCTAACCCAAACTATGCACTGGGAGGAGGAATGCTTCTTATAGCAACTAAGCGATCCAATAATCTAATTGTAGAGCTATAGAATATTTCTTTCGCGATGCGTACCATTCACATATATTATGTTTTTCACTAGCGAGTTAAAACAAAAATTCATTTTTTATACTCAATATGCTGGTAGTACGTACGTGGACATGCTGAGCTCATATGCAGCTAGACTATGAGAGTTGTGTTGCCGTTTGTATTGATTCTGGATTAGAGTTCTGTTGTGGTACACGACTATGCGAGAGTTTTGGTGTAATATATATTGGTTTATCGTACGCTGGTAGTACGTGTAATTTTTATTAATTGTAGATGAGAAAAAAATATTATGCGTGAAAAATATGGATCTTAAATGCCATTACGAAAGTATCCGACAGCGTAGATAATAAGATATGTTGAACTATTTTAATTAGAGATAAACTCAGTAATTATGTTTTCTTGTATTAGAAGGCATATGTTAGAATCCTAGCTGGTTATTCCCTCTATAAAACTAGGAAATATAAGCCATATTGCACGAACACAACAACGAATATAATCTAGCAAACAATACATTATCTCATATCGATAGTTTAAACTTGTATAAACTTCATATCTTTTTCACCACCATCGAGCTTTAGATCATGTATATAACCCCACTTATTGTTGCCAATAACAAACATCGATATTATGTCTGTACAGTTGCACAAGAAATACTACCACCAAGCTACTATTCTACATTCAGGTATAGGGTTCCCAATATATTTTCAATGTGCTATTTTACTGTCCATAAGAAGGTACAACACTTATTGGTGCTGATTTGTGCTATCTCTAAGAAATATATATAATGAAAAAGCAAAAAAAAACTGCATTTGAAGTTTTGGCAGCATCTGCTAACTCCTCAACAATGTTCTAAATTAATCAGTGGAGTTCGCAATGATCTACTACGAACTAGGCTAGTTCTTCTAGCACATATTCAATGATGTTCCACTGTACAGAGAGCTTCAAAAACAGCCAGGTGTGTAGTGTGTTACTATAGTTCTATAAACCGGCAAAGATTTAACCAAAATTTGTCACTACGGGTTTAGTTGGCATATTATCATAGTATCTGGTAAAGGGCCGGAACATCCAGTATTAAACAATTTGAGACAGAGGCCCATAGCTGAATTTCTAGTATTTGTACCGGAACATCCAGTGTTTAAAATAATTCAGGAAAGACGGCCCCATTTCGAAACATCAGATTAAATCCAACCATCCAGTTGTAATGGAACGTTTGGGTCCAGCTTTGGTTTGTGATTTTTGGGACACTTTGAGTTGGTTTTGGATCGATTTGAGGCAAATTTTAGGGGTTTTCTGACCTAATCTAGAGGTTAGAGCAACCCTTCCATAAATGCTGGCAGAAGGCTGATTGAAATCACCCAACACTCGGTAAAATCAATATATTACTTTTGCAGTTCTCTTATCCCTACCCTTCTATCCCAGGTTGTTAGTATTTATTCTCTATGGCACAAGAGGATGCCTAAGCCTCCGTTGGCTGATAGGTCACATCGACGTTTGCTTGCCCTGACAGGGTCTTTTTTGGCCAAGCGTTTGATGGAATCAATAGCGGAAATTTCAATCCACTGACCGGAAGTTCCAATATCACTGTAGTCGTGCGCCTATTGCACGTTGCGACTCACCCATGGTCATGGTCACTTTTTGCGTTGCAAAACATATGGATGTCATTATTCTACTACTGCAATTATCTTGCAATACTACCATTGTGTAATTGATCTTGTAATTTTGCATGTCTTAAGGCATCCCATTCTTACCATTTCTCCATCGCCAGTGTTGATACTCTCAAGTTCTTAACAAGTCGCAAGAATGATCTTTTGAGTTGGTGCCGTGTGCATATTTAGTGGTTACTATTAAGTCTATCCTAGTGTCTTATCTGATTTTCAATCAGTTGCCCGCGTCACTACTTCTTTGTGTTCAATTAATCCATGCCTCTTGAATTGAAGTTTTCACTTGCTATACCTATGTTTTAGAAGCAACTCTACATCTATTTATTGTTTTATTCTTCAAAGTACCATGAGAAGATGGTTTCCACTTTATTCCATCAATTAAGGTGTGAAAATTTATCAATCTAATGTTTGATGTCCTAAGAGGAGTGGGTATCAATTACTGCACTCTGGATTTGAACAAATTCGCTGTACAGTTCATGAAGGTATAATTTGTCAACATACAATATATTTGTTTTGATTCCCCATTTTTCAATATCCAATATATTTGTTTCGGTTCTGCTCTCGAATAAAACTTGTTAGTATTAATTAACTCTACATTTGCGTTATATTTATTTTGGTTCTCTCTAGAATAAAACTTGGAAGTATTAATTAACTCTACATTTGCGGTGTATAATGTGTGCTGTTAGTTAGAACACTCATGCCTTCCCCGATAGGGCACGCAATGTGCCTTGAGTTCTTGCTCCTGAATGCGAAGATGCAAATTACTTTCCCTTACTGCCTCCAATTCCCACTATATTCTCTATTATTGAAATAAGTCCTCAGGTCTGAACATTGCTAGTTGACATAAGGAAATACACGGAGATAGACAGGTGCTATACTGTTATATAATGTCCTGCTGTGTTATTGTAGGCCCTAGAGGAGCACAATCTGAAAACCGCAATATCCTTTATTTATGTCATGGTTGATAGTTGCACGATATTGCAGACACACATATATATATATATATTAAACAAGAATCTATGAGCTATGATAACATGAAATAAAAATTTTCTATCATACACATCAGGACATCATCATGTGAAGGAGAGATTATGGATTGTTATCACGAGATGTGCAGTACAGCAGAAGTAGGGTTGAAGAAGCCGATCTAACCACGTGCGCATCAATGTAATAGACGAAGTAGTCAATCTCCGTGATCTTGATAATAATCAACACCGTAACGAGCAACACCTCCACCGAAATCCACATGTTCGGCGTTAGAATGCTGATTACGGATGTACTAACATTCACAACTGGCTAAGGTTTGGTTCAAGAGGTGGTGGTTAGAGTTTTGCTCGAGGTGAACAGAGGTGTTATAACTTGACCTCCCCGTCTTCCTATATATATATACTTCACTAGGAGACCATGGTCCAATAGGAGTCTACTTAGATTTTTATCCAAATCAAACTCTTATCCGAATTATATTCGAATAAGTATTCCAACGTATTAAGCGTGCGACCCTATAGGGTCATGTAGGAGGGGCAAATTTGGTCGTGATGCAAAAACGCATTTTTGGTCACCCTATTAATAGCAGTTTTTAACAATGCATATTAACCCTAAAGGATATGTAAAAATCATATCGGCTGAATCTATAATATTTTTATATATGAATCTCTTTACAATATCGATCGAGCTCAAGATAAGACTTGTGTCATCCTTTTAATAGCTCAATTATTCTCTCGTTACTATGATAAATTATAAACTTGTGATTAACTTCTCAATCACTTTATCATGACCATACATTTATATAATCTATTACATCGAGTGATCTGGAGATATCTCTCTCATAAGAGAGGTAAATTTTATCTTTATCACTCATATCCTACTATAATTTCATAGTAAATCCAAAAACTAGTTTTACAACTACTATTACGGAGTAATGATTGCTAGTCTTAAAATAAACTATTATATATGTTGGAAATTACGATGATCTTAAGTCTAAGGATTCTATATAAACCCTAATTAAGATTAATTAATAATATATAAAATTTCTGTAGTATCCCATGACAGTTCTATCCAACATATTTCATTAATATATATCTTAGATTTGTTATCTCTACCCCATAATTCATGAGTCAATCAATAGATATGCTGATTTCATAATCATATTTTTTTCCTCATATAATATATAATCAAAGATTATTTAGAAATAGTAACATTTAGCATTGATCAATAATAATAATGTCTATTTTAATAAATAAATTAATATATTACTTTTGGTATATCACTAACATATATATATATATATATTACTGAATTTTTTTGTTAGCCAAATATGTGAGTACTGGAAGTTTTTGTTGCCAACTTTTGAGAAAATAAAGACATAATAGAGAGATTGGCATCATTCTTGAAAAAAAAGAAAAAATTGAGAAGAAAATTTATTTATCGTCAAAGAGGATCGAAGACATGGCGCCTTTTGCAATATTTATATCCGTATGCATATATATGCAGATGTCTGATTTGCATGCATTTTGCTTCTTTGGAATATATCTTAGTAAAAAATTAAATTTCATGTATTTAAGCTCAAGAAGACATGCATTTTAAGATAATTGGTGGCACAAGCTAAATCAGAGTAATTATTACGTGATGTGAGGACTGTCTCAAACTCGATCGTGATGGAAAAGTACATCCTTGCATTTGTTTTTTCTGTGCCTGCTTGTCCCCGTAATATTGTCAACAATATAAAAAGTGATAGACAATAGTGGCCAAGAATAAACATTGAGATCATCCCGATTAAAATGCGACGTGCACGTGCGCAACCTGTTTTATATATAACGTCTTGTGAACATGTTGCCCAAAGCTCCAAAAGTCAACACGATTATTTGCCAGTTCATATATATGGTAGATCAATGTGTTTCTTCAAGAGCTGGCATGTGGTCATCCAGCATTGCGGTTGCTTGATGCTCTAAAGTTATTGCAATTTACAAGTCAAATAATTATCAGAAGCTCCTCGATGGCTCGTTGTAGTTTGCTAAAACTATTTTGAGGCCAATTTGAATACTTTTTAATACTGGCCCTCAGTACTACACTATGCGTGGAAGCATTCAGTACGAAGGTATATGTTGAAGAACTTGCGCTCATTAATGCGTAGATAGCATTGTGTTTTCTCGAGATTAGAGTTGTGGCTTTAATTTCTGTGTCAACCGCACCTTTGAGGGTGTAAATTAGGGACCAAAATAGCATAGCATTTTTGGAGACTAGAACTCGCAATGCAATTTTTCTTCCTGCAGCCTTCCATTCCTATCACAATTCCTGTCTAGAATTTAGGAGTGGTAACATATAGCTAGCTTAAGCTAGGGCGACGTTGTATGAATTTTAGTTGGGGCTCAAATGTCTCTGTTGGGAATAAGTGCAATATATGTAAAACTGGAGGGGTTTTACAGTCCATGGAAAGGTACGATTTTTTATAGAATAAACAGTAGTACCTTTCGGTTCCTTCTAACTCAATGATAAGTATTCCCTCCGGTCATAAATTGACGCTTAGAATAGGATTTGATAAAATCTTTAAAACTTCTACCATCAGTTTTATATTGTAACAAGTTTATAAAATCTATTAAGTTTATAATATCATGATATAGTAATTTTTAGGAAAAATCTATATATTTTTTTAAACTAAACATTTGAATTCAAAACTTTGACTGAGTCTAGCTTGTTGTAAGTGTCAAATATCATTAACCAAAACACATCATATATGTTGTGCTGTATGTGTATGTGTTAACGCCAAAATTTAGACAGCCCGATAATGGATTGAAAAAGGCTGATCGGCTGAAGAGGTGTCCGATCGCTACAGAAAAGAAGTCGATCGGTTAAAATAAGAAAAGACTCGGTCCTAGAATAGAAGACTATCCAGATAAGACCGAGTTTAAGAAGGAGCCATAGTTTAGGGTAGTCTATCATATTTTATATTGATAGAAAGATTTAGTTAGTTAGTTAACTTTTTTAGAGATTTTTTTTTGTTAGGAAGTAACCCCGATGGTTGTTGTAAATGCGTCGGACTCTATAAACCTAGGGTATAAATATAGACTCCTTGAAAATATGTAAAAGAATCAATCTTTCAATCAATACAACCTCGGCGTATCGTCACCCTAATTTATCTAGATTTCTACCGGCGGGGTCTGACTCAATGCAGGGCTACATCAGTTAGGTCCGATCTCTGGTGAAGGGGTAAGTCCCACCACTATCTCGATATGTCTCGTTCTGTCTAAGGCTACATCGGTTAGGTTCGACCTCTTAGGTCGATGGATGTATCGCATCACGTCCGTGCAAAGTCTATCGGTCTATCAAGCTCTCTCCGTCGTCATTGGGTTAGCCGATAAGGTATCTATTTATTGAGCATCACACCCAGAGTATCGGCTCTTCAGCCAATACGCACCAGTCTTTAGAGACTTCTCTTGAGCACCACGCCAAGCATGTCGGCCTTCCAGCCGATGCGCGTCTGTTTTCAGAGAGACGTTCTCTCATCGGTTCAGCTAGCTAATGGGTTCGCTTCGTCCTTGCTTCAGCACGTCCAATCCGATGTCTACTGTCCTGTTGTCGTTGGCCCCATCCTTGTACTGTGTCGGTTAGATCCGATCTTTGAGATTCGGTACCAGCGGCGTCGTCACGGCGGGCGATGGGTCTCATGCTGCTATCTCTATCTTGTGCCTCTATCGACTCTGCAACCGATTGATCAAGGCCTTGCTTGCGCTACGCCCAGAGCCGTCGTATCCCTCGTCGACACCTGCCCACGCCCTCATCGGCTCTCCAGCCGACAGAAGAACGCCCTGATTTCTATCAGCTATCGGCCGATAGCGAGAGCCTTTCGGACGCGGCCGATGACCAACCCGATCCTATCAGCAGCCAACCGATAGTAAGTGCTCGTATCGGCCCGTCGTTCGACTGACCCGTTTGTCTTAACTTCTTATCAATTGTAGGGTTAAATTGACCGGTATGTCCACACCCGCACCGTCGCGCCAGACCTAATCAAACCCCATGGCCCTCGGCGCGAGTACCTCAAGCCACGAAGAGAAGCCAACCGACTTGTACTAGAGCTAAGCAGACCTTATAGACGTCGGTATGCTCGTGCCGGGATCCGGTGTAAACAATATGATGAAAAAAAAGGGGCGAAATCTTTCCAATGGAGTAGTTCATAATACTTTTACAGCCGACGACATTCCTATAGCTCGCCTCATATATATGCTGCCTATCAGCATGAGAAAAGTGACACAAATTAATAGTGGTTTCATATCCAGAGGTTAATATTTATTTTCGTACTGTACAATAAAAATATGAATATGAATATCATATGGGCATTATCTATGCTGTCTCCAATTCGCTCCATTTTCATCCCTTGAGATAACAAATGTTTTTTTTATAAAAAGATGAAAATAATTAGTGCAAGATGCAGAGGCATCAACAACTTCTGTGTGAAGGGTTTATCCGGCACGTTTAACTCAGCATATGGTATAGAGAGGAAACAGTACAGCCGCATGTCACGCACGCTCTCTATTTACACAACCATTTAGCTGCTGGTGCCACGGATGGAAAGGAAATTTGGCTGCACAAGCTCGACGATATCCTATAGCTTGAGGGCACACCTTGGTTGTTGCGGGTGAAGGACAAGTTAGACGCTTGACGCCTATATTTCCACTATTCTTCCTTAGTCCTCCCTTTACCATTGACCAATCCAAACTTGAAAGTTTAAAGTGACATTTCGGATATAGTTGTAGCGAGCGTGTATTCAGCATATATATAATTGGGAGCTAGCTAGCTAGTTCACAGTTATGTAGCTTTCAAAGTTGCAAAAATAATATGCATGGAAGGACGTGTTGTCGCTATATGTTAGCTTGATAGTGTGAAGAGCAAAGCTACTAATTAACGTCGATTGGTATCTAGGATACACCGCAAAGGTGCACTTGCTAGACTGATGTGTTAATTGTTGTTCCTTCATGTTAGTCTGGTAGAGGAAATCTAACGAAATTTTCGATGCCCCTTTCTTTACCAAAACAAAAATAGAGTGCCCAAATTTAACTCGAACAGACATCACCAATATAAACTTGTCAAGATGGAACAATTGAGAAAACTAATATCTATGACACATAAATTTGCTTCCATCTAACCTGTTTTACTACAAGCCAGAAACCCGAAGTACCAGCTATTCTGGCAGCACTTGCCAATTCCTGGCTAATCTTGTTCTCTGGATGTCCTCTGACATGGAGACGTTGTCTTCCTAAATCCTCTCGTTCCCTTTGTGTTTCTACTAAAAATTTGGAGTAAAAAATACATAGTTTGGAGAAAGATATGCACCGGCTGGCATTTCTATTTTACAATGTTTTACCCTTTCTTTCTACAGACATTTTTTTCTACTTATCTAAACTCGTAATCCATGCATGAATGCCTTCTAATAGAAAATTTTGCGATGGAAATCTAGTCAAAATTCAGTATATTTTAATTCAGAAAAAACATTAGAATAAACATGACAGCTACGTAGATAAGTGATCTACTAATAGTGCTAAACATGAATATGCTAACAGAAACTATAGCCAAAAAAAAGAACACATATCTGAGAGGAGAAGCAACTAGTGCTAGGAGCACTGGAACCAAACGTGTTGTTCTGCTCTGTTGTCATGAGAAGTTACCGATGTAGTCGATTGGTTAATGCAGTGTCACTTGTACAGCTCTTCCCATGAACACGTGAACAGCACCACAATGCATGAACCAGGAAAATGACTCCCTTGAATACAGGTTGATAAAAGGAGCAGTCACACTAAGGGCTCTACAAAAAATTAATTGCCCGTCTAGTCATGTAGGTTCTCGAGTGGACTGAGTTTCAAAAACCTACTCATCCAAAAAACCTATGCGCACAGGTAATCTAAACTGGAGATTGTAGAGAGAAGCATAGAGCAGAAGCTTGATACTATGTTATTATGTTTTTCGCTAGAGAGGATGAAAAAGAAATGGAGATAGTATATGTCAGTACGAGGAAGATGGGGAGGCAGAGTTAATCGGAATTAACCGCGTGCTTGATGGCTTTTAGGTATTATAGAATTAATGCTCATCATTAGCTAGTCGGTATTGTTTCATAAAATATGCAAATACAAATGGTCAGGTTAGGTTAGGTAAGTGCAAGTCCCATGTATGTTGAACTAGCATTCGCTCTCGCTCTTGCTGTCGCCTCGCCTTGCCTCGCCTCCACCACCGCCACCACTCGACCTGGCGCGGCACGGCTTGCCTCGACTCATGGGTGTGTATCTTTCCATCCACCACTCTCAACTTGTCAATAGATACATATGATTTCACCATATAATTTAAGTCATCGTCTTGCTAGTTTTTCATGTGGGAGTAAACTTTAATTCCACCTAGCATTAAATTGTGGGCCTTGGAATTTATTAGATTTAAATGGCCTAGGCCCAAATAATTCCAACAATCCCCACCAAATTTCTAGGCTCATAAGATACGCTCTTAGTTTTACTATTGTTTGATGTACCAGTGTTTCGGTGGAGACAGTTAAGTTAAACTTCCTAGGACTACACTTATTCACAATTAAACAATAGACTATGGCTTGAATGGTTAGTTTTATGTGAATAAGCTTTATCCAATTCCTTGACTAATACTAGGTTGTCTAAAGCATCCCCTTTGATGGAACCTATAGGTCATACTCCAGGTCTATTCATGAGTATCTAGAAGTTACCCAAATCTTGACTATGACCAGTAGTTAAACTCATATAGATGTGTTTCATCTAAGATGTTCTATAGGCCAACATCTCTGCTTAAAATAAGCCACTTAGATCATGCATTGAGGTATAAACTAACCTGGCATACATAATAGGAAAGAAGTGTGTCAACAAAGAAAAGAGTTTTAAAGGACTCTCCACCTATCCACCCAATAGCTTGTTTCACCGTCCTACTTCATGGGATCTCCGATCACATATGACAATTTATCACTATAGTGTGACTTATGTGGGTATCAAGCCCATCTCACTCGATGCACTTTCTATCACATTACTCAATTGTCCCTTTGTGAACTGGTCTACCGCATTTTTAGTCATATGGAAATAGTCCAGCGCTATTACTCTAGAGTTTTTTAGCTTTTTGACATACTTGAATCTCCTCTTTACATGCCTAGATGACTTCATGTTGTCCTTAGAAATATTCACCTTCATAATCATCATTTGATTATCATAGTTCAATAGGATAGCCGGTATTGGTTTTTCAACTACCGGCAAATCCATAAGGAGTTCATGAAACCACTTGACCTCAAGAGTGGCAATGTCCAATGTTGTAAGTTCTACTTTTATTGTTGATCTCATTAAGATGATCTGCTTGTAAGACTTCTAGAAAACAGTTTCACCTTCAAATGTGAACACATATCCACTTGTAACTTTTAACTCATTAGCATCAGATATCCAGTTTGAATCACTATATCCCTCTAGTACATCCAGTTTGAATCACTATATCCCTCTAGTACCCTAGGATACCTAGCATAGTGAATGTTGTAGCTCATTGTGCCTTTTAGATAGCTCATTACTATCTCAAGGGCACGCTAATGATCATCTCTCAGATTTGAAACAAGCTGACTGAGCATGCTCACGACAAATGAGATGTAGTACTAGTCAAATACATTAGTGAACCAATGATCTAAGAGTATCGCAATTGATCACTTGCTATTCTTCAATTTTTCCTTAATAACACATTGGGATCATAATGAGTAGGAGCAAGCTTGTAGTCACTATAACCAAAGCAACTCATGTTTTTTTTGCACATAGTGGGATTACAAGAGTATAACCCCACCATCACCTCCTCTATGTAGCTTAATGTTAAGAATCACATCAGCCACTCCCAAATCTTTTATCTCAAAACTCTTGGACAGAAAGTCCTTGACCACCTCAATCACTTTGAGGTTGGTCCCAAAAATCAATATGACCCAATAATCAATATGACATGACATATAAGAACAAGATCACTTCCTCTCCCCCACCATAGTGATTGTACACACACTTGTTAGCTTTATTCACAACAAAGCCAGTAGATATCAGAGTTCTATCGAACTTCTCATGCCACTGCTTAGGTGCTGCTTTCTTAAGGACTTCAACAGCTTGCACACTATTCCTTTTTAACCTTCTACTATAAATCCATTAGGTTGATCCATATAGATCTCCTCCTCTAACTCTCTATTTAGAAATGTTGTCTTAGCATCCATCTGATGAATGAGAAGACCATAAGAGACTGCCAAAGCATGTAGCACTCAAATCATAGTCAAGCGAGCAACTAATGAATAAGTGTCAAAAAAGTCCTCTCATTTACATCTTATTGGTTTGCAAACACATGGATGATCAATGACCACACAAATTCCATTAGACATAATAGAATCCATCTCACTCTATATAGCTCTTTTCCAATAGTCAGCATCAGGAGATAATGTAGTCATCTATAGCTCTTGGTGTGTCATTTACATGATATATAATGTAGTCATCACAAAAAAATTTTGTAGTCCTCTGTCTCTTACTCTTTTAAGTAACTGTAGTGTTATCATACTTAGGATTTTCCATAGACATTTGTTTATTATGTTCTATCAACACAAAATAATTAGGGGATAAAATAGGCTCTAGCTAGCTACCTCTTTCATATGAAATTGATTCTCAAAAAAAGTAGTGTCTCTGGACTCTATAATTGTACAACACACATGTCAAGTATTTCAAAATTTATAATTAAGAACATATAATCCACGCTATAGATAGTATAACCAAGACAAACATAGTATAAGATTTTCGGTCCAAGTTTGTGCTTTTTGATTATTGGCACATTAACCTTGGCCAAACAACCCCAAGTGCGCTTGGATGAGAAAGTCTACCTTTTCTTTTCTCATTTCTCAAATGGTGTTACTTCTTTGTTCTTTGTAGGATCCCTATTTAAGATGTGACATGTAATCAATATAGCTTTATCCCACCATTTCTTGAAAAGTCATGTACTATCTAATATGGCATTAACCAAATCTGTTACAGTGTAGTTCTTTCTTTTGGCTACCCCATTTGATGGATGAATAGGGACGAGTCATGAATAATGCCAAGTTCCTCATAAAATGAACTAAACTAATTTAAAAAAATACTCTCCACCATGATCCGATTTTAACCGTTTGATTTTTCTTCTAAGTTGATTTTCTATTTCAGTCTCATAGATCTTAAAATAATTCAATGCTTTATCTTTTTGTGTTTCCTTGAGGAATTTCACTGATAATAAGACAATGTGACCACACGGGTGGAATGAGATGACCCTGACCGAGTAATTAATGGCTTCATGATAGTTTCGGTTGCTAATAGATGTGGAGTCATCTAGGTATCTAGTAAGCAATATACTTGCAACCCTAGGTATAGGAAATGTGTTTTCCTTAAACTTGGTCAGAGGACCCATCTATAGTGCAACGGGCTATCTTGAACTTGCTTTAGAAACACCTTGTTATGGATCTCCCTTCACCGACCATATCTGATCAATATGTATTAGGTGATTAGAGTAAGCTCGTGTCATGCGGGTAACGCATGCGACCTTTGCAAAGGATAAAATTGTTCAAATAGAAGTGCCCACAGTTATGGGTGGATGTGAATTTATTCCTTTAGCATAGATTTGATTGCAAAATGTTTGTAAAAATTGATGACCAATGGAAGACTTGTGCGGTCTGAAATAGGACTATGTGACCCAGGATGTCATGTGACACCATAGCTGAGGTTGTTTGAGACAAGAGTTGAGATGTGGTTTGGTTTTAAAGAGAAAGTTTAATGTACCTAAATGAAGGTACTATCCAAGACAATACACTTCGAATCAGATTGTTGACAAGTCATTGCAAAGCGACTTGTGAAATGGGTCAAGACATGAGTTTCTTCTCAATAATTATAGTGGGTTGTTATAAAGTAACTCACGGAATGGATTGACGTGTGAGCCTCTCTCTAACAATTTAAAGAGCACACTTAGAATTTTATAAAACATTTTCAAGACCAAAACCATTTGCGAAATAAACCAAAAACAATCCTTTGGTACACCTTGTATATCACATTGTTTTCGTGACTTGCTAAGTACCTCGTGTACTCAGCCTTGCTCCTTTTTTCCTTTAGAAAAATATGAAGAAGAAGATTCAACCATTGTTGAGTTTCTTCAAGAGCAAGCAACCTATGAATACTTTTAGGGTTTTGATCTAGGTCCCAAGCCGTGCTTGTGGGTAAGGTCTAGCTTCTGCTCCCGTTGTGGTCCATGGCTACAGCCTATGTAAGAAGACTTTGTCTAATAAATAAAGTAGGTTTGGCTATGATCCAACGATGTCCTGTCTGTGCAAGCTAGATTCCAGGGATTGGTACAAGTGATGTAAAGGCATTCCACTCCTATTGGCATATATATTAGTTAACAATAGAGGGGTGTTACAATTTGGCTTATAATTCTCCATCTCAAAACATCTTACAAGATGATTGATATACTTTGTTTGATGTATAAATCTTCCTTGTGTCATTTACTTTGATTTGCAATCCCAAAAAAGTAAGTCAACTCACCCATCATACTCATCTCAAATTTTGTACGCGTAGTGTCTAAAAACTTTACAACCAAAGCGTGAGATGTACAACCAAAGATAATATCATCCAGATAGACTTGAACAAAAAATTGATTATCACCATGATTATCACCATGGTTAAGAACAAAGAGAGTTTTATCCACTTTTCCTATTTGAACACCTTTTGCGTGTAAGAAATTTTTAAGTCTATCACACCATGCTCTAGGAGCTTGTTTCAAACCGTACAAATTTTTAGACAAAAGGAAAACATGATTGGAAAGCTTAGAATTTTTAAAGCCAAGTGGTTGTTTAACATAAACTTCTTCATGTGTAAAACCATTTTAAAAAAACACTTTTAACACCAATTTGATACAGTTTAAAACCTTCTAAACCAGCAAAAGCCAACAAAAGCATAATAGCTTCAAGTCTAGCAACAGGAGCAAAAGTTTCATCAAAATCCAACCCTCCATCTGAGTAAAACCTTAGGTAACAAGCCTAGCCTTGTTCCTCACAATTAAACCATCCTCATTTTTTTTATTCTTAAAAACTCATTTAGTTTCAATAAAATTATGACCAAGAGGTGGTCCAACTAAAGTCCAAACTTTGTTTCTCTCAAAATTCTCAAGTTATTCATGCACGGTGTTAACCCACAATTCATTAGTTAGTTTATGAGTAACATCTTTGGGTACAAAAGAAGCAACAAAATCTAAACTCACATGATCATGAGTTACCTTTGACCTTGCAGTTCACTCATCAATGTTCCCCATTATTTGTTCTGAAGGATGTCATCATTGAATGTGCAAAGGAGCAAGAACATCTAACGTTGTTTCATGTTTTGAACATTAAATTGTCGAAGATCTAGAACTCTCTGGTCTAGCTCGGTCAGACTGGCTGGTTGCCACCGGTCAAACCCACCACAACCTTGACCTCATCTTCTTCATCGTTACTTTTGACCAAAAAATACTTCCATCCAACCCCTAAACCTACGATAAAGTACCTTAAAAGATCTAGTAGAAAAAATGGCACTTATAGAAGTATCTTCAAAGATAATCGATTCTTTCCGAAATAGCTATTTGAGAGAGAACCAACTTTCATCACCAGTCATGTGCCGCGAACAACCAATGTCTATAATCAACACGTTCTCCTTCACTGCCGTAAGAGCCTATACACAAATATATGTCAATGCCTCAATACTAGAGTTAGACAAAAGAAATTCAGGAATCCAGAGACACACGACCAGAAATACAAACAAGCATATAACCACAAGCAAACACAGTTTTATCCAATTTAGAAATATTTACCTGAGGTTGGTTTGACCACTGTGTGCCTGCAGTCTGGCCGGGTGCTAGTCTAACCAATGCTGCATAGCCGATTTGATAGAACCAGACCGGTCTGACCACCGACTGTACTACAGTTTGACCGCTGACCGATCTGACCAATTGGTTAGTGTCGGTTTGACAGATATCTTTGGCCAAAACGTGTTTTTTGTCACCATAATTTTATAAAAGCAATTTCCATTTCCTTTTTCTATTTTCTAGCAAGTCAAACAAATTCCAACTAGATGTCCATCTTTTCCAACAAAAAGAACAAGTATACTTTTCACAAAAAGAAGAATTTCCAATCTTATATGTTGATAAAGGAGATATAATCCTAGCAGATTTAAACACAGATTGTTTAGGTTCAGGTTTTGTCAAAATCTCACTCTTTTTAATGATACTCAAAACAGCAAGTTGATGAGACGTAAAATAATCATATGCATTAAAATCTAGTCTTCTATTGTGTGTGTTCACTTTTGATTGATCCAAAATCATATTCAGTTTCTTATTACTATCAGAAAATTTTTGTAAGGAACTTTTCAAATAAGACACCTCTTTTGTTAGATTAGTACAATTTTCGCAATCAACTAAAACATCATCCTGTTTACGACACTTTGAGCAAGAAAGCACCTCTTGATTCTTTACTATATCCTCCATGTAGTCATACGACCTATAGCACTTTTTAATTTCATCATATTTAAAGCACATGTTGAGCAAGTTTTATATACATAAATATCCTTTATTTGTTTAAGCTTTCTAGCACATAAAGTATGAAGCATGGAACTTGCAAAAAAAAAACAACTTTCTATTTCTTCAAAAAAAATTTATCAAAACCAACTCATCTACAACTTTAGCATGCATCACAATTTCAAGAGCAAAACGAGATTTTAATTTCTAAATTTTAAAAATTACATCATCAAGTCTTGAACCAATAGCAGTATTTACATCTCTAATAGCAGAAATTTCAGAATACAATCATCATTATCACAAATTAGAGATCTTAATCTAGAAATTTCTAAACTTAGTCACTTAATAACAAAATCTTGTTTCTTAACTTTCTTTTCACAATTCTAAAGTTTAAAAGTAAAAGCAACAACCATCTCTTGACAAATTTTAATGGAATGATTAATTATCTCATTATATCATCATCTGAACTAGATTATCCACGAACCATAAGACAAATCCTAGAAATGTCCTTACCTTTATTTTTGCCTCCATTATCACTCTCATAAATCAATATCACTTGCACAATCTTGTTCAAAGGTAGCATAAATTTAATTGAATATACTCGTGACATCTTCTCTGCTTCTCCTACCTTTGAACACTTGCTTCTTCTTGATGTCCTTAGGCTTCTCCTCCACTTCTTCTTCTTTCATAGATCTTCCAAGCTTGGGACATTGAGAGTCAATATGGCTCAACTCATCACATCTAAAATACCATATTTTACCTCCTCTATTATCGTTATTCCATGCTCAAGAAAACTTGTTAATTAACAATGCCAAATCCCCCTAGGAGATTTGCTCCAGTTGGTCATTGGAGATGGAATTTAAAGTAGCAAAAGAATCTGATGAAGAGCTATTCAAAGAACAATTAGATGAAGAAACTAAAGTAGTGGTTTTTGAATTAGACTTGAGAGAAAGATATTCAACTCATGTATATAAAGATTACAAGGTTAAAGTTATCATGTTAATATATTCTAGTATTAAAATAATTTTCATCTCCCAAACATTCATATCTAAACCAATCAGCAAATATATTACAATTTCATATTGTGGATAGTTAGCATCAAAAGAATCATCCACAAATCTATTATTGCTTAAAACCATGTTAAAATGACCAAAGTAATCACTAAAAACTTCTCCAGGTTCTTAAAAACATCCTTACGAATTTTCTTGATGTTATAAGATCTTTCGTGAAACACTCGTATTGCCTTCCACATCTCATATATAGTTTTAAGATGAGAAAATTGATCAAAATTAGAGCGAGGAACTCCACATAACAAAATATTACGAGCTTTGCAATTATCTTCAAATTCAGTTTTATTATCAGTAGAAATCGCATTAGGAACTTCATAAGAATGAGAAATTTTTGCCAAATATCATAACCTTAAGAAATAATATAAGCTTTCATCCTTTTACACCACTACTAAAAATCAACTCCATAAAAAACATGTGGCTTCTTCGAAAATCGATTAGTCAAGCTAAATCTTAAGATTGGTAAATATCAAAATAGAGAAAATAAGACTTATAGGATCGAACATAAGAACTAAGCCAACCGGTGGGGGTTGAATGATAGGATTATGAAAAACCAACACTTTTCCTAGAATTAAAAGTTAGCTCTGATCAATAAAGTTAATCTTACTTTAGTTGAAATTCCAAATCTCCATATCATCTTCTGGAATCCACTAGTCCGACCACCCTCCTGCCGTCGGTCCGAGCACCCTTCTGCCATCGGTCTGACCACTACACACTTCCCAGTTTGACTGCCGCTTTGCCTCTAGTCTGATTGCCTCAATCAAATCGGCTAACCACATGCAATGAGAGAAAAACAATTTTAACAAAAAAATCTCAAAAGTTGACGAAATTCTTGAAAGTATATCAACTCTATTTTATCAAGATGTGTCTATAAAATACATACAAAATAATCATCTCTCAACTTTCAACTAAACTCGTAGCTCAAGTCTAAACCCTATCTTTTTTATCTCTTAGAAATACGATATATTGAGGCCTAGACCTCCTTTTTATTTATACCCATTGGTAGCTACATAAAAGCCATGAATTCTAAAAGAAAAGGCACTCATAATCTCTTAAGAAACCCTCTCGTACAAGTTTACAGCTTGTCCCTTTACAAATTTGAACTCAAAATTTCCAATCTTGGACTTCTATCGACTCCTTTTTCCATACGCATATAATTCTTCTTGTATGCCATATAAAATCTTCACTTTTACATGCACTTATCTCCAGACTTTAATATCTTGCGTGATCTCTTGATCTTCTGGACATCAACTTTTTTCAAGTCGACTCTCGATCCATCACCGATAATACTCCTAAGGCCTCAAGATTTAACTACACAAACAAAAACAAAAAAATCATATCCAAATATAAGTTTTTTTCTAACTTAACTCGCATTAGCACACAAACCATATGTCATATGCATATAAAATACATAAAAGTCTTATCCACCAAGAATTCACCGAGAAACAACCAACTCATCGCTGGAGTATGCCAGTCGGACCATTGGGCTGGCTTGTCCAACCACACCCATGCCTATGGTCCAACTGAAATCCTTAGCCTAATCCAACCGTAATCATACAAAACCGTTCAGAACTCATACATACAAAACCGTCCAACTGGCCTTTAGGCCCCATATCAAATTTTGAGCTAATTGTCTATCATAAATTTTTAAATTTACAAACAAGAGTTAGAAAACAATTAATAAGCTAGGTGTGTTGCTCAAACAAGCGTTGTGGCACACCTTAGGCCTTTATAAAAGCTGAGATAGAGACTACTTCTCTTACTGGGCACGCAACGCGTCCGCTTACAACCATGGCAGGATCTAGTGCTTCCTTAATCTACCCTCCGAAGCTCCCAGCCCATCTCCAATTGTATGGAGATGGTCCGTTGCAACATACTAACATGTTACTAGTAAAACAAATAACACGGTTCTAATAAGGATCACATTGATTCGTCATTCGTTTTTTTTTCCCTCTTGGATCTGTGAAAAACCTGCTTTAGCTCCTAAAAATTCTGACGAGCGTAGGCTATCTAGTGACTAACGAGGGCGTGAGCACATCTATTTTGCGAACTAATATATGCCAGTAATTTCACTAGGCGAGTGACATAACTGAACTTTAAAATGAATTATTGATTTGTTCCCTCACCCATTAATTTGTCATGTACAATCACTACTAGCAACTCGCATGATGAACAATATGTAACGTGGATAGAAAAAAACTGAATTACTAGGTTATTAGATGACAGTGCGGTGGCTTCTGTGTTCACAATATCTTTGGTTCCTCTTCCAACTGGTCCGATCGAAATCTGTTAATCACCCATTTCATGAAGTCACTTATCACCTAATGTTCTCCCATTCCATTTCTCTTCACTTCTGCATCACCAAATAATATTTTGCATCCAACTAGAATGCATACATTCGAATTATGAATTTATAAACCAAAAATTATGAAAGCCAGATCATATTAACCATGAAGTTCTGGTAAACCAAAGACAACATCTCGCAGTGTTGGTTTTCTAGCTTCTTCTAACCAGCGCCTGGCTATTATTGGCTGCGATACAGTCGAAGTCTCCAGAAAGTGTCCTCCTACTTAAAGGCCTTGTGTAGGAAGCGCTAAACCTCTTCAAAAATCCTCCCGTTTCCGATGCATTTCTATGTGAAATTTGTAAGCGAAAAATACATAGCTTGGAGGAAGATAAGCTCGAGCTGGCGTCTCTGTTTCACAACGTTTTCTTTGTATATTTTTCATCTACCAACATTTTCTCCACTTATCTGATCTCCAACTTATAGGATGTATGAGTCCGGCCCTTCAAATAGAAAATGAAGTGTAGAGATCTCCGAAGACATAGCAAAATGCTTGTGGTGACAGTAAGATATTGATGAGCTAGTCATGGTGCAGTCAGTGGCGGAGAACCTGTTATCGTGAGGTGTGATGCACACCATACCTCGTCTCGCGCGCGGGCACCCACCCCCCTTCGACCTGGTCATCGTCGCCAATCTGGCATGGACGACACGTGAGAGTTGCAAAGAGTTGAAAAATCAGATAACTAGGATGGTGGAACTTTCAGTTTTACTGTGGGCCGATCTAAGAGCATCTACAGTGTTGCATTTAGAGGGGGTTCCGTAGGAGAGAGAAGGTGTAAGGACCAACCAAACACACTGCACCATTTGTTGTAGCTGTTTCTAAGCATATGACCCAACTCTAGGCAGAGTTTTCCGTTTTAGAGGAGAGAGTGGCTGGGTCCATCTGTCAGAGGCTTCCACGTCCACTTCACTTATGTCGCCATCCATAGTGGGCTTCATCTATAGGATGTTTGGTAGTCTATAAAGATGTAGAGTACTACGCTCGTCGTGCGACCACAACCCAAACCCAAACCATGGATGGATTAGACGCTGCTGCGGATGCTCTAATAGACTGAGGCCTAAGCCTGACAACCTGGCTGGCCGACTGCCCAAGCCGAGCAGTGCAGACGCCGGAGGCGGCGCTGGCCGTAGAGAGGCTGAAGAGAAGTGCTGCCGGCGGCAGCCACCTGCGTCGCAGAAGGGTTGGAGGCCTTTGAGTGATTGGTTAAATCGGTAATTGATGATTCTTGATTTGTGAAAATGGATAAACGTACGAGGGGACTGGCGCTGGTATTGCAGAGAGCTAGACCTTGGGCATTTGTCATCATATCACACACTAAATTTATGATTTCGATTACTCCATTTGGTGCAAATTCAATTAGATGATTGAGATTTGTTGATTTCTTTTTTAGATTTGAGGAGCCATTTTAATTTTTAATTGGGGATTTTAGTGGCATTACTCATAGCAGTGGAATTACTGTTGTAAAAGAGGTGGAACTGTGGAAGAGGCTGATGCACAACTAAAATCGGTGGGAATGCAATTGTGTTCTTTTATGCTGTATATATTGTCATCTGTTCCAAACATGACACAAATAATTTATTTCTCTTATTGTGGTTAGACAACGTTGTTTTTCTTTACTGTCAATACTGCTCACTTCAACATTTAGCCATATCTTTTTTTCCCTTCATCCGCCACTGGCTGCAGTGCCTGTTACTTTGCTGTGGCCTGTGCCGCATGGATACAATGTCAAAGTTTACAATTGGCTTTGGAATTAAGTAGCTTGAGTATTGATGAGTGATAAAGGTTACAGAACATTTAAAATTTAGACAGCAAAGACATGAAGAGTGAAACAAATCTACATTTTGCAAGTCCTTTCGGTAGTCTACATGGCCGAAACACTGCCAACAGTGAGCCAACGTATTGATTGAGCAGCTGGCCTCGAAGGGTTGGAGGTTGAAGTAACAATGTGACAGATATTTGAGGATAGCAACTTGTTTATATGTAATGTTATTATTGCAAAAAGCCATGGTGTAACATCT
This sequence comes from Oryza coarctata, assembly GCA_030770085.1. Classification (NCBI taxonomy): domain Eukaryota; kingdom Viridiplantae; phylum Streptophyta; class Magnoliopsida; order Poales; family Poaceae; genus Oryza; species Oryza coarctata. Next base: position 4,872,810 of record CM061479.1, read on the forward strand.
AGTTTTCAAACATCAAGCTGGTCTTCTAAGGAACAGGTCCACATATACGTAACACCTTACTTGTGTACGTTCACCCTTGCTCAATGTAAAAGAGTTATAACTCTGTAAAACTAATCCCACAAAAATTGTACGGATGATCACATGTGACATCTACTTAGGATGTAATCAGGGCCGTCGATGAGGAGGGCAATGGTGGCCGATCGAACAGGGCCCTAATTCCCCCCAAAAAAATTACTATTCACTAAGTATAATGTATAATCAGATAAAAGCCCGTTAATTCCATTAAGTATAGACATAGTGTTTAATCATAAGCTCGTAGCTCTGTGAGTCTCCCGTCGGCGTTAGCGTCTATTCGTCTCCTTAAATCGTAACATCACCGAGTCGCACACCAACCACCAAGTGATGGCTGCGACGCTTGGCCTGAAGCCCTGAGCCCCTCGCCGACGCTGCGCGCCATCAAGTTGCGTGCTGCCATTGTGATCTGAATCATCTGATTATCAAGGGTAAACAAGTTCATCTGATTATCAAGGGTAAACAAGTTGCGAGGCACTATGCACCCTCGCCGGGCGCCGGCCACTGTGCTTATCATCTGAAGTTCTGAAAGGCTTCTCGATTCAGGGTTCCATCTTTAATCTTTCTTTCTTATCTTAAGTTAACCCTTGATATCATTTACTTTTTAAAGAGAAAAAAGAAGATGAGTCCCCAGAAATCTGGCTCCACCACTGTGCACAACTAGTTTTATATACATCATTTAAGAGCAATCATGAGAAGTATATATTCTTCTAGAGTAAAAGCTTTGTATACTATGGGCTTCTTTGGTTTGTAAGATTTTAAAAGAAAAATCGAGGGAATTAAACTGTTTCATATAAAAATCTTATAAAATTTATGTGTTTCGAAGAGATCCTACAAGATTATTGTTAGAGAGTGTATTTATCAAAGATACCATAAATATTAAAGTGTTGAGAGTTTCTTCTTTGCAGATAATAGGTAGTTAAAATCTTTACCGCTCCTGCTTGTGAAGAAATGATGTATATTTGCACAATATGTATGTCAGTATGTGCTATGCCGGATTGTGAACAATTTACAGGAGTTCAACACCTAGTTTACCTTTAGCTAGATAACTTTGTGATAGCATTTGACACTTAACTAATTTAGCATTAGAACAGCTCGTGGCCTCTCCTTTCTTCGTTATGCGTGCTATCCTCTTTTCTCCCTCATCTTGCACAAATGCGTCGCCACATGGGCACACCAACTTTGCAGTTTACGTTGTGAGTAGTATGTTGCTGTTGGCACCAAAGTTTATTTTCCTCTCCCACAGCATGACCAGTGTCGATAAATAGGTTAAGTTATCAAAGATATGATAAGTCACTAGTAGAGAACCGACGATTTCCATTAATTCATAGTTGTTTTTTATCTTCGGTTTGTATACTACCAGTATAGTGATAATATTATTGAGAAAAATAAAACAAAAATGCAATGCTAACAAATTTTTTGATTCATTTTATTGATTGACCCAGCATCTGAAAGTTGGAGTTTAGGAATATCATTGATTCCTTCTTGTTAAGTGGAAAGTTTGGCAAAGACTGGTAGAAATAATTAAGGTGAGAAAAGAGGGTTTAAAGTGCAAGTGCAAGTTCAAAAGGAAAAAAGAATTACCAGTGGCCAACTACACAGAGGTAAAGAAACGCGAAGACTCTATCCAGAGGTCTCCCAGGCCTAAAAAGGCTAAAATTAATTTCCCATCCTGGAATCCCCCACGCTCCATCGATCGTTGCTGCAACCGATTCCTTCAAAATCTCTCATCCGATTGAGGATACAACTAATTCGTCCTCTCGTCTACAGGTAATCTTCAGTTCGTTCCAAATCTTTCTTGCCCCAATTAAAATGTAGTTCTTTTGTTGGTTAGTTTGTTTCTCTTTTCAAGGGATGGTTGGGTTCTTGGCGACGGACACCATGATTCCATCTTTCAGTTTGTTTGCTTAAGGCTACTTGATGTAGCGATCACAAGAACTAACGATGTGTATGGGAGTGGCAGATTCTACTGGTTCCACCCAAAAAAAAAAGTTTTGTCCTCTTGGGGATTGGGGTTAGGGTTGACTTGGGGATGAAGGAGGAGAAAGAACTTAATTGACTTGGGGTTAACATTCCTTGTGCTGAAAATTGAGGTGATTTTAGTGTTTGAGCTTCAGAACTTTGAGATTCTGGTAGGGCCTTGCTATGAACAGTCAACAGTCTGTCACATTCAAGTAGATTCTTGAAGGGGAAATGAAAATAGGGACTTTTTACTTGGACAAAGAGGGGACGATAATTAGGCAACCCATGATGGATAAACAGACGAGTGTGCTGTAATGATAGTTCTTCAGGTTGGTGGTTTTGGTTTATTGGTGAAACTAAACAAGTTGTGGGAAGCCAGTGGTTATTTTTCTCAAGTATCTCCATCAAGAAAAATATGTCAATAATTTGGAAACTTTACTAAGTGGCTTAATTAACCTATTAGTATAGTTTGTAATCTGTATGTTTTGATAAACTCAATATGAATTTATATTTGCTAAGTGGTATAGTGATAGCACTATGGATGCAACCTACTTGGATGCTGAAGTAATCAACTTGTGCTTCTCTTGACTATTCCATCTGGTTGTAGTCTGTTGTATGTGTTCTCTTACATAAATATTTCATCATAATCTGTTTATTAATATTAAGCGACAGATAGTATAAAGTGGCAGTCAAGAATTGAGTTAACTCCTACAAACTTCAGTGAGACCCATGCTATGCAGACAACACAAAATTTCTCTAGTACATGGACTGTTGATGATTCACATGTGCAAAGTGAAAACAAAATAAGTAATTACTTAGTAGTGATATGTATAACAATGTTATGACTAGTTTGTCTCTCTCATCAAGAATATATACAACAATACTATAATTATTGTTCGAACAAATGATGATAACACAGTTTACTTTTCGATTAAAATAAGACTATATCAAAGATCAGTCTTAAACCCTTCCCTCTTTGTATTGGTAATGAATAAGATTATAAAAAACATATAAAGAGATATCTTTTGGTGTATGTTCTTTATAAATAATGTAGTGTTAATTAATGCGAATCGTGTAGGAGTAAATGGAAAACTAAAGTTATAACAGTAAACTCTTAAATCCAAAGGTTTAGAGTAGACACAACTAAGACTAAATACTTGAGCTGTGATTTTGGCACTATCGCACACGAGAAAAAAATATATGAGTTTAGAAAGCTAAGTAGTGTTTAAGAAGAACACTTCTCAATATATATGATCAATACTACAGATGAATGAAGATATTAATACGAACGTTAGCCATAAAATCAAAATAAACTAGTTTAAGTAGCGCTAAGTATATGATATTCTCTGTGATAAGATGGTATTACAGAAACTAAAAGTTAAGTTTTATAGAACAGCGATTAGACATGTTATGCTATATGGTACAGAATGTTGGCTAAAAAAATGTTATATTCAACAGCTGAGTGTTGTAGAAATGTATATGCTACGTTGAATTTATGATCATATAAGAATAGATTAAGTTTAGAACAAGGATATATGTGATCGACTATAAGTAGCACCAATTAAAAAAAAGTTTATCCAACATCAGTTGAGCTAGTTTGATCATATCCAAAAGAAACCTCCAGATACACCAGTATATTTTAAAATTCTAAGTTAAGATAATAATACGATAAAATATAGAGAAATACTAAAATTAATATGGGTAGAGACAATAAGAAGAGATTTGAAAGAGTGAAATATAGCACCAATTAAAAAAAGTTTATCCAATATCAGTTGACCTAGTTTGGTCATATCCAAAAAAGACCTCCAGATACACTAGTATATTTTAAAATTAATACGAAGAAAGATAGATAAATACTAAAATTAATATGGATAGAGACAATAAAAAGAGATTTGAAAGAGTAATATATAGACTTGAATAGAAATATTTGAAAAGCAACTATTAACGTGACTGACCGTGATTTAGAGATTATTGTTAGGTTTACTCTAGCCTATCGCAATTTCCTTGAGACTAAAGGGACTGAGTTGAATTGAGTTGAGTTAGTAGTGATATTCAGATCCTAATTCTGTACTTCTGAAAAAAAATTGTACTAGGAGATCCATCGTATGATCAAGCTGACAGAAGGTGTTTTTATACACTCATATTGGTGTGCATTATTGTCTTGATCATTATATTCTGTCTTCCACTTCCCCAGATATGGCAAGCAAATGGATTCAGAAGGAACTCATGGATTTGCGTAAGGATCCACCAGCATCATTCAGTGCTGGGCCTGCTGGAGAGGATTTATTCCATTAGCAGGCCCATTCAATGGGCCCTAGTGACAGCCCCTATGCAGGTGGGGTGTTCTGTTAACATCTATTTTCCTCCTGACTACCCTTTTAAGCCTCCAAAAGTGAACTTCCAACGAAAGGTGAGTTGTATGCTTACACGTCTTTCTTTCTTTTTGACACATTTTTGTCATTGTAGTTTCTAACTTTTTATGATTTATCTGTTGTTACTCTTAACATTATTATTGATATACTAGGCAAGTAGAGTGTGCTCTTGGGAAATTTAAGATGAATAGGCTCATTTTTAAATCGGTCCATATCAGTAAAAATTTATTTCCTGGTGGAAAATATAAAGTACACTTAGACACAGATTAGCTAGAGTTGCCACAGATTCTTTGTATAGTTGAAATCAAATGTTTATAATTGTTCTTTGCAGTTTTCATTGTCACATGGCTACTGTGATTATCACTTTTTATCCCAGATAGCAGGAGATCCCATGCAGAATTTCATTAAGATAATGGGGATAGGAAAACAAGTACGAGGTTGACAAAAAAAAAGTTTGTCAGTATTGGTCAGAAACAAACAGAAAACAGGGTAAAAGCAGGACAAAAACATAAGAAAGATGTTCTGCCTAATTATAATGTCACTCAACTTGAGCTGTTAGTGTTGCACTTGTGACAACCTACATGAGGAAAGGATGTGACAGACTGAAAGATTTATTTCAATTGAACGTGTTGTTACATGCTTCAGAAATGTTTCTCCAGGTGATTCTCAAATTGAAATGGACAAATTTGTAACTTGTAAGGCAATATAGCTTCTTCACAAATCGGAGTGGACAATATGGAGTTGGTATTTTGATATGTCTGCACTCAGCAATGAATGATTCATTACCATTCCCAGAAATAACTGAAATTATGTTGGTTCCCTAGAGTGTGGCCCCAATATCATAAGTTCTTGAAGGAAAGATTTGAACAGAGAATTGATAAAATAGGTGCTAACAGTTTTTGGTAATATTCCAATATATCTGAGCAGTTATCTATATTCTGTTTTAAATATCAGGAAGGATTCAAATAAGATCCACCTAGCTAGTTTTTAGAATGTTATACTTCTGGCATAAAAAGCTAGATCATTTGATAATTCATCTGAAATTACTGATATTTCTCATTTTTCACCAGTAATGCCATAATTGATGAATGGTTTCACTAATGATGCAGGTGTATTTCCCAAACATCAACTCTAACGGAAGCATTTGCCTTGACATCCTCAAGGAGCAGTGGAGCCCTGCACTGACCATATCAAAGGTCCTCCTATCCATCAGCTCTCTTCTCACTGACCCCTACCCATATGATCCTCTCGCCCCAGAGATCGCCCACATCTACAAGAGCCAGAGGCCCCGCTACGAGGAAACAGCAAGAGCCTGGACCCAGAAATACTCAATGGGATAGCTGCTATCATTCTTGAGAACATTGTGCCATGCAAGAATCGAGTCGAGTTTGTTTACTTTCATACGAAGATCCAAGATGGTTATGTCCTCTGAACCAATGCTTGTTTCTGTACAGTAGTGTCAAAATTGCATGCTCTGTAAATTACATGTTCACACTTTGATTTATACCCTGAAGAGCGTTCATAGTCATGACATTTGTGTCCGTAAATTTTCAAGAAGCCGGTCAGACTTGTATGCATCAAGACATATAATTTTTTCATAATTTTTTGGTGGTTTGGTCCATTATCTGACACCTTTATTGTTATTTTTAGAATCAATAGGCTTGTATTTTATATGTGCATTATCTGCACCGTTCGATCCAAATCAAGCTGCCGCTTGCTCTTGGCTCAAGTAAGTCAGTAATTGAACTTTGTTCAGTACATTCATATTGCAACCACTGCTTAGATGAGAAGATGAGATAGTTAGCCAAATGGCAATGACATATTGCTGACTATACTTGTCCGTCTGCAGCCTTTCTGATATTTGGCAAGCCTCAGTGATAGGGTCAGTGCCTGCCATGTTAATGAGATCTAAGATGTGTGTGCGCATGCTCCTTGACTCTTGTACAGAGCTGCTATTTGGTGCCAAGACTCTCTTGTGCAGAAGTAGAAAGTTACTGCCTGCACTTCCTTTCTTTGAGAGGAACAGACAAGTTTTGCAGTTGATGACCTACCAGCCTGTTTGGTCATAGCCGTTCTTCAGTTCATCAATACCTGGTATACATAGCTTGTCAGCAAGTATGAATTTGATACCAAAAGAAAAAAGACAGATTAGACTAAGGATCAGTTAAGACTCAAGTAGATGCAGTTGATAAGGATTAAAGGTGGCATGGTTTGGACTAAACTCTCTCTCCTTTTGATTATAAATAAACAATATGCAGTCCTTTATTTGGTATACCTGTAGCCAACATATAAGGAAAAAGGCTGTGGCATTTGTATACTTGCACTATATACTCCTGCCTGCAAGATGATTATACTGTCACTTGTAGCTGTCTACAGATGGGTTGCCAGGCTGCAGAGAAGCAGTCAGAGCCACTCCTGGCAATAATGCCCCCCTTCCATGGCACTCCTCTTCGTCTATCAGAGAAAGGAAAGGAGTACATAAAATTTAATTTTAAAAAATAACTGTTCATCGTAATGGTTTTAAGCATTCTATGAAGAAAGGAATGAACAATCACAAAAATATTGATAGTTGAGCATCAGAGTAGAGTTCAGTTTGTCTTATCATTTTTAACCAATTATAGTAATGAACCTGGTTTTTTTTGTGAAACCATGTTATTTCACTTCATTTCATTGATTTTTTTGTTGTAACTAAACAGTTTACTTCCTGTTCATAAGATTCATATATTACTATCAGATGTTGTCCTTGTTTCTGGAAAAAAAATATGTACCCCTAACTACTAACGATTTCTCCATATCTGATATCTCAATAAAAAAGATCCAAAACACAAAGGAACTATGTTTGACCTTTTTGCAACAACCATGTCATATAATTTAGGCGATTAGCTCTACCTTCTCCACCAGGCACCAAAATTAAGGGGCAGTGTGCAAAGAGATCCCTTTTGTGAGATGCAAAGAGTTGATGACATCAAAAGTGCAAACGGGATGCCAATCCAAGGGACCATTACCATGAGAATTGTTTGTGGCAGAGTAAGCAGGCACTAGCATCTTGGCAATTTTGCTGGTTACTGCTTGTTCAATTTTTCCTACCACACTAGAAATAATCTTCACATATTTTTCAGCAGTAGATAATTTTGTTTTTATCACACGTAAGACATGTAACATTAGGCACTCCTACCAGTGAGTTCTCCGCTTTTAATATACACTTGAGAGACAGCCTCAACAAGAACATCACTAAAAATTCCTATAAAAACACACATATACATATATAATTGTAAATAACATGATGAATGAAGTCATATACGTACAATTTCACCACCACTACGTGTAGTCAAAGTTGACAATAAGATATCATGAAATTTGAAAAATAACATTTACACAGCAATTCTATTATTCATCAAGAAATATGGTGTACAGTAAGACTACGACCCCAGCTCTATATAGTGGGGGATTGGATCTATATATACAGTCCAGTGGTCTAGTGGTCTAACACCACCTCGCAGTTGTAGTGGGACGGAAACGGACGTAGAGACTAGAGCGAAAACTAGTGAACAAAGGCGCGGGAAGACCTTTGGTCATAATATCGGCAAACTGGTGTGCCGATGTGTCGCTGCCAAAAAATCCCACGACCGGGGAGGGACAGCGACTCGGTAACGCGAAGGCCTGGGAGGTATGCTTATCTCCAGTGCAGTTCCTTAAGCATCGAGATTCGCAGGCGTGCCAGTTAATTTGACCCTGCAATTGACAAGGAAGTGACACAAACGAATCCGATACAGCCGCTCGCTATCGGCTGGCTGCCGATAGGATCGGGATGCTCTTCGATCGGCTGGAGAGCCGATGTGGACAGGTATCGACGAGGGGTCGACTGCATACCGATGGAGGAACCAGGATGAACTCAGAGCATGGCGAGACGCATGGGGTCCCTCTGGACGGCCGAACAGTGATTCATCGGCTGGAAAAACCGATGAAGGCGCATGTGGCCTAGGCAAGGATTAGCACAAGAAGGCATAGGCTATAAAGCCGATGCCGCTCCGGATATGACAACACGAGACCCGTCGCCCACCGTGGCAGCGCCATCAACACCGAACCTTAAAGATCGGACCTAACCGAGACAGTACGAGGCCGGGGCCAGCGGCGATGATACGGAGGACGCCGGATCGGCTATGCCGTAGCAAGGATAGGAACGAACCCATCGGCTAGCTGAGTCGATGAGGGGACACCTCTCTAAAGGCAGGTGCGTATTGGCTAGGGGACCGATACGTTCGTCGTTATGCATCGAGGGACGCCTCTAAAGGCTAATGCGTATCGGCCGAGGGGCCGATGCACTGGGCGTGAAGCTCAGAGCATGGATAACTCATCGGCTAACACTCCGATGATACGCCGTGCAGAAAACTATAGGCTTGAAGCTCGATCTACCGTCGGCAGCCCCGTAGGTCGGACATAACCGATGTAGCACGAAACTGACGACGGCAGAGAGAACTTAATGGGCCGATAGGTCCAGCACGGACGTGATTCGATACATCCGATCGGCCTAAGAGGTCGGACCTAACCGATGCAGCCTCAGACAGAGCAGGACATATCGGGATGGTGGCAGGACTTACCCCTTTGCCGGAGATCGGACTTAACCGATGCAGCCCCGCATCGAGAGCTAGAACCTGCCGGTAAAACCTAGATGAACTAGGGTGGCGATGTGCCTATATATGATCGAGAGATATCTTACATGTTTCCAAGGGGTCTATATTTATACCCTGGATTTACAAACAGAGTTCGACGCGTCTACGAACATCAGACATTATTTCCTAGTAAGAACAAAGAAAAATATTCCTAAAGAAGTTAACTAACCAGCTAAACCTCACTAATTGAGTAAGGTTACAATTTACAAAACACAAGCACCCTACCATGGAGTCCATGGCTCTTTCGTAAACCCGGTTTCATCTGAATAATCTTCCAACTTGTAACCGAGTCTTCATTTGCTGCAACCTGATCGGCTTATCCACTGTAGCTATCGGACTTTCTTTTAGTCAAACCGATCATTTTCCTTCCTTCCCTCGGGCTTCTCGGACCTAATCCCAATTGAACAATCTCCTGTCTTCAAGCCGATCCAATCTTCTACTAATCTGATCGTCTTTTTTATAGTTCTCCATCAGCTTTATCTCAGTATCCCCATTGGCCGATAACTGCATTAAACCCTCCATCGGACCTCTCAACCGATCAGGTTTAGCACCATCGGATTTCTCAGCCGATCAGCTTCAGCACCATCGGATCGTCCAGATTTTGGCGTTAACACGATGGTACATAAAGCACCCGAATCTGTTCTAGTGCGACCTTGTCATGTACAAAATGAATAACTATCTTTATATGCTTAGTGCGTCGATGATGGACCGGGTTGGCGGTCATATAGATGGCACCGACATTGTCGCAGTAGACTATGGTCGCTGAGGAGATAGGTGTACGGAGTTCCTAGAGAAGTTGGCGAAGCCAGCAACACTCGGCGACGGCGTGGACAACGGCGCGATACTCGGCTTCGGCGCTGGACCGAGACACTATGGTTTGGCATTTTGAGGACCAAGAGACTAGAGTGTTGCCGAGGAAGACACAGTAGCCGAGCGTGGAGCGTCGAGAGTCAGGGCAGCCCGCCCAGTCCACGTCGGAGTACGCGGTGAGAGAGTCGATAGGGCTGGAGCTGAGATACAAGCCGCTGGAGAGTGTGTCCTTCACGTAGCGAAGGATACGCTTGAGCAACGCGAGGTGAGGTTCATGTGGAACATGCATGAAGAGGCACACTTGCTGAACGGCGTAGGTGAGGTCGGGCCGTATTAGGGTGAGGTATTGAAAAGCACCAGCAAGACTCCGGTACTGGGAGGGATCAACTACGAGAGAGCCATCGGTAACAAAGAGCTTGGCACGAGTGTCGACGGGAGTGACCGTGGGGTGACATTCGGCCATGCCCGCACGCTAGAGGAGATCGATGGCATACTGACGCTGGGAAAGGAAGAGTCCGTGAGAAGAGCGGGTGACAGAGATGCCAAGGAAGTGATGGAAAGGGCCAAGATCAGTCATGGCAAACTCGGAGTAGAGTCGGGCCATGATCTGATGTAGGAAGGACGATGAGGACGCTGTAAGAATAATGTCGTCGACGTAGAGGAGAAGATAGGCAGTAGTATTGCCGATGTGAAGAACGAAGAGGGAGATATTGGATACGGAGGCCATAAAGCCGATGTGCCGAAGGCAGGCAAAAAAGCGCTGGTATCAGGCCCGAGGAGCCTGTTTAAGGCCGTAGAGGGAGCCCTGAAAGAGGCAGACATCATTGGGACGAGAGGGATCGACGAAGCCTGAAGGATGCTAACAGTAGACCGTTTCTGTTAGATGACCGTGAAGAAATGTGTTCTTCATGTCGAGCTGGTGGATCGACCAAGAGCGCGAGGCAGGTAGAGTGAGAACGACCCAGATGGTGGCAGGTTTGACGACGGGACTAAAGGTCTCATCGTAATCAACACCGGGACATTGGGAGAAACCCCGAACTATCCAGCGTGCCTTGTGATGGGCAAGCGATCCATCAACGTGAAACTTATGTTTAAAGATCCACTTACCGGTCATAACATTGGTACCAGAAGGACGAGGGACAAGGCGCGAGGTCTTATTGTCCATAAGAGTCTTGTACTCGTCGGCCATGGCCGCGCGCCACTGAGAATCGGCCAGGGCTGAACGAGGAGTCGCCAGGATAGGCGAGATAGTACAATGGACTGCTGAGAGCCCGTAGCACTTGGTAGGGTGGAGAGACCCAGTTTGTGATCGGAGAGACCCAGTTTGTGATCGGGTAATCATATGGGAGGTGGAGGGTATAGGAGTCGATGGGAGCGTGAGAGGTGGGGTAGGGACTAGTTGGGAAAGGACGACATCAGCTCGGGGTCGGCAGCTGTATGTCCAAGGAAAGGGCTGAACAAGGTCGACCCGATGGATGTGTATGGGACAATCGGTTTGGGCGGTCCGATAGAGACGGAGTAGCCAATAAGGAGGGACGAGCCGATGGAGGCAGATAAACCGATAGGTGAGGACGAGCCGATGGAGGCTAGGGAGCCAATAGGGTTGATGTGTCCGATGAGAAGGAGACAGTATCAGCCGAAGCCGATAAGGGTGGTGGGGTCGATGGAGGCCCGATGTGAGTAGCATCGGACCGAAGAGGAGTGGGATAGATGAGCAACAAGTCCTTAGGAGCGGCCGATGAGGGGGGCGGAGGGGAGATTGATGGGGGGACCTAGAGGGTACGGTGTTGGTAAGGAGGAAGTCGAGATCGCTAGACGAGGATTCGGGATGAAGTAGACCGAAGGGGAAGTAGGTCTCGTCAAAGACGACATGGCGGGAGACGATGATCCAGTGGATAAAGAGATTGAGATATCGGTATCCCTTGTGGGATGAGGGGTATCCGAGAAAAATGCAGGCAGTTAAGCGGGGTGCAAGTTTGTGAGGAGCAATGACGATGAGATTGGGGTAGCAGAGACACCCGAAGACGTGTAGGTGAGAGTAGTCGGGCGCCTTGCGATATAGAAGGGTGTAGGGGACATTGGGGCGAACAGAGGAGCAAGGGCGCCGATTGAGGAGGTAAGTCACGGTGGTTAGTACTTCAGCCTAATAGGTTACGGGTAGGTGGGCATGAAGTAGCATAGTGCGACTCATGTTGTTAAGTGTGCAAAGAACGCATTCGGCCTTACCATTTTGGGAAGAGGTATAGTGACAAGAGAGGCGGAGATGGGTGCCATGGGAGGTAAGGAAGTTTTGAACGGTACGGTTGACAAACTCCGTACCATTATCGGCCTGCAGGGCTTTGATGGAGAGGTTGAACTGGTTGGAAATATAGTTTGTAAAGTTAATAAGGTAGGAGGTGACCTCGGACTTGCTGGTAAGTGGAAAGGTCCAGCAATAGTGTGTATAATCATTAAGTATTGCAAGATAGTACTGATTACAAAAACACTCTTAACCGGAGAAGTCCACACATCACAATGTATTAGCTCAAAAAGTCACGAGGTACAAGACATAGAATATGAAAAAAGCAGTCGCACGTGTTTGCCAAGTTGACAAGAGTGGCAAATAGTGGAGCTATTGGAGTTACACTTGATGGAGGCGTTGCGACGTAGATTGGCGACAGCGTCGGGGCTAGGATGGCCAAGGCGAAGATGCCAGAGGTTGGTGAAGAGAGCGATGCTGGCGTGTGGAGTGGACCATGCAGTGGAAATAGTGTAGAAGTCACCGCCACTATTGCATCGAAGAATCTGACACCGAGTTGGGATATCCTTCACAGAGAAACCAGAAGCATCAAATTCAATTGAGCAATTGTTATCTCGTGTGAATTAAAGAACAGATACTAGATTGTGAATGAGAGAGGGGACGATGAGGACATTGTGAAGTGGAAGGTTAGTTGTGGGTGTAGACAGAAAGGAGTCACCACGGCATTAGATAGGGAGAGAGTGGCCATTGCCGATGGTGATGAAGGGGGAGGAGAAGGGATGACGAGAGAGTAGTATACTGGCCGATGACGCCATGTGAGATGACGCACCAGAGTCCAGCACCCAAGGGTGCTGAGGTTGGAGCATCATCTGATTGAGGGCGGCGACGAGACCAGCCTGGTTCCAGGAGGGAACCGACTGGGTGGGTGGTGGCGGGAGTATCGGATGAGACGGTAGGGTGGGAGTCGATGCCAGGTGGGCCTGAGGATGGGCGCCGAGAACCCCTGGTTGCCAGCCGATGGGACTGCGTAGCTGGGGCTGGGGTGCCTAGGGGTTGTAGCATAGCCACGGACGGACCCATTGGACTAGAGTAGGTTGCGGTTGCATCGGACCGTTCCAGTTCTTGCCCTTGCCCTTGCCCTTGCCTTTGCCGTTGCCACCGGTGCGGGCTTTGTTGTTATGGTTAAGGCCATGGCTACCAGAGCCGCGAGAGGTAGTAGTAGCACACGGTGATTGGTAGTCATGGTCGGCTGCGGTGAGTAGAACGGTGTGGGCCATGGTCTTCTCGTCGTTGGTCAGGCGTATTTCTTTAAGAACTAGCATGTTATCGGCACGGGCGGACGATGGAAGGGGTATGGAGTTGGCGATGTCGTCGGTGGTGTTGGAGAAGCGTGGGTTAAGTTCTCATAGGAGGGGAGGACGAGTTGTGAGTCGGCCACAGGATGACCGACATTGCAGAGGGCGGTAGCCTTTACCTTGAGACGCTGGTAGTATGAGGAGACAGAAGAGTCTTCTTGTACCATGGAGTGGAATTCGTTTAGTAGGAATATGGCGTGCGACTGTTTGTTGGCAAGGAAGAGCCGCTCGATAGCCACCTAGAGATCCCGAACGGTGGGGTCGGTGTCCTCCATGGCAAGGTCGAGGACAGAGTCATCGACTGAGCCAAGCAACCAGCTGCGCACGCAGCACTCGGCGATATCCCACTAGGGATCATCAGATCGTGGTGGAGTGGAGCCATCGATGTAAGACCGGAGACTGGACTTTCCACAGAGAGATTTGAAGAAAAATACCCACTTAGAGTAGTTGGCGTTGAGGTCGAGGGAGATGGGAACGTGAGATTTCATGTTGACAGCGGTGTACGGTGGTGAGAAGATCGGTGAAGTAGTGTCCGAGGTGTGGTCAGGAGCGCCGATGGCCAGAACAGATTCGGCGATTGGGAGAGTGCCAGAGCTAAGGGTCGACTCGGTGGTCATGACAAGAGTGTAACGGGCGCAAGAAGCTAATGAGGGTAAGGGTCGATGAGGGGTAGGTGGCCGACGGGAGTAAGCTGATGAGAAAAGTGGTTGGCCAATAGGAGTATGCGGCGGAATAGTTGAGGGAGAAGTGGGTGGCAAAGTAGATACGTCAGAGAGTAGGTGGGTCACGGACATGAGAAGGTTTGCGTATGTGAAGAGAAGTTGCATGTCCTTGGACTTGTGGATGCAAAGGAGTGGAGCGGACGCGAAGAGAGGAGGTTTGCATCTGAGAGGCAGAGATTCATGTCCGTGGAGACGTGGACACGTCGGAGTGGCTCGGACGCGAGTGAAGAAGTTTCACGTCCGACAGCAGGTGAGCATGTCAAAAAAAGGGGAACCGAGAGAGAGTTCCAGCCAATGGAGGACGGATGAGTCCAACCGATGGAGGATGGACGGGTCTAGCCGATGGAGACGACGAACGTAGAGTTGCACCGGCGTCAGAGAAAGAAGGTGTGTCGAGGCAAGAAAAAAGCGAAGGTGGGTGTGAGATGAGACGAGGAGGAGGATGGAGATCGTCGTCTTATCACGTGGTGGAAATAAGGGAGGAGAGAGGGTGGTGCAGGAGGAGAAGGCCGTCTGTGGAGGAGACAGAGAGAAGAGAGAGCCGAGACGAGAAAGCAAAGAAGGAATACTGAGAAGGAGGTCTGCAACAGAAAGAAAACATCGGCTTATCGACGAGAGGATGCTAGAGTGCCGAGATATTTAGACCTGCTCTGATACCATAAAAAAATATGATATACAAACTAAGACCTTAGCTGATCCAGTAGTGTAACCCCTCTCACAATATTAAGTTAAGTGTTCGGTAGTCAATTTTGCCTCTTATCCAAATAACACAGGATGCCACCATAAGACCCTTACCACATGGGATCCCAACACATATATATACAGGGACCCTAAAGAAAAAAGAAAAATTAGGGTAGTCGCTGTCGCTAAAGTCGTAATCCCCCTGCCTAATCGTGTACTAATCAGCAGGAACGGGAACCCTAATTTAGACCGGAAAAAAGGATGGCCGTGGCACTCACACGTGCTGGCGTATGCACGCGTGCAACATCCTCTTATCCTGAGGTTCAGGTCAGCCACCTAATACCAAATCCTTGGAAATAATTGTGTGATTGTCTGATAGCTTTGCTACCTTGCTTGCTCATCTAATCTCATTTGGATAATCAGTCTGACAAAAAAAAAGTAGGTCGCTGGCCAGTGAGAAATATTAGCTTCGAGATAATGGAAGCAATTCTGATGTGCACCGGTTATATATGAACGGTATTTAATCGTGTGTATCAGTATTAAAATCCAGACAGCCGTACACCCAAAACTACACAACCACATCAATAGGGATGTTTGTCAATACTGTAGTACCATTTGGTCCTAAACTATTATCAGAGGGAGTCAGTGAACAACAAGTGTATTTCAAAGTCGAAAAGGGTGTAAATCCAATGGAAGTTGTACCACTTTTGACAGCAGAAAAACAAATGTTTCTCGGTGGGAAAGAGTGTGTTTCAGGTATGAATGAATGAAAGATACTACAACACCTTTTCTTTTGAGCACACAGATGCTTCCAAACTTCAGCAGGTATGAGCATGTTGACAGTATAAACTACATTTCCATCGCATTCACAGCAATAAAGGCAAGAGTACAAAAATCTTCTCACCTGGCTATAAAAGTATAGCAAGTTGCCATAGTGAATTACATTTGTAAGTTGCAAAGCAGATTAGCAGCTGCTAAA
This sequence comes from Oryza coarctata, assembly GCA_030770085.1. Taxonomy (NCBI): domain Eukaryota; kingdom Viridiplantae; phylum Streptophyta; class Magnoliopsida; order Poales; family Poaceae; genus Oryza; species Oryza coarctata. The sequence goes on from CM061479.1 coordinate 4,888,672, forward strand.
TTCTCAAAAAGAGATGTTAATCCATGCATGTTACCTTTTATTTTTCTTTAAAAAAATGTATATAATCTATTCAATATCTTCTGCTCAGTTTGTCCACAACTACCTGTTGGAAAAGTGGACAGCCATGGCCACAAGATCCATTTTAGGCACTGTCAGAAGAAGGAATAGATTGCAATATGGTACAGAGTGCAGAACTGAAACCTTCTTTCTGTTGTACCGTTGTCATCACAGCAATCATCCAAGAAGGAGACAAAGAAAAACCTCTGTAGTACCAACTTGATTCAGGTACTGACTGTCCACAAAATCTAGTGGCTGGATTTTTCAGATATTGTCAACACCCTACGCCAATGTGATGTGGTAACTGACAACATCAGCAACATCATGTCAGCTTAGTCAAACAAAGATAGCCATGCTGGAAAATAATACTAAAAACAGTTGCAGTTTCAGTCAACTACACAATAAAAGGAGGAAAGGGACTTGTCAGAAGCTCAAACATCTGAAACTCTCTTTTGTTCAATTCTTTTCTTCAAGATATCCATCAGAAAACGACAGATACAAGAAGCTCAATTTTCAGCCGGATGATTTAGTTTGAATAAAATGTCAAAACACATGCAAGTGCAAGAAAAGCTAATATGTATTACATTCTCGACAAGATTGATGCTGAAAAGCAAGGAATTCAATTCCAAGGTACATACCAGTCTCTCCAGTTGAAGAGAACGGCTTTTTCCGAAATTAAAACCTACCATTGCGTGCCTCTTCTTACTTTGATGTATTATATACAGTGATTTGAAACAAAATTACAGCTATTCCTAATGAATTGGAGGATACTGCCTTTTTTTCTACTTTTGAGCCAAATGGTTGAGCTAGTCTGGTGTTTTACCACTTTGGATAATCAAAATCTGCAAGAACTAGACAGCATTACATTGATTTCTCGGCTGATTCATCTATAGTTGACGAATTGATTGAAAAACCATCAAGGAAGTCAGTGTCCGAGTCCAGCTGTAGCTCTTTGAACATTGCCATGACCTGAATCATGGTTGGCCTTCGGTTGGGTCGATCATCCAAGCACTCGCATGCAATCTTCAGATACTGATAGAGCTCTGCTTCCCCTGAATTTCTGTGGGTCAGTGTAGGATCAAAGATCTCGCTGCTTCTGTTCTCTTTAACCATCTGCTTCACCCAACCAACAAGGTTGTTGTCTCCAAACTCAGTTGGATCAATTGGCTTCTTCCCCGAGAGGAGCTCCAAGAGCACAACACCGTAGCTGTAGACATCGCCTTTGGTCGTGCACCTGAAGCTTTGGTAATACTCAGGTGGCACATACCCAGGCGTGCCGGCGAGTGTGCTCACACTCAGATGGGTATCAAGCGCGTTCATGAGCCTTGCCATCCCAAAGTCCGATACACGGGCATCGAGGTTGTTATCAAGAAGAACATTGCTCGACTTCATGTCCCGGTGTATGATGTGGGGGATGCAGCTGTGGTGGAGGAAGGCGAGGCCCCTGGCTGAACCAATTGCAATTTTCTTCCTTGCTGACCAGTCAAGCTTCACACTAGCCTTCGCCTTGTCATGGAGCACAACATCTAGGCTGCCGTGTTTCATGTACTCGTAGACAAGGAGCCTCTCATCACCAATCTTGCAATATCCAAGCAACGGTACAAGGTTGCGGTGCTTGATCTTGCCAATGGTCTCCATCTCTGCGGTGAATTCCCGGTCACCCTGGCCTGTTAAATGAATCAGCTTCTTAATGGCCACAACACTGCCATCCTTGAGCTTGGCCTTGTATACCTCACCAAATCCCCCAGAGCCAACGAGAGTCTCAGCGCTGAATCCATTGGTGGCCTCAAGGAGGTGTGCAAATGTGAGCTTCCTCAGCGGCTTCTCGAATGTTGCCACATTGATGCTTAGTGGCTCACGGACACCTGACAGCTTCCAGCTCGATGTACCAGATGTTGGAAGGCTCTCAACATACCCAGTTCTCATCTCTTCAGTCTTCTGATTCATCCTGAGCTTGCAGAGAGTGACCAGCAGCAGGAGCAGTACGAGCACAGAGAGTGCCACCCCGACAAGAATGCTCGCCCTAATGGCTTTCCTCTTCCCATCAGGTGAGTTACGCGGCCTACCTCCCCATGGTGGATCGTGCCCACAAGGAGGCAAAGGGATGCCACAGAGACCAGAGTTGTTATCATACCGGGATGGCGGGAATGTGGTGAGCTGCCCAGATGAAGGGATTGGACCAGTCAGGTTGTTGTTGGAGACATCAAAGTCCGCAAGGAAATTCAAGCCACCGAGGCCTGGAGGGACGCCACCACTGAGCTTATTGTTTGAGAGATCGAGCGCTCCGATTGACTTGAGGTTTTGAAATGCATCTGGTATTGCACCATTGAGTTCATTGTGCCCCAAGTTAAGGACTTGAAGATACATCATGTCCCCAAGGCTCCCCGGGATTGCACCGGTGAGACCATTGTATGAGAGGTCAAGGAAGATCATACTCCCATTGTTGTTGAATGTATAAACCGTTGTGCCCGTGTAAATCCTTGTCGATGGGCACAGGTGCACGGCAGGGAACTCGGCCAACCGCTCTGGCCTGATGCCAAAGAACTCGAAGAGTACACCAGCACCAGGGCATATGTTGCCCGCCTCATTGCGGAGAAACGCAAACTGCTTCCCTGACACAATACCCCCTGGAACAAGCCCTGCCTGGCCCGCTAACTGTGACGGTATTGTCCCAGTGAAGCTGTTGCTGTTGAGATCAAGCCAGATGAGGTTGTTGCAGCTGCCAAGCTCTGCCGGCACATGTCCGGAGAGCAGATTCTTGTTGAGTTGCAGAATGGCAAGCTTCTGAAGATTGCCAAATCCACCAGGCACGCTCCCAGTGAGACGGTTACCGGAGAGTGACACCCAGATGAGATTCACACATTTTGTTATGGACCTTGGAATGCTTCCAGTGAAGCTATTGTAGCTTATCACCAATGTCTCCAATGTAGTGCCATTTGAGCAAAGGACATCCGGAATCTCACCGGATAAGCCATTCGCCCACATGACCAGATTAACAAGCTTCGGCAGCCTGATTATTTCTGGTGGGATCTTGCCAACCAGCAGATTGAAGCTGAGATCAATGGACTCCAGATTGGCGCAATTGCCCAGTGAAGGTGGCACTGTGCCATTGAGGTAATTGTTCGGAAGGAGCAGCTTCCGCAGCGAAGGCAGTGATGAGCAAAGATCTGGCATTATCTGCCCTTCAAGCTCATTGGACCCAAGGTCGATCACCTCCAGCAATGGACACCCCGCTGCGAGCACCGGCAGCGGGTTTACACCTGTGATGTTGTTGAATGACAGCCGCAGCTCACACAGCGAGGCGATGGTGCTGACAACACTGGCCACAAAGTCGCCGGTGAGCTGGTTGCCACCGAGGTCGAGCACCTGAAGAGACTTGCACTTTGCAAAGCTCGCCGGCAAGGCACCAACCAGCTGGTTGCTGGACAAGTCCAGCTCAACAATTCTGCCACACAACTGGCCCAGCTCCACTGGTATCGTTCCGGTGAACTCGTTGCCGGCCAATGCCAGCCGCCTCAGCGACGAGAAGCCGACCAAGAAGGTCGGTATCGCGCCGGAGAGAAGCTTGTTCCCCGACAGGTCCAGCGTCTCGAGGCGGCGGCAGTTGATGAGCCCCGGCGGCAATCTGGTGCTACTTAGGCCATTGTACGACCAATCGAGCACCGTGAGGTTGGCGCACCCGCCGAAGTCGTACCCGGAGACATCGCCGGTGAAGTTATTGCCGGCGATGCTCAGGTACGTCAAGTTGGCCGGCGCCGTGGCCACGAGCCCGGCGGGGAGCGCCCCGGACATGTGGTTCCACGACAAGTCGAGCGTGGTCACCACGCTGCATGCGGCGAGCTCTGGCAGCCTCCCGGCGAAGAGGTTGGCGGAGAGGTTGAGGTAGCCGAGGCCGTGGCAGCCGGTGAAGGAGTAGTTGAGCAGGCCGGCGTCGGCGAGGCGGTTGCGCGACAGATCGAGCGACCGCAGCGACGGCGCGAACGGGAACCCGCCGCCAACGAAGGTGTTCCTCGACAGGTTCATGGACCGCAGCGCGCCGCACGACGCCAAGAACGACGGCGGCAGCATCCCGTTGAAGGCGTTCGACGAGATATCCACCTCCACGAGCGCGCACGATGACGACGACGACACGTGCGAGAGGTTGCCGTAGAAGGCATTGCCGCGGAGGTTGAGGCGCTGAAGCGCCGGGAGCGCGAGGAGCTCGTCGAGCCGCAGCTCGCCGGCGAGGCTCATGCCGCTGAGGTCGACGGCGACGACGCGGCCGTCGGGCGGCGGCGCGCACGACACGCCGTCCCACGAACACGGCGCGGTGGAGTTCGCACCGCCAGCACCCAGCACCCAGCTCGCGAGCGCTCCGTCCGGGTCGTCCGCCACGGACGCGCGCCTGAAGGCGAGCAGCGCCGCCGCCTCCTCGGCGCCGGCAATGACGGGCGCCGCCACCCGAAACAGAACTACCAGCACCAAGAAGACCGCGGCCACCGTAAAGGGCGGCGAGGCGGCCATGGCTTCTCGTCGTCTACGCCAACTCGCACTCGTCAATTCTTGCAACGAGGGGGAAAAAAAACCAACCAATGGTGAATGGAGATGGCCTCTGAATTCTTGATTTCCACCGAGTTCTTGGATGGCTTCACAAGTCGATGGAGCGGATTCCAATTGCAATTTCTCTGCAGGATCATTCAAATTTCATTGTGGCAAACAAATTGAACCTAAATTCGCGGCATGAATGAACTCAAAAGATCACAAGGAAGAACACAAGGAATCTTTGCAAAGGAAAGCACCCAACAACAACAGTTCGAACCAAATGCAAAATTCCTCGCGCCCACGAACCAAATTAGCACGGAAATAAACTCCGATTTGAACCCCAAAAATAAAAAGCCCAAACCCGACCACATAGTCCCCAAGAACAAGAATCCAAAAAACCCACAAAACCACCAAGAAAAAATTCCGAACAAATCACCAAAACCACAGCCAAACATTTCAAAACCTCCACCCAAGCAAAAGAATCACTCAAACCTTGGATATAACATTAAGTAACCAAGAACCCAAAACCTCATGAAGAATGGAGTTCTCGCTCACAGCTCCAACATAAAACCTTCTGCAAGAAATGAGACAACGAGGATAGAAGAGAGAAGAAGCGAAGAGAGAGCAGCAGATTGATTACTGCTGGTAAAGCAGAAGAGCAGAGACGAGACCTACACTTTACTATTTAAGTAGGAGACGAGAAGCTGAAGAGAAGAAGCACTGCACTGCACTGCAGAGCACAGGGCGCTACTGAACCACCATTAGTTTAATCCTCCCTAGCTCCATTTCGCATTAACAAAAACCTCGCTGGGTTTGTTTGCCTGCGAAGGCAATTAGCCCCCCCGGGAAAGAAGGGCGAGGGAGAATGGTTGCCGTTTAGTATTATTTAGTTTCTCGAGGAGTTTTTTAAAAATTAGTTTTCTTTTTAGTTTTGTTTGTTTGTCTCAGCATCCCAATTCCCAAGTCTGGTCAAACAAGGATTTTATTCTCCCGAGCCCGGCTTTTTGGCATCTCACTCACATCACCTCTTCTCTTCTTCCCTGGCGTGTACTCGCTTTTAATACAATTTTTTTATGTGGCCTTTTGATTCCAGAAAATAGTTTCTGGTTTTCAAAAATAGTTTTAATTAATATTATTCCGGAGATTGATTTTATACGTTTTTTTATTATATCCACCTTGTTACATGTTACATTTTTCTGATTTATACCAATTATCTATAGAATGGGAATCAACATGAAAATGCATCATTTTTACTAGTTATTAAGAGGTACTTACTGATGAAAAATACTATGTAAGAAACAATTAGTTAAGGGCTACATTTTTGTTTTGTTTTGTGTTGTGCTAATTATCCACATATTATTATTTTTGCCTGCTTGGAAGTTATTTTTACAGCATTGGCTTATACGCCTAAAACACATGACTGAAAGAATAAAAAATAGTTTTACACTAAGAATTTTTATACTTCTATTTTTATAGTGGTCTAAAAAGCAAACACTAAAAAATAGATTGAGAAAAAATCTCCTAAATTAATTCTGAAGTTAAGTTCTCAAATTTGAAATTTGTTGCGGTTTCTATAAATGTTGTTACTATCATAGTGTTGAAATTCTTCAAACTAGATAATATATTTGTTTGCTACTTGGATTAAAAGAAAACTTTATCATAATAAACCTCAGAACTAAATAGATCATAATCTGATATGTAGTATCTAACAAAGTAATTTGAGACAAAAAGAGACATCTTCAAAATTCTTGAAGCTAAAACCTATAGGTGTGCATTATAAAATTGAAGGGGAAAAGGATCAATTACTAGGTGTACTGGGAGTCTAAAAATAAAGTATAGTTGATGTAAAATGTTAGGGTGGAGCCACCAAAGACATTTGGACTCTTCTTCCAATTTACAGCCTATATTTCTCAAACATATACTAGTAAAAAAGTTACAGGTTAATTACAAAAAATCCAAAGCATCTAACCCTATGGTTTCAAACTCTAGTCACATGCTCATGTTCTTGTTATATCGCGGTGGAGTATAAAAATAAGGGTTAAAGTAAGCTATTAGAAGAATTAATTAGGACTCCTGGGAGCTTTGGAAGTCAAGAATATCTAGGCTTTTCACTTTTTTCCACAGCATGTGAAGCAAGCAAGAAAGATTATTTTCAAATAAACTTCTCATCTCTCTTTATTTTCCATAAGAAGATAGATTTTTTATCAAACATAAGAAAAATGGTCAGTCTCATGATTCCAGGACACGTTTCAGTCACACGCAAGAAAGATGCACATTCTGGCAATGTTCTATGTTTAAGGAATTTCTTTTTTTTTCTCCTCTTGCCGAGTGGTAGCTAGGAAATAATTCTGCAAAATTGAAGGACTCGAATATTTTTTAATCTCAACTTTGTGAACTGGAGGCCTGCATCTTTTTGAAATCATGACAGGGACAGATTGAAATTAGTCCAGAGTGAACTGGAGGCCTGCATCTTTTTGAAATCATGACAGGGACAGATTGAAATTAGTCCAGAGAATTTAGTAATCAGAATTGATGACGATGAATTAAAAATGTTCACATGGATACGGTTGCTTGCAATTTATTGCGTTACTCGGCGGGGCAATGCGCGTACGTCTGTGCCTCTTTGCCGTGAAGGAAGAATTGTGCCTGCACTGCAGATGTTCTCTAATGAATCAACATGATGAAGCATATACTATGCACGTATATCAATTGATAAATATTATCAAAAAATTTTAAAATATATATACTTCCATATTCAATAGCATTATATGTATGTATGAGGTATTATCTTCAAATTCATTATATTTTAGCTGTAACGAAAAGTGAAAAATCTAGCAATTTTAAAAGTAGAAATTTGTCAGAATTTTATCTTTTTTCTCTATATATAATAAATTTAAACATGAGACTTTATCTATAGGTATAATATTATTATAAGTAGATGTATAAATTACTCTAAAAATTTTTATAACATTTATTAGTTAATGTGTAAAAAAAAGGGTATGTGCACATGATAGGGATGAACCGTGTACATCCAGTTAAAAAAAACACTAACTTCCTACTATAAATCTTAACATACATGTGTTCAAAATTTTATGGTTAGAAGTTTGTTTTCTTTTTCTTGACAGAGGGAGCAGTAGTCTTCTCTTCCCTAACTGGCTCCAGTGTTTAATTTGGAGTTTAATTATAGTTGTGAGCTTGTTAATTATAGATTTGGTTCTTTTAAGCCTCTATAGATGATAGGTTATAGTACTTATATACATCAATGTACTAACTCCGGTTCTGGCCCGAACTATAAAAATATAACAAGGATAAGAAATTAATACATATGTAATGTCAGAACTTGAACTCAATTGTTATGTATAAATTCCCCAAGTTATAAATCGGATTGAATTAGATGTATTTTTTTGGTTTTGTGTTGGAGTGTTTTAAACTTATTGTCTCGTTACAGTGGTTCTATGCTTAACCAATATTGATATAATAAGTAGATGTAGTTTCTATTGAAGCATATGCCGAATTATCAATATCTAAAAAACATGACAAATTATCTAATTTTTGTCATAATAACTGAGGGTATGAACAAATTAATTAACAATTATAATGTTGATACTCTTTGAAAAAATTATTATAAGAAACTTGTATAGTAGAATTATTTTAAAAAAATTGTTTACAAGGTTAGGCAGCGTACTTGTGATAATCCAATCTTTGTAAGAGAAAGGAACTAGGTAATGAGATGGATTCTTTGCTATGGCTACTCTAGGGCATGTCCAATGCTTAGTACCCTTTCCAATAAACAAAGAAGTTTAATTAAGGTTGGTTCACTTTGCTTGCAGTAATTGTCACAATGCTTAACGACGACAGTCTTGCGTTCAAATAAAGTATCCAACCTTCCCTGCTCCCAGTGGCGACCCATCAAATTTCGTTGTACCGCTCGCATCTGGTCTAAAGGCCAGAAATGTAAATGTTGTTCCATAAGATTCATCTCTAATACTCGTCAAGGCAAAATATGTGTTACACCTAAATTTATTGTGTGGATATGTGAAAGTATTCGTCTAGAAGAGAATGAATAATAGACGTTTTTAAAAATTTTACAACTTTAAAATAGATTAAATAATTAAAACTTTCAATTCAAATCAAAACTTTTGATATAAAATCGGAATTTCCAATGGCTAAGGAAGAAAAACACTAGCTATGAATTTAAAGCTCAAACAACCAATATGAACTAAAAAGTGACAAACACATTATCTAAACAAAATATATGGTCACTAAGTATGTGGTCACTAAATCAACTAAACTGATCGGACAAGAACAACCTTAAGCACAATATAAATAAAGGTAAGAATAGGCAAACCAAAAAAGAAAACACATGATTTATTTTTTGAAGTTCGAATCCAAGAATCATACGTATCCATGAAGGGGCCACAAAGTCTGGGTCTCTTTCAACCACTTTTATTACGAGGTTGTATAAATGCACTTCTCCATTTCATTCTTGATTTCTTTTCTTACGAAGTTGTAATCGAAGTTTTCACAAACTTTTTATGGCAAGCCACAACCTTAGGTGCTCACCAGTGAAGTCTAGCCATCTAGGAGACCTAGATCACTAAGAGTAACAAACACATTTACTTATTATGAACTCAACTACTTAAATGGATGGAGTGAAGCTCACTAGCTCTCAATTTTCCTTTCCAATCTTTCTCTCAACCCCAACTTTCTTTTCTTCTCAAATCTCATTCACAAAGATCTACCACTTAGGTGGGAGATTAGAAAGGAGCCATGTGGCTTTGGATAGTGTCCTTCTTACATAAGAATAGTAGCAACTTAAGGTAAGGGTGGAGAGGTCTAAATATCCAAGCCTCTCAAAACTAGTTGTTATATATATATCGGATACTCTGAGATGGCATCGGAATTTTTGATATTTTTCTCAATAGAAACACTTGCAACCATATCGGACATTACGATATTCATATTAGAATTTTCGACATTCATCGGAACTTCTGAGATTCATATCAAAAATTCATATATTTTTCCAACAAAAAAAATAAATCCATGTCGAAACACTCACATTCTGACCATATCAGAACTTCCAATGTCACTCATCAAAACAACCAAAACTATTTATCCGGAAGCCCCTTTTTGTGATCTTGGACTCTATGGAAAGCTCACTCAAAGGGCTATCCAACCAAACATAAACACAAGGTCTAAAACCACTCAAAAAATAGGTCAGTTTAGATTTATCTTAAGATAGCATTTGGATAGCTTACTTTGAACACTAAGACATACACAAATACATTGTTGACACCAAAAAATCACCGTCATTATGGCCAATAATAGGAAGTGTCCAATTTGAACACAAGCCGAGTCCGATGAAGACATAACTCTATATTTGATTTAAACACATATCAAGTCCGATGAGGATACAAGTCTTGACGCCAACACGTGTTTGTGGGTGAGACAGTCTTGTTTATAAATATCTCTTATAAATATGTAGGAGTAGTCACTTACTTTTGTTTTTAGAAAGTTTTATCCAATACGGTGTTTGTAACCACATTAAGCTCTTTATAATCTAGGGTATAAATATGAACACCTAGGGGCTCTATAAAGATATCAATAAGATGAATATAACAAATTTGGTACATCATTATCTCTAGGAGTAGAAATAATGTAGTTTTCGACGAGATCTTGCTTTGGGTTAGGGTGCATTAGTTAAGTTTGATCTCCAATAAGAGGCATGTCCCGTCATGTAGTAAACGTATTGGCTTGGTTAAGACTTTCTATTTTCGATCAGATATTTAGTTAAGTTTATACACTTGCTGGTAATCTTGTATTCAGTTCTATCTAAGCCTATATTGATTTGATTTTTTAGTCCGATCTGGTGCATCTATCATGCTGGTATAGTATTTATCGGCTCATTATGTTTATCTTGTTATTGTCAATCTTGTATTATCTCGATTAGATTTGATCTATCATATTGCTTTAAGTAAGATAAATCTTGATAAATCAACATGTTTTATTTTGCATTTCATTAGAAATCTAGCCAATGGATTATCTTTATACTGTGCTTTCACTCTCATATGTATCGAATTATTATCTGATATACTTCTTATATACCATATTTAACCCACTATCAATCATACCTAACATTATTGGCTATAATTTTATACTATCTCGGTTTAGTCTGATCTATCAAGTATTGTTTTTAATAAAGTTAGTAGAAAGCCGATAGCTCGGGTCCATATCATGTAATATTAATCTCTATCAGCTACAAGCTCTTTTAAATCTCTATCGGCTAAACAATCGATAGCTCGAGTCTATATCAACCCATTGGCTGATTGGCCCGTTGGTCTAATTTTTTCTATTTTTTTGTCAATTGCAGGTCAAATTAACTGCCACATCCTGAATCTCAAGAATTTAAGGTTCTGAACAATTTTCACATCAACACACATTGATGCTGCATCCCTCTTAATAGTGTAGCATTTCTATACTCAAATGCAAGTAGAAAGAGAGTTATACCAATAAAAATGCCTTGCCATCTTTCTTGTTGATATTAGGGAGTGCCAACACAAACTTATTTCATCTTGCATTATTCAATGATTGATGTGGACTATCTATAGCTTCAACCGGCCTCGCATGGTTCATTACAACGAAGCCTTAACTCGTCCTTCACTATCAAAGTTAGGTCCATTGGCTCTAAGCCCTTGTTTGTCCTTTACCACCACATGGCTCATCATGGTTAAGCAACATCTTACCATAGATAGCCAATTTGTATCTCATTTCTTCAATATCTTCACATTGAGTCTTTAGGTGTCATAATAAGAATCAAAATATTTTTCTCTTGGGACCTATTTCTTTTATTCAACTTAATGAAATTCTTAGTCCTATTAATTCAGTTGTCAATCTTCACTTGATGACTAACCAATCGCATATAAAAAAGATATGAATAAATTGATGATTATTAATCAATACCACAAGTGTCATATACACACATATATGCTCAAAAGTAACGATCAAAATTAAATATAAGTGATTGCATTATATGTATAGGATTTGCTACTCCAAAATATATGCAAGTAAATGTACATATATTTAGAGACGAGTCAATGGGAGTTTATCCTACACCATAATATAAGGCATTTATAAAAAAATATAGATATAACAATAAATTCATACATTTATCATCTTCACGTTCTTAATATAAAAAGACTAAATAAGATATAGTTTAAATAAAATATTAGTAACATGAAAGATACATCAATATGAACATAGTGAGAAAGAGTAATACGTACATTCATTTTATCTTTATTAAGATAAAAATTAAAGTCTATTTATATCTCAACTCATATAAAATTTAGGAACTACCTATTTGTTAACTCATAAAAAAGGTTAGTCGGTTTGTTATAAATCATTAAAACAATAATTATAATTTATTAATTATGGATTCTCTCATCTTTTACTTTTGTTGATAGATGATAACCCGATGTAAAACATATAGAGTTTGAGTAAATGATATAGAAGGAACTCCTCTAATGATATGTATACATATGAACATATAGAAAACATATGTGCATTTTTATTCTATATTTTTAATAGTTTTTAAAACAATAAAAGTTTATCACATATCTTTCATCATTTCTATTTTTATATCCATATAAGACAAAAAAATGCTCATAAAAATATAATCTTAATTGAATTTATCATTAATAAGTATTTAAACTTTTAATATATATACATATACATACTTATTTTTGACTCTAAACATAAGATTAGAAATATATATATATATATAAACCATCATATTGCTCACCTGCGCCACAGCCACGTGAAGGGTTGCAAAGCAGCTATTGTATTGGGCAGTCTAACTACCCTCACACATGTGTATATATATATTTCATATGGCGCGATAAGGTCAAAAATAGGGAGAGAAAGCTAGAGCAAAATAGTTTACCGTACATTAAAATTAAACCTCTTGTCCTTGATCACATTGGCATCATGCCAATTAGCAATTTATCCAAAGATAGTCTGTTCTGTATTAGCTGACAAAGGAGTTAAAAAAACAGAGATATATATCTACTCATTTGAACTATTGTGTGATGACACTTTGTTAGATCAACTAACATTCACCAGGATATAGACTAATACTAGATATTGAATTAACAAGGCCTAAATGATTGTCAGGAGTCAAATCATCCACCGTGCGGCTGTCCGCTAATGTTAACAAGGAACAGTAATTAGAACGTGAATAAAGAAAATAACAATTACAAGATCCAATTGCAATTTAAAATTCCATACAGTGTTTTTAATATAGATGTGAAAGTCCTACAAAAATTGCTCATAGCTACATAGTAAAGTCTACAACAATTTTATTAATAATAGTCTAAGCATGTCAGCAAATGCAAAATTTGTTTAACTATATTACTCCAAGGACACCTATTTTGAAATGCAGAAATTCTACAATATTTCCACATGATTTATCTTAATTCTTTTAAAATTCATCCATTCGAAAGGAGATCATCTAAGTATGCAAAATTTTGAGAAAACCACTAAATTTATTGTTAATTACCCAGAGGGCTCTGGGGAAAAAATTTGTCCCAAGGGCAATTTCAGTAAATATAGAAAAGTGGCCGCAGTGGGGCCCACTCAGCCGCACGGGTGCGTGCCTGGACGGGGGACCTTCAGCTGGGCCCACCTTAACAACTTAAGATCCTGAAACTAGCCCCTAGCAGAAGGGCCCCACGGTGGTTGGCCCACCACTCAGCGTATGAAGGATGGAAAGCCAACGTGCAGTTTGGTGGGGGTAGGGGTGGCCTTCAACTTGGTGCTTCCACGTGTGACTCCTCGGACGTCTCTTTGCCAGCTAATTGGATCTTATGCGGCTGAGTTCTGTGGCCTCTAGCTGAGGTTATTTTTCTAAATAATAATTCGTATATGTATGTATGTAGATGTAAACTTTTTAGATAAGAAAAATATATAATAATACTTAGTTAAGTTCCACTCAAGACCATTTGATTTCGATGGAAATTCCATATTGGGGCCCTCGATACTTTAAGGAAAATTTGTTGGAATTATTAAACCAAATACTTATACGACATGAGTAACAGTACATGTGTGTGGTAGTGTATGCTTATAGTGTGTGGTTGGTGTACATTCAATTATACACTTACAAGAGAAAAAATTGTTTGAAAAGTATGTGCTATTTGCACGTACGGCTATTAGTAAGAAAAAATGAAACTACAATACACTATTTCATATTTTACTTAAAAAATATACACTAGTTTTGGATTTTCATGTTTTTAGATAATGTAGATCTTGAATTTTCATTTAGCTAGAAGATGTAGAAAATAATGTATGCTAGTACATCAATAACTAAAACAAAGAAAAATCTCTGCAGATTAAGGAGAGAAAAAATAGAGCTCAATCATATCTTTCCTCCTATGTAGATACACATCAAGCATCGTCACCTGACAAACAAATCTTCATCTGAAAACTGTCGAGAAATTTCTTCTTCTAAAAGCTGTTTTTCCCCGGTGAGATGACAACCATTTTTGTTTTACTGCTTAACAAGCGTGAAACTTGGGTTGGAACGACTTGAAAGCAACGATGAGGCGAATATCTCACTTCTTTTCATGGTCTACATGCCAATTAATATAGCTAACCTGGCCCTCCACGCACGGGTGTCGCTTATGTAAAATTATAGCTAATTAATTTAGCACCACGCATGGAAGCCAACATATGGAGTTTGGTTAAAAAATTGTAGATGCTATATATATATAATATCAGTTGTGCTTGTATCATGCAAAATAAATTTGGCGCCTGATTGGTGATCTGCTTATTTAGTTTTAGTGTACATGATGGAGATGCCCTTATTATTTCCTAGCAGTCTATCTATACGTACTAATTAGTCACTCTAAGAAAATTCTCCTATCAAAAGGAGAAAAACAGAACAAAAATTGCCCCAAGACAAATAAATTTTGATCATGTTAGCTGATTTTAAATTTCAAAATTAATAAATTAAAAGTATTAAAAGTGGGACTCAAGAAAACTGCAACTACAACTTTGGTTTCATTAATGAAATTTGTTTGATGTCCTTGAGTATCTCGGATCTTCAACACAATCACGCAAAGTATAAATTAAATAGACGGTGCAAATGCAAAGGTAGTTGCCTCAACAATGTTAAATTCCTCTTATAAGCGAAGTACTCATTCAATATATTTTGCTATGTTAAAAAGAGATTGATCTACACCAGCAATCAGTTATGATAAAAATGCCGCTATTGCTTACGATCTTTAATTTGACAATAGTAGAAGGAAGAAATTTCACGAAACCACGGGTCTGGAAACATCCCAAACATGAAACCACAGTTTTTACAATTTATTTAAGTAACCCTGGGTTTAGGCAAAATGTTTTACATAATCTCCAGTATTACCAAGCATGTACTCATATTACAGAACCGTCGACTCGATTTCCCTCCTAACTCCCCTAATTCATGATAGAAAAGATTAAGATACAAACCCTCGGTAAGAGCATTATGTGAATATCATTATCATCAAGCCTTTCAATTTAAAGTAAATTGGAGTAGAATAATAGCATTATGGAACAAATTAAATAAACCCAAACATAATATAATTGGTAAGAGAGTGGCCAATGTGTGTATCTACTTAGAAAATATAATATATTATTTTTTATATAAGTATAATAGTTAAACCAATGATTTAGGTATGAATGTGGGGTTTTATAAAGCATTTTGCCCCAAAACCTAGGGTTTCTTAAAATTTGGGGTTTTGTGTTACGGACATACTAAAACCTATGGTTTTGTGAAATTTACTTTAGTAGAAGAGATCAACATACATCATAGCCTAAAAGTCAGATATTTTTTACCCAAAGCTAGGAATTGTGTTGAATCATTATCATGATTAATATTTTATTATGAAGAAATAGCTTTACAAATGATTTAATTAATAAAAATTAGTTTAGAAATATTTATGGTGTTGGTATGAGTTTGTGTGTGACTAATATGTGTCGGGTTATAATATATGTATCCAAAAATGATTGTTCTGTCTATGTATATGCAGGTGACTTAAAGTCAAGCTTAGTTAATGATGAGTACCGAGATTATGTTTAAGGGACAGTCAAGGTCTAGTGTAACTAGGATATCGTATGATAAGGTGGGTTTATAGTCAGCAGGTCTTAGAGTCAACATTGGGTCTATAGTCAGCAGGTCTTAGAGTCAACATTGGTAAAACAACAGGATTGGAACTATGCTTAGGGAGAGCCAGGTGATAAGGTTGTACATAAGGTGACACACGGTGGATGGATACCATGTGAGCAGGTATTCATAACGGACTTTACAAGTTATGTGTATATGTATCGGAGAAATCACGAATAAATTTAGAGTAAGATTTAGAGGAAAGAGAAAAATTAAATTAGGAAATTGTAAAAGGTTTGGAATATGAGAGGTTAAATCCTACTAGGAATACGAATTTTACACCTAGTTGATTTTAGAATTTGAAGGTTTGACTCTATGTAAGAGTAGGAGTTCTACTCTTAGTTGGTAGAGTAGTTTTTAGGTATAAATAAATAAGAGATCGAGGCCCTAGAGTTATAACCTTGAGAAGAGAGAAAATCTAGGGTTTAGTTTGGAGACAGAGAGGAGTGATTTGTATATATTTTTATAAATACATCTTGATGAAATAAAATTGATATAATTTTAATAGTTTCACAAATTGTGTTCTTTGTTTGTGCATGGTCGGACCGATGGCTAGGAAGAGGTTGGACTGGTAGTGCACTGCAACTTTATCTAGGTGAGAGTTATCTTTTTATTCCACAAAAGATTTGATTTTTGTTAATCCTACTATTCACCCTCCTCTGGTAGTCTTGATTATTGTCATTCAATCCTACAAGTGGTATCAGAACCTTGTTCTAGCTTCTCTTTTGATTTTTAATTAATCTTAAGTTACAATGGTGGATAAATATACGATCAAGCCACATGTTTGATGGAGTTGATTTTCCTTATTGGTGTAAAAAGATATAATCTTACATTATATCCTAGAGTTTTAATATTTGGTATAAAGTTTCTAAACCTTATGATATACCTAATGAAATTACTGCTGCCAATAAAATCAAATTTAAAAATAATTGTAAAAATGGAGTTTCTTATTGTGATCTCGATCGAATTTCTCATATTGAAATTGCACATGAGATATAGATGGCTCTATGTGATTTTCATCAAGGGTCTTTAACATAAAGGAACTGCACAAAGATATTTTTAAAAATGAGTATATGAAATTTGACATAAAATTTGGAGAAGCTTTTGATGATTATTATGCTCGCTTTAATAAAGTTTTGAGTGATCTTTCTACTGTTGATGATTCTTATAATACTAATTATACTTAATCTGAAGTTGCTTGACATCTTTTAAATGGTCTTGATATATCTATTTAGGAGATGAAAGTTATATCTATACAAGAATTTGTTCATATTAGCACTTTAACTTTAGAATCTTTGTACACCAAACTTAAGACACATGAGATGAATATTCTTTTACAAAAAATTAGTTCTAAATCTTCTGCTTTAGTGTCTTCTTCTGGCTTTTAGGTAATGTTTTTTCATTGTTTTCTTTGACCACTTATAATGTATGTCCGATGACCAACTCGAGCAAATATCTAAAGAGGAGTTGGTTTTACAAACTAATAGATTTTCTCAAGCCTTGAATAATATGAGAAATAGGAAACAAAGGTAGATCCAATCCGATACTATGAGTGTGGAGAATCTAACCACATTCAATTCAATTACCCTAAGCTCGAGAGAGGAACGAAGGTAGATGAAGAGGACAAGAACAAAGGCAAGAAGAATAAGAAGATGTTCAAAGGCAAGAAAAACCAAGAGAGCTACAAGAATATATTGAACAAAGTATGTGCAACCTTTAATCAAGCTAGCGACATTGACTTTGAAAGTGAGGATGAAGATGATGACAAAGGCAAGAACATCTTTGGAGTACGCCTCATAGCTTGTGGAGGATCAATATTTGGAGAGTTTGATTTTGACAATGAGCACATTGAGATAACTTCTTTTCAAGATATTATTGTTTCTTTTGGCTTTAAGATTAAAAAATACGAGAAGAAGATAAAGCAACATGATTTTATTGTTGAATCTCTTAATGCTGAAATTTCTGGATTAAAATCTCTAACTCCAATGATGATAAAAACAACATGACTTTATTGCACATCTTGTGAAATTTTGTTTTTTGAAATTTCTTCTTTACATGATGTGAATGCTAATAATTGTTTAAGATTAGAATCTGAAATTGAGAAAATAACAAATCTTGGATCGTCTTTTCTTCTTGGTGTTACTTTGCATTCTCATGTTGCAAATGAGTTTTTTTAACCAAAAAGATTTTGAAAAAGTATCAAGTTGCTTTTTATGTAAGTTTGCTGTTTAATCTGATTAATGCTAAAAAGTTAACACAACACAAGGATGTTTTGCTTACTAAAAGTTGCTCAACGTGTTTTTTGAATGAGATAAAATCGAAAGATGCTCTTGCTCTTGTTGAACATTTAGAAAATTATTTTAAAACCCGTGAGGTTCTTTCTTGTTCTAAGTGTCGCAAACAAAAAAGCTTTTTAAAAAGATGGTGAAAATTGTATTTCCTTATCAAAAGAAGTTGAAAATGTTTTCTGACTGTAAAAAAAACTTAACATGAATTTGGATCAATCAAAAGTAAGCATATATAATAAAGGATTAAGTTTTGATGAATATGCTTATATTGCTAATCACCAACTTGCTATTTTAAGTTTGATAGAAAAAGGTGAAATTTTGACAGAACCTAAACTTAAGAAAACTATTTTTAAAACTACTAGTATTATGTCTTCTCTTATTTCTTCAAGTCAAACTATCTCTACCACAAAACTTTAATTTTAAAACCATATTCTCATGTGAAGTATAGTTGTACTTTTGTGAAAAAGATGAGCGTTTAGTTGGTTATTGCTTTGGACTTGCTCGTAAATAGAAAAAGGACAGACAAAGCGCTTTTGGAAAATTAAGATGGCAAAAAAAGGGTACTGTTTCAAGTGTATTGGTTTAATCAACATATAGCCACCGGTCAGACTGGTAAGTGGTTCGACCGCAGTATGACTGCCAAACAGACCGGCTAGACCTGGTCCAATGGCTACCCAAGAGTGGTCAAACCAGCCTCGGCAGATTTTTGTGAGAAATAAAAGTGGTACTAGTATTACTCATGCGTATATACCTATTGGTATTTCTAGTTATGTATCTCATTACTGGATTTCTAAATTTCTTTTATCCAACTCCAATACTAATGCTCTAACCCCAATACTAAGGCATTGACATATGCTTGTGTGGCTTTTATGATGAGAAAGGAGAATGTGTGGATAATGGATTCCCGTTGTTCGTGAAACATGATCGGTGATAAAAATTGGTTCTCCTCCCTCAAACCAACATCTAAGACGGAATCGATTATCTTTGAAAATGCTTATACAAGTACGATTTGCTATAGGATTGGTTAAGATAAGTAACAAATTTACTTTGAAAGATGTTGCTTTGGATAAAAAATTGAATAACAATTTGCTTTCAAGTTTCTCAAATAAGTGATGATGATTTTGAAGTTACATTTAAGAAATTTGAAAGTAATATTCTTTATTCTTTTGGTGTTTGTGTCTTGAGATTTTCTGATATGGAATAGCTTTTAAAGTTGATTTTGAGAATTGTGTTTCTTCTGAAATTATATGTCTAATTGCTAAATTTTCAAAGGATTTAATGTTTTGGTATCGTAGACTTTGTCATGTTGGTTTTGATCATCTCACTAGAATTAGCATTTCAGATTTTATTTGTGGTCTGCCAAAACTCAAAATGGATGTTGATTTAGTTTGTTCCCATGTTGCCATGCTAAAATGGTTGCTTCTTCACATACTCCAACTATTTTTGTAATGACTCATGCACCAGGACAACTTTTACATATAGACATTGTTGGTCTAGGTCGAGTGCAATTGGTCAAAAGAAAGTGATATGTTATGGTTATTGTGGATGATTACTTTTGATATTCTTGGGTTTATTTTTATGAAAACTAAAGATAAAGCTTTTGATCACTTTTAAAACTTGTATCTTTATTTGACTCTTAAACTTCTTAGATCCTTGAGAATGATTAGAAGTGATAATGGTGGAGAATTTAAAAATGCTTCTTTTGAATAATTTTATGCTAAAAAAGGTCTTAAGCATCAATTTTATTCTCCACGTATTCCTCAACAAAACGGTGTTATTGAAAGGAAAAATCATTCTTTGATTGAGATGGCTAGCACTATGCTTAATAAATATTCCTTCAAAAAAAATTTGGATTGAAGCTATTAATAGTGCTTGTTATATTTTCAATCATGTTTTCTTGAGATCTAAACTTGGAAAAACTTCTTTTGAGCGTTTTGTACATCAATCTAAAGTTTTGCATTTATGTGTTTTTGGCATAAGTGTTTTGTGTTAAAATAAAAAAAATGGATAACTTTGAGGCACATTCAACTGATGGAGTTTTTCTTAGATATCTCACTCACTCTCAGGGTTACCATGTACTTGTTTTGAAAACTAACAAAACTATAGAAACTTGTGAGCTTACTTTTGATGAGGCTAGTTCGGGTACTATACCAAAAATTGTAGGTACTTTGTCAAAGGTTCAGGAGGAGAATGGAAATATTTTTTTGGATGAAAATGATGATGAAGAAGACGAGGTTAAGGTGGCAGCTGGCCTGACCGGGGCTCAGGTCGGTTCAACCGAAGGCAACCAACTGGTCCAATCGGCAAAGGAGAGTCTATCAAATCGGGAAGGACCAAAAAGCTCGGGTTCACATGAGATAGAGTCTTGTGGATCTCCAGAGGCTATAACTTCGATGGCCCAAGGATTAGAACACAAAACAATTTTAGATGTTGTTGCTCTTTTGCACATTCAATGCCGACATCCTTTAGAACAAATCATCGGTAATCTAAATGAATGTACTACACGGTCTAAGGTGGCATCTACTAAATTCTTTACACATTCTATTTTTATTACTTCTTTTGAACTCAAAGATGTATCATATGCATTAACTGATGAATCATGGATTAACGCCATGCATGAAAAACTTGAGAATTTTGAAACAAAGTTTAAACTTTAGTTGAAGCACCTCTTGGTTATAATATTATTGGAACTAAATGGGTTCTCACAAACAAACAATTTGAGGATAGTTTAATAGTAAGAAATAGAGCTAGACTTGTTGCATAAGGTTTTACTCAAATTCAAGGTTTGGATGTTGATGAAACTTTTGCTCCAGTTGCTCAAATTGAAGCAATTGACTTTTATTAGCTTTTGCTACTTTAAAAAGTTTAAATTGTATTAAATGGATGTTAAAAGTGTTTTTCTAAATGGCTTTATATAGGATAAAGTGTATGCTAATCAACCACCTGGTTTTGAAAATTTAAAATTTTTAATCATATTTTTAAATTATCTAAAACTTTCTATGATTTGAAACAAGCACCTAGGATATGGTTTGATAGACTAAAAAATTTCTTGTTTAAAAAGGTTTTCAAATAAGAAAGGTGGATAAAATTCTCTTTGTTCTAAAGCATAGTGATGATCAACTTTTCGTTTAGATTTATGTAGATGATATTATCTTTGGTTGTTCTTCTCACATTTTGGTTGTTGAATATTCTACGACAATTAGCAGTAAATTTGATATGAGTATAATGGGAGAGTTGAGTTACTTTTTTAATTGCAAATCAAGCAAACATCACAAGGATCATTTGTACATCCTTCAAAGTACACAAAATATCTTTTGCGATGTTTCAAGATGGAAAATTACAAGCCAATTTCAATACCAATGGGATTCAGTATTGTTCTAGATCTAGATGAAGAAGGTGAGACTGTTGATCAAAAAGAATATCAAAGTATGATTGGATTACTGTTGTATCTCATTGCGTCAAAACTAGACATATAATTTGTTGTGTGTTTGTGTGCTCGATTTCAACCTTCTTCTCGTGTTTCACATTGTCATGTTATCAAACACATTCTAAGCTATTTACAACATACTCTTGAATTTTGTATATGGTATTCTACTTCATCATCTATAAATTTGCATTCTTTTTCGAATTCGGATTTTGGAGGTTGTAGGATAGATAGAAAAAGTATAAGTGGTATATGCCAATTTCTTGATACTTCTCTTATTGTATGATCTTCTAGAAAACAATCTAATGTTACACAATTAATTGTTGAATCTGAATATGTTGCTACTGCAAGTTGTTGTTTATAAACTCTTTGGTTGATTTTAACTTTGAAAGATTATGGTTTGAGTTTTGACAAAAATTTAATCTTTTGTGATAACACAAGTGCTATAAATATTTCTAAAAATCCTGTGCATCTTTCATTCACTAACTATATTGACATTTATTTTTATTTTCTATAAGATCATGTTGAAAAAGAGGATATTATGCTTTAATTTGTTGATATAAAATTGGGTTGTTCATCTGTTTAGCATGTTTTTAGGGGGAGTAAAGCTTGAATGTTTATAAAAAAAGTTAAAAGATGAAATATTGGAGCTTTGTTTTTACTATGAGTATATCTTTTACATGCTAGTAATATAAGTGAAGTTTATTAGGTACTAATATAGCTTGTATGGAATCTATTATTTATATGAGTTTTTATATTACTTTTGAGGGATATGATGCATGACAGTTAAATTCTTCTATTTGAATTAAATAAATATACAATATTAAAACTAGTGCTAAGTTTGCATGATTTATGCTTATATCTATCCTTGTTGAATTTTCATTCCACAAATTCTCAATAAGGGAAAAAATAGATATTGAATTCTTGGCAATAGTATTCATCATAAGGACGAATCCGAAGAGAGGAAAATAATAGATTCCAAATCCTTAAAAATAGTATTGATGATAAGGACGTACCAAGAAAAAATAAGATATAAAATTGAGTACAAAGCTTCAAAATTATGAAAGTTCTAAATAAATGTTATAAATTGTTTATTTATTTGAGCTAAAATATTTAAGAAAGAATGCTTTATTCTACTTGTCTAGGTGTGGGGTTATTTTGTTCAATTTATGTACTATTGAATCTCTTGCATTATAAATGGTTGAAATCATAAATATATGGTATTGATTTGATCTTAATTTTAATATCATTGTTTCATGTTTATACTCTAAGTACATAGTTGTTATTTAGTTGAACAATCTATTTCCCTTATCTTTTAAGATTTGTCTTAGGATTAGTCTAACTAAACAAAGCTTTCACATAAATTCTTAATGAAATCATACTCAAAGGATGAGAAAGATCAAAAAATGTATTGATTGATGTTATGCTTTAATTAAATATATGGGGGAGAAATTCTTTCTTTTAAAAAGAGGCTTTTGTGATTTTTGAGCCATTTATGTTTTTTTACATCTCTTTGATTTTTATTTTTCACAAACACCAATTTATATTTTGGAGATATTGCCAATATGTTGATAAGGGGGAGATTGTTATAAATCATAAATTAATTTAGAGTAGGATTGAGAAGAAAAAGAAAAAATAAATTAAAAAATTGTAAAAGGTTTAGAATATGAGAGATTGAGTGAATAGGAGTTCTACACTTAATTGGTCTTGGAATTTGAGGGTTTTACTTTAAGTAGAGTAGGAGTTATAGTTATAGTTGGTGGATGAGTTTTTAGATATAAATAGATAAGAGATTAACACACTAGAGGTATAACTTTGATAAGAGATAAAATCTAGTGTTTAGTTTGGAGAGAAAGAGGAGAGTATTTTATATGTATTTTATACACATATCTTGATAGAATAAAGTTCTATTTTCAATAGTTTCATAAATTGTGCTCTTTGCTTGTGGACGGTTGGAACGGCTGCTATGAAGAGGTTAGACTGGTGGTATCCAGAAAATGTGCTGCAATATATTTTTATTCCTTTAAAAGATTTAGTTTTTAATAATCCTATCATTCACTCTAAGGCTGATTCTGTCGTTCCATCCTAATGAACTTCTTTCTTCTTCTATAGAAAGGGCTTAAAGAAAAGCTGACATGATGATGATTTAGTTAAGGGTGTGTTTGACACTCTCCTTTTTCATCTATATTAACATATTTTTTAAAGATTTTTTAAATTAATATTTAATTAATTGTATACTAATGAAGCGCTCTTATCAAACCCAAACGAACTCAGCCTAATATATATGTACAACATTTTAGACAGATAGCTAGCTAGATTAATTAAAATATAGCTAGCTTACAAGAATGTTGCGGGCACAAGCGTACACGTAACAACGTATACATATATACATACATAAGCACGGATGGATCGAACCAGCCGTGTAGTACATGCGTGATGAGCGGCAGGGACGGGGCGGCGACAAACACCGGCATTTGAGCTCGTCAGTCACGCGACAACGCTCCTCTATTTTATTACCAGTTGGACCGATCCAGATCAGGATACGTACCATACGTCGAGCCACGTACTCACGTACGTAGTGCTGCTACGTATACGACCGAACCCGCTAGCATTATATGTGTGAGTGTACTCTCTAACACATATGAATAATGGTTTTAAAGAAACTGTAGAGATAAATCTACAAAACTAGCTGTGTCGTATTATAAAAATTGTATTTTTTAGACGGCTATAATCTGTCTTCCAGATGACCGGCCTCTCCGCCTCTAACTAGATTAATTAAGTATAAATGTTTTTCACCATTCATCTATCTAGACAGCATAGTTTGAGTGATCGAGTCTATAGGATGGAATTTAATTGTGCATGGGAAGTTTTAGACAGAGCCTAGCTTTAATTTAGGTGGTTCACCAACTCGGGTCATCTTGAATATCAGAAGCAGTAGAGCTAGATATATCAATTAATGTATATTATATGTAAACATAAAGTACATTTGCTTGGAATTATCTTTGAAATTGTAGGTTGATGCAGGGAGGTCTAGCAAGCAATGCTTGCTCAAGCAGTCATGCTCAATAGCTCTGAATAGACCCGAGCTTAGATACATAACTACTCTAGCCGTGAGCCTTGTGACACATTATACAAGCATCCATGTGCAAACGGACCGTGACATGGTATAATTTCTACCTTCAGAGTATGTATGTACCATAACAAGATATTATATATACAATCTGTTCTAAAATATAAGTATTTTTAAAGTTAGTTATAGATATTAAAAATATATGAAATTAAATTGATAAAGGTTGTGATTAGTTAAGAAGAAAAAATAAGTAAAAAAATTAAATGTGATTAGTTGAGATGGAGGATAAATAGAGAAATAACTATATTTTTTTAAAAATAGAGTAAGTCTTGGCACCTACTCTTAAAAAAAGTTTCTTCGTTTGGATAAAATATTTAGAACTTTGATCTTCTATAATTTTAAACAACTTAATTTTAAAATATAAAACTATATGTAGATTTCTCTGAAAAAAACCTTAATATTCTTGTAAACTTACTATTCTAATGAAAAATAGTCACAGTTATACCTTAGATTCTTTAAAAAAATCAAACGTGTGTGTGTGTATATATAACTTTTTAATCGGAGAGACTAGTTAATAAGTGATTCAGTTAGTCATGGGTAGTCCTTCGTGATCTTAGATGCAGCCAGCGGACAGTTTTTCTTTGTACATTTAAACTGTATTATATTAGAGCTATTTTAAGGTGCTCCATCTAACCTTTATGGTGGTAAGACCTATCATTAAATCCCAGCCATTGATTTTATTTATTTGATTTATCTATATCAAATGTATTTCAAACTCCTAATTAATAAATATCAGCACAAAAGGAAAGCACTGATGCCCATAATAGTCCTTCGTAAATTTGATTCATGGATGCATGCGTGTGCATGCAAAAATTAATTAGGGTTAGTGCAAGAAAACAAGTTCTACACGGAAGCATGTGCCCATGAATTCAAATATCATTTTGTTTGGATTCCAAAATATTTAAATGCTTCTTCGATTTTGAAACAATTGAGATTTTCACGTCAATTTGAAGTTGTATTCTTAATATTCATATCCTGTATCAAGTTTAAATTATACTGAATTTCACTACATAATTTAAAATTATCATTCAAGATGTGGATATGTAAGATGTTCAGGATTTAAAAAAAGCGCATTTGCACATTGTAGTTCGAATTTTAAAAAATATGGAAACTAGGATCATTGCATCAATGGGAAAACTAGGAGTATTTGATAACGGAAGCTTATAAAATGGTTTCGCACGAGGAAGGTGCCTGTATGACAAGCACCCACCACAAGAATCTCGCACGTGCCGCCGTCGAAAGGTGGGGGTTTTGAAAATGGCAAGCGGCTGAGAGAGGGGGAAAGAGCGCAAAGCCAGTTTTTCCATTGAACCCATTATCCTAAACACATGCAATAGTCAAATAGCATTATTATACAGCACACACAAGGCCACCTTAATCTATGGAGCTGTTGCCATGCACACAGTAGACAACACCCTGGGGAGGGGGGTTGAGGCACTTCATTACTAAGCATTATAAATTTCTTTTGGATTTGTCGAGTCCTTTTCTTATTGATCACTTTGTTTGCTGCATATATGATATGCAATCTTGCACAGGGCTTGCTGCTTCTCCAATGCAATTCATCATTAGTTTTCCCCCTCTTTGAGGAAGCCCCAGACAAAATTTGTACTTCTTTTTAGTATTTTTGTTAGTAGAGATTGGACCACACAGAAATTTTACATAAGCAAGAACTATCCATCAATGCAAAGTAGCTATTATGACATTTACAGTGAGAGGCATGTTAATTATAATTAAGATCAGCTGGTCTAACAACACAAAATTCATGTCTTAGATCAGGAATTCAGGATTCTATCAAAATAGTTAATTACATAAAGAAGAATTAATTAAAATGAGTATAGCAAAGAAACAACATGAAAACATAAATTAATAGTTTTGTTTTGACACCTATATGATTTTTTTGTTTATTAAGCCATTCTATAAATATATCATTTTGCATATATTTTTTATAGTACTTCATACAACTAAACATTATTCTTGAAAGCTTAATTATACAACAAATTTGAATATCCATGGTGGGAACTTCTCAAAAAGAAAAGTCCATTTTGGACATATTGGGTTTGGCTTGTACAGGGACGTAAGGACGTGTTTAGGTGTGATCGGCAGCAATTAATGTTGGTGCTCCCGGTGACATATCCATCAAAGTAAATGAATTTAGGGCACCAATATGTTTGAGCTCTGTGCAAATATATAGATGGCTCCTTGGGCATGAAACAAAGCAAAGGCTTCACCTTTTCACCTCTTTCTTCCAATATAATAGGGCCATAAATCCAAACTGGCCTTGTAATATGTGTGTGTCTTGAAACAAGGATCTAAGACTATCCTTTTAATTTCTACTCAAAGTTATTTATATTACTTGCACTGTTAACCATAAGCACTCTTAGGCTACTAATAGGGGTGGTAGGAAAAAATGAGTATCTTTGGACCTTTTCCTCTTAGCTACTCCATGACAATTAATTAACGTGGCATATATACATAGTACATCTTCCAATCCAACATTCTGTAAATGATAAACTTCAGCATTGAGATTGTATCCGTTTTGAGACTCACTAAACTGTCATTATGAAAGGCACATTAATAATTAATTAGTCACGCAAATCTAACATTTGCATTGAAATTCGCACGTCTGGATTCAATTTGGACTTATGCAATTTATTTATTGGGAATGTTCTTTCCACACAATGGATAAATACCCCACTCATAGACAAGATAAGGCTAGACTCTTTTGTAACGTTACCCACTATTTTTTTTCTATTAGCTGTATGGCCACTCTACTAAAACCCCAAGCATTTGCGTGCAAATCCAAACCACTTTCCTAACTCATCATATCAATTGGGATACCAAGTAGGATATAAATTATTCTGCATAAAAATTAATCATCGTATTGATATATAGTACACTAAACCAACATCACATTCTGATTTTAACCATGTAATTAACCCCATTGTTCAAATTAGTTCTAGAAACTTAACTAATGGATCTCTCTTTTGTTAATACTAGACTGTGCCTGATTAACTATAGAGAGTATTTAAGTACAAAGGCATGTTTGTATTCGAAGACTTGAAGACCTCTTAAGTGGCTACATCGAAATAATACTATTTTAATGAAAAATTATAAAAATAGAGGTTGGTCGACTGAAATCACAAGACCCTATCAAACAACCAAATTTCGACTTTGATAAAGAAAAGTAGGTGAGGGAACAATAGTAATTCGATTGCCACCGTACATGCATACACTTTTATTTTTTTTATCCCGGTGAGGAAGACATCTCAAACAATATAATTCCATTGGCCACCATGTATGCATGGTTATGCAGTTTTATTTTTTTATCCGGTCAATAATTTGTCGAACAACCATAGTTCAATAAATATATATTGGCTGTTAGACAGGGTGCTACACTTGCGATTTCAGCCGACCAACCTTTATGTAATTTTTGATTAAAGTAGTATTATTTCAAAAAAAATTTTCCATCTAATGCACTAGGACAACAAGACCAATCCAAGCAAACAAAAAAACAAATGTACCTTTCCTCTCCCTAGTGAATACCCATATCCAAAGTCAATTTGTGTAGTTAAAGATCTTGTCATGAATGGAGATCTATGATTTGGCCACTGCATTCATGAAAAAATGACGAGGAGCTAAAGAATGGTAATGGCATCCTAACTTCGGGCAGAGTTGAGGTGGGCCATGTTGTCCCTACGCTCTTCGGCACCAAAAAATAAAAAGAAAAAGAAATACTCTCTGGTCCATATAATTAACATATGTACAGATCATGGGGAAATAAAATGTCTTTTGCAAAGGTAAAGGAAATTAAATTTGCATTTTTCAGGGCTAAAATTGAAATAGAATTATTAACAAGAGTACTACCTAGTTGTGAAATTACATTATTTGTGGTTAAATCTCTTATATGCCACGGAAATTTTACGCATACGTATTTGCCACATTCCTTTTTAAGGCATCTCAGAGTGGTAAAAGATATACAACATTGCGTTTTTTCTCCAAGATAACTGTAGTTAGCTTGTGCAGATCATTGAGGCAAAAGTGATGAAACATCCTGGGACAATTAATGCTAGGTGAGGAGAACACGAGTCATCTCCATATACTAATACTAGTACTAATTAAGCAGACGGCTCTTACTCTATTCTCAAATTGATATTGTCACTATTCAAATTCGAACTTTCACGATGTGTCTCTCTTGTCAAAAAATTATAAATACCTGTAAACTTGTTATATTAATTATATATTGAAGTGTGCAGCGCGTCATAAATATATATACGATTATACAACTTTCATTCATCATAATATACAATTTGTGTGGTCAGTGATACAGCCGTAGTTAACAGTGTCAGTACTCTACAAAGGGAGAGTAATTAGCATATTGTACATACTTAATCTTACATGTCCAATCTGATACGCTGTCTCGGAGCTAGTTAATTGTCAACTGATCATACCAACTACTCTCTACCGTAGCCAACTCCTCTTAAAAGGCATCTCCGAGGTTTAGTTTCAGATGAGAAGATGCAATGCATTTTGCATCCTCCCATATCAATATGCATGTTTGTTGTTCGCCAACCAGAACGACTACTAGGGTAGCTTAGATGGCGATCCCCTCCTCTCAACGTATCTTTAACTAGAGAAATTGTTAGTGCCACAATTAAGTTTTGTGCATGGACATCTTTAATTCTATTACTTCATTGATTCTAGGAATTTATCTTGGACAATAAGAGCAAAATAAAACATATACATAGAGGAGTCTGTACATACAACAGATAATTATTAAGAGCCCGTCGAGAAAATAAACTGCCGCACATTAGGGATGGCATGCCAAATAATTATGCAATAATGATTTTGCTTGCACGTACGGTGCAATGGTGGAACACTAATTGTGTCCAATCATAGGAGGTTGTACGTGTGATAGTGAAATTTGACAAAGAAAAACATTTATATCAGCCGTCCATTAGTGTCATCACCAACGCAGATGGCCGGCACCACACAGCCTGAGAACTAAAAATTGTTAAACATGCATACGATTTTCTCCTTTTGTCTCGAAAATGACAAAATAATAATTGTCAACTAATTGAGACTGTTAATTTGTATTATACTCCATGGAGGTCAAATCCTTATTCTTGACAACTACTAGATTGGACAACTTAACACTAGCCTACAATATATGCTGGTTTATATCACATCATCTTCATGGTGTAGATCATATGCATGTATGCATGGGAGTATTATTTAAGATGGCATATATAATGTTATAAAAAAATTATATTTTGCACATGCAAACAATGCATCACAGAATTCAAGCACCTTGATTTCGGTTGCTTCTTTTGACTTTGCTGATTGAGATGTTAGGATTGCTTTATGCGAAGTCCCAAAGAAACTTGACGTTATTGCTTGTTCTCTTCTTATCTACTTATTTCTTAAGCATCAATGCAGTCACCATAGTAGCCCAAAGAAGGTGACGAATGTCGATGTATCCATGTAATTGGAACTACGTACGTGTAGTTTCTAGGCCCTGCTAACAACAAAATATGCTTCAATGGGTTAGGTTTTCTTTAGAAATAGTGAATGTTGAATAGTTGAATGATTTGTTGATAACTATTTAAGGTTATAAATAAATTAATTATCTATTATAAGGTTAAAATTAGATATAGAGCCGTTTTCTAATAAATTCATATATAGAAAGTTTTTTTTTGAAAATCACACCATTTACCATTTGCAATCTCATAAAGCGTGTCTCTATTCCATTTTCATCCATTCGGATGAAAAGAATAGACTAAATATTTGTCAGCATAATACTACCGGATAAGGGCCAGTCATAAGCATCTATATGTTACGAGGGCACATGCATAACGGGAATGGTAGGTGGCGTTGGGCAAAGCTGGAAGACTCAGCTTGTCATTTTAAATTTAATGACACCCGGTCTATTTTTCTGATAATATTCATATAGTCATATATTTTGATATTAGTGAATCTCATGTCTTTTTTCCTAAGGTCTCATGCCTTTAATATATGTGGATTATTATGTTGGAAATGTTGGAGCTCATTTTGTTTTTCTTGGTAGTTAGTTTTATATGTTGTCCACAACTTCCTCACATATGTGAAATTTCATAGTAGTTTAGAAGTCCATGTCCCAGGAACTTACTGAGGTTTACAAATTTGTCTGTAAAGAGCAAACCAGTAAAATAAAAAAAATAAAAGTGAAAGCAGAGCATCGGGACAGTTTAGTATATGAAAGACAATGTCAACTTTAAATAAGCACTAATATGACAATTTCCCATTCAATCATTTATGGATTTTAGAATTAATTTAGGGTTTTCCATTGATTTCATCACTCAATCTTTGTTTTTTTAATGGTAAGAGAGAACTTAGAGAAGTATAAATAATATGCAAGAGATATGTATGTCGTGATGTAACTTTATTTTTTTTTATGATGTAACCTATTTATTCGAATTTTATTGATAGATGATATATATATCGATAATGAGTTACTTATGGTAACTTTGTTAATCTTGAGATATGATTAACTCAGCCTTCAATATGCTCGTAGAGATAGATATGTGGGTACATTTATAAAATGAGTATATATATATATTATTACAAACTGTTATGTTTGTACCGTCAGAGGTACGGACTGAGTTCTCAGTCACATAAATCTAGGATAAGTTAGTCTTAATTATTATAATTTTTGACAAT
This sequence comes from Oryza coarctata, assembly GCA_030770085.1. Taxonomy (NCBI): domain Eukaryota; kingdom Viridiplantae; phylum Streptophyta; class Magnoliopsida; order Poales; family Poaceae; genus Oryza; species Oryza coarctata. The sequence goes on from CM061479.1 coordinate 4,919,985, forward strand.
ATCGTAAATTTCCTCTTAGCTATTTAAATGAGTTCACGTTATTAATTAGTTACTGAAACAATGAAACAAAATTCACGTCACAGTAAGTAGGTTCCTGAAAATAAATTGCTATAGATGACAGTGAGCATAGAACCCATGACAATAAACGAGAAACACATCGCGGTCTTCTCAAAAGTGAAAAAAGTTTATGACAGAGATAAGAGGGTGAAAGCTTAGTGAGCAAAGAGTCCCGTTAACTCAGTCTATTGGAAAGCTCGTTGCCGAAGAAAATTGATGATATATAAAATGCAATCGAATAGAATGCACTTGATATCTACAACGTTACCATCCTTAATAATATGCTACTTTGAGGGGTTTGGGCCTTTTTTTTATTTCCTTTTCTACTTTTTTTTTTCATAGATCAGACACGCAAAAAGACTGAATTGCCCCCCTTCAGAAAGATCGATTGGTCTGGTCGTCATCTTCTTGTCGTGCAAGAGCATCGGAGAAGCCGCCGCCACCGACGGGAGCGGGAGCAGGAGCAGGATGCCGGCCCACCCCCGCGGCCCTGCCCCCGTGCCCCCTTCCCCCGAAGTCCATCGGGCGATGCCGCCAAGCTGCGCCGAGCTCTCTCCGCCGGATCTGGAAGCTTCGCCGGGCCACTAACAGATCGAGACGCCGTCAATCCGGAGGACGGTGAAGCACTGCAAGACCAACCGCCACCTCTGCCACCACTCCCGCCGCCTCCTCCCCTTGCTGAGGCCATCTCTCCCTCCGCCAAACATGGGCGGCAGCCTCCCCCTCCGCGCTCGACCGCAGCATCGCTCCTCCACGCTCGAGCAACTGCCTTGCCATCGTCGTCGTCGTCAATCCCGAGCAGCATAGCAGTCGATGTCTCCTCCCTTCGCATTCCCCCTGCGTCCTCAAGCACGTTGCTGGCGGCGGCGTCCGATGGAACTCGGGGGGAAGGGGAGGGGGCGGGGAAGAGCTGCGAGCCCGGCACTCCGACAGCAGTTGGCCGCTTGCTTTCCTCGCGCTTTCTCGTTCGATTGAAGAAGGTAGGGACAATTCGGTCATTTCGCATAACAAATTTATAGAGAAAAGGAAAAAAGAAAATAAATTGATCAAAACCCTATAAAGTGTTATTAAGGGTGCAACGTTGTGATGATATTTTATCAAGCGCATTTTATTAAATCCACTTTTAAAGAGTGACGTATCATCAATTTTCTGCTCGTTGCTTCTGTAATTTTTTCACTCCTTTTGTCTGATCCATATTGATGCAATGGACTGACCGATTTATAACTTTCATATATACAGGGTCCTGTCAATTGTCATCATCACAGGTATTTAACCAGGGAGATTTACAGGAAATGATGTCACAAGTTGTCCGCAAAACTACAGTTTCTTCCCTTGTACTAATTAATTATGCTTGATTTACAGCTGCTTTTGCAGCATGAGAGATCACATCGCAATGACGGATTCGACGGCTCCAGACATACTACAGGTCATACATTAATGGTCTTGCAGACATGCAAATTTCACATAAGAAATAACTCGATTCTTGTAGGAGTTATAAATTAAAATTATCTAGACGGCAACTGGTGTTTATTTCTGAACTAGTATCTCATGGTAATCATACTTCATATTCTTTTTCCGGGACGCACAAGCACACACTATATATTGACTATACACATACACATTACACCTCGTTGACACTAGGCTTTTTTGGTTTAGAGGATTTTTAAATAAAAACCAAACAAATTAACCTGTTTCATATGAAAATTCTATAAAATTCCCTGAGGATCTTGGATATTGATCTCACTAACATAACCGAAAAATTACGGCCAATTTTACGTTGTACTACTATAGCCAATGCCAAAAAAGTTTGATTTTTTAAAAGCAATTTTTTTAATAGTTTGAGACAGTTTTGCCTGAGTTGAAACACAAAAAATACAAAGCCCAGCCCACGAAGTCCCGGGAAGTCGAACAGACGGCCCAGCAAGGGCCCACGAAAGCAAAGGGCAAACCTACCCCTACTATTTCAAGCCTCCTCCGGCCGAGGCCGCCGCCCACCGCGACAACACCCGCCGCCGCCGCCTGCGGAGCGAGCGAGTCGGGCGACGTAGGTACTGTCCGTTGCGCTCCGCGTCCGCTCGCCTTCCATCCCGAATCGCCGATGGCGTTCTGGGGTAAGCCCCGGTTCTTGCGTTCCTTTCTTGTTTGCTTCGTCGTGGTTCCTCCTAAGGCCGTTGGATTTATGCAGGTGTGGAGGTGAAGGCTGGGAAGCCCTACACCCACCGCCATAACCCCTCCCATGGCCGCCTCCGCATTTGTCAGGTTCGTCAGGGCCTCCTTTTCTTCATATGATCACTTTATGCATTGGTTGCTTCTGGAATGATTCTTGAAATCAATATCGTAACTGAGGAGATATTAGTTTATTACAATTAGTAATTTTTATCTTCCATTTTTAGTATGTTAATGAAAAATTGAGCTTCCAAGTGTCATTGGAGCAATTACTTGGATAGTGTAGTACTACAATACTATGCTGTATTTACAGCCCTGAATGAGTGACTCCTTGCTTGTCATTGCTCGTTTGCTCATTTGATTATCTTTATACCTGTTGTTACTATAACTGAATAATGTAACTGAAGTATTTGATTGTTTTTTTCTTGCCTCTAGGCATCATAACCTTCTTTAACATCTGTTTAGGAACATGCCACATTTATCCTTATATGGTTTTCAGGCCACACTTGGGAGTTGTGATTCGGCTGCCAGGACGGTGGTCCAATGTAATGTTGGTAGCAAGACACCCATCATACTCTGTAGTCTGAATCCTAAATTGGCTGAGATGTGCCATCTAGAGGTTGAGTTGGAGGAGGATGATGAGGTTGTGTTTTCAGTACTTGGTCAGAGCTCCATTCATCTCTCAGGATATTACATCCGTTCAAGCGGCAGATATAATGCAGGAGATGACGAATCGTATCCTTGTTGATAGCCTCGTCTCATCGTTAAACTTTTATTTTTGTCATGTTTCAAACTTAGTGTTCATTCTTAACCTTGGCTAGAGAATCTTATGGGGAGGATGTTGGTGAGTCTGATACTGATGAGGAGTTTAATGCAAGTGATGACAGCTATGAATCTGACTTTATTGATGATGGCGATATCGAGGTATCTGAGGATAAATGCAAATCTGATTCTTGTGATGACGGTGATGCGTGCTCTACCCCTGATCATCACAAAGAAAAAGGTACATGATTGATTTGTGTGAAGCTGAATTGACTGATACTTGCTTTAGCATTCTTTCAAAGCTAGGGAACTTCTGATGAAACTTAACAATGTTCATGAAATTCTGCACTTATCTTTCTTGTAGTTCCTTTATAGTTAAAAAACTAAGAATGAAAATGACTTGGCTTATGATTAAATTATCTTTCTATTATATTTTGTCTCTCTCGAGAAGAATCGGTAGCATTTCATTTGGGCCCATGGAGACATTGTAGCTTTTCTGAAGTTTCAGCATGGCCACAGGTGTAATCATTTTCAAGTTGTCTGATCCTGCATGACTATAATCTAGGATCACTCACCACACATGCTTCTTTTTTTTGTAAAGTTGAATTTGTAATATACCTTTGCCATCCTACCTAGGTTACTGCTGTCTGTTTTTTTTCTATTTTTGTTTTGTGTTTATGTTCCTTGAAATTTGTATTCACCTGCATCTATTGTGTATTGGCAATGTCTAGTCTACAGATTATGCTGAATTGCTGATAATGCTGTCCCACTATATTTTGCTGAATTTCTAATGTTTATGCCAATAGTTAAAGTTGAAAAAAGGAGACGCTTGAAGAAGAAGCACCCAGCTGATAGCAGTGATGATAACAACAATGATTCTCCTTACAAGCCTGCTGTCAGGCGTAATGCTGGTTCAATATTTGCTAGTGACAGTGAAGATGAAGATGACATGCCTATATCTGTTTCATTAGCTAAGAAAGAAAATGCTAAAGGTATTGATGAAACAAAATACTCAAGTGGTGAGTCAAATGATGAAAAAAAGAGTAATGGTGCAAAGAAAAGAAAAAGTGATGCCATCAGTCAGGATCATGCACCGTTGATGTATGTCTCTTGCTTCCTGCTTCCTCTGTAGTTCGATCCTCTTTATATGCTTCTGTTGTGGTTCCTGAAGCATACTTTCTTACAATGTCATGAGCAGTGATTTAACAGATGATGGATCATTGGTTTTAAAACAAGAAGGAAGAACAAAGAAGAAATCGAAGAAAAAGGGAGGAAATCGGTTAGAGGTGGAAGATGGAAAACATTCCAACAAGATAAGAACATTAGAAGATGGGTTGATAGTAGAAGATTTGTCAACAGGAAATCTAGATGCAGAAATGGCTTCTAATGGCAGCAAGGTAGCCCATGAGTTTCATCCCTGAACTTTGTGTCTAATATTATTGTAACTCTAGATTTCGTATCTATGCACCTGGTAAAGTTCCCTTGCCTTATGATCATCTTGCAATCAGTACTCAGATTTACTGATAGTGTTCCTGGCAACGTTTAGATTATACGCCTTCTGTGCTGTCTTTTGTTTCTCCAAAAGATAAGATGTAAGCAGGTCACGTTTACTTGTGCAGGTTTATATCAAATATGTCGGCACACTACAAGATGGGAAGATTGTTGAATCTAATGTTGGTGAAAAGCCTTATAAATTCAAGCTTGGTAATCACATTCACTTTTGTATTGTTCTGAATTTGTAACATTTATACTGACAAATGTCTACCATGCTAACTCAAGGTGCTGGGAAAGTAATTCGAGGATGGGATGTCGGTATTTGTGGTAATCATTGTGGAGCTTAACTTTATGTTTCATAATCAATTTGGAGTATAATTTATACTCAATTAGTATGATATTGACTGTAGGCATGCGTGTTGGGGACAAAAGAAAGCTCACCGTCCCACCAGCTATGTGGTAGGCACCTGGAATCGTTTGCTTTGCTGCGTTCAGTTCAATTTGTGCATTGTTCTATGAAAAGTTATATTTTACACTTCTGTATGCAAAAATGTTTATGGACCACCATTTATTGTGCAGCAATGGTAGCAAAGCAATGGGAGAAGTACGCAAAAATTCAACAGTCATCTATGAAATTGAGTTAGTGAAGGTCAGATCCAAAAATTCATCATGACCTTCTGCATGCAAATGTCCTATGCCAGAGGCTGCGACATAGGCTCATGCATCTCTGTGTAGCTAGTTGTCATGGAATTTTGTTTCTCCCATGTGGTTGCATTTCCCATCTTTTGCTTTTGTTCTAGAAGGAATTATTTTGTACTTACCTACAAATTGTAGTCTGTGGTCAGACTACTTGGATGACTTGTTTCACCACAGAACATTTCCGCTAGAATATCACAAAAGCCGTCAGCTGAGATCGCCTTCAGCAGAAGATTTTTGTATGACTATCTAATCTAGCTAATGTTCATATTATGTTTTCATCTGTTGAAGGTGATGAAACATTTAGCACAAAGTCATTCGTTAGTCTCTACGGACTATAGGTCTGGTGACTTTATGACACCTTCCTAAGTGCATGTGATCTTTGACGTGATCAAGTTTAATATTCCACCATGGTATTTTGTCTTAAACAGTACGGTTTAAGACAAAGTATATCTTTTTAAGGGAATAGTAAAGCATGTCCTGTCATTGGTGTAGTCTCAAATGACAAGCTTGTTTAACATCCACCAGACCAAAGTTCGCACCAATTCCTGCTTATCAAGGTTTTGAACCTTGGGCCATCTAAACTTTGTTCTTAATCGTACTTTACGAGAAGGAACGTCCACTGACTCACGCAAGGTATTGGTGATAAACTGATAATAGATTATTAATATAGATTATCTACTTGGTTATAAGGATAAATCAAACATTTTAAAAGATAAATCTAACAAATATAGTAATCTAGACAATACAACGGTAAAAGTAAGAAATCCGTTTTAATAATTTGATAAAAAAATCTGAAAAGAATAGGGTCCACTTCGTGCATCGAAGTCGCAGAACAAGGATTAAGAAACAAGTATCCAGCCATTATCATTACATCGCCCCAAATCCCCAATGCAACGGCAGTTCGACAGGAAGCAGTTCTGGAATGGGCGGCAAAAACAACACCTAATCCAAAGCACTTGAATACCTTATTTCCTCGCACTTATTCAGAACACAACATACATACTGCGTACCACGGGTCGCCCAAAATCAATACGCCTCACCTTCCTCCGGACAATTTTGAGGAAGGGAGGACGCTCAAAGGAGGGTGCTCCGAGGTAGGATGCCAGCCTCAGGATGTCGCAGAACACGCCACCGGCGGTGACCTCCGCGCACGACCAGCGGCTGATCCTTGTACCTCGACGTGCTGGAGGCGATGATGTCGTCGGAGGCGGACAGCTGCGCGAACGGGTGGTCTGGTGTGCTTTTGTATATATATATCCGATGTTGAAGCCTTAGTCTTATTGTATATATTCTTACATGGCATCAAAGCAGATCTAGACATCCTCGACGCGCTAGCATCCTTCCGTCGGCGAGCCGATACTTTCTTCCTATCGCCGACTTCCTGCTCGATATTCCCTCTTCGCTCTCTCGTCTCAGCTCCTTCTTCCCGTCTCCTTCACAGACGTTTTCTTTTCTCTTTTTCCACCACCCTCTCCCATCCCTTACTCCTCCACGTGATGAGGTGACGGTCTCCATCCGCTTCCTCGTCTCGGCTCACGCCCGTCTTCACTCTTTTTCTTGCCCCGTTCATCTTTTCTCCTCTGACGCCAGCGCACCTCTGCTCTCGTTGTCTCCATCGGCTGGACTCATCCGCCCTCCATCGGCTGGAACCCTCTCTCGGTTCCCACTTTTCCAACATGCTCAACTGCTCCCAGACGCGAACCTTCTCCACTCACGTCCGAGCCACTCCGACGTATCCACGTGTCCACGGACACGAATCTCTACCTCCTGGACGTGAACCTCCTCTCTTCACGTCCGGCCCCTCTCCAAGTTTTTGCGTCCTCTCCACTCCTTTGCCTCCACGAGTCCAAGGATGTGAAACTTCTCTTCACGGACGCGAATCTTCACACGTCTGTGACCCACCCACTCTCTGACCTACCTACTCTGCCACCCACCTTTACCTCAACTACTCTGTTGTCTATCTTTCATCGGCCAACCCCTCCCCATCGGTTGGTTGGCCCACCCTTTCTTCTCATCGGCTCACTCCCCATCGGCTAATCACTTCCCTGATCGGTCGATCTCTTTTCTCATCGATTCCTTTCCATCGGCCTCTTCCTCTCATCGGCTTCTTGCCCCTGTTCCTCTCTTGTCATGGCTACCAAGTCAGCCCTTAGCTCCAATACTCTCCCAGTCGCCAAACCTACTCCGGCCCTCGGCACCCCAAACCACACCTTAGGCACTACCTCGCCGATCTTTTCACTACCCTACGCCGCTGTGAACATGAAATCTCACATTCTCATCTCTCTTGATCTCAACGCCAACTACTCTAAGTGGGTATTTTTCTTTAAATCCCTCTGTGAAAAGTTCGGCCTCCGGTCACACATCGATGACTCTGCTCCACCTCGACCCGATGACTCCTAGTGGGACATCGCCGAGTGCTGCGTATGCAGCTGGTTGCTTGGCTCGGTCGATGAATCTGTCCTCAACCTCGCCATAGAAGATACCGACCCCATCGTCTGGGATCTCTGGGTGGCTATCAAACGGCTCTTCCTCGCCAACAAGCAGTCGTACGCCATCTTCTTACTCAACGAGTTTCACTCCATGGTACAAGTAAACTCTTCTGTCTCCTCGTACTGCCAGCGCCTTAAGATAAAGGTTGCCACTCTTCGCGATGTCGGTCACCCTGTGGTCGACTCCCAACTCCTCCTCGTCCTCCTGCGAGGCCTCAACCCATGCTTCTCCAATGCCGCCGACGACATTGCCAACTCCACACCCCTTCCGTCATTTGCCCGGACCCATGACATGCTAGTTTTCAAAGAACTCCGTTTGGCCAACGACGAGAAGACCGTGGCCCACATAGCTCTCCTCGCGCGCAGCCGATCATGGCTGCCGATCCTCCTATGCTGCTGCCCCTTCCCGCAGCTCTGGCAGCCATGGTCCTAACCATGGCAACGCAGCTCGCACCGGTGGCACCAGCAAAGGCAACGGTAAAGGCAAGGGCAAGAACTGGCACAGTCTAATGCAATCACGACCTGCTCCAGTCCCTACCTAGCCTGCCAGTCCCACAGGTCTGTGGCTTTGCTACAACTCCTGGGCACCCCAGCCCCAGCTGCACAATCCCATCAGCTGGCAATCAAGGGTTCTCGGTGCCCATCCTCAGGCCCACCTAGCATTGGCTCTCATCCTGCTGCCTCAGCCGATGCTACCGCCATCACCCACCCGGTCGGTTTCCTCCTAGAACCAGGCTAAACTCATCGCCGCCCTCAACCAAATGACGCTCTAACCTCAGCACCCTTGGGTGCTGGACTCTGGTGCGTCTTCTCACATGGCGTCATCGGCTAGTATACTCCGCTCTTGTCATTCCTCCTCCTCCCCCTTTGTCATCATCGGCAATGGTCACTCTCTTCCTGTCTAATGTCGTGGTGACTTGTTTCTGTCTACACCCACCACTAACCTTTCTCTTCGCAATGTCCTCATTGTTTCCTCCCTTATTCACAATCTAGTATCTATTCGCCAATTCACACGAGATAACAATTGCTCAATCGAATTTGACGCTTCTGGTTTCTCTGTGAAGGAAATCCCAACCCGGCGACAGATCCTTCGCTGCAATAGTGGCGGTGATCTCTACACCATCCCCATTGCGTTGTCCACTCCAAACGCTAGCGTCGCCCTCTCCATCAACCTCTGGCATCTCCGCCTTGGCCACCCCGGCCCTGATGCTGTCGCCAACCTCCGTCGCAGCGCCTCCATCCAGTGTACCCACAGTAGCTCTACCGTTTGCCACTCGTGTCAACTTGGTAAACATGTGCGACTGCCCTTTTTGAATTCTCTATCTTGTACCTCGTAACCGTTTGAGCTAATACACTGTGATGTATGGACTTCTCCGGTTAAGAGTGTCTCCGGTAATCAGTATTATCTTGCAATACTTGATGATTACACACACTATTGTTAGACTTTTTCACTCACCAGCAAGTCCGAGGTCGCCTCCTACCTAACTAACTTCGCAAACTACATTTCTAACCAGTTCAACCTCCCTATTAAACCTCTATAAGGCGATAACGGTACGGAGTTTATCAACCATACTATTCAAACCTTCCTCACCTCCAAGAACATCCATCTACGCCTCTCTTGCCCCTACACCTCTCCCTAGAAAGGCAAGGCCGAACGACTACTTCGCACCCTTAACAACATAAGTCGCACAATGCTGCTTCATACCCACCTATCTGTAACTTATTGGCTGAAGCACTAACCATTGTAACTTACCTCCTCAATCGGCGACCATGCTCCTCCGTTTGTCACAACATTCCTTACACTCTTCTGTATAGCACGACACCTGACTACTCCCACCTATGCGCTTTTGGGTGTCTCTGCTACCCCAATCTCATCGCTACTGCTCCTTACAAACTTGCTCCCCGCTCCATCATTTGCATTCTCCTCGGCTATCCCTCATCTCACAAGAGATACCGATGTCTCGATCTCTCCACTCACCAGGTCATCGTCTCTCGCCATATCGTTTTTGACAAGACCTGCTTCCCTTTCGGTCTGCTTAATCTGAGATCCTCATCTAGCAATCTCAACTTCCTACTTACCAACACCATGCCCTCCTGGTCTCCTCCACCGATCTCCCCCTCTGGCCCCCTCATCGGCCGCTCCTGAGGACTTACTGCTCAACTATCCTACTACTCTTCGGTCCGATGTCACTCCTATTGGACCCCCATCGGCCCCACCACTCTCATCGGTTTTGGCCGATCTTGTCTCCTTTTCATCGGACACCTCATCCCCATTGGCTCCTCAGCCCTCATCGGCTCATAACCACCCATCGGCCTATCCGCCTCCATCGGCTCCTCCCTCCCTATCGGTTGCTACATCTTCATCGGACTGATCAAACCGATCGGCCCATTCACCCCAATTGGCTTAGGCCGATCTAGTTCAGCCCTTTTCTCTCATATACTATCGCTGATCCCGAGCCGTTGATGCCTCTCTCTAACCAGTCATCTCCACACCTACCACGCTTCCATCGGCTCTCGTCCCCGCCACATCTCACATGGTTACCTGAGCACAAACCGGGTCTCTCCGTCCCATAAAGCGCTACGGGCTCTCCGCCGTCCATTTTCCTATCTCGCCCATCCCAGTGACTTCTCGTTCCGTCCTGGCCGATCCTCAGTGGCACGTGGCCATGGCCAATGAGTACAAGGCCCTTATGGATAACGAGACCTAGCACCTCGTCCCTCGTCTTCCTGGCGCCAACGTTGTAACCGGTAAGTGGATCTTTAAGCACAAGTTCCACGCCGATGGCTCACTTGCCCGTCACAAGGCACGCTGGGTAATTTAGGGTTTCTTCCAACGCCCTGGTGTCGATTACGACGAGACCTTTAGTCAAGTCATCAAACCTGCCACCATCCGGGTCGTTCTCACCTTGGCTGCCTCGCACTCTTGGCCGATCCACCAGCTTGATGTGAAGAACGTCTTTCTTCACGGCCATCTGACGGAAATGGTCTACTGCCAGCAACCTCCAGGCTTCGTCGACCCCTCTCATCCCGATGATGTCTGCCTTTTTCAGCGCTCTCTCTATGGACTTAAACAAGCTCCTCGGGCTTTGTACCAACGCTTTGCTGCCTACCTTCAACACATCGGCTTTGTGGCATCCGTGTCCGATAGCTCTCTCTTTACTCTTTACATCGGCAACACCACTGCCTATCTCCTCCTATACGTCGATGATATTGTTCTTACAGCGTCCTCGACGTCCTTCCTACACCAAATCATGGCTCGACTCGACTCTGAGTTCGGCATGACCGATCTCGGTACTCTCCATCACTTTCTTGGCATCTCTGTCACCTGTTCTTCTCACGGGCTCTTCCTTTCCTAGCACTAGTTTGCTATCGATCTTCTCTACCGTGCGGGCATGGCCGAATGTCACCCCACGGACACTCCGGTCGACACTCGAGCCAAACTCTCCGCTGCCGATGGCTCACTCGTCGCCGATCCCTCTCAGTATCGGAGTCTTGCTGGTGCTCTCCAATACCTTACCCTCACACAGCCCGACCTTACCTACGCCATCCAGTAAGTGTGGCTTTTCATGCATGCTCCGCGCGATCCTCACCTCGCGCTGCTCAACCGCATCCTTCGCTACGTTAAGGGCACACTCTCTAGCGGGCTACACCTCAGCTCCAGCCCGATCGACTCTCTTACCACGTACTCCAACGCGGACTGGGTAGGCTGCCCTGACTCTCAACGCTGCACGTCTGGCCACTGCGTCTTACTCAGTGACACTCTAGTCTCCTGGTTCTCAAAACGCCAGACTACAGTGTCTCGGTCTAGCAGCAAAGCCGAGTACCGCGTCGTCGCCCATGCCATCGCCAAGTGTTGCTAGCTTCACTAGCTTCTCTAGGAGCTCTGTGCATTTCTCTCCTCTGCGACCGTCGTCTATTATGACAACGTCAATGCTATCTACAATACCGCCAACCCGTTTCATCATCGACGCACGAAGCATATAGAGATAGACATTCATTTTATCTGTGACAAGATTGTACTAGAACAGGTTCGGATGCTCCATGTACCATCGGCGTACCAGTTCATCGATATTATGATCAAAGGCCTTCTCACATCTTTGTTCACTAGTTTTCGATCTAGTCTGTACGTCCGTTCCCCTTCTGCTATAACTACGGAGGTGTTAGATCATTAGACCACTGGACTATATAGATCCGACCTTTCTATATAGCGTTGGGGTCTTAGTATTACTGTACATATTCCTACTACTAAATAATCGTTTGCTTTGAATCACCGAAAATTTCTTCTGCTTTTTGTTTGTTTGTTTGTGTGTGAGGAAATTCGCGCGCTTAGAATGGAGTGGAGTAGGCAGAATTGATGCTAGATATAATGCCACAGTTCTTGCGGTATTTGAAAAATCACTGGTTTTAGTAACATGCTGATGCGCAAGTGGTAATGGTAAATCAAGGAAGTGAAGGGCCTACTCACTTCTCCAGCAACTTCAGCTTCATTGCGTTGCCTGTCCCAGCCCTGATCGAAGGACTGCAGCTTCTGCATGAATTCATCTGCTGACGACCATGACTGCGCAGCAAAAACAAGTCATGAAGCATAACTGTGTATTACTCCGTATGATTTTCAGATGCCAAAAAGAAAAATAATTATACCCTAAGCGCCTCTGGCACAAGGCTCTTTCTGTCGTGTTCCTGAAGCATACACACATACCTGAAAATGCCCTGAATGCACAATATCATGTCACCTGTCTCTAGAAGAACTCGTAGGGTGCTTAATGATTGGGACGCCAGCACCAACATTTGCTTCATAAAAGTAATGAGTATATGATGCACGCTGCAGACTCCTTATTTTCATATACTGCAAACAATGCGTGGGAAATGATTTCTTAGCTGATAAACAACCCAGAAGCAGAAAATGTGACAATGGATGCACGTTAATGATTTCCTATGTCTCCAGTGACTTGGTATTAAATTGACTAATTATCAGGTTTATTTAATGGATTTCTCAGAGATATGTTATTTATGATTTTATTCAGTCATGAACAGACAATTCAGACTCTTGGTCTTGACTGCTGCTTTCTTCAACACAAACAATTCTTACTTAAGTCAAACCAACTAATTATCCAGACTAATAGTCCATGACCATTGAATAACTAAAAAAAAGATTGTTTAAAAATAAAAAGGTAGTGAGATATGTTTATACAATTTGCCAGTAAAAAAGTTACCCGATCAAGCGGCCCAGGATTTGCTTTCTTATTCGGTGTGATGACATGGAGACCCTTCTTTAACCAATCATAATAGTGGGAAGCTACATTTGTATCTGCGGTACAGTTCCACCAAAACTTTGTTTGGAAATACATGATTTTCAGACAGATGGCGAACAAAACCAGCAAGATCAGCTGGTTTTGCTTCTTTTTGTACAAGTTCTTTCCACTTGTTTAAGTCCACCCCCTACACAACGAAACAAAACAAAACCAATGAAACAAGCAGATTCGAGCAAAATAAAATATACTGGAAAAACCCAAAAACAATGATGACCAAGCTGTTAGGTCAATAAAGCAGTTTTGGCGAGATAAGGAAAAGCCATAAGAACGATTGTTTGTATGTCATTCAAAATCTCTAAAAGTCATGCTTAACTAAGTAGCTTGCTCCCAGAAATTTTAAAGGCATGCCATCATAAGAAGGTATTTCCATTAAAATTTAATGTAGTATCTCAATAACTGTCCATCAAAAATAAGTTTCCTGTTAATTGTTACTAAGGTAGCACAATAAGGGAGGAATCATAATCTGAGGACAACTAAGCATGCCAATTGCGTGATAAAATTGACATGTAAGAATGGAAAAAAGAAGAAAAACAAACCAATTAATGGTACAGCACCCTCCTTTAGGCAATCATATAAGAGAACTGACTAACGAAACATATATATTGTATTGAGTTTCCACAAAACAGGCTAAATTATTTGCAGAAAGGCAGAACATAATGCACATAGAGGAAGATTGAGTTGAGAGAGAGAGAGAGAGAGAGAGAGAGAGAGAGAGGGTTCACTTATGTACATGTCACTCAAATACAATGTGCCTGAGCCAGTTATTCCAATAACACGTAGATCAATATTCATATTTTCCTTGAGGACAGCAGCCTGCATAAAGATTTCGATCAGAAGTGTAAAACTGCTATAAAGTCAAGCTTCAAATTGCTCTGCTGTGGGATCAAGACAGATTTTTTTTTATTTAAGCTTTGCAACATGCATGGTTTATCCTGGGTTGGGATCACATTTGGTTCAAGATGGGTCAAGTATATTATGTTCTTGAATTCTTGTGATACCCAATATCAGGGGCATGATTAGGGTAATGGCCTTCAGGCCAGATTGAGTCGTCCCTAGACCCAAGTGGCAGCATGGCATGATGGTGGCAGCCACACTGCACGGGCAGGCAAGATAGATAAGACTAAGGAGCTCAAGATACCTGATCTCTCAGCTGGTTAAGAAGAGTTCCACCAATTAAACCAGGTCCAATGATCCCAACACCGAGAGTAGTTTTGGAGAGGAAGAACCTTAAATGAGCAACTCTCAAAGCCCTTGCACAATCTTCTTGCTTCAACACAACAGTAATATTGTATTCGCTGCAACCTTGGGCTATTGCCCGTACATTAATATTTGCCTGAATCCTTTGTTACAGAGTAAATCAATCCCAGAAGCAATAAATCCCAAATCAATCAACCCAACACTCTAATTACCTTTGCTAATGCATCAAAAAGAATTGCAGTGGCTCCAGGAGTACTGGCCATCCTCAAGCCAACAGCAGCAAGAATGCTGCACCCACGAATGACTTCAACCTGAAAATAATAGATTGCAAGGAGAATCATGAATAAATCAATGCAAAGAAGACTTTGGTATAAAATTTTGTATGAAAAGGCATTTGGCACAATATTGGTGAACATAGAATGAAGACCTCCAAAACAATTGTCTGTGGTAGTGTCCTTGCCTTAGAACTAGTTTATTTACTTCATGTGGGCAGTGCTATTTCTATTGAGTTAGTTTTGTTCAGGTATGTGTATCGTCTGTCCTACTCATGTTTGGTCATATGAACAAGTTCAATACATTTAGAAGATAGAAATTAGCTCCACCTTTTAACATTATATTTGCAGGGTTTACGTCAAAGCCATATTTGTAAAAGAAACCATTCAAATGATCAATTTTTTAAGACTATACTTACCTTCGATAGTCTTCCAGCTGCTAATGCCTCACGAAACCTAACTTGCAAGGCAGTAGAGACTGCTGCAACTTCCTTTTCTGGAACAGCAAAGCATACCGAGTGTTCACTGCTAACCTGAACAGTAACCTGAACAGATGTTGCATGAGGAAAAACCTTAATGAAACATAAGGAGATAGAAAAAAAAAATGAAAAGACATGGTACATGAGATATCATAGTAACATTAGCTCCAACATCCTTGGCAGCGCTAAATATGGCACTTGCTGTAGCTGGAACACCAGCCATTCCAGTTCTGCATCGAACATACCAGGGCCAATAAGACAACAGAAGAAACCAGTTTTATTATTAAGGTCATTTTGGAATTGATGGTTGCATTATCTCGTGCTTTAAACTTACTAGATCAGCACAAAATCAGCACCTAGAGTTGTAAATGTCATGTTAAATTGGACTTTAGGATATCTCATAAGCGACACAAGGCACAAACATAGTGTTATGAAGGCTTGAGGCTAATGAACATCCCAAAAGTACTGTATATGAATAAAAGCATAACTGGATTATGTACAATTAAACACGGAAGTTTGAGTGATAAATGATGCTAACTTACCCTTCAACATTAACAAGGGCCAATTTATCTATAGTAGCAAATGATTTGACACAAGCATCTAAATCAGCATTTTCCTTAGCAGGTTGCTTGCAGATCGTTGTTCCAGGGGCAGATAGACTGAACATATTCCTAATGACAATAGGAATATTGTCTCTCATCACAGGTATAATGGTTCGGGGATGCAAAACATTTGCACCAAAATAGAACTGCGCAGAACAGATTCAAGTTAGGTCAACAGAAAAAGGAGAGAACAGATTCAAGAAAGCAATCAGGTTTGAAGCAATTTTGAACGCAAGAAAAGAATCATATTAGAACATGGTCCCCACTATTGCTGGGTCAAAGTGTCCATGTCAAGTGGGGGATTATGTTCCAACACAGGAAGAAGCGGGCTGACGCACAGACTGGTGATGGCATGGCTCAGGATTCGGGTGGCGCGACAGAAGCCGATTCTTCGGCATAGGTAGATTAAGTTATCTTCTTTCAGTTATCTGTTCGTTTGGTTACCTAAGTTTGTTAGTTGGATGTTAGGAGGATTGATCATCTATTTAAAGTCCTGTAATCGTACGAAGTACTAAATCAGATTCATCTCTCAATTGTCTTCCCAACCTATATTCCTTCCTCCCCTCCGACGTGCTCTTCCCCCTGCGCGTTTCTCTCTCTCTCTCGTCAACCAAACGCCGTCCTGCCTCGGCAACCACATCAGCGGAGGCCTCGGCATCCGGTGTATCACCCATACAACTTACGGCCTTTACCAGGCCGTGACAGTCCAGTAAGCCACTCCGGCTCCATGAAAGACTTCAAAGTGATGAAAAATTATTTGTGGACTAGCCCCTGTTGCACATCATGCAGCTTCCTGTGCCTTGTTATTATGCCTTAGTGTTCACAAGTAAATAAACTATTGAATGGAAGAAAATACGATCAAATATTACAAGAATAGAGAAATTACTATTTCCCAGGCCTCCTGATATGACAATGCGCTTAAGATCACAGCTTCACTAACTGCATTAGTCAGATAATTATTGATCAGACCAATAATTAATTCCTTGCTACAAGAGAAGGGCCTTTGCCCTGTGTAAATAGAGAATTTCCTTGCACTAGGTTCTTCCCCAAAGTATTGTTGTATGCACATGTTTGATACAGCAAGCTCAAATGAATCAGGTGACAATCATTTTGTCTAAAAGCATAAAAAGACTCTTGTTGGACAAACGTTTTCTAGGATCTGCACTAAATACCCCATCAACATCGGTCCAGATTGTGACCTGACGTGCCCTAACAAGGGAACCAATTATTGATGCTGAGAAGTCACTTCCATCCATTTTCAGCGTAGTGGGGATGTTGTCAGCTGTACTGTTGTTGCGGCTGGTTGTCGTGACAACCATTTCTGGAGCCGTCTCTCAGATTCCAAATAGTCAGGATCAAACTGCTTAGAACCACTAGGTTTCAGGACTCGAACTTCTCTTGTATCCATCCAACTGCAAGGTGTCCCAGACTGTATGATTTAGATAGGGCAGTACAAGTTTGTTCAGAAAAGTAAACAACAGGTCAAAATTCTAGATTCTGTCATAAACGAAAGGAGAGTATGAATCTCTTGTCATATTCTTGATGATATACCATATATCATTGGCCAGTAAGTAATAAGCACAGTACCCCCCACTACCACCACCACAAACACACACATTCCCTTCTTACTTCTCGTTTAGGACATGGATAGTCTCTAATTCCCATGTTTGATCATTGTTTTTCAAATCATGTATTCATAAAATTATTTAAAATAAAATTACATAATCATGACAAATCTACTAATGTCATATTCACACATTAAATCGTAATATTTTTGCACATATTAGCAAGTTAATTTCAAGGTCTGATGGCATGCACTCTAAAATGTCATCTATTTAACAACAGAGGAAGTAGCAGTTACTAACCATAATTAAACTATTTATCTTGTTGTATGTAAGTTTGGCAGTGTCATTCGGTACTGAGCTACAGCATTATATAGTGCTAGTCGCATGTCATGTAAGATATGTTAAGACAAGAACTGAACTACAACAGCCAGCACACACTAATTGCTGCACACCATGAATGGGTTTGTAACTGAATTTTTGGATAGTCAGAACAGCCACTTCAGATGTCAAAGCTTAAGTTTACCCATGTTTTACTCTGGTTTGTCGACAGTGAGAGGAATTATTGGTATAAGTGCAACTGTTACTGCATTATTGCAGTTTAATTGCCCATTCACGTAATAAAGTGCATCTCCATGTAGTGTAGAAAATATTAACTTATAATACATAAAATATCTGTGACATTCATATTGTTGAAGCTATAAATATTTGTACCACTAGCTAAATGCCCGTGCATTACAACGAAATCTTTAAAAACAATACGTCCTATATTTTAAATCTCCAAAGAAGTTCATTATCCCTGTTGTCTAATATGCCTGCTGAGCTAGTCATAGAGCCCTGTTGTCAATGCCCAAGATGAAGAATTGATGCATTATACATATTATTCGATTATCATATTCGTAGATTTTGTCTAGATAACCATTTTTTTGTTGCATTTAATTCTAATTCACATAAAAATATTGATTTGGATATGCTGGTATGAACATTTCACTTATAAAATATCGTTTTATATGGCCTTATGTATTTGTATTAAAATTTGTGAATTCATATTAGTTAGGTGACGTGTGTAAGTTAGAACAATTCTTGCTTAAGAGGATAAATAACAATATCTGCAGCCAATCAAATTCATATTCATATTGATTCTTCGAAAGAACACACTACTACTAACATATTTCCACAAATATGTTGTTATTGATTGATTTATTTCCTTTCCTTTTTTGAGAGGATTTATTTCCATTCGTGTAGTACCAAGACTACCAAACTATCATACAGCCTAGCCCAACTACTACACCAAAATGAACCTCCTAAATAGCATAAAAAAAAAAAGCTCAGCCCATTTTCGTAACCTAGCAGAGCAACACACAAAAAAAGGAGCACTTGGTCGATTCCTCGACCCTTCCTCTAGGATCGCAGCCGCCGAAATGCGCTGCTCCATGGGTTGCTCACTCGTATCTACTCCGATCAAAGAATGAGACCATCCCACCTCAAAAGCAACATCAACATTAGCCAGCTTCATCCTGTAGTATCACCAACCTCTCCTCTACTCTACTCTCCTTTACTCCCTCATCTGGCGAGTAGCTGCTCTAAGCCTGAGGCCGCCAAATCTGATTGCCTTGAGCATCACAGTAGTCTTCGAGCGACGGAAAAAACAAGGAAGCCAAGTTTGAGCTTTGGCCAACGATGGTGGCTACGTGTCAACTGTCCATATAGCACCAATGGTGGTAGAGGTGTGGGAGAGACCTAAGTGATGGCTGATGCGACAGTGGCAGATTTGAGGAACACAATAGCGACACACATAGTAAGGGAGGTGACGATGACGTGCTAAGAGGGCAGCGATTTGTAGGAGGACGTTGCGGCGCCACCATAGAGTCCACTAGGTGCTGCTGCCCATCCTACAAATACAGGTACCAGGGCAAAGGCCACAATAATGTCCCAGCTTGACATGGACATGTTACAGAGGCCAAGGAGGAAGGCTACGATGGTGATGGGCTGAACGATATCAAAGCTAGGGTCGATGCCTCACAAGATTGGACTAGACGGATTGGGAAGCTGGAGTGTTTGAATCCAGGGAACACAGGGGTTCCACCAGCAATTTGGGAGCCCACATGTCAATGAAAAAGGTAGCCAGAGCAGACTCACGTCCACCACCGTTAGCATCTTTTATATAGTAGAGATGTTTCAGGCATCTTTTTCATGTCACCTTCTTTATAGCATACGACAACATTTGAGCTGACCACAACTCTCCATGCCCAACAACGAAATCAGAGAAAGATTTCGTTGCATGTCCAGCTGAAACATACGTACAGAAACAAAATTATTAAACATCTCAAATTTATGGCATTCATGTTACTGTATATACTCACACAGCTGCAGGTAAGTCAAAAACCACTAGTATGATAGTTTCCCCTACTTTAAATGACCAGATGTGGGTAGGGTGACTGGGAGGTTCAGGGCAGCGTGGATAAAATGTGACTACACGAACAAATGCATAAGCACACAAAAATAAACATTGATAAGAGATAAATTCGATCAAGAGATGGTGCTTCTGATGTAACCCAAGCAAATGGTCAGCTCAGGATCAAGCAAACAAACTTCCATGAGAGTTATGAAACAACATATAAAAGAACATTTTTCAATCAAAGGGAATATACTTTTCCACCAAAAAAAAGATTTCTCACTCAAAAATAAACTAACATGAATATGGAGAATTAAAAGCTCAAACCTATAAAAAAAAGCATGGAGCATTGCTCTCTGGTTACTGATGTCAGAATGCAACTGAGCCAAGAATCTTGCAAGGTCTTCTCCATCAAGATCCTTTGCTGCAGCCATATGCTTATCAAAAACTGCATCCAATGCAGTGACGTAAGAATTATCCCTTGACTGAGCCTTATGCACAAGGTTGAACATCATGTCAGTGACTTTGGACATTGCAGAAACAATGATCAGCTTCCTCTCCGAAGAGTCACCAAGGACAATATCAGCAACATTCTGAATTATCTGGGGTGTTCCTATGCAGGTGCCGCCAAACTTGTGTATCACCTTTTGGAAGATAAGTACTGACTTCAGCTTGCTCAACTGAACTAGCCGCTGCAAGCAAAAAGTATGCATGCAAAGAGACTAATAAACTAATCTATACTCCTCGAAGGTAGGAGTGGTGGCAGTGAATCTAACACCCTACCTACTTTTATTATAAATTTTGCAAATTACCCCTTAAACCTTTTAATATTAAGAAACAATCAAATCTAAATGAATAGTCATATATAAAATCAAATGAAGATGAATATTCTTTATACAAAGAAGATGGGCAACATATTTCATGAAAAACATATTTATATTTATTTTAGGTAATATTATAACATATTTTCTTTTATTTGTAGCAAAGAAAGGGCATTTAGCTAGTATGGTTAAATGTCTAGTAAAAAAAGGTAAGAATATTATAGGCTACCGACACCAATAGCACTATATTGACTTGAAACCTGAGATGAAAACAAGAAAAGAAATGCTAATATGGCAATATTGCAGTGTTGTGTTGAATTGAAACATAGTAACTGAAATGAGCTATTTCCAAAGCTGAGCCAGGCTGGCCTTGGAAATTGAGGCATCCGCAAGCCAAATCTGGGAAACTACGTATGTACTTAAATATGACATAATACAAACTATCATTGTAGCATAAAAGCAGAAACACTATTTTTCCAGGCATCAAGCTTAAGGTAGGTTGGCCCAGGGCAAGTCCTGTGCCTGCCCATAGCCAAGCCTTTGAGTAAGTCTGAACATAAAAAAGAATATCATTAAAGCACCCTGGTTAGTTCAAAATGAAGACCAATACATATTTTCAAGTAATAGCAGAATTAACAGCTACATTTTAAGAATTAAATTGTAAATATTGCCAGAATAGATAACGCAGTGCTAATTTAATTTCTTGAAAGTCAAATAATAGTCTTGCATGGTGAAGAGCAGATATACCAGAAGCTGTGAGCAAATTCTTGGAACCATGTCTTTGCAAACTACCTTGTGAGTAACCTATCCTGAATAAGATAGTAAAAAAGACAAAAGGAATATTAACTGATGAAGACATTATCATATCCTCCTAGAACCTAATACAGATGATAACACAAGACTTCATAATTTAGTTACTATTTAATCCTGGATTAGACTGAAAACACGTTCTAGGAACAACGTATTTAACAACTTTTAGAAGATCGGACAACAGGCAGTGAAAATGCAACTGTATCTGGAAATGACTTTTATAACTAAATAGAAAATGAAATTGTCAAATGACAGCATGGTCCTAGTTGAAAGGTACTCTATTAATGCACAAGAGCATTCCCTGCAAAAAGGAAAAAGAAAAAATCTACCTAAGGGAGTTCCCCAAAGGTTGGTCTTGATTTTATCTCACACTTCCAACATTGCAAAATCACTTCCCTGAAGATTTGTCAAGCAGCATAGCATCAATGTTATGAAAAGAAGAGAAGTTAAAACTTGTAGAGAAGACATCGCATGGCATGAACTCTTGTACAGTCCAAGGAGTGAAATAGTAGTAAGAGCAAGGCAAAACGCAGTATCTTATCTGAAAATGATGTAATTGTTCGCGCCGAATCCTGACGCGAGCACGCCGATGCCTGAAAGGTCTGCTTAGCTCCAGTGCAGGCCGGTCGGCTTCTCTCCGTGGCTCGAGGTACGCGTGCCGAGGGCCGTGGGTTTTGCTCGGCTCCGGCACGACGATGCGGGTGCGGACATGCCAGTCAATTTAACCCTGTAATTGATAAGGAGGTGAGGCGAATGGGTCAATCGGGCGATGGGCCGATATGAGCCCTCGCTATCGGTTGGCTGCCGATAGAATCGGGTTGGTCATCGGCCGCGTCCGGATGGTTCCTGCTATCGGCTGATAGCCGATAGGAATTAGGACGTTCTTTCATCGGCTAGGGAGCCGATGACGGTGTAGACGGATGTCGACGAAGGATATGATGGCTCCGGGTGTAGCGAACGCGAGACCCTGATCCATCAGCCGCAGAGCCAATGGAGGTACAAGAGTGTACTCAGAGAATAGCAAGGCACGCGAGATCCCTCCTGGTAGTCGATGGAACCTGTTGCGGTTGTTCATCGGCTGGATAGAGCAAGACATATCGAGATAGTAGCAGAACTTACCCTTTCGCCAGAGATCGGACTTAACCGATACAGTCCCGCGTCGAGAGCCAGACCCCGCCGATAAAAAACTAGATGAACTAGGGTGGTGATGCTCCGAGTTTGTATTCATCGAAGGATTGATGATCCTCTTTACATATTTTCAGGAGTCAATATTTATATCCTGGGATTACAGAGTTCGACACGTTTACAACAACCATCGGATGTTATTTCCTAACAAAAATAAAGGAAAATATCTCTAAGAAAGTTAACTAACTAACTAAATCTTCCTATCCATATAAGATAAGATAGACTACCCTGCCGTGAACCCCGGCTTCTCCTCAAACTCGGTCTTATCCGGATAATCTTCTATTCTGAGACCGAGTCTTTTCTTGCTTCAATCCGATCGGCTTCTTCCCTATAACAATCGGATACTTCTGTGCTCAAGCCGATCGTCTTTCCAATCTATCGCTGGGCTTTCCAAATTTTAGCGTTAACAATAATACGTTAATTAAAAGTGACATTTACAAAACTAATATTCGTTGAAGCCCACCATTATACAATTGATTCAAATATGTCATCAACCATCCATTTGTTCCCCAACTTATGTAGACTGATATTTAGGAAAAGTTTGAATTTCTTCAGAATTGGACCTATTATACTTGGGAATCCAACAGTATGAAACCTGTAGCCCCCGGAGCTTTTCCTGAATTTGCATTTTTACCACTGACACCAAGAAATCAACCATCTGTATATTTTACCGTCACTGCACTGGCCGAGGCCAAAACCATAGCTATTCTGAATTCTGAAATCATTTGTACGAGAAATTCCACAAAACGGGTGGTTACGTTGAGAGATGAAACGCACAAGTCTCAACTCATTAAGCTGTGGCTCTTTTAAATAAATTCCATCAGAGCAGAGAAGAGAGTTGCCAATTGGTCTCATCAACCAACATCGCCAACGGACAGATTCCCTACACACTCCTATCACCAACATCTCAGGTCCCCGATTGCATATGCAAACCAACTGCATAGTGCAAACAAGCCAGCCACAACCATGCGGCCACGTACGGCTACCGCCGGCCTCTCTCCGGAGGAGGCGCTCGACGCAGCCGCCAACGCGATCGATCAGCCCGGGGACCGCAACCCATCCAGGTCGGGCAGGACCGGAAACCCGCCGCGACGTCCACTCGCAATGCGATGGCGAATCCGTCCCACCCCATTTCGCACGAACGACGACGGGTCCTAGTACGATACAAGCGCGCGTGAGGTGGCGCGGGTTGGGGGGCAGAGAGAGGGGTTCCGAACCTTCCGGAGGCGGATGCGCGTGGCCGGCGGCGAGCCACCGCATCTCGCGGGCGGCGCGAGGGAGAGGGGGAAGAGCCGCAATGGCGGAGCGAGCTAGACGCCAAAACCCTCCTGCCGTCGTTAACCCCACCCACGCGCGCCTGCGGCGGCTTCTCGCATCGCCCAAGCAAATTGCAAAATAATTACTATATCCGGTTGCATGTGTACTTTGTTTAATTTGGCAGATTTAAGGGAGATTTTGTTTTTAGTTATAAATCTGGGCACGGTGCACACACAAAGCACATAGATGGCAATGGTTGTTTGAAATTTGGTTGTCCATTTGTTGTCAGCGTGAATTTGGATATGAAAATGCATCAAGGTTTGTTTTTACCCGCGGTTCGTAAATTAGCAGTTGAACAAACTCTTGCCTGTCTTCAATTGCGACTCTTCCCCAGTGTAGGATACGGAGCCGGCAACAGAATCAACACGTACATGCAGTTCGGAACGGCTTTCTGTTTCATGAACGCAAAAACGGTCGATTAGTCAACCAATTAACGATTAATCATCCGATTTAACCGTTTAACGGGCCAAGCCCAGCGTATGTGCTAACAGCCCCAATAAGCTAGCTAGCAGCTCAACTAAGCTAGCACATGTATGTATGTGTTGTGCTGCTGTTCCCAAAAGTTCAACTGTCTTTTGAGTTGTCATTTGATGTATCCTTCTATATTATCTATCTATCTATATATATATATATAAAAGAGTAGTTGGTTGAGTAATACCAATATGAGTTTAAATATGAAAAAAATAGACAACTAAGCATATATATATATATATATATATTGTAAACGATAAATTTCTGTATAATTCCAATTAGTTGTCTATTTTTCGATTAATCGTGTAGGTATCTTATCATTTGGCATTCATTTTTCATCTTTTACAACACTGCCTCTGCCGTGTCCACCCACATTTATATCACCAATTTTGAACGTGATTTGCATATCAGCTTTGTCACAAGGACAGAGAATGACCGATATGACAATTGTATGACTCGTTTTAGGGATTGCTATTTGTGCTTTCGTACCAAGAAAAACGTGAAAAGGTCCCGCATGAGTGTTGCATGATTTCGATAGTGTACACATCAATCCCAGTGGAAATTCGAAAAAAGGATTCCATGCATGGCCGCTCTAATTAAGGGCGTGTTTGGTTTAAAGTTGTATAGAATATGACGATTCATGTTAGTTGTTTAATTAGGTGATGAGATAATAGTTGGATGGATAAGAATGTATGGAATGGGAATGGTAAATTATTAATCAATAACAAAATATATTATTTTATATTTGATATTGTATTCATCTTATTTAAAATTTTTATATAAATATGCATAAATATAGGCTATGTTTAAAGTTCCTATAATAATAAAAACAAATTAAAAAAAGACAAATGCTTAAAGGTGAAAAGTCAACGGAGTAAAAAAACCGAATAGAATATTACCATAATTAATACTAATTCATAAAAAATATACTAATTATCCATAGTCAACACTAATCTCAAAATGGTAAAAACTAATTAATATCAGTGACTAGTTGCTAATAATCGCCGTTAGCAAGGGTGATGGCCAAATTAGCTGATCAAATATTCTTTAGATAACCATCCCATCGACTTATCATCCGTAAATCAAACACCGTAAAAAAAACTAACATCTATGTGCCATCCACCCCTATCTACCTAACCAAACACTTAAACTGCTTAGCCAGATATGTCTAAATTAAGGGCAAAAGGAAAGTAGTTATGCTCGTAATAAAAAAAAGAAGAAGAAGATAAAACGGTAGTGTCGCTTTCTACTGAATCCTGCCAGATCTGGTGTGGCCCGATCCCGAAGATAAAATGGTATCCTGAATGCATACAGAAAGAAGAAACGGCAGTATGGATTGGTCGCCTTCGCCAAGAGAGGGACACAAAAATTGTTGGCCTGCGGTGAGCGCTTGTATTAGCCTACGGATGGATACACTAATCATCCATCTTTTGCGTTCGTGAGGGCGACTCCAAGTCGATCGTCGCAGTGCGGCGGCGACACGAGACGAGACGAGACGAGAAGAAAAAATCGACAAAAAAGGAATCCACGTGCCGTACCACCCAGGCCGACGCTGTAGCCCAAATGTATGCCCCTCTCTCTCTCAACCTCTGAGACCATCAGCAGGACGTTGGCCCAACCCAAAACAGAATTATGCACGCCAACTTTATATATACAAACTATATACATATAAATTTTGTGTTTAAATTTAATACAAGTTCAGCTGCGTATCAGCCTGCTCAGGAAAAGAGTTTATGCATAGAATTTTGTACGTACAAAAATTTGTACATATAGAAATTTTATGCATAGAAATTTTCCACCTATAAGTTTTGTATATATAAAATTTCTGTGTATAAATTTAAAATGAATTTAGCAGCGTATCAGTATGGCCAAGAAAAAATTATACATAGAAAAATATATATATATACAAACTTTATACATATAAATTTTATGCACCGAAAATTTGTACATATAAATTTTGTATCAATAAACTTCAAAGATATAAATTTGAAATTAATTTAAAAAATATTTAGAAAAAGAAAACAAACATGCATGTGGCCTTGTGAGGAACAAGCGCTTAGTGTATCTGATTTGGCCTACTTAAAAGAAAGAGCGGAGGAACCTCATTCCTGCCACGTAAAATAACGAGTATGATTAGCATATAATTAATTAAGTATTAGCTAAAAGTTTTAAAAATATATTAATATGATTTTTAAAGTAATTTTTTATAGAAAACTTTATCATTTATCAGTTGAAAAGTATGTGCGCAGAAAATAAGGTTTGGGACATGTAAAACCTCATAGGCTCATGAACATAGGCTAAAAATAGAAAAAAAGAAAAAGCCCAACACGGTACCTTACCGGAAAAGGAAATTCGCACGCTCGCATTAGCCTTTTTGTGTGCTACTGCTAGTGTCGTCGTGCAAGCGAATGGTTCAAAAAAACTAAACGGACATAATCCTAAGAAATAGAGAAAAATAGGCTCGCCAAAACGTGGCCGGCTAAACAATCACACAGCACGTATAACAACACCTCATGACTAGCCCAAACATAAGGCATTATTGCTGAGCTTATCACAAGACTTCACAAGAATTGTGTCATCATTGCTTAGCTTATAGTCTAGTAGCTTTGACCTCACAGCAGAAGCTTCATCATTGCCCAGTCCATTGCAATCGATAAAAACAGCTTTGACTTCCCACAATAGACATCAATCAAGCCAACAAGAAGCCACTTCGTATACACGGTTTGTACCAACGCACCAAGACTGCAACGTGCCCAATCCATTGCAATCGTTACCCAACATCTTTGCACTCTAATAATGTGCACCTCTAACTCCATCTAGCTGAAACCAACAAAGAGAACATAAAACCTACCGCGAGCTAGAATTGGAACTAAAAAGGCAAAGGACTTGTCAAAAAAATCCCGCATGAAGAGCTTTTGTGTGAAAACAGAAGGCCTTAAGCCAATGTAGGAGTCCACCATGAGGAAGTTTCTCCAAAGCAGCATCCTCGAGGAGGACACGACATAAAACACTGTCATCGCTCATCCAAAAACCATAACAAGATTTTTATCTAAAGTTTGGTATATAAGGTGGAAGAACCACACAATAACAACGCCTTAAAGGAGGGAAACGACGCCATAAGGCATCGCCATCGTCAAAACGAGCAAATCCCATCAAGACTTTCACCAACAATTCACCGTCCAACCCCAACATATAACCAACTTGTACAAGAAGCCAAAACATTGCATTAGCAAATACCTCTAGCTCAGGCAAGCTCATAGGGACTCTTCTAGGGTATTTTAGCCACTGTGCCATTGCCATCTCTTACTGTTCAGCCATTGCCTCTATCGTACTTATGGAACTCCCCACAGAGAGGGATGAGCTCCAAGGATAAGGTGGGTGCTCGATCGACATAGAGGTAGACAATCTACCATTACCATCCATGCCTACCGGCTATCACTACCTACACTGATGCCACTACACCTCCACCGATATCATTGTGCAAGTTGGACAACCCACCATTATCATCACCACCCCTATGAAGCCACGCATCCAGAATATCCCTTTTTTCCACCACTACCTCCGTCACCTCACCAATGGAGCCCCCCAAGAGGAGGTCCATGGATAAGAAAAAGAGGGTATGGCTGGCGACCAAGGATGATCCATCACTGTCGTTCATGATGCTATACAATCGACTCAGATGGTAGTTGTCATCCTGGCCTCAATCCTCGTCTCCAGAGCGCCATCATCACCTTTGACCGCCATCTCGATCGTTGTAAACACCGCCATCTCTAATAACCCACACTACACTCTCACCGTCCCTATAGTTACAATTACCACCTACCGTCACCTGTCACAGAAACCCAATCTAGTAGCTAGATTCGGCTCGGTGGACACCGGATCCGACTAGGTGGCCATCAGATCGAGTAGCTCAACAACTGTTCCGTCTCACCCACACCTAACTTTAGTGACGTCACAAATAGCATGATGCAGCTATCGCTATGGCCTCTGTCCTTAGCTATTGGGGGTTTGAAGAGTCTCACCGTCCCTATTAGGAACACTCGAGTGGCAGTATGCTCAGGCGGCTAAGGTTTCCACCCAGTGTCTCCCATAAAAAGTGGATACGAATTGATAAAGTTCAGTATGAACTTATATAGATATGGATAGGATGCGAACATAATAACACTAAAACACCCTATCCCGTAAAGTAGTATAGTGCTAGTGAAAGTGACTCGGTCGGTGGTGGCCATATGACCCCTGTTCGCGTCCTTGGACGCGGCGGGGCGGCAGGCGTCGTTTCTGTGCAGAAATACTCACTGTTCAAGAGTGTGCATGCATCCGCAGCCACTGTCCAGGGGGCACCACCAAGTAACACCTCCAAACCGTACTTGCCAGCACAGGTGGTGGTTTTTTTTTTTTGTTGAGGATGAAGCTGGCTGAATCTGGAGGACCGCGGTGCTTGGTCCACGGAGAACGATTCTTGAAACACATCGGACGCCGATGAAATTTCTCTATGGCGAAAGAAAAGGTATAGCACTATTTTATTATACCAGCACTTTAGCAATCACATTTTCCCACACACTCTACTAAGCATGGACCTACTTACCTGCCTACTGCCGTATTTTATTCGGGCTGCAGGATCAGCATCCATGTGCTAGTACCCATACCATCTGCCATGCTAAACAGCTTTTTTACAATTACTTCATACAATAACTAACTAATAGCAACTTCGTTCCACCTAAACCCCATCTTTAATTACCGTGCAATGCTTGGTTCACAGCCTCATGTTGCTGCTGTTATATATACTACCGCGCCGTTAATTCGGTCCGGAGAAAAAAAAGTAAAGTATTTAGATTTTTAAGGATTAGTTTGTTTAAGTGTTATTTGGTTTGTAGGAATAAAGTATAGAAAACCCAAATACAAAATTTCTTTTCTTTAAGTTAGTAAATTATACAGAGAAGATAGAGAAAATTTTGTAACTACTCAAATCTTTTAAAAATTATATATGGATTGATGTATGCATATGTACTCATATTCCTTTATTTTTTATTATTGCTGTGGATTGAAATTCCATCGAGCTGAACACGCCCTCAGTTGATTTTGTTTGTTAACCCGTGTGTAGCTGTGTGGTTATGTGTATAAGCTACTCCAGCTAACTGATACATTAACAGAGAATACAATCAACAATTTTTACACTTTCATAGTATCAGAGCGGTTACAATCCATTATCTTTCCGCAATCAAAAACACCGCCGCTATTGCTGCCATTGTCAATCTCCTCTTCCGCCACTACTGTGCTGCGAGAGACTGCCGAGGTCCGACGTCCTTAACACCGTCGTTTCTAAACTAGTGCCATCGCCGATCTGACTGCCACCACCGGTGCCGACTGCACGTCACCGGGAGTATCGTTGGTCTCATCATCCACGCTACTGATCTGATCGCCCACCCCATAGCTGCCCTCGTCACCGGGTGTGGTTGTCGATCCGATCCTAACTTCGCTTCCGCACCAGCGCCCGTCGCCGATTCAATCGCCACCACCGGGTGTCGTCGGTCTTATCGCCCGCGCTGCCGATCCATTGCCGATCAGATCGCCCATCGATCCGATCTGATCGGATCCGTCGATCGGTCCGATCGGATCCTTCATATTGCCGATCCGATCGGCTCTCCGTTATCGACCAGATCGTCGGATCCTACCTATTGCTGATCCGATCGGCTCTCCGTTGCCGACCAGATCGCCCGCCGATCCGATCTGATCGGATCCGTCGATCGGTCCGATCGGATCCTGCCTATTGCCAATCCAATCCGCCTCCGATCCGATCGGCTCTACTACCAATCTGCTCCCTCCGATCTGATGGGCTGCTCATCGGCCATCCAATTTGATCAGCTGCTCATCCTCCAGCCAATCTGCCTATTGCCGATCCGATCGGCTCTACTGCCGATCTGATCCCTCTAATCTGATCAGGCTGCTCATCGGCCATCCGATCTGATCGGCTGCTCATCGACCATCCGATCTAATTGGCTGCTCATCGTCCATCCGATCTCCAATTCGATCGGCCGATCAGCTCTTGATTCAACTCTAATCGGCTGACCCCTCCGATCCGACCTCTAATCCGATCGACCGATCGGCTGTCTCTCCGAGATCTCCGATCCGATCGGTCGATCGGCTGTCCCTTCGAGATCGTTGATCCGGTCTGATCGGCTGTCGTGCCTCCCATGGCTAGTGATAACACTGGCGCCGCTACTTCCGAAGACCGCTGTCTCGCGGCCAATCCTTCTCGCACTAACGAAGCTCTGGACGCGTACGAGAGCACCCACGTGGCTCTCTGGGCGCAAGCCACCGCCGTCGTCAACATCAAAGCGCTCATCTCCATCGTCCTCGACAAGGCCACGGACTCCTACACTAAGTGGCACTGCATGTTTTTCACCGTCCTTGAGAAATATGCCCTCACCCGCCACGTCCTCGAGGATGACGCGTTCCCCGCGCGCCCGGCGTGGCTCCAGGCGGACTGCTGCGTCCTCACGTGGGTGTATGGCACCGTCTCCAGCGACCTACAACAGTCGCTGATGATGCGGCCTAGATGCGCCCGTAATGCATGGTGCTATCTCGAGGACGAATTCCTCGGCCAGAAGAAGTCCCGTGCCCTTCTCCTCGAGACGCAGTTCCGCACATTTCGTCAGGACTCCCTGAGCGTCACCGACTACTGCCGCCGTCTTGAATCCATGGTTGCATCCCTTGTCGAATTCGGCGACCCTATCGGCGACCGGCAGATGGTCCTCACGCTTCTCTGCGGCCTCAGTGGCAAGTTTCGCCATATGGTATCCATCCTTAAGATGCACCGGCCGTTCCCAATATTTATAGAAGCACACACTCACCTTTTGTTGGAGGAGCTAGAGATCGACGCTCGTCCTCCATCCCCACCGGCCGCTCTCGTCGCGGCGACGCCGCGTCCAGCGGCCCCAGGTGCCACCGCTGCTCCTCGTCCGAGGGCGCCTCCTCCTCCGTGCCCAGCTGTACCAACTGGAGGCCAGTGCAACGGTCGCCGCAACGGCCATAGTGGACGCAGCAGTTCTACTAGTGGCAGCTCTCCAGCGCCCTCTGCTGGAGCGGCCCCAGGTGAACAAGACGACGTCCCTCCCGGTACGACTGT
This sequence comes from Oryza coarctata, assembly GCA_030770085.1. NCBI lineage: Eukaryota > Viridiplantae > Streptophyta > Magnoliopsida > Poales > Poaceae > Oryza > Oryza coarctata. The sequence continues at coordinate 4,951,201 of CM061479.1, forward strand.
GTACCCTTCGTTCGCCCACCCTTGGGCTGGCATCGTACGTATGTGGCCGTACGACCAGTCTAGCCATCCTCCACCGCCACAGCCTGGGTTCCACGCAGTCCCGCACTATGGTGGTTTTGGTGCTCTTCCTAGCACCTATGGCGGCACATACGGTGCCCCATCGTCCCCGTACGGCACGTACTACGGGAGAGCTACATCGATGGGCTTCTAGGCGCCCTTACTGCCATACCAAGGGGCGGGCTTCCAGGGGCCCTCACCGGCGTACCAGGCGGCACCTTGGGCGCCTAGTCATGGAGGTTGGCACCATGACTCCCTGGCGCACTCCTTCAACACCATGATGCTCAACCAACCAGCCTCTGAGTGATATGCTGATACGGGTGTCGGTTCTCACATTACCTCGGACGCTGGTATACTCTCCACCATTTTTCCACCCTCTTCATCTATTCCTTCATCTATTGTTGTGGGTAATGGTGCTTTACTTCCTGTCACCGCCACTGGATCCCATCATTTTTCCTTACCGCACCGTGATCTTACTCTTAATAATGTTCTGGTATCACCTAACATTATTAAGAATTTAATTTCTATTCATCAGTTTACCACCGACAATAATTGTTCCATTGAGTTTGATCCATTTGGTCTTTCTGTGAAGGATCTGCAAACCAGGAACGTGATCGCCAGGTGCAATAGTTCCGATGACCTCTACCTATTTTTTGCACTATCTACCAGCACCTCCGCGTTCGTCGCCGTATGCACCTTTCTTTGGCATCGCCGTCTTGGTCATCTTGGGCGCGATGTTCTGTCCAAACTTCTTAAGTCCAATATCATTTCCTGTAATAAAGATGATATCGATCATTTATGTCATACGTGCCAACACAGTCGTCATGTACGTCTATCTTTCGGTTCATCTACCTCTCATGCTACTCACAATTTTGATTTAATCCATTGTGATCTATGAACCTCTCCAATGGATGTTTCCAATTGTTAGTGTGTCAGAATACAAATATTATCTTATTATTCTTGATGACTGCTCTCACTACATTTGGACTTTTCCCCTTCATCTCAAATCTGAGACATTTTTCACTATTTCTACCTTTTTTGCATATGTTCGCACACAATTTAGCACCACCATCAAGAACATCCAGTGCGACAATGGCCGTGAATTCGATAATTCCTAGGCCCGCACGTTTTTTCTCTCCCACGGTGTTGCCCTCCGCATGTTGTGCCCATACACTTGTCAATAAAATGGTAAAGCAGAGCGTTCTATACGTACCATCAATAACACTCTATGTTCCCTTTTGTTTTAGGTGAATCTCCCTCCAGCTTACTAGGTTGAGGCCCTTCACACCGCCACATATCTTATGAACCGTCTCCCTACCACAACACTCGCCTCCTCCACACCATACTCCATTCTCTTCTCTGTCCTGTCCTCATATGATCATCTCAAAGTTTTTGGTTGCGCCTGTTACCCCAATATGTCCTCTACGGCGCCCCATAAACTTGCTCCTCGATCTTCTCTATGCGTGTTTCTCGGCTACTACTCGAAGCACAAAGACTATTGATGTCTCGAGCTTCAGTCGAACCGCATTCTCATTTCTAGACATGTTGTTTTTGATGAATCCTTCTTCCTTTTCTTCAACATATCTACCACACACATGGCACCCTCTGCCCTAGACTTTCTTATCGATGATCATGATCTCACCGCTTCAGTTCCTGGAGCCCATTTTTTGTGTGCAGGTACAACAGCTTCCTCAACGGCACACCCCATGCCCGAGGCCCTACTTGCGCCGTCGAGCCTTGGTGCAGGGCTGTGGTCGCCCGAGTCCGCGTCATCCGGTGCCACTGCCCTTGTGCACCCCGCACAGGTCGCTGCCAGCGGTGCCACACTAACCATGAGTGTTGCCGGTCCTGCTGCACTTGCTGCTCGCGCGCAAGTTGTTGCCAGTAGTACCGACCGCACAGCTACCACTCGACCGACTGTCATCCCTCCGGTGACCAATGTGCACACGTGGCAAAGATGGCATTGCACAGCCCGTGGATCACCTCAACCTCCACGCTGTACCCATTCCACCTCTTCCTCGCTTCGTTTATGATGCCCTGTTAGATCCTAATTGGCGATCTGCTATGCAGGCTGAGTATGACGCTTTGATTACCAACGACACATGGAGTCTTATGCCTCATCCTCCTGACGTTAATGTTGTGACTGGGAAGTGGATTTATCGTCACAAGTTGCTTGCCGATGGGTCTCTTGATCGTTACAAGGCTCGCTGGGTTCTGCAGGGTTTAACACAATGGCTCGGTGTTGACTATGATGAGACTTTCAGTCCAGTTGTCAAGCCTATGATAGTTTGCAGTTCACGTGGTTCTCTCCCTGGCATTATCTCAGAACTAGCCCATTCATCAGCTGGATGTGAAGAATGCATTTCTCCATGGCACTCTCACTGAGATAGTATACTGCGTGCAGCCCTCTGGATTTGTGGATTTTTCTCGCTCAGATTTTGTCTGTCGGTTCAACAAGTCCTTATATGGTTTGAAGCAAGCTCCTCGTGCTAGGAATCACAGGTTCGTCTCTCACCTTGTGTCACTTGGATTTGTTAAAACAAAGTCAGATACTTCTCTCTTCATATATTGCCACGGTCCAGACACAGCCTACTTACTGCTCTATGTTGATGACATTGTCCTTACTGCCTCCTCTGCTGGATTACTCAGGAATATCATTGAGGCTCTCCGGCGTGAGTTTGCTATGACGGATATAGGTTAGCTGCATCATTTTCTGGGCATTTCTGTAACCCGCTCCGAAGTTGGTATGTTCCTTTCTCAGCGGCAGTACAGTCAGGATATTTTGGAGTGTGCCAGGATGAGTGCGTGCAAGCCGTGCAGCACGTCTGTTGATCTCCACTCCAAATTATCTGCTGATGGACCGCTTGTCACTGACGCTACACAGTACCGCAGTCTCACCGGCGCTCTGTAGTATCTGATTTTTACCCGACCAGATATTACCTTTGCAGTTCAGCAGATCTGCCTCTATATGCATGATCCTCGAGAGCCGCACCTCGCTGCTCTCAAGTGGATCCTGTGATACCTACAGGGCACCCTATCTATTGGGCTGACCATGTGTTGATCTTCACCTGCAGATCTTCTTGTTTACATAGATGCCGACTGGGCTGGCTGTCCTAACACTCGCCGGTCGACCTCTGGCTATGCAGTATTTCTCGAGGATAACTTGGTGTCTTGGTCTTCCAAGCGTCAGCAAACAATCTCTAGATCGAGTACTGAAGCTATATCTCTTCAGCAATCCGGTGCAGCATCAGCGGACGAAGCATGTTGAGATTGATCTCCATTTTGTTTGAGAGAAGGTCGCCCTTAGTCATGTTCGAGTCCTACATATTCCTACGATATCGCAGTACGCCGACGTCTTTATTAAAGGCCTTCATGATGAGTGATTAGATAAGGAGAAAGTTATGATTTGATAAGGATAAATAATTATTATGATTAATTAAGATGAGAGAATAAATAAATAAATAGCTTTATTTTAAAGTAAATATTAAATAATAAAAATAATTTTATTTTAAAACGGAGCTAGTAGCTACAATGGCGCTGATGCCACTGGCACAAAGATTGCATCTAAGTACATTGGCTCTTGCTTTTTGTTAGGGTTCATGATGAGTGATTAGATGGAGACCAATGTGTGTGTGCATTTTTGGAGCTGCATAGCACAGAGAAAGAATCTTCTAGTGTGTGGATTATTTTCTAGGTCTTTTTTTTTTCTGTTCAGATTATTTTGGGCATGTTTCATTTTTTGTGAAGCGGTGCTACCCACGGGTCTATTTTTCCTCTATATGTAATGTAAAGTTTGGAAAAAACGGATCGATGACAAGCCAGCTCAGAATTTTATCCGACGTATATATTAGTACACGTAGAGGAGAGAGTGATATGACCGAGAAAGCTCTGTTTCCTGATCTATAAATGGGTCGACTAATTTAGAACTCTTAGAAAAACATCAAGAGACGGAGAGGAGAGAAGGGATATGGGATGGTAGAAGCAAGTAATGCAGTATTTGAGCTTAGTACGAGTAACCTGCAATTCGAGTATGTTGAAAATGACACCATATAAAATGCTCGATCTCAATGGATAAGTTGAGCATTTCCCCACAAGTAGTATACCCTACCCAGTTTGTGGTCAATAGAGAACTTGTCTACCCAATTTAGAGCGATTAATTAGTTTTGCCTTGTGGGAATTGAAGCAGGCCAACTCAGCTCGATCTGCCAAAGTTTTACACGCCAAAAAAGTGGGAATTAAACAGGAATAAAAACAAACGCACAGTATTAATCTTAACGTCGTTAAGATCGGTCGACCCACTAGCTATAAGTGACAGCACCGTGTTCATGGATATAATATAGTCGTATGCATATTCGGTATGCAATATGTGGCGAAGAAAACAAAACAAGCCTTCTTTTTGAGAACTAGTATGTCATGGGCCCAGACAAATGACGGAAGGGGTGTAGAGTTGATGATGTCATCGGTAGTATTAGAGAAGCGTGGGTTAAGTGCTCGCAGGAGGGCGAGAATAAGTTGTGAGTCGACCACAGAGTGACCGACATCGTGGAGAGCGTCAGCCTTTACCTTAAGGCGCTGACAGTACGAGGAGACAGAAGAGTTTCCTTGTATCATGAAGTGGAACTCGTTGAGTAAAAAGATAGCGCACGACTGCTTGTTGGTAAGGAAGAGCCGCTCGATAGCCACCCAGAAATCCCGGGCGGTGGGGTCGGTGTCCTCTATGGCAAGATCGAGGACAGAGTCATTGACCGAGCCAAACAACTAGCTGCGCACGCAGCACTCGGTGATGTCCCACTGGGGGTCATCAGGTCGAGGTAGAGCAGAGCCATCGATGTGTGATCGAAGGCCGAACTTTCTATAGAGAGATTTGAAGAAAAATACCCACTTAGAGTAGTTGGCATTGAGGTCGAGAGAGATGGGAATATGAGATTTTACGTTGACAGCGGTGTAGGCTAGTGAGAAGATCGGCGAGGTAGTGCCCAAGGTATGGTCGGAGGTGCCAAGGGCCGGAATAGATTCGGCGACTAGGAGAGTGCCGGAGCTAAGGGCTGACTCGGTGGCCATGACAAGAGGGTAATGAGCGCAAGAAGCCGATGAGGATAAGGTTTGATGAGGGGTAGGTGGCCGATGAGAAAAAGAGATCGACCGATCAGGGGAGTGATTGGCCGATGGGGAGTGAACCGATGAGAAGGAAAAGTGGGCCAACCAACCGATGGGGTGTGGTTGGCTGATGAGAAGTAGGCAGCGAAGTAGTTGAGGGGAAGATGGGTGATAGAGTAGGTGGGTTAGAAAGTGGGTGGGTCTTGGACGTGAGAAGATTCGCGTCCGTGAAGAGAAGTTTCACGTCCTTAGACTCATGGAGGCAAAGGAGTGGAGCAGACGTGAAAACTCGGAGAGGGGGCGGATGCGAAGAGAGGAGGTTCACGTCCAGGAGGCAGAGATTCGTGTCCGTGGACACGTGGACACGTCGGAGTGGCTCAGACGCGAGTAGAGAAGGTTCGCGTCTGGGAGCAAGTGAGCGTGTCGGAAAAGCAGGAACCGAGAGAGGGTTCCAGCTGATGGAGGGCGGACGAGTCTAGTCGATGGAGGGCAGACGAGTCCAGCCGATGGAGGGTAGATGAGTCCAGTCGATGGAGGGCGAACGGATCCAGCCGATAGAGACGACGAGTGTAGAGGTGCGTCGGCGTCTGAGGAGAAAGAGTGCACCGAGACAAGAAAAGGGCGAAGATAGATGTGAGCTGAGACGAGGAGGCGGATAGAGACTGTCGCCTGTCACGTTGGAGCAAGGGATGGGAGAGAGTGGTGGAGAAGGAGAAAACCGTCTGTGGAGGAGACGGGAAGAAGAAGGAGCTGAGACGAGAGAGCAAAAAGGGAATACCGAGAAGGAAATCGGCGACGGGAAAAAAGCGTCGGCTCATCGACAGAAGAATGCTAGTGCGTCGAGATGTCTAGACTTACTTTGATACTATATAAGAATATATACAGTAAGACTAAGAGCCCAAGAGGGATCGACTCTATATATATACGGTCCAGTGGTCCAGTGGCTTAACAGCGACTACATCATTTTCTTTGCATGGCATTGAATAAAAGTGATCGCTGTAGTCAGTCACAGTATCAAACTTCTTAAATGCCTCATACCTCTCATCAATTTTACTATCCAGTCTTAATTTCCTTATGCTGCCGTGGCCTCCCAGGAGTTGTGTCCCCATGGTAGAACTGTGCCCATGCCAGGTGTAAGGCTTGGGCCAGGAACATCCTCAGCCAAACCACTCTAGAAACTCAATAGAGAAAGACATATCAACTGTTAGCATAGCACACTAAACAACGGTAAACAAAAATACTGGAAGGAATTCACCTTTGGATGCTTTGGCCAATCCGAAGGATGACCAACAGAATGATTATTCTTGTGATTCGATGCCTTCCCACAAATTATCATTAGTCCATCAGGAATATCATCAGCGTCAAGTTCAATTATTTCATGATCAACAGTCTATTCATTAAACATACAACATGTTAGATTTTAGTATCGTAGTTTCAATAACAAAACTCTATTATTTTTGGAAGGTCAAAAACTCTATTATTTCACAGAGGGATTATACTATATGGACCTTTAAAGTCCTAACACGGCTTGTATGGCACAACTAATTCCTAGGAACAATCAAAAGACAAACCGAATTAAGAAAGGCATAAGGAAAAAAATTGCAGTTCAGAATGCAATGTGAATAATGTATGACTTGTACTGGCTTTTGAGTAAAGAATTGGTACTTTCATGAGAGCATATGCCTAAGGACTAAAGAATGAATGTTCGCATGCCAACATGCATACGCTTCATCCCATTGTAGAAGTTGGATCCCAACGAATTCTCATTTCACCTGGCTTCTCAGGAGTATAGGGTATATCATATCACTTTACAGAGAGATTCTACCAACACAAACCAACCAGCACAATAAACTTGGTGCAATCACTACAGAAGCCAATGCGGTGATCTATACGGCAGAACAGCCACCCTCAAGCTATAATAGGAATTCCCATTGCTCAATCAAACATGAAAGCAAGATTATAACTGCAGTACCGCACATCCTTGTTATAACAGTCATGCAACACAGTATGGCACAAATAAAAAAAAAAAACAGGCTCCGTCCAATCCTTTTCGTGGCTGAAATTGTGTAAGCAATCACAAGAAGACCATCACAACTCGTAATCGCAATGGTAATTATCACGAACCACATGCGTGTCTTAGAAATCTCCCTATCGAGGCAGGCAGGGAGACAGCCCAAAATTAACCGTGCAACAGAGACTAATAAAAAAAAGCAGCAGAAAAAACAGCAGCAACAGCCTTTCCGGCTTCCGCGTCACCTGTGCCTGGCTCCGCTTCCGCTTCCGGCGCGCGGAGCCCGTCCAACCGGCCGCCGCCTCCGCCGACACCTCGATGACATCCGGGTCGCCCAACGCCAAGCTCCTTCGACCAAAACAAACACCACACGTCGATCAGACTTGACCGCCCTAGCGGCGCCGGCCGCCAGGAGAGCGCGAAAACGGCGTGCGGAGCGGACGGAAGGAGGGCAGCATACTCACCTGGAAGAAGAAGAGCCCTCCGCCGCCAATGCGATCGCCGGCGCGCGGGTAGTGTTTTTGCAAACGAAAACGCGAGAGATTTTTTGGAGAGGAGGAGAATCGAAGGGTTAAAAAGAAAAGGGGGTTATTCCTCAAAAGATAACGAAAAAGAAAGTTTCTGGGATTTGGAAAGGAACACAGCTTTCTCCGGTGCGGTGGGCCCGAGGGTGGTTTGAGACTGACGTGTGGGGCAGGGTGTGTGTGGGGTACGTCTGTCAGCCAGTTTCGCATCTTCTGCACGCACGACGAGATGAGATCATGAGAGCGTATTTAGGTTTCAAAATGTGTACATCAAGTGGCGGCAAATGGGATGGCTGCCATGTTTGGAAGCCTTTCCTTTTTTTTTTTTACAAAAAGGAATTTATGTGTTTAGACATATGCCTAGATGCAAACACCGTGTTCTGGCTGCTTAAATGCATAATATATGCTACTACACAGGTAGAAGCACAATAGTATTTTGCATCGGCAAATGGGGAACAAAAAGGCTGGGTTTGCCTTTACTAAAACATCTCACTTGATCACTTCCTTCAGAGCAAGTCTAATAGTGTAATCAGCTATTTGCTCCATACATAACTACATCGACGACATACTTGGCTATAACGATGGCCTATACAATAATTGCTACGAAACCTGCTTGTTTTAATTTTTCTTAATCAGACCATTCCTGCACCATTCACTCATCCACTCGTTGCATTGGCAACAGTTTAGTTGCCCGCATGCTCTCTCTTTCCTCTCTTCCGTCCTCCAGCTCACTATCAAAACTGACATGGCAGAAGCCCTATCGCCGACTCATCCCATCCTATTTTACCTGCTCTTATATTAGCTTGCTATGGGGCTGTTGCTCCCATGCAAAACCGCAAAGGGTGATGATTCTCTATGTTTGTTTTAGGTTTAGAAAACATAAGTCTTTATCTGTACGAGAAGTACGTGTACAGCTGCTGAATAGAGTAACTCCCTGTTTGTGGATCAACGCAAACAGCAGAGTTTACATAATATATTCCATTGGACAAAATTAAAGCATGGTAGAATTTGTAAAAAAAATTCACATAGATTGTATCCAAACCATTTGATATTAAAAATAACACGATCTATGAAATGAGATGACATCACACTTTGATAGCGGTACACACAATTTATTTCATTGGATAAGTGCAAAGCATCATATAGGCATCAGTGCAACAGATTCCCAGAGTCACATGCATAGTCTATTACATATAGTTGAACATAACAAGAAACATTGTCTCAAACATTTGTCAGAGTCCAAAGTCCCAAACATTATAAGTTTGAACCAAAATACACAACATAAACATAAGTACAGTCTATCAAATATTACGAGCAATATATGTACCAACATAGGGTCACATGGCCTCAATTGATCACTACATCAGCACAAGAACCCAATGGCCAAAATAGAGGGACAACATATGCTCAAAATCTGATCAACCAGGCTTGGGTCACTACAAAATGTGACATGCTCAAATTCAGTCAGAACATTGCAATTCAATGTTTATATAATATATACAAGACCAGGTTTGGCTATATCGTTTCTACAGAAGCTTGACAGAGACTTTCTTTTGCCTTTTTGATCTTGGACGAAGTGGGGGCTGTGGGGCTGGTTGCTCACACTTTGCACCTACAAAATGAGTTAAGTCTGATAGGTATCCATTTTAAGTTTAAATGTTAAAAATGTAGCTGATTCATCCTTTGCCAAATACGCCTTACCAGCAGATGCTCTCCTAGCACTAGGTCTAGTATGATCATCTTCACCACCAACATCACCATCACCTGAGACATTAGATACAAAAGGACGTTAAAGCAACTTATAATGGTGATTCGCCCCTCCCTTAGTTACGGCAGCAACACTAGATGATGGGCCGACGACACTCTTTCCTTTCTGACGGGAATCCACCCCTCACCTTGTCACATTTGCAGCAGGACGCCCACCTTCCTCATCTCCCAGAGCCATCACAGGTTCAGAGCTCACTACAACAAATAAATAGAGCTCACAGATCAGAGCTCATCTCCCAAACGAATTGTTGTTATTAAACATGATGTAAATTACTATCCATCTAACAATTGCTCTTACAAATAGACAACTAAACGTCTATGAACAATGCTGTTCTGCTCTGCTCTGCTTACACCTTACAGTGAACTATCGCTTACCTGGATCTGGCTATGGCTGGCGCTGCACTTGGTGTCGCCCGCTACTGGCTGCTCTGCTCTGTGCCCCTGCTCAAGATATGCTACCCGTGCTCGCCGTGGTCGTCGTCCTTGCCGTGGTCGCCATGCTCGTGGAGTCGCCGCACAGTGCTAACGTCCACGTTCCCGTCGCCTGCGCCGCCTCTGCCACTCGCCGCACCGGAGCAGCTGCACGCCCACCACCACGGCAGCCCGCAGCCTTGAAGCACAAGCAGTGCAATGGCCTCAAGCCGCCAGAGCCCACAGGCCCGCGTGGCCACGTCTTGTCGTTTCCGACTCTCTATGCCTTTGCTTTCGCTACAAGATTGAGCTGAGGGAGTAAGAGATCATTTATATTTAGAGTTGTGTCTTCTAATTATTGTTGGTCACGCTTGTAACCTTCTATGTATGTATAACTTGTATACGATACTCTTTATATATAAGTGATCATGACTTATAGAAATCATCTAGCATCAATTACATTAACATAGTAGCAGACTATTTTTTCTTTAAATCAATATCGACATCATCTTCTACTTTCTCCTCCACCACCTCCGCCTCCACTTCCAGCCATTTCTCTGCTACTACCTTTACCCCTATACCAAGTCATCATGCCGTCACCATCCCACTTAACAAAACAAACTATACATTATGGCACGTCCAGCTTCTCCCGTATCTGCGAAGTGCAAAGCTTATAAGCTTTATTGATAGATCTATGACCACGCCTCCTCAACAGATTTCTTCATTGACGACTGATGGTACCAGCTCGTGTCTAACCCAGAATATTGCCTATGGTATGATAAACATCAACAACAACTAAGTGACCTTCTCTCGTCGATGACTAAAGACATCCTTTAGGACGTGGTATCTGTCACCACATCCAAAGAAGCCTGGGATACTTTTCGGCGCATGTTCTTCTCCGCCACGTATGCGCGCGCTGTCCAAGTACATGTCGACCTTGCTACAACTAAGAAGCATGACCTCTCTGCTACTGATTACTTCCATAAGATTAAGAGTCTGGCCTTCAAGCTGGCTACGGCTAATGCTTCTCTTCGTGATGACGAGATTATTGCCTATCTCTTAGCGGGTCTTCCTCCAGATTACGATCCGTTCATCACATCTATGATGACAAAGAGTGAGCCCCTCATGCTCAACGACATCTACTTACATCTGCTAGTATTTAATGTGCGCCAACTGTAATACCAGGCGGAGACTCGCCTCAACATTAGCGCGTCAGCCAACTTCGCTGGTCGAGGTAGGTAGTAGCGGGGTCGTGGCCGTGGTGGTCCCCCTAGCCGCACCTGAGGCCGTGGCCGTTGCGGTCCTCTGGCCCAAGGATGTGGATGCAGCGTCCCTCTCTGTCAGATCTACGATCGTACAGGTCACACTGCCATCAAATATTGGCATCGTATGGATAAGTCTTACCAAGAGGAACAACCCTGTATTGCGGTGGGTGCTACTTCATCCTATAAGGTCGATACCAACTGATACACCGACACGAAGGCTACCGATCACATAACCAGTGATTTGGAATTGACTAGCCTTGTGTGAACAATACCATGGTGGAGAAACGGTTCAAGTTGGCAATGGGACAGATTTGTAAATTATACATATTGGTTCTTGTTCTCTTAATACTGCTACACGTTCTCATAACTTATATAATGTTGTCCACGTACCTGATATCTCTAAACACCTCCTTACAGTTCATAAACTATCACATGACAATAATGTATTTTTTAAATTTCATCCCTATCATTTTCTTGTAAAGGACTAAGCAACGAAACAAGTGCTCCTGGAAGGAAAGTGTGAATCCGGTCTCTATCCTATAAAGCCGTCCGATGTTGAATTCTTCAAACAAGCACTTGTCAGTGTCAAGGCATCCCCAGATCAGTGGCATGCTCGTCTTGGCCACCCCTCTATCCCAGTCGTATGGTCTACTTTGAGTTTGAATAATCTCCCATATATCAAGGAGTCGAGTCCCTCAGTTTGTCATGCATATCAATTAGGCAAGAGTTATCAACTCCCCTATACTCATGCCATTCATCGTTCTACATGTCTCTTGAACTTGTTTTTTCAGATGTGTGGAGCCCTGCCCCCAAGTTTGTTAGTGGATACAAATACTACATAAGTTTTATCGATGATTTTAGTAAATTTTCGTGGATATATTTGATGCATGACCATACTAAGGCTCAACGCATTTTCTTGCAATTTCAAGCACATGTAGAACGTCTTCTTGATACTAAAATTAAATACGTCCAATTCGATTGGGGCGGGGAGTACCAAAAACTTCATACTCAATTTTTCCGATTCCTTGGCATAACCCATCGTGTTTCCTGCCCACATACTCACCAACAAAATGGATCGGCTGAATGCAAGCATTGTCATAAAGTTAAAACTGGTCTTGCTCTACTAGCTTATGCCTCCATATTGATTAAATTTTGGGACGAAGCCTTCCTCACAGCCACTTATCTCATCAATAGATTGCCCACTCGAGTCCTTGATAATCTGTGCCCTTTAGAGCGCCTCTTCAAAACTCCACCAAATTATTCTATACTCCGTATATTTGGTTACGCATGTTGACCTAATTTGCGACCCTATAACCAACACAAACTTTCCTTTCAATCCAAAGTCTGCGTGTTTTTGGGATATAGTTGTCTTCACAAGGGATACAAATGTCTCGATATGGATTCCGGACGCGTGTATGTGTCCCGTGATGTTATATTTGATGAAACAAAATTTTCTTTCTCCACTTATCCTTCATCCAACATTGCACCTAATCAGGATAGTGGCAGTTTTAATTTGAACAATTACGATATACATATGTTTCCTGCTAACCCTGTGAATGCAACCCCTCAGCATACAGCAGATCTCAGGATTCCTAAAACCTCATTAGGATTGGCGTCGACATTCCCTGCGCCTGCTTCTTCACCCGAGGCAGGCGCTTCGCATGCAGCGCCTGACGCTGACCTGCCTACATCGTAGTCTCCGCCTGCCTCTCCTGTGTCCTCTATGGCATGCATAGAGGCTGCGGCTGGGCTGTCATCTGTTGGCCCATCATCACCAGCATCGCGGTAAACTTCGTCACTGAGTGTCCGGCCTGAGGCCGTGTACCACTCAGAGGTTCCTGCACTGGATCCTCCTGCCCACAAGTACGAGACGCGCTTAAGCCATAACATCAAGAAGCTCAAGGTTCATACTGATGGCACAATTACTTATTCTGCCATATGGACTTTAGATGCAGAGGCTACATCGTATGTTACTGCTATGACATTCCCTCTTTGGAGGTTAGCAATGAATGATGAATTTCAAGCCCTTGTCAAGAACAAGACTTGGCATCTGGTTTCTCCACATGTCGGCCTTAATGTCATTGATTGCAAGTGAATTTTCAAACTGAAGTACAAAGCTGATAGCTCCGTTGATTGCTATAAAGCACAATTGGTCGCCAAGGGCTTCAAGCAGTAGTATGGAGTTGATTATGATTATACATTCAGCCCGGTAGTGAAACCTACCACTATTCGAGTCTTATTGTCTATTGCAGTCTCTCATGGTTAGTTTCTTCGACAGATTGATATTCAAAATGTATTCTTACATGGCCATCTTCAAGAGGACGTCTATATGAAATAATCATCTAGTTTTGTTGACTCAGCTCATCCTACTTATTTTGGTTAGTTTCTTCGACAGATTGATATTCAAAATGCATTCTTACATGGCCATCTTCAAGAGGACGTCTATATGAAATAATCATCTAGTTTTGTTGACTCGGCTCATCCTACTTATTTTTGTAAGATAGACAGGTCATTATATGGCCTCAAACAGGCTCCACGTGCCTGGTTTTCTCGTCTTAGTAAGAAACTATTACAACTAGGGTTTAGGCTTATAAGGCTGATGTTTCTCTTTTTATGTTCAACAAAGGTGACATTCAGATATATATTCTCATCTATGTGGATGATATTATTATTATGAGCTCTTCGTCATTAGCTACGGATTGTCTACTCATTTAACTTAAAGCTGAGTTTGCCGTAAAAGATATTAGCACTCTTAGATATTTTCTTGGCATTGAAGTACATCATACTTCTACTGAACTCATCTTGACACAACACAAATACATCCAAGACCTGTTGCAGTGTACAAATATAGCCTCCTCCAATAGTGTTCTGACAGCTATGCTTCCCAACAACAAGTTACTCTTAAAGAGTGACGACCCTCTCTCAGCTGAAGATACTAGACGTTATCACAGTGTTATTAGGTCTCTTCAATATTTATCTTTCACTCGCCCCGATATCTCCTTCTTTGTTAACTAGATATGCCAATTTCTGTCAGCACCAACAATGGCTTATTGGGCGGCAGTAAAACGCATACTGCGTTATCATCATTTCACGTCTGATATAGCGCTATGTATCATTAAATTTGGGTCTTTATTGCTAAGTGCGTTCTCTGATGCCGATTGGGTCAGAAACCCAGATGATCGGCGTAGTATAGGTGGATATGCCATTTTCTTTAGTGGTAATCTTGTTTCCTGGAGCTTTCATAAATAACCAACTGTTTCTCGTTTGAGCACAGAGGCGCCGTCGCCAATGCTACCGCTAAAGTAATATGGACATAAGTGTTGCTAAGAAAACTTGGGATCTCTCAGCTTCGGCCACCTCCTTATAGTGTGACAACATTGGTTCCACTTATCTCTTTGCCAATCTCATATGTCATCGTCGTACGAAGCATGTCAAGGTTGATTACCATTTTATTCGTGAACGTGTTACCTCTCGCCAACTCGACGTTCGCTTCATCTCATCCAAGGACTAAGCCGCTCCCGGTTATTCCCTACTACAATTTACGGTACAATTTGAACCTAGTCTACCTCTGTTCAGATTGAGGAGGGTGTTAAATATAGAAGTGTGTAATCTATATTTAGTAAGAGATCATCTATATTTAGAGCTGTGTCTCCTAATTACCATTGGTCACGTTTATAATCTTTTATGTATGTATAATCTTTTATATATGTGATCCTTGATTATGATCAATACTACGTACAGAGGAATCACAAGTGCCGGTCAACCGTGAGGGATGATGAGAGACTTAAATAAACAAAACAAACTCTCTCCTTATTTAAGAAAGAATATATACCAAAAGTTTTTCTCTCTACTAAATAACTTTGTATTTGTGGAGGGAGAAAGTACTCTTTTCTTAAGATAAAAAGAGTACACCACTCATGTACGCGGGAGATGGTAACCGCCTCTGCGAACTGAACCGGTTACACGGCAACCGCATCCATAAGTCGCGCTATGTCTCATCTTCGCGTGAGCTGCACAAGGAAGCACTACAAAACTACAACAAGGTGGCAGCCGCCGCTGGAGCTGGGCGCCGTTGTCCAGCGTACTCGGGGACGATGTGCGGCGTGCCGGCGCCGACATCGCTTCCGTCGTCGTCGTCGCAGGCGGCGGCTGCTGCCGCGGCCGCTCCTCCTCCGCGCCGTACCCGTCGTCTAAGAGCATCATCAGCGTCCGACGATACCTGTGCTCGGCGGCCATCGAGGCCTCTTGCGGGAACGTGCTGCCGTCTCGTCGCCGGGATCCATCTCGTGCGTGGTATTCCTCGGCCACAGTTGCGACGTTGAGGTCAGGAAGAAGAAGCGACCCGTGTCGTGTGCGGTCGTCGTCGTCCACCGTGCCGTGCTCCAAGCCATCAGATCTTCCTGCAACCACCAAGTTTCTCTCCGATTCGCCTTGTGTACCGTCTTCATCCTCTCGAGCATCAGCCAACATAACGCAATCATCATCCGAGGTCCTTTTTGATCTACTACCATCTTCTTCCAGAGAATCATCGGACAACATAACCACGGATTCGCTAGAAGTCTCTCTTGATCCGTCTTGCGTCTCACTGTATGCGGCTTCTGGCACCATGTAGCGCAGTCGCTGTTGTAAAGGTGATGTGGCATCAGGTGCAATACAACTCATTTCATCGGTTGTCTTTCTCTTGTTTCCCGGCAGCTCCATCGTCGTCTTTACAACGCTCGGCGAGGACGATGACATGCGTGGCGTCATGTAAATCTTACACAACACCAACTCATCAGATGCCGAAGCATCCTCTGTCGTCGCCGTCTCACGGTCGAGCCCGAGCTCCACCATCAGCCACCCGGTGCGGACTCGCTTCCCGTCCTCTCTCTTTTTGACGAAGGAAAAGAACTGCCGGTGACCGACACGCCGGCCACCGACTTCGACCACGGCTTTGACACCGGCCTCCGAGTGCCAGCACCCGGCGCCGGACTCGACGGCGCGTGCTCGACGTTTGCCGCGCTCGGTCGTGGTCCTCACGGGGGAGAAGAAGTACCACGCCTGGGTCCCGTCCGCCGCGCGCGCCGGGAGGAACCTCGCCGTGAGGTCGGCCGGGTCGGCGGCGTACGCGTCGGCGTGGTGGATGAAGCGGCAGCGGAGCGACGACGACTTGTCGCCGCCGGCGCCGGCCTCGGTGAGACGAGGGAGGAGGTAGGAGGAGATGAGCTCCTGCTCGGAGGGATGTCGAGAGGCGAAGACGGCAACCGGGCACGCGTCGTCGGCCATGGCAGGCGTGGCATACACGGCCGATTTGAGCGACGGTGTAATTGGATTATTGAGATTGGTGCAGTTGTCGTGTTGGCTTTCTGGTATGTATATACGGGCGACAAACGGAGTACAACGCGGAGACCCGAGGGAGTAGAAGTACTAACGTCGTAGATCGAGTCGGAGTCGAACTCTGCCGATGCGCCAGCTCAGTGGTTCCATTTTCCATATGTATCCAGTTATTTCTGTGTGCTGGAAATAGTTTCTTTACGTCAGCTGCGGCTACGTCGACTCGATCGCGACTCGCAAGGAGACGGAAGACCAAATCCGACTGGTCTGCGGCCCAAGGCCGAAAGCCCGAGAAGAACTTGCCCTATGGGATTTGGTGTTGGTTCGGCCTTGGACTAGCCGTCAAAAAAAAGCAGCTCAATTCACCCTAGACTTAATCGAGCCCAAGCCTAAGCTAAAGCTAACACCGAGCCAATATAAGCTTGATTGAGTTTGACCTCAGCATGCTTAAAAGCTCAAAAAGCTAGAAGGTGGAATAGACTCGAGTTTAGCTTAGGCCTAAAAAGCTCGAAGATGGAATAGACTCGAGTTTAGCATAAGCCTTGAGCTCGGCTCGTTGACAATGGTTTGATGATAGGAAAATATTTTATCCGTCTAGAAATATAAGAACATCTAGAGCTTAAAATTTATCTAACAAAATAAGAACATTATATACCCGACTAGGGTATTTGTAGCCGTAGTGTTTGATTGATATTAAGGTATCCATGAGACGATAATGAAAAGATGATGCAAAGTGATTTTTACACAGGTTTATGTATTCGATGTGAGTAATAACCTTACTTCTATTTATATGTATTTGGCGAATTGTACCATACAAAATACAAGACGGAAGCAATCTACCCTACCTATTCTATCTAACTAGTATACAACAACCTATACAATGAGATATAGTTAGCAGCTAGCAATAAGATAATATTGTGGATCTTAACTTAATGTGGCTTGTGTTTGGCTCAAGGTTAGATGCCCTCTTCTCCTAAGAGGCTATTGTATTAATAGTGATAAATGATCTATTTTCTAAATAGAACTTAGAGAACTACTTAGGTAATACTGTCGAGTAGATTGATTTATTTTTAGATTAGACTTAACAATCTTGTCTTATTTGAGATCGGTTTACTTCATCAATTGTATACACTTACATATTTAGTGACACATGTTCGTATAGGTATAGGTATGCGATATTCTCGAAGATGTTTAATCTACGTATAAGAGGTATACCATATGTAGGATAATGACAGTAGCCTCCAACTTTTATACAAATTCACTTCTAACACTTTTATCTTGAGTATTTCAGAAGGCATATTATCGGCAAAGTGAACATAGTCAGAAAGTGGTCTCGACTAAGTTAAGATCTAATATCATTGCTCTACCATACGAGTATAAAGATGGTGTTATCAGAATTTGAATTTGGATAGAGGTTAAAAATCTGAATGCATTCAACAATCGGGAACAACACCACTTTTCTTGGAATACAAACCATCGTTTCACATCTATAAAATATAGTGGTAGGTCCATTTGCCATCCCAAACTTTGATTCTTTGTCTTCTTAGTGTCCAAGCCTCTCAATCAATGAAACCCTAGTTTCCTCATAGCCCTTGACACCATCACTTCCATGGATCTTTCTTGCCTAGACATAGGTGCTGTGGTGATGAGGAAGCTGCACGTGGAGGGATCGATTCCTAGCCAAGGTGCCTTGGCCTAGAAAGAAGGAGGTACACACCATAGATCTGTCACTAGCTTTATCTTGATTCTTGCCTCTTTTTTCTAGTGTGGGTTCATTCCTTCCCCCTGTAAGTAAAACTATTTGAATAGATGTGTCCATGGTTATATACGTCCCTACTCCTCTCTGCTATCGCTTAGACATCGAGTGGGACAAGGTTGTCGATGTAAGTCCTTACTCTATTAATTCCCAAATCCTTTTTGTTTTACTGTTGTTGGTAGCATAGAACTTAGTTATTAATATTATTAGGATCTTCTATTGGTCAATGCCAATGGCCCCCTAGTGAATCACTAGCTCTCTGCTGAGGATAAGGAAACAACAGAGCAGGCAACGGCCTAGGTGGTCAAATAGGTAAAGTCCATCCTAAGTACTGCTATTAGTAGCAATTGTTCTTGGAAGAGAAAAATATTGGCGTCATCTAGTGCTACGGCCAAAGCCACTCTTCAGACAACGATATATATTTTCACTACTCTATAGAATATATCCCAAGTAGAAAATTTTATTTTAATAAGCTAGTAGATGTAACTTATCTTTCTTATCAATGTTTTTCGACCTCTGTCTCGGTCTAAGGACGTCTCAAGCTACTCTACCTCAAGGGCTAGGTAAACCCCATCTCTCTCACGACAAAGTCTCCTTCCTCTTCTCAACCAATTCTCCTTCCATCACTTGCCATTGTTGTCAGTCTCCAAATGATTGGGATTAGCACTGTTTTTCTATAGGGGTGCATGTCACCCATTTTCCAAGAACTAGCGATCCAAGCCAACGTCATCGATAAGGAGATGTCCAAGCTTCAAGACAAACTCACTGAGGCGTGAAAGTGCATTGGCTAGCTTGAGGGTGACCTAGCGACATCGACTAGTGACAATGCCACTCTCCATCTTCTAGTGCAAGATAATGAAGTCATCTACAAGGTCGGAGAGAAAGCAGTAGAGGAGTAGAAGGAGAAAGGGGAGAATCTTTAAGAACGGCTCAAAGTGCACTACTCATCTTTGAGTGATGCTACTCAAAAGTTGGACACTAAGTTCCACCACCATTCAACGACGAGTTTACGATGATGACTTCACATGAAGCCCTCATCGAGAAACTTTGCCAAGTTCATACCAAGATCTCCATGCACGGCACTAAGAAAGCTTGGATGGTGATGTACACTGCTGTTGGGCACACCCTTGCCTATGTCTCACTCCATCAATTCAAGGTGAATATGAGAGAGGTAATCAAAAAGGGCTTACCTGAGGATAGGCAGAAGGAACTTGTCGAGCAGGTGGACTCTAAAAGCAAAGCGGTGGTGGATCTCTAATCGGAATTGTAATCTTTCTTTTGATTTTTTGGTCCATTTTTAAACAATATTAGGCCATACTCGATCGAATGCTTAAGTAAAATATTTTTCTTCCTTGATCCTCAGTATTGTCAATTTATTTTACCATAGTGAGGAAGAAGAAATGGTGGTGACTGACCAACAACATGGTTAGGACACCATATAAGTAGGCAAGTCTAGACACTCTCTAGCCAATTCTTCCCTGAATTTTAGCGCTTCTAGATATGTTAAGGAGCTAGAGGTGCACATCAAGTTTCTTGAGAAGGAGTTTGTCGGTATGCCTTTGCTCATACACATATTTCCTTGTTTATCCCCATGTTAAGCGACCAACTCAGGATCTCTTTGTGCATAGCAACTATCAAATAGTTTGAAGGAGCTCACAATCATGAGAACAAGAAGCTAGAGAGGAAATTGAAGCTAGAGAAGCCAGAAGTCAACCTCCAAAATTTTGACAAGGACTAGGAAATGGAACTCTACAAGAGTTAAGACATCTGGTTTTAGGCTTATTTGGAAAATTCATAGAAGCTCCTTTACGCTGCTTGCTTAAAACTCCACATTGATCGTTTGGAGCCAAGTGGAAGTCTTTAAGGATTTCTAGGCTAAATCAAGGAGACTAGCGACGCCCTCATGAAGCTTCCTCGCTAAATCAATGAATGCTTGAGAGCTAGCTCCCGACGTTCAGGTCATTTGGAGGGGCCCTTGTTCTTGGAGGTTATCGTCCAAGATCGAAGCTCTAGCCCAATCCTTTATTGGCCTTGCAGAAAATATATTTGGGATAGTTGAGTGGTAGTGGCTAGCTTGGTAGATTATTCCTACAAAGGGAGAACTTGATACAAGAAGATATTAATATTTGTAATATATAATCCCTAGATCTGCTCTGAATTGACAAAATAACTATAAGGGAAGAAAAGTGCATATTTTATCTATCAATTTTATTTGTGTTAACAAGGTACTCAAAGCATTATTAAGTACTCCATTCCTGATTGAAGTAATTTTCTATTTGAGTGGAAACCTAGTGCAGCTTAGTTGGGAGCATAACCTCAACTCTATACCTAGGAAAAAAAGTAGTATCCTTTGTAGTCATTGTCAGAATTGTCTGTGCAGCCCATTGTACTGATTGGGTGTCAAGCCATTAGTTGGTCGTATACTTGGGTTTTTATGCCTTGTAGTACTATTCTATTTGTGCATTTACCTTAGTCATTGCTTTGAGGATGTGAGACTGATACAAAGCATATCTTAACTTCCAAGCTGATGCAATAATTTTGGAAGTCACCGCATCTAAATTGGGAGCCGTTGTCTTTTCATAAATTTGATGGCATTATCGGCCTTTGTTTCTTGTACTAGCATCGTTTCTATCCACTTAATAAACTTATCGATTATCATGAACAAAAACTTTTGACTGCTGTGTTGCATCGGAGGGAATGGTCCTAGGATGTTTATCCCCTATCATAAGAAAGGTCAAGATAGGGGTATCATCTATAGGGCTTGTGATGGCATCTTATTATGCTTCTTATGGAGTTGACAAGCTTCACATCAATGAACCAAGTCACTAGTACCTTGCAAGGTGGTAGGCTAGAAAAATCTTGTTGAAATGTATTTCCAAAGTGTTCATACTGCAGCATGGTTTCTGTATATTCCTTCATGAATGTCATGGAGAAGTTTGATGCCATCTTCCTAACAGACATATTTTAGAGTACTCCATTAGGTGCTCTCCTGTATAGCTCTTCTCTGATGATAGAGTATCGCTTTGATTGGTAGGTCAACTTTTTAGCTGCGATATCATCGTTGGGAACCGAGTTTGATAACAGATATGATCAAAGAAGAATTATCATGTCATTGTCTACCTTGATGTTACCAATGGTACCATCAGCTTTGTCAATGTTCGTGGGAGATGTAGCCCCTGTGCTATTGTTGTTATCTGGCTATATATCTACGTCATCGATATTACTAATGGAAGATTTTGTTAGGACTTCTAGAAAGGTACCGAGGTGAAGTGGTTTCTATCTAGAAGCCTATCTAGTGAGATCATTAGCACCAAAGTTTTCATTGTGGTAGATATGACGAACTTCGATCCTCTCAAAATATCATTCCATGTTTCTCACCTCTACCAAGTACTTTGTTAATTCCTTGTTCAAACACTGATACTCCTTATACACTTGATAGACGATTAGCTATGAGTCCCTTCTCACGATTAGTCATTTTATTTCAAGTGTGGTGGCTACTTAGAGTCGGGCGAGGAGAGCTTCGTACTTAGTGGTGTTATTGGAGGCCTTGAAGTCAAGTCGTATTGCATACTTTAGCTTTTATCTAGTTGATGATGTTAGTATGTGTTAACGTCAAAATTTGGAAAGCCCAGCGATAGATTGGAAATATGATTGGCTGAGGCGCAGAGGTGTCCGATTGCTACAGGGAAGAAGCTGATCGGATTGAGGCAAAGAAAAACTCGGTCCAAAAATAGAAGATTATCCAGATAAGACCAAGTTTGAGGAGGAGCCATGGTTCATGGCAGGATATTCTATCCTATCTTATATGGATAGGAAGATTTAGTTAGTTAGTTAACTTCCTTATAGATATTTTCCTTTATCTTTGTTAGGAAATAACGTCCGATGGTTATTGTAAACGCGCCGAACTCTGTAAACCCAGGGTATAAATATAAATCCCCTAGAAATATGTAATCATCTTCAATCCTCAGATCAATACAACCTCGGTGCATCGCCATCCTAGTTCATCTAGCTTTTTACCGGCGGGGTCTAGCTCTCGATGTGGGGCTGCATCGTTTAAGTTCGATCTTCGGCGAAGGGGTAAGTCCCGCCACCATCTCGATATGACTCGCTCTGTCTAAGGCTGCATCAGTTAGGTTCGACCTCTTAGGTCGATAGGATGTATCGCATCACGTCCGTGCAGTATCTATTGGTCTATCAAGCTCTCTCTCCCAGCGTTGGTCTTATGCTGCATCGGTTAGGTTCGACCTATGAGGCTATCGACAGTAGAATGAGCTTTAGACTTATAGGTCTCTATATGGCGTTTCATCAGAGTATTAGCTGATGAGTTATCTATACATTGAGGGTCAGCGCATCGGCTCCTCGGCCAATATGCACCAAGTCTTCAGAGACTTTTCTTTGAGCGCCATACCAAGCGCATTAGCTTTCCGGCCGATGCGCGCCTGTCTTCAGAGACGTTTACTCATCGGCTCAGCTAGCCGATAGGTTCGCTTCGTCCTTACCTCAGCACATCCGATCCGGCGTTCACCGTCCCATTACCGTTGGCCTCAGTCTCGTACTATCTTGGTTAGGTCCGATCTTCGAGATTCGGTGCTAGTGGCGTTGTCACGATGGGCGACAGGTCTCGTGCTGTCATCTCCGGAGCAGCATCGGCTTTGCAGCCGGTCCCTTTTATGCGATTCCTTACCGGCTCATATATGCCTTCAACGACTTTTCAGCCGATGAACGACCGCGATAGGTTCCGTCGACTACCAGGAGGGATCCTCGCGTCTTGCTACTCTCTGTGTACAATCCTGTACCTCTATCGGCAGACGATGGATCGGGGCCTCGTGTTCGCTACACCCGAAGCCATTGTATCCTTCGTCTATATACGCCTATATCGGATTCCTAGCCGATGGAAGGACGTCCTGATTCCTATCGGCGATCAACCGATAGCAGGGGCCATCCAGACGCGGCCGATGACTAACTTGATTCTATCGGCAGCCAGCCGATAGCGAGGGCTCGTATCGGTCCGTTGTCTGACTGACTTGTTCACCTCACCTCTTTGTTAATTGCAGGGTTAAATTGATTGGCACACTCGCACCCGTACCGTCACGCCGGAGCCAACCGAACCCCACGGGCCCCGGCGCGCGTACCTTGAGCCACGAAGAGAAGCCGATTGGCCAGTACTAGAGCTAAGCAGACCTTCTAGGCGTCGGTGTGCTCACATCGGGCATGCGGGATTCTGGCGCGAACAGTATGACACTAGCCCCCATGCCTCGTCTATACATCATTCCATCATAGGTCATAGTTAAGGTTTTGCTAACCATATCATCGATCTTGGTTTCCACCATAGCAATCTAGTCAGCTATAAAATTAGCTAAAATTTGGGACTTTATAGCTGTATGAGAAACAAATATGACGTCAAATTGGCTAAGCTCTACCCACTTGGCAATGCATCTTGCTACTTACTTACTTCGAACTACTTCTCCCAGTGAGAACAAAGAGACGACTATGACCTTGTAGGTTTGGAAATAGTGGCACTGATTTCTCGATATCATGAGGACTGCGTAGATCAACTTCTAGATATGATGGTATCTTATTTTAGTATCATGGAGTATCTTGTTGATGTAATAGACTGGTCATTGTATGCCATCTTGTTTGACAACAAGGACGGTGCTGACTGAGGTGGGTGTAGCTACGATGTAGAGGAATAATTCCTCCCAAGGTCAGGGGAAGGGTTTAAAAAATACCTTTTGAGTTCAAGAAATGCCTTTTTGGCATCTTGAGTCTACTCAAATTTGTCATGCTTCTTCAAGAGATTGAAGAAAGATAGCCTCATTTCTACCATCTGTGCCGCAAATTTGCTCAAAGCGACCATACACTATTAGCTTTGAACCTCCTTGAGTCTTGTCGATGATTTTATTTCCTCGATCGCCTTAATCTTCTACAAATTTTCCTTGATTCCCCTATCTAAGATAAGGAAGTCGAGCAGTTTTATTAACAGTACTCCAAACATGCACTTCTCTAGGTTTAGCTTCAGCATGTGTTTCCAGAGACCGCATAATATTTCCTTGAGGTTTTTAATCAAGTGATCTCGGGTTTTTGTCTTAACAACGATGCCATCTACATATGCTTCAACGTTTCATCCGAGTTGAGATTGAAAAATGCCTTCAATTTCTCATTAATAAGTAGCTCCAGTGTTCTTTAATTCAAAGGGCATTTTGACAGTAGAATACAATGTATGGGGTTACAAAAGGTGTTTTGTCCTCATCCTCCCTAGTCATGTTAATTGGATGATAGCCAGAGTAAGTATCGAGGAAACTCAACAACTCATATCCATCTGTCAAATCGATTAGTTGGTCTTTCCTATGGAACGAAAAGTGATCTTTTGGTCATGCCTTGTTGAGGTTGATAAAATTCACACACATCTGCCATTTGCCATTCACCTTCTACGCCATCATTGGATTTGCTAGCCACTTGGGGTATAGAACTTCTCTTATGAAGTTTATAATTTGGAGCTTGTTGATTTCTTCCTGAATAGCTTCCTTTCAATCCGGCGTAAATCTTCATAGTTTCTATTTGAACGGTTTTGTGTCTAATCAACATCCCTAGGGACCCTAGGCATGCCAAATAGTTACTAGGCAAAGATGTTCATGTTTGCCAAGAGGAAAGAGATGAGCTCGAGTTCCTATTTCTCCGTAAGTCATGCCTTGATCTTGACTGTCTTCTTGGGGTTGGAGTTGAAGAGTGGTACCTCGATAGCACCATTAGGCTTCACAGAAACCTTTGGTTGACTATGCTTCTGAGAAGGTTTTCTGTGGCGGGTGGGCATGGATTCTGATCGACCATATCGAGACTTTTTTATTGCACTACACATCAATTTTAGTGTTCTTGGGAATAATAACGACTCTCGTAGATCTTGGAATCTAGACAAGCTAGTACACGTAGTGAGACATCACCATGAATTTCACCAATATAGTCTGTGTGAGGATTGTGTTATATGTTGTGTCAAAGTCAGCAACATCAAATGTAATCTTCTCGGTTCAAAAGTTGTCAGGAGGCGCCAAACGTAACTAGCAGCATGATCTTCTCCAGTGGATTTGAAGATGACTCTGGTGTAATCTTGTGAAAGGACCAATCTAAAGGTTTGAGCTTGCTTTAAGAGCATTCACAAAGAGCAAATTGATAGAGTTGCCCCTATCTATCATTACATGGGAAACCTTTATATTTCTAATAGTGGGTTCAACCACAATAGGATATTGGCCAAGGGTAGCATAAATGGTGGGGGTAGTTAGCTACTGTGAATGTTATGGCTTGGTTTGACCACTATATCCTTGTCATACTTCGTGTTCAACCTTCTTATACTCCCTCTTGGAAGAATATGAAGCCTAACTACCCAAGATATGAGCCACTGTGAGATTAGGAAGAGGGTAGTCATCGTCCTCATCTAATGACATGGCAATAGAATCCTCTTTCTTGACCATACGAATTCTCTGGTCGAGCGATAGAGTCATTTGGCGGGCCATCTCCTCTTGAAAAACTTGGCATTCGGCCAGAGAGTGAGAGCTTGTTTTATGGATCGGGCACCACCTTTGACCTAGTCCTTCGACCTAGGATTCATAATACCGTGGTTGTTGGGGTGCTTGTTCTGCCACGAGCACCTCCTCTTCCGCCTTGCACTTTCTATCTCGTCTTTTCTTCTTGGGCTGGTCTAGGTCTTTAGCGGTGCTCTTATCTCTTTTACTTCGCAAAGGTCTTGTTGTCCATCACCTTTCCTTTTTCCTTGCTTCACTAAAGTGCTTCTTCAGTGAAAGTACCTTGTTTGATGATCTTAAATAACTTTTTTACTGTAGTTACTTATCTTGTCACCAACTCCTATATTGTTCACTGATCTTGGACAATAGATTTAAACGCTTTGATAATAGATGCATCGGTGATCTATAGGATTGCGTTATGACACTTATTGAAGCGCCGTACAAAATCTCATAGATATTCACCGTCCTTCTTATCTCATTGCGTGTAAATCATCCTCGATAGCATGCCTCTTATATGTGTCTTGAAAATTTACAATGAATTACTTGTAAAGATCATCCAAAGATGGAATTGAGGTCCTGGGCAGGTGGATGAGCCATGACCTTGCGGATCATCCCAAGTGGTGGGTAGATAATTTGCCATTGTATTTTCATCTACTCCAACTGTGTTCAAGACTGTAGAATAGACCTAGATTAATTACTCAATTTCTATTCTTCTATCGTACTTTTCCACTAGGTCAAGTTGGAACTTGGATGAGCACCTTACTTCTTTGAGAGAATTGGAGAATGTTGCACAACCTTTCCTGGTTGAAAATAAGAGCAATGGTTGTTGTATTGATGAATCAAGGATATGGATCTGATGAAGATGATGATGATGATGAGGATGATAATGAGCCACTGGGTGAGTTGTCACGGTCTGATTCTCGAGAAGGCCATCGTCGATCGTCACGATCTTATTGCCGGTGTGGCAATCCAGAACTTTGTCGATTATGCTCACCGCTCCATCAATCCTCTTCTCGTTGGCATCGATGTAGGGAGCAGCCACGGTCTTTGCGATATGCTCGGTGATTTTCGTGGTTGTCCCTTCGCTCACGATCCTTTCGGCGTCTTTCCAAGTCATTATGTAGGCCACAATCTTGGTGAGAATGGTGTCATGGTGAAATATCTCATTGTCAAGGGGAACCCCACGCATTCTTCTGACTACGATGATTGTTTCCGTCAACTTGGGGATCGACGGTTTTGTCTTCATCCTCTTGGTCACGTTTAGGTGGTGATTTTCCACTAGCTAATGGAGTTTGTTTTAGCTCTTCTTGAACTATTTTGTGAATTGTGGGTTTGAGAAGAGGTTGGTTCAATATATAATGCGTAGCCACCAGGTGTTGTATAGGAGTGACGATTTCATCCTTGGAGGGAACTATAGATGGTGATGCTGATCTAGGTACGTCCTTAGCTCTGAGGCTTTGCATTTGTTTCCTAGCTCCTGGTGAAGTCTTCTTGATTGGCTTGACATCATGATCGGATATCAAATTTGAGGAAGAGTCCTCGGATCTATATTCTCCAAGCCCGTAAAGTATGGAGGGATCATCTTGATCTAATCCAATGACTACCACTAGATAATCAGAGTCGACATTGGTAATTTACTGATCATGTTCTATATCATAAAATTGAATTTGATGGGAGTGGAGCGGATCACTTATCAGTGTAGGCTTGTTATCGAAAGCAGCTTGCCAAGCAACCTCCATCCTAAACACCTTTCACTCAGACAATGAGTAAGAACTTATTTTATGGATGTGGCACCATGAGCACTTTGTTGAAACCTTCTTGTTTGGATGAGGGTTGACTCTCCTTACGAATGGCTTCGGTATCCAAATCGGTAGCTACAGTAGTGTAGTTTTCATCAGGATGGTGATGGTTTCGATCTGAAGGTAGGCAACTACTAGCTGTATTATATCTCCTAGGCTCAAGCTTTCGCCGAGACCTTCATCAAAAGTGTCACCTCTCGAAGTCATCTTTGATGGAAATCTTTGAAACACTAGGCTCCTACCTGGCATGACAATTTCCGACGAGTGATTCCAAACTACAATATTTGCAGTTAAGGTATCCACGAGACGATAATGAGAAGACGACACAGAGGGATTTTTATATATGTTTGAACCCTCGATATGAGCAATAGCTTACAAGATACAGTTCAGCACAAGTGCGGAGCCATCATTATAACATAGTTTGTGTTTTCCACCAAATAAACTACAGAAATGCTAACCTACTACATTTGATAGAAAATAAGAGTCCAAATCTGTAGATTCCGCGTTGCGATTTATTCTCTAGTGAACTTCTCCTCTAACTCTGACTAGTTAGAATTTGGGGTTAAAAGGGGAGAAACGAGAGGGAGTTCTTGGCTTAGGGAGGCTCAGTGGTGTATCGGGTGGTGCACTAGACAAATGTTGTTGTTTGAATTTACTACAACAGATCCTTGACCACATCAACAAGTTCTGGAACATTGGTCGAGTACCATCATGATGATGTTTCACATGATAACACCATTAGCAAATTCATGTAGGCGACACAATTGAAGGTCGCAGAAGCTGACATATAATATGGTTTTAATTTATAAAAAAATGGTTTATGCCGAAATGAGTTGGTGCTTGAGCTAAGGTTTTTTTTCTAACAATGGAAAAATAACTTAACACCCTGCACCAACCAAAGATGCACAGAATCATATTTTTGAACACTGTGACTTAACTTTGATGGCACCAGGATTTTGTCACAGCAGTGGTTTCTCTTTTTAATTGAAATAAACCATTATTTAGCTAATCAACGAGAGTTACGGATCGAATATGACTTCTCTTGTTGTGTCGGCAATGAAGAGATGCTTCACATGGTGAGCAACTATAGCTGCAATTTTACTCTCTATGTAGGACACAGTATTGTCCCCTTGATTGTTTACAAGAAGGTGCAATATCTAATCAAAGAGGTGCAGGCTCTATTGGCTCCAATGAATTGGTAGGAGTAGATAGGACGATCTCGCTCTAGCAGAAAGGCACACTGCACCTAGCCATGGGCGCATGTGCATTTAATAAAGTTCGTAGATTTATCACACGTCTCTATCTCTTGAGCGTGTGTGTGATGCTCTATTAATTTTTTACTAGGAATTGAAATCTAGTTTAATTTCAAACAATCTCTTTTCTAGTATCCTAGTATCATCTGGTACGTTATACAAAACTACCAAAGGATCTCAGTTTACTTCCTCTCTCTTGCCACAAATCGTAGTCCCAAAAATTTGAAATTCAACGTCTAGTTCAAATTAAAATACTTTTTAAAAATAAAATTACTTTCAAACTCCCTGCTAATGACAGTCCTAAATTCCCTAAAAATTTAGTATTCTAAATTTATAAATCCTTCAAAATAGACCTGCGTGAGTCCCCCCACAAATTTCCTACATTAAAATTTTTTGTTGGCCTCCTACATCTCTTTTACACTCTGGGCAAACGAGGTCAAATGAAAGGTAAAATTTGAGAATGACAGCATATGAGGCACCAGTACGAAAGTAGTTTTCGCACCCAGTCAAATTTGGTTTGTACAGGCAGTTGAGGCACCGACATATAACCGATCGTAAAAATTTTCATAGGCGGTTGTGATCTCCACAGGTGGTCATGCTAAGAGGAGATGATTTTAGCAAAAAAAGAAAATATAATTGAAAACACCAACATGCAGCAGCCCTCTGCATACTGTCCCAACCAGCTTGTCTCATTTCCATATATCAAACACACTGCCAATCAAATCAATATCACCAAACAAATGGGGAAGAACAAGATTCAATATTCTGTACCATATAACCACCCTCACGGTCCAAAGTCCATATAAAAACAGAAAGAAATTCCGTGGCTCCATCGCGATGTTCCATAATATTGTAAAATTCTATCACAAATTCACATATATCTCACAGAAACAGGGGATGACATTGATAAAGACAAAGCAACAAAAAGATCTCTCCTGCAATAGTGCACAGCCATCAAGCTAAGTGCTAGCCACATTCCATCCCACTGCAATTAGTTTCCACTCGGCTCAGCATGGTGGTGGCGTAGGAACATGCGGAGGAGGTATAGTGAGTTCCTAAGGCCACTGATGCCGGATCCACCCCTTCCAAGGCCACTGATAGTGGACCTGCCCCTCTCGAGGCTGTCAGAGCTGGATCCACCGCTCCTAAGCCCAAAAGAGGCTGAGCTTGCTAGTGACGTCTCCTCTCCCCTTCTGCTGATGCCACTGGTGGCCTCCATGATGAGCTGTAGATCTGGTGCCACCACCAGCTCAGATTCCTCTCTTTCGGCAAACCAAGTTCCATAGGCCACTAGTTGTGAACCAATTTGCTAGCATGTGGGCACTAGTGTTAGTGATATGCTCTAGAGACAATATAAAGATATTGTATATATTGCATACTATATTTATGATATATTAAATTTATTTCTTAAAATAGACATTATCATTATTAATTAATGAGAATGTGACTTATTAATAAGACTTATAATATCAGAAGTTAGTATTTTTAAATAAACCATGATTATATATCATATGAGAAATAAATATGATTATAAGATTAGCATATGTAATGATTAATGATTATGTTTCATGGATCATGGTATGGACATGCTAAATCGATAATATGAACATATATTAATGAATATATATTGGATAGACCCGCTATGAGATACTGAAAAGATTTTATATGTTCTCAGTTAATCTTAAGTAGTATTTATATAAAGTATTTAGACTTATCATCATGGTTCTCAACATATGTAATATCTTATTTTGATACTACCAAATACTATTCTATAACATGGTTGTCCTAAAAATAGTCTTTAGGTTTGTTATGAAATATGCAAGGATATACGAGTGATCAAGATAGAATTTGTCACTCCTATGGAAGAGATATCTCTAGGCCCCTTGATGTAATGAATTATGAAAATGCATGAACATGCTAATATGATTGAGAAGTAAATCACAAGTTTATAATCCATTATAGGATCGAGAGAGCGATTAAGCTATTAAGAAGTTGACATAAGTCTCGCCTTGAGTTCGATGGATATCGTAAGACAAATGGATTTGTACATAAGAGCATTATAGATTTAGCCGATATGATCTTTATATATACTTTAGAGTTAATATGTCAGACCTCTATTAACAGGGTGATAGAAAAGATATTTTTGAGTCACGACCAAATATATGTGAACCTATAGAGTGACACGCTTAATGGGTTGAAATGCTTATTCTAATGTGGTTTGGATAAGGGCTCAATTCTATTAAGATCCGAGTTCAATGGATATCGTAAGACAAATGGATTTGTACATAAGAGCATTATAGATTTAGCTGATATGATCTTTATATATACTTTGGAGTTAATATGTCAGACCTCTATTAACAGGGTGATAGAAAAGATGTTTTTGAGTCGCGACCAAATATATGTGAACCTCTAGAGTGACACGCTTAATGGGTTGAAATGCTTATTCTAATGTGGTCTGGATAAGGGCTCAATTCTATTAAGATCCGAGTAAACCTCTATTAGGCCACGATCCTCTAGACCCAATTGAGAAAGTCTATATATAGGGAGTCGGAGAGGTCGAGCAGAGATACCTCTATTTATCTCGAGCAAAATCCTTAGCCACCACCTAACGAGCTAAACCCTAGCAGCTTGCGAGTGCTAGTACATTCGCAATTGGCGTTCCTGCTCCGGATGTGTGGATACCGGTGGAGACACTACTTGTTGTGGTGTTGATCGGCATCAGGATTGTGGCGTTGATCGACATTAGGATCACGGTGATCAATTGCTTCATCTACCATCTCGACGCGTGCGTGGTTGGATTGGCTTCTTCAACTCTACTTTCACTGCACTACACGTCTCGTGGTAACGGTTCATAATCTCTTCTTCACATGATGTCCTAGTGTGTATGGTAAAAAAAATTATTTTATACTATCATAGCCTATGTCTTCTCTTTTAGCTAGCTGAATGTGGGAGGAGAGGTATTAGTGCAGTGAGAGAGAGGGAGTGTGGAGGCCGGCATTGTGATAGATGGGGCTAGTACTTAGAACCTCGCCCGATTCTTTTTAATACTGCCCACCATTTTTATGGTCTGTCATATTTTCATATAGGATTCTCTTAAAATCAATTTTCACGGCTGGTTATAAAACCACTTTTACAAATAAAACCATGGTGTGTAAAAAATTGTTTTTATCGGTGAGAAAAAGCTAATTTCTCAAAGGGCAAATAAAGAAATTTCTGATTCTATATCCTATTTTGCGAGCCTTCTCGGCTTTGGTTTTCCTGTTCTTCTAGCAGAAAGGCACCCATCGATCTGTTGCATCCACATCAGCCTATCTTTTTTTTTCCATTGCCCTTTCCCAATAGCCTCCTGCATCATTGCTCATATACACCGCTGATGATGCCCACAACCCTTTGCTCACGTGCATCACAGTAGTGAGCTTGTTCTGGCTCAGTCATTGGTTGAATGCCAGAGAACTGCTACAGTAAGATGGCGTGTGATCTTACTTCGTCATCTTGGAGATTTAGTCATGCCTCCCTGAGGCCACTCGTACCTTCGCAAGGACATGTGTGTCTTGTCAGGACGAAGCCAAGTGACGTGCAGGGCGATGGATTGAAGCCGTGTTGGGAGGTTGTACTCCTACCTCCTCATGGCCCTATGATGCAAGTGCGGGCCCTACTCCCATGCCCAGCGTCTCCCTTAGGTATGGACAAGTAGCGGGGAGGAGAAGAGGAGCCCGAGCTGCCATCGTCATTGAGCTACCACCATTGTTGAGATGCCTCTACACCATCTTCACACAAATCCGACATGCTTGAGTCTGATTTGATGAATCTGAGGCTAGATCTTGCAAGCTCAACAGCGTGGAGTGTCTCCCACCACATCTTTGAGCAATAAAGAGTAGAGGCGGTGGTGCCTGATCTACTCATGGAGAAGGTAAAGGTGGTGTCGATAAAAGGGAGAAAGAGTGGACGAGAAGAGGCAGAAGCACCTGCATCTGCTCAGTGGAGGGGGAGGGGAAGGCGGCGCTAGTGAATGGGGAGGGAGGGCAGCACCAACGAAGGGGAGAGAGTGGCTCCAACAAAGTGGGAACAAATATGATTAGCATATAGGGGAGGGAGTGACGGAGATGGATGGGGGGGGGGCATTTTCTATTTGTTTCAAATTTTTGAGGTGTTTGATGCGAAATATTAGAGTTCCATATAAATTGGAAAATAAATATGAGGATTAAAATAGAAAATGGTAGGGCTGATAAAATTAAAGACACCTGTTAAGCCACTTTGCACCGTGGGAGAATTCCATGCCTTGATTTATTTAATAAGTTATTTCTAAAATTTATATCAAAATTGTAAATTGATTAAGTGTAGTAAAGAAGGGAAATAAAATTTGCTTTAGTAAGTGATGGCTGGAGTTATTTTTCTTAAATTCTCCACGTCCTAAAATACTCTTTAAAATTATCTTGGAATTTTCAGAGCTTGATATCTAATTATAATAATACCAAGATCATTTTAGAGATTTTTAAATATAAAAAAACTAATTAAAAACACTCCTTTTCTTTTGGGACAATTCTAGCCCACAACCTATCTCCTTTCTTAGCAGCCCATCATACGGCTTGTTTGGTTTTTTCTCCTTCCTCCCCTTTGTATCTCTCTTGGGCTAGCCATCCACCTAGCCCATTAGCCTGGCCACACGCTCCCTTCTCTCCCCTTTGCTTTGTGCCAGCCTAGTAGTGGCCTACTTGGCCTGGTTGCTCGCCTACACATGCAACAGCCTAGATTAGCCAATAAATGTAACCTATTTTTCAGCTTCAACCTACCCTCTGGATAGTGAGAAGGCCGACATGATGCCCTTGTCACAGCTCGTTCTTGCATCTCTCTTGCAAATGCTCGTGTGTTGGACCAGGTCACTACCCTCTCCATGCCCATTTCTCCCACCTCCAACACGAAATCAGATGGAGTCAAGCCCCTACTCTACCCGCCTCGCCCAACTCCTCAACTAGCCATTGCCGTTGCTTCTCGCCTTGCTCCAGCCCCTTGCCCATAAATAAGCACCCTCGTGCCTCTCTCGTCCTTTTCCCTAAACTCCTGATCCCACTATGACCTCTGGCCACCTTCCCATCACGAGGCAGAGCTCTATCGCTCGCTGCCATTCTTCAGCTACCGCTTTAAGCAGCACCAGTCGTGTGCACCCCTACCACTGCCTTCACTATGTCAAGGAGTACCTTGGCCAAAACCTCCTGTAAACATGCGCAGATCGGAGCTCCATCCTTTCCACGTATGGTGAGCGCCCCTATCGGTGCTAGTTTTCAGCCTCCCTTCTCTAGCATTCCTAGGCCTTCCATGCCCTCCATATCCCTTCTTCTCCTTCCTTAGGTCTCGGTGCACTCCGGCCGTGCCTTCGTCGCTGCCAAGCACCATCTGACCATCAACTTCAATACCATCATGAAGCCCCACTTTGGAGGTCTCGCCCCTAGGCGCCTCCAACCTCGCCTTGCTGTATTTTTTTGTCAAGCAGGTTCCCATCCACCCCTCTCCTTTTTTCCACCGCCTTCCAGACCTACCGTTGCACCGAATGATTACCTCTTGCCACCATCAGGCTGCACATGCCGTCGCCTCTCGGTTAGGATGGCTGGTATTCCACTACCTCTGCCATTGGCCGTCTGATTTACCATTGGGTGAATCTAGGCCATCCGCCCGACCGCCCGCTATGTTGTCGTGTCCCTGCGTTGATCTGCCATGGTTGCTGTGTTGGCACCACGGGTTTCGGAGCATGCGTGGACCCAGTCCAACATGAGTTTCCCCCTTGGGTTACCCATAGTAGGGTCCACCTATCGGTACCGACTCCCTCATCGACGATGCCATAATTCTTTTTTAATTTCAAAATAAATTTTAGTTACGTAATAAATCAAATATATATTTTATAGGATTTAAACTGATTAAATATTGTAAAATTTATATATATTTATATCTAATTCATACAAACTTCAAATTGAGCCATTCAACTTACAAAATTCATCTACAATTTAGCTATGCACGTTTGTTTACTTTTTATGTAGTATTTATATTATTTTTATTACGGTTTTTTTCTTGTTTTGCATGCCAACATATAGAATATGACATTTCAAAGGATCACGAAGATAAATCGAAGAAGCAAGAGAAGTCACATGTTCCAAACCTTGGGTATTTTGATCCTATGTTGTAAAATATTTTATTTTTATAAATAAAGTGCCTATTTTATTAATTACATGTGAATATGGAATTATCTTGTAACCCTGTTTATATGATGTCCATCCTTTGATAACTATGGGTAATAATTTGAATAGCTTATGTCTCTTATGCATAAGATCTAACTAGAAATAGGATATACTTAACCGTACTTAAAATATAACTAGTTAACTAATAGGAAATCACTTACTTCGCTTTATACTTGGCAACTTGATGAGCTATGAGCTCAAGATTTTTAACCATGGTTTAATGGCCATAATTATTTAACTAAAATATAACTTAGTGATGGACTCTAGGCGCGTAGTTTTAATAGTCGCACCTATGGTAATTATGAACCTACTCGTGGAAAACTCTTGTGAGACATATTGTACTTACCACAAATCAATGTAGGCAACAGCTAAGCTTAAGGTATAGATCGCCCTTTTCCCAAGGCATCCAAGCAAGTATGGGCGTGATAGAGTTAGGTCGGCCAGGGTATGTGTTGATTGGCTTATGGATTTATTGTGGTGCAAGGAGGGTATCTTGCCTGCTACAGGTGTACCTACGTGGGAGGTGCAACCTCAGCGAAGTGTGAATTATTAGGGAAGGATTATGCGATTGGTCCTATCAAAGTCTCTTTCCGAGATGTCATGGTGGCATACCCGTATATGGAAATGAGTCATGGGGTGTGTCTTATGAGTAAAATTATATTTTTTACCGGAGTAAAACTATTTGAATATATATGCCCGTGGTTATAGGCAATCGATAGAGATTTATATTAGTCTCACCCCTTTAATTAGCTTAACTTTAATAAAGTATATAGTTTAGATGGAAGGTGAAATTTGTTCAATGTGGTATAGTATTGTTTAGGTAGATGGTTAGGCTTGGTTCAATGTGGTGTAGCATTGACTAGTGGTGATTAATACTATTTAAACTAATGAACTATTTTACTATTTTTAAATGCAAATATTTGGAGAAAACTTTATACAGAATAGCCATAAACCCTCTCTTCGATAGCTTTAAATGCATCATTGGTATGGATTACTTAATGGGTGGTACTCAGGTTTACTATAATTTTCTCTTTTTAGAAGTGGAGTATTTAAGTGTTGAAAATAAGTTTAGAAGACCAAGGCTTATATCCTAAATAAGTTGCCTGTGGAGTGGAGTTGGAGCCACGTTAATATCGATCATTCTGTTGTTGTTTTCTTCCGTGTGAGAACTAATTCTGTGTGAGACTTCTTTTGTAAGTATTTATGATTTATTTACTATTTAGAACTGTATATTAATTTATTATTTTTATATGCGGCTTAATTTATAGATGGAAATTTAATACATAAAATTATTTAGAACTTGCCTGAATTTCTGGGCGAGATAGAGAGAAGGTGTGCCTCAGCCTACAAGATACGTTTTCTCTTCACTAAGATCACTCCTAGGAGTGTCTTGCACTGAGAATATGGGCTAAGTCACCCATGTAGCCTGGCTACAGATAGCTGCTGCAAACAGCCAGGTGCATCTATTGGCTGTCAGCCGCGTTGCATGGATATGGCGAACAGGCCTCGTATCTGTATCGGATACATCATTGGATACGGATATGTATCGGATATCTTAATTGTCATAATTTTCAAATAAATAAAATAATTCCGCATACTATTCTGATACGTCTCGATACGTCGAACCCTATACGCTCCTTCGTATCGTACCGATTCCTGTCCGCCGCGTCCTATGACGAGCTCCTGCGGTCTCGCCCCAACACACCATTCTCGCCGTTGGACAGCAGGTACAGCGCCGTCGGCAGCCCGCCACCATATACGCCGAGCACAGCGACACTGCCGCCGTCGGGCGCCATATTGACACTCCCGAGCGCTGTGCCTTCGCCAGCGATCGACTCTCCCACGCGCAGCACAGCCGCGACCACCAGCCGCAGCACCGTGTGGTCGCCGGGCACAATGCCATCAGTCAGTGACCGCCCGGCACTTAATTTGTACTTTCCCTGAAAGTCCATTTAATTGGATAATTGATCAATTTAAATTAATTAAATCAAAAATTCTTTAATGTAAGGATTAATTATGAAAAGAATAACTAATATCAATTACATCTAACCACATATAATCGATGTTGGTTGATGATGAAATAGTAGAGATAC
Organism: Oryza coarctata; assembly: GCA_030770085.1. Lineage (NCBI taxonomy): Eukaryota > Viridiplantae > Streptophyta > Magnoliopsida > Poales > Poaceae > Oryza > Oryza coarctata. The sequence goes on from CM061479.1 coordinate 4,988,288, forward strand.
CAATTACTTTCTATCTTTTCCTCTTCCATGAGTCTCTTTCTCCTATAAAATGATCTCTCACGCAAGAGAGAACATCCACTTTAGTTGTTGCTTGACTTTTTTTATTCTGATCTCTGTGTGCACACACACTAGCAGAGCAGGCCTCTGAAATCTTTACCTCCATCTCGCACTAGAAGGAGGAGACAAATCAGATTTTTGGAGAGCACAATGCTTGACTACTTGATTCGTGTGAATAACTACTTTAACTATATTACCATAGCTACTAGTGATAACAGCAATATCAACATCGACAATAGGAGCCGTAATGGCTCTAGAGGCAGGAATAACAATGGTAATGATGGTTTTGGTTTTACTTCTTCCATGGCTACACCATACATCTTCTTCTTTTTCTCAATTAAAGTTTTGATTATTTTGCCTTTACACATAAATGAGATAGTCATCCTTATTTCTTCTACTTTTAAATGGTGCATGTCTATTTGTTTTATCTCTTTTAGTGAGAGTAATTTATTTTCTTTAGTCTATATTATCATCATGATTTACGTTATTTATTTCTGGATTAAATCTTATAGAAAATTGCTAATATTTCAACAATTCAAAAACCTGATTATAGGCAATTTTGTACTAGTGGTTTTGCTATTGCTCTAAAACCTACACTATTCGATGGTTCAAATTATAAGAGGTGACAAGTTAAGGTTATATTATGGTTGATGGCCATGAACTTTTATCACGTATCAAAGAGTAGGCCTAAAGAAATGATAACTCCTAAAAATAACATGTTTGAGGCTATCGATACCCACTTTTGAGGAAATAACATGTTTGAGGCTATCGATACCCACTTTTGAGGTGTCATGATGAGCGTTCTCGGTGAGAAACTAGTTGATGCATACATGCACATTTTTACTGGAAAAGATATATGGGATACACTCAAGGCTAAATTTGGAGTCTCAGATTTGGGTAGTGAGTTATATGCCATGGAGCAATTTTATGACAATAAAATAGTCGATGACCATTTTGTAGTTAAGCAAACTCATGAGATACAATCTATTGCCAAGGTGCTTGAAAATTTTACATGTGTGTTACCGAACAAGTTCATTGCTGGTTGCATTATTGCAAAGCTTCCATCTGCGTAGAGGAATTTTGTCACTTCTCTAAAACACATAGGGTAAAGTTAACGAGGAAAATTCAAGTGCCAATTTGGTATAGAAGAAACTCGTACAAACTACAACTTTAAGAAGAAGAAAAATAATAGAATTTGCTTCCTTTGTAGTTTCTAGGCATTGGGCCAAGGAATGCAAAGACCACAAGGGTGACAAATAGCAAGGCAATTATGCTAATGCTGTTTTTAGTGATACTAAGATGAAAACTTCTAGGTATGGTAATCTACCTACCAATTGGTGTATTGACATCGGTGCTGATATACATGTGTGCCGATATTTTCCTATTTTTCTCTTACTAGGTCATAAGGACTTCATTCATGTTGATGGGATATGGTTGATCTGAAGTTTATTTTAGAAAAGATTGTATAGTTGAGAAACATGCAGCATGCCCCCTTCGTCAAAAAAAATCTTGTTAGTGGCTCCTTGCTATGTAGAGATGGCTATAAGTTTTTTTTAGTCTAATAAATTTATGGCATCCAAGTGTGCATTGTTTATTGAAAAAAGGCTACGAGTGTGGAGGCTTTCTACCTATCTTTGTTAGACTTGTGTAATAATATTGTTAATCATGTATGTAATGAGAATGAATCTAATTTTTTGGCATTTACGATTTTGTCATATTAATCAATGACACGCTTAGCCAATATTAGTTTAATCCTGAAATTCACCATTACCAATGAATTGAAGTGTCAAATTTATGTGCAAGCAAAGTAACCCCATAAGCCTCATAAGGCTGAGGAGGAAAGGAACTTAGTACCATTAGAGCTCATTCATTCAATTCTTTATGAGATGAATGTGTTGACAAAAGGTGAAAAGAGGTATTTCATAAAGTTGATTGATGATGCTACTTAGGAATTGCTATGTGTATCTTCTAAAATAAAAGGATGAGGCTTTTCACTATTTTAAAATCTATAAGGTTGAGGTAGAAAACTAACTTGAGAGGAAAATCAAACGGTTAAAGTCAAATCATGGTGGATAGTATTTCTCATATGAGTTTACTTTATTCTGTGAGGAACTTGAAATTATTGATGAGAAGAAGTCTCTCTATTCGCCCTAATCAAATGGGTTGCTGAAAGAAAGAATTACACTCTAACTGATTTAGTTAATGCCATATTAGACTCTACGGGACTTTCCAAGGAATGGTGAGATGAGGCTATATTGACTGCATGTCATGTCCTAAATTGAGTTCCAACAAAGAACAAAGAAGTAACATCATTTGAGAAATGAGAAAAGAAAATATTAACTTTCTAATACCAACGCACTTGAGGATGTTTGGCCAAAGTTAATGTGCCAATAATAAAAAAGCATAAACTTGGACCAATAATCAAAAAACATAAACTTAGACTGAAAACTGTAGATTGTATTATTCTTGGTTATGCTATTCATAGAGTGGGTTATAGGTTCTTAATTGTAAAGTCTAGAATACCTGATATCCATGTTGGTACAATCATGGAGTCCAAAATTGTTACATTTTTTAAAAATGAATTTCTTATGAAAGAGATACTTAGTTCATCTAGTCAATAACCTATTTTATCCCCTTATTCTTTTGTGCCGATAGAACATGGCAAACAAACACCTGTGAAAAATCCTAAGGAGTAAGGATAACACTATAGTTACTTGAAAAAGTAAGAGACAGAGGACTGTAAAGTCTTTTAGTAATAACTACATTGTATACCATGTGGATAGCACTCCTAGTACCATAGAATAGGCATATTCATCTTCTAATACTAACTATTGGAAGAAAGCAATACGAGTGAGATAGATTCTAATTGTCTAATGAAACTTGGGAGGTTGTTGATTGTCCTTATGGGTGCAAACTTATAGGATGTAAATGAGTTTTTATGAAAAAGCTTAGGCTTGATGTTACAATTGAAAAATATAAGACAAGACCTATGGCCAAGGGTTATACTAAAAAAGAAGTCAGAGAATTCTTTAACATTTATTCACCTATTTCCTGACGACCACAATTCAAATGCTACTGGATCTAGCAGCATCTCATGGTCTTCTCGTTAATCAGATGAACATTAAGACAACTTTCCTAGCTGGAGAGTGGGAGGAGAAGATCTATATGGATCAACAAGATGAATTTGTATTAGAAGGTCAAGAAGGAATAGTGTGTAAATTGTTAAAATTTTTGTATGGACTTAAGGAAGCTACTAAGTATTGGTATGAGAAGTTCAACAAAAAATTGACAACTGCTAGTTTTGTTGTGAATGAAGCTGATAAATATGTGCACTATTGCTTTGATAGGGAGAGGAAGTTATCTATGTCAATGATATAATGATTTTTGGGACCAACCTTAATGTGATTAAGGAGGTCAAGGACTTTTTGTTGAAAAAAATTGAGATGAAAAATTTAGAAGTGGCTAATGTGATTTTGATCATCAAGCTATTGAGAGGAGAAGACGGTGGGGTTATGCTTTTGCAATCTCACCATGTAGAAAAGATCTTGAGTCACTATGGTTATAGTGATTGTAACTCTGCTACTATTCCTTATAATCCTAATGTGTTATTGAGGAAAAAAAAATGAAGAATAACATAGAATTCATTGAGATACTCTTAGATCATTGGTTCACAGATGTATTTGGCTAGTGCTATGTGGCCTAACATCTCATTTGCCATGAGCAAGTTGAGTTAGTTTGTTTAAATCCGGGAGATAATCACTAGTATGCCCTTGAAAAAGTTGTGTGCTATCTAAATGGTACTGTAAGCTATGGCATTCACTATACTAGGTACCCAAGGGTACTATAGGGCTACAATGATATACATTGGATTTCTGATGCTGCTAAGTTAAAAGCTACAAGTGGATATGTATTCACACTTAGAGGTGTCACTATTTACCGGAAGTCTTGTAAGCAGACCATTTTACGGAGGTCAACAATAAAAGCAAAACTTATAACATTAGACACATCTACTATTGAAGCCGAATGGCTTCGTGAGCTCTTGATGGATCTACCGATGGTTGAGAGACTAGTACCTGTTATTCTAATAAATTGTGATAATCAAATTGTGATTATCAAAGTAAATAGTTTTAAGAATAATATGAAGTCATCAAGACATACAAAGTATAGATTGAAATATACCAGGAAGATAAAAAACTCTAGAGTAATTAGTTTGGACTATGTACAAACAACAAGATACCTGGCAAATCTATTTACAAAGGGTCTATCATGAAATGTTATAGAAAATATATCAAGAGATATGGGATTGAGACCCACGTGAGTTACACCATAGTGGTAACCTATCCTATATGATTGGAGATCCTATGAATTAGGATGGCCAAACAAGCTATTGGTTAACTAAGAGTAGAGCACATCTATAAACCCACTCCATTAGAGATGCAACACTCTCCTAATCTATATGACAGGCTGATTTTTATATTAATGTGTTTTAAGTGGCTTGTTGAAGTAGAGATGTTGTTCTACTGAACTTCTTTATAAGAACACTTCTATATGATCTGACTGCTAATTATAGTCTATTAGATTGGTCTATTAGATTGGGTAATCTCTAGAAATTTCATGAAAAGGCCATAAGTTAGACTTATATGATTCAACCCGAGGAAATGCCTACTACAGCCTAGTATCAATCAAAGGCTTGAGTGAAATTTGTTCAAATATTCAGTTGTAGATAAATATAGCTCTTCATTTAGTTGAATGTTTAACCTTAATTAGTCTTTACCGAGAACACTAGTATATAAAAATTACAGTGGGACAGAGAGCATTCTCATGAGCCTTGAAATTTGATTGGGATTATTAGATTTAATTGAATATTTGATCAATTTAATTCAATTGAAACAAATAAATTTCAATGCTCATTATTCTAGGAGTTACATGTGTGCAATACCTTATGGGTAGGATAAATGTGAACAATTTTTAAGAATTAAACCAAGAATTGACTTAAAAAAATAACCAATATTAATTACGTCTAATTGATGGTTGGTTGATGGTGGAGTATGTCAATTACTCTCTACCTCTTCTCCTTCTATAAGTATATTTCTATTTATCTTTCCTACAGAAGAATGGATTTAATTTCTTATACACGAGACAACATGAAAAACACATCCTCCACTTTTGTTGTTATTTGATTTTCCCATCCTGATATCTATATGCACACGTGCTGGGAGAGCAAGCCTGCAGAACCTTCACCTCCCTGATCTTGCACCAAGATAAGAAGGTGAATCAGGTTTTTAGGGAGCGCAACATATGATTGCTTGTTGATTTGTATAAACGACCACTTTTACTACGTCACTATGGTTATCGGTGACAACAGCAACATCAACACTAACAATAGGAGTGACAACTGTTATAGAGGCAGGAATAGTAACAACAGTGGTACCAGATCTAGAAATAGGAATGGTGGTTCTGGTTCTACTTCTGGTCACACCATATATCTTCCTCTTTTTCTCAATTAAAATTTTAATTATTTTATTTCTATATGCAAATGAGATAATAAAATGGTACATGTCTATTTGTTTTATCTCTTTTATGGAGAATAATTTTTTTCTATGATATATATCATCGTTATGGTTTATATTGTTTATTTCTAGATTAAATCTTATAAGAATTGTTAATATTTTCAACACCACTTCCAGTTTGTGCTTGATCTGCAATGGTTTCTTTTTATACGTTTTTCGTTCTTATTTGTTCTTAGTATAAGTGCTTTCTCTTTTCTTAGTTTTGATAGGTTATGAAATTGGAAGCTTGATTGGCAATGCATCTAGCACTCTTGCTGTTAATGCGGCTTCAGGGCTGCTAATGCGGTTGTAAATTGATCAAGAGCATCAGGAAGGGCAAGCAACATCTTAAATGTTGCCTCTGTGATTCCTTCAAATGATAGTGAAAAGAGGCTCCCTGTAGAGAGAGGTATCTTGAGTTGTTGGGGGAAGATGGGAGTTACTCAAGAAATAAAAGAAAATATATTTTCCTATGGGAGTTCTCTATTGTTTTGTATTTATCATTTTTTAATATATATAGGCATATATCTGTATTGGTGTTTTCAAGAAAATGACATCCTTTATTGCCCATCCGTATCGATATCCCCTATCGGGCAACATAGGCTGTCAGAGCATCCCAATCCATGTTAGCTTTCCACCCAGACCTGTTCGTTCATCTTGATGTCAGGACCTAGGTGAGATAATAGTGGGTGGTTAATTGGCTAAGAGTATCTCCCATAGCTTACCAATATATCATCCCAACAAGTGGTTATTGGGCTCCAATTTCAAGATTATTATGAGAGGTACTTTCATAGATCCCAATATCCCATTACTAGTATATAACCTAAAATATAGGCTCCACTTGTTAAAAGAGAGACATAAGGGAGACCAAAATCCTAACTGGATGATGCAGGCGGCACCGCTCAGCTGTCCTCCATGACACGGGCGCCCTAAGTAGTGGGACCGACCTTCTGCAGCCACTGGATTTTGTACTAGAGCTTGAAGGGAGGGCAGCAGAACTCCAAGTGGGCCGAGCGGCAAGGGGCAAGAGAAAAAGGTGGCCTCGAGCGATGGGGGCTCCAAGACATCTGTGGCCATTAGAAGTTGCCGGCGATTTGGGATGCACAGATGATGACTCAAGGCCATTGAAGGCAAGGATGAAATGGTGGACGGAGCTAGCTTTGAGATAGCACGACAAGCTCAGGGATGACAGAAGGAGGTCGGAGATGAAACATGGGAGAACAACGAGCTCTAATCCAACTACACGGGTCACCAGGACCTAGGACTATGGTTTGAAAACAGTCAGAATCGGTAGCATATCTACAGGAACAACTGTCAGTCGAAAATTAATCATATTTATTAATTTAACTATTTCATGGTGAGTGCAATACAACGCTAAAATAATTTAGAAAAATTAAATTTGGCTGGAAATGGAAACGGATGGAAACAATGTCACTTATACGGAAACGACGCTCGGTCAATCAGAATTCAGGAATATCCTTGACCGTTTTCACGTCTACCATGCGGGAGACGTCACCAAACAGTAGACAGGAATCGACAGTTTGGCCTTCTGTTAAAAGAAAAAAGATGTATTCGGGGTGGGAGGACTCCCTCAAAGGGCTTCTTTTTTGTGGATATCAAAAAATTATTGGGAATGGGGTTTATTGGTACCTGCTGAGAACTTAAAACCCTAATAAACCCTTTTTTTTGGGATTCGGAGTGGCTATTGTGGATAGGTTGGAGATGCTCTTAGGCTGTTAAGGCCAGATGCAGTACATAACGTGGTTTCTCGGTACGTTCGGTTCACGAAAAAAAACATTGCAACCAGCAACCGAAAAGTATAAAAAAAGGAAGAGAATCGGCTGCCCGATTTTTGCCAAAACAAGCGCCCTAGACTCGCACCTCCTGGTTGTACGCATTCTGCTGCTGTATGTTGTATAAGCCTGTACCCTTCTCTCCAACAACTTCTCTAGCAAAGCATTAAACTATTTTTTTCTCAATCATTCATCTGATTTAAAATCCGATTACACCATTATTTATTGTAATTAAATCTTTATAATAATATGAGGATATATCTAATGATATTATTTATAATTATATGTGTAGGAAACATTGAGTTGTATTTGTTAGAATATAAAAAAACTTGCTAAAACATCCAAAAAATATCACGCATAATAGTTGCAGAACAATTCAATCAAACTTAAAACATTCGTTTTTCACGTATGAAATATAAAAAATTAATAGTTGAAACAAACATAATATTAATTAGAATGTAATTACATGTGATATTGTTGTAAGATTTAATTGTAATTTAATCTAATGGTATAATTAAATTATAAAATGGACATGCAATTTAGAAGTAAAAATCATTTGATGAACTGAGGGGCAGAGTTGAGCACTGCCTTGTGTAGGGTGTTCGATGCTGGCCCCGGTTGGGCTCCCGGCGTGGGGCATTCTTCGGGAAAAAAAGTACGTCAGTTCGGCTCATTATTCAGTTGGCGGTTTTCTCCCACCACCACTTGATTGAACTTTTAAAAGGTCTCAACAGAAAATCGTTTAAGTGCCAATAGAAAATTGGAATATAGAAGTTTCTACCGTGTCAAAATGGTAACCGGTAGATTTAAATAGCAACAGATAGATTTAGATATACGGATATTTCTATGAATTAGCACTCTACTTACCAAGTCTTTAAACAAGGTTGATTATATTAAATAAACCAATACAAACCCTTTTATTTCTCTTCACAATGTAAAAACAAGAGCGATTTTATTGCTCTTCTGTTTGTGTTTTGCTTGATCTGAGCCCCTTCCACAGCATGACAGTGTTGATATAAAAGAAACGTACATACCTTTGCAGTTCAGAGCTTTATTTTTTCTCATTGAATAGAATAGTCAGAATGTTTAGTAGCAGTAGGCTTAGCTCTCGCTGTTGAATCAGGCAACCAGTAATATTAAAGTTTAATTGCTCAAATATTGCCGGGTTCACCTGACCGTCACCAGCGCCATTTTCATTGACATTCTTGCGGTTGCAGAAAAGTTACCGGGTTTCTCCTACTGGACCATGAAGATGGAGTAATATTCAGTTGCTCATGAGCTTGCACAATTGGCCTGTTTGAAACACAGCTGTTTGGCCACAGCTGTTTACTTTTTGTGTAGGACAAATAATAGCTAATAATAGCTCCTTATTCTGAGTGTTGATATAATCCCCCCTTCATCGAAAAAACAGCAGCAGCAGAATATGAGTTTGAAAACAAATACGAGACAGACCGCTCTCCGCAATAATACATATGAACGATTGTCCCACAGTAACAACCCATGTTTCAGAACGGTGTTCAACATTCTGGTGTGAATGGAAAATAAAACAATCTGGTTGTGAAAAAAGCGATTTATAACCGCTTTCATCTACTTTATTCCATTGATCTGAATGCAACACAAGGCATAACACTTGATGCAAATAGCTCAAACAGCAAGTCCATCAAAGTACAATGAATTACAAACTTATTATATGGCACAAAACAAGCTAAATGAACAATAGTGACATCGACAAAAGGATACGCACTATTGAAGCATACGTTCGGGTAAATCAAATCAAGACCAGATCAGCAAGCAGTAATCAGAAGGTGAGACCAGATCCTCTGAGCTTCTCCTGCACAATATGATCTAACCTTGCCCCCATCTCTTCACTCATATGATTTATCCAGTCACCTACTCTCCCTTTCCTAAAAAATACAGAGTTGTTGATAGATAGTGTGCTCCCATGACTTACACCTATCTGATTAACTTGTAGGGTTGCTAATGTGTCAAAGTCGCATAACTTCACTACTTTCTCAGCAATGCCACCAGTGTCTTCAGCTTTGGTAAATGGAACTCCAAAAAATTCTGCGAGCTTCCTAACAACTAGCACCGGATTGGACTTTATATCTTCATACTTTAAGAACATGACCATATTTGGCCTCTCCATACTCGCCTTCCAATACTCAAGGACATGATTCCAAAATGGACCATAAGGAGAGAATCCCTCACAGAACATATCAAAATGTTTATCCAGGTCTTGGTTATAATCTTTGACCATCTTATTTTCAAAGTGCCACCTTGATACAAATGTATCTTTAGGCTCTCTACATAGATACACAATACGACAACTTTGAGGCTTTGTCTCTATAGGAATAAGAGAGAGTGGCATGTGTGTGCTAAGAAGCCTAGGAGAAGGAAGAGATTCAAGATAACTATGATCATCACCTTTTTTAGGGATCTCAATGAATGGCACGACGTATTGAGGGTGGCAAGTGAGGAGAGGGTGGTCACTAAAACTATAGTGAGATCGATTTATGATGGTAAAGGAAAGAGCTTTTAGCCAGGTTGTTCCGCATTTGGGATGCGTGGCAAGAATAATATCATCACTGCGAGGCTTGTAAGTGTTGTGTGCAACTAAGATTTTCTCCAAAATATTAGGCCTAAACCAGTAACCTCTGTATGAGATAAGTGGCTGAGACCAACCTTCTCTTCTTGGGAGGTTGGATATGAAGTTTTGAAGGCTTTCTGATGAAGCATGCTCAAGTGGGCTCTTGGTCGAACTCTCTTCTTTCTCAAATGGAACCTGTGCCATGACTGCCATGATCGAGCTCTCACTGCGATATATAGCACTTTTGGCCACTATTTGCTGGAAAGCTCGTGGTCTCTGTAGCTAACAACCCCATTTTTTGCAATTGTTTTTGTGTGATTATATGCAACATTTGGATTTTGGTGTGGTTGGGTATAGAGACAGGGCATTTTACCTATTCATGTCTTTGTCTTTTCTCCTAACACAGTACGGAATAATCATTGTAGGACAACATGAAATTCACATTTTGTTTTAAAATATAAATTGCTTGGTCCAACGTCGAAAGAATAAACAAATTAGACAGACCAATCATCCTCTCTGTATATGATGGCTCAGCTAATCGTGCCGGTTGTTCAGTCACGAGTGTACAATGCATGTGAACGAAAAAGATTCGTTCGGTGATATGCTTTTTAAATCGGTTTCATTATTTCTATTACCTTTGCTGAAGTAATCGTCGTACAACATTTTTTAATTAAAAAGTTTTCAATATATATTTTTCCGTCATTGGACATAGGGACAGGATCACCATGTGAGAATTAAGTTGTGATACGTTTTTTGGACACTAACAATTTACGATGTCAATGTATGCAACAGAGTGCTATTTACTCACTCTATACTCTAAAATATAGACTGAATCTGAGCGTACCATGAAAAAAAAATCAGTAGTGAGTGAAAAGGCTAAAGTGTTTTTTAATAAAAAATAATATTGATAAATAAATAAGTAATAGTATTCAATGAATAAAACTACTCGATGCGTGCATTGAAGTAGATAAGAGTGTGCAAATTAATTTATTTTGGGATTGAACTCTAAAAATTGACTTATTTTAATACTGAGAGAGTAGAATTTTCAAGAGAATAGATAAAAGTTATGTCGATTAATTGATTACTAGACAATATATACAAGTTCACATACTGTTTATATATTTAAATCACCAAATCCAGAAATCTTTTGCATATAACTAAACAAATAACCTAATACACGAGTTTTCTATAATGCATCTCAATAAAATAAAATATAGAGTTGTCTAGTCTAACAATAGTTTCTAGTAATTTAATAATTCTAAAATTTAAAACTAATAAATATCTAGTTGCATTTTTTTTATAAAATATAGTATAAATGTATCCACTCACACATGCACATCCTATATATTATAAGCACATTCAAAGACTCGACCGATCATATCATAAAATTGATAAAGTCACCACAGACACATCGCTATCAATAATAAGTCATCTACTCCTGTAAGAATAATTAGCCACAAAATAAAAGCACACATATCAAATATAGTATTTGTACACAAGTTCCATCACAAGTATTAATTCAGAAATTTGGAATTAATAACTGCCAAGTTGCAATTGGTTTAAACTTTTAATACATTATATTTATTATTATTATTAAATTTAGAATTAATAATATATTATTGAATATTGAGCTATACTTGGTCTAAGTCTTAACTACTTTTGGTTGATTAAATAATTCTAAAATCTAGATTAATAAATAGCGAGATGATTTTGATTGTTTAAAATATGTAGCTCGTGCGAATTCAAAGTTGATGCCTAGTTCGGGATTTAATGCGCTGAGTAGTGTTGCACCGTGCCACCCTTCCATTTGCAGTTGGACAATTAGCCTGGCCGTGTATCACGTCAATGTGGTGTGTGGTTGAACCAGACCAAGCCAAGTATGCATGTGAACGAAAAAGATTCGTTCGGCGATATGCTTTTTAAATCGGTTTCATTATTTCTATTACCTTTGCGGAAGTAATTGTCCTACAGCATTTTTTAAAGAATTTAAAACTAATAAATATCTAGTTGTATTTTTTTTATAAAATATAAGTATAAATGTAGCCAGTGCACATCCTATATATAAGTCACCACAAAATATGAGCATCCATATCAACTATAGGACTTGTACACAAGTTCCACCAGAAGTATTAATTCAGAAATTTGGAATTAATAACTGCCAAGTTGAAATTGGTTTAAACTTTTAATACATTTATATTTCTTATTATTATTATTAAATTTCGAATTAATAATGTATTATTGAATATTGAGCTATACTTGGTCTAAGTCTTAACTACTTTTGTTGATTTAATAATTATAAAATCTAGATTAATAAATAGCGAGTTCATTTTGATTGTTTAAAATATGTAGCTCGTGCTAATTCAATGTCGAGGCCTAGCTCGGGCATTAATGCGCTGAGTAGTGTTGCACCTTGCCACCCTTCCCTTTGCAGCTGGACAATTAGCCTGGCCGTGTGTCACGTCAATGTGGTCTGTGGTTGAACCAGACCAAGCCAATCGAGCGCACTCTGGCTGCTTTCCCAGCCAACTGCAACGCTCCTATCTGCTGGGTCATGGGCGGCGGCGCTCTCTTCTGGGTGAAACGCTCCAGCGTGAGGTGAATAGCGGTTACTCTGTTCGTTCTTCTTGACGTCAGGACTTGGGTCAGATAATAGTGGTTAATTGGCTAAGAGTGTCTCCCATAGCTTACCAATATATCATCCCAACAACTACTTGTTTGGCTCCAGTTTTAAAATTATTAGGAGAGGTCTTTTCACTCAATATCCCATTACTTGTATACAACCTATAGGCTCCACGCAGTCACAGAGATAGAAGACTAAAACCCTAGCAGGTAGATATAGGCGCCGCCGCTCAGCTAGCCTCTATGACATGGCAGCCTAAGCAGTAAGACATTATGCGGTATCGTACTATAGCTTAAATGAGAGAGCAGCAGGAACTCTGAGCAGACCGAGTGGCGAGGGGCAAGAGAAAAAAGATGGCCTCGAGCAGCGGGAGCTTGGAGACATGTGTGGCTACTAAAAGTCACTGGTGGTTTGAGGTACAGGGACGATGATTTGTGGCCATCAGAGGTAGGGACAAGTGATAGACAGAGCTAGCTTTAAGATGCACCATGAGCTCAAGGGTGGCATAAGGAGGTCAGTGATGAAGTATGGGAGGACAACGAGCACCAATACACCTAATTGGTAGTATATCTATAGAAACAACACTCTATCCATCGGTAATTAACCATATTTATCAATTTAAATATTTAGTGGCGAGTGCTAGAAATAGAAACAGACGAATAGCACTTTTATGGAAACGGCTCTAGGTCGATCTATGACCATTTTCACGTCTACTAGGACAATAGGAGCAACGCGGAAGACGTCATGCCGGCACCGAATGGTGGGTGGGAATAGACAGTTTGCCCTTGTTAAAAGAAAAAAAAATGTATTCAGATGGAAGACTCCCCTTCTTCTCTCAAGGACAGAGGGCTTGTTTTTGGTGGATCTTAAAAGCCAATAAACCCTTTTTTTGGGATTCAGAGTGGTTCTCTTAGGCTGTTAAGGCCAGATGCAATACATAACGTGTTTTCTTGGTACGTTTATTTTACGGACAAAAAATCGCAACCAGAAACCGAAAAGTGTAAAAAAAGGAAGAGAATTGGCTGCCCGAATTTTGCCAAATCGAGCGCCTTACACTTGCACCTCCTTCCTGTGCGCATTCTGCTGCTGTATGTTGTATAAGCCTGTACCCCATATCTCCAACTTCTCTAGCAAAACTTTAAACTATTTTTAAAAATTATTTATTCAATTTACAATCCGATTAGACCATTATATTTATTATAATTAAATCCTTATAATAATATCTCACAAGTGGATATAGATAATGATAAAACAAACCTAAAAAAAATCTTGCGTAATATTTGCAAATAAAATAGTGCAACATCGACTTATTGAAACATCCAAAATAACACCGTATACAACATTAAAAAAATCCATTACATAAAAAAACATAAAATATACAGCACAGATAAATCTCACAAAAAACATTCATTTTTCACGTATAAAATATCAAAAATTAACAGCTGAAACATATATATTTTTAATTAGATTGTAATTAGGTGTGATATTATTGTAGAGATTTAATTATAACTAATATAATGATATATTTAAATTATAAATTAGAAATGTAATTTAGAAGTAAAAATCATTTGAATAACTGAGAGGCAGAGTTGAGCACAGCCTAGTGTAGGGTGTTCGATGCTGGCCCCCGGTTGAGCTCCCGGCGTGGGGCATTCTCCGGAAAAAAAAAGTACGTCAGTTCGGCTCATTATTCAGTTGGCGGTTTTCTCCCACCACCACTTGATTGAACTTTTAAAAGGTCTCAACAGAAAATCGTTTAAGTGCCAATAGAAAATTGGAATATAGAAGTTTCTACCGTGTCAAAATGGTAATAAATAGTAACCGATAGACTTAGATATACGGATATTTCTATGAATTAGCAGTCTACTTACAAAGTCTCTAAAAAAGGTTGATTATATTAAATAAACCATTACAAAACCTTTTATTTCTCTTCACAATGTAAAAACAAGAGCGATTTTATCTCTCTTTTGTTTGTGTTTTGCTTGATCTGAGCCCCTTCCACAGCATGAGAGTGTTGATATAAAGGAAACGTACATACCTTTGCAGTTCAGAGCTTTATTTTTCTCATCGAATAGAATAGTCAGAATGTTTAATAGCAGTAGGCTTAGCTCTCGCTGTTGAATGGATCAGGCAACCGGTAATATTAAAGTTTAATTGCTCAAATATTGCTGGGTTCACCTGACCATCACCAGCGCAATTTTCATTGACATTCTTGCGGTTGCAGTAAAGTTACCGGGTTTCTCCGACTGGACCATGAAGATGGAATAATATTCAGTTGCTCATGAGCTTGCACAATTGGCTTGTTTGAAACACTGCTGTTTGGCCAGAGCAGTTCACTTTTTGTTTAGGGCAAATAATTGCTAATAATACTGTGCTCCTTTTTCAGAGTGATTGATATAATGCCCTCTTCATCGAAAAAACAGCAGCAGCAGAATATGAGTTTCAAAACAAAAATGAGACAGACCGCTCTCCGCAGTAATACATATGAACGATTGTGCCACAGTAACAACCCATGTTTCAGAACGGTGTTCAACATACTGGGGTGAATGGAAAATAAAACGATTTAGTTCGACTCTTTCCAGTCCTGCCAAAAATTGTTTCTATAAGTCGGTTAGGATATGCTAGTATATATTTCTGTACAATCCACACAGTAATTCAATACAGTTACATTTGATATCTTCTGTCATGGTATCAGTAGGATTTCGATTTCTATGATCGCTTTCACTTACCTAGCCGTCACTGCACTGCCCCATGCCATACCGCCACAAGCCACCGAGCTTCTCTCTCTGTTAACATGGTTGATGATGCCGCGCACAATGCCCTTATCACACGTGTTGCCGCCTTCACGCCCAACGAGCGCCGGGAAGCTACTCGTCAAGAGGGTGAGTGCCTAGAGGCCGCTCATCTCTAGACTGAGAACCAGACAGCCGAGCGCCTCGCGACTGCTCGTTCAGCCGAGGAGGTGCGTGCACTTGTTCTCATTGAGTAGGCCACTGTTGCCCTCACAGCACTTCATGCCCAAGCCATGGCGATCCTCAACGTCATATCCTTGGTGCCCATCATCCTCGACTTCATGAACACCCTCAATCGGTTCACGCTGGCCAACCACGTTCTCTTCTATGTGGATCTCTCCAACAATCCCTCGTGAAAATGCCTAGATGTCATCATCCTGTCCTGACTCTATGGTACCATCCACTCCAATCTCCTTAGGCTATGATGAACTGCGATGATGGACCTCTCACTGCTCGCAACGTTTGGCTTGCCCTCGAGCGGCAATTTATTAGGAACAAGGAGACTCGCACTCTTCTCCTTGACATTGAGTTCCACACCTTTGTCCAAGGAGATTTGACTATCGACGACTACTGTCGCCATCTCAAGACGATGGCCGATCAACTTGCTGAACTTGGTGAGCCGGTCCGTGACCTCACCCTCATCCTAAAAACCCTTCACGGCCTCAACGATCGCTTCTCCTACCTAGCGGCCCTGATTCAACGCCAACGCCCCTTCCCGACCTTCGATGTCGTCCCTTCTGTTCTTTGCTTTGCTGAGATCACCATGACGGCTAAGCACAGCTCCCTAGCGCAGGTTTTTGCTGCTTCTACTCTGTGCGCTGCTGCACCACCCTCGTTCCTGCCTACAACCAGCTCTAGTGGCTCTAGTGGCAGCTATGGTGGTAGTGTTGGCCGCATCAGGACGCAGCGTGGCAGTGCCAAGAAAAACTGAGGTGATGGTCCATCCATCCCGTGGTCTCTAGGCTAGCTGTCCTGGGCCGCCCCCCCATGCAGCCCACCTCTGCTCCACCACCTAGCTGGCATCTAGCCTACGACAACTTTTGGGCTTTCTAGGCCTACCCATTAGGTTCCTCGCGGCTTGCTGGCACTCCGCAGCTGTAATCCTTCTTTGCTAGATCGCAGATGCCTTACGAACCACCGTAGCCTGGGTCGCTGCCACCGCAGTCTAGGCCAACACCACCACTGGCCCCCTGCCACTGCCTATTGGACCTATGGGTGGGCCTGCTCCAGCTGGCTAGATAAACCACCCCAGCGGATTCGCTTGGAACCAGGACGCACTCACCTCATCATTCAACACGATGACCCTACAACCCCTGCCGACTGGTAATCTCTCCTCGCATCTACCCTCATATTCCACATGTTCTCATATTGTCGTTGGCAATGGTTCTTTGATTTCGGTCTCTAGTACTAGTTTTGTCTCCTTTTCTTCCACACAAGGCAGTCTCACTCTACATAATGTTCTTGTTTCCCCTCACTTAATCAAGAATCTTATTTATGTTCATCAATTCACCATTGACCACACTTGTTTTGTTGAATTTGACCTTATGGTTTTCTATGAAGGATTACAAAACCAAGAGTGTGATCTCCAGGTGCAATAGTTTGAGGCATCTCTATCCTCTCATATCATGGTTATTCCAGCCCCATGTCCTTCCTACCGGTACTTCATCCACCACACTCTGTCACCATCGTCTAGGTCACCTTGGTCTTGAGGCTTTGTCCCACCTAGTCGCGTCCTCTACCATTTCATGTAATAAATGCGAGCTAGAACATTTGTGTCATGCCATATGTGCCCCTATTTCATTCGTCTAGTTCTCGTGCCCCTAAGAACTTTGATTTAATCCATTATGATCTTTGGACCTCTCCTATTCTTAGTGTGTCCGGTTACAAGTATTACCTCATCATTCTTGATGATTGCTCCCATTATCTTTGGACATTCCCATTGTGGCTAAAATCTAACACCTTTTCTATACTTGCTTACTTTTTTACTCTTATTTCTACACAGTTTGGCACCACCATTAAAAGTGTCTAGTGTGACAACGACCGAGAGTTTGAAAACTCCTCTGCCCGCACGTTCTTTCTTTCCCATGGCATCACTCTGCACATGTCATGCCCCACACTTCTCCACAAAATGGCAAGGCGGAACGCATCATCCACACCACTAATAATATTATGTGCTCTCTCCTCTTTTAGGCTAGTGCTCCTCCTTCTTACTGGGTTAAGGCCCTCCACACCACCACGTATCTCCTCAACCGCCACCCCACTATAACACTCGATTTCCCCACACCATTTTTTGCTCTCTATGGTGCTCAACCCTCCTATGATCACCTTCTCGTGTTTGGGTGCCGTTGCTATCTCAATCTCTTCGCGACAATGCCTCATAAACTCGCTACTCGCTACACCGAGTGTGTCTTTCTTGGCTACTCTTCTTACCACAAAGGATACCGGTGACTAGATCTTTCCTCCAAGAGTTTAATAATCTCACGGCACGTCACATTCGACAAGTCCACCTTTCCCTTTTCTGATGTCTCATCCCCTCCTTCATATGCCTTTGACTTTCTATCGGAGTATGATTCTGCACCTGTTTTTCCTATTGGTTTTTTCTCTGTTGCAGGTACTACCGCCTTGCACCAGTCACCTGCTGCCCCTGCTACTCTCACTCAGCAGGCTGTTGCTAGCGGGCCTCACAATCCGGTTGAGCCGTGCACCTCATCTGCACCTGCTCATCGCGCGGCCTCCATGATGCCCGTGTCACTGTCAGCGTGGTCCCCTCGCCCTAACACTGGCCTCACGGGGGCTTGTGGTATCTACCGGCGCTAGCACCAGAGGCATTATGATATCCCCTGGCACCACCGACCCGACACCACCTTAGGCTTGTGCGCCCACCTCTCCTGTGTTGCTCCCGGGTACAGACGTCCCGCTAGGACCATCTACCCCATTTGGCGACACCTTTCTTAGGGCCCACTTGTCTCCTAGTGGGGACGCATCTGCGCCTCCCTTGAGTGCAGTGTCCTTCGTCCCAATCACCAACGAGCATTGCATGGTAACTTGTGGCAAGCACGGGTTTCGATAGCCCAAGATTCCTTTTGATCTACATGCTGCGCTTTCTCCCCAATACCCAAGTCTTACCGCGCTACCTTGGTAGACCCCAATTGGCATGTGGCCATGCATGAGGAGTATGCAGCACTGCTGGCCAACAATACCTATGAGCTGGTTCCTCATCCCTCTAGAGCTAATATTGTCACCGACAAATGGGTCTTTCACCACAAGCTTCGTCCAGATGGTTCTCTGGAGCAATATAAACCACAATGGATCCTTCATGGATTCATCCAGCACCCTGATATTGATTTTGATGAAACCTTCAATCAGGTTGTCAAGCCTGCCACTATTCAGACAATTCTCACTGTTGCTCTCTCTAATGATTGGCATGTTCATCAACTCGATGTAAAGAACGCATTTCTTCATGGTACTCTAGATGAAACTGTCTATTATGCTTAACCAGCTAGTTTTGTTGACACCACTCACCCGGATCTAGTACGTTGCCTTAACAAGTCTCTATATGGCCTGAAGCAAGTGCCTATGCCTGGTACAGTAGTTTCGCTTCTCATACTTTGTCTATGGGCTTTGTTGGTTCTTGCTTAGATACTTCATTATTCATTCATCATTGGGGTAGTGAGACAGTTTATTTACTTCTCGACGTAGATGATATTGTGCTTACCACATTGTCGGACTCTCTCCTTCACCGTGTCATTGCTGCATTTTAGCAGAAGTTTGCTGTGAAGGATCTTGGCCCCCCTGCATCATTTCTTGGGTTTATCTGTCACTCGTCAGGATGGTGGCTTTCTTTTCTCCCAGTGTCATCATATTCTTGAGATACTTGACCATGCTAGCATGTCCGACTACAAGCCTTGCTCCACATCAGTCGACATTTATGCCAAGCTATCAGCAACTGCGAGTCCTCCTATCTCTAATCCATCTAACTATCGTGGGCTTGATGAGGCCCTCTAGTACCTAACTATCACCTACCCTAATATTGCTTATGCTATTCAATAGGCCTCTTTTCACATACATGATCCATGAGATCCTTACTATGCATTGGTCAAACAGATCCTTCGCTACTTGCACGGTACTCTAGACCTTGGTCTATAGCTCCGTCGTACTGATCTCTCTGCTTTGGTTGCTTACTCTGATGCTAATTAGGTCAATTGCCCTGACACTCACTGCTCCACATCTAGGCATGCCATTTTTCTTGGTGATAATCTCGTCTCTTAGTTGTCAAAGTGACAACCCACAGTCTCCCATTCTAGTGCTGAGGCGGAGTATCAGGTTGTTGCTAGTGAAGTTGCTGAAACAACTTGGTTACGACATGTTCGCGCTGAGATCACGCGTTACCCGGCGCGAACACACCGATACCTGTGAGGTCTGCTTAGCCCTAGTGCAGGCCGGTCGGCTTCTCTCCGTGGCTCGAGGTATGCGTGCTGGGGGCCGTGGGGTTTGATCGGCTCTAGTGCGACGGTATGGGTGCGAGTGTGCCAATCAATTTGACCCTGCAATTAACAAAGAGGTGAGACGAACAGGTCCGTCGGATGGTAGGCTAAT
Source organism: Oryza coarctata (assembly GCA_030770085.1). Lineage (NCBI taxonomy): Eukaryota > Viridiplantae > Streptophyta > Magnoliopsida > Poales > Poaceae > Oryza > Oryza coarctata. The sequence goes on from CM061479.1 coordinate 5,008,282, forward strand.
ACAGGCGCTCGCTATCGGCTGCCTGCCGATAGGATCGGGATGGCCATCGGCCATGCCCAGAAGACCCTTCGCTATTGGCTATTTGCCGATAGGAATCGGGAAGCTCTTAAATCAGTTAGGGAGCCGATGAAGGCGTGGACAGGTGTCGATGAGGGATCGGCCACAGAGCCGATGGAGGAACCAGGATATACTCAGAGGATAACAAAGCGCACAGGATCCCTCTAGATAGTCGACACAAGCCGTAATGGTCGTTCATCAGCTAGAAAAACTAATGAAGGCACATGCAGATTGGCAAGAAATCGTATTAAAAAGGTATCGACTGCAAAGCCGATGCCGCTCCGGATATAACAGCACGAGACCCATCGCTCGCCGTGACAACGCCATTAACACTGAACCTCGAAGATCGGACCTAACCGAGACAATGCGAGGCCGAGGCCAATAGCGATGATACAGAGGACACCAGATTGGATGTGCTGAAGTAAAAACAGGAACAAACCCATCAGCTAGCTGAGCCGATGTGGGGACGCCTCTCTGAAGGTGGGTGCGTATCGGCTGGGAGACCGATGCGTTCAGCGTGGCGCGCCAATGGAAACCTCTAAAGACCTGGCGCGTATCCACCGAGGAGCCGATACGCTGGGCGTGAAGCTCAGGGCGTGAATAACTCATCGGCTAGCACTCCGATGATATGCCGTGCAAAAAACTATAAACCTAAAGCTCAATCTACCGTCGGTAGCCCCGTAGGTCGAATCTAACCAATGCAGCACGAAATTGATGACGGCAGAGGGAGCTTAACAGGCCGATAGGCCCTACACGGACGTGATGCGATACATCTGATCGGCCTAAGAGGTCGAATCTAATCGATCCACCTTCGAGCCCTGCATATGCAACACCAAACTTTTTGCTCGATGGTGGTCAGAATGGGGAAGGCATCTATTTAGTCTATCTGCTGAAAATTATTGCCTACGCCTCAACTCCGACTATATGGAATTTGATGAAGAGGTAATCTTTCTCCTTATACTATCTTTTCTTCATCGTATTGAATTTCAACTGTGTCTTGATTCCCATGATTTCCCATGATTCCACAGGCTGGCGACAAAGATGCACCTACCACCAGTACAAGTGGTCAGTCGATTATTTATCAACCTCAATCGGTCAGATCTATCCTTGGACAAGGTGCTCCACCTCCATCGGCTCTCCTCCGAGTGTCACAAACACCAGGGCTGAAGCGTAAGAAATCGGCTACTCGGATGGTTTCTAAGAAGCAAAAACCCGGCGTCGATGTCGTCATCATCACATCAGCTTCGCGAAGCCCTTCTCCTGTGGTGATCTTGACTTTTGCATCTCCATTGGTATGTGTCAGCATCAATTCTTCTCCATTGCTTTAGCCTTCATCTTGACACCTTTACTTTGCAGCCTAAACCATCGGCTCCTAAAGTCCAACCGCTGGACACTATTACTAGGATCGAGCCGATGGTATCCTTAGAAGTCATAGCATCTGCGCCCCAAACTGCCTCACATCAAGCTAACACTCGCATAATCACTCAAGCTACTCCCGTTGTATCCCAGGTATATCCATTCTACATGTTATTTTTCTTGACTTATGATCCCTATATTTACTAATGTTAATCGTGCAGTCATTAGCCGATATGTTTTCCTTCGACATCGGCAAATACTTGGATACAGAGGAAGATTTAGCCACCAATGCAGTAATCGAACCATCTTTACTAGCTGATGCACACAAGCAATTGTCAGATATTATGCATCAGTTGAAAATTCCAATTGACTCGCTGGTGGAAGATTGCGGGCCAACCCGGGGAAGACTTGCTGAAATCGAACATCTTCTGCCTGAGAAATTGATCGACATACTCACGCATGCTGCCTACATGGAATTCCAAAGGACCCAGCTGATCGCATCAAGACGACGCATAGCCGATTGCGTTGAGCAAAGTACTCTAGCTCACAACAATTGGCTAACTGCCCAAAGCGAAAAGAAAAAGCTTGATAAAATAACAGCTGACCTTCAATGCACCAGTACCAAACTTGGCCTCTTGAAGAAACGAGAAGTCGATTTGATGGCGGAACTCGATAAACTGCGTGACGACATCAACTCTACCGAGTCCCACCTTATCGGCCTACCAAAATCAATCCAAGATCAAGAGGCTAAGGTAGTAGACCAAGTGCGCCTTGCAGTTCGTCGGCATAGAAATTTGAAGACTATCCCCGGATCAGATGAGGATGACATTCACACCATCAACGAAATAGACCAAATCCGTCTATGCGCGATCGAGGCCATTAAGAAATCGGAAAAAACCCAAGATGTTATCCTAAACATTAACTATTTGCAATAGAGTTCAACCAACTTGATTATCAAAAGTTGTATATACATATCCCCTAATGGCGATGTCTAAACAATATCGGCCATCCGTAACCGATATAATCATATCGACTTACGTACATTAGAAATCGATTACACCTCAACCGATTTACACAAATAGTATCATTAGTCGATACCACTTCTGAGAGCTCGTTCGTCTTGAAAAGAAGAAATCAGCTATGTTCAGCCGATTTAGACGTCTTCCCAATTGGGTAACTATTCTCTAGACTTATCATCCCTAGATCCAATCGGTAAAATCAATGTCCACATGAGTTCTGATTAGACTTCCAATGTGTCGGCATCTCCTCTTTTCCTGATAATCGGCTCTCGTAAGCCGATACCATATGCATCAGATGTGCTAATCTGTTGAACTCTTGGGAAGAAAATTTCCACCTGATGCAACTCGATAATCCCTAGAAGGCCAAATTAGCTAATTGTTTATCGCTCAGAACAAGACTATAACATCGGCTTCTGATGTCTTAGAAACGTTGGATATATTCTAGAACTGACTCATTATGCCTCTATCTAAACGATGTCAAATCTGACAGTCTCATTTCTTGAATCCCAGTACAGAAATGTCCATGAAACTGTTGCTCTAGATCGGCTCATCCTACAATCGAGTTTGATAGTAACGAAGAAAACCATGCAAAGGCCGACCCAGAGACGGATAATAGAAATAGACGGACTCTGAGAACTTCCTCGGCCGATGCTTCCCCACACTGTGCTAAGAATCGGCTGATATGCTCCATTGTAGATATGTTGTCTTGCCCTAAGAATTTGGAGAAATCTGGTATCATGTATCGACGAGGCAATGGAATTCTATCAAACCATTCTGGATATGAGCACCGATACATAACTATTTGATCTTTAGGCCTGGTACCAAATTATTCTTCCACCGTATGCACAATTCTGGTTAACCAATCATTCTCCCTTAGAGTATCTTCCTGATCATGTGGAGATGGATATGGTACCTGATTCTACCTGTGATATTCTCCATAATGATTCCTCTGAAAAAATTCTAGAGGTACCTCCTGTCGTTGCCCCCTGAATCAATCTTGTATTGGTAGATACATATTTACCGATAGGTCCTTGTTTTGCCAAGTTTCCTCCATCTCTATCAGCAAAGGCACATGATCCTGATAAGACTCTTGAGCCGATGATTCTTGTATCGTCTCCTTGATTAGATCTTGTACTGTATCCATCCATACTCCCGATGGATTACTGAATGCTTAGTAAAATGACTCGTTGAACATCTCTTGCAACGGTTTGGAAAAATTCACAAGCGATGAATGGTCTGATTCCTTCATCAAAACACATTTTGGTAACTGTGCCTTTTGAATCGGCCCTTGTTTAGTCACACTGAAGGATTCCAAACAGAGCTTCTAAAAGTTGTCAATGTTCTGCTCTATATGCCACCTCTGGTCTTTATTTAGATCCTCTATGGTAACTCGAACTATAATCTTCAGATGAATATGCCTTGGAATCAACATTTTCTTTAGACATATTGACAACAAGATTCCCCCTGGGTTGATGAGTAAAAATCTGACTTCTAATCAAGCACTTATAGAGTCCTGCTAGTTGACGAATGAAATTATACCACACCAACTGATGAAGGATCTTCAGCCGATGGACGGTCTTCAGGTTTCTCCAGCCGATGAATGAAATCCCGTCCAATCGGCTGATGAATGATGATTTCTACCCTATCGGCTGATGAATGAAACCTTTGGTCCCACCAAGCGTGCCAAAAAATATGTTCACGCTGAGATCTCATGCGCCTCGGTGTGAATACGTCGACGCCTAAGAGATCTTCTTAGCTCTAGTGCAGGCCGGCTGGCTTCTCTCCGTGGCTCAAGGTACGCACACCGGGGGCCGTGCAGTTTGATTGGCTCCAGCGTGACGGTACGGGTGCGGGCATGCCAGTCAATTTGACCCTGCAATTGACAAGGAGGTGAGACGAACAGGTCCGTCGGACAGTGGGCCGATACAGACACTCGCTATCGGCTGGCTGCCAATAGGATCGGGATGGCCATCGGCCGTGCCCGGAAGACCCTTCGCTATCGGTAATTTGCCGATAGGAATTGGAAAGCTCTTCAATCGGTTGGGGAGCCGATGAAGGCGTGGACAGGTGTCAACGAGGGATCGGCCACAGAGCTGATGAAGGAATCAGGCTATACTCAGAGGATAGCAAAGTGCACAGGATCCCTCTGGATAGTCGACGGAAGCCGCAACGGTCGTTCATCGGCTGGAAAAATCGATGAAGGCACATGCGGATTGGCAAGAATCGTATTAAAAAGGCACGGGCTGCAAAGCCGATGCTGCTCCAGATATGACAACATGAGACCCGTCGCCCGCCGTGACAGCGCCATTAACACCGAACCTCGAAGATCGGACCTAACCGAGATAGTGCGAGGCTGAGGCCAATAGCGATGATACGGAGGACGCCGGATTGGATGTGCTAAAGTAAAGACAGGAACGAACCCATCGGCTAGTTGAGCCGATGAGGGGACGCCTCTCTGAAGGCGGGTGCGTATCGGCTAGGAGACCGATGCGCTCGGCGTGGTGCGTCAAGGGAAACCTCTAAAGACCTGCTGCGTATCTGCCGAGGAGCCAATACGCTAGGTGTGAAGCTCAGGGTATGGATAACTCATCGGCTAGCACTCCGATGATACGCCGTGCAGAAAACTATAAACCTAATGCTCAATCTACCGTCGGCAGCCCCGTAGGTCGAACCTAACCGATGCAACACGAAATTGATGACGGCAGAGGGAGCTTAATAGGCCGATAGGCCCTGCACCGACGTGATGCGATACATCTGATCGGCCTAAGAGGTCAAACCTAATCGATGGAGCCTTAGACGGAGCAGAACATATCGAGATAGTGGCGGGACTTACCCCTGTGCCAGAGATCAGACTTAATCGATGCAGCCCCACGTCGAGAGTCAGAACCCACCGGTAGAAACCTAGATGAATTAGGGTGGCGATGCGCCGAAATTGTATATTGATTGAGAGATAAATTACATGTCTCTAGGGGTCTGATATTTATACCCTGGGTTTACAGAGTCCGACGTGTTTACAACTATCGGACGTTATTTCCTAAAAAAACAAAGGAAATTATCTCTAAAGAAATTATCTAACTAACTAAACCTTCCTAATTAGATAAGACTACAATTTATAAAGATAAAATATCCTACCGTGGATTCCACGGCTCCTCCATAAATTTGATTTTATCTTATAGTCTTTCAATCTAGAACCGAGTCTTCATTTGCTACAATACAATCGGCTTCTTCACTGTAGTCATTGGACACCTCTCAGCCGATCAGCTTTAGCACCATCGGGCTGTTCAAATTTTGGCGTTTACACGATAGCTACTTCAGGAGCTCCAAGTTCCTCTCTAGTGCGCCACTATTGTAATCTATGACAATGTAAATGATGTGAATCTCTCAACAAACCCAGTGCAACATCAACGTACCAAACACATCAAGATTCATCTTCACTTTGTTCGAGAGAGCATCACAGCATGCACGGTTTGAGTGTTGCATGTCCCCACCTCCTTACAGTACGCTAATATTTTCATAAAGGGGCTGTCATCTTCAGTCTTTATGGAGTTGAACATTTATCCTTATGGCTAATCATGTTCCGACTACAGGGGGTGTTAGACTGCTATTGTAGGATAGTTTTGATTCAGTTCGACTCTTTGCAATTGTTAGACTCCAATTGTTGGATAGTTTGGATTCAGTTCGACTCTTTCCGATCCTACCAAATATTGTTCTATAAATCGGTTAGGATATGCCAGTACATATTTGTATACAATCCACACAGAATACAATTACATTTGACATCTTCTGTCAGTTCTGAATGCAACACAACGCATAAAACTTGACGCAAATAGCTTAAACACCAAGTCCATCAAAGTGCAACGAATTACAAACTTATTATATGGCACAAAACAAGTTAAATGACCAAAAATGACATCAACAAAAGGATACGCACTATTGAAGCATACGTTTGGGTAACTCAAATCAAGACCATATCAGCAAGCAGTGATCAGAAGGTGAGACCAGATCCTCTGAGCTTCCTAACAACTGACACCGGATCGGACTTTATATCTTCATACTTTAAAAACATGACCTTATTTGGCCTCTTCATACTCGCCACCCAATACTCAAGAACATGATTCCAAAATGGACCATAAGGAGAGAATCCCTCACAGAACATATCAAAATATTTATCCAGGTCTAGGTTGTAATCTTTCACCATCTTATTTTGAAAGTGCCACCTTGATACAAATGCATCTTTAGACTCTCTACATAGATACACAATATGACCACTTTGAGGGTTTGTCTCTATAGGAATAAGAGAGAGTGGCATATGCGTGCTAAGAAGCCTAGAAGAAGGAAGAGATTCAAGATAATTATGATGATCACCTTTTATAGAGATCTCAATAAATGCACGATGTGGTGAGGGTGACGAGTGAGGAGAGGATGGTCATTGAAACTATAGTGAGACCGATTTATGATGGTAAAGGAAAGGGCCTTTAGTCAGGTTTGTTCCGCATTTGGGATACGTGGCGAGAATAATATCATCACCACGAGACTTGTAAATGTCATGTGCTACTAAGATTTTCTCCAAAAAATTAGGCCTAAACCGGTAACCTTTGTATGAGATAAGTGGCTGAGACCAACCTTCTCTTAACCTTCTCTTCTTGGGAGGTTGGATATGAAGTTTTGAAGGCTTTCTGATGAAGCATGCTCAAGTGGGCTCTTGGTCGAACTCTCTTCTTTCTCAAATGGAACCTGTGCCATGACTGCCATGATCGAGCTCTCACTGCGATATATAGCACTTTTGCCCACTGTTTGCTGGAAAGCTCGTGGTCTCTGTAGCTAACAACCCCATTTTTTGCAATTGTTTTTGTGTGATAAGATATGCAACATTTGGATTTTGGACAGGTTGGGTATAGAGACAGGACATTTTTCCTATTCATGTCTTTGTCTTTTCTCCTAACACAGTACGGAATAGTCATTGTAGGACAACATGAAATTCACATTTTACCTATTATGTCTTTATCTTTTCTCGTGCTGTCATATCCGGAGCGGTATCGGCTTTGTATCCAATGCCTTTTAATACAATTCCTTACCAATCTACATGTGCCTTCATCAGTTTTTCAGTCGATGAACGACCGTTACGGCTTCCGTCGGCTATCCGAAGAGATCCTGTGCGCTTTGCTATCCTTTGAGTACACCTTGGTTCCTCCATTGGCTCTGGGGCCAATTCCTCGTCGACACCTGTCCACACCTTTATCGGCTCCCTAACCGATTGAAGAGCTTTCCGATTCCTATTGGTAAATAGCCGATAGCGAAGGGTCTTTCGAACACGACCAATGGCCATCTGATCCTATCGGCAACCAGCCGATAGTGAGCGTCTGTATCGGCCCACCATTCGACGAGCCTATTCATCTCACCTCCTTGTCAATTGCAGGGTCAAATTGATTGGCACGCCCGCACTCATACCATCGCGTTGGAGCCGATCGAACCCCACGGCCCCCGACGCGCGTACCTCGAGCCACGGAGAGAAACCAACCAGCCTGCACTAGAGCTAAGTAGACCTCCTAGACGTCGATATGTTCGCACCGGGGCGCGCGAGATCTAGCACGAACATATTTTTTGGCACGTCCGATGGGACCGAAGGTTTCATTTATCGGCCAATAAGTACCATACTTCATTCGTCGGTCGATAGGGCAGAAATCTTCATTCGTCAGTCAATTGAACGGGATTTCATTCATCGGCTAGAGGAACCTGAAGATCATCCATCGACTGAAAATCTTTCATCGACTGGTGGTATAATTGTACTCATCAATTAGCGGGACTTGTAACCTCTGTATGAGGCTTGTAAGTGTTATGTGCAACTAAGATTTTCTCTAAAACATTAGGCCTAAACAAATAACCTCTGTATGAGATAAGTGGCTGAGACCAACCTTCTCTTCTTGGGAGGTTGGATATGAAGCTTTGAAGGCTTTCTGATGAAGCATGCTCAAGTGGGCTCTTGGTCGAACTCTCTTCTTTCTCAAATGGAACCTGTGCCATGACTGCCATGATCGAGCTCTCACAGCGATATATAGCACTTTTGCCCACTGTTTGCTGGAAAGCTCGTGGTCTCTGTAGCTAACAACCCCATTTTTTGCAATTGTTTTTGTGTGATAAGATATGCAACATTTGGATTTTGGACAGGTTGGGTATAGAGACAGGACATTTTTCCTATTCATGTCTTTGTCTTTTCTCCTAACACAGTACGGAATAGTCATTGTAGGACAACATGAAATTCACATTTTGTTTTAAAATATTAATTGCTTGGCCCAACGTCGTAAGAATAAACAAATTATACAGACCAATCATCGTCTCTGTATATGATGGCTCAGCTAATCGTGTCGGTTGTTCAGTCACGAGTGTACAATGCATGTGAACGAAAAAGATTCGTTTGGCGATATGCTTTTTAAATCGGTTTCATTATTTCTATTACCTTTGCTGAAGTAATCGTCCTACAACATTTTTTAATAAAAAAATTTTCAATATATATTTTTCCGTCATTGGGCATAGAGACAGGATCACCATGTGAGAATTAAGTTGTGATACGTTTTTTGGACACTAACAATTTACGATGTCAATGTATGCAACAGAGTGCTATTTACTCACTCTATACTCTAAAATATAGATTGAATCTTCGCGTACCATGAAAAAAAATCAGTAGTGAGTGAAAAGGCTAAGGTGTTTTTTAATAAAAATAATATTGATAAATAAAAGTAATAGTATTCAATGAATAAAACTACTCGATGCGTGCATTGAAGTAGATAAGAGTGTGCAAATTAATTTATTTTGGGATTGAACTCTAAAAATTGACTTATTTTAATACTGAGATAGTAGAATTTTCAAGAGAATAGAGAAAGGTAATGTCGATTGATTCTAGACAATATATACAAGTTCACATACTGTTTATATATTTGAATCATCAAATCCAGAAATCTTTTGCATATAACTAAACAAATAACCTAATACACCAGTTTTCTATAATGCATCTTAATAAAATATAGAGTCATCGAGTCTTCTGATAATTTAATAATTCTAAAATTTAAAACTAATAAATATCTAGTTGTATTTTTTTATAAAATATTAGTATAAATGTAGCCACTCTCACATGCACATCCTATATATATTATAAGCACATTCAACGACTCGACGGATCATATCATAAAATTATAAAATCACGATAGAAGCATCGCTATCAATAATACGTCTAAACAAATTTGACAGACCAATCATCGTCGCTGTATATGACGGCTCAGCTAATCGTGTCGTTTGTTCAGTCACGAGTGCAGTATGCATGTGAACGAAAAAGATTCGTTCGGCGATATGCTTTTTAAATCGGTTTCATTATTTCTATTACCTTTGCGGAAGTAATTGTCCTACAGCATTTTTTAAAGAATTTAAAACTAATAAATATCTAGTTGTATTTTTTTTATAAAATATAAGTATAAATGTAGCCAGTGCACATCCTATATATAAGTCACCACAAAATATGAGCATCCATATCAACTATAGGACTTGTACACAAGTTCCACCAGAAGTATTAATTCAGAAATTTGGAATTAATAACTGCCAAGTTGAAATTGGTTTAAACTTTTAATACATTTATATTTCTTATTATTATTATTAAATTTCGAATTAATAATGTATTATTGAATATTGAGCTATACTTGGTCTAAGTCTTAACTACTTTTGTTGATTTAATAATTATAAAATCTAGATTAATAAATAGCGAGTTCATTTTGATTGTTTAAAATATGTAGCTCGTGCTAATTCAATGTCGAGGCCTAGCTCGGGCATTAATGCGCTGAGTAGTGTTGCACCTTGCCACCCTTCCCTTTGCAGCTGGACAATTAGCCTGGCCGTGTGTCACGTCAATGTGGTCTGTGGTTGAACCAGACCAAGCCAATCGAGCGCACTCTGGCTGCTTTCCCAGCCAACTGCAACGCTCCTATCTGCTGGGTCATGGGCAGCGGCGCTCTCTTCTGGGTGAAACGCTCCAGCGTGAGGTGAATAGCGGTTACTCTGTTGGTTCTTCTTGACGTCAGGACTTGGGTCAGATAATAGTGGTTAATTGGCTAAGAGTGTCTCCCATAGCTTACCAATATATCATCCCAATAACTACTTGTTTGGCTCCAGTTTTAAAATTATTAGGAGAGGTCTTTTCACTCAATATCCCAATACAACCTATAAGCTCCACGCAGTCACAGAGATAGAAGACTAAAACCCTAGCAGGTAGATATAGGCGCCGCCGCTCAGCTAGCCTCTATGACATGGCGGCCTAAGCAGTAAGACATTATGCGGTATCGTACTATAGCTTAAATGAGAGAGCAGCAGGAACTCTGAGCAGACCGAGTGGCGAGGGGCAAGAGAAAAAAGATGGCCTCGAGCAGCGGGAGCTTGGAGACATGTGTGGCTACTAAAAGTCACTGGTGGTTTGAGGTACAGGGACGATGATTTGTGGCCATCAGAGGTAGGGACAAGTGATAGACAGAGCTAGCTTTAAGATGCACCATGAGCTCAAGGGTGGCATAAGGAGGTCAGTGATGAAGTATGGGAGGACAACGAGCACCAATACACCTAATTGGTAGTATATCTATAGAAACAACACTCTATCCATCGGTAATTAACCATATTTATCAATTTAAATATTTAGTGGCGAGTGCTAGAAATAGAAACAGACGAATAGCACTTTTATGGAAACGGCTCTAGGTCGATCTATGACCATTTTCACGTCTACTAGGACAATAGGAGCAACGCGGAAGACGTCATGCCGGCACCGAATGGTGGGTGGGAATAGACAGTTTGCCCTTGTTAAAAGAAAAAAAAATGTATTCAGATGGAAGACTCCCCTTCTTCTCTCAAGGACAGAGGGCTTGTTTTTGGTGGATCTTAAAAGCCAATAAACCCTTTTTTTGGGATTCAGAGTGGTTCTCTTAGGCTGTTAAGGCCAGATGCAATACATAACGTTTAAAATATGTAGCTCGTGCTAATTCAATGTTGAGGCCTAGCTCGGGCATTAATGCGCTGAGTAGTGTTGCACCTTGCCACCCTTCCCTTTGCAGCTGGACAATTAGCCTGGCCGTGTGTCACGTCAATGTGGTCTGTGGTTGAACCAGACCAAGCCAATCGAGCGCACTCTGGCTGCTTTCCCAGCCAACTGCAACGCTCCTATCTGCTGGGTCATGGGCGGCGGCGCTCTCTTCTGGGTGAAACGCTCCAGCATGAGGTGAATAGCGGTTACTCTGTTCGTTCTTCTTGACGTCAGGACTTGGGTCAGATAATAGTGGTTAATAGGCTAAGAGTATCTCCCATAGCTTACCACTATATCATGCCAACAAGTGGTTATTGGGGCTCTAGTTTCAAAATTATTAGGAGAGGTGCTGATATATAACCTAAAACCATGTTATCATAAGAGAGGGACATAAGGGAGGCTAAAACCCTAACAGGACGATGCAGGCGGCACCACTCAGCTGGTCTTTATGACATGGGCGGCTTAAGTAGTGGGACGTTCTACAGCCACTGGATTTTGTATTAGAGCAGTAGGAACTCCGAGTGAGCTATGCGGCAAGGGGCACGAGAAAATGGTGCCCTCCAACGGTGGGGGCTCCGAGATGTCTGTGGCTAATGGAAGTCGCCGGCGATTTATAGATGATGACTCACGGTCGTCAAAGGTAGGGATAAAGTGGTGGATGGAGCTAGCTTTGTAATGACACGAAGAGCTCAGGGTGGCAAACGGAGGTTAGAGATAAAGCATGAGAGAATAACAAGCTCTAATCCGGATACACGGGTCACCAGGACCTAGGACTAAGAGTTGAAAACGGTCAGAATCGGTAGCATATCTACCGGAACAATGCTCTGTCAGTAAAAAATTAATCATATTTATTAATTTATATCAATTTATCTATTTTGCAGTGAATGCAATATAACGCTAAAATAATTTAGAAAAATTAAATTTGGCTGGAAATGGAAACGGATGGAAACAATGTCACTTTTACCGAAATGACGCTCGGTCAATCAGAAATCAGGAATATCCTTGACCGTTTTCACGTCTACCACGATAATGGGAGCGATGCGGGAGACGTCATGCCGGCACCAAGCATTAGACATGAATCCACAATTTGGCCTTCTGTTAAAGGAAAAAAGATGTATTCGGGGTGGGAGGACACCTTGAAACGACTTCATTTTCGTGGTTAAATTTTGGCGCATCGCGATTCTAGCTTGTCTATTTTTTTACCGGTAGGGTCTGGCTCTCGACGCGGGGCTGTATCGGTTAAGTTCGATCTTCAACGAAGAGTAAGTCTCGCCACTATCTTGGTATATCTTGCCCTATCTAAATCTACATCGGTTAGGTTTAACCTCTTAGTCAGATCGAGTATACCGCATCATGTCGTACGAGATCTATCGGTTTATCAAGCTCTCTCTGCCGTCATCAGTCCCGTGCTGTATCGGTTAGGTTCGCCTACGAGGCTACCGATAGTAGAGTTGAGCCATAGGCCAATAGGTTTCTGCCTGGTATTTCATCGGAGTGCTTAGCCGATAAGTTATCTATATCTTGAGCAACACGCCCAACGCATCAACTCCTCCGCCAATTCACATCTGTATTCAGAGACTTCCATCGGACGTCACACCTAGAGCATTGATGCACACATATCTTCAGAGAGGTCCTCTCATCGACTCAACTAGCCAATGGGTTCTCTCCACCCCTCTTTCAACACGATCGATCTAGTGTCTGCCTTATTATTGTCATTGGCCTTGGTCTCGTATTGTCTCGATTAGGTCTGATCTTCGAGATTGGTGCTAGTGGCATCACCACAGTAGGTGACAGGTCCCTTGCTGTGGGAGGATCGGGCTCCGCTCTTTGTTCATCGCCCATCATATCTAGAGCAGCATCGGCTTTATAGCCAATGTGTCTTTTATACGATTTCTTGTGGCCCGATCAGTCGTGTTGCTTCACGTCCGCGCGAGGCTCATCGGCGCATCGGGTTCCCTCCTCTGTCAACGGTCTCGTGCTGCATTGGTTAGGATTGACCTATGAGATCAGCGATAGTGGTTTAAGCTAGCGTCCCGATGGAACTTCGCACGACATCTCATCTAAGTGAGTAGCCAATCCTCACCGCAAGCCTCACATCTGTCTCGCGTATCATCCAACGATCGATCTGCTAGAGATCAATCTAGACGCGTCAGACGACTCATGGGACTGTTTCGGTTCAGTCCGATCTTCCAGGGTTTGCGCCTAACATGGCCGGCATCGAGATCTAGCAGATCTCATTCCCCATCGGCTCAAGCGGCCGATAGGATTTGGTGTAGGCCTGCGTCGGACGATTCGGCCATTAGGTAGCCGATGACCTCCCCTTTTCCTCCTTCGTCGTCACATTCGGTCTAGGCTTTCGTCTTCTCTATGTCATTAGTCCCCGGCCTCGTTCTGTCTCGGTTCGATCTGATCTATCGAGGTTGGTCCTGATGGCGCCGTTACCTCAGTCAGTAGCCTATGAGGCTTCGCAGGGGATCGAGCTCTGCTCTACGCTTCGGATGCCGCGGAGCGTCTTTAGCTCTTTAGCGATAGGTGTCCTAGTATATTACACGCGTCTATCTCTCATGCCTCCATTGGCTATTTAGCCGATGCTCGAGCACTGCCTTCTCTATCGTTACCCAGCCGATAGGGAGAGCCGGACAGTCCCATCGACTGATAGACTCACGGGTCTCATCTTCTCTCCTTGTCAATTACAGGGTCAAATTGACTGGCACGCCCTCAAACCTTAAAGTTTAAGGACCTGCACTAGAGCTAAGCAGATCTCCAAATCCTTCACGTAACCGAGCCACCATCTCTCCCCGATTGGACCTCCGTTCGGCCCGGTAGGACCCTCCCCCGTGAGGATTGGTGGAAAGCATGCTCTTTAGCAGGCCCGATGGGACTAAAGATTTCATTAATCGACCAATAGGATGGGATTTCATTCATTGGCTGGTAAAACTTGAAGATCATTTATCGGCTGAAAATCTTTCATCAGCTGGTGTGACATAATTTCATTCATCAACCTGCGGGACTCTACAATTGCCTGATTAGAAGTCAGCATTTTTACTCATCAACCTGGGAGTCATCTTGTTGCCAATATGTCTAGAGAAGAGGTTGATGTCATGGCACATTCATCCAAAGAAGAAGCCGATGAGGATATTATAGTTTCAGTAACTATAAGGGATCTGAATGAAGACCAAAGGCAGCAGATAGAGCAGAACATGGAGAACTTTCAGATGCTCTGTTTGGAGTCCTTCAGTATGACTAGACAAGGACCGATTCAAAAGTCATAGTAGCCAAAACCTGTTTTGATGAGAGAATCAGGCCATTCACCACCTATGAATCCTCCGAAGCAGTTGCAAGAGATAATCAGTGAAGCATTTCATCAAGCATTCATCAATTCATGAGGAGTATGGGTGATTACACTACAAAATCTGATCAAGAAGTCAATAGAAGAATTATCAACTCAAGGGCCCGATCAAAATCATGTATTTTTGCCGATAGAGATAGAACTATCTTAGGAAACTTTTAAAGACAAGAGGAACCTATCGGCAAATGTATATCCACCAACATAATATCGATTTGGGGGGCAATGACATGAAGTACTTCTAGAATACTATCAGGATAATTATTATGGAAGATATCAACGTGACCATCCAGGTGGCAATCCTGACTTGTACTATTCTCATGCAGAATATCCTATATAGAATTGAGTACCCTATCCACCTCCACAGTATCAAAGAGACATCCTAAGGGAAAATGATTGGTCAGCCAGAATTGTGAACGTGGTGAAAGAGCAATTCAGTATCAAGCCAAAAGATCAAACATTTATGTATCGGCACCCATATCCAGAATGGTGTGATAGAGTTCTGTTGCCTCACTAATACAGGATATTAGACTTCTCCAAATTCTCAGGAGAAGATAGTGTATCTACAGTGGAACATATCAGCTGATTGTTGGACTAATGTGGGAAAGCATAGGCTAAGGAAGCTCTAAGAGTCTGTTTCATTCCATTATCCCTCTCTGAATCAGCATTCATTTGGTTCTCGTCATTGCCACCCATCTTAATTAGGGGATGGGACGATCTGAAAAAACAATATCATAAATATTTCTTTGCTAGGATCTAGGAGATGAGACTGTTAGATTTGACAACGGTAAGACAGAGGCCTGATGAGTCAGTTCTGGAGTACATCCAATGTTTTTGGGATATCAGAAGCCAGTGTTATAGTCTTATTTTGAGCGATGAACAATTAGCAGATTTAGCATTCTGAGAGTTGTTGAGTTGCATCAGGCGAAAGTTTTTCTCCCAAAAGTTCAAGAGTTTAGCACATCTGATACATGTAATTTCGGCTTACGAGAGCCAATTACTAGAAAGAGAGGAGATTTCATAGCCATGGAAGCATGAGGAAGAGAATTTCAAAGTATGAGTCCTCATACTTTGAAATTGGGAGGCATGTGTTAACGCCAAATTTGGTAAACCCAGGAAAAGATTGGAAAAACGATTGGCTTAGTAAACAGGAGTTCGATTGCTACAGGAAAGAGGCTGATCGAAGGAAGCGAGGAAAGATTCAGTCTAATTATAGAAGACTATCCAAATGAGGCCGAGTCCAAGGAGAAGCCATGCAACTCATGGTAGGATAATTTATTTATATAAATCGTATCTTATAATAGGAAGGTTTAGTTAGTTCAGTTAACTTACTTAGAGATACTTTCTTTCTATATTTTAGGAGATAACGTCCGATGGTTGTTGTAACTGCGTCGGACTTTGTAATGCCAGGGTATAAATATAGACCCCCTAGAAGCCTGTAAATATATCTCTCAATCAATACAATTTTGGCGCATCGCCACTCTAAGTTATCTAGGTTTTTACCGGTGGGGTCTAGCTCTCGATGCAGTGCTACATCCATTAAGTTCGATCTCCAGCGAAAGGGTAAGTCCCGCCACTATCCTAGTATATCTTGTTCTGTCTAAGTCTACATCGGTTAGGTTTGACCTTTTAGTTAGATCAAGTGTACCGCATTACGTCCGTGTGAGATCTATTGGTTTATCAAGCTCTCTCTGTCGTCGTCAATCCTGTGCTGCATCGGTTAGGTTCAGCCTACGAGGCTGCCGACAGTAGAGTTGAGCTGTAGGCCTGTAGGTTTCTACCCGACGTTTCATCAGAGTGCTTAACCGATGAGTTATCTATACCTTTAGCAACATGCCAGCGTATCGCCTGTCATATCTAGAGTGGCATCAGGTTTGCAGCCGATAAATCTTTTATATGATTCGTTGTGGCCCAATCAGTCGTGTAGCATGACGTTCGCACGAGGCTCACCGACTCATCGGGTTCTCTCCTCCGCAATGGTCTCGTGCTGTATCGATTAGGTTCAACCTATGAAATCGGCGATAGTGGTTCAAGTCAGCGCCCAAGCAGATCTTCGCGCGACATTTCATCTGAGTGAGTAGCCAATCCTCACCGTAGGCCTCGCATTTGTCTTGCATATCATCCAACGATCGATCCGCTAGAGATCGGTCTGGGCGCGTCGAACGACTCCTAGGATTATCTCGGTTCTGTCCGATCTTCCAGGGCTTGTGACTGACGTGACTGGCGTCGAGGTCTAGCGGGTCTCATTCTCCATCGCTTCAAGTGGCCGATGGGATTAGATGTAGGCCTACGTCAGACGATTCGACCGTTAAGTAGCCGATGACCTCTCCTTTTCCTCCTTCGTCGTCACGTTCGGTCTAGGCTTCCGTCGTCTCCGTGTCGTTAGTCCTCGGCCTTGTACTATCTTGGCTCGGTCCGATCTATCGAGGCTTGTCCTGATGGTGTTGTTACCTCAATCGCTAGCCTATGAGGCTTCGCAGGGGATAGGGCTCCGCTCCATGCTTCGAATGCCGCGGAACATCATCGGCTCTTTAGCCGATAGGTTTTCTAGTGTATTACACACGTCTATCTCTCATATCTCTATTGGCTGTTCAAGCGATGCTCGATCATAACCTTCCCTATCAACACCCAGCCAATAGGAAGAGCCAGGCAAGCCAATCGACCGACCAGCTCATGGGTCTTATCCTCTCTCCTTATCAATTACTGTGTCAGATTAACTGGGACGTCCTTGAACCTCAAAGTTTAAGGACCAACGTTGGAGCTAAACAGATCTCCTAGACTTTCACGTGACCGAGCCGCCATCTCTCCTCGGTTGGACGTTCGCTCGGTCCGGTCGGATCCTCACCTACGAGATTTTGCTGCGAGCAAAACCCTAATAAACTGTTTTTTATTTTCGATTCGGAGTGGCCATTGAGGATAAGTTGGAGATGCTCTTAGGCTGTTAAGGCCAGATGCAGTACATAACGTGGTTTCTCGGTACGTTCGGTTCACGAAAAAAGAAATCGCAACCAGCAACCGAAAAGTGTAAAAAAAGGAAGAGAATCGGCTGCCCGATTTTTGCCAAATCAAGCGCACCTCCTGGTTGTACGCATTCTGCTGCTGTATGCTGTCTAAGCCTGTACCTTTCTCTCCAACAAACTTCTCTAGCAAAACATTTAACTATTTTTTTCTAAATCATTTACCCGATTTAAAATCCGATTTTTATTGTAATTAAAGCTTTACAACAATATCTCACATGAGGATATATCTAATGATAAAATTTATGATTATATGCATAGGAAACATTGTTTGAATATAAAAAACTTGCTAAAACACCCAAAAAAATATCAGGCAAAATATTTGCAAATAAAATAGTGCGATATCCACTCATTGAAACAACCAAAATAACACCATATACAACAGTAAAAAAATCCATTACATCACAAAAACATAAAATATGCAACACAGATAAATCTCACATAAAACATTTCTTTTTCACGTATAAAATATCAAAAATTAACAGTTGAAACATATATATTTTTCATTAGAATGTAATTACGTGTGATATTATTGTAGAGATTTAATTATTACTAATATAATGATATAATTAAATTATAAATAAGAAATGTAATTTAGAAGTAAAAATCATTGGAAGAACTGAAAGGCAGAGTTGAGCACAGCTAGTGTTGGGTGTTCGATGCTGGCCCCCGGTTGGGCTCCCGGCGTGGGGCATTCTCCGGAAAAAAAAAAAAGTACGTCAGTTCGGCTCATTATTCAATTGGCGGTTTTCTCCCACCACCACTTGATTGAACTTTTAAAAGGTCTCAACAGAAAATGGACTAAGTGCCAATAGAAAATTGGAATATAGAAGTTTTCTACCATGTCAAAATGGTAACCGGTAGATTTAAATAGTAACCGATAGACTTAGATATACGGATATTTCTATGAATTAGCACTCTACTTACAAAGTCTTTAAAACAACGTTGATTATATTAAATAAACCATTACAAACCCTTTTATTTCTCTTCACAATGTAAAAGCAAGAGCGATTTTATTTCTCTTCTGTTTTTGTTTTGCTTGGTCTGAGCCCCTTCCACACCATGACAGTGTTGATATAAAGGAAACGTACATACTTTTCAGTTCAGAGCTTTATTTTTCTCATCGAATAGAATAGTCAGAATGTTTAATAGCAGTAGGCTTAGCTCTCGCTGTTGAATGGATCAGGCAACCGGTAATATTAAAGTTTAATTGCTCAAATATTGCTGGTCCACCTGACCGTCACCGGCGCCATTTTCGTTGACATTCTTGCGGTTGCAGAAGAGTTACCGGGTTTCTCCGACCGGACCATGAAGATGGAATAATATTCAGTTGCTCATGAGCTTGCACAATTGGCTTGTTTAAAACACTGCTGTTTGGCCAGAGCTGTTTACTTTTTGTGTAGGTTAAATAATTGCTAATAATATCGTGCTCCTTATTCAGAGTGATTGATATAATCCCCCCTTCATCGATAAAACAGCAGCAGCAGAATATGAGTTTGAAAACAAATATGAGACAGACCGCTCTCCACAACAATACATATGAACGATCGTGCCACAGTAACAACCCATGTTTCAGAACGGTGTTCAACATACTGGGGTGAATGGAAAATAAAACAATCTGTTTGTGCAAAAAGCGATTTATAACCGTTTTCATCTACTTTATTCCATTGTTCTGAATACAACACGAGCCATAACACTTGATGCAAATAGCTCAAACAACAAGTCCATCAAATTGCAATGAATTACAAACTTATTATATGGCACAAAACAAGTTAAATGAACAATAATGACATGGACAAAAAGGATACGCACTGTATAAGCATACGATCAGCATGCAGTGATCAGAAGTTGAGGCCAGATCCTCTGAGCTTCTCCTGCACAATATGATCCAACCTTGTCCCCATCTCTTCGCTCATGTGATTTATCCAGTCACCTACTCTCCCTTTCCTAAAAAATGCAGAGTTATCGATAGATAGCGTGCTCCCATTACTTTCACCTATCTGATTAACTCGCAGGGTTGCTAGTGTGTCAAAGTCACATAACTTTACTACTTCTTCGGGAATGCCACCAATGTCTTCAGCTCTGGTAAATGGAACTCCAAGGAATTCTGCAAGCTTTCTAACAACTAACACTGGATTGGACTTTATATCTTCGTACTTTAAGAACATGATCTTCTTTGGTCTCTTCATGCTCGCCTTCCAATATTCAAGGACGTGGTTCCAAAATGGACCATAAGGAGAGAATCCCTCACAGAACATATCAAAATGTTTACCCAGGTCTAGGTTGTAATCTTTGACTATCTTATTTTCAAAGTGCCACATTGATATAAATGTATCTTTTGGCTCTCTACAAAGATACACAATGCGACAACGTTGAGGCTTTGTCTCTATAGGAATAAGAGAGAGTGGCATGTGTGTGCTAAGAAGCCTAGGAGAAGGAAGAGATTGTAGATAGTTATAATCATCATCTTTTTTACGGATCTCAATAAATGGCACGACATGTTGAGAGTGACGAGTGAGGAGAGGGTGGTCATTGAAACTATAATGTGATCGGTTTACGATAGTAAAGGAAAGTGCCTTTAGCCAGGTTGTTCCGCATTTGAGATGCGTGGCGAGAATAATATCATCACTACGAGGCTTGTAAGTGTCATGTATAACTAAGATTTTCTCTAGAAGATTAGGCCTATACCAGTAATCTTTGTATAAGATAAGTGGCTGAGACCAACCTTCTCTTATTGGTAGGTTGGATAGTAAGTCTTGAAAGCTTTCTGATGAACCATGCTCAAGCGGGCTCTTGGCTGAACTCTCCTCTCTCTCAAGTGGAACATGTGCCATGACTGCCATGATCAAGCACTCACCGAGATATATAGCACTTTTGGCCACTATTTGCTGCAAAGCTCGTGGTCTCTGTAGCTAAGAACCCCATTTTTTTGCAATTGTTTTTGTGTGATAATATATGCTATATTTGGATTTTGCAGAGGTTGGGTATAGAGACAGGACATTTTACCTATTCATGTATTTGTCTTTTCTCCTAACACAGTACGGAATAATCATTGTAGGACAACATGAAATTCACATTTTGTTTTAAAATATTAATTGCTTAGTCCGACGTCGTAAGAAGAAACAAATTAGATAGACCAATCATCGTCTCTGTATATGATGGCTCAGCTAATCGTGTCGGTTGTTCAGTCACGAGTGTACAATGCATGTGAACGAAAAAGATTCGTTTGGCGATATGCTTTTTAAATCGGTTTCATTATTTCTATTACCTTTGCTGAAGTAATCGTCCTACAACTTTTTTTAATAAAAAAGTTTTCAATATATATTTTTCGGTCATTGGACATAGAGAAAGGATCACCATGTGAGAATTATGTTGTGATACGTTTTTTGGACACTAACAATTTACGATGTCAATGTATGCAACAGGGTGCTATTTACTCCCTCTATACTCTAAAATATAGACTGAATCTGAGCGTACCATGAAAAAAAAATCAGTAGTGAGTGAAAAGGCTAAAGTGTTTTTTAATAAAAAATAATATTGATAAATAAATAAGTAATAGTATTCAATGAATAAAACTACTCGATGCGTGCATTGAAGTAGATAAGAGTGTGCCAATTAATTTATTTTAGGATTGAACTCTAAAAATTGACTTATTCTAATACTGATAGAGTAGAATTTTCAAGAGAATAGAGAAAGGTAGTGTCGATTGATTACTAGAAAATATATACAAGTTCACATACTGTTTATATATTTAAATTATCAATTCCAGAAATCTTTTGCATATAACTAAACAAATAACCTAATACATGAGTTGTCTATATTGCATATCAATATAATATTAGAAAATATATATATGACTAGAAGCAGGCTAAACTATTTGTTACTCCTTCCACTTCAGGATATATTTTCTTTTGGTCATGATCAAATTTTAAATTTTTCTTAGGTTTGCTGTCCATGCACTTGATTGGCTAGAAATGTTTGGACTCGTGTGATTCCTATAAAAGCTTATATTTATATTTAGGGAGAAAGCGAGTATGTCTTACTTCCTCCCTTAACTACTATAAGCACTTATGGCACTTCAAATGTATACCAAATTATAAGCACTTTAACACTAGTTTTAAGAACTATATGTACTATTTAAAGATCATCCCAACTTCCTCGACTATCATACCCTCGGGTCCATTTCGTCTTTGCATTCGTAATGTCCTGGTTTTCACGTCATTAAAAATGATTTTAATAAAAAATCTAATTATAAAAGTTTGATTTTTTGTGTGTGACTTAAGGAGGTGAGTGTCGAAGATTTCAATTAAATCCCTTCTTGACAGCCAAAAATACCCAATCTCCCAATCAAAAATTCCTATCCAAGTTTAAAATATCAGAATTAAAATTTTGTAATTTGAATTATCCTCTAAAATCCTACTAAAAATTCCTCCCAGTTCCAAAGGTACATCAAATCCTCTTATCCCATAATTCAAACATCCATCAAAACCCTTTCTTAGTCCCATATCCAATTTTAAATTTGGAATTTAAATCCTCCTTTAAATTCCCTCTCTATTCTCTTACTTAAATATATTAAAAATTCAAACCTATTCCAAAAATATTCAAAACCATAACCAAAAGCTTCTTTGCTGAAATCTCAGATTTTGGGTGAGCTCAAAAATCAATACTTGACTTCAAATATTCTTAAAAATTTTCTCTAAAAAATCCAGAAATTATCAAAAGCGACTATTTCCTTGTCCCGTCCTTCTCATCCCAGCTCTCTCTGCCCTCCTTTTCTCTCTCCTCACTGACCTAACCTCCTTTTCTCTTTTCACGCTAGTCTAGCTCCTCCTTCCCTCTTCCAGCCAGTGTGGCTCAAAACCCCTCAGCCTCTTTCTCTCTCTCACGCATAGCCATACCGCCCACAGTCTAGCCAGACCTCACCTCCACACGAGTATGCCTGACACCAACAGTGTGAAGGCCCACGCTTAATCTCTCTCAACTGCCTACTCATCGGTCACTCCCTTGCCACATTCCCATCCGCCTCAAAAGCACGAGTGAGGATGGCCAAGATTATCAACACGTGGGACTCACATGTTAGACTCATCTTCCTCATCTCACCCGTCTCCCATTTCTCACTCTCCCCTTTTGATCCCTCTCATCTTATCCCCAGCAAGCCACCCACGCCCATATCTCCTTGCCCCCAGCTACGCAAGCATGTGTGGCTCCCTCTATCAAACCAGTGGGCTGTCTGGCTAGCCTAGTCTCAATTTATCACCGACAATACTCTCAAGGTATCAAGCAACACCTATACATGAATAACTTAAAAAATTATATTTGAGCATAAGTTTTTATATAACTTGACTCACATTAACATATAATAAAATATCTCACTTTTAAAAAACATCTAGAAGTTATAAACATCATGTAAATAGCATAAAATAAGAAATCAACCCACTGACTCTCTTTAGAATTTCGTCGTTCTGACTGTTAGACTTTTCGGTTTGGCCACTCTCATGTCTACAGTCAGACCAAAACTATTTACTGATTGGACCAACAACTATTCATAGTTGACCAACACCGTTCATAATTGACCAACACTATTTATTATTAATTCTACAAATTCAATTCAAACACAATATTTTCACTTTAATCTCAACAAAACATATCATGCCAATTATTCATCACATAATTTAAATCATCACTGTGATTTCACAATTATTACAGAAACACCCAACAAAAACAGCTCCTATCACCGATCTAGGAACAAAAGCAAAAAGCCCAAGCATCTCACAGTTCATCAGGAAGAATTGTTATTAATTATGACACGTAGAAGAATAGAGCAAGGAATATATGGCACCAACAACACCCCAAGGCACACTCACGAATTGAACATACCGTCCAATCCGAACGAACTTAATGCATCCAACCCATACATTTTGTGTTTTTAAAATTTTAAGCATCCTCTCTTGCCATATTTCTAACAGAAAACTTGAGGCAATTTGTGTCCATCCATCCTCAGGTTTTATTGTTTCTGTTGAATCAGAATAAAAAAAATCAAACTTTTCAGGACGTGAACGATTAAAAAAATAATAAATTAAATCTTTTAACGAAAATAAAATATATCTGGACTAACCTGATCACCCTCTTGTCAATGGCACAACTATTAAGAACAAAAGAAAATTATTTAACAAAAATTCATAAAGATTAATATAATGTTTATAAAGTATATGTTAAGCATTAAATCTTAAAACTAAAAAGCTACTCTCATAGTACTTCAACCCCTCTTATATTTATAACGACCACCGTGATTGACGGCATGCTACAGTACATTGGGTACTATAGCGGTACCTTTTCTCCTCTAATTTTTCTTCTCATTTTCATCTACAACAACATCACCACTAGTAGGGTGTGGTCTGCTTTCACCGAGCTCGACACCAGCATCATTGGAACGATTAAGGATGGCTCCGTGATGGACATTCGTGGGTGTGGTGTCATGGTGTTCCAATGTAAAAACAGAGAGCACTACTCACCGGAGGTGGCATACTACGATACCCAAGTTCTGCAACAATATTGTGTGTCAGCCGTTTTGATGTGTACATCTACGACATTTACATATGACATGGTGTAATGGCATTGCACGATCCAGACAAGCTCTTGCTCAACAAGGTAAAATGGTTGCCAAACCATCTTTACATCCTGAAATTGAACATAAAGAGGCCCATCTACTTGACAGTGTCAAGAATAGAGGTGGCATGGCACTGGCACGCACGCTAGAAGCATCTAAACTTTACAACATTGCAGCAATTGGCAGGAGAGATGGCTCATGGACTCCTGTCATTCGATCAAAGTTGATCAGCTCTGCAATGGGTGTCTCATGGCCAAACAGAGAAGCTCACCATCCCGGAGGTGGTGAATTTCAGGGTACAGATGGTGCTCAAGCTAGTTCACAACAACCTATGTGGTTTGTTTGAACCAGTGATGCTGGGTGCAGGAGGTGCTTCCTGTTGCATGTCAACAACATGACAGGCATATGTGGATCAAGCATTTCCAGGCTAGTGTAGAAAGTTGATGGTGTGTTGTCCAAGAATCAAGGTGGTGAATTCACCTTGATGGAGTTCATGGAGTATTGTGCTGATTGGGGGATCGAATGGCAGCTCACTGCTCCCTATTTTCCACAGCTGAACAGCATCGTTGAGCGCTGAAATCAATCTATGGTGGCCATGGTAAAATCCATGATGAAGGTATCAGGCTTGCTGGCATAGTTTTAGGGAGAGGCAGGGCTGGCAGTGGTGTATGTGCTAAATTGGTCACAAATGAAAAACCTCAACAACATGATGCGTTACAAGGCATGGAATGGCCAACCACCCTCAGTCGAACAGCTTCGTGTGTTTGGTTGTGTGGACTATGTCAAGACGGTCAGGACTAATCTCATGAAGCTTGATGACCGTGGAACCATGATTGTCTTCATCAGCTATGAGGCAAGGTCAAAGGCCAATTGCTTGTATGACCCCATGGTGCGGCACATTTGTTTGGTGCGTAACATTGTTGAAGCATCTAGGCCCCATTGTTAATTTTTGTGATTAATGATAAACACTATTTGTGGACTAGCTGCTTTGTTTGGGAGATATCAAATGACTTGGGTTCACATAGTGTGCATGCCAAGGAGGATTACCAATGATTAAAATTGATGGTGCAAAGAGAAGTGATGAAGATAAATAAATCTAATTTGTTTTGATGATCGAGATCTTAGGCAGTCTAGTTTGCTAGTTTATTTTTCTAGCTTCATCATACTATCAAGAGGGTAGTAATCTTGCAATGAGATGACCATAGGCCACATTAGGACATATGCATGACGATGCACTTTTACTTGGCTTTCATCATTGTTGTTCTGTGTGCTAGAGGTCATACTAGAAGTTGGTCCAAGCCTTGGTCAAACTGGGATTCCAGGCCAGTCAAACTGGGTGCAACCAGAGTTGCATTGCCTTAGCCCCACAACCACTTGGTTGGATGGAGCCTCTAGGCCGATTGGACTAGGTGCGTCCAGAGGCACCCGCCTATGGTTGCGAAGGTGCCAGTCAAACCACACCTATAATGACAGTTAGATCATTAGCACATTAATTGCTCACCAACAACTCCTTTTTGAACCGTTGCCCAAATAACTTGTCAAACCGGCCCCTCTATGGCAGTCGGCTGACAGTGTCCTGAGTTAAGGAATTTTGCCCCTAACGACTAGTTTTTATGGGTGGGGCTACAAATACCCCCTAACTACAAGGGAGCTCTCTTAGCACTCCATTCAATTCACTAGAGCCTTTGCATTCACTCTCACACTACTTGAGCGCATCCTCTCTATTTGTGGGTGTTTGAGAGTAGATTCAACCCAAATAAGTGTATTGTATCTTTACTAGAGCTAGTGTCAATTGTTACTTTTAGAGTTGAGGTTGCTGTCTTCTAGATAGCTTGGAGGAGTTGTAACCTAGTGATCCCTCTGTAAAAGCTTGTGGAGGAGAACCAAGGTGACTTTTGAATGATTTAGAGTTCACCACCTTCAAAGTGGCGAAAGAACTACCTATAGTGATTAAGGCTTGGATAGACCACTTTAGGACCATTTGCCACCTTGCTCATCCCTTGATAAAGGGTTCGGAGACTCAGTGGTTTGAGTGGTGAAGTTAGCCTCACCTAAACGATGAGTAGGAAGCCAGCAAACTTCCAAACATTAGGTAAAATTTTGATTGTCTCTTGTCCATTTACTTATTGCAATTTACTTGTGTAATTTACATTTGTAGACAAAACTTGAGCCTATATCACTCGAGGATAGCAAAACATAATAAATTAGTTAGTGTGAACTCCAAAATCAATCCAAGCAACTTAGGATAGTTTGATTAGGTGATATTTAATTTTATATTGTCTATTACCCCCACTAGTTGACATCTCGATTCTATAGTTGTCCTGATGAGGCAGCATTCTAGGATTGGAGCAACCAAGATGGGGAAGGTAGGGCTAGAGATGACTTCACTGTGCAGTGTCACGCCACTAGCTAAGGGTGATGCTGTTGACACGCCAGGAGATCAGTCCAAGTAGAGAGGGGTGCTGAGAGGGAGCATGAGTTCACCGATGGAGGTCCGATGCGATGCACCTGCACACGTGAAGACCTGAGAGATTTGGTTAGCTCTAGAGCAAGTCCTTAACTTTGAGGATCGCAAGCGTGCTAGTCAATTTTACTCTGTAATTGATAAGAAGAGCGAGAGGATTAAGTCGACTAGCCAATCGACCAATGCATACTTCTGCTATCGGTTGGTTGTCGATAGTGGTTTTAGCACTTATACATTGGCTGGGAAAACCAATAAAGGCATAGGCAAGAAGTGGGGAATAAAATAAAGGACACATTAGTTATAGAGCCTGGCGCTCCAAATAAAATACACAATAAGCAGTAGAGAGTGAAGCTCGGTTTTCTAAAGAGATGAGACCTAGCGATCACCATGACTGTATCGTTAGCCTTGATAGATTGGTCTGAACCAAAATAGAATAAGGCTGATGCTAACAACACCAAAATGGTAAAAGCTAGATTGGATGTGTCGATCGAAAGAATGAGTAAACCCACCGGGTGCTAAGTCCAATGCAGGCATATAAATAAACTAATCGGTTAGCTGAGCCGATGGAAGGAATAAAACCCGCTAGATCTCGATACCAGCCCTATTAGACATAGTCTTGACATATCAGACCTAACTGAGACAGTATAAGGTCGGATCTAACAGAATCAAATCGATTGCTAGTGAATTAATCGTGGGCAATATATGTATATCGGTTGAAAAGTCGATATGTTAGGCATGAAGCTTAGTGTAAGGATAACTCGTTGGCTCGCTACTCTGATGAAACATCGCGTAGAGACCTGCTAACTTATGACTCAATTTACTATCAGCAGTCTAAAAGGTTATACCTAACCGATACAGCATGGGACTGATGACAATAAAAGAAGCTTGATAAACCAATAGATCCCACGCAAACATAATGTGATATATCTGATCGGACTAAGAGGTCAGAACTAACCGATACAATCTTAGACAGAGTAGACACATTAGGATAATGGCGGGACTTACCCCTTTGTCGGAGATCAAATCTAACCGATGAAGTCCCACGTCGTGAGCTAGAACCCGCTGGAAAAAACCTTAACAAACTAGGGTGGCAATTCACCGAAATTGTATTAATTTATGTGGATAATTTACGAGCCTCGAAGGAGTCTATATTTATGCCCTGGGATTATACGAGTATGATAAGGTTACAAACAATCTCCGGATGTTACTTCCTAAATAGAAAATGAAATTCTCTCTGAGAAGTTAACAAAAATTAGTTACTCCTGTCTAATTATAAGAGATATCTTATAGATACAAAACCACCCTACCATGGCTTTCGAGATTCATTCCTTGATTTGGTCTTATCTGGATAATCCTCCACCTACCAATTGAACTGAATCCGTCTTCTGCCCGATTAGCTCTTTCCATCCAACAGTTGGCATTTTTCCATATGCTGATCGGCTCTCCATTTATAACCAAATTTGTTTGTGGGCTTACCAAATTTTAGCATTAACAGTTGCCCTTGGCTCGATGGAATAAGATGATGGCATGGCGCAAGAAGTCTCACTTTCAAGTGTTCCGGCTACCTCCATGAAGGCGTCTCCAATGACATCACAACAACAAGCTTGCCTACATCCAGTGCTGCACCTAGGGTGGAATTCTGCTCTCCCCCAATTGATGCTAGCCCCAATACTAATGAAGCACTAGGAAAGTACTAAACGGTGGCAAACATGCATACCACAACAACACCCATTGTCGACTTCAATTATGACGATGAGTGCCTGATTGCAATGGACAATGTAGCTAGCTTTCTTGAAGTAGAGGAGGGCTATTGGAAGAAGACAATGGTTGATGAAATGAACTCCATTGAAGGTAACTTGACTTGGTCCCTATGTGACTTGCCATCTAAGAAGAGAGCAATTGGGTTGAAATGGGTGTTTAAGGTTAGATGAGATCCTAGTGGTGTTGTTGTGAAATACAAGGCAAGATTAGTGGCTAAAGGTTATGTTCAAAAAGCATGGTGTAGATTTTGATAAAGTATATGCACCAGTGGCAAGGATGGATACTGTAAGGCTCTTGGTTGTAATGGTTGCACAAGCTTGTTGGGAGATCCACCATATGTTGTATAGCCTGTAGGGTTTGTGATTGAACCAAATGAGGGGATAAGGTGCTGAAGCTAAAAAAGGCTCTTTATGCGCTAAGACAAGCACCACGTGCATGGTATGCTAAGCTTGATTATAGCCATATAAGTCCTAACGGAAGCAACACTGAGAGTGTAGTGCATATTCAAGGTGAAGGTGATTCGAGACTTGTGATTGGTGTATATGTGGATGATCTTATTATCATAGGAGTTGAAGTCGTTGAGATTGTCAATTTCATGCAGTAGATGCCAGAGATATTTAATCTTGTTGTCATATTATCTTGGCATGGAAGTGAAGCAAGGTAGTGATGGGATCACTATGTGTCAGTCTGCATATGCAATCAAAATTTTGCAAAAGGTTCAAATGGAGGATTGTAGTCCCTGCTAGGTACCTATGGAAGCAAGGCTCAAACTATGGGAGGAAGGAGCTAGTGAAATTGTGATGCAACCCAATTCAGAAGCGTATTTGGGAGTTTGAGGTACTTTATAAATACAAGGCCTAATCTGTCCTACTTAGTGGGCTCTGTGAATGGGTTTATGGAGAGACAAACCACTGAGCATTGGGTGGCAGTGAAGCACATATGGTATGTTTGGTTGCTCACATCCCCATAGCCTAGCTCATCTCTCTCATTCTGGCTAAGTTTGGCCTAGCTAAAAGATAAACATAAAGTTGTTTGGTTGTTTGCATTGCATTAGCCTAGCTAACACAAGACTATGTTAGGTTGATTGCATAAGAGATATGGTTTGGAAGAGATATTGTTTCATTGGTTGTATGGACTTTAAGTGTAGTTACCTCTTCATTTGATAGGGTGAGGTTAACTTTATAATATTATAATGATATTAATAGGCATATGATTTAATCAAATTAATGTATTTCTATCACATACACATGGTAACATTAATGGCCAAAATCATTGTAGCATCAATGATTCTATATATATAAAAATGCGACCATTTTTGTTGGCACATGGGGTGTTGAATTCCCAAATATCTAGAGCTTACACTGTACTAGTCCCATGATTAGTAATTAGTACATGAATCTAAATAGATAAGGTGATTCTCATAACATAACTATGCAATAGTCTTACATCTTACCAATCAAATAAAATAATTTAAAATGCAACAGAAATAAGATATAAGATACATAAGTTCTTTGGTGTGCCCATCTACCAAACCAAACTGGCAACCGACTAGGAATCACCCTAGAAAGAACTATCTTGGAAAATTCAGAAACTCGGTGCAAGGTAATCGTCGTTAGCCATCTCATCATTTACAGTTAAGTCTAAAAGAAACAGAAATGAATGGGTCAATACACAAGGTATTCATAAGCCCTATCCAAGCAGATGGAAACCTAGTATTATTGAAGGCTTTGATCAAAGGGGGCTTTATTCAAGGACTCATTTTCAGCATAAAATAGATTTTGGTTCGTGCTAGTAAATAATTATAAATTGCAATGGAATTCATAAAACAATAAGTAATCAACAATAGTAGTAGTAGAATAATCATAGTATCAATTATGTGCCCTCCTTGGCAACAAGTTACCATTTTATTTTCAACCCACACTCGGCAAAGTCATCATCATTTTCACACCCTACCAATTTTCACAAATCATTTAGCAAAATCAATAACGATATCCTTGCATCATTTCACCAAGTTACTCATAACCATAAGAATGACTAATCAATTAGTTTAGACTATACAGTGTTTGTGTAGTTTTACCTACATGATAGGAACGCTTCTTCACGCCGGATCCCGCACACCCGACGCGAACACGCCGATGCCTAGGAGGTCTGCTTAGCTCCAGTGAAGGTCAGTCGGCTTCTCTCCATGGCTCTAGTTGCGCGCGCCAGGGGCCGTGGGTTTCTCTTGGCTCTAGCACGACGGTGTGAGTGCGGGCGTGCCAGTCAATTTGACCCTACAATTGACAAGGAGATGAGACGAATGGGTTAGTCAGACGATGGGCTAATATAAGCCCTCGCTATCGGCTGGCTACTGATAGGATTGAGTTAGTCATCGGTCACGTTTGGATAGCTCCTGCTATCGGCTGATCGCCGATAGGAATCAGGACACTCTTCCATTGGCTGAGGAGCCGATGAAGGCGTAGCGGATGTCGACGAAGGATATGATGACTCTGGGTGTAGTGAAAGAGAGATCCTGATCTATCGGCCACAGAGTCGATGGAGGCATAGGAGTGTATTTAGAGAATAACAAAGCATGTGGGATCCCTCCTGGTAGTCGGCGGAAACTGTAGTGGTCGTTCATCGGCTGAAATGCCGATGAAGAAATATGAGAACTGGCAAGGAATAGTATAAAAGGCACGGGCTGCAAAGCCGATACCGCTCCGGATATGGCACCATGAGACCCGTCGCTTGCCGTGACGCCGCCACTAGCGTCGAATCTCGAAGATCGGATCTAACCGAGACAATACGAGGCCGAGGCCAACGGCAACGGGATGGTGGACGCCAGATCAGATGTGCTAAAGTAAGGGCGAAGCGAACCAATTAGCTAGCTAAGCCAATGAGTGGACATCTCTCTGAAGACAGGCGCACATTGGCTAGAAGGCCGATGTGCTTGGTGTGGCGCTCAAGGAGAGTCTCTAAAGACCGGTGCGTATTGGTCGAAGAGCCGATACGCTGGGCGTGATGCTCAACGTATAAATAACTCATCAGCTAACACTCCGATGAAACACCGTACAGAGACCTATAGGCCTAAAGCTCATTCTACCGTCGGCAGCCTCATAGGTCGAACCTAACCAATGTAGCACGAGACCGACGACGGCGGAGAAAGCTTGATAGTCCGATAGATCCTGCACGGATGTGATGTGATACATCCGATCAGCCTAAGAGATCAAACCTAACCGATGCAGCCTTAGACAGAGTGAGACATATCGAGATAATGGCGGGACTTACCTCTTCATCGGATATCAAACTTAATCGATACAACCCCGCGTCTAGAGCTAAAACCCGTCGGTAAAAACCTAGATAGACTAGGGTGGCGATGCATTGAAGTTGTATTGATCGAAGGATGTTCTTTACATGTTTCTAGGGGGTCTATATATATACCCTGGGTTTACAAAGTCCGACACGTTTATAACAACCATCGGGCATTATTTCCTAACAAAGATAAATGAAAATATCTCTAACGAAGTTAACTAAACTAACTAAATCTTTCTATCCATATAAGATACGATTTAGATAGATAGAATACCCTGCCATGAATCCCACGGCTCCTACTCAAACTCAGTCTCATTTGGATAACCTTCTAATCTTAGACCAAATATTTTCCTGCTTCGTTCGATCGGCTTCCTCCCTGTAGCAACCGGACTCTGATTTACTTAAGCCGATCTTTTTTCTAATCTTTTCGTAGACTTTTCAAATTTTGGTGTTAACAACGCCCTAGTTTGTTATGTGCTAGCAAAGCACCACGACACTCGACATATTGAATGTAATTTAGAGGTTATAACAAAACCATTATATTGCTTAATACCTAACCTTGCTTGAGCACAGAGAAGTGCAAATCCCACTAGTCTCGCCTCCTAGTGTGGTCAAGGTAGTGTGATTCTAAGACCATGGGCAAAACAGTCAATCATCCCCCATAAGACCACTATTATATTTTATATGCTTAGATGCCCCAATCATGAGAGAATCATACCACCCCTCATTGCCCCTTGGATAGCTTCTATGAACAATTGCTCAAGCATTGCCTCCACAGACAACCCATCCCGTACTGTTCCTACAACAGCGGCCTCTGAATGCAAGGCTATTCATCAAGCAACTTAATAAGTTGAAATCATTTCATAACTAACACACATGGTTACATGGTATTTTTCGTTGGTGACACATAGTTCGCTTCTTAATCGACTCGGGCGAACGCTCTCCATATTAGCGTGCAACTATGACCATATGCGCATCACTTGCCATACAATATTTTTCAAATGTCCTAATTTTTAAATGTCATGTCACTTGTGACCATCGTAAATTTTCTAAGCATGACTAGGCAATAGCAATAATTATGTGCTTGAATATACCCATTTTTGGTTTTTGGACAATATCACTACCTATCCTAGGTAAGGATAGACAATAATTCAAGGATGGAAATACAACAAGTATTACCATATCCCAATTTTACAAACATTGCATGCAATTTATAAACAACATAGGATTTGCAAAAAAAATATAGAATTCAACATGATGAAAGGGAGATTTATTAGGACTTGCGTTGATAAGGTAATTCCGGTCCTGCACACTCTCATCAACAACAATTATAGATTCGTTCTCTATTAAATTTAAACGTATATACAAATGAACATCCAAATAAAACTCCAAAATAAAATATGCTACAAAAATGCATGAACATGTCACGTGGATGATTTTAGATAAATTTTGGTAAAAGAATTTCTACAAGTACGTAAAAGTTATTGACAGTATAAGTATTTCTATGTTTTCGAAGTATTTTAGTGAGGTAGTTTTGTCATAATCTTGTTCACAGTTAAAAAAAGCTCATATTTTGATGAGTTTAACAAAATTTGGTTCACCTTAATTGGAGTTAAAATGAATTTTCTATGTTTTCTAAAATTTTAGCATTTTATAGCACAGAAATAATCCATAGAAATCATTTTCTGGGTTTTCAGAACGTTTCTGCATTCTCGAATTACGTTTTCCAGTTGAGAATACGTAGTTCGTTGTATTGGCCGAAGGTATAAGCCTTGTGTATGTTTTCTAGTTGGGAAATCGTAAATCTGACATAAATGAAAGCGCATTTTCGTTTTTAACCATTTAAACCTAATGGGGCTCACATGTCATATGTAACACATTTTTGCAGATAGGCCAACTAATTTCATCTCGGCTCGTCTTCTTCTCCAGCCAGGGGAGAGGTGAGGGACGGCTCTGGCCGAGCTCGTCGGTGGCGAGCGACCCTGCGGACGGCTCGGGCAAGGACAGGGGAGAGTGAGGGAGGTCTCGGCGACCATCTTGGGCATACGTGGTGAGGCGCGTGGCTCCCAGAGTAGGTGGCGGCGGTGGTCAACCCACGATGGGCGGTGGAGCGATTCACGGCTGGGAGAAGTCCTAGGGATTATGGAGAGTCTTACCCCGGGGTTGTCTCAGGTGGAGGAGGTACGGGGCGACGCGGCTACGGAAGACCGATCTGGCCGACGATGGCGGTGGCGATCCGATGAGAAAACCCTAAGATCGGTGGAGGGGATAGGTTTAGAGAGTCTCCAGGGACTCAGTACTCACTGTAGAGGCGGATTGATCCGGCGCAGTGTCGGTGGATCTGTTTCGGCCGACTCAGGGGAGCGGCAGCAGTGCGGCTGCTCCCAGCGGAGAAGAGGGGTCAGGGCTTAGTTTTTGGCTAGGGAAAGGAGAGGTGGTTTGGGGGAGATGTCTGGTGAGCTGGGGTGCGGATTCATAGGGCGAGAGGGAGGGCGTTGGGAGCTCAGGTGGCGGCCGTCGTGACGCGTTCGTCGTATCGCGAGCGGGCGCGGCCGGCGGGGAAGACGGGCAACACGCGGTAGGGGAAGGGCTGCTGCTGCTGCAGCAGCTTTGCAGGGCGGAGGCAGAGAGGGGGAAGGCAGGGTTGGTCGGACGGCGTCAATGGCTCGTCGCGTTGCGTCGGCAAGGGCAAAGGGCCAGCATCCGGGACTGACCGCGTACGCGGTGGGGTTGGCTTTTTCAGACGTGCAGGCGTCGGGCAGAGCAGAGGTCAGGGAGGCAGAGCAGGAGCGGCGCGGTCAGCGGGCGTCGCAAGCCTGGCTTGCAGGGTCATGCGGCACGGCGGCTTGGCGCATTCCTGTGTTTGCCGTGGCGCGTCTGGCTCGGGCTGGCATGGTCACAGGGCGCAGGTGGCAGCCAGGGTGGTCACTTCCCGCGGTGTCGCGGCGCTCCTGGTGCGAGGCGCGCGCGCTGGCGAGTGGCGTGCGGCATGGGGTGGGATCCAGCGAGAGAGATAGAGAGAGGGTTTTCGGTAAATTATTTTGGAGAGTTTTTTTTAATATATTATAGTTTAGTAGTTGTAGTTATAATATGTGTTAGGATAAAGTTAGAGTCAAATTTTATCATATGCTGTTTAGAGAGACAGATTTATTAAAATGATATAATACTTAACATACACGAGGTATCGATTCATCGGGGAATTGGCCGGTGGAGAGTTGAGAGTTATGGATATTAACTATGTCAAATTAAATATCACTGTCTCGAGAATTAGACTATGGCCAAAACTTATTAATAAATACTATGTCTTGATATTATCATCGAATTTGAATATTCTATCATGTGTTTTTATGTTTGGCTACCGATGGTAATTTTGGAATCGGTTTCTAACAAAATGCTCTTGATTTTCTCCAAACTTTATTGGATCTTGATGCGGTTAGAAATTTTCATTTGGTGAATTTTTTAGGTTTTTATCATATATGGTTTTTCTATGAAAATTCATGGAATTTCACCTTTATTGTGTTTAAATAAATTTTGACTAGTTTTGACCAAATTATTTGGGCATTGAAATTATGAGATTTATTTATCACATTTTGACATAAGGTTAATTAAAGTATTTTATATATTTCATAATTTTTCCAAATTTTTTTATTAAATCTTAATTTGTTGATTTTATTTTTCTATATTAAATTAACGCATGGAAATGCAATATGAGATGCAAGGAATTCTATAAACAACAAAAATAAAATTCACAACACAGGGTATTGGTTAAAATATTTATTTCATTAATTTCCAATGGTTTTAACAAATTGGTGGAAAAGATAGAAGAGAAAAGAAACGAAAAAGAAGAGAAGAGAGTGTAGCTGTGTCGCCTCATCAACGACGATGGGCCAGACCACTGCTCCTCGCCGCTGCTCCTCGTTGTCGGACCAGCCAAATCCGACGGCTACAAGCTTAAGACCACTAGTGTTGACAACATGAATTCATGGCCACCGAATCCCACAGTCTAGCGACTAATAGAGAGGATGCTGCTGTGATGAGCGTTATCGGTAGCGCTAGAGGCGACGTGAGAAAGGAGGGACATTGGAGGTATCAGCAAGATAGGATCGATGGTAGGGGCTATGGCAGTAGCTGCCCAATGGCAGTGGGCTCCAAATAGCTAGATCGACGGTGGGGAGAAGACTAGATCTGGCTAGTGCGAGTGGCAACAGTAACGACAACAGTAGTCTTGCAATGATAGAGAGGCGACGATAACAATGATAACCGTGCAATGACAGATAGGTGACGATGATAATGGAAGGAGCCAAACGAGCCAATGAGAATGAGGGAGGTGATAGTTGTGCGACCCCATCTTGCCTCCTGCACCCACGCATCCCCACGTTGCATGCACTCGTCCGTGTGCTTGCATGTTTTGAACCCTGACGAGCAGTGAAGCTTGATTTGAGCATTTCTCTTGAGCTTGACTGGGAAGATGATTTTGCATGCGCAGAGCCAGGCCTAGAGGCTGTGTTGGCAACCAAACATCTGCCGATCGCACACGCCCATAGTTTGTTACATTTCAGGGACTCTGAACTTTGGGTTAAAATTTAGAAGTGGACAAGTTCAGAGCCTTAGATTGTTGGCTATCGTGATAGTGACATGGCCAAGTATATTGATGATTGGAAGAGCACAAGTGAGGTACTATTCAAATTTGAGGAGAATTTGATAACTTAGCAAACCGAGAAATAAAAGGTAGTGACTCTCATAGTAGTAGCAACTGCAGCATATTAAGTGTTTGGCTATCAAGATTGATTGGGGAGTTGCAAGAAAGAGAGACTGGTTGTGCTATCCTAAAAGTTGATAATAAATATGCAATTAATCTCTATACTCTATGATCGAAATAGGCATATTGACACTAAATTTTATTTAATTTGAGAACGTGTTGAGCAAAGAAAGATGGAGGAGAGTACGTATGCTCTAAAGATCAACTTATAGATGTTCTGACCAAGCCCCTCAGCAAAATCAGGTTTCATTAGTTGAGAAGATTGGGATGGTTCAGATTTAATGCTTTCAATGCTTCAAGATTAGGGAGTTGTTCGTGCCAAGATTCCTCACGTGCCCTGGCGTGAACACGCCGAACGCCTGAAAGATCTGTTTAGCTCCAGTGCAGGCCTATCGGCTTTTCTCCATGGCTCGAGGTACGCGCGTCGGGGGCCGTGGGGGTTCGATCGGCTTCAGCGCGACGATATGGCTGAGGGTGTGCTAATCAATTTGACCTTGCAATTAACAAGAAAGTGAGACGAGCAGGTCCGTCAGACGGTGGACCGATACAAGCACTCGCTATCGGCTGGCTGCCGATAGGATCGGGATGGCCATCGGTCGCGCCCAGAAAGCCCTTCGCTATCGGCTATTTGCCGATAGAAATCGGGAAGCTCTTCGATCGGCTGGGGAGCCAATATGGACAGGTGTCGATGAGAGATTGACCACAGAGCCGATGAAGGAACCGGGGTATACTCAGAGGATAGCAAAGCGCATAGGATCCTTCCGGATAGCCAATAGAAGCCATAACAGTCATTCATCGGCTGGAAAAACCGATAAAAGGCACATGCAGGCTAGCAAAAAATAGTATGAAAAGGCACGAGCTGCTAAGTCGATGCCGCTCTGGTTATGACAGCACGAGAACTGTCGCCCGCCATGACAGTGCCATTAACACCGAATCTCAATGATTAGATCTAATCGAGACAGTACGAGGCCGAGGCCAACAGCGATGATACGGAGGACGTCGGATCGGCTGTGCTAAAGGAAAGATAGGAACAAACCTATTAGCTAGCTGAACCGATGAGGGGACACCTCTCTAAAGGCAGGTGCGTATCAGCTGGGAGACCGATGCGCTTAGCATTACGCATCAAGGGACACCTCTAAAGCCTGATGTGTATCGACCGAGGGGCCGATGCGCTTGGGCGTGAAGCAAAGAGCATGGATAACTCATCGGCTAACACTTCGATGATACGCCATGCAGAAAACTATAAGCTTGAAGCTCGATCTACCATTGGCAGCCCGTAGGTCGAACCTAACCGATGCAGCACGAAATTGACGATGGCAGAAGGAGCTTAATAGGCAGATAGGCCCTGCACGGACGTGATGTGATATGTCTAACCGGCCTAAGAGGTCGAACCTAACCGATATAGCCTTAGACGGAGCAGAACATATCGAGATAGTGGCAGGACTTACCCCTTCGCCGGAGATCGGACCTAACCGATGCAGCCCCGTGTCGAGAGCTAGAACCCGTCGGTAGAAACCTAGATAAAATAGGGTGGCGATGCGCCGAGATTGTATTGATCAAGAGATATATTACATGTCTCCAAAAGGTCTATATTTATATCCTAAATTTACAGAGTCCGACACGTTTACAACCAGCGGACGTTATTTCCTAATAAAAATAAAGGAAAATATCTCTAAAGAAGTTAACTAACTAGCTAAACATTCCTAATTAGATAAGATTATAATTTATAAAGATAAAATACCCTGCCGTGAATTCCACGGCTCCTCCGCAAACTCGATCTTATCTAAATAGTCATCCAATCTGAAACCGAGTCTTCTTTTGCTACAATCCGATCGGCTTCTTTACTGTAGTCATCGGACATCTCTCAGCCAATCGGCTTTAGTACCATCGGGCTATCTAGATTTTGACGTTAACAGGAGTGAATTGTTTGATTTGAATATCTAATCTTGAGATATCTTTTCTTATATGTTTTGATAGCTGCATTGTAGGAGTCGTAGTTGGCTGGGTCAGCATTGGATACTGTCAGCCGTAGTCGTTAGGTTTCTGTTATTCAGTAGATCGTTGTCGTAGCGATCAAGCCGGACCAATAGGTCAAACTAATTGATTGATATATTCTCCCAGGGAAAGGCCTAGACTCCCTGGCATGGCCAGAATTTTGTAACGAGCGCACAGAACTAGAGATGGGTGTGGGTTGGTCTGCAGATACTCCGTGGTACAGAACTAGAGATGGTGTAGGTTGTTCACAGGTAATTTGTGACTTTTAGTTCTACTAAATAAACTACTAATTTAACTATATAAATTAGTTTATTTATTTAACTAGTGCCAGCCATGGATTATCCATATACCGACCTACACCCATCTCTACACACAACATCATGCAACATGACCTTTGTCCGTCTCGTCTCGTCGACCCCTACGGAATCCATAAAGAAAGGGCTTACATAGTGCTCTGGATACTTTTTTTTACAAGGTAATTTTGTGTTACCCAAAAATTACCAGGAAAATAAAAGTCACTGATACATTGACCGTTTGGAAAAAGGATATTAAGAAGCATACTTTAGAAATTAATAAAATTAACAAGAACAATATCTGTGATTTGAGGGATGGGGACTTAAGAATCAACTCATCAAAGAGTGTATATATGGCATTAAAATTGTAGACTAAAACTCAAAATACATCAACCGTGTAGCAGAAATCCAAATCATTCAAACAGTTGAGGCAGCATGAAAGCTCCTGCCACCTGCGTCTTTCATCCATGGGTTCAAGTCACGCGCCTTCCACCAACACGCCGCCTCAGGATGATGCCGCTACCACAATCGACCCTTGCAAGACAGTGGAGACATGGATCAAGGAG
Organism: Oryza coarctata; assembly: GCA_030770085.1. Classification (NCBI taxonomy): domain Eukaryota; kingdom Viridiplantae; phylum Streptophyta; class Magnoliopsida; order Poales; family Poaceae; genus Oryza; species Oryza coarctata. The sequence continues at coordinate 5,047,862 of CM061479.1, forward strand.
AACAAAGAAGCACAGGGTGAGGTGAAGGATTGAGGCTAGGGAGGTAGGGCATGGCGAGCTCGTGGTGACGACAGAGGAACAAGTCAAGGCGAGGGAGGCGAATGGAGCAAGCTTGTTTCAACGGCGACAGCAGCTGGATGAGGGCAGGGAGGATGAGAGGGGTGAGCTCACAAGGACGCGGTATAGAGCGAACTCGCAATGACGGCGTTTGGGACAACCACGTGTAACAACGATAGTGGAGGGAGCAAGGCTGCGACCAGCCAGGTTGAGCCCAAGATTCATCAAAAAAAAAAGTGGCCAGCCTAGGAGTTTTTTTTCTAGGTGAAACGAGACAAACCAGGTGTAAATTTAAATTTAGTAGAGACGACTAGAGATCAGGGAGCCCGAGATTCATCGAAAAAATGTGGTAAGCCTAGGAGTTTTTTTTTTCTGGGTGAAATGAGACAAACCAGGTGTAATTTAGTAGAGAGGACTACGTACAATGACTGAAACATCCGAATACATGGGCTAAAACTTTACAAAATCACAGTGGGCTCGAGGCAAAGGTCACCACGTGGTGTCGTCTCCACATCATCGCCGGCACTACGCTGCTGTCACGCGTTTCTCTCCCAACCCCATCCTTCTATCGTGCGCCATAAACCGTACCCAATATAAAAAAGTAAAGAGAGTACTTAGAAAAATTCAACAGTGTCACACTTCCAACATAACTTTCTAATCTTATCGACGTTGCCTCATCATCCACATAGTCACTATAGAAGCTGCCATCATTGTCATCCCTAGAAAAACCTTGACTTGTATGGTCGGCACGTAGGAAAGTTGTGAGTGGCGCTTAAAGAAGGTACAACAGAATGCAAAGGTATCAAGCCTTGCCCGTCGTGCACGCACATGAACCATCATCCTCCGGCGTAGGGTAACTGCCACGAAGGCACACAACACTAGACGAGTTCACAAGGAAAACCACAGTGATCGCTGCTCCCATAGATCTACTCGTCTAGTACAGCTGTGCCACCAATCTAGGTAAACCAACAATAGGATGAGTATTAATAATCCTGCATGCCAAGTGGGGATTCGGAGCCAGGAAGCAGGTTGGTAAATCCACCGAATGGGTAGAAAAGAATGCATTTAGCACAGATACTTATATATGTAACGGGTCATCTATAATGAGCTAAAGAGAATTTGATGGTCATTAGAGATAGCTAAAGTGGCTAACAGTTGTCACTAATATCCACTTATCTATAACAGCTAAGCCATCATAGATATTACCCCTTATCTTCTTATGATAAGCCGTTATAGATGGAGAGCTGGTACAAATAAGTACTCCTAGTGCAAGTAGATCAATAGCACATCCCCTTCTTTCTTTTATTCGTTCCCTCTTTAGAAAATATTGATACGGGAGAAACCCTAATAATATGTTGTTGTATTATACTGATCTTCATGGAGTATATTACAGGAGATAGAGACTTAGTATAAGACAAGTTAGAGATGATTTAAATCGATTCTATCTTTACTATTCTATTTTATCTCTCTTATCTCTCTAGGATTATATCTTTTATCTCTAGAGTTTATACTCGACTCCATTATTTCTAATTATATGTATAACATGAGTGAAGCGAACGATTACGACTAGTTCATCCACCATCTTTTCTGTTTCACAACTCTGATGAACAGCCCTCCAGTTAGGGTGGTGCATGTGTCCCCTTCTAGTATCATCCTTTGTCTCTCAGAAGTGTTATGGATGATGGAGATGACATAATCATTTTGACTAGAGCTGTTACTGATGATTTGTTGTAGACATAGCCAATCATATAGTAGCAGTGGTCATAGAAGTAGTCGTATAAAGCCAAGACAAAAAAAGCCACCATATTATAAGACACAGCTACAATCGTAGAATTATCGTAGTATACTGTTGGAGTGTTCTTACTTATATCCAAGGATGCCGTTGATGCATATTGAAGATGTCAGACAACGTTATTGACGATCAAGTTATCATTTTTGGTTGGACTCTGTGCGTTGTATAGAAGGTTATCGCAACAGTGATACCAAGTTGATGCGATCATTGGTCGTTGCCGTCGTCAGTAAAGCGTCTTGCAGAAATTTCTGTCAGAGGACGCGAGATCTTCATTCTTGTGAAAAAAGCGGCGGCGACATGTTACCATGTTGGTGAGACCACCGGTCATGTAGTGTCGGTTACGTAGTCGTATAGCTGACGAAGAGGGCTTTCGATCAGTCTCCGGCGTGGCGGAGCGGAGGAAGGCCGTATTGGGCGGGCAGCAGGTGCGGCTTCATCGGGTCTGCTTGATTGATTGATGGTTCTGTCCGTGGGACAAAATATTGCTGCTTCTTCTTGATCTGTCTGTCACCATAGTAAAGAAATTTGCTTGCTGCACGTACGATGGAGACCATCGTGATAAACGCGGTAGTGCGTGCAAGTTAATGGCTATGGATGATGCAATCACGATGTCAGCGGTGATGAGGTGAACGATGCAGTATGCCGTTGATGACGCTGAGCAGCTGCTAACATCTCATTCCGGATAGTTTATCTGTGATAAATCTTAGTGTTTTGTTACAATTAACATTATTTCGATAGACCGTATCTATACTTGTTAAAGGTGAGATTAGAATAGATTCATTACATGTAAGGCCATATCTGTAACGAGCCACCTTATAAAAGACAAGATTGGTTCAGTATATAGATGGACATAGATAAATCCTCATCTGTAATGTTTATCTAGTTTAAACCCATCATATATGAGAGTTTACTCTTAAGTACAACCCGTCAGAGGTGAGGCTTGTCCTGTGACGTGTGTTTACTTCTGTGGCCTATCACAGATGTCTTAATCACACCTCTAATAGTTAGTGTGTTCAACTGATAGAGGTTTGTTATATTCTATATATACCTTCCTAGATGCATTTGTTAGTTAATCTATCTTGTACACTCTATTGAGAAGAAGGAGAAAAAAATATATGCTATCTTGTCTAAAGAGTATTAAAGTTACATCCAAATACTTATCATGGTCAAGTGGGTTTCGATGAACGACCTTAAAATGGTTGGATGAAGTCACACGATTCTTATGTCCTAATTACACACCTTCTTCCTGTTACCATTACCAATATTTTGCCGCTGAAAGTTAGGTAGAAAATATTGTGGTTATGCTCCTTCTTCAACATAATTGGATAGAAGATCATCGACTGAGAGACTAGATAACCTACAAGCAGATGTAGTAAAAATACTATGTCATCTCGAAATGTACTTCTCGCTTACATTCTTCGATATCATGGTACATCTTAGTCCACCTGGTTAAGTAAATAAAAATATGTGGTCCTGCGTTTATGAGGTAGATGTAGAGGTATATAGCAATTTTGAAGTGTTACACATATAACCTATCTTATCTTGAAGGAAGCATGATTGAAGGGTATACGACCGAGGTCATAGAATTATGTGTAAACTAAATGTTAGAGACCAGGGCAATTAGAGTTCCAGTGTCGAGAGATGAAGTCATGCTTAAAGAGGTTGGCATCGTGAGAAGAAAAACTAGCATGCTAGATTGTGCCCAATATAATAAAGCCTATATCACCATCCTTCAACATATAACTAAGGTTGTGCCAAACTTAGAGGAATACAAAGTGAAGATCCGATAAGACAATATTAAGTGATCAGCCAATTGGGTCCGAAGAAAGCACAATGTGGGTTTCAACGAATGGTTCAAGCACGTGTGTAACTTTTAACACAATCAACCAACGAAAAAAGCATAGTAAAGAATAGTGGAATACGTCTAGAGGCAGTTAATAACCAACTCAGCTATCGTTGTCAATACTATAGCTACATAGAGGATATATGAGAGTTGAGTTATGTGAATTTCAAAGTGGTATTGTTTCGATATACATGGGTCGATCTAAAGCGTCAAGGTTGACAAAGATGGCTTTATGCTTGTAAACCTATACTCCAATAGATACAGGGATGAATCATTTGTTCTCTCAAAATAAGTTATTCAAGTGTTCTACGTGGCCGATCTGGTAAATAAGAGGCTTCATGTTATTCGTGAAGGAAAATGAAGAATTATAGTGGTTGACAACATTGTCGACTAAGTATGTCCACGTTGTTGGCCAAGCTCTTCTTGAAGAAGTTCAATGAGAATATAGGACCGTGTACGCATGTGTGGACCATGACGAATAAATTCTTATGTAATAATGTGTGTATGTAATGTATGGGTTTAGATGCTTTAGATACATTTTTAATGTTATGTGAAATATATGGCTTTTCGTATGATTTATAATGAATTTAAATTCCAACAAGATTATCGAAATTACAAATACACCATGGTCAACGTCTAAGGAAAATTATTACCATTCATACCAACAAATAAAAAATGAATTTGATAGACTTCTAGTCAAAGTTACCTATGATGGTTTAGTAAAAGGTCCATAACAGATATTAGAAACTTGTGACGGTTTGTTATCATTAAAATAGGTTATAGGTAAGTTACCTATGACCTATTTTAGTGCATGGTCCGTCACAAGTAAGGTATAGATTTTATTGTACGAACCGTCACAAGTAAGTTACATATGATAGATTGTATTATATGACCCATCACAAATAATTCAAATATCTTTTTTGAAGTATCTAGATTTAAGCAAAGTCACTCACATACAGATCTAAGCTATCAATGCCCTCATTCCAGAGCTCGATCCCCAAACCCACGTTGCTGTCACTGTTGACACCATGCCCTCTCATCATCCTTGAGTTCCCTAAGCCCACCACTGTGCTGCCATCGCCACCAACTCCAAACACTCCCATCATCGCTAACCCTAAGCCCTCTCATCATCCCCGAACTCCCTAAGCCCGTGACTACACTACATCGTCACAGCTGTCACGATACCCTCTTGTCATCCTTGAGCTCACCAAGCCTACAACTACGCCACCATCACCACCATATGTGAGCACATCCACGGTTAAATGTTAGCACATAACATTCTCTGTGATTTAGCTATACATTTTTTTCCTACCACTTTAAGTAGCTACACATTTTTTTTCTACCACTTTAAGTAGATTGTAACCTTCCGTCTGTTATTTTTTATTTCATTACCTAATGTGATTTTTTAGTGACATTTTTAGCTATAACCATCGCATGTAATTTTTTTTAATTAATTGCCTTCTATTTTTATGATTTTTTAGTTAATTAACTAATATGATTTTAAGTGATTTTATATTTATTAGATGATTAACTGATATCATTTTCTAAGTTAATTAACAAGTGTGATTTTAAGTGCATATGTACTTTATTAAAATATTGATAATAGCTGACTTTAGTAAAAAACTAAACTAATATAAAATTGAGTACACTCAACTTAAAATAACTAATAATTTCTTAGCTATTTAAATGCATGTGATTATAGGTTGTATTTTGTTAATTAATTACGTTTGTTATTTTGGTGATTGTTTAGTTAATTAACTAATGTGATTTTAGGTGATTTTGTATTTATTTTATTGTCGTGTTTTTAGAGGGCATGGCTAAAAATTTCTATGGCTAGCCAAAAAATAAATTTAATTTTTTTAATAACTAGGCCACTATTAGGTTTTAAGCAAAACCCACCATAGGTGAGTACTACCAGGTTTTAAATAAGACCAATCATAAATGACTACGTATGATAAGTGCTAATCTACGTTATCATAGATAGTTAAGTCATCTCTGATGGATTATGAAACAAACCTATCAAAAATAGATTATCTCTAATAGATCATAATCACGATCACACATCTAAAATATCTCATCTGTGATAGATCATTAAGGCGACCACCAGTGTTATATTATCTTTGATGGATAATAAGTGTAATCAACTTATAATGCTACCTCACCTTTAACAGATTTTTCTTACGTGTAATAGATAACCTTAGCACCTCACCTGTAACAGATTTTTCTTATAACCTGTAATAGGTAACCTTAGCTCTTATAGGTCTTAACCAGTCATAAGTGACATGAAGTCATCACTGACCATTTATCCGTGACAAAAACCAAACTCATTAATGATGAGGGTTTGGAGCATAAGTTGATCCGATGTAGTATTGCTTCTTGGAGAGATGTATCCTTGCTGAATTAAAGCATACGCACATCCTCTTTCAAAGAGCGGGATGCTGCCATGCCAGTAGATGATCTCCTCGAACATAGGCTCATTGATGATTATAGGGTTTATGTAGCTAAGAAGATATTGGTCTAATGGATAATCTATAGAGGCTAGCTAGCTAATTGATCGATGTGGTGCCTCATGGAAATTATAGAGATCTCATCTCCATGGGGCGGCATGAGTGGAAGATGTAGACAAATAGATCAAATGACGTTAGTTTATGGCTTTAATACCATGTGAAAAATTTTAAATATGGGAGAAACTCTAATAAACTATTATTGTATTACACTAACCCTCTTTAAAGTTATATAGAGAATACATACGAGACATAGACTTAAATTACAAGATGATTTAAATATATTTTATCTCTAATATTCTACTTTATCTCTCTAAGATTCTATCTTTATCTCTAGGTTTTTTATTTAACTCCATTATCTCTAATTATAAACTCTTTTGTATGTATTTGATTGTATGTAGATGTCAGATGTGTTCTTAATAGTTTTGTGATTCTGTTTCATTACTGTAATCGTTCTGAGTTAAATAAAAGATTCCCTTATTAAAAAAAAGCCCCCTGAGGTGCATTTGTTAATTCAGCTTCAGCGATGAGCAGTCACTGTGTATAGGTGTATCCATCCATGGTCAACCTTCAGAAATGTTAAGGAAAATAATTCTGTTAGACATGAAAATAATCCGGATTCTCCCAAATTAATAAATATTTGTCTATTTATATTCTTGCACCGAACTGGCATCTCAGCCCAATTTACCCCCATTAATGAAACCGTACATATTCCTCGCCAAGTTTTTGAAATTGGACATATTACCACCTGAATTGAATATAGGGCGGTTTTGATTCTACATGCAACATGAGCATGTCCAGTAGACCCCACCTATTAGCCTCTTCTTTTTCATTTTCTGTGGACTTCGCCAAAATTTCTGTTTAGATCGTAAAGAGATCTTATTGAAACACAAGAAATAGTACATCTCCAACCTCTACCATAGAAGCATACGGCCATAGTTTGTTAAGTTACAATAGACAAATCACTGCCCCTAGGGATGGCAACAGGGCGCCCCTGCCCCCGGCCTCAATGTAGGGCATGATTTCTTGCTGACTGGATTTCAGGTTGTGTTTTACTCTCAATGGAGACATTCCCCTGCCCAATGGATAGTAGCCCTGACTAGCGTGTTGGATCAACTTGTATTATTAATGAAGCGATAGTACATCTTTTAAAAAAAAGAAAAAAATTTGTTCCATTGACACAACAATACACTTGGAATGTGTACAATTCACATTTATTTCATCATACGAGTACATATAGTTTTACATATGACATGCACATGCACTTCCCATCAACACGTAGCACACGTACGAAACACAGGGTCAAACATGCAGGTCGTGTTTTACTGTCGCTTCCTAATAAGTTGCAGTGATATTGGAAAACTTTTGGTTACAATTTACACACCACTGCTCACAAAAAGACATGTCAGCCCGCCCTAAGACTTCAATCAAGGCATAGACATGCAACAACGGAACGAAAGAGTAGTTTGGAGAGCGGCGAAAATTTAGGACGCCACGGAGGAATCCACACGGACCACACCTAGCCCATAGCGGGCGGGCGTGTTGGAACATTAGATTGGCGCACGGCAGTACACAAAAATAGTGAAAACAGCAAGTAGAATTCACCCATCCCTGTGCCATAAACCTTGTCCCCGTCGAGCCGTGCCGCTAATCCCTGCAGGCTAATCATGGACGACCCAATGATCGCCCCTAGTCCCAAACTAAGAGCAATGGTGCGGCCTATGAGGCCAGGCAAGATGGGAAATCCGGCGATCGCAACAACAAAAAAAAAAGGATGGCACATTCAGTGAGTCTGCACTGAGTTTCTTCACTTTCTGAGTTAGCCTGTCCTGATCGCTCCCTTGAGTTGCAGTGTTATTGGTATTTTTGTGGTACACTGATTCTGCGTTCAAAAAGATGTTGAGTGCCGCGTTAAAAACCAGCGCCGCGCATGTGGCCATGAGTGCAGCAGACTTGCTCAGTCTCTCAGAGAATGCTTCACGGGTCAGCCTTGGCTGGTTCTGAGATATTGCCGGAAAAGTGGTCAGCACGAAAGGTACCAAAATCAGCTCGAGCTACGAGTAAACTATTGCAAATCCATCTCTGGTGACCCTATGGAAATGTCATTGAAAAGTAACTCCGTTAGATATGAATATCCATATTCCCCCTATTAACGAGTTGATGTATATTTGCATTACTCTGATTTTAGCTATATTTCCTACTCACAGTGTGTATGATGTGTGTACTGCATCTTCCATGCAATTAGAAAATAAAAACAATAGTGTAATTAGTTGCTAACATATATGTGTTCATGTTTTCACGCCTAAGATTCCCTCTCATCATGCATATTCCATGTTCATGATAAATCATCGATTTTTTTATTAGTATGGTAAATTTACGCCTACCATTTTGTAAACTAAGTACCTATTGATGGTCAAACTTTCAGTAAGATTTATTGAATTTTATCCTAAACATCAATATTCATGCCCAGAGGGAGTACCTTTTAATTAATTTCTTGAGAATGTGAAACATCAACCAAGTTAGACAAATTCGACAACAGTTTTCGGTGTACTAATTGTCCGTGGTACATAATTACCGCATAGCGTGGGTGGTTCACTTAATTAATCAGAAACAAAAATCAAGTGTTGTGTTTACCTCTATCATGCACAATTAGCTATCTAGAATTCACTTCTCCTTGACTCCAATTTAGTTTATCGTGGCACAAAATTAAATTTCCAAGAGCAAGATGAAAAACACAAATGTTACCTTTCAATTCATTTCTTTAGAAAGAAGGCAATAGTTTTTTAAAAAAATAAATGTTATAATTCAAACTAGATGTTTTGTTTTTATTTTATTTTAACATATTTTATGGTTTAAGTAGAAAAATGTAAAGGTGGCACAACACTACATATTATATCATCAATTTCATTTCACAAATTTTATGTTGATTTAATGTCCGAACTAAAAACTAAAATGAGTGCAAGATTGCATATCAAGAAATGGAATGTGAATGAAAATGCAAAACCAGAGAGGCGGAGTGGGTTAATAGGACATACTGGCCAATACGTGACATAATTCAATTCGCTTGTTTTGTTCATTACGGCACAATCAAGAGGCGTATACCCATTTTTGTTTCTCATGCTTAAAGACACATTCTCGTATCCCATTAAGATGCCGAAAGTCTTGCTACATCCATTCTGTACAGCCAAATGAAGTGCTGTATTCCCATCATTATCCTTCATATTCAGAATCATTTTGAACCTTTCATCCGAACAAAAACGTCGCACTACATCATAGCTTTCCCTTTGGACAGCAACATGGAGAATTGTCTGGACAGAAGCATTGCATGATGACTCACAACCAGGGCTCATTTCTATCAACTGATCAATGATGCCAATCGTAGCATTTGCAGCAGCAATATGAATGGGCAATGAGCCCTCTGAATCTTCACAGTAGCCTGACGATGGATCCTTCTCTAGGAGAAGTTTAATATCAGAAATGCAGCTGGTCCCATCACTATACTTCCCGTCTGCCAAATAGTGAAGTGGGGTGCTCCCAGATTCATCTTGGATCGTTATGAGACTAGGGTTCCAATTCACCAATATGATACTCAGTTTGCAATTGAGAAAGGCAAGTTGAAAAAGGATGAAACAAGGCACGTTGAAAAAGAACAAAAAAAAACACACAGAGACAAAGATAGGCATTATATGATGTGCTCTTGACCAACCAGTAGAATTTATACGTTAAACGATGGCATGTTTATTGAGTCCCTCTATTAGGTAAGTCATTTTCGCTTCTGGCTTAGGTTAAAAGATTTTTAACTTTGGTCAAGTTCATAGAACAATACATCGAAGTTTATAACATCATATTAGTTTCATTAAATCCACCGTGAAATATATTGGGTGATTATTTGTTATTTTAGATATTGTTAATTTTTCATATAAATCAGTTAAAGTTAAAAAAATTGACTTAGGATAAAAGCTAAAAACGACTTACAATATGAAAATAGAGATTTTAGTAAATGTTCCGCACACCCCAACACATGTATGCACGTTATTGGCATACAATCACATCATGTCATCACCCACTATTTGGCCATAGGCTGGCCAGCTTAAAATGAAACAGGTGGTAAAAAGAATGGCTGCATTTGGAAACATAGCCTTTTAAATTGCTAATGAATGGCTTCACATTCATTATGCCAGGTGGATTTTTAAATTATAAATATATTGGCTGCATTTGGAAAAAAATTAAATGGAACAGTGCAATTTTTATTGAAAAATGTTGAATTTTCAGAGTCCTTTTAATGCATGCTTTATATGGCATTTTTTCTACTTGGCTTAGAGTACTACAGTAACAACATGTAAGGAACACCCACATATGTATATAATGATGACAGCAAATTGTGTGCATGAAGGAGCCAACTCCGTATAGAGTTTTAGTAGCCAATCATGAACGGTTTGGAGCAAACTTAAGATATACTAAATGGCGAGATGTCATGCAACAATTCTTGCTAAACGTCATAACGAACATGAGATTTCATCTGTACCTTTGCTCAAGAGAACAGCAGCATGTAAAGCTGTTTTTCCTGCAGGCCCAGAATAGGATGGCGAAATCGTTGGGGTTACAGTTTTTGTGATTAGCGCCTCAACAATCTCACCTCTTTGTAAGGTGGTGGCTAAGTAGAGAGGAGAAATGGCCTCGTTGTCCACGGTCTGCACCAGCGGCAGTGGGACGTCGCCCGATGGGCTTCGGAACCCCCAAGCCTGCATCTTCCGAAACCAAATATTCCACAACATCCTTGTGATTAAGCCGCACAGCCTCATGCAAGCACGACTGGCCGTCGAGATTTTTCGCACGCAGAAACCAGGCGAAGGCATCAGATGTTGGCCCGACCATGATTCTCCTAGCTTCGTCCAGGATGAGTTTGACAGTGTCCTTACTCCCTGTGGTAGCCGCATGGTGCAGGGGCCTGTCTCCTTTCTTGTTCTCTGCTCGCAGAAGAGCCTCTGCGATGGCTCCGTTCTGCCATTCCAAGACGGCTTTCGCAGCTTCTCCACATCACCAAAGCTTGCAGCAATGTGGAGCACCCCGTTGGCATCGGGCGTCGCTTGCCGTATAAGTGGACAAGGACGTGCATTTGGCGTCATGGCTGTTGCATTCGTGCTGTCACGATCAGTTGGCTGACAAGAACTCACCACCCCGTCCCCGTTAGCCGTCGCACCTCTGTCAGCACCAAATGCTGATGGTGCGCTCTGCATTGTTTCATTCGCTCTCTCATCAGAGTGGCGTGGCCATGTGCACTCAAAACGGAAACAGCAGCAGCGACATGATGTGCGCTCACCAAGAACACAAGAACAGAAAGCGGGCCGATGATTGATACTTATGGACGCATGATTTATAATCGATTGCGCCCTTCGTGCAGGATCTATAAGTTCACAAAATGCACTTGTGTCGCCTGCCCTTGCAGCCTCCAATAGCATAAGATACATCCTCGTGTCCCCTAAACAAAGAAATACCAAGGGTTTCAATCATATAAGTTACTGCTTTTGGAAAGACTAAAACTCTATCGTTACTGATAAAAGATAATATATAGAGTCATAAGTCGGTTCCTTATAAATTTTGTTGTAAAAAGTGCATTCCTTTTTTCCCTTTTTTTTTGGGGGGGGGGGGGGGGGGGCGGGAATGCTTTCTTTCAAATCTGTGCATTTAAGTATTTCATTGATCTCAAGTAGTTAGGTGTGGAACTTTCAGAATTTATGCTAATTATTTTTTGCATCTACAACTATCTAAATCTTGTAGTATATTTAGTTGTTGTCTTGTAATGCGGGCAATTTTCTAGTAAGTACAAACTCCGCGCAATGATTTAGGGCTTTTTTTTTGAGAAGTCATACAGTTTAAACTTCAATGATTGCTATTTGTAAAACAACTTTAATTTATATTTATAAAATATATTCTTAATATTTATGAAACCAACTTTTTGTGAAAGCACTTTAAAATTTGGATTTACCAACAGAGAACTTTAATTTTACACTAAATGTATTTTGCAATTTAACTAATTGATGATCAAAATATATAAAGTTTGACTTTTGAGTAGAAATATATGCATACCGAGGGAGAAAAACATGAAGATAGATGTGCATTTAGTCTATGTATCAAGGGATGCATACCAAAATTCAGTTGGCTATGATACTTCTCAATTAATGCATCTGTTCAAACTTGAGTTACTCTCTCCGGTCACAAATATATATAGAGAGAGAGACTCTAATCTTTGGGATACAATTGCGATCATAAAGTTTTATTTGAATAAGTTTTTACAATCTAAAAGTTTATGAGATAATGAAAGTACGTACTTTTGAAGACAAAATTACCATAACATTTTTATGTTTTTAAACATAGTATTTTAAAATTTATTGATGACCAAAGTATCCAGAGTTTGATCTAGAAAAAAGACAAGCAGCATATATTTGTGAACATAGAGAGTATTTTAGTAGTATTGAACTATCTGGTTCTCTGCTCCCTCTATATCTCTCAATCTATCTATCTATTTATCTCTGCCAACTACCTCCCTCCAACGAGCTTGTGGAGGCACTGACAGCGAACTCAGCAAAGTTGAAGCCTAGGTAAGAGATGCACAGATGCAGGAGCAGAAGCTCGGCGGAGATGACACTCATAGAGAACATCTTATAAAGGAAAAGCTCACGAAGGAGATGGACGATGTAACATTGGAAGATGTGGCAGCAGAGGTATAGCTTGGAAAGGTTTCACTGGAGGCGGTGCTGGGCAGAGACTTGGAGGCACAATTCATGAAGGAGTGATGAGGCTTGAGGTAGATCTATTCTGAGGTGAGAAACCTAATTTTAAGGTAACAACCGAGCGGGTAGTTAGTGGTGGGCTCGGAGAGAAGGAGAGAGAGTCTAATAGGTGGATTGCACCACTTATTAATTTTGTTTACTAGACTCAAGCATTTTGGTGATAAATGAGGAGGTATTATTGACTTGTTCTGAAACAAATTCTATTAATAAATACAATGTACCTATGTCATATATATGGGCATCTAATTTTCATAATTGAAAACCTATTACACATTAGAATATTGAGATAGACTATAGGATTGCTTTGGGTCTCCTCTTTTATAAGTCCTTATGAATATAAAAGCAAAGAGATTGATTCGAGGATGGGGAAAATTTAAATTATGATAAAATAAATCAGATTAAATTTGATATGGTTTCACATAATGAAAATTATGTACTTTATAAATGTTTTATTTGCTTTTTCAAGTTAATGAAAATTTTCCTAAACCTAATATTAACTAGTTTACTTTAGGAATATATATGGAAATTTATTTCTCACATTTTAGGAATTTAGAACCCAAATCTTTGGAGTTACGAAATGTTCTCTTTCTTTTTGTTTCTTCATTGCAATTTCATTTGTGCTGGTGTCTACAGGATCATTTGTGCTATCACAACACAGGAAAAAAAACATCTGACGTGTCTAACCAGGGAGCTTTTTGATCAACTCAGAAACATTAGGAGGCAAGGCTGGATGATGATCATTCGTGCAGGAGAGTATGTATGCTAGAAAGTTCTTTCGCAACTCCATTGTTTCCTAACAACAGGATGCATACAAAATTAAAGACGATAGTATTGTGAATATGTATTCCAATAAAAACTAACTCCATGGGCATTATTATTACTTACAGTTGAAAACCACCGAATCAGTTGATGACCATCCCATAAACGCATAAAATTGAATACAAAGAATCCACAGTCACAGCTAGAAATAAATCATTGGGAGAAATGAGTTGATCACTTGTCACATAGTGAAACAGATACCAATAAGACGCAGGAAGATCCTAGTAAGCAAAAATTGTGTTTGAGGTCACACCTTTTCTGTTGCCTAGGCACTTTGGGAAACTCGTAGTCCCAAGAGAGAAAATTGAAATCAACATCCATGGTTTTGTTAAGAGCACCGCAGACATCTTTTCGGATTTTTCTCATGACGCTTCACAGGATCCTGATCACCGCCTTCACTGGCATCTCGTCGAGAGTCCAGAATACAGAGCTTCTTATCATGCATGTTGAAAGCATACTAATACGGGGATTAATACCTATATATACACGTTTCAGAAAAAAAAAACAATGCTCAAATTTAGTTTGATTTCCCGAGTGCATTCTGGAACTTAAATTTGATCGATGGACCCATTGAATGACAAGAGCTGAGCGTTTTCAGCTCTACCCATTTCGTACAGAATAAGATCATACCAGATGTGATCCTGAAGGATCATACATAGTAGACTCACGGCAATGTACAGTCCTCAAATTGTTGGGATCATTTATGGATTGCTATGGATCATCGAACAAAATAGTTATTGTTATGACACTTGCGGAAGAGTAAAACTCGGAAATTATAAGACTCCAACAAAACTCTAAGGCACACTCACGCAATGAACTTACCATCCAATTTGAATCAACATAATGCCTCCAACCTAGACATTTTGTGTTTTTTAAATTCTCAGCATCCTCTCTTGCCATTTCTAACAGCTAAGTTGAGGCAATTCGCATCCATCCAATTTCCTGGTTCTACTGATTTCTTGATAGTTGCATGGTTTAGACCAATGGGGAACGGGTCGTTGCTTGATGCCCAAATGGCCCTGTAATGCACGTAAATTAATAATAAGGCAGGTCATGACTGCAATAATTAAACAACATATGCCGATGACTGAAGGACACAAAAGTACTCTTACTCTGGATCGTGATCCGTAGCTGTAATTAAGCTGTACAATTCATCTAGTATACTAGGCTCGTGTCTCTTAAGGAATAAATGCCGTTTTACCGAGAACGGTGACATCAACTCCTCATTTGGTTTCATCACAGTCTTTCGTGCGTACGTTTTCTAAACTACAAACGGTGTGGTTTTTATTAAAAAAATTATAGACAAATTGTTTAAAAATCATATTAATCTATTTTTTAAATTTTTTAGCTAATACTTAATTAATTGTGCTAATTAGATGTACCGTTTTACGTGCCAAAAGCCAAAAGCAGCCTTAGTCATGGGAGAAACACTATTTAGGTGTTGTTCTACGGACATTGCTTTCCCAACAGTGCTAGTAGTCAAAAGAACTTCAAAGAAAGTTGTTAGAAAAGAAATACTAACTCACTTCCAACACAAGTTATTGAAATAAGAAGCAATTCCTTACATCAGCACATGCACACAACCGTTAAATATGAAACACTGACACATAAACACCTTACTAAACAAAACACTAATTCCATAGGGGGAACTGAAATACCTTGAGAAGGCAATCGTTCTGTGACATCACCATTCAACAGAGCTGAGCGCCTCTTGTCGTGACTAGAAGAATGCATTATCTGGTCGTGGCAAAAAGTTTTGCTCTCTGTTTCTCAAATGAAGAGGACTAATTGTAATTTATCCTACTTTACATGCAAAACTTGGTCTGTAATTATCATTCAACCGCAGACTGTAAATTGGTAAAATCACACCCCAAAACTACCAAACTGGGATATATTTTCTCCCTAGCTTATAACAAAAGGTGAAATTTGGAAGAGAAAACTGTACAAAACTAAAAGGACTAGTCCTTTTTTGAAAAGAGAAAGTAATCCACCTATCCTGAGGGACACAATGGGAACTTCTTTTGGGTTATTGCAGAAAAACCATGAGAATGTATGAAATTTCAAGGCAAAATGATGGTAAAAGGGGTAACATATAACAGTAGAGCTCTATTTTCTCTTTGGAGAACTAAATCTTATTCTAAAATATAAAAAATTCTATCATTATTCACAACTACTTGTCCTACCAATCATATTTCATTTAAATTTCTTTTTTTTCTTAACGTTAATCTAAGCTAAATAATTTAAAAATATTTATATTGTGGGATGGAGTGAGTAAGTTAGAAGAATATTAAGAAAAAAACTTCCCTCCAAACAAGACCAAACAGAGCGTACGATGGTGTGATGAGTGGTGTATGTACTTGTGAGTTCTTTCTAAGAGAGGCTAGAGCAACTAGCTACAACACCTTGGCGTTGGATGGATGAAGTGGAAATTGGAACGCAGAATCTAGGAAGGAAAGCTTCAGAGCACAGGAGGATGGGATGAGGTGGGAGATGAAGCAAAGAGGTTTTATAGACAGAAGCAGCAGCACCGGGATGGCGGTTAAAATGAGATGGCTACTTTTATACAGCCTGATTCGTACGGCTTTACTGTACTGTTTGCACGGGAATCTCGCACGCCGAGCACGAACACATTGACATCTAAGAGGTCTAGCTCCAGTGCAAACCGGTTGACTTCTCTCCGTGGCTCGAGGTACGCGCGCCGGGGGTCGTGGGTTTCGCTTGGCTCTGGCGCAATGGTACAAGTACGAACGTACCAATTAATTTGATCCTACAATTGACAAGGAGGTGAGACGAAAAGATCAATCGGACGACTAGTCGATATGAGCCCTCGTTATCGGCTGGCTGCCAATAGGATAGAGTTGGTCATTGGCCACGTCCGAATGGCTCCTGCTATCGGCTGATCACCGATAGGAATCAGGATACTCTTCCATCAATTAGAGAGCCGATGAAAGCGTAGGCGGATGTCGACGAAGAATATAATAGTTTCGGGTGTAACGAAAGTGTGATCCTGATCTATCGGCCACAGAGCCGATGGAGGCACCGGAGTGTATTCAGATAATAGCAAAATGCGCGGGATCCCTCCTGTTAGTTGACGAAATCTATAGCGGTCGTTCATTAGCTGAAAAGCCGATAAAAGCATATGCGAACTGCAAGGAATTGTATAAAAAAGCACCGGCTGCAAAGCCGATACCGCTCCGGATATGACAGCATGAGACTCGTCGCCTGCCGTGACGATGCCGCTAGTACCGAATCTCGAAGATCGAATCTAACCGAGATAGTATGAGACCGAGGCCAACAGCAACAGGACGGTGAACGCCGGATCAGTTGTGCTGAAGTAAGGGCAAAGCGAATCCATTAGCTAGCTGAGCCAATGAGAGAACATCTCTCTAAAAACAGGTGCACATCGGCTTGAAGGCCGATACGCTTGGCATGACGCTCAAGAGAAGTCTCTGAAGACTAGTGCGTATCGGCTAAGGAGCCGATACGCTGGGCGTGTTGCTCAACATATAGATAACTCGTCGGCTAACACTCCGATGAAACACCGTACAGAGACTTATAGGCCTAAACCTCAATCTACCATCGGTAGCCTCATAGGTCAAACCTAACCGATGCAGTACGAGACCAACGACGGTGGAGAGAGCTTGATAGACCGATAAATCCTGTATGGACGTGATGCGATATATCCAATCGGTCTAAAAGGTTGAACCTAACCGATGCAACCTTAGACAGAGTGAGACATATCAAGATAGTGGTGGGACTTACCCTTTTATCGGAGATCAAAGTTAACGATGCAGACCAGCATCAAGAGCCAAATCCTACCGGTAAAAACCTAGATAGAATAGAGCGACGATGCGCTGAAGTTGTATTGATCGAAGAACATCCTGTATATATTTCTAGAGGTTCTATATTTATACCCTGGGTTTACAAAGTCCGACGTATTTACAACAACCATCGGACGTTATTTTTTAACAAAGATAAAGAAAAATATCTTAAAAAAGTTAACTAAACTAACTAAATCTTAATATCCATATAAGATACGATTTATATAAATAAAATAATATGCTGTGAATTCTATGACTCCTTCTCAAATTCGTTCGGTATCATTTGGATAACCTTTTAATCTTGAACCAAATCTTTTTCTGTTTCGTTCGATCGGTTTTCTCTCTGTAGCAACCGGACTCTTATTTACTTAAACCAATTTTTTTTGGCTTTTTTAAATTGTACTATGTACGGATCGATGTAGGTTTAGAGTACTCTTAATTTCACATGGCCCAACCTGTTTGCAGTTGCATTTTTTTTTCCTGATGCCACCTCTTGGGAAAAGGTTTGGTCAACTATGTCCAGGCTATACTACAGGAAGGCGCCAGCTTGTAAATTACTGAAATGATGTTCTTGTACCTTTATTAAATAGACTATTATAAAGGAGAACTTTACAAAGAAGATTCTCTGTTTAGGTGTGGGCAAAATAAACCGAGCCCCAAGACCA
Organism: Oryza coarctata; assembly: GCA_030770085.1. Lineage (NCBI taxonomy): Eukaryota > Viridiplantae > Streptophyta > Magnoliopsida > Poales > Poaceae > Oryza > Oryza coarctata. The sequence goes on from CM061479.1 coordinate 5,066,154, forward strand.
AACCCGAAAAGCCCAAAACCTAACCCGAAAAAACTGAATTCTCAGTTGTCCATCTTTTGATCGGTCTGTGCTTAGAGAAGACCGATGTTTTTTTTACTGTATCAGTCCAAAGTAACCGATGTATCCAAAGATTTAGAAGCCCATCAGTGTCTCTCTAGTCCTGATGAGTCCAAAATTTTGGCAGCCCATTGGCATCTCTCTCGTCCATACCACTACCAGCCCATTTAACCGAGTAGTACAAAACTCCTCGCTCAACTAACCCTAGCCACCACGGCATCAATCAAGACGGGAGTTCTGGCACATCCTCCCTGCCGCCGCAACTGTTCTTCACGCTTATTGTCACCCGTCGATGTCTAGCAGCAGGAGTCCGTGCCACTTCTTTTCTTCATGCTTGCCGTCGCCCCTCGGTGTCCAGTAGCAAGAGTCTGTGCCGCCAGTTTCCACTCCGACCATCACGGCGAGCGCCTCCCCGCAGGGGACCTTGTGCTGCTCCACATCACCGCCACTCCGCCGTGCCATCTCCTTCCACAATGTCATCGTTTTCCGTCGTGCCAGCGGCCTGCCGCACATTCCACTGCCATACTGCCATGCCAGGTGAGTGCTTCGGTTGGCTTGGTTTAGACCGAAGCCCAAACCGGTAGTTCGGTTAACCGAAGCATCGGTCTTCGATTTTCTATTGACAATGTTGGTTTCGCGTTTGTAAAGACTGAATCTTATAAAGACCAAATTACCCGGACCAATTTCTCGGTTAGGACCGAATGCTCACCCCTATCTATGTCATGTAAATTCCTAAAAGGTAAGGTTCACATTCAAAGTGAAAGCCAAGACCACCCAGGAGGATAGATGGCTAGCTTTTGCTATCCTCGTTATTACATCCTTGTTTTAATCATAATTTTAAATATTTACAATTCTAGTATTATAAAAATCCAACTACTCAGTTACATTAAAAAGTATTATTTCATTCTATTTTATATTTATGTAAAAAGTTTATTTTAAAAGGATAAGTCCATATTACACCCATCAACTTTAAAAATCGGCTAAAATATCTCCCTAAGGGCCATACAATCCGATTTTAATGATGCTTTTTACTATTTTAATATCCATATAGTGCATCTTTTTTACTTGTATGATACCTAGTTTCTGAGAGATGTAAAAAAAGTAATTAAACATAAGTGAAAGAATATATATGGATGTTAAAATCATGAAAACCTCTGTTAAAATTAGGTTATATTGTCCTTAGGGGGTATTTTGACTAGTTTTGGTATCTGTGGGATTTGAAATGGTTAAGGGATGCTTTTAGGCAAACCCAATAATTGAGGGGTGTAATATATCCCTTTTTAAAATTGGTACACAAAATCTTGGTAATTTTTATTTCAGAATACATCTTTAAGGGATTTCACTTAAAATTCTCATACGAAATTGTTTCAACACCTTTATAATTTAGGCAAACCCAATAGTCGAGGGGGTGTTTTTACGCAAACCCAATAGTTGGTTATTTATTTTGTATTTTTATGAATTTACATATGCTGGACTTATTTAATTTTTAAATTAAGATCACTTAGGGTTTTACTCTAGAATCAATATATAAATTAAAATGTGTTGTGAAAAAATGTTGAAATTCAAATACTTACTTATTTTATATTTTCTTGTAATATTTATTGTTTACATTATATTTAACATTGGACATTGCTTTGTTACCTTTTGATCTGAATTGTTCTGTTACTTGTAGTGTATTTTAGGTTGACTTTTTGTATATCTTAAAAAGCCGTGGAAATGTACTGTGTTAGGTTGAGTAATTAACCAGCCGTGCTTAAAAAATAAATGATTTGTCTAATATATATATATATATGCCTACATAGTAGAAAATTCGTTTATTTTTTTAAAAGCATGGCTAATTAATTAGTGTCCTGCTATGTTGTGCAGCCAACGGCAACCTCAACAGAGTCAAATTCAAACAAATTTAAAAAATAACTTAAATTTTTAATAAATTTTATTTAGTTTTTCATAGTTTACCACCCTAACCGCGCTTACCACCGTAATGCTACTCCGGTGGTAAGGTAAGCCCTGCCAACGATCCACCCCACTGCCAGAAAAGCTAATGCACGAATACTAGGTGGATGCGTATGGTTTTGGATTTTTTTTAAGACAATGGAGATGGTTTTGGATGCGACAGAAGCATTTTTTATAAAAAAATATTTTCACAGGTGGATGAAAAGCCATTTTTACAGGGATTTAGCCATCCATCAGTGTCTGAGCGCCAGTAGAAATCGTCGATTTTCGTTGCCAGTTGTGAAAATGAATTGACCCGTTCCGGCATATCACTATTTCACGTTAGAAAAAAAAAGTTTCTAATGCCCCACCCAGGCTTGTGCACACACGCATGCATACCACAGGTCGTGTATTTTTCGTGAAAACACAACCTCAAGCCTCGTGCGACCTCCTGTAAAGCCAGATAAGGAAGTGAACGAGAAAATTATCACAAATTATATTATCTCATGAGAATTATATGGCAAAAAGGTTATACTCTAAATTCACTAATATAATATATCATAATTCTGTCCATAGCGGAGTGCTCTAAGCATTTAGATTAGATCAAATCAAAAGAAGCAATTGAGATAAAATTACGCTCGGTTATCAAGATGCACATATTTGAACCTATCAACCTCACACCCCTACTGTATATCTAGTTGGGTAAAAGCAAATTTTCATAAAAATAGAATAAAAACAATAAGATAATGAGATATAAAGTGAGGCATATTATAAGAGTTTAGATGGATACTCAACATTAATTACAACGAGAACTCTCCTATTTCCGATACATAATATCTATGATGACATGAAATCAAAAATATAGTTGATAGATGTGGTAACTGTGTACCTATATGGATTGTTGGATTCAGATAATTATATTTGTGTCCCTAATTGGTTGAAGGTACAAGACAAAGCAAATCATAAAATTTATAACATAAAATTAGAGAGATCGATCTATGGATTAAAATCTTTTTAGAAAGGATATGTCAATAGTGAGGATTATCCATACGTGTTTATTAGAAAGTTACAGAGTAGTTTCTATACTGTATGTTGATGATTTCAATACTATTAGCCACGTAAAGGATATTAAGAAGGCGACTATCTATAGATGGAATTAAAGATGAAAGACTTAAGTTAAATCAAGTTTTACTTAGACCTATAGATCAAATAACTCCCTAATGAGATTTTAGTTCACTGACCTATACGAAAAAGATACTTAAGAGATTTTATATGTAAAAGGATTATTCTTTAAAAACTCATATGATAGTAAATTTTTTTATAGGACAAAGACTCATTCTGTCTTATGAGTAAGATTGAGGAAATATTAGAAACAGAAATCCCATACTTAAGCATAATTAGAGCAATGATGTATCTTACTAACTACACTAGGCTTAATAGTGTGTTCTTAGTAATACATTGTGTCTCCTACAATGAGACATTGGTTTGGCTTTAAGACAGCACTTAGATACCCTTGTGACATGCAAGATACCCATATCTTCTTTTCGACACAATGAGATTTGATCATAGTGGGCTATGCGGAGGTAGGATATCCACCTTATCCCCATATTGCTCGATGTCCAACTGGTTTTGTGTTTCTCTATAGTGGAACAGACATTTCATAGCGACTAATAAACATACTTTGGTAGCGATATCTACGAACCACTTAAACATCATTGCACTATATGAAGCCTAAATAGACTTTGGTAACGACGTTTACGAACCACTTAAACATTATTGCACTATATGAAGCCGCACGATAGTGTGCGTGGCTTAAAAGGATGACTTACCATATTGAATAAGTCTACCATATTGAATAGACTTATGGTTTAATTATCTCTAGTACCCTATCATTATCTATGAAGATCATATAGCATATGTTATTTAAATACAGCTAGGCTACGTTAAAAATAATATGACTCTAAAATTCTTCTATTCTCGTGAGCTTTATAGAGGTAAACATCCTATAGTTGGTAGATTTGTTTACTCCTAGAGTATACTTTTCATAAGTTTATTGAAAAAATTAGGATTGAAAAAATTAGGATAGAGAGACTTAGAAACTTATGGTGTTTAGGATAAGAGAAGCTCCTAAATTTGGCCTAGATAGTAGATCAATGAGTCCACAATGTTGTTATCATTTTCTCTTAGTTTAGTGGAGCTTGTCATCCTCACAAAGATTTTTAACAAGGCAAATATGTGTGACGCATGGTTGCCTTTCTCCTAGCTTTTTTTTCAGAGTTTTGACGAGGCATAAGTCTATCATAGATAAGCCTAAGGGGAGTATTATGAAATCTTATCTCTTGGAGAGATATTTTTGTTTCCTGTGGGCTAATCCGAGTTAGTTTTGTAGATAAATTTGTTTTTATCTCTAACCTTCCTCTATTATAAATAGAAGTATGGGTTACATCATTATACACAAGATAACAAAGAAGATAATAAATAAAGAGATAGCTTAATTCCATATCTTATTTTTATTGTCTTATCTGTAATGTAATTATTTAGAAAATGATATGGATATCTATATTTTTTTGCGTCTTATCTTCTACGAGAGAGAAGAGAGCGAATTTATAGGATCCATTGACATACAGCCAACACCAAATCGCCTACTCTCTGTTCTCCATCTGCGCATGGAAGTGTGACTGGCCAACGCCAATATGCGACCTGCGGAGCGCGATTGAGCTCGGCGGTATCTTGCAGTCGTCGTCGGCGTCCAAGAGAGATGAGGTCGATCAAGCTGCCCTGGTGTCAGCTTGTACAGCTCGTGGCGCACGAACGCCTACTAGATCTTTGCGGTCGTCTCGCCGCGGGTTGTGTAGGCATCATGACACGATCATCCATCGAATTGGCAGCGTTGTCTAGGCCGGCTTCTTGGATAGTGCTTCCTGCCGTGTCAGCCTTGGATGGGCATGGGATCTTGCTGGAGAAGCGATCTCCTCGGAAAGAACCGAAATCAGCTCCAACGGTGAGCAAGTCATTGCGTATCCATTCGTGATGACCCTTCAGAGATGTCAAAGAAAATAACTCCATTAGACGTACGTCAAATTAGTCCGATTATCCCCGTTTAACGCATCATTTTATATCATTATCTTTGGCCAAAAATTATTTATCCTTTTGTCACACTTTTAAAACTTTAATTAAAAATCAGTTATATATTAAAATCAATTATATATCAGAATAAATTTATAAAATCTAATAAATATATGATAACATGATACTACTTTTAAAACAAATATATCCATCACGAAGTCACCGATACTTAGATACGAACAACAACACCCACCCCTAGATTGTCCCCCAGTTGATGGGCTTAGATCTAAATAGACCTACCGAGGCCATCTTATAGTCATCTATCTAGATTTAAATAGATAGCATCACCTATCATCAATGTCTTTATGGTACTGCTTATCTAATCTTTTCGTCACGTCCAACAATGAAGAAAGAGGAGGCTGGGCATGTGATAGTGGTTAGGATGACATTGGCAAACATATGCATGGATCTACACTGCTGTCACCCACCTTGCTCAGTGGCCCTAGGGGTGGCCAGCCCTAACGCCTTATGCCCTCACCTCCTCCTTGTGGGGCAGTATGGGAACAAGCCACCCTTCCTTCTCCACCATCTGATATCTGATTTGGAACTACCACCTGTACTCACCCCGGCATCCTCTTTGTGTGGGCCTGGGAGAGGCAGAGTGAGTAGCAGCAGATCAGAAAGGCTCCTAGGTGGTCACCGATGACAGGAGTAGCACGGTGGCTGCTGCTGGGAGAGGTGTCGTGCTCGGTCAGGTAGGTATCAAAAACAGATAATGGGGAGTGGATGAGGTTATTGCAATGTAAAAAGGTAGGGGCCACAAGAGGTAGGATATATGGACCATAGGAGAAAAATATTACCAGAGGGAATTAGAGGGTGAGCCCATGGGAATTGGATCGGAGAGGGTACAATGAGGCGCGATGTTTAGCTTAAACAGAATGCTAGGTGTTATTTAGTAGCTATCATTATGTATACATGCCTTGATGTATGCTCCAGTGATACATTCCAATGCTAAACGCCGGTTTGGACGTCTTCTGTTCTGGACTGATGTAGCTGCTAGTTTGGTTTATGTGGCTAGCCCACTGTACGAAGTGTCTGGAATCACTGAATGCCTGCTGCGTAGCATTATCGGATAAGCTTTTAGTCCAGATCATATGTTGCAGGATATTTTGGCTTACAGCCTACAGGTGCTCACTCAGAAGACATCCTTCCCATACTCACAATTATGCTCTAGCTACTTTGGAAAGCAAGAAATGATTATAACTCAAAAGGTTGGAAACCAATACAGATATGTCATGCAACACAAGCAATGGTTGCAGCTTATGCTAAGGACATTCAAGTGTAGGAAATGTAAGAAAACAGTCAACAAATGAACAAACCAAAATAAATGTTATTTCTAACAGAATTCCTGCAGGAACAAGATGCTATGTGGACTCTTCTTGGAAAGACAATCTAACAGGAATTGTCATATTCATTCATAACCCGACTAATCGTACTTCGATGTTTTTTAAAGTTTGCAGTGCTAAGTTTTCTACTTCCTTGCAGGCTTCATTAGCACGAATTTGGGCGGCGTTCGTCATCTGCAAAGCTCTTCAAATGGGCAATGTCATCTTCCTCTCTGATTGCTCTGCTCTAGTTCAAGTCTTCAACAAAAATGATCCGCTGTCCACAACTGGTCATTGGTCCCTAAGATCTATGCTTTCCAAATTTAATCTTCATTTGCAGGGCCAATCTTTAAATATTAAGTGGATACCAAGGGAACTCGATGAAGTTGCAGATAAATTATCAAGAGAAGCAAGAAGAGACCTGGCAAATTCTCCAAGCAGAAGGGAATGTCTTAACTTGACACATATATGCTATTTCCCTTCTTGTGTTAACATCAACATTATAAACTTCACCATAACTCATGTATTTTGTATGTGACTTTCCTATTTTAATAAAAGTCATCAGTTCTCAAAAGAAAAAATTCACCCAATGTGTTTGTTGTTTCCACCACTTGGAAAAGGATTGGTAAACAGTGTTTGAAGTTGCATGGTATCCCAGGCGACTTACGCGTAGCCTGCAAGAAATTTTGACCATAAAAGTCAATTTTTTATGACCGGGTGGGTATTAAGACTTGCTATTTTCAGCTACTTCACCGGATATTATTTGCTCCACACCTCTAAAAATATGTTTTCTCAAAAAAACATATATTCTACCATAGATTCTAAGCTATTTGTTAAGTTTATTTATTAAAATATTTAATTTATATAGTGATGTAATTAATACACTACAATAACCCAATGAATAATCTATTTTAAACTAGGCTTTAGCATGATGAATTAATATTTTTTGAAAGGAAGATAAATTAATATTTTAAAAAATAGACTTCGTAAATAGCTCTTTTGATAAATCATATTTTTAGAAGTGTGGGTGACACAAATCCTCAGAAAGATCTGGAAAGAAAAAACATGGCCATTAAGGGGATACACTCATGTTCATATCAGGTGGGTGCATGAGTGCACAGTGGAACCCGCATTTTTTTAAGGTAAAAACAGCATATTTTAACACAGGTCAACTGCCTCTTAAGCCATATAAGAGAGAGATTTGGTATTATGCCATCCTTGAAAGTGGGTTTCGGTAGAATACCACTTCACAAATATATTTTAGTAAAATGCTACCCTTAACTGGGGTCTTCGCTGGAGTGCCACTCCGGCCATTTCTCTAAAATTGAAATGATTTCCTCTCTTTTTCTTAGTTTAATGGACCAAATATCCCTAGTGAGTCGATTCAACCAAATCACATCCCATCCTCAGACCGATCACATCACTCCCTCTCTTCTCTCACTCATTCTCTTCCTTAAGCAACGTTGTCAACTGCTCGTCGGCGTCATTCCCCACCGCTCCGCTGCCAATCTTTCCCACTCACCACCACTAGCCATGCATGCCGTAGCCAGCTTGGCCCACATTCTCCTCCTAGTCGCTAGCCTACCCTGACCAGCCGCCCCATAGCCAAATCCTAGCCCACATGCTACAGTGACATTAGTAGGGGCGGTTCTTCCTAGGATAACCGATGACAGTATGCCACCTATAGGGGTGGAGATAAGGACATGATTCTCCGGAGTAACCGTTGACAGGACCAGTGATAGAGAATTGAGATTGATGAGAAGCATGGCTGCTCATGCTAAAAAAATCAATTCATTAAGGGTATATTGGTATGTTAAACTAAGAAAAAGAGAAAAATCATTTCAATTTCAAAGAAATGGTCGGAGTGGCATCCTAGCGAAGACCCCGGCTAAGTATGACATTTTACTAAAAGCCATTTATGAAATGGCATTTTATCGAAACCCATTTTTAAGGATGGCAGAATACCAAATTTCTCTTTATAAGGTCAACAGCCTAGCTAGGCTCTATAAGGCCAACATGTTCACTCATGTTTGAAGGAATGCAAACTTAGCCCACCCCACCTGATGCCGTAGGATTGTAGAACCATCCCAATTCCCAAGCCATCCCACATATGCCAAACAAAGGAAATATATATATATATATATATATATATATATTACCTCTCTCAATTCTAGCCCAAATTTGATTTTCATCTCTCAACCACAAAACTAGACAAAGACTCCCTCAACATTAAAACCAGTTTATTTTACTTCCCCAATAGGTTTCGACAAGAGTGCTAATGGACTAAAATCCAAACCAAAATCGCCCCACTCCACTTGGTTCGTATAACACACTTTGAAACCAATCCAACCCAATATATAACTAAGTTGAACCCGAATGTATCCAATCCACTTGCAAAGCAAATCCAAATTGATCCAAATCAAGTGCTGAAAAATGAGTTCAACCCATTCTGAACCCATTCCCAAACTAAATACAATCCAAAACATTGCTTCGGATACCAACTAGGCATTATTGTCTTCTTCCTCTGGCTGTCAACTTTGAGAGAGAACCAATGGAGAATAATCTCGTCATGCGCTACCTAGTCCTATCTTTCTGTGGTCTCTATGGCCTCAATGCCACCACTAACAACAGTGTAGATGATGGCCATGTCAATGGCACTGCTTGCTAGCTACTATGCCTTGTCCAGTTGCACAGTAGCGGGCATGCATTGATTATGAGAGCAGTGAGCTGGCGAGGCATCCTTGATGCAACACGACTCATGCACTAGATGCAACAACATGGTGCAATGTAGTACACCAATGTGGTGGCATCATCTCGAGAGCCACCAAGGCCGAAGAGGTGAGGAGCATCCATGGCATCATCCATGGCATCACCGCCGAGGTGCGTGCCATTCCTGAGTCACCAGTGGCTTGCTTTTGGGGAGAATCTTGGGGATTTGGAGAATGGGAGGAAATGGAGAGCCGTTGGCAAAGCAGAAGGTTGATGACAGAGCGAGATGATGAGGTACAATAGGAGTAGAGCGAAACGATGATCTAAGTTGGGAAATGGGATAGGGATACAAGGCAACATCAATGGTGGCAGCGTGGCATTGTAGGTCTCGAAGAGACGAAGACGAGGAATTGGGTCAAGGACTAGGAGTACTGCCATACTATTGAATGCCTGAATTGGACTAAGCCTACCCAAATATCTAGTGGAAATCCATGGGTTGAAACCAATTTGGATCCAAAAATTGAAACCAAAGCCAATCCAATCAAAACCATTTTACCCAAACTGCCCCAACCCATTAGCTGCCTCAGCCCATTTCCACCAATACAAAGGCAACCTAAACATAGATCCACTCCATTAAATCCATTTTAGTCCAACCCAATAGCAAGCCTAGTTTTGAGTGTGATTTCATCCAACGTGGCTCCTGCGTGGCACTATAGACAAGAAAAGAAATTAAAAATGCAATGAGTCCCAGAAGTCAATGACCACCTCTCTAAAAGGATTTTGATGCCATCTAGATAGGGTGGTGAATAGATGTTTCTAAAAAAGTTAGCCGCAGAATCAAATTTTACATCGGAAATTTTGATCCAAGCTATTGAAACTTTTGATTGGCCTTCTCTATCTTGCAAAAAAGGTTGGTTGGAACTTCTGAGCTAATGGATCGGAAATACCAAGCTGATGAACCAAAACTTCTGAGCTAATGTGTCTAAACTTTGAATGCCTATGCTGAATCCCTCAAAAGAGATGCCACCAAGAACAATGTCCACAACACAAAGATGAGCTTAGATATGTAAACAATAGTAAATATGTAGTAACTAACCTAGGGTAAATTATGCAATGGAAATCACAAGAATAATGCAAGAGAGCGGGACACATGATTTTTCACCGAAGTTTAGATCCCAACAATCCTATGTCTCTATTGAGGAGCTCTAAGGAGCTAGATCTCTCTCAATCCAAAGCAAGCACCAAGAATAAAGCCTTGGCCTCTAAGAAAGCACTAAGGCAAAGCTCCATTACTAAGTGACCAATAAGATCCTCACACTTGGGCAACAAGCTACTATCTTTGATAAAGCTCGCTCTACTAAGTAACCTCCAAGATTAAAGTTTTGACTCAATTACCTATTTCCTAGTGGATGTGAGAAAAAAATATTCAAAAACTTTCCTATGCCATCCACAATCAACCATATACTCATGGGCAATGCCTAGCCGGCTAGGAGAAGGACCTCAAAGAGTAATAAACTCGATGACGAAGACCCATGCTAATCTCCAAGTGCTCAAAACAAACCTGCTTTCACAAGCTCTTCAAATCCCAAATCCCAAAGCAATGTCCAAGTGGAGCTCAAGAAACAACATGGGAGGCAAGTAGAAACCCTATAAAGCCTATGGAGGTAGATCTAAAAGATGTGGCAGTCAACCCTTCAAAATGGGGATGGGGGAGATAAATACTCAGAGCCTCCACATACTAGTCATTACTCACATATTTGAATATTGAAACTTTTGATCGGCCCTCTCAATCAGGTAGAAAACCTTGATTGGAACATCTGATCATCCTTCTCTACCAAACAAAGGGACTCGATTGGAACTTCCGATGTTGCTCACCGCCAAAAATCCTGCGACCGGGGAGGGAGGGCGGCTTGGTCACGTGAAGACCTGGGAGATTTGCTTATCTCCAGTGCAGGTCCTTAAGCCTCGAGGTTCGCGAGTGTGCCAGTTAATTTGACCCTACAATTCATAAGGAAGTGAGACAAGCAAGTCCGATACAGGCGCTCGCTATCGGCTGACTACCAATAGGTTCGGGATGCTCTTTGATCGGCTGGGGAGCCGATGTGGATAGGAGTCGACGAGGGATCGACCGCAAAGCCGATGGAGGAACCTGGGTGCGCTCAAAGGATATCGAGGCCACGGGATCCCTCTGGACAGCCGAACAGTGATTTATCAGCTGGAAAAACCGATAAAGGCGCATGCGGCCTAGGCAAGGAATAGTATAAGAAGGCACGGGCTACAAAGCCGATGCCGCTTCGGATATAACAGCAAGAGACCCGTTATCCGCCGTGATAGCGCCATTAACACCAAACCTCGAAGATTGGACCTAACCAAGACAGTACGAGACCGAGGCCAGCGGCGATGATACAAAGGACGTCGGATCAGCTATGCCGTAGCAAGGATAGGACCGAACCCATCGGCTAGCTGAGCCAATGAGGGGACGCCTTTCTGAAGGTGGGTGCGTATCGACTGGGGGACCGATACGTTCGACGTTACGTGTCGATGGATACCTCTAAAGGCTGATGCTGGGCGTGAAGCTTAGAGCATGGATAACTCATCGGCTACTCACTCTGATGAGACGCCATGCAGAAGACTATAGGCCTGAAGCTCGATATACCGTCGGCAGCCCCGTAGGTCGGACCTAACCGATGCAGCACAAGATTGACGACGGCAGAAGGAGCTTAGCAGGCCGATAGGTCCTGTACAGACGTGATGCGGTACAACTGATCTGACTAAGAGTTCGAACCTAAATGATGCAGCCTTAGATAGTATAAAGCATATCAGGATAGTGGCAGGACTTACCCCTTCGCCGGAGATCGGACTTAACCGATACAGCCCCGCGTCGAGAGCCAGAACCTGCCGGTAAACACCTAGATGAACTAAGGTGGCGATGCCCGAATTTGTATATGATCGAGAGATATCTTACATGTTTCCAGGAGGTCTATATTTATACCCTGGATTTATAGACAGAGTCCGACGCGTCTACGACCATCGGACATTATTTCCTAGTAAGAACAAAGGAAAATATTCCTAAAGAAGTTAACTAACCAGCTAAACCTTCCTAATTAAGTAAGGTTACAATTTACAAAAACAAACATCCTGCCGTGGAGTCCACGGCTCTTCCGCAAACCTGATTTCATCTGAATAATCTTCCAATTTATAACCGAGTCTTTCTTTGCTGCAACCTGATCGATTTCTCCACTGTAGCTATCCGACCTTCTTTTACTCAAGCCGATCCTTTTCCTTCCTTTCCTCAGGCTTCTCGGACCTGATCCCGATTGGACAATCCCCTGTCTTCAAGTCGATCCAATCTCCTACCAATCTGATCAGCTTTTCTACAGTTCCGATTGGCTTTGTCTCAGCATCTCCATCGGCCGATGACTGCATTAAACTCTCCATCGGACCTTTCAGCCGATCGGCTTTAGCACCATCAGATCTCTCAGCCTATCGGCTTTAGCACCATCGGATCATCCAGATTTTGGCATTAATACATGCCCCTAATTTCGGAGTTTGCCAACAGACTACGAAATTTTGAGCCGTTAGAAACCTCCGCAAACCAGGATGACCTATTAAAACCCACATTAATTGGCTCAGATCTCTGCCTAGGTCGCTCCGCCTCTACAAAATATATCTCCGCCTTAGCCTTCTTCCACACACTTCTTCTCATCAAAAACCCCCAAACCTCGACGAGCTCCACAGGCATCTACAAATTTCCGCCAATCTCAACGGGCTCAAAAGACTGAAGGTGAGCTCTCGCAGATTTCTTCATCGACCGCTACTCCTTTATTTGTGCATTGGCTTCTACACATGTAATCTCTGAGGTAACCATTATCTGATCTTTCATCCTATGTTTTGCACAATTCTTTCCCATCCCGATTTCTCATTAGTAGTCGGGTTCTGGTTTCTATAGGATCTCAAGAGCCAGATTGCTATTCTAATTTCCGACCGCCCCGGTCACTTCTTTCTTGGCCCTATGGGTAGCGAGGATCCGACTGATTTCATCAACTCGGAAACAGAAAGGATCCCGTTCAAGCACTCATCCATGGCCATCACCGATTGGGCTAACAGCTTTAGATCCTGGCCTAGCAAACTCCCGGAATGGAGGAACTGGTAACTTAGAGTTTCTGCCTCGAAAAAGTCTTTATAGGAGGATTTGGAAATAGACCATTGCATCAACCTTTCCTTAGCCGATATGGAAGGGAACGAACCTTTGCTTGCATCAGCTTCTTACTTCTGGTCAGACATTTTAAATGCCTTCATGTTTGGGCATGGGCCGATGATCCCCACCTTGATGGATGTTACTATGTTGACCTGCCTTAACACCACCCACTACATAAATCTGTTCAGTCTCAGATTCAAACCTACGCATCGACTAAACACCAAGAACATCGGAGGTCGGACTAAGTATATTTCCCTACATAAAAAATCCTCCGGCCCAGTCGATGGACGTGAACATGTAGCATTCTTGAATCTTTGGCTGGAACGATTCGTCTTTGGTGGTTCGACTCCCGGTCCAACAACGAACATGCAATGTCTGGCAGAGCTCCTGGCCGATCACCACCAAATTCCCCTGGGGCAATATCTTCTCGGAGCAACTTATCATATTCTCCATCAAGTCGCAACCAAGCTATCGGCAGGCCAACCAGTCAGACATATCGGGGGACCCTGGTGGTTTATACAGCTCTGGTTGAACGTTTACACCTCCAAAGTCATCGCTAGGCCCCCTTTCTCTTCCATGACATTCCCGACTGACTACCCAAAAGAAAATGAGGCTAGCCGACACCGATGTATTTCTCTGGGTGAGGCTTCATCGGCTCTTCCTAGAAGCAAAATAACCCCCCTTGGACTCAGCCGGTGGTTCAAGTGTTTCTACTATGGCTCTACCAAAGAGGTCACCATCTGGTTTGCATACGAGGATGACTCGTCCTTTGAAATGCCTTCTAGGTTTCATCCGATGAATGCCTTAGCCGATGAAGAATCGAATACCATCTTTCTATCCTCCATAACTCCTTGTTTTCTGCTGATTGGATTTTCAATAGGCCGATCCCAACATCCATCATACGAGTTCTACCATCCTTCGATTAGTGCTCGTCAGTTGGGCTTTGACCAACTCCCCATCGGCTTGTTCTTCATCGGCAAGCTCCATGCCCGCGGAGAAGTGAAAAGTGGCTTGGAGTACGATCGACTTAGTTCGATGACATCGAACTTGTCCTTAGAGACTATCTCCACCTTCGAGCCCTGTATATCTAATACCAAAATCTTCGCTCGATGGTGGTCAGAATAGGGAAGGCACCTATATAGTCTATCGGCTGAACATTACTACCTTCGCCCCAATCCCGACTACGTGGAATCTGATGAAGAGGTAATCCTTCTCCTTTCACTATCATTTCTTCATCGTATTGAATTTCAACTGTGTCTTGATTCCCGTGATTCCACAGGCTGGCGACAAAGATGCACCTTTAACCAGTGCAAGTGGTCGACCGATTATCTATCAATCTCCATCGGCCAGATCCCTCCTTGGACAAAGCGGTCCACCTCCATCGGCTCTCCTCCGAGTGTCGCAAGTATCAGGGCTAAAGCGCAAGAAACCGACTACTCGGACGGTTTCTAAGAAACGGAAACCCGACACCGATGTTGTCATCGTTGCATCGGCTTCGCGAAACCCTTCCCCTACGGCATTTCTAACTTCTTCCGCATCTCCGTTGGTATGTGTCAGCATCAATTCCTCGTTGCCTTTGTTTTATCCTGACACCTTCGCTTTGCAGCCTGAACCATCGGCTCCTGAGGTCCAAACGCCAGACCCTGTTACTGGAGTTGAGCCGATGGTATCCTCAGACATTTTGGTACCCACTCACACTGCCCCACATCAAGCTGACACCCGCATAAGAACTGCTCCCACTGTCTCTCAGGTACGTTCATTATACATGACGTTTCTTTTGACTCATAATCTCCATATTTGCTAATGTTGTTATGCAGCCATTAGCCGATCTATTCTCCTTCGACATCGGCAAATACCTAGAAGCAGAGGAAGACTCAGCCACCAGCACAGCGATCGAACCATTTTTGCTAGCCGATGCACGTGAGCAGTTGTCAGATATTATGCATCGGCTGGAGGTTCCGATTGACTCGCTAGTGGAAGATTGCGGGTCGATCCGGGGAAGACTTGCAGAAATTCAACACCTCCTGCCTGTGGAACTATCAGACGCACTCACGCCTGCTGCCTACATAGAATTCCAAAGGACCCGGCTGACCGCATCAAGACGACGCATAGCCGATCGCGCTGAGCAAAGCCACCTGGCTCACAACGATCGACTAACTGTTCTTGATGAAAAGAAGAAACTCAATGAAATGTCAACTGACCTTCAACACACCAACACCAAGCTTGGCCTCTTGAAGAAACGAGAAGCCGATTTAATGGCGAAACTCAACAAGGTTCGTGAAGACATCAACTCCACCGAGTCCCATCTCATCGGCCTACCAAAACCAAGAGGCCAAGGTAGTAGACAAAGTGCGGCTCGTAGTTCGCCGGCATAGGAACCTGAAGACTATCCTTGGATCAGACGAGGATGACATCCGCGCCATCAACGATATAGATCAAATTCGTCTGCACACGATTGAGGCCATTAAGAAATTCTTGTAAAACTTTAGCCTCGGAGAAATCCTGATGTCATTCTAAACATTAACTTTTGCAATAAACTTCAATTAGCTTGATCAACAAAAGTTGTGTATATATATTTTCTAAAGGCGATATCTCCACGATATTGGCTGTATGTAACCGATACAAACTATATCGGCTTCCGTATATTGTCAATCGGCTATGCCTCAACCGATTATACGAATGGTACCGTCAGCTGATACAACCCTTAAAACCTTATCTGTCTTAAATCGGCTATGCTCAGCCGATTTAGGCGCCTACTCACACACTAGGATAATACTTTTTCAAATATTTTCCATTAAACGCTTTGGTAAACTTCTCTCTTTCAAGACTTTCCAACATGTAAGCATTGCCAGGCACACACCGATTGATCCGATAGGGTCCTTTCCAATTAGATGACCATTTTTCAAACTTATTATCCCTAGATCCAATCGGTAAAATTAACTTCCAAACGAGATCTCCTTCAGAAAAGGATTTGGTCATTACTTTTTTGTTATAATGCCTAGCGACCTTAGCCTTGTTTTTCTTGATCCTCTCAAATGCTTCTAACAGACTCTGAGTCAAATCATCAAGCTCATCGGTCATCAACGTGTAATAATCATCGGCTGTCAACTGATACTGTAAAGACACCCTCCTGGAGCCGATGTTAACTTCCCACGGAAGAACTGCTTTATGACCGTATACCAACTAATATGGTGGTACCTGGGTAGATCCATGACACATCATCCGATAGGCCCACAACGAATCGTTCAAAGTGACATGCCACCTCCGTGGTTGTTCGTCGATCTTACGCTTGATCAACTTTATTAAACTCTTGTTAGAAGCTTCCGCCTGTCCATTAGCTTGAGCATAATATGGTGACAAATTCAGCAACTTAATCCCCATACTGGCAGCAAACCTTTGAAACTCTTCTGACATAAAGATAGAACCTTGATCGGTGGTAATTGTCTGTGGAATTCTAAAACGATGTATGATATGTTTCTTGATGAACTCAATCGCATCCTTAGAAGTAACTTTCTTCAAAGGAATAGTTTCTACCCACTTTGTAAAATAGTCTGTTGCCGCCAATATGAACTTATGCCCTTTACTGGATGAATGATAAATCTGGCCAATCATGTCAATTCCCCAACCTCTAAACGGCCATGGCTTGACTATCGGATTTATAACCGACACTGGAGCTCGCTGCGCATTCCCAAACTTCTGACAATCTTGGCAGCCCTTGTAGTATTTAAAACAATCCTCCAACATACTTGGCCAAAAGTATCCAGCCCTCCTCATCATCCATCTCATGTTATGAGCCGATTGATGGACTCCACAAATGCCTCCATGCACCTCGCTCATCACCAACGCAATTTCTTCGGCATCCAAACATCTTAAGAGCACCCTATCGACGGATCGATAATATAATTCTTCATCAAGTAGAATGTACTTAATAGCCTTGTACCGAAGCTTCTTGGAAACCGATCTTGATGGATTTTGCAAATACTGAACAATTTCTCATCTCCAATCATCGGCTTCCATACGGCTCTCAATATCGGCTATCTCGATTTCCACTCTACTGTTTAGCCGATACCCTGAAGCAGTCTGAGCAAGATCATTGGCCTCCACGTTTCGCTCTCTAGGAATATGATCCAATGTTACTATCTTGAAATCCTTTAACAACTGTTGATATTTTTCATAGTATGACTTCAAAATTTCATCCTTGCATTCATATTCCCCAGATAGTTGTTTGATTACCAACAAAGAATCCCCAATGACTTCTACCGTATCGGCTCCAATTTCTCTCAGCGGCTGAAGTCCCTTGAGTATCGCTTTATATTCTGCTTGATTATTTGTACTATACGGCTTGATCGTGAAGGCAAACTCAAAACTTGTCCCCCGAGGCGAAATGATCACCAAGCCGATACCAGATCTATGCTTACAAACCGATCCATCAAAGAATAATGTCCATGGGATCGGCTCCACATAATTCTCTTGGACTCCTCTATGTTGTACAATAAAATCGGCTACCGCTTGTCCATTGATTGCCTTAGCCGACTCATACCTCAGATCGAACTCCATCAGAGCGAATATCCATTTACCAATCCGTTCCCTCAAGACTGGAGCCAATAGCATGTATTTGATCACATCGGCTTTGCAAAGCACTGTACACTCAGCCAATAGAAGATAATGTCTTAACTTTGTACATGAGAAATACAAACATAAGCATAACTTTTCCATAGCAGGATACCTGGTCTCAGCATCCAGAAGTAGTCGGCTCAAATAGAATACTACTCGTTCTTTTGATTCAAACTCTTGTACAAGCACCGATCCGATTGACTTCTCATCGGCTGACAAATATAATTTGAACGGTATTCCTTTTTGCGGCGGAATCAGCACTGGTGGAGAATTCAAGTATTCCTTGATATGATCAAAGGCTTTTTGCTACTCATCACCCCACACAAACTCTTGATCGGCTCGTAACCTTAATAAAGGAGTGAACGACTCAATTCTTCTCGATAAGTTTGAGATAAATCTCCTTATAAAATTGAGTTTGCCGATCAAGGACTGCAACTGTAGTTTATTGCTAGGTGGCTCGGTGGTCTAGATGGCCCTGAGGCTTCGTTGACTGACTTCAATTCCTCTCATGCACCATGAAACCCAAAAATTGTCCAGCCGATACGCCAAAAGTACACTTGTGAGGATTCATTTTGAGTCCGTATTTCTTCGTCCTTTCAAGCACTTTTCGTAGATCGGCTATATATTCTTTAATACCTTTGGATTTCACCACCACGTCATCAATATATATCTCCAACAGCTGTCCGATAAGATCATGGAACATGTAGTCCATGACTCTCTGATAGGTAGCACCGGCATTCTTCAATCCGAAAGTCATGACTACCCACTCGTATAAACCAATAGCCCCAGGACACCTAAATGCAGTCTTGTGGATATCTTCTTCTACCATAAAAATTTGATTGTAGGCTGCATTTCCATCCATAAAGCTAATGATCTTGTGACCCGATATAGCGTCAATATATAAATCTGCTATCGGCATCGGATACTCATCATTAGGGGTTGCCCTGTTCAAATCCCAAAAGTCGATGCATATTCTTAACTTTTCGTTTTTTTTCTTCACTAGGACAATATTGGACACCCATTCAGCATATCGGCATGGTCTGATGAAATTTGCATCGTATAACTTTGTGATCTCCGCTTTGATTTCATCATGCCACTCTACTTTGAATCTCCTCTGTGGCTGCCTAAATGGCCAATATCCCGATCTGATAGGAAGCCGATGTTCCACAATCGATCGGCTTAATCCCGGCATCTCATGGTAATCCCAAGCAAAGTATTTCCAAAATTCCTTTAATAATTTTATCAGCTTTTCTTGGAATTCAACACATAGATTTTTACTAATGTACGTCGGCCTTGGCTTATCTCCTAAACCTATATCTATTTGTTCTAACTCATCGGCCGATGTAAAACCTTGCTCTAACTTTCCTTTAGAGTCTTCTATAGTTTCCCATGGAAACAATGGATCTGAGCCGACTTGCTGAATCAGCTTTATTCCTTTATCAATCACCTCCAGGAAATTTCCCACCCATGTTTGTCCGGACAGGCAGTTGAACCCATCAGCTTCCCAGAATGCCATATCAGTTGTTGCCACACTAGTCGACTGATCGGCCGCGATCACTTCAACTCTATCTCCTTGCCACTGTATGAGGCTTTGATGCATTGTTGAAGGAATACAACAGTTGGCGTGAATCCAATCCCTGCCAAGGAGTAGACTATACGACCCCTTACTATCGATGACAAAAAATGTGGTAGGCAATGCCTTGCTTCCAATTGTTAGCTCCACATTCAGTACTCCCTTAGTTTCTGATAGATTGCCTCCGAAGTCTTTCAAAACCATATTTGTTTTAACTAAGTCTCCAGCCATCTTACCCAATTTGCGGTATGTAGAATATGGCATCAAATTGACGGCTGCGCCTCCGTCAACTAGCATCTTTACCATCGGCTTCCCATCGACATACCCGTTGATATACAATGGCTTTAGGTGCCGATGCTTGGATTCTTCTGGCTTGTCAAATATGGCTTGACTCGGTTCCAATATTAATTGAGCAAAATCTTCTTCTTGACCGTCTTCATCGGATACACATGCTTTGTATTCCATCGGTAAGAAGAATACCATGTTAGCCTAAGCCGATGTATCAGCCTCATCCTTTTTTTGCTTTACTTTCCATACTTTTTTAATTTTTTGGCTCTCATCGGCTTCTTCATGGTTCTGCCGTTGTCTTTTATGCTGCTCTCTATGTCACAGTCTTTATGCCCTCCTTTTCTGATTCTTCGTAAAAATCCCGGATGACACCACTGATCTTTCATGGGCTATGATCTTTTGTTTAACTCCTGGTCCTTAACTGTCCTTTGACCATACTCTTCATTGATCGACCCAAATCGGCGATGTGCTGATGCCCTAGTGATGGAAGGCCGACCATATAACGTTTTGCTCTGGTCACAGTATCGAGATCCTAGTTTGTTACATTCAGGACAGTCCTCGATTGACGGCAACCTCATATTTTGATCCCAACATTACTGAAAAAAGGGACAACCCTAGTATGGATTATAACTTTCTTGTTGTATTGTGGCTCGTCTTTCTTCATCTTGTAGTCTAGAATATTTTTTGATTAAGTCCGATGAGGTAACCTTCGACCTCTTCCAGCGCCTTTTTTCATTGGACCGATCTCCTGAGGTTCCTGTAATCACCATATTCACCGGGAAAGGATGCCCGTCAATCTTCATCAGCTTTTTGTCCTCGAACTTGATTCTCCCCTGTTCAACAGCCGATTGAAACTGTTGCTCACTGCCAAAAATCCCGCGACCGGGGAGGGACGGTGGCTTGGTCACGCGAAGGCCTGGGAGGTCTGCTTATCTCCAGTGCAGGTCCTTAATCCTCGAGGTTCATGAGCGTACCAGTCAATTTGATCCTGCAATTGACAAGAAAGTGAGACGAGCGAGTACAATATAGGCGCTCGCTATCGGCTGACTGGCGATAGGTTTGGGATGCTCTTCGATCGGCTGGGGAGCCGATGTGGATAGGCGTTGGCGAGGGATCGACCGCAGAGCTGATGGAGAAACCTGGGTGTGCTCAGAGGATATCGAGGCGCACGGGATCCCTCCGGACAGCCGAACAGTGATTCATTGGCCGAAAAAACCGATGAAGGCGCATGCGGCCTAGACAAGGAATAGTATAAGAAGGCACAGGATGTAAAGCCAATGCCGCTCCGGATATGACAGCAAGAGATCCGTCGCCCGATTGGACAATCCCCTGTCTTCAAGCCGATCCAATCTCCTACCAATCTGATCGGCTTTTCTACAGTTCTCATTGGCTTTGTCTCAGCATCTCCATCTGCCGATGACTGCATTAAACTCTCCATCGGACCTCTCAGCCGATCGGCTTTAGCACCATCAGATCTCTCAGCCGATCGGCTTTAGCACTATCGGATCATTTAGATTTTGGCGTTAACACACGTTAACAGATGTCAACCATCAAAACTTCCAATTAAGCATCTCGACCAAATAGAGAGTTGATCGAAACTTCTGGTCACCAATATTGTTGGTGGATTGGTAACCGACCGTAGGATCCATGTATATACAGTGTATTTGTACGTAGAAGGTAAGGCAAATATGAATATGTAAACAAAGATGAAAAAGACAAGGATTTTTATACCGGTTCGGGAGGTAATAGCCTAACTTCTGTTTAGTGGCCAAGTAGCCTCCACTATATCAATCTCACGAGTACAAAGTATGGAAAGAACCCTAATTAGTTTTATCATAACATCAGAATAGAACTCAGGCGGGGCGATCAGCGACTAATAGTAGTCAAGCCTCTCTAATGTTGACTCGACAAGATTGGACAAGTAGCTTGTGAATTGCGATGGCTAGTCTCAGGTTGAGATCTATGGTCACTTGTGTTCTAGCTTCCTAGGCTTGTCCTCATTCCCTCCCTGAGGTCTTGTATTTATACTCTCAGTTGTGCCCTTATCTAAGTAGAACTAAAGAGTCAAGTATATATATGATTCGATTAGTCCTGGTTAGGCTTAAGTAGGGTTATGTATTTCTTTTCTTCTTGGGTACACCTTCTTTATCTGTTTCAGACTCTATCCATACACATATGGTTGATTTCCATATAGAATATAATATGTGGTATTCCGCTGAGTTATATAAATATACGTGGGGTATCTCATATCTAGAAAATTAATAGTAACCCCCAAACTCTACTCAAATGAAGACACTAGCTAATCCAATTGCCTCAGAGAATCAACTTGTCGTAGTAAATAAACATAGCCAGATTTCTACCCACTAGGCTAGATCCAATTTCTTTGATTCTTTTTCGAGTAGCTTGTCAATATAGTTGATTCTAAAATGTTAGCAAAGTTTAAAATTTTGTCCATCTAAATACGTGCATGACATCTCGATAGTGCGATCCCTTATTTTGTCTATTCTTTCTTTCACCTGAAATATTTGAATAAACTTATCAAAAAATATTTAAGCCCTCGAGCAACATTGAGTAGCTCAACACAGATATTAAACATAAGAAAATAGATGCATATATGAAACACTTAATAAACATTGTGCCCAAATGTAATTTTTCCATGACCACAAACATATACTTTCTCCTTCTCCAACCAGCGTAAGGTTGTCTTCCTTATACATCTTATCCCTACTATAAACACTTTGAGTGTTCTGAATAGTATTGGATCATTATCTCACGGTTGCAAAATTAGAATGAGATATTTGAGACAATGCCCTTTGCTAGTTAGAGAACAAAAAATTTCAAGTTTAACTAAGTACTTAGACAATATGTACATATACTGAATGTCGGTAACATAAAAGCCTCTATCGGCCTTAACTACTTAGATAATCTAGAGCAATATCCAACGTGTGAGCAATTCAAGACCACGAATATAGGGAAAAAATTTACTAACATAAGGAATAGCAAGGCACATTATATAATATATGTAAAAATTTACATATAGGTAGTCCTTCTTTATCATCCATCACGTATGCATCTGACTGGAGTAATGAGGCCTAAGACTGCTAGTTCGACACACATCTAATCGAAATAGAATTCTAACTAGTGGGCTCCATTGGACTAGCATATGCCATGCTATTGAGTTACGGAGTTGTCGAACTAAGCTTCATTTAGTCAAGACAAGATGTCAACCAACAAAAGGCTTCCAACTAGCCTCTACCTTACTCGATTTAGACCTATTGTTTCATCATTTGATTTTCCTAAAATCAATTACTCAAAACAAATTATGAGATAACAAACCCCTAAGCAATGGTTGGAAGTAAAATAAACTAAAATTTTGAAAAACTTTTTAGCTAATAGATAGATTTTATATACTTTTCGTAGCCCGATAGTCTTCTCATAAATGAAGTTAACATGTAGATAGTTTGAGTACGAAAGAGACATCATAGTTACCATTGTACTTTGACTATATGATGTCTTAGTCCACCATCTTGGTTGTATTAGCAGCTACTTAAGCCAAGATAAATCTCATGTCGAAGAAATAATCAATTCGGACGTTTAGGCACTTGGCCTAAATAGATTTATATGAGTGGTAGTACCTTTTTGTCCAAACCTGCTCCCATGAAGACTAGCGGCGTAGTTGGATCTTGAACACTATTTAGGTGAGAAGCCCTTTCTGCCTAACCTGGTCTCATAAAGACCAGCAACCTAGTTAGGTCTCAACCAATTGTATAGATACTTGGGTTAGTTACCTTATGCGTATTTAATGTGGCCAGCATGGTTCACATTTATTTTACCAACTCATAAGCATACCAAAAGGCAGTGGTTTACTTCAAGTTTCTGGTTGGAAACATCTTTCAGAGTAAATTACTTGCCTTCCACATATGTCTACACCAACGAGCTACAACATGCTTGGCATCATCTACATTTAAGGCCTCTGCTTACAGCATCATAGTAGATATAATCAACAACACCATAGGTCCTCTATTTGGTAGTGGATCACCTCTTCACCCTTATCCCAACTAGTCAAGGTGGATGGCGTGCGCAGCTGCTCAATAAATAGGCCCGTGATGAAGCCTGTAATTTTAAGACATATGATCCAATCATAGGACAATGGCATGCAAGGTATCATTGAAGTTTAAAGTTTGTGCTTGAATTCATCATGCATGATGGGAGCAGGACCTCAGGCCCTTTGTTTATAAGTGGAGCAGCCCCCTCATCCATGTTCTGACTAGACAAGATGAACGAGGTTGACATAATCTTAACAAATATGCCGGGTGATAACGGCCAATGTTGTGAGATATGTCGTTGTTGTGAACTCGAATAGTTTCCTAAAAATATGATACTAGAAGACAAAAAATATAATAGAAAATATTAATTGGGTACTTGACTAGCTATATACATCTTCTAGACTTATCAGGATATAATAGGCAAATGTAGATCAAGCATAAAAAACCATATTTACCATAATAAATCATAATTTATACAGAAAGTAAACTAAGATAAGCCCTCGGACATTAGACCATAGTTGGTCTATCATAATATGAGCTTGCAAATTAAAAACTATATATAGATGCACTTTAGGTAAACACAATAAGTCATTGATCTAAAATAATAAACAACCCTCCCTGATTGGAGAGTCTAAATAGAAAAAGGTATGGTAAATTGTAGGCATAACATTGCGCACCTACGTAGATACATGCTGGATGTATCTACGTAGATTAATTCAAGAATTAACCTTACTAATTAGTTGAACCAACCAGCTTAATGCTTCAATCTTTACCGTCATATGTACTCATCTCCTATCAACAGCAGCGTAAGTGTAGCGATGCTACCATCGACGGACTAGCCTAGTGATTTTTCTTTAACGGTAGTCGTCTTAGCTAGTTGGTCTTGAATGAGCCTAATGGCAGATGATGATAGCCTCTTCAAGACATGATTAGCACAAGCCAGATTTGAGTTCGAGATGTAATGTGATGTTTTTGATTGACTAATGCATGTATCCGATCAACACATATGTTGATATACATTCGCATGTATACATACGTGTGGTCAAAGTAGACCTGTATGTGTATTGCAAACATATGTACTTGGCATAGTGCAGACTACTTGGCGCATGTAATCTTAGACCTCGGTGACCTCACTTCAAATGTCATGACGTGGTGTGTGGAGGTTCTTAAAGCCAACCCGCATCGTTGATGTAGAACAATAGCTTGGTCGGGCATAGCATCAAGATCAACCAATTTGAACTGGTCGGATATTTAGTGGTGGTCATCAGTTTGGACATAGTCGACTCGAGCCCCCAAGGGGCCTCATGGTTGACAAATTTGAAACGATGTCTTCTGCGGAAGCAAAATCTTGAAGCATGCATGTCGATCATGATGGAATTGATGAAGATTAAGACGGTGACAATTCCAAGTTAAAGGAGAACAAACTTTGGTTAGGCCATATCTCTTGCTCCCTAAGTCATTATAACAGCCCTTGTTGGAAAATACGCCTTTTGACACCATGTATTCATGAATTCTCTGAATACCAATGCCTCCTAATTGGCACACCACTGTCAATGGATTGGTACGTAGGGGTAACGTTGATATGAAGATACAAACGAAGATGCAAGGAAATAGGGATTTTCATATAGGTTCGGGCCCCTTTGAGGTAATAACCCTACTCATGTTTGTCTATGTGACCTCTACTATATCAATCTCATGAGTACAAAGTATGGAAAGAACCATAATCTAATATACCATAATATCGACATAAAGCTCGAGCAGGATGGTCGACGACTAGTAGTAGCCGGGCCTCTTCAATGTTGATTTAACAAGATTGGACAGGTAGCATGTGGATTGCAATGACTACTCTCAAGTTGAGATCTCTGGTCACTTGTGTTCTGGCTTTTTAGGCTAAAATTGTTTTTCTTAGTCTTTTGTCAGTCTTGGTGTTCAGTGAAAAGACCAGCTTGCTAGATAAACATCGTACTATCAAAAGGACCTATGAAAGTGATCTTGTAGATGATCTTATGCCATATTAGTTCACATGCTTGTAGTGAGGGCATTTAGCTAAGTGTGGTGAGCCTTTTCTCAAGGCCCTTGCAAAAAGAGAAGTAGGTATGTCCATTAGGAACGAGTGGCCTCTTATAGACATGTCTAATTGTTCGCGTCGGATCTCGCGCACGCGGCACGAACATGCCGACGCCTGAGAGGTCTGCTTAGCTCCAGTGCAAGCCAGTCGGCTTCTCTTTATGGCTCGAGATACTCGTGCCGAGGCCCGTGAGTTTCGCTCGGCTCTGGCATGACGGTGCCAGTATGGGTGTGCCAGTCAATTTGACTCTGCAATTGATAAGAAGAGAGGATAAGACCCGTGAGCCGGCCGGCCGATGGGCCTGTTTGTCTCTCCCTATCGGCTGGGTGCCGATAGAGATGGCAGTGCTCAGGCATCGGCTGAAAAGCGATAGACGCGTGAGAGATAGACACGTGTAGCATACTAAAGGACCCATTGGCCAAAGAGCCGATGACGCTGCTTAACATCCGATGCGTGGAGCGAGAACCGATCCCCCACGAGGCCACATGGGCCAGCGACCACGGTATAAGGCCGAGGGCTAATAACACGGAGACGGCGGAGGCTTAGACTGAACGTGATGACGAAGGAGGAAAGAGGAGATGCCATCGGCTACCTACCGGCTGAGCATCCTACGTAGGCCTATACCTAAACTTAACACACCGAGAAGCCGATACACTAGGCATGGTGCCTGGGATATAGATAACTCATTGACTAACACACCGATAAAACGCCGTATAGAGACCTATAGGCCTACGGCTTGATCTACCGTCGGCAGCCTCGCAGATCGAACCTAAACGATGCAGCATGAGACCGACGATAATAGAGAGAGCCGATAGACCGATAGACCCCGTACGGACGTGATGCGGTACACCCGAACTGACTAAGAGGTCGAAACTAACCGATGCAGCCTTAAACATATTGAGACATACCGGGATAGTGATGAGACTTACCATTTCGCCGGAGATCAAAGTTAACTGATGCAGCCCTATGTCGAGAGCCAGACCCCGCTGGTAGAAACCTAGATAAACTAGGGTGGCGATACACCAAAGTAATATAGATTGAAAGATATGTTTATTCTTTACAAGTATCCAGGGGTCTATATTTATACCCTGGCATTATAGAGACCGACGCGGTTATAACAAACATCGGACGTTATCTCCTAAAAATATAAAAGGAAAATATCTCTAGGGAAGTTAACTAAATTAATTAAACCTTCCTATATAAGATACGATTTATATAGATAAAATACCCTACCGTGAGTGCCACGGCTCCTCCTCAAACTCGGTCTCATCTGGATAATCTTCTATTCTTGAAATGAATCTCTCCTTGCTTTATCCGATCGGCTTCCTCCTTGTAGCAACTGGACTCTTCTTTTACTTCAGTCAATCTTTTCTAACATTTCCCTAGGCTTTCCAAATCTTGACGTTAACACTATTAGAGTGTCCTTTAGAGTTTGAGTCATTTCTTTTTAAGAAAAGTTATGATTCTTGGATGGATTATTTATAGGTTTGATAACACTTTGAATAAGCTTTTCATAGAGACCAAGATCATCAAAATCCGACACATGTATCTTGAAATTGTATTACTAACTATCGGTTGTGCTAAAAACTGACCAACGGCCTAACCGCCAGCTGCACTGAGTTCAAACTGCCCCTTCTTGGTTTGACTGCCCTATGAACTGTGGTCAAACCACCCTGGTCTAACTGGGGACATCTATTGCCGACATCGGTCGAACCGAACTGATAACGATATGATCAAAGCCGGTCGATCGAACTGCCGTTCTATGATGTAATAGATAACGGCTAGTTTTCTAGCCGTTGGGGTTGGTGGCCAGTCCGACCAGCCCACCATTCACTATCAGACTAGCAAACCAGTGTGAGTTGGGGTTTTCATCCCCAACAACTAGTTTGGCTTGGTGGATGTATGAATACACCATCATGAACAACAAGGAAGAGATTTTGGCATTTTATTGCATTATCTTGTGCCTTTACAAGAATTCTCACACCCTCATGCACTTAGGTTATCTAGTGAGGTGTTATAGAGTGAGTTGAGCCAATCTAAATACATTGTTTCATTGTTAGAACTAGTGTGACACTTAATCATTCTTAGCTAGCATCCTAGACTTGTTATTTTTGGAGGTGGTTATCTTCTAGACGACTTCGAGGAGTTTACCCAATGACTTCTTCAAATGAGATTGTGGAGGAGGCCCGGTGGTTAACTATGAATGGCTCGGTATTTGTCATCTTTGTTATGGAGGAAGAACAACTCCTAGTGATCGAGAATTGTAAATACCACTTTAGGATCAACTTCCATCTTGTCCATCTCTTGACGAGAAGATTCAGAGGCTTGGTAGTTTGAGTGGTAAAGTTGGACTTTTCTTAACGAGGATTAGAAAGCTAGCAAGTTTTCAAACCTCGGGTGAAAAAACATTTGTCATTTGTCTTATTTACTTGCATTTACTTTGAGTAAGTTTACATACTATAATTTATTTTGAATCCTTATCACCGTAGGTTTGTAAACCTTAACATAGGTCTAGTGTCTTAAATAAGTTGAGACCAGTTGATTTAGATTTTAAATTGTGTAACACCAATTTGATTTAACCTTCTGGATATAAAACTTGGTTTGACCAATTTTTTTTTAAAAAAAAACTGACTATTCACCCCTCTAGATGGTTTCCTTGGTTCTCCAAGGAAGGAGGACACTAGGCAGCAGGCCCTTGCTCCTGACAATAGTGGCTAATGAGTTAGGTATCGAAAGCGAAGGAGAAGACATAGGAGTTTGACAATCGAGATGAAGGAGAGGATACTAGTGAGGATCCATGGAGACGACTAGGTCTGGCCATGTCAGAGGGAGAGGTTGAGGGGGAGAAACAGGGGTAGAGTAAGAAGAAAAGAGATGCCACTAATATATGGTGCAATATATTTATTATTTTATTTTTATCCTTAGTGTTACGTAAGCATCATATAGATGCTATACTAACCTGGTCAACATAGCATATAGCATGAAACTTTAGTATAAACCACTAAAGAATAACATCAAGAGGAAACGGTATATTTTATGGATGAGGGAAGTAATAAGACTATTAAGGCAGGCAAATGGACTTTTTGCCCAAACAAATGACGTATTCTGGACCGGCCCAGGCTGCAAAGAGCACATTGCGATGTAGCCTTGTCCGTCTCCACTCGTGCTCTCTCCTCCGCCGCCCGCTCTCCTCTCTCCATTCCTTCGCCGCAACGCCCCTCAAAACCCTTCCACCTCCCGCACCGCCGCCGCCGCCGCCGGAGGCCATGGCCGCCGCGGCCGTGGGAGGGGGCGGCTCCCGCCACGCGTGGCACGTGGTCCCGCGCCCCGTCCTCGAGACGGTCCTCCACAACCACGCGCTCCACCCGCGGGTGCCGCAGTCGCTCATCCTTCACGGTCCCCGCGGCGTCGGCAAGTCTACGCTCCTCCTCCGCCTCCTCTTCCCGCAGTGGTCCGAGCCCCCGCACACGGCCGCCTTCGTCGACTTCCTCCGCCCTCCTCCCGCCCCCGACTCCCCCGCCGCCGCGGCCCCGTGGTCGCTCCTCACCGAGGACCTGGCGCCGTCGCTCCCCGACCTCCGCCTCCGGCTCGAGTCCGCGCTCGAGGTTCTCTCCCGCGCAGCCGTGCTTCGCGGCGCCTTCGGGTCCAAGGACGTGCTCGCGGCGCTCTCCCGCTCCCACGGCCTCCACACCGCGCTGTCACTCCTCGCGGGCCCGGCCACCCCCCGCCGCGGCGGCGGAAGTAACCCCGTCCCGACGCTATGGGCGAGGGCTCTCCTCGCCGCGACCTCCTCAGCCCGTGGGGACGACCCGACGTTCTGCATTGGTGAGGGGGAAGCGACCAACTGCTCCATGGAGGAGAGGGCGTACATGCAAGAGACATTGGCAGCGCTGCGTGTGGCCAAGGAGGTGCTCGGGATGCAAGAGGGGTGGAGGAAGGAGGCGGTGCTGTAGATGAATAGAACTGGGCGGTTCGCAAGGCCACTGGCCAACTCCACAACCGACTGGCCATGCCTATAGCTGGATGTGCTGTCAGGTGCGGCCGAGGTGGATTTCTTCCAGGTAATTTTGGTCTTCATTTCGTTCTGAATGTGGTCTAACTGTTGTTTCCTAACATTCAGTGATGTTGTTCTCTTGCAGCCAAAGCTGGTGCTGAACAACGTGGATGTGCTGAGAAAGGCGACTTGCAAGGATGACATGATGGTGCCTGCAGCAATGTATCATGATAGCTTGATTTGGAGGGTGATTGTGCTTGGTGCTAATGAACAATGCTTGCCGGTCATTATGTCGACCTCAGATGGGTGGGTGTGTGATTGTACATATCAGTCCTCATATATAACACAAAACATTCCAGGGTAATCCGTTAACTTATAACTGAAAGTGGTATGTCTGTATATTCATGATTTTATCATGGGCAAGTTATTGTACCATAAATACAGTTCCAGAACTAAATTAACATAGTTTTCCTTTTGATCCCTGACTTAATAGTTTCCTCATCTAATGGAGTGTTGTTTTTTCTGTAAATTAAATAATCTGCTGCACCGTGCTAAGGGCATTCTATATGTAAACTAATGGATCATGTTTATCTTCTACTCCTTGCAGCTACTATTCTTCACAAGCATTTGTTGATTTTGGTTTTCCTAATATATTCATTTCTCGTGAGGTATGCTCATTTTACCTTTGTATTGTTGCACTGTTTTTCATTTTCCCTTATTTACTACATAATGATAATTGGATGGTACAGACATTTGGTTGGACACCACAGGAAGATAAGTTGCATATGGTCCCTGAATTCTTCAGTGAGAAGGAGGCAGCATGATTTTAGGCCTGCTAAGGTTTTCTTTTATCTGCACAAGATATGTTGATGCATTCCTTTTATTTTATTTTACTCATCTGCAAACTTTTTGCATAATTAATTTATGATGTTTATTGAAGTTGTAGTGGAAAGTTGTGGATGAGATTCTTGGGCCAAACCCACAGCAATTATCTGAGATTTATATGTTGAAGAAGAATGCAGATAGCCTGGGGTAAGCAACATCCACCTCACCCTGCCATTGTTCTTTTGTGTTTTACATCATCCTGAGACTGTCTATTCTTAATTTACAATATTCACTGGTGGTATTGCAATTACTTGAGGTCTCCTGTGATTAATAAACAAAACTTGTTATGCTTGATTGCTTGTTACTGTATAGCTTGCATTTCTTTTCATGAATCACAGGAAAGGCTAACTGATGTTCTTTTCTATTCTTTATTGTTCTACGAAACTTATGTTTGTTAGCGGACTTATGGTGCAGATTAGTCTGTTTGGTATTGCACTTTCACCAAAAATATAAGTTTTAAAAACCATACATAATAAGATGATCCATGATCTATCTTAGTTATTTGTAATGTATCATGCTGCATATTACTGTTATCATTATTAAATCTCCATTGCATTACAGGGTTTTGTGTGATCAAAATATCGAGGAAATTATTGACACATATCTGGCACACTTGCAAGTTAGTAAAATTTAAATCGAAGCCTAGTTCCAATTTTGTAATCTTCCATCGTGGTTGTGTATAAATATCAGAATTACTAAAATTCATATATAATAAGAGGAAAAAAACATGACCATTCTCTTGTTTTTGCCAACCAGGTGTCTGTTGTGAATCCTGCAATGGAGACAGCATTAGGAATGATACAGAAGTTTGCATCTGATGTCCATGAGGGAAAAGTACCAGAAAATAGATTGTCTTTTGGTGCACCATGGAGACATCCGCCTCGAGGGGATAACCCTGATGTGTCCTATAAGTAGGCAAAAATTCAACTAATGGATTTTGTGCAATCTTTTGTAAACACTGAGTTTGGGGTAATAATATCCTCCTTTCTACAAGCCAGGCGTTTGCAGTTCTTGATTATGTTAGCAGTAGATATGGACATGTCACAGTATTGGACAGTTACAAATTCCCCTTGTTTTCATTATATGGAGAAGATAATATGTTTTTAAGTTTTTTGCAGAATCTATTTTATAACATTTTGCATTATCATTTTATGGAATTCCAGAATTTCAGTGGCTTTCAATGTGTGTATTTCACAGGTTAATTATCTAGCAGATGACAGCCTGGAAATATTTGATGATCCTGCTGCAGTTGCCATGTCAGAGGTATTTGGTTAACTGCTCTTTAAACCTTGATTGATCTAGTGGTACGATGCATGCTTACATGATCGCACTTTACTAGGTCGGTTTACTTTATCAACAAAGAGATCCATCCTTCATGTGTCCAATCACTCGTGGAATTCAGCATTGCCTTGTGAGATGGTTTGTTCCTGTACTTCTTGCATGCTGTAGGATATGTTTCGTAGCCTGATATTATTCTTTTCTATGCATTTATCTAGGCTTGTTCAGCAGAGGTTACAATTGAGCTTTCAAGAATCAATAGCATTCCTATGGCAAAGGGTGATACATGGGCGAAGCTATTGACACTTAATGAAAGAAGTTGGCTACAAGTAAAGAGGTACATGAGAAGTTTTTCTCATGCCATCTTGCAGTCTGGATTAGGATGTTTTACTTTATTTACTGTTTAGATCATTTCTGATAAAATATTGTTTTATCAAGAACAGATTTCAATGGATCAGGTGCCCTTTATCAATTTTGACATGCAAGTATGCCACTGACATGGTTTTGACTGACTTACTTTTGCATCTGTAAGTACGCTCGAAGCATTTATGATTCCATGGTCACTTGTATTCACATCTAAGTTTATTCACCTGGCATAATCATTGGCTGTTTGCTTCCAACCAGTATGAATGTATCGGGATAGATTGTAGGAATCTTCTGTTGAGTGCCCAATTTTGGCTGAATAGGGAAGCAGGAGATCGAACTCGTCGTCGTCCCAAGGGCCTGGATCCACGTGGCTTCGTGGTTGAGATGTTCTATTCTTTTCTGCCCCATGTTCATTCTGTATCAAAAGGTCTGTTTGTTGCTATTGTTCCATGACCATCAAGGTAGGAAAAAATGATGAAGTTTTGTATGTCTTAACCCAATACCCAAATGGCTTTTTACAGGTGAAATAATTCCTTAGACACAAATAAGCCTAATTTCATCCCAGGAAGCATTGGCTCAGTTTTTCTCATCATCTGCTTGTTGAGCCACAGCCAAATTTTGAATTTTAGAACTAAATTGATTTTGAGGTTTTTTTCATAATTGATTTTTCAGTATTGGCTTTTAAACCATTAAAAGCACAGATATAAAAACTTTTTCCATATTTTTTTCTTATCAGAAATAGATAAAACAATCAGAACAAACACTGTGGGCCGATCATCCTTTTGAAACTGAAAATTTATTCAGACTCAATATGAATGCTTCTCAGAATCCTTCCTTCTGAGTTTAGATTGCTCTCAACCCTTGCATCACGAATTTCCCAACGTATGAGGTTTTTATATAAAAAATTACTCATGAAATAAACTCTTATTTGCTGATGTAATGGAGTAAACTTCTGAGAGTTCTAAAATGAGCTAAGCAATATTTTACCTTTTCGATCTAAAAGCGAGCTCTCGTCCGCCAAAATTAAGCCAAAAATTGAAAATCACACACGTGCTAAATCTAATAAAGCCATGAATGAAATAATTAAAGGTTTGACCTATTATAAGCACAACCTAAATGAAGATCAACCGATGCATGCATTAACCCTTAATCCACTCACACGGACACAATTACTTGAGGCGTCCACCGTCGGCCACCCGGAGGCTTGATCAAAATAAAGACCCGGCGACGACGACGAACACAGATGATGGCCGGCCGACGAGCCCACGACTCCCTCGTCTTCTCGACCATCGCCGCCGCAGCCCTCCTCGCCGCCGCGGCCACCATCACCACGACGGAGGGCGCCGTGTCCAGCTGGGAGGCCGGCTCCGACGAGGACTACCACATCTTCGTGGAGAACCGCATGCCGGAGAACATGCACCTGAGCTGCTACGCCGTCCACGGCGGCGGCCGGAGCGAGTTCTACCACAGCTTCCGCGCCGACACCGGCAGGGAGGTGCAGCTGCCGTTCCTTCAGCCGGTGTCGCGCGCCCGGCTGGTCTGCAAATGGGCCTGCAACGGCAACTACCTCCGCGGCGTCACCCTGTTCAGCTCCTCCTGGCGGGAGGCCACCTCCGGAGCCTGCCGCCGCCGCGGGAGCGGGTGCAACGTCGTGTTCGACAGGCAGGAGATGTTCGTCGCCGGGCGCTCCGGCGGCGGCCGGAGGCTGCTCGGCGACCTGCCGGAGCACGAGTGCCAGAAGATGCTGCTTGTCTTCAACCGCCGGTGCTGGTACAAGCAGCACCGCCACCCGTACGTCGGCCGCGTCATGAGCGGCCTCACGGACTACATGCTGGCGTAGCAGATAATACGTACGCGTATACGTATATTATATACATGTACGTACGTATATTTTCGTAGCTACTTCTTTACGGATAAGCATAGACGTGCGTTACGCCCGTATGCATGATGGATCGGACGGATGGTTGGATCGTACGCCCGTATGTTGATTAATTCCTGTTAAATTGATTTTAGAGAAGCCGTAGAAGGTGAACACAGTACATGTACGTATGTGTGTTGGGAATTTTAACAAATTAAATAACGAAAAATTGTAAAGGTGATGAGTGTTAGACTATAGGCGTTGATCACACTTACCCTCATTCCTGTCTCTTTCCTAATCTTTATAAGAGTTTGATATATATATATATATATATATGTAATCTTCGATAAATCATGATTATATTTCGTTTTCATGGTAACAGAGCACTTCGCTCCTACGACTCTCGCTTCCACACCTCTAACAATCACTACCGACCTCACGCTGTGCATGCATCCCTACTGCCGTCACCCCTCTCTCTTTCGGTGCTCTCTTTCTATTCTTCTCACCATGGCCTTCACTTCCTATGGCCATCTCATGCCGCCGCCATGGAAAACACCGCCATCGAGGCAGCGCGCGTCGATCTTGCCCGTCTCTAGACCACCAATACAGACGCCACCCTCATCAAGGTGGCTGAGGACGCCATCAAACGCCTGGAGGATCTCCATGTCGCCTAGGCACAACTCAACGCTGACTTGAAAACCGCCTAAGCCACAGCCGTCTAGGCATATGTGGCACCCTAGATGCACGACACCACCACCGCACTCCACGCCTAGGTGATGGCTGTCTCCAACATTAATGCCACTATCTTCATCATCCTTGATCTCGCCTTAATGAATTATACCAAGTGGACTGCTCTGTCCTCAATACACTTGGTAAATACGAGCTAACCGACCAAACGTCTTGGTTAAGATTGATGATGCCACCATCACCGATCCATATTGGGCGCGCTTGAATTAACATGGTAAAATCCTGGATTTTCAGCACCATCACACTAGAACTGATGGAGGTCATTCACACTGGCACACCATCTAACCGCTAGATGTGGCAGAACATTAAGAAACAATTCATCGGTAATAAGGAGACGCGCATCCTCATGCTCAACAGCTAGTTCCATACTTTTGTATAGGGCACTCTCACCATCATGAGTATTGCCACAAACTCAAAAGTATGGCGGATGGCTTGGCTGATCTCGGGCATACGATGGAGGATCGTACCCTCGTTCTCTCCGTTCTTCAAGGTTTGAACGAGCGCTTCAAGTACATGGTGGCCCTCACCAAATGCTAGTGCACGTTCCCATCCTTCGTCACCGTGAGCTCCGATCTCAAGCTGGAGGAGATCAACATGCTGTCTAAGGCACCCTTACAAGCCCTTGTCACTGTCGCCCCTCCATGGACGATGACACCCCCTTCGACTGTTACTGTTGCTATCTTGCCTTCCGCGACGTCTCCTTCTAGCGGCGCAACCCCTTGTGGAAAAGGCCGTGGCCATGGTAAGGGACACGATCGCCGAGGCCCAACGTGACCCACCACCTTTAACCCGATGACTGGAACGTTCCAGATGTAGCCCGACTACAACTCAGGCATACTTGGCGCTTGTTCACGCACCCCTGGTGTCAGTGCTCCTACCCCATCGTTTTCACCCCTCGATGTCGACGCTCCCACTGGTCATGCGTTAAGTGTGCAAGGCACACACAACGTTGTACCTGCCTTTGGTCTTCTGGGTGCGCCCCTTGGCTATGACATGCTAGGCACACCGACCCCTGGCTTTGGTGCTTAGATGTCCTCCCTGCCTGCTCCGTATTGGGATCAATAGGCACTTGTTAATTTCTTAAGCACCATGATGCTTACTCTCCTGCCGTTCAATGAGTGGTATATAGACTCCGAGCTGATGCCCACATGACATCTTCGTCTGATACCCTCTTCTCCTCTTCTCCCCCTTCATCAAATTGTTCTCCTAATATTATTGTTAGTAACAGGTCACTGCTGCTCGTCATCTCTACTAGGCATACTGTTTTTCTGCTGAACATACTTTATATCTTCATAATGTTATTGTTTTCCTATATTATTAAAAATCTCATATCCGTTCAACAATTTATCACTGACAATTTTTGTTATATCAAGTTTGATCCATTTGGCCTCTCTGTGAAGGATTTGGCAACCAGAAACAAAATCGTCCGCTATAATAGGTCAGGGTGGCTCTACTCCTTCCATGTCCCGCCTCATGTGCTCCTAGCTGCCACCACTCCTAGCACCCTCTAGCATCAGTGTCTTGGTCATTTAGATGTCGAATCTTTATCTAATTTAGTTCCATATAATAAACATGAGATAGAACCCTTATGTCTTACATGTCAGCTTGGTCACTATGTACAATAACTTTTTGCTATATCCTATTCACATGTCGTCAACAACTTTGATTTAATATATTATGATTTGTGGACATCTCCTTAGGCTAGCATTTCTAGCTATAAATATTATCTCATTATTCTTAATGATTACTCACATTTTACATGGACTTTTCCCCTTCGATTAAAATTGAACACCTTTCAGACTATCTTACATTTTTTACTTATATTGTTACACAGTTTGGCACCACTGTAAAAATTGTTCAGTGCGACAATAGACGAGAGTTTGACAACTTGACCTCGCATCATTTTTTCTCACCAAGGGAGTTACCTTGCGCATGTCATGTACTCACACCTCACCCCAAAACGGTAGAACCGACCGTATTATCCATACTACTAACTATCATATGCTCTCTCATGTTTCAAGCTAGCATTCCTTTACCATATTGGGCTAAGACGCTTAGCACAACTACTTATCTTCTGAATTTGCACTCAACCAAAACACTAATTTTTTCCACCCCTTTTTTTGCTTTATTCGGTGTCCCACCCACCTATGATCATCTCCGTGTTTTTTTGTGCAAATGCTATCCCAATCTTTTTGCCACAGCCTCCAACAAACTATCACCCCACTCTTCCCTTTGTATTTAGCTTGCTATCCACCCGAACACAAAGGATATCGATGGCTTGATCTAGCCACAAACCACATCATCATCTCTCATCACGTTATGTTTGATGAGTTCTCCTTTCCTTTCACTGAACATGGCTCGGCACCACCTTCATTCCACTTTGAGTTTCTCAATTTTGATGAAACTAACGGGCCTTTTCCAGTTGGCCACCCTTTTTTTAGGTATACTTGCAGGTCCTCCTCATGTCGGCCTCACTGCCCCTACCTTCCCGCAGGTTGCTGCTAGCGAGGCTAGCGCGACCACTGATGATGTCACGCCTGATGCTACCCTTGGCTCGCCTTGAGTTGTTGCCAGCATCGAGCAGCCATCCCCCACCATGCCTCCAGCGGCCTCACCAGGGCCCGAGCCTAGTGTGGCTCCCTCATCCTCTATTGCTGGACTGGCATTTTCTATAGCCACCTCACTCTCATGTGGGCCTGGCGCGACCCCATGGACCACCACCTAGCTTCTTCATGCCACCCCAGGCACTACAACACCCCCTGCTAGTGTTGTCGGTGTCATTCCTATGGACATCATTGCACATTGGATGCGCACCCACAATAAAGATGGCTTTCGGCAATTGAAAAAGGCGTTTGATCTTCAGGTGACCTCCCTGTCGTCCATACCGAAGTCATATCATGATGTCCTCTTAGATCCCAATTGATGCGACATTATGATTGAAGAATTCTTCACTTTTCAAGCAAATCACACTTGGAATTCCGTGCCTCCTCTATCTGATATTAATATTGTCTTTAGTAAATGGGTCTATCATCATAAGCTTCACCTAAATTGCACTCTTGATCGCTACAAAGTATGTTGGATTCTTCGTTATTTTACATAGCGACCTAGTATTGATTTTAGTGAGACTTTCAGTCCAGTTGTCAAACCAGCTAATATTCGTACCATGCTAATGCTTGTTGTTTCACAGGACTGGCTCATCCATCAGCTCGATGTAAAAAACACGTTTTTCCATAGGACTCTATTGAAGACAATTTATTATGCACAACCATCTGGATTTGTAGACTCCTCTCGTCCTGATCATGTGTGTCAACTAAACAAATCTTTATATGGTTTGAAGCAGGCTTCGCATACTTGGTAAAGTAGGTTTGCTACTTATATTTAATCTTTGGGCTTCATTAGTGCCAAGTCTGATACTTCTCTATTTGTATTCCGTCGTGGTTTCGACATAGTTTATTTATTATTGATGTAGATGATATCATTCTCACTTATTCTTTTATGATACTTCTTCAGAAGGTCATTGCAGCTGTCACAACTGAATTCTCTATGAATAACTTAAGACCCCTATATCATTGTTTAGTGATGTCTGTGACATGTAGTGTAGAGAGTTTACAGTTGTCTCAGCGTCACTAGATCTTTAACCGTACCGGTATGTCTAACTTTAAACCGTGCATAACTTCTATTAACGCTAGTTTAAGTAATCTTTAAGTTAGTAACTAATACGAGTCATTTTTATGGTCTGATTGGTGCTTTGCAGTTACGTTCACCCATCTAATTTGCTGGTGGTCAGGGTGCCATTGTCATCGCTATCTGTCAAGCCCTTTTGATGGTAATTAAAAGTTTTTTGTTTTCTTTTCATCATGTTTTTTTGTTTTCTCTTTATCGTTTACTTCTTCAAACACTTCAGAGTTGTCAACAGTCACCTCACGGATATTCCTCAACATTATAGGATTATTCTGTTTTTACTTCATTCTCTTGTTAGTTCTTGTTTCAAATGATTTCACTGCCACATTAATAATGGTTTCACCCCATGATTTGTTAGGTTGGTCCAGAATATGCAAGATACTGCGGGATCGAGGCTCTAGAACCCTTGGGAATATATCTACCAGGGGACATAAACTACCCGGGAGGAACTCTTTTCTATCCCTTGGGGCTCTCCAAAGATCCAGTCGCAGTTCAAGATCTCAAGGTGAAGGAGATCAAGAACAGTCGCCTGGCAATGGTTGCGTGGCTTGGCTTCTATATCCAGGCAGCTGTAACTGGCAAGGGAATACAGAACCTTGTTGAACACTTGTCAGATCCACTACACAACAACATTTTGTCCTCTTTTGTTTGAGCCTTCTTTTACTGGACATAGCAGCTGTGTCCTGATTGGTCACGGAGGAACAGTAGTAGCTAACGTCTATGTTTACTGGTTTGGTTTGCAACACTAGTTAGCTATTTACACATGTAAATATTTAACAGTGGATAAAAAGATTTTTGTGGAGTTTGTAAATGGCATGTCTTAAAAAAAATGGTTTGGTTTGCAACACTAGTTAGCTATTTACACATGTAAATATTTAACAGGGGATAAAAAGATTTCTGTGGAGTTTGTAAATGGCATGTCTTAAAAAAAATTACGCCGCAAGTAATTGGTCCAATGACAATAG
Source organism: Oryza coarctata (assembly GCA_030770085.1). NCBI lineage: Eukaryota > Viridiplantae > Streptophyta > Magnoliopsida > Poales > Poaceae > Oryza > Oryza coarctata. The sequence continues at coordinate 5,105,864 of CM061479.1, forward strand.
GACTAAATTGATTCCTTTTTTAAAACTTTGGTCGATATATTCTTCTCTGTTCAACTGAAATTACATATCTCAAAATTACTTAGATCAGGTATCCACACGCTGAAGTACCAAGTGAAGTGTTTTGGCATTCCGTAGACAGTAAGGTGTGGTTTTACTGTTAAACATTTTCAACGTAGTCTTTTTTCAGCGCTTAATTTTGTTTTTGCCACTCTTAATTTTGATTTCTCCTTTTTTTTTCTCTGTTTGAATATTGTTTTGCCAGCAGTGCTAGTACAATTGAGAGCCCAAAACAAAATCGATTCGGCTAAAGAAACAAGGGCTCCTTTGAAACGGAGGAAGTTTACATGATTTTCATAGCAATTGAACTAAGTCCTATAAATTTCCTCCGCCCAAAGGAACGCTGAAAATGACAGAACGAAATTTTGCTTCAACTTTTATTGTGGATTGCATCCATATTATACTTTTACAACATCAAATCGAGGTTCCGTTATGCCGTGCTATGCTCCCTCATTTTTTACCGTGGAAATAAGAAATTATAATGGTTGTAGCTTGTTTTACATAGCAAATTATGGTTAGATAAGGTATACCTCCTCTGGCCATAATTATAATGATTACATAGCATTTATATGACGTAAAATATTTACAACATGGAGTCCAAAAGAAGTAATTCCTCCCTTTCAAAATATAACACTTTTATATTATATAAATAATATATTAATAAAGCAATAGTTGGTTGAAGTTTTTCCTAACAAAATGAAATAATTTTGATCTATACTTCTTCCATTTTATATTATAAGACGTTTATACTTTTTAATTAAATTTTTTAAAGTTTGACTATAGAAAAATATAACAATATCTATAACACCACCAAATTAGTTTTATAAATCTAATATTGAATATATTTTAATACTTTTTTATTGAAAATGTTACTATCAAACTTTAAAAAATTTGACGTTAAAAAAATTCAAAATATAAACGGAGCAGGTATTTTAAAGCAAGGGAAGGGAAGTAACTATTCAGAATTCAACAACATTACTATTTGGCAACATAAAAAAAAGAAATACACTACTCTCTCCATCCCAAAATATCAAAAAAAAAGAATATTAACTATTTGCCACTCTTACGAAGATGTTTTTAATTTTTGCCCACGTAACGATGTGAAATGTTTCTTTTACCCTCTCCTCACCTTTTATCTTCTCTCCCTCTCTCCCCGAGAGCAAGACAAGCTAGGCGGTGCGGAAGCTTGAGGTTGGTGGTGGTGGTGATGGAGCATGGTGGTATAGCTTGGCTTAAGTGCATTGATGGAGGTAGCGTTGGTTGAGGAGACAACAACAAGCGGTTCCAAGCTAACAAAGAAGGCGCTATAGGCTCTAAGCTTTGGGCTGGTTGGGCGAACCAGAGATGATTGAGGTGGACAAGTAGCTGACAAGCTATAGGCATGAGGAGGCCTAGTGTGACGATTGTGGGCGTCGCCTTGTTAGGCCTAAAACTCTGTCGCTGTCATTTGCCACCTCTTTGACCACTAGTTTTGCCACCGATATTACTAGCCGAGTCTTTGCTTCAAGAGACATAAGAAGAGACGAAGAGAAGTGAGAAGGGTAATAATGATATTTTACATTGCTATGGTGCTAAAAAAATTAAAAAATATTTAAAAGAGTTATATTAAATAGCGACTATGACAAATAGTTAAATATTTTTAAAATATAAAAAACCTAGTATCTGAACATCTTAATACTACGAGTATTAAAATATATCTAATAAATACTGTTTTTTCTATTTCGAGACGGACGGAATATGCAATCCATCAGCAAACAGTTACAGAAAATGGGCTCATTAACAGGCCAATCACCCAATAACAGCCACCGGCCACCAAACTGAGTCCCCTTCCCAACCCCGCCGCCGCCTTGCGCCCTGGCATCCGCGACCTGCGTCGTTGCGGCCGCGCCGAGGGGCCACGGCTCCTCGCCGTCGCCAACGGCCAGCCCCCGCTGCTCGGCGGTTCGCACAACGCGCTGCCTTGACCTCCGCGGCTCAGCCCCCTCCAAGATCCACGTATGGTTCAATACCCTGCGTTTTTTTTGGTTAATTCGGGAATTCGTGTCTAATCCTTCTGGGTTGTGATGACCAATCGATTGCGCAAGCCAGTTTCGACCTTGGATTTGTCAGTTTCTAGAATCAATATTGGCCTATCTCTAAAAGGGCACTATGAAAACGGGTGTCCGATGCATGAACCATCCTACTGTCATATTTTCTTTCAATTATTCAAGAATTGAGGCCGATGAGAAGATAACATGTGGGAGAGGGATGCCAGTGTTTGGTTGTGGGATTTCTTGTTGCGGACATGTGAGCGGTTCCGTTCCGGTTGCAAGGTTCTGCATCTGCTTGGGAGAGTACAAGATGCTCCAACCTCGGTTCACTTTGGTTCTGCATGGTGAACTGCCGTTTATTTTTCAGTAATTTTGGAGGTTCCTTGTTCAATTGAACACCCATGTTCCACGGTTAGGTCATTCCTGCTTATGCGTGCTGCTAAATAGGCATGGCATTATGACCTGTTATTATAGTCCTATGCAGATTACTATAGGTTTCCCATTTCCCCATCAGTATTCCAATTTCATCAGAGCTGTTAATTAATGATTCTCCACTTTTAAGCTTGTCTATCATATGTGCAGACCAATATATATGATAATCTGTAGGAGTTATAAACTTGTGAAAGTCATGTCATGCACAATCATGGCTTTCTAATTCATTTTTATGTTCAAGTGTTATGCCTTCCTAAAGTTTTCCAGAAATTCACTCATTGTTGTTTAAAGCTTCCCCTCTTACCATGTATGCAAGGACTCCTTCAGCGGTGTATAACAAAGAATATGAATTGCTATATATTGTATGTCACAATCTTCTTGTAGATGCGGATAAAATAGATTTATCTCTTCAATGTTGATAATTTGTATGTGGCATGCTGCATCTCTGTTTGAATGTATCGGGATATTAATAATCACTAATGAAATTTGTACAATGTGAGGGGGCACATTTATAGATGTGAGACTATCAGACTATGAGACTATATGCTATATTGCTATGTGGACAAATCATTCACAAATTATGTATTAAACATTTTAATGTTATCACTCTAAAATTATCCTTCCAACTAACTGTATATCTGAGATATCTGCTATATAAAAACATAACTTCAAATACGCTTTATTTTATATTCCATAACGATAAAAAATTACAGATTACAGTTGTATCTATATTTTAGTTCATTTTGTTAAATTACTATAGGTGGGGAATTTTTAATGCTTGAAATGACCGAAAGTTGGATAGAGAGCTCAAAAAATGCTTCAACTCCAGAATCAATTTCTTGTTCGGTTTCTAGATATCAATCATCATCACCAAGAGGACTGGGGAAAAGGTAAGTAAATGCTAATGTATCAATATTTTTTTATTGATTTTCAGCTGTGGAACATGCTGTTGAGTGTGACTTTTAATTTCTCTATTATCGTCAGAAATATTTTTTATCTATTAGCTCAACGGGAGATCTCTCCTCGGACAAAACACCAAGCTAAAAAGTTTTGGTCTGGATCTCCAGAATGTGCTACTGGTTCAATTGAGTTATCATTTTTGGTTACAGATGCTAGACATGATCTTTTTTCTTGGTAAGGGAGATTTCTTTTAACCAAGATGAATACTTGATAATTAAAGATCAATTTGAACTGTTGATTTTACTTCTACTGTCTGATTTGGCAACCATGCTAAACCTTACCTTTTTACAGGGCTGAATCACAATCCTTGCATCGGTGGTCTGCCAAGTATTGCCCTCTCCTGCCTGCTCCAAGGTCAACCATTGCAGCTGCATTCAGTCCGGATGGGAGAACACTTGCATCCACACAGTAAGCTAAAGGATATGCTGAATATATGTTCTGAACTAAAAAAAAATTAGACTAACTGCACTTTTCTACAGTGGTGACCATACTGTTAAAATAATCGATTGTCAAACTGGGCAATGTTTGAAAGTGTTGATTGGACATCGGTGCACTCCATGGGTGGTATGTCGGTTAACACTGGCATAATTTTTCTTATTGCACTTCATTTTCTGAGATGTCCAGGTCTTCTAAAAGAATTAATCCTAATATCAGTTTGGTTTTTAATGTTTCCTTAATGATCACATGGTTAAATTACATCAGTTTTCCATCTATGTGTCCATGCTGCATATTTCCCCCTATGTACAAACTGTTAATTCAGAAAAAAACATTATAAATATGTTGTACAAAAATAAAGAGTACTGATTTTTCGTTTCACTTTTTTATTACTTGCCATAAGAACTTATTGTTCTCATGTAGGTTAGATACCATCCATTGCATCCTGATATTGTTGCTAGTGGAAGTTTGGATCATGAAGTTTGTCTGTGGGACACTAGAACCTCCCGCTGCATTGAATCACACTTCTTCTGTAATATCTCAAAGGACTCATTGTTATATTTTTCTATTCATGAGCATTCTAAAGCAACAGTTGTAATTTTTGTCTTATGTTCTGTTGTCAGATAAGCCAACTGCGTCAATTGCATTTCATGCAAAGGGGGAGCTTCTGGCAGTTGCTTCAGGTCACAAAGTGAGATGCTTAAACAATTGAACTTGCTATGGATCATTCTGTTCTATCTTCATTGCTAACCGTTAAAGTTTAAATTTTGAAATGCATTTCAGCTGTTCATTTGGGACTACAATAAACGAGATGAAGTTCCCAACCCATCAATTATATTAAGAACTCGCCGTTCACTGAGAGCTGTTCAATTTCATCCTCACGGGGCTCCGTATTTACTGACTGCAGAGGTAGAATTTGTCCCTCTGAATTGATGCTGTGTTCATATCCTAATCTTCTCTATGTGGTTCCCATCCTATTGTTAATGTTTAATGTCATCCTGAGGTTCACTTGCAGGTTAACAATCTTGATTCTTCTGATTCAGAACTGGCTTATGCAACATCTTCTGGCTATTCAAATTCTCCTTCAGCTTTATTTTTTGCAATCAAGAACTCCGCATGTTGTCCATCTTCTGAGTCTAGGTTTTTATCACCATGCTTGATCTGGCCTGCATATGTCAGAAATGATGGAACCATATGTCTACTTCGTAATGATTGGGCTAGTGGTTCGTCCTATGTGCAGCAGCCATCAGATTCTGAAACTCAACAGGCTGACCATATGGTTACACCTATGGATGTATGCCCTGGAGAACCTGGGGTGAATAATATTGATGACACAATTTCTGCGTCTTTATCAACTAGAATTGAAATGCATACTCTCAGTGGGCACAGTAGGTCAAGATTTCACAACAGTAATGCTGCTATTGATCTTCAAAGGTATAATGCTAGAGATATTACACAAATTTCTGACCTCAGCTGCAATATGCCAAATCCAGAAATGCATGTGCATTCAAGAGCTGATGTTCCAAATAGTATGCCAATGGATTTGTTCACCACATCTAATACAATAGATGCTCAAATGTTCCTAAGTGATGTAGAGGCCAGACACCACCATAATAATTCCATTGGTGTCTCACATAGCTGGGAGCTACCCTTTTTCCAAGGTTGGTTGATGGCACAAAACCATACAGGATTACGTCCAGAAGTTCCTAACAATGAGGCCATAGGAGACTTACCTATTGGTGGCTCTGCCAGAACCGATAATTTGATCAATGAATCGTCATACATGCATAGTTTTGAACGTGTAGGTGCTTCATCATCAATTCCAATTACTATGGACAGTTTGAGAGTGCTAAGTCAACATTATATCTCACACCGTCATCTGCTAGCATCTGTACCTGGTGGAGCTGGGAGCTCGCTTCAAGGTACTCAAAATGCTGAAGCTCAAGTTAATGTTGTCTCACTAGGTATTGGTTCAGAATTTGCTACATCACTGTTTGTTGGTGATGGTGCTGAATTACCCTGTACAGTGAAACTTAGAATATGGCAACATAAAATTGAGAATCCTTCTGTTGCATTAGCACCTGAGGCATGCTGCTTGACAATCTCTCATGCTGTTCTTTGCAGGTATGCTTTGGAATTCCTCACTCTTTCCTCTGTTTTATTGTGTAGCACAAATTATCAATCTTTTCCTGTTGTTACTTGCTAATGTTTTGATGTATTAAACTCAAAAACATCGCTATTTTCTTGTGCTAGTGGTAGGAAGCATCAGCCATGTGTTTGTTAGACCACTAGACAGTAACTAATAAAACAATCAATGCACAAACATATATTTATCTGAATTGGTGCATTTAAGTTGCACTTTATTGATGAATTCTGTGCTGCTGCTGAGATTTGAGACTCTGGACTAATTGCTGCAGTGAAATGGGCACCCATTTTTCCCCCTGTGGGCGTTTTTTGGTAGCTTGTGTTGCATGTTTGCTGCCTCAAACAGAAGTTGGTGAGCATCTAAGCCAATCGCCTATGCATTATGATTCTACTGGAGTTGAAACGTCACCAACTCACCACCCTCTCCCCTCTCGTCGAGTTATATATGAGCTTCGGGTTTATTCTCTTGAGGAGGAAACGTATGTTTTCTCAATGTTATTTTTTTACTATATGATTTTTGTCTGCCCAGTTTTCGTAAATGGACTAGTGATGTTGTCTATTGCTTTTGTGGTTTCCTTGTAGGTTTGGGACGATTATTGTGTCCCGTGCAATAAGGGCAGCTCATTGCTTAACTTCTATTCAGGTTGTTTTCTTCCCAATTTTCTTTGTGTGGTCATTTATATTTTTGAGGTGGTTGGTTGCTTACTTGTGTTAGGTGGCAAAGATGAGTTTCCGCAGATCGTTTCCCTTCCGAGAGCATTAGCATGTTTTCACTGACGACGTGTTCTCTAACTTTTTGGCAGACAATTCTTTTGTTCTGATCATTTAATTTTGGATTGATGTGATAGGAAAATTGTTCTGTATGATGATATTTTGTATTTGCTGCAGTTTTCACCTACATCAGAGCACATACTACTGGCATATGGTTGTCGCCATAACTCACTTCTGAGGGGCATTTTTATGGATGGAGAGACCACAATTCCTGTATACACTGTCTTGGAGGTGTATATGATTAACGTAACCTTAAAACACTTTATAGGAAATCTGAAACAGATACTCATGATACTTGTTTTTGTGTTTTCTATTAGATTCAGTATACTTCTTGTTTCATACTTTGGTACGAATAAATTTGACACAGCTTAATTGTGACCACTAGCTTCTATTGTAATTTTTTTTGTAGGACTTAATACAATTATAATACCATGAAATAATATTTGTTATATGCATGTACTATTACCTTTTTTTGTAAGTCTAATTTAAACATTATGAAAGATATTATTAGTCAATGATGGGACCAAAGTTGGTTCACAAATTTACATGCAGTTTACAATGGCCTCAGTACTTTCAGGATAAAAGGCTATGAGCTAATACTATTTCTTTCTTGCACTACCATAGGTGTACAGGGTTTCAGACATGGAGCTTGTAAGAGTTATCCCTAGTGCTGAAGATGAAGTCAATGTCGCATGTTTTCATCCTTCCCCTGGTGCAGGTCTTGTTTATGGGACTAAGGTGAGTGACAAGTTAGGTCAACATCAAAGATGGAATGAATATTGGTATTTTTGATGCTTATGATGAATCACAGGAAGGAAAGCTCAGGATTATTCAACACAATGTTGCAGACTGCAAGCATGGGGCTGAATTTTCTTACTAGGGGAAATATGCTTGAGGTACCACTTAGCCATTATTTACTTTTAGGTCTTTAATTAATGTGCTCAAATCGTTACCTAGGCTGTCAAGCATAAGTAGATTTTTTTGGGTATTGCCCTGCATACAAGTTTGAGATACCATGCATTTTGGGTACCTAGGCTGCCAAGCATATGTAGAAGTACACTGCCAGTCGTTTTAATAGAAACTTGACTGCCTTTCAGACGTTAAGGGAGGATCGACCATTTTAACTTGAGCTTTCTTTTGTCCAATCTACCCTTGCTGGGGGTCTCACTCATTCTAGAGGATTCTAAGGCTCCAGTTGTTTTTATATTCATCGTTCTCTGTATAATGTGGGGTGCAAGTATTCATTTTTTGCATTTGTTAATGATAATCTTGAGCTAGGGCCTACTAGGGCTCAATACTTAAAAAAAATTCTGTCAAGGATTCTAATCTAATTGGTATAACTAGTGAGGCTAGTTTGATTTTTATTGGATGATTCGGCTGGTTCTTAAAGTTGAGTGTCTGGGCTTGAAAATTAGTATGGTTCCCTCATCTGTGATCTTTCCTGATGATGCCAATAACAGTTGGATTCTCCAGTTTACAGATTCCCTCGGTATAGGGCTAGATTCTTGACTTAAAGTCTTCTTTGAAAGGTTTCAGGGATGTTTGGTTGATGGCTTGCCATAAGAAACGTGTCTAGCAAAACATTGACCACACTTGAGGCAAGTATAGCCATAAAACCGAGTCCATGACAGGTGGACCCATATGAATGGAAATTGTGCCAATCAACAAAACACTCACCTAAAAAATTGTGCCATGCCTAAGGTGTGGTGTGGCAACATGAGGCACCCTTCATGCTCAATAGGAAATAAAACAAGAAAATTTTCTGCATGCCATTGACAGTTGCTTCAACCCCTTATAACTTGGTAACATCGCAGTGCCCTATGGCTAGAGGCCTGCCTCACTCCAGTGGTGTTGTTGTGCCTGCCTGCCTGGCACTCTTGCTGGATCAAGAGTGGAAAAGAAAAGATCGATAGTAGAAAGTTGCTCTTCTGCTTCTCCATGTCAAGGGGAGCACTGCTATTGCTTGATAGCCAGATTCCAAGGAAAATGTTTGTTTCCTTAACCACATGAAGGACGTTACATAGTGTATCTTGATGCTGAGCAGCAGTTGCCTCTGCCACCTTGACGAATCATTTGCCAGGTCTTTGGCAATGCAACTTCTGCATCTTGATGTTGGATCATGGAAGCAGTCACTTGCCTCGCCTGATCGAGTCTATGCTGGGATATTTTTGCTAATGTGGCTACCGATATGAAACCAATCAGCAGCGGCACAGAGAACTTCATGTTGGGGCTGAATCAACAACCATAATGTGTAAATAGCAATTCACCAATTGGCAACAATTTTAGAACAATCAGCCGCTCATCTTCTTGTGAACTTTGAGGATAGTTTCAACTATCAAATTAGTAGGGGAATAACACTAATTACATGCACAATTGACATAATGATTAGCAAACTCAGGAATAACTGGTTCATTCTAAGCTTTTACTATTATCAAACTGTTAAGAGTATCATCATAGTCGATCCGGTTGTTATAGCAGGATATGACATTCTATTCGAACCTACCTACGTAACTTTATATGTATCGGCTTCGACTCTCAAGGTTGAATACAATATCTCAGTTATACAATATATTTCTTTTTCTGTAGTATTTAACGTGGTAGGTATTAGAGTGGACAAGGGCATATCGTTGATGTATACTCTTTACAGATGATATAGTGTTAATTGATGAAAGCTGCGTAGGAGTAAATAAAAAACTAGAGTTATAGTGGTAGATTTTTGAGTCTAAAGGTTAGTTTTAGAGTAAGTACAACTAAAATTAAATAATTAAGATGTGACTTTAGTACTATCGCATACGAGTAGTAAGTTAGGAGTTTAGATGGCCAAGTGATGCGTAAGAAGAATACTTTTTAATATCTGAGATTAATACTATAAATGAATAGAGATATTGATGCGGACAATAGCTATAGAATTAAAGCGGATTGGTTAAAGTGGTATCAAGCATATGATATTCTTTGTGATAAGAGAGTACCTCAAAAGTTAAAAGGCAAGTTTTATACAACGTTGATTATACCTGCTATACTATATGGAGTAGAATGTTAGTATAAAAAGACGTCATGTTTAATAGTTGAGTGTTATAGAAATACGTATGCTATGTTGGATTTATAGTCATACAAGAATATATCGAGTCCAGAACGAGAAAATACGTGATCGGCTAGGAATAACATCAATTGAAGAAATCTTTTAACATTGGTTGAGATAGTTTGGTTATGTTTAAAGGAGACTCTCAGAGACGCTAGTATATTGTGAAATTAAATTCTAAGTCAAGATAATAAAATAAAGAGAGCTGGAAACATGTGAACTCACTAGTTTATTATCTCCATTTCTACTAAGTTTGGTGTTGTTTACTCTTGTTGATTGTGAGATGCGAATGTGGTTCATTGTAGGGGACGAAATCTGCACTTTCCTTCATTGGAACTTGTTGTTACTAGTGTATAGTTGATGTTGTGGATGTCATGATTATATCTTGATGTTGTTCACGCTGACATTCCTCACGCGCCCCGGCGAGAACACGCCGACGCTTGGGAGGTCTGTTTAGCTCCAGTACAGGTCGGTCGGTTTCTCTTCGTGGCTCAAGATACGCGCGCCGGGGGCCAAGGGGTTCGATCGGCTTCGGCACAACGGTACGGGTGCGGGCGTGTCAGTCAAGTTGACCCTGCAATTGACAAGGAAGTGAGACGAGCAGGTCCGTCGGACGGTGGGTCGATACAGGCGCTCACTATCGGCTAGCTATCGATAGGATTGAGATGGCCATCGGCCGCGCCCGGAAAGCCCTTCACTATCGGCTATTTGCCAATAGGAATCGGGAAGCTCTTCGATCGGCTGGGGAGCCGATATGGATAGGTGTCGACGAGGGATCGACCGTAGAGCCGATAGAGGAATCGGGGTGTACTCAGAGGATAGCAAAGCGTACAGGATCTCTCCGGATAGCCGACGGAAGTCGTAACAGTCGTTCATCGGCTGGAAAAACCGATGAAGGCACATGCGGACTGGCAAGGAATTGTATTAAAAGGCACGGGCTATAAAGCCGATGCCGCTCTGGATATGACAGCACGAGACCCATCGCCCGCCGTGACAGTGCCATTAACACCGAACCTCGAAGATCGGACCTAACCGAGACAGTGTGAGATCGAGGCCAACAGTGATGGTATGAAGGACGCCGAATCAGCTATGTTAAAGGAAAGATAGGAACAAACCCATCGGCTAGATGAGCCGATGAGGGGACGCCTCTCTAAAGGCGAGGGCGTATCGGCTGGGAGACCGATGCGCTTAGCGTTACGCGTCAAGTGACACTTCTAAAGTCTGATGCGTATCGGCCGAGGGGCCGAGGCACTGCGCGTAAAGCTCAGAGCATGGATAACTCATCGGCTAGCACTCCGATGAGACGCCGTGCAGAAAACTATAAGCCTGAAGCTCGATCTACCGTTGGCAGCTCCGTAGGTCGAGTCTAACCGATGCAGCACGAAATTGACAATGGCAGAGGAAGCTTAATAGGCCGATAGGCCCTACACAGACGTAATGTGATACGTCTGATCGGCCTAAGAGGTCAAACCTAACCGATGCAGCCTTAGATGGAGCAGAACATATCGAGATAATGGCAGGACTTACCCCTTCGCCGGAGATCAGACTTAACCGATGCAGCCCCGCGTTAAGAGTTAGAATCCGCCGGTAAATACCTAGATGAACTAGGGTGGCGAAGTTGTATATTGATCGAGAGATAGATCACATATTTTTAGGGAGTCTATATTTATATCCTAGGTTTACAGAGTCCGACGCGTTTACAACCATCGGACGTTATTTCCTAACAAAAATAAAGAAAAATATCTCTAAAAAAAGTTAACTAACTAAACCTTCCTAATTAGATAAGATTACATTTTATAAAGATAAAATACTCGGCCGTGGATTTGACGGCTCCTCCGCAAACTCGGTCTTATCTGGATAGTCTTTCAATCTGGAACCGAGTCTTCCTTCGCTACAATTCGATCGGCTTTTTCACTATAGTCATCGGACACCTCTCAGCCGATCAGTTTTAGCACCATCGGACTGTCCAAATTTTGGTGTTAACAGTTGTACATATAGTGTTCTAGAGAGACTCATTGTGTACCTTTTGTTTGATAATAGGTAAAACTTAGGGTGGACTGATTAAATCGTTGTCAATTGTGTTTGTGATTATTGTTATTCCACTACGAATTTGCTAGTTGTAACTATTCACTACAAGATGAGTGTGTGATATTGTTGTTGGATGGTGAATGATATTTGCACATTGTGAGTTTGTGATTGTTGGTTCAATCTTCAACCCCAACACTTTTAAGTGGAATCGCCGGTTGGTGGTTTGGAGAGGCTAGATTGTTGTGTTAGTAAGAGAAGGGGATTCGAGTTGAGGAGGGTATGTAGAGAGAGAGAGAAAGAATCACAAAAATCATAATTATTCAACTTGATTCAGTTTTGCTAGGTAGTACTCTTGGTCATAAGAGATAACTATTTCTTTTCTTTTTTTTAGATTCAGAGGCATTGACTGTTCTTTGCTTCTTACCTTCCCTGATGACTTCTTTTACAACGTCCAGGAAAAGGTTCCTACAGCTCTTTGCTTTCCTAGTACGTTCATGCTATGTTATTTCTGCTAGCATTTACCAATATTCATATACTATTTATATAAAAGTCGATCCAAGGACTGATTGACTTCTATTGAGTTATACCTGCCAAAAGAAGGAAGTTGCTACTGAAACAAGCTTGGAAATTGGAATTAGTTTTAATTAAATATTTTCAACTGCATGCTGATAATTGTATTTCTATACAGTATTGCGCTTATTGGCAACTGTGCATTTTGCCCTGTGGTGAAATTAACCCTCCAGGGCAGTCCGATTGCAATTTACCCATTTCATCAGGATTCTTAACAAATGTGAGATCAAACTTTATGAATAAAAAAAATAAAATCTCTTAGTTTAGCATTTTGTATTTACATCTTTGTTAATTTTGCACATTTATTTTGGAATGGCATCATACATTCATAGCTTAACATACTTGGTTTTTACATGGTTTTGGGTCAAAGGGGTTCTCAACTTAGAGTTGATATAATTGGTGAAGGTGTGGATTAACTATCAAAATGTATTGGATTGTTACAGCACCATATTATTTAAAAACAAAGGCTGCAAATACATGCATTTTTCCAAGCCAACTATTCTGAAAAGCTCAATGCTTATGTGGTTGTAGTTCTATTTCTGAGTGAAGCCAATGTTAATTCTTATCGCAGGAGCTTCCCTCCGCAAGTTAATCCATTCCCAAAAGGGCCTAACACAATTGATCCAATTTCAGCCCCAGTAAATCACGGAGGACACGTTTGAATGATCAAAGGATCAGTACGCAGATGCTGCATTCCTGGGCAATCAACAACTTGGTTGCACCGAGACTTAGCAAAACTTTGGTGACAATCCTGGAGGCTTTTCTCTGCATCTAGGTACAAGTAACGTGGGCAAGAATCGCGGTCTGTGAGAACAGCCAAAGAAATTGCTCCCTGTGGCAGCATATATGTGACCCATAAATTATGTTTGTGGTTGGCTGCCTGTATTTTCCATGCTAGAGGTAGAGGAAGATGCAGGTGTAGATGATAGATTGATGCCTAACCCAGAAACAGTAGCAGAAGAAATCTAGGAATTCTGGCATGTTGATCTGCAATCAGAAGTAAAAACGCTCATAGTAACATAATTCGCTATTCTGTTTCATCCTTTTGTACCGGTATGTATGGGGTTGGCGTATGTCTGTACGGTCGTGCAAATGAGTCCCGAAACCACTGTTATAAGATTACTGCGGATTTGTTATCTCATATTAAATTAGATATATCTTAATATTAAATTAGATACATGTCAGTGCTACGAATTAGACAACCAAATTAGCTAGCCATTCTCTAACTTTTCTCACTTATTATTAGGGTTTACTAAAAGATATGAACTTTAGCCAATCTTTGGGAGCACATGAGAAATATGGCTATGAAATTTATTTGGCTAAGCTAGTCATAAGGCTATCTATCTACCTAGCGAGATTTAGCTAGTCGAGACTCTTAGCGAGTGCAAAGTTACCTTTTGTAAAGACGGATGGATGCCTTGAGATTCGTGCGACAGCTTTTGTAAAGACGGATGTTTTCCTTGACATTCACTAGCACCTACCCAGGCCCAGAGGAAGACGAAGACGAAGGCGACGCATTTATTTCTAACAAGAAAGGGGAGGGGGCGTGGCAGTTGGGCACGGCGAATGCGTGGGGGCGGACCGCCAACCTCTCCCGCTCTCCCTCTCTCTCCTCCTCTTTGGCCCCGCTCTCGGATCTCTCCTCTTTCGCGGCGGTCTTTCCCCTCCCCTCGGTTGGTTGGTTGGTTGATTAGTTTATTTTTTCGTGTCTTCTTGATGTCTACTGTCCTGTGATTAACTTTCTTGTTTTTCCCCTTCCCCCGTTCTTGCAGGAGGATCATGGAGTGCGTCCGCTCCGGGGTTATTGATCTCAGGTGCTCTGCGCGGTTCCTGGGGAAGGATGGTGGTCCGGTGAGGTGAATGATTCTTGATTTCCCTTCTTTGTGTTTTGTTTATGTGATCTCCCTTCTTTTTTTCTTGTGAGTCGTGATCTGCGATCCCGACGGAGGAAATATATCTTAGCTGGGTGTTTTATTCAGACTCATTCTTGCGATCACTAGTTTTTCTTTCTTAGCAATGATTCAGTAGGAAATTTCCGGGGAAACCAAACTAATTCCAGGATTTAATTGTAGTCATTAGTCAACATGATGCAGAATGTTTTTCTTTTAGTTCAAAATATATTGTAATGAATCCGTGGATCAATCCATTATTTGAATCTTCTTAACCAGCAGTTTCTTACAAATTTCCATGTTTGTTGAACTTTTACCCCCTGTGAGCGTCTGATGAACACCAAACTCTGCAAATTTAGACTAGAGTAAGATAAATGTTTGAAGCACCATAATCGAAATGTGTTAGTTGAGTTTATATTATTTAGAAAAGTAGGCCGTAGTATTATTATGGGTTCGTCTAACAAATGGCTGGGAGGGATGCTATAGGTTCAAATGACAAATGGTATGGTACAAAGTTAATTGCAAACACATCTATTGTTTATTGAATGTAGCACTGAAGGATCTGAAGCTCATGTATCTAAATAGGCACTTTGCTATGAAAAATGTCTTCAATAAAGTTATAAATTGCAAATTTTGTTGTTAACTTAACCGGCTTTCTGGTATATGTGTTGAACCTATGTTTGTATGAGAATAGAAATATATCTTGTTATTAACTTTGATAGCTGCTACCATTAACAGGTCATGCAGTGAAGCCAGTTGTACAAGTCTCACCTTTTCCACCAAAAATGAGAAAAACTCGCACAGGAATGTTAAGCTCTCGCAGTTAGCAGCAAGTGGATCCTCTTGTTTTGTGCACAGAAGTCCAGTGCTTAAGCAGCGACTGAATCTTTCTGTTAGGTCTACCTCTGCAGATGTATGCACCACTTTTGATGAAAATATCAAAGCTGTATCTTCGCATGCTGCTGAAGAAAAGATTGGAGTACTCTTATTAAACCTTGGTGGCCCAGAGACACTGGATGATGTTCAACCATTTTTATTCAATCTGTTTGCTGACCCAGTAAGTGATTATATACCACATGCTTATAATTTTGATTCTCATTTTATTTTGACTTGTTCCTTGCTGATTATTTGCAGCCAATTTATCAATGCTATTTGGCAATATTACTATTTGTATATTTTTGTATAGTCCCATAATATTGATTAAAATGGTCTATTAACTCTTGACCATATTAAAAAATGGTTCAGTTTAGTATATCAGATGATTGACCCACCAAGCGAAATCATGTCAACCTGATTTTATTATGTATGTTAAGTTGTTAACTAACAAAGAAATCAACTTTTTTCTGTATTTCCATCTATAGCATTATATTGTGTCGCTACGATATGAATGTCTCAATTCAGAATTTGTCTGCCATCTGTTCCTTATTTAGTATGTTGACTATAGATAACACATCTTGTGACTGTTTTACTTATGCTTGTACTATTCAGGATATCATTCGATTGCCAAGGATGTTCAGGTTTCTTCAAAGACCATTGGCCAAGCTTATCTCTACTT
This sequence comes from Oryza coarctata, assembly GCA_030770085.1. Classification (NCBI taxonomy): domain Eukaryota; kingdom Viridiplantae; phylum Streptophyta; class Magnoliopsida; order Poales; family Poaceae; genus Oryza; species Oryza coarctata. The sequence continues at coordinate 5,121,815 of CM061479.1, forward strand.
TTAGAGCTCCAAAGAGTAAAGAGGGGTATGCTTCAATTGGTAGAGGATCGCCTTTGCGGAAAATTACTGATGAGCAGGTAAAATATTGCCAGTCCTAATTGCATTCGAAACTTATCTTCTTTTTTTTATTTTACATAAATCCTGCTATTTGAGTGTGATTTGTAGCTTGCCATAGCAAAAGAAATTTATCAGTTTATTTATAAGCCTACTCATAAGTTTTGTGATATGAAAAAATGTATGGTTCACATTCCTCACTCATTTAGCTGTGTTTCAGTGAAATGCTTTGAAGATTGCCCTGAAAAATAAGTATCTCCATGCTAATATATATGTTGGAATGCGATACTGGCACCCTTTTACGGAAGAAGCCATTGATCAGGTGAACCTTCCTGCCTCTTGTAGTCCTTTAAATCCTTCATTTCATTGTTGAGTCTCACAAACAGTGTCATGACATTTTTATTTAATTCGTCTTCCATGGTAATTACTGTCTTGTTATTTTTCTTCTTTCACTTAGATGCTTTTTTGAAATGTTAGTTCTTTCCTTCTAATTTTCACATAGAAATAAATTTCTTTACTCCATGTTATTTAAGTATTTTCATTTCATATGCTGTGTACTATGCAGCAGCATAACTGTAAACTTAAGATATTTTTGTTGTACCCTGGTTTTTGTCCAATTGATTATAACTGTTTCTACTTTTTGGTTGATCATAGATTAAGAAGGATAAGATTACAAAGCTTGTCATTCTTCCACTGTACCCTCAATACTCTATATCGACAACTGGGTCAAGCATCCGTGTGCTCCAAAACATTGTCAGGTAGGCAGTTTGCTTCTCATTTCAATTCTCATTGAGTCCTTTTTCATATGTGTTAGATCTTTACATTCTAATCTTTTGTATGCTATAGATCCTTAAATATTAATATTATGCCATCTTGCAGGGAGGATTCATATTTTGCTGGATTGCCAATTTCCATTATCGAATCATGGTATCAACGCGATGGTTATGTGAAATCAATGGCTGACTTAATTGAAAATGAACTATCAACCTTTTCCAATCCTGAAGAGGTTTGACCATTCCCTTTTCCTTCTATTTCCCCCTGCAGTTTACTGTCTTTGGACAAACTGTCAGCAGTAATAGTATAACATTTCTTGTAAAAATTTCCTTAGGGCAACTGTTTGACGTTTTACTTGTGTTTGCCTGTAGACAAGATACATCCTTATCTTAGCTACAAATAATTTGCAGTATCATGTTTGATGCATTGTACATCCAAATAATAGTCTGAGAACACTATTTTTATTTATCTTTCCAGTAGGACCCTGAAATTTAAACCACAAAGATGCACTTTCTGAAATGTTACATTACTGTGTATCTGCCTCCTGCATTGACTATACCTAGTTACCCACTCTAGATACATCAATTGATGAAGGAAAGCCAATATTATGATTTTGAAGAAATTATGGATGTATGATTTGGGGTGGTACTTAATTGGTAATCTTGTTTACTCTAACAAATACATGCCATTTTATAATGATACAGGCAAACATTGGTCCAGCCAGCAATATTCAAAAAAAATATTTATACTGAACACATGAAAACTATATTGCTCCCTCCAGTCACAATAAAAATTTTAGTAGATGCAAACATTCAAACTTTCTTGATTTTTGGATTTCATTACTCTCTAAATATTTAGACTGGACACATGAAAGTTTTGTCTTGAATTGTATCAATGTCAGATTTATTTTTGTAAATATTTTCATAATATATTACAATAGAAATTTTTTGTCAAAATTGGATTTTGAGTATCGTGCTTTTATTCAAAATCCCACTTTTTGACTGGAGAGAGCAGTAATTTCCATCTACTTTTTAGTATAAAGTTAATAATTAAAAATGTGTGTTGAATAATATTTTCATTTTTAAAATTATATTTGTTCTATAACGCTCTGAGTTCTTTTTTGTTGCATGCAATTTTTGGGTGATTTATGGTGGAAAAATGGAAATTGAATTGACAGAATATAAGTCTGATTTTACAAATTTGTAATTTTCAGGCTATGATATTCTTCCGTGCACATGGAGTACCACTTACCTATGTTACAGATGCTGGAGATCCTTACAGAGATCAGATGGAGGACTGCATTGCTTTGATCATGGGAGAGTTGAAATCCAGAGGGATCTTAAATAAGCATACTCTGGCTTACCAGGTATAGACAAATTAATACTCATCTTATGAGCCATTTTATTTAGAAAGAAAAGCATCTTAGGATATCTTAAGGACGTAGTAAAGTGATCATTTCACCTTGTTTATTGTCCCTTTTCACTCTGAAGGTAGCAACCAAACTTTCACCATCTAAAAAAACTGCACAGTTGTATGTTGTCTTCTTTTGCTTCATTGGTTAATGTGTCATTAACCTTTCTGCACACATGGCAGAGTCGAGTGGGGCCAGTTCAGTGGCTGAAGCCATATACCGATGAAGTTCTAGTTGAACTTGGTCAACAGGGTGTAAAGAGCCTCCTGGCTGTTCCAGTAAGGTAATCCTAACTGCATGTGTATCATATTTTAACCACTCAGCATTTTTCTTGCTTTGGTATTTCCTTAATAACAGCAGGATAAACTTGTATCTCTTAATGATAATTTATAAACTTGTATCTCTTAATGATAATTTATAAACTTGTATCTCTTAATGATAATTTATAAACTTGTATCTCTTAATGATAATTTAATCTTCAGCCTGCACTTACCACTTGATGCACACATTGTTCTCCAGCAATATCAAAGTAGAAAATTTGTTCCATGCGATTCTCATTTTATTGGTGACAAAATAGTAGGGTATCCCATATGGTCTTCATTGTGTGTGTTTTATGTGTATTTTTTTCATGCTCATTATTCTTACTGGATAGTTGATTGATTTGCTTATTACATCAGAAGTACTTACAATGCCAAACTGGAAGCTTCAATGTATGATGTGTCGTAGTTATGCATTTTCTTTAATATATCACCTTGTGATTATCTTTTATTCCTAACCAATTCATCATAAACCAGCTTTGTGAGCGAGCACATTGAGACCTTGGAGGAAATCAACATGGAGTACAAGGAGCTGGTTCTAGAATCAGGCATCGAGAACTGGGGAAGGGTTCCAGCTCTTGGATGCACCTCATCCTTCATCTCTGACCTTGCTGATGCTGTGGTCGAAGCCCTGCCCTCCACTTCTGTGATCGTAGCCAAGAAGGTAGATGAAAGCGATTCTGACATGGACCTAATGCACTACCTGAGCAAGATGTTCTTTGGCTTCATCTTGGCTTTCGTCCTCCTGTTGTCGCCGAGGCTAATTTCCGCTTGCAGGAACACTCCTTTGTAGGTGATTGCGGGTTCTTTTCTTTGGTTGGTAAAACCAGAGTAAAGTAGAATGCAGGCTCGTGGATATAGTGAATAGTGATGGCTAAAATTCTCATTTTTAGATCAGTAATTTGCATGAAGTTATTGCAAGGTGGCTTTTAGTGGTGATTTTAAGACTACAGGGCTAAAAATTTGCCAATTTGTACCAGCTTTCTTGTACTGGTACACGGTAAGCCTATCTTCTTTTTGTTACATGAGCACATTGACAGAACAGCATTGATATATTACTAATGCATACACAACATAATTTTCCTTGTTTAATCATGATTTTTTCCCTTTCTTTTCAATTCTACTTCTGCCGTTCTGCATAAGTAAAGATCACTGGATCATTACAGTGATGACCACCGGCTTCTACCGGTACGGTATGGCAATATTTGTCGAGAACACGCAAGAGTTTTAATTTTTGTCGAGAGCTTGCAAAAGTTATTTAATGGGCAAGAAATATGCAATGTTCACCGATTTCGGCTCCTTAGGTTGTAGCCGTCTGCTTGTCAGCTTAATCTGTAGCCGAAATTTGAATTTGAAGCTTAATTTTAGATTTGATTGGGGTTTTTTGTCATATTCTAGTTTCCAGTCTTGACTTTTAAACCATAATCAGCCGTAGACTTTTAAACCATAGTCAGCCGTAGCTCAGTTGATCAAAGCTTGCTCTAAGAAGCTATCTGGTTTCGAAAGTTTCAAGCATGGTTTCATAGGTTGGTCGCTTCATAATAGTAGGAATCATGCAGTAAATTCTATGCAACACAGGTGATATCTCACAGCAACAGCTTAAAGAAAAGCATGCACTGACTATATTCATGTAGGCAATATATAGGAACTGCAGCTACACATTTCCTGGCACATCATCTGTCTCCAATTTTACATCCTTCATACTGCCAATTTTGCCAAAGTGGGTGACCCTTTTCATCCCACTCATCTCCTTAATCAACAGCCACCGGACGAATCACAAGTCGCAAAGTTGACTCAATTGTTGGTATACAGAAAGCAGGGCATATATCAAATAGAACTAGAAAACAATTAAGCGCAGGAGCCAGGTAATACAAGTTGATGATGCTGAATCTGAATTCTGGAGATGAGCCAGGTAACACTCCTCTAGAAGAACGTCCCTTCTGGAGGTTGCACTAACTTGCGATTCTGTGAGGTTGCCATCTCCTTCTTGAGCTGGGTAAGGATAGTCTCCATGGTGTACTCACGCTGCCAGTTTGCTAGGACACCAAATTTCCTCGAGTCAACCTACATGATCACCGCACCAAATGGATATATCAGAAAAGGTGGCCCACAAAAAAATCTATAATTTACCACCTACATATGGGAGGATAGAGTACCAGTCCAGTCTCGTGGTTAACACATGCCATATTAATTCTGGAGTGAAATCGGACGGATGGTGGCTTCTCGGGGTAGTCCTTGTCACAGAACAGCTTCAGCTGGTAGATGCGACCTTCATGGACACTCTGACAGATTGAGGAAGAAACAAACACTTGGTAAATGAACATAAGTTAATATATGATATAAGCAGTACAAGAGGAGCATGGTGAGACTCTAAATCTCAGCATCTCTCAGAGCAGCAGAGTTGCTTTTAGCTAATTTATGTTATTTTTAACTTGTAGGTAGTGTGGTTCCTGCCTTTCTGGTCAGTGTAAGGGAGTTGAAAAGCTCAAGTGTATCTCCCGAAGGAAATAAAATTTCAGAACCTCTTCACACCATCTTAAATTCTTAATGCCATTCAAGTAGCCTTTTCCACTAATAAAGACCCAATATGAAGCACAGTAATATGGTAAAGAAAATCAATACAAAGCTAAAGGAAAAGATTTTCCATATTAATAGGGTATATTGAAAGTGTATCAGGATATAGTCCATAATCTCACATTATGTGGACCAATAATGGTGCCAGTCCATGACCGCATGTAGATGTCATCTGCATCATCCATTCCATAGCTCACAGTTCCATCTCCAATGCCCTTTTCACCACGTTCAAGCTCTTCTAGCAACCTGAAGTTTCGAGGAACTGCAGGCAGGCATTTTAACATTTTACATATTAGTCAACTCCTCAGGGTGTAATGCAATGTACCCATTTAAATCTATTTAAGTAAAAAATTACATAATGGTAATATCTTTGCACAGAACAAAAGAAGACAATAATCAACCTAGAAACATGAGAAGTTTTCATGCCCATGCATCAAGCATTGAATTACAGAGCTAAGATGGCTACAGCCAAGATCAATAAAAAGACAATATCTTTCCAGTTTCAGAATTTAGTGAACTTGTAGATGATTACTGTTTTTTGAAGGAAAAAAATGAATAACATCAATCTATCATTCTCCTAATGAGAGGCAAGAGCACTGCAGGCTCTGCAGCTCAGTTGTTTTCTTGTGATGCAAAGCAATAAAATTGCATATATCTGCAGCTGGCTCTAGGGGTCAACAACAATGCAAAAGTGTAATGGTCTGTTTGCGAGACAATGTTTTGAGACTGGAATCCCAAAATTCCATACACCCAAAACAGATATTCATCGTTTAAACATCACACAGACACTTAGACAAAGCATAGCAGCTCTAAAAGGGACTAACCCCTAATTCGATTTTGGTTTGACTTTGCAGTTTGAAGCCTGAACTTTGCCTTTGATTGCTTATACAATGCATTATTAAAATTACTTATGACGGAATCATGATGGTAAAGTATATTCAGATAAAATCTAATGGTGCAACCTTTGTCACTAAACCTACGTATTTGTTGGACTAATTGTTGGTGAAGTGTTAGCAAGTTCAAATCTTGAAATGCATAGAGACCCCATAAAACAAAATGAAGTGGCAAAAGCTATGAATTTCCTTGCACTGGTTTGGTAGATAATCTCAAAACTGAATAGTAGTGAGAAATATCATAACATCACATACAAAGTTCATCAGTAGAATATAATTAACAAACTACATGATCTTTGGGAAGTACAAATCAGAAGGCTGCAGATTTTGTAAAGCATAGCCTGCATGTTCATGCAGAAAACAGGCAAATAAAAAGAAACCCACTGTAGTGCCATCAAGCATATGAGATCTATACAAGAGCTATCTAGCTATCTCTAATTATCTATTCACTTAAGGTTCAGTGATACAACTAATCTCGCGGATAGCTTCGTGTTAGAGTCCAATTAAAGCTAATGGTCCCAACCCCTCTGCTCTTCCCTTTAAACACCCAAGCTGAAGGCCCTAAGGACCACTTCCTAGCAAGGAAAGCAATTTCATTTTTCTCCCGGGATACCACGATTACTGCAAAAGCCAGACCAAATAACCAACTGGGCTCTCCACCATATCATAATCATTCATACTGTGAATCAATCGCTGACCGAGCAAATCGGGCCACGACGAGATCCACATATACGGATGTTGTATGCAAACAAGCTAATCACTAGACGGATGCACCCATATGGTATGAACCACAATTACTAATAATTCCAATAAATCAACGCGTCATCATCGCCTCATCACTTCCAACGCAGACTCCCTCCCCGAGGAGCACGCTCCGGCGCGAGAAGCGATCAGATCGAGCACAACCATGCGGGGCAACGGCCAAAACCGCGTGATTTCTCCGCGATCCGAAAGCCTAGACACTCCCAAGATAAGGGGGGAAAGGAGGAGGAACGCGAGGAGGTAAAGGAGAGGGGGAGTGGGGCGATCGCTCACCGACGACGCTCGATCCGGCGCCGGAGCTCCCCAGCGTCATCGCCGATCGGGCGGCCGGTGGAAGATCGAGGAAGCGAGGGTTTGGTTGGGGACTCGCGGGTAAGGGCAAAGTCGGAGGAGGAGGGGGATGATGCCTTGCGGCTCAGAATCAGAGTCAGAGGCGGTGAAATCGGAGCCGATACGGATGAATAATGTCCGCATCTCTACCGTTGAAAAAAAAAAGATTGAAGATGTTTCTGTCACTGTTTGGTACTTGTTTCTGTGTATCGGATTCTTCTTCTTCTTCTTCTTTTTTTCGTGTTTGATCATCACAAGAGCGTGCTCATCGAAGCCGATCTAGATCAAGCGGCCACGGCTAACAGGAAGAGGCCCCTCCCCAAAGACCGATCTAGACAGGACAGGGAGCAGCACGTCCAACATCCATGTCAACACCGTGGGTATACGTGAGAAAGGGATACATGCCAAAAGGTGATTTACGTTGCCCAGTGATGGTGATGAGCATCCTTTCGCGTCGATGATGATTTTTGTCGTTTCTCCTCTTGATGGCAAGAAAAATTCTAGATATTTTAATTAATTAGTTAGGCTGGATATTTGTTCTTTGGAGTGAATATACTAAGTTTTATCAGACCAAGTTATTTTAATATGTTCATTTTATGATCTATGTCACCGATATATCTTTACCTATCTAAAAAAATATGGAGTGCACACAACTAGATTGGGCTAGGCCTCGTTTGCTGGTAGCATCCGATTAGAATTCGCTTCTTCCATCTCTAATGAGGACTTAATTTGCCGTCTCTCACTCAACTAGGTCCTCTGAGTGTGTCGCTTGCACGCTAAGATCAGATCGGTGCTCCTAGCTGGTTTAGCCTGAGCTCTTCTGTTAGATTATCCCGTATAAATCTCTTTTTAGTTAAGAGATATATGCATGCATGATAAGAGACCACAGATGCATGCCTGCTTTAAATAAATAGTAATCTTGATTCTATAGTAAAAATGTAGTTTTCACTTTTATGAAGTTGAGAGGACGAAAAAACTTGCCCCTAGGTCATCCTCTTGAGCGACTCGGGAAGTTTCCCTCTTGTGCAGCAGACCAGCATCGCTCTACTCTTCTCCTCGCCACCGCCAGAGTGGCCCACCAGAAACCCACGCGGCCATCGAGAAGACGGTGGCAGGGCCATCTCTTAGAGTCTTGTCGCCGAAAGGAGGTGGTGGCGATTTGGTCGTTTTGCTACTCAGCATGGTTGTCGTGTGGAGGAGAGGACGAATCCGTGGTCGCGGAGCCTAAATCTATCGGTGGCACTATCGAATCTAGAGGCCTAGCACAAGGTGGTGGCAACTAAGGCGGTGGACAGGGTGGCGGCAATGCGGGCGACTAGCGAAGGAGTTGCAGCGGTCGTGCATGGCTACGGTGGCAATGGCTACCGAGGGAGTTAGGAACGGCTCAAGCAATGATGGGGCGGCGTGGGTTTGGAGAAGCAACTAAAATAGCACTTGTCCTGGTTGGTGGCATAGCGGCAACCCTTGTGGCTCGGTGGTATGGGCTTCGGCGGGAATGGCCAGATCCATGGTCTCCTTGGCTAGATCCGATTGGCCTAGTTGGTGGTAAGTTTGAGCGGCATGGTGGCACGAGCAAGTCTTGAACATGGTGGCACGGTGTTTGTGGCAGCGTGAATTTGTGGGCTGTGGCACAGGGTGTGTGGCGGCGTGGATGGTGACAGTGAGCTGTCTTCCTTACTGTCGGTTGAGCTCCCTCTCTCTTCAGTGGGGAGTTTCATGGGAAAGAGCAAGGCGACAGTCGAACAATAGAGGTTGACAATGGCACAACGATGATTCAATAGTACGGTAGTGATGGGTCATCCTCTCTTTTGTTGGCCAGTTATCATCCCCACCATGTAGTTCCTTCTTGTTTTTAGATCAAGTCATAGGAAGCTCCGTAGGGAGGGTGCAAGTGGTGGCTTGCACATTGAGAGAGGATGATGATGTGAAGACTAATCGAAGGAGTGTTATGTGCTTAAGCTATTGGGAGATGGCCGATGTGGTGTTCTGGTGATGCCACTACTTGTACAAGTTGGTTGAGCATAGGGTTGGATGGAAAATTGTTAGTGAAAGTCTTGATAGGATGTTGCCTGGCTTGATGATGGTGATGCCCTTTGGCACCGCTCTCCTCCTTGGAGGTATCGTTTTGGTGTTGTTCCCCTCCCCCCACACCAAACTCTAGGTGAAAACCATGCTTCAGTTTTTGGACAAGCGATGATAACATTTTATGTTGTGTCCTCTATGGGGGTGTCGCTTTGGAGAACCCCTTGGCTACTTTATTGAGTCGAGGTCACCTACCTTCGCACTGAAGCCTAGGGTGTTCAAGGAGGCCTTTATTATCTTAGTTCTAGTTCTTGCTTCTGGCAAGTAGATAACTATCTTTGTGGAATTCTACTAGGTGGAGTCAAAGTTGCACGTTGTTGGAGTGTGACGAAGCTAAATAATGATGGTACGTTGTGGTCTTCTTTTTGGTGTGTTGCTGCTAGCCATGTGTTCATACTGGCATCAAGATGGCCTTCATTGATGTCCATAGAGGAAGTCGGAGCTGCTTGATCATTTTGATATAGCAAGCTCGATAACGATGCCTTACATTTGGGATCTAACAAGTAGTTGTTTGATGGGATGGTGTGAAGTGTTGTATGTGTGCTCATACTTGTGTAGCTAGTCACATTTTTGATGAGTCTTTTCTCCTCAATGTGTTGTTTTCTCTTGTAACCTATTAGTTTTTTATTTCTAGTTATTGAAATATAATTAACAGTTTTCATACCAGTTTAATTTTTAAAAAGGTTTTTACTTTTGTAATACCTAAAGCTATCTCCTTTTAGTGTTTTTGTTTTGACAAATTTAAAGATGATTTTCTTCTACCCTTTACCGTGAAGCGGAAAATGAGATCAAGACAATAATCAACCACATGAGCCAACTTCACCGTCCACAAGGCCCAAATACTATACATGTTACAATCTCAAATAAGTAGTTTTTCCGTTGCAATGTATTTTCTAGTTATATAAAAAAGATAAAAAAATATTTTACTCACTCAAACTATTTCATTGGAACATTTCACCCTAAATTATTTTTACGTTCATTTTACACCATAAATTATTGAAACCAGATCACTTTATTTCTTAACTATATTTCTCTTTTTTATATGTCATAATTTGAAATGAAATTTGGTAATATGACAGATGTATTTACAACTTATGTCTTAATATTTTTATAATTTTTCGTTGTTTGTGCATGTTGGAAGCACCCAAGATTGATTTCAATAATAATATTTTAAAGCTCAAGAAAACCATCATGAAAAAATTGAATTTTATTTTAAACTTTTAATAATGATACAATTTGTGGCTCTAAAAAGTTTTAGCACCACTTGTACGAAGAGAAAAAAAAAGGAGAAATGTTGTTAAGGATTAAAGTGAACTAATTTAAATGTTTAGGGTTAAAATAAGCAAAAAAATTATTTAAGGGTTAAGTGATCCAAAATAAACTTTTTCTATTAAAAACATGGATATATTGCACTATTAACACCGAAATTTGATTTATTTTGTAAATATGATCTACCGATGGAAAATACTAATCGGCTCATGGGGGGTAAGGTCGATTGATACTGTAAAAGAGTAGAGATGGATTCAATTTATTTGAAGACGAAAAGTTATCCAGATAGTGTCGAGTATAAAGAGAAGTAATGAGGATAACGACAGGTCAGATGTTTGTATATAATGTATTACGTAAGCTAAGTTTGAGTAGTTTTACAATTGTTTAGAGATATTTTTCTTTTATATTTTTAGAAAATAACATCCGACGGTTGTTGTAACCGCGTCGGACTCTGTAATGCCAAAATATAAATATAGACTCCTTAGAAGCATATCAACATATCTCTCGATCAATACAATTTCAGCATATCTCCACCCTAACTTGTCTAGGTTTTTATCGACGGGTTCTGACTCTCGACGTGGGGCTGTATCGGTTAAGTTCGATCTTCGACGAATGGGTAAGTCTTGTCATTATCCCGGTATGTCTTGTTCTGTCTAAGACTACATCAGTTAGTTTCAACTTCTTAGTCAGATCAAGTGTACCGCATCACGTCCGTGCGAGATCTATCAGTTTATCAATCTCTCTCTACCGTCGTCGGTCCCATGCTGTATCGGTTAGGTTCGACCTACAAGACTGCCGATAGTAGATTGAGCCGTAGGCCTGTAAGTCTCTGCCCGGCGTTTCATCAAAATGGTTAGCCAATGAGTTATTTATACACGACCAGCGTATCAGCTCCTCAGCGGATACGCACCCGTCTTCAAAGACTTCTATTGAACATCACGCCTAGTGCATCGGCCTTTTTGGTCAATGCGCGCATATCTTTAGAGATGTCCTTTTATTGGCTCAGCTAGCCGATGGGTTCCCTCCGCCCTTCCTTCGGTACGACCGATCTGGCGTCCGTCGTTCCGTTACCATTGGCCTCGGTCTTTTACTGTCTCGGTTAGATCTGATCTTCGAGATCGGTGCTGTGGGAGAGCAGGTCCTGCTCCTTATTCATCGCCTACCATATTCAGAGCGACATCGGCTTTGTAGCCGGTGTCTTTTATATGATTCCTTGCCAGTTCGCATATGCCTTAATCAGCTTTTCAGTTGATGAACGAGCGGTACAGCTTCCGTCGATAACCAGGAAGAGATCCTATGTGCTTTGCTGTTCTCTGAATACCCTTTTGTGCCTCCATTGGCTCTGCAGCCGATGGATCAGGATCTCGTTTTTGCTACACCCGGAGTCATCACGTCCTTCATCGATATCTGTCCACGCCTTCATCGGCTCCCTAGCCGATGGAAGAGCGTCCCAATCCCTATCGATGACCAGCCGATAGCAGGAACCATTCGGACGTGGCCGATGACCACCTCAATCCTATCGGCGGCCGGCCGATAGCGAGAGCTCGTATCAGCCCATCATCCGACTGATCTGTTCGCCTTACCTACTTATCAATTGTAGTGTCAAATTGACTGACACGCTCACACCTACACCGTCACGACAGAGAGCAAGCCAAGGTACCCACACTGGAGCTAAGCGAACCTTCTAAGCCTCGATGAGCGTACCTCGAGCCATAAGAGAGAAACCGATGCTAAGCGACCTCCCATGCGAGCATGAACATGAAATCAACATTAATTTTTTTTTTCAAAACAATAAAATACACCGACGTACTTAAAACTTGTGCCATTGTGTATGCTAAATTTTAAAAATACATATACAAAGTGTGTCATTTAGGTCTAATACCTTACTCCCTTGTCTCAACATATTTACCACGCCGACATCATATATGCTCTTAAATGGTCACGTGGGTTCCTAGAGGAGTAAATAATGGTTTTGGATCTGACTGACACGCTTTAGGAAATTTAGGGGCACGGTTTACATATAATTAGCTCACCATCTTATAAGATAGACCATGGGCCAACCAAACCACGCATATTGCGTTCAACAATACAACATGACCAAGTTAATATAGGTTATATACTCTAATGGGCAAATATGTTTGTAGCATCGATTGTGTTAGTGGGCCAGGCTATAATTGAATAGCCGAAGAAGTGGGATATAGGCGACCTAAGAAGAGGGAATAAGAGATGCATAATTTGTTCGCGGATATCCGAAGACATATTAAAATTTGTATTCGAGAAACATTATTTGTATTTAGACTATCCGAAGATTATTCACTCCAATTGTATCCATATTCTTTTTTTGTGTAGAGTGGAGATAAAAACAGTCCACTTGGTTACCAAGGAAAACTAGTAAAATTCGGACAATTTTTTATTAAAAAATAGAAATTCAGTTTAAGTATATTTGAACTCAACCAGTTTATCGAACGGTTTCAGGTATCGCACCTTGTCGATATGTCCGGTGACCATAATAACCATGTGGTTATCGTCAATATTTGATAGCTTGCATCCAGGTGCTTAACTAGCTCCACCCCCTGTTTAAGTCCAAAAATTAGTGAAAGTTAACATGTAGCTTAACTGACAAAGTGACTGCAAAATATAGCAACAGAGCAAGAAAATACCGGGTGCCTAAACAGTACAAACACCTTTCAGATCGAGTCCGAATACGACGGAACGAACGGACTCGGAATACTTTGTCCGAGGCAGCTTACACGCAGAGGCATAGCCACGTCCATGTCGGAGTAGAGCCGATCGCTGATCGTATCGCTATAAATTCAACCGCTTTCGCGCCTTGCCGCCTCCTCACCTCAACACAACGGCGTGCAACCAACGCAGTGGAGCTCAATCGCTAGCAGCAATCACCAAGAAAACCTAGGTAGGTCGCGTGCGTCCGGCGCCATGCCGGGCGGCGCGGTGGCGGTGGCGAGCGGCCGGCCGGCTCACCATGTTCGTCTCCATGGCGAGCCTCGTGGCGGCCACGGGCGGGATCATCTTCGGCTACGATATTGGCCTCTCCGGCGGCGTCACTTCCATGGACCCATTCTTGACCAGGTTCTTTCCCTCGGTGTACCGCAAGAAGGCGAAGGCGGCCGGGGGTGGGAACCGGTACTGCAAGTTTGATAGCCAGCTTTTGACCATGTTCACCTCGTCGCTGTACCTGGCCGCGCTCGTGTCGTCGCTAGGCGCCGCCACGGTCACCCGCGTCGCCGGGAGCAAGTGGTCCATGTTCGCCGGCGCGATCATCTTTCTCGTCGGCTGCGCGCTCAACGGCGCGGCGGCGAACGTGGCCATGCTTATCATCGGCCGCGTCCTCATCGGCGTCGGCATCGGTTTCGCCAACCAGAGCGTGCCGGTCTACCTGTCGGAGATGGCGCCGGCGCGGATGCGCGGGATGCTCAACAACGGATTCCAGATGATGATCACCACCGACGTCCTCAGCGCCAACCTCAGCAACTACGGCACCGCCAAGATCGCCGGAGTCTGGGGGTGGCGCCTCAGCCTCGCGCTCGCCGCGGTCCCGGCCGTCGTCATGACCGCCGGCGCGTTGTTCCTCCCGGAGACGCCCAACTCCCTCCTTGAGCGCTGTTAGAATAAGTCCTGAGCATGTTAGTTCCGTCTTTCAGATAGGAACGAGCTGTGCGTGATTAGCGCGCATGACTCGCGTCACATGCGGCACGTCCCAGGCCATTGGGATGGCAGTGGTTGAGCACGAACGTGCCGCGTTTTCCTCGGCTATTCCAAGCCGTGTAATCTTGCATATATTTTCCTTTTATATATTCAGTTTAATACAATCAGAAAAGCTGCCGGTTTCAGCAGTACCACATCCTGTGTCCAGATTGTGTTCGCGTTGTGTTTCCACTCACCCTCTCTCGCTCGTCTTTGATCGGGATTCTGTCAATTTGGTATCAGAGCCGAGTTCCGCCGTCGCCATGTCTGACTCACCGTCGAAGAAGGTGCTCACCGTTGATGGCTCAGGCGAGAAGAAGAGTCCTCCATCGTCATGCTCGCCGCGACATCGCAGACGCTCCTGCGCCAGCCGATCGCGTACCCGGGACGCCGGGACGCGTGTCATCGAGCGCGTCATCGAGAAGCCGTCCGCCAACGTCGCCTGGCCAAGACGAACTATCCAGAGTGGGCGCTTGTCATGAAGGTGAACTTCCAGATGCTGAGCGTCTGGGACGTTGTCCGCTTCGGCCTCAGCGACAACCCCGACGACGAGGAGGACCACGACGATCGGCAAGCAATGGCCAGTCTCCTGTGCTCGGTCCCTACCGAGCTCTGAGGAACACTCGCCGTCAAGGACACGGTGAAGGAGGCGTGGGATACGGTCAAGAACCTGCGGATCGGCGACGAGTATGTGCGCGACGCCAGTGCGCAGCAGCTCCGCCAGGAGTTTGGCAACATCACCTTCAAGGAGGGCGAGACCGTCAACGACTTCGACGTCTGCATCACCGGCCTCGCCACGAACCTGCGCTCCCTCGGCGATCAGATCACCGACGCTGAGTAAGAAGATGCTGCAGGTTGTCCCTGAGAAGCTCAACCAGGCCGCCATCTCCCTCGAGATGTTTCTCGATCTGAACTCCGTGTCGATCGAGGAGGTGATCGGGCGTCTGCGTGTCTTCGAGGAGCGCTCCAAGCCGAAGCAGATCACGGACGCCATGGGGTGACTAATGCTGTGCGAGGAAGATTGGGAGGCCCGTTGCAAGGCCCGCCATGATCAGGGCGGCTCCGGTGGCAACACCATCGCGTCGCCCAGCACCCGGGGAAAACGGCGTGGGTGTGGACGCGGGCGCAGCAATGCAAGTTCCTCGTCATGTGACGGCCAGAACGCTAGCGCCGGAAAGCCACCACCTAGCGATCCCTGCAAGAACTGTGGCAAAACTAGTCACTGGACCAGGGACTGCCGTAGGAAGAAGAAGGATGCGGCCCACGTCATGCACGCCGAGGAGGATGAGGAAGGGGCGCTAATGTACGTCACGGCGGAGTCCGAGGTAACTACGTCGCACAAGCCTACCTTGCCTCCAAGGCCGACGCCGCCTGCTGTTGATGTGCAGACCTGAGTCCACCTCGACGAACGCAAGGTACTTCTCCACCTCCACAACAAAGAAGAAAAGGAGGTTGTGGGGACACGCCGCTGGGTGCTCGACACCGGCGCGACGAACCACATGACGGGGTCACGACATGCCTTCGCCGAGCTGAACACCGGCGTCTCTAGAACTGTCAAGTTCGGAGATGGCTCGGTCGTCGCCATCGAGGGCAAGGGCAACATCCTCTTCACCTGCAAGTCCGGGGAACATTGCCGCCTCGACAGGGTCTACTACATCCCGCGCCTCACGACAAACATCGTCAGCATCAGCTAGATGGATGAGGACGGGTACAAGGTCGACATTGAGCATGGCGTTCTTCGCCTCTACGACCTGCGTCGCCAACTCCTCGCCAAGGTCGCTCGCTCACTGACCCGGCTCTACTACCTAACATCGCGGCGCCCGTCTGCCTGTCTGCTCGTGTTGGCGACATCGCCTGGCGCTGGCATGAGCGGTACGGGCATCTCAACTTCCAGTCGCTGCACAAGCTGGGACGCGAGAGTCTGGTACGTGGGCTGCCAACGATCGACCATGTTGAACAGGTCTACGAGGATTGTGTGCTTGCAAAGCAGAAGCGCACGGCATTCTCTAAGTCTGCAAGGTACAGGGCTCAGGAGGAGCTCGAGCTGGTTCACAGCGATCTATGCGGGCCCATCTCACCACCAACACCAGCCGGGAACGCCTACTTCCTCCTGCTCGTCGACGACATGAGCTACTTCATGTGGCTCATGCTCCTTCGTTCCAAGGCAGACGCACCAGCGGCGATCATGGTGTTCCAAGCCCACGTCGAGCGGGAGTCTAGCAAGCAGCTGAGGGTGCTTCGCACTGACCACGGGGGTGAATTCACCTCCATCGAGTTTGGTGAGCATTGTGCAAGTGAAGGAATTGAACGACACTTCTTGGCACCGTACTCGCCACAACAAAACGGTGTCGTGGAACGTCGGAACCAGATGATCGTGGGAACAACCAGGAGCATCCTGTGCGCACGCGGTGTGCCAGCGCAGTTCTGGGGAGAAGCGATGCACACTGCCATGTTCCTCCTCAATCGCACCGACGAGTGCGCTCGCTGGGCAGACTCCGTTCCAGGCTTGGCACGGAAGGAAGCCAGCCGTCCACTTCCTGAAGGTGTTCGGTTGTGTCGCCTACATCAAGCATCTCCGCCCGCACCTTACCAAGCTCGATGATCGTGGGCGCAAAGTGGTCTTCATCGGCTATGGGGCAGGATCCAAGGCGTACCGCTTCTACGACCCTACCAGCGCACGCGTCATCATCTCCCACGACACCATCTTCGACGAGGACGCGAGCTGGGATTGAAACAGCACCTCAGCTGATCTCAGCATGGAGCCGTCCACCATTGAACAGGAGTACGAGGTCCGGCGCCATCGCACTGCACCGCCTCCACCAGCCCCATCGACACCCGTGCACGAATCACCGATCGCACCAACAGTAGCCTCCCCACGCTCAGCAACTCCGATCGCCTCTACAGGGATGCAGATCGAGTTTGCTACACCACCTAGTGTCGATAACAATCTTGATGCAGATGACAATGAGGGCGTGGAGCATCGGTACAGGACGCTCGATGGCATCCTTGGCGCGGATGCCGTGCCCGAGCTGGCTCATTGTGGCGCCGAGGAAGCTGAGCTCCATGACGTCAGCGTGGAGGAGCCAAGGACACTGAAGGAGGCGGATGGTGACCCAAACTGGGCAGCCGTGATGGAGGAGGAGTTGAAGTCGATCCGCGACAACAACACCTGGTCGCTCGTGGAGCTTCCTCATGGGCAACGCGCCATCGGCTTGAAGTGGGTCTATAAGGTTAAGCGCGACGAGAGCGGCAGCATTGTCAAGTACAAGGCACGTCTCGTCGCCAAGGGCTATGTGCAGCGTGCCGGCATTGACTTCGAGGAGGTGTTCGCACCAGTTGCTCATCTGGAGTCGGTCCGCTTGCTTCTTGCCATCGCGGCGCACTCCGGCTGGTCCGTCCATCACATGGACGTGAAATCAGCATTCTTAAACAGCGAGCTCCAAGAGGAGGTGTATGTTCAGCAGTTGCCCGGGTTCATTGACGACAAGCACAAGAACAAGGTGCTCTGACTCCACAAGGCGCTGTACGGTCTTCGCCAAGCACCTCGCGCATGGAACCAGAAGCTCAACGCCTCGCTACTGGGACTCGATTTTAGCCGCTGCATCAATGAACACGGAATGTACACCCGTGGACAAGGAGGAGGGCGCCTGATCGTATGCGTGTACGTTGATGACTTAATCATAACCGGTGGTGATGCAGGTGCAGTGGCCAAGTTCAAGTTGCAGATGAAAAACACTTTCCGTATGAGTGACCTTGGTGCACTCTCCTACTACCTCGGTCTGGACGTCACGCAGGGAGCTGCCGGGATCACTCTTCGGCAAGGTGCGTACACCGCCAAGATCTTAGAGAAGGCAGGGATGACTGGTTGCAATCCTTGCGCCACCCCCATGGAGATCAAGCTCAAGCTGCTCAAGGAGGGCATAACACCGAGTGTGGACGCCACTGAGTACTGCAGCATCATCGGGAGCCTCAGGTATCTGTGCAATTCGAGGCCCGATCTGGCGTTTGCTGTGGGCTACCTGAGCAGGTTCATGGAGGCACCAAGGCAAGAGCACATGGCAGCTGTGAAGCGTGTCCTCCGCTATGTGGCGGGCACAATGCACTAGGGTGTCCATTATCACCCTAGAAGTAACAAGGAAGCAGCGCCGACGCTGCTGGGGTACTCTGATAGTGACCTCATGGGAGACATCAATGACCGAAAGAGCACCAGCGGGCTCATGTTCTTCCTCGCTGAAGGTCCGGTCGCCTGGCAGTCGACAAAGCAGAAGGTTGTCACGCTGTCGTCTTGTGAGGTGGAGTATATCACGGCAGCAGGAGCAGCGTGCGAGGGGGTCTGGCTGGCTCGTCTTCTGGCTGAGCTTGTCGGAGGCAAGATCCTCGCACCCAAGATCAAGGTGGACAACAAGTCCGCCCTCGCACTCATGAAGAACCAGTACACCACGACCGGAGTAAGCACATTGATGTCAAATTCCATTTCATCCGGGAGTGCTGTGACAGGGGCTGATCGACGTCGAGTTCATCGGCACCGAACTATAGCTGAGTGACATTCTTACCAAGGCACTCGGCCGTGTTCGTTTCCAAGACCTTCGTCAGGAGATCGGCATGGTAAAGCTAGCGTAGGTGACTCAGGAATTAGGAGGAGAATGTTAGAATAAGTCCTAAGCACATAGTCTGCTAGGTCCGTCAGTTTGTTTCAGATAGGAATGAGCTGTGCGTGTTAGCGCGCATGACTCGCGTCGCATGCGGCACGTCCCAGGCCATTGGGATGGCAGTGATTGAGCACGAACGTGCCGCGCTTTCCTCGGTTATTTCAAGCCGTGTAATCTTGCATGTATTTTCCTTTTATATATTCAGTTCAATATAATTAGAAAAGCTGCCGGTTTCAGCAGTGTTCGCGTTGTGTTTCCACTCACCCTCTCTCGCTCGTATGTCAAGCGCGGCAAGCGCGCCGAGGCCAAGCGGATGCTGCAGAGCGTGCGCGGCGAGGACGTCGACGTGGAGGACGAGTACAACGACCTGGTGGCCGCCGGCGAGGCGTCCCGCACCGTGGCGAGCCCGTGGCGCGACATCCTGCGGCGGAGGAACCGGCCGCAGATGGTGATGGCGGTGGCGATCCCGCTCTTCCAGCAGCTGACGGGCATCAACGTGATCATGTTCTACGCGCCTGTGCTGTTCAAGACGCTCGGCTTCGGGGGCAGCGCGTCGCTGATGTCGGTGGTGATCACCGGCGGCGTGAACATGGCGGCGACGCTGGTTTCACGCCGCCGGTTTCCCTCTTCGCGGTGGACCGCGTCGGGCGGCGCTCCCTGTTTCTGGAGGGCGGCGAACATATGCTGGCGATCCAGATGGCGATGGGGGCGCTGATCGGCGGCAAGCTGGGGTGGCCCAGCGTGGCGGCGATCCTGTCCGGGTACTCGACGGCGGTGGTGGTGGTGATGTGCGTCTACGTGGCGGCGTTCGCGTGGTCGTGGGGCCCAGCGAGGTGATGCCGCTGGAGGTGAGGCCGGCGGGGCAGAGCATCACCGTCGCCGTCAACATGTTAATGACGTTCGTCGTCGCGCAGGTGTTCCTCCCCATGCTCTGCCGCCTCAAGTTCATGCTCTTCTTCTTCGCCGCCTGGGTCGCCGTCATGAACGTCTTCGTCGTGCCGGAGACCAAGGGCGTGCCCGTCGAGGACATGGCCGCCGTCTGGAGCTCGCACTGGTACTGGAAGCGCTTCGTCGACGGCGACGGTCGCCGTGGAGACATAGAGATGGGTCACAAGTAGCCTAGCTAGTTAGCTAGCCGAATTTCTTGTACTAGTATTTGGCTTTAATTTACTGATATTTTACTCACTGCACCGTAGTGTATGTCGTACTTAATTTATTTTTCGTCATGCGATTTTTTTTCACTCCATGCTACTGAATTTCAATTAGTGAAGATGTTACCACAAGGATTACATATTTATATTTAAGTTGATTTTATAGCCAAGGAATTATTTTTTTATAGAGGCGTACGTAGTTATCATGTTACTCTTCTACTTTCTCCGGTTATAATAAACGACATTTTGCAATTCGTGCAATAATATGTTTAAACTTTGACTATCAATATCTCTTTGAATAATTTCAATTCAATTTTTGAAAACAATAACACAAAGAAAGAGACCATTACCGAAAATTGAGTCTTTACAACACTTTTTCCATCTCTTGATTATGTCATAACTCGCCCCCAACATTAACATACACCAACTTGAGCTGACTTGGATTACACTCCATTGCACCAACTTGAACCGAGTATGCCTTCCATATCTTTTTCAAAAGATCATCCTTAATCACCCTCCCCACTGGTTTAAACGACTTGTTTTAAAAGGGATTTTTGCCTTCCACAAGCCTTGCAATGGACAATTGTTAAAAAGTGATCATACAAACAATTACAAAGGGATCTAACAGTATATCTAAAAGGTTTTTCCATTTCCAATGCGTTCCTCAAGACTAGTCCAACTTTGATAATTTAAAATACAAATAGAAACAGAGATAATAATATAATGATATTGCAGGAAATTTATTGATACAACAAAAAATTTGACAGTTCAAGCATAAGGTGGTAAAGACGACACAAAAACCTTGCCCCGATTAGCACTCTACTAATTCAACCACAAATGATACACACAGCAGCACCAGTACACTGGACGACAGTTCTAAGCTAAGTCACACATTCCGATGGTGTGTGTGGTAATGCTTCGACGGCTCCTCACGATAGATACCAAGACACAATCAGGCAGTCTTGGGCTTGGGCTTGAGACGCTTCAACTGTGAGTACAAGAAAACTCCGGCAAGAGCGACCCCAGTTCCTGCAGGGGGCAAGGCAAATATTTGGAAATGTAAAGGTGCGATGCAGTCAATTTGATACAGAAGTGAACATAAATGATTCTTACCCAGAGAGTTAATAGGTGAAACAGGGGTCCGGAAGAACAGGACAGATGTTACAATGACCACCACTCGCTTGACACAGTTGCCCACCGAGTGAGTAACAGGTGACACTCTTGCCAGGATCATGTATGACACCTTCAAGAAATTAAATGTGAGATCAGTAAGACATGGGCTTTGCACATGCACGATGATACATCAATGTAACAACTGCAATGTAATCAGCACTTTGAGTCTATCTAAAATAACAAGTGCATCCAAATATTTCAAAAGAGCAAGTCATTTTAGAAATTCGATTAGATGGCTGACCTGTTGGTATGCATGGAAACAGAATGCAGCGAGCAGTGACCTTGTGTATGTCTGTTTTAAGTTCAGACCCTACATAAGAAAGAAAATAATCAGAAATTGCACCATGCAGAATATATAAGGGGTATTTGTCTATAACCTAAATAGCAAGATACTCACAGCAGCCTGCAGAACTGTTGGAGTGACTTTGACACCCTCTGTTAGTAAGGTTACTGGGGCCAAGAGGAAGAATGACATCACTGTAATGATCGAGAAGAGGTTAATGTTGTCCAGAGATTCCTGATCAGAAATGGGGAAAGAAGATTATTTGAATTAGAATTAAGTTATGTAAGCACCATGGACATACAATCAAGGGTCCAGGATAAAAGCCAAATATAGGCTAGTGCACATAAATAAATGCTCATTCAAAATACGAATTTTATCTTGAAACAGAACATTATAAAGTGACACATCCTAAAATAACAGATAAATATTGATAAAGCAGAGTATTCAAGAGAAACACAAACTTCTACTAATCCAGTTACTAATATCTACAAGGATTGAACCCTAAATATTTGGTTACCTCCTTCTTCACCATAAGCTTCTTGCTCAGCACATTCCTTGACTGGAAGGTAACATTTGAAGCCATTGCACTCCAAAATCCAGCCCTGATATCATACAAATTACACATGAATCAAACATATATCCCTAGCACTTTGATAGCCCTGATATCCAGAGGCATATTTTATAATTGCAATCTACACAGCTAGGACCCTAGCACTTTATTTAGCCCTTGTATTAAATTGAAAATAGCTAGTTATATCCCTTACCAGTTAAATGAAGCTTCAGTAAGAGATGCCAACGCCACACCACCAACAATTGGAACAAGAGACAATACAACAAAAGGAGTAGGCATCTACAAAGTGAGTCATGTGTGAGAACCAGACCAAGAAAAATATGGTTTTCTAAGATTATATGTAGTTGCATAGTTATCACTGGGCACCAGTGCAAAACAGGAAAAATTACCTCACCAAGGAAAAGTGCTGAAAGCAGAACTGAAAAGAAAGGTTCCATAGCCTTGATGGTATGGGTAAATGACACTGCAACCTTTCCAAGGCTCATGTTTGTGAAAAGATTGCCCATGGTGTGGACCATAGCGAGAGGGAGGATAGCAGCAAGCTGAAAAATAAGGATAGGTACAACAGATGGTTTCATAGAGCAATACATGTGTACTGAATGTTATCACAGTGTATTTTATAGAGATATATTTACCTGTGCACCGGAGATCTTTGGTCTTTTAAGGATGCCAGTAATCCACATGAACAAAGCAATGACAGTGCCAACAGCAAACTGAACATTTGTGATGTTTATGGGGTATGGGAAAACCTTCAGAACCTGTCACACATAGGAACAATGAAGGATTTTTATCTACATGGAACTAATGAGGGGATCAAGAAATTGAAACATATTAACAATAAGTGACATCATATACAATGAAACAAAAACACAATTCCATCACTAGTATAATTTCTTTTAGTAGAACATTGGCTATGATCACTAGAAGACATGGGCAATTAGCGTGATACGAATCTGGACAACTTTGTAAAAAGGTTTGTTCTTTTTCTACACGGTTGATCAATACTAACCGTCAGACCTTTTACCATATGGTCAATATTGCCAACATAAGCTATCGACAAATATGACTTTCAGAAAGCTACGCTAAAAGCTTGATAGCAAAGATGTAACGTGGGGGAACATATCTATATAAAAACTGCACGAAATAAACTAAGCCACGGTTTTCCACGTTATACATTTTGAATTTGTACCATTTCAAGATCTGGACGAGTTCGAGCAAATTATTGCACCGAATCAGCAAGCGAGGCTAGCAACATATTTACAGAAAATGGCATGAACAAGTTTTGCAGCATAATATGGGGCAAAAAGGATTGCAGTTCCACGAGGTTCTATAGAATCCTCAAGACAAAAGAAAATCATTTCAAAATTGTTCCTTTCTTGCCCAACAATTTCAACGGAGCAAGTAGATCTTTGCGGAATCTAATGGACAAATGGTCGATCCAAGATCAGATTACTACCAGCACACCAGTCACCACCACTACCAGAATCACATATCCCCAAAGGGACCGAATCAAGTATCGTACCCTCTCCCAACCTCCGCCAAATTGCGATGGAAATGGATCAGAGTTCAAGGGCCGGCCTCACCTGCTTGTTGTAAATGTTGAAGTAGATGTTGAAGAGGTACCACAGTCCGAAGAGCGCACCGAGCTGCAGCGTCTTCGAGAGCCCTCCTCCCTCTTCCGCTCCGGCCTCACCAGCTGCCTTCGCCGCCGTCGCCGCCACCGCCACGTCGCGGGCGTCCCTCCGCTGCCGCTGCTCCTCCTTCTGCTCCGGGGAGGCAGGCACGAGCCCGATGCGGCGGGTAGCAGCAGCGGAGAGCCCCACGCGGGGGGAGATGCGGAGCCCCCGCGGCGGGAGCAGCGGCTGGCCGACGCCGCAGCCCCGGGGGCTAGGGTTGAGGCGCTGGCGCGGGGCGGCGCCGCATGGCTGGAGGAGCCCGATGGCCGCCGCGCTCTGCATTGCGGGGCCTCGAAGGTTCTAGAAGCTTCGCGTGTGGTGGATGCGTCGAGGCAGCGGCGGCGGAGTGCTCGAGGATGTGTGGGCGCGTGAGAGTTGAAAGAGGTTTTAAGCTGCGGCGCGGCCGAGCTGAGCTGGCACTGGAAGAGGTGCTTTGTCGATGACACGTGGGTCCATGGATTTGGTGGGACCGCTATGGCAGTGAGTGGACGGGTGTGACGTGGGCTTGGGCCGTGCCTGCCAGTTGCTGTGTGGACCGGGAGCACGGTGGTCCAGCGAGGGTGAGTTGTAAGGTGGCGCTGTGGGGCCCACTTGCCTGTTACTGAGTAGAGGTTGGAAGGGTGGAACGGGTTCAGTGACGAGCACGAGGGCCCTTGTGATGTGGGGCCCACGTTAGGCATAGGGCGGCGACGGCAATAACCAGCTCATCGTGGATGCAGATCCGGGCAGAATATTCTTGACACCCATGCTACGAATCTCAACCACAGAGGTTTGAGTATAGTGCTAGGAATTCTTTTTTTATTCATTTTGAATTCTGCTTATGGACGTCAAATTTATCATCTTTTGTAATTTTTGTAATGGTGGAAGGAGTTTACATGGTAAACCTGAAGAAACATTATTTCCAGGAGGCTAGGAGGGTGTTTCAAAGTGAAGTCTTGAGATACGTATTTCCCTATTCGCCATTCTACACCCTAGGTGTTAATGCATAGAGAACATGTCTAGAAGCAGGAGTCAAGATTGAGCTCTTCTTGAGAAAAGGTAAAAGGATGAGTTTCTGTTTTATTTTCCTAGCACTTGGTCCTTCCATAATATGGTTGCCCATGGAGTGTTGCAAATTTCTATTGGTTCTTATGGATTAGGATCTTGAATGAGAGTGGAGCAGCAGCTAAATGTGCATCTTCTTAGAAATGACTTTATCCAAACAAATTTTGAGAAAACAGGATAATAAAACAATACCGGTGAGGATGATTGTGCTGGATAATAAATTAAGGGGAACAGAAAAAAGTGCAATGTGCAGAACAAAATTGGATAAAGAGGGTGAAAAGTCAAAAGGATAATGCGAGCAATGGGAGTGTAGCCTATGCCTCCAACACTAGTATGGAACTTGTTGTAGAGCGAACTAATCTAGAGTTAGGGTTAAACCATATTATTAGTTCAAGTGTTTTTAAATATATAATCTGCTAGTAATACCCCTCCCTCCTTTATTTATCACATAATTTATGTACAACTTTTTCCCCCTTGCTCAATATTTAAACTCTTTAGTCAGGAGCAACCATTGATTATGTTGTATAACTTGCATGCGACTATGCATTTGCAGGTATGGTGATCTAACCAAATATGACTACATTTTGAGCATTGATTGGTTTAAGATAAGAGGCATCACTTTGAGAGCTTCTAAATCCGTTGTGATTTCAGCAAGTGTTGTAACTTTGCAAATCGTAAACTAATTTGAGGGCTTTCAGCTTTCTCACATAAAACATTGCTTCTCAGTTGTAGATATACATTCATCTCTAAACATGTGGTTTGTTTTCTGTGAAATCTAACAAGGTTGTATGATGATAGGTGTTAAATATATAAGTGTGTAATATATTTAGTAAGAGAACATCTATATTTGGAGCTATATCTCCTTATTATCGTTAGTCACGCTTGTAACCTTTCATACATACGATCCTTTATATATATGAGTGGTCATAACCTATAGAGGTTATCTAGCGTCAATTACATTAACATGATATCAGAGGAGAGGCTGGAAGTGGAGGCGAAGGTGGTGGAGGAGGAGGTAGAAGATGATGTCAACATTAATTTAGAGAAAAAAAATACTAGCTTTGATACTACCTTTGCCCCTATACCAATTCATCATACCGTCATCATCCGACTCAACAAAATAAACTATACATTATGGCGCGCCCAGCTTATTCTGTATCTGCGCAATGCAAAGCTTATGGACTTCATTGATGGATCCACGACTGCGCCTCTCTAGCAGATTCCTTCATCGACTGTTGATGGTGCCAAGCTCGTATCTAACCTAGAATATTGCCTGTGATATGATAAAGATCAACAACTACTAAGTGGTCTTCTCTCGTCGATGACTAAAGACATCCTTCAGGACATGGTATCTGTCGCCACATCCAAAGAAGCCTGGGACACTCTTCGGCGTATGTTCTCCTCCACCACGCGTACGCGTGCTGTCCAAGTTCGTGTCGACCTTGCTACAACCAAGAAGCGCGATCTCTCTACTACCGATTACTTCCGCAAGATCAAGAGTCTGACCTCCGAGCTGGCTGCGACTGATGCTCCTCTTCGTGATGACAAGATCATTACCTATCTCCTAGCGGGTCTTCCCCCAGATTACGATCCGTTCGTCACATCTATGACAACAAAGAGTGAGCCCCTCACGCTCGACAACGTCTACTCACATCTGCTAGCATTTAAGACGCGCCAACTACAATAGTAGGGGGAGACTCGCCTCAACATCGGCACGTCAGCCAACTTCGCCGGCCGAGGTAGGTAGCAGTGGGGCCGTGGCCATGGCGGTCCCCCTGGCCACGCCCGAGGCTGTGGGCTTGGCGGTCCTCCGCCCCAGGGACGTGGACGCGACGCCCCTTCTTGTCAGATTTGCGGTCGTACAGGTCACACTGCCATCAAATATTGGCATCGTATAGATAAGTTTACTAGAAGGAACAACCCTATACTGCGGTGGTTGCTACTTCATCCTACAAGGTCGACACCAACTGGTACACCGATACAGGGGCTACCGAACACATAACCGGTGATCTGGATCGCCTAGCCTTGTGTGAATAATACCATGGTAAAAAAACAATTTAAGTTGGCAATGGGGCAAGTTTGCAAATTACACATATTGGTTCTTGTTCTCTTAATAATGCTACACATCCTCTTGACTTACATAATGTTCTCCACATACCTGATATCTCTAAACACCTCCTTTTAGTTCATAAACTATCACGTGACAATAATGTATTTTTTGAATTTTATCCCTATCATTTTCTTGTAAAGGACCAAAAAACGAAACAAGTGCTCCTAGAATGAAAGTGTGAATCCGGCCTCTATCCCATAAAGCAGTCCGATGTTGAATTCTTTAAACAAGCACTTGTCAGTGTTAAGGCATCCACAGATCAGTGGCATGCCCGTCTTGGCCACCTCTCTACCCCAGTCGTGTGGTCTATTTTGAGTTTGAATAATCTCCCATATATTAAGGAGTTGAGTCTCCCAGTTTATCATGCATGTCAACTAGACAAGAGTCATCAACTCCCCTATACTCATGCCATTCATTGTTCTACATCGTCTCTTGAACTTGTTTTTTTAGATGTATGGGGCCCTGTCCCTAAGTCTGTTGGTAGATACAAATACTACATAAGCTCTATCAATAATTTTAGTAAATTTATGTGGATATATTTGATGCATGACCACACTGAGGCTTAACGCATTTTCTTGTAATTTCAAGCACATGTAGAACGTCTCCTTGATACTAAAATTAAATGAGTCAAATCCGATTGGAGCGGGGAGTATCAAAAACTTTATACTCAAATTTCCGATCCCTTGGCATAGCCCATCATGTTTCCTGCCCATATACTCACCAATAAAATGGATCGGCAGAACACAAGCATCGTCATATAGTTAAAACTGGTCTTGCTCTACTAGCTTATCCTTCCATACCGATTAAATTTTGGGATGAGGCATTCCTCACAGTCACTTATCTCATCAATAGATTGTCCACTCGAGTCCTTGATAATCTGTGCCCTCTAGAACTCTTCCTTAAAACTCCACCGAATTATTCCATGCTACATATATTTGGTTGCGCATGTTGGCCCAATTTGCAACCCTATAACCAGCATAAACTTTCTTTTCGATATAAAGTCTGTGTGTTTTTGGATATAGTGGTCTTCACAAGGGATACAAATGTCTCGATATGGATTCCGGACGCATGTATGTGTCCCGTGACAATTTTTCCTTTCTCCGCTTATCCTTTATCCAACGTTGCACCTAATCAAGACAATGACAGTTTTAATTTGAACAATTACGATATGCATATGTTTTCTGCTAACTCTATGAATACAGCCCCTCAGCATACAGCAGATTCTGAGATACCTAAAACCTCATCAGGATTGACGCCGACATTTCCTGCGCCCGCTTCTTCAACCGAGGCAAGCGCTCCGCATGCAGCGCCTGACACTGACCTGCTTGCATCAGAGTCTTCGCCTACCTCTCCCGTGTCTCCTACAGCAAGCACAGAGGCTGCGGCTAGGTTGTCATCTACCAGCCCATTATCACCAGCATTGCGGTAAACTTCATCACCGAGCGTCCGGCCTGAGGCCGTGCACCATTTAGAGGTTCCTACACCGGATCCTCTTGCCCACAGGTATGGGACGCGCTTAAGCCACAATATCAAGAAGCCCAAGGTTCGTACCAACAGCACGGTTGCTTATTCTGCCATACGGATTTCAGATGTAGAGCCTACATCATATGTTACTGCTATGGCACACCCTCTTTGGAGGTCAGCAATGAATGGTGAATTTCAAGCCTTTGTCTAGAATAAGACTTGGCATTCGGTTCCTCCACGTGCCGACCTTAATGTCATTGATTGCAAGTGAATTTTCAAACTGAAGCACAAAGTTGATGCCTCCGTTAATCGCTATAAAGCACGATTAGTCGCCAAGGGCTTCAAGCAGTAGTATGGAGTTGATTATGATGGTACATTCAGCCCGATAGTGAAACCTACCACTATTCAAGTTTTATTGTCTCTTGCAGTCTCTCGTGGTTGGTTTCTTCGATAGATTGATATTCAAAATGTATTTTTACATGGCCATTTTCAAGAGGACGCCTATATGAAATAGTTACCTGGTTTTGTTGACTTGGCTCATCCTACTTATCTTTGCAAGTTGGATAAGTCATTATATGGCTTCAAACAGGCCCCACGTGCCTGGTTTTCTCATCTTAGTAACAAATTATTATAACTAGGGTTTCAGGCCTATAAGGCTGATATTTCTCTTTTCATATTCAACAGAGGTGGTATTTAGATGTATATTCTTATCTATGTAGATGATATTATTATTATGAGCTCTTCGTCATCAGCTACGGATCGTCTACTCATTTAACTTGAAGCTGAGTTTACCGTGAAAAATCTTAGCACTCTTGGATATTTTCTTGGTATTGAAATACATCATACTTCTACTGGCCTCATCTTAACACAACACAAATACATCGAATACCTGCTACAACGCATAAATATGGACTCCTCTAATAGTGTTTCGACACCTATGCTTTCCAACAACAAGTTACTCTTAAAAAGTGGCGACCCTCTCTCAGCTGAAGATACTACATGCTATCGCAGTGTTGTTGGGGCTCTCCAATATTTGTCTTTCACTCGCTCGATATCTCCTTCTCTGTCAATCGAGTATGCCAATTTCTATCAGCACCAACGATGGCTCATTGGGCGGCAGTAAAACACATATTGCGTTATCTTCATTCCACGTCTGATATGGGGCTATGCATCACTAAATATAGGTCTTCATTGCTAAGTACGTTCTCTGATGCCAATTAGGCTAGGAACCCAAATGATCGGCGCAGTACAGGTGGCTATACCATTTTCTTTGGTGGCAATCTTGTTTCTTGGAGCTCTCGCAAACAACCAACTGTTTCTCGCTCGAGTATAGAGGCTGAATATAAGGCCATCGCCAATGCTACCACTGAAATAATATGAATATAAATGTTGCTAAGGGAACTTGGGATCTCTCAGCTTCGGCCACCGTCCCTATGGTGTGACAACATTAGTGCCACTTATCTCTTTGCTAATCCCATATTTCATCGTCGCACGAAGCATATCAAGGTTGATTACTATTTTGTTCGTGAATGTGTTGCCTCTCGCTAACTCAATGTTCACTTCATCTTATCCAAGGACCAGGTGTCCGACATCATGACTAAGCCGCTCCCAGTTACTCCCTACTGCAATTTATGGCACAATCTGAATCTAGTCTACCTCCGTCCAGATTGAGGAGTGTTAAACATAGAAAGGTCTAATCTATATTTAGTAAGAGATTATCTATATTTGGAGCTGTGTCTTTTGATTGTCGTTGGTCACGCTTGTAACCTTTCATGTATGCGTAACCTTCCATGTATGTGATCCTCTATATATATATGAGTAGTCATGACCTATAGAGGTCATTGAGCGCCAATTACATTAACAGACTTCATCGCTGACCATTTGATTGCCTCCGTATCAACTGCGCTTCCAAAAGAGACGAGGCGGTCATTAGAGCTTGGTGATGGCACCACTGCCGCTATCCACGCCGCTCGAGGAAGATGAGGGAGAGGAGACAAGACAGTCGCTAGAGCTCAGTGATAGCATCGCTATCACTAAGGAGAGAGGAGATGAGGTGATCGCTCGAACATGGTAAAGGCATCGTCATGACTTGTGCCGTTGGGGAGAGAGGGAAAGGAGGTGAGGTCGCTGCCGGCTTGCTCCTCTTTCATCGGGGATAGGAGAGGGGAGGAAGAGATAGAGAGTGGAGAAAGAGAGAGAAAAAATAGGCCACTAATATGTTGCCCATATATTAGTTTTATCTTTTTTTTCTAACCGTACACCAATGATATGCAAGTCTTACGTACTTATTTTATTTTTAATTTTTAATATTTGTTTGTAGTGTTATATAAGTATTATGTGAAACTTTATGTCAATCCAAACCGTTCTTAATACCACGAGAACTTGATTTATAATGGTTTTAAAAATTAGAAGATATTCTATATCTAATTTTACGGCCAAGGATGCGTAGGAAACTGGATCATAATTAACACAACTTTAGACGTTTTCCTCATAAGCAATAGCTTATTGGACCAGCCATGTTTCAGCCTATATCCTATCCGCACAAATCGAACGGGCATACCTGAGTCCCGACCTACACAGTCCTACCCGCACAATCGAGGTCCACCAGCGTCGGATCCGACGCCGACGCCCCCAAGCTTGATAGGTGAGGACGCTGGATCCGACGCACCAAGCTTCACAGGTGCGGCAGCCGCTGTCGCTCGTCGTCGTCGTTCTAACTGCTTAATGAAGCGCTTGTCGCCGTAGCCAAAATAGCCACAGCAAACTCGTCGCCGTAGCCGTCGTAGTTCCCGCCGCTAGAGTAAGCTCGCCAGACTAGTGGTGGAGAGAGAAGAGAGAAGGCGATTAGAGGTGGAGAGAGAAAAGATAGAAGAGAAATGGTTGAGGGGTTGCAGGCGTCCAATTTCTCTCGCCACGTCGGACGCGTTTCCGAAACAAAATTGCATGATGCTCTCTTATATGAGTGAAAACTGGAAATGAATTTTAAATATCCAACATCCTAGCTGGCTATCATGTCAATGTTTGACATTGCTCTCTAGCATTGATAAACATGCATTCAGATTACAAGAAAGGTCCAGCCTGAATTTGATTGCCGTCCACATTCAAGAGCTGAAAAAACTGGTTAATTACGTCGTACCAGCCTGTGCAGAATCAATCAATTAATTAATTAATTACAGATATACATATGATGGATCCATCAGGACATGATGATGAGCATCAAGAAGGCGGACACGGCAGCGACGGCGACCAGGGGCATGACGACGGCGGCGGAGGTGGAGGAGGAGGAGGCCTTATTCTCTTCGCCGGGCTTGACCTGTGGGGTGTCTTCGGGGCAGGCGAGGCCGTTGGGGCCCTCCTTGCAGGTGTTGGCGAAGAGACCCGGTGGGTACTTGCCGTAGAGGTTGATGTAGCTGAACATGGAGGCGGCGCAGCTGGTCTGGACGTCGTTGATGTAGGTGGTGTAGGGGCACGCGAAGTCCTTGAGCGCCTCGCAGCACAGCGACGGCGGGTACAGCGGGCCCTTGCACCGGCTCGTGATCACCGTGTAGTTCGCCTCCTCGAAGTTCACCGGGCAGTCCTTCTTCGCCTGCAGCAAGCTCCTCCTCCCGCCTCCGCCGTCGTGCGCCGCCGACGCGCCCATCGCCTCATCTGCATACATGTTCCAAGGCCATCAAGTCCAGTGCTCAGATGTGATGGCGCGTTTCAAGCAAAAGAAGCGTCGATGACGGCGACGACGTACTTGAGATGAACCCGGCAGTGGTGGCGGAGAGGCCGACGGCGAGCACGGCGGCGAACAGTGCCTCGCGAGCGTGCATACCCATCGCCTGTGGGATAGTGGCCGCGCGCGCCGCGTCGTCCGTCCTCTCTGTCTCAGGTCGCGCGCGAGAGAGACGACGACGTGCGGGGCGCAGGAGATGGGCGGGAGGAGGAGAGATTAATCGCTCGGCGTCGGAGCGCGGCGGTGGAGGGGTGGCTCGTGCGGGAAAGCGAGGAGCAGCAGGCGGAGGCGGAGAGATGCAGAGAAGAGCGGATGCGGCGGGCGCGCGCGGACCAAGTGAAATTTGGAGGGAATAGCGCTCAAAATAGCCAACGCACTGGACGATCACGAATTCACGACGCTACGTGCACACTCTCTTTAGTTATGACTTTGAATTTTGACACTTTGAACATGCCTACATGAATGTTTCGATTTTAAAATTTTGAACATGATTGTTCAATGTTTCTATTGCTCTTGCGCGGTTTCCGAAGATCCGTGGTTAAGGATTCCTTTGAAATGTAGAGACATTTTTCGATTACTCTTCTGAGAATTGAACTGATTTATGCCAATATCATAAAAAAAATCCTATAAACTTTATGTTTCATATTCTCTGAATTTTTTTTTGATCGTGTAATAAATTTTGAGGGAATTTGCAGCGGGAATGGATTAATTCATCGGGTTGTTAGCTTCATGTTTCAGTCGTAAAAGATTTTGGTGTGAGTGATGGTTAAAATTCAAGGCGAATGCCAGCCGAAAGGGCATAAGACCCATACGAAATTGGTTGATTTATCCGACAAAACAACAACACCTGAGAATGCTTCTGATATAAACCTAACAAAACTAATCAGAGTTTACAAAAATCTGATTAGTCCGTCAGATTTCAGACGGCGAAGAACTCCAAGGCGTTGCGGAGGAGGCGGCCGGCGAAGGGTCGGGGGTGGTCGGGGTACGAGCACCCGGAGCTGAACAGCAGCCAGTGGCGGCGGCACCGCTTCACCGGCAGGTCGCCGAGCACCCGCCGCTCGCCGTCGGGCGTCTCGACGGACACCACGCCGTCCTCGAACACGAGGCGGCACATCGCCCCTCCCGCCGCGGCGGGGTCCTGGCACCGCGCCGCCTCCGGCCACTGCGTGTCGAACAGCTGCAGGTTGGCGAGGTAGTTCCCCTCGTAGGCCCAGCTGCAGAGCACCCACGCGACGCGCCCCGGGTCGACGAGTAGCTCGGCGACGCGCCGCCCGCCGCGGGGCACGCGGCCGCGCGGCACCACGCTGAACTCGGTGACCACGTCGAAGCCGGCGCCCAGCGCGCGGCAGACCAGCTCCATGCCGGCCGCGGCCGGGAGGCGGTTCTCCACGGACGCGTAGTACGACTCGGGGCGGACGTGGTTGCGCGCCGCCGAAGCCGCCGACGCCAAGGCGAGGAGGAGGAGGACGCCGATCGCCGCCACGGTCGCCGCGGCGAGGCGGCGGCGCGCCATGGTCGACCGGTCGTCCGTCCTCGCTCGCGCGCGCGCGTTGTGGTGGCGGCTTGGCGTTGCATGGGTTCTGCATGCGCTATTTTTATAACGAACTCTCACGTGCTGCAATGCGTGCTTTGCAACTGAATAAACCGTCTTCGTCCGCGTTTAGGCATCTGACACTGCACGTACGGCGGCTCCGCATACAGCTTTGCTGAAACCGGCGTGGTGTCATTTGCTCATATCTGCACCGTTCATACAAGAATAGATGGCTGAGATTTATTTGGCCTTTTTTTTATTCGAAAGCTATGGATCAGACGAACTGTATGCACAATAAACTCGTGACCGGCCGCTCGCTCCACTGCCTACTGAATATGTTTACCAAGCGTCTAGTTACTACCCATGCGTTCTAGCAGGCATAACTGAAGAATTGATATGGACAATTCTGTCCGAAAAATAGTTAGGAGAACAAAACCACAATCAACTCTAGAAAATTCGGTTAAAACTGTGTGAACAGAAAAAAAAACAAATAATTACATCAATGATCGCCATCCAAAAGTTGTTTATACTGCATGAAGACCTTTGCACCGTTGCCAATCACAAACAATTGTGCTCAGCAGTTCGGGACAGTTTGATAATCCTCGTAACCAAATAGCGGATCAGATCAACCAAGCAAAGCCATATCTGACATAAATTGGTCCTCTGTACACTGGCCACGGCTGCATACGGAATATCGAGATCCCAAATATTTATACATATAAGCACATTAACAATATTCTAGTTTCACACTGAATGCGCTGAAAATCGTTGTAGTAAAATACAGAATACATGTAAAATTTTATCTCATGATGATGCCAAACTCTGCGAGGACTGGATTGCCACAATTTACATCTGTATTTTCGGCCATACGGTATGCTTGTTTTCATTAATCTCAAGGCCAGCATTTCTGCACAAATTATAAAGTCAGCATCTGGCTAGCTAGCTAACCAGTTTCCTTTGGAGAAAAGGTAATTTATTTGTGAAAAAAGATCTCAGACGTTGTACAGAACAAAATAGAGCAAAGAATAGTTATATTTTTTTGCACAAATTATATGCTAACTCTTTATGATATTTTGCATATTTCAATGTTTTTTCACCTATCCTGGGACACATCCAGTATGAATTTTCTTTTATGTTAACACAATTCCTACATCTTATATATTATTCACACTGGTAAAATTCATCTTGATCAAGAGCATTTTTAAATTTTTATGAAGATACCATTAAGTTACTAGTATATTTGTGGTATCTCTCACTACCTGACTAGCGCTGAGGTACTGTACAGTGACTATGAATCCCCCGAGCGTATACGAGAGGGTCAGGTCTATATATATACAGCCCAGGCTAGTGGTCTGTTTAACACCCCCGCAGTCGCAGCGGGAGGGAAATGGACGCAGAGACTAGACCGAAAACTAGTGAACAAAGGCGTGGGCAGGCCTTTGGTCATTATATCGGCAAACTGATGTGCCGATGGTACATGAAGCACCCGAACCTATCCTAATGCAACCTTGTCACGGACAAAATAAATATCGATCTCGATGTGCTTGGTGCGTCGGTGATGGACCGGTTTGGCGGTCATGTAGACGACACTGACATTATCACAGTAGACGACGGTCGCGGTGGAGAGGGGTGCACGAAGCTCCTGGAGAAGCTAGCGAAGCCAGCAGCACTCGACGACGGCGTGGGCGACGGCGCGGTACTCCGCTTCAGCTCCGGAGCGGGACACTGTAGTCTGGGGTTTTGAGGACCAGGATACGAGAGTGTCACCGAGGTAGACGCAGTAGCCGGACGTAGAGCGTCGAGAGTCGGGGCAGCCTGCCCAGTCCGCGTCAGAGTACGCGGTGAGGGAGTCGATGGGGCTGGAGCTGAGATGCAGCCCGCTGGAGAGGGTGCCCTTCACGTAGCGTAGGATGCGCTTGAGCAGCGCGAGGTGAGGTTCATGCGGAGCGTGCATGAAGAGGCACACTTGTTGGACAGCGTACGTGAGGTCGGGTCAGGTGAATGTGAGGTATTGGAGAGCCCCGGTAAGACTCCAATAGTGAGAGGGATCGGCAACGAGGGCACTATCGGCGGCGGAGAGTTTGGCTCGAGTGTCGACTGGGGTGGCCGTGGGGTGACAGTCGGCCATGCCCGTACGCTGGAGAAGGTCGATGGCGTACTGGCGTTAGGAAAGGAAGAGCCCGTGGATGGAACGGGTTACGGAGATGCCAAGGAAATGGTGGAGAGGACCAAGATCGGTCATGGCGAACTCAGAGTGGAGTTGGGCCATGATCTGGTTGAGGAGAGATGTCGAAGACACTGTGAGGACAATGTCATCGACATAGAGAAGTAGATAGGCAGTGGCGGAGCCGATATGGAAAGTGAACAGGGAACTATCGGACGCAGAGGCCACGAAGCCGATGTGCCGAAGATAGGCAGCAAAGCGTTGGTACCAGGCACGGGGGCTTGTTTGAGGCCGTAGAGAGAGCGTTGAAGAAGACAGACGTCGTCGGGCCGAGAAGGGTCGACGAAGCCTAGGGGCTGCTAGCAGTAGACTGTTTCCGTCAGGTGGCTGTGAAGAAAGGCGTTCTTTACGTCTAGTTGATGGATTGGCGAGGAGCAAGAGACAGCCAAGGTGAGGACGACTCGGATGGTGGTGGGTTTAACAACGGGACTGAAGGTCTTGTCGTAGTCGACACCGGGTCGTTGGGAGAAACCCCGGACTACCCAGCGAGCCTTGTGACGGGCAAGGGAACCATCGGCGTGGAATTTGTGTTTGAAAATCCACTTACCGGTCACAATGTTGGCGCCGAGAGGTCGGGGAACGAGGCGCCAGGTCTCGTTGTCCATTAGGGCCTTGTACTCGTCGGCCATGGCCGCGCGCCATTAAGGGCCGGCCAAGGCTGAGCGAGAAGTCGCCGGGATAGGCGAGATAGAGCTGTGGACGGCGGAGAGACTGTAGCGCGGATTGGGTCGGAGAGACCCGGTCTGGGAATGGGTGACAATGTGAGAGGTGGAGAGAACTGGAGCCGATGGGGGTGCGGGAGTAATGGGAAGAACTGGTCGGGTGGGGGCGTCATCGGCTCCGAGTCGGCGACTGTAGACAAGAGGAAAAGGAGGAATTAGATCGGCCTGAGCCGATAAGGTCGGGTGGGCCGAGTATTCCGATCGGTCCGATAGAGGTGGATCAGCCGATAGGGTGGGGGGAGCCGATAGGGTGGGGGAGCCGATGGAAGTGGGGTGTCCGATGGAGAGGGAACGGTATCGGCTGAAGGATAAATAGGATCGGTATTGGCTGATAAAGGTGGGTCCGATGGGGGTCCGATGGTGGGGACATCGGACCGAGTAGTGGTGGGAGATGTGATGGGTAAATCCTCAGCAGCGGCCGATGAGGGGGCCGATGGAGAGGGCAGTGGGGAAGACCTAGTCGGCACGGTGTTGGTGAGGAGGAAGTCGAGATCACTAGAGGAGGATCTCAGATGAAGGAGACCGAAGGGAAAACATGTCTCGTCAAAAATGACGTGATGAGAGATGAGGACCCGTCGGGTGGAAAGGTCGAGGCATCAGTATCCCTTGTGAGAGGTGGAATAGCCGAGGAGAATACAGGCGGTGGAGCGGGGAGCGAGTTTGTGGGAAGCTGTGGCGGTGAGATTTGGGTAGCAGAGGCACCCGAAAACGCGAAGGTGGGAGTAGTCGGGCGCCGTGTGGTAGAGAAGGGCATAGGGAACGTTGTTATGAACGGAGGAGCATAGGCGCCGATTGAGAAGGTACGTCGCAGTAGCCAGAGCTTCGGCTCAATAAGTGGTGGGTAGGTGGGCGTGAAGTAGAATGGTGCGACTGATGTTGTTGAGGGTGCGAAGGAGGCGCTCGGCTTTACCGTTCTGAGGAGAGGTGTAGAGGCAGGAGAGCCGGAGATGGATGCCCTATGAGGTGAGGAGGTTTGTAACGGTATGGTTGATGAATTCTGTACCGTTATCGGCTTGTAAAGCCTTGATGGGGAGGTTGAACTGAGTGGATACGTACGTGACGAAGTGAGTGAGATGAGAGGCGACCTCAGATTTGTGGATGAGCGGGAAGGTCCAGCAATAGTGTGTGTAATCGTCAAGTATAGCGAGATAATACTGATTACCGGAGACACTTTTAACTGGGGACGTCCATACATCACATCACAATGTATAAGTTTAAATAGACGCGAGGTACAGGAGAGAGAACTAGAAAAGGGTAGACGCACATGTTTGACAAGTTGACATAAGTGGCAAACTGTGTAGCTGCTGTGAGTACATCGGATGGAGGCGCTGCGACGGAGGGTGGCGACAGCGTCGGGGCCAGGGTGGCCGAGGCGAAGGTGCTAAAGGTTGGTGGAGAGGGCGACGCTGGCGTGTGGGGTGGACGGCGCGGTGGGAATGGTGTAGAGGTCGTCGCCACTATTGCAGCGAAGGATCTGTCGCCGGGTTGGGATATCCTTCACAGAGAAACCAGACGCGTCAAATTCAATGGAGCAGTGGTTGTCTCGTGTGAATTGACGAACAGATATAAGATTGTGAATGAGAGAAGGGACAATAAGAACATTACGTAGGGGGAGGTTAGTGGTGGATGTAGACAGAGAGGAGTCACCGCGGCATTGGACAGGAAAAGAGTGACCATTGCTGATAGTGACAAAAGGGGAGGAAGAGGGGTGACAGGAGCGAAGTATACCGGCCGATGACGCCATGTGTGAAGACGCCCCAGAGTCCAGCAACCAAGGGTGCTGTGGTTGGAGCGTCATCTGGTTGAGGGCAGCGACGAGGCCAGCCTGGTTCCAGGAGGGAACCGACTGGGTGGTTGGGGTCGGTAGCATCGGCTGAGGCGGCAGAACGGGAGCCGATGCCAAGTGAGCCTGGGGATGGGCGCCGAGAACTCCGGGTTGCCAGCCGATGGGGCTACGTGGCTGGGGCTGGGGCGCCCAGGTGTTGTAGCAGAGCCACGGACCCGTGGGACCGGCAGGGTGGGTAGGGACCGAGATAGGTCGTGGTGGCGTCGGACCCTGCCAGGTCCTGCCTTTGCCTTTGCCCTTGCCTTTCCTGGTGCGGGCTGTGTTGCTGTGGCCGGAGCCATGGCCACCAGGACCGCGGGAGGAAGGGGCAGCGCAAGAAGCTCGGCAGTCATTATCGGCTACGGCAAGAAGAGCGGTGTAGGCCACTGTCTTCTCATCATTGGCCAGACGGAGTTCTTTAAGAACTAGCATGTCATAAGCCCGGGCGAACGATGGAAGATGTGTGGCGTTGGTGATGTCATCAGCGGTGTTGGAGAAGCGGGGATTGAGGCCTCACAGAAGGGCGAGGACGAGTTGAGAGTCGGCCACAGGGTGGCCGACGTCCCGGAGAGCAGCAACCTTGACTTTGAGGCGCTGACAGTACGAGGAGACAGAGGAGTCGCCTTGTACCATGGAGTGGAACTCGTTGAGGAGGAAGATGGCGCGAGGCTGCTTGTTGGCCAGGAAGATCCGCTCGATGGCCACCCAGAGGTCTCGGGCAGTGGGGTCGGTATCGTCCATGGCGAGGTCGAGGACAGAGTCGTCGACCGAGCCTAGCAGCCAGCTGCGCATGCAGCACTCAGCGATGTCTCACTGAGGATCATCGGGGTGAGGTGGAGCGGAGCCATCAATATGGGACCGGAGGCCGAATTTTCCACAGAGCGATTTGAAGAAGAAAACCCACTTGGAATAATTGGCGTTAAGGTCAAGGGAGATAGGAACGTGAGATTTCACGTTCACAGTAGCGTAGGGAGGGGAGAAGATCGGTGAGGTGGTGCCCGAGGTGTGGTCTGTGGCACCGAGGGCCGGAGCAGATTCGGCGACTGGGAGAGTGCCGGAGCTGAGGGCGGACTCGGTGGCCATGACGGGAGAACGGGAGCAAAGAACCGATGGGAAGGGGAAGCCGATGAGAGGACGGATCGGCCGATCAAGGACGTGAGAAGCCGATGGGAAGTAGGCAGCGGAGTAGGTGAGGAGTGGCCAGCCGATGAGGAGTGGTTGGTCGATGGGGAGTAGGCAGCGGAGTAGGTGAGGAGTGGACAACTAATGAGGAGTAGGCAGCGGAGTAGGTGAGGAGCCGATGAGGAGTGGTTGGTCGATGGAGAGTAGGCAGCGGAATAGGTGAGGAGTGGCCAGCCGATGAGGAGTAGGCAGCAGAGTAGGTGAGGAGTGGCCAGCCGATGAGGAGTGGTTGGCCGATGGGGAGTAGGTGAGGATAGAGTGGGTGGGTCAGAGAGTGGTTGGGTCACGGACGTGCGAGGATTCACGTCCGTGAAGAGAAGATTCACGTCCGTGGACTCATGGAGGCCAAGGAGTAGGGCGAACGCAAAAAAGGCAGGGAGTGGCCGGATGCGAAGAGAATATGTTCGCGTCCGGGAGGCAGGGATTCGTGTCCATGGACACGTGGACACGTTGGACTAGCTCGGATGTGATGGGAGAAGGTTCGCGTCCGAGAGCCGTTGAGCGTGTCGGAAAGGGCAAGAACCGAGAGAGGTTTCCAGCCGACGGAGGGCTGGACAAGTCCAGCCGATGGAGACGACGAGCATGGAGGTGCGCTGGTGTCAAAGAAGGAGAGATGCACGAAACAAGAGGAAGAGCGGAGATGGGTGCGAGGAGGGACGAGGAGGCGGATCGAGACCGTCGCCTGGTCACGCGGAGGTGGGGCGGAGAAAAGGTGACTGCGGGAGAGACGGGGAGAAGAAGAAATGGAGACGAGAGAGCGAGAGAAGTACCGGGAAGAGAGTCGGCAACGGGAAGAAGACGTCGACGACGAGGAGGAAAGGGTCGGCTCGTAGGAGGGAGAAGCTAGCGCGCCGAAATGTCTAGACTCGCTCTGATACCATGTAGAAAGTATACAGTGACTATGAATCCCCCGAGCGTATACGAGGAGGTCGGGTCAGCCCAGGCCAGTGGTCTGTCTAACAGGTACCGAGAGGTACTACAATATAACACTATGAACTATATATGTAGTACACCACGATACCCCTCAAGAAAAAGCAAAAAACCTAAATAATCTTCTTAATCATGCCTGTGCCTGTGGTAGTGTGGTGTAAGCTCTCAGATCCTCTTATTTATTGTTTTTCAAGTAAGAACGAAATGGACAGTGCCCTAATTAAAATGACGAGATGTATTTAAACAGATACTCGTGAAGTTACCAACTATGCTGTGGTTTGACTGAAAACTAACCTATGAAGGGTGAATATTCTAGATAACATACGCACACACGTAGGTAGTTGTGGTGGTGATCTAAACTTACTCTGTTTTTTTTTTTAACAATAGTGATAGAAACTTACGACGTCTTGGATGTGGATGAGCTTCCCTTTCTTCTGTGACTCACACCAATGCTTCAGTTCAGAGTTGTAGGAGATTTCTAGCCTTTTGAGGCCCGTAAGTTCCTGTATACAGTCCGGCAAAGACGTGATGTTGTCGCATCCACCGATAAAGAGACTCTTGAGAGAGGTAAGTTTGCACAACATATGATTATCACACCATGTAGGAGGCGTGAACTCTGATATCACCATCAGGTTATGACAGTATTTGATCTCCAAATTCTGGAGGGTAGGAAGGTGGTGAAGCAACCTCCACTCTTCCAGAGGCAATTTGCTCGACACAACCACCAACCTGATGGTGTGTGGAGCAGAGGAGGATGGTGAACAAGTGATGATTTTGTCTTCTCCTCCTCCCAAGATTATATCACATTGTTACTCCTTTCGATGCTCCAGCACTCATCGAATATAGGTGGACAGGGCTTCAATTTCATCTTTGGGCAATCCCGTATTGACAGTTTGCAGAGCTTAGGGAACACGAACATTACCACACCATCCTTTTTATGGTATTTTGTGCTCCACTCCTCCAAAAGCTCCATATCCCTCAAACTGAAGTCTAGTAATTTACAGAATGCTCCATTACCACCACAAAAAACTCCATTGATTTTTGTAATGCTGCTCAGTCGTTCAAGATGGTGCTCTGCCAAGTTTGATAGCTGTCCCAGTGATGGTAGTTCACTGCACCTTGACAAATCCTGTAACTTAATAGAAACAAGATTTGGGAGATAATGAGAGATACCCATGAGCCAGATAGGCAAGTGCATGCTACCATAACCTTTTAGTTCAAAATCCTTTACCTCTATTGGTGGCACTAGTTCCCCCAGCACATCCTTGTCCTCCAAAAGTCGATCAGCATTAGGCATCCAATGAAATGCCAATATTGAGAGATTATGTTTCTCCAACACTGCAATCCCTTTTGCTTCTTCTGTATTCCTTATATTTTCAAGACAGCTTATTTCCAACACTTCAGGATTTATGTTCTCAAGCTGATGAAGGTTGCTGCAAGGACGATCATCATAAGGGCAAACCACAAAGTGTGGCAATGAGAATATTTTTACCTAACTGATGTTGCCTTATGTAGTTCTTCAGTTTGTCTGAACATCTTGCTGTCAATAGAAGCTTCAGACTATGGCATTTCACTTATAATCATTGGTAGGGATTGCAGAAACCTGCAGCCTGAGAGGTCCAATGTATGTAGCTTTTCCAACTTACCAAGACTTTTAGGCAGGTATATTAGATTGTCATTGTCAGATAGGTCCAGATGCTCTAGATTGATGAGCACGCTGATACAATCAACATATTTCCAAATATAATTCAGTTGTTTTGGTAAGTTCAAATACTTGAGTTTGGTGAAGCCATCCAACACTTCTGGTAAACATTTCACATTAGAGCATCTTGACATATTTAGATGCAACAAATTTTTGAGTTTCCAAGTTGACTTCGGCAGTTAATCAATTTTGCAACAACCAGATAAGTTCAAATACTGGAGTTTGGTGAGGCTTCCTAGATCTTCCGGTAGCTTTTCAAGCCTTAAGCACTTTGATAAGTCCAAATATTCAAGTGTGGAGAGGTCACACAAGGTTTCTGGTAACCCAATAATACTGGAGCAGCCAGATAAATCAATATGCATCAGAATTTTAGTTCTGACAATTGATTCTGGTATTTTTGATATTTCAGAAGATTCATGGAGGCTAAGGTACTGTAGTTTTGAGAGCTGAACAATAATTTTAGGGAACCTTGAATTTTGCAATCTCAGTTGTTTCAACCAGTCAACAGAAGTTGGAAACATTGTAACAGAGTACTCAGTCAAATCCAAGACATGCAAATATTTTAAAAATGAAAATGCATCTCCATAGATATCTAATTTGCAACAATTCTGAAAATGCAGTGCCCTTAATTTGGCCAGTAAAATAGTTTACTTCTTCGGTAGCTCTTCACAATCTGTGAGAAATGCATAGTGACAATCTTGTTGTTCCCTAGTGCTGTTCCCTTTTTTGCCACTGCCATGAAAGACAATCAGGTCTTTGTCCATGACTGATTTGCAACTTCATACACCAAATCATGAATAGTGATCATCATATGGGTCTGAAAAAAAAGAAGTGCTAAAAGTTCCCTTAAATGCTTCAAGCCCAATCATATAGTCTGATTCAAATAATATCATATGGTCCCTGATTTAAAGATAAATATTAATAAAAGCCGAACATCTTGTTCTTTGTTGGGAGTTTACCAAAATAAAATTCCATTTCTTACTGAATTTTGGATAAGCAAATCACTGGTTTTTTCTACGTCATTACCTTTCCATTTTATAGGTTCTGTTTCTACGGTAATTAAAAGGTATCAAGAGTACCAAATTTATAACTTGGAATGGAAGGTACCAAATGTTGGTAAATAATGTACCATTATTTTGTTATTTCTAAGTTATAGTTAGTGATACCTCTTCGTACCTTTTCATGTACTATAGAAATTAGAAAGACTAACGTTTAGATCACCAGGCTCATATGCTGTCCAATGTAATCACTGGCACTACCCAATGGCCAAACAGTGAGAAGGCTATTTAACCATCACAACCACCTGGATTCAAATCCATTGACATAGTTCTCCAGATCTAAACTCTCCTAACGGAGTAACCTACCAATTGTTCAATATAAGGGCTACAGTACACATGCCATTCCTACTTGAGCAAGAGCATCATACTTCTTTGGAAATTATACAATAAATAAATTTAAATAAAATGCAT
The DNA here is from genome assembly GCA_030770085.1 of Oryza coarctata. Classification (NCBI taxonomy): domain Eukaryota; kingdom Viridiplantae; phylum Streptophyta; class Magnoliopsida; order Poales; family Poaceae; genus Oryza; species Oryza coarctata. The sequence goes on from CM061479.1 coordinate 5,165,413, forward strand.
ACGTCTGAAACACTGAGTAACAAAAATTTATTTAAAATTATAGAAGATGGAACCATTGTGTTTACAAACCAATCATTTCCATAAAGTACATAGGAATTATGAATTTGAAAAGTTTTATGCAATTCTAGAAATCCTAAAAATCAATTTTCCAAAATAATATCAGAAAACATCACATCTATACCTATACCAATTATGCACACCCAAGTAATTTCCACTGTAATTTGCGAAAAGATGAATAAAAATCTGGCTGTCTATCTGGTTGGTTCAAGTTATAACAGCCTAGAATCAATCTAATCTAATTTCCATATATAGATAGGAACACTACAACACTTTGTTCACACTTTATGCATGAGTATGCTCCATTTTGTACAAGCTAATAGCATGAGATGGCTGGCAATTAAGTAAATAAAAGCAAATATGTGCTATCATGGTCAATGGAGATACAGGAACTCACTGATAGCATCCTTGAATGCTGAAGGAAAGACATCGCCAGGAGCTCTCTAACACCGAAAGCATATCAGATGGTTTGATGAAATCAAGAGCAATCCACTGCTGAATCAGATCATTTGCATTGATGCTGTGCCCTTTTGGAAATATGGCACAATAGGCAAAGCACAACCTCAAATATGATGGCATAATTTTATAAGTCAACGTCAAGGATGAAATAACTGCACTTTGTGGCGAATTGTCTTCAGGAGAATATTCACTATCTCTTACTGATGACCATTCAGTATTATCCCATTCCCGTAACATAAATCCCTGCTAATGGTATGCCTCCACATTTCTTTGCAATGTCTGTTCCTATCTGCTCCAATTCCTTGTTGTCAGCTTTAGTTTCAAAGTGACTAGTTTTATTAATTATTTCCCAACACGACTCCTTATCCAAAGGCTTGAGCTCACATGGCCTAATGGTTTTGCATACCATTTTTGCAATATCTGCGCTGCGTGCTGTTACTATGACTTTCATCTTGCTGCCTACAGCTAGCATAAGTCTCAGTTGACCCAAATCTTTGTCATTCTCCTCTCATAGGTCATCTAAAACAATAAGAGTCTCCTTACCACAAAGTAGTTCATTAAGGCGCAGGAAATAAGTAGTTCATTAAGGCGCAGGTTTATTTCTTGAAGAGTAGTTAATTTCCTTCTTTTGATACTTGAGCAATTATAGAATTTCCTATTTCTTTCAAGTCAAACACTTGGGACACATAGACCCAATCCTGATGGTCATGCACTCTGAACCGATCATCATTGAACACCATCTGTGCCAAGGTTGTCTTGCCCATTCCTCCAAGCCCATGGATAGGAAGTATTACAGTCTCCTTACAGTTGCTCATAGATAACAAGCCTACGATATTTTTTTTTCTTTCTCTCTCCCTACAATGTCTGTTTGATTCAGCTTCAAAGTTGTTTCTCGCTGATAAAAAATTTGCTGCTCATTATTTGGGCTAGACTTGAAACTGAAATTGCCGTGCTCATGTTTAATCTTCCTCAGTTGCTCTCTTATCGTCTTCATCTTACAAGCCACGCTAATCTTGGGTGCAATGGTGGGACTTGAGCACATACCCATCATCTGTGAGAAATTCCAAACTATTTGCCAGCCGAGGGAAAAATATAACAATTTACAATGAGATGAGGCCAGCCAAAACCCATATGCCTGGCTCGACTGCTCTGTGGTCTAGATAGTTGAGCAATATGGGTACAAATAACAGATAGACGACCACTCGTGATCCAAGCACAAAATTACCGACAGCTCATCCCTCCTCTCTTTCCAGTCTAGTATATTTTTAATATGAAAAGTCTCTTGGGATTATCCACCTAAATAATAGCTGCAAATTTGCCACTGAAATTAATATGCACACGTCGGCCCTAGCTATTATTTGAATGAGTGGGCTTCATGTGGTTATATATGTCCCACGCTCTCCAAGAGAGGTTAATTACAAATTGGCTCCATGCTTCAGCTAGTAATTTGACAGCTACGCGTGTTGAGTAGCTCTATATATAGACAACTAGGGAGAATTAGGAGTATCTATGTATGCACATATATATGTAGACAAACAAATTCTAATTGAGTGTGTTGTTTGGGCCTGCTTGTTGAGTATTCATCCTGTATACATGATCACTCATATGTCTAACTAGCTGATTGGCTAACACTGAAAATACTACTAATAGCTACTGCTCTACTAATACTATGCATGTGTACATATACAATATTGTGTAGGCTCTAATTAGCATGCAAGAGATTAGCTATATATATATATATATATATATATATATATATATATATATATATATCCATGCATTGTTCAACATCAATACTGATATGGTCCTTCTTGCTGCATCACTGCGCCATGTTAAAGATTGTAAATGATTGTCTCAGTTAGCTACAGTTGTTAATTTGTCACTGCATCACCGCATATTAATTTGTTTCCCATTAATTCCAAGTTGATTTATGCATAACATGTTGTGTTGTACCAGATCACCAAGTTTTGCATGCATGTGCAAGCTATTCAAGAAAAGAATCCAAAAGGGCTGGAGATGTTCATTGAGTCTAATTTGCTGGAAGGGACATTTAATCTAATTTGACAGTATCTGCTGTTTATTTGTGTAGGCAGGCATATCTGTAATGCTGGTGCAAGTCTGAGCAGTCAGAAAAGTTCCTTTCGTGAACTTGTGTTCAATGTTTGATTGCCACCAGGGTCTTTTTGGTGTTAAATGTGCCTTCAATTTTCCCCTAGTTACGACTTACGACTGATACATTTAATGTTATGTCATAAGATCACTAGTCAAACTCAAGCACGATGGATCATTTACATTTTTGTTTCATTGTACAAATTTTCCATTAGTATTACCAATTCAATTATTCATGTTCTCAGTTCGGATCATGTTTGGATTGTTTGTATAATTCAATTAGTATTAAGGATTTCAGGATCCTAATTCAATCATATCATCATCGAATCGAAGGCTCAATCCAACCTATGCAGCACAACACACACGCTTTGGTGGTATGCAGCAAGAAGGACCACGTTTCAGGTCAGGTTCCCTTGGAACGCTGCTCCCAGGGGCGGCCAACTGTTTCCCTTGTTCGCTACTCGTTTGCGTCAAGCAGCAGCAAGGCAAGGCATCATACCTTTGTCGTAGCCGATCAGGGCATGGCGGCCGCTGGCGTCCTCGCCGATCTGACGCATCTGGCCGCCCTTCTCAGGCCGCCGCCGTCCATCTGGTCCTCGTCCGCCGCTGGCCCCTCCACTGATGCGCTGCCCTGCTCCATTCGTCGGAGGGCCTCCCCTGCTCGTCTGCATGCGTCCCCCAACAACCGACCCGACTGATCGACAAGGCGCAGCCGGCAGGCCTGGCACGCACGCCGATCCCCTTCCTCCGAGAATGTTTCCCGACGGGAGCTAAAATATCGCAGCCTCATCCACCTAACCCCATTTCTCTCTCTCTCCCACTCCATCCCATCTCTCCCCATAGGAGAACGGCAGCGACGAGCTCGGCTGCGGCTTCCTCAACGGCAGCGCGGCGAGCTTAGCCTCGGCTCTCTCGATTGCGACGCGTGTCGCACCACCATTGTCGCCGCTGTCGGCATCGTCGGACGATGCCTCGAGAGGCTCGACGTGGACCCGCGGCATAGGAACACGGCAGCGGAGTGGGACGATGGCTGCGTAGAGGCACATGGCATCGGCGTCGAAGAAGCCCTGGGGGCAAGAGCAGCCGGAAAACGGCGACCTCGACGCCGATGTCATCGGTGGTGAGGTTTGGGGTCCGGAGCTGTATCGACGGAGGAGGAGGAGGTCGAGGAAGGGGAAAAGCTTGTGCAGAGAAAAGTGTTTAGTTCTGACCTCCAGCCGTCGCCGGTGGAGGTGGTCGCACAACGGCAGAGAAAGAAGAGATAGAACTCGACCGGTACAAATTAGGATTTTTCGTTGTTCCGGTCAATATAATGTATCTCAAAGTTTCTTAGATTATATCAAAATATTGTATTGGTATTTTGATGTATTATCTATTTTTTTATTTGATTCTTATGAATCTATTGATGTTTTCACACACAGTTAGAACTTGTTAAAATATTTTAATTATGATTTGACTATGTTTCATAATTTTAATAGTTTAAAATACTTTTTATCTATTAACAAATGGATTAATGATTATATATATACTTTCTAAACTGTTAATATTTTTATAAAAATATTATATATATATATATATATTTATTAGGAATTGTGCTAAATCTTTTTTAAGTTAATCCGTTTGTCTGTAACTAAATAGTATCACAAAATTATTTAGCTATTCAAACCCATACTGAATAGAATAAAATAGAATGGATAAATATATGAATAATTTATGATAATTATTTGAGATTACATAGGAATGAACTAACTATAAAAGTTGTTTTTAAAATATATTTTAAGAAATTAATATATAAAAAGCTTTTTATAAAAATCATGTTGTTTAGAAGTTGAAGAAACGTGCCCCTTATCCATTCCATTCCTCGAGAAAAGAACACGCTGCGGTAAACACCTTTTATCATGCTCCAAAACTAGTAGGTTGGATGTGATGTAATGTTCTGGATGAAAAATGGATAAGGGCCCGTCCGGGACAAGAAAATTTTTTATGGGATTCTCAAAGATTCAAATCCTGTTATGTAATTTTGGTTCATAGGATTTGGTTGGAAAATTTTCACGGGTCGTTCCTTTCCTTCATTTTTTTAAGCTTTCAAATCTAAGTTCAAACCTTATGATTTAGAATTCCTTTGACAAGCCCAAGACAACTTTTCCTAACTCTCTCCTCTTAACTATACTCACTATAAAATTCTTGTGAGTTTTGTATAGAGTAACTCAATAAGCAAACGACTAATTTAATAAATTCATGTGTTTTTAATTTTTTAGGATTGCAGACATTACATTCCAATATTTTCCTAATTACTATGTTTTTTATTTCCTAGAGCCCTAAATAGATTGGATTCTAGTATAATTTCGATAGCATTTGGATTATGTAGTTGTCATGTGGACTTGATTAGATCTGATGTAAATATGGATTGGATTGATTTGGCATGATTTGGGCTGTGTTTGAAACAAATGGATTGTTAACATGGATTATCTAAGATAAATTAAATATTTAAAAAATAAACTTAAAAAATAGTTTATTATAAGTGATCTAAGTAGAAAGTTTTTTTTTCAAGAGATCATACTTTTAAAAGCATGATCGAAACAAACAATTTATATACTAAAAAGAGCAGGGCAATTTTTAATGTTGGGTCACTTTGGTTTGAAGCCATACAAAAAATCTGGTAACTCTACTGATTTGGCAAGAACCATGTACAATCCAAATACTCCCTCTATTGTATAAAGACTTTATATCTAGCAACTCTTAGATAAATTAATTGTGAGAGAAATTATTATAGTGTCACACGTTAATACTATTGGTTATATTTTTTTAGGCTTTAATTAAATATACATGTCTTAACCTAATTGAAGGCGGCCCAGCGCTCGCCCTTGCTCATCATGGTGCAACTTCAGGCGAGCGTGACTCGTTAGAGGCTCGGGGCACACGCACTCTTTTCAGTAAAACTGCATCAGTTTGTTCAGTTTTATTTTGCTCGAATGTCTTTCAATTGCCATTTTACTTAATCCGAACTATAAAAAAACCGACAAAACTAAACCGATGGAACTAGAAAAACCTAATGTCCATCCCTACTTGGTAGGTACTTTCGAGATGCATTGCTCCGTATTTTGATGGGCGCAAGTGGGAGGATGAATAGTCATAGTTAAGATTGCCAAAATTTCAGAACAACATCCTAGCTACCATTCAAGCAATGGCATGCATTAATCTTAATTTTTCTTACAAAATCTACTAACAAACAATAAAGTTTCATATGATACGATTAATGAAAACTTGAATTTACTAGTGAATTAGTTTTATGACCGGAGAAAGCCAGTGCTGTACCTTTCTCGAGCTGGCGTTGATGTCGTTGTTGATGTCGAACTCATCGAGCATGTCGGAAATGTCCAAGGCTACGTTCTTGAGGCGCTTCGGCCATAGACGAACGTGCACATCCTTGACGGGCCGACCCTCGGCATCTTTGAGCACAGCCTCCATGGATTTCAGTGTCTCCTTCATTTCCTTCAGGTCATCCTTGTAGGTACACAGCAACGTGTCTTGATCGCTGACGGCAGTGCCAAGGTTAGCGCCCACCTGCGTGGCAATGGCCGAAGCAAGCAACCCCACAACGTCCTCCATGGTATTGGCTGTGTGTGTGTGTGTGTTGTGGTGGTGGTGTACTTGTGTGTTGGGGTGCATCTACCTACCTTGATGATGCATCTATAATCAGGTGGATGCACACGTACATACGCACTCCGTTCATAAATATATGTCATATTTGTTTTTTTAAATTAAATTTTAAAACTTTGACCAGCAATAGGTTTTTAAATGCTTATAGTTTAAAGGCGTAAAATTGGTATGCACATGTTTATCTTGAAAAAACACTTTCATAAATAGACCTGATTTTATAAAGTTAAGTCAAAATTGTACCTTAAATTTAACATACATTTAGCTTGCCCACAAGCTGAATAAGGAAGAGAGATTATTTTTCCAGATAATAGATTAAAACACGGTATACATAGCCATGCAAAAAGAGCTCATACATCTAAGCGTGCTTGAGATAATACTTGTACCATTTGCTTTTGCTTTTATCTGTCACATGCTGTGTGCGACCAGGGTGAAGAAAAGAATCAACTCGAGGCTTTTTCGCTTTGCAAAGAAGAATGGAATGCATTAAGGGTACAAAAAGTGACAATATGTCCCTATCTCTCTTTCTCTAACAAAGAAAGAATGAAAGAATCCTAAGGGCCAACTCCTACTCGTACGTATATGTGACTGCAAAAACATACTCAGGTGGGGAAAACTTGTTATCACGATTATTGGAAAAGAAAAAGGAGAATCTTGTTCGCAATATTTAAACAGGAAAGCTAGCTAATGCCGGCCCGTTGCGGGAGAACGTTCCCTGCTGATTTTCCACTTTTCCTTCTATAGGGCAAGCATGGGCAGCAAGGTGATCGTGTCCTATGCTCAGGCCAAATTGGGCCTTGAGGGCTGCAAGGGGCCTTTTTGGTTTACTTTCTTGTATATTTTTTACTTCATAAATTTAATTTTAAATATCAAAATTTTGTATTGAAATTTATCAAAAAGTTGTAGTGAAAATTACCAAAATTTGTTTTAAAAACAAAAAAAATTTCACCTTATAGCACAGCACATCTGACAAAGGCTGCTTACAAGGTGGGTTGAGGTAAACGCCAATAGGGCTTTCAATGTTTCAAATTGTAGGGGCACGGTTTAAAGCATCTAGACCTCATGTGATATGGTTTTGGTGATTAATGATAATATAATCATTGGACTAATTGTTTTTTCTAAGAGTTTGAAAGGAAAAAGATCAGAGTTCCAATGATGTAAATAGCCACGTGAGTATGACTTCAAATCAAAATAAACCTTGATGCATTCAAGAAAATAAGTAAATGCGATAGTTTTAGGTTCTTTTTTTTCAAAAAAAACCGTGAGAATTGGTTTAGTATATTGATGTTGTAAGTGCAAGAGTCTAGGTGTGGTGTACAATCTTTCTAAAACTAGTGCTAAACCCCTAAGAAGTTTCGAGCAAATATGTTATTTCAAATATCTTTAAGTTGCTCTAAAGCCCATGTGGGTCAAACAGTCCGGGTGATACTAAACAATCTAACCCAACCTAGTCTGGCCAGCTGAAACAGCTTGACCGGATAGTCTAGGTCGATGTCGGACTATCCAACTAAATCTTGATCATGTGATTATGTGTTGATCATGCATAGATAAAATAAAAGTTTAGATGGACAAACCTAGCATGTTCGGATTGGCTGACTAGTTCAATGTCTGATATGGTCATATGTTAACTGGATAAAAAAATTGAACTAGACAGATAATACTACATCATCCTGGATAATTTGATCCAGCCATAATCAGTTTAAAGCTTACTTGAATTGTGTGGATATTTTTGTGTGCCACCATAGGCGGACAATGTGGATCAGACAATTCGGTGTTGGTTGGATTGTCTGGCTCTTTATGGCTCAATGGCTATATGGTCAGTGACCATTGAAACGTTGTAAAGAGCTAGACAGTCCGACGTAGTGTTAGATTGTCTAGCCAATACATTTTTGAGTAGTTTTGCTCAACGGTCAAAATGGCTAGTTGGCCCAATTGAAGCTATAAATACCCAAGCTTTTGAACTCTCCGGTGTCTTTTGAAACCCTTGGTAACAAGTGCAATCTAATGCAAGTCCAAGAGCCTTTTTGTGCTTAAATTTCTTCATCTTTTATCAAGCTTAGTAATTGTTCTTAAGTATCTATTAGCTAAGTGTGCATCTAACAAGAGTCTTATGTTTAGAACTTCAAGTAAGAAGGATCTCTTATTACTCTTAGTATTAGTGCCTAAATGGCTTCGAAGACATTTTGGTGATCTCTCAAGAGTTCGTGGGAGACCCGAAGTTTGGGATTCACATTCCGTAGTGAAAAAGAATCATCACTATGAGAGTGCCTTTGGACTTCGTTACTAAAGGAGAGAGTAACACTCTTGTGTAGAGTACTCCAATAAGTATTAATGGAGATTGTCAATCTCTAGTACCTTCGTAAAAACTCAAAAGTGTCTTCTTCTATTACATTACTTTACTTTTCGCTTATTTCTTTTTACTTGTTTAGAATTCTTATAGTTTCTAGAAAAATCTAGGCTATAGGTTGTAATACTTGGTTCACATATACTTAGGCTCTTTCAGTTAGTTTTAAAAGCTTTATTTTTACCGTATTTACTAGGATTCCTATTTAACCTCCCTCTAGACTTTACCATACAATGGTAGGTATGGTGATGCACAATAGCAGCTAGAGTTTTGTTAGTCCTTTATATGGTTTTCAGCATTTATATGTTACGGTATTTATTTAACTCAATGTGAAAATTATTTATGCTGCATGATACGGGGAATAACTGATGCAGAATTTTAGTTAGTAATTAGTAATCGAGGTACTAAGGATGATTTTGTTGGAATATAACATAGGAATTACTTGAGACTTATATGATTGTATTGAAATTAATCTCACATATGATATGATCATAGCATATGGCTCATACATGTATGCTAGGAAATGTTATATTATAGACTTATATAATTAACTGTCTGATCATGGTTAAATAACTCCCTACCCTCTAGGCTCAATATGCTTTGTGAGTGGCACCATAAAAAAGGAATAGGAATAGAGATAACACTAGATATTTTTCATGGACTTATTCTAGGATTAAACCTAACAAGTTTATAGGGCATCTACCTAGTTTTTGCCTGTAGTGGGAGATGCAACAATTGCTGACATCTTGGTGTATGATAGGATGGAAGTAATCATTAAAACTCATAGTGATGAGGACATCTAAACAAACATGCCAACTCCAAAAGTTCAACGAGATAAACTTGCCAATAACTCATACGTATGCACGTTAAATTAACCAATAGGTGAATGCATTCATAAGTCGACAAGAATGTCGTCCTATTTAATTCTTATAATGATTTAACAGTTATTAGCAACCTTAAAGAAGAAGAGCATATGAACTCAAATGTTAAGTACATTTATGTTCATGAATTCAGACTTCATGACATCATCAAATTTAACTGGACATAGCCATTGATCCAAGATGTTTCTAGAGGCCATGAGTACCTATTAGAATACTTATGTAGCCTTTCACATCAAAATTCCATTAAAACTGCTTGGCATTATCATCTCTTCCAATCCAAGTCTGTTCTAAGCATGTTCGACCAGCCTTTGTTATGGCCAATCTTCTACATTTTGTAACTTATGAATAAATAGTTTTTTTCATCTCTAAGGTTTATGTTTTTCTTAAATTATCCTACCACTTTACAGTTTAACCACTAGATCGCTTCATAGAACCATAACTTTATATGCTTCATATTCTTGTTCTTGTAGATTTCTTCAATTGTTTGTAAAACCAATAACATTCATGATTAGGTAGAGTGTAGTTAATAGCAATGAGATGCATAGGTATAGCGGTTGTAAAGTGACTATCCGCTAATCTTCACGTTAACAAATGAAATCTAATCAGATAATCTACCAATGGTGTAGATGGTTAGGCACCGAATAGTCTACCAATGTGTAGAGGATGAGCACACATGTGTGTCTAATTATACTCTTAAAAAAAGCCCAGTATAATAGATGATCAACAGCTTATAGTCAATGATTTCAGTCCAAACCGAGTGGGGTTACCGGATGGTTTTACACGTGAACATTAAAAACAAATGTTTTGGGCTATACTTAGTACGGATATGGTTTTATTTCAGAAAAAATCTATTTTGGGTCATTCAAACCTCTTAAACGTAAAATCAGATATAAAATATCTTTTAAAACCGAGTTGAACAATAGAGTCCCAAGATACATAGTGGTTTAGGCACAGTTTGAGCTTTTTCCCATATGATATTGACACAGTGCTTCAGTGGCATTGGAAGTAAAACTAAAAATAAAATAAATACGTGGGCTTCATATATCAGTCACACAAATAAAATATAGTATGACCCACATATCAGTGTGTCCCACTCCTCCTCTCTACCTACTTCCTCCTTCGATTATTCTGCATCGTAATTTCTTGGGGGGAGACGATGATGAAGCAGTAGGGCTTGGGGAGGCCACCATGATCTTCGCCTGCCCCCTCCTCACCCTCTCGACACCAGTGCGTCTAGTTCTTCACCAACTACTGCTTCTACTGCTCCTCCTTGCCTTTACCTCCATGACCACGTCCTATATCGAGTGGGCAAGGAAGAAAGGAGCAGGTCTAGCGGTGCTTTGATGGTACCAGTCGCAGAAGCATGTCATCACCACTATGACTAGCCTCCTCAATCCTCATCCACCTCTACCTCCTCCTCCTCCCTAGTAGCCAACGATGGTCCTGCCTCTAGCTATGTGTCCTAGTGGTTGACGTGATGTGAACACTAGTAGCAACGTGTAGGGCCCAGGGACGCCCAATCCCGTCCACCCCCACTGGTCGAAAGACACTGGGTTCGCCACCGCTACTTGGGCTTGGGACACGATGCGGACTTGCTCTAGTGGCGATAGGAGGGGGAGCGAGGGGTGGCCATGACCGATGGTCACAAGAGGATGTCCTGTTGGTTTACCGTGGCTCCATGCTTTTCGCCGCTATCAGTAGCCAAGACTTGAAGAAGCACCGTGAGGATAGGAGATGAGGCATGGCCTACTCTTCTCTGACCTAGGAGGGGCGGGGAGGAAGCCTAGGAGACCGTCACCAACTTGTTGCTCGTGCTGGAGCCGTCGCTGATAGCCAGAGATAGCTTGCCCTAGGGAGAAGGAAGAGGCGGCGGCCATGATTAAAGCTTGGTGGAGAGCGGTGGGTGGAGAAAGAGGAGGAAAGAGGGAGAAAAGGGGAAGGATGAGAGAGGAGGGAATGGTGAGGTGGAGGGAGTGGGGCGTGCGGGTCCATTGTATTTTTATTTTTTAGTGTGACTGATTATGTGGGTTCTATTATTTTTTTAATTTTTGTTTCATGTGCCATATAAGAGAAACATCAACACTAAATAGGACAAAGACCTAGTTACAACAGATGAAATTGTTCTTAGTATTGCCAAGAGGTTTAGTTTGTATTGGTTTTAAAAGTTAAGAGATGTTTTATATTTAATTTTATAGTTAAAAGATATGAATAAAACTCGACATTGCTCTATCCAATCTAGAATGAAGTTTACGGTACCAATCTCGCCAGTTAACAACCAATGGGCCAACAAATTTGACCCAAAATATGGCCTGCCTCGGACTTTGCTGTCTTTACTTTAAGCCATTGCTAGTGATATTACATATAGGATTTTGCTATACATCACTCGGTGATTTTTGGGAAAATCGCACGAATTTCTGACCTTTATATTTTCTTAAGATTTGTGCTTTGGATTTATCTTTGGCAACTTCCAATGATATCCAATGAGCACCAAACTCCAACCAAGAAGCGAAGAATTAGGTTTTCTAGGTTGGATAGAGTAGAAGAGGGGTTGAGGAGAGGAAGTAGGAGGTGTTTTCTGATTTAGAAGGAGGGCTAGAGCAGTGGCGGCAACTCTTGCATCGCATGCACAAGTCTTTTTTATCAAGAGTATTTTCGATTTAGATAAGACTGATATAATATATTATATGTGATTTTTATAAAAAAAATTTAGATATATAGATAGTGACATATATATATATATATATATAGCTTTCCAAGCAAATTTTTTAAAAAACTGGTAAATATAATTATACTATAATAGTGGTGTAACTTATATGTATCTTATGAAAAAAACGCACGCAAAGTGCACTGGCTAGTGCAGCCAGCATTGAATCCCACCATCCTGAGTTCGATTTCCCGCCTCACACGCACGTGAAAGTTTTTTCTCCCCGTCCAGCATGAGTCACGAAGCATATCCACGGTCAAAAATTCGGAAGTTACCTCACCTGATTTCCTGGCGATAGTTTTTTAGCGTTTTCATTCATGAAATAGTACCGTAATTGTTATAACTGTGAGGATATTGTTGACACCCAAATTTAACTATAATTTGGAATTATAGCAGAGTCAAGCTAAATTTGAAATACACTGGCCCTCCCAACCTACAATGTTGCCACTAGGCAATGAAGTATGGTCTGATATCAGGTATATGGCTGGTATGACTAAGTAGACTTCATGCCGAGTCTAATTTAGTTATTTTCAGGTTTTCTTGCTTAGGGGTAGAGGTTTTTCAAGTTTTAATGTTTTCCTCAGCATAATTGAACATGAAAAAGACACTGTAGAAGACAACCCCTCAATAAATATAAATATAAAAGGCCAAGGTCGACGTTCTCAACCTTTGATTAAGGCGTTTTTAAGTATGTATCTAACTTCAGGATCCTTGTGAAAAAAATGCAAAATATATAGTTGATTAATTTTGTATAAAATGTAAACAACATATCGAACCCAAATAATCCTAGTTAGTGGCAGCTCCAATTACTACAAGTCTCTAGCTAAAAAAACTTAATATTTACTCCATTTTTTTATTATAAGTCATCTTTTTTCAAAATAATATATGTATTTTTTTTCTTTTCCTTGTTTGCCCATATTTATTTATTTTACAATCTTTTTTCTCAAACCACACCTTATTAACTACCCTCTTCTATTTCTATTTCTAACATGTTTAAATATAGGTAGTATCAGTGTTCTAAATATCGGATCTAGGCGAAGCTAGGCAGATGATGGCTACAGTGATTTGCCCTTAGTCGGTGTGTAGGTGGGCTAGCTGCCTTGGTAGGGTTGGGCGGGACTAGGAGCTGCTATGTGAGGGTAGGCCGAGGAGGCACATGGAGGTGGCAGGGCTCGAGGTTGCTCAGAGGAGCTCGCGGGGCATAGCACTGCTATGTGGCACTGATCATCTTCTCAATACTACTCTATTTCGAGGTGGCGGCGTGGACATCATGCAGCCAGGAGGAGGAGAAGAAGAGGAGCGAGTTGGGTTATATGACTTCCATCCAATAGTTGTGATAATTAAAGCCCCACTTGGCATCTTGGCTCATGAAGAAGTGCACTAGGTTTCCTATATTCATCCCCTCCCCACAGGTGCTTCCCTCATATTTCTTTCCCTATCCCACATCGACCATGGCGATGCAACATCGTCTGCGAGCTGCATCAAACATAGATGAGAGTGTGGCATCAAGCACCGTAAGCGGTGTCTCCTCTTTCATTCATCTATTTCCCTCTCCTTGTCCTCTTTTTCCTCTTCATTTCCTCCATCTCCCTTCCTCTACATTTCTCCATAGCCAACGCGGTGACGCGACAAGCAATGCTCCTCCTACCCTGCTCCTTTTGCAGCTCTGCTTGAGTGCTTCTCTTGTTCTATGTCTCATCTCTTTATCAAAGCCCCTTCCTCTACTAAAATACATGTTTTTTAGCCTCCTGCCAAGGGATTCCTAGACGATGCCTTGGCGGGTCTAGGTGCTAGGCGTAGGGTAGCCACCTGACTAGCGCTTAGCGCCTTCTTGAACACTGGGTAACATATTAAACGTTGCCAACTTTTCCATGATTTTACGCCCTCAATCCTTGCCCATATACATTATAAGAGCAAGTACAATAAGAGTACATCAGCAGGCTATAAGGGTTGCCACGTTGGATTTATAGTGAGGTGGCTAGAAGAGATGGTTAGGAGAGAAAAAAGTATACTATTAATTTGTAGCTATAAGAATTTTGATGTAGTCTACAACAGGGTGAATAGACAAATCCTAAAAAATATTTAGCAATAGAAGTTAAAACCTAACCAAAACTTTCGGTCCTTGCGATTGGAACTTTCAGTCTAAGCTCTCTATTGAACAAAGAACCTTGCTCGGAACTTCTAGTTCCTGAGAGGATCCCTTCAAAGGGGAATGCACAAGAAGTACAACCACAAAGGATCCTAACTATCAACGGGATACGTAAACAAGTATGATGCATGTAATAGAAGCAGTAAAGAGAGACAAGGGAGACAATGATTTTTCATAAAAGTTTGGATCCCAATGATCCTACATGTTCATTGATTGGACTCCAAAAAGCTAGATCTATCTCAATCCCAAGCCTCATCAAGCTATATCCTAAATGAAACTTTGGTCTCTAAGCAACAACTAAGCCAAAGTTGTGTTTCTAAGTGACCACCAAGTTCCCAAGTTGGACAATGAGTAACTATCCACGATGAAGCTTGCTCTACCAAGTAACTCTTAAGATCTACCTCGGTTCTCACTCAATTAACTCTTTTCTTGTAGAGGCGAGGAAGGTCCACACCAATTGGATACTTGCGGGGACACCTAGTTAGCTAAAAGGAAGACCTCCAAGAATTATAAACTCAATGATAAAGCCCTGAAGTCGATCTTCAAGTGCTCAATTCAACTCTACTCTCACAAGTTCTTCAAATCCCAACTAAGCTCACTAGTAGAGCTCAAGAATCAATGTAGGAAGCAAGAAAAAACCCTAAAAAGCCTATGGAAGTAGATATAAAAGATGTGACAGCTAACCACTCCAAGCGGGGGAGTTAAATATTTGAACTTTCCACCAACTTGCTGTTACTCACAAATTCAAACACCAAAGATTTCAGTTAGGGATGACTGAAACTTTTCCCACTAGAATCTTCGGTCAACACTTGGAGCCAAACAAATAAGGGAAGGGGGAGTCAGGGCTTCCTATCACAGACACTAGAACTTGTAGTCAGCCCTCTCGACTAGGCTAAAAGCTTGGATCGAAACTTCTAATCACAACCATCGGAACTTCTAGTCCAGCCACTTATTCAAACATAGAGCTCTAACCAAAACATCTGCTTGTAGCTACCAGAACTTTCGGTCGCACCAAAATGCAATTTCCCACATTAGTGTTGTGCTTTGTGTCTCTCTAAGGACCAAAGAAGGATTTTGAGCACTTGGAAGTTAACTTTGTCCTTAGACATGAACCTTTTAATGGTGCAGCTTTTTCTATGACTTATATTCAAAATTAAAATTAAATTATGCATTCTTATGTCCTTTAGCCTTTACGATCATTTGTAGGGTCATCAATTGACGCATGAATCATAATAGTGACTAATAGCTACACTTAAGCTCAATAATATCATTAGTCCTCTAATTGTCTTATTGTCTATTATTCAAAATCTATTATGGGCCTATATGCACTTTGAGTAGTCCGTGCTACAGCTGGCTACAAATCTATATCCCGCTTTTTTTCTCGTTTTCTCTCTCCTCCACCTAAACACAATTCTAATATTTCAATTCTTATAGCTTGTTTACATCACCTTATTGTACTCATTCTAATGTGGATAGACTTTTGAGCATGCATTTTGATAAATTCTATGATATCTATATGCATCATACCTCTACTAATGTATAGTGAAAAACTCTAGAGAAGAAGTAAAGTGTTCCAAATGTTGGAAAGGACCTGTACTTGATTGAAAAATACCATGATTTCAAGATGATCAATGGAAAGTCTATGGTGGAGAAAACCTAGGAACTCTAGCTTCTAGTAGGGAAGCTCAACCATAGTAAGATTGCTCTCCCTGACAAGTATCAAGTATCAGGTGGAAATGGTGATTGCAAAGCTCCCATCCTCGTGGAGGGATTTTGCCACTGCTCTCAAACATCGCAGGGAGGAAATGACTATGGATGACCTTGCTACTTCCCTCGATGTTGAAGAGAAAGCATGTGCAAAGGATGCTTCATTGGTTAATGAAGATGATAACTCCAGAGTAAATCTCCTGATACCCATCAAAGAATGAATAAGAAGAACCAAAAGAAACACAACAATGGCAAGAATCCATGAGGAAAGATCGACAAAGGCAACGGCAAAGGTCTGATGAGTTGCGTCGAGTGCAGTAAGCTAGCCATTTCGCTAGAAACTGTCATTACAAGAAAAGAAATGAAAACGTCCAGAAGGAAAAGCCTAAAGATCAAACTGATGTCAAAGTCAATATGGTGATTGATGAAGCCAAAGCTGCAAGGTATGTTTTGAACATGGCTCAAAAATTTAATAGCTGTCAATCTATAGATTGGTGGGTTGACATTGGAGCAACTGTTCATGTGTGTTTTGATCAATCTTTTTCTCCACTTTTTAGGAACAACAAGGAGGTTGTTCTATGACTGGTCTTGAGAGCAAGTCTAGGGTGTTGTGTAGTGGTCGGGTGGATCTGAAGCTTTCTTCAAGAAATATTCTGACCCTACATAATGTGCTCATCATACTAACAATGACATCAAATTTGATTAGTGCAACTTTGTTAATGAATTCAGTCCATAAGCTTGTCTTCAAGAGTAATAAAGTTGTAATAACTATTAGAGGTTCTTTTGTTGGGAAATGCTATCTAGATAATGGTCTGATTAGACTATCTTTGTCGCTTCCTTGTTCGAGTTTTGTTAATAATAATAAAGATTCTGTTGCTTCATCTCCATCTATTGCTTGTGGCATAATCATCTCTGTCTTGTTAATTTCAAGTCTATATCTCACATGATGTCACTAAATTTAATTCCCAAGCATGATATAGGAGGTGTTAAGTGTGGGATATGTGTGCAAGCTAAACAACATCATAAGCCTTTTAAATCTATTGATAGACATAGCTCTATGCTTGAATTAGTGCACTCTGATATATGTGAGATGAATGTAATTTTGACTAAAGGAAGTAGACGGTACTTCATTACTTTTATTGATGATTGCTCTAAGTACTACTATGTTATCTCTTAAGAACTAAAGATGAAGCTTTTGAGCATTTTAATATTTTCAAAGCAGAAGCTGATAATCAACTTGGTCTGAAAATTAAAATAATGAGGTCAGATAGAGGAGGAGAATATTTGTTAAATGAATTCTCTAAGTTTCATCAAGAGTATGAAATTATCCATGAGACCACCCTTCTTTATTCACCCCAATCGAATGGGGTAACTAAACAGAAGAATCGTACTCTCTCTAATTTAGTGAATGCAATGCTTAACAATTCTAGTCTTCCAAACAACATGTGGGGTGATGCTCTGTACATAGCATGTTTTGTGCTAAATTGTGTTCCTGCAAAAGGAATTGGGGTTACTCCATATGAGCTATGGAAAGACAAAACCAAATCTAAATTTTTTGAAAGTGTGGAGATGCCTTGCTAAGGTAAATATAATTGTAGTCAAGAAGAAAAAGCTGGGACCTAAGACCGTTGATTGCGTGTTCATAGAATATGCTCAGAACAATCCAGTTTATCAATTCCTGGTAGTTAAATCTGAAATTGTAGAAGTTCATTAAATTACTATGATAGAATAATGCGGTACATCATTTTTTGTAGATACGGTTCCACTAAAGGTAGCATCTCCAGGTTCTAAACCTATTTCTGTTAAAGCTAGAATTAGCATTTCATCAAATAATTCCCTCAATTTAAAGGGGAGCAAGAGATCATGAATTGAAAAAACATTTGGTGATGATTTTATAATTTACCTTGTTGATGATGTTCCCAGTACTCTGTTAGAGGCCTTTGAATCCTCCAAAACTGCATACTAGAAGAAAACAGTGCAAAGTCAAATGGATTCTATCATCTCTAATGACACTGGAAATCCCACACTTGCCTCAAGGTTGCAAAGCTATAGGCTGCAAGTGGATTTTCAAAAAGAAACTGAAATCGATGGAACTGTGTTTAAAGCCAGGTTAGTTACAAAGGGATACACACAAAGACAGGGAGAAGTTTATTTTGATACATTTTCTCCTATGGCTCATATGCCTACAATTTGTGCTCTTGTAGCACTGGCTATTGCATATGGTTATAAACTCTATCAAATGGATGTTAAAACTTCATTTCTCAATGGAGAGTTGGAAGAAGAAATGTGCATGCAGCAACCAGATGGTTTTTTATCCCTCGACAAGAAAATAAAGTGTGTAAACTTGAAAAGTCCATGTATGGACTGAAATAGGCCCTAGTGCAATGGCATGAAAATTTTGACAATACACTGATCTCTACTCATTTCACTATTAACGATTCTGACAAATGTGTGTATTCCAGGTTTGATGGAAGTATAGGTGTCATTCTTTGTTGATGATATTTTAATTCTTGGTACAAATCTTGATGTCATCTCTGAAACCAAAAGTTGTTTTATCAAACAAATTTGACATGAAAGATTTGGCTAAAGCCAAGGTAATTCTGAACATTAAAATTCAGAAAAAGGATAATGTTTTTTAACTGAATCATTCACACTATGTAGAGAAGCTATTGCATGTTTTGGTCATTTAATAGCAAATCTGCAGCTACTCCTTTTGATCCCTGTTTAAAATTGCATAAGAATCAAGGTCTGGGTCTTGATCAAGTTAAGTTTGCACAAATAATTGACTCTCTAATATATCTTGTAAATACTACTCGTCCTGATATTTTATATGTAGTTAGTAGACTAAGCAGGTACTCAAGCAGGCCGGATTCAAATCATTAGCATACTCTAGAGCATGTTATAAGGTATTTGAAAGGAAACATGAATCAAGGTTTGTTTTATGCTGGTTTTCCTAGCTGTGATGGAGGGATACAGTGATGCAAATTGGATCACTGACTATGATGAAATGAAATCAATGAGTGGTTTTGTTTTTACTATTGTTAGAGCTGCCATATCTTGGAAGTCTGCTAAACAGACTACATTAACACAATCCACCATGGAAGCTGAACTAGTAGCATTGAAATCAGCTTGCTGTGAAGCTAAGTGGCTTAGAGAACTATTGGTGGATAAACCAGTTCCTACAGTTCTCTTGTATTGTAACAACCAAGCTGCGATAGCTAAAGTTACAAGCAAGAAGGAAAAAATATGAAATCTTTAAGACATGTAAAGAGAATGCTAAAGTATATTACAGACTTGAAAAATACTGATGTAGTCACATGACTGAAAAGAATTTGGTTGGTCCATTCATAAAAGGATTAGCACGAAAGCCAATACATGAATCGTCGAAAGGGATGGAGCTGAGGCCTGCTAATGAATTATTGACAGCAGCAACCGAACCTATTTGATTAGAAATCCCATTATACAGGTTCAAATGGGAAAACAAGCTGATATGTAATGGTGAGTATTGATTAAATTGCATTATACCTCTTGTTATTGATTCGGTACTATAAATTTGTAAGGAAGAGGTTGAGCTATGTCTGGATTTAAATCTAAGTGATGGGATATGTGCCTTGTAGAATATCATCTAAGAATTCACCTACTTGAGCATGATTGTTTGGTCACAATTCATGGAAGTTCTGCTAGCCACTTCCTAAAGCACTCATGAGGTCCAAGATACATGTGCATGACCAAAAAGCACAAAGCTGAAGGGTTCTTGTGTCTATAACCATGTATTGTGCGCCTACTTGATGACTTTTGCACACCAAGGAGTAAAGTTCAAGGTCACCTTCACTACACTACTATGTAAACTGAGTCATATACTAGACCCAACTAAGTGTTGGGCGGAATGAAGTAGTCGAGTACATCACTCGCTGCTTGTAGGTCCATTAGGACAAGGAGTACATAATGCTAATCCATAATCAATAGTAATTGCTTCAAGTGGAGTAGAGTATACTATCTCAACTCCAAACTTAGTGGCGATTACAATTTTAGTGCCCTAGCAAGCGCAATAGATGTGTATGGGCACTGTATGCCAAAAAAGGAGACACAAGGATGACAAAGCCAACCTCTATCATAATTTCGAGTTCAAGTGTGCACAACAGATAGGTGACATGTAATTTCTTTGTATACTATCACATGTCCAACTTGATAAGTCAGGTGAATCCTAATTCCAATTAAGCGGCCTTTATTATTATTTGCCTAACCTACCAGAAATGCATCTAGAAGTTTGAGAAGATCAACTTAGCAAATATTGGAGGAGAAATAGTGGCCTTCATCCTTGCACAAATGATACACAACAAAAGCAACTTCAAGTTAAAATCATAGAGCCTAAATTTTTCATGCAAATAATTTCATTTAATTTGCGAGATTTGTAATATACATTCAGTCAACAATGTTTTAATTTCTATTATGTCATATGCAACTATACACAATCTTTGTTTTAACTAATAATTATTAGTTCTTTTGATTTCCATATATTATTGCAAGGTGTGATATGGATCAAATTAAAGAATAGTTTGGTAAGTTAATTTGTGAAATATCGTTTCTGAATTTATATTTATGTTGTAAGTATGTGTGATTGTGAAATGTACATAAAAAGTGTATATGATTGTAGACGTATATTTCTAAAGTTTATAATTGTGCACTGAATGCATGTGTCAAATGGTTTGGGATGTGGCGTTGTGTGCATGATATCTGAATATGATCTGTTTTGTCGATATGCAGAGGATGTGACTAGCAAATCATAAGGCTAGCTAATAAAATAAATATTTTTTTCATGAAAAACCAGGCGGGTGGTAACAAAAACTGTCACAGACATGTGACCGGTTATGGTATACACCCGTCGTAGATGTTCATTTATATAAGTAGCTGTTCAGCCCATCTATGATGACTTAGTTATCTTTGTCTGCAGCCTGTCAGAAGTGAGTTATCACAGGTGATAAATCAAAATCTTATTTAGGTATGCCTCATCTCTGTTATTATGGCTTATCACAGTTATCCCCCATTTGTGATGGGTGAGTATCCGATACAGATGAGGTCTCTATATCACTAATCATTTATTTGTGACCAGACGCCTACCCAACACAGTTGATAGTTATGGCCCGTCTCAGATGGCTAGTTCCCAGTAATAAACCAAGCTTTCTTTTAGATGAATAACGTTTTATTTAACTCAGTCCATTAAATTACATCAAGATGATACTATTTTAATCTAGCTATAAAAAAATAGAGCGTGTATATTCAGAAGATGATTTGTGTTGTTGGTACGATTGATCGTATATACATGGCAACAATGCGATGAACTCAAGTCTGTTACAGCCGTGCGGAGTCACCATCCCTCCGCGACACAACCAAATCGCTGGCTCTGGTGAACTACTTCTGCACATTTCCAGTTGAATGTCCGGCGTGCATGGACCATTCGCATGAGCTTGCCGGCAATCACTGGGCTAACTTCTTGGCTACGGATTTCTACAAGGTAGAGTGATACCTTTCTTCAAGCTAACAGATTTGTTCGTACAATTTTACACGAAGCTATGTTTAAATAATAAAAGCTGATTCCTTTTATTTCCATAAATATAACCACATGTATCTTAAAAACCAACAGTTTCTTTTGTTTTTATAAATATAATTGTATTTGATATATGACTCATTTTACCAAATGTGTTTATTAATCTACATTGTTAGATCTAGACTAGGGATGCATTCGAGTTAGCTAGTTCAGTAGAGCTAATTGGGGCACATAAAACGAGATAGATCATTAGGGTATGATTAATTAAATATTAGTTACAGTAAACTTAAAATTTTATTTTTTTATTTTTTTTTAAAAAAATTATATAGAAAATTTTTATTAAAAAATATCATTTAGTAGTTTAAAAAGCAAGCCAAATCTCACTTTAGAATGCAACCTAACTACGATATGTGGTCTCTTATGTTAGTAAGAGGCTGTGCCCTGCAGACAGAGCAACTGTGAGTGTGTTCATGGTCATGGAATGTCTGGTACATGCTATTGCTTGGTTTAATTAATTTGTTCCATTTCAGAGTGGCGGTGGGCGAGCATTTCGAGCCATTGACATGTTCAACGAGGGGCTGATTTGTGACCGCGAAGATGTGCGCGCTTGCGAGGTGAGATCTGTGGATCTGTTCTTGGTTTAATTGCAGCTTGAAGCTAATTTGTCTGTTCACCTCTCTGAACTAATCATGCTGAGTGCTGACAGAAACGACATCTTTGGTTGGATGCAGGAACGAACCACTACCACATCTGTAGGACAACTTCTGAACTTGGACTCGATCGGGAGGAGATTAAGATTTTTCTAGTACTGAGCTGCGGCTAGCTGCCCGCTTGTTTCTTTCCGAGATGAGCTGCCAGAGTGTTACTGTCACTAACTAAACCATAACTTCAAGGCGTCCTATCGATGACAGTCGAACGATCTGAACAACAAAATTTGTGCTGTTTGTTTGTTTGTTCCGGGCGGACATATTGTTTGTTGTAACAACTGAATTTCATTCAATTTTGTTTATTTTGGACTCGTCAATTTTTCCATTTTTCCTGCACTTCTATATCCTCCTGTTTATTTCGAGATGAGCTGCCTGAGTGTTACTGTCACTAAATCACACAGTAACACTTGGTCATGTATAAACTCTGTGCCCTGTGCCTTGATGGCTCCGCGGCTCTGCCGGCGGAGCAAACCAGAGGAGGGGTGACTGTGGCATGGAAAGGACTCTTTTAGGGTAATGAGATGCATGTGGGGCGATGGTGCATCTCGGTGAAAATCGATTGGATCCGGGGGGAGATCTTGGTTCATGTTATCTGTCCATGGCCTAGTAGTGGCAAGCAAGGTCCCCTATGTGATCCAATATGTAAAAAATGGCAAGGCTAGCCAAACACTTGAAGAAATGAGATCAGCGGAGGATAACCCGCTTTAGGCTGTAAATCCAAATAGCGAATGAAATCATCTTAAGATTGGATGTGACCCAAGAGGATTGACTGCTTTCACCGTAAGAGCGCCACTTAAGAGTAGCTTTGAAAAGCATATGTCTGGCTTTAGCATCCCTTGAGAGAATCAAAGAGCATACCATACTTCCATATCCAAGTAAAGGTAAAAAGACAAACTATTCATCCCAATGCTGAAACAGTAGAGGCAAGTTGCAATAACCCAGCAAGACCTGCAACAAATAGCCAGAGATTATTTTTGAAACCATTCTAGGCTTATCAGATGTTGTGGACAAACAAATTCGCTTTCAACAAGTGCAGCTTCCCTCTATTGATTTGTGAGACCTAGATTCACCTTACACGGAAGCATAAGTGGGGGACACATTCAAGAGCATGTTGAATGAGAAGGTGCTGGGCCGATGGGTACACAGGGCTTCCACCAATTTTGTTAGGTCATCATCCAGACTGAGTTGATGGCAGCGCTAACCAACTTCCATAGCAAAACACCTAGAATTTGGAGTACCAAAAACAGTGGTGATCACAATACTTCCCCAAAAAAGAGACACCAACCTTACTCAAAGACTAAAGACCGATTAGTTTGATCATACCTTCTCAAAGCTGGCTGCGAAAGTAATGGCACTAAGGCTGGCACCTAGGATTGGTGAGCTAGTCTCGCACATGCGATCGGCTTTCATCAGGGCGATCCATACATAAAAATTTCATCATTGTTAAAAGGTTTGGTACAAAAGTTCCACCAATATGGGAAGCTGATGTTCCTCCTAAAACTTAACATCACAAAAGCTTTTGACACGGTGTCTTGGTTTTCCTCCTTAGAATGCCTAAGTACAGATATTTGTTTTGGACTAAAGGGGAGAAGTTGGGTGGCACACTCCTGCTCATGGTAGAGACAAGTGTGGGCATCAATAAGCAGAGTGTAAAGTGTTAGATCACTGGACCACTGAACTGTATATATATAGACCCGACCACCCGTATCAAATCAGATCTAGACATCCTCGACGCGCTAGCATCCTCTTGTCGACGAGCCGACGCTTCCTTTCCGTCACCAACTTTCTTTCTGGTATTCACTCTTTGCTCTCTCGTCTCGGCTCCTTATTCTTTTCGTCTCCTCTGCAGACAGTTTTCTCCTTCTCTACTATCCTCTCCCATCCCTTGCTCCTCCACGTGACGAGGCGACGGTCTCCATCCGCCTCCTTGTCTCAGCTCACACTCGTCTTTGCCCTTTTCTTGTCTCGTGCATCTTTTCTCCTCCGACGCCGGTGCACCTCTGCGCTCATCGTCTCAATCGGCTGGACTCGTCCGCCCTCCATCGGCTGGACCCGTCCACCCTCCATCGGCTGGAACCCTCTCTCGGTTCCCGCTTTTTTGACACGCTCACCTGCTCCCGGATGCGAACCTTCTCCACTCGCGTCTGAGCCACTCCGACGTGTCCGCGTGTCCACGGACACAAATCTTTGCCTCCCGGACGCGAACCTCCTCTCTTCGCGTCTAGCCTCTCTCCGAGTTTTTACGTCCGCTCCACTCCTTTGCCTCTATGAGTCCAAGGACATGAAACTTCTCTTCACGGACGTGAATCTTCGCACGTCCGTGACCCACCTACTCTCTGACCTACCTACTCTGCCACCCATATTTCCTTCAACTACTCCGCTGCCTACTTTTCATCGGCTAACCACTCCCCATCGGCTGGTTGACCTACCTTTCCTTCTCATTGGCTCACTCCCTATCGACCAATCACTCCCCTGATCGGTCGATCTCCTTTCTCATCGGCTTCTTCCCATCGGCCTCTTACCTTCATCGGCTTCTTGCCCCTGCTACCCTATTGTCATGGCCACCGAGTCAGCCCTTAGCTCTGGCACTCTCACAGTCACCGAATCTACTCTGGCCATCGGCGCCCCAGACCACACCTTGGACACTACCTCGCCGATCTTCTCACCACCCTACGCCGCTGTCAACGTGAAATCTCATGTTCCCATCTCTCTCTACCTCAACGCCAACTACTCCAAGTGGGTATTTTTCTTTGCATCCCTCTGTGGAAAGTTTGGCCTCTGGTCACACATCGATGGTTCCGCTCCACCTCGACCCGATGACCCCCAGTGGGATATCGCCGAGTGCTGCATGCACAGCTGGTTGCTTGGCTCGATCGATGACTCTACCCTCGACCTCGCCATGGAGGACACCAACCCCACCGCCCGAGATCTCAGGGTGACTATCGAGTGACTCTTTCTTACCAACAAGCAGCCGTGTGCCATCTTCTTACTCAATAAGTTTCACTCCATGGTAAAAGGAGACTCTTCTGTCTCCTCGTACTACCAGTGCCTTAAGGTAAAGGCTGCCGCTTTTCGCGATATCGGTCACCCTGTGGCCGACTCCCAACTCATCCTCGCCCTTCTGCGAGGATTCAACCCATGCTTCTCCAATACCGCTGACGACATCGCTAACTCCATACCCCTTCCGTCGTTTGCCCAGACCCATGACATACTAGTTCTCAAAGAACTCCATCTAGCCAACGATAAGAAGACCGTGGTCCACACAGCTCTCCTCGGTTTGTTCTAGTTATGGATGTCTTACAGGCAATCCTATCCACGGTAAAGACCAGTGGGCTACTTGCTAAGATGGATGGAAGAAGATGAATATATAATATCTCTATCTATGTAGATGAAGCAGAGATCTTCTTTCAACCAATTGAATGGGAAGATGCCATGATCAAGAGCATCTTAGACCTCTTTGGAGCAGCCATGGGACTTAGAACAAACTTAGCCAAGAGTGTTATCACTCCAATCAAGTGTGATGGAGAGCAGTTGCTAGTGCTAGCAGTGAAACATATTCTGGCCTACATAATGGAGTTCTTCCCGATCACCGACCTTAGCCTCCCTCATCAATGTGTAAGCTAACCAAGGCAGAGATCCAACCAATTCTAGATAAATTGGCCAAAAAGGTTGCTGATTGAAACCTAAGCCCCTATCCCTTGATGGAAGGATGCAGCTTATTAAGTCAGTCTTGATGGCCCTGCCAATACACTATCTCTTTGTCATGCAACTACTGATATTGGCGATCAAGAAAATTAATCAAAAATGCATAGGATTCATATGGGAAGGACAAAAGAAGGCGTTAATGAAGGGCACTGCTTGGTGACCTAAAAGGATATATGTGTGCAAGTTGAATTTGGAGGATTGGGAATCAAGAATCTAGATTTCTTTGGCTAGTGGCTAAGACTGAAGTGGATGGTTCAAAAGATGAAGCAAGGAGATAGATCATGGACGATGGTTGAAATGAAGGCGATGGCGGGCGTCCAAAACATTTTTCACTCAGCAGTTGACTTCAAAGTCAGGGATAGAGCACACACTTCTAGAGTGCGAGTTGGCTGCAAGAAGGTGCCATCTCATCTATTTGGCAAAGGTTGTCTAGCTTCATGGGTAGGATGAGGTTGATAGTGGAAGAAGGTTTGCTAAACCACAATGGATCCATGACATCCAAGGGAGCCTATCCAACACTGCTTTTGCTATGTACTTCCAACTGTGGGGTACAATATAGGATTTTTCAACTTCATCTAGGGGTACAAGGCAGAAGGCACCATTTGCTGTAGGCTAAACGGAAATGGCCAATTCACAGCGTCTTTAGCATATGACATGTTCTTCATGTCATGCCACCAAGGCATGGTGTCTCATGGCAGATAATCTGCAAAAGAGATGTTGGCTCAACCAAGTAACTTACCCACTTTGTCAGACGAACCAAGAGAATTGAC
This sequence comes from Oryza coarctata, assembly GCA_030770085.1. Classification (NCBI taxonomy): domain Eukaryota; kingdom Viridiplantae; phylum Streptophyta; class Magnoliopsida; order Poales; family Poaceae; genus Oryza; species Oryza coarctata. The sequence goes on from CM061479.1 coordinate 5,192,207, forward strand.
TTCATCTTTTCATCAAATAAGTCTACACCAACCATGTTTGGGGGATGATCATGGCCTGGATTAGTGTCACCTTTCCTTCACCAAACAAGGTCGATTCGGATCAGTGTCATATGAAAAAAATAAGGTTTGTTGCGGTGAAGTTGGAGCTACTGCATTATACTACGCAGTGAGCCCAGAAACAATGATTTATGCTCAACAAACTTTGTTGGGTAGTGATGAAGTCAGATCTGTTAAGTCATGACTGTGCATTTTCGGTGGTAATGGTGTAGAGCAAAGGACAAGGCTTGCTATGGTGAAGTTAGAGTTGTTGTGTACTAACTTAGCAACGATAAAGCAAGGCGATGATGATTGCTCACCCACCTTGTTGTGTTGCTTTATTGTAGTTGCTTGGAAGGTCTTCTTTTGGTGTCAGTTTTCTCAAGGTTTATGTGTCATCTTGAATTCTCCCTTCGAGTACATGGCATTTCTCTTCTTCTTGAAATTAGTATATTGTCCCATGTAACTTTAAACAGGACTAGGTTTGTTTTGGATTTGATATATTGCTCATTTCATAAATATAATTGTAATTTATATACAATATATTTTTAAAGTTGGAGATTTGATATACAACCATTAACATAACTTTTTCATAAAATACAATTGTAATTTAAATACAGTTGTTTTTAAAAGCATAATTAGACTTCTTATACTCTTAGCTTCTATTAATATACATACTACATATAACTATAATAATTTATCTACACCATTACAATTTGTGATTGGACGATCGATATTAAGCTTTAATCCCATTTGGGACAATAGTGCGTTTAACCCCATTCTAAAGGCTAGCTACCAATTTGATATCGTTTTTTTAACTTTGCACATTTGGAAGCTGTCGTCTGACCTTATTTTAACAGCTTAAAAATTGCATTTTGGAAGAAATAATACCAAACTGCCTATGGAAAGAAATTACAGTACACGGATGGGGGTGCGTGGTGCTCGCGCGGCCTGTGGCGTGTAGGGAAGGGGGAGGCTCGTGGCTCCGTGGGAAGATCTCGGCACATAGAAAGGAGGCGTCGACACAGGGCCCTTGTGCGCTGCTCAGGGCGGGAGGGACGTGGCTGGCGCCCTCCTGCAGTCCTGCTGCTGCTTTCCCACATCCTCGCTCGCTCCTTCTCGTCCTGCTATTTCATTGCATCCTCGCATCCTGCTGCTTCCCTGATATCTCTTCTCATCCTGCTGCTTTATGGTGGATACCATTGTGTGCGATGTATTTCTGCTTGGGCCAATTGTTGTTGGATGTGAAATAATATGTGTGTTTTTTCCTCAATATATGCAATTTTAGATGGATAACATACTGCCAAAAATTTTTGTCATAATTCTGCTATGATTTAGTCAACTCTAAGGACTGTTTGAATCAGCATATGCAGTAAACACCAACTTTCTTATGTAAACAGTGTATATTTTTTAAAATTTTTATATATTAAAATTTCTTTTAAAAATAAAATAAATTTATTTTCAAGTTTTTAATAGTTAATACTTAATTAATCATATACTAATGAACTTTCTCATTTTGCCTACGATCAAAAATCTACTTCCACTTACTAGATCGGACGCATCCTAAGTTGAATTTGCCGTAAATCTATCAAATCTAACTCAAATTTATCATAGAATTTGTCAATTCTAAGTTAAATTTATCACAAAATAAGCAAGGGCATAAATGACATTTTAACCTTGAGTTCATTGGTTTCACGGAATAGGGTCAAAGCTGATGTCCATTTTTGAAAAGAGCAAAGTTGAGAAGATAATATCAAATTAGTAGTTAGCCTTCAAATTAATAATATCAAAATGAAGTTAAATGCACAATTACCCCCATCCAATTTTTAGCAACAAATTATATCATACCATTGTTCGCGTCGGATCCCGACGTGAGTACGCCGACAGTAGGGAGGTCTGCTTGGCTTCAGTGCAGGTCGGTCGGCTTCTCTCCGTGGCTCGAGGTGCGCGTGCCGGGGGCCATGGGTTTCACGTCGGCTCTGACGTAACAGTGCGGGTGTGGGCGTGCCAGTCAATTTAACCCTGTAATTGATAAGGAGGTGAGACAAACGAGTCAGTCGGATGATGGATCGATACGAAACCTCGCTATCGGCTGGTTAATGATAGAATCGAGTTAGTCATCGGCTGCGTTCGGATGGCTCCTACTATTGACTGGTCGTCGATAGGAATCAGGGCGTCCTTCCATCGGCTGGGGAACCGATAAAGGGCGTAGGCGGATGTTGACGAAGAATACGATGCCTCCGGGTGTAGCGGACACGAGGCCCTAATCTATCGGCTGCATAGTCGATAGAGACATAGGATGGAGATGGCAGCACGAGACCCGTCGCCCGCCGTGATGACGCCGCTAGCACTGAATCTCGAAGATCGGATCTAACTGAGACAAAACAAGAATGAGACCAACGACAACGGGACGGTAGACGCAGGATCGAACGTGCTGAAGGAAGGACGAAGTGAACCCATCGGCTGAAAAGCCGACGCACTTGGCGTGGCACTTAAAGGAAAGTCTCTGAAGACCTGGCGTGTATCGGCTGAGGAGCCGATACGCTGGGCGTGACACTCAAAGTATAGATAACTCATCGGCTAACACTCCAATGAAACGCCATGCAGAGACCTATAGGCCTAAAGCTCATTCCACCGTCAGCGGGCTCGTAGGTTAAAACTAACCGATGCAACACGAGACCGACGACGGCGGAGAGAGCTTGGTAGACCGATAGATACCGCACGGACGTGATACGATGCACTCTATTGGCCTAAGAGGTCGAATATAACCGATACAGTCTTAAATAGAACGAGACATATCGAGATAGTGACGGGACTTACTCCTTCGCCAGAGATCGAACCTAACTGATGCAGTCCCGCGTCAAGAGCCAGACTCCACCGGTAAAAACCTAGATGAATTAGGGTAGTGATGCGCCGAGATTTTATTGATCGAAGGATTGATCATTACATGTCTCTAGGTGGTCTATATTTATACCTGGGTTTATCGAGTCCGACGCGTTTATAATAACCATCGAATATTATTTTCTAACAAAAATAAAAAAAATATCTCTAAAAAAGTTAACTAACTAAATCTTTCTATCCATATAAGATAAGATAGACTAGCCGTAAACCACGACTGCTCCTTAAACTCGGTCTTATCTAGATTATCTTCTATTCTGAGACCGAGTTTTTCCTTGTCTCAATCCGATCGGTTTCTTCCTTGTAGCAATCGAATACTTATGCGCTTCAATCGATAGTGTTTTCAATCCATCGCTAGGCTTTTAAGCTTTTCAAATTTTGGCGTTAACAGCCATTTCATATTACATCCTTAGTTTCCGAATCACAGTCCCGGACGCATGAGCGGCCTCCACGTAGCTGCTACAGGATAACAGTGCCCTCCCACGCATGAGCCATCTGATCCGGCGGTCAGCCGATCAGAGCCGTCCGTGTGCTTCCATCTCCTCCCTCAGTTCCCCTCTCTACCCACTTACCGCCGCCTTGGCTCCTCCGTTCCGCGCTGCATCTCGTCGGGCCGGCGTGGTCTCCAATCCTCTCCTCGCCGGGCCAGATCCACGTCGGCGTCGTCGGCTAGGCACGGGGAGGGAGGAGTTGGACTCGTGCCTGTCGGCGGTGCCATCGTCGACGTCCTCGCCGGGTGAGGCCGAGCAGTGAAAGGCGGCGGCAGCTGCTCGTCGACCATGGTATGGTGGGATTTGGGTTGGTACCAGCGGCGTTGCAGCGAGGAATGACTAAGTGGTGGTGCGAGGGGGAGATCACTGACCCCAGATCCCCTTCACCCCTGCGCCGCCACTCTTCCCGACGATGCCGGCCGGCCAGGCCTCCGACTCCGGCAGCTGGCGGTGCTGCAGGTAGCTAGGTGGCCGACACCTCCTCCTCATCTGCTGGGCCGCTGTATGCTCCTGTTCCTCATTTGAGCGTGAGGGAGGAGAAGGGCGTGCCAGCGGAGAAGACGAGCGCGGTTCCCGCGACTGGAAAACGGGAGCGCGTGCAGCGCCTTCGAGGACGCCGCCGGGTTTCATTTGCTGAAGGTGTGCATAGTCATCCTCACTATCCTCGTGGCATTACCCATCGTTGCCCTCCTCCCTCTCCCTATAGCCAATCTGTTGCTTGATCTTTGGATCATGAAAGTTTTCCACAGTAAGTGTGCGGAAAAATTTTCCTGCTCATAGATTGTACAGGTTCAATGATGTTTAGGTGCAAACTACTCACTCATCGCAGCTAGACAAGTGCAATCAATACGTTAATTTTGGTGCTTTAAAGTTTTCTCTGATTTGGTTACGTACCTGCTAATGGAGGTGCAATATGAGTAGGTGCCAGCAGAAGTCAGTAGATTAGTAATAAATTGGAATATATGGTATGATTTAAATGCGTGCTGTAATCCAATCAGTTGTTTCCTCCTTCCATTGAATACACTATTAGGCTTTGCTGCTGATATATACCAGATTCATGTTCTCAACGCTGTTTCTGAATTTTCATCATACATGTGCTGGATGCACTTGTTCACCACCATTTTATTTCAGGTGTTGTTATGCTCTACTGAAATTCACACCACCATGAAACGTCACTGATATTCTTCAGCAAAGATGGCTTGCGCTGCTGAAAACAGCCATGATCATCCAAAGCTTGCTGCAAAGAAGGTAGAACAGAACAGTCATATTTGTTAAAATTTTGTGTGGCTATCATTCAATCAAAATCGAGTACATATGCATCCCATAATTAATCATTTGTGATGAATGCAAGTAGGATTCCCTGTTTGGAAAATAACATTTGTCTCTTCCATCCTTCATTTTTATTTTACTTTTATTAAGAATCCTTTGTTTATTTCCACGTTCTAGGTTCTGTCCTAATTCACAATGTCTGCTTTTTAAGTCAGGAGATCTCTCCATGTTCCCTGCCTACTCCAATAGGTGATGATGGTGATGGTGACAACATCAGAGAGTGGTGCAAATCAAGCTGGACTACGTGAGGTCTCTGTAATTCATTCCACAACGCATATCTTGGATAAAAGTAAATTGGTCAGTCCATTAAATTCTGTAGTAATTTATGCAACTAATGATGAGTATACCAATTTAGCTGGCATTTTATTTTGGATTGACCCTTTTTAAATCTATTTAAGCTTTAGGATATACGAGAAAATTCTACAGTATTGTTGTACTGTATTAATATGCTTCTTTGTGGTATAGCATTTGAGGACGGAGCCAAGCTGCCAAGGGCGAGGGGAAACAACTATATAACAGTTATCCAGTATTACTTCCTCTTCTATGCATAGAATCATATATATGTTATTGTTAACAGCCCCATCATGATTGTTTTGTCGTCTGTTTCCCTGCAATAGTGTTTTCCTACGAAGCTGCCGCATTAGCATTTGAGGCAATTCCAAGAACTCTTTTACAGAATTGTGGTTTGAATGTTATTAGGACGATGACACAACTTCAGGGTAAGGTAAAATCTGATTCTTCATTAATTCCACAAGTTGGCTTTAGGTTTGTGCCTTAATATGCAGTACATATTATGATTTTTTTAGTTGAATAATATATTGTTTACAGTTTCCTGTGATTTATCTTGGATTTGTCTTCACTAATGTGCCAAATAATTGCAGCATGCAAATGGTGAAAATGCTTGGATTGGCATTGATGGAAGCAGCGGGGATATTGTGGATATGAAAGACTGCAAGGTCTCTCTCTCTTTCCCCCTCGTGCATGTGTCTTTGCTTTCATTCGTCAAAACCTCACTATCTGTCTTTGTTCAGATCTGGGACTCATACAGTGTCAAGGCGCAGACGTTCAAGATAGCTATCGAGGCTGCTTGCATGCTCCTGCAATAGTGTTATCTGGTACCGGTAGATATTATCAAGGTTACTATTTTTGTTGAATTCAGGATTACATGATAATTTGTTAACTGCAAAACTGTGATTCTCTGAATCAGCATAACGGGATGCTAGCTGATGGATTGGACCAAGGTTCAATACTTTTTTTACAGTATTTGTAGTGTCCACCCTGTAACTTCGCATTGGCTTATTACAATGTTAACTTTTTTGGCTTTCATTTTGACTGCCCGGATTCTTACATTTGATTTTGACCTTACGCTTTTATTTGGGACTCGAACTAGATGGCATGATTATTACATGGCTGAATTTGTTGCTTCTTTATTCCGCTAAGGCGCTAACGCATCGATGTCCCGATATCAGGCATCTGCTTCATATGCCACATGACAAGTTCGCTATGCACCCGCGACTAATCGCGGGGTGCCAGCTAGTTTATATGCAGGTTTAACTTCTGAGATGGTCCACGTTTGCACTGGAGAGAAAGAGAGGGCAGACAACCATTGTTGCTTAGGCCTAGCCCATTAAGGCTGCTGGCCCTCTGGTGCAAATTGAATCTCCGCTGTTAGACCAGACTGTATGTATATAGACCCGACCCTCGTATACGCTCGGGGGTTCATAGTTACTGTACACATTCTACATAGTATTAGAGCGAGTCTAGACATCCCGGCGCGCTAGCTTCTCCCTCCAGCGAGCCGACCCTTTTCTTCTCGTCGTCGACGTCTTCTTCTCGTCGTCGACTCTCTTTCCGATACTCTCCTCGCTCTCTCGCCTCTATTTCTTTTTCTCCCCGTCTCTCTTGCAATCACCTTGTCCCACCTCCGCGCGACCAGGCAACGGTCTCGATCCGCCTCCTCGTCTCGCCTCATACCCGTCTCCGCTCTTCCTCTTGTTTCGTGCATCTCTCCTTCTCTGACGCCGGCGGACCTCCGCGCTCGTCGTCTCCATCGGCTGGACTTGTCCAGCCCTCCATCGGCTGGAAACCTCCCTCGGTTCTCGCCCTTTCCGACACACTCAACGGCTCTCGGACGCGAACCTTCTCCCCTCACGTCCGAGCCAGTCCAACGTGTCCACGTGTCCACAGACACGAATCCCTGCCTCCCAGACGCGAACATATTCTCTTTGCGTTCGGCCACTCCCTGCCTTTTTCGTGTTCGCCCCACTCCTTGGCCTCCACGAGACCACAGACGTGAATCCTCGCACGTCCGTGACCCAACCACTCTCTGACCCACCCACTCTGTCCTCATCTACTCCGCTGCCTACTCCCCATCGGCCAACCACTCCTCATTGGCTAGCCGGCCCACTTCCCATCGGCTTCTCACATCCTTGATCGGCCGATCCGTCCTCTCATCGGCTTCCCCTCCCATTGGCTTTTTCTCCCATCGGCTCTTTGCTCCCGTTCTCCCGTCATGGCCACCGAGTCCGCTCTTAGCTCCGGCACTCTCCCAGTCGCCGAATCTGCTCCGGCCCTCGGTGCCTCAGACCACACCTCGGGCACCACCTCGTCGATCTTCTCCCCTCCCTACGCTGCTGTGAACGTGAAATCTCACGTTCCTATCTCCCTTGACCTTAACGCCATTTATTCCAAGTGGGTTTTCTTCTTCAAATCTCTCTGTGGAAAATTCGGCCTCCGGTCCCATATTGATGGCTCTGCTCCATCTCGCCTCAATGATTCTCAGTGGGATATCGCCGAGTGCTGCGTGCGCAGCTAGCTGCTCGGCTCGGTCGACGACTCTGTCCTCAACCTCGCCATGGACGATACCGACCCCATCGCCTAGGACCTCTGGGTGGCCATCGAGCGGATCTTCCTGGCCAACAAGCAGCCTCGCGCCATCTTCCTTCTTAACGAGTTCCACTCCATGGTACAAGGCGACTCCTCTGTCTCCTCGTACTGTCAGCGCCTCAAAGTCAAGGCTGCTGCTCTCCGGGACGTCGGCCACCCTGTGGCCGACTCTCAACTCGTCCTCGCCTTTCTGCGAGGCCTCAATCCCCGCTTCTCCAACACTGCCGATAACATCGCCAACGCCACACCTCTTCCATCGTTCGCCCGGGCTCATGACATGCTAGTTCTTAAAGAACTCCGTCTGGCCAACGATGAGAAGACAGTGGCCCACATCACTCTTCTTGCCGCAGCCGATAATGGCTGCCGAGCTTCTTGCGCTACCCCTTTCTCCCGCGGTCCTAGTGACCATGGCTCCGGCCACAGCAACACAGCCCGCATCGGGAAAGACAAGGGCAAAGGCAAAGGCAGGACCTGGCAGGGTCCGACGCCACCACGACCTACCTCGGTCCCTACCCACCCTGCCGATCCCACGGGTCCGTGGCTCTGCTACAACCCCTGGGCGCCCCAGCCCCAGCCACTCAGCCCCATCGGCTAGCAACCCGGAGTTCTCGGCGCCCATCCCTAGGCTCACCTGGCATCGGCTCCCGTTCTGCCACCTCAGCCGATGCTACCGATCCCAACCACCCAGTCGGTTCCCTCCTAGAACCAGGCTAGCCTCCTTGCTACCCTCAACTAGATGACGCTCCAACCACAGCACCCTTGGGTGCTAGACTCTGGGGCGTCTTCACACATGACATCATCGGTCGGTATACTTCGCTCCTGTCACCCCTCTTCCTCCCCTTTTGTCACCATCGGCAATGGTCACTCTCTTCCTGTCCAATGCCGAGGTGACTCCTCTCTATCTACATCCACCAATAACCTTCCCCTACGCAATGTTCTTATTGTCCCTTCTCTTATTCACAATTTTATATCTGTTCGCCAATTCACACGAGACAACTACTGCTCCATTGAATTTGACACGTCTGGTTTCTCTGTGAAGGATATCCCAACCCAGCGACAGATCATTCGCTACAATAGTGACGGAGACCTCTACACCATTCCTGCTGCGCCGTCCACCCCACACGCCAGCATCGCCCTCTCCACCAACCTTTGGCACCTTCGCCTCGGCCACCTCAGCCCCGACGCTGTCGCCACCCTCCGTCGCAGCGCCTCCATCCGATGTACTCACAGCAGCTCCACAGTTTGCTACTCATGTTAACTTGGCAAACATGTGTATCTGCCCTTTTCTAATTCTCTCTCCTATACCTCGCGTCCATTTGAACTTATACATTGTGATGTATGAACGTCCCCAGTTAAAAGTGTCTCCGGTAATCAATATTATCTCGCTATACGTGACGATTACACACACTATTGCTGGACCTTCCCGCTCATCCACAAATCTGAGGTCGCTTCTCACCTCACTCACTTCGTCACGTACGTATCCACTCAGTTCAACCTCCCCATCAAGGCTTTACAAGCCGATAACGGTACGGAATTCGTCAACCATACCGTTACAAACCTCCTCACCTCGCAGGGCATCCATCTCCGGCTCTCCTGCCCCTACACCTCTCCTCAGAACGGCAAAGCCGAGTGCCTCCTTCGTACCCTCAACAACATCAGTCGCACCATACTACTTCACGCCCATTTACCCGCCACTTATTGGGCCAAAGCTCTGGCTACTGCGACGTACCTTGTCAATCGTCGTCCATGCTCCTCCATTCATAACAACGTTCCCTATGCCCTTCTCTACCGCACGGCGCTCGACTACTCCCACCTTTGCGTTTTTGGGTGCCTCTGCTATCCAAATCTCACCGCCACAACTTCCCACAAACTCACTCCCCGCTCCACCGCCTGTATCTCCTCGGCTATCCCACCTCTCACAAGGGATACCGATACCTCGACCTTTCCACCTGACAGGTCCTCGTCTCTCGTCACGTCATTTTTGACGAGACATGTTTTCGCTTCGGTCTCCTTCATCTGAGATCCTCCTCTAGTGATCTCGACTTCTCCTCACCAACACCGTGCCGACCAGGTCTCCTCTACTGCCCTCTCCATCGGCCCCCTCATCGGCCGCTGCTGAGAATTTACCCATCACATATTCCACCACTACTCGGTCTGATGTCCCCACCATCGGACCCACCTCCATCAGTCGATACCGATCCTATTTATCCTTCAGTCGATACCGTTCCCTCTCCATCGGACACCTCACTTCCATCGGCTCCTCACTTTCCATCGGCTCCCCCCACCCTATCGGCTGATCCATCTCTATTGGACCGATTGGAATACTCGGCCCACCCGACCTCATCGGCTTAGGCCGATCTAATTTCTCCTTTTCCTCTTGTCTACAGTCGTCGACTCGGAGCCGATGACGCCCCCACCCAACCAGTTCTTCCCATTACTCCCGCACCCCCATCGGCTCCAGTTCCCTCCACCTCTCACATGGTCACCCGCTCTCAGACCGGGTCTCTCCGCCCCACTCAGCGCTACGGTCTCTCCGCCGTCCACAGCTCTATCTCACCCATCCCGGTGACTTCTCGCTCAGCCCTGGCCGACCCTTAGTGGCGCGCGGCCATGGCCGACGAGTACAAGGCCCTAATGGACAACGAGACCTGGCGCCTCGTTCCCCGACCTTTCGACGCCAATATTGTGACCGGTAAGTGGATTTTCAAACACAAATTTCACGCCGATGGCTCCCTTGCCCGTCACAAGGCTCGCTGGGTAGTCCGAGGTTTCTCCCAATGACCCGATGTCGACTATGACGAGACCTTCAGTCCCGTTGTCAAACTCGCCACCATCCAAGTCGTCCTCACCTTGGTTACCTCTCGCTCCTGGCCAATCTATCAACTAGACGTGAAGAACACCTTTCTTCACGGCCACCTGACGGAAACAGTCTACTGCCAGCAGCCCCTAGGCTTTGTCGACCCTTCTCGTCCCGACGACGTCTGTCTCCTTCAACGCTCTCTCTACGGCCTCAAACAAGCCCCTTGTGCCTGGTACCAGCGCTTTGCTGCCTATCTTCGGCACATCGGCTTCGTGGCCTCTGTGTCCGATAGTTCCCTGTTCACTTTCCATATCAACTCCGCCACTGCCTATCTACTTCTCTATGACGATGACATTGTCCTCACAACGTCTTCGACATCTCTCCTCAACCAGATCATGGCCTGACTCCATTCTGAGTTCGCCATGACCGATCTTGGTCCTCTCCACCATTTCCTTGGCATCTCTGTAACCCGTTCCATCCACGGGCTCTTCCTTTCCTAACGCCAGTACGCCATCGACCTCCTCCAGCGTGCGGGCATGGCCGACTGTCACCCCACGCCCACCCCAGTCGACACTCGAGCCAAATTCTCCACCGCCGATGGCGCCCTCGTTGCCGATCCCTCTCATTATTGAAGTCTTGCCGGGGCTCTCCAATACCTCACACTCACCCGACCCGATCTCACGTACGCTATCCAGCAAGTGTGCCTCTTCATGCACGCACCGCGCGAACCTCACCTCGCGCTGCTCAAGCGCATCCTACGCTACGTGAAGGGCACCCTCTCCAGCGGGCTGCATCTCAGCTCCAGCCCCATCGACTCCCTCACCGCGTACTCCGACGCGGACTGGGCAGGCTGCTCCGACTCTCGACGCTCTACGTCCGGCTACTGCGTTTACCTCGGTGACACTCTCGTATCCTGGTCCTCAAAATGCCAGACTACAGTGTCCCGATCCAGCGCTGAAGCCGAGTACCACGTCGTCGTCCACGCCATCGCCGAGTGCTGCTGGCTTCGCCAGCTTCTCCAGGAGCTCCGTGCACCCCTCTTCACCGCGACCGTCGTCTACTGCGACAATGTCAGTGCCGTCTACATAACCGCCAACCTGGTCCATCACCGACATACCAAGCACATCGAGATCGATATCCATTTTGTCTGTGATAAGGTTGCATTAGGACAGGTTCGGGTGCTCTATGTACCATCGGCACATCAGTTTGCCGATATAATAACCAAAGGCCTGCCCATGCCTTTGTTCACCAGTTTTCGGTCCAGTCTCTGCGTCCGTTCCCCTTTCACTACGACTACGGGGTTGTTAGACAGACCACTGGCCTGGCTGTATATATATATAGACCCGACCCCTTATCACTGTACACATTCTACATCCGCCCACATGATAATAACATGCAAAATCCACTATGTACACAATTGCTCGATCCATTGGCCATTAATTATTCTCGGGCTCGTGATGCATGCCACAATCTGAAAGTGAGGTAGTGAGTATTGTTGAATTCACAGAAAACGAAAAGGAAAATTGGAATGAGATGGCAAAGTCAATTTTCTTTGTTGTAAAAACATTTTTATAAAAAAAATGGCCAACAATTCGTTCAAAAAACAAAAAAAATAAAAACATGGCCAACGACTGTCTTGTAACACTGGTGACCTCCGAGTTATGTCGAGATAGATAATTCTTCGTTTTGTACGAACTTTTTAGCAGCTATAAAATCATCAATGATACGACGATAAATTTATGGGTGCATGGCTTTACTCATCAGCGTTTAAATTCTCGTGCCAATAAATTTTGCACATGTGGTTGTACTCTCTATAGAAATTTAAGGCTAAAGATTTATTATTGGCTTCAGTCCTTCGAGGGACATATTTATGGGTATATGTATGGTGGTATGTGTGTATGTCTTTCACATAATCGTAAAAATCTTTTAGCAGCTAACAAAAAGGAAAAACATAAAATTTTTCTTTACATGAAAAATAAGCAACACAATAATATTGCAAATGGCCGTCAGCCTGCCAATGAGACCAGATTCAAGTAACCTCTGACCTTTTCGACCATTAACTTCAGGATCCTTACAAAAAAAGGGAAATGTAGACAAAAATAAAGTTGTTTAATCGTCTAATTTTAGTATAAGATGTAAAAAGGATGTCTAACCCAAATAATCCTAGTTTAGTCCCAGCTCCAAACTTTATAAATCTCCTAAGCGAGAAATCCCCATCTTAAAAAAAAGTTGTGCCAAGCAGACATAGGGTATATTTGGTTTGTTAAACAAAATATTACCAAATTTTGGTATTGTTAAGGGTGTGTTTAGTGTGTGCAATTATCTACGTTACTAAAATTTGGCAAGATAACAAACCAAACACCATTAGCACCATCACAAAGCCGTACTAAATTTTGATAATTCCATAACTTCTGTACTCTTAAAACTCTACCAAAAATTTGGTAAACCCTCCCTCAAATCAAACAACAGCCAGCATTCCTTAACCCAGCCAGCATTTGGCAAGTCTTTTTAGCAACAAACCAAATACAGTCCAAATTCTGGTTTTTTAAACAATGGATAATCCAGCCTTTGATTTTAGAAAACCTAAATTTTGATAGAGCAACAAACTGAACAGGCTTCAACCATCACTCTGTTAATATTTGGTAAGTACGGACCTTTCGGTCACAAAACTACACCCAAATTTGATGAAGACCTCAAACCAAACATTAACTACGCGTCCTCTACCTTGACAAATAAAAACTTATTACGATTGATTTGGCAACAAAACAACCAAATCGATGCATGAAAGCGCGCGGCGGCAGCCAGGGGCGCGGTGGAGCAGCGATCGGTGATGGGCCACCTCGTCGGCAGCTCGGGGACGGCCTCCATCTGATCTGGTTGTGCGCCATCATCTCCTGCAACGTGGCTGTTGCTGGTGTCCGGCGTCCTCTGCGTGCTGCGCCGGATCGCCGTCAACGGCGCTTCTGCCGCCGTGCTGGCACCGATCCGACGGTGGCTTCATGAGTTGGGGGCTGTGGTCCAAGACGACGATGCCCTCGAACATGGTGTTGTTCGCCAGGGAACGCATGCGCCGTGGTGAGATCCTTGCCGCCGGCGGTGCGGCGTCCCCTTCGGGACTGCTCGGACGACGGCATGTGGTCTCCAACGGAGGCGGTGATGGTCGGAGGCAAGAGCTTACGGTTGTTGTGCTTATGACGTGGCTTGCTACGGCCGCAGCGAGATGGACCCGCAGTTATCGGCGGCAAAGCGGCTGAAGTGGCATCGTTTCCCCCTCTCATGGTCTCTGACCGCTGCCGACTAGCAACTACTTATCTTCATTTTAAAGTCTGGGCTTTTTACACTAACCAATAGATTTTAGTTACCTTGGCTTTGATTCTCGGTTTCGTTTACGCTACCAGTTACAGATTATGGATATGTTTATGTCATAATCATTAGCGTATCTAAAAATGGTTATAGCAGTGGTTTTTATGGCCGTTTGTAATTAGGCTAAGACTAGGTGAGGTGGAAGCTCTAGCTCGGAACAAGGGTGTGGCATTACTGAAGAGGTGGTGCTTTTCCGTATTGGGTTAAATCTCTAAGCCAGTTGTATCTATAGTAAATAAACTCAGACTGGCCATCGAACCGCGAGCCCTTCGGTTCACTGCAGGTCCGACCGGTTCAATTGCAGGTAAAAAAACCACTTATTTAGTGAACATATTTATCAAATAGGTCCGGAATTAAATCCCACCCACGAGCGTGAGGTCGAACCCCCGCATGTTTTTAGGCTGTTTTCGTGTTATATACTCCTTGGGCTTGTAAGCAAGTAACTGAGCCTTGATTATGGCCCATGTATGTCTTGGGCTGCTTTGCTCTAGTTGGTTTATCGCCCCTCCGGTCTTTTCTTGCAACCAAACCGTTTCAGTCCTTGGATTTGGTCTTTTTGGTCGGACTATCGGTCCGGTCTAATTTTTCGCACTATGGTTGTACCTATCAATAATATTTTGCTTCCACATTGTCTAGAGTCAATTTTTTTCTTCCTAGGTAAAAACATTTGGTCCCATGATATTGACGATGGCAGCAAGTACATACTTTGTTTTTTTAGAGAAGTTGTTGGGAGAGACTTTTTTATGGTCCAGATTTTGCTTTGATAAAGTTTAAGATCAACTTTTTTATATAATTTACCACGTGATATTGGTTGTTATGTCGTTTTTTTCTTTTTTTAATAATTATTGGTTGTATGCATTTAACTATAGAGGCTAGAAGTGATTTTAGAGTAATTATATTATCTTGATGTGATTGTCATATAGCTTTCTTTATAAAAGAAAAGAATAGTGCAGTGTTTGTGGGCTACACCGTGCCCTCTTCCTCCCCTCCTTCTGCTGATGGAATGTGGAGCTAGTGTATGTGCGGGCTATGTAATGTAGCCATTGCGTAGGCATGTAGCCTGACAATTCTGACGGTGCCTAGAGCTAGTTCCCCACGACCGCCGACCACTGTGTTCCCGCGAGCACGACGATCGATTCACCTCGTCCAATCCCGTGGGATCCTACGAATGTCTTGGGGATCCAACGGAGACAAAAAAAAAAGGATTCTGAGCTGATTGATCTTCCATGCCGAAATCTAACAAATACTATTGCTTTGTCCGATTTTTATATGTGTATGGAGAAGAATCATTGAATCAACCGCCCCTCCCTTTGGAAGTCCGAAGGAGAAGACCACCGCCGGCGAAACGAGTGAAAACCACCCATAGATCGAACGAAACGAAACGAAGCACGGAGAGAGAGAGCAAATTAAGGTTGCCTTCCAGGATGCCGGCGGCGACGGCGACGTGAAAGTTTCTAATAAGTGGATGCTGACGGACGCATGCACCGACGAATTTAATGGCTAATGGAAAACAGAATTAAACTTAACTTTGGTGGCTCCGCGATCACAGTCGACTTTTGCAGAGGAAACAAGAATTTAGCATCGATCACCCACGCTTCAGTTCTTTTACGCGTGAAAATTGATCCCGGGATTTGATTTTAAAATAGATGGCACATAGCAAGTTTGGACCTGTGTTGCCGGGATTAATTTCGTAAGAAACAGATCAAGTATTCAAGTGCTGGTCCTAATTTTATGTGGGATTTAATCTTTTGTTTTGATTTTTTGTCCAAATATTTCTCCAAAGATGGCCCACAGTCAGTCCATAGACTGCACCTGTCACCACCTGGTTCTAGAAGGTCACTCCACCTGACCAATCACACCTGTACACAGTTCTTTGAGTATCAACAGTTCAACACATAGACCGATTCCTCCAAAATTGCGTGGATTTTTTTTTTTTGGTTTCACAAACAGAGCCTTGAGATTGTTGCTGCTGTTCTGTGGCCATATACGTATCATGGAAATAATTTGCAGGTAGGTTGATTTATTTTTTCTATAAAAAATTAAAAAAAAAGTCACCTGCATCCTGGCAACCTAGAAGGTCACTCCACTTGACCAATCACACAGTTGCACCCTTGAACATCAAACACAGACAAATGCGACATTGGAATCTGAGGTCAAATTTCTGTTGGTGTCATTAGGGGCCAAGAAACAGCAGGAGCAGGACTAGAAGCAGCAGCAAAACTTTTACTCCCATCACCATAAGTCTCATTTTCGTCTTCTTCTATTGTCTCCTTACGAAAAGGGAAGCAAGAACACAAGGAAAAACTGCAAAGAAAGTTAAGTTCTTTGCATCATCAAACACAACACCAGAAGAGTAGAAGGAGAGATGTCCATGAACGCCGACCTAGGCAAGCCGAGGGAGCTCACAGGGTTGCAGCAGAGGAGGTCTCTCTACCAGCCGGGGCTTCCTCCATGCCTCCAGGTTTGCAAGCTCTCCTTCTTCTTCACCTGCAAGCTGCATCAAGCTACTTTGGTTCATGACTAATTATTAAAAGTTGCAAGTTCTTGATACAGTGTGCTGATCTCTTTGTATTTAGTCCTATTCTCACTTTACTCAGTTACTTTGCTCAGAGCTCTGTGACAATTTCAGATATCTACAGTTTACTTGACAGTATTCTTGTGTTGCCTACATGTTCAGGGAAAGGCCATCGGAGTGGAGTTTGGTGATTCAACGACGACCATCGATCCGACATGCGTAAATATGGTTGCGCAGGAATTTCCACACACTTTTGGCCAGCCTCTGGTGCATTTTATGAAGTCGAACAAGATGGATGCTCAAGCCACAGATGCACATCCACCAATCAGGTTTCTCTGTTTTTTAGAACGATGCAAAACCCTGTTCCATTTTTTGTTAAGAAAAATCAGAACAAAACAGGCTTGGTTTCAATGCCATGTTAACATCTAATGTAAATGCTTTCATTGAAAACTTGATATGTGGCTTATGGACACAGCTTTCAGACTAGATTCTTGACTTGTATGTAGGGTTGGTGTGGTGTTCTCTGGGAGACAATCACCAGGGGGGCACAATGTGATATGGGGCATCTATGATGCTATGAAAACTCAAAATCCACAAAGTGTTTTGCTTGGATTTATTGGTGAGCAATTGAGCATACATCCAATTTCTATATTTTAAATGGACGCACAAGAAGCAGTGCGTTCTTTCCATTGGATTGAAAGAAAAAAAGAAAGAAATATATAGAGGGCGATAATAAAAGTAAGTCTCATGAAGAAATTTGTATTTCTACATAGGTGGCACAGAAGGCGTATTTGCAAATCAGACATTGGAGGTCACAGATGATGTTCTTTCGGCATATAAAAACCAAGGTTTTACATTTATTGACCTTGGTTGCTAGCTTTCTAAATATATTATTGTATATATAACAAGAAAGTTTTTTACCTTCTTGAAGGCGGTTTTGATTTTCTCGGCAGAACTGTAGATCAAATCCACACAACTGAGCAAGTGAATGCTGCAATGTCAACATGCTGTGATCTTGGCTTGGATGGCCTGGTCATCATTGGAGGTACTAATAGGTTAAAACAAAAGCTTTGCTGATTGAGGTGCTTAATGAAAATTATACAATCGATAAAGAACATCACAATTATTTTTACATGAGCACTTCCATGTCATTTCAATCTAGCACGAATAAAAAGAAAAAAGACCTGTGAAAAAATTGTAGTTGTATGAAAACAAGGGCCAAGCAAGAAAGTTCATGTCAAAAAACATTCTCTTCCATTTAGGACGAGTGTAATTCTTGATGCTCTCTTATCTTCAGGGGTGACCTCCAATTCAGATGCTGCTCAACTTGCAGAAACATTTGCCAGTCACAACTGTAAGACAAAGGTATATAAACATTGTTAATTCCACATCCTCACATGCTTGGATATAATACCCATGTTCAGATCTTTCTCCGGTTTGAAAGGTTGTAGGCGTGCCAGTTTCATTAAATGGTGATCTCAAGAATCAGTTTGTTGAGACAACTGTTGGTTTTGATACAGTGTGCAAGGTGAGTCTTGTAGACTATGTAGCAAAGAAAACTCCAGTTTAAAGCTATAACAGTTTCTACAATTCCCCCAAAAAAATCTAAATAAAGGATACAAGTGTTACATCATGACATGTTTTTATATATGTAAATGTCTTCTATGAAAATGTCTTTTCAGGTGAATTCTCAGCTTATAAGCAATGTCTGCCTCGATGCAATCTCAGCTGGGAAGGTAAATTCTAATATTGTCTACCATAATAAATTGGAGATATTAGGATCACTTATTATTTATCAACAGTGACTTGTATCATTTCCATGCAGTACTACCATTTTGTCCGCGTGATGGGTTGGAAAGCATCTCATGTTGCCTTGGAGTGTGCACTTCAGTCACAACCAAATATGGTCTGCTTTGATCAAATGCATCATAAAATCTAGCATAAGTGGATAGTTGTTTGTTATAATTGTAGATTTCCGTTGCAGGTTATCTTAGGGGAAGAGGTGGCATTTTCCAAGCTCACTTTGAAGGAAATTATAAGCAAGATATGTGATGGAGTGCAAGCAAGGGCAGCACAAGGTATCTACATTTTTTTTCCACTTTTTTGCTGTTTGAGTTGAAGTATGTTCATTAAAGACTTAAGTGTACATAGCTCAATTAATAAAAAAAACATGAAGAACTTTGTGACAGTATAATGTATTGAATATAATTTTTCAGAAAAGTATCATGGTGTATTATTTATTTCGGAGGGACTAATTGAAAGCATTCCAGAAATGTATGCACTTATTCAGGTAATACTTGTTACTACAACATAATACAGTGACAAATCTCATTTCTATGAAATCTTATTGGTTTGATTATGCCTATTGTAGGAAATTAATATTCTCCACAGCAATAAAGTTCGAGAGAACAACATTCCATCTCAACTTTCTCCATGGGCTACTGCCTTGTATAATTACTTGCCTCCTTTCATAAGAAGAGAGGTATTGGCGTATTACATTGCTTACATAGTTTACTTTATTAATAATTGAGTTGAATTGTGGACTGAAGATTTTGAACTTTCTGTTATAGTTGCTCCTACATCAAGACTCCAATAACTCAGCACAGTTGTCCCAGGTTTATGCCTTTTGCAATGCTCAACAGTTAGATGTTCAGGGAAATGCAATTATTGATGTCAAACTTCTTATTGAAATTTTCAGATTGATACAGAGCAACTCTTAGCCCATTTAATAGAAGCAGAAATGAACAGGAGGACAGTAAGTTTAGTTAAAACGTCAGCTTCATGTGCACTTTTCAGTATTCAGTTCTTTTTTAATTTTGATTCTACTTGATTTCAGAAAGAGGGGAAGTACAAGGGAAAGAAATTCAGTTCAGTTTGCCACTTCTTCGGGTACCAAGCACGAGGATCCCTACCATCAAATTTCGATTGTGATTATGCCTATGTAAGTAGTAAACCTGAACTATTTTCGTTACAAATGAAAAATTATAGCTAGGTTCTAAACCTTGAAGAATGCAGGTTCTTGGTCATATCTGCATGCACATACTAGCAGCTGGGTTGAATGGTTACATGGCTTTTGCAACAAATCTGAAGGAACCGACAAATAAATGGCGTTGCGCTGCTGTTCCTCTAACAGTATGCTTTTAGTTGACTGACTTTTTTTCATTAATTATGATCATTTTAAGTGATCTCAATTCTCAAGTTATTGACGTGATACACATTTTACATCTTACCAGGCAATGATGAGTGTGAAGAGGCACTCACGCAGTCCTGGAGCTGTTCCTACTGGAAAGCCAGTTATTCATCCTTCTCCAGTTGACCTGCAAGGGAAGGCCTATGCGTAAGTCCATATTTAATAGTTTACAGCCTTAAAACTATTAGTAATTGCTGCTTCCAGAAAAAAAACTGAAAACTGACATCCATTTATCTCATTCTGGAGCATGTCATAAAAAAAATCCTAAGTTCATTCCTCCTGTAAAATGTCAATAAATGACCAGAGAAGTTCTTGAAAGATAGAAATACAAAACAATAACATGCAATAGTAAGTTTTTAGATAGAGGTAGTAACTTGATACAAAACTTGTTCAGATTAATTTTGAATTACAGTTAAACACATGACTGCATCACTTTGTGTGTTAGGATTATTAATATTTTTCAGTGACTCAAATTAAGGCAGACGAAAACTGTAAACTAACTCTTTTTTCTCGCACTACTCTAGGGTCCTGAGAGAAAAGGCCTCAAGCTTCCTGTTAGATGATTTCTACAGAACTCCAGGGGGCATTCAATTTGATGGATCTGGAGCAGATGTCAAGCCAATCACATTGACCGTTGAAGACCAAGACTACCTGGCTGACATTGAGATACTGCAAGACTATTTGGAGAAGGTTTGTCACAAAGTCTGCATCTGTTTAACTTCAGAAAAGCTAAAAATATCCAGTAGCTGTAGCTGAAATTTGTCAAATTGGTATCCCAGGTGAGGAACATTGTGAAGCCTGGATGCTCAAGGGAGATTCTGAAGGCTGCAATAAGCTCGATGTCATCGGTGAAGGATGTGCTGAAGGTGATGTCGGCTCCCTTCAATGCAGAGCTTCCTCTGTTCAATCTCCACTGAAAGTTATCTTCATCAGACATGGAATTTTTTGTTAGACATTGGGTTCATCATATGGCTCAGTCCATCTTGTAGAATTGGATCAGAATCATGAGTGATAGAGATTACTGATAAATAGACTATTTTGTTTGCTGTGTCTGTTCTGATTGTGATATGAATAGAACCCAGCTATTATTTTTATTATTATTATTTGAGGGGAAGAACCCTACCATTCATGTCAGTAAACACTGCAGTGCAGTGCATATGACCAGCTAGCGGATATGAATAAGAACAAATTGCAGTAGCTTCCTAGCCAATAATCAGGACATGTTTTTCCTATCATGTTAGCTGCTTTTAACATCTGTAAATGTGATTCAACAAAGTGAGGGCTTAGTGAAACCAAAAATTTTAACAAACTATTAAACAAGTTACAATTCAGATGTTCGTTTGACAGATAACTCAACTTTAGAAAATCAGTATGGTGCTATTTCGCATATCCATCTTGAAATTTGTATTTTCAATATGCATGTGGCATGAATAGTAATTCCCGCCAGATCAAATCACACACTGGAGTATGTAAATTCTGATTGCTGAAGGGCATGCTAATGGCCAACAGCATCATCCACCAAGACACCAAAATATGTGACTGCAGTAGAGCACAGAGCCACACTCACACCATTATATTCAGGCAATCCCTTCTCTCTATGCCAGAGTCTCTGTAACTACAGAGCAGATCTAGCTGGCCTCTGCAGCATTTGGGTATGCAGTATGTGAATCTCAAGGACAAATCCATGGCACGAATTGGCTGCTCTTTCATGGGCAATGTGGAGCATTCAGGCAGTAGAGACTAGAGAGAAATGGCATCTAAGCAGAAGAGGTAGATATAAAAACAGGATTCTGATCATGCAAAAGGATAAAAGAATATACACGTCAAAATATCCACATTTCAAACGCAGTTTTCAGACTTAACAACACCTCTAGGCTCTAGGGAGGTTGCTCATACTTGTAACAGGAAAAATGGTGCCAGGCGGCACTGTTTTTATTTTCTTTATGATATTCTTGCAAGTTGATGCAGAGCTTGGTGAACTGGCAGCATGGAACAAACCACGGTGTTAAAAGTCGATTACTTGATATGCACTGGAGATCACCATATGCTGCAAGACCCAACCTGAATTACAGAACAAAAGGATCACTCATTTAAGCATAAAGATGACTTTTATGAGCTACTAACAAAATTTTAGCATTAACCGACGCCGTTGATCCAGTTATGGTAGAAAATATTTTTTAGAGAAAGAAAAATGCTTCCAATTTCATGGTGATGTCCAAACGCTCTAATAGAATCAATATGAGAAAATTTAGTTTCTATTTGAGAGAACCTTATGTACAGCGGTGAATGTTGCCTTTATATGACTGTTCCACTAGGGATTAAGGCATCCTTGATCACAGTGACAGTTCCACTTTTGATGAAGTATCCATCTGTCTCCCTTGAAGCTTCTTGGACATTGTCAACATTGATAATCTGCCCAAGCAACAAACCACATAGGATTGATCATTAATTAACGCAAAAACATTGCACATTGTTTTGTTCAGTCCAGTATCAACTGATTTTGGGAAAAGTGAGAGAAACAATATGTAAATCGATCCATATGGGTTGCCTGGATATTTCGGTTTGTGCTTACTAAGTAAATAACTAAAGATCCATACTCAACAAGGCAAAAACTCATGGCAAGATAAGACATATAGCATTTGAAAAGAAAGATGATTTGAGGGGAAAAAACAGTATGATGACATATATGCATTTTGTAATGATAAAGGGCTTTCAAATCAGTGCTGCAAGATGCATAATTACACAAGGCCACCTTTCACAAAAAGCATGAAAAAGTACCAAGCTTGTATTAAAACAAATATGCATGTCCCTCTCTTTTCTTTCAAGTAATGATGAATAGTTGGACAGTTAATACAAAACATACAACATCTGATCATCGGATTGACAACCAAAAGTAGAAATAAGTATGAAATAAGTTCACATTTTCTCCAATACGAGCATTCTTGTCGATTATTGCTTTTCTGATGTGTGCATTCTTTCCAATACCAATGGGAATAACACCAGTCTCAGAAAGGGCTTTCTTGTCATTCTTTGTCTGAACAAAAAGGTTAATAAATTCTCACAACAGCAATGCACCATAATATAGTATACCTCTATTTTATTTTACCTCATAATAGTCTGCACCCATCAGTAGAGTCCTCTATCACTGCACCTTCAGATACACAAGACTGGAGTCCAACCACAGAATGGTTGATTGTGCAATGCTAGCCAACATAAAGGGGGAAAGGCATGTCAACAAATTTAGGGAGTCTATGTTTTGAAGCAATGAGAACAAAAGGTTCCACTAATAAGTAATTACTCAAAATGTCCTAATATGTTATGATCTAATACTATCCGCAGATCATAGAAGGAAGTGCTATGGTAATTCATCTGAAAAGGATACTTACTGTAATGACAAAGCCTTCACCAATAACACTGTTGGTCACATCAGCGTCAAGAACCTTTGACAGAGGCAACTATCAAGGCCAAATGCTGTAGCACGTTGTTCATCCATGGGCAGCACAGCAACAGTTATATCAGAATCTGTTTCTCTGTGGACTTGAAAGAACTTTTGGTAATCCATACGATACAGGTGATCTCCAGCCAAAATTAGAAACTCCATAACATTGTGCTCCTCAAATAGCCACAAGTACTGTTGCACAGCATCTGCAGTACCCTGAAACAGGAAGAAACAAAATAAATTAGGCAGCTTGGGGAATTGTAATACAGAAACTGTAAAACATGAAAGTTGGCAACTAAAGAGCTCATCTATCATTGTTAACTTTACATCGCAATTCCAAAGCAATCATTGGAGCGTCTAAACTAGTGAACAATTTCACTTATTTAAGCACAAATGCAACAAAGTATGGACGAGTGAATTGTCAGGAGTACATTAAAACTGATATTTTTTATTCCGTAAAACAGGGTGTAGATGAGACATTGGTT
This sequence comes from Oryza coarctata, assembly GCA_030770085.1. Classification (NCBI taxonomy): domain Eukaryota; kingdom Viridiplantae; phylum Streptophyta; class Magnoliopsida; order Poales; family Poaceae; genus Oryza; species Oryza coarctata. The sequence continues at coordinate 5,215,639 of CM061479.1, forward strand.
TCTTTTGATTAACTGATGTGCTCATATCAATTATTTATCCCCCTCTTTTCTTTGTACCCTACTAAGTTTAACTACAAAGTGTGTGGCATTCATGCATCTTTGCAGCTAAAGGAGACCACTAATACACAGAAGCAGAAACATCCAGCACCTGCATAGTACAAAAATTATCACTTACTGTGTCTATGCAAAGTAATACTCTAGAAATTGGGCAAATCGAGTACAGATTAACCATGATACCTGAAACCAGTTGGGATTCTCTGGGCTCTGCTGCGCAGCAAGAACTCCAACGAACCCCTCATTCTTGTAACCACTAATGCTGTTTCCGTAGGCCCTCTAGAGGTGGCGGTTGAGCGACGTGGAGTTGAACTGTGTCAGAACATATATCTTCGACACATTGCTGTTCAGACAATTGCTGACAGGGATATCTATGAGCCTGTAATTGGCACCCAATGGCACTGCTGGCTTCACCCTCTTCTTTGTCAGTGGATACAGCCTTGTTCCAGCACCGCCTCCAAGGATGATCCCGAGAACACTCTGTAGGGATAAAAATTGGTGTGATTCTGTGAAAAAAAATGTACAAAATCATTACCTGACTATGCACAGATAAACTACTCTAGCGGGTTCTGTACTTCTACCACAGTGGCTAATAATTAAACTCAAAAGGTACAGTATTCAGATCTTGAGCCAATTACTAAATCCAAGCCATGGACCACGATAGATCCTCCACTAATTAATTATAGAGCTCTCACTCACAATCACCGTTAAAGGTATGTCAATATTTCATCCAACAACTAAAATAGATATAAGTGTTGCCATCAACTTTCCACCACTTCTTTGATCATAGATTGCTGAATGCAACAGCTTATAGAATCACCGAGAAATCGACACGAAAACGCTCTAGAACAAGAAAATAAATCGACAAGAAATTGCTCTGGAAAATAAACATTTTGCACTCGCAGGGATCACCGCAAGAAACATATCAAACAAATTTTGCTCATCCAAACGGGTCGAGTAAAATAACGGCAACATATCGAATCCCAAGAACGGCCCTTCGATTTCCCAACTCTGCACACCAAAAAGATCCGACTTTTCCCCCACGTGAACGCGGAGAGAAGCGAGCGGTGGAAGAACGGAACCGCCGCGTTCCAGCCTAAAAACGAGAGAATTTTTAGCCCCAGCGGGCGTCGCCGCCGCCGGCGAGATCGGCGTACCGTGCTGGCGTCCGGATCGAGGCACGTCTGCGACCTCCGGGAGTCGGACACGGCCCGCGGCGTGAACACGAACGGCCTCCCCGTCGCCGCCGCCGCCCGCAGCAGCTGTTGCTGCCGCCCCCTCGCCGCTCCAAGATCGCGGCACGGATAGAATGCGGCCACCTTCGCCGACGTCGGGATCGGGGCCCAGGACGCCGCGGCCGTCGCGCCCATCGCCATCACCGCCATGGGAGGGAGGGAGGGAGGGAGATAGCGACAGCTCGCAGCAACGGCCGAGAGAGCTGAGGGGGTACTGACACACTACTGTGGAGTGGCAGAGGCTTCCGCGGCCGTGAAAAGTTCACACCTTTTTTCTATCTTTTTCTTTTTTAAATATCCCCAAACTGATATGTGCAGGTGCAGGGGACGATTTGTCTGAATTTATAGAGCACTTTCTGGGCTTCCACAGAGATGGATGGTATGTACTTATGTGTCAAATGACCAGAATGCCCTTAAGAATTTTCCTTTGCTGTAGTTGTAACAATGTACAAACTTAATTTGCAGTGATCATGAATCAAGATCAATCATGTTGGGTAATTAGGGGTTTATTTGTTTGGGGTTTTGGAGGGCTGAGAATGCATTGGTGTAATGTCACATTTATATCATGCGAGGCATTAGACATTAAGGTAGAGTCAACTTCTTAAGTGATTAAGCAGGTAAGTTTGATTTTATGTATGGAGGACAGGTGTCTATGCAGGGAGATATGGTGTGTATGCGTCATCATCGTAGGTTTCGCAAATTGTTAGTAATCTTTGTTTGCTAGTAGCCTAAGTAGATGATTTTTTTAGTTCAATGAATTGTACCGTGGGAGATGAATCATGCTAAGTTACAAACGTGCTTAAGTGTACCACCTAAATTTTACATTGATTTTCGTTATCACACCTTTTAAACTAAATAATTTGTTCATGCGAAAAATTTCTATACAAAGCTGTTTTAAAATATCAAATAAATTAATTTTTAAAATTATAATAATTAAAACTTAATTAATTAATTTCTCGTTTTGAATTAGATCTGGAGACGATGACAAATGATCGACATGCCACTTTCACGCTGGCCTGAACAAGAAACGAAAGTTACAAACTGAAAAGTGGTAATGATCTTGCACGGCTAGCGATTTTTGTGTGGTGAGTTAGGTGCAATTTGTTTTTATTATTAGCAAATGTGTGTCAGACAACATGATTTGTTATGATTAAACCTAATCACCATATTTGTTTGATTTCATAAAAGAGAAATAGGCTTGCCACAAACTAACTAAAAGTTTATGCACCTTTAATCGGTATCCTTTGATATAACCAACCCCCGTGTTATGACAACCATAATCACTGTCACCAGCTTTCTCTGCAAAACCTATTGATTCTCAAATAAGTCGTTCCAATTATAACACCCCTACACGTTTTGCAAATTTCTTTTCTTTTTAAACTTATTTTACAAATAGATAAAGGCCAGTGCTAATTTGCGCGCGCATGAATACCAAAAAGAATAAAATTGGACGAAGACTCACGCTTCCAGCACGCTTTTCTCACGGTAGCCCATCTCTACGTGCATGGACCAACGTGGGCTTTTTTTCCTGGGTGGGTTAATGCTTTCTTTAGCAATTTGTTTTCAAAATGTGATCTGCAAATATTTTTGAATTCAAGTTAAATTTTTTTAACATAGATTTTTCAAAATAAAGTTTCAACTCAAGATTTGAAAATTTGGAGTAAACTTTCATTGAAAATTTAAAACTTTCAACTCAAATATTAAGACTTTGAACTCAAATCACAAAGCTTTCAACTGAAATATGGAAACATTCATTCAAATTGAAGTAAACTTTCTATTGAAATTCTGAAACTTTCAACTCAAATCTCAAAACTTCCAACTTAAATTTGAAAACTTTCAATTCAGTAATTTATTTGTTATTTTATTTATAGAAGGTTATTAATGTGACTTGTAGGAAAGAAACGGAACGACATGGCCTCCCCTCACGCGCGTATACTAGGCGTCCCCCAAAATAAGATTAGGACATAGCCATTGGTGCCAAACTTTATCGTGTTGCGTATGTTATCCTAACATCAACATTCATATCTGCGGTTGTTCAAGTGTCTAGCAGTCACGCCAAAGTAACACTAGCAAAATAGTCTCGACATTATATACCGTCGTTGCTTATAATATGGATGCCTCGAACTATGCTAATTTCTATATTTTAATATGCATAGATTTCCCCATTTTTAAGTATTAGAATTTTGTGTGCCATGGATGTTAAGAAAATTTTTATTGTTTTTCCATTATTAAAAGTGACCAATTTTAATAAGTGCTTCCCGTGTAACTCTCATTTAATTAAATCGGACGTATGATATTTCATCGTTGAAAGAGAAATGTTTCTATTTTAGTAAAATATAGTTGAATCACACCAAAACCCATTTTCGCTCTAAGCATTGAGCTTCAATTGTTGAAACATTAACAAATCCGTAAGAAATAAAAAAACAGCATAAAAACACATTGCAATATTTTGATCTAACATAAAGAAACATCAAGATACATTAAAAAATCATAAAAAATACCTATTTATATTTGGATTCTTCCTTCTATTCGATAATAGGATTTGGGCTATATAGCGATAAGCAATGACGACGAAGAAGGAGGCCAAATCAGAGAGCTCCAACGTCTTTATCGGCGACCAATAAATGTATGAGCTATGGAAGGATACCGACGCACCATCGATAGGGGTGCCAGCCACGGCAAAAGGTGCCTGACCACAACCACCACCCATTGCTTCCTTCTACTATAAGCTTCCTGCTCATCGGCAACCACCTTCTGAAGGTAGATGGGAAAGTGTTGGGTGGGAGAGAGAGGGGTGGAGGAAAAGTTGAGTGAGAGAGAAGGTGGGGAAATGTATTGAGTGTGGGGCTAGAACATGTGGGACCTAACCATTTAGTTAGAGAAGAAATATCATCCATCCGATCATAAGCATTCTTTAATTAAATAAAACGGTTGAAAGATTTGTTTATAAGAGTTTTGTCGAGAATGCTCCATGTCGGATACTCAATGCTAGGTAAAAAATTGGATGTCCCACTTCTCTCTACCTTTTCTATTCTCTTCTATCTCTCTTTCCCTTTCTCTCTCTCAACTATGCACTCACCAACCATGCTCACGGTGCTTTGCCTAGTTCTATCGCCAAGGGGATGAGACTATCTCTGACAATAGTCACACTTTGCTTCTTCCCACGTCGTGGCCCCATCCACAGTTGTGCTATCTTCATGGTGAAGACGTTGCTACTACTCCTGCTGGCTACAAACGGAGCTTGAGCGGATCGAGCAGTGGCTTTAGCAATGGAGCTTGCCAACGTGGTCACATCACTGTTCACATCTCTACTTATTGCCATCGTCTCCCTCTGTTGTTTGCTAGTGCCACTGTTTAAATCGAATTCGCTCGTATTCATCATCACTGGGCCTATATCTAAATATTTTGTGATTTTTTTATGCTCAATGTATCATAATATTTTTTTAGTTGGATCTAAAGATTGCATTGGGTATTTTGATATGTTTTATATTTTTGTTTTCGATTTTGATGTATCTATTAATATTTCGATAGTTGAAACTCAATATTAGTGAAATATTTCGATCATAATTTAACTATGTTTTGTTATTTTAATTAATTAAAATATTTTTAACATAATGACAAAATATTTTTTTACGGCGGTAAAACAGCGCCAGATCCACGGTGGATCGCGTCCGAGTTTTGTATACGTTCTAGTAAGGCCAGAAAGTTGCTCGAAACACCATATCTTTTCACATAATATAAGGCGCAGAGATCAAATTCCCATTTTGGACCGCACTCTAAATCTACAAATCAGAAGGGTGTTTTTGCGAAAATAAAAACCCCACGCAACCCTCCCCTCCGCCGCCCGGCCCGGCCATCCTCCAACACCAGGCGCGGGCGCCGCCCCCGCCGCTCTCCGCCCGCTCGTACCACCGCTGTTCATTGCCTCGTGTACATCCGCTCGGCGCTCGCTGTCACTGGAGAGTAGCACAACCAGCCGTGCCTCAGTCCGCAGGGAGAACAATGGAGGGGAAAGAAGAGGACAGAAGGCGGGGCGGCGGCGGCAGAGGAAGCTCGACCACGGGGATGAACTTGAAGAACCTGGTGTCGAGGGAGTACTACGGCCACAAGAAGAAGGTAACTTCTCCACTCCCCTCACCAATCCTGCAAAGAATAAACGCTCGCGGGGAAGTTAAACCCCAAAAGTCCTACACCGTAGTCCGTACGAGGGAAAATTTTTGCCATCTCTGAGTGTTCCAGTTCCAATTCTTGCGTCGAGCCTCCCAAAACCCGGGCATCACAAGAATAATGAGGCAAAATACATGAAAGTTTCGATCTTTGGGTCACTCGGTTTTGTTTCCAGGACAGTAATCGTGCTTCCTCGCGTTCAGGTTCATGTGGTATGTTGATTCTTTTGCTCTAGGGTTAAGCAATGTTGAGAGTGAAATTGTTTTCCCTTTGGGAGCTGGTGAATGAGCCTATTTGATTCTTGGTCATAATTACTGCAAAATTTTGGAGCAAACTGGTTTCTTCACGACAGGAAAGGAACTTTTATTTGGATTTGTAAAGTTGCTATGAGGGAAAGAGTGAAAAAAATCTTCCTTTCAGAAGGAATCATAGTACACCGATGATTCTTGGTTACTTTCTCTCATTCTGTTGATTGTGTTTCTATATAATCCTTCTAATCTAGTACATGGAGATGCAATGTTTAACTGGTTTTGTGGCATTTTTGTTCTATTTCATTTATCTGAGATACAAATCAGTCTTAAATTTTGTATAATTATGGTCTTTGTTTTATTGTTAGGTGCACTCCGTAGCATGGAACTGCCTAGGTATGAAGCTTGCTTCAGGCTCTATTGATCATACTGCACGTGTATGGAGTATTGATCCCCATGGCCATGTAATATTCTCTCCTTGTTTCCTTATTGCAAACAAATATACAATATCCTTGTTATGAAATTGGATAACACATTTTGTTTTTGTGATGAACATTTCTGTAAATCTGAAAGATGAGCATAATGAATTAATTGTTAATTGCAAATATCTCCCTTTTATAATTTATAGAAAAACAGACAGGTACAACACCGCATATCAAAATATGTGTCTCTTTACATATGTTCGAGTCAAGTGTTGTAACTGAATGTTATTTTATTATGCAAAAAATTATTGTGAATAATATCTTAGCTAAAGTACATTGGTTTGAGAACATTAAGGATTTTTTGTACGACCATAGGAGGGGAAAAACCTTAGATAGTTTCTATTTCACTGGAAGTACCAAATCACAACCGTGCTGATTAGGGTTTTTATCATGTACAGTCCAAAGTCAAAGATATTGAATTGAAAGGCCACACAGATTCTGTAGATCAGCTCTGCTGGGATCCAAAGCATCCTGATACACTTGCTACAGCAGCTGCTGACAAGTCAATTCGTCTCTGGGATGCACGGAGTAAGTAGTTCACCTTCATCTTTGAAGGTTAAATAACTAAGATATCCCATTGTGCTCAGCATTCTCAGCTTCTCTCTCTGAAATTTGATGAATCCTTTTCGTCACTTTGTTCAATCACTATGTTCCATTTACAATGAATTTGTTGTCACAGACAAGATCTCTTATTCTTTTGTGTAGTGACTTTATCTGAAAGTTAGTTTCAAAATTTTCGTTGTACTTGATTTTTGCTGTATGATAGTACACCATACTTTTGACTCTCTTTTTATAATTCTATATGATTTGGGCCAGCAGTCTACCTTTTAATATTATTTTATTATTTAACCTGCTTTTTCTCAATCTATTTGATGTGTTTTTTCCAGGTGGAAAATGTCAAGTTGTCGAACTTAGTGGAGAAAACATCAACATCACTTATAAACATGGCGGTACTCACATAGCTGTTGGAAACAAGGTCTATATTGCCTAGACTGTTATCCCTATTAACTTCAACAATAGTAGTCATTTATGACTAAGAAACTTTTTTTTTGCATATATAATGACAGAAGAGGGTTACAACATTTTGGAATGAATTTACAAAAGTCTTTCTAAAGAGAAATATGTAACAATAATCTGATTTATATTAGATTGAGTGAATGAATTCTTTGGCAAATTAGCATCTAAATCACAATGTTCATTCTGTATTTGGCATTGCTCTCTGCATCTGTGTTGTCTATCTTGGAATATAAATGGGACCAGGGTCACAGTACCAGTAGCCCTATAGCCTATAGGTAATTAGGTATAGGGTACTGGTGTCACTCTCGTATTGTCCCAATGCTCCTTATTTTTAAATATAAAAAAATCATGATATGTTTCTGATATGGTGTGATAGTCACCTATACACCATCACCCAGCTCACACAACAGCCCTCCACATTCCTCCTACATAGTATTTGCTGCTTCCTCCATTGAGCAATAGACCAAATGGATTAGGAGCTCCATATATGTCTGAAGGGAGGGAGAGCAATGAGGGGCAGCAGTTGGGCCTGAGTTGGAGAATGTCAATGTTGGAATCCTGCCTCAGATCCCCCATCCCCCAGTAAGTTTGTTTATGGCAAATCCATCTTCAGTCCTTCTAACTGCCCCCTGTCTGTCCCTCCCTCTTGAGGACTCTCTTTCTATCTGATCATTTTTTGTTGGGAGTGTAACTTTTTTTTAGCTGGAGTTGGTTGTGTAACTATTGTTATAAGATTTTTGTGTTTTTCTAAGTTTTAACCCAGATTTCTTGGCATGATACATTACTTGTGTTGTGCCTGTCTGAATGTTTTGGGTTTATACCTTTTGTGATTTTGCTAGAATTTTATATCTTTTATTACCTAAGTACTATGCAAGAAATCAAATTATATAATGCACATAAATATGTAGCTGTATCTCATAAGAGTGTTCTCAGGAAAATGTTCAACATCCCTATCCTGTATAAGTATGAATACAGCATAGTTCATATGGACACATTTGAAGGTATACATATTAATCTTAAATGAGATGGAATGATTTACTTTTCATGCTATGCAAGGTTAGTGAAGTGTTGTTGAGCACAGGGAACGATGTGTAAATTTTGTAATAATTGTTGTAAACCTATTGCTATGAAGTTTACAAGTTAGTTAACAAGGTCCCATGTACGCTGATGTGTTACTTTATGATTTCTAGTTTTACAAAATTGTACAAATGTAGCAACAGTTGTCACTATGATTGCAGGAGGATGAGTTGACGATAGTGGATGTTCGGAAGCCAAAAGCCCTTCACAAATTTAAGTTTAATTACGAGGTACTTTCCAATGGAAGGTTTGAATGCTTGAAACATTCTAGCATTTTTCTTCTTCCTCTTGGAATCTTTCACTGATCTGAACGAACATGCACATATACCTTTTGAGAAGAACTAGAGTGGGCATGAGCAGGCAGCATGTGCATCTTTGTTTGTGTGGGACTGGAAAATTGCCTAATGCCTACTGGTATTTAAATTAATACTAAGTATGAATTACCAAATTGTTGAATTTACTTTAATTTTATTTGCTGCATTACCGATGTTACAATTTTGTAAATTTTCTATTTTTAACTATCTAAATGCCCATACACTTGCTACAGTTAAATGTATCATATAGGTCCTCAGATCAGTAAACTGTTCTGAAGTAAATTATTGATTTGTTGTTCCTCAGATCAATGAGATTGCATGGAACAAAACTGGAGATTTATTCTTCATCACTACTGGACTTGGTAAGATATTAAAATGCTTTATTTTAGTTCTGAATTGTCATGTTATATTAATTTTAGAGAGAAACAAACAACATGATGTTGTTTTAGGTATCAATATCACATCAATTGATATTAGTGTAATCTCATTGTTTGTTGTTTATGTAGGAAATGTTGAGGTGTTTGGTGATCCTTCCCTTGATGATACCCTTCATATGGTTGGCAAATTGAATGCTCATACAGCAGGCTGCTATTGCATCGGAATGGATCCCCTTGATAGGTGATAATTGTTTTTTTAGTGTGTTCGCTCATTTGTTCAACATCCACTCACATGTCAGCCATGACATTTCATTGTAACTATATTGTTCTTTGGACTTTATACTAGAATCATTAGGTTGTCTGGCATGCTGTTTGACTTAACTTTGAAATGTAATGCTTTACACTGATACTAGTATTTTTTTATGTAGTTAGTACTTTTTTTATTTCAGGGTAATATAGAGCATAAGCATGAGTGAAGTTATTTGATATATAAACAATGTAGAGAAAGCTGATATTATACTCTTTCTTGGTATTTCAATACTAGCATATAGAAAAGAAATTTTTGTCCAAGCTGCCTTTGAGGGAATGATTACCTAGGATAATACCTAGCCATAAGTGATTATATAATGATAGGACTGCCAGGCCTAAATACACATGGGACACTGAATTCAGAGTTTATGTAAAAGAAAAGGTGCAAAATAGTTTTTGTTTGCTATACACTGTGCAAACTGCAAGTCTTTTCTTGATGCCTTTTTTTTTTAACATTTTGAAGTTTGAGCTGCTACATGAACCTCAACAGAAGTACAAAACTTCTATTATTGTGGAAAAGTACCATGTTTTGTTCACAGGGGTATAGTGGCATACAAATATGTTTCATGCATTAGTGTAGTTATGCCAAGTAATGTACATTTGTACTCAATTATCTGGTGAGCATTTTGTTTCTTTGACCCCCAAAAAATAATGGAGCTTACAATGATTTTGACGAGGATATTTACAAAATGTGTTGATGCCAGGTATTTTGCTGTTGGAAGTGCAGACTCACTTGTTAGTCTTTGGGACGTCAAAGAGCTGCTATGCATTAAAACCTTTACCAAACTCGAGTATGGTTTCATCTGGTGTTTGATCTTTACTTTGTAGGATGGTAGCAATAGCCTTTATTTTTAATATTTGAGACAACTTTAGTTGCCAGTTGCCATAATTAGTTTTCAGTTTGGATTAAGTTGAGTGTTCAAACTTGAGTACGGTTTCCTATAGTGTAAGACCTTTACTTTGGATGGTATCACAGCAATGGCTTCACATGTTTATATTGGAACCTTTGTTGCCAATTCTTATTATTAATTTCTTTTGAATTGAGTTTACCATGGTATTAAAACTACTGAATACTTCTGGCATGAGCTCTGATGTTCCCCATCACTTCCCTCCATTCCTCCAAAGCTTGTTTAAGTGTGAACTTCTGGGAATGTGTAATCTTGAAGCCTATGTTTTTACTTTCTATTTTCGTTACGAAAGTATGACATCAAAATTACTTGTCATTTAGTGGATAAGGGTGTGCTTGACTAATCTTGTACCATACCTTTTCTTTTCTCCAATGTATTTAAAAAATAGCCAGGAATATTTGGACAATAATTTAGGTTTAGCTATTCTTGTTGAAACTACACCTCATGTTGGACATAGTCATTCAAAGGTCAATATGAGTATGCTTTGTGTAACCCTACCTTCACTTTCAAGATGCTTAGAAACATGTACTTCCTCATCTTTTTTTTTGTACTTTTTCCAGGTGGCCTGTAAGAACAGTTAGCTTTAATCATACTGGAGAATTTATTGCATATGCTAGTGAAGATCCCTTCATCGACATTGTGGGTAGTTCAACATACTGTAATTCTAATATGATCCTAAATTAGTTGTTGCCAAAATAATAATTATTTTACACTTCGATGATTCGATCAGGCCAATGTTCAAACTGGAAGATCGATTCATCAGATTCCATGTAAGGCAGCTATGAATAGTGTTGAGTGGAACCCCAAGTACAACCTCCTGGCTTATGCAGGAGACGACAAGAACAAGTACCAGGCTGATGAAGGTAAGGCTGCTGCCCCTCGCTCATTTTAGTTTGGCAAAATTAAAGAAATATCTAGCTTGGTGCTTGATTTGCTACCACAGAGTGAATTCATTTACTTCAGATACACATGTTTCAGACTCGCATTTCATTTAGCGTATAATTCTGCAACTGCTCAGTACCCAACAGGAGGGGAAGTGAAACCAAAATGAAAGTGGTACTAATTATAAAAATAAATTCAATTAATTCCCTCACTGGTTATTGTTTTTTGCAGGTGTTTTCCGAATATTTGGCTTTGAAACCACATAATGGACGCTTAGCAGATTACCATCACCAACTATTCCTTGTAGCTTGATTTCTGAATCCTGATCTGCACATTTCTGACACAAGTTTGGCCTCTTATTGTAACTTCAATTTTATTAATGTCCTGGCCTCTTAAACTGAACACTGTTGTTGTATTGTACTTTGTGACTCAAGACCCATATTTTTGTTAGAGTAAATTTCAGAAACCCCATGTTTTGTTTTCTAGGTAGTAAAAAACTGCAGGCATTGCAACTTATGGCACTGAAGCTCAGTCGTTATGCTCCCAAGGTTTTACAACCATACCTTCTTTTAAATCCAAAACAATATAACATTGCACATTTTTACCTTTTTCCATGCCATAAAATCTCTATGTAATGTCGAGTAATTGATTCCTCAATTAAGATGATTGAATAATCCATAAATGCTTTTAACAATACTATGTCAAGGATATTTAAACTAATTGACATTTAGCTGTGAAACCTTTAGTATTAATATATGCCGGAGGCTATAATATTTGTGGTTTTCTACAACACCATGAAGACTTTTTTTTAATGAAATTATTATTGTTACGGAACAATGTTGCATTGTGCATGACGATACTTGCCCATGTCTGGCTTAACCTGGCGCTGATGATTATGGCGGCGTTGGCTCGTGGTCTTCCTCAGTATCACCATCCCCATGGACCATGGACGAGGTGGCGCAAACCAAGTTTAGAGGAGGCAGCAGGACTGGCTCGCGGGCTTTGAAGCCCGCGCGCGCGCAAATCTAATTATATTTATGCATCTATTTTTATAATTTTGGATGTAAATGAATTAGCACGTAGGTTAGCCGCTTGCATCGGCGCTAGCGCAGCGTTGGGGTGGAGGCAGAGGTGGGGTTTAGGAAACAGTGTTCGCTAGTCACTAGTCGGTGGGTAGTCGTTCTACTAGCGACTAGCGTTAGCGTTTGGTGAACACTGTTAGGAAATGAAAATAAGTCGTTTATGACACTTTCATTTTGCAAGGATTCTACTGATATATATTAAAAAAATGTAAAAGGAAAAGGGGCATTCCTCTATTATATATCAGTTTTTTAAATGACAAGTAAATGTCCAAAGTCCAAATCATCAGGCCTAGTAGCTCCTGTCCATTGGTAGACTCTTGGCGATGCCACCGATTTTCAGACTTGTTACTTAGATCCTCAAGGTGAATAAATGGATACTATGGAAGACGATGACAGATTAATAATTGCAGGGGAATATCTCACAGACCACTAAACCTGCTGATTGCTACAATCATCACATTCGTTAAATTTCTTTTCAAAAACAGCACGTCACTTGCTGACAATAAAATCAGGAAATTCGCTCCAATGCAGCCCACCTTTCATTCTCTGTGCTGAGCTTTGTTCACATTCCGATTCACACATACAGATTGAGAGCAACAGAAAAACAATGTGCACAGTGCACACATCTGAAAGGCTTTGATTCGTAATTTCTGTAAGATTTTGTTTCTATTTCTAGCCTATCCCATTTTACTCGGGACATGATAATAATAATTCACACATCTTATGGAAAATAAGACATCTTACATAGACTCAGATCCACAACAAAAAACCAAAAGCAAACACTTCCCTGATGAGATGCATGCAGGAATGTAAGAAAAAAAGGAGCCAACAAGAATAATATCCTGTCAAACTGGTAAACCAGACTTGCTGAGCTGGTCACATCAAAGCCCCACTTCTTTACTCAGGCCCTATACACATTGAAATGCTTCGCCCAACGTCGCGCCATGAACGGATCAAGGTAGTCCCATCTCTTGGCACAGCAGCTGTTCCTCCTCTCGCCACCGATACTTAGACCACCCACATCTCTAACCCCACAATATCGGTTGTTGCCTTTCTCTTCGAAACCGACAGCGACTTCACCTGTCCTGAACTGATCCTCTCTTCCACCCTCCAAATAGCTATAGCCAACCAGTATGAAGCCGCAGTCTGACACTAGGTCAAGTGGGATCCTTCTCTCTTCACCACCCCTGAGCTCACCTAGTCTTACCACTCCACCATGCCCGCCAATTCTAAGCTGGGTGTCACCGATGACACCACCAAGTAACCGTGCTAAGAGTTCCTCAAACTCATGCATCACAAAGCCATTCTGAACCCCAAAACCAAGCCCAACATGGAACTGGTGAACCAAGATGTTGAAACGGTTCATGTCGACCCCAAAATAACTGCGAATTGGATGGTCAGTAAGGTGAAGAATGCAACTGCTTGGGTTCTGGTGTGCCCGGTCCTCTAGTATCTTCAGGCCCTTCTGCAGAGCCCCTACTGGATCAGTACCACCAACACAGCAAAGGTGTTCAATGACCTGCAATGCCATTCGTTTTCCGTGGGATGACATTCGGCGCAAGGGGAAGGCGCGGGTTGCAGTAGTGGCATTTGTGACAATGGCTAACCGGTCAATTGCGTGCATGGAGAAGACAGCAAGTGCCATGGCCTGCTTCAAGAGCCTGAGATGTGGTCCATTAGGGCTGGCAACCAGAACTAGATCCATGGCTGGCTGTGGAGCGAGACTGACAGAGAGGTAAGCACGCCTCTGCCCACTTGGTGAACCAATTTGTGGTGACGAGAGCATGGAAGAGCTGCTGTACTGGCAATGCTGCTGCAGTGGCATTACACGACCACAAGGGTAATGTCCGAGGACAGGATGGTGAGCTGCCACCGGAGATGGGATAAGAGCAAAGCGAAGGCATGGATCCACATGCTCAGTCAAGCTGTAAGGCTCAACTGGATCATCGTCATTGTATCGAGCAGCATGGATGGATGACCTTCTGTTGGCACGAGATGTTGCGATGTTGTCATCAAGGATGCGAAGGATTGGGTCAGACTGGTTTTGCAGCAATGGTGGCACCTTCAAGTCACGTGGCAGCTGAGACCACTGTGCACGGCAGATAGGACATGTAACATTGCCATGCCGGATGTTGGAGGCAATGCATAGAAAATGGAAGGAATGGGAGCATTGCGATGTGAAGATTGCTGGCTTGTCACCATTATTGATATTACGGCTGCCAGTGCTGAGGGGCTCCAGACATATTGCACAGAGATTCTGCAATGGAATTGTATAAAATATTATAATAAGTGGTTATTATAAGAATACATGTGAAACGAGAGTAGAGGTAAAACCGCATATAATACAAGACTGGGAAATATGCTACTTCATTTAGCACTTCACTTAACCTAGACGTGTATAAAATGCAGCAAGCACCATTTTCATAAGGTCATGATATAAGCTGATTAACACCTTACATCAGATGACTAATGACTTATATACCAACTAGGGCAAAAACGTAGCACACTAGCATGTGTTGACTGTTGAGAGACAACAGAACATATGAAATTAGTTTGTAAAACACAGAAGCTGATGCCATTTGGTTGGTACATGACACAGATTTAGTTTTTTTTTAATTCATTGTATGAATTTTTCATGGACTGTTAGCAAAAAATCCCAAACAACACATGCATCCAATCGAGCTATATCTTCACAAACCATATTTTAATCTTTACAGCATTATTTTTGCAATACTGAAACAAACAAGTTGATTTCATTTGTATGCATCATGACTCGCATATGGTATAATTCGTGCAGAAGGCATCATGCACAATATGCATGGTCATGAACCACGGCATTACAAATTCTCTGTTAGACAAATCAAAAAAAGAAGTTTTTTCCTCAACTTCTGTGTAATACTATTACGGGCCATGTCAGTTTCAATATGTATCATAATAAGATATTTATATGTTATTGTTTGTACATTTATGTGGCACTAGGGAAACAATTATCACGTTATCTGGGAGACCACATAATTGTTCACCAATTGCCACCAAAAAGTACTAAAGCTCCCAACTTATTGAAACTAACAAAAGACTCCGAATGCTTATATGGTCCAATGGTAGATGCTAGTGGATGGCCATGCAACCCATCATGTCCACTAAATAAATTGGTAGACTTTTTTTTAAAAAAAAATGCTTACAATAGTGTCACTTTTTAAAACAAGACATGAAATCGTGGACATGGCAAAAGCTATCCCAGTTGGTTCGATCGTCATGATTCAACATATGACAATACACTTTGGCTAACAAGACTAGGCTATTTCAGAGATAATCATCTAGAGCATCAATAACCTTCAGCATTGAGGAAGTTATCTAAACCCTTGAGCACTCCTGAGAGGAGCTAGAGTGAACTCGACAATAATATTTCCTATTACAACCAACCACTTAACCCAGTTCTGCTTTTTAGCTTGTGTCTTGCTATCTCGGTTAGCTCCTAATGGCAGTTAAGCATAATTCTACTTATTCACAAGTTAATTAGTGGGTGAATAAAAACATAATGTACCACTTGGTTAGAGAAACACATTTTACATATAAAAAGCTCCATACTGGAACCATGTAGGTGGTCCAGAACATGAAAAGGAGGAAAATGGACATAGGGATGGTACCTTGTCAGCCATTCTGGTGCTAGTGGGCTCCTCCAGCTTGTCCTGGTCTTCATCAGTGCTGTCTGCAGGTGCATTCAGTGCTGAGCATGAGATCTGCATATATATATTTACACACCACAATCTGTTACTACTACATTGCAGTACAGCTAAAAGCTAAAAGCAAAATTCTTACTGTTCTTGACTTAGAACAATATAAACAAAAAATAAGATTGTTTCCTCCACTGTATTTTGTACTTTCCTCTCCTATTTACCAATCAATGATATGATAAAATGCACATGGACATCATCGATGTTTGTTTACTGTTAAGCAAGAAATTCTAGACACACAATGCAGTCCCCACACATTGATCTCATACAGTACTGACTACACATTAGCACTAATAACAGTCAAGTTACTGAACAAAGATATTAATCTGGAGTTTGCTAGCAAGGTAGTACAATGCACCGAAAAGTGGGCAATAAGTAAAGATGATAACCAATTCCAAGAAAACACAGCTTTGGGAGGATAAAGAAATATAACTGCCCATTTTTGTACCATAACAAAGAAAAAAAGGAAAATTTGAGGAAAAGGAAATAAATAAAGACTTCATAGAAGTATGTGCACCATGACGTCCAATGTGGAAAAGGTACCAAGACCAGAGAGAATGCACATCCTTTCACTAACAACGGAAACAAAAAAAAATCTCAAGCATAGATAAACTCAAAATACAACTTGTTCACAGTTTTTTAACTCCATATAGATGTGTAGAATTCTAGATCCAAAGTGGATCTTTAGGGGAAAATAATGAAGGGACCATAAACATGGACCAAACCCAAAAAATGGTGCTCCTTTACTGGCATTCTTTTTCTCATGATACTAGTACAAGATGGGATGGATGAGAGCTAGAACAATAATTCCAATAAATGAATGATTAGTATCCATAAACCAGGTAGCCCACCCAGCCACTGTTAGCACTTAGCACTGTTTACAATTCGAACCCAAGAAAAGGGGCAAATACAAAAGGAGTACACCCACTACCTCATTCTGATTAGAACTTCAGTACAGATAAATAGAAGGGTATGAAAGAAAGATATTTATGTCTAGAATGCCGAAAAGAAAAAAAAGGAAAAGAGCAGCAAAGGGTAAATGTTCAAATGCAAATTTTAACCACAAATTTTCTAGGCAACGAACAACAAAACCAACCAGGGTATAGTGCATTCTGGAGCAATCTTTATGTTGGAAAATGAAGAAACAGCAATGCAGCAGACCACTAGGGAGGGGGGAAATAAAAAAAATGCAAGGAGATGTGGCCCTGGGAGACTCTTTTTTTTTATTTTGATGAAACAACATCTGGCATGGAAGGGTGGAAGGGGAGAATCAAGCAGTGTTGCAATGTGGGAGGTGAAAAGGACAGGCAGTGATAGCTCTCTGAGTTTCAGAAGGAAAGGAGCCTGAAAATCACCTGCAGATGGTAGAGAACAAGGCCGAGTCCCAAATATAGCTCAGATGGTGAAAGCCAGAAAGAAAATGAAAGCCAAGAACAACCAGAAACCGATGCATTGATGGTGAAAAAGAAGTCCCAAAACTTAATTATTCCCAGAAAACAAAAGGAGCCTCCTTTTTTTATCTTGAACATATATCAACTGGGAACTGCAAAAGCAGAGCATCTGTGATGAAGAGAACGCCCAAAAAGCAGAAAAAAGAGCCATTTTTGGGGTTGGTCTCTTTCCTAAGAACAATCTCTTCTTGTATCTGAATCCTTGAAAAAAAAACAGCTGTAAAATGTAGAAACAGAGAGAGAATGCATACAGTCTTGGAAGGCTGGGAAGGCGAGGCGGCGGTGGCGTGGGAGAAGAAAGAGGCGCAGGAGAGGCCGATCCGCTTGGCCGCCGCCCTCCGCAGCCGCGCGAGCATTCCCTCGCCGCCACCATCGCCTGCGCAACCCCCCGCCATTGCGTTTGCCCGGCCACTCCGACGCCGACTCAGGCGGAGCTACAGCACCATAGGCTAGCAGCAACCTCTTCTTCTTCTTCTTGCTCTCTCTCTAGCTAGCTAGTTCCCCTGTTTCTCTCTCTACAAGCTAGCTAGCTTGTCTGTCTCCTGTCCTAGGTGGTGGTGTAAACGCAACGTTTTCTGCCTGCGTAGCTTGCTCCTGCCTTGTGGCTTTGTATACATGGAGAGCAACGGGGCAAAGCTCACTCTCTCTCTAGCTTGGAGGTGAGCAGATTTGCAGTATAGCCCTTGTCATTTTTCACATTTGGATTTTCTGTTCCACCGTCAAGTGGAAGGGCGGTGATATCATGATGCACATTTTAGTGGTAAATGCGTGTGTTTTCTCTTCAGCTTAATCTGTTGGGTAAAATGGATGGTGTTGAGTTAGACATAGACCATCATCAGATGATGTGGAGTAGAACAATACTACTAGAAGTTGCCTATGGACAATGAACTAGGCAATTTAGAATTGTTTAGCTTGCCGGAATTCCATGTGAATTTTGTATGGTTCTCATGGAAACAAGTTCAGAGCAGAATGGATAAATTATTCTCATATTTAAAACGGGTCCTTACACATAACTCTGATATATTATGGTTGAAAACCAATATTTTTCTTGGATATAAACATAACCAAAACTGATATTGAACCTTAACGATTCAAGACTCCACATCTCCACTATAACACAATGTTATACCTTTTTACTCAATCTAGCACCACTAAATAAAATTGCGTAAACTATAACAAAACTCGACCTCATGATAAACCGTTGAATAAGCATCCAAAGTGCAGTACATTCCAAACAAGCTTCCACTTGGGGGTGTATCCCCAATTATTCCTCCAGGGGTCTTTATGCAAAATGCCATTGCTTGCTGAGCTGCTCCTGCTCTTTTCTTTTCAAAGTGGTCCCTCTCCCTCTCACCCCCTCCCCTGCTCTGCTGCCCTTTTCTCTTTGGACAAGAGAGGAACATTTTAAAAACCCTTTTTTGTACGTTGCCTCAAATCACTCCTGCTCAACTTGACTGCCTTTGGACTAATCACACCAGTACGCCACCATGCCATGCGATCGGACGGTGATTGATCAACAACCCTGGCAAAATCACAGCCGCCCATTGTATCAGTCGGTCAGTCTCAGGCAGGCAGTCTCAAGCTTTAATCTCTTCTCTCTCTTCTTTTTTTTCCCTCTCCTTTTACTGTTACTGGAGCTGTAGGGGTATTTTTGTTCGTATCTTTACCTTTTTTCGATCTTTCTTTATTTCAGTTCAAAGGTTCAGGCACAGGGAAAGGAGACAAATGGCAGCAGAAGTGTCTTAAAAGTAGCAGAAGATGCGAACAGTGTGTGCACAGCAGCACAGGTACTCAAGTGCAGTGGTTGGATTAGTTGCAACCAATTTAATTACAAGTATATGAAATAATTGTGCATTGTGAAGAAAATGTAAAAGCCAAGTTGAATTGGGACAGAGGATTATAAAGACATTGCAAAATGGTCCTATATTTATCATGTATTTCAAACTCCTCCACTAAAGGTGATAGGAACTTATGAGCAGTAGTTAGGTTATAGTTTGGAAATGCCATGATAGGCATGTGTGTGACCGAACTTGATGGTTCCCTCAACCTTTCCCTGAATTTGCTGACGAGTTTAGATAAGAGTTGTTGAAGCTAACCCTAGTGAAAACGATGTTACCACGTTTATGTCGGGTTCTATGTTAAACAGGTATACCCTTTGGCATGTTTTAAGTAAATGCTCACCTGTACAAAAACGGTCAATTCAGTGTTCAATGTTCTTTATGGCAATTTGCTGGCAAGTTAACCTTCTGCTTTTTGTGACGCACCAATGAATGTCTTTACCTGACTTTTGATTTGTAAGCAATTTAAATTAATTTAATCCATTCTATTAATGACATAGTAGGTACTATTTATATACTTCATTTGTCCATAAATATAAATGATTTTAGATTTTTTATTTATCTACAAATATAAGATTTTAAGTACTACTTTTCAAATACATTCAACCATGATATTTTATTGCTTTCTCGTAATTGCATCATTAGGTGTGATAAGTGTCATAAAGTAAAGTCTCATAGGCATCAAAGTAATTTCACATAAACATTAAACTTTTGAAAATAACCTAAAATAGTTAGACCGAACGCTAAAATTTAGATAGTTCATTGATGGATTGAAAAAGACCGATCGGCTGAAGTGGTGTCCGATTGCTACAGGGGACAAACCGATCAAATTGAAGCAAGAAAAAACTCAGTTCCAAAATAAAAGACTATCTAGATAAGAACGAGTTTAAGGAGGAGCCATGATTTATGGCAGAGTAATCTATAAAAAATTTAATTAGTTAACTTCATTAGAGATATTTTCTTTTATTTTTATTAGAAAATAATATCCGATGGTTGTTGTAAACGAATCGAACTCTGTAAAACCAGGATATATATACCCTTGAAAATATGTAATCATCATCAATCCTTCGATCAATATAACCTCGGTGTATCACCACCTTAGTTTATCTAGGTTTTTACCGGTAAGGTCTGGCTCTCGACGCGGGACTACATCGGTTAGATCCGATCTCTAGCGAAGGGGTAAATCCATCACTATCTCGATATGTCTCGTTCTATCTAAGGCTGCATCGGTTAGGTTCGACCTCTTAGCCCGATAGGATGTATCGCATCGCATTCATGCAGGGTATATCGGTATATCAAGCTCTTCGCCGCCGTCGGCCTCGTGCTGCATCGGTTAGGTTCGACCTACGAGGCTATCGATGGTGGAATGAGCTTTAGGCCTATAGGTCTCTATACCGCGTTTCATCGAAGTGTTAGCCGATGAGTTATTCATATGTTGAGCGTCACGTCCAGTGTATCGGCTCTTCGGTCGATACGCACCAAGTCTTCATAGACTTTTCTTCGAGCGCCACGCCAAGTGCATCGGCCTTCCAGTCGATGCGCGCCTATCTCCAAAGAGACGTCTTCTTATCGGCTCAGCTAGCCGATGAGTTCGCTTCACCCGTCCGATCTGGCATCCACCATTCCGTCACCTTTGGCCTCGGTCTTGTACTTTCTCGGTTAGGTCCGATCTTCGAGATTCGGTGCCAGCGGCGTCATCACAGCAGGCGACGGGTCTCGTGCTGCCATATCCGGAGCAGCATCGACTTTGCAGCCCGTGCCTTTTATACAATTTCTTGCCAGTTCGCATATGCCTTCATCAACTTTTCAGCCGATGAATGACTGCGACAGGTTTCGTGACCGGCCAATGAATCAGGGCATCACGTCCGCTACACCCGAAGACATCGTATCCTTTGTCGACTTCCGTCTACGCCTACATCGGCTCCTCAACCGATGGATGTGTGCCCTGATTCCTATCGGCTATCAGCTGATAGTAGTAGCCATTTAGACGTGGCCAATGACCCACTCAATCCTATCGATAGCTAGCCGATAACCTGTTCGCCTTACCTCCTTGTCAATTGCAGAGTCAAATTGACTGGCACGTTCGTGCCCACACCATCGTGCCGGAGCTGATGTGAACCCACGACCCTCGGTGCGTGTACCTCGAGCCATAGAGAGAAGCCGACCGACCTGCACTGGAGCTGTGCTCGCGTCGGGATCCGGCGCAACCAGTGAGTAATAAATATCTACCCATTAGTAGAAGAGTAGTAGAAGAGTAAAGGAGTTAAATTAGCATGCATTTGCTACTTCAATCGTGCATTGAACTGGAAAGTTGTAATTTGATTTAGGAATTAAGCTAACTGAAAGCACGGTTTTTCCAAGCAAGCACCTGCTAGTAAATTAATCTCACTTGCTCTTATAATTAATTAATCACATGGGGAGACACGTATTCGAAGAATAGTTTATAAGTAGGGTCCTGATCTGGGTGTCTCCCATAAGAATGACCTTTCTTTACATATAATCTAGTGACCAACTTACATAATTTAATTTCAAAGAATTTCGTGAAAACAGCAAAATCCACCAAACATATTGCGTGTAAGCAAGTCCAATATCACAAATTGGCAAAATAATTAGGCCCCATAATCCCATTGGTTTTTCTTATAGATTAGGCATGTCTGTAGAACACGTTCTTTTTTTCAATTTCTAAGAGAAATAAACTGAATCTTATAAAGCTTCTGTGAAAATCCTTTATCATAACGGTAGGCACCTTTGACGTGGTAGCAGAGTTGTTGGTACATGATTTTACAGACCGTGTTAAACAATTTTTATGTGGTTTTAGTCGTTAGTACATGATTTCACTCACTGGTTAAACTATTTCGTGTGAAACTCTATATTGGGATTTGCATAGCAATCATGCAATTAAAGGTGAAAAGGTGCATGGCACATTGCACGGTGGGTCCAATGTCATTGTCCTTGATGATTGCCCATCGTTCATGTTTTGCGACGCTGGAATGTTTGAGGTCTACAAGAAAACAAAGTAACCAAAAACAGATTGCCTGCAGAATATTGTTATGGATAAAAATACCTACACAAACTAATTGCAGAGAAATTTGGCCGTTTAGGTGCATCAGCAGTTGGTACTTCTATAAAATAGAAAAACAGAGCACAATAGTTCATACCTGTAGCATGATATATCCGGTGCTATATATAGCCTGTTATACAAGTGAAAATGTTTTCATAAGCAAACATTGAAAAATAATTCATTTCTACTTGACGACCTTGTATCTTTCAAATGTGATTTGAGGCATGTTTGGTTTGCTGCCAAAGTTAACCTTAAAAAAATGTTTATATGTTTAAAATAGAGGTACATTGAGATATATGTATGATTAATGTCCTAAGAGGGCCCATACTTATCCATCTAATTATCTTTATAGATTATTTCCTAGTGTTTCTAAAAGTACTGTCTCTTAAAAAAACCATCTATCTATTGGATTATTTCGATCGATTATTCTAATTTATTTGTTAGATATATAAGTTAACGGTTTTATTTCTCTCTAAACAAGTGGTTTTCATCCGTATTTTATGTACTTAGAAGAATTAGCCACACACAAGCACCATTAGTTAAAAAAATCTGGAAAATTTTAGTATCCCGTACATTGATCAGACTATCGATCTACCTACAGGTATTGCAAGCTTTTCTGTTGCAACTAGATGAGCAGTTCTCTAGAATCAAGACCACTGGAAGTCCTTATATATATATATGATGGTTAGGGTCTCAGTCTCACTGTATATTATATTTTTACATGATATCAGAACGGGTTTAGATATCTCAGCGTGCTAGTATCCTCTCGCCGACGAGTCGATGCTTCCTTCCTGTCATAGACCTTCTCCCCCGGTATTCCTCCTTTGCCTTCTCATCTTGGCTCTCATCCTCCTCATCTCCTTCATAGATGGTCTTCTCTTTTCTGTCTCCTCCACAGACGGCCTTCTCCTCCTCCACTGCCTTCTCGCCCCCTTTCCACCACGTGACAAGAAGACGGCCTCCATCCGTCTCCTCGTCTCGTTCAGACCCACCTTAACTCTTTCCTTACTTCGGCATACCTTTTCCTCTTTCGACGCCGACGTAACTCTGCGCTCGCTATCTCCATCGGCTAGACCCATCCGCCCTCCATCGGCTGTAACTCTCTCTCGGTTCCCGCTTTTACGACACACTCACCTGCCCTCGGACACGAAACTTCTCCACTCGCGTCCGAGCCACTCCGACGTGTCCTCGGACATGAATTTCTGCTTCTCGGACATGAACCTTCTTTCTTCGCGTTCGTGACTTCTCCGACTTTTCGTGTCCGCCCCACTCCGTTATGTCCACGGGTCCACAGACGTGAAACCTCCCTTCACGGACGCAAGCCTTCTCACGCCGTGACCTACCTACTTTCTCCCACTCGTGACCTACCTACTCTGTCACCCACTCCTCGCTCAACTACTCCGCCACCTACTCTCATCGGCCACCTATTCCCATCGGCCAACGACTCTCCTCATCGGCTCACTACCCTCATCGGCTTATCACGCCCTGCTACTCTCTCATCAGGACCACCAAGTCGGCTCTTAGTTCCGGCACTCTTCTAATCGTCGGATCCCTTCCAGCCATCGACGCTCCTGACCATAACTCAAGCACCACTTCGCTGATATTCTCACCACCTTACGTCACTGTTAACATAAAATCTCACATTCCCATTTCCCTTGACCTCAATGCCAACTATTCTAAGTGGGTATTCTTCTTTAAATCCTTATGTGAAAAGTTCGGCCTTCGCTCTCACATCGATGACTCCGCTCCACCTTGACCCGATGATCCCCAGTGGGACATCACCGAGTGCTGCGTGCGCAGTTGGCTGCTTGGCTCAGTCGATGACTCCGTCCTCGACCTTGTAATGGATGACACCAACCCCACCGCTCGGAATCTCTCGGTGGCCATCGAGCGGATCTTCCACGTCAACAAACAGTCGCGCACCATCTTCCTCCTTAATGAATTCCACTCCATGGTACAAGGAGACTCATTTGTCTCCTCGTACTGCCAATGCCTAAAGGTTAAGGCCGCCGCCCTCCATGATGTCGGTCATCCTATGGCCGACTCACAACTCGTTCTTGCTCTCCTGCAAAGACTTAACCCTCGCTTCTCAAACACCGCCGATGACATCGCCAACTCCACACCTCTTCATACGTTCTCCCGGGCCCACGACATGCTAGTTCTCAAAGAACTTCATCTGGCTAACGACGAGAAGACTGTGGCCCACATCGCTTTTTTCGCCGCAGCCGATCATGGCTGCTCCAATCCCATCGGCTGCCGACCACCGTGCGATGCTACTACCTCTCGTGGCTCTGGTAGCCACGGCTTTAGCCATGGCAAGAAAGCCCGCGTCGGTGGCAAGGGCAAAGGCAAGGGCAAGAGCTGGAGCGGTCTGATGCAACCGTGTCCTGCTCCTGTCCCTATCTCGTCTGCCATTCCCATGGGTCCGTAGCTTTGCTACAACTCCTGGGCACCCCAACCCAAGTTATGCAGTCCCATCAGTTGGCAACCAAGGGTCCTCGACGCCCATCCTCAGGCCCACCTGGCATCGGCTCCCATCCAACCGCCTCAGCCGATCCTACCGTCACCACCCACCCAGTCGGTTCCCTCGTAGAACCAGGCTGACCTCGTCGCCGCTCTCAATCAGATGACGCTCCAACCCCAGCACCCTTGGGTGCTGGACTCTAGTGCATCATCCCATATGGTGTCATTGGATGATATACTACTCTCTCACTATCCCTCCTCCTCCCCTTTCGTCATCATCAGCAATGGACACTCTCTCCCTATCAAATATCGTGGTGACTTTCTCCTGTCTACACCCGTAACTAATTTTCTACTTCGTAATGTCTTTATCGTCCCCTCCCTCATCCACAACCTACTATCTATCCACCAATTCACAAGAGATAACAATTGCTCAATTAAATTTGATGCTTGTGGTTTCTCTATCAAGGATATCTTGACCCGGCGTGAGATGCTTCGATGCAATAGTGGTGGCGACCTCTACACCATCTTCACTGCGCTGTTCACTCCCCACACCAGTCTCGCCATCTCCACCAACTTATGGCATCTTCGCCTTGGTCACCCTAGCCCCGACATTGTTGCCAACCTCCGTCTCAGTGCCTCCATAACGTGCAACCACAATAGCTCCACTGTCTGCCACTTTTGTCAACTTGGCAAACACGTATGTCTGCCTTTCTTCCCCTCTATGTCTTGTACCTCTCGACCTTTTGAATTAATTCACTGTGATGTGTGGACTTCTCCAGTTAAGAGTGTGTCCGATTATCAGTACTATCTTGCAATACTCGATGATTATATATACTATTGCTAGACTTTTCCCCTAATAAGCAGGTCCGAGATTGCCTCTCACCTCATCAACTTCACCACTTATGTCTCTACCCAATTCAACCTCTCCATTCAAGCCATACAGGATGATAATGGTACGAAGTTTGTCAACCGTAACATCCAAACTTTTCTCACCTCCCGTGGCACTCATCTCCGCCTCTCCTGTCCCTACACCTCTTCCCAAAACAGCAAGGCCGAATGCCTTCTTCATACACTCAATAATATCAGTTGCACTATGCTTCTTCATGCCCATCTACCCGTACCCTACTAGGCTGAAGCACTAACTGCCACGACCTATCTCCTCAATCGGCACCCTTGCTCTTCCGTTCGCCACAACGTCCCCTACACCCTTTTGTACCATAAGACGCCTGACTACTCTCACCTACGCATCTTTGGATGTCTCTACTATCTCAACCTCATCGTCACTGCCCCTCACAAACTTACACCCCGTTCCACCGCCTGTATTTTTCTGGGCTATCCCTCATCCCACAAGGGATACTAATATCTCAATCTCTCCACCCGCTGGATCATCGTCTCCCGCCATATCGTATTTGACGAGTCCTGCTTCCCCTTCGGTTTACTTCATCCCGGACCCTCATCTGGTGATCTCAACTTCTTCTAACCAACACTGTACTATCCCGACACCCTTCACCAATCTCACCTCCGCACTCCCCATCGGCCGCTCCTGAGGACTTCTTGCCCGACTATCCTACTCCTCTTCACTCCGATGCCACTCACATCGAACCTCCATCGGCCCTATCATTCTCATCGGCTCCCCAACCTCCATCAGTTCAGGCTGATATTGTCTCACC
This sequence comes from Oryza coarctata, assembly GCA_030770085.1. Classification (NCBI taxonomy): domain Eukaryota; kingdom Viridiplantae; phylum Streptophyta; class Magnoliopsida; order Poales; family Poaceae; genus Oryza; species Oryza coarctata. The sequence goes on from CM061479.1 coordinate 5,242,008, forward strand.
CCCATCGACCACACCAACTCCATCGGCTACTCTGCCTCTATCGGTTCACCAACACCCATCGGCTCACCAACCCCTATCGGACCTTCACCCTCCATCGGCTCAGGCTGACCTCGTTCAGCCCTTTCCCTGAACATACAGTCGCCGACCCTAGGCTGATACCACCCTCCCCCTTCCATCCCTACCCCACCACTGACTCTCCCATCGGCTCATGCGAACTCTACTGCCTCCTTCTCTCATATGATCACCCGATCACAAACCAGGTCACTCTGCCCTACCAAGCGCTACGGGCTCTCCGTAATCCATTATAACATCTCACCCATCCCGGCGACTCATTGTTCCGCCTTGGTCGATCCTCGGTGGCACGTTAGCTATGGCCGATGAGTACAAGGCACTTATAAATAACGAGACCTGGTGCCTCGTCCCTCGTTCTCCCGGTGCCAACGTTGTGACCGGCAAGTGGATTTTTAAACACAAGTTTCACTCCGATAGATCGCTTGCTTGTCACAAGGCACGCTAGGTAGTTCGTGGTTTCTCCCAACGTCCCGGTGTTGACTACGACGAGATCTTCAGTCCTATCGTCAAGCCCGCTACCATTCGGGTTGTTCTCACTCTCATTGCCTTGCGTTCCTGACCGATCCATTAGCTCGACGTGAAGAATGCCTTTCTTCACGGCCATCTGACGGAGATGGTCTACTGCCAGTAGCCTCTAGGCTTTATCGACCCATCTTATCCCGACGATGTCTGCCTCCTTCAGCGCTCTCTCTATAGCCTCAAATAGGGCCCTCGGGCTTGGTACCAGCGCTTTGCTACCTATTTTCAGCACATCGGCTTTGTGGCCTCCGTCTTCGATACGTCCCTGATTGTCCTTCACACCGAAAACACCACCGCCTACCTTCTCCTCTACGTTGACGACATCGTTCTTATGGCGTCCTCGACGACCACCCTACAACACATCATGGCCTGACTTTACTTAGAGTTTGCCATGACCAATCTAGGTCCTCTCCATCACTTCCTTGGTATCTCTGTCACGCGCTCTCCTCACGGGCTGTTTCTCTCCCAGCGCCAGTACGCCATCGATCTTCTCCAGTGTGCGGGCATGGCCGAATGTCACTCCACCGCCACTCCCGTCGACACTCGCACCAAGCTCTCCGCCACCGATGGCTCTCTCATCGCCGACCCCTCCTAGGACCGGAGTCTTGCTGGTGCCCTCCAGTACCTCACACTCACACGCCCTGATCTCAGCTATGCTGTCCAGTAAGTGTGCCTTTTTATGCATGATCCGCGCGAATCTCATCTCGCGCTGCTCAAGCGTATCCTTCGCTACGTAAAGGGCACACTATCCATTGGCCTAAATCTCAGCTCCGGCCCCATCAACTCTTTCACCGCGTATTCTAACGCGGATTGGGCGGGTTACGCCGACTCCCGACGCTCCACCTCTGGCTACTGCGTCTTACTCGACGACACTCTAGTCTCTTGGTCCTCAAAACGCCAGACTACAGTGTCTCGGTCCAGCGCCAAAGCCGAGTATCACGCCGTTGCCCACATCGTCGCCGAGTGTTGCTAGCTTCGCTAGCTACTCCAGGAGCTGCATATACCTATCACTTCTACGACCATCGTCTACTGCGACAACATCAGCACCATCTACATGACCGCCAACCCGATTCATTATCGACGGACGAAGCATATAGAGATTGACATTTACTTTGTACGTGACAAGATCGCGTTAGGATAAGTTCGGGTACTCCATGTACCATCGACGCACCAGCTCATCGACATTATGACCAAAGCTCTACCCGCGCGTTTGTTCACCAGTTTTTGCTCCAGTCTCTACGTCCGTTCCCTTCCACTACGATTACGGAGTGTGTTAGACCACTGAACTTATATATATATATATAGACCTAACCTCTTTACAGAGCTGAGTATCTCGATCTCACTTTATACTTACATTTATTTGAAAAAGAGCACCATGATCAGATCCCAGTACTGGGTAGCTCAGCATGCACCTGCATAGCCATTCGTTGAGATTTCTCACACGCATATGAGATGCAGCCGTACTAATTAATGATTTGCTTGAATATTACATCAAGCACTAATGGATCACCAAAGTATACTCTACAGTGCACTACAGTGATCGGTAGTACTGAACTTTAGTTTGTAATGGTGATGGACAGAAAAGAAAGTTGATAAATGGTCATAAGTTCTTTTCCCTTAAAAAAGAGTATCCTATAAAGCTACCCAATTTCATAGGAGGCAATGAAAATTGTGCTTATGAATTGAAGGAAAGCGGCTAGAATAGAAGCTGCAGCTGTATAACCAGAAATTTTCTAGAACCTAAATAACTAGAACCATATTAAACAAATCTCAAAAATAACACTAGTTTGTGAGTTTACTTTCTCCAATTCCATATTCTCTATCGTTTTAGACATATAATCTCACGTATCAATGTATGATTAACTAGGGTGCATATTTTCTATTCTAGCCATATTAAATACCAGCACACTTATCCAGTAAAGAAGTGCGCTCAGTTGGCTTAGCACATGCCGCTTCAACTAGAAGACCTAGGTTTGATTCCCGATAGCAGCTGGTAGTGTTTTATTTTTTACACTCTTGAGTGTTTTGCATGCACCACCAGGTAAAGTGGTAAGCCATTGATAGCTGGGAACAACAACACCGTTAAGACATTATTACAAGGGGCAAATTCATCCTAAACCTTAAATTTTAAAGAGCTCATCTATATGAATTATCATCCACAACCAAGTATCACACGGTTATCTTACAGTAATCTTTATCGGTTTTTAAAATTTCATATTTTCTATAATAATTTTACGGTTTTTCATGATACCCGAGATAATAGGAAAAACCCTATCCACGACACATATAAACCAAACTTCATGGTTCAGCCGATGCAAATCCATGCGGGCCCACCATGAAGTGGGGTTAAAAAAAAAGCAAAGCAAAAGTGGTAAAAAGAGGGAGAGGGGTTTGTTGGCACTTGGCAGGAAACGAGGAGACGTCACAGTGTTTGGGATCGCCAATTCACCATGCACACCATCATCACCTTCACGCCGCATGATGCTGCCGTTCCATCGTTGTTTCCCGCATGCACGCATGGTTACATGCTGTCAAGGTCTCGCGTGGACACCTACAAATTCCATGGAGCAGCCATGAAGGCCAGCCAGCGTCCATGCGTGCCCTCCTTCTCTCCTCCTGAGTCTGGAGACGGCAAGAATTTCTCCTTTTGTCTCTAAAAACCGACGCTATTTATATTCAAACTTTAACAACTTATCTTTTTTTAAAAAAAGATTATATATAATTTAAAAGATACGGCATTTTAAACACATGTATTAAGCTTTTTGTTCATTATAGCCTAGCTAACCATTTAAAAATATTAGTAGTAAAGCTAGAACTATATTAGTCAGCACTAATAAGTATTTATAAACAGAGGTTACAAATTTTTAGTCGGAATGGACTTGTAAACTTTCGGGTTTATCTGGGACATGGCAATCAAATCCAGCTTAGAAGACAGCCAATTCAATTCGTAATTTTAAAAAAAGTGAATGAAGAGGAAGCAACTTTGGTGGTGATTGAATTACGAGTGTATAACTCAACTCATAGGCTCAAATCATGGTATGCAAAAATTGAATGACTGTGTACATCTATAGTTGATGCGCATGCAAAGATCGGGAGTTACTTCTATTTTCTAAAAACATTATCATCGTATGAAATTCCTTGGTTTCAAACGGTCTAACTTTATCAGCACAAATTGTACAAGAAAACTTCTCGTAGATGTGTTGTGTACTTGTTGTCTGTTTGTTTGGGTTTTGTACGGTATTTCAAGGACGAAAAATGTCCTCCAAACTTTTATATTCCTGCAAGAATCTTACATCCAGGACTTCTGTCTTGCTGCTAGGTTTCCTCTCATACCAAGAAAAAAAACCAGGCAACAATCGCCTGAATCACACATACGAATTTGCCATGCTTTCAGCAAACAAAGCGGAATTAAAATAAATTTCAAAGCAGTGAAGCCACACATAAGGCCATCATTGGGTTGAGACCAGGAATATTTAGGGGGAAATAACAACGGCTGCTGCAATGCTGTTCCATGTAACTCTGAACTCTGATATTACCACTGAACACTTCTAACAAGCTAAAGTTTGCAGTAACAGCAAATGTATGCAATGCACTTTAGCAGACAGACCATACATGGCAGAGAGATAAAGCTGGTGTGGTGTGCACTGAATGTAGTGAAAGAATTTTCAGCACGCAAAGGTTAAAGTTCACACCCCTGCATCATGTGAAGCCCCTTAATAAATCTGAAGGTAAAGCATCTCAGGGAATATTTCATACTCCATATCAACAGTAGAATGGCATTTCCCTCTTCTTGCACTTCAATCTGACCTGGAGCAGGATATCTTTTGAGATGTTCTGTTCACACTCTAGTTCATAATAACTGCCCACAAAATTGTTGTATTCAAAAACATACAAGGGAACAAGGGAAGCATGCAAAATGAATTTTAGAGAGTCGACACATCAAAGCAAATGCATGGATGATGGATGAATGCAAAAAAGGTAGTTGTATTCAAGGCTCCATGCATTAATTAACACAAAACACAAAGAAAGGATGGACACTGCAATCTTATACAGACAAGACAACGGAGGTTGCCACCTAGGAGTGAACTTCAAAATTAAACTGCAATACTAATTGACAGCAGAACCTATGTTAACAGAACATCCGGAATAAATATGGATGCCCAGCAGCAGTTTCAGACTTTCAAGCTCTTCAGTACCAAAGCTAGAATAAGAAGAAATATCGACATATGATCCTTGCAGGCTGAAAATTTCGTTAACCTGTCATGATAGGTAATAAAAATGTAGTGAGTGGTGATTGCAGCAAATAAAAGTAGCTCTTGTTTTATTACTGCTGATATGAAATGCTGAAAACGAAGAGCAGATTCAGAATATGGCATTTGAAAATATCATTAGCATAAGCATCTTTTACCAGAAAATAATTTCTCAAAAATCTCAGTTTAAAATCGAGCACACTATAATATATCTCACTAAAGTTGTGCTGCTTTTGCCAGAAGTACTACATAAACATGAGAAAATAAATAAAAAAGTTCAACTCATAGTTGCCCAAGTCCCACTAGCTGAGAATAAGCATTAATTGTATAGGAAAAAATAGAAAAAAAATATATAAATAGAAAAAAAATGCTTAAATAGAAGAAATCCAAATCAATTAAACATGATGATATATATTTTTTAAATTATAATATAAATATGTACAGTAGTTATGCCCGGCAATGCAGCACGCTGGGCCGAGGCAACGGCCCAAGCATAGCATGGCCCTTTTGGCAATGGGCCATGAACAGTTCCTCTGTGGTCGGGCCGATCTGGTAGGCACTGCCCATTTGGCCCTCAATAATTTATTGAAATAATTTATGAATCTAACATATACTTGATGAACTAAATGTCTCGCAGATATAGAAAAGGATCACATCATGCTTCTTCAACAAATTTTTTTTCCTTAAAATTGATGTTAATAACAGATAAGGTTCCAAACAAAACTCTATCTAGCAGGTGACAAAAATACAGCACTTGTGTAAAGACAAGCAACAAGAGTAAAAAAAGATAATGCACTGTCCTTGATGTTTGATTATCATGAAAATGTTTGGAAACAATGACCAAAAAATGAGTAATGCAAGGCAAGGTTCAAATAGGACATCAATTCATATTCGTGTAAATGGTACAGAAATTAAAACAGATCTTTAGGCAAACAATTACCTCACATCTACTTTTGGCCACCAGGTTTAGATTGTTGCTGTATCTGATGAAGTAGGGTAGCCGCCAACTGCAATGTTGCTTGAAGGCGCTTTTGAGGGTCTCCATTATGGTCTTCCTGAGCAGACAGTTGCTGGCTAGTCTGCCGTCCAGAGGGAAGTGCAGGTAGTGCTTGTAGAGAACTTGATGTGTGCTGCCTAAGGGGTGGAGGACCTTCAGGAAGAGGAGGGACGAACGATCTCAAAGGCATGGAAGAATGAGCTGGATTTCCTGAATGATGCATAGGGGGTAAAGGCAAAGGGTTGTGAGAAGGCATAGGAGCATTTGATGTAAGCATAATGGACGGATTTGGCTGTACTGAACCTTGAATTGGTGGTGCATGGACCTGCAATTGTGATGCAGATGGCAGACCAGGTGGCAATGAGTTCTGGACAGGGATAGAACTTGAGCTGTGCGGAATCATTGAATCATATCCATGTAGATTCTGTATAAATCCTGACTGTTTGTGTAAGCTGTCCACAAGCTCTTTTCCTTGTTGGTTTTGTTGTGCAAGAAGAGTGGCCAATTGTGCAAGTTGCTCTGGTGGAAGTGATACTGGAAGGGATGGAGATTGCTGAGGTCTAACTACCTGCTGTGATGCAGGTTGCATGGGAGGGAAGGGCAAATTTGATGCCTCACCAGCAGATGGTGTATACCCCGATGTACTCCCTTTTGGTACTCCCTGAGTAGCAAATGAGTATGCCTCAGGTGTCCTATCGGTTGATGTATGTGGGATCGGACTCTGAGCCAAAGAATTAAAATTTCCAGAACGTGGACTTGGATTGGACCATCTTGAGGGCAATACATCTGGGGGTTGCTGCTGCTTGTCTTGTGCTATCTCCCTGTAGGTGTCAGGTGGAGGCCTTTGCGCTAAGTCAGGGCCCAGATATGATGGAGCATTTCCAAACTTGTAAGGTGGAACCAAATGTGCACTTGCTGGGTTATAGCTTCCAGGCGACGACCTGAGATAATCTGAACCCTGAGAAAGTGGCCTGATATCTGGTGGGTTGAATCTTCTCGATGCATCTAGATCCTCATGAGCTTGAACATCAAGGTTCAAATGACTCACAAGGGACGGGGGAACTTTCTCAAATGCTTCTGGTTTGCGATTTAGTGAGATCACTTCTGGATCTGACTGATCAAACTTCAGAATGACTCCAGAGATGCTGACTTTACCTGGCACCCTCAGTACTTGTTCAGAGAAATCTGAAGGTGGAACAAGAAATAAGCTGCTCCTTTCTCCAAGTTTACAAACTGCTGCACGCTGCTTATCACCAAGGTAATTCATGAATTCATTATAAGCTGCCATGTCAGCATCATTTTCTGGAACAAAAAACACCACCCAGCTGCTGGCAGCTTGGTAATAGTGCTTAGCAAGCATCTCCAGGCTTGTCCTAGCAGTGCAATCCAAAAATTCAGGCCTGAAAAGTATGAAATCAACAGCGGTTTAAGACTGATACTCAAATCTAGAATGATAGAACAGAGCATAGACATCAAAGGATTCTCATCAGGTACAACCAAAACCATGCAGTCTAGATGGAAATTAATCAACTAGATGAATTACAAGAAAAGGGCAACACAACACTTACGTAGTTTAGACCATGAAGGCAAACATCTGTATTTAGATTATGAATAGAGGCAATGATGCAAAGATACTCAAATAAAAAACAATGTGAACAAAACATAGATATCAAAGCCTTCTCATCAGGTGCAACCAAAAGCATGCAGTCCAGATACAAATTACTCAACAAGATAAATTAAATGTAAAAGGCAATTCAATATCTATGATATCTTTGCTATGTATTATATAGCTGGAACCATGAAGGAAATTTTATGATTTTATTAAGACGATAAGTAGAGACAATGTAGTAGATGTGTTGAGAACAAGAAAATACAGTAAAAGAAGAACACAGACTTACAGCATGAAGTTAAGAACCTTCCCAACAGGGAAGCATCGAGCTCGGCAAATTTGTGTGCCTCCCTTTGCTATTGTACCATCCCATTTCCATTCTTCCTTAAGAAGGGGTTCATGGTATTCAGGAGTTGATCTTTCCACTTCTACATGCCTAGAGAAACTGTCCTGTGAATGCCATGGTTGTCTATCTACAAGAGTTGGATTCCTTAAAGGATCAATGCGATTTCTACCATGCATAGGAGCAAGTTGATAGGCTCCAGGGTGTGTGTCATCTTCTGGCATAGCATAGAAGGGCCTCCTTGGGTACCCAGAGCCAACCTTTCCTTCATCAAATTCAGAGAAAGGGTATTCAGGAAGTTCAGAGTCATGTGCTTCACCAGTCCTCAGCTTCTTTGAAAATGGGTATGGATTATCCCTAGCATTCCAAGAATCTTCCAATGGTAAGGCTCCCTGAGATCGCTCGAATGGAATGTTGTGCCATGGTGCATCACCCCTAACAGCAGGGCTACATCTGTGCTGTTCATATAATTCCTCAGACATCCTTCTTTCTGGACCCAGCTCTCTTGTTCTAAAAGGTTCAAAATTAGATCTATGATCAGGTTCTACTCCAGGTCCATATCGCAAATAATCATCCCTGATGAAACCCACATCATCAGGATCTCTAGAAAGTCTCTTAGAGCCAAAATGTGGTGATGGCATGTACATATCTCTTGGAGGACTATCAAAAGGCCTAGCCCTAGGAAAAGCTTCAAAATCTTGCTCCCTGAATATAGGTCTAACACTAGGGTTTGAATGTGGGGAATATGGGGCATCTAAGGAACCTTTTCCAAATTCTGCCGAAACACCATCACTCCGAGAAAAGCAAATGCTAACTCGTGGGTTATTGAAAAGATTTCCCTGAAGTGCTTCCTTTGCCCTGCATGCTGCTGCAATAGTAGTGTACTGGACAAATGCATAAGTACGGCCTGGGAATGTAGTTATCTTGACAACCTCGCCAAAAGGCGAAAAGGCTTCCCAGAGAGTTGCCTCATCTACTTTCAGACCAACAGGAAAACCTATCCATAATACTTCACTAGGTTCTGTTGGCCTGCTTCTTTTGGATTTATCAGTTGATTTTTCAGGACTTGATTGTTGATTTCTTCCACGTTCAGTAAAACGTCTTTGATCAGCAAGTTGTGAATATCTGTCATCCATAGAGCTACTTGAACCTTTATCCTGTAAATTCAAATATTTCAGGTCTAGAGTAGCAAATGGATCATGATGATACCATAAGTACTTATGCTCATACTGCTATTTAATTGACAAGCTCTAGGATGTAAGATTGGTCTGTTCAACCTATGTCCACACTGCATCTAATCAATTAGACATACCAGATGCAATTTAAAACAGAATATATGAATGATAAAATCATCAGTCAAACAACTAAATAAAACTACAATCACAGCCTGTTGTTTCCAACTTGGAATAAGGCCACAAAAGGCGAGTTCAGATCAACGCTATCAAGTACTAGAATCCATTTTTCATCTGATAATCACAAGGACAATGATGTAGACAATTGGTACTTCTGCTGCCATGATTTTGTGAATATCATCTGTAATAATATCATATTGTTCTATAATTTCTATATCATGAACAAGACTTCTGTTATGGCACTTTTGGGTCATCTTGAATAATAGGTTTTTAACTAGGAATTTTTGTATGAAGTTTTTTTGGGACAAAAAAGCTCAAGCCAGTTTGATGAAATTGGGAGAGATATAGTTCCTTCATCTGAGACGAACCATTGACTCAGTGTTAGTGTATTAACATAAGGCTGTATGTTGTATCAAACCTTATGAAGGTAGAGCTATTTGCAACATCATAAGCCAGTTCAATATTGATGCTGCATTGACTAAGACATAGCTCCATCAGTCATGAATCTTTGGCTCAGTTTTAGCATCAAGGTGGTATGGTTTATCACTGTATCAAATTTCATGCAAATAAAACTATTTACAACAACATATTCAACTACCCAAGAAGCTCGATTGATAATCTGTGATCATTCCAAAACTGTCTCATACACCATGTGAATTCAAGCCACAAAGCTAGTCGAGACAAATATGTATGCATTATCAGGCCACAAGCAAACCAAAGCACTACTAAGACATCCTGCTTTTTACAATACTACATAATAGTGCAAGTGTTAGCATGTATTGGGACATAAAGGGTGAGAAAGGTGATGATTGATTGTTAGATTAAGCCATTTGCAAGTGGCAGCATCAACGTAGTCCTTACGACCAAACTACTCATTGAGCATTTCAATCAAATTTGCTAAACTAGTGCTGTTATTTTTCTGTCAATTAATAGAATGCCTCAGGATTCAAATAAGAATATTCTGGTTGCATAAGTGCTAGTATGTATCATGACATAAAGGGTGAGAAAGGTGAAGATTGATCTGTTAGACTAAGCCATGTGCAAGTGGCAACATCAACCCTTCCAACCAAACTACACATTGAGCATTTCAAACATTTGCTAAACTAGTGCTGGTATTTTCTGTCAATTAATAGAATGCCTCAGGATTCAAATGAGACTATTCTGCTTGCACAATAATATAATGCAAAAGCTCTTGTGAGTGCCTGTGGTAATTTATGGAAACCAAGTCCTTTACCGGTCAAGTACACCATAGCAATGGTGTTGTAATATGCATTCTCTATTTAACCAAATAAGGAGAGGTTATATATTCTCGATAATAGAATGAGTTCCATCTCAAAATCGTAAGCTGCAGAAGATGAGAAAGGGTACTGGCCCAAAAAAAAATTAATGGCCAAGATTATTAAATGATCTTGACGTTTTGGGATCGCTGAAGGCCTTCGCTGATCTTTCATAAGCTGTTTGTACTTGCTCATACGTGCACAAAACTGAATATCCAGAGAATTTCTTATGCAATACATTTACCCCAAATTTTTATTGCTCAGACAGTCAGGCCACAGCAATGTATTGCACCAGATCTTGTAAAAACCCTGTTTTGGAGGTTTGATCAGTATTATGTAAGTTAAAAACTCCTGGTAGCTTCATGGACTTGAGACATCAGCTAACAGTTGCTTATTACAATTAACGAAATTTGAATCTCTGATTGAGTTCCAGAATTTTAGTTCCCAGTGGGATGACAGGGGAAACCATGTAATAATAGTCTTAAATATGTCAAACTCCAATCTGAGATGCAGTTCTTCCCCTGTGTAGAACACTTGATTTTTAAGGGTTGCTGATGAACAAACATAGCTGGAGTGAACTACTTATTTCTGTGAAACCAAAGGTCTAGCAAGTTTCTTTGTATAGAAGACTCATATGATAGTAAGGATGTGCATAAATGAACAAAATTGAGGTTCTGCATTATCCAAGCGTGCAGGAGAGCTTATAGTTCGTTGATTGAGCACATTAGGATGTTCCTGTTTCAGTCTGATTTTTTACTATGAGCCAATTTTAACTTTTGTTGATACTCAGTTTGTTTTGAAACAAAATAATTGTTATTTTGGACTCATGTTTGCACACATGACAAGGTAAGCACAATTCATTAGTGGATACTGATAATCTTGAGACAAAGAATATGAACAATTTGATAAGAGCGCGGCAAACCGAGGCGAAGGCAGGAGGATGACGATCAACACTAACCCCCTTAGAAAACTCGATCCTAATGGACGCCCCGCGGAGCTGGGTCCCCTGCAGCTCCCGCACCGCCGCGACGGCGTCCTCCTCCCGCGCGAACGTCACGAACGCGAAGTTCCGGCCGGGGTCGCGTGAGATGCCCTCGACGTCGCCGCACCGGAGGAAGAGCTCCGACAGGTCGGACGCTGTGACGCCGGGGCCCAGGCTGCCCACCCACAGGTGCCGCGACGGCGGCGCCATTCCCCACCCGGAGGAGCGCCGCGGCGGCGGCGGGTCCTCGCGGGCGGCAGAAAAGCGGGACGGGCCGTCGCCCCTCCCACCGCCGTACCTCCCCCGTCCTCCTCCACCACCTCCTCCCCCGCGGCCTCGGCCTCTCCCCATCTGCAAGAACCGAACCGCGATTTCGTCAGGGAAACCCGCATTCCCATCAACAAAAGCGACTACGAGACGAGCGTGGGAGGGAAGGAGGAGGGCACCATGTGCTTCGCTGCTGCGACGGCGGATTGGGGTTTCGTCGGCGGCGGCGATTGGTGCGTTAGGGTTTCGCGCTCCTGGGAGATGGATGGATGAGGGTGGTGACCGAACCGAACGCTCTCTCTCTGTGCAATTTTTTCTTTTCTCTCTGCTTTATTTTTTTTACTTTGTATTTGTTGTTTTGGTTTGGAAAATGAAATTAATCCATTTTATGTTGTGGGTGCGTTTTAGTTTTACCTGAAATATACTTCTGATTACTACTTCTAAACACTCCGGTTAAATTCATAAAATTATAATGTACCTTGAGGTTATCTATTCTTTCCAAATCAAAATATATACTTAATTACCAATATTTTGAGATATGGAGAGATCTAACAATCATCAACATTGAAATGGGATTTTCTTTTAAATCTATCTACTTCAATCCCTAATAAGACTTGCATAACCCTTTTTGATTGAATCAACCATAAAATTATATAGCTATACATTTAGTTAAATTATCTTATACACGCATAATAGATCTAATCCACCCTAAATGATAGTAGCATAAGAAATCTGTTAATTAAATAATAGATTTGTAACAAATCCAAAGACGGTTATATCCTAAGAAATCTACTTAGACAAACCATAAATCTAAATCAATCCGGTTGTAAATTCTATACATAATTGATCTAAAGAAACGTGATAAAGAAAAAACATATTCCATGATATGTTGAAGTAGGTTTCCTCAAGTTTCACTGCTTCAACTCTTCCTATCTTCTTAAATTTGTAAGGTTCTATATCAAGTCACTAGAACTTGACAATGGTGAAAGAACACAGGGAACTAAGGAGGTAGGCAAGGGTATATGTGCCTACGGTGGGGAAGGAATGAAGAAGGGTTTAATTGATAAGACAGAGGTGAGAGGATAAAGTGCTTTTAATCTCTTGTACCGTCATTATCAGTGCATCTAACTTTTGCAACATAAATATTGACAAAACTATTGCCACGTCGATATTATTGGGATCCGTTTCTTTTTCATTTTGGTTATATCTTTATTGTGTAAAATATATGACTTGTCATGTTGGTATTGAGACCAAATGACATGTAAGCTCTAGGATTATTTTTGGGTAGCATCCTGCAGTATCGAGATATGAGGTATCGACATATGTATTATCAATTTATTTTAAAAATTATATTAAAGAAAAACAGTTAGCTCTGATGTGTAGTTTTCTCTATTTTCATACTTAATGACTAAATATAATTGATAATAATATTAAATTAAACTAAAAACGAAATTCTCATAGTATCCTGAACATATGATATAATACTACGTGGACAAAAACAATCATAACCTAACAACCTTAGTCATATCTAAACTCAAGTTACATGCTTTTTATACATCATTACTATTTTGTAGGATTCATTTCATTGCATTATATTCTATCTAAAGAAATGGGATGAAAAAATAAAGATGTGATACTATGAGATAATTATTTGGGAGGGAGCTTGACAAATGAATGCTACATGTATTGTTTGGTGAACCTGGGCAAGTCTTTGCATGTTGAAAAGGTTAGATAGCTAGGAATAAATAATTTATTAATTTGTTGGGCAGTGACTTATACAAAGAATATAGTGAAACTATGGGTGGTTCGAAAACTTCGGTGTGCGACAGTAGTAAAGCTTTGTTTCATGTTGATCTCATTTCATTGTTAAGATAGCTAAGTTTTGACTGTGCCTTAAATCTTGATGCTGATTGTTGAGGCCAAAAGCCAGGGGAAAACAAGAGTGGTTTGGCCTCATGGTTTCTTGGGCGAGAAGAGAGGAAAATGAGATAGTCGAGAGAGGTGATAAATTGATGTCTCATGGCTGGTGACATAGAAGAAAAAATAAAGGGAAAAGATGAGTTTGGCTCTGTTTCTGTATCTATTTAGATAACATTTTTTTTGTGAATTTTAGTAATAGCTTGTCACAGTTCCATGACATGCTTTTAACCATGCATACCCAACAAATAATTATTAAATAATTAGTGCAGCATTAGTGGGTAGGACTTGTTTGGAACCTTGACATGCACAATCTAGAGTCAAATCCAATAGCACCATGCGTGTGAACCATGGAATTAAAAAAAAAATTCTCTCTCCCAGTTTTCATGTGGAGAGAGTCCACCTCAATCTTCACAGCGTTTACATATCACATGATTCTACATCTCTCTTTCCCTCTCCTATCCACCCCTAAAATTCGCATGGTGTGCATGAATAGAAGGCACACATATACATGTGGGCGCATGTATGGTGGTGTGAGAACACATGAGCTCCAATTCTATGGCCAGTTTGCTTCATGGCCTAAATCGATTCAATTAATTTTTGGGTCACATAAATAGTAGAAAGGAAATTTTTGGTATGAACCCAAACTTTGGCCAAAAGGAAAAAAATGGTAACACTAAATTGGCAAGGTCAATTTTCCACTAACCAAACATAATTTTACCTAATTAAATATTAGCCATACCAAATTGAATGTATTTAGAGTCAAATTTTGGTAATATATGTTTTGGCTTAAAACCAAACCGGGCCTCCTAAAAATAGTCGCTAAGTGCGTGGCAGTTTTCTGTAACACAGGCTCGATTTGCAACCTTCCTAACGAGCCACTCATCAGCATCACCCAAAATTTTAAAATGCAAATGTTTAGTCTGTTTTAAGTTCCACTAGTGGGTAGGTATCATTACTTGATCTCATCTTGTCTTGCCTTAAAGAAACTCCAAACTTTACCTAATTAATTAATCAAACAAGTAATCCTACAATGAATGAAGTGCATGAACCCTGAAGCGATAATTCTTCCCAACACAGTATGCATATTAAGAATACTGTCTCTCCTACTAAGAGGTAGCAGTGTAGCACGTTGCCTTTGAGCTTGTTTGGATAGTAGGATTGACAAATCTCTTTTCATCTTCTGGAGGGTTCCTTTCATCTTAACCCTTCACTCATTTTCCTATCACAATTCCACCTCTCTTAACCCATTATCTAAACAAGCTCTTCATTCACACTTTCTTCTTCATCTAGGATTTTGATAACGTGACAGTGCTAAGAGACTGCCTATGTCACACTATTGACTATACAAAATGGCTCTTTTGGTTGTTTTATAGAGTCCATGCATCATTAGTTGATCTAAACTTCGCAAAAAAAAGAGCACATCAAATTTGAATAAGGATGGAATATTTCCTTTTGCATATATTTCCCTGGTTGAGTCAGTCTTCTCTACAAAAGATATGACCTAAACACTTTTGCATATATTCCCTTCCATATATTTCTAATATAACCTCAATCTATGTACGTAGAGCACGTCCAATCTATCATAGGAGGGTGAAAGTGCGAAAATTATTGATTGTATTTTCTGTTAATATATCAGTATATATAACCAGTTGGGGCGGCTTACACACTCAACTACACAGCTATACACGGGTTAACCTACTATAATTACAGTAGACTAACAGGTGTGGTTGTAGGTTTGTGGGGGCGCTGTAGAGGATATATTGGGATAACAGGCGCAACCAAAAAATTTAATATGATCATAGAAGGGTGGGACAAAGAAGAGAGCGAAGTATGATATTGAAGGAGTGCGCCAGGGAGGCCTGGTGCCAACCTCCATGACTAAGTAGCCAAGGTGCCGCCTGATACGCCGGTGAGGGTGCCTGGAAGCCCGCCACTTGGTACGTCGGTGAGGGCGCCTGGAAGTCCGGTGGTGTAGCTTCCCCGTAGTACGTGCCGTACGGGGACGATGGGGTACCGTATGCGCTGCCATAAGTGCTAGGAAGAGCATCGAAACCGTCATAGCGCGGGGCTGCGTGGAACACAGGCTGTGGCGGTGGAGGACGGCCGGACTAGTCGTACGGCCACATGCGCACAGTGCCAGCCCAAGGGTGAACGAACGATGGGTACACAGTCGTACCGGAAAGGACGCCGCCCTATCCACCTGGGGCCGCTCCAACAGAGAACGCTAGAGAGTTGCCACTAGTAGAATTGTCGTGGCCGTTGCGCTGGCCTCCAGTTGGTGCAGCTAGGCGCGGAGGAGGAGGCGCCCCCGGACGAGGAGCATCGGTGGCACCTAGGGTTGCTGGACGTGGCGTCGCAGCGACGAGAGCGGCCGGCAGAATGGAGGACGAGCATTCATCTCAAGCTCCTCCAACAAAAGGTGAGTACGTGCTTCCATAAATGTTGGGAACGGCTGGTGCATCTTAAGGATGGACACCATATGGCGAAACTTACCACTGAGGCCGCGGAGAAGCGTGAGGACCATCTGTCGGTCGCCGATAGGGTCGCCGAATTCGGCGAGGGAGGCAGCCATGGATTCAAGATGGCGGCAGTAGTTGGTGACGCTCAGGGAGTCCTAACGAAATGTGTGGAACTACGTCTCCAGGAGAAGGGCACGAGACTCCTTCTGGCCGAGGAATTCGTCCTCGAGATAGCACCACGCGTTACGGGCATATCCTTGCCTTATCATCAGCGACTGCTGTAGGTCACTAGAGACGGTGCCATACACCCACGTGAGGATGCAGCAGTTTGCCTGGAGCCACGTCGGGCGCGTGGTGAACACGTCATCCTCGAGGACGTGGCGGGTGAGGGCATATTTCCCAAGGACGGTGAAAAACATGTAGCGCCACTTGGTGTAGGAGTCTGTGGCCTTGTCGAGGACGATGGGGATGAACGCCTTGATGTTGACGACGGTGGTGGCTTGCGCCCAGAGAACTGCATGAGCGCTCTCGTAAGCGTCTAAAGCATCGTTGCGAAGGCAGGCCTCCTCAGCCCGACGCGCTTCATCAGCGCGAGCAGGATCAGCCGTGAGACAGCGGTCTTCGGAAGTAGCGGCGCCAGTGTTGTTGTCAGCCCTGGGGGGCACGACAGCCGATCGGCAGTCAATCAGACCGGATCGAAGATCTCGGAGGGACAACCGATCGATCGATCGGATCGGAGGGGTCAACCGATCAGAGTCAAATCGGCAGCCGATCGGCCGATCGAATCGGAGATCAGATCGGAGAGGTTGGCAGCCAATAGGAAACGGGTCGGCAGCCGATCGATCGGAATCGGGTCGGCAGCCGATGGGAATCAAATCGGCAGCCGATTGATCGGAATCGAATCGACAGCCAATCAGATCAGATCGGATGGCCGATGAGCAGCCGATCAGATCGGAGGGATCATATCGGCAGTAGAGCCGATCGGACCGATCGACGAATTCAATCAGATTGGATCGACAGGCGATCTGGTCGACAACGGAGAGTCGATCGGATCGGCAATAGGCAGGATCCGATCGGACCAATCGGCGGATCTGATCAGATCGGATCGACGGGCGATCTGATCGGCAACAGATTGGTAGCGCGGGCGATAAGACCGGCGACACCCGGTGGTGGCGATCGAATTGGTGACGTGCAGTCGGCATCGATGGTGGCGGTCGGATCGGCGACGGACGCTGGTTCAGAAACGGCGGCGTTAAGGACGTTGGACCTCGGCAGTCTCTCGTAGCACAGTAGTGGCGAAGGAGGAGATTGGCGATGGCAACAATAGCGGCGGCATTTTTGATTGCGAAAAGATAGCGGATTAGAACCGCTCTAATACTATGAAAATGTGAGAATGGTTAATTGTATTCTCGTACAACAGTAGTCCCTAACAAAATATCCATAGTTTTCATTTTGTACATCTTCCCATCTTCATGCTAGTCTCACCCGGACTGGGTACATCCTCCCAATCCGATCATATTGGCTTTATTCTCCCTGTTGGACCCCAACACCCAACACGAAGACAACACAGTCGGAAGCTCACACGCCGAGCTTGTCTTGGTCACACACTGTTGACGTAAAAGGCAAACGAGTACGGTTTAAAACTGATTGCTACTTGAAAACTGCTATACGTGATAAATTATCGCGAAAAACCAACCATAATTTACACCTCAAAAATTGAATTTCGTGACTGATATAGAGCATATGGAAAACGATAATCGCGAATTCTGGTTGTTGCACACTTAGGTTTTTTCAACAACCAATTAGTTTGTATTGAAAACCAAGAAGGCACACCGATGGAAAACAAGGCATTTTGGCCAACCAATTTCTATTGAAAATTGAGAGAAGGCACACCAACCAAAAACCGTGAATTTTGGTCTATAGCCAATTGGAAATGTAATTGACAATAATGAGAAAAAATGGCAATGTAATTGACAATAAAGTAGCAAGTTCATGTATATGAAAATATTATAGTGATAACAAAAGAGGTCTAAAATCCATGCCTCCATGCTACCAACAATGCAATATTATAAATTTATAATGCTGATCAAAAATATAATATTTCAATATTATAATGCCCACAATTGTAAGAAAATATATCAGAACATTTCCTTTTCCTTTTTAAAAAATATTTGGTTAGTTCAAGTGCTAAAAGTCACATAAATGACACATTTTTACCAATTTTTTTATCACTAGTTATAGACCTGGGTGTTACAATGTTTTTTTATTTAGTTTAATGGAAGAAATTAGGTTGAGTGGGCTGTTTTTTTTTGAGAAATCGGTTTTTTAAGGACGGATGATTCTGTGAGAGTGAAAAGATTTTCACGTGGAAGTTTAAAGAGTAGAAAGATAGAAAGAGGACGACTTATATTTTTTAAAGAGTAGTAGAGATATATAATCATTGTTTGTATTAAGGGAGGAGATAGTTTTCAGGAGCTTTTTGTCTTTGATAGTTCTCTCTGCTCACTTTATTTTGCTTATAAAAAGGTTAGCTTGAGGTGTTATGTTTAGAAATAATATAATGTCTTCAACTACCGAATTACATGTAAAACCACGAGCCACGTAGACCTTTACTAATGAGCTAGGTATTGGACGCTCCCATCTTGAGTGTGAGGTAACTTGTACGTTCCCTTTCTTGTTTCTTGCGGTTACATCGTGGAGTAAATAGTCGACACGACAAACAAATTCTATGAAAGTAGGCCAATAGCTTGCTGAATTTAGGTCTACTGTATATACACTAGGCGAAAGAGACGATTTGAAGTACCGCATTTCCTGCATTTGTACGCGTGGAAACACGCATGACGTCTGAATATGGACACGAGCATGTGCAAAGCTGATGTAATCAACAGATTTCACACATTAAAAAACACACAGAGAAAATTAAACAAATGGAGAAAGGCCACTCAGCTGTCTGTTCACCTCTCACATGATCCTCCCTGCCCTAGCTTTTTTTCTAAGAAAATTAAACACAATTAAAGTAAACCAAATTGCTAAATTGCCTAGCATCACCAAACACAAACACATATGGAGATTGGGATTAGACAGAAAGAGAGGCCAGTCTGACTTTTCCATATTCCATGCACCAATCATTGCCCGGCTCCCAACACCTACCTCAGCACCAAGGTGCAAGAAAACCAATTATTATTATATATTTTCTCCAACTAATTTACTTGTGTTTGTGTTAATCTTTCTCCACCATGATGCTCCAATTAGGTTGAGCTAAGGGATGTAATTTAGTACTAGATGTTGTGCTTAATTCCAAATAAAATGAGCTGATAAGGGTTCAGAGTGAGATTAATTCGTTGGTGTGTTGTTGATGGGGGTGGCTGTAGTGTGCTAATCAGAGATTTTAGTACTTAAACTCTGATGAGAGTGAGAGTAATTTGGGTGTAATATTTAAGAACAGTAAGAAAATGACGTTGCTGTGTTCACTAACACGCATCATTATGGCCACTGGGGTTGCCATCCAGCCTCAATCCAAGTCTCCAAGCTATAGATAAGTAGGAGTACTCCAGTATAAGACAGAGAAGAGGGGGAGAGAGAGAGGGAGGCAGAGGAGAGAGGAGAATCGCTGCCTGCCTGCCTGCCTGCCAATGGAAAGCAGCGGCAGGAGCTGAGCTGAGCTGAGGCAGCAGCGGCAGCAGCAGTAGGAGCAGAGGAGAAGCAAGAAACAAGAAAGAGAGAGAAAGCGTTGGGACTTTTCATTGGATCCTTCGCTTTTGGGAGGAGGAGGGAGAAGGTCTCCTCTTTCCTCTCTTCCATTCTTGCCGGCGACAGCGAGCGTTGGGTGGGAGAGGAGGAAGAGGGGGAGGAGGAGATGTTTCCGCCTGGGCTGATCCACCACCGGCCGGACGGCGGCGACGGGGGGAGGTCGGCGGCGGGAGGCCCGAGCCTGGTGCTGACGGCCGACCCCAAGCCCCGCCTGCGGTGGACGGCCGACCTCCACGAGCGCTTCGTTGACGCCGTCGCGCAGCTCGGCGGGCCCGAGAGTGAGTTACCTTGCCTTGTTGTCTCTCTCCCTTCGATTCTCCCCCATTCCCTCCAAATCCGCATGGCGGAGCGGCGCCATTGCGCTTGCGCGGTTGGTGCCTCCTCGGTGGGGGAGTTCCTTCTTCTTCTTGGTTGGTGCCGCGAGCGTAGTTCGCGTCTTTGCTGCCTGCGGCGTGTGGTGTTGTTCGCGCCAAGCCCGGCTTGGGAGCAAAGATTCGCGCGGGACTGGGCATTGTTCGCTCCGAGATTTAGGAAAGACTGGATCTTCCGTTCATCAGTCTTCGATTTGGCAGTGATTCAAGGGGAATGCTGCTCTTACGAAAGCTTATTTAGCACGCTCTCGGTTGGTATTGGCGTTTGCATGATACTAGTAGGTTTGGAGGGGAACTCGTGGGCATTAAATTGGTTAGATGTTGGGAGTTATTGATTCAAGTGAAAAATCAAGGTTGGCTACTGATCGAGTAGCTTGCTTGCTCTGCACTTCAGCGAATTCTGAGCTGATAGGATACCAGAATGTGTTGTTTTTATAGAAAACTGGTGATGGTTTCGGTTGTTAGAATTGGGAGAAGGATAAGAGAGAAGCTTCTTCTCATTTTGGGTCCATCCCTGCGATTTGTAAGTGTCATGAGTGGGTCAAATACAGCGATATCACGATTCGCACATGATGAGTGCAGTACCTCACATTTCGACGAGCATAGAGCAGATCAGTATGTGGAGAAAACTGACCACCTGACCAGCATTGGTATGCCAACACCAGATGCTGTTGCAGTGGCATGATTGTTTCCACAACACGCTTTGCCTCCTTAGTATATTTTAGAAAGGCGTCAGCCTAGCTCGTCCTAGGTGTGTCTTCCTGCCTCACCTGTATATGGCATTAGGCACTTGCCATCGTATATCCTGACCTTAGTATGCATTGAATGTTCTCTCATATAGCAATGTCGTTTTGGCAAAGGGCATTCAGAAACAAAGGTTTTAGAGGATTGATTGTTCTAGTATCGGACATTTGAATCTGCACATGGCAGTATTACAGGCTTTTTAACCTGATTATATGATATGGTTGTTGACTCATAGGCTTTGTTCTTAAGTGTTTTAATCAAGTCTAAATTCTGTAAATGGGTGCTATGTGTTGGCATTGTCTGCTATAGCCTGTGGCTAAAACTTTTGTAATGATTGGTGGTTGAGTCATGGCTTAAGCAGAGGTCAAAATAAATACATTTCTTTATCTAAAAATGTCATGGTTATTGAAAGATGATATTGTTTGATTTTTAAGGGCATAGTCTTGGCATTTTGGTGTATTTCTTTGGGATAGCCTTGTCCAAGATTACCCTTTAAAAGTAGAATCTGGTGCTTACATGCCATTCTTTATTTGTGGTATATATAATTAGTTATTGAGCTATGATTTCAGTGGGCTGTGGCATCTGCAAGAAGTCTCATTAATGATTTATTAAGAAGTGTAGTGAATAGAAGTTGCTGTTTTCTTCTCCTTTAAGGTCTTACCCTATTTTGTTGATTTTAGTTCAATTTACTACAGTTGATTTTCTTGGGAGTTTTTTTACTTTCGCAGAACAATGCGAAATTACATATTTAAGCCACAATATCACCAAACTACAGATTTAACACTAAATTTATCGCAAACCTACAGGAGAATAATGCTAAAGATCTAACCTCTAAAATGTGTATTTTGTGATAGATTCGATGTTAAATCTGTAATCTTGGGATACTGTGGCTTAAAATCTGTAGTTTTGTGGCAGTTTTGTCAAAATATTCTGTAGTTTTGTGTAATTTACTCTATTTTCTTTATCAAAATTCAGGGGTTCACTTTTACCTTTTGGTTCTAATTATTTTGATGAACCAATTTAAATTTCAGTCCAATGTTACACGATTATTTTCTTGCATTTTGTTAGTTACCTTCTATTCAAAGCAAAGCATGTATCATGCTGATATTATTTATTTTTATTCATCAAATATATGCAAAACAGTACCTTTTCTCTACTCTCTGGAATTTTGTTTATGTTCAAGTGCATGTTTTTGCCAGTAAACCTAATGTAAATGTTAAAACATAAAAAAAATGTTTGTTTATAAAATGGAGATGACTGGACAACACTATGAGCTGTCATTCCATTCTGTGGTTTTGAGTTTTGATTTTTCAAAATCTAGATTCTTAAGGCATGATAATCAGTAGCCACACCCACACTAGATCCAAATTCTAAATCTTAATCAGTAGCAACTCTAGAAAAGGTTGTGATTCTGGCTTTGTTCATCTTTGGGTGTAGAGGCTGGGATATTTATTCCATTATCTAAAAAAGAAAATGTTGGAACTCTAAATTACTGGTTTAACATTAGACAATTGTTATAGGTAATCCAGTAAAATGTGCTAAGATGTGATTCCATTTTTTATTTTAAAATATATTACTCAATGCATGATCATCTTGCAGAAGCAACACCTAAAACTATCTTGCGGACAATGGGTGTGAAGGGGCTCACTCTTTTCCACTTGAAGAGTCATCTTCAGGTAAGTCATAATACTTTTGCATGTATTGCAATGTCTTAAATACAACTATTTAAGTCTGATCTTCCTCAACCAGAAATATAGATTGGGGAAACAATCTGGCAAAGAGTCATCGGAGCAATCTAAAGATGGTAAGTTACACAAAGAAATCCACTGCCCTCACTGTTTAGTTCAATTAATGTTTCAAGTCTTGCACAACTCCTTTTTTTTTTGCTTTGTGGAAGTTCATTCTGAAGTCATGCAAGTAGCCTACCAATAATCTGTGGACATGTTAAATACGGTTCTGCTCATGAACTGATGTCATTTAGTATGAGTATAAAATTGGTTGATCACTGATTGCGATTTGATCAATATTGATATGTTGCAAGGAATCACTATATAGCTAGCTTCTTGAAAGATTGGAGATTGCTTGGAGTTATAGGATTTGGAGATGGTAGCCTAGGTTAACTGGTGTAAAGTTTGGATGCATCTTATTGGGAGGAACCAGTTGATGGCAACTTCTTGAAAGACTAGGGATTGTTGGGAGTTCTAAGGTTTGGAGAAGGCAGCTAAGTTAACAGGTTATAAATTTCCCTTAAGATTACCATGCAGATATGTTTTGGGGCACCAGTCTGTAGGGACAAGGAGTAGAATGGATCTGATGTGGGAAATAATGGGAGGATTTGGAGTTGAGTGGGCTGCAGGCGGCCAAAGACTGAATGGTGAGAGGGAACTTGTATGTGGAGTATTTTACGTCAGTGGACAAACTTTTCTTTTTTCACACGTTTCACTAAAAAGAGAAAATGTTAGCAGGGATTGTAGGTGTAGCAGAAAGATTTATTTTACTATGTGCATTTTTGTGATTCAAAAATTCATATGTGCACACAGCTATTGGTCCTGTCCAGTTGGGAAATTTTGTTAGTTGTACGTGTTAGTCTTGTGTAAAAAAAATCAATCGTCAGTTGAATCGAGTCCTAGTTTTAGTTTCATATTACTAACACGAATAAACATATCTAGGTTCATCAATGAGAAAAGGAAGAGAAAATAAACATGATCTGTTGGCAATATTAATCATGGTGTTTGTACATGTATCACTGAATTGCTTCTTAATGTAATTTTGTTAAATGGAAGCATCATAAGGCTGAGTTTTCTCTCTAGTCATATTCTTGACTTACACTTGGTGTGCAGATATTTTTTTCTGACTTGAAAAACAGCACTGGATAGAGTTCTGTTTGCCTTGTACTAACCTCTGACCTCTGCTTTGGGTTTGCAGCATCCTATCTTCTAGATGCTCAAGGCAGAATGAGTGTGTCTCCTAGAGTTTCTACTCAAGATGTGAAAGAGTAAGCTCCATGGGATACTTGTCCTTCATGTTTATTCTACATTTGGGCAAAATATGAATATTTTAATAATATTTCTCTGATGTCGATGAGAGTTAAAATGTCACATTTACTTGCTATAGAAATCAAGAGGTCAAGGAAGCATTGAGAGCACAGATGGAAATGCAACGAAGGCTGCATGAACAAGTGGAGGTAACTTTGGAGGATTGTTCGGTCATATTCTTTGGTTTGTGTCTTACACATGCTGTCAGCAAGAAAGAAGAGCTAGTGCTTACCAACTTGAGTATTTGCTGTCTTTTAAAGCAAATGATGTACTGAGAGGCTGATCTTCACCAATATTCAGAACAGGCAGTCCTTTAGGATATGTGCTCTGCTTCTCATGTTGCCTAAAAATGTAGAATGCACCTTTTCATTACCATTGCTACAGCTGCATATTTTACCACTTAGCAGGTCACAACATGTCAACATGCAAAGCTCTATTGAAGATATGCCTGTTTTTAGATTTTCATAGTGATCAGGAATACAATGTTCAACACACTGTTTGACCTTTTGTTTTCCTATGATCAGGTCCAGAAGCATGTGCAGATCAGAATGGAAGCCTACCAGAAGTACATCGACACTCTACTAGAGAAGGCATGCAAGATCGTCTCCGAGCAGCTTGCCTCAAGTGGCTTCAGCAGCTCAGACAATGATCTCCCGGAGCTCTCTGGTGGTGTCATGTGTGGCTCCACTGACACGTTGAGCTCTTCCATCTTCCACCAGCTCTCTGTCAGCCCAATCAACTTGCATAGTCCTGAAGGCAAGCCGATGCCCTCGGGCATCGAAGGCCAAATGGTCCTCCAGAAGTCACCTGAGCTTAAACGCAAGTCTTGCTGAGCTGTCTTTCTGTCACAATCTGGATGCAACACCAGTTTTCTCGTCATGCAGGTAGTCATGTCGAATTTGGGTAAGAAGGGGGGATGTTCTGCCAATCTTGCAGAGGCCATCTTGTTCCCTGGCTAGTGCATGTCAAGTAGCAAGGTTTTCTCTCTTATTCAATCAACATATCTTATTATCGTAATATGAAATGCCTAATGTGCTAGATCAAGTGCCTTCCTCGATTAATAACATTATTATCATGGGATTTGGGTTCTGACATGTTTAACTGATATATCCATCTGCAACATTTCGAATATCAGCTCCTACTTTCTATGTAAACAGGTGAATGCAATATATTTTGTCTGCAGTCTGCACCACGTAACCACATAGCGTTCTTATTGCCTAAACTGCTTCCGAAGTAAAGAAACCCCCCCCCCCCCCCCTTCATTTCTTAGAATCAGCAAACAAAATGTGATCAATATCCAAATTCTGTATGCCACATCAAAATAAAAAATATTTGACTTTGTAAGTCAGCAGGAAACGTACTTTCTTTAAAAAGTTGAAAGCTGCAGCATTTCATAGGCTACATCATCTTTCTTACACATGATTGGCGACTTCAATGGCACTTGGTAATATTCAATTACATCTCTTTCTGAATTTCATTTGTTCCTATAAAATTCGGTTATAAGTATTACATCTTGTTATTCACTGGACCATTGGACTATAGACCCGACTTTTCTATATAGTATAGGGATCTTAGTTTTATTATACATATTCTTACATGGTATCAGAGCAGGTCTACATATCTTCAGTGCGCTAGCATCCTCCTACCGGCGAGCTAACGCTTTCTTTCCATCGCCGACTTCCTTCCCGGTATTCCCTCTTTGTTCTCTTGTCTCAGTTCCTTCTTCTTCCTGTCTCCTCCGCAGACGGTTTTCTCCTTCTCCATCACCCTCTCCCATCACTTGCTTTTCCACGTGACGAGGCGACGGTCTCCATCCGCTTTCTCGTCTTGGCTTACACTCGTCTTCTCCCTTTTCTTGCCTCGTGCATCTTTTCTCCTCCGACGTCGGCGCACCTCTGTGCTCGTTGTCTCCATCGACTAGACCCGTTTGTCCTTTATCGGCTAGAACTCTCTCTCGGTTTCTGCTTTTCTGACACGCTTACCTGCTCCCGGACGCGAATCTTCTCCACTCGCGTTTGAGCCACTCCTACATGTCCACGTGTCACGGACACAAATCTCCTCTCTTCGTGTCCGGCCCCTCTTCGAGTTTTTGTCTCCGCTCCACTCCTCTGCCTCCACGAGTCCAAGGATGTGAAACTTCTCTTCACGGACACGAATCTTCGCACATCCGTGACCCACCCACTCTCTGACCTACCTACTCTGCCACCCACCTTTCTCTCAACTATTTCGCTGCCTACTTTTCATCGGCCAACCACTCCCCATCGGCTAGTTGGCCCACCTTCCCTTCTCATCGGCTCACTCTCCATCGGCCAATCACTCCCCTGATCGGCCGATCTCCTTTCTCATCGGCTTCTTTCCATCAGCCTCTTACCCTCATCGGCTTCTTGCCCCTGTTACCCTCTTGTCATGGCCATCGAGTCAGCCCTTAGCTCCGGTACTCTCCCAGTTGCTGAATCTACTCCGGCCCTCGGCACCCTAGACCACACCTCGGGCACTACCTCGTCGATCTTCTCACCACCCTATGCCGCTGTCAATGTAAAATCTCACGTTTCCATCTCTCTCGACCTCAATGCCAATACTCCAAGTGGTTATTTTTCTTTAAATCCTTATGTGAAAAGTTCGGCCTCCGGTTACACATCGATGGCCCCGCTCCACCTTGCCCCGATGATCCCCAGTGGGACATCGCCGAGTGCTGCATGCGCAGCTGGTTGCTTGGCTCGGTTGATGACTCTGTCCTCAACTTCGCCATGGAGGACACCAACCCCACCGCCCGGGATCTTTAGGTGGCTATCGAGCGGTTCTTCCTTGCCAACAAGCAGCCGCGTGCCATCTTCTTACTCAACAAGTTTCACTCTATGGTACAAGGAGACTCCTCTGTCTCTTCGTACTGCCAGCGCCTTAAAGTAAAGGCTGCTGCTCTTCGCGATATCGGTTACCTTGTGGCCGACTCCCAACTCGTCCTCGCCCTCCTGCGAGGACTCAATCCACACTTCTCCAACATCGCCGACGACATCGCCAACTCCACACCCCTTCCGTCATTTGCCCGGGCCCATGATATGCTAGTTCTCAAAGAACTCTGTCTGGCCAACGATGAGAAGACAGTGGCCCACACAGCTTTCCTCGCCGTAGCCGATCATGGTTACTGATCCTCCTGTGCTGCCGCCACCTCTCGTGGCTCTGACGGCCATGGCCCTAACCATGGCAACATAGCCCGCACCGGTAGCACCGGTAAAGGCAAGGGCAAGGGCAAGAATCGGCACGGTCCGATGCAATCGTGATTTGCTCCAGTCCCTGCCTAGCCTGCCGATCCCACGGGTCCGTGGCTCTGCTACAACCCATGGGCACCCTAGCCCTAGCTGCGCAGTCCCATCGACTGGCAACCAGGGTTTTCGGCGCCCATCCTCAGGCCCACCTGGCATCGGCTCCCACCCTGCCGCCTCAGCTGATGCTATCGCCACCACCCATCCAGTCGGTTCGCTCTTGTAACCAGGCTGGTCTCGTTGCCGCCCTCAACCAGATGACGCTCCAACCTTAGCACCCTTGGGTGCTGGACTCTGGTGCGTCCTCTCATATAGCGTCATCTTCTGGTATACTCCGCTCGTGTCATCCCTCCTGCTCGCCCTTTGTCACCATCGGCAATGGCCACTCTTTTCCTGTCCAATACCGTGGTGACTCCTTTCTATCCACACCCACCACTAACCTTCCCCTTTGTAATATCCTCATTGTTCTCTTGCTTATTTATAATCTAGTATTTGTTCGCCAATTCACACGAGATAATAATTGCTCAATCGAATTTGACGTTTTTGGTTTTTCTGTGAAGGATATCTCAACCCGGCGACAGATCCTTCGCTGCAATAGTGGCGGCGACCTCTACACCATCCCCACCATGCCGTCCACTCCACATGCCAGCGTCGCCCTTTCCACCAACCTCTTGCATCTTCGCTTTGGCCATCCCGGCCCCGACGCTGTCGCCAACCTCTGTCACAGCGCCTCCATCTAATGTACCCACAACAGCTCCACCATTTGCCACTCGTGTTAACTTGGCAAACATGCGCGACTACCCTTTTCGAATTCTATATCTTGTACCTCGCGACCATTTGAGCTAATACACTGTGATGTATGGACTTCTCCGGTTAAGAGTGTCTCCGGTAATCAGTATTATCTTACAATACTTGATGATTACACATACTATTGCTGGACTTTTTCACTCATCAGCAAGTCCGAGGTCACCTCCTACCTAACTAACTTTACAAACTACATTTCTAACCAGTTCAACCTCTCCATTAAAGCTCTACAAGCCGATAACGGTACGGAGTTTGTCAATCGTACTGTTCAAACCTTTCTCACCTCCCACGGTATCCATCTACGCTTCTCTTACCCCTACACCTCTCCCCAGAACGGCAAGGCCGAACGTCTCCTTCGCACTCTAAACAACATAAGTTACACAATGCTGCTTTATACCTACCTACCTGCAACTTATTGGGCTGAAGCACTAACCACTATGATTTACCTTTTCAATCGGCGACCATGCTCATTCGTTCGCCACAACGTTTCATACACTCTTCTGTACCGCACGGTGCCCGACTACTCCCACCTACGCGTTTTCAGGTATCTCTGCTACTCAAACCTCATCGCCACTGCTCCTCACAAACTTGCTCCCCGCTCTACCGCCTGCATTCTCCTCGGATATCCCTCATCTCACAAGGGATACCGATGTCTTGATCTCTCCACCCGTCGGGTCATCATCTCTCGCCATGCCGTTTTTGACGAGACTTGCTTCCCCTTCGGTCTGCTCAATCCGAAATCCTCATCTAGTGATCTCGACTTTCTCCTTACCAACACCATGCCCTCCCGGTCTCCTCTACCGATCTCACCTCTGGCCCTCTCATCAGCCGCTCCTAAGGACTTACTGCTCAGCTATCCCACTACTCTTCGGTCCGATGTCACTCACATTGGACCCCCATCGGCCCCACCACTCTCATCGGCTTCGGCTGATCCTGTCTCCTTTCCATCAGACACCTCACCCCCATCGGCTCCTCAGCCCTCATCGGCTCATAACCACCCATCGGCCCATCCGCATCTAACGGCTCCCCCTCTCTATCGATGCTCCATCTCCATCGGACCGACCAAACCGATCGGCCCATCCACCCCTGTCGGCTCAGGCCGATCTAGTTCAGCCCTTTCCTCTCACATATAGTCGCCGATCTTGAGCCGATGGCGCCCCTCCCCACCCAGTCCTTACTCCACCTACCACGCTCCCATAGGCTCCCGTCCCCTTCACATCTCACATGGTTACATGATCACAAACCAGGTCTCTCCGCCCTACCAAGCGCTACGTGCTCTTTGTCGTCCATTGTCCTATCTCACCCATCCCGATGACTTCTCGCTCCGCCTTGGCCGATCCTCAGTGGCGCGCGGCCATGGCCGACAAGTACAAGGCTCTTATGGACAACGAGACTTGGCACCCCTAGTCCCTCATCCTCCCAGTGCCAATGTTGTGACCAGTAAATAGATCTTTAAGCACAAGTTTCACGCCGATGGCTCACTTGCCCGTCACAAGGCATGCTGGGTAGTTTGGGGTTTCTCCCAACGCCCCGATATTGATTACGACGAGACCTTCAGTCCCGTCGTCAAACCCGCCACCATCCGGGTCGTTCTCACCTTGGCTGCCTCACACTCTTGGCCGATCCACCAGCTCGACATGAAGAACGCCTTTCTTCATGGTAATCTGACGGAAACGGTCTACTACCAGCAGCCTCCAGGCTTCGTTGATCCCTCTCGTCTCGACGATGTCTGCCTTCTTCAGCGCTCTCTCTATGGCCTCAAACAAGCTCCTCGGGCTTGGTACCAACGCTTTGCTGCCTACCTTCGGCACATCGGCTTTGTGGCCTCCGTGTCGGATAGCTCTCTCTTTACTCTTCACATTGGCAACGCCATAGCCTATCTCGTCCTATATATCGACGATATTATTCTTACAGCGTCCTCGACATCCCTCCTACACTAGATCATGGCTTGACTCCACTCTGAGTTCGTCATGACCGATCTCGGTCCTCTCCATCACTTCCTTGGTATCTCTGTCACCCGCTCTTCTCACGGGCTCTTCCTTTCCCAGCGCCAGTACGCCATTGATCTTCTCCAGCGTGTGGGCATGGCCAAATGTCACCCCACGGCCACTCCGGTCGACACTCGTGCCAAACTCTTCGCTTCCGATGGCTCACTCGTCACGGATCCCTCTCAGTA
The DNA here is from genome assembly GCA_030770085.1 of Oryza coarctata. Taxonomy (NCBI): domain Eukaryota; kingdom Viridiplantae; phylum Streptophyta; class Magnoliopsida; order Poales; family Poaceae; genus Oryza; species Oryza coarctata. The sequence continues at coordinate 5,272,195 of CM061479.1, forward strand.
CTGGAGTTTTGCTGGCGCTGTCCAATACTTCACTCTCACACGGCCCGACCTCACCTACGCCATCCAACAAGTGTGCCTTTTCATACATGCTCCGCGTGAACCTCACCTCGCGTTGCTCAGGCGTATCCTTCGCTACGTGAATGGCACATTCTCTAGCGGGCTACACCTTAGCTCCTGCCCCATCGACTCCCTCACCGCGTACTCCGACGTGGACTGGACATGCTGCCCCGACTCTCGATGCTCCACATCTAGCTACTGCGTCTTCCTCAGCAACACTCTAGTCTCCTGGTCCTCAAAACGCCAGACTACAGTGTCTTGGTCCAGCGCCGAAGCTGAGTACTGTGCCATCGCCTACATTGTCTACATTGTCGTCGAGTGTTGCTAGCATCGCTAGCTTCTCTAGGAGCTCCGTGTACCTCTCTCCTCTGTAACCGTCGTCTACTGCGACAACGTCAGTGTCGTCTACATGACCGCCAACCCGTTTCATCATCGACGCACGAAGCACATAGAGATAGACATTTATTTTGTCTGTGATAAAGTCGCACTAGGACATATTCAGGTGCTCTATGTACTATTGGCGCACTAGTTCGCCGATATTATGACTAAAGGCCTTCCCACGCTTTTGTTCATCAGTTTTCGATCCAGTCTCTACGTCCGTTTCCCTCCCGCTACGACTACGGGGGGTGTTAGATCACTGGACCACTGAACTGTATATATATATAGACCCGACTATTGGGTACACATTCTTACATATCACCACCACCATTTTCATATAACATACGCTCAATTTTCACAGATATATGTCTGTTTCGTCACCTAGGTGATCTCCAAGGCAAAACCAAGACTACTTTCAATCATAATATGTTGGAACAAAAATAAACACATGATATATCATTGTGAAGCATACATTTTATTTGGTAAATTAAAAACATTATTTGAACATAACCAATCTAAACACCTTCCTTCTGGGAACATCCATGTAGAGCTCAAAGTTGTCACCTTCTACATATTCTATTAGCAGGACAAAGTTAGAGAATCATGGTCTCACGGACTCGCACTCACTAAAACAATGCAAAAGGTTCCAACAAGGAAAGCAATGCTAATCTTCACCTTAATCCTCATTTGTTTATGCCCTAATGCCCAATTAACCCCTTCCACCACATAGTAGCATTTTAGCAACAAAGAAGAGACAGAAACTATTTCTCACAAGTGATGACTAACCCTAGTGACAAACTTGAAGGAATATTCCGAGCATCATTTCTGAAGATTCCTGCAATGGAAGCCTCCAAACCCAGAAATACTATAACTTTGGGCTACTTTCGACCATGACCAGCTCGTTTACAAACAAGTAGTGAATTGGGTGTCAGGATCTTAAGATTTAAATCGAAGCCTCTCGTATGCAAGTGATCTCTTTAGCTTGGAACAGATGTCATGTATGGCTCCAACAAGCAGTACAAGATTGTAAGACAGCGGATATACCCTGTGGTTTCAAGAATTTGCATGGATAGTTCCCAACTCTTGTTCATCTTCAACCTTGTTGAGGGTTTCACATTTCTACGAATTTTCCGGTCCCGACCAGTTTTGACTTGCATGGTCACACATATACAATAAAACTAAACTCAACATTACATTATATATAAATGTTTGAAACATATGAATATGTTTTGGACATATGTTTATAGCAAATTTTATGATTCCTACATGAATATTACGGGGCAACATTCTAAAAGTACAAATATGGATATGATGTACTCCTACTTGTTCAAATAGGTTGACATCCCTGTAAGGAAAAAAAGAAAACATTAGTTGATCATAGCACCTTCCATATATTACTTGATCATGGCCACCCTCGAGAGCAAAAGATTCGTGAGGAAAAACATAATTACTATGCCTCAATTTTCTTTCATTCAAACATTTTAACTTCGTTAGTGTTAGGATGATTTTGGTATCTCAAGTCTAAATCCTAATAAAAGAGGAGAGTTGTGTTAACCTTAATAAGCCAAAGAAAAAACTTAGCTATTCTTATAGAGATAAAACCAATAAAAATTCCGTTGGAACATAGTTTTCTTAGTAACACGCTATATTGGAACGTAAGTATGGTGTTAAATGGGCAATAGCTAGGTCGTCACCTGCGTGATGTGGCATGTTGTGATCTGGACATGGTGTCAAGTGAGCAAGAATTGAATCGTTGCATCCTTAGTAGTGCGTCACATCGGCGCCTGGGTGTGGTAAAAAATAAGCAAGAGTCTTTACATTTGACTCGGTGGGTGCGAAAGGTAAGAAACCAAGTCGAGCCAACTAGTATCTGTTTAGATAACTAGAATGTAGGGTCCCTTATGGGTAAGTTAAAAGAGTTAGTCAAGATAGCAGCTAGAAGGTGTGTAAATATCTTATGCGTTCAAAAAATTAAATGAAATGATCATAAGGCGAAAGAGGTGAACAATACTGATTTTAAGCTTTGATACAGAGGAACAACTTCAAATAAAAATGGAGTAGAATTCTAATTGATAAGTGACTCAAGGATATTGTGGTGAAGGTGAGAAGGCAAGGGGATAAAATTATTTTAGTTAAACTTATCATTATCATTAGTGATATAGTCTTAAATATAATTAATGCGTATGCTTCCCAAGTAAGTCAGAATGAGAGTGTTAAGAGATATTTCTGAAAAAACTTAGATAACTTGGTTAGAGCTGTACCTAGTAGTAAGAAGATTTTTATAGGAGGGGATCTTAATGTTCACGTAGATGCTACAGGTTTAAGTTTTGAGACGATATATGGAGGTTTTAAGTATGATGGTAGAAATCAGGAGGGAGAGGAAATCTTGGATTTTGCTATAGATTTTGATATGATAATAGCCAACACTTTCTTTAGGAAGAGACAATCTAATTTAGTGACTTTTAGTAGTGGCCAGCACTCTAGCTAGATAGACTTTGTCCTTATAAGAAAAGGGGATAAACGAGCATGTGTATATTATAAAGTGATATATAGAGAATATGTGGTTCCTCAACATATGTTGATGGTGGCTGACTTTCACTTTCTAGTGCATGCTCATAGAGATAAACAAGCAAAAATTGTAAGAACTAAGTGGCGAAAGTTGGAAGGGAAGATATCAAATTTCTTGGTAATGGATGAGATTATAAGAAACATACAAATGGATATCTCTTAGTGTATAGCCTTTGCACATGATATAGTGTTAGTTGATAAGAGTCAGATAGGAGTAAATAGGAAACTAGAGTTGTGGCGATAGATTTTTGAGTCCAAATATTTTAGAGTAAGCATAACTAAGATTGAATATTTGAGGTGTGACTTTAGTACTATTGCATATAAGGAGGGAGATGTGAGCTTAAAAAGCTAAGTAGCGCCTAACAAGGACATCTTTCAATATCTGGTATCGATATTATAAATGGATGGGGATATTAATGTAGACGTTAGTCATAGAATCAAAACAAGCTAGATGAAGTGGCGTCAAGCATCTGGTATTATATATGATAAGTAGGTATCATGAAAGCTAAAATATAAATTTTATAGAATAACGATTAGACCAATTATGCTGTATGAGATAGAATGTTGGTTTATAAAAGATGACATATTTAACAGTTGAGTGTTACAGAAATGTACATGTTACGTTAGATTTGTTGTCATGTAAGAATAAATCGAGCTCAAAATGAGTTTATACATGATCGACTAGGGGTAGCATCAGTTGAAGAAAAGCTTATCTAATATCGGTTAAGATGATTTAACCAAGAGACCCCTAAAGTTACTAGTACATTATAAAATTCTAAATTAAAATAATAATATAAAGAGACTTAGAGGAATACCGAAATTAATATGAAGAGAGATAATAAAAAATAAATTAAAATATCTGTACTTAAATAGAGATACTTGTAAAGTAGCTATTGACGTGCTTAAACCATAATTTAACTTTTGTTAGGTTTTAGCTCTAATATATTTCTAATTTAGGCCTAAAAGGATTTGTTGTTGGTTGTTGGTTTAGTTTTTAGCAAATTAAAATTGATCACTGGTGTTACCATGCATCTTAACTTCAAAAATAGCGCACACAAGAATACTTTTTAGTAGAATTATAGCTCGGAAACCATTTGTAAAAGAAAAAAAAGACTACCATGTAAACCTGTTCCTATTTTGAAAAGAAAGCGCTATAATTCAGTCAACTGTTTAGTATATATTACGTTTTTAACATCCTCAATTCTAATAGCCCTAAACCATTTCCCACAACGTTCTTGAAATTGAGTCTTATTTTTTTAAAAAAAACACATGAGCAAAATCAGGTAGACTGTTCAAAGTATTATTTTTAAAAAATAAGTTTTTTTAAAGATTTAAAATAATCCTGCTTTTTCATAGTGGCTTGATAAAAACAATACTACTACTACTGTACTATGGAGGGAAAGTTTTTATAATACAGCATATCATTGTCAACGGTTTTATTAGATATAAAAAATATTGGAAGGTCCATTTTAAATTTCATTAAAACTGCTTAGAAAATAAAAACAATCCGTTCAAAGCGTTCGTTCTCTCCAAAGTGTTTATAGAAAAGCCACTCGTACTTTCTAGCAGCAACCATTTGCGAGTTTGGACGTGTCAAAATCTTCCACGTGGCACAATCCGCTACAATCCAACGGCATGCACGCCGAGGGGAGACGCCACTGGCCAGCGATGGAGAGCAGGTGTGCTTGCTGTCCTGCCTGCGTATGAAATTCAGATTGCACACGATAAAATCTCCATATTATGAATATGGATGATTAATCACGTCCAGGTTCATCGGGAGGCCTTGAATTGCATCCACATTCATGCGTCAGTAATCAGTTTGTTAAAACTTGGATGTCAAAACCTTGTTTATTGGTCGGTTGGGATGAGCAATTGGAAGTCGGCCTTTAAACTATTACTTAGTTGTAGCTTAGTGTTTGCTTATCTTAAGTATGATGTTTTTGGCTGATTCTTTTGTGAAATTTTATAAAAAAGTGCAAGAACCTTAATTTTGATGGTAGCACATATTATTATTTAGTGATTTTTACATTGTTCATTTAAAATGATATTATTTTTTAATAAAAAAATCTTGTTAACAAGAGTAGTTGTTACAGGAAGTCGTTTTGCTTGGTTGACTTATTCCACCGTCAATGTTCTTGAGTGGGTTTTGTCATCAATCTGTAATACAATCTTATATTTGAGTCCAAATTTTGCTTTTTCTTTGGAAGGTAATAAAAATTTTGCGAATAAGGAGGGATGAATATTCAGGTTAATCGAACCTTTTTTTTGCGGGAATAGAACCTTATTATGGTTTTGGGGCTCAAAATTAAACTCTAACAAAGCCCAATCCTCTCAATTGCTTGTAGGAAATCGTTGTCCGTCAACAAATTTCCATCATACTAGTACCTTTGTTGTTGGTATAACTACAAAATTAATTCCACAAAAGCTCTTCGAACTAGAGCTATACTAAAACTATAACACACGATTGAAAATCTCCATTATATAAAAATGGGCATAGCCTAAAAAATTATAGGGACAAAACTTCCACATAATTTTTTTTAAGGGATAAAACACTTAACTAAGGCCTTGTTTAGCGTTATGGTCCATTCCAACAATCTTATTTGGCGTAAATTTTTTACTTACTTTATCATTTTATCAAAATGTCTTTTTTAATATAATGAAACAACAATCTTGTTTGGTGTAATTTTTTTACATACTTTATCATTTATCAAAGTGTTTTTTATATAATAAAACGATAATACAACCATGTTAAATTTTTTTGAAACAATTACGGTTAGAAGCTTTTTTTCTTTAATTAGTAACGTGTCTGTGCATTACAATTGGACCTATATAACCAATGATGGACCTTATGAACCCATACGTGAGGATAAGTTAAGGGTGTGGATTGAGCAATAGTTTTTTCTTTTCTCATTCTTTCACGAGAGTGCAGGCATGTTGGGAGGAAGGAGGAGGAGAAGAGAGCAGGGCTGCGCTTTTCAAGCAGTAAGGTTTAAATTGTAACTAAAGGGTGGGATCCAATATTAATATCCAAAAAGTCTAAGGCTCAACTGAAAAGTCGCATCCGGTTTTATCTAGCAGCGTGGCTGAGGTAGAAAGGCACGCCGCAGCACAGCACAGGGCCACACGCACCTACGCCTACGTGAGCAAGACGAGACGAGACGAGACGAGACGCGAGAAGAGAAGAGAATCTCGTGGAATTTTCTCCCCACACCTCGCCGGGAGCTAAGAACCCACCAACCCTCCAATCCCTCCCCTCCGCCCACTTTACTGGCGGCGGAAAGCTGCGATCTTGCCCGGCCGACCACCTCCCCCGCGCCGTCCCCAATTCGGGCCCGAATTCGGTCCGGGGCTCCCCAATTCCGCCGGTTTCTTGGTACGTCAGGGTTTCCCCAAATTTACTCGGCTCTGCAGGGAGAATTCCTGGAATTTGTTTACTTCCTTTCCATGGTCAGATGTTCTCGTTTTGTCCCCCAAAGAAAAAGGGAAAATGGAAGTGAGGAGAGCCTTACTGTAGCTGACAGGTCGGGCCCACCTCGCCGGGGATGGCGTGTGGTTCTGGATGTTTGTGATGAATTCTATATGGTTTTGGTGTGAGAAAGTGCTCTTGTTTTGAGCATGGAGCTGCTAATTGCTCGCTTGATTTCGTCTTTTTATTGTACTAGTTGAAGGCCACCAAGAGCATCATGTGTATAGCAACCTCGTATGTCTGGTGATAGGTTGTAGGTTGCTTCCATATTGCCAATTTGTCCTCATAAAAGTGTGAGCAGTGTGCCTTTTCCATGGAGCTCTTACCTTTTATTTGCTTGCCAGTAAATGGAGAGCAAATAATCATCGATGGTATTTGCCTGCCAATAAATGGAGAGCAAATAATCATCGATGGTTTTTGCTTGCCAATAAATGGAGATAAAATAATCATTGATGGTATTTCTATTGGAGAGCAAATAAATGGAGAGCTTTGAGAGCAAATAAATGGAGAGCAAATGCAAGGTGTGGTCACAAGCATGTCGTCTTAAAGGTATGCTGGCTGGTTATTGCTTAGAGCATTGCCTTGGCGAGCTTTGTATCTACCATTTTTATGATATGATGAATCAATTGGATAGAGGTATCGAATGCTAATTTTTTTTATTAAAAATGCTAGAAATGGCATTTTTCTGGTCTACTAGTGTTCTCCTCCGCAACAAGGAAAACTTCCCTATGTAATTAAGCTCACAAATGTGATTAATCTTTCTAGAAACACTTGTGACTGTCCTAATCTTCAGAGGATAGACAGGAAATTGCCACTGCAACTTTGCTTCTAATTAGTTGTGTTTTTGTACTTTTGCCACCGCAAACATTGTTTCTGATCACTGTAAGTAAAACCCACCTTCTTGTTAAATAATATCTAATATCTGGCTCTCTGATGTATTTTTTCCCAGGTGATGATCATTGTACTAACCAATACCTGAATCTAGTGTTGGCCCAACCGTAGTAACTCAGTCACTCATCAGCAGCATATGGAATTAGGTGGCAACAATATGGGCTCAGATAATGGTGCAAACAACAATTCCAACTTGGCTGCGAGGCAACGCTTGCGGTGGACAAATGAGCTGCACGAACGATTTGTTGAGGCTGTTACTCAACTTGGTGGTCCTGATAGTATGTATTCATACTGCAGTTGTGTCTTCTTTTATTCTTTTATTTGATTTTATTAAATATAGATACTGTTCTGTATACATACTTTTTTGGATATGGTAACTTCAGTCCATTGATGTAATCATGTTCTCTTACTGTTGAACTTACTGTATGTAACTGTAAATTTCTGCTTCTGCTAACACTTGAATTCCTCAAATGCAACAGGGGCAACTCCAAAAGGAGTTCTAAGAATTATGGGTGTACAAGGATTGACGATATACCATGTGAAAAGTCACTTGCAGGTACATCTTGTTACAGTGTCTCTCTTGCCCTTTAATATTTTCTATAGCTCATATTTTTTTGTCCTATTTAATTCCCATTCCTGTTTCTAGAAATACAGGCTCGCAAAGTACATTCCTGACTCTTTAGCTGATGGTACGTGAACAATCTCATTGTCATGCATTACCTATTTAATATTCTTTTAGCTATTCCTAATTTTTGTCCCCTTGGTAGGTAACAAGGCTGAAAACAAAGACCCTGGGGATTTGCTTGCCGGACTTGAGGGATCCTCGTAAGTATATATCAGCCTAGCTATTTGTCCTATATCAGTCTTTTGTAAAAAATGGCTACTGACATACTGTTATGTCATGAGATGGAAGTATGCAATGTATGACACATTTTAACATTTACTAGTAAATCTACCATGACCAACTCTCTTGAAATTGTTTGCATGCTATGAGGCAAACATCGCTTTGTAAATTGTAGTTCCTCTTTAGTTGAAACTTGAAAGTAGCAAGCAAGAATAGGTTGCTTCTGGATTGAAATTGGAACTACTACTCTTTACACATAATTTCTTCTACCCACCATTTTTTAGCTTTCAATATCCTCAAGAACATATATCGTAGATACTAGAAAAGCAGCAAAATATGTGAAATGACTCAAGGCTGATCAATATGCTTTTTTCCTTTTAGTTGAAAAAAATTCAGCCATTTGTTATTGCCCATTTTATTTATCTTGTGTAATATTTTGTTGCCTATTTTATCCATGCTTTCCTCCCTGTATTGCGTTACTGTTTGACTGATGCTGTTCTTCACCTCAATTTTCATTGGAACTTTTATTGGTACAGTGGATTACAGATATCTGAAGCTATCAAACTGCAGATTGAAGTTCAAAAGCGTCTGCATGAACAGTTAGAAGTATGTTTTTGTGGATATTCCAGTCGTAGTAAAATTATGATAAACATATTTCAAATTTCTTAAAAGAGATTGTTTTGCATGCAAATATTCTTCAAATCTTTGTAAATATCCACCGAAGAGCAGGCCCCAATGACTATATGATATGATGAAATTCTCTTAGGTACAAAGGCAGCTGCAATTGCGAATTGAGGCACAGGGCAAGTACCTCAAGAAGATCATTGAGGAGCAGCAGCGTCTTGGTGGTGTGAAATCTGAAACACCTGCTTCTGGTGCTTCTATGACATTGCCAAGCGATCAATTCCCTGACTCCGAAAGGACTGACCCCTCAACTCCTGCACCTACATCTGAATCTCCAACTCAAGGTGTACCATCGAATAGGGACAATGGAAGACGGAGCGATGCAACCAAGAGCCCCCATCGTGATGATTCTCTGTCCCGCCATGAACCACTAACCCCTGATTCCAACTGTCACCCTGGTTCTCCTACCAGTCCAAAGCATGAGAGGGCAGCAAAGAGGCAACGAGGTAATGGCACAGAGTTCTCGGAGACTGACTTCATCCTTCCTCATTCTATCTTCGAGTCGAGTTCAGGGTCAGAGATTCAACAATGTTCCATGTCCTACTCAGGTCATTAGCCTCCGGTGGTTCCATCCTCACCACATCTTTGCTAGCTTGATCAAGACAAAGTAATGATCAGACCGTGTTTGTAGCTCTCTGTAGCATATTTTAAGTCTCAATGGAGATGTTGGTAGTCCAAAAGTTGCAGGTGTTCAGATGATTGTTTACATGATACATATGACAGCTATTTAAGCTTGTAACTCCGTGGCCTGTAAAGTTTATCTGTTGAGTTGAGAAGTTTAAAGGTTGTGCTTTGTCGTGTTGTCGACTTCTGCTCTTTTGGGTAAACTTTATTGACAAAAGTGTAACGCGAGCTATTTTTCGCGCGTAATTTGTTGTATTATGGTCAGAAGCACAACTGTTGATGCTATGCTATTATACAGGGATGCTTAGATTCATGCTATCTTTTCCATAATTGCTTCTGCTCTGTCCAAATTGCTTTTGTTCTGTCCATTTCTATGTTATTGCTGGAATTTGGTAACCATGAGAATTTTTTTACCTGAAAAACGAACACAAGCCAGACAGATTGAAGAATCCCAGTTCTGGGCTCGCTATATTGCCTTTCAGATTCTATACTCTACAGTGCAGCCCGAGCTCGTGTAACAAATTATATTATATTATATTTATGTTTTGGCGCGATACAAAGAAAGGATTTTGGGGAGAAATGGCGGGAAAGCGGCAATGTAGTACGCCATTTTGGCGCCAAGGCCAGAAAGATCTCCCCTTTCTTCTCCATCCGCGCCTGCAGGGAAGGAGGGGAGGAGAACCGCCACCGGAGAAGCGAGAAGCGGGCGGCGATGCAGATCCGCGTGCAGTGCGGGTGCGGCGAGGCGTCGTGCCTGGAGTGGGCGGTGGTGGAGGTGCAGCCGCAGCTGTCCTTGTCCGGCCGCATCCAGGGCCTCCACATCGGCCGCCTCTGCGTCGCCGCCTCCCCGTCTTCCAATGCAAGAACCTCCTCACCGCCGGTCTCCCCTTCTCAGCCATCTCGCCATTCCTTCTTTTCCATTGATTCGATCTCTGACGCTACTGTTGCATTCTTCGCCAGGCGGCGTTCACCTTCACCGTGGGGTACCATGAGCTCGCCGGCACCAAGGTGACGCTCAAGAAGCCTCTCCTGGTGCTAAGGAAGAAAAAGACGACGACGGAGGAGGTGGTGGAGAATGCTTCGGCGGCGGCGGAGGAGACGGAGCTGGAGGTGATCGGCGTTATCCGGAACAAGATCCTCTTCAAGGACCGGCCCAAGGCTCTCATCTCAAGTAATCAATCAAAACTAATCTTTCAATCAATTCCAATTGCTGCTGAATTTTGATCGGATGTTATCAAAATTGATTCCTTTTTGGGTTTTGTGCAGAACCGCAGGTGAAGGAGAAGAAGGCCCTGTCAGGCCCGGGGCGACGATGAACGGCGCCGGCGTGACCTGGAACTCGCCGTGGAAGATGAACACACACTCAAGCTGTACTCACGCGAACACTTGGAAACACAGTGAACACATGTGTTTTGGTGCTGCTCTACAACTGCAGCGTTTCCTGATCTTAGCTTTTCCATTTATTGTGCAATACAAAGAGCAGAGCTCATGGTGGCTGCCCGCACACCACGCGCACGACGTGTCCATCCCCACGCCTGTGGCGTTCGTTCAGAACCACTCGCCCAGGTTAGTGTGTGAGCTATTCTCGCTGCCACTACCTCCTATGTACACGGCAGCCATAGGTCAGTGCTCGTGTACATGCAGAACTGTAAACGAAACATACAGTCCTACTGTGCATGGCTTAACTAACAAATCTCCTCCTAATCCTTACACTTATGTTTGAGCTTCACAAGGCCGAGCTTGGCGCGCAGTTCACAAAAGCGCTTCCTCGCCAGTCCCTTAGTCAAAATATCCGCCAGCTGATCAGAGATGTCAATGGAGGCAACACATATCCTGCCTTTCTCGATGTATTCACGAATGAAATGGTATCTTGTATCTATATGTTTGCTGCGATCATGGAAGACAAGATTCTTACTTAGCTGAATGGCGGACTCGCTGTCGATGAAGATCTTTGCCGCACCCTCCTTCTTCCCTTTCAGTTCAGACAGGAGGTGCGACAGCCACACACCTTGGCAAGCAGCAGCAGGCCTCGCAATGTACTTAGCTTCACAGGAGGATAGGGCCACAAACTTCTGATTTTGGCTCTGCCAGGTGATGATATTGCTGCCAAGGAAGTAGAGAACCCCGGTAGTGCTTCTGCGGGTATTAATATCCCTAGCATGGTCACTGTCGCTGAAACCCACCAGATGTGCCTCCTTCTTCCTTGTGTAGTAGCAGCCATAGTCCAGAGTGCCGGCGATGTAGCGAAGCACTCTTTTCACAACTGCTAGGTGCTCGGCGGTTGGCTTCTCCATGAAGCGGCTCACATAACCTACTGAGAAGGCCAAATCAGGCCTTGTGTTCACCAGGTACTGCAGCGAGCCGACGATGCTTCAGTATGCTGTGACGTCGATGGTCGGCGCGGTGCTCTCCTTGCTCAGCTTGAGGCGTGGCTCCATGGGGATGAAACTGGGGTTGCACCCAGCTAGCCCGGCATTTCGGAGTATCTTCGCCACGTAGGCGCTCTGGCCCAAGGTGATGCCATCCGGAGTTTGGCACACCTCCAGACCGAGGTAGTAGTGGAGCAAGCCCAGATCACTCATCTGGAAAGTTGCCTTCATTTGCCCCTTGAACTCATCGATGTCGTAGCTGCAACCTCCCGTGATCACCAAGTCATCGACGTAGACCCCCACGACAAGGCGTCACACGTCCTCGCTGCGCAGGTACACTGCATGCTCGGAGTTGCTGCGCCTGAACCCGAGTCGCAGCAGGGAGCCGTCCAACTTTGAGTACCAGGCGCGCGGAGCTTGGCGGAGTCCGTACAGCGCCTTGACGAGGTGCAGGACCTTGCCCTCGTGTCCCTTGAGGACGAAGCCCGGTGGCTGCTCGACGTACACCTCCTCCTGCAGCTCACCGTTGAGGAACGCTGATTTGATGTCCATGTGGTGGACCGTCCATCCCTTGTTCGCAGCGTGTGCAAGCAGAAGGCGCACTGACTCCAAGCGCGCCATCGATGCAAAAACCTCGTTGAAGTCGACTCCTTGACGCTGCATGTAGCCCTTTGCTACCAGCCAGGCCTTGTACTTGGAGATGATCTCGGCTGCGTACTTCTTCGCCTTGTAAACCCACTTGAGCCCAATGGGTCGGGAACGTGGTGGAGGATCGACAAGCCTCCAAGTGCCATTTGCTTCGATGGCGGTCATCTCGTCGAGCATGGCGTTGCGCCAACACTCATGCCGCTGCGCCTCGAAGAAGTTGGATGGCTCGGCGTCGCTGGCCAGCAACAGTTGCTCTTCAAGTTCCCGTTGTGCTAGGCCAAGTGTCGAAGCAGAGCCCAGCACGTTCTCCAGTCGTCGAAAATGGAGAGGTACACCATCATGGTCAGCATCCAGATCCACCTCGCCTTCTGGTGGTGATGCAAATTCCACCACTCCACCTGTATCTTGTACAGGAGTGGTGGGTGACTGGAACATGCCATCGTGGGATGCTGGTGAAGACATTGGTGCTGGTGATGCTGATCTAGACGTCGTGGCTGCTGCAGGTGTCGTAGATGATGAAGTCTTGGTGATCACCTGGGGCAGCCCTGCATCAGTTTCCTCGATGAGGAAATCATCTGGACTGCCTACAAGTTCTCCTGCCCAGCTCCACTGAGCGGCCTCGTCGAAGACGACGTCACGGCTGATGTGGACTCGCCGGGTCGATAGGTCGTACAGGCAGTAGGCCTTGGAACCAGCCTCGTACCCGACGAAGATGGTGCGCCTGCTATGGTCGTCGAGTTTCTTCTGGTTTGGCGCCGTCAGCTTCATGTGTGTGACGCAGCCGAACGTCCGCAGGTGCTGGACACCAGGAGCAGCCCTAGTCCAGAGCTGGTATGGGGTCTTGCCACCGATGCTCTTGGACGATGAGCGGTTGAGTAGATAGACAGCCGTGGTGACTGTCTCTCCCTAGAACACGCCAGGGAGTTCCTTCGCCTTCAGCATACTTCGGGCGGTGCTCACCACGGTCTGATTGCGCCTCTCGATGACGCCATTTTGCTGAGGGGAATGTGGCGCCGTGAGTTCGCGACGTAGGCCCAATTCGGCGCAGTACTGTTCGAAGTCTCGCGCCAGGAACTCTCCTCCTCGGTCTGTGCGGAGTGCACGAACCAGCTTCCCAGTCTTGTGCTCCGCCGCCGCCTGAATGCGTTTGATCGCTGCGGCTGCGGCGTCCTTCGAAGGCAGCAGCACGATCCACATGTACCGCGAGTAGTCATCGATGAGCAGGAGGAAGTAGCGGTTTTCGCTAGGCGTCGATGGCGTGATGGGTCCACAGAGGTCCCCGTGCAGCAGCTGCAGTACCTCTATTGAGCGCGAGAGTGCGTGCTGCGGGAACGGCGTCCGTCGGTGCTTGCCGGCAAGGCATGTGTCGCACACTTGATCGACGTGGTCCAGCAGGGGCGTGCCACGGACCAGCTCCTCACGCCCCATCTTTCTGAGCGCACCGATGTTGACGTGCCGAATCGGGCATGCCAGAGCCACGCGTCCTCCGTGGCGTGCGCCGCGAAGCACACCGATCGTGCAGTGTCGACGTTGAGCATGTACAGCCGGTTTGGGCTCTGGTGGACCTTGACGAGCAGATGACGCTCCTCGTCACGGATCCGCATCACTCCTCCTTCGACGAGCACCCAGAACCCCACCTCGTCGAGCTGGCCGACGCTGATGATGTTCGTGGTGAGGCGAGGGATGAAGTACGCGTTGGCGAGGGTACGGTGCTCCCCGTTCTTGTAGGCGAACAGGATGGTACCGTAGCCCTCGATCTGGACGACGGAGCTGTCGCCTTAGCGCACCTTGCCGATGATGCCGGTGTCAAGGTCGGAGAAGGCGCTACGCACACCAGTCATCTGATTGGTTGCTCCGGTGTCCAGAACCCAGCGCTTTGGGTCCTGGCCGTCTGCCGCGTCGACGGTGGCGAACACTTTGGCCTCCACGATTTTGAGCTGGTGTGATGTGGGGGCACCATCAGCAGCAGCAGCAGCAATGCCAATGTTGGGGACGAGCGGCGCGGGCTCGGCCTACTGGGGTGCGGCATCTGCAGCGACAGCGGCGATGTTAGGGAGTGGCGGCGGCGGCGCTTGGGGAGGAAGAGACGGATTGGACGACGCACGCTTTTCCTCGGCCACGTACGTGTACATCAACGTGGGCTCATCATCTTGGACTGTATGGGCCTGCTCCTCGGTCTTTAGCTTGCCGCCACGGTAGTGTTGGGCCCAATGTCCCATTTTACCATAGTGTTTGCAGACATCATTTGGCCAGCACGGGACGTGTCTGATCCGGAGCCAGTGCCACTTCGTGCGTCACTGTTGCCGCCGCGGCCGCGCGGCTTACCACGCCGCTTACCACGGGTTGCAGAGCTCGAGCTGCCGCGCCCCGACTCCATCCCCTTTTGTTTGTACTTCTCCAGCCATTGCTCCTCCATGAGGGGCAGTTTGCTGGCGACGGCTTGAGGTGGCGTAGGTTCGATGTCGTCCGCCGCCTTCAGCTGGCCAGTGACTTCTTCGATGGACAGCTCAGAGGTATCAAGTAGCGTTTCAATGGAGATCACAAGTTGCTTATACCTCGGACACACGACCCAAAGGTACTTCGCCACAACCTTCTCATTCGGCTCGGGATCGCCGAGTGTTGCCAGCCTCTGGACGATGCCGGTGAGACGTAACGCGAAGTCCTCGATCGCCTCGCTGCCGCCGAGCTTGATCATCTCGTACTCGTGCGTGGAGGTTCTGCGCCGTCGCCTTCCACACGCGGTTGTCGCCGATGCGGAGAGTCTTGATCGCCTCCCACGCCTCCTTGGTGGTGGCCTTGGTGGCAAGCACCGGCACCATCTCTGCCGGGACGGTACTGCAGATGACGTCCAGGGCGCTCCGGTCGTCGTTGAACTCTATGGCCTCCCAGAGGTGACGCGCTTGCAACTTGAGCTTCATGTGGAGCGACCACTCATTATAGTTGTTCCTCGTCAACTGCGGCCAGTTGCCAGAGCTGCCGCCCTCTCGAATGATGCGCTCGATCACCACCTCCCGCGGACGGCGTGCATCCCGGTTGCGCGAGCGACGTGTGTCGCGTGTGCGTGATCGGCGCGATGGAGAGCGAGTTGGTGAAGGCGTGCGCTACGGCATCGTCTTGTTGCCCGAGCCGCTCGGTTTCTCCTTCACGGGCTGCTTCCCGTCGCCCACGGCCAGCAAGCGGCCACGAGGTCTCGTCGGAGACGTCATGGCTACGGCTAGATCCTCACAACCTAGCTCTGATACCAATTGTCAGGCCCGGGGCGACGATGAACGGCGCCGGCGTCACCTGGAACTCGCCGTGGAAGATGAACACACACTCAAGCTGTACTCACGCGAACACTTGGAAACACAGTGAACACAGGTGTTTTGGTGCTGCTCTACAACTGCAGCGTTTTCTGATCTTAGCTTTTCCATTTATTGTGCAATACAAAGAGCAGAGCTCGTGGTGGCTACCCGCACACCACGCGCACGACGTGTCCATCCCCACGTCTGTGGCGTTTGTTCAGAACCACTCGCCCAGGTTAGTGTGTGAGCTATTCTCGCTGCCACTACCTCCTATGTATACGGCAGCCACAGGTCAGTGCTAGTGTACATGTAAACGAAACATGCAGTCCTATCTAATTACTGTGCATAGCACAGAACCTACCGGTGCGGGCAGCCCCGTCATCCTAGTAGCTGACGTCGATACGATCAGGAGCAATCAAAACGTCGCCTTTGCCGCCGCCGCCGCTGCAGTTTGATGAACTGAAACACTTGTCATGGTTGTTCTTGGCAATCATTGGATTAGCCTCGTGATTCTTCTTGCTCTGTGCTGGAGTGTCACACTTTCTTTGAAGCGCATCGACGACAAAACTGATAATACACGATAATTTCGTCATCTGATCCAGCCTGATAATTCCAAGTTCTAATCCTACGTGGTGCTCTCTAATTGTTTATCTTGTATGATCTGTGATGTTAATTCAGCATCACAATTGATGTGGATGAGTTTCTATCATGGGCCGGACCATTCTAATTTTTATACAACCCCTCTGTCACGTAAGGTAATCTACCAGGGATGGAGTAAAACTACGGTAAAACTTATCTAAGAGAAAAGTGCAATCCACTAAATTTATGGTTGAAATTTTGAATTCAAACTATAGGTACTTGATCTTTGTAGGTGTACTAGTAAAACTTTCCGTATGAATTTTATATCCCTTAAGCTTAGGTCATCTCAAATTCTTTAATCGTATTCTTCAAAGGAGTGGTTATCCTTTGGTTTAATTATGTAGGATTTCCCATAACTTAATGGATTAATGTATGACTTCCTTTCTCAATCCGTTCATGAATTTATGGTTGATTTAGTTGATCTTTTAACTTCTGATTGACTACCAAGGAAAAACATTACTCAAGATAGGTCACGTAATCCACTTCTATGGTTGGATGAGTCCTAATACAAATATCCATAGATATATCAAGATATGCAAATTTTTATATGCTTCTTTATTTTGTTTAATGCTTTTTGATATGAGCATGATCATTTAGTGTACTAATAATTATGGCACACACTTCTACTGCTGGTTTTTTTATGCACTATTTCAAGATCCCATACTATTTACCAAGTCTCAATCGGGCTCCCCTTTACTTAGTAGGGGTATTTTAGAGATCTTTTAATATGATAGTTTTTTTCTTATTTTTATCAAACATCTCCAATTACTTTAAAGGTTTTAACAAGTTAGAGTTCTTGCCCTTACTATTTTTCTTTGAGGCATCTGAACAAGATGAGATGAGAGATATATTTGCATTCTTCAATATTTCCCCTCTAGTGCATTATATTAGGATAAATGCAACTTATTTATATTCTTCAATCATCAAGTATTCACGAAGTGGTTTGGCAGTTTAAAAATTTCTATGCATGCTTCTAGTTCTTTTATTCAATAGTGCATGTGATATGCATTAATCCCTTCTTTTGTTGTTTTTCATGACATTTATCATCTAGGGGTTTATTCTCCCCCCTAAATGACTAGAAATAATTCTTTATTTATTTAAGGAATTTAGGCTATATACATATCTCCCTTCAAAGTTTGTGACTTTCAAAAAAAGCCCATTACATATGTATAACATTTAAGAATTGCTTGAATTTTGAGAATTCAATACTTACTTGGGATTTGTTGTCCTTTCTTATGGTGAGATTTTCAATGTTGAGTTATTTTAATCCATATCACGTATTTAGTTCATTCGTACGGATATTTGGTAATATAGTTTTCTTTTCTTTAATGCGCTATGTTGGTGTGCTTGGCTTCACTGAAATAAATATCACAAGAGTATAGTATCGATTAGATACATGAACAAAAGCACGTTATAGTACCAAATTAACCTTTCAAGAACTAATAGGTTTACAAATTCTTATTATGCATTTATTTAGTGTATGGATTAATTTCATCAAATGTGTTGAAGATGGCACATGCAACCGATACATAGTTGGCGCATGGTGTGCATTGCATGGTGCACAACATGTGGGCATGACCATGATGCGACGCAGTGGTAGTGGTGGCCTATGCACTACGTGATGCACGTGTATAGCACATGATGCGGTGCGTGGCGCGTGGCGTGACCGTCACATGGCCCGTGAGAGAAGCGACCGGCGCATGGCGTGTGTTGTACACGTACGGTGTATGTACACGGTGCATGATACTCGTTGCACGGTGAGAGCAGCGGCTAGCGTACAGTGTATGCGCATGGTGCTCAGCGTGTGGCGAGAGTAGCCACCAGTGTGTGTAGTGCACGGTATATGGTCCAACGCTAATGATTAATTGCTCATTGTTATATTCGGGCATACAATGGAAAATTATGCTCATTGTAATTTTCATGATTCTAAGACCAAAGAGAATGGCTATCAAAGAAATAGCCAAGTTTAGCCTATGTTTCTTAGTGAGGAAAATGCTTTTCATCTTTGCATGCTTTTGTGATGAGTTTGCTTTTCTCGTCATTAGTTTCTATGTGGGAACTTGTCATGCAAATGTTTTTCTATTCTTGATTGAGGAATAGTCGTTTTCTACGGGAAACAATATTCTCAAAAATAGCTACGTTTAATTGTCAAGATAATTCAAGACTTTCTTGTAGACCAAATTTGTTTTTCTCAAGATTGTATTTTTATGGTGCTTTTTTCCGCAATGTACATTTCCTCATTTTTGGGCTATGCCTATGATCTATGGAAATAAAGTAAAACATCACTATTGCAGAAGGAGTAAAACTTTATTATATAATAAAATGCAATAATATTGGAAATTAAGTCTAGCCATGCGGGTGAATCACAAAATAAATGTTATGCTCATAGAACATTCAAATTGTTCATAATACAAAGTCAAGCCAAATAAATAAGTGCATCGTGCGCTCAAACGAAATCCAAAAAGAGTCTCTATCTTTGTGAAGATATACTTACTCTATGTGGCATTCTTCTCTCATGCTATGTCTACGGTAGCTGAGGGTATCAAGTAGGGTTGTAGTAGAGAGGGAGGGTCCATGGCATCTACCCCTATGGTGCTGTCAAACGTAACTAGGTGCGCATGTACAACTACCTTGGTCTTCCTCTTGACCTTGCATGTGTCAATGATATGCTGTGGCTCCTTAGATACGACTCTAGTGGTCCTATATGCCACACTGGTAGCATGTTAGCCTTGCTGGCCGTATAACTTGTTGTTGAGGGGAGGCTTAGCGTCCTGCTTGCCCTTGCCTTTATGTGCTCCCTAGACATCTAAAGCTTTTATCTATGCCTTTTTGGGTGCCTTCCTCCCACTTTGCTTGCCCCTCTTCCTCTAGATGGGTTTGCGGATTTTGTAACAGCTAGCATTGATTTCTAGGCCAATGCTCTTGCCAGGCAATTGGGAGATGAAATTCTTGCGGAGAACCTTGTTATGAGACTTAGGCACCTGCTTGTTGTTGATAATCTCATCATACTCCTTGTATGTCGTTTGCCTATAGTTATGAGTGCGCTCTATGGCGTTGGGGGTGGGTTATCGATGTTTTGTATCAACAATAATAAAAGGTGGCTATGCACGAGACCTAAAAGTGAATGGATGCAGAAGATAAAGATTTGGATAGTTTCAAGCTCTCGATGTGAGGTAATATTCTATTTCTATTTTGGTAGATTATATTTTATTGATTGTATTGTGGATGTTGTATCTAGAAGATCTGGTTGATCACTCTTACTCTTAAGGGGGCTCTTTGCCTATCTTATAAAATGTAGGGGGCAAGGTTACTAGTTAGGAATCCAAGCCTAACTCGGTCTAGAACTATCTTATCTTTACTTTATATTTATTCGGATAGGATTTCATATCCTATCTTAGAGTATAAGGAATCATAGCAACTGAATTTGAATCTATATTCTATCTCCTGAATCCGGCCTACTTTCTATCTATAGCCGAATATGGTCTCCGTGTGGGTACTTGGGACCCATGTTCTCCACAGTAGTCGTTGAGACCTCCGCAATCGAGCTGTAATCTTCTCAATGAATTTTATCCAATGCCAAGTGCTTCAAGCCTTATGTGGAGCTTTCCTGAGTGCTTCTTTTAAAGTCATGCGTCTTGATATCTTACATAGAGGCTGTGGAGTGCTTCATTAATAAAAAGAATAGATGCACCTATTAGGTATAGGCCTTAACTTTATGCTTTGTTTGGAAACAACTAAACATCTAAGTATGACTACATCCAAAAAAATAAAATTGTTAGGTGCATATAATAGGTGTAACTTCTGACTCTATACTTAGTTGGAAAACAAGTAAACATAGAGTTGAGAATGATTACTCCTTGCTGCCAAGTGGTTTTCATCTGAGTCTAGAGTACTAACCTCCTGAGTGGTTCTAGCATGAGTGTAATGGGCCCGAGTGGCCTTCTCCCAAGTAGTATACTTGTCGCACTTCTATATTTAATAAATACGCATAGCTTGAAGCTCAATGTACTATAGATTGGGTGCCCTTAAATAATATATGCGACTAGCTGTCAGCTCTTTTAAGAGTGTGTTGTTGATACTTAAAAATTATATGCCCAAGTTTAATTATTTTATAGCAACATGGAATACATCAAAATTTATGTGTTTTTGGACTCGGTTAAAGAGCACCTATATTACGATTTTTTTCACCATTTCATCTTTCTTGTCCAAATCTCTTCACGCTCTATGCTGCTGTTTATATCGCCTCCACTATTTAAAAGCTATGATTAGAGATTCTCCTCGCTCCTCACTCTTCCATTCCACATCTGTCATAGCCTGATTTTTTTTCAGGAAAATACAAATAATGTAATAATTTATTTATAGAATTTATATTAAAGTGCAGAGTAATTAATGAGTGAATTAAATGGGGAAATAAAATTTACCTAATAAAATATGACTTAAAGTATTTTTATTAAATTCTTCATGTTTAAATGTACTCTATGGAATGTTTTTGGAATTTTATGAGCTCAATACTTAATTTTAAAAATACAAAGATCATTCCAGCAATTATTTAAATAAAAAACCAAATTAAAATCCTTTCCTTGCTTTGGGCCAATTCCGGCTCAGTCTTTCGCTCTCTCTCTGCCTGCTCCATCTCCTCCTCTCTCTCCTGCAGGCCCAGCAGCGGTAACAGCCAGCCCAGCCCGCCTCCTCTCTCCCAGCCACCGATAGGTGGGGCCCGGTCGTCAGCATCGTCTTCAAGATCGAGCTCGGAGTCCCGCAGCCGCCCGTCGCCGTCTCCTCCTCCAATGTGGCCTCCCCGTTGACTCTTATTCCATATTAAGCAGGATACCGTGATCCCTTTGGCATCCTCTCCGTTTTCCCTCTCTCAATTTCGGGAGAATCCTTTCGTTTCAAGCTCGGACTGGAGCTCCTACCAAAACCGGCGGACCGAACTTTCCTTCGCCGTTCCCCGCCGTTTCCGGCCGGGAAGCAAGATCTCATCACCTTTTTAAGGACCTCCGTCGTCCCCTCTCTCGTCCACACCTCTTTCCTGAGCTTCCGCGAGCCCTAGCCTCCTTCCCGCGCTCGCCTTTCTGTCCAAGGCCGCCGCCGCGCTCCAGCCGCTCTTAACGGTCGATTCGGACGTCTCAGAAGCTCGTGGACACCTCCATCGGCACTGCAGAGACGCCATGAAGACCGGCCGCCGGTTCGCCGAAGCCTAAGCTCACCGGAACCCCGTCATCACCAGTGACCCGAAGACGCCGTCGCCAAAAGCTCGCCGCCGGCCTTGTCCCTTCGCCGTTCATCTCCGCGCAAGTGCTGGTGAGATTGGCCATGCTCTTCTCTCTCTCCCGGTACCGTTGCTTTTCGCGGCTGTTCGCCGGCGACCGTAGGGTCCAGTGCCGGCCGGCCTGCGATCGGACGTGGCTGCCATGTCCGGTTCCTGTCAGCGCCACCTCTGCCTCCTTGTCAGGCGTGGCTGGGCGCATGGTGGCTTGTGTCGTCTGGCGTGGTCACCCGATCCCGATCGACCAATCTAAGCTGTTAGATCTCGTACATCTTTTCTGACAGCCACTCTCTCTTTTTCGTCAGAAAAATAATTAATTATGATACAATAAATCTGTCTAATCCTTTTTAAAAAAGGCTAAAATTAAGATTTATATGTTTATTTACTTTTTTATATACTGTTTGTTTGGTTTTTTCTTAGTTTTTGTTTTCGTTGTTTCGGAGGATCGCGACTTCAACAAAAAGTTTTTGAAGATAATTAAAGATTGTTTAATAGTAAAAGTTATAGACCTTGTGTATATTGATCGATCGTATATTTAAATTATTATTTTTATTTAAATATTACATTTATTTTGATGGTTAAATCTTGTTTTCACCCTTTATTTCTGGATAACTTTGGCTAATTTGACTAGCCTAGATCTTATATACTAGCTTCAAAATATTAGATGCACATTGTGATAGCTAATGATTCATTCATATTCAAGGATTTATCGATGGTAGCTTATGATAGTTGTCATGATTGGTTAATTATTATGTCAACTAAAATTTGATTAATGGTGGATCGTGAGCATATGTTCTGATCAGGTTTTGCTGGTCATGCTTATGATACTTAAGAATTGATTTGTGAACCACTGTTGTAAAGTATTCAGTATATCATGTACAACGAGAGGCGTTAGGTTGTTCATGCCACCATAAGTCCATGGTTATTTTGGGAGTTAACTGGCCACCCTATTGGAGATAAATACTTAGTGGGTGTTATCTACGTGTTATGCGAAGGGTCTTATTACTATCCCTTTTCCAAGGTGCCATGATGGTATTAATGCGCGTGACATCATGTTGAGGAATTGTGACTTGTGGATACATTTGTACATCTCTAGTCAGAATAAAACTATTTGAATAATCGTGCACATAGTTAAGAGCGAGTCTAGCTATGTTTTGCATGATTAGTCCTACACTGCACTATAATAATGTTGATAATGGAAACATGATGATAATTTGGTTAGTTACAGGTGTAGAATAGTTAGGACTGTGCACTGTAGGTAGTTATACATTGTTGGATTAATATAGCTTAATTACTCTACTATTTTATTACTTCTATATATTTACTAAAACCCTACTTGTGCAAAATAGCCGTATTATGCATTCCTTTGTGCAAACGCTATTTCATGCATCTGCTTATTTGTTGTGTAACTTACGGAGTATTTTATATACTTACCTTGCTATCAACAACCAACACTTTAGTTAAAAGGGAAGGTTTTGATTGGAGAATATGGATTTAGAAGACCTCAGTTAAACTACGTGTGAGAGTGGAGCTAAAGCCATAATTGATCATTTTTTCGCTGTTGCTTTTTTTTCCATGTGAGAATTAAGTGCCTATTTTGTAAGTTTTTAATGTTTATTTCATGTTGGATTTGTATATTAAATTGTCAGTTTGTGTAGAAATAATTAAATACATAAATTTGTTGTAGAAATAATGGTGAATTTCCTGGCGAGACACTTTCCATGCTTCACTGTGATGGCTGCCTCAACTGATGCAACCCAAGAACTTATGTTTGAGGAGTGGCAAGCATACATCACCATCGAGAAGGGATTGAAGTCAAAGGGAAGGCGCAGGCTACAATAGCGTAAAACAAAATTTTTCTACCGCTCATACTAGTCCATCATAGAGATCATAGATCATTACCATAAGATACGCAGTGCAACGAAAGTATGGTTGGAGAAATCGATCCAACCATGCACGTGTTGAGGTAATAGTCGATCGCCACGATTTTGATGCCGATCAATGCCGCAACGAGTATTATCTCCACCGGTATCCACACGTCTGTGGCTGGAACGTCGATTGAGGGTGTACTATCACTTGCAAGCGGCTAGGTTTTGGCTCGAGAGGTGGCAGCTAAGGTTTTGTTCGAGGTAAACAGGTTTGTCTTTTCTCGACCTCCTCGCCTCCCTATATACAAGCTTCTTCACTTAGGCCTAGAGGACCGTGACCCAATAGGAGTCTACTCGGATCTCTATCCAAATCGAGCCCTTATCCAAATCACATTTAAATAAGTATTCTAACTCGTTAAGCATGTGATACTATAGGTTCACGTATATTTGGTCACGACCCAAAAACGTCTTTCCGGTAACCTTGTTAATAGTGGTATCTACTAAGGCATATTAACCCCAATATTCTCATGTACGAATAACTTTGTTTTACGATATCGATCGATCTCAAGGTGTGACTTGTGTCATCCTCTTAATAGTTCAATCACTCTCTCGATCCTATGATGGATTATAAATTAATGATTGACTTCTCAATCACCTTACATGGCCATGCATTTCCATAATTCATTATATTGAGGGGCTTAGATATATCTCTCTCATAGGAGTAGCAAATTCTATCTGATCACTCACATCTCATTACACATTTTATAGCAAACCAAGAGACTAATTTTATGACTAGCCTGTTATAAAGTAGTGTTTTGTAGTCTCAAAATAAGTTACTATATATGTTGGGAACTATGATGTTTTTAAGTCTAAGAACTTCACATAAACACTATTTGAGATTAACTGATGATACATAAAATCTATGTAGTATCTTATGGCAGGTCTATCCAATATATGGTCACTAACATATGTTTATATTATTGATTTGGTATCTCCATACCATGATTTATAAGACATGATCATGAATCAATATATATATTAATCTTATAATCATATTTATTTCTCATATGAAATATAATAAATAGCAACATCTGGCATTAGGAGTCTCATGAATAACTCACATATTCATTGATCAATAATGAGAGTGTCTATTTTAAGGAACAAATCAATATATTAGTATATGATATATACAACATCTCTATGTTGTC
This sequence comes from Oryza coarctata, assembly GCA_030770085.1. Taxonomy (NCBI): domain Eukaryota; kingdom Viridiplantae; phylum Streptophyta; class Magnoliopsida; order Poales; family Poaceae; genus Oryza; species Oryza coarctata. The sequence continues at coordinate 5,296,992 of CM061479.1, forward strand.
TCTAGGGCATATCACTAATATAAAGACCATGGTGGCCGTCAGCATACTTCCAATGAAAGAGCTCATTAGTTGGTGGCCGACAGCTGGTGAGCCATTTCCAAACCCTAAGACCCATGAGGTTGTTGTTTTCAAATCTTTTTTCGATATTAGCCTTCTTGATTTCTATAAAATTGAACTCATCCATTTGAATCCTAATTCCATTCTTCACATTGCCATCTTTGTTTATATTTGTGAAACTTTCCACAACATCCTCCCTCACTTGAACCTTTTCTGATACTTCTTTAATGTCAAGCCTCAACCCAGTGGTTACAAAACATAAGTTGCTAGTGGCGTTGGAGTTCAACTCCATGATGGGTTGAAAAATGCTTGGCTCTATCTTCCTTTGAAATCCTCTCTCAAGGGTTTGGCATCGAGAGTGGTTTCATTGCTCCAATCTCAACTCTTCTATTCCTTCTTTCTTTGAGCATGCCCTAAAAGTTTAGGACTCTTGATCTTGTTTTTCTTCTTCCAAAGAAATGATCCAAGTTGATTGATTGCTGAAATTGCTTGGAGATCTGAAAGAAAAGGAATTGACTGGTGTCTAGGTAGCCTAACATTTTGTCCTTTGTCACCTTCAACCCCTCAAGGACCGGATCGATCTAGCCTTTGAATATTCTAGCTTGAGTGATCCTACTTGGGAATCCTCTCTGTCTTTAAAAGAAACTAAGATCTATGATCGGGTTTATAGGCTTTTCACCTGGGGAACTAAAATCAACTCGAGAGGTGATGAATTCTCAAGGCCTTTCCACCTTTGCTGCCTTCCTCCTACTATAAGTACCAAACATCAAGTGCTCTTACTGCTTCTTCTATTCTTTGTTGTTTATATGGAATTTGATTCTTCCTAACTTTACGATTGCCATGTTTTTGTTTCACATCCCCCAAGTCAAGTGAATCATCCATCCTGCAAATGGGTAGCATTGCCCTCTAGTGATGAATCTGGTGTGAAGAGGGTAGGAAATGATTTGGTTGTTGATCCAGATGCAGAGCATGTACAACTAGAAAGTTAGCCATCTTCTCCTGCTCTAGAAGTATCTCCCTCAACCCGCTCAGATCAGCCCCTAACTTCCCTACCACCAAAGTGGGGCACTCAGGGTTTCCGCTTCAAGACATCTTCATGGTAATGACTAAGCTTTTGCACCTTTTTCTTTTTGTTCTTGGAATTTCTGTTTTATCTTCCCATAAAAATAGGGGCCAAGTGACATCGACTCGACTAGGTCAACTAATAATACAAACTCCAACCGCCCGACTAGTAGTCAATAAGGGCCCAGTTGAAATTAGCTGCACCCCAGTCGAGCTTGAAGGTCTAGTGAGATGCTTGGGTACCAACTCCTTCCCCTTCTCCTTGCATTCCCTCTCTTCAAGCACTTCTCATCCTCAATCTTCTACTACTAAGGCCATAGTCTAGGATGAAAAAGTCGAGGAAATTCCCCACCAGTGTCCTACCTTACAGGCTCTTTACCAAGAACAAGCTCCACCAATTAGAATCAGTTGGCAGAATGCAGATGGCCAAGAGGAAGGTCTTATTGTGAATGAAGCGATCGAAGATGACGAGATGGACAAGTTATATGATCATGTAGCTTGGTCGACAGATCTTATATAAGTATAAAAATCTTCATATTCTAGCAAATTTTATCAACAAATACTGTTCTTCATCATTGCCTTTCTTGCAGAGAATTGCTTTGTTCTCATAAGCCAAAACTAAAGCTTTTTGCCGACTGGGTCCTGAAATTGCAAGCTTAAAAATCAAGAAGGACCTAGATGAAATCCTAAGTCATGGGAAAGCATGTTAGACCCAACTTGTAGCCGAACTCAATGAGCTATGTGAGGCTTGGTATGACGCGGTCGGATCCATTCTATGACTTATTTTCCCCATTATTGACTTCATATTCACTCAACTATTATCTTCTCTTTCCTTAGCTCGAGACCACAAAATCTACACCTTGACTAAGTCCAATGCCATGCTTGAGTAAGAAATCAAGGCACCCAAGGCTGCCCAAGCGGCACTCGAACTCCAATTTGAAGGTAAATGTACTCGGAGTATTTTCATCTTAACTTTGTTGCATGATCTTCATGATTTATCTTCTATCTTGTAGAATATAAGGTTAAAATGCAAGATCAACTCCTAGAATTCACTTGACAAGTTCAACAAGCCGAGGCCAATCAAGATGCCATCATGAAGACTATTAAAATGCTCGCTGCCAAACCTCGCGGGGAAAGGTCCAACCAGGCCGAGCGGAGGTCCGACCAGGGAAAGACAGTGGTTCGGTCACGTGAAAGCCTGGGAGATCTACTTAGCTCTAGTGCAGGTCTTTAAGGTTTGAGGTTCGAGAGCGTGCCAGTCAATTTGACCCTGCAATTGACAAGGTGAGGTAAATAGGTTAGTCGGACAATGGACCGATATGAGCTCTCGCTATTGACTGGTCACCGATAGGATCGAGTTGGTCATTGGCCGTGTCCAAATGGCTCCTGTTATTGACTGGTAGCTGATAGAGATTGAGACGCTCTTCCATCGGCTGGAGAGCCGATGAAGGCATAGGCAAATATCAACGGATGTGATGGCTCTAGGTGTAGCAAAAGCGAGATCCCGATCCATCGGCCGTAGAGCCGATGGGGACACAAAAGTGTATTCAAAGGATAGCAAAGCACGCAGGATCCCTTCTAGTTGCCGATGGAAGCTGTAGCGCTCGAGCATCGGCTGAACAACCAATGGAGGCATGAGAGACGCGTGGAATGGATTTAAGAACCTATCGGCCAAAGAGCCGATGACGCTCCGCAGCATCCAACTCATAGAGTGGGGCTCGATCCCCTGCGAAGCCACGAGGGCCAGCGACTATGGTAACGGCACCTTTAGGACTAGCTTCAATAGATCGGATCGAACCAAGACAGTATGAGGCCGGGGACTAATGACATGGAGAAAACGGAGGTTTAGACTGAACGTGATGACGAGGGAGGAAAGAGAAGAGGTCATCGGCTACCTACCGGCCGAACGTCTGACGCAGGTCTACACATAAACCATCGGCCACTTGAGACGATAGGAAACGAGACCCGCTAGATCTCGACGCCGGCCACGTCAGACGCGAGCCCTAGAAGATCGGACCGAACCGAGACAGTACCAGGAAGCGTCTGACGTGTTCGGATCGACCTCTAGAGGATCGATCGTTAGACAATACGCCAGATGGATGTGGGGTCTGCGTTGAGGATTACTCGTCGGCTACTTACTCTAACAAGACACCGCGCGAAGACCCACCGGGGCGCCGGCTCGAACCACCGCCAACGATTTCGTAAGTCAAACCTAACCGACGCAGCACGAGACCATAGATGGATGAGGGAGACCGACGCGCCAGTGTGCCTCACGTGGACGTGATGAGGTACGCTTGATCCGACTAAGAGGTCAAACCTAACCAATGCTGCCTTAGATGGAATGGACGACGACAGAGAGAGCTTGGTAAACCGATAGACCTTGCACGGACATGATACAGTACACTCGATCTGACTAAGAGGTTTAACCTAACCGATGCCACCTTAGACAAAGCAAGATATACCGGGATAGTGACAGGACTTACGCCTTCGTCAGAGATCGAACTTAACCAATGCAGTCTCGCGTCGAGAGCTAGACTCCGCCAGTAAAAACCTAGACAAGCTAGGATATCTATATTTATACCCTGGCATTACAGAGTCCGATGTGGTTTCAACAACTATCAGACGTTACTTCCTAAAAAATATAATAGGAAAATATCTCTAAGGAAGTTAACTAAACTAACTAAACCTTCCTATTATAAGATAGAATTTATATAGCTAAGTCACCCTGCTGTGAGTTTCACGGCTCCTCCTCAGACTCGGCCTTATTTGTATAATCTTCTATAATTAGACCGAATCCTTCCTAGCTTCCTTCAATCGGTTTTTTTTTTCTGTAGCAATCAGACTCTTCTTTACTAAACCGATCGTCTTTTCAATCTTTCCCTGGGCTTACCAAATTTTAGCGTTAACATAAACTCATGATGGATGTCTTATACTTGGATGATGCTAGATCAAGCTCGAGCGATGCAGGACGACTTCTTAGCCAGCTGTCGACTGCCCTAGAGGACTTGAAGCTACTGGTGAAGGAGAAGGCTACCTTGAGTTCCAGTCAATCCTTAGCGATAGTTAAGTCACTGTGCTCCTGGGTAGACCTCAAAGTAGTCGGCAAGGGGTTCGCAACCACCTATACAGAAGAACAAGCACTAGCCTTGTTGGATGAAGCCCAAGATGTTGCCATCGCCATAGTTGACACACTAGAGCTATATAAAATTCACAAATACTAAGTAGCATCTAACTGATATGTAATATGATATTTTAAATCTGTTATGCAAATTTTTGTTTGTTGCCTATCTTATCTATTTACTAGCTCGATTAGTACTTAGCCCTTTGCATTATACACTCTATCTGACTAGTCCCCGAGTGCTAAGAGTTGGTGCAAAGCACAAGCCCTACAATCGGTGGCATCAGAAAATAGAGCTATCCTACTCGGTACTTTTCCCTCTCAGAGTTTGTCACAAACAAGATAGATATTTGGAAAAAATTCTCAAAAGAAATATGATATATTATATATAGCCCCTGAATTACTACCTCAATGGGGACCAATTGATGTAGTAAGTCTAAGGTAAAAGAAATTATAGTATGATAAGATATAATGCTTAGGTATAGAAAAGACGTAGCTGTTCTATATTCCATGAATTGTCCACTGTTGTGCCATCTTCACGCATAAGTCAATAAGCTCTTGGACATGTTACCTCAGGTATAATGTACAACCCTTCCCATATGGGAGACAACTTATGTCTGTCTTTGGTACTATGAATTTTCCTCAAAACGAGGTCACCAACCAAAAAAGTTCAATTGTGAATATTACGATTGTGATAACGACGTAAGCATTGGAGGTATCTTGCCGACTGGATTGTTGCCACATCTTTAGTTTCTTCCAGTCGATCTAATTCTTCTAGTTGATCCTCGTTAGACTTGTCTTCATCACATTTGCACACACATAGTGAGTCGAACTCTATCTCTGCTGTTAGGACCGCTTCCGACCCATAAACCAAAAAGAAAGGGATTGGCCTATAGCCCAACTGAGTGTTGTGTGCAAAAGCTAGACTATAGATGACAATTCTTGAACCCATCATTGAGCGTGTGGGTGAAGCCAATTGAATACTCTAGTTTTGATGCCCTAAACACCATGCCATTAGCCTACTCAACTTGTCCATTGCTACGTGGGTGAGTCACCGAAGCAAAATAAATCTTTAAGCTAAAGTCTTCACAAAATTATCGAAAAACTCCAGTTGTGAATTGAGTACCATTATCTATGATGATTTTGTTTGGGACTCCAAACTGATAGATTATTCCAAGGATGAAATCTTTGGCCCTATCAGCGGTAATTGTTGCAACAAGCTTAACTTTGATACACTTGGTAAACTTGTCCACAACCACAAATAAATGCGTAAACCCTCTTGGGGCCTTCTTAAAAGGACCCACCATGTCAAGCCCTCAAATAGCAAAAGGTCAAGAGATAGGTATAGGTTGCAACTATTGAGTTGGAACATGAATTTGACGCGCAAAGAATTGACAACCTTCACACATCTTAACAATCTGCTCTGCATTAGTAACAATAGTTGGCCAATAGAAACCCTATTGATAAGCCTTTTTAACTAGCATTCTTGAAGCCATATGATTTTTGCAAATTCCCGAGTGGATTAAATGTAATATTTGATTTCCCTCATCTACTGTGACACATCCCATCAATATTCCAGTGGCACTTTTTCTAAATAGCTCTCCCTCCGAGACCATGTAATTTCGATTGCAACATTTGATACGCTCAGCCTTAGTATGGTCTGTTGAAAGCTCATCATCTATTAAATAATTCAAGAACAGAGTCCACCAATCCTAATAAACAACAAGTACTTCCATCAAAATAGGTTTTTCCTTAACCTGTTCTTCCTTTACCTTTGATTTCTTTTTAACGGACGATTCTTGAAGATGTTTAATGAAAATATTGGTTGGAACTTGCTTATGCTTTGATACTATATTGGCCAACTCATGAACAACTTCATTATACTGTCTTAAGACATGTGTAATCTCTAGACCATCAAAAGTGCTTTCCAACTTTCGCACCTCTTGACAATAGGCTATCATATTGTCATCAAGCATGGCCAATCCTTCATAACTTGATCAATAAGTTGTAAATCACCACGAACCACCATCCACCGAATACCCAAAGATATAGCGATGCGTAGCCCATGTAACAATACTTTGTACTCGGCAACATTGTGTGACATCGGCAAGTGAATTTGATGAACATATCTGAGTTTTTCTCCGATCAAGGATACTAGTACAACCCTTGCTCTTGCTCTAGAAACCCTTAACAATCCATCAAAATGCATTGTCAAATACTTGAGCTTGCTCTCAGGCTCTATAATTTGAAGATCTATTCACTTGGCCACAAAATCAACAAAGACATGAGATTTAATAGTTGTTCGTGCCTTGAAAGTAATGTCAAAAGCCATCAACTCCAAATCCCACTTTGCAATCCACCTTGTGGAATCTCTATTATGAAGAACATCATTGAGGGAGAAAGAAGTAGTCATAGAAACCGAGTGCACCTAGAAATAATGCACCAAGTTTCAAACAGTCATCAACACTCCATAAAGCGGTTTCTGTATCTGTTGATATTAAATCTTGGACTTCGCCAAAACTTCTCTAACAAAATAAACTAGCCGTTGCACTTTTTGGACATGCCCCTCTTCTTCGTGTTTGACTATTAAAACAATACTGACCACTTGAGAAGCAACTGATACATAAAGTAACAATGGTTCTTTCGAAGTTGGTGAAACCAAAACTGGTGGTGTCGTTAAGTATGTTTTGAAATCTTCAAATGCCTTTTGTGCCTTAGAAGTCCATTGGAAATTCTCCACCTTCTTTAACAACTTGAAGAAAGGCATGCCTCGCTCTCCTAGTCAGAAAATGAAATGACTGAGTGCCGCCATGCATCCCATAGTTTTTTGAACATCATTATGAATTTGGCGGCTCCATATTTATTATGGCTTTGATCTTCTCCGGGTTGGCCTCAATGTCATGATGCGACATAATAAAACTAAGCAAATTTCTTGATGATACCCCAAAGGTACATTTCTTAGGGTTAAGCTTCATCTTGAAAACTCTAAAGCTTTGAAAAGTCTCCCCTAAATCAGCAATAAGTTCTTCCTTGCACCTTGTCTTGAGGATCACATTGTCAACATACGCCTCCACATTTCACCTAATCTAAGTATGAAGGCACTGTTGAACATCACTGGTACATAGCCCTAGCGTTCTTTTACCCAAAAGGCATGTTAATGCAGCAATATGCTTTGAATGGTGTAATAAACAAAGTTTTAAGTAATCTTCCTCCTTTAAAATGATTTGATGGTAGCTTGAGTAGCTGTCAAGAAAAACTAAGTAGCTCTCATCCAGTAATCGAGTCAACTACTGGATCAATGCGAGGTAAACTGAATGGATCCTTGAGGCACGCCTTGTTGAGATCTATATTATCCACACAAATACACCATTGACCTTTTTTGTTTTGAACAAGCACTAGGTTTGCCTACAAATTCGAATGGTATACTTCCTTGATAAATCCTACCTCCAGAAGTTTGGTTAACTCTTCCTTAATACATCTCGCCAATCTTGAGCAAAATACCGAAGTCATTGCTCGACTGGTTTGGCATCTTGCCTAACATTGAATGAATGCTTAATCACCTCCCTTGGTATCCCAAGCATGTTAGACGGCTTCTAAGCAAAGCTATCCTTGTTTTCTTGGATAAAGGTGATGATTGCACTTTCTTATTTAGGATCGAGCCTAATACTGATCAGAGCCATCTTGGTCGGATTAGTCGGGTCGAGTAAAATCTTTTTCTTATCTCCGGTGTCTGACTAAGCTATGTTTTTTTGTTGGGATATCTCCTTCATCTTAAACCAAAGCTGATGCCAGTCGAATTTTCTATTGTCTGAGTACGCTATCATAAGATTGAGCCAACTTGTAACTTTCCTTATCACAAGTAAAGGCTTATTTAACATCACTGTGCAAAGCAATTACTCCATGAGGCCCTAGCATCTTTATCATTAGATAAGTATAATGCGGGTCTGTCATAAATTTTGCTAACGCAAGTCTTCCCAAGATTGCATGGTATGCCATTTCAAGGTTAGCTACCTCAAAATAAACATTCTCTATCCTAAAGTTATCCCTAGTTCCAAAGGTGACAGAAAGTGTGATTTGCTTGAGTGGCATTGAAGAAAACCCGAGGATTAGCCCATGAAACAGAGCTATACTTAGCCTCAACCCGTAGTGTGAAATAACCATATCATCCAATGTTTTTGAAAACAAGATATTGAGGGCACTCCTACCATCTATCAAAACCCTCTTAAGCTTGATGTTCTTGATGACTAGATCCAAGACCAGGGGATACCACCCCAGATGAGCCACTTGGTTAGGATGATTCAGGTCATCAAACATAATCGCCACTTCTGACCATCGAAGATAATGAGGTGCATTAGTAGATGTCATGTTGATTTCTCTGTTGGTGAGCTTTTGCTTCCTTTTTGATTCATAAGCTTAAGGCCCACCAAAAATATAATTCAACTTGGTGTGTCGATCCTAGAATTCAGTCAGGAAAGTATCATCAGGCTTAGTCTTCTCCTTTTCCTTAGCCTTCCTTGAGCTAGTCTCGTCTCCTCCCAACTTGAGATTCTAGCTATATTCTTCGGTAAATCTTTTGAGCATATAGTAGTGTTTTGTATCATGGCAACCATTAGGGTGATAAGTACACAAACTATTCATGACTCGATCATAATCCTCAGTACATGATTGTTTGGGACGGCCATGATACATAGTTGCTACGAGTTCTCTGGTTTGCGCTTATGATTCTAGGATCTTGGATAATCATTAGTTTCTATTTTTTTTCCTTTGGCTATGATGTATGTAGCTTGTCTTCATGTATTGCCGCAATAGCATTGACAAAAGATATATATGAGTTAGCCATCTCTAAAAGCCTTTTGACAGTAGTTGGGGACTTGCATGTGAATTTTGCAATAAAGGGTTCATCCTTAACTCTTTTTCATAAAGCTGCAATAATAACACTATATTTGATTTCTAGAATCTTATTCCTTGCCTTAGAGAAACGCCTAATATACTCTCAAAATGGCTCATTCTTCCTCCGTTGGATTTGATATAAATCGTATTGCATTCCATAGTGCTCAAAGGTACCCTGAAAGTTAGCCATGAAATGTTCACAAAGCTCGCCCCAAGAACTAATAGATTCTCATGGAAGCCTCAAGAGCCAACTCTTTGCTAAATTCACCAAAGATAATTAGCCATCACCTTGTTATCTTCCCCAGCTACTCTGACAGCAAGTGTGTAGGCTGTGAGGCAAGATTGTGGGTCCATTTTTCCATCATACTTTTATGTTCTAGTTGGTTTGAAGTCGGCTGGCCAATTTACTCAGTGTAGACTCAGTGTAAATGCTAGGATTCCATCATCATTGTCATCAACAAAATTTAGAGATCCATGATGCCTTGGATATTGGTCGTCATTGTGTAAACCAAAAAGATCACATTCGTCCTTAATCCACCGTCATTCTGATTCTTGAGACTCTCGACGTTGTGCTTCAATTCTATGATGAAGATCATAATGTGATTTATGTGCATATCTTCATGGTGATGTCATTGTTGTTCATCTTCATGGTGCCATTCATCCTCTAGTCCACAATGATTTTCCTGCTTTGCATCTAGTTGGTGTCTCTCATCCTCTAGTCAGTGTTGCTCAATGTTTAATTGTTGTTGCTTTTCATCTAGTTAGCTATGATTTTCTTCATCTTATTGAAGATTATTGTGGCTATTATGTAAAGGACATGCCTATTCGATGCCACTCGGAGCTCTATCCCTGATAGGGCGTCTTCTAGTTGAAGATCTGGATGAAAGTGCTTCTGATTGAGACTCGAGATTTTTGCTTTATAGCTGCTACAGTGACCATGGCTTTGATCTTTGCTTTAGTTGGAGACACAACATGTTCAGGCAGTGTTTCTAGAACAGTGTCAAGGAGGGCTGTTGTGGCCACGACGTTCTGCTAAGGAGTTACAAAAATGTCATGATCTTCGACCCTAGTCTACAATAATTCTTGTTGTATTCTATGCGAAATAGCACGCAACTCATGGTTATGAGCCTCTTGTTTAGCCTTGCGACACTGTTCCTCCTCCTCCTACTGTGCTCGCTCATCTTGCTGGCGTTGCTCATGCAGTCGGCAAGCTTTCTCCTCTTGACGTTTGCACGCTTCTGCATCTTGATCTTGAGGAGCTCTGGATGCCACAAGTACCTCTTGAGAGGGAGAGTAACTTCTAGAGCTACTATCTGAATCATGAAAGTGTATTAAAGAATTAACAACTCCAACTTCTCTAGGATCAAACTCAAGCATCACATAGCTGTATCCAAGTCAAACTCTAGGAGATTGAGTTGAATCCAATCCAGACTCGTCAATCTACTTTGGGGCTTGCTGCTTGAGGATTGATGGGATCTAGTGGCTAGTGACTCCCTCTGACTAGTTCAAATCTGAGTCGAAGAGGTAGAGCTTGTCAAAATTGTCAGTGTAAAACTTGAGGCCTCTGAAGTGAAAAGCTTGCCTAGAAGTAAAAGTGATGTCGACGACTTCAAAAATTGGATCTATCGCACTTATTGACAAAAAGTCTTAGTGCAACCCCTACCTAGCAGTCAAGTGTTGATGTTTTATATCGTCAACAATAAAAGAGGGCTACGCACAAGGGCTAAAAGTGGATGGATGCGGAAGACAAAGATTTAGACAAGTTTAGGCTCTCGATGTGAGGTAATACCCTACTTCTATTTTGGTGGATTATATTCTACCGATTGTATTGTGGATGTTGTATCTCGAAGATCTGGTTGATTGCTCTTGCCCTTGAGGGAGCTTCCTACCTACTTTATAAAGGATGGGGAGCAAGGTTACAAGGTAAGAATTCAAGTCAGACTTGGTTTAAAACTACCTTATCTCTACTTTATATTTATTCAGGTAAGATTCCATACCATATGTTGGAGTACAAGGAATCTCAACAATCGAATTTGAATATATGTTCTATCTTCTAGATCCGGCTCACCTCCTATCCATAGTCAAATATGGCCTCGGTGTGGGTACTTGGGACCCATGTCGTCGACAAAGGTGGAGAGCGTCTTCTCAATATTCTCCTCATCTGTGATTATCTTGTCACAGACGGAGAGGTTGGTACATATCCTGTGCAAGGAAGAGTTGTACTCAATGATGCTCTTGAAGTTGGCGAACCTCAAGCGAACCTACTTCTCCTCTACTTAGGGTTGTTTGGTGTACTTCATCTTCTCAAACTGCTTCTTGAGTGCGGCCTAAAGAGCGAGTGGGTTCTTCAAGGCCATGTACTTACTCTTGAGCATGGTATAGAGGTGGTGTCGCAGGAAGTGCAGCACTTGATCATTCTCATTAAGGGTAGGAGCTTCTTAGCTCCGAGGATGATATAGACGTCGGATGTCTAGGTCAAGTAGTTCTGGCCATGCTGGTTAGCTTGGAGAACTTTTTGTTCGTGATTCCTGATATTTTGTTGCATAGAAATATAATATTTGTAAGTGCTACTGCTGGTAACATGGTTGCAATGATGAATACAAATATTTCATGATTTTTTCAATATTTCTTATGCTAATTCATAATTCAAATGCTATAATCCATGTATAAAAGAGGTACAAAAGAGGCATAATATGAATAAATTCATACGAATACTAAAAATTATATTTCCAATCTCAATTAATAGTAATAAAATGCCTCAAATGCTAAAAGGGAATTCAAATTCGAAATTTCTATGCCAATTCATGCAAAAATTCAAAATTTCAGTGAAATCTACAAAGTACAGGGTCCATTCCATTAGATTCCATGCGGTGGAGGGGTAAAACATGAGTTTTTCAAAAGTGTGGGGTCTTAAATGAAAGATACTCCATGTAGGAAGAAATGCACTTGATTTTTAGAAAACTAAAGAACCCATTTGAAAAATCACCAAATCCTCTCCTTTTCTTTTCATTCCTTTATTTTTTTTCTCTTTCCTTTCTTTCTTTTCTTTCCGTCCTTCTCTTGCCCTTTCCTTGCATGGCCGATGGCGGTCCACAGCGCAACATGCAGCCACGGCGGTCCGGCAGTCGCAGCGAGCTCACACGGCGCTTTGTGCGCGGCAGCGCTGCCCGGTGGCTGCCGCAACAGCCTGCGCGCGGCGCCCAGAGTTGCGGCCAGACGCGGCGGCTAACGCGGCTTCCTGGTGCGGTGGTTAGCGCTATAGTCAGGCGTGGTGGCGGTGCAGCTTCCTAGCGCGGCGGTGCGGAGTGTCTGCAGGGTTTACCATGGCGAGCTCGGCGTGGGGTCCGGCCACGGCGCGGGGCAGCCACGGTTGCGGCCAGCGCGCGTCGCTGCGCCATCCAGGGATGCGGCTAGTGCAGCTGCCTGGCGCTGCACACGGGCGCTGCTGCGCGGAGCGGCTGCCTGCTGCGGTGAGCGCGCAGCGCGCGGGCGAGCTCGGCGCGAGGCCAGGGCCACAGCGTGGCGCGGCGGCCAGCTTCCAGCTCAGCGTGGCAGCCAGCATCCAACGCAGAGCGGCCTGCGACGGAGCGACATGGTGGCCTACGCTCGGTAGGGCGTGGCGGGGTGACCTACGTTTGGTGGGGCGCATCAGGCAACTACAAACTCTCTTATCTTTTGATGACTAGATCCAAATTGTTGACGAGCGTAGGTCACCTTGCCGATAGCTGGCGTACTAGGTAAGGGTTTCTTTCTTTGCACTCGTTTGAGTTTTTGATTTTCCTCATCGGAAGAAGAAGGAGATGGCTAGCGAATGCAATTGCCACCACTCTAACTTTGAGTAGTCAAGCACTGCCAAGCGATGGCATGTGCCACCACCATGGCTGCACCGATCGACGCCCCTAGAGTAGAGGGGTGTGGCGCCAAACCCAACCGTGCCATGGCCATCATGGCTATGTGGCGGGAGCGCCAGCTCGCTGGCGAGCCTCACCACTAAGACTCTATTTGATATGCGCAGCGCATCGGTACGATGCTAGCTATCTTCAGCACAATAGCCTAGGGAGTGCCCTACTTATAGCATAGGCACCCCTTAGGCATCCTCCCCTGATTGGCTGGGGCTCCTACTCACCATATAATATCCATATATGCAAACTATTATTTTCTTAGATATTTTTTTGGAAGTATTCTTCTGCTCATTTGTTCGCAAGAAACTCCATCACATGAAACCATAATCCTCCATTTCCCAGTTGTGAACGGATGTCATTTTGTACGTGTTCCGAGAGATCGTGGTAACTTGGCCATCATGCGCCAGCTATCGTTGCTCGAACTGAAGGTAGTGTCTTGGTCATCACCAAGCTTCAAGCACCTTGGGTAGTCCTACCAACCTAAGGATGGGTGGTCAGAGCAATATAGGCCTAAATAGTGAGCTATCGGTGTTCGGTCAGGCTAGTTCTAACCCGAGCACCACCAAGACCCGAGAAACATGAGTTACTCAATCACTCAGGCACATCACTAGTTTGGTTGTCCGAGGGGCGATGGATAAAATGGTGGTGAACATTGTTAGTAGTGTGCCCGTGGGTGTTTTTTCCAAGTAGGTGACCTTGTTGGTCTAGTTCGCAGGGCCACACGGATCAGTTGAAGGACCTAGGGGCTTGGAAGCTAGACCCTCTGAGCACTTGTATTTTCATCCGAGAGATAATGAGGTGCCCAATGTAAGCAAGCTACGTGACCATGAGCTTTCGCGTGTTTGCTAGAGGCTAGGGAAGCGATCTATGCTAAGACCGTGAACTCGGGAATCGTATGTAAATACATGTAAGATTTATTTATGATTCTTTATATTTCTTAGGAGATTTTCCCCACTTACTTGCTCGCAAAAAGCCTCAATCACATGAAAATAGTGCCCTATGTTACCTGATCACAAATGGACAATGACTACTACGTAGTTCGGGTGATCGCGGTAACCTGACCATCATGCGCCAACCATCGATGCTCGAACTGGTGGATAGTGCCTTAGGCATCACTGAGCTTCGAGGACCTCAGGTAGCCTTACCAACATAAGGATGGGTGGTTGGGGCAACCTAGAGCTCGGTAGCAAGCTGTTAGTACTCGGTCTAGCTAGTACCAACCTGAGCACCATAAAGGCCTAAGAACCACTAGATGCTTGATCACCCATGTGCATTGCTAGCTCGGGCATCCAAGGGGTGGTGTATAAAGCTTGTTAGTACCGTGCCCATGGGTATTTTCTATGAGCAAACGAACCTGTTTACTTGGTTTGTAAAACCAGGTCGATCGAGGTAAGATTTCAAGTTTCCTCGTGCGCCATGGGGCTTGGGGGATGGTTTCCTCTGAGCACTGGTGTGCTACGTGGGGGGCTAAGGACTTGACTAGGAGTAGGCAGCAAAGTCATGAGGCCACGAGCACACATGGCAGTGCTAGAGTCCTGGGTTTGTGCGAACGTGAGCTCAATGATCAAACCCCCGAGCACTTGCGTGTTTGCTGGATAGCTTGATAAGAGATCCACGTCAAGACTAACGACACATGCCACCATACACTTACATCAACATTTGTCAAGAACAAGTGTGATGAGCCCAAGGAGATGAAGAAATCGATGGAAGCCAAGCTACCACTAGGCTTAGAGATAGGCCCCTCAGTAAATCTCTAGTGCGACTTGATGGTAGGGCTAGGGGCTACTGGTCGGTGAAGTAGGAACCAGGAGTCCCACCCTAGCGGCCAGGATGTGTTCAAGTGGTAACCGGGTACCCTAACCTTTGGGGATGGTGTGGATGGACACAGCTCGGTATCAACTGTCCTAAGCTAGTGTCTCCGTGCCCTTAGCCCCGGGCTAGCTAGCTTGAGTTGACTAGCCCTAAGCTAGTCATTTCAGGATGAATACCCTGAGCTCCCTGCTCAGGGTAGGTGTCCTTGGGTGGGCGACCCCGAGATCTCTTGCCCCTTGATGACTAGATCTAGGACTGTTGGTGAAATAGGAACTAGGGTCTTACCTTAGCGGCTAGGAGGCTCACTCCTGGGGTTCTCAGTATGAAGCCCCAGGCTCATGCCTATCTCGAGGTCCATGCTAAATAGTCTGAATTAGAGTGCTCAAGCTAATCAGTCTAAGCTGATCTGCTCAAGCTACCTAGCTTGGGCTGATCCACCCAAGCCATTCATTCCGAGCTGGTCATCTCAGGCCTCCCACCTTGGGCTGGTCTCTACAGGGGATGACCTCATGTAAGCTAGTTAAACTCATGCCCTCCTCTCACGCTCTTGGTGGCAAGAGTTAGGCGCTAGGCACATCAAACCATTCCAATTACTATATTTAAAATAGTAGACTTACTTACCTCCACTAGCATGATGCTTGCGTGCCTATGATAGTCAAGGCGATAAGATAGATATCTACCCTGATAGACGAGCCACATGCAACAAGACGGCTGTTCTCCATGCCTGTTGTAGCAGAGGGACTTTGTTGAACCACGCTACGTTCTCTGCTATCCACGTGTCTAGCCAACCTGCTATACAGCTAGTCCTACATGTCGAGTGAGGTGCACGCCACTGCACAGTGGAGTGAGGCCCGTAGAACGTGTTTCTGACAAGATTAGACTGAACTATGTATGTAGGGTCCAAAAGTCTTGAGTCGTCATGAGTTCTCTCTTTCTATTGTGATACCTCATAGAATACTGTAGACATAGAGAGGATCCTTATAGAGAAAAGGGAGAGAAAAAGAAGGAAGTGAGCCACTTTAAAATGCTTAGCCATTAAAATTTATATTAAGAAAAGCAAGAACATAAGGATAGGGTATTAGGCTTCTTAGTGATTCGAACCTGTCTAAAATCCTCAGTGCCTATCTTGTTAAACTCATCGTGTGTAAGATCACCCTTAGGCCAAACATGAAGGGGCCAACCCCTGCTCTCAGCATACGATTGCCAACAGCTTGCACTAATGACTCTAAGTCAACAATGTCAATGTTCATCAAGTCAAAAAACGCAATGAGAAATATGCAAGGATTTTATTTTTGCATTTCATTCAACAAGATTCAAAGAGATTCAAGAGTTCCTCTATCTTCTTCTACCTCGGTCTCTGGTAGAACGTCATACTGATTACATTATGTACCATCCCTCTGCTACGTAAAGTAGTCCAACATGGACTGTGTAATCTAGAGAAAATTGAAGAAACACGATATGAGAAGAGATATATGAGAAGGGACAGGATATTCTCATTCCATGGACTTTTCACTATACAATTGCCTCTTATATCCTCTTTTTATATAGCCAATTTTTAATATATGAAAGGTGAAAGTAAGGGCCAAATTAGTGTATTAGGCTAGACCTTCATGGGCTCAACCAAGTTTCTTAACACTAGTTACTATACCAGCAGGGGTCGAATTATCCAAATTTCACTTATAATTAACAGTTTCACTTTTCACTCAATTGCCGTTAGATTTTAGGACACATTCCTTCCTGATACCATGCGGCGTGGCAGACTGAAAGCCCCATAATTCTGGGTGTAATGTCCATAAATAAAAAAGGTCTTAATTCGACGCCCACGAATTGAAAGAAATATTTAGTCTTAATAATTACATCCATGAAATTCAGAGCCAAATCCGAAGGAATTGTCAGCTCTTCCGGAATTCTGCAATCAGAGACAAATAATACAAAATAGGTTTGATGACAAAGGCTAAGTCGCCTTCCTAGTGTCAGCAGCAGAAACGTCTTCAAAAAATCATCAAGAAAAAAAATGTCTGTTGTCTACTACATATGCATATAAACAGGAATGGAGTGCTCATCTTTCTTTTCTCACCAACCAACCAGAATTATATGGACTGTAGTGTCCACATCTGAAGAAGTCATTTGATGCAACAGCTCAACTTTGGCCACCTCAATTTTCAGAGAAAAGAAAGGCCAAATGTCTATCAGCCAACCCCCCTATACACACACACACACACACACACACACACACACACATACATACATACATACATATATATATTTATAAAGAATCTGAATAAATGGCCTTCTATAATTGTTCCTATTTACAGCTTCTTATTCACAGCAGTGATCTCACCCTTTCTAGGGTAGAATCATAGCTGGAGAGCAGCAACTACTTTTCTGAAGCTATGCTACCATCAATGGATGCTTTCTGAATTCAGCGTAGGAGGAAGCCTCCTAGCTCTAACTTTGATGATTCTGCTTATCTTATATGAGCGAAATGCTTACTACTCTATGATTTTTCTGCGTCTTGCAACATCTACTATGATTTCTTCCCCTTTTTCTTATCACTAAGGTCAGTGGCCAAGTGATGACTCTCAAGAAGATCCGAAAGCGTAATCTTGCCACAGTTTCCTGTGTCCAGCCTTTGGAATTGGTCACAGATCATAATGATGTCCTTTTCTGAAATCTTTCCCATCTCCTTGAGCTTGTAAATTACAAATTCTGATTTCCTGAAAAACAGAAATGATAATCCATACAGCTAGAAGTTGTATTCTTTAGGGATTATAACAAAACAATAAACATCCATGATATTACAGGAGAAGCAGCTTTCATGGGCATTGGGCCAATGCTCACAACCATGAATATGGAGGAGCTCAGAGGGGTGCACATGTGAACGGTACCATGTGTTTACTGTACTGTTCAAGTGCACGCCCCTCCACACTTCTCCATGGCCATAGGGCCTTGGCCTAATGCCCATGACAATAGTTCTCAACCATTGTGGCAGATTCGGTGATGATCAATACATAATTAACACTCTATTAACTAAAGTGATTATCTATGTCAATGTGGACAATTTTATTCATCAGGTTTGTAGCTACCATATGTGAAAAGTGTGCTGCAAAATATAAAGTTATGCATGAAAGTACTATTGTTAGGCTTATGCTTGTATGCTGCGCCTACTACATATTACATAATATGCTTTGCAGCATTGGATTTGGTCATTGTAATCAAAAGATAAATTTGTGCAAATAACCACATTAGCATTTTGAGAAAAACAGCTGTTTGCATTTGCACTACAATAAAAGCACATGCTGTCAACATATGTAATCAAATGCGACTTCAAGAGTGCTGATGAGCTGGCACAATCAATGTACAACAAAACATGTTTATATCAGTCGCTATTTAGGTATCACATGTTACATACAACTGATTTACTACTGTGGTTTGAAATGTTGTGTTGGAATGGCAGCTGATATCTTGGGTTGCTAGAAAAGTCAAAGTTCAACCTTTTTGTGAAACCACACTAATTTTTTTTTGCTTTCTAGGTATTTGTAAACACAGATCGATTTAATGCACGTATCTCATTAATCTCCAGAAAATCATCCAACACATCAAGCAAAGGACCAACTAAATACGGTCCAAATCAATAAGCCAAAAAGTGTTCCCTCTGTTTCACAATAATAGCAAGCCGCCTTCTAGATATATTGTCATTGTTCATGCTGAGGTGTGAAATATGTTAAAACTATACAAGAAACAAGAAAAAGATGATTCCACTTCACTGATGGGAGGCTACAGAGTGCGTTTGTTAATTTCATTCACTTCATTACTCCTTCCGTCTGTCTGTTCGTAAATACCATTTATGCACACAATAAAAAAATAAACTAATGGCTTTACACACAAAAAAGGTCATTCTTTTCAGAGCATATTTCAATTTTTCATTTTCTCTTAAAGTGTTATATATCCATATATCACAAACAGTGGCCCATCTCCAAACACAAAATTGCAACGCTTCTCAGATCTTCCATTTCAGTAAAATCAAAATTCCAATATCATAAAACTCATAATACCCAGCACCAAGCTGAGGTGTTCTTTCCTAGTTCTCCCCCTTTATGATTCTCATTTATCTTGAGCACAAGCCTTCTGAATTCCCAAATGATTAATGTACAAGCCACAAAAGCCAATACTCATTTATACAAATTGTGAACCTGACAAATCAATATCCAAATATACCAGCATCTAAGGCATATGCAAAACCAAAACAATATATGTTTGTAATGAAAAGCAATGTGTTGTGCCACTATTAGTAACAATAGCCTATGTAATGAGACATGTATAGTGTAATTCAAAATAAAGCATACATGCCTAAGATGCTATCATGCTAAGGTTCCTTGCTTACCATTCATTTTCTTCTTTCCATAAATTAGGCCTCTGTTGCACCTTACATTAGCTGCAACTAAATTGCATCATACAAAAATAAACTACAATTCACTCAAAGATCTAGAGAGGAGCAAACAGTCAACACTCAACAGCCTAGTGAACAACCAGTGTTAATGATCAACAAGTGGAGACAAAGGCCTTCTGTAACTTGTGATTATTCACATTGCCCAGTCATTTTATCTTCCGTAATGTCATGATGTGCTGGTCTCCACCTGGCACATATGCTGACTAATGTTTGGAAATCCTATACCTATCAAAGTAACTTTGTTGGATGTTCTTCAAACATCAATTTCAATTGTAGATTGCTAGATCATCATCGGCAAAGAACAAGCATATGTGCACATATTTTCTAAAAAACATGGTTAATGCAAGCAGGAAAACAATAGGTAAGGCCTTATACACTTACGTGACATATCCATTGTTGTCGATATCCGCAGCCAGAAACTCTGACACAGTCATGTCTCTCGACAGCACCCAGTTCGCCATTGCACGGTGCCTCTTATCAATCCTCATCTCTGCCAAGTAGAGGAATGCCCGTGCAACAGCCAGAGTTGACACGAGCAGCCACGCAGATGCAAAGAGCCGCCCAGCCAGTGTCCGGAACGCGTGATCACCATACCCAACGGTGGTCACCGACATCACAGCAAGGTAAACAGCATCAAGCCACCCCAAATTCTCGACCCTCTTGAGCACGGCGGCCCCGACTCCCACACAGATGGCCACCACGGTGAGCGCAAGCGCAACCTTCATGCGCACACGCATCCGGCCCTTCTTGAGATCAAAGATGTAATTGTGCCGGTGCTTGCGTACAGATAGGGGGTTCTTGAGCGCGGTGATGAGGAGGTGTTCCTGGAGATCAAGCACATAGGAGACCATGCCGGAGAGGAGGATGTCGACGAAGCCAAAACCGATGAGGACAAAGGAGATAGAGAAGAGCTTCGCGGCGGGGGTCGCCGGGGTGATGTCCCCGTAGCCGATGGTGCAGAGCGTCACGATGCAGAAGTAGAGCGCGTCGGCGACGGGGTGGGTAGGGCCTGCCGAGGACGAGAAGTTGCCCGGCGAGGCGGCATAGAAGGTAACGCCCAGGGCGAGGTAGGCGAGAAGGAAGAGGAACGCGTGCAGCACGATGGCCGGCCGCCGAGGGGGAGGCGGCGGGTTCCGGTTGTCCCCCTCGGCGGTGGCAGCGAGCATCGCCGCGTTCAGCGGTGCCATGGCCGGCGCAGTGCGCGAGCGGTGAAGGTTACCGCGTGCCCCGGCGATGAAGTCGAACAGCGACGGCGGGTTGGACGGGGGATTCTCCTCGTCGGAGGGAGAGGAAGGCGAGGAAGAGCAGGGCGGGACATCTAGGTCATCCCCCGACGCACGTCGGTAGTGCCTCCCCCGCGAGGGCGGCGGGGGCGGTGGAGGCGGCGGCGGCGGCGGCGGGTGTGCGCCGAAGATGATCCGCTCCTTATACGAGGACGCCGGGGAAGGGCAGGGCGAGAGGGGAGGGGAGAAGTTGGAGACTTCGGCGTGCTCCGGCAGCGAGTGGAGCAGGTGCGGCGGAGCGGGCGACGGCGGCAGCAGCGGCTCGGTGTCCATGGACGAACACCTTTGGGGGTTTTCTTGATTCTCCCGGAATCCGGCGGTTTGTTTGAATCCGGCCGCAAGATTTGCTGTTGGATGATTCGTGCGGGCCAAGAGGGGAGCAGATGGGATCGTATCGGTCGGATTCTTGGAGTCCCCGGTGGCCCTGCGGGCGGCGGCCAGGCGATGCGAGGAGGAAGACGATGAGAGAAGGGAGGGGGCTGCGGATGTGCCCGCGAGAAGTCCATGTCTACTTGACGGCGGCGAAGTATTTTCCTTCCCTTTTCGGTTTGAGTTTATTTGATTGTGATAAATAAATATGAGTAGAGTCAATAAATAATTGAATATGTCGTGTGCGGCTGGAGATACGAGGAAATAAATACTGAAAGGGGTATGGGTGGGGCGCATAATGGGCATCAGATGGATAGGCTGTTTTATTTTGAAATTTAAAGGGCACTAAATGTGGGATGTTTGTATGCTAGATTTGAAATCTGTAACGTGTTTTATTGTTTAACATTTTGATTTGGACATTGTCTGAAGTCAAATATGACATAGTTCATAAATTTTTTAGGGCTTTTTGGAACGTAGGAGTTGAAGAGTTTATTTGAAATTACTCCAAAATCATCTATTTACAAAAAGGGCCTCATTGGTATATAACTCAACAAAAAATATTTCTGAAATTTTACTGAACTACTAGTCTGGTGCTTTCTTTTTACTCGCATATCTACACAAATAAGTAATTCAAAAGATGACTAGAGTTAGGCTTATTTGGTTTATTGTTATTCTAATCTTAAAATAAAGTCTACTTAAACCCCGAAAGTGTTGGGATTAGTATAATTAATCCCAAACCAAACTAATTCAAATAACCCTTAGAGTGATTTTATAAATGATTTTTAACCATGTAACTAATTCGTGATTTTATAAATGATTTTTAATCATGGGGATATAGTGTGTTAAGTACTTTAAACTTACCGATTAACGAAAGGAACAAGTCGATTAGATTAATTTAGACTAAATGGAGTAAACAATACTAACAGAATTTTAAGGGGTAAGTTGACCAACCCAATACTTCATGATGTTATGCAGTTTTTTCCTTTGACAAATTTTTGGCATGACAAATATTGATAAATGCCAAAATTTTCAGCAAGAATGACAAATACTTTGTTTGGTTTGTTGCCAAAGTTATATTTTGGTATTCACCTAAGCGAAATAATTTGACATGGCAAACAAACTACCAATGTTTTGGCATTGCTTTTTTCTTTTTGCTTGGTTGAGTTTGGCTCCAAACCAAACACATCCTAAGTATATATGTTTATAGACAAAAAAAACATTCACAAAAAAACTTCTGTCAGCTAATTTCCATTCTCCCTTACCCATCTCGTTGCCTTGTGGTTGAAATTTATATCTCAAATTATCATATCCCATTAAACATGTTGGATACATCTAAGCATCAACTCAACATTACCTAACATCTGATTTGAATAGGACAACAGTTCAAATGGACCACATAGGTCTAGGAGGCTACAATAATATTTATAGGTACTAGTTATATCTATTTAACTCTTGTGGCCTTTTATTGGGCATGCCTATTTGGGCTATGGCCAATTTTGGATTCATAACATAATTTTAGAATTAATTTAGGGTTTTTCATCTGAACTGAACAAAGAAATTGGGAAAGGGCTTTCGTCACTACTTAACTTTTGGCCCTGTAAGAGTAGAAGTATTAAAGGTTTTATTCTAAAATTATTTTTTCCTTCAATCATATATCTTTAAGTATGAATTTCCAGTTATTGAAATTGAAATCCAACTTGGGTCTTAATTAGGGATTTTATTATTGGGTAATCAACACCTTTTCTTTTGTTACAGACAGTCAGTACTATGACCCTTTGCTTATGTCACTACTTGCCAACTGAATTTTATTTGTTCTGTCGTGTGTCACGTAGGGTGACATATACAATCTTACAACAAAGTTTTGGCATCCAATATCCGTGAATACGGTGGTTTAGGACCAATCAATTTTTACTGTACTGTGGAATTAGCTGAGCAACAATCTGGCTATTTGTTGTTGATCTCAAGATTCCAACCCAACAAAAACGAAAGCTCTTGACCCATGATGATTCCAAGCAGAGGCAACAGAGATAAAAAAGCGTGTGGTTGTGTGCATCACAGCAGATGACTCATGCTGGCATCCAACAATTCAAGGACGCTTAAAGAATGTAATGCCTATCATTAAGCAGAAACTCTCGGCGTGTAATGATATAAGGGCATGTACAGTAGTCTTTAGTAGCTGTACTGCCAAATAAGCAATTATATTGATATGGAAGAGAGAGAGAGAGAGAGAGAGAAGGAAACATGGGTCCAACATCAACTCGCATCGCTCCAGAAGAGACGCGGCCTTGGATTAAATGCTCAAATTCACGATTTTTTTGGCACCCTCGACCTTACGGCCGCCACGTTCCTCCACCACGCTGCTCGCCCTGTTCCACCGCGAGTCCGCGACGCCGCCTTGGAACCTCCACCGCACCGACGCCCCAGTCCCACCACCACTTCTCAGCTGGCCGCCGGCGAACGCATCGAGCCGCGACGGAGCCGACCTGGACCGCTGGAACGCGCACTCAGCCCTGGGTGTTGCACTGGCAGATCGGCAGCTCGTCTTTCAGCTTCAGCGGCCTGGCAGGCAAGAAGCTCGGTTTGGATGTTCGGCAGGACGGTGGCCATGCCGCCCTTGCCTCTAGCCTACCAAGCAACCAATACCGCAAGAGAGATAGAAAGAGAGGATGAAGAACAAAGGAAGACGACAAGGTGAACAATGGTGATATGAACCTGCTCGTTCTCTTTTCCTTTGTCAGGAATCTCAGATGTAATGGAACACTGGGGCTGTGTTGGTAAAATCGATGGGTGGGTGGCAGCCTGGTATTCACCATGTTTAGTTTATTTCATCATTTACATTTGATCTTAACACATGCAATGATTTAATTCGCATGTATTAATGTAGCGTCTGCTTAAGAGACAATCCTTTATAGAAGTACAGCTTTTTTGCTGTCATGGAATAACTAAGGGCCCATAATTGGCTCTACCTTTCAACGTGCGCTAAGTATTAAGTATTGCTCAAGATGCTGTTGATGGCGATGGCATTTGTGCATGAGGGCTATTTTTGCTTGTCCACTTGAGCAAGCTGGACTAGGACAAAAGTGTTAGCATGTGACTGGATGGGGAACTGTTGCCTAATGTCTTGGAACGCCCAGCTAAGATGTGCTCTTCTTTGTCTTATGTATATTTTGAGGCAGTATTGGTTATCTGCCTAACGGCAGCCGAGGGAGATGTAAATCAATTCATTATTATAGAAATATAATAATTGCCTAAGAATTGCGAATTGAAATGTCTTGTTAATTCTAATTTATTAGTCAGCTCCTCAAAAAGATTGATAGTTACCAAGGCTTGTTCACTTTGTTACCATTTTAAACCCGTTTAAGAATATTAGTATTACCGAATTTTAACAGTATATGATGTGTTTAGTTTAAAGACTTACCAAATTTTGGTAAAGTTTTTTTATGGTGGAAACTTCTAGAATTGCCAATATTTGGTAGGGTATCAAGGTCTATAAATTTTGGTTAAAAGTGACATCAAAGTGAATAAGCCCTGAGTTTGAAGATGTATAATGATTTAGAAAATGATTTTATAACCAAACTTTATAAACTTTAAACAAAACCAAGATTCCCAGATAGTATTTGTATTTGTTGTATTTAAGTGGAACCATTTGGTTCATTATAGTTTTCTTTTTCCAAATGTTCGATCATACCATATTTTCACTAAATTTTGTATATAAAAAACTGAAGCTCAATTTCCAAGACCATGTCGATATATAAGATCTTTGTACATATTGGATTTTTTTTCCAACAAATAAATTATGGTGGGTCTTTTTATGTGTATCCAAAAGGTGGCGATTTCTGAACGGGAGGTTCATAGAGGTTACATGTGATCATGCACCGCTTCTTTTGAGCTGTTCAAACAGCAATCACGATCGTGGCATCAGGAAACTGACGTAATATAGCCTAAAAAAAATCTTAGATTTAACATCATTTGGCAATGCATCCATCCATGTGTCTCTTCTGCTTGTCCACCTCCAGATCGACGAGA
This sequence comes from Oryza coarctata, assembly GCA_030770085.1. Lineage (NCBI taxonomy): Eukaryota > Viridiplantae > Streptophyta > Magnoliopsida > Poales > Poaceae > Oryza > Oryza coarctata. The sequence continues at coordinate 5,321,961 of CM061479.1, forward strand.
ACCGCGCTGAGGCAAGATTTGAGACCGGCGGGCTGGAGCAAGAGCATGGCATGCTGCTCGCCATCCGCCGGTGCGGCAGTAAGAGCGTGCGCTCCAAACAGGTCAAAACCGGACCGACGCCACCGCATTGCGAGCCAAGAACCCGACGGGCATTGCACAATCTGGCCGGACACTTCAAGCCCATCCACGAAGGACAAGAGCTACCGGCAGCGAGAGAACCAGAGGCTTTAGGCTTCCTTCTCCTGCTTTGCGTACTGATATCTAATTCATGCACATGCCTAAACTGGATCATGTTCTCCCCCCCCCGTTTTTTTTTTACTCCACCATTAATAACCGTTTGCTCCTTACGAACGTCCTGCATTAAGCAAAGCCTATTTGCTCCCACAAGATATCTACATTTTCTTGATTTTCGTGTAGTCTGAACTCTGCACAAGCAATTTATGCATGTGTCTGTCATTGCTCCGAACTGTTTCTCGTTACTCTATTTATCTTGAGACACGCCGTGCCTACCTGCATTTTACACTTGCATTGGATCTAACAATGAGTTACTTACTTGACAACTAGCGTAGTGGCCCACGCAGATTGCGTGCTGCAACAACCCTCAATTTAATTAGATCATAAATCTCTAGTTATAAACTGAATTGTAGTTATATAAAAAACCAAACTATACACAGGTAGGCACACAACTTATCTTCACAGGCATTAGTTCTGACTTCCACATACACACATATACTGGTCATCCGGTTCCAAAGTATACCAATACATGTCTAGAGTGTACATTCCTATCAAGTTAAAATTTAGATGGTCTGAAAATATATGCACATAAGGGGTTCATGCTAGCTGAAAATTTGCTGTCAGACCCATAATCCCACAATTTGTAGTTTCACCTACTAGCTCATGGAGATATCTACGCTATCGAGGAAAGATCAACAATTTTAAGCTAGTTTTGGGTAGCATCATTCAGCAAATTAGTCAGCCCACTAACCTACCTTACAACATCAAACAGAATCAAGAACCAATATAAATAGATAAGGTGACCAATAGAAATGCGCCACATGCATGCCCCAAATTTTACCACTGTGAAGAAAGCCACAATTCTCATCTAGTCAAGTGTGGTCAATAGAACAACAGTGCAAAGAGTGGGTAAAAATTCCCATCAAAGCCATAATGTAAAATCCACAGGTAGAGGCATGGGCATCAATTCCTAACATATCCTGCTGAATAAATGAGGTGGGATTGCACTAGTGTGGTAGATAGGAGAAGAACAACGCTCACCTACAACCAGTTAGCCCATCGATCAAACCAACCCTCTCCATTTTCACCGTCCTTGTCTAACCATTCAAAGATTTGTAGCCACTCAATCTCAAGATGGTGACGTGAAGCATCACTATCAGCTTGGCTAGGGGGAACGAGGAAGAGTTGCCAGTTCGCGTAGGGTTGAATCTGTAATTGGAAATACTTGTGAGCTTGCGGGGATCAGGAAAGCACACACCAGGAGAAATTTCTCACATGCTACCACAACACTACATTCTTTAGTAAATTAAACCTAAATCATGCCCACACTTAAGAGTTTTTTTCCGGCACTTAGTTCATAGTGTGTTAGAAAAAGAAGGAGTAGTAGTAGCAGAGAAATTGGAAGGGGAGATGATGGGAGCACCTACCTCAAATCAGGCACTTGGTGGCGCCAAACCTCGAGGGCGCCAACCAGGGCGGTGAGCTCCATTCTAGGCATGGTGATTCAAGATATGGGCGGGGCAAGACATGGGTATGCGGTAGGAGAGTCGCCGGCCTAGGAGGCCGAGGTCATCGGCAGCGGCATGGCAGCAGCAGCAGGTTTAGAGTGGGGATTTGGGGAGATTTTGGGAGGAAAGGGTGTCATTAGCAGCAGCAAATGGAGGAAGATGACGACTAGCTAGCTTACCTGCACGATAGAGAAGGTAAAATATTAGGGAAAGGGGGAGGTTAATTGCTTGATGCACATTAGTGGTGTACACAGATGACTCTAGAATCTGTAACTCGCTGCTATGTAAGTCAAACATAGTTTTAGGTAATTAGCCTGTACTTATTCACTGGAAGGTTTGGTATAATAGAGACTCTACGGATCTGTGAGCACATTTTTTTATTTATTTGAAGATTATTTATATTTCTAGCATGAAGGATTTAACTAAACCTCAGAGTACACGATGGAATACACGAAAGGAAATAGAGGCGGAGATAGGTCAATTGGAAACGCCAATTAGTTTCGATTTGATCTACGAGAATTCAGGTAAGTTAATCTTTAACCATGATGATTTGAATTATTTTGTGTAAACAATATTTTATTTTATAGAACTCTCACTGTGCACAAAAATGAATCTTGCAAATAAGAAGTCCTAGAGATGGATGTGATGTGTATATACACGGAAAAGTCAGTTGATGGAGCAACAAAATTCAATTATTTACTAGGAGGGTAAGGGGTGCTGGATTTGACTGGAGACATGACCTTTAATATAGACTAAAATTACTATCACTTACATTAATATGCCATATAAAAATTATATCGACTATGTAATTGTAGGAAGATATGAGCTTTATTATTATCCGGTCGTTATACTCTATATGGTGTATGTAGTAATGGCTTGGACGATGAAAAATCCAAGATAATGCGGATGAAGTGCATTGATGCGCACATATATTAGCGCCGGATGAAAGAGGTGTAACGCATTTTGAAAGTGTTTTGTACTCAAGTAATTACAAATACGCAACTTGTAATATGCGCATCAATGCACTTGTGAAATCTAATGATGCCTGGATATGATTTGTGAAATCTAATGCCTTGCATTCTTTGCAATTAATATTGCTTGCTGAGTACTCTTGCTATTAACCCTCCTTGTTTAGATGCAAACACTTTTTGGCTTATCAGGGAGATAAATGATGGGTTGGAGGATCAATACTACGCTTCTTCTTGGTTTGCTGGAAATCAGAGAGACGCTGTTTATGACTATGATGTGTATATTGGAGGATGGGATGAGTAGATGTATGCAGGGTAATGGTCTAGTTGCTATGTCGGTGAACCTGTAATGTTGAATTATATAATGTCTAATTAATACTAGATGTTACTTAGAACTTGTAATAATGGGAAGACATGTAAAACCTGTTTAAGACGTTAGCCCTGCGTGGTATGGTAGTGTAATGTTATTAGAACTATTATTCTACTGCTATCTCTGATGTGGAGCATTATTCCCTAAAGTGCGGCAATGGTGAACAGTAATCCATCGGCTAGTGGTCATTTTTGGTAATGACTGCATGGGTTGTCACACGTGGCTAGTAGCGTTACAAAAAAAAATTATACATGTTCATATTTTATTGTGAAAAAAATAAAAGTGGTATATGAAACTCTGACATAACTTGACGGCCAAAACATACGTGTCTGATAAAGTAAATATAATGGATATTTAGTATTCTATTAATAATGCAATAAATTAAAGATATTTATTTTACGGTATATTTTTTCTTTTTTCCTCCATCTTTATCTTTAGCTTATTAATGATATTTTTTTCACTATTTTTAATGACATTCTTCCACGTGTCAAAGATGGTATTGTATATTCATAATAGATTATAACCCATTTCAAATAAAAAATACCAATTATTATCAACACTTCTTTACTATCAGATTTATTATATTTTATTTTATAATTTTGGACTCTAGAAACTCTGTTGTCACATTTATATAGGTTTTGACTATCCAATTAGACTATCAAACTATTTTTTTTCTTTGATTAATTTGTGAATTATAAGAAATTTTAATTAACTCATCCTCGATATTGTTTATTTTTTAATCTATTTCTAAATTGTATATCTACATGGTCTCTTTCTCTTAATATTTTTATTTTTAATACAAATATAAAATATTTCTAAATTTTAAATCAAAATGAATACTTTTTTCCATAATCTTTATTTTTAATCTAAATTTTAGATATTTATAAATTGTATTTAACTCTTTCACTTAATTTTTTTTATTTTGAATTGAATTTTATAAGTTTTGTATTTCTACCTGGACTCTTCTCTCAATATTAATTATTTTTAAATCTTTAATCCAAATTTTAGTTTTTTTTTTCATAAATTGCATTTCTATATGACTCTTCTTTTAATTTTCTTTATTTTTATTTCAAAATTTAGATATTTTATATTGTATTTCTAGTTGGACTCTATTTTCTCTCCATAATATTTATTTTTAATCTAAATTTTATATATTTAAAAATGAGTTAATTGCTTCCATGATCTACAAACTTGTAAGATGGGTGTAAATAAGTATAACAACGTAATAAAAAATGGACATTGATACAACAAATTGCATGGTGCGTTCCAACCAAGAAATTAAGTAAAACGTACCTAGATAAATATATTTTTACATGTAACTTTAATTTATTGGTAAGCTATAGCTAGTACTGCTATTTCCCAAAAAAAATTGCAACGTATATTATGTCAACATTGGAAAAATATAAGTAAATTTCCGAACTTTCAGTAACCACGATAAGCAAATAATGCAAGAACAGTGTAATTTCAGGGGATTATTAGTTTAGCATCATCTTTGCTTGCTCCCTGTCATCATCGCCAGTTCTTGCACAACCGGTTTAAGTAATTAATACTCATGTTGCATGGTTGATCTCCTTCCACAATTCCACACCACAAAAAACTCTCATCTTCATGATAACAGAGGTTCTAGGATTTCTTATTCGCTGCCATAACAAAGAAACAAATGCAATTTTTTTTGTTCACAGTAGTCCTACACCCTGTCATTGCTACAACAGTACACATGTGCACATTTGATCATGGCTTACACGCATGAGACAAGTTGTTGTATCGAAATAAGTATTTTACAAGCTGTAGTAGGCGTAGTTTACTCGTTATAAATTGTATTTCTAAGCAAACTCTTTCACTTAATTTTATTTATTTTTAATCCAAATTTTGTTAGTTGTCTTTCTACATGGATTCTTCTCTTAATATTAATTATTTTTTAATCTTTAATTCTAATTTTAATTTTTTTTGCTAAATTATATTTCTAGATGACACTTCTTTTATTTTCCTTTATTAGATATTTCTAAATTTTATTTTGACTCTTTTTTAATATTATTTATTTTTAATCCGAATTTTATATGCTTCTAAATTACTACATGACTTTTCTCTCAATATTAATTATTTTTTAGTATTTAATTAAATTTTCAATTTTTTTTCTAAATTGTATTTGTATATGGACTCTTTTTTTAATTTTATTTATTTTTATTCCAAATTTTAGATATTTTAAATTGTATTTCTACTTAGACTCTATTTTTTTCTTTTTTTATTAGTGCGGGAATATTTAGGCCTGAGTTGATTTATTTTTCTATTAAGCGCCACTATATGGCTAGCGTCTATATATATATATATATATATATATATATATATATGACCATACCTACTATATATAGAAAGATTGTTTTGATTTTTTTGAGTAAGCAATATACATACATACTCACATGCGTATATGTCAGTACACATCTAAATAAGACAACTTTAGAGCCTGTCTAACCTCACATAGGGTGGATATACGCTTTAAACAGTAGACGAAGACATATATGCATGTATTATCTCTTGAGATCAGAACACCACATAATACAAATACCTGACCACAGAAACAACTAGTACGTACATTAATTGATTAGGAAGCGACAGTTTTAATAAGTAACAATTAAGGTCATAGTCCACAATTCACCAAGACACAATTCACTAATATTATTCACTCATTCCGCATGTATGGTAATTAATGGTAGTCACCAAGACACAAATTCACTAATATTGTTCACTTATTCCACATGTATGGTAATGGTAGTCACCAAGACACAATTCACTAACATTGTTCACTCGTCCTGCATGTATGGTAATGGGGTATATATATATATATATATATTTGTGCATACAAAGGTTGACATATATATGTTGGCTAAATGCATTCGAAAAATAAATTGTTTGGTTTCGAGTCGCCCTAGCTTGGAAATCTGCAAATATTCGCGTTGATTTTTTTCCCGTTATCGTCGATGTTAGCATGATGAGAAGTCTGAGCTTATTGGTGGGTCAGAGCAACGACCTTAGTTGGGCTCTGCATGATTGGACCTTCGAGTCTCCTGCCGGCAGTGGTCGTTGACCTAAAGGAAAAAACAACGAGGTAAAAATCATTAATTATAATATGTGTAGTATGTCTGAGAGCGATCGAAGAAATAACAGGTTTTGCTATGTGACGACACATGCATGCATGCATCTTCTCCCCGTTTTCAGTCGACTTGTTAACCATCTGATTGGTTCTTCAGATATTGGCCGCAGCTTATTTTTCGGCGGGCTGGTAACTAATTAACTCAGCAGCATTGATTAGCACTACGTAATTAAATTTTTAGCTTTCTCAGAGTGCTCCCGGATTGCAGCTCGTGCTGCACCCAACGTAAGTAAACATTTCGTACTCTGTACTGTTGGTGTGAGTTTTGAAATTTACATCGTAAGATTTGAAATTTATAGTGTAAAATACAGAATTTGGTGACATTTAAAACAAAACCTGTTGGAGTAATTTGGCGAGAACTAATAAAGTAATCATTCCGGTCATAACTATTTAGCCTTTAGCTCAAACTTTAATTTAAAACTTTAACAATATCAGTTTTATAAGTTTATAAAATCTAAAAAAAAGTTCATGATATTACGATATATAGTTTTTCAAGTCAAATCTACCCATACTATTTTTAAAATAATTGAGCAATTGAGACACTATTAATAGTCAAAATTTTAAAATTTTAATCAAATCTTATCGTGACTAAGGGAGTTAAATGATGCATAAAATATATAGTGATTATATCTAGCTAGCGAGCTACATGTATATATATGCATGATTGTAAGTAGTGTACATATCTCATCACCTGGATGGACAGCAAGCGGCGCAGCAGCGGGGCCAGCCAGCATCTGCTCATCTGAACCAACGGCAGGGGCGGCGAGGAGAAGAAATGCTGTACATGCTACCACAAGAACGATCACCTGGTTGCCATTTTGTTTCTTAATCGATCGGATATATGCGCAGGGCAATATATATGTGCGAACGTTTGGATCCAATCTGTTAGGGTACTAAGTCTTATGGTTAACAAGGCTAGCTTAATCAGTAGCTAGGTCAAAAGGGCTAGCTTAATTAATTTGCTGGCAAGGATATTTATGAGGATAGCTGAATATATCGGCTCCCCGACGTCGGCGAAGCTGCTGCGTGCTTCGGTCAACGGGCTCAAGTCATACATATACATATAGAACTCACTCCTATGAGAGCTAGCTATACGCCTATACTATACCCAAGCTGGGCTAGTATACTCGATCGGTAGCTTGCGTACGTACGTACGTATAGCTAGCTAATCAAAGCGATTTGAATGACGGGCATAACGCATGGCCTTGTGGTATTTATAGAGGGGCAGACACGATCTAGCCTTCCGTCGAGAACGTACCCACGGCGTCTGTAGGTACGTAGAGGAATGTTACTTTGCACGTAATTATATATTTGCATGTACTGTACTATAAAAAAACATTAATATGTGTCGATATGAGGTAATCATATGCACGTACTGTACGCACTAGTTTCATTTTTCTTTCTTCATGCTCCAGCCGTTCAATTCGTAGCAACAATATGTCCAGTCCAGTCCGGTCTATATATGGTCCAAACTCCTTACGAAGCACTACGACCTCCGTAACTACTATCACCGTCCCGAGCTAAAAGACTGGTTTTTTTAAGTTATGAACCTGAACACATCTTGGACACCTCAGTTTATACCTAAAAATATACTTTCCCTATTCTAAAATATAAGTCTTTAATTTAACTTTTGTACCACAATATAAACATTGTCGCGCTAATTCACCGAAGTAAACAAAATTCTTTTGACTGAACTTTAATATTTACCAAATAATTTAGAAATAATTATATTTAAAAATGAATACAGTAGTTTTTGGAAGTATGGACGAGGTAGTATATGAAAAAGCGGTAGTCTGGCAAGCTAGGCTAGCACACACCCATGTACATATCCTTACCTGCTCGTATGGCTCCCGATTTACATAGAACGATAGTAAAAAAATATTATCGACACATAAAAATAGATACGTTTTTATCGTGAACTAGCCCTAAATTTATAGGTTGGCTACTGACGGACAAATGATGGCTACCACTTGAAGTTTGCTTCGGAGGGTTCTTAAAAGTCTTTGTACTTTGTAGTTTAATATAAGTTCACAAGCTACGCTGTTGATATGTTTATGTTGTACTTGCATATTCTTCTCCTTTATTTTTTTTAATTTTTGGGTTTATTCCAAGTTAACTTGACCAAATTTATAGAAAGCGAAAAGTCTACATTTGGTATTCTTTGATGGAAACTATTTGTTCCTTTGGTGATTTTAGATGACGTGACATTAGATGGCGTCCTAGTTAGCCATTTAAAAGAAAATATATATATGATTTGAGAGAGAAGAGTAATAGGAGATGAGATTGATTTTTAGGTTGTAGTATTTTCTTTATTTTTAATATATTTATTATTATTTATTATTTATTAGTATGTTGATTTTATTACTAGTCCATGTGACGTAGTCTAAAATGTCACACCCCAAACTGATTCTAATCTCAAATCATTCTATTCATGTATTTGTATATTTAAAAACTGTAAAAGCCTTAAAAAAACTATCCCTACTGTAGGATAAGCCAAATGGACAAAGAAAGACTAGGGACATATTTTATAAGAAAACTATTTGAAACAAATTCCTTTTTTCTTCTCATCCTGTTGCTGTTTTCTAAATGTTTTCTAGCTCTTCTGTTCTTGGATTTCAACATGTAAAGGAAGCTGAAAAGTCAACCAATCTTAGAAGATTTTCCTCCGCGCCCTAAGAGGGTGTGATGATCTCAAAGAACCCTCCCGCTTAACCTAAGCTACCCAAAAATAGTATGTTAATATTTAGGCATATGTTTAGTGTAGGTGTGGTTTTCATAAGTGAATTGTGATATAACCATTCTAGGTTTGCTTAATCAACTTGTAGAATAAATATAAGAAACATCATATAAATAAAAGATTAGATCTTCTAAGGTCAATTGTGATCATTAATATTTTGTGATGATCAATTAGTTTTGTAAATAATTTATTTAATAAAAATTAGTTTAAAAATATTTCTAATGTTGTTGTAAGGGTGTGTAATTAATATGGATTAGATTATGATATTTATCTTTAGAATAATTGTTTTGTTTATTTGTATGTAGCTAACTCTAGTATAATATTATCACATAACATTCTAACCGTGCTATGCTAGACCTTCGCTCCTCCCGATCTTTACTATTGACCAAGATTAATCTTAATTTATCTACATATAAATATATAAAACAACTATTAAGATATCATAACCTAATAGTTACATGCACTTACACTAACAACAGAAACATTTCCAAACTAATTTTTATTAAATACATTATTTATAAATTCAATTATTTATCACAAAATATTAATTATGACAATAATTTCACAATCTCCTCTTTGATAAACATATTGGCAAATTATTTCAAAATGTGATTTGGTGTTTGAAAATAAAAACCAAAAGAATTTGACAAAAAAATCTTCCCCTTTTTAAAAGAACGAAATTCTCTCAAAATTGAAAAGAAAAGAAAATTTCATCCTTTTTTAAAAGAAAGAAATTCTTCCCTTCAACTTAAATTTTTTTTCCGCATTTTGTGTTTTGTCTTCTCTTTTATTTTGATTTCATCAACGATGCAAAAAAGAGAATAAAAATTAATTAAAGTCCAAATGTCATATTTCATAATTATCATTTGTAGTAACTATTTTTTTATTTTTGAGGAGCTTTGATGTGTACTAAGAGTACATGTTTTATAAGATGAGAGAGAGATTGATCAACTAGTAAACAGGCATAGGCTAAAGTCTAAATGTAAATTAATGATATTATAATCAAAATCAAATCAATATTAACTATTTGTGATTTTAACAATTTATAATGCAACACTTCTCCTAGTATATAGGCTGAAAAAAATGTAAGATGAATTAAATACTTTTTCTTAAATTTACTTGCTCTTTCGTACAAATTGAGAACTTTCAATAAACTTTGAGCTTGCTTACTTTAAACTTTGAAATTATACACATAAAAAACCCTCAATTATCCTAATTGTGACTACTATTTTTAAGAATCTAGTACTAATTATTTTACTCACTGCAGAAAAATCATAGGATTCAGTATTTATTTTTATCTCTCATAAAGTAAATATAAGTAAATTGACTTTATTTGTTCTTGAGTTAGTTATAGAGCATTTGAGAAATGAAAAACTCAAGCAAACATATATGCAATTATAATTTTTTTAAACTAGCACTATTTTCAACATTGCATATTTCTTTAATTCAAATAAAAGAATTATGTGTTATATATCATATCTCTTAAAAATAATAACAAAGACTTATATAAAGACTAAAACACATACAATCTAGTAAATCAATAAATCTCACTTATATTGCTAACAAGTACAATAATATATTAAAATTTAAAACTCTTATTTTCTAATTTTTATTTATTTTTAGATTAAGAGCAATACATAAACATAAATATAAATGTAATGAAAAGCATAAACTCCTCAAATCAACCTCCAATTCTCCTTGAAAAGTAACAAAAATGAGAAAAATAAAAGATTTCAAAAAATATCACCAATTGTTAATAATATCACCAAGGTTCTCATGAATCAACATAAATCCACTTGTAGCACATATAAAAATACTACTTCTATAACTAACACAAAAAGCTAACAAAATAAATAGTAGAAAGTACTATACCAATTTGAGAATAAATTGATGTTACCTTTAAAACAATCGTCATCTCTGTATTTATACATATGGTGAGTATAACATCGAAATAGCTACATTTGAGGCCTTTATGTTGGGATTATAAATAAAAAAATGTAGGAATCAACCAGTAGAACCAAAGGTATAAATATAAGAACAAAATCAGAATTAGACTTATCTGAAAACTTACCTTATATCAGATTGATCTGATTGCTATATCATAATTAACCAAGGCCAGTCTTACTGTCATTGTCTCTGTGGTCTAGCTGAGCATCGGTCTAACCTCATTATGCCCTCCGGTCTAACCGGACCATTAGAAGAAAAACACGGTCTACTGTTTTAACCTTGCATGGTCACATTTCTTATCCTTTTTCTATTCTCTTACAAGTCAAAAACTAAACATAACAAAATGTCCATCCTTACCATAACGGGTGTAATTATACTTCACACGAGTTATTTCTTTTGAAGATAAAAGAAGAATTTGCACAAGTTATAAAAAGGTTTTTGAAAATACCAGTAGATTTAAAAATAATTTTCTTTGGTTTGGGTTTTTTCAAAATCTCACTATTTTTAGATATATTCAAAACAATAGATTAATGATATGTAAAATAAGTATGTGCATCAAACCTATGTCTCGATTATGTGTTGTCATTTTTGATTGATCCAAAATTATGCTTTTTTTTATTATCTAAAAATTTTTGCAAAGAACTTTTTAAGTGAAAAACTTCTTTTGTCAAATTAGCACAATTTTCATAATCAATCAAAACATTTTTTTGTTTGTGACAATTTGAACAAGAAGACACTTCATGAGTTTTAATATTATCTTCCAAATACTTAACACGACCTAAATCACTTTTAAAAATCATCTTATTAGAAAAAAATGTTGAGAAATTTTTAGAAGCCAAAGCATTTTAATCTTTTAACAGTCAAAAGATTAAACATCAAACTTGTAAAAAAAGCTTAATATTTTTAATAGCTTATTGGTTAAAAACAACTCATTAGCGTACGAGTGTGCAAAGTAAATCCTAGAGCAAAAGAAGACTCAAACCTTTTGTTTTTATCAATCGTAGATTCCAATCCCAAATAGTTATCAGTAATAACATCATACAAAGCAGAAATTTTAGAAAATAAAACTTTCCAAGATTTGCTAGAATCATCATCAGGAATCAATGATTTTAATATAATAACTTGTACATTTGAAATCTCACATCTTTTAAGCCTTTTAGAACATACGTTAAGTTTATTAGCAAGTTAAAAAGTAGCATGTTCTAATTCATCATAACTATTATTAAATTTTTCATTATCACTATCAGATTCAACCATATCATAACTATATCTACCATATGCCATAAAAGCTAAAGCTGTTAAATGCTTACCTTTGCTCATGCTCTCTCCTTTTAGAATCTCTAACACTTCATCGCTTTCAAAAGTTTTTAGCAGCTAACGTATAACATTTGTTTACGTTTATTTCTTTTGTCTTGCTTCTTGTCCTTGTTATCTTCCTTCTTTTATTTGATTTACTTATTAAAGTTAGGACAATTGAAATAAATGCGATTCTACTCACTATACCTGAAGCATTGAACATGGGCCACCTTATTTTCTATTTCTCACATTGTACAAAGCTCAAGAAATTCTATTAGAAAGCAAAACCAAGTCATCCTTAGATATTTTCTTGAGTTGGTTATTAGACATGGCATTAAAAATAGTAAAAGGCAATAACAAAGAAGTATTAGTATACAAACTAGAAAAAACACCAAAGTAGTATATGCATATTCAATCTTATGAGAAAGAATATTCTCATAAGGAGAATCCAAAGTTAAAGTTGGTATAAAGAGAATCCAAAGTTAAAGTTGTGATGTTAACTGATTCTTAAATTGACGTAACTTTTATCTCTCAAATTGACATATCAAAACCATTTAAAAGATGCCGAGCAACTTGATATTAATAAAAGTTAACATCAAAAGAATCATCAATAAGATCGCTCAAAACTTTGTTAAAGCGGGCAAAATACTCATCTAAAGCTTCTCTTTGTTTCATCTCAAATTTCATATAATCCTTTTTAAAAACATCCCTACTAATTTTCTTAATTTTAGAAGATCGTTGATAAAACTCACATAATGCCTTTCACATCTCATTCATTGTTTCAATATGAGAAATCCAATCAAAATCTGAGCGAGAAACACTGCTTAAAATCATGTTTCAAGCTTTGTAATCATTTTCAAATTCTACTTCATTTGTGACAACAATAAAATCACGAACAGTATATGTGTTTGAAACTTTTTGCCAAATATCACAACCTTTAGACATAATATAAGCTTTCTTCTTTTTACACCAGTACTGAAAATCAACTTCATCAAAAGCATGTGGCTTAGGTCAAAAATTGGTTAGTCATGGCTAAATTTCAAGATCAATAAAAATCAAATAGAGAAAGCAACACTCTGATACTATTTATAGGATCAAAATGCTAAAACCAAGCCTATTAGAAGGTAGTGAATGGTAGAAAACCAATAAATCAAATCTTTTAGTAGAAATAAAAGGTCCCTTAAATTCATGACCTAATCTGTTGATGACAGTCACCCTCCTGTTGCTTGTATGACTGCCCAAGAACAAAAGAATACAATTTGATAAATTTTTTAAAGATGAATATATCTTTATTGCATCAAGTTATAATTACAAAGTTCATACAAAACACTCCTCTCTCTCTCAATGAGTTGCAGCCTTCACTCATGGGCCTCTCTCCCCCATCACACTGAGCATCCATTCTCTTATGGGCCTCTCCCTTTTGAAACTGGCCTGAACACCTATTCACGCATAAATCAGTCCATCGGGTTGGCCAATAGAGGTCCAATGCGATGCGCATAAATGCGCAAAGGTTTGAAAAATCTACTTAGCTCTAGTGTAGATCCTAAACTCAAGGTTGTGAGCGTGCCAATCAATTTGACCCTTCAATTGACAAGGAGATAAAGAATTAGGTTGACGAACCAATCGGTCGATAGGCTAATATGGATCTCTGCTATTGGCTAGTTGCTAATAGGGGTTGTAACGCGTATACATCGGTTAGAAAGTCAATAATAGCAAGGAATAAAATCACAGACACATCGGCTATAGAGCTGATGTTGCTCTAAATGAAATAGACAATAAGCAATAAAAAACAAAATCTAGTGTTCCAAATAAACAAGACCTAACAACCACTGATGACCATACTGTTAGAACCAGTCTTGATAGATTGGACTGAACCGAGATATTATAAGGCTGAAGCTAACGACATTAAAATAGCAGAAACTAGATTAGTGATTCTAACAGAAGGAAAAAGTAAACTCATCGGTTAACTATAATATAACCAGGTAAACTCATCAACTTGGAGCAGATGGGAGGAACGGAACCTGCTAGATCACGATGCTAGCCTTATTAAATATAATACTGATAGATCGGACCTAACCGAGACAGTATAATGCTAGATTTAATAAAAACAGATCGATTGCTAGTAGATTAACTGTGGACAATCTATGTATGTTGTTTAAAAAGCCGATACGTTAAGTGTGAAGTTTAGTGTAAAGGTAACTCATCGGCTGGCTACTCCAATAAAATATCATATAAATACCCATCGACTTAAGGCTCAGTCTAAAAGGTTGGACTTAACTGATGTAGCACGAGACTGATGATGGTAAAAAGAGCTCAATAAGCCATGATATATTCGATCGGACTAAGATGTCGGGTCCAATCGATGTAGCCTTAGATAGAATGGATATATCAGGATAATGGTGAGACTTATCCTTTGCTAGAAATTGAACCTAACCGATACAGTCGTGCATCAAGAGCTAGAATTCGCTAGAAAAATCTAGATGAACTAGGGTGGGGATGCGCCAAAATTGTATTGATTTGCGAAAATGATTTACAGGGCCTAGGGTGTTTGTATTTATATCCTACATGAGTCCGAGATGGTTATAAACAACCTCTAAATATTATTTTTTAAATAGAAAAGAAAACATTCTATAAGATAATAAAATTAACTATTCTTACTTGATTACAATAGTTATCTTATAGATTTAAGACCACTCTGTTATAATTTCTATGATTATTTCTTAGATTCAATTTGATCTGAATAATTTTTTATCTTCAACTGTTCGATCGGCTATTTCTATCTATCAATCGACCTCTTTTTATAAACTAATTGGTTTTCTGATTCTTGACCAAATAGATTTATAAACTTACCAAATTTTGATGTTTTAGCGTGCACCACAAAAAGATGGCGGTGGCCGTGCGCACTCGCATCCAGTGCACACGGCGCGGTGCATCGGAACAAGGGAGAGTGACACATTTCGGCGACCACACGACCTAGCAGATTTTGCCGTGGGCTCGAGCCCACACCAATCTATTTTTCTACCTCTCACCTCAACCCCTGCAACAGATTGTAGATAATGGAAAGGAAAAGGAAGTCAGAAACCATGTCACCGGTGCTTCAAACTCTCGACACAGTGAACCACCTGCTGTAGAAGATCTGATGTTGACCTAGCATGTAATCAATCAGAACATAACTACAGCAAGTTTATCAGAAATAGTAGAACTAGCGTCCAAGCCAGTTTATTCCGATGCAAGTACTCATGGATCAAGCCTTTGTACCACCACTCCACCAAAGGACATATATAGCTAAGCCATCCACAAAGCTAGTAATGCCAGCAATTGCTTGAACCGGAAGCGTCCCCCCGGCAAATTGTCGTCAATGCCACCAGTGACCATCCCGTCACTCGACCTACACCAGCTACAGTATCAATTGATCGCTACTAGAAGGATGAACCCTGCCAAGATAATGGAAACCTGCTTCCACCTCAACCATCTACCGACCAGATTGATGTCAATAGCAACTTAGCACCTCACATAGCTCCCGCCCAGATGTCAAGCAGTCAACTGCAGGAAGAAGCTATTTGTAAGAAAGTTCTAGTCTGTTACAACTGCAAAGATGAAGGAATTATTCCAGGGAGTGTCCACGGCCGAAGCGTTATATGCGTCAATATTACAGCCTTTATGCACCAAGGGAACAGATCAATGGCAGCATGGCCACCAAAACAAATGCAATACCAGTTATGCCTTGTGCTAATCAGAAGTCTTAGTAGAACCAATGTACCTCTGTTCAAAGTATTTTTCTTCTGTGTACTGCAGCTCTCTACCAGCCATGTAATAAGATAGAACAATGCAATAAAGAATGAGTTTTGCAGTTATATTAATGTTTCATTTTGATGATGCAGATGTTGAACAACCAGTATATTGGTTAATGACAGAAGAGATCTAGAGATTCATCTTTGACAAAGCATATTTTTCTCGAAACTCGATGACCTAGTTTTCAATTGGGAAGGAAATCAATTAATCGGAAGACATCAACCCTCTGTAAAGCATAACAAATCCTGTATTACGGCCCTAGATAAATCTCAAGGAAGTATCGCTAATGGTATTACATCGAAAGTTCAAAGAAATGTGTAGTCACCAAGAAGTCTGAATTGACACCCATGTCAAGGATATTACGAGGAATTATGAAGGCTTGGATGTCTAGCTGCTGTGAAGCGTCTGTAGTGGACTTTTTACTCTCTGGCCTTATTTATTTATCTTTGCAGTGTTGGCCTTTGATCGCTCATATAATAAAAATACCATTTACGCTTTCCCTTATATCCTCTAATATTTATTAACTTTTTATAATATGTACCTGTCTCCTGAGATAGATTTATGCATGTGAGAATGGAGAATATTTTTGTGTTTTCCAGATGTGACATAAGACCACGAGGGTTTTGACTGAAAGCTTAAAGCGAACAGTATCATATATAGTTGAGGGACCAAAATAGAAATAAGGCTATAGTTGACGAATCAAATGTGGATTTTTCTCTTATAGAAAAATATAACAATATTTTTAACACAAAACAAACATATTAATATAAAAAATTATAACATTATAGATATAATGACTTTTTTAATATAAATTTGGTTAACCTTAAAAAGTTTGACTTGGAAACCAAAACTTCTTATATATGGAATCCCATAACAATAGTGTATGGATTAAATTTTGTTGAGATAAATACTCTTTATTTCACTGGAGGGTATTTTTTTTATATAAATGCTTCATTGTAATCGAAGACCCTGCATCTGACGGGCTCACGGCCGCATATGCATAAAATTTGGCTGACCCACAACTTGAGGGCATCCCCGCAATGCCTCCCTACCTTCCCCCGGCCTGCACCCATGCTGTCGCCGAAATCCCACACGAACGGCGGTAATAACGGCGAGCATCCAAGAGGCAAAGCGAGATATGCATGCGCCCTTATATCTGACGATTTAATTAGCTATGGGAAATTCGTTTTCAGAACTCTAGGCCTGCCTGTATGAACCCACAAAAACCGAAGCCAACTCGGGCACGCTGTTACAGTATTATTTCTGCGCCTTTCTTAATCACCCCTTCTGCCCTTAATTTGCAAAAACAATCCATTGATGCTAATATGAACATGCAATATGTACATGCATGTTGCTTTTAATTAGTTAAGACTCATCTATACAGGTCCCAGTTGATTTAGTAATGACAATCAATTTAGCATATATGTCTCCTGCTCGTCACATTAATTTAATGTCCTCTCTCCTTGCAGTTCTTTCAATTATCTTCATCATATCGTAGTCCATTGTTGATTCTCTCGAGCCTAGCAAAGATCCACTAGAAATAAGAGTCCATGTCTTTTCTACCTGGTTCAAGATTACCTTTGTGCCTGTAGTGACAACGTTACTGAAAAATTTACAAGATTGTGTAGCTGCTGTAATTGAAAAGGAATGAAAAACAAGTGTCTTAGCTAGATAGTCTCGATTGATTGCCTTTCTTGATATATATGTAATTAACTAGTGTCTGCGTCTCACCTCTTTGCTCAGCTATCTAATACCTTTTTCCGTAAATACCAGTAGTAGTAAATACCTTTCTTGATATATATGTAATGGACAGTAGTAGTAAGAAAATTAAAGGTAAGCACCAGTAAAACTCAAAATAAACAAATTATTTCCCTTTAATTTATAATTTGGACCCGAAGAATTGACCTCCCATCTCTCATTACAGGAATTAAGTTTTACTGCACTCCGAAGAAAGGAACTATTGTGCAAAGAGGAGTTTTCTTTCATATGTTCATGAGATGCGATCACTGTATTATATTGCCAACCAGTGACGTTGTAATTGCTAACAATTTGTACATTGCAGAACAGTATAGATCACTCCATCTAGGATAAACTCGTGAGAATTATATTAATAATTTGCAACTAGTCTAACGCGTATCTTTTAATTTTTTTTTACATATGCGATGCATAGTACTTCAAATATGTATAGATTTATATTGATTCTTGCACTGGAGTGTATATATGGGATATTTGTAGAACTGCAGTTGGTTTGTGAAGTACGGGTGGCCGTCCATGTTGCGATGCCTTTTCTGTCTCTCCTATATTTCAATTGAGTTTCAGAGTTTGTTTAAGACATCGCATTCACGTCTCTTTTGTTTGATAAAAAAGTCTGATAGGGCCGGCCTGATAAATTCTATAGAGAATATTTATACATGAGGCTAAAACGTATATACCTATAATCGAACACTACTTCAGCTTTGCTTATCTATGGCTCCAAACTCTTATCTGCGACGGATTTAACCATCGTCATACATAAGTGGTTAGTGATAGCTACATATCAACTATGACAGATTATGGTCTGTCAAAACTAAAATTAGCTATGACGCGCTATAACAAAAGCCGTTATAGATGAGGTAGCGCTATAAGTTAATTGTATTTATGACCCGTCAGAGATAATATAGCTCTGACGATCGTTTAAAGGACCCATCATAGATGAGATGCCTTAGACATATGATTACGCTTATGACTCATCAGAGGTAGTATATCTCTGATGGGTCTATTTTATAATCCATCAGAGATGACTTAGTCACCTGTGACATCGTAGATTAGCACCCGTTATATATAGTTACCTATAACTGGTCTTGTTTGAAACCCATCACATGTAGTGGTCACATGTGACAAATTTTGCTTCAAACCCGACAGTGGTGTGATTATTTAAAAAAATTAAATTTATTTATTGGCTAACCTCAGGAATTACTAGCCATGCTCCCTAAAAACCAAATAGCACATATATTTTCAGACTCTTTCTTGGTAGCAATATTACTATAATTAAGCATCCAAAATTTCACCGAAATGATATATTGACATTGACATATCAATGAGCTCATATATACACATATATATATAGATTTCTCACATATTCACTATCATATATTTATCAACATACATATACATTAGTTTTTTATAATCACAAATAGCTACAATTTTTATTTAAATGTACAAACTTACCCATAGCTATGTACGTGCTGCCCATAAGTTTTCAAAGAAGAACCACAACTACCTGTAAAGCTAAAAACTAGAAAAAAAAGAATTAATTAATATATTGTAGATTTTTTTAAGTTAGGCCTCATCTTTTTTAATATAACTGGTAGATTTTTTTTATAAATAGCATATTCTATAATCATTTAAAAACCAAGGACATATATACATAAGCACATACACAGACAAATATATAAATACCAATTTGAAGTGTATGGTATAATTATCAAATAGCTAACATTAGTTATAGTACAAGATGCATTCACTTTCATTCTACTTGGGCCGAAACATCCATTTTATGTAAATGATGTCTTGAGGATGAAAGCAGCTATTTATCCTATAATGTGCTCTGAGTTGATTTGATGGATGTTCCACCTATTTATCTATATAGTGATACTACAGTTAGTTTATGACAATAAAAAGTACAAATGACTTACACGTGTAAGTACGAACCTTAGGATTGCAGTCAATTACCTGTCTCATCAAAGTACCCATGTTGTGGCAGACATGAAAACCACATTGATCCTAGACCTATTGCATGCATTGGAAATCCTTATGGTGATGAAGGGTTTGCTTCTTCTCCATATTCCTACCTCCTTTCTACACGTAAGGTGCCCTCGCGGTGTCTATTGTGGTAGTTAGAGGCTCAAAATTATATGGTTCACTATGGTTGGAGTTAAGTTAGTAAACCTTATTCTAATTTGGCACTATTACCAAGAGAACCCAATGCTGCCTGCATAATAGTGTATCTGTAAGGAACCCGAGGTCTACGAAAATAATAGTACGATGTAATGAAAAAGGAAAAACTTAAGATTTCAACACCTTACTATTGATTACGTGATAACATTATGTATTCCTTGTATTGGTGGGCCTAGAAGCAATGGTTTAAGTACTCAATAACATCACCGATGTTGGTATTCAGGTTAGTTTCATTGATCACTGATAGATCAAAGAAAGCAACTTGTTATCCCAACCTACGGGTTTCTTTCCAACATAACATGTAACTGTGCTCATATTAGTTAGGACAATTTGAACTCAAGTATTTGTGCAATAATGTAGGTTTGTGTGCATGTACAATGAGTAGCACTTCAGAAGACCTGTGTCCACCGCTCGTAGTCTATAAAGATGGAAGAGATCATTGAAGCCCACAATAACATAAGCTACACTAGACAGAAACGACTTATGACCATGATGTCCAATGATTGAGTTCTTCTATTGCTTCCTCTTGGGTTTTGCCATCTCCATGTAGTATCTGTGTAGTTCTCGGCATGCACTACTCATTTGTCGTAATAAATTGTCCTCCACTAAAGGCATGTCTGACACAAATTGAGTTAGGTAAAGTTATCGAGGAGCCAAGGACTTCTTTTGCTTGCTCTTTTCATTTCTCCTTCCACGTTGGCTTCTTTTCTCTATTGGGGAAATATCAGACTTAGGGGGTAATCGGAGATAGGCTGGCCGATATATCATCCATGTCTATTATGGTAGCCCAAACATCTGCTAGTTTCACCATTGCAAGACCATGTGGAGGCTCTATCAAAAGTTGAGTCTTTTGAAGTAGAGGAGATGTATCGATAGGTTGAACATGATGAGAAGTTAACTTGACTATAATGTCTCTCTTGGACCATTGGATGATGGTTTTTCTTGTAGCACCAAGAGTCAAGATCTCATCATTTGGTAGGATTGGAAGTGGATATTGTGCCTAGGTATCATTGACTTGGTTGATATTGACTTTGGCATAACCATCAACCAAGTCTGTGTTTGTGTACCTTCAGTGTTTATGATGGTTTATGAACCATTCCCTCGGCAACATCAATGTAGAGCGTTGGAGTTACCCTAACTTAGAGGACGCACCTGGTTGCATCCTGCATGTTGATTTTGGAATATTAACATATATGTCATTCAAATACAAGCCTTCTTAAGTAATACTGCCTTGCCTTATGACCTCTATATGGTCAACTACGCACGGAGTTGGACACTCATGTGTGAGCTTTGTGGATGCACAACTACTACGTCGTTGAGTTAGGCTAGCGTCCACATGAGCTAGATTGGTCAGATGTGGTTCTTGAGGTGCTCTCGCCTGATTCACTTACATCTCGATTCATAGATGTTCCACCTCTTTTCGAAGCTTGGCATTGAACTCCTCACCAAGCTCGACCTTCACCTCCTCCTTCAGCTATTCCTTGAGGTAGGCCACCTTCTCTTCCTTCGAGACCCATCATTTCTTATATCATGCGCTGTATTAAGACAACCTATACTTCCAAAGGCACTTCTGCGTCTATACCTCTGGTTCACCCTAGATGTTTGGAGCTACCGAGTGCTTGTGTGAGGACGTCGTCCTCATGCTTCCGTAAGGCTGACTCAACCTCGCTTTGCGAAGATTTTGAACCAATAAACTTCATCAAGATGGCAAAAATAACAAGAGTTATAGTACAGTTTTAATGAAGTGGAAAGTTCATTCCCGATTCATGTGTAATAATACTCATGAGTCTCTAGCACACCACTCCATCAACTTCGTTGGGAAAGGAGACGGATAAGTTGGGGTTGACCCTACCCCGTGCTTGAGCATAGTTCCAAGTGCATTCTTCCAGGATATCACTAAACAGGGGAGGGATGTTTGCCACTATTGCAACTTTGTCCTCCTTGGCCTAAATCTATGCCCTCTCAATGTATCCCACCATCCCAACTCGGTGTGAGTACTCGCTCCTAGCCTACAACTACTGATGAGTCTCACTTGTTGCTTGGAACTTGGATGCCTTCATAGCATAGAATTGCTCCCACACTTTCTGAGTTATATGTGGGTACTTCGTGTATAGTGTGTGGTTTCTCACGAGGATGACATACTCGTTTACCAGTTTGAACTTAATGTTCTTCCATGCTCAGCCCATCTTCAATAGAACGAGTTGCCTGAGTCTTGCCTCCGCTTCTTCCGGATAATTGAACTTTTCCTTGAGTCGAGCCCAAGATTCCACTTTCTGACTTTTGAGGAACTTCTTGATATCTGCGTGAAGAATGCCCAAATATTGTTGCACAACAACTCCGCAACTATTCCCAAATAGGCCGATCACACTTCGTCACACTGTTGGTCTTCTAGAAGCATCCACCTCGGTGATTGTTAGTTATGATTAGGTAATTAGTTTTGAGTTAGAGGGTTTTGATCTGAGATCTTTGCGCAGGTTTTGGCTAAGGTTTCAGTTCCGTGGACATTCTTGGACATTTTTTGTTTTTTATATTTCAACTTATGCTAAAAATTTGCTGACTACATTTGTCCAGTAAATACAAAATCAAACTAGTTTATTAACTAAGAAAGCATAAAAAAGGAAGATAATTAATTAATAGAAAAAACCTAAAATCACAAACAGTAGTATAGCTAAGAAATTCATGAAAAATACATTAGTTAGTAAACTAAAAAATCACAGAGATAGCATAAAAATGTTGTAATGCACTCTATGTGGCAAGAAAAAAGTGAAGCTAAATCAGAGATAGTTTAACCGTGGTGGTGCTCAAGAATGGTGGTGATGGCAGCGGCAACGACAATGTAGTGGCGAGCTTGGTGAGCTTGGAGATACCGTGGTAGTGCTTGGGATCGGTAGCGACGGTGACGCAGTGGTGAGCTCTCGGATGACAGGAGTGCTTGGGGTTGGCGGTGACAGTGGCGTAGTGGTGGGCTTGGGAATCTTGAGGACGACTAGAGGGCATAACAGTGGTGGCAACGCTGGCACACGTGGGGATTGAGCTCTAGGATGAGAGCGTCAGTGGCTTAGATCTACATGTGAGTGATTTTGCTTGAATGTAGAAACTTTAAAATATACTTTTGGAATACCTGTGATGGGCCGTGTAGTACAACACGTCACAAGTAATTTACTTGTGATGGGCCATGCAATAAAAGACGTCACAACTAACTTGGACGCACAATAAATCTAGTCATAGGTATGTGTTCGCGCCGAGGTCCCTCGCTCGCCCCGGCGCGAACAAGCTGGATCGCTTGGGAGGTCTGCTTAGCTCCAGTGCAGGCCGATCAGCTTTACTGCGTGGCTTGAGGTACGCGCGCCAAGGGTCGTGGGGTTCGATCAGCTCCAGCGCGTCGGTACGGGTGCAGGCGTGCCAATCAATTTGACCATACAATTGACAAGGAAGTGAGACGAGCAGGTCCATTGGACAGTGGACCGACACAGGCGCTCACTATCGGCTGGCTGACGATAGGATCGGGATGCTCTTCTATCGACTGGAGAGCCGATGTGGACAGGTGTCGACAGGGAATCGGCCGTGTACTCAGAGGATAGCATGGCGCACAGGATCCCTCCGGATTGCCAAACAGTAGTTCATCGGCTGGAAAAACTGATGAAGGCACATGCGGACTGGCAAGGAATATTAATAAAAAAGCACGGGCTGTAAAGCCGATGCTGCTCCGGATATGACAGCACGAGACCCGTCGACCGCGTGACAGCGCCATTAACACCGAACCTCGAAGATCAGACTTAGAGTACGAGGCCGGGTTAGCTACGACGATACGGAGGACGCCAGATCGGCTATGCTGAAGCAAAGATAGGAATGAACCCATCGGCTAGCTGAGCCGATAAGGGGACACCTCTCTGAAGGCGGGTGCGTATCGGCTGGGAGATCGATATGCTCGGTGTTACGTGTCAAGAGACACCTCTAAAGGCTGATACGTATCGGCCGAGGGGCCGATGCGCTGGGCGTGAAGCTCAGAGCATGGAGAACTCATCGGCTAGCACTTCGATGACACGCCGTGCAGAAAAACTATAAACCTGAAGCTCGATCTACTGTCGGCAGCCCCGTAGGTCAAACCTAACCGATGCAACACGAAATTGATGACGATAGAGGAAGCTTAACAGGGCGATAGGCCCTGCACGGACATGATGCGATACATCTGATCGGCCTAAGAGGTTGAACCTAACCAGTGCAGCCTTAGACAGAACAGAACATATCGAGATGGTGGCGAGACTTACCCCTCCGCCAAAGATCAAACTTAATCGATGCAGCCCCGCGTCAAGAGCCAGAACCCGTCGGTAAAACCTAGATGAACTAGGATGGCGATGCAGTTCCGCGTCGAGAGCTAGAACCCATCGGACGTTATTTCCTAATAAGAACAAAGGAAAATACCTCTAAAGAAGTTAACTAACTAACTAAACCTTCCTAATAAGGTTACAATTTACAAAGATAGAGTATCTTGCCATGGAGTCCACGGCTCTTCCATAAACTTAGTTTTATCTGAGTAATCTTCCAATTTAGAACCGAGTCTTCCTTCGCTACAACCCGATAGGCTTATTCACTGTAGCAATTGGACCTCTTTTTACTCAAGCCGATCTTTTTCCTACCTCTCCTTGGGCTTCTCGGACCTGACGCCGATCGGATAATTTCCTGTGTTCAAACTGATCCAATCTTCTACTAATTTGATCGGCTTCTCTATAGTTCCAATCGGCTTTGCTCACGAGCTGACCAGTATCTCCATCGGCCGATGACTGAATCAAATTCTCCATCGGACACCTCTTAACCGATCGACTTTAGCACCATCGGATCGTCCAGATTTTGGCGTTAACACATGCCCCCTAATTTTGGAGTTTGCCAACAGACTACGAAATTTCGAGCCATTAGAAGTCTCCACAAACCAGGATGACCCGTTAAAACTCGCATTAATCGGCTCAGATTTCTACCAAGGTTGCTCCGCCTCTATAAAACACATCTCCGCCTCAGCCTTCTTCCTTGCACTTATTCCCATCAAAACCCCCAAATCTCGACGAGCTCCAAAGGCGTCCGCAAATCTCCAAAGGCGAACTTCCGCAAACCTCGATGAGCTCCGAAGACTGAAGGCGAATTCTCGCAGATTTCTTCATCGGCCGCTACTCCTTCTTTATCCGTGCAATGGCTTCTACACACGTAATCCTTGAGGTAACTATCATTTGCTCTTTCATCTTATGTTTCGCACGAATCTTCTCCATCCTGACTTTTCATCAGTAGTCGGGTTCTTGTTTCTGTAGGATCTCAAGAGTCAGATTGCCATTCCAATTTCTAACCGCCCCGGTCACTTCTATCTTGGCTCTATGGGTAGTGAGGATCCGACTGATTTCATCAACTCTGAAACAGAAAGGATCCCATTCAAACACTCATCTATGGCCATCACTGATTGGTCTAACAGCTTCAGATCCTGGCCTAGCAAACTCCAGGAATGGAGGAACTGGTATCTTAGGTTTTTCGCCTCCAAAAAATCTTTCTGGGAGGATTTGGAGATAGACCATTGCATCAACCTTTCCTTAACCGATATGAAAAAGAATGAACCTCTACTTGTATCGGCTTCATACTTTTGGTCGGATATCCTAAATGCTTTCATGTTCGGGCATGGACCGATGACCCCTACTTTGATGGACGTTATTATGTTGACCTGCCTCAACACCACCCACTACATAAATTCGTTCAGCCTCAGATTCAAACTACTCATCGGCTGAACACCAAGAACGTCGGAGGTTGGACTAAGTATATTTTCCTGCATAAAAAATCCTCCGGCCAAGTCGATTGGCGTGAACACCACGGTTCGTCTTTGGTGGTTCGACTCTTGGTCCAACAACCAATATGCAATGCCTGGCAGAGCTTCTGGCCGATCACCACCAGATTCCCCTCGGGCAATATCTTCTCGGAGTTACTTATCAACTGCTCCATCAAGTGGCAACCAAGCTATCGGTAGGCCAACCAGTCAGACATATCGGTGGCCCCTGGTGGTTTATACAACTCTGGTTGAACGTCTACACCTCCAGAGTCATCGCCAGGCCCCCTTTCCTTTCCATGACATACCCAACTGACTACCCAACGCCGACATCGATGCATATCTCTGGGTGAAGCTTCATCGACTCTTCCTAGAAGCAAAATGACTCCTCTCGGACTCAGCCAATGGTTCAAGTGTTTCTACTACGGCTTCACTAAAGAGGTCACCATCTGGTTTGCGTACGAGGATGAGTTGTCCTTTGAAATGCCTTCCAGGTTTCATCCGATGAACGCCTTAGCCGATGAAGAATCGAAGTCAATATTTTTATCCTCTATAACTCCTTGTCTTTTGCCGATCGAATTTTTATTGGGCCGATCCCAACATCCATCATACGAGTTCTACCATCCTTCGGTTGGTGCTCGTCAGTTGGGCTTCGACCAACTCCCCATCGACTTGTTCTTCATCGGTAAGCTCCAAGCCCACGGAGAAGTAAAAAGTGGCTTGGAGTATGACCGGCTTAGGTTGATGGCATCAACCTTGTCCTTAGAGACTATCTCCACCTTTGAGCCCTATATATTCAATACCAAAATCTTTGCTCGATGGTGGTCAGAATAGGGAAGGCACCTGTTCAGTCTATCGGCTGAAAATTACTGCCTTCGCCTCAACCCCGACTACGTGGAATCCGATGAAGAGGTAATCCTTCTCCTTTTACTATCCTTTCTTCATCGTATTGAATTTCAAATGTGCCTTGATTCCCATGATTCCACAGGCTAGTGACAAAGATGTACCTACAACCAGCGCAAGTGGTCGGCCAATTATTTATCAACCTCTATCGGCCAGATCCCTCCTTAGGCAGGGTGGTCCACCTCCATCGGCTCTCCTCCGAGTGACGTAAATATCAGGACTGAAGCACAAGAAACCAGCTACTCGGACGGTTTTGAAGAAACAGAAATCCGATGCCGATGTTATCATCATTACATCAGCCTCGTGAAGCCCTTCTCCCACGGCAATCCTGACTTCTTCTGCATCTCCATTAGTATGTGTCAACATCAATTCTTCGTTGCCTTCGCTTTTATCCTGACACCTTCGCTTTGCAGCCTGAACTATCGGCTCTTGAAGTCCAAACGCCGGACACTATTACTGGGGCTGAGCCGATGGTATCCTTAGAAGTCATGGCATCTACTCTCCAAACTCAAACTGCCCCACATCAAGCTGATACCCGCATAATCGCTTAAATTGCTCCCACTGTATCCTAGGTACATCTATTCTATATGTTATTTCTCTTGACTCATGATCCCCATATTTACTAATGTTGTCATGCAGTTATTAGCTGATCTATTTTCCTTCGACATCGGCCAATACTTGGAAGCAGAGGAAGACTCAACCACCATCGCAGCGATCAAACTATTTTTACCAGCCGATGCTTGCGAGCAGTTGTCAGATATTATGCATTGGCTGGAAGTTCCGATTGACTCACTGGTGGAAGATTGCGGGCCGATCCGAGGAAGACTTGCTGAAATTGAACATCTTCTGCCTGAGGAACTGACGGACGCACTCACACCTGCTGCCTACTTGGAATTTCAAAGGACCCAGCTGATCGCATCAAGACGACGCATAGTCGATCGCGTTGAGTAAAGCTATCTGGCTCACAATGATCGACTGACTGCCCAAAGTGAAAAGAAGAAGCTTGATGAAATATCAACTGACCTTCAATGCACCAACACCAAGCTTGGCCTCTTGAAGAAACGAGAAGCCGATTTGATGGCGAAACTCGACAAGGTTCATGAAGATATCAACTCCACCGAGTCCCACCTCATCGGCCTACCAAAATCAATCCAAAACCAAGAGGCCAAGGTAGCAGACCAAGTACGGATCGTAGTTTGTCGGCATAGGAACTTAAAGACTATCTCTGGATCAGATGAGGATGACATCCACGCCATCAATGAAATAGATTAAATTCATTTGCGCGCGATCAAGGCCATCAAGAAATTCTTGTAAAGTTTTATCCTCGAAAAAACCCCAGATGTCATCTTGAACATTAACTATTTGCAATAGATTTCAATCAGTTTGATCAACAAAAGTTGTATATATATATTTCC
Organism: Oryza coarctata; assembly: GCA_030770085.1. Classification (NCBI taxonomy): domain Eukaryota; kingdom Viridiplantae; phylum Streptophyta; class Magnoliopsida; order Poales; family Poaceae; genus Oryza; species Oryza coarctata. Next base: position 5,350,012 of record CM061479.1, read on the forward strand.
TAACGACGTCATCTAAATGATATCGACCATTCGTAACCAATATAATCATATCGACTTCCTTACATTAGAAATCGGCTACGCCTCAGCTGATTTACGCAAACAGTATCATTAGCTGATACTACTTCTGAGAACTCACCCATCTTGAAAAGAAGAAGTCAGCTATGCTCAGCCGATTTAGACGTCTTCCCGATTGGGTGACCATTCTCTAGACTTATAATCCCAAGACCCAATTGGTAACTTCCAATGTGTCGGCATCTCCTCTTTTCTTGATAATCGGCTCTCGTAAGCCGATACCATATGTATCAAATGTGTTAAACTATTAAACTCTTGGGCAGAAAATTTCCACCTGATGCAACTCGATAACCCCTGGAAAGCCAAATCGGCTAATTGTTCATCGCTCAGAACAAGACTATAACATCGGCTTCTGATGTCCTGGAAATATTGAATGTATTCTAGAACTGACTCATTAGGCCTTTGTCTAGCCGATGTCAAATCTGACAGTCTCGTTTCTTGAATCCCAGTATAGAAATACCCATGGAACTGTTGCTCTAGATCGGCCCATCCTTCAATCGAGTTTGGTGGTAACAAAGAAAACTATGCAAAGGCCGATCCAGAGAGGGATAATGGGAACAGACGGACTTTGAGAACTTCCTCAACCGATGCTTCCCCACACTGTACTAAGAATCGGCTGATGTGTTCTATTGTAGATATGTTGTCTTGTCCTAAAAATTTTGAGAAATCTGGTATCGTGTATCGGCGAGGTAATGGAACTCTTGTCAAACCATTTTGGATATGGGTGCCGATACATAACTGTTTGATCTTTGGGCTTGATACCAAATTGCTCTTCCACCATGTCCATAATCCTGGTTATCCAATTCTTCTTTCTTAAAGTATCTTCCTAATCATGTGGAGGTGGATATAGTACCTGATGAGGAGACGCCTCTCTGAAGGCGGGTGTGTATCGGCTGGGAGACCGATATGCTCAGCGTTACGCATCAAGGGACACCTCTAAAGGCTGATACGTATCGGCCGAGGGGTCGATGTGCTGGGCGTGAAGCTCAGAGCATGGATAACTTATCGGCTAGCACTCCGTTGACACGCCGTGCAGAAAAACTATAAGCCTGAAGCTCGATCTACCGTCGGCAGCCCCGTAGGTCGAACCTAACCGATGCAGTACGAAATTGACGACGGCAGAGGGAGCTTAACAAGCCGATAGGCCCTGCACAGACATGATGCCATATGTCTGATCGGTCTAAGAGGTCGAACCTAACCGATGCAGTCTTAGACAGAACAGAACATATCGAGATGATGGCGAGACTTACCCCTTCGTCGGAGATCGAACTTAACCAATACAACCCTACGTTGAGAGACAGAACCCACCGGTAAAACCTAGATGAACTAGGGTGGCGATGCATCGAGATTGTATTGATCGAGAGATATCTTACATGTTTCCAAGGGGTCTATATTTATACCCTAGATTTACAGACAGAGTCCGGCGCGTTTACGACCATCGAATGTTATTTCCTAATAAGAATAAAGGAAAATACCTCTAAAGAAGTTAACTAACTAACTAAACCTTCCTAATAAGGTTACAATTTACAAAGATAGAACATCTTGCCGTGGAGTCCATGGCTCTTCCGCAAACTCAGTTTTATCTGAGTAATCTTTCAATTTGGAACCGAGTCTTACTTCGCTACAACTCGATCGGCTTCTTCAATGTAGCAATCGGACCTCTTTTTACTCAAGCTGATCTTTTTCCTACCTTTCCTCGGTCTTCTCGGACCTGACGCCGATCAGATAATTCGCTATCTTCAAACCGATTCAATCTTCTACTAATTTGATCGGCTTCTCTACAGTTCTGATCGGCTTTGTCTCATGAGCTGACCAGTATCTCCATTGGCCGATGACTGAATCAAATTCTCCATCAGACACCTCTCAGCCAATCGGCTTTAGCACCATTGGATCGTCCAGATTTTGGTGTTAACAGTATGTTACATATGATGGACCCTTTACTAAAACCATCACAGGTAATTTTAACCAGAAGTCCACCACATTTATTTTTTATTTGCATATATGAATGTTACTAACTTTAACTTAGACATTAACCAGACATTGACCACAGTGTATTTATAATTTCGGTAATCTTGTTGGAATTTAAATTCATTTTACAAAAAGCTATATATTTCATATAACATTAAAATGATTCTTCGGACCCAACTTGTATATTACATGGATATATTGTTACATAAGAATTCCTTCGTCATGGTCCACATGTGCGTACATGGTCCCGTCATCTCGTTGAACTTATCCAAGAGGAACTTCTTGGGCAACAATATAGATGTACTTGTTTTAATAGTCCTCATCGATAGCATTGTCAACTCTGACAATTCTTCATTTTCCTTCATAAACCACATATTCTTTGTTTCTCCTTCTCTTATCATCCTCTGCAGCATTTAGAATTCTTGGCTTAAGCGGTTAGTGTTGTACATCCAACTATAATCTATCTGCACATATATAATAAAATTAGTTTGGATGAACAAACTATAATACTATTAAGCCCAAATTTAACTTATTTTTTATTTAACCTCTCAATATCAAGATAAAGATTCACTCTCTTTACCTTCCCACCTAAAATGTAAATATTATACAAGCTGGGTTGGTTAACAAATACATCTATAAAGGTATATATAGAAGGTAGCAATCTCTATCGGTTGCCAATACACTAATCATCAGAGGTGTGGTTAAGACACCTGTGATGGGCCGTAGAGGTGGACATATGTCACAGGACAAGCTACACCTCCGAAAGGCTATACTAAAAAATCGTTACAGGTAGTAAACCTTCACCTCTAATGGGAGACTAGATAAATTATCACAGATGAAGGTTTACCTATAACCGTCTGTCTACTAAACCTATTAGAGATAAGCTAACCTTATATCTATCGGTTTTATACGGCGACCCGATACAAATATGGTCTTACTTTTGATAGGTCCAACCGTTCTGTCTCATCTCCATCGGGTCTCAATATGGTCCATTAGAGATGAGGCTATCCATGACGAGGAAGTAAAGCCCGTCACAAAGGGGCCATCCGAAACTGGAAAGTACTGTAAATAATCATCACTAGAAATGTATTTTTAAGAGATGGTTGACCTAACATAACATAACAGCATGTGGGATTTGTTTACATAGGCACGGTCGTCTTAATACAACCATCCGTGTAATTGAATTTCAAACTTTTTAATAAACCCCACGGTTTTCCAATTTTCTTACTGATCCCTATAAATGATATTGTCCACAGCAATGAACTCTCGAACTTTCATCTGAAAGGGGAACAAAGTAGAAGTACCATCTTATTAACTACCAGCATTGGGAAATGGTTGTAGATTGTTCTACCACTTTTCTCTATTAACAGAAGTATTACTTCCAGAATTTACAGCAGCGAAAGATAAAGATATTGTAGACACTGGGTTTTAAATTACGGTAGATAGAGTCATGCACCATAACACATTAATGATCATGCTTTCGCTTAATTGTTCCGATGTTAAGATGGTGCACCAATAGATATTCATTTTTTTTCTTAATATATTTGCATTCCTTTAAATTACTTATCGAATCCCTTCTTTATATATAATTGGTACCGAATACAATATTAACTCCTACAAAGCAAGCTCCAGTTTAAATCATATCATCAACACTTCGGAGCTGTCCGATCATTTGGCATACGGATGCCGATGTGCCGCTCTGCGTGACATATGTGCCCACTTAATTATCTGTTAACTATGTATATGCATATCCACTGGTCCAGTTTGTGCCGATATTTTGCTAACACGCATGGGAGAAAATGTCAGCACAAGCTGGATCCTCTGGACATGTATACATACGTTGCTATATATATTTTATCCTGTACTACTCTCTCTGTTCTTAAATGTATAGGATTGTGAGATTTGAATATTGCTATGAAATGTAAGGGACTGTGAAGTACTACTTATCCTATCAATCCTTTCACATTTAAATTTATTCTCATCTTCTCCCTAACCAGCCTCTACTCCCTACGTTAATGTTAATGAGTGGTATTATAATCATTTTCCTTTATCTTAGTTTCTTCGATACAACCTAAAAACCCTTATATTGGAAATGGAGGGAACAGTATACAAATCTTGATTACTACAGATTCATAACAACTATGGGTTCTATTAATACCAACACTGATGGAGATGTATCACCGCCGGTATGATATAAATTTCAACCTAAAATATTATACACTACACACTGGTTTTGCTACGGATTTCACACTGATTTGCTACGTGTTTCATCCAACAACTGATACAAGGGAGGAATTCATCCAACAAAACACTGAGATTCGCATTCTTGTGAGAACAACAACTAAGAATAGGGAGGAGTTCACAAATTCACAATTCACAAAAGTTCACACACGCATAATATTTACTGTTCCACCACACCAGATTAGGCCACTGCCACTCTGAATTGCCACTCCATCTACACCCAAGGTACTATTACCGTAGTCACCCATGAGCCATAGTCACCGTCGTTGTCGCTATCATGGTGCTGTGACCATTGTCCTTGCCTCCGAGCCCTGCCTCGTATGCAGCACTTGCTACACTACTAGATCCAACGTCTCTCACATTCAGAAGGCTAGATCTTCAATGGAGGTTGCAGGAGTTACAAGTGCCCCCAAGATGAATCTGGTAGCATAGCGGGTGAGAGGAATGATGCCATAGTGGAGAGTTAGATCTAAAGAGAGCATAGCGATGACTTACATCCTCATTGTGCTAAGCTAGATCTGCTAACAAGGAGGTCGGGGTTGCCAAATTCATTGTCCTTGGCCTGCCTGTCGGCAAATAAGGTGGCCATAGACAGAGGCCACAACAGTGAGACACGGTGAAGATGGCAGCATAGGTGGAGCGTGAGAGTGAGAAGACGGAGAAGAGGCATACTATGAACTTAGCCTCAGTTCGGTTCACCTAAGAGTAATATGCCAGTTCCATTCAATCACAAACCAAATTACTTCTGTTCAAGAAAACATATCGACCGTGATAATACCATTGTCAGTTTTTTAATGGTCAGCCGTGATGCTGAGTATCGCTGAAAACGGACACATCCATATGAACTGGCTGTGATACTTCATAACTGCCGGTTCTAATCCGGCAGTGATCTCCTTTTTTTAGTTGTGCTGAAAATACAGTTGGTCTTACGAATGCAAACCATGATAACACATACATACATACGTACGCACATATATGTACGCATAACAGTGCAAGAAAAAGAGGAACTTAAATTTCGTGATTTGAATATATCAAATCTTAAACCAGCTTGTACTAATTCTTTTATACTATAATCAATAATTAGAGGAATCATAGGGTGATGGTAGAGTTTTTAGTGCATGACTCTATTCACCTGGGTTAACGTTCATAAATATTATTATGCACACATAGAGGTGCGATTTTAATTGGATTTTAGTACGAGTCTTTTATCTATATGTTAGGCGGCACTCTTATTTGTGGTGTGCTTATGTGGCAGTGTGTGTGCATCTACATCTTTCATGTAATAAAAATACAATAATTATGTAGGCCATAGTTGGTAACCTAATTGGCTAATTTTGCCAAGTTCAATACGATGATAACCTGTCAATTAAGCTCATACATCAGCTATTATGCAGGCACTTAGAAAAGATGCCATTCAACTTAAGCATGTAAGTTGTATGAGAGCCATTTTATGACACATAGTACAAATATGTCTCTAGATGGCAATGGTATTTTTCACGTCATCCTACTTCTGTTGGGTGCATGGACGGGGAATATTTCCCATTCGAGGGGGGGGGGGGGGGGTGAGTGAGAAAGCGGGGAGGGCTGGAGGAGAAAGAAGAAAATAGGTCCATATGGTGAAAACCTAACTCTGCCAGTGCTAACATCCTAGCCATCACGAAAGATATGGATGCTAGTTATTTTGTCGTATACTAATTCTTTTCTACTAGAATCAATAATTATGTATGCCATTAGTAGTTGACTAATCTTAATTATGAGTCATCCTGATTCAGTTTCTTTTTCTTAAGTGCTGCTAAGATTAATGTGTTAACCATATGTCATGACCATACATCAGTTATTCTATACGTGCTAACAAAAGCTGCGATGCATATTAATTGAGCATGCAAGTTGTAACAGAGCCGGTTTGCGACAAATAAGCTAATCTAGATAACAACGGTCAGAATCCCTTAAAAAAGTAGTCATCCTACTTCTACATTTATAATTGAATCGATAATTATATGGGCCATAAGTGGTTGATTAATCTTACGAGAGATCCAGATTCAGTTTTTCTTTTCTTCAGTGTTGATAATTTTAGTATGTTAGCAATATGTCACACCCGTACACATCAATTATTTTACATGCACTAACAGAAATGCCTTGCAAATTGAGAATGCAAGTTGTATATAGGACAGCCGGTTTTGTGGCGTATGTTAGAAATGGTCCTATAGATAAAAATGGTTTGAATCCATCAAACAAGTAATCATCCTAGCTATTAATTTGTTTATAATTGAACCAATAATTATATTGACCATAAGCAGTTGACAAATCTTACATAAATACCCGGTTCAGTGTTTATTCTTCAGTGCGGATGAGTTTAATATGTTGAGCATATGTCATGCCCATAGATCAGTTATATATTTTGCATGCACTAACAAAAGATTCCTTGCAAATTGAGCTTGCGAGTTGTAAGAGAACCGCGATTTGTGGCGTATGCTAGAAAATCTTCCTCTAGATAACAATGGTTTGAATCCCTTAAATAAGTAATCAGCCTACTAATCCATTTATAATTGAATCAATAATTACATGGGCCAGAATTAAATGGTTGACTAACGTTACAAAACACCCCGGTTCTTTTTTTTGGCTTTGGTCTTGGTAAGTTAATATGCTAACCATATGGGTCATGCCTAGCGATACATACATTTGTTATTTTACATGCGCTAACAAAAGATGATAGCAAATTGAGCATTATCCACTATATATAGAAATGGTTCCCACTACATATAAATTAAAAGAACTTGTTTGGCACTAAACATATATAATAACCTCCACCTTTTCACATATGGAGCACTTCTTGACTAAATGAGGATACTATTCTTTTAACTTCACATCTCTTAAACCTGTAATGCATATTTAATACTCTAGATGATTTCATATGAAAATATCATCAATTAAAAAGTTATAGATTCCATTGATATCTACAACTTGACTAGATTGTGTCTCTATGTTAGGTCGTTTGAAAATTTATTTATTTTTTCAAAATAGATCTATGAAGTGTAACAAATAACTTTCAGCTATAAAGTTATAGATCCCCTTAAAGAAATAATTTTTATGAAAAAATTATCCCATATGACTTCCATGAAAAAGTTATGATTTTTAACCTTAAAATAGGATTGTTTATATTTTAAAAAGCAATTCCATTGTTTATATTTTAAAGGTGGTTCCTTTTAAGGATAGTATCTTAAAACCATGATTTTCATGTGCGGCTCCTTAAGTGAGCTGCATATAACATTTCCACATGCAATTGTTTTAAACGACCACAATTGAAAGCAGATTTTCATGAGCGGTTTTAAACCCATATTCTTACCATTATCATAAGCATATTTCTTATGTACTACTTGTAGAAATGAAAAAAGAGTGTATTAAAAAATATTTTTTATTAGTAGCATAAAAGAACTTATATATATATATATATATATATATATATTCAAGTGTACCAATTGTTTGAGATTAAACATATACATATTATTATAGAAATTTAGTGAGGTTAGAACTTGCCACTGTCGTTCGTCTCTTTATACGTATATTAGGGACACATTTGTGGGTATGATTTACATGTAAGTCTTCAAGTAAATCGAAAAAATGCTAATTTTCAAATACATGCGCACCTCATATTTCTTGAGGGAGAAACTACATATGAAAGCCTCTGCTTTACCTTAAGAAATTAGACTTCGCAAGTTGGAAGAGAAAAGGCAGAGAGAGAGAGAGAGTCACATAACTCTGGTTGCTATATATTGACCGTGCAAAGCTAGTATCATCAGTTGTTCGAATGCTCTTTTGAATAACCATCAGTACTCATGCAGGAAGCGTGCAACGACATGCGGAAAACCCCGCAACACAAGATAATTTATCCTGAACTCTGCTTCCGCTCAAATTTATACAAAAAAAGACATGCAGTATATCGATGGATAACACATCACTGGCCCTTACGGTGCTGATAGTTGCAAATTAACAAGCTTAGAGACAAGCATATCGAGGAAGGGTCTCCGTCAGTTAGAATCTAATTTGTTACTTAACTCGTCTTAGTAATAAAATTATTAGATAGGTTTCTTGTGATAATCGTAGTATTAGGTCTAATTATAGTAGTAGGCTGCTATATTTTTAAACGGAGAGTAGCTAGTTAACAACAGCGATATGGTCATTGTGGAAGAGGAAGCGAGTAACCATGAAGATGCCTCATATATATCACTAATTCACTAAAGACTAATTACGAAACTGGTCGCCTACGTAATAAAGGAAAAAAATAAGCCAACTGGAAATGGCCAGGTCTTTGTGTAATCTCTGCATACGGTGATCTCCCGAGTCGTTTTTTTCCTTTTTCCTAAAAACTCTATGAGGCTCCTAGGGGCCTTCTTATTCCTGCTAATATATCTGGCAAATCTACTGCCGTTTAAAGTTTCAAAAAATAATTACGAAACTCGGGCCAGCTCTTGGCAGATTATTGAACTTATGTGTTGGTCTTCACTTGAAGAAGGTGGCTGCAAGGGCAACTCGCATGTCGTAGTGGTGATCGATCACAAGACGACGACTGCCCCAGAGGTTTGCGCATTGATCAGCAAGGTCCATGGCCGCGTCCGCAACATCGACCCATGGCGGTGTCCCTCGGCCCCTACCACGCCGGCCGTGACGACCTCCTGCAGATGGAGAAGGAGAAAGCGCACTGCAGGCAGGAGGTTTGCAACCTCACGGGCAAAAGTGAGTTCGACTACTTGCACCAGGTGATCGCTCCTCTTCGCCAGCAGGCGACGATGTACTGCTTGCATGGAATCCATGACCTGGGACGAGGAAGAACCGGGCGCGATATCATGGTCAACTTCCGATTCAATCGTATGCTGTTGCACGACGCCGCGTTCTTCCTCGTCACAATGAAAGCACTGGACACTCCACGGCCACAATGGGGCGGTCCAGCGCGAACAGCGGACCCAAGGTCGGGGGATGGATGTCGCCATCGTCCACGACTTGCTTCTGCTCGAGAACCAGATCCCATTCGTCGTCGTTGAGAAGCTCTATCAGGTCGCCACCGCTGGCCAGGACGAAGACGACGACTACATATTATGAAAATCCTCAATTTTCCCAAAAAATCAGAAACTCTAATTTTACAAAAATCGCCAAATCTGAATCGTAATCCCCAAATTGAAGGGTCCTAGACAAGTAAAACCCCAAATCACATAAAACCCTAAAGACGAATAATGAACTTACTGATTTGGAGTTCACTCCAAATCGGTTCACCGGTGTAGGAAAGAGAAGCCAACTGGTGTAACAAACTCCCCTACTGAGGTAGCTATATATTCAAATAGCGTAGTTTAATTTGGTTCCAAATGGCGTACGTAATTAATTTCGTTGCTAAGGATGGGTTTCAGTTTGTTACATTTACCCCACAAGAGGAATTAAGTTGATTTCTATTGCTACAAAACTTTAACAGATGTTGGATAAATAATGTATTGTTTTCAAGTTACAGAACACGCCACGTCTTTGCAATACACAAGTGATAACTAATAACCTAATAGGAGGGTCGTCCTCACCTTTTATATTATGATCTCAAGATGATAAAGAGATACGGATATTTTTAATTATTTTTCTTCATATTAATCGGAAAAGAGCGAAGATGCAATGTTTGGCACACAAACCAAAAAGGAAAAAAAATGAATGTATCGGATTCCTGATGTGGCTTCGATTTGGTTACGTGCACCGTGCCATATAGAGGCTGGAAATTAATTTTCCCATTATCTTTCTTAAGTTAAAAAGTACAGAGGAACATCAAAAGCTCATAAGCCAAGCACCATCAAATTAATTTGTTCTCGAGATTACGTATCGAGATCAGCCTACGTGTTGCTTGCTAAAGATGATATGCCAACGCAACGCAAGTTTGAGCAAACAAAAATGATGGTTTAGGCTTTTTCCATGATCTTTATGACCAAGCTCATCTCATACAGACTGTTTAGTGACACTGGGAAAAGCAGCAATCCAAAGTATAGATGCTGTGATCGATTTAATAAGCAGGAAAGCAATGGTCCGACAAGCATAGCCCAGCCCAAAGCAAGAACCGTAACATGTACGCGTGGACTCTAAGCCATCCAAAGTGATGTCTGGAATCAGCATGCATATCTCTCGGTCCAACAGATCGAGTCTACCTCTGCTCAACTTGTTCCAGGCCTTTATACATAACATAACATAATAGGGAGTGATTTTACACTCCCACCACTTTTAAATATATAACATTATTGAATTATATATATAGCGTTTTATCATTTATATTATTTAAATTTTTAGAAAAAATAAATTATGCTTAAAGTATATTTAATAATAAAATAAGTTATAATAAAATAAATGATATTTTACTAACCTTTTTAAATAATACAAATGATTAAAAGTCAACGGTGTTATATATATTTAAAAACAGAGGTTATATATCTGACATTGTGTTATATTTCAGTGCCTCTTAGTGAACAATTCTTCACTTACGGACAGTAAATCCCTCATTTTATTCCTGCTTTAATATAAATAATGTGTTTTTGTTTGTTCCAAACAGTACCTTGCTCTTACCTCCAGAAGTACTGCCGACCGGTGTCGACAAAATAATGATGTGCTATATATATGTTCTCAAATAGATTATATACGTAGTCTAACCTAAAAATCTTAATTAACTAATATATACAAAAGCAATAAGTTTTTATATGTGAAAATTTGATGAAAACTATTTTCATTTCATTATATTATTTTTGACATTTATGAATATACGATTAGAAAAACAGTGAAAAGGCAACCATTTAGCTCTGGCCACTACGTCTTCAAGATCCCTTGATAGATATACCCTAGTTTGTACATGAAAAACTCTCTCTCTATCTCTCTCTCTGGATTGCTGTGATTAAGTAGCTAGATGAGGTACTACTATTTACACAATTATCTGAAAACTCAAGATCAGATAGAGTTTTACATAACACTGATTTTAAATTGCATCTCTTTCAAACTAAGCTATACTTAGTAAAAATTTGCTCAACTTTTAATCATTGAAGACTTATGTAAGCACTGATAATCAGCAATATTCTACTCTGAACATTTCTCTAGTCAAACTATGCTTTCTTTTTTGACTGAAGGAGCAGTAGCCACATAGGAGTTCCTGAAATACACATTACTTGGGATCATCCTATATAAAAATATAAAATGGAAAATATTTATTATTCACAATTGATGATGCCATCTTCAGATGGAAACAAGAGTACCTACACAGGATAACTCAATCCAAAATTATCTATCCATTTTTCTACTCACAAAAGCAGTGTTCTGAAAGCACAGGTGTCACTGGCAATCAAACTAAGAACATAGAAAATCAGGCGCCCACATGATTCCAGAAGATGCTGCAGAAGATTCCAAACACATCTGTCTCTACTTTTATCTATTTTTCCTCTCCACTAGTATTTTATTTTGCAATTTTTCAGCTATAAATGGCTCCCTCCTTCAAGCTTCAATTCCCTTTTCCCCTCTTCCCCAGCTCCTTTGCTAGGTTTTCCTTCTAGTGAACTTTTTTTGCTGATCTTCAGATCTTCACTTCTTTCCTAGTTGTTGCTACTGTCTTGAGTATTGACAACTTCATCCTGCCACCTCATCTCAATATTCCTCTGAAGTTTCAATCTTTGTTTCTGAATCTTCAGTGTTCACAGGGAGGGGGGGAGATTCTGCCAAAAAATTTCCCTCTTATCATCCATTTTCCAAGGGGAGATTCTACCAAAATTTTCCTCTTTCTCCATCAATATTCAAGGGGAGGTTCTGTCAAAATTTTCTCTGAAATCAGTTAATTTATAAGGGGAAGTTCTGCCAAAATTCTCTGGTCATCAATTTCCCCTTTTGTTGACACACCTGCATAAATATATGTACAACGAATTTTTTTTCAAGGTGAGAAAAGTTACTTTTATCTGTTCTTGATGATAGACTCCTAGAAAAGCTGTACTAGTTGTGTAGATGTTGTTGCTCGTCATCGCTGAGCACCTTCTCTCTGGATTTATGGCTGGCCCAGCCATAACCCAGCTTGTTCAGTCCTTCTCTGTTGTCTTCCTCTACTGGTTCTATGTCCTCTCAGTAAGCTCCCTGTAATAGTAGTCTTTTGAAATTACATGACTTATTTAATACAGCATAATTATCAAGGCATCCATATACTACAAGGTACATTTACGAAAAAAATAATAAGAGGAGTAAAATTGTTGCTGGTACAAAAAAGGTTGTTGAGAGGTGACCATGTCAAGTGGGACCTCATCCGGTTCGAGCCAGGGAACCCAGAGCTCTAGGTCAGAAGATGACCTGAACCTTCAGGCTCAGATTGAGAGGAAGAGGAAGAGAAGGAAGGAGTCGAACCGAGAGTCGGCTCGGAGGTCTAGGATGAAGAAGCAACAGCACCTCGACGAACTCACCTCTCAGGTTATATATATGCTCTGCTTAATTATATATATGTGCACAAAAGTCTAAAGTTTGTAATGCATACATAGATTTAGTTTATTGTTTTTGCTGTCATAATTATTTTTATTTTATTTTATCTTTATATGATAGCTTGCACTCAGGTGCAGGTGAAAAGCAAAACAGATGAAAACAAAGGTCCACTTGAAATATCTGCCAAAACCAACTCAATAATTGCACTGCCTTTTTCAAAAGGCTCCATCATCTGTTTCCTACCTAATTCTTTCAATAACACTAGAAAACAATTTATCATCATGAGCTCCCTTGTCATAAATTGAGCTCTCACCAAACTAGCATCACAACTCTGCATCAAAAAAAAAACAGGAACAGAAGTCTAAACACATATCACTGAAGAATGTTATGTGTCACCTAAACTGCAGGTGAACCAGCTGAAGAATCAGAACCAGCAGCTGAGCATGGCTCTGAGCATGACCACCCAGAACGTTGTGGCAGTGCAGGCACAAAACTCAGTGCTGCAAACCCAGAAGATGGAGCTGCAGAGCAGGCTGTGTGCCCTAACTGAGATCTTGATGTGCATGAACTCTAGCACCAACACCATCAATGCTGCTACTACCATTCCAGCCACTACAAGTGCTTGTGATATTTTTGGTGCCAGCTCATGGAACCAGCCACACACAGACTTGTACCAGTACCAGTGCTTCTGATCTAGGAAGAAGAAGAGGTTGTTGTGGTAGTGGGGTTTTAGGACCAGAATGAAAGGAAGCAGTCATCAGTAATATTTCAGTCAAGTAGGACCATTGTGTCACTGTTGATGTATGCAATTCCCTCTTGATTGCCTATTCTAGGGGACGGGGATATTTGGCTTTCTTGTAGTTGGTGGTAGAGGGATGACCATATGGCAGAATGGTGCCTGCCAATGTGTTAGGTGGGGCTGTTTTGGTTGTTAAGGGGTAGGGAGGAGAAACTGACTGATCAGGTTTTCTTGAGCAACAGGGGAGAAAAAGGATTTTGTATGCTCTGCGAGAGAAAGTATTGCATAAGATATTCATAATGTAATATGTGGGCTTTCTGCTCTCTGTGTGTTTGGCTATCTCAAAAATGTTCTATATGTTTATCATATGTATTCATTTTGAGTGTTGGTTTAAATTTAAATACGGCAAAATGTAGTTTTTACACAACTTGTTTTTACCTATTATTATTCCCCTCTTCTTTGTTTTACACAAGTGTCTACATACAAGACGAATTCTCCGATGGTGACCTATGTAAAAACACGTTTTGTTTATCGTTTAACCTAGAACCCTTGTCAGCTTTTATTCACTTATTTCTCAAGTCCCGCTATATTGAAAGCTTCAGTTTTACTCTTAGTTGTGGACTTGATCTAGGGCTTCAGGCTTTTGTTCTTTCTCTCAGCTATTCTAGGATTCAAAAGGAGCATGGCATATACACAATTTATTTACAGAGTTTCTGAAAGGGAAGTTGCAAACAACAGCGAAGAATTCAACATTTGTAGTAAAAAAACCGTTCTTGAAGAAAGTAAACTGATTCTTGTACAAAAGGAGTATTGCATCTGCTTTTTAGCAGTGTAAATAGTTCGTGCACATGTTGAATTTCATTAAAGGGTATTAGGCAAGCACATGCTTCACCGAAAACAAACGAACAAACACACACACACACAAAAGAAAAATTAGCAGAGCCATGGAAGCAGTTATCACCTTCTGAAGCTGTTTTGTCTGAAGATGTGAATTTTCACTTTTCCTCTTCTTCTATCTGCCTTCAAAAAAGTTTGGTATTTCAGACAAATCTTGCTTATTGAAGAACAAAAATGAAATCCAATCAGCAACAACCTTGAGATGAAAAAATCTAGAAGATGCGTAAACGGCAAGGCCCACCAGAGAAGCCCCAAAAAAAGATTGATAGCTCTATGTCTTGGTACGTACTGTAGAACAGTAAGAGAACTTATCAACTTTTTCCAAAGTGGGATTTCACAATGTACCTACCATCCTTTATTTCACAAACGAGGAAGACACTGTTGTGCTTTGGCAAAGGCTATGTGCTCCCACATGCACCAATTCCATAGATCAGCTTTTACAATTCTCTGGTTTCATTGAAACAAATTCTTTCTCTACATAAATTTCTTGGATGCATCCTTCCTTTCTGGATTTTGATCTAGACAAGGAGAGAAACGTCAGATTTCTTCCAAAATCCAATAGAACCTAATCCTGAAGTGCACCTAATTGGAAGACAAATCCTCTGGTTTCCCTAAAGTAAATCAGCTTTAATTGAACCAAGCTCTTATATATACAGAGCCGAGGTATCATTATGAGTTTACTGATGAAAGGATGGTGACTGGTGAGGCGAAACTTTCAGAAAAATTGGTGCAACAAGCATACATAAAGGCATGACTGCTCAATTGTCGCTGCTGTAATATGTGGGCATGTGACTTCACGAAATGGAGACATCAGCATCAGACATGGAAATAGTAACCAATAAGTCATGGCAATTCCATGGTTCCATTTAGTCTGAACTTACTCCTGCACATGCTTACTTCCGCACAAAGTAAAATTTGGAATCTTTCACTACTTGCTAGAACATCTTGTTAGGGAGATATGAACTTTTTCTGATCAAGAAAGAAGGGAAAAAATAGTGCACCAAAATTCAATGGAAGCTGCAATTTGCCTCTTTCTGACAATTTCTCATATTTACATTAGATGTATGGCAGGTACAAGCCGAAATTGCAGCCAGTAGTTGCCAATCAAAGAACAAACTAATACAGAAGTAAACAAAATTGCTGAGAAATTTCATCCCAATCAATCAATCATGCCATCTTACGAGCATCGCAACGCATCGTCGGATGATGTAGAGCCTTGCCTTCTGCTCCTTCAGAGCCCTCTTGAGGCCCTTGGGCTTCATATCTTGAGCACCCATCCTCATCTTCCTGATCTGGAGCTGTGATTCAATGAAAGAGATGAGTCAGGCTTTGCTTTGGATTTGGAAGTTCAAGCTTTTGTTTGAGTTTGGACTTTGGAGAAAGTAATGGTATGATTTATATAGGCAGTTGTCATGTGGGCTGTGCCAGCTGCTTAAGTGTTTCTTACTCTTCTTATGCATATCTGAGTAATTAACTTGTAACTGTTTTCATGCTTTTAATAAACAAAAGATAGTTTATGTGATCTTGAATCAACTTAAATTTCCTAAGGCTCTTGGTTGACTTGATAATAAATAATGCACTAACCACGTAATGGCATCATTTGCACTGCACGATGGATTAACATAAATAAATACACAGTATGGATGGTTAAGCTATGAAAAAGGTTATCTACTTACCAAATCATTATTATAATTAATATTTTATAATAATTGACTTTACAAATAATTTATTTTATAAAAAATAGTTTAAAAATATTTATAATGTCGGTGTGAGTATGTGTGATTAATGTATTTCAAGTTGTGATATGTATGTTTAAAAACGATTGTTTTATCTATTTATATATAGATAACTTAAGATTAATTTTGATTAATGGTGAGCACTGGACTACGTTTAAAAAGTAGTCAAGGTCTACTATGATCAAAATAAAAAATAAAGACAGAAGATTTAAGTCAATATTAGATAACGATAGAATTAAAACTAGACTCATACTAAGATGTTAGATGATGAGGTTGTACACAAAATGAGACATGGTAGATGAGCAACGTGTGTGGAGAAGTCTTTGTATCGGGCTTTACAAATTGTGTGTGTGGAAGTGCTGGAATTCACAACAAAATTAGAGAAAAAATAAAGAGAGAAGGAGTTTGCTGTAGTACCCGAGGTATTGTAGCATGGCATGTGTGCATATGTGCTGACTTGCTAGTAGAGTGGTTGGTGACCACATCCAGCAGGAACAGGACAGCACCTTGGTTGTCAGTTGGACCAGCCCGACCCATGCGGTAGGAGCGATGCAAGGCAGAAGGACGTACGATGTGTGACTAAAGTCCGACATGGTGTGGCTGTTGTTTTGATAGAGAGAAAGAAAGAGAGTAATTCAATTTTGGTAAATTGAATTAAATTTGAAATATGTGGATTTGAGTTTGACTAGGAGTTATACATTATTTTGTGTATAAGGTTTTGGATATAAATAGATGAGTGATAGAGGTCTCGGTGACATAACTTTAGAGGAGAGAAAAGATAGAGTTTGGTTTTAAGAGAAAAAAAGTGTTTTATATGTACTTTATAGATATATTTTAATACAATAAAATTAAAATATTTTTAAAAGTTTCATTGAGTTATATTCTTTGTTCGTGAATAGCTACATTGGCAACAAGATGACGGTCAATCCATGACAAAACGACGGATGGACTAGCGACACCAGGACCATCAGATCGATGATAAGAAAGTGGTTAGACCAACGATATCTAGAGAGTTTGTTATATCTTTTTATTCCATAAAAATATTTAATTTTTAATAATTATAGATTTATTTTTTATGTTTCAATCATACACTACTGTTACTACTAGATGGTGATGCCACTTTATGTGGTTGTGAGTTGTGGTTTGTGATTCAATAATTATTGCTGAATTTCTTGAAAATGACGGAGGAAGATGGATTTTATCCATTTTTAGGTTTTAACAAAAAAAATTATTTTCCCTGTGCATAGACAAGTATTTTATCTTTATCATCCAGTATTGAACATCTCTTTTGCCAGACTATTATTAGTAAGTTTCTCATTTTTGTGACTGCCATTCATAATTCAATCAACCAAATTTTACCCAATCACGCCATTACAACCTTTCAAGCAGAGGTGGAGTAAACTCAATGGCCCTTGCTCTCTCTAACTCGGTTCAATTGCTCCAATCACACTCATTTTTCTTTCAAAATTAGAAGTACTCAGTTCTGAATAAATGTTGATTTCATTCTACCTCGGCTCAGCTCGTTAGCGCTTTAAAATTGTTCCCAAATGTGAAGGATATGGTAATAAATCTTTTCTGAACAAAAGTGAGGAGCCAGCTCATATTCGACCCCTGCTCTACTTCTAGACTTCAAACCCATAAAAAATTAAGCAAATAATGAAACCTTGCAAACAACCAGGGACCACTGTCACACAAAACTACTGAATTTCATGGAAAAAACCATTAGTTAATTTTGTAAGATGTCAAACCTTATGTTGCAAAAGTTCAATCTTCCCTAACTTTTATGTTACAACCTCAAATTTTAAAATTTTTGTTGGAAGGAAATCTTTGGTTTTTATTTTTGATTTATTGGTGGTCCTATTATTTTCCTAATCCCTAATAGTACGATAGTCTTTTGCAGGTGAATGACTGTTGACCAGAGTACCAGTAGTAAAAGAGAGAAATGTGACTAAGGGATAGTGAAAAAAATAAATCCACTTTTTTTTGTATGGAAGAAGAAATATTAAGAATTCAATGTGTGGAAAAAAGGAAAAAAAACTATTTGAATTTCATTCCAGGGTTACAACGGCCTAGATCAAACTGTTTTGATTTTTTTCCGCACTAACTGACCTGCATTGTGAAGGTTAAACAGTTCATGTATACTGACAATGTCAATAGTTATTGGGTCAACTTGATCTACAAAAAGTGAAAAATAAGTGATACAATATTGCAAGCATTCTGCCGCAACCTGCAATATTTTCTTTGTTGACACAATATCGGTTGTCTGGTCTAGGGATAACTTGAGCATATACCATTCAAGATAGCTAATACAATGTCAACTATAGAAAAGACAATATTTTTCAAAAAAAAAAAGGAAAGCAGAAATGTCAACGATTATAAACTATTACTGATAACATGTTAAGCATTGTCAACACGATGGTTTAACTAAGAGTTCCAAAATATTAGGTTTGTCCACGAATAGTACGCATACACAAATTCATCGTTGATCTCAGAGAAAGAAAATAATAAAAGAAGATTGTTCCATTATCTCTTTGCTGGCAGATGCTATCCTGAGTTTTCCTGCATGTATGATGCTCACATGGCAAGATGAACACATTTATGCGATGATTTTATAGAGAAGGATGCACAAGAAAATAGAAATAGGATTATAACAGAGTTACTGCTCTTAGAGTCCCTTATGAATATTGTGTAACAGCAAGGAACATAATTTTGTTATGCTTTAAAAATATCAGTTATTGCAGTTAGAAACCACCACATACTGCGTGCCTTCTGTTACTGCCCTAAGTAGGGCCTGAGAAAAAGATGGTAAATTTTTTGTTTACAAAATGTATTCATAATTTTGTTTTGTTCCATACATTTTGTCAGAACCAAAAATATACTTATTTCCAATGGAAGAGGCAGAGTGACCAAATTTTGGCTTATTAATGTACAAGAACACTGAGTTTTCAGTTTTAGTCAGACTAAGTGGAACACTTCAGTTTCACTTTTTACCTCCTTGTTGACATGATATATTTTTATCCTGGAGCATTGAATTTGAAAGTTAATGTGATATACTAATTCTGCAAAGCACAATTAAATTGTCAGCTAGCTATTCCTGGTGCATGATGCCAACTAAAACCCGGCTCCCAGAAGGCAGGCTCATCAAACAAATCATTTGACAATGAGCTAATTAATTAACCTCAGGTTATGTACAATGTACCTGCGAATCAGAGCCCATTTTGTTCTCATGATTGGATGGTTGATGCTAAGTAACCATAATAGTTTTTGGATCATAATAGTCTAGGAGAGCAATGCATTGCAGAATAACATGCATTACATGAAATTCAGCGGTGCAAGCCACGGACATATAGAGGATATCATAACGAGTAGCTTAATGAGTATACTTGTCATCTTTGACCATTTGATGTTGTTCATAAATTTTGAGAGCAGTAGAAAAGTCCACCATTATAAATCACTACTGAAACAACCATTATAAATCATATTGATAAGTGCTAAGCATCGTCAACTAGATGGTTTAGTTTGGAGTTACAAACATCAGGTCTAAGTGTCTGACCAAGCACAGCACATGTGCATACACAGATTGATGTATGTCATCTTACAGAACATATGATGTGGTAACCACAATTAACAATGCTACTGATAAAAAACGAACAATAATATTTATGGTTATATATAGTATTCTCTATCACCTATGATAACACGAGTAACAGCCATCACACGCGTGTGGTGTTTGACAGTAAAATTATGATTGATCAAATTTGTTCACCATATTGACAATCCACAACACATCTTGTCACTTTCATGGGTATCCTTCCAAAAGGAAGATACAGAGCATCATAACTTTTGATCGCTTTGCATAGAGATAACTGAATTTTGGTAGTATTATTGGTGTACGGCATTAGCATCCAAGCTTTTTTTTAATGGAATTAACATCCAAAGTCAATCCCTTAGGGAGAAAACAAAAATAATATGTCAACAGGGAGGGTATGTATGAAGTGAAACTAAATTGCCCCATTGTCAAATACTTGTGCAAAGTCAGCACAATATGTTAACCATTCAAGTTGATGCCAACTGAATCCTTGCTCCCAAAAGGGAGGCTGGCAGACAAACAAAGACAAGAAAGCACTAAACAAAGCATTTGACCTTATGATCTAATTAATGTCCATCAATGTACAATGTATATGTCAGTCAGTTCTCAGTGTTTCAGGTTGAAAGGAACTTCATTGGATTGCTGCTGCTAAGTAACCGTGTCGTCCTAGTTTAAGAGAATCTTAAACGAAATCCAGGACAACAACAATGGTAGCATTGCTTCGCACAAAGACATGCATTGTACAAAAATTGTGTAGAAAGTCAAATAACAAAACAATGAAAACTTCCCTTTTCATGAAAAAGTACATACCATGTAACAGTGCAAATCACAAGGCCTCAGTGCCGTTTATAAAGATCCTCTTTTCACAAATACAAGTCAGATTTGCCAACTTTATATATTCAGAGGTATTTATTATTATGCTACCTCCGTTTTTTAATATATGACATTTTTTAATTCGTTTGACTATTTATTTTTCTAAAAATATTTTTGCAAATAGGCAAACATAGTATGCATGTTTAAAGTACTTTTGATGACAAATCTAGTGGTACTCTTCTCTTTTCACTTAACTAAATAATTGAATAAATATTGTTGGTTAAGTTTGAGAAAAAAGTCAACTGTGTTATATGTTAAAAATAGAGAGGTAGTAGTAAATTGATCTGTTAGTATGATGACCCAAGTATTGCAGAGCAGAAAATTTGGACTGCATTTCAAACATAAATCAACTCGTTTAATCCTTTTATGAGAAGGAAGTACAAGAGTATGGGTGTAATTTTGGGGCCCCCTCATATTATAGGAGGGTTTAGCAGTCAGCACAGAACAGATTTAAGAAACTGGGATTGTCAAAGCCAGTGTTTCATAATGCATAATTCAGACACTTTTATTAGGGCATTTAGTCCACATTGTATAAGATAGGATTTCTAATGTTTTGTTAACTTTTCCTTAGTTTGAAGTGACAAGTATGCACAGACAAAATGAGTAGCATTGAATAAGTTAATTAAAAATGTATGGATTTACCCAGAAAGAAATTGAACCTTGCATTAGGTGGAAACCAAGATTGCATATAGACGTGGTAAACTTATGCTCTGCTATCACCTTCCTAACTGGTCGCCATTCACTAGAACTTGCAGAAGAAAGAAAAATACCAAGAAAAAAAAGAGATGATCAAGCAAAAGAGAAATTCCGGTCACCGGTATGTGACCAATGACGTCCAGTAAAAGTTCAGGATGAGTGTACATCTTTATTAGTCAATCACCACAAATGACACACTCTCCTTAAATATTATTAATTGTTTCTACAATTATGTTATTATGAAATGACATTCCATTAAGGAGTATGAGTGAGGACAAAGCATCATAATCAGCCTAATGCATTATGAGCTAAACCCATCAACACCTAAAAAAATAAAAAAAATATTAAGTGTAGCAATTGGGAATTGCATCACTATCCACTTGCAAAATGGTCAAACATTTGGCCTCCAACAAGGATAGAATCACAGAACACTAATATACTGTTGTGACAAAACAGTGAGCAAGAGGAAAAGTGTAGAAGTATATAGTATACAGTGAGACTGAGATCTTATTTTCTATACAGAGAGATCGGATCTATATATATACAAGTCTAGCGGTCTAACACCCTCCACAGTCACAGCAGGAGGGGCACGGACACAAAGACTGGAACGAAAACTAGTGAACAAAGGTACGGATAAGCCTTTGGTCATGATGTCGACGAACTGATGCGTCGACAGTACATAGAGCACTCGAACAAGTCCTAGAGAGACCTTGTCACAGACAAAGTGAATATCAATCTCGATGTGCTTCGTGCGATGATGGTAAACCGGGTTGGCGGTCATATAGATGGTACTAGCATTGTCGCAATAGACAACTGTCGCGGAGGCGATGGGTGTATGGAGCTCTTGGAGAAGCTGGCGAATCCAGTAGCACTCGATGACGCCATGAGCAACGGCTCAATACTCGGCTTCAGCGCTTGACCTAGACACTATAGTCTGGCGCTTGGAGGACCAAGAGACTAGAGTGTCGTCGGGAAAGACGTAGTAGTCGGATGTAGAGAGTCAGGAGTCGGGACAACCCGTCTAGTCCGCGTCAGAGTGCGCAGTGAGAGAATCGATGGGGCTGGAGTTGAGGTGTAAGCCGGTGGACAGTGTGCCCTTCACGTAGCGAAGAATACGTTTGAGCAGCGCGAGGTCAGGTTCGCGCGGAGCATGCATGAAGAGACACTTGTTGAATGGCATAAGTGAGATCAGGCCATGTGAGTGTTAGGTACTATAGAGCACCAGCAAGACTCCGGTACTAGGAGAGGTCAGCGATGAGAGGGTCATCGGTGGTGGAGAGCTTGGCGCGAGTGTCGACCAGAGTGGCGGTGGAGTGACATTCAGTCATGCTCGCACGCTGGAGAAGATCCAAGGCATACTGGCGCTAGGAGAGGAATAACCTGTGGGAAGAGCGCGTGACAGAGATGCCAAGGAAGTGGTGTAGATGACCTAGATCGGTCATGGCATACTCTAAGTAGAGTCGGGCCATGATGTGCTGTAGGGTGATTGTCAAGGACACCGTAAGGATGATATCGTCGACATAGAGAAGGAGGTAGGCAGTGGCATCCCTGGTGTGAAGTACGAAAAGGGATGTATCGAAAATAGAGGCCACAAAACCAAGTTACCGAAGATAGGCAGCAAAGCACTGGTATCAAGCCCGAGGGACCTATTTGAGGCCATAGAGAGAGCGCTGAAGGAGACAGACGTCGTCGGGACGGGTTTGGTCGACGAAGCCTGGAGGCTGCTGGCAGTAGACCATCTCTATCAGATAACCATGAAGAAAAGCATTTTTCACGTCAAGCTGATGAATCGGTCAAGAACGCGAGGCAGCGCGGGTAAGCATAACTCGAATGGTGGCGGGCTTGACGATGGGACTGAAAGTCTCATCGTAGTCGATGCCGGGGCGTTGAGAGAAACCTCGGACTATCCAGCAGTATTGTGATGAGCAAGCGAGCCATCGGAGTGGAACTTGTGTTTAAAGATCCACTTGCCAATCACAACGTTGGCACCGGAAAGATGAGGGACGAGGCGCAGCCAGGCCTCGTTGTCCATGAGGGCCTTGTACTCATCGGCCATAGCCGCGCGCCACTAATGATCGGCCAAGGCAGAACGATGAGTCTCCGGGATGGGTGAAATGACACAATGGACTGTGGAGAACCCGCAACGCTGAGGGGGATGGAGGGACCCAGTTTAGGATCGTGTGATCATATGAGAGAAAGTGGAGACAGCAGAGGCCACATGATCCGATAGCAATATCGGTTGTGGGGCGGGGTTGGAAGGAGAAGGGGTGATAGCAGGGCAGGATCGGTGGCTTTAGGTCCGGAGAAAGGGCTGGACAAGGTCAGCCTGAGCTGATGGAGGGTAGGAGGCCGATGGAGGTTGATGAGCCGATGGAGGTGGTGTAGCCGATGGAGGGTGGCGAGCCGATGACGGTTGTGGAGCTAATGGAGGTTGTGGAGCCGATGGAGGTCCGATAGGTATGATAGCGGAATGGAGAGGAGTGGGGTAGTCGTTCAGGGGATCATAAGAAACAACCGATATGGGCTATGGAGGTGTGGTTTGTGGTAAATGTCGGGATGGTACAGTGTAGATGAGAAGAAAATCGAGGTCGCCAGACGAAGATCCACGGTGGAGTAACTCGAATGGAAAGCAGGACTCGTCAAAAATGACATGTTAGAAAATGATGATCCGACGGGTGGAGAGATCGAGACAGCGGTATCCCTTGTGGGAAGAGGAATAACCAAGGAAGATGCAAGCGGTGGAGTGTGGTGCGAGTTTATGAGGGGCGGTGGCTGTCAGATTGGGATAGCAGAGACACCCAAAAACACGTAAGTGAGAATAGTCGGGTGTCTTGTGATACATAAGAGTATAGGGAATGTTGTGACGAATAGAAGAGCAAGGGTGCCGATTTAGTAGATAGGTCACAGTGGTGAATGCTTTAGCCCAGTAGGTTGCAGGTAGATGGGCATGAAGAAACATAATGCGACTGATGTTGTTTAGGGTATGAAGGAGGCATTCGGCCTTACCATTTTAGGGGGAGGTGTAAGGGCAGGAGAGGCGAAGGTGGATGCCACAGGAGGTGAGGAAGGCTTGGATGGTACGTTTATAAACTCCATGCCATTGTCAGCCTATATGGCTTGGATAGAGAGATTAAATTAAGTTAAAACATAATTGGTGAAATTGATGAGATAGGAGGTAACCTCGGACCTGCTTGTGAGGGGGAAAGTCCAGCAGTAGTATGTATAATCATCAACTAGAGCAAGATAGTACTGATAGCCCGAAACACTTTTAACTGGAGAAGTCCACACATCATAGTGAATCAATTCAAAAAGTCTAGAGGTACATGAGATAGAGGGGAAGAAAGGCAACCGCACATGTTTGCCAAGTTGATAGGAGTGGCAGACAGTGAGGCTGTGGTGGTTGCACTGGATGGAGGCGTTGCGACAAAGAGTGGCGACAGCGTCAGGGTTGAGGTGACTGAGGCGAAGATGCCACAAGTTGGTGGAGATGGCAAGGCTGGTGTGAGGAGTGGATGGCGCAGCGGGGATGGTGTAGAGGTCGTCGCCACTATTGCATCAAAGCATCTCGTATTGGGTCGGGATATCCTTCACAGAGAAACTAGAAGCATCAAATTCAATGAAGCAATTGTTATCTCTAGTGAATTGGTGGATAGAAAGTAGATTGTGGACGAGAGAAGGAACAAATAGGACATTATGGAGTGAAAAGTTGAATGTGGGTGTAGGTAGGATAGAGTCACCACGGCATGTGACAGGAAAAGATTACCCATTGCCGACTGTGACGAAGGGTGAGGAGAAAGGATGGCGAGAGAGTAGTATACCGTCCGATAAGGCCATGTGGGATGGCGCACCAGAGTCCACAAGAGAGCTGATTCCAAGTTGAGGGCGGCAATGAGGCTAGCCTGGTTCCACAAGAGAGCCGATTGGGTGGTTGGCGAGGGTGTGATCGGCTAAGGCGGTTGTACGGGAGCGGATGCCAGGTGGGCCTGAGGGTGTGCGCCAAGGACCCCGGGCTACCAGCCGATGAGGCTGCGTAGCTGGGGTTGAGGTGCCCAGAGTTGTAGCAAAGCCACGAACCCATGGGACTAACGAATAGGGTAGGGATAGGAGCAGGACGCGGTTGCATCGGACTGCTCTAGCTCTTGCTCTTGCCCTTCCCTTTGCCTTTGTCGTTTCCACCGGCACTGGCTTTGTTGCTGTGGCTGAAGCCATGACTGTCAGAGCCGTGAGAGGAGATAGCAGCGCACGGTGGGCGGCAGCCGATGGGGTTGTTGCAGCCATGATTGGCTGCGGCGAGGAGAGCGGTATAGGCCACAGTCTTCTCATCGTTGGCCAGGCAAAGTTCCTTGAGAACCAGCATATCGTGAGCCCAGGCGAACGTGGGAAGAGGGGTGGAGTTAGTAATGTCATCGGCGGTGTTAGAGAAGCGAGAGTTGAGTCCTTGCATGATAGCAAGGACGAGTTGTGAGTCGGCCACAGGGTGGCCAACATGACAGAGGACGACGGCCTTTACCTTGAGGCGTTGATAGTACGAAGAGACAGAGGAATCCCCTTGTACCATGGAATGAAACTCGTTGAGGAGGAAGATAACGCGCGGCTGCTTATTTGCTTGGAAGAGCCGCTCGATGACCACCTAGGATTACGGGCGGTAGGATCGGTGTCGTCCATGGCAAGGTCGAGAATGGAGTCATTGACCGAGCCAAGCAGCCAACTACGCACGTAGCACTCGGCAATGTCCCACTAGGGGTCATCGGGACGAGGTGGAGCAAAGCCGTCGATATGGGAGCGAAGACCAAACTTTTCACATAAAGATTTGAAGAAGGAAATCCATTTGGAATAGTTGGTGTTGAGGTTGAGAGAAATGGGAACGTGAGATTTCACGTTAATGGCGGCGTAGGATGGGGAGAACATTGGGGTGCTCGAGGTATTGTCGGGAGCGCCGATGGCCGGAAGGGATCCGGTGACTGAGAGAGTGCTGGAACTAAGAGCCGATTCGGTGGTCATGGTCTAATGTGGGATAAGCCGATGGAAAGGTGTAAGTGTTGAGCCGATGGGGACGGGCGCAAGGCCGATGGGGATCGGTGCGTGGCCGATGAGAGTAAGTAGGAGTAGGTAGGTCACGGGCGCGAGAGGGTTCACATCTAGGATGTGGGGTTTCGCGTCTGTGGACACATGGACGCAACTGAGTGGAGCGGACCCGAAAAATGGGAGAAGTCGCGGGCGCGAAGAAAGGAAAGTTCGCGTTTGGGAAGCAAAAATTCATGTCCATAGACACGTGGGCGCGTCGGAGTGGCGTGGACACGAGGGGAGAAATTTCGTGTCCGGGAAGCAGGTGAACGTGTCGAAAGAGTAGGAACCCGAAGAGTGTTCCAGCCGACGGAGGGCGGATGGGTCCAACCGATGGAGGGCGTGGGCGCAGAGGTGCACCGACGTTAGGGGAAGTGAAGGTGGGTCTGGACGAGATAAGGAGGCGGATGAAGGTCGTCTCCTTGTCACATGGTGGAAGCGGCGAGTAAGCGATAGAGGAGGAGAAGACCGTTTGTGGAGGAGCGACAGGGATAAGAACCGAGGTGAAAAAGCAAAGGAAGAATACCAGAGGAGAATGTCTGCGATGGAGATGAGGCGTCGGCTCGTCAGCGAGAAGGTTGCTAGCGCGCTGGGGATGTTTGAATTTGCTCTGATAGCATATAGAAGTATAGTATAAAGTAAGACTGATATCTCGTTTTCTATACAGTGGGATTGGGTCTATATATATATACAAGTCTAGCGGTCTAACAAGAAGATAGTGGGCTTCAGTAGTACTTTAGAGCCCACTTGTATTTTCTCTGTGCATTAGGTTCTTTGATGAACCTAGCCATGTTCTGCAGAGATGCTCAACTTTTCAGTTCCTGGTTAGTCCTCCAATAAAGCATGTTTACTGTTCCCTAAACTGTCGCTTCGCAATCGTATCAATGTCCCCAGCCATGAATTAAGCAACTTTTTTGTATGTGTCACAATTTACACAAACCAATGGAATCATTTGACTGCCCTTGGCACTTTTGTAGCTTTTGCTGTTAGATACCCTAAGAACACTAGGGACAGTGAGCAACCAGACACTAGAGAGACTGCTTGCTTGTCCTCAGGATGTGCTGTTTGAAGGGTGCAGCAAAATTATCTTATATTCATTCGGTGATCATAAGGAATTTTGCCTCGTGAAACTAAGAATATAAATTTGTTGAAGAACTTTCAAACGAAGCAAATTGTCACTGAACGAAGACGAAAAGAAGAAAAATTTGGAAGTTACACTAAAAGAATTTGTCCGGTTCATGATTCATGTAAGATTAACTATTTTATTTATATGTTAGCCAGAGAGCCCTGACTATCTGTTATACCCAGAGGTAAAGAATAAAGATAGGAGGGATGTGACAAAACTGAATAATAAGGGCACAAGAGCAATCAAGGTACCATGCTCATTTGCTGATGCCAATGCTACACCAGACACAAGAAGCAGCATGTTATGTTCAGAGTTTTCATAGAGGGTTAGAATAGAGCTAGGCAGCTTGCAAGTTTCAGGCTCAGTGCATGGATGGACAACATGCATTCTGGTCGATCAGATGGTGCAGTGCAACTGTGCAAGGCAGCATTGCAACAACAAGATGGTGACAAGAAGGCATGCATGAACAAAGGCACTAAACTCATGGTGTTGGTCCTTTCTGGCCACATACACATTGGGAGCAGGTTGCGGTTCTTTTCCTGTAACCAAGATGACTGATGAACCCTTGAACAGTACCTGCAAGTTTCAGGGTGACCATTGGAGCATTGCCAAACGTTTTCTTCTAACTGAAACTTGGTATATACAAGATAAAATACAGTGTCAACCTTAGATTAAGGATGATTTACAATGATCGATACCTCGATTCAGAAGAACTCTAAATCAAGTAATTCATGGATACTGCTGAACCCAAAGTGGTTTTCAGAACCTATTAAATTTGGGAGTAGCTTGATCAGGTCATGTACTTAATAGCTTGGACAGAATGATGTTGCTAGCTACAGAATCTGCAGTTCTTCAGTGACAACAGGAACTGTAATAGTCATGTTCAATCTGAATGCTGCAAATTAACCTTACAGGTAATGTATAATGTATTTTCATATCTTCTGAACTCCCTGAGTGACATGTTTCGTTTAGGTAATGGAATAATCATTACAGGAGCACCACAGTATGCACAAAACCTGAAACAGTATGGTACGCTACTCTAAGTTAGTGCTTTGCTACTGAAACAGTACAATGAATGATAAGTGCTAAATAAATTCAAATAATGTGTTATCAATATCAGATCGATTATAGTACAGTACACTACTCATAAGCTATGCGCTTCTCTACAAAAAACGTCACAATAAGGAGGATTTTTCTTCTCTACAAGCCTCTTGTCTCCTTTTTGCAAGAGACAAGAGCTACCCTATTTCAATTGTCATATGATGACTGTTTCCCAATCATGAACTCTAAGGCCTTTCTGACAGAAAAATAAATAAATAAATGGAAAAATGCTCCGAATATGACTCAATGACAAGCTCCTAAAATAATTCCTTCCATGGCAAACAAGGTAATACAAAGTTCCGTACATCTCAGGTTTCTAGCCTATGATTAAAGTTGATTAGTAGTAATCCTGAAGCAACTAATGTGCACTGTTTGCCTGCAAAGGATGGCTTATCGGAACCCTCAAAAGACATGGCAGCATTACATTTGCATCTCCTTTTTTTAGAGGGAACATTTACATCTATTAACGTATTTTAGTTATCGGATGCAGGACCTAACTTAGTAACATAAGGATTTTCAGACTTAACATGAAAAGTTTTATATAGATAGTTGAATCCTAAATTCAGTCCTTTGGAATGGACAAATTTTGTAGGAAATAGATTAATTCATTCTGATTCATGTGCAAATCCTAAATTCAGTTGAATTCATGTTTATTCGTGGCCTGAATTGTTGGCTGATCAGCCACACCCAAGGTTTGAATTTTATAACTTAATTTTAATTTTAGAGTTGATTTTTGGTGGGAGGTGTTCTTGATTGTACTTCTTGGCTATTAAACCGCTAATAATACAAATATAAAAATATTATTCATAAATTATTTTGGTTACTTTATTAATTTTTCTACATCTTACGCTGTAGTTTTCATGATTGGGCCTATTTAATTTTTGGTGTGTCTCTGTGTTAACCGTGACTAGCCCACCGACAAAGTGCACAGATATAGTTGTGGTGGTTTAGTCCAGTTAATCTTGCGGTCAATAATTTAATCAAGCAGCCTTACATGTCTGCCCATCTTGCAGCCTTCCATATGTACTTACTTCTTAGAGAGGTTCTTTATAGAAGGTAGATTACCACGCAGGTCATGCTTGCTTACTGCATGAAAAATAGCATAAAAATGTTGCAAATATATTATTTCAAGTGGAGAAGGAAATTTTCAGAATGCCTTCTTTAGAACTCAAGGTGTGGAAATTTTCAAGTAACTGGGGACAAATCAAATTAATGATAGAAAACAGTATACTGTCAGTCTGTATTTACACTCTCCTAGCTTTACAAGAGTAGTCACCCTTACCTCCAAAGGGGCAAGGAAACGAGGGAAAAATCCACAGGAAAATTATCAATGTGGTTACATGCATGTCAAAATTGATTCTCCCCACCAGAATGGCAGGGCGAAAACAACGAAAAATTTGCAAACAGAAGAGAAATGAGCCCTTGATCTGATCAGTCATTCCAGCAGAGAAGCATGACGACGCATCGTCGGATGATGTAGAGCCTGGCCTTCTGCTCCCTCAGGACCTTCTGCAGCATCCCTGTCTGCTTCTTCACCTGCTCCATGGCTGTCAAACGTGGGGAGAATTGCAGCGAAAAACTGAGAATACAATGCAAAAGGTTCATAGCTCTCTCTCTCTCCTTCAGGCAATTGCTGGTATGGTGAAGAGAATGAGAATGCAGTGATGCAACCTTGTTTATATAGAGGAGGCAAGGATATGCCTGTGGTGCAATATCTGAAGAGCTTGCACCACAACCACCCACCACCTCACATGCATTTCAATACTTTTGTGCCTTGGATGAGACACTTCTAAGTCCAAATGCATGCCCCTAATATTCTATTGCTTATGATAATGGTTAAGGGGCTGAAACACTTACTTAAGTATGCGATCATGGATGGACCCTTGATGGGTGCTGAGGCACAGTACCCAGGGGCTGCTCCATGATTGAGGACCATGCGCCGCGCTGCGGACAGGATCAAGTGGCCATACATGCCTGCAAGCAAGAAAGGCAACCATGGTTCCATTGTTTAACGCCTCCAAGGGAGGCTGTTCATGGTCCTCAAGCAGTCAAGCCTACCATAATCTCTGCATTTTGGGTAGCTCAAGGCAGAAGCTTAGCCCTTAAAACTGCTAAAAGCACACTGGGGTACTGTAGCAAGTCAGGAAATATGAAAACCAGTGTAGGGATTGTATAAGAGATTTCTTTTCTCCTTACCTGCAGATTGCTCATGTGCATTGCTCATACTGACTACAACAACTCTAGTCAGATCCATGCTTGCAAGTTCTTTCAGAAATACTAGAGTTTTCCTTGCACTAGAAAGGGACATAGCACAGATATATCTGGGTTGGCAAAATGAGAAGCTGTCAAGGAATATTAATTCAGAGATTTATCATTCAATATTTACAAGAAGTTCTTGTTGATACACTTTCAATCTAGTACCACCAAAAAGGTAAATTATATTTATTCATGGATATGATAAAGCCTACTCTTTTTGCAAGGATAAATCCTACTGTTAATGCCCGTACTCGTCATGGGTATGGTCTGTTCTTAAGTATTCATTCCAAGATTCATTCCATGGCAAACAAACAATATTCATTCCATGTCAAGCAAAAAATGTTTGGATTGACATTAGCTGGCATTGATGAACTGATCAGGGAGAGGGGGCTAAAGTAACACCAATCATGAGATAATCCAAATGGATAACCCTTGAACTGACTGAAGTGACACAATCAAGGCACCTACAGTAGCACTGAAACTACTCGGATAGGCAATTACAACAGCAAACAAACAACTTGAACAGTCAATCAATCACAAACTAGGGCACTAGGCAACGAATCAAGCACTAAGCTACCAGACAACCAATGGTAATCGTGATCCAGAACACAATTTACAGATTTTAACGTTTAGATGTGTTAGATCACTAGACTGTATATATATAGACCTGACTCCTCCTATATAGAGTTGAGGTTTTAATTTCACTGTACACTACATATCTATATGGTATCAGAGCAGGTCTAGACATCTCCGACGTGTTAGCATCCTCTTGCCGGCAAGCCGATGCTTTCTTCCCATCGTAGGCCTTCTTTCTTGGTATTCCTCCTCTGTCTTCTCGTCTCGGTTCTCTCCTCCCCGTCTCCTCCATAGATGGTTTTCTCCTCCTCCACTGTCCTCTCCCCTCTCTTTTCCACCACATGACAAGGCGATGGCCTCCATCTGCCTCCTCGTCTCGTTTTAGACCTGCCTTAGCTCTTCCCTTGTTTCGGCACACCTTCCATCCTCCGATGCCGGCGCAACTCTGTGCTCGTCGTCTCCATCAGCTAGACTTGTCCGCCCTCTATCGGCTGGAACTCTCTCGGTTCCCGCTTTTCCGACACGCTCACCTGCTTCTGAACACGAAACTTCTCTACTCACGTCCGAGCCACTCCGACGTGTCCACGGACACGAATTTCTGCCTCCCGGACGCTAACCTCCTTTCTTCGCATCAGCGCCTTCTTTGAGTTTTCGCATCCGTGAAACTTCTCTTCACGGACGCGAAACTTCTCATGCCCGTGACCCACCTACTCTCTCCCACCCGTGACCTACCTACTCTACCACCCACTCCTCCCTCAACTACTCTGCTGCCTACTCCTATCGGCCAACCACTCTCCTCATCAGCCACTTACTCCCATCGGTTAACCACTCTTCTCATCGGCCTACTCCCATCGGCCACCTATTCTTCATCGGTCCTTATCCTCATCGGCTTATTGCGCCCGTTACCCTCTCGTCATGACCACCGAATCAGCTCTTAACTCCGGCACCCTTCTAGTCACCGAATCTCTTTCGGCCATTGGCGCTCATAACCATACCTCGGGCACCACTTCGCCGATCTTCTCACCACCTTACGCCGCCGTCAACGTGAAATCTCATGTTCCAATCACCCTTGACCTCAATGCCAACTATTTCAAGTGGGTATTTTTCTTTAAATCTCTATGTGGAAAGTTCGGCCTCCGTTCCCACATCGATGGCTCCGCTCCACCTCGACCCGATGATTCCCGGTGGGACATCGCCGAGTGCTGCGTGCGTAGTTAGCTGCTTGGTTCGGTCGATGATTCCATCCTCGACCTTGCAATGGACGACACCGACCCTACTACCCGGGATCTCTGGGTGGCCATCGAGCGGATCTTCCTCGCCAACAAACAACCGCACACCATCTTCCTCCTAAATGACTTTCACTCCATGATACAAGGAGACTTATCTGTCTCCTCGTACTGCCAACACCTCAAGGTAAAGGCTACTGCCCTTCGTGATGTCGGTCACCCTGTGGCCGACTCACAACTCGTTCTCGCTCTCCTGCGATGACTTAATCCCCGCTTCTCCAACACCGCCGATGACATCACCAACTCCACACCTCTTTCCTCACTCGCTCGGGCCAATGACATGCTTAGTTCTCAAAGAACTACGCCTGGCCAACGACGAGAAGACTGTGGCCCACACCGCTCTCCTTGCCGCAGCCGATCAAGGCTGCTCCAACCCCATCGGATGCCGACCACCGTGCGTTGCTGCCACCTCTAATGGCTCTGGTAGCCATGGCTTTAACCATGACAACAAAGCCCGCGCCGGTGGCAATGACAAAGGCAAAGACAAAGGCAACGACAAGAACTAGAGCGGTACGATGCAACAGCGTCCTGTTCTAGTCTCTACCCCGTCTGCCAGTCCCATAGATCTGTGGCTTTGCTACAACCCCTGGGCACCCCAGCCCCAACTACACAGTCCCATTGGCTAGCAACCAGGGGTTCTTGGCGCCCATCCTTAAGCCCACCTGGCATCAGCCGATCCTATGACCACCACCCACCCAGACAGTTCCCTCGTAGAACTAGGCTGGCCTCCTCACCGCCCTTAATCAGATGATGCTCCAACCCCGGCATCCTTGGGTGCTGGACTCTGGTGCGTCATCCCATATGGCGTTATCGGCCGATATACTACTCTCTCGCCATTCCTCCTCCTCCCCTTTTATCACCATCGACAATGGCCACTCTCTCCCTATCCAATATCGTGGTGACTCCTTTCTGTCTACACCCACAACTAATTTTCCACTTTGAAATGCCCTCATCGTCCCCTCTCTCATCCATAATCTAGTATCTGTCCACCAATTCACACGAGATAACAATTATTTAATTGAATTTGACGCTTCTGGTTTCTCTATGAAGGATATCCTGACTCGGCGCCAGATATTTCGATGCAATAGTGGCAACGACCTTTACACCATCTCCACCGCGCCGTCCACTCTGCATGCCAGCATCGCCCTCTCCACCAACCTATGGCATCTTCGCCTTGGTCATCCCAGCCCCGACGCTATCGCCAATCTACGTCGTAGTGCCTCCATCATATGTAACCACAACCGCTCCACTGTTTGCCACTCTTATCAACTTGGCAAACACGTGCGGTTGTCTTTCTCAAATTCTATGTCATGTACTTTGCGACCTTTTGAGTTAATACACTGTGATGTGTGGACTTTTTCGGTTAAGAGTGTTTCTAGTAATCAATACTATCTCGTAATACTCGATGACTATACACACTATTGCTGGACTTTTCCACTAACCAGTAGGTCTGAGGTTATCTCCCACCTCATTAACTTTACCAACTACGTCTCCAACCAATTCAACCTCTCCATTCAAGTCATGTAGGCCGATAACAGTATAGAGTTTGTTAACCGTACCGTTCAAACCTTCCTTACCTCCCATGGCACCCATCTCTTTCTCTCCTGTCCCTACACCTCTCCCCAAAACGGTAAGGCCGAACGCCTTCTTCGCACACTAAACAACGTGAGTCGCACTATGCTACTTCATGCCACCTACCCGCAACCTACTGGGCTGAAGCACTAATCACCGCGACTTACCTCCTCAATCGGTGCCCTTGCTCCTCCGTTCGCCATAATGTCCCCTATACCCTTTTATACCACAAGACGCCCGACTACTCTCACCTATGCGTCTTTGGGTGTCTCTGCTATCCCAATCTCATCGCCACTGCTCCTCACAAACTTGCACCCCGCTCCACTGCCTGTATTTTTCTCAGATATCCCTCATCCCACAAGGGATACCGATGTCTTGATCTCTCACCCCGTCGGGTCATCGTCTCCTACCATGTCGTCTTTGACGAGTCCTGCTTTCCCTTCGGTTTACTTCATCTCAAACCCTCATCTAGCGATCTCGACTTCCTCCTCACCAGCACCGTACCCTCCCGGTCCCCTTCATCAATCTCACCTCTGGCCTCCTCATCGGCCGCTCCTAAGGACTTCTTGCACAACTATCCCACTCCTCTCTGGTCCAATGCTACTCACATCGGACCTCCATCGGCCCCACCACTCTCATTGGCTCCGGCTGATACTGTCTCCCTCCCATCGGACACATCAACTCCATCGGCTCCTCATCCTCCATCGGCTTGCCCTCACCTATCAGCCCCTCCGCCTCCATCGGCTTGCCCCTTCCTATCGGCTGCTCCGTCTCCATTGGCTCAAGCCGACCTCATTCATTCCTTTCCCCAAACTTACAGTCACTGATCCTGAGCCAATGCCGCCCTTCCCCAACCAGTCCCCACCCCACCTCTCACGCTCCTATCAGCTCCTGCAAATCCTTCTATCCTCTCCACCTCTCATATGATCATCCGATCACAAACTGGGTCCCTCTACCCTACCACGCACTATGGGCTCTCAGTAGTCTATTGTACTATCTCGCCCATCCTGACGACTCCTCGTTCAGCCCTGGCCGATCCTCAGTGGCGTGCAGCCATGGCCAATAAGTACAAGGCCCTTGTGGATAATGAAACCTAGCGCCTCGTCCCTCGTCCTCTCGGTGCCAATGTTGTGACCAATAAGTGGATCTTTAAACATAAGTTCCACGCCGATGGATCGCTTGCTCGTCACAAGGCACGCTAGGTAGTTCGGGGTTTCTCCCAATGTCCCAGCGTTGACTATGATGAGACCTTCAGTCCTGTCGTCAAACCCGCTACTATCCAGGTTGTTTTCACCCTCGCTGCCTCGCACTCTTGGCTGATCTACCAGCTCGACGTGAAAAACGCCTTTCTTTATAGTCATCTGACGTAAATGGTCTACTGCCAGCAGCCTCTAGGCATCGTTGATCCATCTCGTCCCAACGATGTCTGTCTCCTTCAGCACTCCCTCTACGGCCTCAAACAGGCTCCTCGGGTCTGGTACCAGCGTTTTGCTGCCTACCTTCAGCACATTAGCTTTGTGGCCTTTGTCTCCGATACCTCCCTTTTCGTCCTTCACATCGGCAACACCACCACCTATCTTCTCCTCTATGTCGACGACATTGTTCTTACAGCATCCTTGCCATCCCTCCTACACCAGATCATAGCCCGACTCCACTTCGAGTTTGCCATGACTAATCTCGGTCCTCTCCATCACTTCCTTAGCATCTCTATCACCCGCTCTCCTTACGGGCTCTTTCTTTCCTAGCGTCAGTATGCCATCGATCTCCTCCAATGTGCGGGCATGGTCGAATGTCACCCCATGGCCACTCCCGTCGACACTCGCGCTAAGCTCTCTGCCACCGATGGCTCTCTCATAGCCGATGCCTCCCAGTACCGGAGTCTTGTTGGTGCCCTCCAATACCTCACACTAACATAGCCCGACCTTACCTACGCCGTCCAGTAAGTGTGTCTCTTTATGCATGCTCCGTACAAACCTCACCTCACACTGCTCAAGCGTATTCTTCGCTACGTGAAAGGCACATTCTCCACCGGCTTACATCTTAGATTCAGCCCCATCGACTCTGTCACCGCGTACTCCGACGCGGACTGGACGGGCTGCCCCGACTCTCGACGCTCCACATCCGGCTACTGTGTCTTCCTCAGCGATGTTCTAGTCTTCTGGTCCTTAAAATACCAGACTACAGTGTCTCGGTCCAGCGCCGAAGCCAAAAATCGCACTGTTGCCCACGCCATCGCCAAGTGTTGATGGCTTTGCCAGCTTCTCCATGAGCTCCGTGCACCTATCCCCTCTACGACTATCATCTCCTACGACAACATCAGCGCCGTCTACATAACCGCCAACCCGGTCCATCATCGACGCACGAAGCATATAGAGATAGACATTTACTTCGTACGTGACAAGGTCGCACTAGGACAGGTTCGGATGCTTTATGTACCATTGGCGCACCAGTTCGCCAATATTATGACCAAAGGCCTACCCGCGCCTTTGTTCACCAGTTTTCGCTCTAGTCTCTGCGTCTATTTTTCTCCCGCTATGACTGCAGTGGTGTTAGACCACTGAACTATATATATATATACCCGACCCCCTGTATAGAGTTAGGGTCTTAGTCTCATTGTACACCACATTGCAATGCTTCATTTTAAACCATCTCTACAGGCTGTAACCAGGGTTCAACTTTCATAAGTGGTATAAAATTTCAGGGGTCACCGATACTCCAGTAATTTCATAATCCTCTAAGAAATTTTAAAATATTTTAGGGAATTTATATCAAACAAGAAATTTCCTTTGATTTAGTTGATACTATTTAAGTATCTTAATTATTTTTTCTCACCATTGTACATGTAAATAAAAAAATCTGAGGAAAAGAGATATTTTAATAAATTTCAAGCAACAGTGAGCAAATTTTTTACCTTTATGAAGTTCTGTCAGACGGGGGTATGAAAAGCCCAAAGTGGTAGGAATTAGGAAATTCGAGCGCGAAATTTCAATCCTTGGTCTTAACTGTTACTGGTAAATATAAATATACAGGTAAATCCTTGTACACCTATAAGGCTATATAAGGTAGTGTGTTCCTTCCATTCCAGTTAGCTCCGTCATGAGAGAAACGGGTACTCAGCATGTGCTCAATAAGTCTATTGTGTTAAATCTCTACCCAGTAATAACAAAAGCAGTTAACAGAGGCAACTAAAGATGATAATGAGATTAAGTTCAACTCATTGGTCGAGACCAAAATGTTGGTTAACATGAGACAGTGCCTGTGTGCTACATGACCAGCATTGAGACATCTA
The DNA here is from genome assembly GCA_030770085.1 of Oryza coarctata. Classification (NCBI taxonomy): domain Eukaryota; kingdom Viridiplantae; phylum Streptophyta; class Magnoliopsida; order Poales; family Poaceae; genus Oryza; species Oryza coarctata. The sequence goes on from CM061479.1 coordinate 5,387,547, forward strand.
ATGTCACATGCTCGACTAACATTCATACAAAATATGTCAAATCATAATGATTTAAATTTTTAATGAACAATTAGCTCAAAATTTATTTAAATTGATTTTGGACGAATGCTTCTGTCTACATACAGTTAGGCTGGGTCTAGAGGCCAGTCGGACCACAGGTGCGTACACGAGTCTGAGACAGTTCTATATGAACGTGATCGGACCAGGCCTAAGATGACGGTCAAACCACAGAGATGGGTGCGGTCGGACCAGCTAGTCCAATGGTCTGACCGGCAAACTCTAGCGAGGAGTCGGTTTCGAATTATTTTTATGTTTCTCAGTGAATTCTTGATGGATAAGACTTCTACATATTTCATATGTGTATGATATATGGTTTGTACGCTAATATGAGTCAAGATGAGAAAAACTTGTGCTCCCATATAGTTTCTTTAGTTCTTTATGTGCAGGTGTTGCTTAAGGCTTTGGGAGTATTGCCAATGATGAATTGAGACTAGTCTTAGGAGAAGTTAACGTCCAAACAATTTAGAAGATCATACGGGATACTAAGACTAGAGAATAATATATGTGGATGTGAAGTTTCTATATGGCATATAAGAGGGATTGTATGTATATGGAAAGTAGAATAAAATTTGAAAAGAGTCTAAATTTAGAAAGATTAGAGTATGTATTTAGTATAGATGAGTTTTATACTTGTATAGGAGAGTTTTTTATGAGATTAGAAGTGCTAGTTCTAATTGAATTTATTGGTTTGTGCAGCCATCTATGGGTATAAATAGATAGCGGATTGAGGCCTAAAAGAATGAACTTTTAGAGAGAAAAGTTAGGGTTTGATTTGAAACTTTGATTGTAGTTTATGAGTTGAGAGAAGAATACTTTGTACGCACTTTGTAGACATATATTGATAAAATAAAGTTGATATATTTTTAAAAGTTTCATCGGCTTTCAATATTTTTATCGATATTATTTTTCTGTATTCATAGGCGGTCGGACCGGCTAGATCAAGGTGGTCAGACCAATGACAGTGCAACAATTGGACCGGAGGCAACAATAACTGGCATGTACACTATGGTTAGACCAAAGTCAAGAAGGCAGTTTGATTGGTGGCACGAACCCGGTTGCACTGGAACGAGAAAACCGGTCAAGCTAGCTATAACTAGAGAGCTCTAGAATTTTGACTAAAGTGATATTAACTTTATTAAATAGAGGTAAATTTTAATTCCACGGAAAGTTTTTTCATTTTTGGTAATCCTGCCATTCATCCTCCTCTAATAGGTCTAGTTCTTATATTCAATCATACAAGTAGTATTAGAGCCTTTTATTCTCTATTTGATCTTTACAAATCTTAAGATTTCGCCATAGCTAACCAATTTACAACCAAACTATATGTTTTTGATAGAGTTGATTTTTAATTTTGGAAAAAAAAGATGGAATATTATATTATGGCTCAAGGTTATGATATTTGGCAAAAAGTTTCAAACCCTTATACTATCTCTAATGCTATTATTGCCTCAAACAAAGTTAAATTTAAAAACAACTGCAAAGCTTACAACATGATTTTAAGTAGTGTTTCTCGCTCAGATTTTGATCAGATTTCTCATCTTGGAACTGCGTACGAGATGTGAAAGGCTCTAAATAATTTTTACCAAGGATCTTCCAACATCAAAGAAATACGCAAAGAGAATTTCAAAAAGGATTGTATGAATTTGAGATGCAACAAGGAGAAGCTTTAGATGAGTATTTTGACTGCTTTAACAAAGTTTTGAGTAATATTCGTTCTATTAATGATTCTTTTGATGTTAAGTATTCCCAATCTAAAGTTGCTTGGCATCTTTTGAATGATCTTGGTATACCGATTTGGGAGATGAATGTTAGGTCAATTCAAGAATCAATTAACATGACATATTTAACTTTGGATTCTCTTTATACCAAACTTAAGACACATAAGATGAATTTTCTTGCTCAAATGGTTGACTCAAAAACAACAGCTTTGGTTTGTTCTTCGAGTTCTTTTGTTTCTTCATCATCTGACTTATGTATTTTACATGCCATGTCCAATGATCTGCTCTACGAAATCTTTGAGGAGTACTTGGCTTTGCTCACTAACAAATTTACTAGAGTTTGAATAATGTGAAGAACAGAAAGCGAGCATTCAGTGCATTGGGTGTGGTGAGTTGAACCATATTCGTTTCAATTATCCTAACTTTAAGAAGTCAATAAAAAAAAGAGGAAAAGAAGAAGGAAAAGAAGTAGGACAAAAGGAATAACTACAAGCAGAAGCTTATATGACAACTGCTAGAAGCTTTTGAAAGAAATAAAAAGTTGGAGATTGAAGTAGAGAGTATTGGCATAGGTTAGCACTTAATAGCCTTACCTCTCATGACTCATGGTAGATCTAGATCTAATATGAATGAATATAATAGTAATAATGAAAAAGTTAATTTTGGTTATGATGAATTAGAACATTATGCTTTTCTACTTGTTGTGAAACTTGGTATATGTTTTAAAAGGCTTGAAAGATGTGATCACATTGTTGAGATTTTAAATACCAAAGTTGCTAGATTAAAACCTTTAATTCATGATGATTCTTGCAATCTAGTGAAGTTTTATTTTGTAAAATTTCTACTTTGTGAGTACTGATAATTGTTTGAGATTGATAAAAACAAAAAGACTCAGTCTTCTTTTGCTCTTGGATATATTTGAAAAGGGCAAGATTTTGACAAAACTAGAATCAAAGAAAATGATTTTCAAATCTGCTAGTATTTTAAAAAATATTTCTATAACTTATACAAATACTTCTTCTTTATCCTCTAAAGAAACAACTCATGTGAAGTATAATTGCACATATCATGGTAAGGATGGGCATTTAGTTCACTATTGCTTTAGACTTGCAAGAATAAAAAAAGGACAAGGAACAAGAGCTTGCAAGGTTGAGTTAGCAGTGTTCGTATTTTTCTTCTAGTGGTCCAGTCAGACCAGAGGCCAGAGGACAATCAGACCTATGGCCAAGCATGGTCAAATTGCTAGTGTCCTAGAGGTTCGACTGGTGGCCAGGTCCGATCAGACTAGTGGTGAGGTTACGGTCAGATCGGCCCCTGGTCAGATCGTGGGGACAATAATAGTTAAACCGATCTTTCATAAAATGTTGAGATAAGTTTTCAAGTAAGTTTGATTCTAATTTTTTTACACATGTACCCACTGGTTCTACTTATCATGTGACTCAGTGTTGGTTTGCAAAATTTCTTATTTCTAACCTCAATATGGAGGTCTCGACATCTTTTTGTTTGTTCGACTTTCGACAGCATACTCCCTATATGTGTAAACATAGAGACGTTGATTGCTTTGAAGGTAATATCAATTTACTCTCGAATTGATGTATTATTTTCTGCTATTTTCTTAGTTAGCTTTTCTTTCTAATTATAGAAGTAGTAGTTTTGATATGCACTACAAGTGGATTTATCTTAGGTCTTGAGAACCTTTCTGATATCATTGGCAATTGGCGGTTTTTTTCAACATCTGTGGATCTTCTCATTTTACTACTTTTTTGGGAGAATTAGAGATTGATTTAAGTGGGAATTTATGTTTTTCATTTCATTCATGTTTATTTTTCATGCATTGCTCTTAATATGAAAATAAATAAATATAAGAAAAGAACAGACTTTTACCTCTAGTACTACTTCTTAGGAATATAAGTAAGATTTATTGATCTCTAGTATAGCTTATATGTGTTTTACTCTTTATATGAACCTTTGATATTATTTTTTAGAGATATGATGCATGACACATAATTCTTTTACTTGAATTAAACAAATATATAATGTTGAAACTAGTGTTAGCTTGAATAATTTATACTTGAATATATGTTTGATTGAGTTTGTCATTCCTCAAATACTCTATAAATGCCTTGAGTGTAAATAAAGTGAATTTGCTTATTTACTTTGTGAGAGGTAAAAATGGATACCAAATCCTTCAAAATAGTACACAACAAGGACGTATCAGCAGTAAGAGAAATAATAGGTACAGTAATTATGACAAGGATATACCTGACATAATTAAGATTAAGAGTTTTTCTCTTATATGCATAAGGTCAAAGTTTAAAGTGAGCAAAGCATAAAGTTTATTGGAACTTCCCAATTTTTATAAAAGAGCAAGTTAATTTGAGAAAGTGTTAAATTCAATTTGCCTATGTGTGAGGGTTCTTTTTCAACCTATGTACTAACGGAAGCGTTGCATTAAAAATTATTAAAATCATAAATTTTTAATGTTGATTTGATCTTAATTGTAATATTATTGATTCATTTATGGACTTTAGCCCATGTTTATTTACTAGTTGATTAATTTATCTTCCTTGTCTTACAAAACATGCCCTTAAATTGCTTTTGGTACACTTCAAAGCTCCAAAGTTAGTTACTTGATAATTGTAAAATCATAACATTTGGACATCAATTATTTCTTCATTCTCTCTTTTACATCCTTTGATAAAATCATTATCAAAGGGGATATACAAAATGCATGGTTAAAGAAGTGTGAGGAAATTTGATTTTGTTGGTTTTTTAGAGGGGAAATTTGGAGAAATTTGATTTTTTTGGTTGTTGTGCTTAACTAACAAAAGTTTTGAAAATTTTAATTAATTGTTAAAAATAGTCAATTTTGTATTTTATTGTCAAAAGAATGATAAAGGGAAGAAATTCATTTCTTTTGCTAAGGAGGAGAGTTTTTCTTGTTTGTGAGCCTTGCATGCTTTTTCATGCTTTGTGATTTTTGTTTTTCTAAAAACACCAATTTACATTTTATGAGGTGTTGACAATGTGTTCTTCAAGAGAGATATTATGAAATTATGGTAATGATTTAGATTTGTGATGAACAATTGGCTCAAAACTTGATTAAATTGATTTTAGATTAAGTGCTTCTGTCGACCAGCCCTAAAAGCCATTCAAACCGCGGGTGCATGCATGAGTTCGGGATGATTCTGTGTGAATGCGGTCAAACCGGGCCTAAGATGCCGATCGGACCACGGGTATGGGTGCGGTCGAATCGGCCATCCCGATGGTCTAACCGGCAGACTTCGGCAAGGTGAGGAGTCGGTTTTGGATCATTTTTATGTTTATTAGTAAATTTTTGATGGCTATGGTTTATGTATTTTATATGCATATGATTAAAAAGAGGTAAGTTTTATTTCATAAAAAAAATTTGGTTTTTGGTAATTCTACCATTCAAGAATTGGTTCTTAGGAACGGTTCTACTAAAGATTCAATTCTTAGTCAGAGAAAGTTGCACGTGCCAAATTATTATCGATCACATTTGTTCATAACACATTAAATCAAGGTCAAAACTAAAATCCCGCCAACTTAATCCAAATTGGCCTAAAAAAGGCTCACTTAATCTATCTATATGCTATATAGAGACTTAAGAAAGTTTAAAAATTTAGCAACATAAAGTTAATTAAATCATGATGGAAAATATTCTCATGGCATTATATTAACAAAGAGACACACAAATGAAAACATGGAAGCTCTACTACAAGTACAAGCAGCAAGCAGCAAGCAGCAGACAGGACCTATGTAACAAAGTGCCCGGTGTTTTGACTGGGAATTAGGCAGACATGGAAATACAGTAAAGAACACAGCATCAAACGGCTACAATGTCCACAAGACAAGCCCCCCCCCCCCCAAACCAAAGGCACACACAAAAGCTATTTCCTGGTCATCTAGAATAAGTACACTGAAAGTACTTTTCAGTCAAAAGTATGCTGATTGCACGGATGATCAGTGTACCTGTTCCATCTTTCCTAGCAGCTTCCGAACGTATCAAGAAGACATGAGGAGATCTCTAAGATACTTGAACACTGGTTTTTAAGAACTTTTGCAACTCTTCAACCACACAATCTACCGACAAGAGGATATACTACAGTACTAACACATATTATTAATTCTGATAAGTCCAAGAAGATCTGGGGAATGCAACAAAACCATAATTAATTCTTCCAACGAAATCAGATGGGCAAATTACAGTGCAGTGAGATATCCAATCCAAGTATCTCCATGTAGAAGAAAAGCAAGATAAAGGAATAGTTTAAGATACCAGCGGCGCGCAACTGCCAGATACCAAGAACCTTCATCGGAGCCATGCTGAACCACTGAATCTGCAGATTTCTACACGTATGCTGGGTAGCAGCAGGATGAGTTGTCCGTTATCTGAAATGATCATATCCATCAATAAGATCAAGCTTTTTGTCGGCGACAGGAACAATAAGCTACATTCAGGTTCAGAGATTTGTCTCCTGAGATTAAAGAAAGCAAAGAAAAAAAGTATTAGCACGATTGCATGGGAGGAGGGGTGCTACATGCTACATGCTTGCCTCCTGTCTATAAAACCTTAGCCTTCTTCCAAGTTCTGCACCACAGCAGCAAGCTCCAAACGTAATCATCAGAGAGCAGAGACACCTACCTTCATCACCATTCTTCTGTTCATCAGACTACACCGAAGCCATGAAGACTGTGAGCCAAGGAAAGCAGAAAGGGAGGATGACCAGAGCTCTGAAAAAGCATAGAGCCAGGCTCTACATCATCCGCCGATGCATCGTGATGCTCCTCTGCTGGCATGAATGAACTCCAGTCTGAATGTTCCTCCATTGAATCCCATAAGGATCCATGGAGAGGTTACACATAGAAGTTAGAGGTAGAAACTAAATCAGTTAGAAGTAGAAACTCTCGTGCTTGGCAGGGTTAGACCTTCTATCATTTGTTTCGTATGAGTTTTTTCTTTCTTTCTTTTCACATTTTTATCCACTTTTTTCCTCCTGCTATCCCTTTGGCAGTGGGATATGGTAGGTCTAGCTTTTTGTACATTCTATGTATTGTAGCAAGTGGTCTACATAGGAATGATTCAGCGTAAGAAAGCAAAGTCGATCAAATTTGTTGGCAAATAAACTTGTGCGCCCGGTGTAGTGTAGCTAAGCTAGTTTCAGTTTTTTTTCTGTCCTTGTGCATGCATGAGCCCGGTTCAGGGCTTGTACGTGAGATCATGTACGTGAGGGCATCTTCATGCTGCGAGGTCGCACGACATTCCCCGCGCCGGCGGTCAGCGTCACCGCCCAAGAGCACTCCAGGAGGAGGTTTTGGTGGCCACGCTTCGGGCAGCGGTGGGAACGACCATGGGCTAATTATACACCTCATGGTCAAGAAGAGGAGAGGCTTGGCAAATTACCCATTGCTAACGAAGATAAATTACAACGACCGGTCTCCGTTGATGAAAATCAAGCTACAGGCATGTTGTCTCTAGGGCACCATCAAGCCAGGGGGTGTCGAGCTACACGAAGACCGGATGGCGCTCGACACCATTTGCAGTGCATTCTCTCCTGAGATGATCAGGACCCTACTAACCAAGGCGTCAGCCTAGGAGGAGTGGGACTACGTGACCATGCGCATCCACAAGGCAAGCACATAGAAGGTGTGCATGGAGTACGGGATGATCGTGTTTCGCCCAACAAGTCTGAGGAGGACTTCACTTTGTGATTCACCATTGTCGTCAACTAGATAGCCATTCTTGGCGACCTTGAGCCCACCAACAAGGTCATGGAGAAGTACCTGAATGTCGCCTACCCCAGGTTCAATCAACTTGTCCTCTTCATTGAAACTTTGCTCGACATCTCCACACTGTCATTAAAGGAGGTGACCAGGAGACTCAAGGCGGCGAAGGACTCAAGGTAGTCCTTATCCTCATCTTCCCCAAGTGCTAGCGGCAATCTATACTCAACGGAGAAGGAATGGCTAGAATGCCAAAAGAAGGAGCAAGAGGTGAAGCGCTTTGGTGCCAGCAATGGCTTTGATAGCCATGGCAAGCAACGTGGTGGAAAGAGGCAAATGGTAGTGGCAGGGCTGGGAGCTTAGAGTCATCAAGCTTTGGGCTAGCCTACAAAGATGACAAGTGCCAAAATTGTGGCAAATTTGGCCACTAGGCCAAAGACTGCAAGAGCAAGCTCAAGTGGGAAGATCAGGCCTATGTGGCCGAAGACAATGATCCTACATTGCTCCTGCTGACTGGAGGAAGTGTTGACTCCCTAGATCCTGGTTGTAGAGAGGAAGAGCAGCAAGAAACTTCATGCCCTATACATAGACCAGGGCGGCAAGTTCACCATCGGCTATTTTCAAGAATACTGCACCGAGCTAGATATGAGGTGCGAGCTTACAATGCTATATTCACCCTAATAGAATGGTGTCGTTGAGCACCGAAACTAGTATGTGGTTGGAACAGCGAGGAGCATGCTAAAGGCGAAAGGTTTGCTAGGTATGTTTTTGGGGGAGGCGATCACCACTGTTGTTTACATTCTAAACAGGACCTCCTCTAAAAGTGTGGGTGGGTGCACACCAACCGAGCACCATCTCTGCACGTTTGGGTGAGTGGCCCATGTCAAGGTCACCACACCAAACACAAAGAAGCTCAACGATTGGAGCAACTCGATGATCTTCGTCGGCTATGAACCTGGCTCAAAGGCATACCAAGCTTATGATCCAGTGGTGCAGTGAGTTCATGTCTCGTGCAACATCATGTTTGACAAGGCAGTGTAGTGGAGCTGGGACGGCGAGAGAGACGCCGACATCAACACTGACTTCGTAATCGAGTATACCTTAGTATATCAACTAGGTGTGGTGTCTACAACACGTTCCAATGCGGGGAAGCCAGCTTCACCGCCCTTGCCACAAGTACCATAGGCTATGTGGTGCCTTGGCCTGATAGGACCCCGAAGACCACTTTTAAACGTGTGTAATTTGTATTAGTCTCATGATACAAAAGCTAATATACACAGAATCTCGATGATACATAACAGAGTTTAATATTACATTACAAGGATAGACCTTACATATGTTATTATCATGGACATACCCTAGATAGACAACATCACAACACAAAAGACAATAGCTAAAAGCAGTGGCAATAGTGGAACCTCATAATGAAAACAACTAAACAACTAAGCACTAGGCTAGGCACCTAAGCAACTAACATATTTGCTCGCCACTAAATGTCACGGGGAGAGGCCCAACCGAGGAGAGGCGATGGCTCGGTCACACGAAGGCCTAGAAGGTCTGCTTAGCTCTAGTATAGGTCCTTAAGCTTCGAAGTGTCGAGGACGTGCCAGTCAATTTGACCCTACAATTGATAAGGAAGTGAGGCAAATGGGTCAATAGGACGATGGGCCAATTACGAGCTCTCGTTATCGGCTCGCCACCAATAGAATCGAGCTGGTCAATCGCCCGCATCTAGGTGGCTCCTGCTATCGGCTGGTCGTCGATAGGGATCGGGACACTATTCTATCGACTGGGGAGCCGATGAAGATGTAGACAGAAACCGACAAAGGATATGATGGCTCTGGGTATAGTGAAATCGAGGTCCTAATCCATCGGCTACAGAGTCGATGGAGGCACCGAAGGGTATTTAAAGCAAAGCACGCAGGATCCCTCCTGGTAGTCGATAGAAGCTATATCGCTCGTTCATCGGCTGAAAAACTGACGAAGGCATATGCGAACTGGCAAGGAATCGTATAAAAGACACACCGGCTACAAAGCCGATGTTGCTCTGGATATAGCAAGGGCGAAGTGAACCCATTGGCTAGCTGCGCCAATGAGAGAACATTTTTCTGAAGATAGACATGCATCGACTAGAAGGCCGATGCGCTTGATGTGGCGCTCGAGGAAAGTCTCTAAAGACTGGTGCATATCGACCGAGGAGCCAATACGCTGGACGTGGTGCTCAGGGTATAGATAACTCATCGGCTAACATTCTGATGAAACGCCGTACAGAGACCTATAGGCCTATAGCTCAATCTACCATCGGCAACCTAATAGATCGAACCTAACCGATGCAGCACGAGATCGACGATGACAGAGAAAGCTTGATAGACTGATAGACCCCGCACGGACGTGATGCGGTACATTCGATCTGCCTAACAGGTCAAACCTAATCAATATAGCCTTAGAGAGAGTGAGACATACCGGGATAGTGACGAGACTTACCCCTTCACCGGAGATCGAGCTTAACCGATGTAGCCCCGTGTCAAGAGCTAGACCCCACTGGTAAAAATCTAGGTGAATTAGGGTGGCGATGCACCGAAATTGTATTGATCGAAAGATATGTTGATTATCTTTACAGGTTTCTAGGGGGTCTATATTTATACTCTGGCATTACAGAGTCCGATGTGGTTACAATAACCATCGGACATTATCTTCTAAAAATATAAAAGGAAAATATCTATAACTAAACTAACTAAGCATTCCTATCTATATAAGATACGATTTACATAGATAAAATACCCTACTGTGAGTGCCACGGCTCTTCCTCAAACTCGGTCTCATCTGGATAATCTTCTATTCTTGGGCCAAATCTCTCCTTGTTTCATCCGATCGGCCTCCTCCATATAGCAACAGGACTATTCTTTTACTTCAGCCGATCTTTTTTCCAACATTTCCCTGGGCTTTCCAAATTTTGGTGTTAACAATATTCCACAGGCACGGTTTAGAAACTAGGCCCAAAAACTTAAAAGTCTTCATAGTCTATCTAATCCTAAAGAAACTCCTCGTTGGTCAGGTCATCTCCATTATCTTTATACTCTAATACATATATAGATAGCAAGGGTGAGTAATTTCATACTCTACAAGCCATAAAAAATATATAATGTGCAATTTAATAAGGGAGGCTAGGTTTATGTTTGAGAAAGTAGACTTTTGCTCCAAAGTTCCATTGCAAAACACTAGTGTGCCAAGTTTTCCTTATAGGAAAGAGGCTTACACCTCGATCCACTTTAGAAGTTGCTTTGTAATAACTTGTTATAATTAATGAGTGAAACAAATTGTATCTCTTTTTATTTTCTCCTCTTTTCTTCTATTAGCTTCTTTTGGTTACTACCATCGGTCTTCCTTTTCTTCGGCCTCAACATGTTTCCATGTAAAGTTCTGGCTACAACTGGTTATTAGTTTTCTTTCACTTTCCAGCAGCAACCGGTCAATACTGCTCTTTTCACATCCTTGCCACAACAAGAAAGTGTTCTCATATTTTAAACACATAAGTTTACCTATCTCTATGGTGCCTCAGCACCCAGTTGCTAACCTTGGAAATGCTACCCATCCTACAAACTCATTTCACAAAGCTTTAGGAAACAACACAACGCTGAGGGGATCACCTTGCATTCGCTCTTAACTATGGGTATGGTTGTTCAAACAATTTAGCTAAACTCTATAGAAATTGGCTTTATCCACACAACACGAAGCTAACCCCAAAAACATGTTGGCACCAGAAGTTTGTGACACGGTTATGGTGTGTCCCACTATGCAAGATGATTAGGGTGTGGGGCTAATGTGGGTCCCACAAGTCAGTGCCTCTGCCGCCTCTCCTCTTCTTCTTTTCTCCTTCTCCTCTTGTTTCCCTCCACTACTCCTTTCTTCCCCTTATCTTCTTCTACTTGTGGAACTAAGGCCAAAGTAGAGAGGTAGAACGATGACCCACCGCAAGCGGTGATCACGAAATAGGGTGCGACAGTGCTAGGCTTCTCTAAGTCAAGTGCATCCAAGGAATGGGTTGATGGTGAGTGGGCTTAAGAGAAAGCAGTGTAATGGTGGCAGATGGTCCATCGGTGATACGGTGGTGGAAGGATAGGGCGGTGTACTCTCAAGCACACGCAAAGTGCTCGGTGAAATTCTACGGCTCAAATAAGGGAATTTGGATGTGGCAGTGGCTAGCAGGGAGCGAGGCAGTGATGACGAGCGGAAAGGAAGAGATGCAAGCACGAGCAGCTTCTTATAGCCTTGATAAGGAGGGAGGAGGCTGGTCAATTGGCTATGCCTCAGGGAGAGGAACGTGGCAAGGACGGCATGGGCACATAGGAGAGTGAAGATAATGGGCAGTGTGGCATGGGTGAGCTCAATCCATGCTTTCCGTGTAGGCGATGGACATGGGCTTGCGTGGCGCAGTGAGGCAGTGTACTAGACCAGGAGTAGCGGCACGCTGGCATGGCATCATTGTCATTGGGCAGTGAGGGAAAAGGGCACGGGCAGCGGCGTCCTATGTGGTCAAGGCTGGGTGGCGCATGGTGGCTAGTTGGACGGCATGGCTTGGCGCAGTGCGTGATCATGGTACAATGATAGTGATATAGCAGATGATGTTGATACTCTCAAGAGCACCACAAGCGTGTTGTTCTTTCTCGGTAAGAACTTGGTCAGCTGACAGTCCAAAAAACATAGGGTAGTGGCCATCTCATCTTGTAAATCAGAGTACATCGCAGCTGCTACAGCTTTGTGACAGGGAACTTGGTTTACCCGACTCCTCGGCGATCTCAGGAACACCAAACCTAAAGCCGTTGAGCTCAAGGTAGATAATAAGTCTGTCTTAGCCCTCATGAAAAACCTTGTATTTCACAACAGAAGTAAGCACATTCAGACTAAAATTTACTTCATCCATGATGCTGTGGAGAATGGGGAGATTCGGCCTAACCTCATCAGTTTAGGAGGACAACTCGCAGATATCTTGACCAAAGACGCTTTTCACGAGCAAAATTCTAACAGCTGCGAGACCAAATCGGTACGGTTTCAATCAACCAGGCACACTAATTTAGAGGTAGTTTTGTTGGCAAATAAACTTGTGCGCCCGGTGTAGTGTAGCTAAGCTAGTTTCAGTTTTTTTTCTGTCCTTGTGCATGCATGAGCCCACGACGTGTGTGGATAGCCATGCGTGAGTCAGGGTGTAGCAAGAACGGGACGCATGCAGCGCGTCGTGGGGATGGACGCGAGACCAGCGCGGCGTGAGAAACGCTCAAGTTTGTTATTTTTCAGTTGTGATCGTTTTGCTTTATATAGCGAGTAAAAAAACAAGAAAACGCTGCAGATTGTTCGCAGCACGAAAAAACCTCTGTGTGCCGTATTGTCTACAATATTCGCGTGCGGTTGTGTTCATCGTGTTCTTGCCAGCGATCTTGTGGGATTCCTGACAAAATTCTCGAGTGAAATTGAACTTTTATATATTTCTACATCAAATGAGTCTATAGCTGTCTTTTCTGTTGATAAATGGAATCTTTGCTGGCTATCATGTCTTAAGCAGAAAGAATGAAGCCTACTGAAGCCTATTAGCTGTCCTTAATTGTCCACATGCACCACTACATGCAAGCAGCAGGTCTCTAGCTAAGACCTAAGTTAGCCACCAGATCATATGATATTATGATCCACAGATAGGACAAAATCGCTAATTAACCAGCTGCAGTCACAGATACAGAGAAAAGCATACTTACCAGGAATACAGGGACCTTGTCTTCTGGGAAGATCTGAGCTACTCCTGCATTTCTTAAGTTATCAGAACAAAGGAAAACAAACACAAGATGCAGAACCACAGTAATGCAGATATGACTAAACAGATGCAGACAAAGGTGAGCAAGCTGACAAACGCACGAACACACGCACGCACGCATGCATTGCAGGCACCAAGGCACTGAGGCAAGTGCAGGACATCTTCTGAACAATGACCAGGAGGGAGTCCATTTAGTCTGATTTTGCTTCCAAGTCAAGAGTGAATTCTGGCTACTAGGAATGAGAGCACCAGTGCTTACTGTCCTTTTTGATGCACTGAGAAAAGCATAGCTGGTAGTTAAGTGCCATGGTTCAGTCAAGATTCAACCATTATACAAACTCTGATTAAGCTTCCACTCAACGACAAAGTAATTATGTTCTCTTCGTAGATTACTGGATTCCATACCTCTGCTACAGTGGTCACACAAAGTGATTTATTTCTCTAAGACAAGAGAATCAGGTGCCTGAGACTATCATATGAAGGAAAGAATTAGGTAAAAGCTCTGTGCCCCCTTACTGTATGCACAGTATCTTCTCTTATGTATGGCATACAAATATTTGTAATATTCATCAAGTATAATGGTGCATAAGGCCACACACTATAGATTGAGCATCAAAAGTATGACAAAAAAAATTCTAAATTTTATATGGAAACAAAGTGATTTATTTCTCTATTACAAGAGAATCAGGTGCCTGAGACTAATATATGGAGGAAAGAATTAGGTAAAAGTTCTATGCTCCCTTTATGCACGGTATCTTCTCTTATGTATGGCGTACAAATATTTGTAATATTCATCAAGTACAATGATGCATAAGGCCACATACATAGATAGAGCATCAAAAATATGACAAGAAATTCTAAATTTTCCATCGAAAGGTGCAAAGTATAAAGCATCTGTTACGAATCACTGCAAACAATTAAAAGTACAGTTTCAAAAAAAAAAGTAGTAAAGTATTGCAACTGCAGGTTTCAACAGAGTGGTATATCATCATCAACAGCAAACAGAACCATCAAGTTGAAGCGTTTCCATATCATTTTTTTCTCAAGTTGTACAAGAGGAGGGCTTGTCAAGACTGTAGAGTTGGATCTCTCACCCTTGCCTGCAAAAACAGGCAAGCAAGAGAAAAAGGAGCCCTCCTAAAATGAAGTCTACAGACTACAGGGTAGTACATTGCCAGACTATACAGAGCAACTAAACCTCAGTTCTAAGTCCTACCAAAATGGCAGAGCCAAAAATTCCATCCAGAATGGAATGGAAAACAAGATCCGCGATGACATCGATCAATCGCTCCAGCGGAGCAACATGATGACGCAGCGGCGGAAGATGTAGAACCTAGCTCTCTTCTCCCTGAAAGCCCTGTTGAGTTTCCCCATCTGCCCCCTCTGGCCTTCAATCTTCATGGTCTGATGAGAATGCTTGGTGCAGGGCAAAGGAGAGAAGAGATGCAGCTGGACAAGCTCTAGAATGTAATGGCTAGTGTGGTATGAGAGGGAAGCTGGAGTGGGGGGGGCTTTATATAGAGGCACAGGAGGGGATATGCCATATCAAAAGAACATCATACCCCCACATGCAGGCAGTTTGTTTATGCACTAGGAGGCACACTTCTGACCCTAAACTTATCATAATCATTATTCTATCAGCATAGAGCATAGGAGCTAGCAAAAATTTAAACTATGCATGGCCACTACCAACTCAGAGAATTACTGTGGTAAAACCAGACAAGACCAAATGGTCATCCATCCATTGTTGCAACAAAGGCAGGTGCAGATTGTTTACTAACCCCAAGAATGGGACTCCAAAATGTCCTAGCAATGCTTAGTAGGAAGGTTCCAGGAAGGTCACCTTGATACATAGAATAAAACTGATTAAGTCCTGGTGAAATGTCATTGCAAAATGCTACAAGATCAGCAAAGCTGGAGTAAAAACTTCAGATTTCTATGAGACTTGTCTGATTTCACTTTCCATGAACTGGCATGGGGCTGTAACTAATTAAGATTATCCTTAACAGACATTAAGAGCTAGAAGTATTGCAGTTGTGACTTAGAAGTTATCTACAATATCACAAACCATGAATAAAGCTTGGGCTTCTAGGAGACCTGTCTGCTAAAATTCCTTACTGCTTTTACATTCCATGAACTGGGATGGAGGAACTCCAAAATAATACTTTCATTAGCCATTACACAATGTTCACATGTATCTTAGGTGACGGTGATTCAGTTCGCAACTTACGAATAGGATAGTGCTGTAAGGAACTTTTTGTGGTAGAATGAACATATAGAATTCTCGTACCCTGGAATCTGGATAATTTTTCAGTAGTAGAGCCCATGCAAGGAGTTCTTTATCTACTCAGGACACTATCCTTAAAAATAGGCTATTCAGTTGCATGCAACTTAAGAACTGAATGAATTTGAAAAAACATATGACTTGATAGCTTCTATCTTTTGTTCTTACTATTCGACTTTTTCCCATTGAAACATTAGAATATGGATTTGACCTATCCATGTCCCCAGAGTCTCAGACTGCTCTTTACAGTACAAAACTTGCCTTCTGGTCAGATGACAAGTTCCCAAATGCTCAGACCACTAATTGCCTTTGTTTCTTCTTTTCCTGACAGAATGTTTTAACCTAGGTGTTTCACAAACTCACTGCCTAATATGAATTTCCATAAAATTCAATAGGCTTGAAGTATAAAAGTGATTCCAGCAGAAAATCACTTGCCTTACAACGAAGTGTCTCTAGCTCTTTTACCGTCGAAAACATCTTGTACAGCTCTTGCAGCTATGCAAGCATCATCATTGAAGTTACAAGTCAGTACAAGACATTGTTAAGTCCAAAACAGTGCAATAGGAAACCATAAATATTTCAGGCTTGAACACTAATCATGTACTGGGGAATCAAATCAGAACAAAATCTCCATATGCACTGAATCTGTCTTTACTACTGAAGTCATACGCTGGGAAAAAATGCTGAGGAAGACGGGGTAGATTGAATGGGCACCATAAAGTACCTTCCTACTTTAAGTGTACAGTGACTATGAATTCCTCGAGCGTATACGAGGGGGTCGGGTATATATATATACAACTCAGGCCAGTGGTCTGTCTAACACCCCCGTAGTCGTAGCGGGAGGGGAACGGATGCAGAAACTGAACCGAAAACTGGTGAATAAAGGCGTGGGCAGGCCTTTGATCATTATATTAGCAAACTGATGTGCCGATGGTACATGGAGTACCCAAACCTGTCCTAATGCAACCTTTTTACGGACAAAATGAATATCAATCTCGATGTGCTTAGTGCGTCGGTGATGGACAGGGTTGGCGGTCATGTAGACGGCACTGACATTGTCACAGTAGACGACGGTCACGGTGGAGAGAGTGCACGGAGCTCCTGGAGAAGCTGGTGAAGCTAGCAGCACTCGGCGACTGCGTGGGCGACGACGCGGTACTCGGCTTCAGCGCTGGAGCGGGACACTGTAGTCTGGCGTTTTAAGGACCAGGATACGAGAGTGTCACCGAGGTAAACGCAGTAGCCGGACGTAGAGCATCGAGAGTCGGGGCAGCCTGCCTAATCCGCGTCGGAGTACGCGATGAGGGAGTCGATGGGGCTGGAGCTGAGATGCAGCCCGCTGGAGAAGGTGCCCTTCACGTAGCGTAGGATGCGCTTGAGCAGCACGAGGTGAGGTTCGCGCGGAGCGTGCATGAAGAGGCACACTTACTGAACAGCGTACGTGAGGTCGGGTCGGGTGAGTGTGAGGTATTGGAGAGCCCCGGTAAAACTCCGATAGTGAGAGGGATCGGCAACGAGGGCGCCATCAGCGGCGGAGAGTTTGGCTCGAGTGTCGACTGGGGTGACTATGGGGTGACAGTCGGCCATGCTCGCACGCTGGAGGAGGTCGATGGCGTACTGGCGTTGGGAAAGGAAGAGCCCATGGATGGAACGGGTTACGGAGATACCAAGTAAATGGTGGAGAGGACCAAGATCGGTCATGGCGAACTCAGAGTGGAGTCGGGCCATGATCTGGTCGAGGAGAGATATCGAAGACACTGTGAGGACAATGTCATCGACATAGAGAAGTAGATAGGCAGTGGCGGAGCCGATATGGAAAGTGAACAGGGAACTATCGGACGCAGAGGCCACGAAGCCGATATACCGAAGATAGGCAGCAAAGCGCTGGTACCAGACACGAGGGGCTTGTTTGAGGCCGTAGAGAGAGCGTTGAAGGAGACAGATGTCATCAGGCCAAGAAGGGTCAACGAAGCCTGAGGGCTGCTGGCAGTAGACTGTTTCCGTTAGGTGGCCGTGAAGAAAGGCGTTCTTCACGTCTAGTTGATGGATCGGCCAGGAGCGAGAGGCAGCCAAGGTGAGGACGACTCGGATGGTGGCGGGTTTGACAACGGGACTGAAGATCTCATCGTAGTCGACACCGGGTCATTGGGAGAAACCCCGGACTACCCAGCGAGCCTTGTAATAAGCAAGGGAGCCATTAGCGTGGAATTTGTGTTTGAAAATCCACTTACCGGTCACAATGTTGGCGCCGGGAGGTCGGGGAACGAGGCGCCAGGTCTCGGTCCATTAGGGCCTTGTACTCGTCGGCCATGGCCACGCGCCACTGAGGGTTGGCTAAGGCTGAGCGAGAAGTCGCCGGGATGGGCGAGATAGAGCTGTGGACGGCGGAGAGATCGTAGAGCGGAGTGGGTTGAAGAGACCCGGTCTGGGAGCGGGTGACCATGTGAGAGGTGGAGGGAACTGGAGCCGATGGGGGTGCGGGAGTAATGGGAAGAACTAGTCGGGTGGGGGCGTCATCGGCTCCGAGTCGGCGACTGTAGACAAGAGGAAAATGAGGAATTAGATTGGCCTGAGCCGATGAGGTCGGGTGGGCCGAGTATTCCGATCGGTCCGATAGAGATGGCTCAGCCGATAGGGTGGGGGAGCCGATGGAAAGTAAGGAGCTGATGGAAGTGGGGTGTCCGATGGAGAGGGAACGGTATCGGCTAAAGGATAAATAGGATCGGTATCGGCTGATAAAGGTGGGTCCGATGGGGTCCGATGGTGGGGACAATTTCTCAACTCTCAACGTGAGAGAGAATAACACATGTAAATAATGAAAACTTTGTTTCCTAAGTTGCATTCAACTTATTCAACTTGGTTATATTGCATATTTGCATCTGAATGAGGCAATGAGCTCACCAAGTGCCATATAAAAGGCCCCTACCTTCTAGTGAATGATTGTGTAAGTTAAAAATAAAATTTAACAAACCACCCTAATCATAAAAACAGAAAAATCACATTTTTAAAATAACATTGTTTCATCACTAAATATATTTTAGATGTAGATTCGTAACTCATCCAACTGGAATAATGTCAATCACACATCTGAATCTCAAGATATTAACGAAACAAAATTAAGTTGATAAAAATTAATTAATAATGCGAGATCTAAAAATAATTAACCAATAAACTACACTAGAAAAATACCCTAGCTAGATTTTAAATCAAAGAAATCAATCCAAATCTTAGAGAAAAACAAATCAATCTAAAATTGATTGCTAAGTATGCGTAAAAGTAAACGAGAAAGAGATTAATTATCCTACTAATCATTTATAAACTTTATTTTTATTACTAGGATTGTGCTTACAATATACTTCTCCAAATCATTCAAAAAAGTTCTCCACAAAATCTTCAAAACCTTAATCTATTATTTAATTCATTCACCTCTCAAAATCTCATAATCATCTTTCTAAAACTCTTCTAAATGTGCTCAAATGTCCTACCAAGGTGCTAGCTTAACCCTAACACTTCACCCCTTTTTATAACCCAAATGATTGAAAAACACCATGAAAAAAATCTCAAAACCCTTGAGATTTCATAACCACTACTTAACATATCCTCAGCCACTGAATTCGAAATCAATATCTCTAGATGAGCCACGTCGCCGAACACATAGAGGCCACAGTGATCAACACGCTACCACAGATAATCCCGATGTCCCTAATCGGCCACGTCGTCGGCGCCAATCATGTGGCGACACGCGTCCAGAGGCCAATTCTGTGTGCTCGCTCCCACTCGCACCCACTTGCGTACTACGCTACCTACCCACCTATCAGCCGCTATCGCACCTCCAACACACCCATGCTCACCCTTGTGTCTCACGTATCGACACGGCTGCCTTCATGCCGTGGGCCTGCTTGCGCTCACGCCAACCCGCTGCGTCGCGAGCCCACGCCATCACCAATCTATGCCATCGCTAGTCCACGCCGTCAGCCTGCTTCGCCAGCTCATTGTTATAGTAACCTGCAATAATAAAAAAATATTTTTTAAATGTAGTCAGTGTTTGTTATAGTAATAATTTTAAAATAAATTAATTATGCAATGCTAATTTTAGAATAATTTTATTAATTTTTATATAGACTAATTTTTAATCACTTTTATTTCACACGTACGATAGAAGCAGCAAACTCTTACATTGCTTCGCTCTCTACTCCAATCAAAATAAGTCACCATCAGAGAGGAATAACATAAAAAGTGGAACATTCATTAGAACACGGAAAGAGTGTCAAACTCGAGTGTACACTTCGAGTGTCTGGTCTGGCTCCTCTGTTGACATGATTGATTTCAAGTCTTCAACGCATCTGTCGTCAACATTTCTTCAACCCAAGGGTTTTTTTTTCTTGGCCTATATAAAATCTTTCAGGGAAGTCATTATGTCAAGGGAGTCAAGGTGTTACAACTTACAACCAAGAGCTAACCGAGACATCTAGCATGGAATTGTGAAAGCAGCTTCTTCTCCAGTTCGTTACTTGCAAAAATTTTGTGAGTTTTACCTTTTTGTTTTAGCCTAGTTAACATGTCATTTTGTGTCAGATCACATTGGATGTACATTGTTTCAGTCAATTGCAAGGGAACAATGTTTGTTGTAGCACAACAGTGAAAAGGCAGCCTGAAGCTTCTGGAGTATCCGGGGTGTTATATGTAGTTAAAGCAACAAGGTTTTCTGTGCTTACCACTTGATCCGTTAACGAGGAAACAGCAAATCTGCTTCAGAATGCATATTATTCATTTTCATCTCCTTTCATCGTCAACTTCACAGCTCAGTGAGAACAGAAAAATGACTCTAACAGATCTTCTATTGTCATTTTCAGAGAGATATTATTGTAATCAAAATTAAAAACTTCACTGTCACTAACCTTTGTTTACACAAACAGACAACAATAATAATTTTTGTAAACTATATCATAAAGGTAAGAAAGTCTGCATATTACCTGACATAGATGGGACGTGAACGCAAGAAAATAAAGCAACAAGTTGCTTATGGCATCTCTCGCCTTCTAGCCATGTCCAATAAGAGCATGATAGGGACAGTTTCTTCATATCCATCAAACAATTGATAGACAAAAATAGTTCCCTAAACATTAGGAGTGGTAAGTGCATCATTAATTAAAGAGATAATGCAAATAACAAGATTTATGGAACAGTTAGGTTAATTTCTGGTTTCGGCTTCTCTGCCCCTTAAAAAGTGGAATTGGTGATGTTATTGGTGTACTCTATGTGACCTCACCCCTAGGTCCAGGAAAGGCTTTCCTGGATGGGTTTATATAGGAATGCAAATTGTATTTTATTTTAATATAGTATTGTATACGTATATCTACTCGTCAACTTCTCGATTAATAGTATGATTATATGTATGTAAATATTTTATTAGAGTACAATTATTATTAAAAAACTCAGAAGATGTGATGTGTTTATTTAAGATATGTCATTACACTAAAATTTAATAAGCCCGGTAGGCAGATTTGAAAAGCCGATCGTCTCCGATTAATACAGAGAGAGCCGATCGGACGGATTAAGAATAGATTCGATTCAGTCAAAAGACAAAAAGTTATCCAAATAAAACCGAATCTGAGAAAGAGTAATAGAAACTATGGCATAATACATTATCTCTATATAATATATCTTATAAGATATATAAGTCTAATTAGTTTTATTAATTCCTTAGAGATAGTTCTATGTTTAGAAAATAACATTCGGATGATATTTATAAGTGCGTCATACTTTTGTAACTCCAGGTATAAATAAAGATATATTAGGACTTATAAATTATCTCTCCATCAATATAACTTCGGCGTATCGTCACCCTAGTTTATCTAGATTTTTACCATTGGGTTCTAACTCTCGACACGGAGCTATATCGATTAAGTCTGATCTCTAACGAAAAGGTAAGTCCCACCACTACCTTGATGTATTCTTTATATCTAAGACTGTATCAGTTAGGTCCAATCTCTTAGTCTAATTGGATGCATCACATCACGTTTGCATGGTTCTATCGGCTTATCGAGCTCTCTTTACTATCATCGGTCTTGTGTTGCATTGGTTAGGTTCGACATATTAGACCGTTTACATGAACGTTTTATCGGAGCAGTCAGCCGATAAGTTATTCACACATTGAGCCTCACGTCTAATGCATCAGTTTCTCAACCGCTATACATATATCTTTAGAGAATTTCTCTCATCAACTCAACTAGCCGATGGGTTCGTCCGTTCCTTCTGTCCGCGCATCCGATATAACCTCTCGTATCTTCGGAAGATTGGAACTCACTCATTACTATTCATCGTATATTCTATTTTGAGTGTCATCGGCTTTGCAGCTGATGGGTCCTTTATATTATTCCTTATTATCCGTATATGCCTTCATTTGCTTTACAGCTGATGAATAAGCACTACAACCTATATTAACAACCAACCGATAGGAGAATTACACATACTGCTCATTGACCGCTCTATTCCAGAGCGTCATCGGTTCTATAGCCGATATGTCCTTTATCATATTTCATACTATCTACCTATGCCTTTTATCGGCTTTCTAGCCAATAAACGAGTGCTTCAGCCCCTATCAGTAACCAACTGATATCATGAGTACATCAGATGCAACCGATGACTATCGACACTCTATTGATAACCAGCCGATAGTAGAAGTTCGTATCGATCGATTGGCTCATGGACTGATCGGATTATCTTCTTATCAATTGTATGGTCAAATTGACTAGCACGCCCGCAACTGCAGCAACCCGACGAATGGACCTCTAAGTCAAACGACATGCACTGAAGCCAAGCAGATCTCCCAGGTCTCAGTATGTTCTTATGATCACATCGGATCTCCATTGGTGGATATGGAGGACCGATTCGGTATGAACATATTTTTGACATGCTCGGTAGGACCATCGGGAGTGCATACTAACGAGCCAAAGGACCTATACTAGAACTATGCAGACCTCCTAAGCCTCGGCGTGTTCGCACGCCATCATATCGGACCTCTAGTAGTAAATGCTCGCGCTCCCTCTGTCCGATCCAATTGCCCTGCACGCGTCAACATATTCTTTTGGCATGCTTAGTAGGACTGAAGTCTTCGTTCATCAATCAGTTGGACCATTCATCGACTGAAGATTTCACTCATCGACCAGCGGAACGATACAATTGTCTGATTAAAAGTCATAATTTTATTCATTGACTAGAGGGACACAGTTTTAATCAATATATCAAAAAAAGGTTAATTGCAAGGCGCGCTTGTCCAATGAAGATATTATTATTTCGATTACATTGAAAGATCTGAATGAAGAGCAGAGGCAGCAGGTGGAACAATCTATGAAAGATTTTGAGAGGTTATTCTTGCAATCCTTTTGTATGACGCAAGACGGTCCGATCTAAAAGACTACCAACTCTGATCGGTGAACCAACTCAACCTGTAACTTTAAGTCTATAGAAATCCATCTAAGAACTATTTGATGAAGTTATACGTCATTTGTCTGAAGAGTTGACAAGTATGCTTAAAGACTTGATAAGGAAAAGAGTTGATAGATTATATACTTAAGAGCCACCGGTTCATATATCGACAGATATTGGTCCACAAATACCGATATTTAATTGGTCCGATGGCTATATTTAGCTCAGGGAGCAACACGATGAAGACGATGAGTAGACTGCCAAAATATCCAAAATGATGAAGAAACAGTTTGGCTTAAAACCGAAGGAGGAGAATTTCATATATCAGTCTCCATATCCTGAGTGGTTTGATATAATACCATTACCACGCCAATACAAGATGTCATACTTCTCTAAGTTCTCAGCATAAGACAACATGTTAACAGTTGAACACGTTTGTTGATTCTTAGCTCAATGTGAACAACATCGACAGAAGAAGCTTTGTTTCCATTGTCACTATTCGGATCGACTCACCAAGTTCAATCAGAGGATAAACTGATCTAGAAGAACTATTTCACAAATACTTCTTTACGGGGATCCACGAGATGCAGCTTACATATGTGATATCGGTGAAGTAGAGGAAGGAGGAATCGGTTTTAGAATATATTCAAAGTCAATGCTACAGTTTAGACTTAAACAATAAATAGTTGGCAGAGCTGACCTTTTAAGGATTATTAAATTAAAGCGCATCAAAAGAAAGTTTTTCTTCTAAGAATTTAATAAATTAGCATATTTGATGTTGACTGTATCAGCTTATGATAGCTTATGAAAATGAAAGAAGATTTCAGAGTTATGGATCCTAGAAAGAAAATTTGAAGTATGATTCCTCGTACTTCAAAATTAGGGACATGATAACACTAGTCAAATTTAACTATGGATTCAAATTGAAAAATCTAGAAAGCTATAAATATCTAGAGATGCACTAAAAATTCTCTAAAAATCTCTCTCACAAGATGAAAAGGATGCTGGTTCACATTGAACAATTGAAGCCTTATACTTCCAACAGCTCTCCACAAGCCAGTCCTACATATTACACAACTAAATACTACTTACGTTTTGTTTAGAATTCTGCAGTCCTCTAGTGTACGCCAATATGATTCCCAAAAGAAGTGCAACAATTTATATTGCCCATGAAATCTAAAATGTGCTATATCTGCCCAATAAATGGAGTAAAGTCACAGAGAAGGGACAGAAATTTGCCTTCTAATATATCTAATTCTTATAATTTATACTTCACAAATAGAAAAGGGACAGATAATGTAAAAGATTATTCTATTAGGTTACTTCAAAGAGGAAACTACAGCTGTCTCATATTTTTTTAAGAATGGTCAATGCAGCACCTAACCAAGTTAAGATATGAGTCCTTAAGGAGCAAGTAGATGTTCATCCAACCATGGATGATATATTGAAAAAGTGCATGTAGAAAAGAAGGATGCAATAGCACAAGATATATGGCAACAATAGGCTGATTAAGGGCCTGTTTGGTTAACTTTGGTAGCAAATCAAACATACCCTTACACTCTCCTACCTTACCAAAATTTTGGTAATGCTCATGCACCCATCTCATCAGCAAGTTTTGGTGGCAAACCAAATAAGACATTCTCCATCTCACCTTACCAAACTTTGGTAATGCCAAAACCTGCCCATGTTTTAGCATTACCAAATTGTGGTAACGTAGAGAACCAAACTGGCCCTTAAGTACATAAGATGTAACATTGTGCCTATCACATACTTAACACCGCCAATGAAAAATCGCTTTTACTAATATCCCATAGAATGCGCTTATCGGCGTGTTATTCCAATGGTAGCACGACAGCAGTTGAAGAATAAAAGCAATTATACAACTTAATCATAACTTACAACAGAGATGACTTCAATGGTCCAAATCATTCATACCTATGCTTTCTTTTAAGTATCCACAGCTTGTATATTGAAGAGAAGAAAAACAAGAACAAACTAATGCCTTACATTAGGAGATTATCCAGACCAGGAATATCAAACGGTAACTTTATAATGCCAAGGGCAACAGACAGGAGGAGCAGCCACACAGGAAAGATCTTCATGCACAGCATCAACAGGGACTTTTGTGCTGAAAAGAGCAGTATAAAGAACAGCTTCAGCTTAATTTTTACACCATGACTTGAAATGATGCAAAAAACAAAGAACATCACTTATAAGCCGTAACCAAATCTCATCCAAACGTATTTTGTATTTTATTTGTCACTGACACAAAAGAAAACGTGCTTCCTAGTTGTATAAGTTGTATAGGAAGGCATGTATTGAAAATTTGAAATGGCTAATATACAGTAGACAGTACAGCAGTTGAAAAGGTAAATGTTCCACTAATAGCTGACAGGCAATAACAACATTGACTTGTAATCAAAATGAGAGCACCTTACAGACAGCATATCCTTTTGAAGAAAAAAAAAAGTGATAACACTTTCCAGATACCTTGGCATGGTCACACTGTATTGTCTAGTGATAATTAGTGTTGGCTTTTAGCCACACTCAGATTATGTTGCCTCAGCTCAGATTAATCCAAGTTACAGGTTGACATTAATAATGATACGTATTAATGCTAAGTACTGGGTAGATTACATAACTTTATTTGACAGAATAAGCCTTTGTGTGGACTTGTTTGCTGCATATCAGTATCTATACTAATTTAAAAGGGGGTGGTGGTGGTGGGCTTGGCAACCAAAAACCTCTAATTAACTCTAAAATTCAAAATAGATTTCCTCTTTACAATGTGTCGATATGATACATTTTTTTCAATTCCATAACAACGTACAGGCATTTTATACTAGTATATGTTAACAAATAATTGGGATGGCATACCAGGGTCCCAAGCGATCACTGCAATGCCATGTTTCCATACTAGTATATGTTAACAAATAATCAGGATTGCATTTTGGGCTAGGTTTAGTTACCTAAGTTTCATTTTGGACAAGGCATTAGCAAAGCTTTTCACTTTGGACCAGGTATTGCTACCAATTTTGCAAATTGGGCTAGTGGCCCGCATGTCAGGAGCCTTCTTCCTCCTCAGGACACCCTGAGTCTGACTCAATCCACACCAGCGTGGTCGTCTCTTCCCTCAATAGCAGCCGGCTGCCCAGCCTCCTGGTCCAGCTCCTCTTCCACGGGCTGCAGCTGTGCTAGGGAGTGTCGAGGCCGCCGTTGTCCCGTTGTCATGCGCACCCTGCTTAGCCTCCCGCTCCCTCAAGGAAGATGCCACCAGCTGGGAGCGCGTAGCTGGACAGGACGCAGGAACGGCAAGGAGCACCATTGGGTCGAGGTCGAGCAGGGGAAATGACGTCCGAATGGGAGGCCGGATTGGGAAGACACTTTCTGTCAACTATTCATTCATGGATGCTGCCACCTGCAGCCACGCGCTCGAGGAGGGAGACATCTGCACGCTGTTGTCTTGGTTGTTTTGTGTGACTTGCAAAAGTGGTTTACAATGCGTTGCTAATTTGAGGACGGGAATTGGTTAAACAAACCACACTGGAATGGATTAGAATGACCAAAATGGGGATTTTGAGATTAGGTATGATGCAACTGAGTAATGAATTTTGGGCACCGGCATACAAGCGCACGACCTCACAAGTGCAGGGAGCATCAGAGAAGCCATGGCTGCAGCACCTCGCGTGATTCCCCCATGCCCAAGCCCAAGATGTTCCTGCCTTACTCAGAGACACCCTCGAGCGCTCTATTTTGCTGGCGTCCGGGGCTCCCGGCAACTTGTGCTCGCGTGGATGCTACGGAGAACCAGTGGCAATTCCCCTGGTCCAAACTGCAGCTTTTCGGCAAGTTTAGGTGGTGTTTAGTGCAAAGTTTGTCAAACCCCCGGTCCAATATGCAATCGTGGTAAGAACAAGAGGTGCAAGGTGCAATTCACCCAAAAAAAATCCCCCTTTCTTGTGACAGCAACCAACGGGATAATAAGCAGGGTTAGACCATCATCACCTTGGCAGGCGCGCTCCTCCGTGGTGTCGACGACCCATTCGGCGGCCTCACGGAGCCGGCGCTCGGCGTCGCCCTCGGGCTGCCCGATGGGGGTGGACGCGATGAGCTCCATGAACGCGGACTGCCTCTCCCCACGGGGGGATGCCGACGGGTCGTCGTTGGCGAGGCCGATGGCGCGGCGCACCTCCGCGACGGACGGCTGGGTGGCCGGGGCCGACTTGAGGGGCTGGTTACTAGGGCCAGGAGAGCGACGGCGGATGCGTCGGACGGGCTCCCCGGCGGCGGCGGAGGCCACGACGGCGAGGTGGCAGCAGCAGCAGGAGGAGGCCATTGTTCGGGAGTGTGTGGGCTCGTGTGCAGTGGGAACTGTGCGACTGGATGATAAGACGGGTGTGTTTTTCATATTATCCAAGTAGTAATGGAAAAAATACTAATACGTAAGATCTCTCTCCAAATATATAGGTTTAGATTTAATATATACAAGTTAAAATAAAAATATTAAATATGACTCTAAACACACGCGTTGTTATCTGTTTTTTTAACTTCTATAGTTAAATTTAAATTTATATATTTATCAAGTAATATATCGATCTCTCTTACCAAATATTTTCATATTATTTATCTCTTCATTCATAGATCTCAAATTAGATTTGACACGTCTCCTCCATCTAGTCGTACCTCCCCCACGGCATTGGATCATGCCCTCTTCGCGGTGGCCGAGTCAGCGATGCCATTTGAGTCTTGGCCGAAAGAGCTTTACCAACAACCTGTCTTACAAGATTTTTGATGGTTCATAGTGAAGCACTCAAGAGTGCCAGCATAGAGCCCGGACGACCTTTGGGGGCCAGGAGTTAGGTTCTACCGTTGCTCCCTTCGCTCCCTTTTTAATAAGTGCGCAGTTTCATTGTCCAATTAAGGTTACATTTAAATCTTACCAACTGAGACTACATCTTCTGGATCTTATAGTGGTACTATTTTATTATTCAAAAAATGGTAACTTCTACATATATGATGTTGTCCTCGACCTTAAATTTATACTTAGCTTATAATACAAACAGAAGAAAATCCTGCATGTTACCCTAAAAAATTTATGACATCAACGTGAGATGTCAGTTGGATTTATTTTTTTAAAGCAATTTAATCTATGATATATCTTCATAAGATCAAAAGATATAAATAATTGAGACGGTATATTAAAAAATATTCGGAATTGTATATAGACAAAGAATAGAGTTACAATATTAGGATAATATGGTTTTATAAGAGAAAAAAGATTTAGTATTAACTACGCTTAATAAGGTGAGCTTTATAATTATTTAGGATTAGCCTAGCACTTGTCATTGTGGAGAAACCAAACTAACTCGTAGCAGATTGATTGCCAAGGAAAGTATTAACTATGCTTAATAAGATGAGCTTTATAATTATTTAGGATTAGCCTAGCACCTGTCATTGTGGAGAAACCAAACTAACTCGTAGCAGATTGATTTCCAAGGAAAGCATTATGGTATCCTCGTTGCAAATTTCCAAACACCAATAGAATGATCAAACCTAGGGCCGAGCCATTAAAGTATGTATTAGCAAGGAATAATTCGAGACGTTATTCATGAACGGGAGTGTTGTGCATGACCGCAAAATATGCCATGAACCTAGGGCCGAGCCAGAAACTATCCAAACCCTGGGCTGAACCAACATATTTTAGCTAGCCATGTGTGTGTCTTTAAAACTTCCATGAATTTTTATAGGGAACTAAATGGAGTTAAGGAGTCAAGTCTAGAGTTCAAGCCCTGATTCTACCCTTGCACGGATCGATGTGGAGAGGATGGCTTTGGGGGTGGGGGGCAACTAGATTGAGGACACATGGCAATATTTGCTTTGAGATTTGGGGATGATGGTGTGGGCTCATGGGAGAGCTCTCTAGGGACACTTGTTGGTGCCTGTTTCTCTTATGATTTACCCTACTTGTAATATACAACTTGTAGGTGAAGAAGCACGATATTGACGCTATAAATGCACATGTTAGAGTTTTGTTTCAGCTGTATTGCACATTTTTCTCCGACAAGTTCTTGATACTAAGTTTCTATTAAAATCAAACCAACTATTGTACTTCTTCACCAACATGTTAGTATAGTTGATGAAGAATTACACATTCCAAATGCCTACTGTTTTCCTATTTTTCCTATTATCTGAAAGGACAAGAAAATTTTCCTTTTGAACAGCTTGTCTATGGAGAGTGAACACTATACCTTTTCTACAAAAAGTAAGCACATACAGCAAATGCAAACCCATCTACAACTCATGATATCAGCTTTGATTTTTTTTAACATAGAAAGTACGGCAGTATTGTCAAACTTAGCGGCTAATTAAGTCGTCAATCTAGAAATTAAGCGTACCTTTCTCTTTCTCGTTAGCTGCCGCCATTGCGTGCCTGATAAATATATCAATGAGGGAGGATAGTGGACTGTGCCTCTGCCCCCGCTTTATCTTTTCTTCTTGTAAATAAGGAGGTGCAACAATAACATCTAACCATTTATCTTTGGTTCAAATAAATCAAAGTCACGAGTGTTTTGAAAACTTTTGTACTGAACAAAAATTCGAATGCAATTGCTCATGTTGGATCTGTTGGAGTAAGGGGGTATATTTTAATAAACAATAATTGTTTCATACTTATAAAAAGTGATTTACATGTTGGAGAATATTGGAGAAAGAATAAATATTGTTTCAGACAGACAGAGAAGAAGAGCCTCACACGATTTGACCATGAGCCAAGTCAAGCTATTGGAGGGGATGTGATTCTAATGTTTCAATTCTACAATTCTAAATAAGCTGTAAATGTGTAAAATTGAGCAAAATCTAATAGACAGTATCACAGCATTAGCAAATGAAGGATCAAGACAGATAGATAGATCAAAGGAGATGAATTGCCTTCTACCTAATTGTATTCATTAGTGGCATGAATCACAACTAGGCACAATTCAATTCCTCACCCTAGTGAAAGAATACAATTCTTGATGCAAGCAAACATGCATACATTAGAAATACATCCAAAACTAGAGTAATATTATTCCTCACCCTAGTTTGGCCACTAGGCTACATCCAAAACTAACCCAGAAATATATACAAAGAAAGTAGAAATTGCACGCACAAAAAAAGAAATCTAATTAGAGTAATATTATTTAGTAGACACCATAAAAAGGCACAGATTTGATAAATTAACACCAAAAAATTCCCCATTGGCTTACCTGCCATCGACACAAAAAGGGCCCTCTTCTTCTTATGGGCCTTGGGCCCATATAAATTAGACCCCCACCCTTCGCCGTCGGCCGTCGTTTTCTCCCTTGAGCCGTCGTCTTCTCTCTTACGAAACCTAAGAAGCCAACGAAATTCCGCAGAGAGGAAGGGGAGAAGTCGTTGGGGGGAGCTCGAGGGGGGATTCGCGGGAGCTCGAAGGGGGGCGCTTCGGGGAGTCGGCATGGTGGCGCCGGCTGCGGCCGCGACGGCGGCGGCGGCGGCGGCCGTCGGGGGGATGGCGGCGGCGGCGGAGAGGCAGCTGGTGGTGGCCGTGGAGGGGACGGCGGCGCTGGGGCCGTACTGGTCCGTCACCGTGGCGGACTACGTCGAGAAGATCGTGCGGTATGCCGTGCTTCCCCCCTCCCCCACGCGCCCCTGCTGTTTTGTTGCTTCACCGTATTGCCGTCGCGGATTAGTCCTTGGTAGGGTTTTTTGTGCGCAAATGGAGGCGCATCTTGATGTGGAAGGTTCGAATTCTTGTTGGCGGGCTTGCTGATCTGAGCTATTTCGATTTAACTGTGGAAAATATTGGTCCCTTTTATTGATTGTTACATGGTAAGCGGTAGCTGCTTGGTTTCCAGTGTTCAGGGCGATCGTTGTGTGAAAGAATGGTTCTTGACAGTGGATGCTAGCAAAACTACCCATGTATGTGTTTGATATATAACTGTTTCGTTATATAGTCGGATATCGTTCACCACAGCATTTTAGTAGGAATTTTGGAGCTATATTGTTTCCTTTCACCTTCTGTTTCACAATAATTATGAAAGAGTAAGAATACAAGTGCGTGGAATTTTGTGGTTTCTTGATATACTGGTTGGTCTTATGGAAATCTGTATTTATTGTTCTGCATAAATCCTTTTTTGCTCCTGATTCAATGAGACTTTTAGTGTATCACTAAATGATTTGGGCGTTCACCTCAATGCCAAATGGAGCATCTGATGTTATGTGGTGATCTACCACAGCTTCAGTCTCTTATTTTTACTATCATGAATCTTTTAAGTTCATCTGAACTATCATGCTTTTTTTTTTGCTCGTTTTCTGTAACACCTAGACCATACATGGTATAACCTTGCATTTTAGTACTACTATTCATAAAGAATTTCAATTTATGCAGGAGTTTTTGTGCACATGAAATGACAGGACAGGTAATTCACTCTCACTCAATAGCTAATCGTCATAATTACTATTTGATCCATGTTTCATTGACTTGTGCCAAAACTCAAAAGTGTAAATTATTCTCATTTTATGCAGAAGCTAGCAGGGGTACCCCCTGAACTTGCATTAGTCGTCTTCCATACACATGGTCCTTATAGTGGTAAGCTTTGATATCCTCCATGCCCTAAGCATTTATTATGATATATTGCTATTATTTGTATTTAGTTCTCCATCATAAAACATATAAGCTATGATAATTTGCTTCTGTTGCTTTTCAGCTTTTTGTGTGCAACGGAGTGGATGGACAAAAGATGTGAACGTATTCCTTTCATGGTTATCTGGAATTTCATTTAGTGGTGGAGGCTTTAGTGAAGCTGCTATTTCTGAAGGTCTCGCTGAAGCACTGATGGTATTGACATATTTTCATCGTTAACTTCTTTTCACTTTTTCGCACATAATGACTTTCTTTGGTGTTTCCTGTATATTTTTGTTCAAAATGTAGAAAGTAGAAACTGTGGCTTTACTAGTTCTGAAACTTCAGTACTGCATATGGTTGCCTACTTGTGAGTTCCAAGTTCAAGGCTTTCCAGTCCATCAACATTTCCTTTGGCTTGTGCAGTTATGTTCATTTGGCATATGAAATGATGCTTCCTTTTTGCCAAATGGGACATCCTTCCTGTTAACATCAACAGCAGCAATCTTTAGTCCCAAACGAGTTGGGATAAGCTAGAGATGAAACTGACTTGCAGCCACACAAACCTAAAGAGATAGTGCTACTGACAATACAGTTAAAGAATACATGATTCCTAGGTCATGATTCTGCCATGCGGATCACCAATTTCCATGCATCGCTATCCAAAGCCATAATTTATCTCCACAGGGACGACTGGGATTTTTATGATGGCTTACCAAGGTTATCACAACCTTCCTTTACTCAGCCTTGGGGCCAGCTATGGTGAAGAAAAGGCAGAGTTTAGTATCCTATTAACAGAGATATTTTAATTTCCTAATTGAAGAGAAGTGTCTCTTTTCATCTTGTCATCTCTCATTGCACCTGAATACAAGGGTCCAGTTTTGTTTAAATTAGTTTATCTAAACTTGTTTCTCTATATAGTAAGTCCTGTAAACTATTTTGGATCTGGACATGTAGCATTTACTATGATACTTAACAATACATGTTCTACCAAACCTTTTAGTCTATTACTTTATTTTTCTAGAATTATGTCCCGTTATCTTGCTATTGTTATTTCCAATATTGGCTAGAGTCTCTCCTTTAATGTCCTTCTGCACAAGATATAATTCGTTGTGAGAACCTAAGGTGGTTTGCACATCTGACTATTAGCTATGGTCTGAATATCAGCTCCAGTGAGTCTTACCTTAGTAAGTAGAGTGTGTAACTGTAATCACCATTTCATTAGGTTAATTTTTTTAAGGAGAACTTTCATTAGGTCAACCCTATTAGGAAACTGAACCATTACCCAGAGTAATCAGAGTGAAACCAGTATGATCAGAATTTAAATTCTATGCATGTACCTATATCCGTACATTACAGTTTTCCTATGGCGTTGAGTCTTGAAGATTTCAACCTTCATTGTTGAAGAATACTTGGTCTTTTAACTTGGGATCATTTTATTTTTCAAGTTTTTTGTGATATTGAAATTTTTTTATGCCTTTATGATGTTTATTTCCTGTGTGCAACTAGATACTCCAAGGCAGTCCTAGTAACAGTCAGAGTCATCAAAGCCATGATGTACAAAAACATTGCATACTTGTTGCAGCAAGTAATGCTTACCCACTGCCTACGCCTGTCTGCCGTTCCCTTGTTCAAAGTAGCGATCAAAAAGAGAACAATGATGGAGCCAAAGAATCTTGTCTTGCTGATGCTGAGACTGTTGCAAAATCATTTGCTCAGGTGCCACAGAAATACTGATATCTAGCGTATTGTTAATTACCTGTGTTTCAATGAAGTGGTCAGCAGCGCATTGTTGGATCTAATTAATTTTACTGATATTGATGTAGTGCTCTGTTTCATTGTCGGTGATATCTCCTAAACAGCTTCCAACTCTGAAAGCAATATACAATGCGGTAATTTCTTTGTTTTTCTTTTGCCGAATTCTGTAAGCCACATGCCATCTGTAATAATCTTTCCCTGGTGTTTTACTTGTTCATTTGATGATATGATAGTTGCATCTTGATTTACAGAGGGTTGAAAAACTTAGTTAAGAATATATATTTTAGAATAAATTACATGCATGAAGTTGCACAACTGGCCAGTTCACTATTACATATGTTCTTGTACTTGTATGTGCTACTAAACTTCATATTTTCATTATCAACAAAATAGAAATTATGTTAATTTAGATTGAGGCGCAATTATATGTAATTTGTGGATTCGAAAAAATCCAGTTATTTTAGTTTTTTTAATTAGTTAGTATGCTGCCTGAACTTGCTAGCTAACATGTCTCGATGGTTTATATAAATTTCCAAACTTATCTATCATTAATTCAATACAAGCATTTTTAACTTACATGATATAAAGTTGATATAAACTAATATGGAGAGAGACATTAAGAAGAGACTTAAAAGAGTGGGATATATCTAAAGATTTGTACTTAAATAGGAATGCTTGAAAAGTAGTTATTGACGTACCTAAACTATGATTTTTATTAGATTTCAACTTTAGTCTATCCTAACTTACTTGGGACTAAAAGGCTGTGTTGAATTGAGTTAAGATAATATAAAGTTGATCTTCTAGAAAGCCTTGGACAATTTGTTCTGATGAATAACATGCACTAGGTACTGATGTTGTCCATGTTTTGTTGCAGGGAAAGAGGAATCCTCGAGCTACTGATCCATCAGTGGATCATGCGAAAAATCCACATTTTCTTATTTTGTTGTCTGACAATTTTTTGGAGGCTCGAACTGCTCTAAGTCGTCCTTCACATGGCAACTTGGTCTCAAATCACCCCATTACAAAAATGGACACAGCTTCAACATCCATGCCAGTGCCAACTTCAAATGCCAACCCCTCAGGTTGATCAAATGCTAAAGTTTGGCTAGTATTGCCATGATATTTAGCCTTTGGTTCTGTGCTTCTTTTGGATGAAAGGTTTTGATGTTGTTATGATGTTTGATAATATGTAACTCCTAGTTTAGCGTGAGTTTGTTTCAACAAATGCTAGATGCAACTTGATTAAGGAAAATATATTGTTAGACTAAAGTGAAATAAATCACTGCAATATACTCCATGGGCTGACACAACGTAGATAAACACTTACTATTGCATATATTGGTACTACTGACTATTTTAATAGTAGGGAGGATTCTGGGAATGCCCTTATGCAATCCAACATGTGCATGTGCATCTGACACTGCATGGGACTATGAAATACTTTCCTAGTATTGTATCTCCAATTTGTCAAGTACAGATGCTTTGAGCTGGAGATGAATTCACAAATTGAATACTTGCCTCCTAAAAGCTTGTACAATTGGGTTCATATTTGTTCCCGTTTCACCTGGATGGTTTTTCAATTCCAGTGCCACAAAAAAAATGCATTATTCTATAATGATTGTGTCTTCACGTTGTCATTGGCATTGTGTCATCAGCTTGTTTGAGTTGTTTGGACTTGGCAGATAATGCCATCGATGGCATGGTGCCATCATTTTTTTATGAACATAGCCATGTCATATGGATAAACATGTTTGGTTATTCAGGCTCTTAATCAAAATTAACATTGATACAAATATATTGCAATGCCTGTTTTCATACACCAATATAGTATTCAAAGTATTCATGGAGATACATTGTTTCTTGTTTTCCTGAGTGTTGTTGAAGCCCCTTCATTGTTTGTTTTGCCATTTTCTTGTTGTTTGTAATATACATTGCTATGTGCCAATATATGTCTGGTTGCCCATCTACCTAATTAAAGCAGAACATATTTTAAGTATAGCCAATTGATGATTTTATTTATATTATCCAATTGTGATAAATCTGGAATTGCCTCATATAGAAATATTTTTTTGGCTTCTGCTCATATCCATGTCATTATTATCCTCCATACTGAAGATGACTAACTGCTATAAATATTTTTCAGTTAATGGATCTATGCTTGCCTGGCAATCAAATGGTGGTGTAGGTCTTCCTACTGCAAATATTAAAGTGGTAATGTTTGAACAACATGCTTTATGTGACCATTTTGCTGTTTGTTTTCTCATTATGAAAGCGACCATCATTTTCAGGAGCCAACAACTATACTGCCCATGGTTTCTGCACCTACTTTCTCTCATGCAACACCTGTTTCAAATGGTGTTTCACAAGGATTATCAACAGTACAAAGTCCCCCATCATCCCTTATTTCACAAGAAACAAATCTTGCAAACGATAGTGTGCAAGAACATAAGCCTTTAATAAACCCTATCCAACAACCATTTCGGCCTGTTGGTCCAGCAAATGTCAGCATCCTCAACAATCTATCACAGCATCGGTCAGTGGCAAACATGATATCAAGTGGAATGCCCTCTGTCATCTCTTCTATGTCTGGAACAGGACAACCAATTGGTACTCAACAAATGGTACAAAACACTGGTTTTGGATCAAACACATCTACCATATCTGGCAATTCAAATATTGCAGTGTCATCTTCTTTGGGTAACATCCAAAGCAGCATTGGTATACAAGGGCCTCCTGTGACACAAGGAGGTCCGATGGCTGGCGTGCAAT
The DNA here is from genome assembly GCA_030770085.1 of Oryza coarctata. Classification (NCBI taxonomy): domain Eukaryota; kingdom Viridiplantae; phylum Streptophyta; class Magnoliopsida; order Poales; family Poaceae; genus Oryza; species Oryza coarctata. The sequence continues at coordinate 5,423,750 of CM061479.1, forward strand.
TGGGACAAGGTGGAATCAATACAAACCAAAACATGATAAGTGGCCTTGGGGCAACAACTATCCCTTCTGCACCTGCAATGATGCCAACACCAGGGATGGTTCAACAGGCAGGAGTAAATTCTCTTGGTGTGACCAACAGTTCTGCCATGAACATGCCTATAGTGCAGCATCCTAATGCCCAGCAACAACAGCAGCCACCGCCCAAGTATGTCAAAATCTGGGAGGTAAAAGTTTCTTCCTTTGTCTAGCATCCATGTAACAATTCCCTCTACCTTCCAGCCCTCTAGTAGCTCAGTATTTGTTTGCTAAGTATAAAAGGAAATATTCCATATGACAGACATGTGCTTTAATGTTTTTCTAATTCTGACCATGAACTGCAATACTGTATGCAGCCTCCAACTATTAAAATTATTTGCCTCAAAAAGAAAAGAACTATTAAAACCATCTCGTATGTAATCCTAGGCCTCCTGCTATCAACCAGATGAGATAGGGTTTTGGAAGGTCAGAGGTAGTCTCCTCTTTCTTTTTGGCTGCTCAACAGTTCTCAACTTGCTTTTTTCCTTGAGAAAGCCTTCCTGAGATAAAAAGAAAAGGGTTTGAAGGTTTATCTCTGAGAATTCAGCATGGTATTGTCCTGTGTGTCAGTGGTTTTTTACAAGTGCCCCTATTAAGCAAAGAAAAAAGTTGTGGACCCAATGTTAAAGGTGCTGATTCTTTTTTAATCTGGGTAAAGCATATTTTACCATCCTCAACTATGTCTGGGTCTAGAAATCAACCTCCGCAGAGGTGCCCTTCCTACCATGAACCATGGTGGTGGTGGAAAGAGGTGCGATTATGCTGCATTACCCTGTAGGCACATGCCATGTTGTGTCTCCATAGGCAGGGCATTTGCAGCATCAAGTGACACAGAAATCACCTTGATTTGTCTGCATTAGGTGGGGTGTTGAAGACTAGAAGGCACAGAAATCACAGTGACATGTTGTGGCTTTCCCAGCATCAATAGCTGTTCTCCTGGGTGATTTTGCTGTTGTACCCACCGAGGGCTGCCAGCAGTGCTGTTTGCATCAAGTTACTAGTCATGTTGACCATGGTTTGGATTCATTAATTTAGAGATAATATTGGATTGAATTATCTATTCCCTTTATTTTAAAGTTAAGTTTCTTAAGGGTCAAGTCAGTAAGAAACTAACATTATTCTTTAATCTATTCTCCTTTGTCCTTGTGGACTTATGGTGCAGCTGCTCCAATGGTATCGTCTTTCTATTCAGGGTGCAAGGATGCCTCAATTAGGTGCATAGGAACCTGTACCCCTACAACATTCATTGCACCCTCGATTAGATGCATAGGAACCTGTACCCCTACAACATTCATTTCATGTACAAGGAATGCTAGCCTAAAGAGCTAAAATATGAGCACAGGATTATATCTAAATTTGTTTTATGCCAAGTACTTATTTGTCAGTCTCATTTTTGGTTGTATATATATTAGTAATTTAAATTTTATGTTCTATTTATCATGTCTCAAGTTGTACATGTTGATGATACCAGTATTCATTGGTCAATATATGATGCATCTGTTGTGGATTCACAATACATGATGTTCTATTTTTATTTCAGGGAACTTTATCTGGGCAAAGGCAAGGACAACCGGTATTCATCTGTAAACTTGAAGTAAGTTTCTGGGCAGGATGAATTGTCTGTGAATGTCACTATTATCATCCCCCTCCCCCCTCCTCCCTCCCCCTGGACACACGGATGGCCTTTGATCATTATTATGCCCATTTGAAGCTGATTGTTTCAGAAAGAAAAAAGATCACAAGAATCCCTGAACTGTATATATAATTCATATGATCATCATTGTTGAAATCTTCTGTTCTCATTGAACCGAAATAATGTTTATTTATTTCATGGTTTCAGTGAGCACCTTCATAGCTGGAATCTAGTGGCTATCCTTTTGTTGTAATTACTTGTTCTACAGTTTTTTTCGTTTCAACACATTTATTTTCAAAAAGCATATACTTTAGTTAAATTTCTGACTTTTAGCATGTCTCCAGGGTTACAGGAGTGGAACAGCATCTGAAACGTAAGTTTTCAAATTGGTGCAATATTGTTATGTTCTTTGAATTTTTCATATTTTTGTTTTGTGGCTACTAGTGGTTGTATTCAAACCAACAAATTGCCCAATGTCCGTATGCCCTATTTAGCATTATTTTGTAGAAGAATTAAAACATGGCTCAATACTGGTAGCTGCTTGATATTTACAAGTCTCTGTTCCAAGTAAGAACTAGTTGTACCTTTGCTAGTTTTAAAAGTAAGATAAACTGTACTGTGCAAAAGGTCTGCAAGACTATGAAAACAGAAGGAACTCAAATCATATAGTTAGAGCTTTCAGATATAATCCATGAATGCTGTGGATTTGTTTTATTGAACAGTATCTTAATAATCTAGTAATAGGATATTTGCTTGATATAGAAATGTCTTGTTCCCTTTCACTGAACATGTACTTTCTATGTTCAGACTTGCAGCAGACTGGCCAGAAACAATGCAGATTGTGCGACTTATAGCTCAGGAGCATATGAACAATAAGTCTGTCTCTCAACCACTGCATTTCCATGTTAAAATGTTCCATGTTACATTATCTCATAATTTGACTCCACTATCTCTCTTTTGTTATTGTTTGATTGTTCATTCTGCAGACAGTATGTTGGAAAAGCAGACTTTCTAGTATTTCGGACATTAAATCAGCACGGGTTCCTTGGGCAACTGCAGGAAAAGAAGCTGGTCAGTGCATAATTTAACCTATTTAATATTTATTATTATTTGCCTTTGGGTTAATAGTTCATTTGGTCTCACACCTAGTTAAATTAGTCCCCAAGCTTTGTTAATCGGTTCGTTTTACTCCATGTGCCTATATGTCACCACATGTGTGCCTCACTCAAGTCAGCGGCTAGGGCTACCTAGGGTCTCCAGCCAGCCTAGACTAGGGGACAAATGTCTTTGTATTTCTGGACGGAGGGAGTAGAAAAATGGAGTGATATAACTTGAGGGCATGTCAGTTATTTCGCATAGTCTTTGGGTGGATTGAGGCCTCGGGTTCCCAGCAGATCAAACCAATGATTGATGGTTAAGGGACATATGAACTATTAAGGCTTGTCTTTACTTTGTAATTTCTGTTAATGTTATGTGTGGGCTTCTGTTTCAGTGTGCAGTGATTCAGTTGCCTTCGCAAACTTTGTTGTTGTCTGTGTCAGACAAAGCTGGACGCCTCATTGGCATGTTGTTCCCTGGGGTATGTTGATTGCAGTTGCAGCTATTTCTCCATATGCATTTCCTGTTTTCGTTTACTGTTTTTCTGCTGTAGCTGAAGTACTTCCTTTCCCCCCCAGGATATGGTGGTGTTTAAACCGCAGGTACTAACCCAGCAGCCACCAATGCAGCAGCAGCAGCTACAACAACAGCAGAACCAGCTACAACAGCAGCAGCACCAGCTGCAACAACAGTTACAACAGCAGCAACTACAACAACACATGCAGATGCAGCCACAAGGCCTTCCGCTTCAGCAGCAGCAGATGCAGCAACAGCAGCAGATGCAGCAAATGCAGCAGCAGCAGCCCCAACAGCTTCAGCAGCAACAGCAACCGCAGATGGTCGGCGCAGGGATGGGGCAGCAGCAACCGCAGATGGTCGGCACAGGGATGGGGCAGCAGTTCATGCATGGTCGGGCGGTGCAGCAGATGATGCAAGGGAAAATGGCACCACAGGGTCCAGGAAGCATGCCGGGTTCAGGAAGCATGCCTGGGGGTGGCTACCTTACTTGAAACACCTGTTGCCTGAATACCAGAAGAATAATTGGGCATTTAACCAGTGGGTTAAATGACACTTGGCACCACCACCTGTCGAAAAAGGCGGCCCTTTGGCTCCGCAAGCTCATGGATTTACTTGCCCAGCTTGGTAGTTTTCCCACCCTTGTGTGGGATAAGTAGGTTTTCTCGGTAGTTTGGTTGTGGCTGTGATGTTTTACGTATAGATAGCGTCTTCGAGCCTTCAGTCTTCTCATGTGTATTTTCTTTTGAAGTCAGTGGATCATGGCTTAGCTTGTAGCTGGTGAATTTATCATTCATTGGCTGGTACAGAAACAGATCAAATTAAAGGATTAATTAAGAGTCGGTCTTCAAGGATTGACCGTTTGTATTGGAACCTAATAGGGCTGTCTTATGTTCAGTTTGTAGCAGGTGATACAATGATCTATTGGATGTTAAGAGTGGCAAACTAACTGATTAATATTTACTTACAATCTTTTGATGTCACCAAAACCAATTTCCCTTAAATTAAAACGCCGGATTATTTATTAGGATTATACTAGCAGTATATGTTTTCTTCACAGAACATAAGTTAGAAAGGGGGTACTTCAGTCCACTGTCCACGGTGCTAAACAACGAATAATAACAAACAATGTTCGCGACATAACTGGTAAAAAAACAACGAATTATAACAAAGAAGAATGTCCACGGTGCCAAACAACAATTGGTAAACTTCATGTTATATTGTCATCCATATCATTACAGTTCAGTTTGGTCTTCATCAGTAGCTCTACAGTTATCAGTACCATCAATTACAATAAATAGAATCGAGAAGAGTTCTAAATGAAACAATGACCACCTCAACCTTCAATTCTTCCCTCCAAAACACATGTTAGCTTTCAATTCTTCAGACATCCTTTTGTTCAGAAATAAAATAAACCCTTGGAATGGCCAGAACCAGTACAAGTACCTTTTACTCAACAGGTTAGCCAATGATTTATACGTCAATTCTTCTTTGGATCCGAGCTTTCGTTTTGGTAGCCTTCAAGAATCGTGTTGCAGGCATTCATGGCTCGGGCATCCAGTAGACTGTGGTTCCAGAGTTTAATCATAAAAAACCTCCAACACCTGTTCATCCAGTGAGAAAAAATTGCAATGAAACAAGCAGCTGTACAGATGTGTCTGCATCAATAGGTAACTGCACACGCGAGGAAAGCCGTTGATCAATATATTTTTAAACCAGCCATTTACCATAGAAGAGCTGGAATTTGTACAAGTTGCTGTCCATGAAGCCGGGAGAATGCTTCGCACGCCCAAGGTATATGGCCATCAGCTAGTACCCTGCAATTTTTCCACTTTTCAGTAAGATGGTTGAAATATGCAGAGAGGATTGAACGAAATGGCTCATATATACTTGGATCAAACAGAATCGAGTGAGCTTGTAGTTCTGCTGCCACTGCTTGACTCTTGGTATGGTAAAAAAAGGAAAAAGGTACAAATGATCCATTGGGTATAGTTGGTAGCATAGAAGTGAGATTCAATGTAGACAAAGGGTGATAGCCCACGACAATCTATGGTTGGTTGCGTACAGCACTGTAACAACAGCATGGTGGTATATGTTCCCTTTGGGATGCCCAGATGTGACTGGAAGAAGTGTTGCATCAGCAAAGGAACGAGAGGCGGAAGTGCTGACAACCATGGTAGCTTTGTTAAGGTCAGAGGCAGGGAGAGGAAGGCATTGCTAGTACGTAGTATTAGTTTTCCTATTCTAAGAAAATAACTGATCAGAGCCATTTCCACCTAAAGAATGCACATCAGAGCACATTGCAAGTTGCAATTTTGTGGCATCTCAATTAATAGAGGCATGACCAATGCATTCTTAAGAAAATTCAATTAAACTTGCTACGTTTTAGTGGAAGAAATCCTTCATTATAGTTTCAAATATGATATGCAAATGAATATAAAAGTTTGTTCACCAAGCTGTATACTGCAATGAAAGAATATATTGGGGAAGGCCTGACCTTTGTTTCCGAACAAATGAATTCCACATATGCATAATAAGTTTCTCATCTTTTGTAACATCAACGAAATCATCAAGCATCTGCATTTACTCAGGAAATTTAACGTATCAAGAATTTGAGCATGTTTATGTGTATCAAGAAGCAAGCAAGCATAGTAAATTTACCCTTCTATCTTCGAAATCAGCAATATCATCATCAACTTCATCTTCACTATCACGATCTGAGAAAACTTGCTCCAATGCCATTGGCTACAACAAAGTGTAACTATGTAGTCAAGCTAGATTTCAATTTTATTTGAGCTAGACTTCAAATGAATGCACAAAAAAATGCAAAAAAGCTCATGTCTTCTAATAAAAATAATTTTGGACAAAAAAAAGCACAGTTGACGGGGTGCTTAAGTTAAAGCCCATCCAACCATAGATTCTCTGATGCAACCCCCTGATTCTGCTACAAATATATGCAGACAGAAAATAGATAGACAAAAAGAGGAGAATAATATTGATTCACTCACTTGTGCCCTGTGAGAATGAAAGAATTGGCGTTTTTGGAGGAGTTGTCGACTGTGAAACAATATAAGCAAATAAAATAAAAAAAATAAAGAGTTAGTTCTTATAAAAGAGTCTACATTTATGTTATGACTAACACAATATCAAGAGCATTGAAAGAAAGGATTACTTTCTGGGATCAGCTCGTTCAACAGACAACTTTCTTGTCTTCCCAAACTGTAACACTGTTGGTGCTGAAAGAGTACTACCGTGTAATGAATTAGCAGGATCGACAGAAGAATGTGCTACAGAAATCCCTGAAAATTTAAGACAATCAACAGAATAGAAAATGAAGATAGGGAGCTGGATCTGGAACATGGCAGAATAATAAAAATCAGAAACAGAGTTCTCAGTCACGAAAAAACTGAAAATCCCAAGAAAAGTGTCCAAAAAAGTAGCCAAATTCCACCCCGGAACCAGCCAGTTTCTATAATCAGGCAGGGTCCAATTTCCTGCATATGGAATGATAATGGAAAAATCAAGAAATAGCCAATCTAACAGACAGTGGCAAGAACCGTCCATTCCAAGAGTTATTTTGAACTTGACTAGGGCATGCAGTGCATCAAGAATTCAGAAAGGCCTATATGCACAATATGATAATTTCCAATGGAGTTAGAAAACAAGATAGCACATATACATCGGAGAAAATGAAGGGAGAGAGCAGACAGATGTCCACCTATACTAGTCAGAAAAAACCAGATACATTACTGTGTCACCTTCGTATATAATATTGTGTAGCAGTGTGAAACCATAAGATGAGAAAATACCATTTTCTCTCTGCACGTAATCATCTTCAGATCCTGCCTGGGCATCTTCAGGTGATCCTGAATCCACAATATGTGGATGTACATGCCTAATTTTCTCACTTGAAATTTCCACCCTTTTACGCTTATTAAATCTTGAGCTAATGGAAAACAGTAAGAAAAATCAAACAGAGAATGAAGCATTGTAAAAATAAATATAGAGAAAGCATACCGGTAGGAAAATGTTTGATGTCTTGGATCAACTCCCTCAGCCAGAAGCTGAAAAAAAACTGGTATTATGAGTAATCCAGACAATTAAAATGGAATGTTACAAATAAATCAATATCTATTATGTATGAATTTCCTATAGTTAGCATGTAACATTTTATCTGCAGCAGATTCAATGATGTATCCTGTACATTTATCAAATAATGTTTGGATATGTAGGTTAACCTTCCAACATGAACTGGTAATTGGGTCCATCCATGACTTTTGCATTCAACAAAGCATGGGGGCAAAAGCTATGAACAAAATCGAGAAATTAACTAGTAAAACACTCAGTGGCATGCTAAGCATGCACATGGTTGTTATGCTGTGTTTTTCTTTGAAGCTGTCAAAGAAATGCAATTGTGAAAACTACTGTAGTTTGTTTGACAAATCAAAATAATGTCCGATATATTTTATTATTCAACTGTTGTTTCTACATACTTCTTCCATTTTTTCAAGTGTAAATGTGTAATACTATCTTTATTTCTAACTTAAATTACAAGACAAGCAATTAGCCAAACACCAAAATGTAAAGGAAGTTGCACCAAATAAGATTATCATTATCCACCAGGGCATTACATTTATCAATTATAGTAACTGGCAGCATAAATTTTGATGTTTTATATTGCTAATTTACCTCAGTTTTCCAGGAATCAGTCTTCAGACTAACATTAACAGCCTGGCACTCTTCAGATATCTGTGCAAACATATAAGGAAAAAAATGTTCAATGAGCTATGAGAAAGAACAAAAAAGATCTTGCAATGGAGATTCCATAAGTTTACCAACCCAAAACTCATAGTGGAAAAGGTCATGCGATGCATTTAGGTGACATCCTAGACCCTAGCATAAAAAAAATCATGACATTAGATATGACTTGATAATAGGTGAAACGGAAGTCTGCAGAAAGACAATAAAAAAGTACATGAACACAATTTCCTCACTGGGTTTAGAACAAAGGCAGCAACAATGCAATGATAACAAGTGAATAACAGAATATACTAGGTTTTATCGTAAATATATCAGGTGACATGAACCTTGGGAACAACTGCAGACACAGTCAGTGACATATGAATCAACACAGATAGAAGAAAATTTGTGTTAAGACTTTTACCTTAAAGCTTCCACACGGTACCAAGCAAAACGGGCAAGAAAAATCTTCAGTGACTGATAAGAAGTCATCAAAGAACCAATATCAGAAAAGTTAAAACAAAGAGCAAAGAATCAAGAATCCAATAAGAGTATTATCTCGACGCCCCTCACTAATTCAAAACTGAATCGAATGTTCGCAAGGTATCTAACTCTGCTTTGCCATGGCTAGCATTGAAAAGAAACATGCAGCCATGGGCTAACTTACACCACCACATGAACACGTATCACTCCAACTGTCATATATTTGGCTCATTTAGAACACAAGAATTCCAAAGGAAACAGTTCAATTCCACAGGAACTGAGAAAAGTTCTGGGTTCCAAATGGGGCCACAGATTATTTGCTCTCCCCTTGCATGCAGAAATATTTCACATTTTTCATCATGTTTCTATTCAAAAAAGTCCATGGCTTCTGCCTCAAAAGAATACCCATTGAATTCCACATTCATCAATACATTCTTCTATTGTTCGAACTCATATGAAAGCATTTGCGTTTTGTCCTCCGTACGGGCATTTAGTTTATACTCTAAAGATAAATGAGATGCAGTTTCCTTTTCAGTTTATGCTAGTGAACATACATAAATTGGTAACAGAAAGATGCAGAACAAAGTAGTAAATTATATAGTGTTGTTGTTCATAAAGAAATAACCATATTACACATTATTTATTTTGTCTCAATAAAAAGCATGTTACAGCATCAAAACCATTATAATAAGGAAAGCATATTTGCAGCTCTTAGAGTTTGTTTTTGGCAAAACTGGCTCCTGTAAATTGTGCTAGGCAAATTGTAAAATCAATAATTTGCTGGTGAACAATCCAGAACTTTGGTCATTTGTTGAAATACATCAGACCAATTAGACACTACTATTTGAAAAGTTAGAAACAAATGGTGCAGAAAAGTGACAAACTAAACTGAAAAGAAATTCAGCTATACGTGAAAGAGACAGAGGAAAGAGAGGGGGGGCAGCTACCTTCTGTCTTTTGCATAGTATTGTTGTAGTATTTGTAGTTAAAAAGCACATTGCCAGATCTCAACCTGTAAAACAGAACAGAAATCCTAAATCAAATGCATTTAATAGATCTTCAAAGCAATGCCAAACCCCAGAGCAGGCTTGACTAGGCTGACTTCAAGGGACTCAATAGTCAATATCCAAAACCCCAGCCCTAAACAAGAATAGAAACGTTCAATATTATTTTGGAAAAATCCCATATTATCCCCCTCAAATATTGCAAAAGCCAAACGTTCTGTTCCAGATGCATTTGTTGGTCAAACATACCAGAGACATTCACGGTGACCAGCATATCTTTTTTACCGCATTTTAAAGAGAAAATAAAAGCCCAATTGCAGCATAAATGTTATGTGGAGAATCATGTACGCCATGTCGTGACAAGTGATCGGTTCTAAGAATTGATATTGACGAACATCAGTTCTATGAAATGCTATCGGACGAGCATTTTTCTTTCTTTTTTGCCATTGCAGTCAGCTGACCTCTGTTAACCCCATGCAAAAAGTCCATTTAGAGTAAAATGGACCTTTTGCATATGGTTAACAGAGATAAGCTGTCGGCGATGGCAAAAAGAGAAGAAAAACACTTGTGCGATGGCATTTCGTAGAACTCACGTTTGCTGATGACAATTTGTCGAACCGATCACTTGTCAATGGGAAAATATAGAATTTCTCTCATTTAAAGTAAAAGATGGTAACAAACATATCACACAAGAAGATTGAGGCACCCAAACACAATAAACTGCAGGAATTGAGTTATCAGCTTATGATTGCTACCTTATAATATGTGTCTTCGATGAAGGTGGCACATCATTATATGAATAAACACTATAAGGAGACTCGGACATGTCTCTTGCACCAGCCGCTTGAACAGATATGCTAACTTGTAGTTGAAATGAACCCTGCAATAGTAAAACTCAATAATATCATAAAAGCAGTGGTGTAAACTCACTATCGTCTGGCCCCATATATTTGGAGGAAATGATTTGATTAATAAACCATACAGGAAGAGACATGAAGGGCCTTACAGTAGCATCAACCTTGTGAGAGCAAAATGTCAAGCAACTGTCATGCTCCAGAAATTTTGGCTGCATGCATAACAAAAAGAAAGAAATAAGTTAAAATACAATTTCTATAGAAAATAAAAAGGGTAGTACAAACTGAGAACAATGGGCAAGGAAAAGGAGAACTGAAGGTCCAGAACAATTTCAGGAAATAGCTAAGGTACATATCCCAAATTGCACTGATGATTTCATGTTAACTTGGTGATTTGATTTGGGATTTTACCCCCTGTACTTTTGGAATATGATGTGCAAAAATATACTACAAACATTTTGGCCTTCTACAAAGCTAAAAGTACATGTACCAGTAGTGATATGCACTTACTTAGAAGCACATGGGGGTAAATCATCAACATTCAATACAGATTGAGGTGTTTTATTTTCCTGAAAGCAAGTTCCGTATGCTGCAAATGGTGGTGGTTCATGTACCCCTTTTCTTAAATACTGTGGATTAGTTATAGTACATACTTTAAGAACAGCAGAGCTTTATACTAGGATTTAAGAACAGCAGAGCTTAATACTAGGAAAAGTCTATTTGACATACCTCTAAGAAGCTTGGGTTCATCTCAACTGTGGAAGAAATTTCCACAGTATGTCCCAAACTTAAGCTCACACAATTCCCCAAAGGTGAAGCAAGAAGATCAATTGGAATTTTACCCCAGAAACATTTCCCTTCAAGCTCTGTTAAAATGCATCACATGGCTGATAGTTAACAAGAGTATAGAACTTTATTTGCATGTTCGATTTTTGAGCTTCATTATCTGCCTCTGTGCTGAACTTTAAAGGCACATATTAAAAACTATATGTTTTCTATAAGTAGTAGCTGTAACTCTGAGGATTCCTTCAAAGGGTGAAAATATGAATCTAAATTAATCACAATAGACAGCCTATTAATGTCTAACCCTGTCCGAAAAGGCAAAACTAAACACATAATGCTTGAGGATAGTTTGTTTGTTTGATCTAAATATACATTCAACTTTCACTCGAAAAAGCAGCATTGCACTGTAAGTTCTGGGTTTTTAGTACAAACAAGATAGACTGATGAGATTCACACGGGTAAACATGAACAAGAAGGCTTGTAATGTCGCATATAATTGTATACCACATCAAACTGTAGACTGTTTCAAATTGGATTGGTTGATAAATAATTGGGGTCAAGCATGAGCTGGATTCAGAGAGTGCAGATATATGACCATTTAACATTAAGGTAGAGGGTGTGCTTTGGTGCTCATTCCAGTCAATGGTTGAACGAATCTTTGAGTGAAAATCAAATATTTCAACATAATGAAGCAATATATTCTAGCCAACCTGTTACTGGTTCCAAACAGTGTGGCACATCCGTGCCGTGTGGCTAGGGCGGTCAGTTTGTTTCCCCTACCAAACTTTACAAAACTTTTTAACTGGGCTAATGCATTCCATGAGTACTGTAGGCAACTAAACATGCCCTTAATCAGTGGTGGAGCCAAGAAATTTTTAGAGCCTGGGCAAATCTAACTATGTTGAATATTTGCTACGAAAATTAAACTTTTAATGCCTAGAGTAACATAAAAAATGTACGTGTTCACTGACGAGCCCAGGCTGCCACCCGGGATCGCCAGGCTGTGGCTCCGCCACTGCACTTAATGTGTCCATTCGATTAAGTTAGTTACCCACATGTTTATTCTTATCCTAGCAATTCTTTTGTGCTTGCCACCAAGTTGTCAGGCATAAACTTACTTTGGAGAGTAGAGCCTTCCACATGGTTCCCATTACAGTTATTGTCATCAAAAGTTTGTTCAGCTCGTCCTTTTAAAAAAATAAAATATCAAATTTTACGGCAGCAAAGAAACGTAAACAGAAAATGGGTTGCAAAGAGTACACCCTATACCACAGCTGATAAGGATAATATTAAGGCTGCAAGCTCGGGTGGTTGCTAAGTTCTTCACATCAGGAATGACGAATGTTGCTTCATTGTAGTCTTTATTTCCAAATTCATGAAAAGAAGTCAACAAACAAGCACGGCTGAATCGATATATAGGAGAATGCTGCACATCATGCCACAAACAAGTAAAGATATCATTTGGTAAACACGAGCTTAAAATCTCATGTTACAAGAAATTAAAAGATGGTAGACTTACCCCTTCAAGTGAAACATTACTAGTAGGTCTAGCTAACAGAGCATAAAGAGGAAAGATATTTTGTGCTCGCAATTCTTTATTTGTGCCTCCAGAAAGTGATAGAGTTATCAAGCTCCTATATTCATAAGAGGAAAGCCAGTCAGTACTTTCAAGATGCAACAGACAAGTTTAAGTTCCAATGCATTATTAATTTACCACAAAGATTGCTCCTGAATTAAGCCAACATAATTACAAGTCAGAGGCAGAAATTAAAAATATATTGTTTTTGGATTATTTCTCCAGTTTGTGTCTGAGTTACATGTTTCAAATTTGTGAATTTGTGACCTTCAGTTTAATCTTCAATACATGTGTCGTGCTTTGGTGTAAATTTATGGTAATTGCTTGTCTTAGCTAAGCTACAGGTATCCCAGCAGGCCAGCAATAAAAGATTAAAAGGTACCCCATCATTCCCAGTGTTCTCATGGCTCAGAAAGCATAGATCCACTTGACATGCTTTGGAATTATAGCTCAGTTCAAAGGGCCTCAATGTAGATGCATATTATACTACCACTACTATAGAACTTCACAGTTTACATCTGACATGAATACGATATAGCAAGTATTTCAAAAAAAACGAAACAAAACAATTATTTTGATCTTTGAACTCTGAAGTCAGCTTTATCTTACTATTTTCAAAAACAAATAGCATTGAAGATTAGCAGTAGTTGCTGAAGGATTAAAAAATTAGCCTAAGCTATAATGATGATGCACACTTAAGCCTTCAAGGGCAGCTGTTCCAAGATCACCAGATTCGCGGGTTGATGCCACTACCAACAGCCCCGATACATAGTCCCGATTTGTTGGTCATGGTTGCCACGGGTCGCTGTCCAGATCAAGGCTAGAGTCACGACCTGGATCAACTTTGCTACTCCCAGTCGCAGCATGGGTTGCCATCTATGTTGGCTCTCCTCTACCTCTCTTGCCACCAACTGCTTTCTTCAGCTTCTCTCTCATCACTGTGCTCTGCCACCTCCTCTTGCTTTTCTTGTGCATACGGTCTACTTCTTGCTCTGTTTCATTGGGGGGGGGGGGGGGGGAGAAAGACCTCCAAGGAGAATAAAGGGAAAGAAAGACTGAGATGTAAAGAATGGGTCCTACTCTACAGCCTGCGGCTCTTTGTTAAAGAAAAAGGAAGAGAGACCAAGAGGGAGAGAATGTGTATGCAATTCTTGTCTGATAGCTTTTATTGAGGAAATTTATAGATAGTTTAATCGATGGAATTTATCCATATTTAAAGATAGTTTTATCAATGAAATTTATCCAATATACTGCCTCAGCACCCGGCAGCATTGTGTTCTTTTTTATTGTCCCAAGGATAGGAGCAGTGAACAGTTGATGTTAGGATCCTTCGTGCAGAGTGGGTATGCGCTGAGCAGATTGGCAGCTACAACACCCAAAATTTCTCGTCCTTTGCTTTTCCCTTAATTTTCTCTATCATATGCTTATAGTATGAAATTTCATATCTACTTTACATAAAAAAATGGTTATTAATTAGGTTATCAACATGGATTTGCCAGTTACACGTGGTTGCTTATGCTACTCTGCATGGATTTGTGTCAACTGTTATATACTTGTATTACTAACCTGGGCATGGCAATAGGAAATGCACTCATTAATCTAATCAGGTGCTTGGGCATTTAGGTGGTATACATGGTAAGCACTAAGAATGCATAATGTTTACAACTTCCTGTTATATATTATGTCAAGCCTGTTCTGGCCATGCTTATTGAGACATTGAATAAGCACAATCTTGACTGAGTCAAAGCATACCTCTTCTTCCGTCTTGCATGAATCTTGTAAAGAAGGCATCTTTGAAGAAAAGCAGGCTGCAAAATTCAGCAAGTCATCATTGGTATCTCAGAACACTTCCACATAAAGTTTACATATAAGCATGCACATATAATGATGTGAACTGCGTCAAAATGATGGGCATACAATTTATGAAGAAATTTACATTTTTAATGGATCTGCGTTGAATAATATTATACAACTCGACTGGCTTGCAGTACAATGCAAAACTCTCTTCAGCAGCAAGCTGCTCATCAGGAGACAGTTGAGCCCTTGGCTGGTGGCGGCACATCTGGTCTGTGGACTGGGGAACAACAAATTCACATCCAATTGTCCTGCATACAAGCACCATGGACATGAATAGAAATACATGTCATGTCAGTCTACGAACACTAAAATCATCCAATACAGGGCAAGTGATGAGCTGAACAGATGCAAAAACAACTCGGACGAGGTTTCCTTAGAGCAGTCAGAAAATCTCAGAATTAGGCAGTTAATATCTACCAAATGGAACCGAAGCACGGACGGACATAGGATTAGCAGTGGTGAATTACTAAAATTAGCCGCTATATTAAGAAAAAAGTCCACTTATCCAGCCTGCCCGCACAAATGCCTGCGCAGGGACGAGAGGGGTATATATCATAACAGACACTCACTGCAATGAATGTGAGGCATGGGGGGGTTGAGCTGAAAATCTCCGCCGCTAATAAGTCAATTGGAGGAAGAGAATCAGTCCAAGTCCGGGGATGGCACGACGGAGGAGGAGGAGAGAAGGAATACCGCCAAATCGACTAGGAATCGAGATGGGAGGCACGCAGGCAGGTCCGCCCCTCCAAACCCGCTCGCCGGCCCCGCGCGCGCGCGCTAGGAGGCCGCCGGACAGAGGAGGGGCTAGGGCGGGGAAGGGGAAGGGTGTGGAGAGGATGCCGTCCGCACCGTGGCCCTCCCGTGCTCGCGGCGGCGGGCGGCGCTGGAGCTGGAGCTGGAAGCCCTAATTCCGGCTCCGCAGATCGGAGACACGAGAGTGGGGAGGCGAAAAGCGGAGACTCGGAGAGAGAACGGAAAGGCCTGGGGGCGTTTTGGTCATTTAGTACTTGCCACCTAAACCCGGTTTCCGCATGCAGACTACGGCATGCTTATTAACTGGTCTAAGCCGCGGCTATTAAGTGGTCAAATGCTTGCCATTCCCATCTTCTCTAGATTGGACTATTAATTTGCATTCCCCTCTGCTCGAGATTCCACGCTGTGGAGCATAATTATACTGTAGTGGATATGAACTATATATTTATATATATAAAGAATAATTTTTGGTGCTTCGAATGCTAAAGCACACGGTGTATATTTAATAAATAAATAAATACGGATACGTTAAGCGTTTAGCGCATATATTCTATAGTCGAATCGTATGTCTATATTTATTCATTCGTGTGCATGTCTACCATCAAACTTTATTTCCAACCCATCATTAAAAGAATTAAAAGAATTATTTCTTATTTGTATTCAATTTTTTTATTCGTTTATGCTTATGTAATAAATAGCTTAAAATTACGTGAAACGAGAGGTTGTAACTTTAATACAAACTCGTTGTATGTTCTACTTTGGATGAATTTAGATGTGCCATTATACTTAAATTTAGAATATTTTTATGGCTTTGTTGAATGATGAGCATATTAACAAAGCAAATTCAATGGTACATGAGCGATGAGGTGGGCTGGCACCATGACCACAGACAGGCAATAAAACGGTGCCCTGCGAAGGCATAGGCAGCCAACGATGAATTCATGGCTAAAGTCGAAATCTTGGAGTTGCGATACTAATGTTACCTTTCATTTACTGACTCTGAAAACTATATCATTCCTCAATCTACATATGACGATGGATCTCAGCCGACCGGAGAACAGGCTAAATAAAAGATAATGTATGTCGCAATTTCAGTTTGTAGCCACCATCCCTGCGATTAGATAGGCTGTCTTCCAAATGTAAAGACCAATCGAAGCCATTGGTGTCTAGAAAATGGTAGGCAGACTCAGAGCCCTATGCGCTGTACGCGTTTGTCAAATTAAAGTGGAGCAGCCCGACATCATCCAAGCAAACGCAAAAAAGAAAGAAACGCTCATGCAGTTCAACTGAAATCTCCCAAAAATTGAAAAATAAAAGAGATCTGATCAGACTCCACTGCATAGCAAAACAAATTTGCGACAAAATTAGACATATTGAAGTGGAGCCCGATATTCTTGCAAGTTTTCAAACAAGCTTTTGTATAGGAGGAATGTAATCCTATGTACGCAAGTTTTCTATATGGCTAAAATTCGAGATTTGTATGCTCTGTATTGGCTATACACCAAATAAGCAAATGTGTTGCCTGCTTATACAATCAAGCACATACAACCATAGAACAAAAATATTATTGTCACCTAGTCATAATTTTATTCTCTTGTAACTGCGATATCAATCATGATGTACGCAAAACCGACAGGAGAAATATATGCTATTCTATAATATTGAAAAGGGACACTACGTTTTTAAAATGAATAATTCACAACATAACCCCTCCAAAAGTAATAATTACTATTCAAGCGCCTAATGCTGCTTTAAAAAACCTAAACTGTGTACCAGTTTAAACATGTTACTAGTACATGCACGATGCGCTTGTCATGTGAATCAAACAAGAAAATACAAAAATGGGAACCTTTAACATGGCGGCAAAAAGAAAAGCCAAAAAATACGTTTGTACACACCCCTTCCCAACAACGATGTTTACAAACACTATCATATCGTGACAATCATGCGCACCAGGCACAATAATTGATGACTCAATCGGTTGTTCCGTGTTCATCTCAGCTGACTTTTCTTTCTTGGTTCGTAGTTCACATGGGCATGGACCTAAAGCCCAATAACCAAACTCATGTGGTTTGTAGTTACTTTCATTTCAACTATTTAACTAGCTAAAATAATTAGGAGAGCCCTCAAAAATATAGTAGATATTGGGCTTATTTAGAGTGTAGTTTTTAACAGAAGGTGACTAAAAATGGCAAATGAGCTGGGTCATTAGAAATGGCACATGGGCTTTTTGGACAATAGGTGAACCAGAAGTCCAAACTACGTCCAAATTGCTATCACCACATTAATTTCAAAAAAACTAGTAATACGTGTGCTTTACAACGGGCCTAACTAGGCATGGGTTGTATGGGCCAATACAATTGGGCATAGGTTGAGACTGTGGATTAATCATAAAACATTGGATTCAACTGGTTATTTCGTTTATCAATTACTTGGGTTTTTTTTTGGAGAAGGTAGTAGTTGCGTGCTTCACATGAGGAACAAGTGAACAAATCCGCTTTTAAGTAGTAGAAATAAGATAATCAATAATAGTATAGTGAACTAATATCTGACACCGAAGTAGCAATTTTTCCCTAAAATTACTCCTTAATTAACTGTTTATGTACAGAAGTGACGAAAAATGTTGATGGTACTGTGTGGTACATCCAAAATCTTTTTTACATCAACGAAAAGCCTGAATAAATAAAAAAACATTATTATCTTGAATTCAAATCCCAACCCCAAATTGGAAACTCAAACCAATTCAAATTATCAAAAAAAATCAACTTCACGTCAAGTAAAAATATAGTCTCTCCTTCCACATGTAGCCGATCTTCCCCTCTATAGATGCTATCCATCACTTCATCTTTTTTTGTTCCACCGCCATTTAGGCTACTTTCTCGACAATAATTAATTTACCGAAAGTTTATGAATTAAAGAATTCTTTGCTTTTTTAGTCGCTTCATCTTGCATCTTATTAATTGCAATGCCCTCTTAATACTTCAAGTTGGAATTTGAAATGGTGTCAGTAGCACCTGAATACTGAAACCAAGTCTAAATCAGGAGATTTGGTGTGGATTAACTAACACACACGCTGAGCCTTACTAGTCAACCGCTGCAGGGTTTTGCTTGGTTCAGTGATCACTCGTCAGGTTGTTGGCTGTGTCATCATCCAAGCTGGGAGTGACTGCCCACCTCCACAAAAGAAGAGAACCAAATATTTGTCGTATATTCGTCTAGTTTGTTAAGATTTTGTCTGAAAAATAGTTCATTAGGTCCTCCTTTGCTAATGTGCTTGCTAGTTCAATTTCAGAGAGCATATATAGCAGTTGGTTTGTGTGAAACATGCCTTTATATATATGTTTGAGTAGGCCAAATTTTCTTTGTTTGAGTCTCCAAAGTATTCCCATGGAACTATAATTATAAACACCAACTACTATTTTGAAACTACTTTCATCTTGAACTTAAAATATAGAAATTCTTGTGAACAAATTTGCAAAACTAATCAGTCCATTTATCTCTCTTCTCCTTTTATTTTTTTTCTGTGATATAGGATAAAGGCATACATGCATATTGAAGCAAAATGTCCCTATTTTGCAAGCTTATTAGTCATCTGTCCCGGAATGTTATTTAACGGTTTGATGCCTACACTTGGCTGTTGGGTAATAAAAGGACAGGAGACACTGTTGAGTACTTGTGTTTGAAGGCAAAGCCTGTACTGGAGCTACCCTGCTTTGGGGAAGTGACAAGCAGATTTTATTCCCTTCATTTTGTTTGCAAATATATGAAACCAAATCTAGCTTTTGCCATTGCCAAGGGGCTCAAGACGCATATCTGACTTGCAATGCTGGTTATCAACATGAAACTGATTGGCCAACTGTAGTAACCAGGAAAATGATCTGCTTTTTAAGCTGGGTTTGTTTGTTTTATCTGCCTGGAAGAACAGATGCCAAATTAATTGGAAAGTAAAATCCAAAGCTCTGGGCAAAATTTCTGATTCATACTGGTTATAAAGCTTAATCTGGTAGACTGTTAGCCTCTGTTTGGTATGGTGACTTTTGAGAAAAGAACACTGAGATTCTTCTGGACATAAGAGTCGGTCAGAATTCAGAAACATATATTTTGAGAAATAACAGTGACAACATTTTTTGTACTGCCAAGAAACATTAGTACAACCAGTCCAATACTTGCAATTAATGCAAGTCTGAAGAAAGACCAAGTTAAACTGATAAGCTTTTTTAGGAGTTAATAATCTTTCTTGGTATAGAGAAACATAAATTACTCTGATTCAAGGAAATCAGAAATGTATCTTTGCAGCATTTGTCTTTGAGCATTGGAACAGTAGTGCAGCTGTTTGCCTTTATCTAGCATGAAGCCAAGGGGAAATTTATCTTCTGTGTTCTGCTTGCTTTATCTATTCTTTTCTGCCAAAGTGGATTATTAGTGCAGTTGTGGGGTAGTGCTAAATCCTCTTCAGTTCAACAAGCACATCAAGTTTGGTACTCTGTTTGTCTTATTATTATTGTCCTAATGACAGTTCTCTGTGTGAGGCTGTCTAATTTTTGAAGGCTGCTTGGATTACAAGCAATGGTGGCTCTGGTGCTCTGCTTTGTTTTACGCATAATAACATATACACCATTCTTTTTTTTCCTAACATTTTCTAGGCAACATATATCAGGCAGTACACGGCTATTTTGTTTTATCTTTTGAATATTTGGTGCCAATTTAGTTGCTCTTCATATTTGTATATATGCTTTTTTAATTGCTTTACTATTTTTCCAAAAAGTTCCACAGTTTTGGTATCTTAAGTACAAATGTCAATGGTCTTGGTAGGCAACTTGTCTTGGTAGTTGTTGCAGAGTTGCTATGTCTTTTGGTAGGTCACCAAGCATGGCTCATGTCATTGGTCGGTGCTAATCCATGACATGCTCAGAATGTGCTTAATCAAGTTGCATTTATATACCATCAGGGGTGCAATAACTCAAAGGGCTGTAATACCAGTATTAACATCTTAAGTGATGCTTAAAGAGGGGTAGGATTTTTTTTTAATGTCGAGAAATTATGTCAACATAGGTATCGCCATTTTGATTTTTGCTCTGCATCATCTCGCTCTTCCGATCTCTACTGCTGGAGCCACCACCAAGCAGAGGGTTCCAAATATCGTCAATAACTGATCAGTTTCGTGGTTGACATGGTCTGGTGCGCGAAACTGCTTAATAAATTGGTCAAGTTAAAAAAATCAAATTAAAATTCAAAGAATGAATTTTCACCAGTTTTTTTAGTTAGACCCCTATGCAGCGGTTTTCAGTAGCTAGACGGTTTTGTGAATCCTACTTCCAAGGCATTGAGTTTGGAAGAGGGGGAGGGGAAATTAACAAAAATTAGGTAAAAGGGCTAACAAACAAATAATAAATATCTCTTATTGAGGCTTCACAACGCTTCTGGATCCGCCACCGCTCTTCCCAATGGATATATACTGTCATTATAGAAATTTGCAAAGTGCTATACTTTGAGAGGGAAGTAAATCTACAGTTTTCTGATGAAATCATCAGTTATTTCTCAAATTATCAATCAGTAGTTTCTACGAGGAGCACCTTAAATTATAATTTTAGTAATATAATAATTTAACAAATTTATCATATCATATTTCCTCACAAGAAAAAAAACACATCACGTACACTCACAGGAAGATAGAGGAAGAACCAAAACTTGTGGCCCACTGCCATTCTTTTGATGTATTAAATAGCTACTATAACTTTGATAATGTGGTAATGTTTGCTTAATGCTGAGTCTACGTACATTCTTATAATTTATATCTCTCCACTCGAGATGGTATACTGTCAGTGTAAATACTCACTGTTAAATAAGATCCGAATTTATTTTGCGTGGGAAAAACTTTTTGACCGAGAAAAAGATAAGCTTTTTCAGAGAACCGAAATTTGTCGAAATATTGTGTTGCCACTCAGTTCAATCCAAACCATTGATTCCAATCATGTCTATCCTCTGGGGCATCACATTATTTTGTACCCATTAAAAGAAAATAAAAGGAAGAGGGATAAACATCTTCACCAGACCCATTCGTTGCATGCAATTCCTCTCACAGGTATGAGAAAAAGGGATATTCATCATTATGGCTAACTTTATGCTGAAGAATGATTGCCCAATGGGATCCCAATAATAGTTCCAATGTTAATTATCCGATTAATTTTTTTTTCTTTTTGGAATGTTCGGAATTTGGTATAGTAGCAAGACTTCTTGCAAGGTTGCAGTAGGCAGAACAACATTTTACACAACTGCTGCAATTAATTAGCTAGCTCCAATAATCACCACCCACACACACAGATATATATATATATATATATATACTTCTTATTTGGACTTTTTTTCACAAAACATACCTTGGGTTGGTGGGAGTCGTGTTAACACATAGAAGATCATGAGCTCTTGTATTCTTTACACGGTAATACATATTTTTCATAATTTACACTGTAACACACACATATATGCTACCTACAAATCAAGAACATCAAAACAAACATCCCTTTGTAAACACTTGGAAAACGAAAGGCTCAACATCTTACGACCTTCTTACTTAGCTAGGCATCTTCGTATGTATGTATGTCCAATTTTTAGGTGTAGTCTTGCGCCCATAACTATACTTATAAACTTAAAAAAACACCAAGCTAATGTGTCACAGTACCTAAAAAGTATGCAATGCTTATGTTATAGATTATTAATTAAATAATTAGCTTGTGGTATGCCTCTATTGCAATCGTTTTTTAAAATAAAGTTTCTTCAGTAAGACTCACGTTCCATGCATGAGTGAAACGCACTCTTGAGACATTGATGCATCAGCTCGACATCGATCGGCCTCATTTTCAAACAGCAAAGCAATATATTCAAACCTTGGGATATAAGGAAAATAACGAAAATGAGTGTGACATATACAATTGACTGACCATCCTTTTTTTAATCTAGGCGATGAGATTGTTGATTCGTTATGCAACAATTTTCAATTATTCCGTTAAGCTTTCGATTCCTGCCAAATCTGCCGTGCAATATTATATTCTGATGTAGAATCTTTACTTGTCATGAATTAAAAATAAAAAAAATTGGTAGAGGCCTCGAATGGTTAATTTGTCTGGATTTTGCATTTCAATTTTAACAATTATAGACAAAAAAACTTAGAGACGAATTCGACTTGTCGTGTAATTAAGTCATGCAAAATATTTACTATTTCTATTAAATTATTTATTCTTGATAAAAAAATGCATTAATTATAAATCACTTAGAAGACTGTCAAATAAATACATATGTATATATATAATATTGAAAGACAGCGTGATGCTAAGCATCACAACCTTACAAAATTTAGCCCACTTGGTACATTTTTCTAAAAAGTTGTAGACCCTTTTAAATTTTAGAATTTTATTTTAAATTTAACTTAAGGGATTTTTTTTACATTGTTTTCATTGCTTAGCCTTATTTTCATGATGACTAAGAGGACAACTAAAAAATCTATATAAGATTATTCTTAAATTCACATTTCAAAATTTTGTATTTTTAGAAAAGCAGTGCCAAGCGAAGATCAAAAGCATTTTTTAAGATCAAACGCTGCTAGATTCTCAGTTTTTTAAGAGCGAAACAGATGGACCTGCTCTAAAAAATACATATGAATTGTGGAGATGCCTTTTCCCAACTCCCGAACTCCAAATCCATTTGGTGAATTTGATCTGGAAAATACATATAAATTGTTAAGATACATTTTCCCAACTCCCAACTCTAAATCTATTTCAAATTTAGAGTCTACCAAGCATGCCGTAATTCTCTCGGAACAAGTAGATAGGGTCAAATGGTCAACCGCACAGAAGTGATATGCATATGCTATTTGATTTCGTAACGTTGGCATTTCTTTTTTTTAAACTCTACACAAATGCAGTCGCTCATATACATGCATACACAATTACCCCTATAAACATACATATATACAATAAATCTCTATAAATACTTCTGAGTCAATATATCTTGGGATTAGCACGAGTGTTTTATTATTAATAAATATATACTATCAAAAAAAATAATTAGCTATAATAAAAATAATTGTATCATATTTAAGACTTGAAGTGAACATGTGCAAGTAGCCTAACCAGCTGAGCTACTCTTGGTATAACGTTGGCATTTTAACCTTATATTTTTTTTCTATCTTAATGATGGTTTCATGTTTCCGCATACTAAATTGGTCTTGGTGTTGAAAATGTTGTACCAAAATATGGCAAAACTTAGGTCAGTTAGGCTATGTTCGGCTAGAGAAGATGGATCCTCTCCACGCAGAGCAACTTATTAATATATATAATTAATTAAGAATTAGTTTAAAAACTTTTTAAAAATATCAATATAATTTTTTAAAGAAACTTTTATGTATATATATATTAAAAAGCATTTGTTTAGCAGTTTAAAAATCGTGCTAATAAAAAATGAGAGAGTCCAAGATGGGAAGAGGAGTGTGAAACACACCCTTAGCTATCTAGATTTTCGTTCGCCTCTGCAGTGTGTGAAAGCAAGCATTTTTCTTGAGTAAGGCCATGCATGCATGGGTGAGTAAAACGTACGTAAGCAATCACCTCTTGAGACGCCGATGCATCAGCTCGCGTCCATCGATCGGTCGCATTTTCAAATAAAACAAGCAATGATATTCAAAACTTGAGATACAAGTAAAATAACGAAATGAAAATGAGTGTGACGTGAGTACAATAGATTGATGTTTCGTTATATATACAACAAGATTGTTCCGTTAGCCTTTCAATTCAATCCTGACGTCAAATCTGCAGAGCAATATGACATTCTGATGTGTAGAATCTTTTACCTTTGCCACAAAATTAATTTATAATATAAACGGGAGAGAGCATGCACGGTTTTAGTTTGTTATATTTTTGTCAATTTAATCAGTCTAAACTCGCCAGAGATTTCGATGCTGCATATATATATAGTCCTTGAACAATTTGAAAGGATCGGACTGAAACTTTAAGACATGCTGAAATTTGCATATGAAATTAATAGTGGTATCTAAACTTCAGTTGGTAAATTTACAGAGTGCAAATTAAACACCAACTCGAAGGACCAAAATTAGTCATAATAATTTTCCCTTGAAAACTAGCACCGAAATTGATTCGATCATCCCTTTGTTTAAAACAAGAAGCTAGGCTGATCAGCAATGACAAGCTTTCTGAAATTCAAATCTTCACAAATTCGATTCAAATTGCAGAAAATATAGCATTAGCAATTTGCACACACATCTAGCATATGTGAACAATCCAATCAAGCAAGAAAGATGCGCCATTCCAATCGTGGGCTACGCACGCCAACAGGATCAATCTGTTGTGTTGGCAATGTTAAGGTTGTTACAATCGTCAGCCTCAAGCTCGGATCATCATCGATCATCTCTCTACAGAAGCTGTTCCATAGCCAGCACGAAGCTTCCTCAAGCTCGATCGTCTCTTCTTCCCTTACGCCGGTGCATGCAGTGACGACGATGGCCGAAGTGCCTGCTGACCTAATAACAAACCCCCCCCCCCCCCCCTGAGACCGATCGATCGACAGAAGCGACCGCGTGGGTGGTTAGCTGCGTCGTCGTCGCTCGCCGCGCCACGGCCACTAGCTAGCCTACTACTACTGCTAGCTCCTCCTCTGAAGTCTGAATATTTTCTTGGAGGAAGGTGACGATGGACTGACGACGACATAACACATCGATCGATCGATTGATCTGGATCGTGTGAAGCTTCAGTCTCACCTCTCTGAAAGTTTAGAGATTGAGAGGAGAGGCTGGCCGGGGGAAGGAGACGATGGAGTTTGTTAGGCTTGTTTCCCCTGACGGCAACGTCTCATCAGATGGTTGGTAGTACCACCACCACCAACAACACCCACACGCACGCACGCATGAATTAGTATTCAGCATGCATGCAATACTGATGTGTGATGCTATGAACTTAATTCTAGCTAGTTAATTAGCTAGACCTGATTATGCTAATTATGTAGAAGTGTGATTAATATGGAATGGGGATATATGGCTGGTGAAGTGGCGCACTATGGCTGAAAGCTACCTTGCATAGCATATCACAGTGTGTGTGCATGTACTTGGATGCTGGTTAGCTAGAGGTCGCAAGCAAGTACTAGTAGTAGTACTAGTGCTTAATTGCATTGGCATTGTGCTGGCTCTATAAATAGGTGCAACTATTGGTTGCTTAAAAGATCATATCATTCCTCACCTGCATTCATTCAGAGAATTCTCTGCAGGCTGAAGCTGGGATCTGAATAGAGATAAGAGAGAGTGTGTGTTATGGAAAAGACAAGGAAGCCCACCTGCCCTAAGGTAGGAAATGATTAGCAATTTAGTAGCATTCTGCATATCAATGATCTTGTGTATGTCAGCATATGTCTCTGTGTGTGTGTGCATCGATCATAGAGCTTAATTCATCTGAAGAACTAGCTCTCTGGGAGGTTATATGTGTGTGTGTGTGTGCTCTAGCTAATTAAGCTAATTGCTCAAAGCAATCTTCGCCAATCAAGATGCAGGCTCTCAATTCGGACGATTGTGGTTGTTTCATTGATCATCAAGCGCATTCATGTGCATGCTTGACGATCTTAGTTATAGTAACTAAGATTTCTCAGCAAGAAGGTTTGCTTGTTCAGAAGTGGATGTGACCCTGCTGCATTGCTTATTATCATTTTAGTTACATGCATGTCATAGTTGTCATTTTGTATATATGTCAGTTACTTTCAAGTTAGTTAAAGGCTTTCTAAACAAGCCCTATGTATGAGATTCTGTGTTAGCTTAGGCATCATTTTCTTTACTTTGTGTACAGTTTTCCAAGTGGTCAAAGCAATCTGAACTCTTTGTTGCTAGCTAGCTAAGCTTACATACATATATACATGCTCTTTCACACCTGGCTTGAAAGCTTATATTATCAAGTTCCTGTTTTTTTTGTTGGTTTTCTTAATTCTCAAGTTGGTTTAAATTGGACTGTTTATGGTTTTTTCACTAGTTAATTTAGTGCTTTTTCTTCTTCAGAGCTCAATGAGTAGTAGCACAGGGCCCAAGAGCCCAGTAAGGAATGGAGGATCTCCTCCTCACAAGAACACTACGGAGGTAATTAAATTTGTACTACCATGTGCGCTCCAGCATCTTGCCATACTTCGATTGATATGTCTACAGACAGTTCTCACATCAAAATTTCTTCTTAATATCTATAAAGAAATGGTTTAAAAATCAAGTTTTGCTTACGCCAACATGCACACTACTTTCTTTTGCGGTTATACGGAAGACGAAAATATTGGTAATGATCCTTTTGTTAAGGAGTGATTTCATGGTATTAGATTTATGCTAAAATAGTTTTCACCTATATTATTACGTATATAGCACTTATACATGAAAACAATTAATTGCTTTCCTTGCAAAAATTGAAAAATAAAAATACTGTACTTGTTTGTTGAATATGCTTGCGAAATGACTGTCGAGATTGCAAATGCGTACCCTCCATTTATTTTAAAGATAATGACCCTCCTTTTGTGTTTAATATATTTATATATGCAGTGGGATCGAGATTCTTCCCTGTTTCAGTTTTAAAATGACTTGTCGAGATGCTGTACTTGTCAGAGATATTTAAATTAATTGTTATACACATGTCATGGGTACTTGTCCTTTTCAGGAGCAAACAAACATGTACCAAAAAGTCAAATTAGTATTATATATATCAAGTTAGTTATGGTCCTTTTCTTAATTTGCATTATTTCAAAAGAAAAATAATTACTTTAAGGTGGAATTTATAATCATCATGAATATTTTTCCATGAAAAAACAAAGAGGTACGTAGCAGGTCAAATAAGGTGCAACATCTAATTCTGTTATCGTCCTTTTCCGTTCATGGATGTGTCTCAAGCAATTCATAATCATTTGTCATAATAATCACTTCCCTCTTAGATGTCGGCCCAATCGCACCCATAAGGGCTATAGTATTAGTTACCGTCTGATTTCAATGTGCAATTAATCATTAATTAAAAATTAGCAGCAGGGGATTTCCTTTTATGCTCTCACGTGAGATAATTAACTACAAAAAAGAGTATCTGTATGAATTTTCCTTTCTGAATTATGCTTGAATTTTTGTATCAAAACAGTAACAATTAATTTACCCTTAAAAAATGTCAATTTTGTAGTTCCGAGGAAGGAAAAATGAACCACAAATCTTCCGTAAGGGCGGTCAAGACTCGATTACTCAGGACGAAAGCAGACGCCGTTCTCCAACTTCACAACCATCGCCCAAGGTCCATTACACAAATTTTGACATGTGTTTGTGTATTTTTTATATTTTGATCAATTAATGTATCCACGATTCACCACCTTACATTAACATTTCCTACCTACCTACATACATACATATATATATATATATATATATATATATATATCTGATCGTCAGAGATCATCACCAAAACACGAGCAACCACTGAGCTACTATAGGCTTCACACTGAGGAGAGAGCAATAAGGCGAGCTGGTTTCAACTACCAGGTTATCAGATAAACAAATTGATAAATACCACATTTTTTCAAACTTGTTACGTACATTGTCTCCTTAGATAGTAAATTAATTTATGAGGAACATATATAATATATGTGTTTCGTTGTTGGCAGGTTGCAAGCAAGATAAATACCATGGAAATTATTCGTAGATTTGAGGAGAAGTTATCAAAGGTGAATGATTATTCCTTCGAACATGGTTTGCCGAACTTTTAGTTTATGCTTAACAAAGTGATGCTTTTTTAATCTAATATTTTTCTGGATGTAAAATTACTGCACATAGGTGATAGAGGAGCGTGAGATCAAGATGATGAGGAAGGAGATGGTTCCAAAGGCCCAACTCATGCCAGCATTTGACAAGCCATTCCACCCACAAAGGCAATTATTACATCAACATATCATTAAAACCAGATATAATTGAACTGATTTTAAGATATTATATTAATTAATTGGTTCACCAAATCTTATAGATAATCATCTAGCTAGATGACAGATCGATCTAGCAGCAGCATGCAGAAGTAGAATATATGTGGCTACCTCACTCCCTTTGTATAACAGAATGTAAATATATATACTGACTTACGGGTGATAAACATAGTAAAAAGACCTTTTAAGAACTAGTAAAAGGATTGGAAGAATGAAACAAAATACTACACAAGACAAAATAAGGACAAGATCCCAATCAGTTTCTTTTTCTTTTATTTGGAGGAGACACAGCAACTGGACTATGGAATAAACTCGATGATCAGTTGCTAGCTAGGCTTTTGGAAGATACTATACATATTACAATTTACAAAACTTTTGGAATAAACGTACTGCGGATGCATCCTTTTGGATGGTAGTTGATACATAGAGCTGTAGGTAGTACAGATTTATATATCTATGGATAGTTAGGTACAACTTAAGGAATTATTCAATGCTATTTAATTAAGGAAGGAATATGAGCATTAATTAAATTAATAATAAACAGTGAGCTAGATGGCTGGTGGTTTTAGGTTGTTTCAGTCTAGCTAAAGCCTTCCTTAAATTACAGAAGCATTTGCTAATTAAAAAAGGCCGTTTGGAACTTGGAACCCATGGATGCATATTCTTTGTGGCAACTTAAATTAATATATATAGATATATATATAATCATCCTCTATTAAATTAATTTGAGTTCATGAACAAGGATTTTCCCCAGCCACATAAGAACTTAGAACAAACAGCAACTTCAATCATGTATGTATGATTCTAAAAAAAGCAATTAACACCAATAATATTCACTCATATATGAACAAATTATGTGATATTGACAGGTCGACGAGGCCCCTGACCGTTCCAAAGGAGCCCAGCTTCCTGAGGCTGAAATGCTGCATTGGAGGAGAGTTCCATCGCCATTTTTGCTACAATGCCAAGGCCATCAAATAATTAGCAAAGGGAATCAATATTGCACATACCACATCACCCCATGAACAACAACTATTTTTTGCCGGCCGTTCAGTTAATCCATCCCAATTAAGTACAGTGTTTGCCTCACATGTACCAACCGTTTTAATTTTCTTTTACCTCGATCTGCACGAATCTTCACATAGGTATAGTAGCATAGAACGAAATGGCTGCCCATGTAAATCCTTTATTTTCCTTTCGCTTTCACTTCTTTGACTTTGCTTTTTGTTCTTCCCTTTTTTCTCTCTTTTTTTCCCTTTTGCTTCACTGAAGACTACATGTCCCTGATCTGGTGGTAACAATGATAATAAAGCGTTGTATTGTGACATATATAGTACCATGAGTACATGTTGTTTTGCTCCAAGGAAGAATCATGCAAACTGAGTGCATGCATGTCCCAGCCCTGCCTTGTCCACATCGATATATGTATATCTATGTTTTATAAGCTCCATGCATGCTACTGTTTCTAGACACACATGCATGCACGTCGCTCTCGTGGAGGAAAACGTATGAACCCTAGCTTAGATCTGAATCGAAAACGCGCATCGGCGTGACCGGAATGATGAAGGTGGCACGACACGCTGAAGACGTAGACACGATCGCCATTGTTATGCTACAGCCTCACGTGGCTTTTTGCTTCAAGATTCTTGGATTCCCTCGTCCTCTCTCTATCCCTATCTCGTTCCATCTTGTATCACTCTGTGCCCTCGGCCACCATAGTCGATCAAATTTGACTTAAAGCATGCAAGTGGTAATTACTCCTTGAATTGAAGTACACTTCAATTCAGCTCTCGCATTAAATATTACAATTAATTATTCTAATGAATAAAAAGTAATTAGTTTCTATTGATCTAATGAATTTTCTTCTTCTTCTTCTTTGAAATAGACAAATAAATAAAACCGACAATGCATCAACTCGATATCAGGGACTTTCAACTTCGTAGCTTCAAATTTCCATCTCAAAATTCAATAGAATTCCACTCAAACAAATAATGATAAAAATAAAATGAAAAAAACATATATCAAAGGTTGCAACCTGCAGATATCTCTGTATGTACTGTAATGTGTTAGTGCCAAATATATTTGATGTAAAGGGCAGGCATGCTAAGCTTGGATTGATGGACTATTTATTAGGTACGCGTGCCACGTCGCTGTCAGGTTAAAAGCTTGTTATTCCAAATGTACGCAGCGGTTGAGACATGGTGACAATGACAGGGAATTAACTAACGTCAAAGACATACTCTAGTTATAGCTAAGTTACCAACAAGCTTATATAGACATCATCAAGCATGCATTCATCCACACATAAGTAGGCATATATATGTCTTATAGTTAACATTACTAGAGAATGGTCTTTGATCCAATGGCTCAAAACATAAATATACCGGCTGGTAAAATAATTGATACTAAATATAATATTTAGTATTAGATCTAAAGGTTATTAGTATCTATTGGTATTTAGTAATGATTATAACGGTCAGACGCCATTAATGACCATGTATAATCTTTAGTAGTAGGTGGTACCAACTAATATTAAAAAAATATGCATTAGTACCCCTACGTCTAAAATGTAAAAAAATAGTATAGCATCTTTATGTCACGTGGATAACTATCTTTAGTACCAATTTGTGTAAACAAACAGTAATAAAGATATGTTTTTTTAGTACTGTTTAATTGAACCATAACTTTTTTTTTCATATTATGCGTACCGATTATATAACTAAGAATAAAATGGGTTGTGAACCGATACTTAAACACAATTTCTCTCTGGCAATGTAATGTTCTTGCATCAAATATGTTCATTATTTGATGGATTAGGTAAACGATGGATATGTATTCATGCATGGGATGATCTGATGGGCTAATAAGTGTCTGCTAACCAACTGATCACCCTATTAAGCATGTCCCATGCATGTGGCCCAAGTAAGTGTAGTAGGAGTATTAACTATTCGATAGGGTAGGTTTAGTCTTTGACACATTATGTTTCCAATTCAGTTCACACATGTGTATATATCTCGACTGTGCTTCCGGTCTCTCCTTCTCACGATGTGTATGTGTGCGTGTTTGATCGATGCGTGTGAGAAGAGGTAAAGGTGGCTGCATGCATATGCATGCTGGAAGAAGGAAGCTAAGAACGGGCAGTAACAGTGATGTTGATCTCATCGTCATCTTCTCGATCGGTCTGCAAGGAAATATGGCCGAGTAGTGTTGCTATTATATTGGATCTATGCTGCTACTGCACGAGTTAGTGTCCTCGCCATCACTGCGCTTCCTGACCATCTCTCCTTTCACACTACTAGAAAAAAAAAAGCTATCTCAAACGGCTAAAACGGTTTTCACAGGCAGCAGATCGTCCCGCCTACGACTAAAGGCACATAAAAATCACGATTTTACAGACAAGTATATTGACCGCCTAAGAAGTGTAGTCAGTCAGTGTTCTCGTCTGTGAAGACATATTTTTACAACCGAGCTGACCGCCTACGAAAAATAGATCTTCACAGACAAGCCGATGACAATGGCCCCTATTAAAATGGATTTGCGGCCAAATTTTATTTATTTTAGATATTTTTGAATTTATTGTTTAACTATATATTATATATCGAATATACATAATCAAATATATATTGAACCGCAATAAAAAATATAATTAAGGAAAACTACAAATATATAATTTTATATAGACACATCCATATTGTAATTAAATATTTATAAATAATCTGTGCTCAGAAACTATTAATTATTTTGGTCATTTAGCTAGACTTGCATATTCATCTTGCACCAGAACCCTTACCCTTTTGGTGTCGAAGAACTAGCCTAGCTCATGACAGCACTCATGAATAAAGTAGCACATGTCCCGTTATATATTTTTAATATTTTTGTTATCCATCCTCTGGTATGGAATTTTAGGCAACAACATCGAGATTATGGTTAACAAAGTGTTAAAATATATGTAGTATATTAAATATATTATGATATATATATATATATATATATATATATATATATATATCAGACTTACATCTTTAAGGTTCTTCTCATGATGATTCTAAGGTACTAGTATACATAATGTCCATACATGACGTTGCCTTGGGTTGCTTGTGGTATTTTGTAAGACATAAATATGATGTAAATTAGTTAGGCAAGTATATGGATAACCATCATCATAAGTTGTGCTAGTATATTACCGGTCAATTTATATGGATGATCAAGTTTTTTTTTCTTGATATAGCCGTGCCCCCTTGTTAGAAAAATAAAACTTATAAGCGTTGTATTCACACCACAAAGAAAACTTTGTGGCATCGAAAGTATAATTCAAGGAAAATAAAAGTCCATTTACTTACTAATTTAAAATAGCAAGAAATTAGTTGTAGGTCTCATATGGATAGTTGAGTGGGTCAAGTACCACCACTTCTCCATCCTTCATATACAACTGAAAACAAATAAAATGGTTTAAGAACAAAAGCTTTAAGCAATATTTAACTGGTAGGTAACACATTACTAGTTGAGAAATTTTCCTCTCTTTTTGCTTGCATGAAGTTGTTTATTGCTCGTCATCAACATCAATATCTTTCAAAGAGTCGTTACCTATTTTTAAGTTAGGTATCTATCTAATACTGTATACTCTTTATGGTGGTTGGCATAGGCATGTATCTTTTGTCCTAGCAACAAAGGACAGATAATCTTTTTCGATTGATAAGTGTTTGTTGGTAAGGAATTAAGTTTTGAAAGCAACTTTGCAATTAGACTCAATAATTTCTTTTATCAGACCAACCGTTGCTGGCTTTCAATCTCTAAAGGTGAAGCACTGGACACAATATTATAAACTTCTTGTCACATTTCTTTGACTCATCATACAAAAATTTCTTTGTTGCTTTCTGTAACGACTTGAAATTGCCTAATCCTTTCGTCAACCCCATCAGCACTTTCGGTTCAACATGGCATAGCATCTCCTCTAAGTCAATATCATTATCACCATCGTAGCATTATCTTCATTATCTATTACAACATTGTTAAATTCATCCACTTTGGGTTCATGTAGATTTTTTTCTCGACATGGTAGGTTCTTAACAAATTCACACACCACCAAAGTGTGATTTGATTATGTCATGATTGTCCCATAGTTTTTGATTTATATAGTCAATGTATAAATAATGTATTGACTTTGTCTTCTTACTCAAAGCGTGAGACTTAGTGGCTTTAATAAATTTAGAAACTCCCTACATATGACAAAATAAATCTTTTCATATGGTATATCCTTGCCCTATCTATCTATAATTAAATTAAAGGTTAATTTAATATTTTAATTCTCGTATGAACAAACCATATATATTTTAAATACACAAAAAAATAATTAATTATGTCAATAAAAATAATTTCTACACCAAAAAAATTTGCATAAAAAACAAATGCATACATACTGAAAATAAACCCGATGAGAATTGGCTTAAATAAAATTATGAAATAATCTAGATTAAAAAACAAATTAGAAAATTTCTCTCGTCTCTCTATATGATGATGATGATGATGTACATACAAATTCATCCATTTAAAGTCTCTAAATTTTATGATTTCTAAAAGAGAGCGCCTCATTGCATGAAGAATATATAGAAACTTTGGTTTAATATATGCTACAAATTACAATTTAAAATTTCTAGATCTAGCTTTTAGCAATACTAGTCTACTAAGAATTCTATAAACTTTAAAAAGAGAGTGCCAAACATGCCTTCAATCTCACAAAGTGTCTAGTAAAGAATTCGAGGTCAAAACCTCTCTATTTTCAATGTTTTTAGATAGAGACATCAGGTTAGAATGAAACAACTAAGTAAAAAGAAACCTAAGAAAAAATATTATTGCAGATGGTCTGTAAAGCTAGCCGTTTACGATAATATATATATTTTTCAGACAGTTAGCTAAGCCCGATCATTTGCGATAATATATTTTTATAGGTAGGCTAATCTATCCGGGCCGCCGATTACTGCGGCTGCAATTATGACCCGTCTCCATAATATGCGTATGAAAAAAACCATTTTTTAAAGTAGTGTCAACTTCTTTCCGGCCTCTTCCATTCTAGACTTCTCACCTCTACATGCATGCATGCAGCTCCATGGACAGAGTTACATTACATCACGTACAGAGAGACGTTAACCCACGTGAGCGACGTTAACGCACGTGTGGTCCAGAGTTGGTTTATTTTCCTATGCAAAACTACATCCTATTATTTCCAAATACTGTACGAACCCTTATCGCCGCGCCACCACGTAAAACTACGTCTTTTTATTTCTAGATATGACCCTATACTATCAGTGCGCTCACCACTGTACCTAGCACGGTAAGACAAATCTAAAAGTATCTCATATAGGGAAGGTAAATTTACATACGTAAACACCTGTAAAAAATTTATAACAAAAATTAAAATTCGATCATAACTTTCGGAGAGTCCGGTCGAGATTCAGCAATGCTCGACCAAACACTTCGGTTTGAATATTCTAGTTACCTTTATTGCTTTAAAAAATATGTTTGGAGGGAACAAATTCAAGATAAAGGAATAAATCAAATAAATACAAGATGCACTTATGAGACACAAAATTTTTTATCGAAGATCGGATTAAATGTTTATACGTCTCTATTGAGAGACTCCAAAGGCCGGATCGTATTTGATCCTTAGCCTCACCAAACTCAATCCTAAGAGGAGATCAGGTATCCAAGCTCTTATCAAGTATAGTATAAAGTCTAAGATAATCATCAAGATCTTTATTAGGACATGATACTACAACCTCCAGTAAAACTTGATATAGCAAGACCAATCTCTAAGAATGAACTCGGTATCCATTATAATTAACTCTTTCCTTATGGAGGTAATAAATACCTTCACACACTTTTTCGGGCGATTTACAAATTTAAATCCTCGCGGGCGACGCATAACCATCTAAGAGTAATAAGTGTAAATTCTTGTCGGACGTCAATCCACAAATGCTCAATCAAATCCTAACCTACTCACTCACTAGCTCCAAAAGATCACTTACAAATAGATGTGTTTGATGTAGAAGCCAAGGGAGAAAGGGGTGTGAAACCCTAAGAATGCTATAAGAAATAGGAATAAAATGAATAAACAACCTCTATCTCAAAGTGAGAGTTGGTAGAGTTAAAAACAAACTCTCTACAAAACTAACAATTACTTATAGATTCAAATTACGAAGTATCCGACCCTAAGGGTAACTTCGGACACGCTTGAATCCGAAGCAGCATAGCTAGTTCGGACTATCTGGTTTAAACCTCCAGACATTCCAGATAATTTTCACAGTTTGACAGAGAAAATTTTCTAGAGGCTCCACCATTTAAAACTAGAGATTTTGGTCCATTTTTACTGTTAGTTAATGAAACTTGCTTAAAAATGTCTTGTAACTTACACAAAATATTCTTAGACTTTTTAGAGAAAAACCAAAACCAGGGGTATATGTGGTGTAAGTCTTGACTAAAAAAATAAAGGGACCTAATTGAGCACTGTTTTATAACTTAGACTAATATTTATACATCGTTTGATAGTACGACAATCCTAGAACTAAAGAAACATTTAAAACGCAACATCGATTCCTATTCGATGACTTTCTTTTGTTATAGAGGTTTCTTTTCATCAATTTAATTTTTCTCGGGGACTAACTTTTGTAATTTTCTTCACTTAGTATATTAGTCTCTCAATTTTATTATCATCTATCATCCAAAACCCCACTAAAAAATCTAGATACACTTTTAAAATCAATACTATTACACAAGGATAAAGTAGTGGCACACACCATGTGCCACATGGCAACCAAATGTGGCGAGCAGCAACCCCACTTACTGTTGTGGTAAGGCTAAATTAAAGAGTGAGAGAGTTGATGAGAATTAACCTACTACTAAATAAACCAGGCAAGCCTAGGTGACAAAAAAAAATCCCTTTCGACCTCTCTTCCTTCTCTGATATGGCATCTTGTCGTCGGCGATGGGAGGGGAAGGGGGAGGGGTCGGCCTCTCTTCTTTTCTGGAAGGTAGTAGCTTTTGTCAAGTTAATCTCGTTTTCGGCCTCTTGTCCCAAGAGCACCGGTTACGGAGGAGCTTGCTAGAGTTCTCTTCGATGAGAGCCTACTGTCTGGGAGCCTCTAGGTTCTTCCACAAAACCTGCTACGGAGAGAGCGGTGGATCTGCATCTGAGGTATGATCTATTCTCTACCTCCACAAGATGAAGGTTGCACCGGCCGTTCAGAACATCTCCGGCGAGTTCTTCTCAGTGAAGGTCCCCTTCCTTGTATGTGGCGTCAAATCTTCAAGGACCCTGTTGGGTTTGCATCTTGGCTTCTTCATCTGCAGCTATCCTCGTTTTCTCCGTCATCGCCGCCAGCTGCATCAGCCTGGTTACGGAAGCAGCGGAAGATGCAACGATAGGGATTGGATTGTTTTTTTCTTTTCTTTTGTGGTCCCTCTTTGCATTTTGTCAGGACTTTTATGTACTTTGTCTATCTCTGAGGAGTCATTCTGCAAATATTGCTGTACTCTCCTGCAGCTTTAATAATACTACTTCTGAGGCTGTTTGCCTCGGTTAGTTCTAAAAAAAGGGTGAGAGAGTTTAATTTTAAGAATAAAAATGAAAGAAGAATCTAGCAGTGCAGTACGAGTGTTCGACTCTAGAGTCGGAATGCCTATATTTCACATTAATTGGAAGATAGATTTGAAAATGGTAGCCAATTAAGGAATCAGAAATGAAGTGAACTAAGGATGGGTTTGATTTACATAATGACATGAACAATGGTGTGATTTTAGCCGCCTCGGAGATTTTTCCTATGTTTGATTTGTTTTTTAGGGGCGTGGAGTGAGATTGATACCATATCTTATATGTACTATCAGTAAAATCAAATCTTGAATTACATTGAGGGGCAACTATACTATAAGATAACTAATAGATGACCTATAAAATGAGCTGTAGATGCATTATCTAAATACGATGTGCAGATATACAAATAGCACTTGTTTAAACCATTGTTCACGCATTAAGTGTTCGGTCAGTGCAGTTCAAAATTTCACAATGTGA
The DNA here is from genome assembly GCA_030770085.1 of Oryza coarctata. Taxonomy (NCBI): domain Eukaryota; kingdom Viridiplantae; phylum Streptophyta; class Magnoliopsida; order Poales; family Poaceae; genus Oryza; species Oryza coarctata. The sequence goes on from CM061479.1 coordinate 5,461,155, forward strand.
AATTAAAGCTTTAATTTTGCAAGGTAAAAGAAAATCCAGTGTTTCTGCCAATTTGGGAGACTCTACTAGCTACCCTGGTAGTGGGTTGTCTTGTGGCCTACAAGTTTTTTCTTCAAAAATGTTTGCTGATTCTCTCCAGCTGAATGCTGAACTGTAAACATTTTAAACCTTTTACTCTGTTTTACTAATATGGATATAAATATAATACATATAACTGCTTACATTTTATAAAACAACTGTGCAATATTTTTTAATCATCAAAACCATTTTTACAAAGAAAGTTATATAATTAACAAGCCACCTATATATGATTGTTTATTTTTTCCATACATGCTGCAAAATTGATTGTTTATTTTTTTCCATACATGCTGCAAAATTAACGATCTAGTTATCTACATAATGTTTTAATTTGTAAGTCCTAACAGTATGTGCAGAAACATCCTACTGGTATTTGAGACATCAAGTACTGCTAGCTGGTCCTAGCACCGTCGTACGTACTCAACTGTACATACACTGACCGTATACCAATAATCCGATCGAGAAGAAACATGTATAGATACCTGCAAGCATGCATGCTTGCCCTGCTTTTCGAACACAAGAGTTATCATATTGTGAAGACCGGCTTTCTGCCATGTCAGCTTGTGCGTGCACTACCAGACATCTGAAAAATATGCATCTATGTTTATATGAAGTTTCCTCAAAAGAAACAAGCTAGCTATCTATGAATCTCTGATCGATACACATACACGGACTTTTACATTGATAATATGTGTGGGTTTTTGTACCATAGCGTTTTGTCCAGATTCCTAGCTGTAGTTTCTCTTCGGTTTCTGATCATCGATTCAGTAGAAGGAAATTGACGAAGTCCGCTTCATCAGTACACCACCAAATACACTATATATATATATATATATATATATATGAATATTAGAAAACTTTATAGATGTGTATATTGTGTGAGTGCCAGAATGCAACAGGAGCAAGCCCCGACAAGTGTTGCTAGCTTGACACTGTAGCTGATCAACATGTACACAGAAATGTGTGTGTGCATATGTTTTGGAAACTGACTTATATATTGGCCATGGCCACAGCAGCTTCTGGTTGGTGCAGGCAGTGTGTTGAGAGAGGCTGAGAGCATGTAATTACTGTGTGAGGGCGGAGCTAGCACAGAGTTCTCTGCCCCTGTCATATGTGTGCATGTTGAGCATACATATTCTGATCTAATCAAACATAGAATATATGTGCGTGTGTTTTGTGCATTGGTGCATGTAGGGCGGCCAGCGTGCACACGAACCAGGCGCGCATGCAACAGGGGAAATGTTTGCATACTAGCCATTGTCCATTTTCTTAGGGACTGCATGCCTGTTTGATATATGATACAAAACACCACTAAAAATCTTGTGAATTCTATACCGTTAGATCGCTTTGAGAGTTATACAACTCAACCCTAACCCATTCTTTCTCACTTCCGACGTCACCATTTCGTAGACACAATCCTCTTGCCTCCCGTGCTGCCATTGCATACCGTACCATCGCTTGGCCTCGCTGGCACTAGATAGAGCCAACAGTATTGGCAAAAGGCCGCTAGACCTCCCCTTTCCATCTCCTCTTGAAGCTGGATGTAAGTAAGGTGTCCCTACCTAGCTGTCTTTCTTGTCTCTGGAGATGCCACCCATCCCTCTCCCACCATATCCTCAACCCTGATAGCTAATCGGTCAGGATAACTAGCACTATCATTGGAGATCAACAAGCTCGTCAGAGCAGGAGGAGAAGATCATAGTGCACTAGTCTCGAGCAGATCGGAGGGTCCAAAATATGCAAGATGGGGGTTTGGATTTTCTATTGAATGGAGGTTAACAGCTCCTTTTGCTTAATCGTGTGGTTTCACTTGTCTCATATATAATGCAGGTTATTTAACATTCCCATTTTAAAATAGATATCATCTTAGGCCAAACATTACAATACAAATGAATATGAAAATACTATATATGATTTGTCATCTAAAAGTCATTTTTGTAGACTAATATGTGTATACGTGGAGCCTACATCGCAAACAAGAAATATTAAGTAGTTAATTAATTGAAGGCGTTAGCATGCAAATTGAAATAAAAATAATTCTGAATTAAATGTTGAATGAAATCAAGGAAATTCGAAGAAAGACACCATTGGCTATCAAAACTTCATGTTAATTAAAATATTAGTCGTTAGTTGGATTTTTTTTCAAAATATACTTTTTTCTCACAATTTTTTAGGAATATACAAGTTTTTTTTAAAAAATATACCGTGTCGCCACAACTTGTGGCACATCGTGGTGTCGCTGGCTTTGTCGCCACAACAGCGGTGACATAGGTATAATTTTGAAATTATTTTTAAAAAACAGTATATTCTTAAAAAAATCGTGAGAAAAAATCGTTGGAATTTCAATTTACTAAGGTGTGTATTAGGAGGCCGATCCAACTCGCGACATGGACAGCACGTTTGAAAAGACTGTACCGTTCAGATCAAATTGGTAGAATTGGTTTAATTGGTACGTCTAGCAAAGAATGCCAATGTATAAATATGACTATTACTTTTTCCAGTATTAATAGATTCACACAGTAAAAATTATCCAGAATAATATCTAATTATAAAAGTAATAGTCCAATGTATACAAGAAGATAATATAAAAAAACAGAGTTGCTATGTAGATAGTAATATAAAGTGTACTGTTAGTGAATTTGTCCTCTTTTTTTCCTCCACGTAAACAGAAATTCGTCCTGTACAAGTCCGTACGTAGCTAGCTACCGGCCGAAGGCGAGCATGCGTACGTGTATCTCACTACAATACTGGAGTGCGTGCGTACGTACTTTCATACATGCCTAGCTAGCTACCTCTCAAACTGCATGCAGCAACGTACGTATATACATCGACCGAGGCACATGAGTATGCAGTGTAAAGAGAATCAGAGAGTACGTAGCATGGCGTGGTGAGAAGTAGTGTATGTACGTAGAGAGAGAAACACGAATGCTAGACAATGGGGTCGCATCTTCGTGCCAAGGATCTGAGCACGCAGGGGAGGCCGCGCTATCGCCGGTTGCCTCCTCTTCTTTTGCTCCTCCTTCCTCCGTCGCCTCTAGTGGATACCTGATGTTCATAGGTATTTAGGTATGGTATCAAGATATCAGACTTAAGTATCTGTAAGTACTAGACTTGATTGGTACCACCTGTTCTAGGATTTACAATTTGTTTTGCGTAGCCTTAGAAATTTTGAAACTAAAAAGTTTAAAATTTAAACAAATATTGACCAAATTTAAATAAGTTATGACCAAATTCACAAAGTATGAGAAAAATAAAATAAAACTTGGTAAAATAAAGTATGAGCCAAAATTTTAAGCACTATCTGGTACTAGAAGAACTAGTACCTAGGTATGGTACGGGCAGCCCCCGTGCCATCGACGACGAATCATGGAAAAAAAGAAAGAGAAAAGCATATACGTAAATAGACTTGTACAGCCATGCATCTGTGATCCAGAGAGAGAAGGAAGGCGCCGGGAACCGTGCGTGCAAGGGTGTGGGCCCGGCAGAGAGACGAGACCGGGAGGAGGGGGGTACAGGCAGGTGGGTCCCGGTGCCATGCGACGCAACGCAGGTGGTCCCACGCATGCATGGCAGCTAATGCCTCCTGCAATGCCTAGCGCCTATCGATCGCATGCAGCTGCTGCTTGCTACACGGCTCATCTCCTTTCGCGGCAGCGACCGCCTCCATCACGCTCGTTGCAGCTATCTGTAGCTAAATAATCCATGCATGTCCTATGTACTCGCAGTACGTCTCTCTGTGATCGTGTCGTGTCAATTAAGCTTGGTCAATGCATACGTACGCATGTAGTATATAGCCCATGGTACCTGGGTGTACTTAGCACATACTCCCTCCGTCAAACATAATAATAATCAAGTTTTAGGCACGAATCGTATGTTTAGATTCTTAATTAGAAATTGATTTTTTTTGAATGAATGGTACGTGTATGTTATATGTTGCGGTACACAATGGCAGATGCAAGATTTTAAGGTTACGGGTATTTGCACGTAAAATTTATGACAAGAATATGTTTTTGGAGGCGGCAAAGATAACCTGCTTAAAAAATTTACCGTGAAGTTTGGACACGGGCACTTCAGCAACATTCCTATAAATACTGAAAAATAAAGTCTAGTTAACCTCATGTTTTTCATTTAAATATGTTCCCTTTGGATTGAAGGGTTTTTTAGAGAAAAATGAAGGAATTCAATCTTTAAAGGAATAGTTCCTATACAAGTCAGTTGGTTTGTTGGATTGCTTTCAAAGGAAATTCATAGGATATGAAATATTCCTCCACATTTTAAAGGATTTCTAACTTGAGGGTCTAACCTCATGTTTTCCAATTCCTTTTAAACTTTCCACTCACCTTCTCTCTTGCTCTCTCTATTCTCTCTTAGAAAAACCAAACATTTTACACCCATTAATTACTAAAATTGGTTAATGTTGCCAAAATAGCAATTTAACCTAGTTTTAAAGGCTCCAAAAGGAAGCACAACACACATATACCTAGCATTAATCCACATGATTGTTAGGGTATGTACGTACCTACATAAAAATGCCATTGCACGTGCAACAAGCAACCCCCTACTACATACCCCTCACACCCACCCTACCAATCATTCACTGTAACTACGGTTTCTCTCTCATCTCTCTAGCTATCTATACTACTATTACCATGGACACCCATCCACAGACACAGCAGCAGCTGCAGAAGCAGGAGAGTGCCATTCATCAACAATATATCACCTAGAGTAGATAAATAGATAGATAGATATAGGCCCCTCTCCTCCCTCCTCCAACACATGTTTGCTCCCCTCTCTTCCCATGAAGCCTCCACTCGAACTCTCACTCCTCCATCTTTAGAGTCTTAGAGAGAGAAGAAGAAGTGAAGCTAGCTAGCTAGCTAGCGAGCGAGCGAGAGGGAGAGAATCTAGAGTGAGAGTGAGAGTGAGTGAGGGATCAAGCATGCATAGCAGCTACAGAGCCATGCATCCTCACCTGTACCAGAGCCACCACCACCATGTTGCTCCTCCGACTGCGAGCAAGCATGGCGGTGGCGGTGGCGGCGACGGCGAGGAGGACGACCAGTCCATGCTTCTGCTCTCGCTGTGGCCTCCCGGCCACAGCCACCACCATGCCTCGTCGGCGTGCTCGTCTGCGTCCATCTCCACCGCCGTCGCCGCCACGGCCGTTCACTCTGGTGGTGGTGGTACCGGCACCGCCACGTCGTCCTGGTTCAACCCGAGCCACTACCATGGCGACGGTGGAGGAGGAGGTGGTGGAGGAGGGTTCTTGTTCCAGGAGCAGGAGCCCAACGTGAGCATATCGCTGTCCATAGCCCCTCCGTGCAGCGGCGGGGGGAGGTTCGCCTCGCCCGTGCCGCAGCAGCGGGCGCTGACGTCGCTGCCGTCGACGGTGGCCACGCCGCCGGTAGGCGGGCAGTTGCCCAGCCAGTACTGGATCCCCTCCGCCGCTGAGATACTCGTCGGCTCCACGCAGTTCTCCTGCGCCGTCTGCAACAAGACTTTCAACCGCTTCAACAACATGCAGGTATATACTAGTAGCTTCTTGAATCTTTGGGCCGACGTCGCCATGGATGCCGATGAGAGCTTGGAAGAACTCATGGATGTGTTCTCCATGCAGATGCACATGTGGGGGCACGGGTCGCAGTACAGGAAGGGGTCGGAGTCGCTGCGCGGCGCGATCACGGTGGGGACGGCGCCGCCGGCGTCGCTGATGCGTCTCCCGTGCTACTGCTGCGCGGAGGGTTGCCGGAACAACATCGAGCACCCGCGGGCGCGGCCGCTCAAGGACTTCCGGACGCTGCAGACACACTATCGGCGGAAGCACGGCGCCCGGCCGTACGCGTGCCGGCGGTGCGGCAAGCGGTTCGCCGTCCGCGGCGACTGGCGCACCCACGAGAAGAACTGCGGCAAGCTGTGGTTCTGCGTGTGCGGCTCAGACTTCAAGCACAAGCGCTCCCTCAAGGACCACGTCCGCTCCTTCGGCGGTGGCCACGCCCCACACATCGTCGAGTCCGTCGCCTGCGCCGAAGATGACGACGATGACGACGACGACGACGACGACCTCACCACCCACTCCCGCGCCAGCCACGACGATGTCTCCTCCGACCTTCTCCTCCACGACGACCCCGGCAACGGCAGCGACATGATCGTCGTCTAGCCTAGCTTACTACCCTAGCTTTTGTGTTACTGAAACCCTAATCATATGTAGTACGTCTACTTTGTTGTTGTCATCGTGAGTGTGCTTGTCCGGCCGATGAGGAATACGACC